>OY728121.1:101473382-106273382 GCA_963277665.1 Viscum album
ATATAATCTACCAATGATAAATGAATTTCTATTAAAAGGAGGGATGATAATTCTCTAAATTCAATATCTAAGAATAATAAACTTGGAATTATATATTTAATCGTGTTAGAGTCTATATATCCAGTATGAATAGAATATATAATAATAATCTCAATCGAATGAGTGGAATAAAAATAAAAAATATGAAACATAATGATTTGGATTTAGAAGAATAATCCAATATTAAAGCACTAAAGAGAGAGGAATGAGAGAGCTAATTCTATTGAAATAAATATATTTGATTTTTTCAGAAAATGTGATTGTTAAACCATTATATATAGTTAAAAAAAGATATATATTACTCATAAATCATGAGGGTTCAATTTGTGGCCAGTCTATTTAGGCACCACCATTGATTTGGTGGCTCCAAAAGCTAGTTGATGGCCCCATGAAGAGGCATAGGCTACTGGTTCAGCCATATGCGGGATGATTGATTCATACTAGTTATCAAATGGCATATAGGATCAACAAGGTATACTTCCCATTACATTGGCAAGTGGTTCCACTATAAAAGGATGATAAGAACACACCAATAGCTCTAGGATAGTGGTTGGTGCTCTAATCTGCTTTCTTATAAATTTACAACAACTGAAAATCTCAAACACACCTGGACAACACATCCTAGAAAAACAAATTATTAAATTAAGGTACCATTTAATTTTGGGGATTGCACAGTGATGAATCAATGTATTCTATGTGTTACTGATTATAATAAAAAGGCAAAATAATGGCACAAACTATGAAAATATGTCATTTTTATTATAAATAAACACACATTATATAATATAATGTCACACTATATCATTAAATCAACATAAAAATGATCATGGATTATTGAAATTATACATTAGTGTTAACATTTTATTTCTATATTGATGTTTTTTTCCGTTGATATATTATAACTTATCTAATGGAAAAATCTAATCCATGGTGACTAAATATATTATAAAGGGATACTTACAATTGATGGGATGATCAAATTTTTTTTATATGATTCCATTTTTAACATTATTCCAAATGTTGAAGTTGTTTATGTTTTTAAGAATCTCATGCTACTTGTGTTCAACCAGTGTGTATAAATCATATAAGAAAAAATATAACACAAATAAAGTGTAAGGATAATTGTATTTACACTACACTAATAATTCATGTAGATTGAAGCATGGATCATATCATTCAATCATTATTAAAATAAACATATTTTAATATGTTTAATTATTGTATACTTTATTATTTTTACACAATATATATTATGATATTGTGATTACTCTTAGCTATATTTCAATAGAAATCAGAGCACTCTAGTTATTCATGCCAAAAAAAATACATTACATAGGTTAGGCCTCATCCTAGTGAAAGGAATGGAGTGTTTTGGGATTATTATTATAAAAAATATTTGGAAGGTATTTTTTATTACTATTTAAAAAATGATGTTCGGTTTGTTCCTCAAGAATAAAAAATAATATTTTTTTTAAATGGGTGTGACTCCCATTCAGACTAGTCACTATAATTAATAGTCACAACTCACTATATTTATAAGTGTGAAGAGTGGTCTTGGATTTTTTAAAACAAACCAATGTATGGATATCTATTTTATCTGTGTTCCACTTTTTCTTAATTAATACGTTATTATTTTGATATATTATTAAGTGGATATAAATTATTATATATTTTACCCAATATTTTCCTCATTTTATAACAACTCTGATTATGCAGTTCCTACCATTTTTTTTAAAAAAATTAGAAATTTAATAGTCTATTATACTTAACATGACCCCTTTATTGAAAATAATTATTATTAGAGTACTGGATCTATTAGATATTATTATCTGTAAGGTACATAATTATATTTTTTTGATACTTGATTTATAAAATGACATAAAATTCCAATGGCGTGGATCAATATTATGATGTCTATAAAGGAAAGAAAAAATATTGAAAAACATTTTAGGTCACCATTATTTGATGGTGAAAACTACCGTTCTTAGAAAAATAAAATGAATTCTTTTTTATAAAACTGTGATGATCCCAATTTGAATAACATGGTAATTTTATATATATTTAATTATTCAAAAATTTAATAAAATAATTGTTGTGATGTTATGAATTTTGTTCTATAGAATATATTTATGTATATTTTTCCCTCTATTAATAGAATTATTTTCAATAAATTATGTCATTGTTCCAATGATTATGAAAAATATAAAATCATTTTCATTGTGAACAGGATAAAAAAAACATGAAAAAATGAATATTTAAAGAAAAAAATTAAATTGATAAATATTTTGTCACCACCTCTACATATTTATTTTAAATTGATACAATAGATCATATGTTAGTCTCCAAAAGGAAAAAAAGAAGGTAGGAAAATTTAAATAATAATTTTCAAGCTTGTACTTTGATTGAATACTATACATTCACCTTTTCATGGGGTGTTACCTTTTACTAAACTAATTCTTACCTAAATAAAAATTGTTTTGACAATATAAGGAAAAACATTAATGTATATTTATAGTATATATATACATAAAATTTCAATTTTTAATATATTAACTTGTGTTCTCTATTCAAAATGAATTATCATTAAATTATATTGATAGAAAGTTTTTTTTATTTGTTAATTTAATTGTTTGTATGATGACACATATACTAATTAGTTTATTGATTATCAACATATTAATACTAATAAATTTAATGATTATTTAAATTATGAATATTTTATTTCTAACATCATCCACTCTTTTCACTCATAAATAACAAAAATTGAACAGTCACATGGCCTTAAGTGAACCTATTAAGATTCTAGAGGCAACCGACTACTAGAGAGGGTATATGATGGTATGGTGTGGAGACTATAACCTCATTATTAGAGTATCATAGTGGATTTAATGTTAAATTAAAGAAAATACTAAAAATAATTAATTATAGGATAGTGTAATTAAATTATTTAGACAATAATAATAAAAAATATAATACTCATTTCATATTCAATATGATATATATGCTAGGGAGTTATATAAAAAGTAGGCATATGTGACAAAAGGATATCAATAAATATATGATAAAAATAAAAAAAATACCAAATGGATATCAAATAGAATCAAGATCCAATGTTGTGTCCTGTGATACCAAGATTTGATGCTAATGTCAATCAAGAATATATGATTGGTAACTTTCCCTTATTCCTACTTGCAACCATAAAGTCTATCCGAGCACCAAACAATGGACTGAATAGGGTGTGGCATATAATTAATCATCCACAACCTATGGTGTCTATACATGTCAATTATATATGGATAAAAGTTGGAATGTATATATTAAAATATGATCCTAGGAATAACATGATTGAAATTGTGTCTCTATACAATTTACATGATACATGATGGAAAACCTGAGCCCATCCTTAAAGCCTCTTTATCGTGAAAGATATCATTCAGTGAAAGAAGTTCCAAAATTATATGCCCTAGTAAACATACAATAATAGTCCCTAATTGAAATAGATCCTCACTCTCTATGTAGATACCATCTAGCTCTATCAGCTCTCAGTGTCTCTAAAAAAATAGTCATAGAAGGAAAATAGAAAATCACTCCAAACAAGAACTCTATGTCAATCTCCATGAGTAATATCCAAAATCCAATGCTTAGAATAACCATGAAGAATATATGTGGAATCATTGAACCTACGCTTTTTTGAAACTCCATTTTTTCAAAGATAGACAGTATGAAATCAATCTATATCCAATTGGACTATAGACTAACATCCCACTAAAATGAGGGTGGCTGATGCTACAGAAACTTCTTCTTTAACTCTTTTAGAGTATGTCCATGCCTTGTAGATCCCTAAAAATTCATCATTAACCATAGAAAACATTATATAAACAAGATTTCAGTGCCCATGACCTGTATAACTAGTGATTCTATAGGTTTCAATACTGGTGGGTTAGGTACCCCCACCTTATAATCATAATCATTACCACCTTCTTGGAACATGAATTGAGGATTTCATGGTGTCATATATCTATAAATTCCAAACACGCACCTTAGATAATATTTATAATGATTATATCATTGATACCAGAATAAGATAGATACAAGAATTATTATAATAATTTCGCCCCTCTACTTTCTCATAAATCCAGACATGGGTGTCGTATATGACCACAATGAAATTGTAGAGATATTTACTACTAACCAATTCTATGGTTGTGTTTGGGTATGTTATTTACATTATATTAGTCTTTCATTATATAATTTTTCAATTTCATGTTATAGAGGACGAATACTTTAAGTTTCAATTAGAACCACTATTTAATTGAAACAATTTTCATTTAAATATAGAACTCAATAGTTTGTAAATATTTCATTACAAATATTAGTATCTATATATATATATATATATAATGGTCTAGTTATATTCATCTATCATTACCATTTTATAAATTATAAGGCATTATAAATTGAAAATTGTACTATATGAAAGTAAAATTAGGCTTTTAATAGGTTTAAATTAGATGGATCTCAATTCCCAATTCATAGATGCACACACACTTATAAAATTTAAATTTTAATACATGTAATTTAAGCCAAATAACATTTGAGATAATTTATCAAATGGTCCATGGCTCAAACTGAATATAATTGGGTAATTAAGGTGAAATCATAACACAATATGGTAAATCAACTTTTTAGTGGATATAGACACTTCAATTATTCTAATTATTTATTCCTGGAAGAGACATTAGCATAATAAAAGATATAATTATCAAGGAAAAAGGAATATGAAATAATAATTCATGAAGTAAGTAATCGTGGTAGGAAATAATGCATTAAATATAAATCCTCACATACATAAATTGATTCGTGAGAAACTATATTCATTAAAACGAGGAAAATTGTAAAAATAGATTCCAAAATAATAATCAAAACCACAATCCAAGTGCTTCACCAAATGATGAAATCATTGAAACTCTACCCTGTATAATCTCGAAAACAAAATCTCAACCTAAGAAATTTGACATTTCCACCAAATGTCGGTTATCTACTCATAAGAACATCCTCCATTTAAAATTCTAACACATACTACTCTCCAGTCTAATAACCCAAATAGTATATCAAAAGTGAAAGAACCTTGGATAATAATTAGTAATCTCCTAGATCGAGTTCACTCATATGTAACTGAAATTGGTGGGTCAGGTGTCCTCATGAACACCTCCCCATATTACAGAGGCTTCTTACTACTATTGGGAGTCCATAATGGTATAGTGGGAAGACAATTCCCTCATGTTATAAGTAGCATAATTGTATAACAAAATAACAGAAGTGTAATAATGACATAGATGGAAACATAAGTAAATCATTAGTATAATAATAATCAGTAATACCAAAGTGTTTCCATAAAAAAATGATGAGTATGTCATGGTGATATACAAAATTTAGGCATACATGTGGGAAGAAATAAAATACATACATTTAGAAACAATGAAATAAAATAAAAAACATTATCCAATAGCATCATGATCCAATTCTTTGTCCTATTTTCCAAGCTCCAATCCTAATATCAATCAAGAATCCATGACTCGGTGCTACCCCTTCTCCCAATATATAACCGTATTGTTTTTTTGGGTACAAAATGAGGCAGGAATGAGGTGTGTGATATACTCCGAATTCCACCAAAAATAGAATCTATGAATATATAGTGCATAATTAAAAAATCATCTTTGTGTAGGACTAAAGATATGTAGTTGAAAACACATGTGTAAACTAATAATCATGTCAGGGTCGAACTCTTCATGGCACACCCGGTTGATACCAACTTCAGCTAGAATTGTTAAATTTTAATCAAAGAACCTACAAGATGTTAGGATATATAATGAGTAACCAAAGTATAACGAACTAACTAACTATAAATAGGACTTGACTTAGAACTAGGGAATCCAATTAATAATGTTAGTAATTGTGGAACTAAGAGGAATAAATGAATACATGACCTTATGAGGTCATTCCAACTCATAATATAAAAATACTATAACGTAGATCTGAGGTAATAAGTGTAATATAGGTGTTACCTCTGAGGAATTACTCTAGAATAATATATAATAGTTCTTATGGAGCATGTCTGCAGTAAATCCTGGGCTACGCATGATTGGGCCCAGGGGAAAAACTCAAGGTGACTCTTATCCAATAACATCATCTAAATACATGGAGTTTATCCAAGGGATTCTAATATCTATAAATTATTAAACTTAATAATAAGACTCAATCAATGAATTTACATATAAATAATACAGTTACCGTGTTCCATGGTGGTTATCTGCCATGGAAATTGTCCTAATGAATAGAGGTGTTTTCCCCTAAGTGCTAAATAAATTCCCTTGGGAATTCATTGTTGGATAAAATAAAAACACTCATTACACGAAAAATTTCCATAGTATAAATAGAGAACTAAAATTTAATGAAATATTCAAGACAATGTCATGACCATGCAATTAAATTGACTTTATTTTTATATAAAACAAGTATATATATTTTCAATCAACATTGAAAACCACTATTTAAGGGTGTCACATCATTAACCATTTGATTTTCATTTAATAAGATCCAAGATCAACATTTTTTTTCAATTTTCACTGATTAATTAATATATATGAAATATTAAATTGTTGATGATGTTGAAATAAACACACCAAAAGAATATGGTTATTAATATGAAAAGGTGTAGGTAAGAAAAATCATGGCACATCCAACATGTGGATCTAGTTGAGTTCCTTGGCCTACGGCTATAAATAATGTGTATTTATAGTTTTTTAATTCTAATTTTAAATATATAATTTATGGACTGTTGATTTAACCGGAAAATCATAAGTGAAACCGGTTTACGGTACACTAGAAACAATTATAAATCGATGAGACTGGAGGAAGAAGTAATATACCACCTTCCATATTTCACTATATGAACTCTCATCAAATATTGTAGTAGAGAGATGAAGTGAAAACTAATACACATCCAATTGGATAAATAGTGGTTCGATCAAAGTAAAGATGGAATAGATACCTCATATTCTAGAATTAGGTATCTGAGAGCTCCTATAGGATATGGGGATTTGAATTATAAATTTAATTGGTAGAAGGGAATTTTAGATTAAAGGTTGGATGTAAATTCATCATTTAACCCATATATAAGAGGTCGCAAGGTTTCGATACACTATTTTCTTAACCATCGACCAACCATGTAACATGCACAATAAAACACACCCCCTTTTCATGAGAATCCTTCACGGTTTTGAACAAATGTGCTCCAACAATTTGAGGTCACTACCAAAGTGGAACTGAAGGTTTGAGCTAGGTTCATGGTTTCCAAAACTCTGTGTATACCATTCTGGTAACCTCTGAAATAGGTCTGTAATTTTTTTAATGACCATGTGGCCTCCCTCCAATGAGTTTTCAAATCCTTCTCCCTTATATATGGTCCACTCTGTTGAGTCACGTGATTACTAATAATCTTGCACAAACTGTGACTCTCATATAGTTTCTTTTAAATTTGTTTCTTTTTGCTTAGAACAAGCATATATTTCCCTAAAAACATTCCTAGAACACTTAGGTACAATCATGAGAACAACAATAAATATTAGACCAGAAACTAAAATATCTTTTACCTCATATATAATATTGGTTCTTACATAGTTTCTGAAACTGATTAACTACCAAAATAGCATACTGAATTAATTATTGAATTAAAAAATATACACAGTATTAAAAATTAATTTCATGACATTGAATTACATGATTTATCTTTATAATAATATCATTATATTTGTAATAATTTTAGCTCAATTATAGCATGAATTGAAAGCTCATTGTTATTTATTGAAAAATTTAGTTAAATTGAAAATGATAATAATAGAATATTTAATGTTTTAAATTTTCTTGTTCATTTAATGTATCAAATTAGATTGTGATAATATTTTTGATATCACTGGGGCTCACCAGGTGATTTCGACACATTCCTCAAAACAAGGGAATATGATTTTCAAAGATGTCCATCAGTATATTCCAAAGGCCCGTGATTGGGCTCACAAACCCATTCAAGTCAGGACTCTACATGTGAGAGGAGAACATGCCTCGAGGTAGGGTCCTATTATAGATGATGAAGTCCCACAACATACTCCAAATGCCTAGGATGATTCATATATTCCAGTTTTGATCGAAGCTAACAAATGGATAATGAAGGAGGATTCAGGACATGCTCACATTCCTATCATTGAATCTTCCATTCACATTATAGTGTATCAGAAAATCCAAGAACATATTTCAATGTCCAAAAAAAATTATTTCATATTCAGCATTCCAAGGAATCACAGAGGGAGTCTCATGTTCCTTCTCCTATTCCGAAGGTCCGTTAGAATATTGTATTGGGGATTTCATATTTAGACTATGATAATATTCCTGATCTAATTGGAGGCCAAGAAATTATAAAGTCACACTCTTCAGGGCTTTCTCATATTCCTGAAAAATAACAAAGTGTTATTATATAAAGACATAGTATTGGGCTCATATTCTAGTCATAACTGCAGCTCAGAAAGTGATAATGGAATATTCCTTTGGATAGGATCACATTCATATCAATAATGATATAGATCATCAGAACAATCTTGTAGCATCTCAACAATAGGATCATACTCCTACAATAATAGGATATTATATACAAGTTTGGGAAAACGTCACACACCAAGCTCATACCCCTCCACAATTATAATGGGTAGGTTGGTATATCATATAAATGATGCAGAACAAGGATGAAACTCCAAATCAGCTCAATGCTAGTGTCGTTGAAGTCATTTGAGACACATTATCAACACTAAAATGGTCCATGGACACATATATCGATGTAAAAACACAACACATTGATCGCCACAGTTTTCGAACTCATGGTAGTGTGGATATGGATTGCAGGGGATTTACTCAAGACATCCACCATGATCAACCTCTCCATGGAGATATCCCTCAATGTAAAAGCTATATCCAGATTTGTGCATACCCCTCAGTATAGATATGGGGTTATAACTCTAATACCATTGTATAGAGAGGAAATCAAATCATCAGGGTCAACTATATGTGGTTCCCCATCAACTTCTAGCAACAACACACTCCAATTAGTTGGCAACCATCAGAGCCATATTCTATTGTCTTACCACATGAATGTGTATATGTTCGATGAGGAGTACAAATAAATTGATGTATGGAAAGAGATATCCAAAATCAACATCCAAATCATATTCTATGCCCTGGTTATTTCTAGTTATGAGAATGATCTATAAACAGAGTGCATTCCATACCTATTCCAAAATATATAGGATACACCACAACAACTAAAGGATTAAAATCTCCATAATACATGATATTAGTTTCACCATTACACAATCAATATACATTTTTGTCAGCTAGAACATTCCACTATCTCAATGGTTCTAGATCAAGAAATGAAAAATAACATTACAGTTATGAAACAAGAATGCCACCTGTGCATCACAATACTTTAGTAGAATCTCTTAAAAGACACATAATTCCTACATATTCGTGGATAGGGACAATATAGTGTGTTACCCATTGTTGCTCAATTGTAACAATAAAACCCCATTACTAGGCTACCATGTAGTGTTATAGCCTCTAGTGACATCCTGGAAATGTGAAATCCTCAAGCCAGTTGGTCACTAAAATTGAATTATTCTGCTTCAACGGTGCTGAGACACCATGGATGGGGAGAGATGATAGCCAACATGATTTTTAAATGGGCTCCTCGTTATAATAGGAGGACATTAAAAACATAGATAATGGCATTTTGATAACCTGGAAAATATCCCAGAAGGAATGGTTAACATACTAGGCTATCATCAAACACAACACTTATGGGAGTATAGTTGGTCAAAATCACACAAACCATTGTTGTAGATGCCATGGAACCCCTCTAGGAGTTTAATCATCCCTCTAGGCCAAGAGAATAACTTCCACCACCTCCACACATCAGATCATCAATTCCACATAGGATTCATGACATACCCTTAGCAGCATCTTGGGAACCCATACCCAATGGTCTTGATGAATATATATATCAATCACTAGAACTAGATTTATCATCCCCTGAGAAGAACATAGAGACATAACCAGTGATTCAATATCACCCCAACCCCATGGGGTTAGGGGAATTTATATCTTTTTTTCTATCCCAATAATCATCATGTCTTCAACTAGAGTCATTATATCCTCAATGAATGGAAGCATCCACTCTAATTGTATCACAAATTGACTCTCATACCCTTGGGAAGGAGGAATTTTCATAATCGTCACTACAAATTCCCAAAAAACACAATGATGAGTTACTTAGAGGAAATACTCCCACTATATATCATATTAAGGTAGATAAAATTTTCCCACACCTTGGGATGACCATATAGAAAGAGTTTTTTCTGTGCATCGGGTTTGATCTAGGTCCAGACACCCTATCCACATAAATGAGGAAGTCAAAAATGAACATTATATACCTAAGTTTCCCTAATAAGAACTACCTTATTCTGAATACCTTTAAATTATGGTATAAATAAAAAAATATTAAGGATATAAAAGTAGGGCCTCCACTTCATCCTCAATTGGATTCTTATAAATTGGATACGAGTCAACCAAAAGTTCCCATAGATATCTTAAAGAGTATCAATCCCATGGATAATCTAATGGAAGCCACAGAAGGGTGACAGTCACCTATTCAGCCTAATAGAAAGACATATCCTGATTGGGAGGAGAAAACATTTCCATCAGCAAATTTTATCAATCCAAAATTCACTAATTTTAACTGTGTGGTTGACCCCATACAGCATCTCACATAGTTTTTTCCCTATGTGGGCCAATGATGGGCCTCAATATCAACATATTGATAAAATATGAGGTGTTTGGTAATGTTTGTGAATGGGAAATATTTTTTTTAGTACAATATATTTCTTGGAGGATTTGTGTCAATATGGAAAAAAATTCATCATAAATACATTTAACAATTCAATTATAATGTGAGAATATAAATGATCAACTACATAAAAAAATAAAAACAATGTCAGAATGATTGGATTTGTGAGTTTATAGCATGGTGGAAGGGGTTTACCTACTCACCCAGCATTCCTATCTCACAAGAGCTACTGTTGGAACTCTGTGATGGAAATATTAGAGATGATTTGTTGACACCACTGATTCCAATGAAATATCCATGTGGATTTCATGAGTTTTCCGAAATAGGCCCTTGTTTAGAAGAATCCATCCAGAAAACCTAATCCAAAAAATGATTCAATACTCCAGTATAGGTAAAAAGGATATACATATAAGTAGCTTCAACAACCACTCTCAATCCATTAGCAGTTCCTATCTAAATACCTTGATGGGCCCAAAACTACCATGTACCTCCTTCCAATAGAGACAACCAGAGAATCACCCATGGCCACAAGGACAGAGAAATAATGGTCACCCAAGATTTGAGGAACAGATGAGATAAATTATACACCATCTGAAATGAAATTGCCCCTAGTTAATTTTTAGAGTCCATGATCATGAACCTTCTCACAATTCTGCATCCTAGGATGTTTGATGCGGTTGACCTCACCAATTGTCATGATTAATGATATTTTCCGTAGATAGTTGGGTCCTAATATCCCGAAATTAATAATCTTCATGGATTTATATCAAGTCATGGTTGAATCTAGACTACTGATTCCAGATAACTACATAGAGCATGTGTCTTGCATAACAATGATCCATATATAATAAGAGTGTGATTGGAAAAATACTCGGCTAAACTTGTGCCAAAACATTAAAACTAGATGACATGAATGATAGTTTATTGAGCCCATGAACCTCTAAAATCATAATTGTGAAAACTCACAACCGCTCCATTTCCCATGTTGATAGAAAATTTTCCACCCAAATGTGGTTGTGGCCATCGAATGTAGGAACTAAAAACTGAGGAATAGTCAAATTTTCCCCCAATGAGAGCCATAACTATTATCGAATTATTCCATATAGCATCCGAGGAATGGGAACCACCTTACAAAATGGAATATTCTGCAGTCGAAGAGCTCATATTTTGTTTTTTAAACAATATACACTTGTAAGACCACTTCATCAATGATGGTTTTCTCCATATAATGAGGCTCCGACAAATAATCATGGAATAAAATGCCATATATGCTGAAGATCTGGATACCTAAGATAATGTAGATGTTTTCCTAACCTATATTCTGATCTTATCCCTATCGAAAATACATATGCATCTAAAAATCATGGGAAAATAATCTAGAAAACCAAGAAAATGCTGAGAGGAACCTCAAAACCCTCTGGAAGCTGCATGCACTAGATTAAAATTAATGAGAGCTAAGAAAGGGTCGAATGAGATCATCCCATGAAACATGGAAGGCCAACAAAACCAATGACACTGGAAGAATATAATCCTTCAAACTCATCATAATAATTTGCTTCGTTCATCCCAAACTCTATAGTTCTTCATCCACAAAACCAGAAGAAACCTCGTATCTTGATGCACTAACCTTTGGCATAGAAATTAAACATCTAGAAATACATGGTTGAAGTCCCAAACAAATACACAGTCCTCAATTCACTTCATTATTCAAAATAAGTTAGGTAGATAATTTTTGAATCACTTTGGATCACATGATAGTTTGAGACAGAAGTAACTACAACAGAGATCTATAGAGTTGAATCAATCGAATAATAATGTCATGTTTCCATTGAATTCATTAATTAAGACAAAAAATAAGACTTTCATGGAATTATCAGACCCCTATATGTGTAAGGAAAACATAATAATTTCAATGTCCAATGTCATATGATTAATAATGGTTCTAGGATTAATATTATCCAAGACCAATCTCAATGAAAATTGGGATATGGAGATGGGGATTCATCTTCCACTAATATAAATATATAATGGTTTGATAATAAAGTGAAAAGGTCTCTTGGAAAATCAAGCTCGAATTCCTGTTTTGGGGTCTCATGCCTTATGATGAGTTTATAGTAATCATGAAAGTTAGTTATTATGATATCTATCACGGATTTCCATATCCCCATAACCACCTGTCAATACCTTCAACATTTCACCAATGTCTGTAGTATCCAGTTAATGGAAAATTTGATATACTACAATTTGATAGTGCTCCCTTTCAGACATGCAGGGCCACATATTTTAAAGAATAATTCAACACAACTAAAGGAAAATAACCAATCGTGAATGATGATATACATGTTTCCACTCCCAATGTCTTGTTGAAAACCCATGTAAATCCCTGGAGTATACTTGATGGTAACTATGTGATCCCCATAAACCTGGTCGAGGACATAAATATAATCCCATATGTCAAAGCCTCTCTTGTCAGTACTGAATGAATTAAATACGATCAGCTCTGACATCTTTGTGTATTAACTCATTCAAAAGTGGATGAAACTTTATATTCTCTGGTAATATCTCACCATGATAGTGATAGTGATTCTATCATCTTTCTATCTCCATCAGAAAAAGACTACATAGATCCATAGAAAGATAAAGTGGAAAATGACCATGGGAATGCCCTACTATCATTAGAGGTTGTGGTTTCCACCACCATAAATGAACATAGGCTGATAAATTTAGGAACAAAGGATGACTTTTGGCCTAAAGTAATTAGTCAGGCCATTCCCCTCAAAGATCAATTTATGTACATCGTATTTCAGAAGCATCCTCAATATATTTTCATGTGTATCAATATAGAAATTCCTTGACTGAACCGAGATGTGGCAATAAACAATCTTAGGATACCAGATGAGCACCTACTGTTTAAGCATATAGCTAGGAGGATTCACACCTATCATGAAACTAATATATAGGTATACATTGACAAGTTGGTCGAAGCTAACATTGAATTAGAAGTAAAATACCTAAGATGGATTTCCAACATCATCCCTGTTATGAAGATGAGTGTGATTATTAGGGTCTACATTGATTTATAGGACCTTAATCGGCATTTCCAGATAGATAATTTACCATCACCAATCACAAAAGTCTATATTGAATCAACTATTGGTTTATAAGCCCTTTCGTTCATGGATTGGTACTTGGGGTACAATCATACAATGATCGCCCATGATGATGAAGAGTCTTCTTCCTTTATAGTTCTTAAATGGATATTTTTTGATCAGGCCATGCCTTTGGATTGATGAATACATCCACCACATATCAACACATCATTCACAATATCATTAATCCATTCCTTGGAAATATAGATGAATGTCACATCAACGACATGGTGGTCAAATCCCGATAGTGGGGTGAAAAAAATTTCCAATCATCAAAAATATTTGGACGAGATGTGACAACATAGCCTGAAGATAAATCTTATGAAATGTGATTTTGGGGTAACATCATAAAAATTCATTGGTTTGGTAGTACACCACCATGTAATTGAGGATGAACCAGCGAATTCTAGTTCTATATTACCAATGTCCCCTTATAAATCTCAGATAATTTAGGGGAGTCCAAGGGAACCATGCTTACATTCGTCAGTTCATTAACAACATAGACGAATAAGATCTCCAATTTACTAGGATAATAAAAAAGGGGAACACCTATCAATGAGATGATAATTTCCAAAAAAAGCATTCAAATGTCTTAAGAAGTATATTCAGCACCTACCAATCCTACTGCCTCTAGTAGAAGGGTGGACAGTAATCTTATATATGGCCACCATGGAACTCAATGGGTTCCATGAACAGAAGAAATAATGAAATAGGGTTAGAGATTAGCCATTATTAGCTAATTTAGAAAATTCTAGATACTGAGATGTAATACACTAATTCTAAGACTAACTACATTTTGCTCATATTCATAGTGTGAATGATGTTGCATTATTTATACAACTACAAAGCCCTATGGGACTCTCAGATAAATCCCCTCATGTACATCTTTGGTTGTCTGATGCTGACTGGAATTATGGCATGTTGGGCGGTTATTCTTCAGTAATATGGTAGTAAACATGGGAATGAGAAGTTATTGAAATGTCAAGCCCAAACTAACTTCCTTAAAAAACATGGAATCCCATAAAATATACCATGTGACCTTGACCATCTAGATTAAGAGGTATTATATTCCCACAACACTCACTGGACATGGGATATGTATTTTAATGGTTCCTCATGAAGTCATATCAGGACAAGGATATAAAATCATAATCTAAAATGGATTGTCCTGTGGGTTTTTTCATCTCTTGAAAAATATTGTTTTCCCTATTATTTATCAGAATCCCAATGTAGGACAAATAATGTGGAATAATAAAAATCCCTCATATCATGTTTGTAATTTTTCTTACAGATGAATATAGATTAATAAAACATTCAAGGGGATTTAGAGTTTGCGAGAATTTTTTTCTATGGGGAATATTCAATCCATAATTAAGAATTTTCCTCTCTAACTGGCTATGAACGGGGATTAATCATGTAGTTCCCTTTATAACCCTCATTATGTCATGTTCCCTGATCGTTGAATGATCACCCTAATGAATTGGCTAATATCGCCACCCTGTTGACCGATCCTGATCAAAATGTAACAATAATCTATAATACACATTGAATAATGGTCACAAAAATATTCATATTTAATATTTAAGTGATCAATTAGGTCAACATGGCCCAAGAGTGTTATGCACCAACAGTAACCCATATAATGATGGAGCCGATATTTTTTTTCTGAATTATGGGACTCTCTGAATGAATAAATACATAAGGGAATAGATTTGGCACATTGTAGCTAATTTTAACAAATAGGATAGCCAAAACAAGAATAAAACACTCTATAATCATGGAATTAATTGGATACTCCTCACATGAATAAAATTAGGATATATATCTACTTCCATGGAAGAATCCCATGCGGGCTTTTTTGGTTCCCAGGAATTGGTGATCATGATCTCCGATCAGATATGAAGATTAGGATATTTCTAGAAAACCATGATAAATTAAAATGTGGAATTCACCAAGAGTTTTCATCCATGACAAATCCAAGAGAACTTCATCAACCAACTTACAAAATTGCTGCATACATCTAAATATTTCGGGTCATTTTCTATTTTGGGGATGGAGGATGTGAGCCCATATACCCTATACATGGATAATAATTTCATTTACATCCTTACTACTACAAACTTCTTTTACAAATGGTCTATAGAGATACCCATTTTGGAAGTTATAATGAAATATCACCAACATCATAAAATCCCATATCATCAAAAGGTTTGAGGTCCCTCAAAAAATATTGATCAACAATGAAGTGAAATTATAGTTTTTCATAATTGAAGAAGTTTTTACAGTTTTATAATATTGAGTCAAATAATATATCTCACTATAATGCAATAGTAAATGGAAAAGTAGGGGCCTTCAGTTGGACTCTAACAAATATACTCTAGAAGATGGGGAATACGATAAGAAGTTATAGCCAGGTGAAATCATCCATGATTTATGGTCCCAACATAATACCATGCTTACTAAGAAAAAAGAAAAACCATAATCACGGGTTAATATAACTGAGGTAGTGTTACCAAAAGAAGTCCAGTTAAACTCTCTCAACGATTTTTTATGCTGACAAATCATAGACGATAAGATATCGAAAATTTGTCTAGATAAATTGGAATGGCTTGAGGTGCACATGGTGAAAAAACTAGACACCACTAAGGTCCACCATAATCATATTACCTGAAAATTGAATAAAAATGTTCACCACTGCTCATTCTTCTATTGGGAACGAGTGTTGGGAAATGTAACCATAATGATTCAATTGATGAATTCCCTTAAATATGGAATCTAAATGGGTGGTCATTAAATCATAAATAAGGTCTATCAAAACCGGGTTTACTACTTGGATATAAGGGATTGAGATCATGTCACCCTTCACCAATCCAAGCTTTATTAGGAAGTCCTTTTCATAATTTCTTTGCTTGGGAATCTACATAAAAGTGCGTCTCTTCATTCGTCCAAAAAACCTGAAATTAAACTATATAGAGTTCATCTGTTCTGTAAGACCGTTATCTTCATTTTATGAACCCGGTTCTTATTCTTGAGGTACGAGAATATTCCTTTTCTTTTTTTCTTATGTGTTTTGGAGAAAATAAGGAAAATGGGGAAAATCTCAAATTTTGTGGCTACACGCCATGTAATTTGGCCGTGTGGGATGAGTACACAGTATGTGTAGGACTGTCGGTGAGGTAGGGTGTAAAAACTGACTACACATCCTGTACTTATTATTTACACACCGTGTAATCCGTCAGCATGTGAATAGTAAGGAGGTGGAAGCATTCGCCAGCAGAGCGATAGTACACACCGTGTAATTAGGAATACAGGTCGTGTATTCATGTCAACAGATAAACAGTGCCACGGTGGAATGTAACCGCTTGAGGAAAAGTTAAAAAATGAAAAGTAAACATTGTTTACTTGAGAGTACATGTCATTTAGTCTATTTATTTCACTTAAAATAGGCAGTATACTCCTCATTTGGCAGAGGAGGCAGTGGGATCATTTGGAGCGCGGGAGAGATGACCGGATCTTGGAAGAGCTCCCAACCGCACATCGGGAACCCGATTCCAACGCTGTTGATCTCCTTTGAACCGAACATGTATGATCTTCCTTCTCCTTAAGCCTTTAATAAAAATTAATTCCCAATGGAATTTTATTTAAGGTTGAATGTGTGAACGTTTATCCCAAATTTACGGAATTCTTGGACGTTTCTAGAAGCGCCTTTCACCAATACCGATCAAAGAAGATCATGGTTGGTGGTTTGATGCTTATTTCCAATAGTTGAGTTGAATTTCTGTATCAATGTGATACGAACCCATGGTTAGGGTGTCTTATGGATGAGGCCTTTTCTGAAAAGATATATATAATTGCATCGATAACCTAATGATAAGTTTAAACTGCTGTTTGTGATCACTGCTTGGATCGAGGAACATCTCAGGGATGTGTTCCTCTGTTTATCCGTTTGGTCAGGATACCTGAAGGTATGCCATTGGGATAGTGTATATTTAATTTTCTTGAGAGAAAATTTATATAATCTGCTAGTTAATTCTTTGGGCTTGGCCCGGTTTCATGCACCTCAGGGTAGTGTTCTATTTAGCTTGAGGGTAGTGTTTTTCATAGCATGTGGGAACTGTTGGTTAGCCTGAGGGAAAATTTACTTCTGTCTGAAGAATATAATTCCATGCATGAGGGTATTATATCATATGCTCGAGGGAAATATTCGTTTAGCCTTAGGGCAATCACCTGAGGGTTTTGATTCTGATTACCTTAGGGTAAGGTTTTACATGTCTGAGGACACGACTATTAAGAATATTCACTGTGATTTTTTATATTTTGTACCTACCAAGATGAAGCCAAATAATTGAGGTGATAATTAATAACATAAATGGAAATTAATCATTTAGCGATAGTTATTTTTGAGTACTTACTAGATTACTGCATTTACTTTTTCACACTTTTGCTACACATCTTCCCTGACAGTTGGGCATAGGCCTTTGGTGGGTGCCTACTGGGACTTATTTCTCACCCCTTTTTTGGGTCATGTCCTCTACCCAAACAGACTATATTTATGCAGGTGTCGATAGGGGAATGTTTCCCTATATAGATACATGATTGTAGTAGAGTATATGGAGATCATGGGACCGATCTTAGTCTTGTGATGTAGTTGTGTTTTGTTTACAAACCATTGTTTTGTTTGGATGTAACTTTTACATTGAGATATATTGTATTGTCTTGCAGTGTATCATGTTCTAGCTGCATTCATTGAATAGTGACATGCTGAATCTTTATATATATATGACTGCTGGCCCCTTTTACATTAGTTGTCCATTTTAGTTGTATATTTTTTACTGCTTCCATTGTTTTATGTTATATATATCATTACACTACGCTACACTTTGAATAATGAAGGCATATATTCTGCACTCTATGACCTGGGCCCTCGCTACTATTCGGCAGCCTCTGGTATTTGGGGAAATGCTTTTGAGGTCATGTGACCAACCTGGTTCGGGGCACCCGTTGAGTGGCTTCTGGATATGGAATGTTATGAAGTGGTATCAGAGGAGTTTCTTTTCTTGGACATACTATTCAGAGCCTATATATGGAGATAGGATGTAATTGGTATTTGGTAACAAGTTGTGCCCGGGAGTGGCTAACCCGTGTACATGGTAAAAACTAATTTTTCTAGTGTATCAATTTTTTTTTGATTTTGAAAATTTACCAGTTGATTTGATGTTCCCTGTTGGGTGACACACATGTAATTTTGATGTTTATATGTTATACATGGGTTATATTTTATTTCAACCCGATGAGATGAGGGTATTCCTTCCCATGCATCATTTAGGAACATACTGGAAATCACATGTCATGCATTATTCCATGCTATATAGGTGATTAAGAAATTCCATGTTATTGTGATAGTTCTTGTTCTACAAAAGCATGTTTTTGTGATATCTGCATTGATGAATAACTTTTATTTGATATGGTATTGTTGTTTGAGGTTTTGATATATTGAACGCCAAACTTTGGTTCTTGAGGTGTATGTACCCTCAATGATCGGAATTTAGTGGATCATCAACGTGTTTATTTTGTTATAACATCTATATGATTCCAAAGTTTGATTCGCGGGTAGTATGGGCCCTCATAGAGCGGAATTCGGCACATAGGTATTTTTTTCCTGGCTTTTCTAGGTTCTGGAGTTTTTTCTGAGTCTTGTTGTCCGGAAAACCCAGCATACACAATATGTAGTTCTATGGACACACACCATGTTCTTATGTTTGGAATGAAATGGCAGATTTTTAAGTATACGTCATGTAACCTAAGTACATGAAGTGTAGTCTCTTAATGTGTCATAGGCCGTGTGGTCCGAGACACGGGATAGGGAAGTTTTGGGGAAAAAATTCCATGTACTGGTCAAACTTGCTGTGTAGTGTCGACCAGGTGTCTGCCCATGTAACTAAAAAATTTGGAGTAGGAAACCTAAATACATACAAACCATTTCTACATTGAACACACCATGTAGTCTGACCCAAGTACTCGGCCGTGTCACGAACAACACGGGTCAGTGTTATCATTCCTCTTACATGTCATTTCCACCAAGAACATGCTGTGTAGTATTAGCTGTGTAGCCAGTCGTGTAGCGGGAAACACTGGTTGGTCTGGGGCTTCTTTGAACAGGTTGTGTATTTTTGGAACACGGCATGTAGTGTGACCTCGGTACACAGGCCGTGTGACAAACAACATGAGCCGATGAAATCTTGTAGTGAACATGTCGTGTCTACATCTGACACGCCCTGTCGTTTTGTTATAGGAGAGTCATGTTGCTTATGTCGTGTAGAAGGAATCAGTCGGGGAGAAAGGATTCAAGTACACACCATGTGTTAAAGACAACATGATGTGTAGTTGGGGTGATACATTTCCAGATTAAGCTGGAGTAAACGCCCATGTGAATGTCTTGTGAGAACACACCGTGTAGTATTTATACATTCCATGTAGTCATGTTTTGTAAATAATGAATGATTTTCTTCTGTTGTTCCCTTCTTAGCCTCTTCATTTTCGGTCTTTGATAATCATTATCTAAGGTCTGTTTTTGTATTTTTAGAGTCATGCCACTGAGATGACCACTGGTTGTTCGCTAGGAGAGCAGCGACGATTATACTCCTGAGATGGTAGGCCATGGGCTACAAGTGGATCCTCTAGTAGAGGCATACGCGGTGTCAGCCGTTATACCGGACACAGGTGAAGATGTGCAGTTCTGTGATGGCTTCATGTCGTTCATGAAGACCTTCTAGGGAGCACCGCAGGCCAATACATCTATGGAAGAGCTGACACGAATCTTTCAGCAGCAGCATCCACCTATGTTTTCAAGGGATGGTGGACCACAAGCTGCAGAGTCTTGGCTGAGTTCTATATAGAATATCTTCGATCATTTGGAGACACATCTAGGGTGGACAGTCAAGCTCACTACATACATGTTGCGTGATTCCGACAAGAGTTGGTGGGATGTTACCACCCAATATGAGCATCACTGATACACGGAATGGGAATATTATCAGGCAGACATCTATTAATTCTTCTTCCCAGAGATGCAGTGGGAAGATTGAGCTCAAGAGATTATGAATCTAAAGCTGGGCGCCATGTCAGTGTTGGATTATTTTTCTCGCTTCACCGAGCATTAGAATTGTTCATCCATTCTGGAGGATGATGAGACTTTGATGGATAGACTCTTTGAGATGGTATACGATGTGACATATGTACACTGGTGAATGTTTCTTGGTTGCATGCAGTGCATGCTATCGTGAACCGGGTACTGATTACAGAGTGGAACCTATGGGAAGCTAGTGGTGTGGGCCAGGGCGGTTCAAAACCTGTTTCTGGTACTATTTATACCGGCAAGAGGAAGAGATGGATGGACTTCTCTCATGGTGGAAGTACTAGCCTGAAGCATACTTCATGAGGGAAGGTCATCAACTACCATTGTGTTTGAGAGGGGAACAAGTGACGTCAGTGTCGACGTGACCCAGTGGAGTGCCACGATTGCGGCATGATGGGTCATCTGCAGTGCTTTTGTAGGTTGTTTATACGTGTGGCTAGTTATAGGGTTTCTGTGTAGACTTCACATGTAGGAGTAGGACCATCAGCTTCAAACCAGTAAGGAAACATGAATACACTAGGGCGTGCAGGCAGATATGGTGGTCATGGTCATGGTAGCTAGACAATAGGATCTCAAAGGAATCAGGGTGGGTTAGCTCAGGGTAGCCAGGCAGTGTCATAGGGTTGCGGAACTGGGCAGGAATATGCAGTGCAACATACCAAACAAGAGCAGGATCCCAGACCTTCTACTATCAGAGGTACTATTTTAGTAGCTTCTGTTTTATCTTTAGTACCTTTTGATATAGTTTCTACAAATAGATTTATATTTATGCCCATTTTGGAGATCGTTGAGCATTGTGTTTGATCTTATTCTGATTTTATGATTATATACACCCTGTTGGGAGCAAGGATGACGGGTTTCTGTCAGTTCAAGGAGTGCCCCTTGTGGTTGTTGGGTGTCCCTTTCTTTAGGACATCTATGTCTTAGAGATGACCTGTTATGTTTTCGTACTCGGGATGGACTAGTTGGTTCCATTTTGAGCCTTTTTAGATTGCTATCGTCACAGGGTGAGTTTCATGTCACCGTAGGGTTGAGATTATTTATACATGGGTGAGTGGGATGTCTAGGAGAGCGGAGCTGGACTAGAGCATCGTGGGTGAGGTGGATTCATAGCCTAGATTACTAGTTTATATCTGTATGATTAGGGGACTAGTTAGAAGGATTTCACTCTAGTATTTTATCATTTTAGGTATGTCATCCCTGACAACATTTCATGTCTACATCCGGAGCCTGATGTTGATTTCTATATTGATGTTGTTCCAAGAGCGGCACATGTTTACATTCCTCCATATAGGATTTCTACACCTGAGTTTCAAGAGATCAAGAGGTAGTTTGAGGAGTTACATGAAAAGGGTTTCATCCGACCCATTAATTCTCCTTGGGGTTTGCAGGTCCTTTTTTCGAAGACGGCGAATGGTACCCTCGAACTATGTGTGGATGATCGGAAGCTGAACCAATTGACTGTGAAAGAACTAATATCCCTTACCATGTATTGATGATCATTTTGATCAACTTCATGGAGTACAACTGTTCTTGAAGATTTACATGAGGTCCGGATATCATCAGTTGTGGGTGAGACCATCGGACAAACCGCTTACAGATTTTTAGAGCAGATATGGTCTATATGAGTACTTGGTTATGCTGTTTGGACTCACGAATGCACCATCGGTTTTCATGGCTTTGGTGAATCATGTGTTCCTCCGTTATCTAGTTTTTTTGTAGTCTTTTTGTACAACATCTTGGTGTACTCTCACACTCAACACGACCATGCCACCTATCGTGGCATCATATTGAGTACCCTGAGAGAACATCATATATAGGCTAATCTCTCAATGTGCCACTTTTGGATGGACCATATTCACTTCCTGGGTCATATTATCTCATAGGTATGATTTCAGGTAGACCCAGAGAAGGTAAGAGAAGTATTTTCTTGGGAGCATCCTATGAACATGTTTCAGATAAATATTTTCATGGGGCTGGCTAGTTACTATAGGCATTTTATCTAGGACTTCCCCCACATAGAAACACAGTTGAAGGGTTTGACTATGATGGGTATGAAGTTCTTCTGGTTAGAAGCTTCGAGACAGCCTTTCAGAAGCTGAAGGGAAGGATGACATCAGCACCAATCCCGGTACTTCCAGAGAAAGGTAAGAGCTATAATGATGATTGTGATGAATCATGTATTGGTCTAGGAGAAATGTTTATACTGGGCGATCGAGTTGTTGCGTACGGGTCTCAGAAGTTGAGGCCACATGAGAGGAATTACCCAACACATGACCTCGAGTTGGATGAAGTTCTCCCTGTGTTGCACTGTTGGAGAAACTATCTACTGGGAGAACATTTTGTGGTGTTTACGGACCACAAAAATCTCAAATATATCTTTACTCGGCGTAACTTTATCCTGAGATAGCAATGTTGGGTTGAATACCTTCAGCTCTTTGACATTGATCTTGCATATATACCTAGTAAGGGTAATGTAACTCCTAATGCACTGAGTAGGAAAATCAGACAGATGCATTACATGAGGCCAGTGGTGAGTGGTATCTTATTTCTTTGTTCTCTGAGATTAATTTGGAGGTTCACGATTGTCAGGGGAAAACCTATCTTTCATCCATAGCTGTGACTTCTACCCTCCTGAATAGAGTTAGGAAGAGATAGATATGAGATTCAGAATGCCTAGTTCTATGGGAGTCTGTGACAAGTGAGGACCCTCCTCCACGTTAGAAGATAGTCAATGATGAGGTACTGTGTTTCCATGGTTGTGTATGGGTTCTTGGGGATATACATGAGGTGTTGATGCAGGAGTTTCATGCATTATCTTGGACAGTGCATCCCAGAGTTACTAAAATGTACCGTGACATTAGACGTCTGTATTGAAGGCCACTTATGAAGGGAGATATTTCTCATTTTCTTATTAGATGATCAAAATGGAAGTAGGTGATGGTGGAGCATCATAGGCTATCCGTACTGTTACAAAAATTACCCATTCCGGAATAGAAATGGGATAATGTAGTTATGAACATTATTACCGGGTTTTCGAGGTCACCTTGAGGTAGTCATGCCGTGTGGGTTGTTGTGGACAGACTTACAAAGTTATCTCTCTTTATTTTGATCAAGGAGACCTTCAGTGTTTATGAGGTCGGGAAGCTATATATTGGAGAGGTCTTACATCTTCATGGGGTCCCTCGATCTTTCGTTTTAGATAGGGATACTTATTTTATGTCTTGTTTCAGGCAAAGTTTTTATAGGGCACTGGATACACAGGTGCTTCTGAGCATAGCATAACACCCTTAGACCGATGGATAGTTAGAGCATATGATAAAGGTGAAAGAGGAAATGTTGCGTAAATATGTCATGGAATTTTATGGCTCTTGGGAGAAATATATAACCATGGTCATGTTTTCCAACAATAATAGTTTTTAACCAACTACTAAGATAGAACCCTATGAGTATTTATATGGTAGGCCATTCCAATCACCCTCGTGCTGGATGGTGCCAGGTGAGGCAGCTTTACTGGGACCATTTCTCATGGAGGAGACTTCAGAGAAGGTCCAGTTTATTCAGAAGAGGATGGCTGCTGCACAGTCTCTTCAGAAATCTTACGTTTATCCCTATAGACGACCCTTGGAGTTCGTGGTTGGGGATCAGGTTTTCTTTCATGTTTCACCGAGGATGGGGCACAGACAGATCATGAGATAGGGTAAACATTCAATGAGGTATGTGGGGCCATTTGAGATTCAGGAAAGAGTCGGATTAGTTGCCTATCGGTTGTAGTTACCACAGAGGTATCGGGCCATGCACGACTTCTTCCATGTATCTCAATTGCGCCTTAATCAATCAGTCCCATCTCATGTATTTCAGCCTAAGGTGGTTGATCTTCACTTCAATTCATCCGTTGAGGAGAATCTGATTCGTATCATGGATAGGAGCATGAAAGTTATCCTAGGATGGTCAGTTATTCTCGTACTGGTGTTATGGAAGCAAGGCCGAGTGCAAGAAGAAACATGGGAGTGGGAGACCGACGTACGTGCTCAGTGGCCGGAGTTGTTCACAGCTTTTTCTTTTCTACCCTTAGAAGGGAAATTTAACGAACAATTGCTTTAAGGGGGGATGATTGTAAGAACCCAGTTCTTATTCTAGACATTCAAGTTTCTCCATCATCATTTTCCATAAGTGTTTTTGAGAAAATAAGGAAATTGGGGAAAATACCATATTTTGTGGGTACATGCCGTGTAGTTTTCCACATGTCGTGTACTTTGGCCTTATGGGATGAGTACACATGGTGTGTAGGAATGTCGGCGATGAAGGGTGTAAAACCCAACTACATTCCATGTACATAGTATTTACACGCCATGTAATCAGTCGGCAGGTGAGCAGTAAGGCGGTGGAGGTAGCCGCTAGCGGAGCGATAGTACACGCCATGTAATTACGAATACACGCCCTGTAATTAGGTCTATGGATGAATAGTGCCGCGATGGAATTTAGATTCTATAGGAATAGTTAAAAAATGTAAATTACACGTCGTGTTCTTGATAGTACACACCGTTTAGTCTTTTTTTCACTTAAAATGGGCAGTAGCCTCCTCATTTGGTAGAGGAGGCAATGGGTTCATTTGGAGCACAGGAGAGACGGTCAGATTTTGGAAGCACTCCAGATCACACACTGGGATCCTGATTCCTACGCCTTTGATCTCCTTTAAACCGCACATATAATCTCTTCCTTCTTCGAGATCCGTTATTACGAACTTTTTCCCAAGATAATGTTATTTAAGTTTTAATGTGTGAAGGTTTATCCCAGATCTATGGCATTATTGGCCATTTCTAGAAGTTCCTTTCACCTATACCAATCAGAGATGATTGAGTTAGGTGGTCTAATGTTTATTTACAACAGTTGAGTTGCAATTTTTTATCGCTGTGATACGAACCCATGGTTGGGGTTTCTTATGGCTGAGGCCTTTGCTAAATGGATATCTAGAATTGCATCGATAAATTATTGATAAGTTTAAACTACAGTTTGTGATCACTGCCTGGATCTAGGACCATCCCAGGTGTGCGTTCATCTGTTTAGTCATTTGTCCAGGATACCCAAGGGTATTACATGATGATATTGTATATTTCATTTTATTAAGAGAAAATTTATATAAACTTCTTGTTTATGCCATGGGCTCGGCCCAGTTTCTTGTGCCAGAGGGCAGTGTTGTTTTTAGCCTAAGGGAAGTGTATTGCTTAGACTATGGGTAGTGTTGGTTAGCCTAAGAGTAAATTTACTTATGTCATAGGACATTACATCTGTGCCTGAGGGTATTATATCATAAACCTTAGGGAAATATTCATTTAGCATGAGGGTAATCACCTGAGGGTTTTGATTCTGATTACCCGAGGGTAAGGTTTTACATGTCTGAGGAAACGACTATTTAGAATATTCACTGTAGTGATATTATATGATTTACCTGCCAAGTCGAAGCACAATATTGGAGGAGATAAGTAATAATTTAAATGTCAATGAAACTAATATAGATAGTTACTTTTGAGTACTTACTAGATTACTACATTTACTTTTGCACACTACTGCTACACATATTCACTGACAGTTGGGCACATGAATTTGGTGGGTTCTTTCTGGGACTTATTTATCACACCCTATATAGGTCATGTATTCTTCCCAAATAGACTATATTTCTACAGGTGTCGATAGGGGAAAGTTTCCCTATATACGTACATGATTGTAGCAGAGGTGTAAGAGAGCATTGGACCGAGCTAAGGCATGCGATGCTACTGTGTTCTATTTACACTTCTTTGTTTTGTTTGGTTTTACCTTGTACTTTGAGATATATTTTATTGTCTTTTAGTGTATCATGTTCTGGATGCTTTCATAGAATAGTGACATGCTACATCTTTATATATATATGACTGATGGTTATCTTTTACTTCAGTTGTCCATTTTAGTTGTATATTGTTTACTGATTCCACTGTTGTATGTTATATATATATTTCCACTGCGCTACACATTGAAAAAGAGGGCATTGATTCCCCAATCACAGACCTGGGCCCTCGCTACTAGTCAGTAGCCTCTGGAATTTGGGTAAATTCACATGAAGTCATGTGACCAACCGGGTTCAGGGCACCCGTTGAGTGGCTTTCAGATCCGGGACGTTACATGCATGGTTCACTAAAAACAAAACATGTATTGATTCTTTTCATCATATGGTACATCAGGATTCCTAGACCTCTATTATTGGGCCCTGATATAGGATTATTTACATTTCATAATGGGTGATCCGATGTCTTTTCTATATGATGTATGAATAAATAGATGTATGATATCTATCCCCATTCACATTGAACCCCCTTACTTCTTTGCCTCATGATGTTAAATTAGGCAGTTGTTCTAGATCTATGTATGCATTGATTCCTATTTCTAATTAAATACATAGGGATTCCTCAATTCAATATCTTGGTCTAGCCACAACATTTTAAGAATTTTCTTTGTCGTAAACCATTCTATGTATGCCCTATAGGGAAACCCATTATATTCCTTGTTTCTGATACTGAGGCTAGTTCACATGATCTTATGAATTATAGTAGGGAAATTCCCCCACAAGAGTGGAATAATGATACAAAATATTTCTACTATGAGGCCTCTTTACATGAGTTTAAAATTCAGGGTATATTTCCTTGTCATGTGACGTTAAACTGCAATGTTTTCCAAGAACAAACTATGGCTTTATTATAATTATCATTCTATTTATATTAGTACCCACATAGAAACTCTTTGTTCCATATGAAATATTCTAATCCATTCACATCAGTTCACCCATGCCTCCAATGCATGACATTAAAATACATGGAATTTCTAGAACAAAATATGGATTGATTCAAATTATTCTATGAAAAATATATTGACACTTGAACATCAATTCTCTGTCCTTGACAAAATAGTTCAATTTATTCATGTCAGTCCTCCCTTATCATCACTAAATGATGTTAAATTGCATGGATCATTTAGAACTATGTGTAGATAGATTATTATCCTCACAGGATACATAATGACCCATATATCTCCAAAACTAATTCCTAGATTCACTGGTGAATATAAATAATTCCATTATCTAAATAAATGTTAGACCTACATAGAGTGTCTCCCATTAAATAACTATGAGTGACAAGATTCTTTCCTTCACAGGATACATTGTGATGCCTAAATTATCAAAAACCCATTCATGAAAAAAAAAATTAAACCAAAAACATTCATACTCCTTGTGTATGGTCCAGACCTATGTAGGTAACATTATTATGAAATATTATTTGCTTGATTCAAAACCAAATTAGATTCATATTGATTCCCAAGTCTCTATCTTTTGTACCAGTAAAAACATTTTTACACATTCACATTGTTTACCGCATCCTTACCACGTGATGTTAAATTGTATGAAAGTTCATACAGACCACATGATGATAAAATGAATGGAATTATGTCCACACCACATGATGCTAAACTATAGGGAAATACATCCTTACTACATGGCATTTAACTAAAGGGAATTACATCCTTACCAATTGATGTTAAACATTATGTATTTACATCTTTCATATATGGTATTAAACAGCATGGATGTACATCTGTACAGTTCAACATTATACATTATAGAAGAATGATCATCTCCACTAGATGATGTTAAACTATGAAAATTGTTACTGATTCGTGATTTCTTATCAATAGAACCCAGGAGAATTACCCCTGGTCATCCATATAATGGGGAACATTCACCATATTTTAAAAAACTAAAATCCATAACCCACACTTCATGCCTCTGGTGTCGCATATCTCCATAACCTTCCGAGGAAATTTGATAGTATATTTGTATTTATGGAATTTTTTTGACTATGTATGTATGCAAGCAGATCCTGCATATGCACCTATGGATTTCAACTGAATGTGTCTCTTTGAAAAAAGGACATTACATTCCTTGTGATTCCTATCATTGTTGTAGTAGAACTCAACACCTCATCTTGATTGAACTACTCATGGAATGACTATCCCATATCCTTACTCGTGATCCAATAACAATGTTCAATGATTTACAAAATTTCTATCTACCACTCAGAAGGATGTTGGGATGCTCTTGACCCTGGGTATCATAATTATGCTAATCTGTACCATCTACCAAATATGGTCCAAAAGAGTCATGGCCCTAAAAATCATGTTTTTTTCAATTCTGTAGGAACATAAAATATTTCCCATTATTGTCTAAATTAAAAGACCCTAAAATGATAATGAAAGAGTCAAAAAATTGCAAGGTTAAAAACATGCAAAGGGTGACCTGATCAAAAGTTGTCTCTCCACCATCCGAACTCCTCCTTCTCAAGGTTATGGAAAAATATAGTGCATCAATATAAAATATATAAAACCAAATATGGTCTAACTAGTAGACCTAGTAAAATCCCCTAACTATAGGGAAATGTTAGGGAATTGGTTTTTCACATAAACTTAATACGGGAATACGTTTGTTAGGAAATGACACAACATCTGTGGTACTCATAACCTCCTTGTATTTTACTCATCAAATATATCACAATTCATGAGTAGGGGTTTCTATGATCATCAAAATTTTCAATGTCCCTTGGAATGGATTTCCAGCATGAAGGGCCATATGATTGACTATGCATGTATTCCCATGGAACCTGTATAAGAGAATGTGTCAATCAACTGAATTCCTTACTCTATTAAAGGAAATTATAATCCTCATTATCCCTAACATCATCATAGTGGATGTAAACACTTTAGTGTGTCTGAACCACTCCCAATATGAATTTCCCATAACATTTTCCTAATACGAGTGCTTTGTGTCATGATTTAGAATCCCCACAATAAACTATCCAATTGGATTATATAACTTATATGTTAGTTCTATATGTTTCATTTCCACTCTCAAAGATGGAGTGAGACGCATTATTACCCATATTTCAATAGTCCACACCTAATAATTTGAAACCACATGGTGTGTGGCTCTAGCGTCAGGATTGAAGAGATAATTGTCCTAGGGTGCCAAAAAAATCTACAGGATGTATGTATTTACCTATAAAACATCATCATAGAAATTTTTTAGTCCCCCAAAACCTATAATGTCCCTTGGAGAGAGGTTTCTATTATCATTCTCCTGGTATGCTATCGATGCATTATCCTCTAGACTTGCCAAATAAAGAAATCTTTTCCTTGTCAAGGAGGAACTAAAATCTATGGAATCATTTTAAACACCACGGTAGATCCTCGAATCTCTAAATTTCATTGGACATTCCCAACATGTAATCACAATCTCAAATGCATAGACTCATACTATTGGGTTTTGATTTACATCACTAATATTCTAATTATCCATGAAGATCCAGCTTCCCTAATATTTCTCCCTAAACTGATATCACCTCCAGGAATATTCTATAGCCCCTGGATAGGATAATTTTCTTCACGAACCCTTATATTAACTATTAATTCATGTTTGTGGCTCTTTCAAATGTGAATATGGTCTTCAACAAAATATGTCCTCTGAAAAAATCTTTTTGATCCTTGTAATCCTCAATAATGCCATTGAAAAAACCAAAAAATTAAGTCGGTTTCAGTTAATTATTGGATTGTATACACCAAATATCATGATCATATATTTTTTTATGAGTTATAATACCTTAAACTAAATAAGTATTTGGTCTTATCTAGAAGACCATAAATGGATGAAATATTATTTCTGAGCTAAAATAAATTAAACTAGAGAAATATAAGGTCTGGGATAAAATATATTATTCTGAAGTAATATCAGGTTCGACCAAGAATCCCATAAAATAATTATATATCACATAAGATATTTAATAACTTAAACTAATGTAATTTTAGGTCCGACCTAAAAGATCATAAACTAATTAAATATGGGGTCTGAGCTGAAAAACGATTAACTAAAGCTATATATAGTCTGAGCTAAAAGACCTTAAAAAATTTAATATTAGTTAGGAAATAAAATACCATAATCTAAAGTAATATCTGATATGTGATGAAATACATTATACTAAATAAATAATAGCTCAATACTAAATGGCATTTAACTAATCCAATATAATGTCTGAGCTAAAAGAACTTGAATTAAAGCAATGTCAGGTCCAAGATAAAATACCATAAATGAATGAAATATTATGTCATACCTAAGAGAAATTAAACTAAATTAATATTATTAAATTTTAAAAAACCTTAATGTATTGAAATATTTTGTTCATGAAAAATGAAATTAATCTAACACATCATGTCAGTCTAGTATGAATGGTCTTTCAAGGCTCACCATATGGCCCTAGAAAAATTATGATATGACCACCAAGAATTTTATATTTGGAAAATAGTGGAGCATCTCCCTCCAAGACAAATATTTTACAAGAAAAATGGAATATATTCAATAGTATGGGACACCATGATAGTGGGAACTTGTGAGTGTTTCCCTAAAAAAATCACCATATCCTCAAATTTGGATTTTCATTCCTACTTAAAACGAATGGATAGTCTTTATGATTATCAAAATATTTGAACAGCCAAACAACAAACACATAATAGACATAGATATTTTGGATATAAAAAAAAATTAATATTTCAGAAGGACCATTTGTATTGAGAAACATATTATGAAAGAATATCAACTTTTTTGAGTCTCACAAAATCTTCATCCTAAATGAAATGAAATACAAAAGTCAAATTATGAGAGAATTTGATCGGTTTCACTAGAAAGGTTAGCAAGACTTTAAAGAGATTTATCAACGGAACAATGTAGTGTCACTCTCCTTGTTTTTTCTTCTTCATCCCCGAGATAGAGATAATCTGCCAGAGTAGTCAACTCTTCAACCCTCCTCTAAGAAGTAGCTAATGAAAATGATTATGTTGATAGGTTTTAACTCATATGATAAATGATCTCAATATATATCCATATATGTGTATCCAATAATCCATCTGATCTTGCAGTTCCGATAATAGTTGGTCTATCCTCACATCCACGTGGAAAAATATTAATCCATTCTATGAAATAAATAATTTAGTTAACTATTAGATATCTATGCAATTTTTCAATCAAGATAAAAATCATCACCCTAACCAAATGAATGTTCTATTGGGGATCGTAAAAAATATCTATAGTAGGAATGCATTCATCATATATATCGGCAAGAGGAAGAATAATACCCAGCTAATTAATGTCCCATAAGATGATAGACACCTCACTATGAGGACGATAGAATGTGTATGTCCCATGTAAATAAAGACTGATCGATTATTGGAGAGGGCTGGGTTAACAGTAAATGATGAGCTGAGATAACCAGATGGCTTCCCATTTATGAACCCTATATAGATCATCCAAAAACTCAAAAATTTCTTTTCCTTACCAAAATAACTCCATTACCATTCATTAGAAAAGCTTCCTCCTGGACAAAGATTCCATTCCTAGTACCATATGCCACCAAAACTATCTAGATATGAGGAATGTATACTTTAATAAAATTGAGAAATTGGTTTTTTAATGTCTTCATGATCATCCATAATTAAGGCAAGGTAGTATAGTAGAGTATAAAAATCATGGGATTCAGGTATAGTCAACTGACTATTATTAGTTATGGTTATCTGAATGTAGTTGGGGGAACCAAACACAAAGCATAATGTATGATTAAAGTCTTATAGAGTTATGAAAGTAGTATCTAGAAAAAAACTCATATAGAGGGATTCTATGAGAGAAGGGGTATTCTTGAATACTGGGCCATTTGGCGTTCATTAGTAGTATACATATAGAGGTATGGGTCATCATTACGATTTTTAGTGATCATGTACCTTTGATTGGATGAAATTGAGGGAACTTAATGTTAACCAAATCCAATATAAAAAAAAGTATGTGGAACATTTTAGAACAATAAATTAAATATTGTCAAAACTTGATGAGGAACTGCGATATTAGGTGCATTACAAGACTCATCAATGGATTTGAAACCCACATAAGGATCTCACAGATTAACTGATATCCAGAGGAATCACGGTTTGCATAATTCCATAGGGTATCATGAGAACCACATGAGCCCCTTGGATACACATGACCACATGACCTAGACATGGTCACAGGAGTCTAAAATGAAGGAATGATTGGACCAACGAATCATGAAATATCATCAATAGATTTTCAAACCTCACAAATGATGTTTTATAAATTTTTTAGTTATAATTATGGTTTGGATCAAACATGCATCTTCGCGATGAGTATCCATGTAGAAAAGAACTAAATAAACAATATTATGGCATATACTCCCGAACGAAGCTCATGATAAATGTTTGAGGCATTCTCCTAGTATGGAGGCACATAGTGAATATACAAAAATGAGAGCTCCCTAGATTATGAGTTACCATAGGAATAAATTTTCATCCACCCCCTATATATAAGATGATTTTAATAACAAAAAGCATCACATAAAGATCACACATCACCAATGGAACTAGTTTGTGACAATGCCAATGTCTCAGGAATCAATTCGTTTTCCTCATAACTGAGTTATCGTCCCCATATATGTCACCCCTAGGGGGAATTTTTTGATGATGACAAAATAAGCATTAAAAAAACTGAATGGATTAAATACATGAAAATAGTTATTACATTCCACATGAGAGAAATGAAACTGTGAATTTAGGGTTGCATGAACCTCCAAGTGACTCACGATTGTGTGATCATTTCTTGGGAACATGATGTCTCTATGCGTAGCACATAACCTACGGTAAATACAATTAATTCTAATTCGATATTTCTTCCTAATAGTATGATGGATATCCAGACAGCCAATGGTCACATGGTGGAAACAGAATTATTGCCCCTAGGTCACATGGTTTTTCATTGTCATGTACCTAATAAACTATCTGAAATTTATCAGATAATTAAGGGGAATAATATACAATGTAAGAGAATCACAATTTTCATTAATCCCACGATCCATGGAATCCTTTGAATGGATAAATTTCTTCAATGATACTCATGAAATATCGCAACACCCAGGAACAATTATAAAATAATACAAAGGATGTAAAGTTGAGGAAGAGAAAGATAATCATGGTCATTCAAGGACATGATCATTCCCCTAGTGAAACTACAAGACACCAAAAGACCTCAATGACATGCCTGCCTCTCCTCAAGAAAGAATTTTCATCTTTTCATCCTCATCACCCAAAGGTCCTTGTTTATTTCTAGGCATTTTCATGCTTCCCCTTAGATTTCCAAAAATTAAAAGAATATATTTCACTACCAATATGCTCGCATACAACCATATGACCCGTATTGGTCAATGAAACATCATAAAAAATGATTAAATTTCATTAACATTAGAGATTAAAATTCAAAACACTCCCAAAACATTATAAATGAAAAAAAGTGATAAAAGGGAACATTCAATTGGTACTCTCTATCACTAAAGGACATGAATCATGCCCATAGTGATATACATGGTATAGTATGTCACTTGCAACATGTATACATCACCTCACAAAATCCCTTTGCATTTTCATCCATGTAACACCAAGGACCTTGGTTATTTCTAAGAAACATTGGGTTTCCCCATCATCACATTTTGAAAAAACTGTTGGACATTTCCAGGACATGCTTTTCCATCCCCATATGGCGCACATTGGTCACGCAATTCATTATCCAAAAATTAAGAAATCATCAATAAAATTACATAAGAAATATAATTTCACACCCAACCATTATAGCATAAAAGATAAATTAGGGAAGAGTCAGATGGTATGCATGGTCCTAAAATGATGATGAGACACCAAATATTCTCACAACGCGGTCCGGTGAGACCCTTGAGAAAATAAGTATTGACTCGCAAAGAGTCCCATAGATTTCGTCAAACATCTCATGAGCACCTTTCAATTATAACATTGTATATCATGAAGGAACTTGGTAATTTACATTGAACAATATGAAAATTAATTTGGCATGAATGAATTACCAAACATGTTTCCATTAATTGGAAGTAATTCGATAAAGGAAGCATTGACAGAAGAGACTTGTGACCACTGAAAATCATGTGACACAATCGGAATGATTGATGGAAAAGACTAGAGAAACCATATAGATCCATCAAACTATATCCACCCCATCATAGATCTTTACCAGATGTGCTACAAAAATTAGCAAGCATCTAATGAGGAGATGCTTGTAAATCCACCCACCCCACCATGAAAAATGCATCGACTACAACGCGAAGGAAACACCTGATCACAAAATTACCAAGAATCAATGTAAAATTCTTTGAGAAAAGAATTGTGAAACATCTCATCTTTCTATCAGGTAATATATAATGATCAGCCAGTGAAATTATTATTTATAAATAAGATAATTTTTGTGACTGTTCATAGATCACGCGAATATCTAATGGAAAGTTTTGCGAAGATCATACCACATGCCTTCTAGATCATGTGAGACTCAAAATAAATTGATACTAAACAAACCAATGGAATTAACAATACAAGGGATAATGCAAAGATCAATGGTAGAAGAAACAAATTAAATACATGCTTCTAATCCCTCATGCACTTTGCGAAAGTCATAAAAAGACACAAAATTGCACAAGGATACATAACCTATATCTCACATCCTTCGTTCTTCATTCTATTTGGGACACATGAAACCATATGGACATGTCAAAGAAATTCATACGACTCCCATGGGAACACCACATTGGTCTCATGAAACCTTCTACACCTATCTCTTAATCCCTGTGATTTCATTTAGATATGTCTACTAATTCATTTAATAGAATTCATTTATATTACTCAAGTATCACTATTTCATCTAGGCATGGAAACCATGCTCTCGTAACATCCACTAGGAGAGACAACTGTGACCAACGGTATTCCTTGGTAAAGTCACCCAAGATTAGTGACACCCTTCATACATTGCGGTCATGTCCCCTAATGACATCCAATGATGCAAGCTAAGATAAATGATATCCTTCCAAAAATGTCACAAATACTCCTGTTACACACCCATATGTTTCCAAATAAACCATGTGATGATTTCATGGGCACTCCTACTAGGTCACAACACATCCCACACACAAGTCAACTTGCTTATGTGAATCCTCACATACATGAAGGCATGTCCACAATGGAATCATAGGAATAGATAGCTTTATTTATCCTCAGTGTGTATGGCGTAAATATAAGGGATGCCTTTTTGTGTAAGACCCAATATAATTGGGAACTTTGATGACTCATATTCTTATAATATTTAGGATATGTAGGCCAGTTATTCAAGGATTGACCTCCATATTAATTATCCATGAGGATCCTTGTATCCTTGTACTTATACAAAAATATGATATAAATCAAATTTTGACCCTTGTTTCTCGCAACAAGCATAGATCATGGGAGATTAGGGAGATGAAATAATCCTAGAATATTCATTATACACCCCAGGGTCCCAAGGGAAACATCATTACATAATCCCCATCTACAGACATCATATGGTATTTCCTCAACCAATAAGGAATCCATATTGGTTTGGTCCCCTAGAATTCATTAATCCTAGAGGATGGTTATAATGTCTCCGAGTATGATCATCCATGTTATACCATTGGATGGTTAAGGGATAAATGAACAATGAGAAATTTGATTCCCACTATAGATAGGATATATAGGATTCTTTTTCTAAGGCCCTAGATCAATATCAAACATCCCAAGGAATGACCCATCATAAAATTCACATATAAAACCACCACAAGACTAATCATATTTCACCCATGACTCTCACATCATGCATATACGACAGCGGATTACAGGGTTTCAATGAATATACCATCACGAATCATGAATCTCCACTCACCTGGGAAATTATAGTATATAACCCCTGATGAGAGGTATGGTATGAAAACCCATCATATAAAGGTACATACCTTGGGTACTATCCCAATGGTGTGACTGAAATATGAAGACACTGATCCCATCCATATATAAGTTATGTAAGATGAAACCTTGGGACCAGAGCTCTATCATTTTGTGTCTCAGTACCCACAAACATGTCTTCTCGCTTGACAATAAACTATATGGGATAAACAAACTGTGTATATTTTGATTTATACAATAACAATGATACGTAGGACACTAAGTAATGGATCAATCCAATCCTCAAGATATTAACCACATCCTCACATGAAAATCATTCCGAATCATTTGGTCATATGATTTCAGCAGATAAGGTAGTTATTCATCATTATGTGGATGAATGAAGAACCTAGGACAAATACATATGGAATCGCCAATGAGAACATACTCCCATTATTTAATCAAAGAGGATCATAATGTATATATAATGAAATAATTAACCAATGAATTGTTTTTTATCATAAACAGTCATGTATTGTGATTAGAAAGAGATGAATGAACATATTTTAAATTTATAAAAGAATTCTAGAGTAGGAAACAGTTTCCCCAAATGGGTGTGATGAGTTTGACCTTCCATCGTATCAAACAATGTGAGTCCCCAAGAGTCAGAGAGCCTGAAATTCTGGATCACCACCATCATTTGAAAATTTTATGGGCCTAATAACAGATTGGGGAACCATTGGGAGTGTTTTTGAAATGTTTCAAGGGTATCCCAGTGAGTGAAACCCGTTCCATGCATTAAAAACCCATAAAAACATGTTTTCTAAGAAGGTTTTTAGAAATAGTTTCAACCATTTAACATTATTATTTAATAATTTTTACACAATTTTTACACATTATATAAATTTTTAATTTAAAATTGTGTAATTTTCAAAACAATCCATGTTTGGAAATAACTGAAAAATGAAAAAAAAAATGTTTTAATGCATGCCACTATTATTGTTTTTATTTCCTTTATGACCTCTTAAATATTTTATATATTCCTCAATATGTTTGCATTAGAATATTCAAAGAAATTTATTTTCAAAATTATATTGCAAATTTTATAATTTTAATCTTTATTTTCAAAGAAAGGTATTTTAAAAAAATATAAAAATTAAATAAGATATTTTCCTCAAGAATTTATTTAATGATATTTTTATTTTATTAATCATTGTAAAAACCCCATTATTCATATTCCAATGTGTAAATATGTTATTAGAATACATCCATAATATTCATCTGGATGGTGTATGATCAATTTGACCGTGTAATGTATTGAAACTCACATTATTGATCCAATTTTGTTTTCATAACGTTACCATGAATTATTCAATTTCTTATGGATAATAAATTTCCACTAAATACCGATATTATTTATCATTAATAATTTTTTTATAAATCATAATAAATTTTAACATACAGTATCCACTTTGACAGTTACATGATTTATAAGGTACATTTTAAAATTAGGAATCCTTAACTCAATTCGGATAATTGATGATAAGACACATTTTTTATGATTTAAATCGATTCATTAATGTATGAGGAAAATAAAGGATTGTTATGAAATGCATTGGAAACTATTTAATTTAATCTCCTCGATCATCAGTAGTCTCATTAGATGAAATCAGATGGATTCCAACGCATTGAGTTTGTTTTGAGGAATGTTTTAATATCCATTGTGATAGTCTTTATAATTATATGTTTTAAACAATATTGTGTAGGGTCTCTATGGTAATGGTATCATCTTACAGGGATTCAAAATTTTTGATAATTTATATATTCCTCCATGTTACTTATTATTTTATTTGATATTTTATCTCTGGTATTGTCTCTAGATTCACTTTATTTCCAGTTCGTTAATTATATGGGAGGAATGTTTAGTTATTTTCCCTGAAATATTGATTATTACTTATATTGTTTTTTAAATGAAATAATTTATCAGTTATTTTCCTTTACATGTTGATTTTCTTATCTATTCATGATAGATTTGGTTTTACTGATCCTTTACTGATGATTTGATCTCACCCATATTTTGGTTTCATTCCCCATAATTCCGTGAAAATTACTATGACTGATATGAAAGGAAATGATAAATGGATTATTAAAATTTATGATAAAAAATAATATTTAATTTTTTTTATTTAAATGATGTATAAAACTCAAGTATGTTTTTGGTTTACCCAGACTGGTAAACTAGTCATCCCTTCGGGATGTGTTTCCTTATATCTTATGCCAACATAATGGTAGCATGAACCATCTACATGAATCTATAGTTTGGGTATATATATATATATACATATATATCAAACTATGTATAAACTATAGAAATTTTTTTACTAAATAATCCATCACTTTTAGTATAGTGATTTTTTTCAAAACAGATTTTCTACAAAAATGGTTTTTATTGCATATTATGAAAAATAAAAATTATAATAATTTTTAATAAAATTTAAAAAATTTATTTTAGAAAAATAAATTATATTTAGAAATTTTATTTCCAAAATTTATCCTGGGTGACATTCTTGGACATTTTAGAAAATATTGTTTTTTCATTGAATAGTAAAAAATGCCTATTTTTGTAAAAAGTCATTTATTTTCAATAAATTAAGTTTTTTAAATGTACCAATATGTTTTTTACATATTTCAAGATAAATAAGTATGATCTATATATATTTAATCCAATAATATAATTATTATTCAAAATTGTATAGTTTTTTAGTATGTGATAGTTTTTTGGATTAATAAAGGTTTAAAAAAACAAAAATACTTAATGTCTCTCCAATTTAATTGTTATAATAATCCAAAATGGGTAATTATTTAAATGAAATGTATATAAAATATATAATATTTAAAAATTTGTATTAGGTGTATAGGTTCGTGGTCTGAGGAAGGTTGGTTCGTTACGTTAGTAAATATTAATTTAGTATCATACAATGATTATAATTATTCATATATTTAATATAGAATCGTGTTTTTCTATATAATTACTTTTCATAAAACCCTATAGTTTCACCCCATATGTAGGATTAATAATACGTTAAAATTTTCTAATTTTGTTAATTGATTTTAGTAAAATGAATTCAATATTTGGAATCATAGTAATTTATATTTTCTAAAAAATCTAACATAATATTTGACCAAATTGATTTTTGAAATAAATTAAAATTAATTATAGTGATTAAAGTAAACAAAGTTTTCTTTACATTTATACATATAATATATGTTATAAAAATGTCAAAAACAATTTCAACACACGTTTTGTGGACCTACATTCAACTAATCCCAAATATGATTGAGAGTGGACCATTATTGAGCCATGGAGACATGAATAAATGTGGGTGGAATTAACTCTTTCAAAAAAATAATTAGTGTTCCACTTACATCACTTATAAAGGTCCGTCATTTCTCTTCCCCTCTCCAAATATCCAAACACATATTTTCATCCAATATATACCCTAATACCTCTTAAATATTTACATATCATCTTAGAACCATTTATATGTTGAGAAATACAACCATGGAGGGCCTTTCGTGATAACCAAAATGAATAACCTGAATAGGTGCTATCATTAATCAATGAACATTTTTTTTATGTTCATTCTCTAAATTATTAAATTATTCATATAAAATTACAATGTAATAAAATCAATATATTACATATACATTGTTGTTTTTTGTAGTTAAAACCTACAAACACATACACACCCATCAATCATGTTATGAAATAGTCATTCATAAGTACGATGGAGAACTACCTTGCGAAATGATGTTATTCATATTCCAATTACAACCTATCAAATATGCGTATGATGATTGATATAATGTTTATATATTATATATATGACAATAATATACCTATTGATTCATTATATCATATATATCCTTTTAGGATCCATTCTTTGAGGGATATAATTACGCCGCTCATGTGTACGATGGACTACTGTGATGCAAAGAGATATGATTTATTTTTCACTAATGAAATATATAGAAGTTAATAATGGTAAATATAATAAATTCATTTTATATAAGTTATATATTTTTGATTTTAATGTCACATTTATTATTTTATAAATATAATATCTCATTTTATTTTTTCCTTTTCACTCACTTAAAAAATGACAACATCGTTCGTGGACTTCTGGACTGACTCATCATCGAAGCGATGTGATGAAATTTGTTCACCGTAAAATTAGAATAATGATATATTTATAAATATTTATGGTATTTATAGAATTATGATATTTATATAAATATAATATATTATGTACCTTATTTCCATAATGATCATTGACAAATTGATATCTTACTCATGAATAACTACGACATACCATCTCCATGATCACAATGTTTGTTCACTTTTTAGAACTGTTTTAGATGCTTTTACACCGGGGTGCGCGCATGTGTCCATCACGCATGGGAGGACGCGTGGCTTGTTTCCCCACATTCCCACTTTCCAAAGGCAGGTGGCATCCGTTCATTATTCAGGGATGTCTACAACTTGATTGAAACCGGGATGATGGGATGTTGGTTCTTCCTTCCGTGGATTCCTCCTCGAAGCTCGTCACCTAGTCCGGGTCTCCCTCATAGATTTAAGACGTGTTTGTGAAGCTCATCCTCGGCTCCATATCTGCATGGACTCCAATTAATTACCCTGCATCCGTCGAGACGCTCCAAGGGGTCTTGTCGGGGAAGTAACCTTCGGTGAGGAGAATGTTCATATTGGGGTGTCGTTGGCATGTTTTGACGCTGGGGATCAGCATGTCTGTCTTCTATCCCTTATCACAGGGCTTCTCGAGGGCGCGGAAGCCCGAGGCTTCCCACATCGAACGCATGGAATTATGTACCATCTGAGGTTTTCCTTAGATTCCCATGTTTAACACGGGGTATGCCGCGAGTTTAACATCTTGCGGAGATAGATCGGACTGATCAAAACACTGAGAGTGGATCAGATTGAAGGACCCCCTAGGGGGAACACCGATGTTGGGGCCAGCACGTGGCCGGCTTCCCGGATACCATGGAGTTGGATGGGGTGGCATGATATCACCGGGATGTGGCGGCCCAGGTAAGGTTCAGAAGGGATGGAGTGATGGGCTTGAACCTTGTGGAGGCTTCCTACATATCCCCATGGCATGGAATCAATGTCCGCGTAGTTCAGTGAGACGGTGGGACACCTAAAGAGGCGACCCGTGAGGATGAACGCATGGATTGGATCCTGGAGGAAGTAAGATCTTCAGGCTAGGGCATGAGCTTCCCAAGGCACGTGGGATTGAGGGGCGAAGTCAGGATGAGACGTGAGTGTTAGGAATGGGGATTATGCTCTGAGAAGACCCAAGAGGGGGAATAAATTTTAACGTCATGTTGGACGAGATACAGTTTTACGTCATACGGGACGAGGGGATACAGTTTAACGTCATGTGGGACGACGAATTTGGGGCTTACTCTCTAAGGCGGCCAAAAGTGGATATGGGGATTACGCTCTGAGAAGGCCCATGGTGGTCGGGGAACCGACGTGGAGAGGTCAGAACAACCGAGTGGTGGGCTTGAACCTCATTGTGGCTTCCTACGTACCAGGCATTAACACGGATCAAAGTCCACGTAGTTCCCTGGGATATGGATTACGCTCTGGGGCGGCCCATATTAGTATTTCATGGTAGATGTGCGCTCTAAGCCTATGTGAGTCATACTCGGTGTGAGAAACAAGAGGCAGCAGGGACCAGACGATCACGTCGCATAGGATGCGTCCGTGAGAAGCGGAAATGGGCTTACGCGTTGAGTGTCCCAAATAGGAAATAGGGGCTTACGCGTGGTTAGAGGGCCTTGGTTCCAGGGCTTACTCTAGGATTGAGGCTCGTGGTTCGATAAAGCACAGTGGGAAAGGGACTCCATTGGCCTTGGTAGGGGGAAGTACGAAGATTCATAGGTGCAAGCTTCCGCAAGAGAGTCTAGGGGCTTACGCTCTGAGGCAGCCCTTCCCCCGTCGAAAAACGCCACTCCGACAATGAGGATCTCATTCAATGCGAGGAAGAGTCCATTCCCGTGTAGACGAGTGGGCATAAAGAATGCCTGAGCCGGGGGGACCCTGCGTGCGAAGCATGGGGTCAGACCACAGTTTAACGTCATGTGTAAAGGATGAGGTGCTTAGTAGTTTAACATCCTGCAGCTTGGACGAGTTGGGATCACTCTACACCCCTAGGTCTTACATGCCCAATGCCCTCTACCCCTTGTGGGAGGGAAGGCATCGACATGGTCGTAGTGAAGGGGGGTTGCAGGGTGAACAATTGAGGGGTCCACGTTAGCGTGGCTATGTGAAGAAGAAATAGTCGTTAGCATTCCTATGAGGAGAAGTATAACGCAAAACAACGCAATGGGACACACCGCCCAAGGGACCTTGAGGTTACGTCATACGAGCCTAGAAGGATGTACGGGAAAACAACTCATGGCGCACATGCCCGGAAGGGGAGACATCAGGTGCCGGCGTGGAAAGGTAGCCAAGGGGCATCAATGTAAAGGGGTCCTGGGTGTTGCACGCAAAAGGATGGTTTGCGCGCGGAACACTGAGATGGCGCGCAATACGGCCAGAGAATTGCGCGGATTGGTGATTTCACGCAAGGTATTGTGTGCATAGAAGGGGATTGTGCGCAAGGGGAAACGATTGCGCGCAAGGGAAGTACCCGGAGTAGGAGGAAAATTCACTTAAGCTAGTAGAGTTGCACACAAAGGCAAACCCCGTGGCAAGGTTGCATGAAAAGGGGGATTACATGGAAGTCGTATTGCACGTGGGGGAGTCGAATTCCGTGCACGGGAGCCAATATGAATTTCGCAACCCCCAAACTGTTTGGGGTCGCCTTCTATTTATAGGCATCCCAGGGCGTGAAATACAGGGCTACACGAAAGAATTGTGCGACGGACGCAACTACACGAAATATTAACTGCGCGGAATGCGGGCACGAAATTATTTTGCACTGGCGCTATGACTTTGCGTGAATCCCGGGATGCCTTTCACGCGGGACATTTTTTCCGTGCACTTCACCCAATTTTTCTCGCACCACTTTCGAGGCCTTCAGACCAGGCCTCTAATTCCGAATATGACATAACATTGTCATTTAGAAACTTCCTATATGATTTTTGGCCTTTTTCAGCCTCTACAAATGCCCCCCCCCCTCATAATTGGATCGATGAGAGGTCGCAAGGGTCGGACTCTGAGGGAAACAAAGAAATGCCGAAGTAGGGCCACTCCTTGGCGCATAGCGCGCAAACAACCCATGAGGTGCGCAAAACGACGAATCTGCACGGAATTCTCTTTTCGTGCGGCGCGGAACCGTGGCCTCACCTATAAAAGGGTGCTCTGGGTCCCAAATTCATACTTCATCATTTCCGCGCGATAGGCTTATAGCTCTCGTGCACGAAATTTCTCCCGCGGTTGTGCGTAAAAACGCTCTGGAAGCGTGGAATTCCATCCGAATTTTTGCAGTACTTGCGCGCCAACTCGGGATATTCTGCTCTTAGGGTGCCGATTGCGCACCCATCTCCCGAACATCACACCGCACATCATATTTCGCGTGGCACACTCCGATTCTGCGTACTACATCCCGGTTTCGTTCAACTTTAGAGATATTCGAGATGGCCGAAAACCGAGTTGATGAGGAGGAAGCCGCCGCTCGTAGGACCAAAATGGAGGCGAATGAGGTGGATTATGGCACCAAGGTGATCATTTCCAACAACCTGACCTTGTTCAATCTACTGACTCCAGCCCAGGAGACGTATCCCCTGTCTGACAACCTCCCGCTCTGGAATTTTGGCATCCTGGAGGAGGTTCCCCAGCCGGGCTTCGAGGTGGACACCCCGCAGTCATGAGTGACCCGAGAGGACGAGCTTCCTCGCTACAACATAACCAACAATGGCCATCCTGCCAGGAAAACCAGACATATGGACGTATATGTCCTGAACCTGAGGACCAGGACCATTACCAGGGATGAGCTTGTCACAGAGAATTCACAGGCCCTCTACGCGAGCACGTTCCATCAAAGCATCACGGATGACACGAAGGGATGGATGAATGATTAAGCCCTGGAGTCCAGGGGTAACTTCACCAGCGAGTGTGCCTGGGCATTCTAGGTTCGCCATACATACGACCAGTTCGGGGATGAACTGCGGTATATCGGCATGTTCGAGGTGGTATGGATGTCGCAGTTCCACTTCCACCGTCAACCTGAGCTCAGTCCAGAACTATTCACCTGGTGGTCTGTTGATACCAATACATTCCACCTTCATCATGGGGATGTTGGTATCAGTCTCTAGGAAGTTCACTGCATCAGAGGTATCCCACTAGAGGGCTACCAATACGATCAGTTCGTTCCTCCAAAGAACACCTGGGAAGACAGGTCACAGATGCCCACGCTGACGTGGCACCTGCTGGAGCTGGCCAAAGAGAGGCTGGGGGTCAAGGCCTTCTGGAAGGACATTGCCTACAAGGGCTGGTTCAGCCTGTTACTTGAGAAGGATCTGTCCGTCAAGATGTCGGGACAGGGTAAATGGTGCCCAACCATGGCTCAGAGGATCAGAGATGGGTCATACTAGAGGACCCTGGAGGCAGGGCAATACCAATCATGGTGTTATCACGTCATCGAGGCCTGATACCCGAATGTCCGGTATGCCGGTTTCCTTGCCACCATCCTGAGCAGGTGACTCCTGCTAGTCCGAGACGCGAGGATGGGAGTCCATCCAGCAACACTGGTGATGACGGGTACCATAGCCAGCAAAAAAAAGTTAAATGTGGGGGTCCCCATACTGGCCAAGGTGTACGCCATCCTGGGATGCATCTCACGAGGGGGGTCGCCTCGGATAGTATGTGGCGCCTTCCAGATCTTCCACGGCTAGGTGGCGGCTCACCTCGGCGGGTACATTTTCCCAAACGCCATCCTTCCTCCAGGAAATGGCCTGTGACCGTCCTTACTGAACATCGCAGGGGTGGCGCCGATGATTCCCAATGTGGAGGGCGTGAGAATCCGCATTGACAACCACAAGAAATTCCACTTCATCTCGTTCCCCACCCCGGTCGGCCAGATGGTGGACAATGGATGAGGCTCTCTAGAACAATAGGAATATTTCTAGATCATTCCAGGCGGGGTGCTCGTGGCTCAGATCGATGGGAAGGTGATCTGCGAACCTTACGTGCCATCCCGATTCGCTAGGCAGTTCAGGTGCCTCCAACGAATGCTGAAGAAGGTATCCATGGCTGTTTGGTAGGAGAAGAATCCATGTGTTCTGTTCCAGATGTGGTTGATTTTTACCACTTTTGGCTCTGGCGATGTCGTTACTCTTCCTCCCACCGAATTTGATGCTAGCCTAGCAACCAAGTATGCCGAACACTCGACCAAAATGTACCCTGAGGAGATTTTATGAAAGCGAGTCCGGCAACTCAAGGTTACTCGCGCAAAAACTGGGCAACGGGGGAGAAGGAAAGGTTCTAATGGAAGGGGGGAACCATTGGTGCGTCTGGCAGCGAGGCCTGCGCAGGCCGGGACTTCAGCAGCAGGAACATCACACAGTGCCGCCGCGACCTCGTTGCCCATGGGGGGTCACATGAGGCGGCTAGGGAACTGCCCGACAAGCAGATAAGATACATGCTCGAACCTTCCCAAGATGCAATTTTCCCAGCACTATGGTCAACCTGGATGACCCTGCGGCAATCACTGAGCGTTGAAGTTGTCTATCAAGAAATCCTACAAAATGGGATACAGCTTCTAGAGGTCAGGATCGTTCGAGTTACCGACCGGGTAAATTTCCATCAGCGGCATGCTTATCTGACGGCCATGGACACATACGCACGCCAAACAGGTTGGGGTGGGGAGCCACCTTTCCTAGTGAAAGTGATGCTCGGCCAGGAGCATGATCCGGAAGTGATACCACTGGGAGAAGTCGACATTGACGAGGAGTCTGAGGGGGAGGAGGAGACCAGAGGAGACGAAGGCGAAGGAGAAGATGAAGAATAAGGAGAACCCGAAGATGAGGGGTCGCAAGGGGCGACCTACCAAGGGAGTCTCCGAGAGAGCGGTGATATTGTCGGCTATGATCTCAACATAACCGAGATACTCGAGGTTTGTCTCTATCTTCATTCATTTTCCTTCTTCATCCATTCTCCTTTCTAATTTCCAAATCGTCTCTCTGCCCCACTCAGGAGCGGTTGAGTGTTAGACAGGCATCCACACTAGATGAGGGAGGATAGGAACTTGTGGGACATGATGGGGATTCGACACCCATAATTGAATTAGCAAGAGCATAGGGGTATCCCATCATGGCGGATCCTGTAGCAGCCGGAACACTGGAGACCGACGCTCTGGACTCCAATAAGTCTCATGCTTCACTACTGGCTCTTGTTATCAAAATATCCCAACTAATCAGTGTACGCATTGCGTAGTGATCTCAACATTGGAGGCTCATCGGGCTATGGAGCCCAGGAAATCCGTGAGTGGACCATTGGAGGATATACCACTTCATTAAGAACATGATCCCTACACTGAGTCAACCCTGGAAATTGGTGAGAAGGGGGAAGCGGGCATCGGCAGTGTGTTCTTGAGACGAGGTCGGAGGCTGACGGAGGCATCGTCACAGTTGGGGCGAGAGAGGAAGGTTTCCCAGACGTCGAGGATCCTATTCCTCAGGAAGACATATCTGAGGCAGATCCTGCTGCCGATCTACTGGCTGCCTTCCCTACGTACCGACCCGCTGACCCTGAGGAGGTAAATTACTCGGACTAAGAGGCAGCCAAGGAGAGCCGGATGACACGGCGCAAAGGGTGGATGTGTATCCAGCGCTTTCTCAAAAATCCCCAGTAGGATTGGCTGAGGCGGATGGGATCACTCCAGACCTGGCTACGCTTCCTGTGCACCAGAGGGGCTGATGCATAGTGCCTTCATCTGAAGGTCCATGATTACATGGCCGAGAAGATACGCGGGAGCAGTCAGTGCAATGAATTTTCCCAGTGTCGGTGAATATCAGTGAGCACTCGAGTATTGCTGAGGTCGGAGCAGGAGGTCTGGCACCTCGAAGGTAGACGGCAGATACGGAGGCCTTTACGACAACATGCCCTGAGCTTGTGGAGAAAATTACAGCCCAGCTGGCTGACACGCCGGAACAAATGATGGAGGCGAGTCACCAGATGACCGTACTTCGAACCGAGCGGGCGCGGGCACAAGCTAGGATTGGCGAGCTGCGCTCTACGACGGCTGATGAAGATAGAGTCTTCGAGGAGCGAGAAGCAGTCATGGAGGCTCCCAGCCAAAGGGTAGCAGCACTGGAAAGGTCGATTCGGCACACTGATCCTTAAGGGATTTGTTTTGGCCATCTCATGAACCTCTTTATTTTACTGCTCACCATCTCAATCCAATACATGTCCAAATCCATTCATATGTACCCTTGGTTTAATATGATCAACCATAATTCCGAAATGAATAACAACCCATCACTAAGCTCTTGTGGGTCGCACCCAACGCGAGAAGCAAAGGATACTCATGTTATCATCTCATCTAACTATGGGGAACTGACCAAGCCTCAGGCATCTGAAATTATGCCTGGATTTATGAGGAGAAGACCTTAGACCGATTGATATATCACCTTCTCAATGTGCTCTGACACAAGAGCGGGCAATGTCGTGGGCATTTAAATCCATCTGAACATAGGGAGATAGAAATGAAAGGTGACTCACGCTACCCGAATTTGGAACACTGTGGGGAGCATCGATGGAGGGTAAATGTTAACCAGGACAGAAATGCAACATCCATACCGTGGTGGCCTGGAGTAGTGACAATAAATGAGGGCTCACCACTGACCATGTTCGCAACACGGGGCCTAACTCAAATATTGTTGGTCAGTTTCCTGGAACGTTGGCCCAGGACAGCATGCGGACTATAGGTCTATCATCCATATTGCTACAATAGGTGGACCAATGGTCTATCATCCATATTTTGGTAGCAGGCGGACCAATGTCTATCGCCCATACTGTTAGGGGGTCCCGTCAAAAATGACTGGTCCTCTGGATCGTTGGCCCATGTTAGTAGGCGGACCGTAGGTCAATCATCCATACTTTTAAGGGGTCCCGTTAGACATGAAAGAGAATGAGGATCCGAATAAATGGGCATGCAAAGCATGGAAGGTGGAGTGGTGGTTTGGTCGAACAGAGTCCAACACTCCCAAAATTGCGCCACCATGGCGGAGGCGCATTAGGCGGACATACCAACCTGGTCACGGGTCATCCCAATTTTCAGACAGGACCTCTCTGGCGAGATAACTGCCGCTTCCCATTACTACTACGGGGCATCCCGAACTTATTCGGGGTAGATGTAATGATTACACCACTTTTCATGAAGTCAGTCCGAGGGGCCGACAATAAGGGGGGATGAGGTTTGGTAATCCCTGGGGCTGGACCCAAGACGAAATTTCGGGGAGTTCCTACGTATATCACTAGGATGAGAGTCAAGCCACACATAGTTCTAGAATCCTAGTTTAACATTATGTTGGATGAAATACAGTTTAACGTCGTTTGGGATGGGTGACACATCTCATCTGGGGTAGGTACGATACAATGAGTATCCCGACATGAATGAGGACACAATCCTGCACCACACCATACAATCCCACAAGACAGACCGAGCCGTGGAAATACAAGAAAAGGATCTTAGTTTTATTTCTTAGAACTCAGACCAAAGGAGTAGGGGAATGGGAGACACATGGTAAAGTAGTTTCAAAGCCCAACGTGAGTATGGGGCAAATCCATGCTTACTATGTGCTCTTGGGGACGCGTTTAGGCCGAGAGACCGAAGACGAAAAGTTAGGTTGGGGCTGCGGGGAATTTCCAAGACACCCCTACGTATATCATAAGTATGAGAATCAAGACAGATATAGTTCTTGAGAGGAATCATGGCGCGATATGGCACATTCTCAATGGACGAAGGAGTCGTACGGGTATAGCCCTTGGACAAAAAGAAGAGGCATTTGATATATCTTGTTTTTTCTTGAAGGTAAATGGTTTTTCTTTTGTGGGGGGACTGACCTAGGGTAAAAATTCATGGTGTCTCCATAATAATCAAGCCATAACATGCGTTGAAAAGCGGCATGGTAATCGACCAATACTTGGGGTGATGTCCCCCATGGGGTGGTTATCACAATGCGGTTCCATTTTTCGTTGTGCGGCCAGGACGATAACATCACAGTGTAAGGTCTCACGGTAGGACCAACGACACAGTTTAGGGTCATATGGTTTGGACCAACAACACAGTTTAAGGTCATATGGTTTCGACCAACAGCACAGTTTAAGGTCGTATGGCATGGACCAACAACACAGTTTAAGGTCATATAGTGTGGACCAACAACACAGTTTAAGGTCATATGGTTTGGAAAAACATCACAATTTAAGGTCATATTGTTTGGACCAACAGAACAGTTTAAGGTCATAAGGCTTGGAGCAAGAGGAACATGCACGATGCGATAAAGCATACCTGATGTGGGTGAGGGCGTAATCCCATACCATCACCGCGCACAGTTTCGAGAAAGGAGCCTCGAGCCAAAGGGGCCGACGAGGGTTCAACAAATAGGGGGGCAGGAGATGCTAGCTCCTAGCTACGATGGGCCCGAAATGCAATGTCCAGGTGACTCCTCATTCCCTATGTGGATGAGGGTCAAGTTTCACGCAACCTGTAAAGAAGAAACCCAAGCACATACTCTAGTGCTCAGATCGCGGGAGCCCTGAGAGACACTGTTACGCAGCTCGGTCTGTCCAATGTGTGGGGGTGTACAGAGGGATAGTACAAGGAGTGTCGAGATTCCACCTTGACACGGTGGGGAAAAACACAATGTGAATCATGCAACCAACATTCAAGGCCCGAGGAAGACGGTGTGACAAATGAGGATTACTAATGACCACATTCACAACACAACATCCTGTCGCATTATCCTAGAAGTAGGGGGAAAAATGAGTATCAACCACTGAACACATTCACAACACGGTATTTGTATCAATTTTTCGCCCAAAACCATCGGGGGTGTCAGCCGGTGACGGTAGGAGAGCCCTTAGGCTTTGTATCCAGGCTGTTCTTGGGGGTCCCTCCGGGTGTGAAGGATGGTGGGGCCTGAATGAAGGGTAACACGAAGCTTGAAAAGTGAACGAAAACTTGTCTAAGTTGAATCTGACACTCCAGGTCCTAGACCAGAGTACTCTGAACACATTAGAAGACCACTGGAGAGGGTCAAAGGGCTCATTCTGAGAGCGGCCAAAAGATGGCGGATCCCCGGGAGAAGGGGGCGTAATGCTAAAAACCCTATACCACACCTATATATCCCATCCATTGGGAGGGACATGCCAAGAGGCCAAGGCAACCAGGAGATCGTGGGATCTCCTAAGAGACGGGGTTGGACCAGTAATCTAAGTGTTAAGGCGGTCCTACGTATCCCATAATGATGGGAATCTAGCCACACGTAGTTCACGACGATGTCTTTTAATGTCATGGGGAACATGACATAGGAGGGCTAATTCTGAGAACAGGTTGTGTGTGGTGCAGCTATTGCAAACCCGATGTGAATGAGGACATAATCCCCCACCATGCCACGCGATCCTGTGGTCAAGGTCCCAAAGGCGAGATAGAAACGATGCATTAAGGGACCTCTAGCTAGACACAAAGGCAAAAGGTCCTGTGTTCCGGGGGCTGGACCTAAGACAAAATGTCCGGGTATTCCTATGTTTCATTCGGATGAGAATCATGCCATACGTTGTTCTAGAAGCACAATTTAATGTCATGTTGGACGAAATAAAGATCTTAGTTTTAGGTCGTAGAACTCGGACCAAGTAGACCAGATGAAGTCCAAGTAGAGTTTAAGGTCATGTTGGACCGGGTGTAGTTTGAGGTCATGCAGAACCGCTGGAGGATATTGGTTTTAGGTCTTCGAGCTCGGACCCTGGTGCAGTTTAAGATCGTGCGGGATCAAGTGCAGTTTAAGGTCATGCAGGGCCGTACATTTTATGGTCATGTAGGACCAACAGGAGGCTTAGGCAATGTACTTCTTTGGGAACCTGGCATTGGTGGGAGGAGTTTTGCACTCACCATCCATAGTCACCAGGGAATACGTGACATTGGGATAGACCTTATGGAAAATTAAAGGACCCTCCCATTTGGGCTCCAAACATGGGTGGTTTCCTACCGGGAATCATTGGCGCTCTGAGAGCCAACACCAGGTCACCTTGCAGGAAGGAGAAGAGGCGAACCTTCTTATTGAAAGCTCGATCCATAATGATCTGATGCCTTTCCATATTATATACAGCGCGAAGCCTACATTCGTCCAGTGCTTCCAATTCGTCTAGACAGATTTCAAAAACACTATCTGGTGTTTTCTGGTCATAGAACACCATGCGTAATGAGGGAAACTAGATCTCGATGGGCAGGACAGCCTCAGCTCCATATACAAGGGAATACGGAGTCACCTGGGTGGAGTTACGAGCCATCGTCCAATAAGCCCAGAGGGCGTTGGGGAGCTTTTCCGGCCCACTTTTCTTGTTCTGACCAACCATATTTTTCAAAATTTTAGAGAGAGTTTTTTTAAACACCTCAATATGTCCATTCGCCTACGCATGGTAGCAGGAGGTGTGGTTAGTGCGAATGTTGTACTTAGTGTAAAATTTCTTCAGCTCAGCTGCTCGGATGTTGGTTCTGTTATCCGTGAGGATAGCGTGAGGTACTCCAAACTGATAGATGATATTGTAGCTCATGACGTCAGTGATAGAACATGCCTTGACTTCCCTGAGCATGTTTTCCTCTGCCCACTTCGAGAAGAAATACGTAGTGGTTAAGATGAACCGGCACTGGCGGACCGTCGCCGGCAGGTAAGGCCCTACCACATCCAAACCCCAGACTGCAAAGGGCCGACAATACTTGGTAGTATGGAGAGGCTCCAGTGGCTGATGCACAAAGTTAGCATGAACTTGGCATTCATGACACCTCGTGGCATACTCGATGCAGTCGTGGATCATGGAGGGCCAGAAGTATCCCATCCTCCGAACCTGGTGGGAAAACATCAACCCGACCTGGTGGGAACCACAAGAACCAGTGTGCACTTCTTGCATGACCTGCGGGATCTCGACTCCTTGAAGACAAAGGAGGAGAACACCATCAAATCTGAGCCTGTAAAGGAGCTACTCAAGGATGGGACCGCTTTGATGGGTGTACTGTGGCGCACGACATCAGATTCGTTCTCGCTCGGCTCGGTCCGAAGAAAGATTGTCGTGCTGGAGATATTCAACCAAGGGCGTCCTATAGTCAAGAACTGTCTCGATCGCCACGCCTGAAGCCCCAGAGGATCCTGATGTAGGGGCACCAGTGGTGATATGGTTCACTCGTGGGCCACAATCTCCCTATGGAATAATAGGAGTAATGAATCTCTAGTGTGCCACATGGATGAATAGGTCATCCTGTTCGGGCTCTGCAAGTGATGCGGCCAGGCTGGCCAAAGCATCTGCTCGACTATTCTATGACCGGGGAATGTGAACACCTCTGGCCGGGAGGGGAACATATCCATTAGACGGAGGTTGCACTCCAGCAATGGCCTGAGTTATGGCTTTCTGACAGCATAGTCACCATTTACATGCTTGATGACTAGCTCAGAGTCCCCTTTTACATACAAATGGGGTACACCAATCTCGAGATACAACTCAAGGCCAGTGATGAGGCCATCATTCTCTACCTCATTGTTGGTGCAACCTTCTGACAATAGGAATGAATATGGAAGAACGTCTTTCTCCCGGGTGATGAAGACGATAACCATGCCCACTCTGTTAAGCCTAGGATCGTTGAGCCTTCTACCGGTGGGGCTCTAGGAGGCACCGTCAAAGTGCATCTACAAGCATGGGATGGCGTGATCGACTGAGAGGATTTCCTCATCAGGAAAGCCTAGATCCAGTGGATGGTCTGCAGAGGTTGGGTGGGATGCTAAGAAGTCTTCCAACGCTTGTCCATTGACAGCCTTCTGAGGTACGAACCTGATGTCGAACTGCTGGAGGATCACCGCCCACCACACCAATCGGCCAGTCAACATAGGTCAGTTCAGTATATATTTCAACGGGTCTACCCGAGAGACCAGCTATACCTCGTGGTCCTGCAAGTAGTTCCACAATTTCTGCAAGGAAAATACGAGCGCCAAGAACCTCTTTTCGATGGGAGAATATTTAATTTATGTGTCGAGGAGTATGAAGCTGAGGTATTAGAGGCTATTCTATGTTCCCTCTTTGTTCCTCTGGGTGAGAAGTGCACTAAGCGACCACACCAGGGAGGTCACGTAAAGGACCAGCGGCATTCCAGAAATAGGTGGCATCATGACCAGAGTTTGAAGCAGATACTGCTTGATTTCCTCACGAGCAATCTGTCACACTTCGTCCCATTCGTAGGCGGCGTCCTTCTTCATGATCCATGAAAAGGGCTTACACTTGCCGGCCAGATTCACGATGAATCGGCGTATATAGGCTAAGTGGCCTTGAAGTCCTCTCAGCTTTCGAATATTACTCGGTGGAGGCATCTGACCGATGGCCTTGATATTCTCTAGGTTGATCTCGATGCATTGATACCTAAAAATGATGCCATGAAACTTTCCTATGGTGACCCCGAAGGCACACTTCAATGGGTTCATCTTCATATGGAGAGAATGGAGGAAGCCGACCACTTTCTCAAGGTCTTTGAGATGGTCCTGGTGCTGACGAGACTTAACCACCATGTTTTCCACATATCACTCCACCAGCATCCTGATAATCGGCTTGAATATGCGGTGCATGGCCCGTTGATAGGTGGCACCTTCATTCTTTAGGCTGAAGGGATTAACCTGGTAGAAGAAAGTACCCTGGGGGGACCTGAAGACAATGAAACCTTCATCCTCGGGGGCCATCCGGATCTGGTTGTACCCAGAGTACCCATCCATGAAAGAGAGGGCTTGGAACCTGGCTGTGGCATCAATCAACAACTCTGTCATGGGAAGGGGAAAATCATCCCTCGGACAGTGGTGATTGAGATCACGGAAGTCGATAGAGACCCTGATCTACCTATTCTTCTTCCTGACTTTCACAATGTTGGCTAGCCACCTGGGGTAATGGACTTCCTTGAAAAAGTTAGCCTTGATGAGATTATCAACTTCGACCTCAACCATGGCACCGTGAGAGGAGTGCGAATTTCTGGGAGGCTGCTGAGCTCGCGATGGTTATCTTGAAGGCCATGGCGGCGGACGACTACCTGGGGATCTAGTCCTGGAATCTCATCATAACACCAGGAGAACACATCACGATGCTGTCTGAGGAAGTCCTTGTACCATTTTCTTTCCTCGGGGGGCATAGTGGCACTGACCAATGTGGGTCTCGGGTCCGTCTCGCTACCGAGGTTCACCTGCACTAACTCGTCGACCGTGGTGGGGGCTCCCTCCTCAAAGGTAGTAGGAGCATATTCCATGTCCTCCTCTCCACTTGTGGAAGGATCATCCATGGGGGGGAGACGTTTCAGGGCTGCCATAACCTGATAGGAAGCTGGTGCTGGCTTGGGTGGAAGAGGTCATCACGTCAGGGGACCCATCCACTATGGAGACCATGGTGACAATGGCAGTTGATCCAATCTCATCTGGCCTTCAGTCCAAGGGGACACTCTTTATGACATCAAAGTAGTAGTGGCGCGTTGTCTTGAGCTGATCGATTCTGGCCCAGAAAAACAGACATGTATGATGTACAATCGTTGCCATGATCCCAACGTCCCAATATCGTACAGGGGAAGGAGGCTCAGGGATCACCTAAGCCTGGATGGTGTAAGAGTACAAGGTGATTTCCCGCCATCGCTTGAGCCTGGAAATATGCCTTCCTCTAGTAACCGAAACAACAAATCACTTCCCCATGTCGGGGGTCGTGGCCTCCAACTGATGGATTGGGAAGACATATGAATCATCCAAACCTTACCAGGGACCACTTGCGATAGTGGTGGGCTCGACCTCACCTGCCAGGATCTGCTTGTCCTTGCTCTTGTAATATTCAGTGTCTAGATAACGAGCTTCACAAGAGGCAAAAAGAGTCCCATCTCCTTGGAGCATGCCCACTCGACCCTTAAGGGAGTATATGTGGCACTGGTGAAACGATGAGGGGACCACTGCAAGAAGGTAGAGCCACGACCTTCCCATCAACGCGTTGTAGGCGGTGTCCTGAGAGACAACCATGAATTCGGTATTGGAAATTAGGCCGCCGATCTGGGTCTTCAGACGAATCTTGCTGAGTGGAGTTTGCTCGGTCCTATCATACCCCTGGATCCTGAGGTCGGACGGAGTTAAATCATCCTCAGACAACCCCAGTTTCCGCAGTGTTCGAGTTGGGATTAGGTTATTCCCGGAACCTGTTTCAACAAGACAGCGGCAGACTTCCACGCCATTGAACTGGCCGGTGATGTATAGTGGGTGAATGTGCCCCTTTATGGGAAGGTCTTCATCTTCACCAAAAAACGAGATAATTGCCTGACATTTGGTGTCCTCAATCGCCTCGGTGAGGAATGCTTCTGCGGCCGCCACCTCCATCTCAAACTGGTGGGGGCTCCTTAGAGCCTCGACGACCACATTGCGCATTTCAAACGATAGGAGGAGGGCCTAAAGGATATAAAGCCTTGCCATATTACAGGCCAGGTGCTTTAGAACATCATACATTCGAGCCAAATGAGAGATTTTACTTATAGGAGGCCATTCTATGATTGGAGGTATGATGGGCCATGCCGGTGGGACCAGTGACTGACTGGTACTAGGCACGACTCGTTGTTCACTAGTCAAAGCCCGATAGGTGGCTGTCGCTTTAGGACTGGAAGGCTGTAGTCGGCCGGTTGTAGGGCAGGCTGGGTTGCGACATGGACGAGTTGGTTCCCCCCGATCCAGGAACACAAACGGTGGTGGAGGCGAACCTGTTGACACCGGGTGAGCGGGCCGCGTGAGATGCTCTCTGTATCGGGCCTGCTGCCAGGTCTCACTAGCGTGCACGGCCTGACTGGAGGTGATGACTTTCGTGCCCCGGTTATTCACGTAGCCAAAGCTCCACCGACGTTGGCAATTGTTGGGGACATTGGGGAGGTCCACCTGGCGTTCCTCATCGTCGAGAGTCAAAAAGGGATTTTCCAACTCTACGGTGTTGACCGAAGCATACTCAGGGAATTCACTCGAGGATTCATCCATTACCGGACGGAGTCTCAGAGGGATCCCCATCTTTGGGGGCATAAAATCGCCAAGCGTGCGGGAATATGACGACATTGTGAAGGCGCGCTGCTTCTTGTTTCACCACCGCTTATTCTTATGGGAAGAGGTAGGCTGAGACGACGATGCCAAAGCAGCGCTCACTGATTCTGAGGGCTCTTTCTGACTTAGGCGGGCACGGATGATGCCATGGGCATGGGAAACCGTCCTGCGGGCCATCCTGTCTTTATACTTCTAGGACCCACGCTCGAAAACCTGTTCCCACTCATCCTCGATGTCACTGCTGTCATCTGGTCGCACGAAGACACCTGCCAACTGCGTCGGGGTTTGGCCCATCCTGACTATGTTGTTGTCAATCTGGTCTTGGAACCAGTCCTTGAACACATAGCATTGCTGTATGGTGTGTCCTAGGATCCGTTGATAAGGGCAGTAGTTAGGGTGATTAGTGAGACGCACCTCTTCTGTCTTCCGGCACTCGGGCAGCCGCATGATCCTCTGCTCCAAGGTGCTACGGAAATAACCGGGGACCTGGGCCTCGTCAAATGAGTAAGTCCAATTCCTTCTGTCTATAAAGGGGGATCTTGGAGGCTGGCCATGACCAGGGGCCAGAGGAGCATGTCGAGGAGGCGGATCCTGATTATCTCGCCTTGGTGGTGGCGGTGTGTTACACGGAGGCGCCTGCCGATTTTGAGGCGGTCGCTGCTGGGATGGAGGCTGTACCCGTGGGGGTGGACCCCTATGTGGATGATGGGATAGCCTTACTGGTAGAAACTCTAGCTGTCTGGAGGCCTCTATCTAGGCTACGATAGTGGGTTTGGCTTCGGTGGATCTCCTTTCAGGGATTACAGGAGGCAGCGGGTGTGCCTGAAGGGCCTGTTGCAGGGCTTCTTCGAGGCGCTGAGCCTTGTCTGAGAAATACCAGTACCCTCCAGGGTAATTCTGAGTGATCAGATATGGAACATGCTCTTCCTTGACGTTCCCTACACACATTGTTAGTAATTTGTCCTGAGTTAGTGGCATGTCAAGGGAGTACGTGATCCCCTTCCACCAGGCGACGAAGTCCATGACCCGCTCATCGGGCCTTTGTTTACACCTGAAGAGGTCTGAAATGTTCATATTCCGAGTTGTGGAACTGAACTGGTAGAGTAATTTCCGGTGAAGGTCCTCCCTACTAGTCACTGATCCAACATGGAGCAGGTTGTACCAGACGATTGTTGGTCCTTCTAGTGTCTGAACGAAGCAACAGAGCTTGGCATCCTCCTTTTACGCCGAAGTCCCTAATATAGGCCCGCACCTCGAGTTCATGTGGTCCAAGTGTTGTGGCGGGTCTCCGGTCCCATTAAAGGGGGAGAAATTGGGGTTCCCAAATCCCGGCGGGGCCACCATATCATCCACCATTGCTGGGTATGGCTTGTCGTCCGGTGGGATTTCCACATGCCAAGTTTCCAGGGACTCCATGTGGGCGAAGTATACTTCCATAAGATCGTTTGGACATGGATTCCTATCCTGACAGGGATCTATAACCACAAGATCATTTCCAGGCTCTCCAATCCGGTAGTCATGATCACCAGCTGGCGGGGCGGCAGGCGGAGCGACTCTCCGGGCAGTGGGAGGAAACCAAGCAGGGTCTCCCAGGTGATTACGCCGCTCAGGAGGGTTCGGTGAAACATATAGCAACCTCTTCCCATGGGCTTCGGCCTCTCCCCTGTCGGAGAACGCGACATGGTCGCGGTTACCCGGGGGAATATCGGCAAGGGGTGGGTGCTCCTACCCCGACTGTCCTGGCCAAGGATTACCGTAGTCAAGCTATCGCTCTGCATTGCGTTCGGCTAAGAGCTCATCAACAAGCCTCTTTTTCTCAGAAATCTGTTGGTGTAGCGTGGCCTTCTCAGAGTCTTCCACTTCCTTCTGCATCGAGGGAGATGGGTCAGATCTTTTGACAGCCCCGACATGCTCTTTACCCTTGTCGATGTTTCGGCTCAGTGTCAGTGCCTCAGTAGGTGTAGGGAGACCTAGGAGGCTCCTCTGATGGCCTGTAATCATCCCAGACGGGTCTAGTGGCAGCTTTCCTTTAGGGGGTGAGTCCCCATCAAGGAGCTCCACACCGTTTCCCTCATCTGAAAGGTCAGCCATGTTGACCGCCACTTCCTTTTGTGACATTCCCTCAGGGTCTCCTGGTGAATCGGGTTGTCGGTGGGTCGCACAGAAAAGAAGGGAAACGTAGTGCCCCCATCCGCGGACATGCACGTAGGGTGTGGCTTCCTCGATAACCTTGAGGAGTACTTGAAAACTCTGAACGCATTGTTGATGGAGGGCCCTGCGGTGGCCAAGCTGCTCGGGGTGCCGAACCGCATGGAGCGCTGCCAGGTCGACCCAACGGCACTGCTCACCGATATCCTCGAGATGGGCTTGAATCCCAGGATAAGGCGATGGAGATGACGGGAGTGATTCACCCGAAGAGTCTGGTGGAAACATTCAAACTCTCCAGGGGTGAACGACTCTGGCATATCAAAATTTGATCCAGTGATTGTCCAAAACTTCTCGGGGAAGTGTCCCGCTACGAGGACTATCCAGAAGATCCATGTCTCTGGTTTGGGGTCCAGACCTTGCTGCCCCAGCTCATCAACCGATAATGGCTGGGGAGGTAGAAATGGCGGAGAGGCAGGTCACTAGGTCGGTGGGCTGGCCGGTGGGGAATACGGCGAACATGCCGATTGGCCACTGATCCCTGAGTTGTCCTCCTAGGGTTTCAGTACCCTAGCTGCCACATCGCGATAGGATGGACCAGTGAATGGGCCTCCTGTCACAGCGTCGGTGCTCACTGAGGGTTTTTCGCCTTGAGACTCTTCCATCGGTCCCCAAAAAAGATCCCCACCCTCACTGACTGAGGTGGAAGGCAATTCCGGGGAGGCTAGTGACAACTGCGGGTTTGACCCCTGGGGGTACGACAACTCCCCGTCCTCCTGGATATACCTTCGGAGGGAGGAGGGAATCATACAGATCTCACATTCGAGGAGTATGAGATTGACACACTATGTCCCCATCCCTGCCCTCGACTCAAAGGGTTGGGGGGGAGGTTCCACCATCGAGTTGTACTCCGCCTCAGAGTCTGAGAAACGGACTGGTCTAATCTCCGTCCGGACTCCCCTGACATTCCTCCTACGACACCGATGCCCTGCCTTCCTTCCCCTGGGTGGATCCTTAGGGTAAGGAGGATTTCCGTCAAGGAGTCACCGGGCCGCAATAGTGCTGGGGAAGAGGGGACTGAAGGCCGGGGTGTGGGAAGCACCAGGACATATGTCAAAAGGGTCATGGGGAGGACATCCATGTGAGTGAGCGACTGGATACGCGACGACACCATACTCGCGGCCAGCAGTAAGTGGCGTGACCTCATACCCAGTGTTGTGGGTGCTGAAAAGAGTCATACCCGAAGCGTAGCTGTCGCGAAAAAGCCTTTGTCATTCCAGATTAGTGGCACGGAATGAGCCTTCATGGTGGGTGGCACTACCACAGATTGGTTTTCGGTGGCCATTGCCTGTGCCTCCGACTGGGAGAGTCGACCCAACCTGCCTATAGGGCGGTCGGGGCCTCGATCCCAGTCAGGCATGTGACTGCCCCAGCTCAATGCATGTGGGGGTCTGGTAGCAGGAGTCAGCAGTGGCTCGGGCCACAGTGGTTGCTGACATTGGTGCCCCAGAATGGGCATTCTCTTCCGCTCGCGCCCGATGCTGGCGTCGGGTCAGATGGGTTGGAGCCGGTGGTGCAGGCACAAAGATTGCCTAGTCCATGGCCCGGGGAGCCGGGCAATGGCGTCAATGTATCCTGGTGGGGGTTCTTGCCGTTAACCCCTTGGACGGGTCTCCGATCAGGCGGACCCAGACATACCCCACCTCATTGGCATACGGGACGAATGTGTCAAGGCTCTCCGGGGATAAGCTTCCGAAGCGGTTGAATGTCGTAGTGGGGAGCAGCGGCTCCATGCGTGGCCCTCGGGGATAAAGACGATAGTGAGGAGAAACTGTCTCTAGATCCAAACGGGCCATGCCCCTGGTGGGGAAGATCCCTTCCTCATCATACCTACGATCCAAGTCGTTGATCACCCTTCTCTGGATGATTTCTGATGGGGAGAGGGGGCGTGAGCACCTGATAGTCATGCCAATCGGAGCCAGAGTGACTGTGGAAAAGGTGAGACCGCGCGGGGCAGCCGCGTCGGTACTGCCCCTACCCCTTCACTGGTGGGAAGGTGGAGATCGAGCTCTGGATGCAATGATCTGATTACTCGATGTAGGGAGATGAACCCATTAGTACTAATAGGAAATGAAATCAACAACCAATATCCCAACGTCATTCCGTCTTCCAGGGTCTGGGAGAGGGATCCACGCTGACGATGCCACATAACAGAGTGCTCAACATCATGACTGGCTCAACCCCTGGCGGGTTTCACGTCCCGGTGATTGGTACCCGGAGCTGGTGACATGCTAATCTTCCAACAACCCGAACACTACAAGTCCCCATATTGAGGAGAAGAGCTTCAAATCGGGTTCACCATGTTCTATTTCTGATTCTTTTAATCTAGGGCGCGCGCGTGTCCATCACGCATGGGAGGACGTGTGGCTTGTTGCCCCACATTCCCGCTTTCCAAAGGCGGGCGGCATCCGTTCCTTATTCAGGGAAGTCTTCTCCTTGATCGAAACCGGGATGATGGAATGTTGGTTCTTCCTTCCGTAGATTCCTCATCGGAGCTCGTCACCTAGTCGGGGACTCCCTCATAGATTTAAGACGGGTTCGTGAAGCTCGTTCTCGGCGCCATATCTGCATGTATGCCAGTTAATTACGCTGCTTTCGTCGAGATGCTCCAAGGGGTCTTGTTGGGGCAGCAACCTTCGCTGAGGAGAATGGTAACGTTGGGGTGTTGTTGGAATGTCTTGATGCTGGGTATCAACATGTCTATATTCTGCCCCTTATCAAAGGGATTCTTGAGGGTGCGTAAGCCCGAGGTATCCCACAACGAACGCAGGGAATTATGTACCATCTGAGGTTTTCCTCAGCTTCCCATCTTTAACACGGGGTATTCCGCGAGTTTAACATCTTGCAGAGAAGGATCCGACTAATCAAAACACTGAGAGTGGATCAAATTGAAGGACCCCCTGGGGGGAACACCGATGTTGGGGCTAGCACATGGGGCGGCTTCCCAAATACCATGGAGTGGGATGGGGTGGCATGATCTCACCGGGATGTGGCGGCCCGGGTAAGGATCAGAAGGGATGGAGTGACAGGTTTGAACCTCGTGAAGGCTTCCTACGTATCCCCATGGTAGGGAATCAAGGTCTGCGTAGTTCAGTGAGATGGTCGAACACCTGAAGAGGGGACCCGTGAGGATGAACACATGGATTGATGCATGGAGGAAGTATGATTTCCGTGCTAGGGAATTAGCTTTCCAAGGCATGTGGGCTTGAGGGGGAAGTTAGGATGAGACGTGGGTGTTAGGCATGGGGCTTATGCTCTGAGATGGACCAAGTGGGGGAATACAGTTTAATGTCATGCGGGACGTGATACAGTTTAACGTCATGCGGGATGAGGGAATACATTTTAACGTCATGCGGGATGAGGGATTTGGGGCTAACGCTCTAAGGAGGCCAAAAGTGGATATGGGTCTTACGCTCTGAAGTGGCCCATGGTGGTCGGGGAACCAACGTGGAGATGTCAGAATGACCGGGTGGTGGACTTGAACCTCATGGAGACTTCCTACGTACCATGTGTTAGCACGCATCAAAGTCAACGTAGTTCGCTGGGATGGGGATTACGCTCTAGTGCGACACATAATACATTGTCATGGTCGATGCGCTCTCTAAGCCCACGTGAGTCATTCTCGGTTTGAGAAACAAGAGGCAGCAGGGACCATATGATCACGTCTCAAAGGGTGCGTCCATGAGAAGCAGAAAGGGGCTTACGCGATGAGCAGCCCAAAGAGGAAACAGGGGCTTACGCGTGGTTAGCGGCCCTTGGTGCCTGGTCTTACTCTTGGATGGAGGCCCATGGTGAGAAAAAGCTCAATGGGAAAGGGACTCCACTGGCCTTGGAAGGGGGGAAGTATGGAGATGCACGGGCGTAACCTTCTGCAAGAGAGGCTGGGGGCTTACGCTCTAAGGCAGCCCTTCCCCCGTTGACAAACGCTACTCCGACAAGGAGGATCTCATTCCATGTGAGGAAGTGTCCATTCCCATGGAGACGAGTGGGCGCAATGAATGCCCGAGCAGGGGGGACCCTGCCTGCGAACCACAGGGTCGGACCACAGTTTAACGTCATGTGTTAAGGATGAGGTGATTAGAAATTTAACGTCCTGGATCTTGGACGAGGTGGTTTCGCTCCACAACCCTAGGGATTACATGACAAATTACCACTACCCCCTATGGGAGGGAAGGCATCAGAAAGGCTGTTGTGAAGGGGGGCCGCAGGGTGAACAATTGAGGGGTCCACGTTACCGTGTCTATGTGAAGAAGCAATAGCCGTTAGCGTGCCTATGCGGAGAAGCATAAGGGAAAGCAATGCAACAGGAAAAACCGCCCAAGGGACCATGAGGTTACTTCGTACGAGCATGGAAGGCCATATGGGAAAAAAACACATGGCGTTCATGCCCGAAAGGGGAGACATTAGGTACCTGCGCGGAATGGCAACCATGGGGCGTCAAGGTAAAGGGTTTTTAGGTGTTGCGCGCAATAGTAAGGTTTACGTGCGAAACACCGGGATGGTGCGAAATAGGGCCAGAGGATTGCGCGGATAGGTGATTGCGTGAAATGTATTGTGCGCATAGAAGGGGATTGCGCGCAAGGGGCATCGATCGCGTGCAAGGGAAGTACCCGGAGTAGGAGGAAAATTCACTTAAGCCAGTGGAGTTCTGTGAAAAGGCGAACCCTGGGGAAAGGTTGCGCGAAAAGGGGGATTACCTGGAAGTCATATTGCTCGTGGGGGAGTCGAATTGCGCGCACAGGAGCCGGTCCGAATTTCTCAACCCCCAAACCTTTTGGGGCCACCTTCTATTTATAGGCATCTCGAGGCGCAAAATACATGGCTGCGCGAAAAAATTGCGCGACAGACGCAGCGGCGCGAAATATTAACCACACGGGCTATGGGCGGGAAATTATTTTCTTGCGGCGCTGAGACTTTGTGTGAATCCCAGGCAACCTTTCGCACGTGACATTTTTTCCACGCACTTCACCCAATAATATGCACACCACTTCCGGGGCCTCCAGACCGGGCCTCTGATTCATAATATGACTTCGCTTTTTCATTTCGAAACTTCCTCTAGGAGTTACAGAATTTTTCGACATCTACAAGAACCCAAAACTATTATAGGATTAAAAGTATTAATTTAATTAAATATATAATAACTATTTCTTGATTATTATTCTATTTATGTTTAAATACCGACCACTTTTCCAATAGGTAATCCAACCAAATTGTTATTGACACACAAACTGAATATGGTCAAAACAACTGATATTAAATTGATCAATTACGTAATTTAATATAACATATTAATAATTTAAATAAATATAATAGTAATCCACAAATATTCTCTCATGAAATTAAATAATTACCATGAATTTATTATTCTGGATGATAATGACACACATGATAAGTTGGATTTGAGGTTAGGGTTTTCTCATCTCACTTTTATTAATATTATATATATTCCTTATTCACCACTAATTTTTTGTTTGGTTTATATGATTCCCCTGAATGTATTATATTATTCATGTCCAAAAATTTATTTTAGATTTACATATCGATTTTAATTTCCATCATTCGTGGGATTTATAGTTTCAATGTTAACAAAGCATTAAGGGCTTTTTCAAAATTTTAGTTCTTTTAGATGTATGTTTTTTAGACACTATTATTATTTAACGAGGAATATATAAATTTCCATTTACATGTAATGGAATGAAAATAATATTTTTAATTATATTATATGTTTCATATAACATCATTGTTTCATGGTCATTTTGATTCAATGTTACAAATGTGATAAGAGAATTTTGTTATAATATCTTCATTTATCATGATTATATATGATTATGTATCTGATTCTAAAATAATTTAATTCTAATTAATTATCAATAACGTTAATTACAAATGATATTTTTAATTAATTTTAAAATTTTACAATATTTGTGTCTTTAATTGTTTTTAGATTTGTTTTTAGAAAATATTTCTTCATTTATTTCTTTATTAAAATTGTTTTTTCTCCCAAGTCCAGTTATTCAAAAAATGATTTCAAAAATGATTCTACTCATTTTCAAAATTATTTAACATATTATTTTTTACATTTTTTATTTTTTAAATACGTTCAATAGAATCTTCTTATCCATTTAAATATGAGTAACTTTTATATCCTTTTAATTGGGTAAAGGGAATGTTCATTATGACATGTAAATAATTACTCAACAGAATGGCCATCAATTCCTTGAATAAGAATTTCCACGATTACAAGATTATTTATAAATAATATTTTTCATAATATTCTGTAAATTCATAGTTCATTAATTTTTTTAAATGAAAATATTTTTATCAAAATGTATTATGTTTTAAAAATTTATATTAAAAATGAAAATGATATTTCCTCAAAAAGAAATTTATTGATCATTTCATGGTGTTTCTATTCATCAAAATAAAAAATACCATGTTGTTAATTATTATCACATGAGGATATTTTTTAATGATAACACCCACATTATTTATATAGATATATTATTATTCTCTTAATGATATTGGTAATTAAATTGTTTCTTTTCCCAGGGTTTTTCATGATCCTATCAGATTGACCTGAAACTAATTTATTTTTTATGGGGAAATTATGTATGGAAAAAATAATTATTTTTTATGAGTATTATGTTGACATTAATGTTGTTTTTTACTTTAGTGATATTGTGGATTGAGGAATATTAATTACATACTTGTGTGGGTTAGATAGTGATGGGTTAGCCCATTATGGATTATATGACGGGGAAGCCTAGAAAACCCTGAGTTATCACATTATTACTTATATGATTTGGTGACCTAAAGATGAATATGTGATCCTATTATATATTATATAATTTTGTGGCCCACATTTCACAATATGAGACCATTATAGATTATTTTATGGGTTTTCCCAAATAAGTCTCTAGTGGATTGTGTAATATACCTTATATTGGTAGGATATAATGAGGGTGTTACTTGTGGGATTATCCTATAAATATCTCTAGAATTCATTTATTTGTGAAATCAGATTAACACGGGTTATGAAAAAAAATCAGAGACACTGACACGTTTTTAGATGAATATTGTTGGTTTATAATGTATCTTTTGATTTAGATTGATATAAAATGACCTATATTTATATATTCTAATGAATATTTACATTTCCTTGATTTCATATATTATGATCAAGGTATTTATGTGTGAGATTTATTTTATGATGTGTCCATTCACTCTGACTATATCTTTATACCCTTATGCACACATTTGTGTCATTGATGAAAATAAATTGTAAATTTTTATCTATAACCATACTAAGAATTTGATCTCACCCTTAATATGATTTCATTATTAATAGGTTAATAAGAAATAAAGTTGAATGAATTATTTATTGAGGTTATTTCATATGGATGATGATGATGACTTAATGAGAAGTAATAAAATTATGGTTATGTGTGAAATATTTTTATTTAACGACATGGGTATTGTTTTATTTTGGGTGATTTTCCTAATTCTATAAAACTATACAAATATAATGTCATTTGGAATTTATGTGATGATGTTTTTACTAATTATTTATTATGGGTTGGATTAAAAAATTTGTCACAATTATCAATATCACTAATGGAAATATATTTATTATGATTTTATCCATGGATTTGAGAGTGTATGTTCTGGGATATTATAGATTTCCTTAGATCCCATTATGTGATAAATATTTTGGGAAATGGGATGTTTGAACTATAACATGAAGATTATATGATTGTTTCACCATATGAAAAACAATTTTTGGATTCCCAAAATATAAAAAATACTCATCTCTCTACGATTATCTATTTTTGGAAATTTTTTAAGGAATTAATATGTTTAGTTAGGTTTTTATATTTAAGGATCTACACATCATATCATATGGTTTTATATTAGACCAATGGAACGGAATTTTGGATATTAATCATTTAAAATATTTCAATTATTCTTCATTATTTTCTATATATGTGTGATGATGATACTATATTAAGAGTATGTTCTTGTGTTTTTAAAATGACAGATCATTATTATGATAAATTCATTGTATATTATTGATAATATAAAATGTCTAGGTCAACCATAAGTTATGTTCTGCTAAACCAACAGGGTCTTCCCTGATACATGGAATGTGCTTGAGTTGGTTTTGTGTAGTGTTGATACATGGTGATCTATTGGGTAGAGAATATAATGCACATAAAAACCATTCTAATCCATCATCCATTGCATTAGTTTCCTATTGTGCTATTAACAATTCCTTGAACAAATTTTTTGTAATATTGAGTATATTGTATGGAGTTCTATGAAGGGTCAGGTTTGTAGGATACATTTTCATTATAAGAACACTTATGTAAAATAAAATAACATAATTTGGAGATACAGTGAAATTTTTTCAATTATTATATACTATTATTTTGTTACACAATTGTAGAGATTTACTATGAGGTTTAATTTTATCCCTATTATATTTATAGGTGATTATGTAACATGTATCCAACTAAAAAGTTCATTTTATTAAATTTCCATGATTCTATGATTGAAAGGTAACATAGTCCCACCATTAAATTCATTTTATACTTTCCTCTCATAAAATCCAATGGATCTCCAATGAATTCTGAACCTTATAATTATTTTATTCATTTTATTCATCCATATATTTTACCCCTATACATTCTTACAAGAATCAAAAATAAAAACACCCAACTATAAAGCGTAATTAAAATAAAAAAGTATTTTCAAATAAATTAAATATTTTATAGTATCATTATCAATTAAGATAAAAATATCCTGAAAATATAGAAAAATAAATGTCAAAATTGAAATTATTATAAAATAAAACAAAATAATATTGATATGTTAAATCAAAAAAGAATATCGTATTAATGTTAATCACTATGCAATTTATATATTCATGTGATTTTCTATAATTCTTATTATAGAAATTAATTTATGAACCCCTTATGGGGAGTTGATTTATTCAATAAAAAGGTGACTTAAACCATGATTATATGATATGGGAAAAATGATTCCATTATAAATATAGACATGCATTGGGAAAATAATCATTTACATTGACATATAAAGAAATAATATTATATTAGGATGGGTTTGAAATGGGTTATGAATGATTCTATATTTTAGAAATGTTTTAGTGAAATTAATATATTTTAGAAACTATTTAAAATATTTTTATCAATAATATATTGGTAAAATATTAATAATGATTATAATGGTTTAAATTAAATTTTTTTGATCCCCCATAGATATACATTGGTTTTTTCAATAAAGATTTCATGATCCCCAACTATTTGTTGATATAAGATCTCAATATAGATATGTCCATAATTTTAATTATATTTATATAATGATATTGATCCCAAACGAAATCCTATTAATGTAATAAAAATTTAGATCATTTTATGTCTTCCATAACTCATTAGATAGTTAATATTAATTATTCATGAACATTTGAAAAAATATAAAAACTGAATGAATGTTGTAGATGATGATTTAAAATTTTATAGGAATATAATTATCCATTTTGTGGTTTTGGTTGAATAAATAAAATACATTATTCTATAGAATTTATCACAAAAAAATTCTTCTAAATTTTTACACTTATGACTTTCAATGTGGTATTAACAACATACTTACTTGAGGAGGTATTATATAATTGTTAACTATTGGACATGGAGGTGGAACATCATAAGGATTCATCATAAGATAGATTCTAATTTTTTTATTTCCTATTGTTATATCCTCATATAAATAAGTTATATACATTTCAAGAATTAATATATTTTATAAGAGCGGAACACGTTTATACTAGTTTCTATAACTCATTTTACATATTTGGTTTTCCCAAAAAGAGTTATTTTCTAATGAAAAAATCATGGAATGATGATTTTATGTGATGATTAAAGTTAGAATCAATCACTAGAAATTATATTTTACCTCCTAAAATTATATAAATTGATGAAAAAAATTTCTATATAATAAGTGAACATGAATTATTTCATGATCACTCGTAACTTCCTTACTAAAAATGGTGAAATGAAAAAAAAATTCTACTATTAAAATTAACTAAAAACATAACTATAATAAGGTTTAAAAAATCAATGATATCATATTCATGTTATTTGTGGTGATTTTAAATTATTAAAAAATTCTTGTGGAATATGAAATCAAAATATCCTAATGACTAATGTTTTTTCATTACTGTAGAAAACATGGAATCCTAAAATTATTTATTCCAACATCTCTTACAGGACTTGTAGTGGGTTATCTAAATATATATTATGGTAAATTATATCTAAAATTATTTACAATCAATGTAATGTAATATTACTGATGAGGATTGTCGATAACCCTTTTCAGAGTATAACCTATGAAAAAATATCAGATATTATATTCAGTTGAAAATTCATTTGATGAAGCATAATATAAATCAATGACCACAAAATTGCATTTCTAGAAAATAAAAAAATAGATTAAATTGAATATAAATAATTTTTCAATATAGTTAATTATGGAACATAAATATAATTTACTCTATAACCTAAAAAATCAGGTGAATGTGAAATCAAACTATCCTATTGACCAATTTTTTTTATTATTGTGGAAGTCAAATAATCCTAAGGTTTTATGTACGAAAATATCTTAGAAGAATAGTAATGGGGTATCAAGATATATATTACGAGAAATGAAATCAACAATTAAATATAATCAATGTAATGTTATATTGTTGATGAATATATTCGATAACCCTATATAGAGTATAATCCGCAAAAAAATATGGGATATTATATTCAATTGAGACTTCATTTAATGAATCATAATATAAATCAATGGGTAAAATTAGATTTATAGATATTAAAAAATATAACAAATGGACTATGTATCATTTTCAATTTTTATACATTATAGATTATTAATAAAATTTACTCTTATAAAATAATATTTTAGTTATTTTTTATTAGAATCATATCCCACTTATTTGTGAACAAAAACTATAATCAAATAAAATAATAAATGATTCCCTATAGAGATATTTCACACCATATTATTCTTTATTTCCATGTAAATTATAATCCAAATTAAAATATAATCCATGATTCTCAATAAATATAAAATTTTTCAATGATTCATACACTACATATCATTTGATCGTAATTATTTATGGAACCTGATCAGGATTAGAATTTAATGATAATCTAAAATTTTCATATAATGGTATGAAACATAATTGTATATAATGATATTGAATTGGAAAATGTAACAACACATTGAATTGATCAGGTAATTTTCCTCCTTTTTAAAGACCCCATTTTTTAAAAAACCCATATATGTGATTTTTCTGGGTTTACTATAGACTGCATAACACGTATTACTCCTATACTTGATTTACACACCATGTAATTCTTGTTGTTTTCTGGTTGTGATTGAGGACGTCATGCTGTGATATGGTACACACTATGAACCAGTTGTACATGTCATTTAGGGGATAAAAATACGATTTTTAACCATAGGGGGAAGGTTTTTAGTGTACTTATCCAACATGGATTACTCATCATGACCATGGAGTATAGGTCGTGACCTGACCCACATCCATTTTTTAAACGCCTGAGTCCTAGTTCTGCTCAGTCCTTTTCATTCAATACCACTTCGCTCTCAACCCTAGCCCCTTCCTATGATTATTTAGAGGATCACGTCCTACCAGTTTGATTAGATCTGCTTTGGATCGTCACATCTCTTGCATTGTGATTCTTGGGAAAGGGTTATTTATCATTCTCCATGTTCCTCTATTCCAATCCTCTTGATATTTCAATGTATCACCATGGTATTGATGGATCCATATCTTTTGGTCTTGGATAATGCTACTAGGTATAGTTTTATAGTCTTCTAAACCATCATTCTTGATGGTGGGTGCTATTGTGTGTGTATTTTTCTTGGTAAATGGGTAGGTAGTTCTATCATGATTTTCCAAATTTGTTACGAATGTATTGTGTGATTTATATCAATTTTTGATTCATAATTAAATTCTAAAACTTGATTTTAATGGAATTTTTACAACTCAATTTCAGTGAATTGGGATATTTGAAATGGTTTTGGTGTGGAGAATTAGAAAACGTACAACTACATTGAATTGGGGTGGGTATATAGAGTTCACCATTTAATATTTTTAAATTTAAATTTTGAATTTGATGGATATGTTTTCAATTAAATTGTTTACTTTAATTGTAATTTTATTTGAAAATGATATAATTAGTTTTGAATGATATTGAAAAATGTGAATGTATAAAAATGATTTGATAAAAACCCAGTGGTGTTATCGAGTTAAAAAGGAAGTTTATTATATAAAACATGTTTGATTATTAAATGGGAAAGACTAATTTTTGAAATGGAAGAATGGGATTTATATTATTTTAAGAATTATTAAATTATTTCTCCCATAATTTACGAGAATATTCGTGCCTTAGGTAGTTAGTTATTAATTTGGATACAGTCTATGATACAACAATGTTCTAAAATAGACATGCAGTGGGTCAAATTCCTAATGGGTTGGTGATGAGTCTCCTTGTGCCAGTGCCACAGGGACATGTGTATACACATTATCATGAGTTCACATAGAGAGTGTGGAATCCGATAGCTAGTCAATACAATAGTACCTTTTGGAAGATGACCATGTTGTTAAATTATTTATATATATTTGAGATATAAATTTATGGAAATGTTATCTTGAACTTGTTTATATTTTGGAAGAATTTATGTAAAATGTTTTATATAAATGCTTTACATAGGCTATCTTTTAGACATATTTCATGTCTTTTAATGTAATTCCTATACATTAAAATAATTTCAATCATTTTGAAAATTATTAGCATGTTTTGTATAAATATGTTTTGGAATTTTCAGACATGCTTTTTTTTAAATTTAAATCTTTTATTTGGATAATATATATTTGGAATCTGTTATGCAATATTTAGTTGTATCCTACTGGTCTTATCCCCATAGCCTACATTTTTCTTCAGGAGATTGTAAACATTCTCTTCACAGGATCAAGCAATGGTAAGGGATCTCTTAGAGGCGGTTCCATCTGTTGAACCTTGGACTTGGTTAGGTATGTCCTTAGATACATTGGATATATTTTTCCTTTTTATCACTTTGGGTTATAGTGCATTGTCTTCATGCCATTCTGTATTCTGTTACCTTACTACTAGTGGAGTTTCCTTTTCTTATTCATACTATCTCATATCTTTATCTACCTATTTTTTGTGGAAAAATCATTCTCACATGTATGTTGTACGATTTTGGGTTCTAGTTACTGACCCGTGGGGATCATGGCTTCCCTTCGAGTTCTGTCAGGATAGGCTTGGTTATTGGGATACTAGGGTACCATGGCTATTTCGTGAAAAACATGTATCTGTTGAGGCTATTGAACTTTCTTTTTGAGGAATTCATTATGCCTTTTTAAATCTTTTCAGGACAAAAGAGTTAGATATTATGCAGTACATGGTTTGCTCTCACCAGAATGAACCTAGAGTATTCATGGGTGGTTTGGGAAAGACATATTTTTTATTAGTTCTAATTTTTTCCCAATAGATATTTGGATAGGATAAAATCCAAATATTTTTTTCCATTCTATTGAAAATATGTTCTCTTTTTACTATGATTTAGTGTTAATATGATGTTATATTTTCATCTATAGATTTTGTGTTTCATAATGACTCAAAGATGTTGTGAAATTAATATGAAATAAAGGGAATCTTCTAATCCTCTGAAACAAATCTTGTTGTTAATTTGAATATAGTGGAGGTGATTGTCTCCACTCTCCATGTTCTGGGACATGCAGCACCTCTTGTTTCTACTCAGGCTTTAGCTGTGGATCCTCAGCGGGATGTTTATTAGAATCATTATCAAGATTTTAATCACTAGAATTCAGTAGTATTAAAGGATTTACTAACCCTAATAACACTGAAGAATGGTTGGTAATGATTGAATGTCTATTTGAGTTCTTGGAGATGCTGGAGGGGATTAGTGTGAAGTGTTCCAATTATGTTCTGGAGGGACCGAGCAAGAGATAGTGGGAAAATATGGTGATGGTAGAAAATCATGAGGGATTATAGTGTAAATACTTCAAGGATATTTTCACCAATCAGTTCTTTCAAGATTCAATGGTGTTTTCTATGGATGTGGAGCTCTTCAAGCAGGATCTGGCCTAAAAACCTAAAATGAGTATTCAAATCTATTTTCTGAGTTGGTGCATTTTTCTCCTGAGATTGTATCTAATGATTGGAAGAATGATCGAAGGTTTGAGTTTGTACATTGATCAAATAGATGTTCTTAGGTTTTCTTATGGATGCTTAAAATTTTTGTTTAACTACATGTTATGGTGATGACAGTTGAGAGGAACTTGGTTCACTAGGTAGGTTTGATGAGAGTTCATTTTTCTCCCAGTGGTAGTTTTGGTTCCATTAATGGAATACAATAGTGTGATGATCCATAGGGAAGTTCTCGATGGCGGAGTCATTACATACCTCCTACAGATCTGGGTGGATGTTCATTGACTTGCTACCTGTGTGGAAATCCATGAAATTCTAGGAGGGTATACACTAAGTAATCCAAGAATGGTAGCTCATGATGTCATTCAAGACACCTAAAGTGGTTTATACATCACATATCTTCTTCACGTAGTGGGACTGGATCATCAGATCCTCTTAAAACTATGGGGAAATCGAATGCTTCAATGATAAAAGAGATCCAACTACAAGAATCCAGAATGAAGCTTTATCACACAGTAGAGGAGTCTCCAATGGAAGAAGTAATCAGTGCAACGATTGTGAGAGGTACTATTGGCATTACGTCATCATTATTGACTACTATTTTTGTTACTGGTACATCTCACTGTTTTATTTCAACCTAGATCATTAATCTGCTAAATCATCCTATGGAGAAAATATCCTGTGCATTTGACATTACTACACCCCTTGGTATTAAGAGAGAGCAGGGCCTTCGTAGACCAACATGTTTCTTCTCTCTATCTGATGTCGATCTAGGATGTATTTTTCTGGTTACTTATATGAAATATATTGATGTCATATCTAGGATGGATAGGATCATTCAAAAAAAACATTGAATTGATTTTAATCTTCTATGGGTGTACATTTCTCACCCTATTCCGTGCCTTCAGTTTTTCAAGGAGAAGGGGACCCAAGGTCAAGCAAAGACATACAATCTTATCCAGAATTTGGGAATGTGATTTGATTTGTTTCCATTGACCTGGTTTGAGATTGATTGGGTGGTGACATCCTCCAATTGTAGTCAATTTTTCTGATGTGTTTCCATCAGATTAATATGGTCAGACACTTGGGCAGAGAGAGGTTGTGTTTATTATTGACATAATGGCTTTTACTCAACCAGTCTCTGTCCCCTCATACAGTATGGAAATAGCTAAGCTGAAATACCTAAAGTCACAATTGGATTGTCTTCTTGAGAAACTATTTATTCATCCACTATTGTCACATTGGGATGCTCCAATTGACTTTTCTATGAAGGATAATGGTTCTATTTTCCTAGGTGTGGATTATCAAAAGATAAATTAGGTTACGAAAAAGGAAATCTATCAATTTCCACGGATTGAAAATATGTTTTCATAACTGAAAGGGCTAATGTGGTTTTAAAATATCAGCCTACAATCTAGTTACCATCTATTGAGGATAATATACTATTTCATTAAGAATACTACCATTTGGAGTAGGTACATGAACTTTTAATACCTTTTTTTCCCTTTTTACAAAAAAATTCACCAACAATTTTCATAGATTTAATTAACAATGTTTCCCATGAGTATGTAGAAACCCTTTTTGTTGTATTTTTGGATTAAATCATTTTTTACTACATGTCTGAGCCGTATCATGGGCAACATCTATGAATTGTTATGAATATGGAATGAAATCACCACTTGTATGAAAATCCTTCGAAGATTGATTTCAACATTTGATATGTGAAATTCATGGGAAACATGGCTTAATAATATGATGTGTCAATTGATCCTGAAATGAAAAAGGGTTCTTTTACATGGGATAAACCAATAAATTTCATCGTGATCCAGAGCTTCTTAGGCTTAGCTGGATATTACAGCAGGTACATGACGAACTTAACAAAGTTGGATTCTAGAACGACTATTGTGACTTGAAATGGGTTGATGATTGTGTAGGATGATAACTTTCAGAGTTATTTTGTGGAGTTGAAATTTATGTTGATTATTGCGCAAGTGTTTACTCTTCCAGAATCAGGGCAAGGCTATGTGGTATTTTGTGATGCATCAGGTTCTTGCTTGAGCTACATTCTTATGCTATTTTATCATGTAGTAGAGTATGGATCTCGTTAGCTTAGGCCAAGGTAGAATAAATTCCGTAACCATGACATGGAACATGCACATGTGAGGCTTGCACATAGTAGTTGGAAACACAACCATTTTGGTCAATGATTTATGGTCTATTTAGACAACAAGATCATATGTCATATCTTCTCTAAAAAATATTTCAATCTTTGGCAGAGGTGTTAGATGGAGTACCTAAAGTCTTTCGACATTGACATTTCCTATACTCTGGGGAAAGATAATTTCAATGATAACATTTGGAGTTGGAAATTGATTATATATAAAGTGAATGAATCTTCGGGGGAGTGTAACATGACGACTCTCTTTGTATGGTTTCATATTAGATTTCAAGGGTAAGGGGTTCATGTTTCATTAGCCAATGTGAACATGATATATAAACATCACGAGATAATTCATTAGAATCAAGAGATTGATGATTATTTATATAGAATTAGAGAATCCCATTATTTTATGTTGATATTTTCTCGGTCTTCGTTTACCAAAGTGGGTGTTCTATGCTATCAGAACAACTTCATTTTTCCATTAGTAGGGTGAAATTCAATGATGAGTCGCTTCCATAATTCTCAGTGGGCTATTCACCCAAGAACCACTTATATTTCAAATGACATGAGGTTGAATTATTGGTTTTCGGGTATGATATTAGACATCGTTGAGTTTTTCTCTCATTGTAATACGTTCTAGCAGGTGAAATACTAGCACCAAAAATCTTTTGGGTTTGGATCAACCTCTTTCAGTCCCTACATCGAAGTTGGATAAGATATATATTGTAATTTTAGGTTGGGTTTCATCATACCCCAAGAAGGAAGAATGCAATATGGGTTTTAATCGACAGGCTAGCCATGTCAACTCACTTTATACCGATTTGAGATATTACCAATGTTCAAGAGTTAAGAAATATCTATGTGAAAGAGGTTGTTCATTTTCACAGTGTTCTATATGCTATAGTTTCTAATATGGATCCTTGGTACATTTATAGCTTATAGAGAGGTCTTTAGAAGTCTCTAAGATCTCATGTTTATATGAGCACGACCTACCATCAATTTTTGTATGTCCATAAAAAATGAGCTATATATGTTCTTGAGGATATGCTTTACACCAATGTCCTCAACATCATTGGGGCTTAATATTTTCACTTGGGGATGTATGAGTTCTCTTATAAAAATAGTAACAAGTCTGTGATCGTAATGAAACATTTCAAGTCCCTGTAGAGTTAGAATTGTAAATATCTATTGTCTTGTTTGGAGGTTAGTTAATGTTATTTGGTTGGACCAAGCTTGGTGTAGAAGATTAAAACAATGATTCAGCTAATTTTTCAAAGGATTTTTACAACATAGAGTCGATATACATCTTATGCAGATTGACATCGTAAACATTTGTATTTCTCAGTTGGTGACTAGGTGTTCTCGAAATTTCACCCTAGTTTGGACATTGATAGATTATGAGTCATGAGAATCTTGATCCTCAATTTATCGTACCTTTCAAGGTTATTGTGTAGGTGGGATTGTTGTGTACCAGTTAGCACTACAACCACAGATGACATCGACACTTAACTTGATCCATGTATTGAAATTGGGAATGTATATATCTAATCCATCTCACGTTTTGAGATGAAGTGATATTGAGATTGAGCCTAATTTATCTTTGACCGAGAAAACAGTCAAGATAGTTGATTTTGAGAGCAATGTACTTCATTGGAGAATGATTCCTTTGGTTTGTGTGCTATGGTACCATGATGCTTACAATTCCATGATGTTGGATCTCAAGGCACTGATGAGAGGTCATTTTCCACATCTTTTCGGAATGGAATCTTCTTCATAGGATTTATGGGTGAAAACTATTTTTATTATGTAGAGGTTATAACATCCCCTTACACTGATCAGGAAATTTTCCACCTTTTCTTTATCACCATTTTGTAAAAAAAATCATTTATGTTCTTTTTCTGGTTTTTTTATAGAAAGTAGAAGAGGTACACAATGTGTACCTGAAGTACACGTCATTTTATTGGAGATATATTCAAGTCATGAAGTGGGAGGTCATGTCGTGAGCTAGTAATTTACATGTACTAGAATTACACATACATTAGGGGTAAAATATATTATTTTTAACCTAAAGTGATTGGTTTTTAGGGTGCAATCCTATATACACTACATTTTATGACTATGGGGTACAAATCGTTATGCAACCCACATCTAGTTTTAAAATGCACGATTGTAAGTTTTTATCACCATACATGATTCAATTACTCTTGTCTCTTAACCCTAGACCATTCATAAGTGTTTTTCAGAGGTTCCCCTCCTTCAAGTTTGATATGATTGGAATTGGAACATTGCCTCACTTGTGGTGTGATTCCCAAGTGAGGGTTATCTATCATTATACTATTTCCTCCCTTCATCTACTCTTTTGATTTCATTGGATCATCTGGTAATTGAGGGATCCATGTCTTGTGGTGTTTGATATAGAAATTTGTAATATTTTTTTGGACTTTTACACCTTTGTTGTAATTGAAGGGTTTTGTTTTGGATTTCGTTCTTCGGGAAATAGGTATGTGGTTCCACCATGTTTTTCCAAATTGATTACCATCATATTAAATGATTTATTTCAATTGATGATTCAAATTCAATTGCTAAATATTTATTTCAATTCATTTGATAAACACAAATTTCAATGAAATGGGATATTTGAAATGGTTTTGGCAGGGAAATTTGCAAAACCCCCAATTCCATTGAATTGTTGTGGGTTTATGGAAATTTTATGACTTAAATTTTCCAATTTCAATTGTGAATTTTATGTAAAATTTTTCAATTAAATTGTTGAATTTCATTGTAAAAAGTATGGATTTGGTATTGAATTATTTTTAAACATGTGAATGTCTTAAAATGATTTAATAGAAACACAATGGTTTTATCTTATGAAAAAAGTAATGTTTTTAAATATAACCACTTTTTGTTTTAATTGGAAATATGGAATTTTTTAAAAGGTTGAATGAGATTGATTGCATTTTAAGAAGATATAATATAGTTCTCCCATAATTTATTAGAATTTTAAATCCATTTTTAGTTAGTGAATCATTTTGATAGACTCTGTTCTACAAAAATGTTCTAAAACATACATGGAGTGGGTCACATACAAGATGGGTTGGTGAAATTTCTCACTTTTATTGTGTCATAGTGATGTTTGTGTAGACATTTTTCTGATTTTACATATAGAGGATGAAATCCTGTAGCATGATAATATTATCGTATATTTTGGTAGATGACCATGTTGCTCGCTTATTTATTTATACTTGAGATATAAATGTATGAAAATGTTTGTTTGAACTGCATTACATGCCTTCTGAATTTATATAATCTATTTTATATAAATTCATAACATAATTCATTATTTTATAAAAATTCCATCTCTTGTAACGTAATGCCTTTGATTTATTTGAATTTCAATAATTTTGAAACTATTTACCATCTTTTCATTAAATATTATTTTGAATTACTAAACCCACTTATTTTAAAAATTGAATGATTTTTATGGGATAATAAATATTTTTCATCTACTATGGATTCATTGGTGGTATCCTACCAGTCGTACACTCACATCTTACTTTATCCTTTAGGTGTTTTTAGACATTCTCTTTCTTGGATCAAGCTTAGGGAAGGGATATCATGGAGGTTGTTAAAGCTGTTGAGACCTTAACATGGTGAGTTGTGTACATAGGGACCACCTGTTTGTTTTACCTATTTATTACATTGGGTTTTAGTACTTTGGATTTGTGCATATTTTTATTCAGGTACCTTACATCCATTGGAGTTTCCTTTTGATATTCATTTTGTCTCTTATTTTTTACTTCTATTTTATTGAGGAAAAATCATTCCCACTTGTAGGTTGTATGAATCCAGGTGCTAGTCACTAACCTATAGGGATCAAGAACATCATTTAGGTTATGTCAGGACCAGCTAATTTATCGAGATTCCAGGTTATGTGGGATGGTTTGAGATAGAAATGTTTGACTATGATGGAATGTCATATAACATTGCAATGAAAAATCATACGAATATAATCATGAATCATGTAGACATAAAATATGAATATTACACATGTATAACCAATTAACCAAAAAATGTATATCAAGTATATATTTAGAAACCATAATAATATTTTGGTTTAATATACCCACATTACTCCAATGAATTAAATAATGTATAATGAATACATTTTTATTCGTAGCATAATTTTATTAAAAATGATATCCATAAAATGATTTTGAAAAATATAATGATATCAAGACATATAAGTGATTTTTTTTCATTAAATATGTATATACTTATGGTTATAGAAATTAGAATAATGATAAATTAATACATATCTTTCCAGCATTAAATAAATCACAGAACATAAACAATCATAGATTGATTAATGAATAAAATAAAAATGGTTTTGAATATATTTTCATTAGTTTTCATATAAAATATAATTTATATTCAATACACTTAGGGGATAAAACAATAAATTAATTTAATGGAATTTTTAATATACTGACCAAAACATCTAGTCACTTAACATTAACTATAAATTCATAGAATAAGGGATATAGGTATAACTTATATACCAAATGGAATGAACTGCACAAAATATCAATACATAGGTGATGAATTAGATTTTATTAATGTGACAAGACATATTTAATGATTTATGATAAATAATTTAAATCAAATAAAACAAATTATTATTTTAAATATATAAAATAGTAACATATATGAAATGAAATATCTAATTATCAATGTTGGTCACACAATTAGATTCAAATTCCAGAACTTCTTTCATGGATTTTTTATCATTCCATTCATTCAATATTAATATATTTATTGTTAATTTTGAAATTTAGATATATTTTATTTTATATTTATATATCATTAGTGATTAAATTCTTTTATATACATTATTAATGTTGATAACTATTTCCTTTAATTTAAAAAAAAGATATATTATTAAAATTAATTTAAAAAACACACTGTGGAGACTTGTTTTTTCCTATGATGGAATGTAATGAATCATATGTCAGTGGTATTCTTGTTCATTTAAGATTTCATGATATTTGGTCATATTTTAAATGTTTGTTTCATACAATGGGTATGCTATTTTTTTGTGTTAAGTAGTTTCATGATCATCATAAATTGATAATAATTCTATAAATGGAAAATATCATCTTATTTATTGTGGAATCTAAATTTAAAATTTATTTATATTATTTAGTTGTGTATATTACCAATTTAATGGGATAACATTTATTGTGCATTTTTTTGTAGGGTTCCTTACGCCATACCAATGAAAAAATTTCTTTGAAATTCAGAGTGACATGTATAACCACCCTACTCTTTATTACATACTTAATCATGATTTATAAAATAAACATGCACTTATGACAAGTATGATAATCATTAGGACTACTTTATTTGAGGCTTATGAAGATTAAAGTGCATCTTAGAACATAAAATACACATTTTTTTGAAAACATCTTTAACATGACCACATACATTCCTTTGTACATAGCATAACTTGATATAACCTGAGAAATTAAAAGAAATGGGTGAGCTATAAAAACTAGTATGGGTGTAAAGATGGTATAACATGAAGAATAAAGAACATGTTAGTCAATAGTCATATCAATGGATCATAATAGAAACATGAACATAAAGGAATGATATAGTATGATTATCATAACATGGAAATGTGGAAACAATATTCAATGTGATTTTAGAATGAACCAGGGATCATTACAAATGGATCATGGGTAAACCCTCATTTCCCTTGAATTATTATGATTAAACCCAAAATTCACTTGACGTATCAATATACAAATCCTTACCCAATTCATTGGATCTATTCTCAGGTGCACCCTTCTCAATCATTTCATTTCATTCATAAGTGTGCCACATAGATCACACAACATTAATTAATTAAAATAATTATTTATTCTATTATAAAATAATATAAAACAACTACATTAAATTATATAATAAATATGTAAATTTTCATTAAGGTGAATTAAATTTATAGATAAATGGTCATGTTATTCAATACATAATGACGTTTTCTTTGAAAACCACTATGTAATTTCGACAGCATAATGACAAGGCATAAGAATTCGTAAAAGATGATGATTAGAGGGAAAGGGGTATATAATCATATGTACATGAAATGGAATATATGGGGTTAATATAGGTACATTTTCAAATATATTTAATATAATTTTGATTCAAAATATAATATAATTTCTTGAATGTAAATGACGAGAGATAAATCTCTTACGGAATTTCGGCATGGTAACAAGTGTTCAAGGGAGTGATCAATGGTAGATAAATGGGTCTCTCATCATTCAAACATTAGCAGTGATGTTTAGGGGAGATAAAAAATCATTCCCCATCAAATGTTATTGAAAATAAAAGGGTATAACCACATTATAATATTTGGACATAAAATAGAAAGGAAGAAATATCTTACATTGAAGTTTGATTCCAAAGTCTTAGGAGAGTCTTGAGAGTGGATTATTGGAATATTGTGGCACCTTGGGATGATTTTATAGATATTATGGAAGGATTTTTTCGATATCCAATTGGTTTGAGTGATGAGGAATGGGAGATTTAGTGATTTTATATAGAAAAGGAGGGGGAATATTTTATTATCATGGTTTTGGACACTACAAATTATACAAATCAAAACCAAAATCTACCCCATGGGTTTTTCCTAGGATTTATCCCAAAGTGGAGTGGAAATAACTATTTTAGATGGTCAATGAAATAAATTATTAAAATATTAGGATTTATTATATGGAGTTGAGTTACACACCCAAGGAAATTATTTTAAAATGTTCAAATGTTTTATAAGCCATGGAGGGTCCAGTAAAGCATTGTTAAATAACAAAATAAAACATTAAATAACATTATTTAAATTTTAAAACATTTATTTGATGAAAATATAAATTATATTATATTATTAAATCACTATTTGGTCATTATGATGTCATAAACAAATTATATATTTAAACAACATTTAATTTTTTCCCAAAAATACGACTGTATCAGATAATTGTGAAAATCCAGAATTGGATAATTTGGACATCCTGATTTCAAAAATTATATTTAATTTATCTAAATCATTTTCTAAATATCTTAATTTCTACTTTTAAATTTAAAACAATCATTTACAAAAAATTTAAGAGTTTTGACCTAAACAAATTTCAATCCTTAATAAAAATTTCAATTTTATTCATAAAAATTATACAATCATTCTTATTTATTATAAACTAATTTAGTAAAAATATTATATTAAAATACTATATTATTCAAAAATCCATTAATTCATCAATAAATATTTCTTAATTGAACATTAACTGAAAATATTGTTGGTTTTTTAAGAACCATTTACAAAATAAATGTATATTCTTTATACAAAAAATATTTCCTAGAATCATGGTGCTAGGGTAGTGTTAAATATACCCTTATAAAACCCACATAATACCGTAGGGTAAGGTGTGTGATGGTGACACACTCATGGGGTGGATTCTATAAATTGCTCAGGTGGTAATCTCTATTGACTTCCAATTCTCCCACAGATGGTTCTATTGAAACATAAAATGTTGATGCACATCTCAGGCTTGGTCAAGAGAGATGTCCAATGGTTCCACTACTTTTCAAATCTCTAACAACTGGTCTTCGTAGGGAGAAAACATTATAGATGGGGACATCACTTTCTTTGTTTGAGTAAATTGGATTCGAAAAATCCCTATATTTATATTAATCATGTGGTCATTGTTTAGCGACTATATTAGAAATGGTAGCAATTCATAATGGTATTTTAAAATCCAAAAATATCAAAAAAAATAAGAATTTTGTATATATAACCATTATACATAATTATACATTTAGTCAAATAAAGATGAATTTTCATTAGTAAATGTTTATTTAATTACAATCAAGTGGATTCGCCACAACACCTTGATACGGGGCACTATCTTGTTTTTAAATCCTTTTCTCTATAGTCTACGATCTTCATTAGATTATCAACATATAAGAGGATATTATCCAATGTTACCATATCTAGTTTTATTACAAGCGATAGGTCGTGTATGTACTTCCTCAAGAGTGATACAAAGAAAACATAATGTACTACAGATAGGTTTAGTGGGATTTCTAGTCGATAGGCCACTGCTCCAAAGCGATCAAGGATCTCAAAAGAGACAATGTGCCTTGGACTAAGCATTCCCTTCTTCCCAAATCTCATAACTCTCTTCCATGGTTATATTCAGAGGAAAAATATGTATCAAACATCAAAATATAGGTTTCATCGATGAATATCATTATAAATCTTTCATCGACTCTGAGCAACATTAATGTGAGACTGGATGGTCTTAACCATCTCCACTATTAAATCAACCATTTCTAGACCTACGTGTTTTTCTTCCCCAACATCATCCAAACATGACAGATTTTTTCACCTCTTCCCATATATGGCTTCATAAGGAGATATTTGGATGCTTGAGTGGAAATTGTTATTGTATGAGAACTAAAACAGAGGAAGATGTTGATCCCATTCTCCTTGTAAGTTCATTTAGATTTATCTCAATATATCATCATCTGTTTGGAAATTCCACTAATGTTTGAATATGTTTTCAGATGATAATTTGTACTAATGTAGTATTCATAATTCAAAGCATGTTGGAGACTCTTCCAGAACATAGACATGAATCTAGGTTATCGATTGTATAAAATTGATGGTGGATCTCCATTCAACCTTATAACTTCTATGATATATATTTCTTCTAGTTGATCAAAATATAAATACTCTAAAATTTTAATTAATTGTGTATTATTTATTAGATGATCCACAATAACATAAATAGTATTGTTTCCTTTAGATGAATTTGGATGTCCAATAACAATTTCCATGGTGATGTTCTCTAGTTTCAATGTTGGTATGGGAAATGGTTGCATAATCCTCTTAGACATACGACTCTCTTCCATCACATGCTAACATACCATGTACGTTGGTGTATAATCAGAAATATCATTCTTCTTTTTCTACCACCAATAATGATCTTGGAGATCTCGATACATCAATATGTTTCCTGGGTGAATGGAAAATTCAATCTCTATGCATCATCCAAAAGATCATTCCTTAACTCTCGATTTGATGGAACACAAAGTATTGTCCCAAATCTCACAATTCCTTCATTGTTAACATTGACCAATGAGGATTTCCATTTTCAAATATTTTCCACATTCTATTTTATTTCATGCGTTATCCTTCAAGAATTCTTTATCCTTTTCAAAAGAGACGGTTGAGCAATCATTTTTGAATGGATTGATGATGTTTCCTTATTTATGATTCCCATGTGCATCTTCCTCAAATCTATGAAGATTGGATCCTTTTAAATTCTCATAAAAAATAGAATTTTTGTGTCTATTATACTTAGAGCTTCTTCCACCATTTTTACATTCCCAGGATAGCAGTAATATCCTCTTTTAAAATATGGAAACATTACCTTTTTGGGAAGATCATTGAAATATATACAGACAGAAAAACCACATATATATATTCGCACATAAAGAGTAGTCATAGTATGTGATCAGTAGTAACCATATTCATTGGAGATAATTCAACTCTTTATGTGTGAATATGTATATGTGGTTTTTCTGTCTGTATATATTTCAATGATCTTCCCAAAAAGGTAATGTTTCCATATTTTAAAAGAGGATATTACTGCTGCAAACTCCAAATCATGTATTGGATTGTTTTGATCATGAACATACATTTTACACGAATCAAAGTCAATGAATTTTTCATTTTTCATCAACAAAAGATAGATGAACTTCATCAAAGCATCACCAAATATCAAAAACAATACTCCACTTGTGGTAGTGTGAGTACGGCCATTGTGATAATCCTCTTTTTCAACACTTTGATGTTGTATTCCCATTCATCACTCTATGTATACATTACTCCCTTCTGAGTTATATTGGTAAGCGGGTTTGAAAATCACAAGAAAATTTTCCCAAATCAATGATAATATCCAGTTAACATAAGTAATCTACATATACTTGTCACCAATGTTGGCCACAAAAATCCTTAAATTGCATCTATAATGGAGGGATCCATAGATATCCCATTTAATTTGATGATATGACCCAATAATGAGACATACCTCAAAAATAACCCACACTTGTTGTACTTTTAATAGAGCTTATCCATTTCCAAGGTCTCATGTATAGTTCTTAGATGCTCCTCATGATCCACCTTTGTTTTTATGTGTTTTAGAATATATTCTATAAAGGCTACAAATAATTTTTCTAGGTAATATATAAAGACATTTTTCATCAAGTCGATGAAGAATAGTAAAGAATTAGTGAGTCCAGAAGGCATTATTATGATTTCATAGTGCACATTCCTTTTATGAAAACAATTCTTGGGGATATCCACCTTCTTGACACATACAATGAAATATCCCGGACATAAATACACCTTGGAAAAGTATTTTTCTCCATGTAGCTAATCGAACAAGTCATCAATTTGGGGGAAAATATACTAATTCATTATCGCAATTTTTTATGAGCTCACGATAATCAATTCAAAGGCATATTGAAACATCCTTCGTCATGATGAAGAGAACTGGCGCACCCCATGGTGAAGCACATAGGCATATAAACCCTATATCTAGATTCATATGTGGTTATTTCTATAGCTTTTCAATCTCCACAATATTCATTCTATTTGGAGTCTTGGATATTGGATATTCCCCATGTATAAAATCAATTTACAATTTAACATCTATTATAAGATTAAGACTAAGAATCACATTAAGAAACACTTAAGTGAATTCCCCCACAATAATAATGTAATAAATGAAATTTGATTCCATAGAATCATTCTGAGCAAAATATTTGTTCTCCTAGAGCAGTAATATCCCCACCTAAGATTATGGTACTAAATAAGATTAATCCTTCACCTGGTACATGTACAGAATTAGGGGTCAATTAAAAATATGGTGATTGATTTACCTTTCAAAAAAATTTATGTTGTCTCTATATAGGGAAATTAAATACATGGCGTGAATATCATAAAATCACACCAGAGGGTGTATGAAGATGTTCGCCCAGAAGTTTAAACCACAAATTATGATAGAAGAGGAGTTATATTCAACGGATGCCATGATTGCACCATTTTTCAATCTCACTGACATATTTACTTCCATTATTTGTGGTGGGGATGCGATTGTTCTACTGAACTTCCAGGATATAAAAAACTATCTATAAACATAATCTAAAATTAAATTATATATTATTTAATGAATAACTAGTGTACCTATAACCATTTCATTATTAGTGTTCACATCAGAGGTTATAATGGGAAAAGAATATCACTTGCTACCGTTGAGGTTATTGGTTGCCTTTGAAAGCACATGTCTTCGTGAACTGGTTTGCAAAGTACCCCGGTTCATTGTAGTTAAAACATTGATCCACATGTTGAGTTATTAATGGTGTATTCCTCTCCTCTATATCAACATCATTTTTTTCTATTCAATAGTTAATGACTAGGTTTACTTCCCTTCCACACCTAAAGCATTTCCTCTTCCCCATCAGAAAATTTTCTGGGGTACTTCTTTCCACACCATTGGAATGTGTGGTGGTGGATTTTCATAGCACCATTGGATTTATCCATTGGACCACCAGAATTAATATTCACCTTATGCTTGATATCTCCATGATACCCCTGAGATTAACTTATCTCCATTTCACCCATTAGGGCACATCAGAGAATTTCCTCACAACTCGCAATGTCAGAGATCACTAGGGAATTCAAGGGATAGGTTTTAGACCACTAAATATGTGGGAAAACATGCATTTCGGAGTAAAGTCAATGACTTAGTTGTATTATTCAAGCCCTGTGATACTTTCCACTTACACTCAAATGGATTCACTGTCATTTTTTATTGATGGCAAGGTAGTTCCCTTCCATTTTATGTCAGTGGGTGGGAAGAAAATATTTGTTGAAAAACATTTTCGGAAAAACTTAAATTCTAATGCCTCAATCTCCACCTCAGGCTTCATATTTTTGATCAATGTCCACCATTGTTCAGCTTCCCCCACCTTACGATATGAATTTAGAACTACCGTATATATTTCATAACATTGAATGATTTAAAAGTTCTTCTCAATGGAGTTGATCCATTGTTCACCGATTGAGGGATCAGATGATCCATTACAAGTAGGCGGCCATAGTGTCATGAAGCCCTTAATTGTGGATAATTGTTTCTTGGGGGGGGGGGGGGGTTAATGTTCATCTTGACCCGTGTTTATATTCAAAACATGATTTATTAGAGAGAGTATCATGACAATGTTTGTGATTCCCACTGCCATCAAATTGGGCATATCATTTGAACAATCATCATATTGAGAATCCCATCGATTGTTAGCCTAAGACCTCCTTTTATCGGGCATTTGCGGGGAAAAATTATATTTTGGGGTAGAAAATAACAGGGAATCAAAATTAAAAAAGGTATAACATATAAATTACATTTATTTCTTTTACATATGAATTTATCGTCTTTAATATATGTTATCCATGATCGACATCCCAACATATATTCTAAGGGGAATTTTTTAATTCCCTTAATAAATGTTCATACATATCTTATTAATTTTCCAATGAATATCCTTTGAGTGTATTTTATCAATGACTATAGTAATGCTCATTTTTGTGCAATAATTCTCATTCGAGTCTATCTCAAAGTGGTGTTTTTGGGTTTTACCCCTATATACATTTGTTACACGGGTGCCTATACCGGCTCGTATCCAGAAATGGATTTATTATCCTAATAAACCACGTAATAAATAATAACAAAAAATTAGGGATGTTTTTATTATACTTAGTCTTATCCCTGAGACTTTCCTTAGGATTTTCTAATATTAATCCCAAAATACATAAACATATCATTTGATACCAACTATAACACCCCTACTTCATATTATACAAGTAAACATGAGTAATTATAGAATCATACACATAAGAAAACTTTGATGATAGAGAGGTATAGTGTCTTTTGGGATAAGAAAAATTACATAAAAACATAGAAAATAAAATAAACTTCTTTATTGAAAACTTATTTTACATGACCACCCGCATTATTTTTTACTTAGCATAACATGGGATACTCAATGGACATGCTTATGAAATGGGTGAGTTATAATTCACAATAATGGTGTAAACAAGGAATAACATGAAAAATACAGTACATGAAAGGCAATCTTAATATCAATGGAGCATTAGAGAAATATGAACATAAAGACAAGATATAACATGATTATAATAACATGGAAACGTGGCATCAACATTTAACATTGTATTAACATGATCCAAGGCTCATTAAACATGGATGATGAGTAAAAAATAATTCTCACATGAATTACCATGAGTAAACCCTCACTTCAATTGATGTATCATTATTATAATCATTACCCAATTCATTAGATTGATATCCGGGCCCACCCTTTATAATCATTTCATTCAATGCATAAGTGTGCCACATAGATCATACAATAGGGATTCATTAAACATCGTCATTTATTACATATTAAAGGAAGGTTGAATACATAAAAATATAATCAATTATTTAATGTTGATGAAGTTGAATACCCATGATAGAGAAATGGGCATGGCATTCCTTACATATTGACATTGGCTTGAAAAATCTTGGGGCAATTTTGGCAGCAGAACCGCGTGACATATGAAATCATAAAAATGGTTGATGAGAGACAAAGGGGTATCTCATAATATATACATGAAATGGATAGTAAGGGTTCATTTAGATTCATGTACAAACATATGTAAAGGAATTTAGATTCATAATATAAAATAAATTCTTGAATGGAAATGAGGAGAGACAAATCCCTTATGGATGTTTGTCATCGTAAAGGGAGTACAAGAGAGGTATGAATGAGAGGAAAAGGGGTTTATCATCATAAATACATAATGAGGGATGTATTGGACAGGTGAAAAATCATACCCCAATAACTATAATTGAAATTAAAAGGGTATAACTAAATAATGAAATTTGGACATAAATTATAAAGGATGAAATCTCTTACGTGGATGTGTTATTACAAATGATTGGGAAAGGCTTTAGAGAGGCTTCCTAAGACAATGGGTAACCTTGGGAGGATTCAAGAGAGAGAAAATAAGGCGTTATATGATCCCAAACTAGTTTGAGTGATGAGTAATTGGATATTGAGAAGTTTTATATATGAATGGAGAGAGAAATCTTTATTATTGATATTTGGGACACCACACATTAAACTAATCAAAACCACCTACCATCCCATGGTTTTTTCCCTTGATTTTTTCCAATGTGAATTAGAAATTTTTTTATACATCAAATGTATAATCATATTAAAATATTTGGCTTTATTATATGATGATGAGTCCCAATCTCAAGGAAATCATTTTAAAATGTCAAAATTTATTATAAGTCTTAGAGGGTACACTAAGGAATGGTAAAAAAATCAACAAAACTTAATATCACATTATCCTAAAATAAAAACATATATTTTCCTAAAATACCATTTATAGTATTATATTACATCACTATTGGGTAATGATGTTGTCATAAAATGCATTATATATTTAAAAGGTATTTAATTTTTACACAAAAATTCGATTGTCTCAGAAAATAATGAAATATTCACCGTTGGATAATTTCAATGTCCTGATTCCAAAAATAATTTTGATTTTATATAAATAATTTTATAAATATGCTACTTTTAAATTTTAAAATAAAAACCGATATTTTTCAAAAATTCATGGGTTTTTGACAAAAAACAGCTTTTAAACCATAATAAAAATTACAATTGTATTAAAAAAATTTAAACAATCATTTATATTTAATAAAAATTAATTTATAAATAATATTTTATTAAAATAAAATTTAATTAAAATATCTACTAATTCATCAAAATAGTTTGTAATTTTATATTAACTTCAAATACTATTTCTGCTTTAAAACCTGTTTACAAAATAAATGTATATTATTTATACAAAAAATAAACCACACAATCTTGGTGATAGGATCCTAAAACATATCGACATATGACACCCACATATGACCATAGGGTAAGGTGATTGATGCGGACAGACTCATGGGGTGGCTCAGAAAACATCATATCAGTGGTAATCTCTATCATCTTCAACTTCAATTGAAGACGTTTCTGTTCAAGCTTAATGTGTTGATGTTTTTCACAACATTGGTCAATATCAAAGCCCTATGATGCCACCTCTTTTCCTAGATTGGAAAAATGGGCTTCGTACAGAGAAATTCTACTAGATTAGGCCATCACATTATTTTTCTAAGTAAATAGTATTTGTTGAAGCCATATATTTATACTAATGATGTGATCACTATTCAATGGCTATAATAGAAATAATATCATTTAATAATTTTATTTTGAAATCCAAAACAAAAAAACAAAAAAAGTGAATATGTTTCATATAACTATTTTACCTAATAATATAATTAATCATATAAAAAAGTATTTTTATAAGTAAAAGTTTGTTTCCTTACAACATGAATTCTAATTTATATCAAATGGATTTGATGTCACTTAGAATAGTTCATTTTCCCCAATAAATAAAAATTTATATCCATATAGTTTGGATTATTTCATTATTTATTTATTTTTTATAAATATACCATTTATAATCTTTGTTATCCATTTTATGATTGATAGTGTAATGGGGACGTAATAATATATATATATATTTGATGATCTCTTTTTGTTCAGTAAAAATGATATTTCACTTTTCATATGAAATAATATCTACTAATAAATTTATGGAAATGTATTTTAATGGTATTATTATGATTTATATGTGGAATGCGATTTAAAAATTGTTTTTTAAATATTTGATGGAATAACGGATTTGAATCATATTTAATATAAATTTTTATTATAAAAAATTGTTTTTTTAATGCAATTTGAAATAGAGAATTTATTATATAGTATCTATAAATTTGATAAGATAATAAATATAAATTTATAGAGTCAAAATAATATAAATACTATTTTAAATTATTTCTTATTTTTTTATACCATGAAAATATTATAACAACAATTAAATTTTTGAACTATTTAAAATAATATATTTTTTATTTTAATTATTTTATTAGTTTTTATTTTGATTTAAAAATGCATTTATTATGAAATATGTAAATTTGAGTAAGTTATTTTTTCATTTTTGGATGAATGAACGGTATTAAAAGCTTATTCAAATATAAATTTTAGTAAAAATATTTTATAATAAATTAAAGAGTAAAAGTTCCATTGGTATCGTAATTAAATTTTATATACCAATTCAAATCATGTATTACTGAGTTATATTAATAATATTATTTTGGGAATTTATTTAATAAGAATATTTATGTGTAATTGTATTTTCACATATCAATCCCTATGATTTTATCCATGATTTTGTTCTTGTGTGGGTAAGACTTGTTTTAAGATGTTATTCTTGAAAAAATATAAATACATTTAATGTTAATTTTAATATAGTAATAGATATTAAATATATTTTTGTTTATGGGTGATTATTTTATTTCATATTATAAATTTAATATTTTTTATTGTAATTCATGTAATTCGTAACTCGTTTTATGAAGTTGATTTTAAAAAATATATTTATTTATGAAATATTATATATTTTTATGAATCTACATATCTTTAGATCAAAAATATTAGTTTCAAATAACTTTTCAATTAATCTATAAGGCGATAGGATTTTTATTCTTTTTATTTCTATATTTTACATTAATATACTATTAAAATTTACATGTAATTTTTTTAAATTCCGATCATAGATTATTTATGTTAATCTAATCATTGTAATTTCATTAATTATGATTAAAAACATTATAATATTTTTATAATGTCTAGTTATAATATTAACATAAATTATAATAATTCTTTAATAAAAGGGTTTTAATGAATGCTTAATTTTGGGTGTATCTCTTGTTGAATTTAATTTTTTGGATATAAAGAAATTTAGTTCTAAAAAAGTATGGATAATTTGAAAAATATTAAAATTATATTATATAAATTTTCACCCTTTTTTCCATAAAAAAATGTTAATTAAAGCATTTAGGTTTTCATTGATTAAAAAATTAATATTTTATACACATTAAATTTATTTTTTCTGTAGTACCCATTATTGTTAGGTTGTTTTTATTTTTTTCAAATTATATTATATTTAATTTTATATAAAATAATGTACACTTTTTTAAATGAATAATTTATTTTAATATTTTTTTAACTAAATATGATTTTGTTCTCAAAATTAAGACAATTCCTATTATATTATCAAAGGGTGATGTTATTGGATATTTGAATACATTTGACATAAATGTGTTCTAAAATATTATTAGTATGAGTGGACGTTTTTAATAGATTTTTTTGTCACTATTATTTTGATATCCTTTTAATTATTCAATAATTATAGTTGTTTTTTTTATATGAAATTTTTTTGGAGATGATTTAAATTATATAAAATGTTAATGTATTTTGATGTTGATTTCCTCTTAATATGTTATGATCTTCATGTTCGTGTTTGGATTTATTTGGGGGATTTACCCAAAAGTGTTTGTTTTCAATTGGTTTGTTGATATATGAAAATAATAATTTGGTTTCACTATCATATATATTAAAAAAATCTGTTCACGGTTAAACCATGTATAATAATTCATAATAGAAATATTTATTAGTTCATTGATTATATTAATATGTCAAATATGAAAATTACACAATTATTGAATTGAATGATATTTAATTTATGATATTAAGGATATTTTTAAAGGAATAAATTATGGGAATGAAATAAAATGATGATAGTTTCTTCAAATAGTAAATATATTTCTCTATTAAATGGAATTTTGAGAATGTTTTTTTTGGGTGACAATTATGCACAATGGGAACCAAATAGGATGTTTGAGAAGTTGAAATTTATTCTAGATAATAATATATTAATTATTAGTTGATATATTGACCATGAAAATTAAAATATAATTTTTAAAAGATGATACATGGTTAGTTCATCATTGTAATTAGATTCCATGGATGTAAACATTTTTTTGGAAAATGGTTATCCATTCGTTTATATTTTTAAAGGGTTATTGTGACTGTGAAATGGGTAAAATGAAAAGAAATCATTGTTTTAGAATAAGATGTTATCTATCACAATAAAATTTTAAAATAATAACATTTTATTTGATATCATGTGTGTTATGCAATATTGAGCTTAATATACCCAGTAAATATGTTTCTTTATTTTTAATCTCTTCGATAGCTGGAGGAACACACAACCATAAGCCTAAATTAATTTTAAACTAGTATAACATTATATTATAGAAATTTTGTTTTTGTTTATTAATAGTACTTACTAAATTATTAATTTTATATTTATCATTTATTTTGAAATAAAATAATACTCATTTTAATGAAAATTATGATTTCTAAAAACATTTATTTTGTTAAAGATGGTTTACTTAATTTATAGAAAATAAATTAAATTATATTTCATAAAATTTTAGAAAATTTATTTTCAAAATTAAGATCAATTTCATGAATCCGAATATAAAAATTATATTAGGGTTAATGTTTTTTATTTTACTAAATCATTTCACTTATGAATGAAAAATGAAAAATTCATAAATTTAAGAGCATACATCCTTTTCATTAAAATTATATAAAAAGTAAAACTATATTATTTATTGGATTTAAGGTACAATTAGTATAATTATATATATCTATTATTATTATTTGTTTCATTATAATCATTTCCATATTGATTTTTAATATAAAATATTCATAAACATTTGAATAATTTCTTCTTCAAACCCCATTTTCTCTTCAAGTCTATGATATTAATATAAAATTATAAATTTCCATTTACATGAATTTAATTTTTAAAATTTTATTTTAAATTAAAAATCATAGTAACATGTATTATATAATTATTACAATATAATTTTAAAAAAACATTCATAATGAAAATAGTAAAAGTTAATTACAGTGGTTAGTGTATAAATTGATTAATTTTGTATAAAATAAAAACAAAATGATTAAAATGATGTAAAACAAATTCAAGAATATATTTTAATGCAATATTTATACCCTATAATCTATATTTCGCTATAATATTTTTGTTAACTTTTTACATTTGGAAATCATCTTTACACCATTTTCAACCCAATAAATTTATATAGTGCCACTCACCTTGCCTATAAAATTCCATGCCCTCTCCTCTCAAATTCTAACTTTCAAACCCATTTGTTTCAACAAATAACTGCACAAATAAAATCCAATAGTATCACCATATTTCTTATTATAGTTAATTTTTTATGAAACTATACCTTTTCATTCATTAGTGAATCTCTAAGAAGGATAATAGAAGAAGACCTATCATTTTTCAATGAGCATTTTTCTACCTCTATTTTAACAACATGTAAGAGGTTTGGGTTCAGTCGACATTATGACTGCCTCACTGGTTTAGAATCATCAATTAGAAAAATATTATGTGTTCAAATGGATGGGATAATTCCATGAATTTCAGAAAGTTTCCATCTAAAATAGTATTTATACACCCACAAATGTTCATGTTATCATAATTTATGATTAGTAGTAATTGAACTATAAATTTTGATAGGAAACTCGTTTCCATTCTCAATATATGAATATTTTAAATCTTCTGGCAATTGATTTAGTTCCAGTTCATGTGGATGTTTTTACTGAAGGGATTGTCTTCGATAGTTTGAGGTCAATAATCTAATCTATGTACTCAATGGAGTCATCCTCAGATGTGGAATGATCTTTTAAAATATTAGTTGTATCATCAATTGTCATATGATCCTCTAGGATCAAGAATTCATAAAAAAACATTCATGGAATTTTTATAAATTGATACAACATTCAATGCATAATTCATTAACGAAATTTTCAGTCGATGATGAGGACTCGGAAAGGGGCACATGGGAATTAAAATAAGAGTTTTTAGGGGAAGTAAGTACATCTATAGAGATAACAAAGAGGGAAATATTCTTATTTAGGGTGCATTAGGGAATCAATGATGTTTATGTGAATAATGTCACCACCAAACTCCATAGATAATGTACCATATGTGATATTAATTATGTTTTTTTGCAGTTTTCAAGAAGGGAATCCCCAATTAAATCTAGGGATGTCTATTATTCCTGTCATATTCCTTTTTATGAAAAAAATAAGTTGAAAACAAAAAATTTTGAACCCTCACAAGAATATCCTATACCTCACCATAATTGTGTGTTGTATTCCAATTTTCTAATTGATCAACAATTATATTGTGCATCAATTCCCTAACCAGCATTGAAGAGTTAATAGAGTGAGGCATAACATTTATATAAGAACATAAAACAAGTTAATAATTGAAAAAGGAATACACCCATTTGGTGAATGTAAATGAGAATTTTCATGGATAATTGAATTTATTTGGAAATTATGCCTTTATCAATGATAGGATGTCCCCCCAAATAATACATTCTCCTCAGCTCTTTGTTTCCACTTGTGTGAACACATCTCCTTTAGAAACATGGCTTATCTTGTAATTTTCATCATGACCTCAATTAAATGAATTTTAACCACCATTTTTTTGAATATTTTCTTTATTCCAATATAATTTTCAGTTTTTTTCTTATTTGGGTGACCCTTTGGGGAAATGGATATGGAATGGTTGACAGAGGTAAATCATTAATGGACATCCTTTTTCATTATGAACTAATTCCCTTAGGACAAGGTTTTTCATCTCTTGGACAATTTTTAGCAGTGGGTTGGATGGTGGTTTCTTGGGAGGGTATGAATATATTGGAGGGGCCATTTTGTTTTTATTATGAGTTCTACATCTAATGGTTGTGGAACTAACATTTTCATTATCCCTAGGGTTTCCTAGTTTTTATAGGGTAGTTTACCCGACCCATGACATTGAATATCCCCCACAGAGTTATCAAGGTGGGGTAATTTAGGTTTTTGTTCTTATATGGATTCTTGGGTGGTTTTTTGGAATTCGAAAATATTGGAAGCAATTTGTTTCATCATATATTCTAGGCTAGTCGTTGGTTTCAGAGGGGGATTATAGAAATTTCGTTGTTGTGGTTGGGGATATTTGGGTGGTGGTGGATTACTACTCCACCCAGGTTGGTTCCAAGGATATTGAAATTTGTTTGAATATCCCCGTGACTATATTATTGGTTTTCTTTCTAGCCAAACATTGATGGATAGTATCTATTTTGACTAAATGGTTTGTTATAGGGGTTTCATGGATTGATTGTCTCATAACTCCTACATGTTTCTATCAATTGAGGGATTGGTTAGAGTAGAGGGTGTCAGATGAACATATTCCACAATGGATACAAATATGATATTAGTATTCCACATGGGAGAGATCATGTTTAATTATAAGGGTAATTGACACTACAAACATTTTTTCATTCTTATTCTAAAATTTAGTACATTACACCTCATGGACAGCTCAAATGGGTACAATAGACTGTGAACCAAATTACTGAGATTTTTGAACCAGATTCTCAATCATGGTCCTTAAAATGAATGGATTTTTATCAAATAGTGCACCACCAATAGCTAGATTAATAATATTTCTATCAACAAGAATTAAACCATCACAAAAATACAAAATTAAAATATGATCACTAATTTGGATGTGTTGATTGTTGAGTAAATAAGTATATCTTATGAATTCTCTATTCCTTTTGGTTTTATGTTTTGAAAATCACAAACACATTTCCTACGTTGTGAATATTTATCATGTTATTTATTTTTTTCATAAGATCTAGACTTTTCATTCCATTACACTTACAGATATATCCTTATGTTTTTCCCATTCGGTTACACATAGAGATATGTCATTCTGATTTTCCATTCAGTTATTTTTACAAGATCTGTCATTCCATTTTTTTCATTCAGGGTTTCAATAACGAATCATGTGTATATATGATGCCGATTCTAAATACCTAATCTAGTGTATATATGATTCAGTTTTTATGATTCCAAATACTGTTTATATGTGATTCAGTTTTTATTATTCCGAATTTGGTGTATATGTGATTTAGTTTTTATGATTCCAAATCTAGTGTATGTGTGATTCAGTTTTTATGATTCTAATTTTGGTGTATATGTGATTCCATGTTACAATACCGAATTCGATGTAAATATGATACTGATATTCATGATAATGAATCTGATGTATATATGATGCTAATATTCATGATACTGAATCTGGGGTATTTGTGACTCTGATTTTATGATTCTGATTTCTTGAGAATGTTATTTCTAAGAATCTATTTTCTTGATTTTTTAAGATTCCATTTTTCTAATAATATTAGGATTTCACAATGCATCATTCCAATGATATCAGATTCCATGATATTTTATAGTTAAAATTTATCTTTAACTTAACATCATTTCTATTACTTAAAACAATGTTATACAATCTATTAAAAACTAACCGTTGTATGTTTTCCACATGTCCAAGTCCCTCAGAGATTTATGGGAAATATGATAGTTAGAGAGGATCTGACTGTTGGGAAGTTTTTATAATAAATACAATCTCATTTGAACGAGAAAAATACAATGTAGAGAGTGGATGACCTTGATGCATGTGAAAAATATATGAAGTGATTTCTATAGAGTGAGTCTCTTACAACTCTCTGTGCTTCATGCAGATGTTGTGAACAACTTGATCGGGTGTGAACAGCTTATTCAGACTGGCTTAGTGAAGACTCTGATCATGCTGATCGTGGGCTTCCAAATTTAGAAGATAGAGGTTCTGATTTCCTTCTAAATTGAGGGCTTGCGGGGATAGAAAGACAGAGACCGATCTTCATATTGAGAGCTTACCTGGGTTTGGGTAAGATATACTTTCTTGAAAGTATAAATCAAGGAACCTTTATCCATGGTTTTTTGGATACCCATCTCTTTGGGTTAAAATAATCCTACTATTACATGATTTCTGTTACATGTTTATTTAGTACCACTTTTGTATCTTAACTTTGTTAAAGTTAGAAAGTATAAATTTATTATACTTTGTAATTCCACTACTCTGCTTATATTATAGATTCTATATGCTTTAAGGTAGAATCTCACTTTTATGATATTAGAAAATGTTTATTTAAGAGGTCCTGTGAATGTTTGTTTAAACTTTTTAAACATAACTTTAATGGTTCCAAAGGAATTATCGAAAGTATACAATTCACCCCCCCCTCTTGTATATTGAGCATCTACAATCTTATTTAAATCCTATAATTGGTATCAGAGGAAGTTTCTGAAATACTTATATCCACATATAATATATCTTTCTCAAGTTTTCATTTTTTTAAGTTATTCAAATTTTTTATTAAACTTTTTCTACTAATAAGTTTTATAGAATGAAATATCCTTTTAGTATGGAAGGAATTCATGTTGGATCTCCGGATAATCACAATCCTACAAGACCACTGATCTTTTATGGGAGTTACTATGAGTATTGGAGATACAGATTGAAGACCTTTGTAAAAAACGTAGGTGTAGACAACTACATTATGTTAACTAGAGATTATAAGCTTCCTGATAAAGAACATAGAACCTTTAATAATCAAGAAAAGGTAGAATATCAGCTAAACATTAAGGTGCGTAATAATTTTCTATGTTCCATCACTAGAAACATATATATCAAGATTTCATCTTGTGTAGTTGGAAATAGAATTTGGAAGAGTCCTGAAGTAACTCACTTTGGAACTTCCAATGTTATTGAAACAAGAAGAGCCATGCTTAGAGATGAGTATCATGGTTTCGGCCTCCCTTATGGAGAACCCGTATGTAAGTTAAAACAATGATTTATGATTATTGTCAACAGTCTACAATCTGTGGGTGAGAAATTTTTATATGATGATGCTCTTGTAGACATGATTGTTGACATCATGCCTACTGAATGGGATTCTAGGAAAACTGTTATATAGGAGAACATAAAGGTTACTCAGATTTCTCTTTATGAACTGTTTGGAACTCTTCTTCAACATGAAACAAGAATGAAGAGAGATGCTGATAATATTAAAAAGAAGAAAGGAAATATAGGTGTTCCTTTTACAACTACTATAAATCATATGAATGTCAAGAATCAGGAAATAATTACAAGATCTAATTATAAGAAGGTTATTGTTCAACCAGAATGAAGTGAAAGTGAATCTTCAGAAAATGAGATGGAAAATCTTGCTTGGAGGATGTACAAGATTGTTGGGTAGAAGAAATTTCAATGCAGATACAAGAATAAAAATGCAAATGATAAGAAATATTGAGAAGTGGCGTGCTATGAATGTATAAGAACTGTTCATATGAGACCTGATTGTCCATTACTCAAGAAGCGAGACAAGAAAGAAATTATTTTTGAAAGAAACAAGAAGATGTTCTACATATCTAAGCATAATAATGTCTTTAAAGCTAATGACACTTAGAGTTCCAGTGGTGGAGATTCTTATTATTAATCTCTATAATATTAATCTTATGGGAAAAAGAATAATGGTCTATTAAACAGAGCTCCATTTCAAAATAATTGTCTTATTGAAAATTTCAGAACTGCTGAATCCTTAATCAATATGTCTTTACGAGAAAATTTTCCAGATAGAAGTTTTTCTTCAAATGAAGAATCTTCTTCATCAGATAATGATAAGGATTTTCCTTCATATGAGGAGGTTTCTAGATTTGATAAGTTTCTTGAAAATAGAAATAGAAAAGTTTCTATGAAATTTGATAATAGAAATTATAGATAATCTATTTTAACAAAAGAAATTTTGGATATTTCCCAAAATATTGATTAGAAAAATGTTGTTCTAGATAATTTTTCTAATAAACATGAGCAAGATAATTCTGAGAAGGATAAAATTAATGAGGATCTTCAGAATCTGCTATTAGAAAAAGATGCTTTAGAGGATAAACATAACTCTAAATATATTATTCTTAAAGATATGAATTTAGTCCTGAGACTGAAATCTGAAATATTTCCCTTGAAGATAATTCTTTCAAATTTCACTTCTAGTATGGAAAATTTTGATAAGATGTATTCTCAGATCCACCCCCATGGCAATAATCTAGGTTCAGGCAATTCTCATGAAAAACCTATTTTTATAAACTGTTATTTTGTTCTTCATAGAGCCCATTTTTGTACTAAAAGTCAAATTGGTGTGCATTGGAAGAAAAAAATTTCTTTAAATAATGTGAAATCCCTTTGTTTTCATAAAGCTTATTTTTTCAAACAAATTTGGTTACCCAAGCTCTTATTATCAAAAAATTCTGCATCCCACCAGGTATGGATTTCGAAAACATAACTCTTTTATTTTCAGGAAAATGACGGAAGTACCAACAACCTATGGTAAATGGATAATGGATTTTCCCAGCACATGACTACTAACAATGAATATTTCAAAATGATTATAAAAACAAAAGGTGGAAAGGTAACTTTTAGTGATAACTCAAAAGGAGAAATTTTCGGTATTGGTAACATTTTTTTTCTTGGTAAAGCTAATATTTCAAATGTTATTTTTGTAAAAGGCCTTAGGCACAACATCATAAAAATAAGTTTGTTATGTGATAAAGTTTACCTTGTGAATTTTATATATTATAAATGTTTAGTTCAAAATTCCAAGGATGAGTTTATTTTCTATATCGTTTGGCATGAGAATGTGTACAAGATAAACCTAGAAGACCTTAGAAGTCAAGACCTACCCTGTCTTAGTGTATTTAAAGAACAATCATGGCATTGGAATAAGAGACTAGAACATTATAACTTAACCAATCTATGTAATCTTTCTAACAATGAACTTGTTCAGGATCTACCAGAACTTAAGTTTGATTCCTAGAAATTCTCTGATCCATGTCAATATGGAAAGAAACATAAATCTATCTTCAAATAAAAAAGTGAAGTTACAACCTCTAATGCATTACAGTTAGTGCACATGTATTTATTTGGTCCATCACAAACTGGAAGTATTGGAGGCAAATACTATGTGTTTGTCCTAGTTTATGACTACACTAGTTTTACATGAGTCTATTTTCTCCCCAACATATATGAAACTTTTTCTTATTTGAAAATAATTAGAGCTCAAGTTAAAAATGAGAAAACCTACCATTTATAACTATTCATTGTGATCATGGTGGGGAATTTTATAATTCTGATTTTGAAACTTTTTCTAGTGAAAAAGGTGTCAATCAAAACTTTTCAGCCCCAAAAACTGCTCAACAAATTTGTGTTGTCGAATGAAGAAATCACATTCTTTAAGAGATGACAAGAACCATGTTGAGTCAATATTATATAGCCAAACATTTTTTAGCTGAAGATATTAGTTCTGGTTGTTATTCAAACTCTATGTCATATAGTGTTTTCAATAAAAATACTTGTACTTTGGAAGAAATAGTACATGTTAATTTTAATGGAAATGGTACTTTTTTTTCAAAAAACCTTATCTTCGGATGTATTTTCTAAAAATGATCACCAATCATTGATATGAGATATTTTAGACAAAGTTAATTTTGAAGAAAATGTTTCTGAAACATTTACTCTTGAATATTTTCTACCTTATGGTGATGAAAAAGTTTTTGAAAATCCACGTCAGTTGATACATTGGAATCATCCCAGTGATAATATCATTGGAAATGTTAATCAACCAGTAAGAACTAGAAATTATTTAAGGAATGAAGATGAAGATGTTGTATTTATTTTCCAATTTGAACCCAACACTCTAGAAGAATCCTTTGGTGATGAATATTGGATAAAGGCTATGGATGATGAACTCAATAAATTCTTCAAGAATCATGTTTGGACCTTGGTCGAAAAACCTAAAGAAACATTTGTTATTGGAGTAAAATAGGGTTTTATAAACAAATTTGAAGAAAATGGTGTCATTTTTAGAAATAAAGAAATATTGTTTGGGAAATTATATAATCAACAAGAAGGCATAGACTATTAAGAATATATTCTCTTTTATCAATACTTGAATGTATTTGTATTCTTCTATCCATTGTAGAATTATTTATTTTTAAACTCGATCAAATGTACATGAAGTGTACTTTTTATAATGGTTATTTACCGGTGAATGTATATGTATATCACCCCCTGGCATTAAAGATTCAAAATATCCTAATCATGTTTATAAACTTACCAATGATTTATATGGACTTGAACAAGCCCCTAGAGCTTGGTATGATAGACATTCAATATTTTTGCTTCAAAATAACTATGTTAAGGGAAATCCTGATCCAACCCTTTTAATTAAAAAAATAATATAGATGTTTTGATTGGTCAAATTTATGTTGATGACATCATCATCAGATCAACTCAACAATCGTTAACAGATTCCTTTGCGAATCTTATGAAATCTGATTTTGAAATGAGTATGATGGGTGAGTTAAAATTTTTTCTTGATTTAAAATTTCACAAAAACCAGAGGGGACTTACATATCTCAACATAATTATATCAAAGATATTTTAAAATGTTCGGTTATTACAATACTATGAGTATATGTACTCCTATCTGAACCTCTAATACACTTGATATTGATGAAGTAGGGAAACCTGTAGATCAAACATCTTATAGAGGGATTATAGGAAGCTTGATTTACTTAACTTCTAGTCGACCTGACATAATGTTCTCAGTATGCTTATGGGAATGTTTTAAAGAAAATCCTAAAGAATACAATTTAAAATTCATAAAAATAATCTTCCAGTATTTAAAGGGAACTTTATATTTGGGAATACTTTATTCATCTTGAAATTATTTTAGGCTTTAATGTTTTTCAGATGCTGAATTTTGTGGTTGTATAATGGATAGAAAAAGTACATTCATAACTTGACATTTCTTAAGAGATTACATAGATTTTTTGTCTTGTAAGAAGAAACATTTTGTAGCACTTTCCACTACTGAAACTGAATATGTAGCAGCTGGAAGTTGTTGTGCTCAAGTGTTGTTGATGCTACCCACACATATAGACTATGGTATGAGTTTTACTAAGACTCAAATTATGTGTGATAACGAATTATCCACTACCCTAAGTAAAAATCCCACACATAACTCTCGCGCAAAGCAAATAGATATTAGACATCACATTATTAGGGATCACCCACTTAATAGAGATATTATTCATCAATTCATCAGAACACAAGAGCAACATGATGACATTTTTACAAAACCTCTACCTTCCTATAGATTTGAATACCTTAAACAGAAGAAAATAATGATTCTTGTAAGGTATCCATTCATATCTACTTCTTGTTTTAATCATTTCATAACATTACACTACTCCTTATTTCAGGGGGACTAGATATGTTTTTTTATTTTCATTCTATAAAATCATTTTCCTTTATTTGAAAATTTCTGATTTGAAAATTTCATATTTGAAATTTTCAGATTTAAAAATTTCGTATGTGAAATTTTCATATTTGAATATTTTGGATTTAACAATTTCATATTTAAAAACACCCAATAAGATGTCTTATAATCCCAATGAATCTATTAGAGTATTCCAAAAGGTAGTCTTTTTTACAATTTATTCTCTTTATCTTTTGTTTTTAGTTGTTGTTATTTAAAAATTTCACCAATTTGAATTTACCATACTTAAAATTATTAGAATTCATATATTCTATATCCATTCTCAATCATTAGATCAGATCAGGCTTTTGTTAGCTTCTTGATGATCTTATAGAAGTTGAAAATTCATACCCATGTCTATATAAGGGGTGTCTCGTTCTCAAGTATTGCACCATTTTTACTGTTCTCAGTGCCGAAGCTCTGCTACCATCAAATATTTCATTCCTAACTTCTCCATTACCATGATAGACTCCTGAATCCTCACTAGATCATAAGCTGATTAGAAATGAGATAAAGGATTGGTAAATCTTCAGATAAATGTTGGTATGCCCTATGTTCTTTGAGAAATATGATTTCCTTTTTTCTAAGGTAATAAAATCTAATGGATGTGAAAGAGTCTATGTTTCTAAGGTGAAATATCAGGATCCATTTTATCCTAATCTCATTATTCAATTATATGAATTAGTTTCTTTCTGTCAAAAGGATGTTAAGGATCTGTTCAAGTTTAACTGCTATGATAAGACATATACAGTTCCTTGCATGAAGGCATCAAATGTTCTCAATATTTCCTATGAAGGGGAAGATCTTCTATGCTCTCAAAAACTCCCTGAGAAAAAAGGAACCTTTGAGAAAGCTAAGGCTTTGGATTTTATTGGTCTCATGTTTGTGAAGAATCTAAAGATTGTGAATCAATCAACGAATCACAAGATGGTATCCATTTGGATTCAAGGATTTCTTATTCCAAGAAAGGGAGATAAGGATCCCTTTAAGATATGTGATATATTTCTCCTAGAAATATTTTTCACCTTAAGGAAAATCAACCATGGGAAGTACATCTTTCTCACCATCCAAGCAGTTAAATGCGGATATATCTGATCTCAGTTCCTTATGTACCCAATAATAATTTTGCGGATAAATTTTTAGTGTCTTCAAGAAATGAGTGGTAGTTGCGATCAATATTAAATTCGTTCAATATATTGTGGCTTATTGATGATACTCTAAAGAAGATGAAGGTAGAATTTATCCCATAATCCTAAAAAATTGATGAAATTGTTGTCCAAAACAAAGGTGATGTTCCAGAATCATTAAAGCTGATATCTAAGATAAGAAAACATGATTAACCAAGATTTCCAGTACCAGTTCTTGATGTCTTGGTAACAACACCTCCTCCTGTAATGAAAATTAAAGCTTATTCAGATGCAATAGTTTCAATGTGGAGAGAAATGGTAGCCACCAAAAAAGAAGGAGGTCCTTCTTTTGGTTTGAATCCAGCAGACGTTAAGGCCCTAAAAATCAAAGAAGCTGAAAATATTGTAAAATAAAAGAAGGAGAACAAGTTAAAAAAGAAATTTTTGGATGCTATAGTGTTCTAGTGTTTATTTAATTCCCTGTAAATGATGTATCAACATGTTCAGGAATCTGATGATTCTCATAAGAATCCAATGGCCACTCCTAAAATCCAGAAATCTAAGAGGGTCTTAGTTTATCATAACCTCTTCAAGTGGCAATAGATCAGACAGTACAAGAAGAAGATGATGCTATTTTAATGGAAGTGGAAGATTATGTTGGAACTACTTCGAGTTCTAGTTCCAAATCTCTAAAAAAGTCATAGAATAGGTTGAAGAATAAATTGAAGAATAATTTGAGGAATAAGTTGAGGAATAGGTAGAAGTGGAGGATGAAATTGAATTAGGATAAGAAGAAAACGTAGAAAATGAAGTGGAAGAATAAGATAAAGAGGATGTTGAAAATCTATGTGAAGACGAGGAGGATTTTCAAAAGGATGAAGAGGAACATGAGGATCTTAAAGTTAACTAATTTTATGAAGAGAAAACTCTAGTTTTAAATCCTGAAAAAGGCATTGATGTTTTGGTTACCTCATCTGATAAAGAAACTCCTCACAAGTCATCTAAGAGAATAGAGAGACAAGCTTCCTTAACTCCAAGAGGAGTTGAGAAAGGAAAAGTAGTTTCATGATCCCAATCCTCTTAGTCTGTGTAGAATGATTTTGTTAAGCTATCTCTAAGAAATTTGGTCAGTACCATTATGGTTTTTTCAAACATACATTCCCAGAGAAAAATAATGAAAGAAACCATGAATCAAAAGACAGAATCAGCCAATATGCTTATAGACATTGTAGTCAAGCCAGAAGCAGACATCAATAATATTTTGATTGATTTCAAAGCTCAAAAGGTGACTTGTAAAAAAGTCATTAACCATACCATAACCATAAATGAATAGATTAGATAGTTTGGTGATATCATGGATTCAACAAAGGGAGATTTTTATTTTTCTGAAAATGAATTCAACCAAGTTAAGGATTCAATATCTGAGAGGGGTAGTCAACTCAATTCTATTGCCAGATCTGTTAGGAGTGAAAAGGAAGTCAAAGCTGAATTAGATAAAAAGGTTGATGCTCAAGAAGAAAGGATTTTGTCTTTAGAAAATAAGAACCAGGATCATGAGATCTTGGTGAAGAAGTTTCAAGATGATCATAAGGAAGTCACGAATCTCTAAGCCCTAATAAGGAAGATGTTGTCTGAGGACAATAAGAATAGATGATTTTTATTTACATTCCAATGTTTTATTGTAATATAATCCTTATTTATAAATTTTCATAGGAATATTCTTGCATATATTTATTTTATTTTCGGATGAAATCTTGATTAACCTTTCAGTTAGATCATATACTTCGCCCTTCCTTTCCCTCTTTTTGAAAATCACAAAAGGGGATAATTTATTTAATTGAATAATTTAATCTCAGATAAGGAGAATCTATTAAGGGGTAGTTTGGAAATAAAGGAAAATTTCCACGTAAGGGGGCGATTTCATTTAAAGAATAGATGTTTATATAAGGGGGAGTTATTCCCTAAACGAAACCCAGAATTTAAAGATCACGAATGCAATCCATGGGAAACATGGCCTAAGAGGGAGTTAGTCATATTCATAATCTCATTCAAAGGGGGAGATAAGTTTTTCTAACTTGTTTATCCAGGTTTATATATTCTTCCTTAGAAAATATGTTTGTTCTTTCTATAAAGGGGGATATTGTTGAGTCAATAAAGATATATTATGACTTCTCCATTCCTTAAATTTTTATGTTTTGAAAATCACAAACACTTTTCCTATGTTCTGATTATTTTTCATGTTCTGTATTTTTTATTAAGATCCAGAATTGTCATTCTATTATACTTAATGATATGTCATTACATTTTTCCTATTATCCCATTCTTACAGATCTGTCATTACGATTTTCCGTTCAGTTATTTTTACGAGATCTATTTTTCCATTTTTTCCATTTTGGTTTTCAATACTGAATCTGGTGTATATATGATGTCAATTCTAAATAACTAATCTACTGTATAATTGATTCTGTTTTTATGATTCTGAATCCAGTGTATATGTGATTCAGTTTTTATGATTCTGAATCTAGTGTATATGTGATTCAGTTTTTATGATTATGAATCCGGTGTATATGTGATTCAGTTTTTGTGATTCCGATTCTGGAGTATATGTAATGCCAAGATTCAATACCAAATCTGGTTTATATATGATGCCGATATTCATGATACTGAATCCATTGTATATATGATGATGATATTCATTATACTGAATCCGGTATATTTGTGACTCCGATTTAATGATTCCTATTTCATGAGAATGTTATTTCTATGAATTTGTTTTCCTGATTTCATAAGATTCCATTTTCCTGATAATATTATAATTACATAATTCATCATTCCAATGATATCGGATTTCATGATATCTTTTACGTTTCATTTTTCTTTAACTTAACATAGTTTCTGTTTCTTAAAACTATGTTGTACAATCTTCTACACACTAACTGTTGTATCATAACCATGTGTCCATGTCCCTCCGAGATTGAAGGGAAATATTACTTTTAGTGAGGATCCAACTATTGGGTATTTTTGACTATAAATACAAGCTCATTTGAATGAGAAAAATACAATGTTGAGGGTGGATGAAATTGATTCATGTGGAAAATATGTAAAGTAATTTCTAGAGAGAGAGGCTCTTACAACTCTCAGTGATTCGTGTAGATGATGTGCACAACTTGTTCAAGTGTGAAAAACGTGTTCACAGATGCTTAGTGCAGACTACGATTGTGATAATCATGGGCTTCCGGGTTTGGAAGACAGAGGTTCCGATTTCATTATAAATCGATGGGTATCTGGGATATCAAGATAGATATCGATCGTCATATTGAGGGCTTACCTAGGTTTGGGTAAGAAATAATTTCATGAAAGTATAAATCATGGAAACATTATACATGTGTGTTGGAAACCCTCTTCTTTGGGTTAAAAGAATCCTATGGTTACTTGTTTTCATTTACAAGTTGTTTTAATTCCGCAGCAGTATCTTAACATTGTTAATGATTGAAAGTATAACTTTCTTATACTTTGTAATTATATTACTCTGATTATATTAGAGATTCTATATGATTTAAGTTAGAATATCTCTTTTAAGAAATTAGAAAATGTTTCTTTAAGAGATTGTTATGTCCACTAGGTTAGATACCTTGAGAGTGGGGGTAAATCTGGGTATTACAGATTAAAACAACTTCCCTATTGATCTTGTCGCGCTGTTAAGAAAAACTCTCTTCTATCTATTTCCTGTAGAAAAGTATAAACAGAAACTAAAGCATGCACAGGACACATAGATTTTTACTTGGCTCACCCTTACTGGGTTACATCCAAATAGCATACAATGGAGATGTGCCGATGTACCCAATAAACTAAAACAACACTAATGATAACAATGTTCGGGATAAATAAATTTTATTCATAAGCTCACAGCCTTAACAATGTTTATGGTAACTCACTGCTTTCCCAAGGGTCACTCCTTGTTTCTCTCTCTCTGGATCACTGCCATTGGAGAGGATCACCTTCTTCCTCTTCCTTTGCTCACAACTCTAAAAAGGATCCACTCACAGTTTATAAACCTGTAGGTCTTTTCATTATCACTAATGAATGCATCCTCTATTGTATATAGATTCGTTTTTGAACTCCAACATTCACCGGTAGATGAATCTCACTTTTCACCAAAGGTATCAGGAAATCTTCCATCTTTCACGCATCCCTGAATTATTGTCGTGCTTCAACCATACATGGTTCCCTTCATCAAGCCGGCGCACAAGTCTCGGTGGGGAAGATAAAACTGGCATTCAAGTTCACCTAAACAACATTCATGAAACTCCCTTGTTCAACTCCAAACTTGCGTGACTCACACCAATTTACGCCCAATCAAGTTTTGGCATGCAACCACCAACTGTCGCGCCTCTTCAAATCTGGCCTGAATGTTTCACCAAACCAATTTTGCGACACCACCTTCTACAACTTAAAACTTGGTAGAATCCATTCCTTGCTCGCCCAAACCACTTTGGACGCACAACAAACAACTGGCACCCAACTTCTACCTGCACGACAACACCACTACTTGCGTGACCACCATAGCTCCACGACGGGAGGTCTGATTTTCTCTAAGTGTTGAACTCATGCCGAATGAGGAGGGGTTGACCTATATATATATGAATTTGGAAACCCTACACGATGACATGCTTTTCTCCTCTTGGCGGGCAGGTTTCGGCGCACAAGTCTCTACCGTGCAAGTCGCTTGCGCGCCCAACCCTATAACGTGGGAACCCATTTTCCATTTTCCATATTTTGATGTTCTAATCTTGAAAAACATATGGCACGCAGGTTTCCATATCATCTATTCAATTGTATACATTATTGAATCAAACATGGATCATTAACCACATCCCGTGAACTCAACATTCCACCATGAAATCCCCTTTTTCAATAAATTTTTACGTCAAGGTTTTCATTGTCAACAATCACACCACAGATGTCCACATTGTCAACAAACACAATCACCTCAAAAATGCATCAATGATACCTTGAGAGATTTTTTCCCTACAGTCTCCCCTATGGGTTAGTTGATAAATCTTACATAAAATGATAAATCATTAAATCTTTATCCACCATTATCCTATTACGATTCTGATAGAGATAAAGGATTTAATCAACACATACTCTAAGACCACATGAGCAATGCTTGGCATGAGAAAAAAGAGTAAATGAAAAGTTCAACAATGAATCACTTCAACTCTAACACCCATTGTTGATACCAAAATGATAACAATTGTAGGAAATATTCTTACCTCAATCCCACACCACTCTTATTCTCTTATCATGATACTCAGCTGTAGAGATATGTATTCATTGATTGATCACTTATAGCATCATCATACTTAATACTCTCCCTGTCTGCTTACAACTTTAACTCTTGTCAGCTGCAAATACTCTTCATCACTATTCTATTTGTTTTCCAAGATAAGGTCTGGCTAAGCACGTTCAACTAGGTTGAACTCCCCCTAACTGTCTTTTCCACCTGTGAGCTTCTCCCCATATCTTTCATGATTTCTCATATAGCCTCACTATCTCCCGCTTAAACAATCACTATTTTCCCCCTTTTTCAATGAACCCAATGGTCACTCCTTTGTAGTTTGTAACAGAGTAGAGAACACATATTAGTACGTTAGGGAAAACACATCATACGACGAGGAGAGGGGGGTTTCCACATCCACACTCTTTTAAGTGTGGGGAGTCGACTGAACTCCCAGAGCCATTCAATACCTTTCAAATGCTTCATTGGGTAAGGCCTTTGTCATAATAACTACAACCTATTGCTCTGTAGTCACATACTCCAACTTCACAAGCCCTTTCTCCACCTACTCCTTGATAAAATGATATTTGATCTTAATGTGCTTTTTCCTTGAGTGATGAACTATATTTTTTCAAATATTGATACCACTTGTGTTATCTCACTGGATTCCGATCGAAGACATAACTTCAACTCCCATATCTTCAAGCTTCTGCTATATCTACAATAAATGGGTGCATGCTTGAGTGGCCTTAATATACTCAGCATCCACGATGCTCAATGAAATGCAATCTTGCTTCTTGCTTAGCCATGAAATACACTATCCCCTAAGATTGAACACACCACCTGACGTTGATATCCTATCATTCGCTAAACTAGCCCAGTCTGCATTAGTATATCCCAATAACTCTGTCTGATATTTGTCATTATATGTCAAGTGAGAGTGCACCATTCCCTTGATATACCGTAGAATTATTTTCACTGCAATCATGTGACTTTCCTTGGGATTACTCTGACATCTCGCTACTTGGTATGTGGAAAATAAAATTTTAGGACTTGTTGCAGTCAAGTACAACAAAATTCCTATAATTTTATTATATTCTATGTTATTAACTGCATTGACATCTTCATCTTTGGGCAGTTTCGTCCGGGTATCAACTAGATTCTTTACCTAATTGAAAATTTCCATTCCAAACCTTTTCAAAACCTTTTTGAAATATTTGGATTGAGAAATGAATGTTCTTTTCCTTCCTTGTGTAACCTATAGAATAAGGAAAAACATTAGCTCTACAATCATTGATATTTCAAACTCACTTTTCATGAATTCAGAAAACTGTCTGCACTGAGATTCATCTGATCCGCCAAATATTATTTCCTTGACATAAACCAACTCCATCATCTTTTGATTACTGTCATTGCTGAAATAGAGATTATAATCAACTCCTCCACGTTGAAAGCCAAGATTTTTTAAATACTGATCTAGCCTTGAGTATCATGCTCTTGATTCTTAATACAAACCATATAGTTCCTTCTTCAACGGACAAACATTATTCTTATCTTTATTGTTTAGAAAACCATCTGACTGTTCAATGTATACCTCTTCATCCAGAACCCCATTCAGAATTGAAAATTCGACGTCTATCTGGAACAATTTTAACTTTCATTTCAATACTATGGCTAAGAATAATCTGATTGTCTCCCACCTTTTAACTGGTGAAGATGTCTCATCAACATCAATGCCCTATATTTGGGAGTATCCTTTACAAACCATTAGTGGTTTGTTTTGAATCACTGTTCCATCTTCATTAATCATGTCGTGAAAAAATCATTTAGTCCCGATGAAGTTCTTACTTGATGGTCTTAAACAATCTCCCACGTCTGGTTCTTCTCAATCTGATCAAGCTCTCAATTCATAGCCTAAACCCTGTTTTAATATTCAGCAACATCATCAAGGAATTTTGGAACATCCTGGGATAGATAACATGTATGCTGCAGTGATTTAATTCTTCTCGAATAAACTCGGGCTATCTGAATACCAATTATATTTTTCCTATCAATTTCAGCTCGACTCTATGTCTTCCAAGGAGATACAGATTTTTTTTAGTCTTTCCCATCATTAGTATCTTCTTATAAGTAACCATCTTCCACCTCTACTACCCATGTGTTGTGTACCTCTTCATCGCTATCATCCAGAAACTGTTCACTATGTCGTTGAATATTCTGTTCATTTTCAACTATAGTGACATCATTACAATAAAAAAGTTTTCCCAGCCTTTTGGTGAAGAATTTATATGATTTTATTTTACATGAGTAGCCATGGAATATCCTCTCAACTCATTATGACTCAACATTTATGTGGTTTTCATTGTTTAGAATGAAACACTTACTTCCAATTATCTGAAAGTATTTTAGCGTTGGTTTCTTTCCGTACCACATTTCATATGGAGTCTTCTCTTCCTTCAGACACATCATGGCCCTGTTCGAAATATAGACTGATGTCAAAACTGCTTCCTTCCAAAATTTCTCTGGTAGGTCATTTTCAATAAGCATTGTTCTGGCCATGTTGTTGAAGATCTGATTTATCCTTTCAACTACTCCATTCCGTTGGGGAGTTCTCAGTGATGAAACTTCGTTCCTTATCCCATGTTTCTCGAGATAGTCTTATACATGAATATTTTTGAATTATGTACAGTTATCTGTATGAACCTTCATAATTTCTTGACCAAGCATCCTTTCTGATTCCCTCCAATACTGCATGATACAACTGAACACTTCTATCTTATGGGTATGACAAATACCCAAGCCATTCTGCTAGAATCATCAATGAAAAGGCCATAGTACCTTTTCCCATTTATAGTTCATGGTGATATAGGTCCATAAAACTCATCTTGAACCAATTCGAGCACTCTACTTGATTTTTGTTCCTTTGGCTTGTATTTATTTTTGATGAACTTCCCTTATTGGCAAACATATCATGTATGAGTGCGATCACGTGATAATTTAGGAAGGTATCTAGCACATCACACATTACAAGATCATCCACAGATATTTGGCATTGATGACCAAGTCAATTATGCCACAACTAGTATTCTTCTTCTCTGGATAAAAGACACATATCTTCTTCCCAACATACAAGGTAAAGATTTCCCTTTGTCCTTTTTTCCATATAGAAAAAATGCTCCATATTCTACTTTCACAACACACATCTTCTTGTAAACCAGATAGAGTTCCCAGAGTGATTATGTTGATTGACACTGAGAAATTTATGACTGAGGCCCTCTAAAATCATGATATCAGCACATCTCATTTCTTTCCCCCCAAATTTAGCCTTTCCAAAGCCAATAATCTTTAGACCTTCATCGTTCCCAAACTTGACAACACCTTCCCTGTCATATTTAATGCCTATAATGAGATACTTGTTACCTATCATATGGGATGTTCAGCCACTATCAAGGATCCATACTCCTGAATGATCTAAATTTTTATGGTAAATTCACGCAACTACTGCCTTCACATCCTTTTTCTTTCTGTTACCATGACTTCGACTTCACACTCGGTGTGGTTTGGTGAACGTGATCTTCCTTAGAGAGTGATAGACCAGCTTCATCCTGTAGTGTTATAAATCGATTTTGTGTTTTCATCCCACTTGTCGATTCTCTAATTTTCTGCTTCTGACTGCTCGAGTTTTTCATTGGCACATTCTGCTGTATGATTGATGTGCAATATTTAGCCATGTTCCAAAATCCTCCCCACCAAAAACAATGACCTCCAAAGGATGTTCTATAATATTGAGATTTTTTTTCTGCCATTTTTGTTCTTGTTCCCTTTATTATCATTTATCTATGGAACACACATTCTGTGAGTGTCCCATCTTTCCACATCAATAACACCTAATATAAGAAGCATTCCTGTGTGTCACTTTTGCACTGCTGGTTTTTCCATGGGATCTGCTGATATGATGATTTTTTTACCTAACTCTATATCCATTCTCATAGAAGGTTATTGTGGTTTGACTTCATCCATGACCGATTTCTTTTTTCGTTCATGTCCCATACCAGTCTTGTCAAGGGATCACAACTGTTGCTTCTTTTCCACTAGATGTATGTGCTCCACTTCTAACATTTCAGTCTTCTAAATAATTTGTTTTCCCGACACTGTATTGGGTGTCAATAATTTTTCATGATCCTTAATTATTTTTCGTAGACCAAAATATTCTTTTTCGAGTTCTTTTATGTGTTTTACCTGCTCTTTTCCTATGTTAGTCAAAACATCAATTTCATTCTTTTGTTACTTGATTTTATTCTTATACTCAACAATATTTTATGTTCTCTCTGGTGTTGAAGATTTATGTTTTTCAATTTCCTCTAATAGTTCAGTATTTTCACCATCATGTTGTTTCATATAGATTTTGGCATCATGAACCACTCTATTGGCTTTCTTCATTTTGGCTCTCCAAACATCTATCTCCTCAAGAACTACTTCCAATTCAGCTTCGATATCAACACTTCCGTCAACTTCTTCTTGAGTGTCAGTTTTCGTCGCTTCCTGAGAACTACTGACGACCACCACCATAGAATTTTCTCCATGATCTTTGTAGTATTCAATCTCTTCATCATTTTAAACCTCAGACTCATCTGAACTTTCATAGTCTTGAGAATGATGATTCATTTTCTTGATGAAATTTCTTTTGAAATGTTTCTTTCCTTTCACATAGGCAGAATTCTATATTTTGGGGGAATTTAACTTCATCCGCTTCATCATATTAAGAATTCATTGGGCATAATGCTGTGAGATGTCCAACCTTTCCACATCTAAAGCATTAATGTGGAAGTTCCCTTTAATCATTTCTTTTCATCATTGAAGGATCGAGGAAAGGAATGGCATGACTTCATTTGTCTCTTCATTATCCCAAGATTCTTTAATGGTGAGATTCTTCATGGCCTTAAATTCCACCACCTTGAATTTCCCCTTTTCCATAGCATAATTGTCATCATTCCTCATTTCATATGCAACAATGGTAATGTGTAGGTTGTCCAATGTCATGTCTTTTGGGTCTTTGTATTCCACGACGGAGAATTTTGGATTAAACTGGGGTGGATGTTTCCTCAAGATACGCTTCACAATCTTAATATCTTCAATGAATTATACAAGACCCCACATTTAATCCACAACAACATTTACCCTGTCGAAAAACACATCAACAGATTCATTGAGGCTCATTCTCATATCTTTATAAATATTCCACCAAACTTGTAGCTTTGCCTCTAGGTATTTTTTATCCCCTTCGTATATATTTAAAATCTTTTCCTACATAGCATGTGATATTTTTTATGACATCAACTTCGTATAGATATAATTGGAAAGGGATCCTCCAAAAGCATTAATACCCTTAACGGTAGCATTTATCTCCCTTCTTTAAGCTTCTGACAATGCTCCATTGTTGATGTCAGTTGAGATACCATGCATATATTTTTTAAACACATCCATTACCAATGATGGGAAATAGTATTGCATTCGATTCTTCCATATCTGAAAATTACTTCTGTCGATGATCAGAATCCCTTTATTATTGGTGACCACCATTTGAGATAGAACCGCTGACATAAACCGTTCCCTCTAATACCAATTATTATGTCCACTAGGTTAGATATCCTATGAAGGGGGGGGGGGGGGGTGAATCAGGGTATCACAGATTCAAACAACTGGCCCTCCTGATCTTGTCTCGCTGTTAAGAAAGACACTCTTCTCTATCTTTCCTATAGCAAAGAATAATCAGAAACTGAAGCATGCATGGGACACAACGATTTTTACATGGTTCACCTCACTGGGCTACGTCCAAGGAGCATACATCGGCGATGCGACGATGTACCAAACCCACTAAAAGAACATTGTTGTTTACAATGTTTGGGATATATCACTTCTATTCCCAGGCTCACTGCCATTACAATGTTTAGGGTCAGCTCACTGTATTCCCAATGGTCCCTCCATATTTCTCTCTCTTTGGGTCACTGCCTGTGGAGAGGATCACCTTCTTCCTCTTCCATTTCTCACTGCTCTAGAAATGATCCACTCACAGTGTATAGACCTGTAGGTATCTTCATTAGCACTAATTAATGCATCCTCTACTATATGTAGATGCCTTGTTGAACTCCTACTTTCAACCGTAGATGAATATCACTTTGCACCGAAGGTATCGATAATTCTTCCATCATTCACGTAACTTTGAATCACTGTAGTGCTTCAACCATAACATGCGCCCTTATTCAAACCAGAGCGCTAGTCTCGGCACACATGTTAAAACTGGCGTGCAAGTTCACCTTAACCACTTGCGTGACCTTCCCTTATTCAACTCAAAACATGCACGACTCACACCCTTTTACGCCCAAACCAATTTTGGCGTGCAACCACCAACTGCCACACTTCTTCAAATCTGGAGCACAAGTGTCACCAAACCACCTGCGTGACACCCACTTCTACAACAATAAACTTGGGCGACTCCCTTCCTTGCTCTCCCAAACCACTCTGGACACGCAACAAATAGCTGACATGCACCATCTACATGTGCGACCACACAACTACATGCCTGAGCACCACACCTGAACGGATAGAGCTCTGATTTTCTCTAATTGTTGAACTCATGCTGAATGGGGAGTTTTGGACCTCTATTTAAAGGCATTTGGACTCCCAACGCGATGACACAAAAGTCTCCTCTCAGTGCGCACGTTTCGGCGTGCAAGTCTCTGCTCTTTTTGTACCGCCTCCTGAACATCCATTCATTTGTCGAATTTCTTGAATCAAACATGGATCGTTGAACACAACCCTTGAACTCGACATGCCACCATAAAATCACCATTGTCAACAAATTTTTATGTCATGGATTGATTTGTCAACAATCAAACCACAGATTTCCACTTTGTCAACAAACACAGCCACCTCAAAAATGATTCAATGATACCTTGAGGGATATATTCCCAACAAAGGTCTTTTGAATGTTTATTTAACCTTGTTAAACATAACATTAAAGGTTCCAATATAATTTTCTAAACTATACATTTCACCCACACTCTTGTATATTGAACATCTAAATTCTTATTTCGATCCTACATTGACAGGTTGAAAAATACTTCTGAATTCTCACCCAATATTAATTAACTTATTGGAGCTCTTATTTTCTCATCTTAGAAATTTCATTCCTTATTGTTATGGTTCTAGAGGTTGGGTAGTATTATTCAATAATAATGTTGTCTCTTCTTCGCACGTCCTCTAATTAGTGAATTAACATTATACAACCAATCATGCGCAATGAATTCTATTTAATATGATAATTCCCTAATAATTACTTTTTCATTATCCATATTATTAGGATTTATTGTATAACACATTTTATGAAATTAATTTATGTGATTTGGAGGATCTTCTCCATCAAGTCCATGAAAATATTGAAAGAAGTGAATTTGACTAGATTTTAGTTCAAAATTTGTTTCCTCAACATGCATTTCACTATATGCTTGTTGGATATCAACATCAAGTGAGGTTAGTATAACAACCCATACATTACATACATTTTTAGTACTTCAAAATTTATGTACACTTATTACAACAAATAACAAAACTATGAAAGGACCTTATAGGTAATGTGTCTTTAGACACTAGGAAACATAAGCAACTGGTTCATAATGCATCTATACTGTCTCCCATTTATTTCATCATATCTATAGTCCCTTTTGGAATATATTACTTAATAACCTTCTTCCTTACCTGGGGAATGAAAACATACAAAATGGTGAGCTCAAATTTTCATTAAGGGTAATCAAAATAAATATCAATCACATCATATTGATAAGAACAAAACATTTTGAAAATCATACTTTTCAAAACAGATCATAATTTCATAAGATGGGATAAATCATGGTAGTGAAATGTAATCACAATAATCATAACATAAAACATAAAACTTTGTGGCATACACACATAATCATAGAGAATCATTTCTTAGTAGTCAAGACTCATAGACAAGACTATCTTAGCGGACAAGGTCCATTTCTAAACCGAGTTCACTCCTCATTTTAGTCTTGTTTCACTGAACCAGTTTAACCTGCCGTTCCAGCCATGTCTATCTCATGAGATATAAAATCTTTACCCAATGCATTGGAGGGAGATATAGGTCCCACCTATCTCATAATGATACCATTCTTATGTGTACAACAAAATCAAAAAAATCATACATCATTGCATAACCCATGTAATAAAAATGGGATTCTTAAACATCGTGATATCATAAAAAAATTCATATAAGATAAAGGAATTCATAAAAAAAATTCCATCACAACATAATCAAATCACTGTAATAATAGGGATAGAAACAGAACCCTATAATATCTTAGATGGAAAATAATATTGATTAATCACTTGAACTCCATTCGTGAGGAAAATATCCTTTCTACTTCAAAACATTTTTCATTTCTTAACATGTCATAAAATTTTAAACTAAAAGAATTTGATTAAAAATAAACTTGAAAACTTTTAAATGATGCTTCTTGGAAATAATTTTTTTAAAATCAATTCATTCTGTATAAGTTAAAAAAATATTATTCTCGTACATTTGTTGGAAAAGTCAAAAAGTACCTCGTATAAAAAACGAAAAAAGATTCATTTTATATCTTTTACTAAAAACTCATCGAAGGGTAAAATTGGATATAAAATATTGTATAAGGATATAAATATTACATATTGTGGAAACATGGATGTGGATGATAAATATTACCCCGTAAATTCTGAAGTATAAACAATCTCAGATAAAAATTGAGATTGTGAGATTTTCCCTTACCTTAGGTCCGATTTGCTTCGTAAGTGTCCGAACCTCCTGTATAATGATTTAAATAATATCATTGACTTATTCCAGAATCATACTTATTGTTATGATATCATATATTGTCATATTCTTAGCTTCTTATTAGTAATATTTCATTGTTACTTGTTATTCGGGTGTTTATTAATTTTTGTTCTTATGCGTGTTTTGTCGAATAAATTATTATTATTCTTTTTGGGTTATAGATACCTCATTTAAAGAATGTTATTAGTGTAATATATATCATATTCATTCATTATATTAATTTATATAATAATTATGCAATTAAGATCATGTAGAACGAGTCACATCACACCGTGGAGACGGTATTCCGTACGTACGCACGAGCGATGATATCATTCCCATGAATGTAAAATTGTAATGGAGTGTATGTATACTGTTTCAGAATCAATATCAATTTAAAATAATAATTTATAGTTATTATTTACACCATTATACGCATACAAGTAAGGTGGTGGTGGAAAATAGATTACACCACGACGTGGAGACGGTATTCTGTACGTACACATGCCCAGTGATTTCATTTTCCGTAAGATGGATATATGGTGAAATAGGGTTATTTCATACTTATAATAAAATATCAATATATGAGTGATACTGATGTTATTACCAGGAATGTTCAGGATCCGAGCACGCTCGGTACTAAAAAATTAAGTGATACTGATTTTATTACTTCATAAAGAAACAATTAAATAAGATGAAGTGGAAGAAGAAATAAAGTTGAAAGAATCGGTAACAGACATTACCTCGTCTTTGAAGCGCCTCTTTGAGACCTCCTTTTAGGGCACTAAAATTGGTCTTTGAAGAACACCAGGACCTCTAGGATGTTTCTAGTGAAGTGGAGAAGAGAATTTGGCATGGGTTGGCCGAGCTTGAAGGCTCAATGTGGTGTGAGGAAGAGTGGGAGGAGGTGCCCTTTTATAAGGGAGAAGAGGGGAACCTTTGAAAAAACTAAACATATTATTTATTTATAAAGTCATATTAAGTTTTAAATAGCTCCAAATTGATTTATTTAGAAGATAAGGTGGGTATGGGTCTAAATACTCTTATCCAATAGAATTTAGACAGGTTTAGGTTCCTATTTTAACCTTATAATTTAGATTTAACTTTAAGTTAAATAATTTTACTTTTACCGTGTCTTTTTGTGTTCTTACAATATAAGGTTAATAAACATACAATAACAATCCAAACGAACCCCAAGTTGTTTATTATTAATATATATAACCTTATCATAGTAATTTGGATGATCCTTATATTTTTAAGAATAAAATAACAATTAATAATATAATATTTGTTTTAAAACCCATTTTATGTCAATTTTGACACTATTTAGTAATTGATTTTTGTGAAAATCATCACAGAATGATTAATTAGAAAAGAGTTAATTAAATCAATAATAAAATGTCATATTAACCTTGAAAATTAGTGTAATTCATAAACAGTCTCAAATTACATTTATTTGGGTATTTATAACATCACTTATGTCAATATTTCATTAATAAGATAATTACTGCATCATCATTGTCTCATAAATAAATTCACTTATTTAATGTATAAGAATTAAAAATAAAATACTATTTTGTAGTAAATATTTTTATCTTTCTAATGAATATTTATAGTAGAATTTATCTTATGTATAACCCTATATTAAAAACTATTTACTTATTAAACATTGATTTTAACTATTTTAACCCTTCTTTAAATAAATTAATAATAAATGTCCTAATCTAATCCAAGTGGGCCAAAATGGTCATATTTTATTCATAAGGTTGTTTTTGGTAGAATTAAACTTATCCAATATAATTAGGACATGTGTTGGGTTAATAATAATATCATTTTTACCCTTAATTACCCTATTTACTTTTAACCGTGGTAAAAAAAAGTTAAAAGATACTATTCACCAATAATTATTTTCATCTCATTGAACCAAATTTTACTTACTGAAATTAACCATTTCTCTCAGAGTTTTGAAATTCCACTCACAGAAGCAGTAAAATTACTTTTTATGTAAATTTGAAAATATTTCTAGGAGGTGGATAAAAGACGGTGAAAAGTTCAATAAAATTTTATATATCAAAAATTATTATGAAATGACTCCAATGAATTGAATTGAACTTATATACGTATTATGTATCAATTTTGACCTAAAATAAATTTAAATAATATTAATAATTATTTAAATAAAAAGTCGATTTTTAAATAGTAACCCAGTATTTTCACTATTCATCAAAAATTGAATGTTTTCAGAAAAATACCAAAATTTCACCCTAGGATATGTTCGATATTCTGAATCCAAAAATGAAGTCAATTTTTAATGATAATATTTAAAAAATTTCAAAAAGTTGTTATTACTATTCATAACGGGTAGTTTTAATAATATTTTAAAAGCATATCGTTATTTAGTAAAACTCGGTATTAAGCATGACACAAGCTATCAAGGAAGGTCATGATTGCGTGTAATGCAAGCCAAGATAGTGTTGTGTGTGGTGACATATTCCTTTGATGATTTATATAACATAAAAATGAAATATTTCTAATAAAAGTCTCGGGTGTTACATTCTACCCCACTTAAAATGAATTTCTCCCTCGAAATTCGTCACTTTGTAACAAACAGATGAGGATACATCTCCCTCATCATATCCTCAAGCTCCCATGTAGCTTCTTATAATTGGTGGTTCCTCTATAAAACATTCACCAAGCGAGTGGTCTTGTTCCGTAGGACTTTTTCACTCCGATCGAGAATCTCTATCAGTTGTTCTTCATAAGAAAGATCTTGTTCTAGCGGTACAACTTCTGAGCTGAGTACATGTGAAGGATCAGGATTGTAGTTTCTCAGGAGAGATCCATGGAACACATCATGAACTTGAGAGATATTTGGTGGAAGTGCCAATCGGTAAGCTACCTTCCCAACACGATCCAGTATTTTTAAAGGAATGATATATCTAGGGCTCAACATTCCCTTCTTTCCAAATCTCATGACCCTCTTCCAGGGAGATATTCGTAAGAACACTTTATCACCCACATCAAACTCTAAGTCTTTTCTTCGGTTGTCAGCATAACTTTTTTGTAGACTCTGAGCTGCTCTTATGTGTTGTTGAATAGATCAGACCATTTCTTCCATCTTATCAACAATTTCAGGTCCTAATAGCTTTCTTTCCCCAACTTCATCCCAGCAAGTTGGAGGCCTTCATTTCATTCAATAGAAAGCTGCATAAATATCCATATGAATACTGGAGTGAAAGCTATTATTATAAGAAAATTCCACCAAAGGTAGGTGTTGATCCCAACCACCTTTGAAATCCATAGAGAAAGCTCTCAACATATCATCTAGAGTTTGAATTCTCCTCTTAGAATGACCGTCTGTCTGAGGATGATAAGCAGTGCTGAAACTCAAATCTCTATCCAGAGTATGCTAAAGACTTCTACAGAACTTTGAGGTAATCCTCGGATCCCGATCAGATATAATAGAAAGTGGTACTCCATGAAATCTAACCACTTCCTTTACATATATCCTGGCATGTTGATCCAGATAGAAATCCTCTCTAATAGCAATGAAGTGTGAAAACTTTGTAAGACGATCAACTATGACCCAGATAGCATTATTGCTTTTGGATTTTTTAGGATGTCCGGTGACAAAGTCCGTAGTGATGTTTTCCTATTTCCATTCGGGTATGGGTAATGGTTGTAACATACCCTTAGACTTCTGCCTCTTAGCTTTAACTTGCTGAAAAACCAAGCATCAAGAGATATATTCAGCAACATCTCTTTTCATGACATCCCACCATAAGTACTCTTTCAGGTCCCTATACATCTTCGTGCTTCCAGGATAAATAAAGAATGATGAACTATGAGCCTCATCTAGCAGCTCCTTCTTTAATTCGGGGATGGGAGGAACACAAACCCAATTCCTGAACATTATTATCCAATCACAATCATGTTTGAATTCAGGAACATTTCTCACCTTCTATTATAACTATACATCTTTTTTCTGTGCCTCTTTAATCATCACATGAATAAATGGTTGAACATTCATTTTTGAAAGATACAATTTTCCCCCTTTCATTAGAATTCCAAGATCCATCCTTTGAAAATCTATAAATATTGGATCTTTTGTGATCCTCATCATGGATAAACTGGCATGGTCTTGTCTACTTAATGCATCTGACACCTTTTTTTCTTTCTCAGGGTGGTAATGAATTGTGCAGTTGTAATCCTTAATCAGCTCCAACCATCTTCTTTGGCGCATATTCATCTCCTTTTGTGTGAAAATATACTTTAATCTTTTTTGATCAGTATAAATGTCACACCTTTCTCCATAAATATAATGCCTCCATATCATTAATGAAAAGATTACCGCAGCTAACTCTAAATCAATATTTGGGTAATTTTGCTCATGGATTTTCAACTGTCGTGAGGCATAAGTTATCACCATATCATTTTACATAAGAACACACCCCAATCCATTCTTGGATGCATCACTATAGATCACAAACCTTTCTCCACTACAAGGAAGTGTGAGCACAGGTGCACTAGATAACCTACTTTTCAACTCCTTGAAATTCTATTCACATTCCTCCATCCACACGAACTTAACTCCTTTTCGAGTCAACCTAGTGAGTGGATTAGATAATTGTGAAACATATTTCACAAAAAGTCGATAATATCCAACAAAATCAAGAAAACTTCGGATCTCGATTATTGTTGTTGGTCTCGACCATCATTCGATAAGCTCTGTTTTTACTGGATCCACAGATATCCCCCCTTTTGAGATTATGTGTCCCAAAAATGAAACTTTTTGAAGAAAAAATTCACACATGGAAAATTTGGCATAAATTATCTCCTTTATCAGGGTCTTCAATAAAATTCTCAAGTGATATTCATGTTCTTCCTTGTTCTTTGAATAGACAAGAATATCTTCTATAAATATTACCACAAACTGATCAGGATAGTCTCTAAAGACTATATTCTTTATATCCATGAAGATAGTATGGGCATTACTAAGACCAAATGGCATCACTATAAATTCATAGTGTCCATACCTTGTGTGGAAAGCCGTCATTGGTATATCCTTTCTTTTGACCCATAATTGATGATACCTTGAATGAAGATCATTCTTGGAAAAGTATTTAGCTCCTCCTAGTTGGTCAAATATGTCATCAATGAGGGCGAGAGGATATTTGTTCTTGATAGTGATCTTGTTAAGTTCTCGATAATCAATGCAGAGTATCATTGATCCATATTTCTTCTTAACAAACGGAACAGGTTCTCCCAAAGGTGATGCACTGGGGCGTATGAAACCCTTATCAAGATTCTCATGGAGTTTCATCTTCAATTATTTCCACTAAATTGGGTCCATTCTATAAGGTGTCTTTGAAATAGGTAAACCACCCAGTACGAGTTATATTGAAAAATCAACTTGACGATTTGGTGGAAGACCCAGAAATTCCTCCGGAAAGACATCATCAAACTCCCGTACAATGGGAATATTCTTAATCGTGAGTTTCTCACCAACCATTTGAGATAAATAACCTTCATTTAGTGGAACCAAGACCCATAAGATGGAAGACATTTATACAGTAAGGTTATGTTCATCCATGTATCAATAGACGATCATAGATTGATCTAGAATAGGAAATGTGACATCCCTTCTTTGGCAATTGATATGAGCTCCATATAGACAAATACAATCCATTCCAAGAATCACATCAAATTCCACTATAGGAAGGATCACAAGATTTTTAGGAAGCACATTCCCACAAACATCAATCAGAGAAGTATTATAAACTTTTGATGCGACTGTTGTGCCATTAGGGGTTGGCATAGCTAACTCAACATCTAATTTTTGATGTAATACGGTGATACCATTAGAAACTTCTTCAGAAATAAAGGAGTGGGTGGATCCAGAATCAAATAAAACATTTGATACTTTAGAGTGGATGGTAAGTGTACCTTTCACCACTTCATTATCGTACTCCACATCGCTGATAGAAATTGCATGTGACTTTCCTTTGTCTTTAGCGGTAAGAGTTTCTTGACATTGATCATCCTCAACAACCCTTGGATTTGGGAATTTATTGGCATAATGACCCATTTCCTTACACTTGTAACATTGAAGTGTAGGAGTTGCACTCTGTGTAGCCTTTTCATTGTTCGCATCACTAGAAATATTCTTCCCATCATTGCGGCATTCAAATGCCCGATGACCTTCCTTTCCACATTTTAAAAATTTTCTTGTCCATTTAAGACAACTCCCTCCATGTTTATTTCCATACTTTTAGCATAAGGGAAAAATCATCTTCTTTTCAGTGTGCACTTTAGATTTTCCTTTGAGTTCCATTTTCCTCTTCTTATCAAACCCATATGACTAATGGATTACTCCAATCTCCATCTCAACTTTGAGAGCAAATCGAACGATTTCCTCATAGCTATTGAAGTCCCTTATGGCTAACGCCATTCGAATACTTGGTTTTATGCCACTAATGAATCGATCGGTCTTACTCTCAGGTTGGATAATAATACCAGAAGCATGCCTTGCAAGTCTTGTAACATTTTCTTCATAGGTACCCACATATTCATCATCCTTTTTCTTTAGTTAAAGAAACTCCATCTCCATCTTTGTTTGAAGAATACGAGGGAACTACTTATTGAAAAATAAGTTCTTGAACTCGTCCCATTCCATGGACTCAATTTCATCTCTTTGCAACATATTCTTGATAAGATTACACCATTGATCAGCATCACCTTCCAAACGATACACTGCTAAGATGACTTTATCATGTTTAGAACATTGAAAACTGAAAATATCTTTTCAGTAGTACTAATACATTGTTCAGAAACTAATGGATCAGTATACCCGCTGAATGAAGGTGGACGCTGCGTTATGAAGGATTCAACAGAATGTTGCTCCTTCCTTTTCTCGTTTGGAAGTCCTGCATGATTCATAGCTTGAGAAAGTTGTGTGATCATGACTACAAGATTTTTAATTCTAGCTCCCATAACGTTTGGTTGCTCAAGGGGACAATCATTGCATTTCCCGTCGCATTCCGCATTAACACAGTTCCTTCGGGTTCCAGCCTTTGACTAAAACCAAAAAGAATAGTGTGAGAAACATTATTATAATAGGAAAACCACATAATAAAGACTATGATTTCATACTTAAGGTCTTATCCTAGGTTATTCATTGCCATTTGTAAAACACTATGATTGTGTTCTATGCTTAGACTTATCCATATGATTCTTACTAAGGCTTTCACATCCTAGTTTCCAATGGTTGAATTTACCTTTCCTATGATACCAACTATAACGACCCATAATTTACATACATTGTTAGTACTTCAAAATTGAAGTACACTTATTACAACATATAACAAAACCCTGAAAGGACCATATAGGTATAGTGTCATTAGAAACTGGGAAACATAAACAACTGGTTCATAAAGAATCTACATTGTCTCCCATTTATTTCATCATAACTATAGTCCCTTTTGGAATATCTTACTTAATAACCTTCTTCCTTACCTGGGGAATGAATACATATAAAAGGGCGAGCCCAAATGCTCAGTAATGGAAATCAAAAGAAATATCAATCACATCATATTCATAAAACACATAACATTTTGGAAATCATATCCTACAAAAGAGATCATAATTTCATAACATGGGATAAATCATGGTAGTGAAATGTAATTAGAATAATCATTTCTTAAAACATGAAACTTTGTGGCATACAGAAGTAATCATAGAGAATAATTTCTTAGTAGTCAAGACTCATATCCAAGGCTATCTTAGTGGACAAAGTCCATTTCTGAACCGAGTTCACTCCTCGTTTCAGTCATGTTTCACTGAACCGGTTTAACCTGTCGTTCCATCCATGTCTATCTCATGAGATATAAAATCTTTACCCAATTCATTGGAGGGAGATATAGGTCTCACCCATCTCATAATGATAACATTCTTATGTGTGCCACAAAATCAAAAAAATCATACATCATTGCATAACCCATCTAATAAAAATGGGATTCTTAAACATCATGATATCATAAAACAATTCAAATAAGATAAAGGAATTCATAAAAATAATTCCATCACAACATAATCAAATCAATGTAATAATAGGGATAGAAACAGAACCCTATATTATAATAGATGGAAAATAATTTTGATAAAACACTTGAACTCCATTCTTAAGGAAAATATCTTTTCTACTTCAAAAACATTTTTCCTTTCTGAACATGTCATACAATTTTAAACTAAAAAATGTTGATTAAAAATAAATTTGAAAACATGTAAAGGAAGTTTCTTTGAAATAATGTTTTAAAAATCCATTCATTCCGTATAAGTTAAAAAAATATTTTTCTCGTACTTTTGTCAGAAAATTCAAAAAGTACCTCGTACAAAAAACGATAAAAGATTCTTTTCAAATCTTTTAATAAAAAATCACCAAAGGGTAAAATTGGATATAAACTATTGTAGATGGATATAAATATTACATATTGTGGAAAAAAGGATGTGGTTGATAAATATTCCCCAGTAAATTCGGAAGTATAAATAATCTCGGATAAAACATGAGATTGCGAGATTATCCATTACCTTAGTTCCGATTTGCTTCGTAAGTGTCTGAAACTCCTGTATAATTATTTAAATAATATCATTGACTTATTACAGAACCATAATAATTGTTATGATATCATATATGGTCATATTCTTAGATTCTTATTAGTAATATTTCATTGTTACTTGTTATTCAGGTGTTTATTGCTTTTTGTACTTATGCGTGTTTTGTCGAATAAATTCTTATTATTCTTTTTGGGTTATAGAAACATCATTTCCAGAATGGTATCAGTGTAATATATATCATATTATTTCATTCAATTCATTTATATAATCATTATTCAATGAAGATCATGTAGAATGAGTCGCATCACATCGTGGAGATGGTATTCTGTACGTACGCACGAGCGATGATATCAGTCCCATGATCGTGAAATTTTAATGGAGTGTATGTAAACTATTTCAGACTCAATATAACTTTACAATAATAATTTATAGTCATTATTTACACCATTATACTAATCCAAGTAAGGTGGTTGTGGAAAATAGATTACACCACAGCGTGGAGACGGTATTCCGTACGTACGCACGCGCGGTGATTCTGTTTTCCGTAGGATGGATATATGGTGAAATAGGGTTGTTTAATACTTATAATAACATATCAGTATATTATTGATACTTATGTTATTACTTTATAATGAAACAAAAAAATAAGAAGAAGTGGAAGAAGAAATAAAGTTGAAAGAATCGGTAACAGACATTTCTACTTCTTTGATGGGCCTTTTTGAGACCTCCTTTTACGGCACTAAAATTGGTCATTAAAGAAGACCTGGACCTCTAGGTTCTTTAAAGGGAATCGGAGAAGAAAATATATCAGGGGATGGCCATGCTTAAAGGCTCAAAGTGGTGTGAGGAAGAGAGGGAGGAGGTTCCCTTTTATAACGAATAAGAGGGGCACCTTTGGAAAAACTAAAACTATTATTTAATTATAAAGTCATGTTCGGTTATAAATATCTCCAAATTGATTTATTTAGAAACTAATGTGGTTATGAGTCGAAATAATCTCATCCAATAGAATTTAGACAAGTTTAGGTTCATATTTTAACCTTATCATTTAGATTTAACTTTAATTTTAAATTATTTTACTTTTACCGTGTCTTTTTGTGTTCTTACACTATAAGGTTAATAAAATTAATATAACATGAAAAACTAACCCCAAGTTCTTTATTATTAATATATATAACATTATTTAAGTCATATGTCCGAACATTAGATTTAAAGGAATAAAATAACAATTAATAATATAATATTTCTTTTAAAAACTATTTTATGTTAATATTGACACTATTTAGTAATTGATTTTTGGGAAACTCGTACTAGAATGATTAATTCGAAAAAAGTTAATTAATTCAATACCAACATGTCATATTAACCTATAAAATTAGTTTTATTCATAAAAAGTACCAAATTACTTTTATTTGGGTATTTATAACATCAATTATGTCAATATTTCATTAATAAGATAATTACTCCATCATCATTGTGTCATAAATAAATTAAATTATTTAATGTCTAAAAATTACAAATAAAATACCATTATGTAGGAAATCTATTTATATTTCTAATTAATATTTATAGTCGAATATATCTTATGTATATCCCTATATTAAAAATTATTTACTTATTAAACATTGATTTTAACAATTTTAACCCTTTTTTAAAAAAATTAATAATAAATGTCCAAATCTAATTTAAGTGGGCCTAAATGGTCATATTGTATCCCTAAGGTTGTTTTTGGTCGAATTACACTTATTAAATAGAATTAGGACATGTTTTATGTTAATAATAATAGCATTTTTACCCTTAATTACCCTATTTACTTTTAACCGTGGTAAAAAAGTAACAAGTTACTATTCACCAAATATTATTTTCATCTCATTGAACCACATTTTACTTACTGACATCAACCGTGTCTCTTGGATTTTTGAAATTCAATTCACAGAAGCGGTAAAATTATGTTTTATGTAAATTTGAAAATTCTCCTAAGAGCTGGGTAAAAGACGGTGAAAAGTTCAATAAAATTTTATATATCTAAAATTATTATAAAATGACTCCAATGAATTGAATTGAACATATATAGGTATGATATATCAATTTTGACCTAAAATAAATTTAAATAAATTAAATAATTATTTAAATAAAAAGTCGGTTATTAAATAGTAACCCAGTGTTTTCACTATTCATCAAAAATTTAACGTTTTCAGAAAAATACCAAAATTTCACCCTAGGATAATTTCGATATTCCGAATCCGAAAATGAAGTCAATTTTGAAAAATAAAATTTAAAAAATTTCAAAAAGTGGTTCTTACTATTCATAACGGCTAGTTTTAATAATATTTTAATAGCATATCGTTGTTTAGTTAAAACTCGGTATTGTGCATGATGCAAGTTATCAAGGAAGGTCGCGATTACGTGTAAAGCAATCCAAACTAGTGTTGTGTGTAGTGAAAGATTCCTTTGATGATTTATATAACATAAAAACAAAATATTTCTCATAAAACTCTCGGGTGTTATAGTTAGTTATTTTAGTTTTCTCTTTTTCAAAGTTTTTATAGACGTTAATTTCATGTTCTTATTTGGTCACAGATTAATTGGGTTTAGAAAAGCCTGAAGTGGTGGTGTGTCCCCATTCAAGTGGATGCCTTGTGCATCTCGGTGATGCGAAGGTTGGATCCTCTCTAGTTTGGGTTCAAAATTTGTCAAGTCTTTGAAAGTATAACACATCATGTATAGAATATACACAAAAATAACGAAAAATAGAAAACGATATGAAATGGTAGAAGATAAAATAAATAAATATTCACAAAAATTACAAAAATATTATAAAAACACAAACTAAAAAACAATTATCTCCATGGAGTCAACGGAACAATTTGACCACATTGTCTTGAAACGTCAAATTGATTATGATTTTACGGTTTATATTAATTATTGGGAAGACACTAGGTTGTCTCTCATGAAGAACTAATATGTTTAGAGAATGATTTTTTTTATTAAAAATAACTATCAAGTGGGGTGATTTTGAAAACATTTGTATGAAACTGAATTAAATAATAGTGTTTAATAATTAAGAAAGATTCCGATTTAAAAAATTTAGGATAATTATGTGATCATTTATAAGTAACTACAAAACCTGAATAGCTCCATGTTTTTAATATATTATTATATTATTGTTGTAATCATTTGATGGAGGGTTAACTGAGATCCTGGGTAACCTAAACCCCAAAAATGATTTAAATAAGAGAAAACATGACATAAAAATTTAATAGTAAATTTCCATCTCCTATGAATGAATTGACGATCATCAATGAACACTGAAGTCTCAAAATTTTTGGGAAATAAGTTGAGTCTTATGGTGTCTAATTAGAACAACCCTTGTCTCACAAATAAAATTTCACACCAAACAGTCATGAAATAATAGGTTTTTTATTAAATGCATGAAAAAAAGATACATATAAATGGACAATTAAAAACCATTACATACCCAATAAAATTAATGATATATTTTTCATAACTCACCCTTAACATGTGTAGCTTTCTCTCAACAATCACCCGCTGCTTAGAACTACATCAGTAGGGGGAAGATTAGGTAGAACTCATTCTCCATTAATGACCCCCTTATGAGGAAATGTGACTCTATAAATTCATCGATGAAGACAAATCTCTCTTGGGATTCCAAAATATAAGATATTTTCTTCTGTTTTGAACATAAAAATGAGGATCCCAAGGTTCTATTTTATAGGCAACGTTGAAGGGGGTTTTGGGCACTCCGATTTCTTAAAACAAACTTTTCCCGTAGTTTTTGATGGTCATAAAGACTTATCTCATTTTAAACAAAACATAAAATAGGTAACCCCACATCTAGAATATCTCCATCAAATATCTTCACCATTTATAGAATCACATCTGTAGATATGGACAGATCACAACACACCACTTTTGACTTCGTTTTGAGTCGGTGTACTAGATAGATTAAGTCGGATGGACCTCATAGTGGATGAATTAGGCTTTGGATACTTCATATGAAATATATATAAATAAATTTTGGATAATAAATAATAATATAAACCCATTTGGATGCACGATATAGTATCAATGTTCAGTTTAGTAAATTGGGGTGCTTGGATCCTGCACAGCTTGGCCCATTTTCTTAAACGTCGTCATGGGCCCTCCATATCACCTCCACCTTCAAATAAATAATAAAAACAAGTAAAATTTACATTTTTAACATTGATAAACCAATAATAATGGAATAAAAAATGAAGTAATTTATTTTTTATAATTTTCAATACAAAACTAATTTAACATAGTGGTGTAAGGTTGAAAATGAAATAGTGAATCACAGTGCGTTCAGACAACTCTATCATCCTAATCAAAACAATTTATTGACATAGAATAAAAGAGGAGGTTCATTAATTATATTATTCCATCACCTATAAAAGAATCATTTTCTATCTTCGAGTATGTTTTTTCTAAATATTAAAATGATTTAATACCTTAACAATTAACTTTTTTATGATATAAGGAAACTAATTGACCATCCTTTTACTGGATGCCTTATTGATAGGTTCTAATTGAATGAAAAAAATTAAAAATATTAACATGCCTCATATTCATCAAAATGTCCAATAAATATTTTCAGATACCTTAAGGGTGTACCTATGACACTTCTTAGATATTAAATACCCTTTCATCCATAACGCGACAACCCTAGATTTCTATGAAAAAAAATGAGAAACCATTATAAACATTTCATAACATTGGAGCAAGGAATCTGATGCCATTTTTTATCTAAGGAACCATGATTGTCATATAGTCTGATTGATGGATAATGCACTTCACCTAACAAATGAACACCAAAAAAATTTGAAACTCTTTATTGAAAATCATATTTCACATAAAAATTAAATTCAAAGACACATGGTCCTTGTCACATTGTGTAAAAAACACATCATATTCACAAAAATATCTACCAATTTCAAGGTAGTGTTTGTAAAATTATTTTTCTAGTATATTTTTGAACATATATTTTTCCAACCATATAAAGGGAAAATTAGTTTTATAATTGAATCATATATGATAAAAGTTTCTATAAATAATAAATTCTATTAAAACTGTCCAATTTCTATAATCATCCTTATTTCAATCATAATAAATTAGGAGACACATAAAAGAAATATGACGAAACAATCATAGTGACCAACATGAATATTAATGAGACTCAAATGTTTATAAACTGAGAACCAATGTGGGGAATAAGGGTACCCTATATTTCTATTACAATGGATAATTAATGTTACATATTACAAAATAATCAACGGATCATATTAATACCATCACTGATTGGACTACTAGGATAGAAATTTTGAATGTTTTAAATGTTTATTTTAACTCTAAAAGTATAATGAATACATTTCATCAGAATATATAATAGTGGGATTATAAAAATAATAATATTGAAAAATTACCAATTGTTTGAATGAAAAACAATTATAGATCATCAACATGTGTATTCTATTGTAAATAATATATGAATAAAAATTACCATTCAGAGTAGAATGTTCTATTGATATGAGCATCCTATTGTTATTGAATTTGATAAAATAAACATATTAATTAATTTTTATAGAATAACTAATTATTAAATTTTATGGATAAAATAATTTCAATATGTTAGTGAAAAAATAGATTATGATTGATTTCTGAAAAAAATTTATTACGTTAGTTTCATCAAATCAGATTATGATAATACGAATTTTTTGTTTGAAATAATTTATTAAATATTTACACCAACTTGTTTTAAATAATTATGTGTCTGGATATTTTTTTATAAAGAAAAGTTATTTTGGAAAATTATATATGATTTTAAATTACTAAAAATAGAAAAAATAATTTGTTAATAAATGATTTTAAAAAAAATATTCTTCATCTATAAAAATTATTATATATATGAAAGGATATTACATAAAAAATAGTTGAGATGAATAACCACTTGATAGTGATCATTTCAATCTTCATATTAATTTATTCAATTCTATAGTAACTAAGGAATTTTTTATATAAACTTTCATTGTTATTCCTATGTGTTGATGAATTTTAAAATTATATATCTTTTTAATGTGTGATCCCAAATGATGTGATGTATATTAGATATTTTCACAGTATGTGAGTGATTTTATAGGTTATAATATAGTAAAATATCATATGTATTAACACATTAACCTTGAGGTTTAGTAAAACTGATTCTTGGGTTAGTGAGTGTGTATTGTGTCCACAGCACTTGAGAACATGCTCTTAAATATGTAAAATATTATGATTTAGAAGTTTAAAGGTATAATTAATGATATTTCATACATGGAAATGTTAATAATTATTCTAAATTAAAATGATATTTTATATATTTACTTATTATATATATTCTACATCCACTAAAGTCGGTAACTGAAATATATTTTTTGTTCAAAATAATATTTAGTATAACAAAAAAATATTGAATCCATAGTTACCTTAACATAATGAATTATTCATTTTAACTATTTCAGTAAGATTATTTTAGACTCAATTGAAATGTAGCACATAATCATATTAAAAAATTTTAATCTAGGTGTCAAGAAATTATGTAATGTAAAAAACCAAAAATTCCACAAAAAAGCATTTGATATACTAGTTTCTAAAATTTATCTTGATCTGAAGTATTGGAGGTTATAATAGGTGAAATAATTCATTTAGTGTTTTTATATTCTATTTTATTAAAAAAATATCTTTTTTATTATTATGTTGATATTTAAAATATTATTTTAGTTTTTGTGATATTCGAAAACTTTGAATGTATGTTAACTCAACAGTCATACTCATTTCAAACTCAGAATTCATCAGATCTGTTAAGTAATATTTTTTATATTTTTATGAAACAAATATATTTTAATCGATATATATGTTTAAAATAAAATTATTTATATTTATATATTCAAAAAAATAGAACCATAATACCCTTAGAAAAAACATTTTACAAAAATCTAGTTTACCTGATATACCATGATATATGGTATTTTTATGTCTATAAAAATATTTGGTAGGTTTATGAAAATTTCCTATATATTTTGAATCATTATAAAGAGGTGGTTGTTCTATTAAAAATTTCTCATGAACATATCCATTAATGAAAGAACAATTATCATCCATTTGAAATATTTGTGAATTTATGAATTCTGTAAATGATAAATGTATTCATTTATCTCCAAGTCACGATGCAAGAAAAATGTTTCTTTTTAGATAATTACTTATTATTTATTATAACAAAAAATAACATGTCATGTTTTATTTCTAACTATTATTCGATTTCTGTTATATTAATTGTGTAAACCTATATTTCGACAATTATAGATGTTTCATTAGGTTATTCAACTAAATTAGACATTATGTTACATTCAAACTCAAAATGATCATCTTCCAAGTATTTTATCTAATCCACATTAACTAAATCCTAATCTATATTAATATGTTCCAATAAATATAAAAATTATAGTTCAATTATTTTTTCATAAATAATATAATGTATTGTCTTTATAATTTACATCACCAATGATGTTATCGCTAGGCTGATTCCAAAAAAATCACTCATTTCTAGGGATTTTAACATTCTCTTCTTGAATAATAGGTTGAAAATATTATTGAGGAATAACTTCAAAAACATATTTATTAGTTATTTTCTTATGATAAAAATATTCCACGACATGTTGAAAATTATTTTTTTAAATAAAATCAGAGGATGTTGTGTGGGTATATTTAAAAGTAAGGGCTCATTTTCCTCAAATATATCATAAAATTTTACGTCAACACAAAAGAAATTTTATTAAAGACTCTATAAGCTAGGGGTGGAATAACCTAAAAATATTCCTTCATAAGATTTTAGTATAAAATTTATGTAAGTTCGTTTTATTATCCATGATCATTACATTATATGAAAATACATTGATGTAAAAAACCTTTTTTTTCATCACTATAACTCATGGATATTTATTAATAAAATGACTAATTTAAACATGATATATAGTAAACAAGAATTACTAATTTATTCATCCAAAAAATGTTTTACAATTGAATATTCACTCATCATGGTTATAGTAATCTCCATATAAACTCTATTTATTCATTCAATTACACTGTTTTTCTATGGAAATATAAGTTACAAAAATATATATACAATACATTTCTTAAAACAATAAAATTGAAACTGAAAATTTAAAAATTATCCACCATGATCCCAAATACAAGTTAAGAAGATTTTATTTCATTTTTAACCATAATAAGAAAATTTTTAAATAACTTAGGATTCATATTTTATTATATGAAAATAAGCTCATCTATATCAGTTGTAATAATAAACAAAAAATATATATATATACTATTTTCCACCAATACATCAAGTTTTTATAGGAAAAAATAATTCTATATTCACTAACTATAAATAATTAGATGTTTGGACTTTTCTATTATATTTAAAACATGACACATGTTTCTTACCACAATGAAATATATCACAATTTTATTAACCATCGATATTATGTTTTGATAGACCCATAAAAAGTCCTTTCATTGAAATCAAAGCTTGTTTTCAACGGTTACATTGACATAACATTCAATTCCGTAGATAATATTGTTATTCAATTGCACTAATACAAGGTAAATCTTGGCTCTAAGGAATTGTAAATTTATACTCTAATCTTCTCATGCAACTTGGAGGAACGAATCAATTCATATTATGAACAATGTATAGTACATTTATCATTCCTAGAGATAAAAAGATAACCATTATATCATAATTAAATCATTCATATATGGATGTGATAGATTCTTACAACAAATCATACATTTAAGGAAAAAATTCACAAAATATAAATGTCAAAAATACCATTGATTTCCCTTTATGAATTATCTATGAAATTTACTTTGCCAGGAATTTTTCTAATAGGTTTTATAAACAAAATATTTTTGTAAAACATGCTTGGATAAATTTTTTTATAAAATAACCATTAATGGGAGAATCCATGAGGCTGCTAATGGGACCATATGAAAGGTAGCATCGACGATGCATCCATTCCCCTAAAACATAAAAACATTAAAAAAAATTTAAAAAAATTAAAAAAATTTATTATTTTATTTTTTTATATATATAAACAAAACAAAAAAAAATAAAATTTTCAGTAGGATTTATATACTCTTTAAAATATAGTAGTATTACCATTACAACAGTTTGGATTCTGATAGAAACTTCCACCCTGCGTTCTCTTTTAAAAGAGGGATTACCCTATAAATGATTCTGCATTTCCAATGTGGGATTCTTGTTCTCCCTTTCCAACATAGAACATTCAGCATTTTGGATGTGAGATTCTGTTTCAAGTACATGTCTCTAGAAGAATATAAAATATAAACTATAAGAAAAATATACGAGAAAGATAAAACATGCATTAAACATATAATAAATAGATTAAAACAAAAAAAATTCCTACAAAATGATGATGGAAAATAATTTAAATGGTTTTGAAAACACCTAGATGAAACTTAAAAATGTATCAAGTACATGACTTTGAAAGCCTATATAATATAAAATATAAGACCAAAATAAATATAACATAAAAAATGGATTATATATAGAAAAAATACTTGAAAATATAAATAATTTTGTAAAAATGTTGACAGAAAATAATTTATATGTTTTCAAAGACACATAATTGAAACATTAAAATTTTCAAATAAGTTACTTCTTAAGTCGATAAAACATAAATTATATGAACAAAAAAAGGAAACATAAAACAAGGATTAAAAATATAAAAAATAGTTGAAAATAAAAAGAAATTCAAAAAAATGTTGATGAAAAATAATTTAAAGGCTTTCATTGAGACTTACAAGAAACATAAAAATGATTCATGTATGTGTCTTTGAATGAATATAAAATTTAAACTATATAACCAATTAAAGTGAAACATAAAATTTGAATGAAATATATTATAAATTATTTATTTAGTTAATTAATATTATTAATAATTAATTACATAATAATTAATTAGTTATTTTGTAATTATTAATAATTAATTTTTTAATTAGTAATATAATTATCAAGTATATAACAGTTAATTATATTGTTAGTAATATAATTATAAATAATTTTTATTCATTATAATTAATAATTAGTAATTATGAAAAATTATTTTATAGATTATAATTTGTTAAATGGTAATATAATTCTTAATTTGATGATAGTTATTTAGTTAATTAGTAATCTAATTATTAATTATTATTATTCATTATAATTATTAGTTGGTAATTATTAAAAATTGTTATATTATAATTAATAAGTTAATTATTAATATAATTTATCATTATAATTATTCAATATAATTATAATTATTATTTATTGATTAATAATTAATAATTCTTTAATATTAATTAGTAATATAATTATTAATTATATAATTATTAATTGTATAATATTTAGTTAGTTATTTATTAATTATTAATAATTAAATATATAATAATTAATTAGTATATGACTAATGTAACAATTATTTATTTAATAATTAATTAATTACTTAGTAATATAATTATTAACAACATAATAATTATTCAGTTAATTAGTAATATAATTATTAATTATTTAATTATTAATTAGTTTATTTGTAACATAATTATTAATTAGTTAATTAGTAATTAATGATCCTTAATTATATAATAATTAATTAGATAATTAGTAATATAATTATTATGTTTATAATAGTTAATTAGTTTATATGTAATATAATTATAAATTATATTTTTTCTTTATAATTAAAAATTGATAATTATTAAAAATTATTTTATAATAATTATTAATTTAATTTGTGAGATAAATTTTAATTATATAATACATAATTAGTTATTTGGGAATATAATTATAAATTATAATTATTCATTATTAGTAATTAGTAATTATTTAAAAATATTATAAAACAATTAATTAATTAATTACTAATATAATTATTCTTTATAATTATTGATTGAAATTATTCATAATAATTATTAACTATTAACTATTAATTATTAATTGTTAATTGTTTTATTATTAATATAATTATTAATTATATGATTATTAATTTCATAATAATTTTTTAGTTAATTAGAAATTATTAATAAATAATTATATAATAATTAATTAGTTAATTACTAATATAATTATTAGATATATTAGTTAATTAGTTAACTTTTAGAGAACGATAGAGTTGAGGTCCTTTTTATAATTACTTAATTACTAATATAATTATAAATTATAATTATTCAATGTGAATATTAATTATTATTTAATAAAAATTAATATAATAATTAATTAGTTAATTAGTAATATAATTATAATTATATAACAGTTAATTAGTTATTTAATAATATAATTATGGATTATAAATTTTCATGACAATTATTATATATTAATTATTAAAAATTGTTATATAATAAATAATTAGTTATTTAGTAATTTAATTATTCTTTATAATTATTTTTTATAATTAGTAATAATAAATTATAATTTTTTAACTTGTAATTGAATAATTGAATAACTTATTGTATGATTATTTCATATTTTAAGTTTCATTTAAATTGGTCTTATATTTTTTAATTTATAGGCTTTCAAAGACACAAACTTGAAACATTTTTATGTTTCATGTAGATGACTTTGAAAGCCAACAAATTATTTTTCACAAACAGTTTTTTTTGAATTATTAATTTTTTTCAACTATTTATTATATGATTAATCCATGGTTTAAGATTCATTTATGTCGGACTTATAGTTAATGTTTTATAGACTTTCAAAGTCACTTACATGATACATTTTTAAGTATCAAGTATGTGTCTTTGAAAACTTATAAATTATTATCTATCAACATTTCTTAAGAAATCCTTTTTATTTTCAAGTATTTTTTTATATTTAATCCATATTTTATGTTTTATTTATTTTGGTATTATAATTTATATTTTATAGGTATTCAATGTCACGTAAATGAAAATATTTTATGTTTAAGGTTCATGTATTTGAATCCTTATTAATTATTTTCCATCAACATTTTTTATGAATTTATTTTTTTCAAATATTGCTTATATATTTAATCCATTTTTTAAGATTAATTTATAAATTTTTTATAGTTTATATTTTATATTCATTGAAAGCCACATACTTGAAATAGAATCACACTTTTGAAATGAAGAATGTTCTGCACAAGAAATGGGGCACTAAAATCCCACATCAGAAATGAAAAATGAATTTTAGAGTAACCCTCTTTAAAAAGGATGCCCTGGGTGAGAGATTCTGTCAGAATCCATACTGCTGTAATGGTAGTACTGTAAGATTTTAAATTGAAGATAAATTTTGAGAAATATTTTATTTTTATTTATGATTTGTTTTGATTATATATATATATATATACACACACACACACACAACATAATAAAACAAATAAATATTAATGTATAATTTTTTTTAAAAAAATTTGGTTGAAGTGGAAATGTGGTATCTGCGATGCTGGCTTTGTGGAATATTTTGAAAAATATTTTTAGTAATTTTCCTGGAGAAACGAGATGAATGTACAATTTTTTTGGTACTCTATAAATTTTCATGAAAATTATAAATTATATTTCTGGAACACAATCCTTTTTGAGTCTGGTTCCATTAGAAAATAAAACCACAGGATACAATATGTACCAAAATTACTATGTTGGGAAAATATAATTTCAATAAAAAATTATGATTTATGATTTCTGAAATGATACAATTTAAAAAAATTAAATTTTTTCTTCCAACCGTCAAAACATTGAAATTGATGATAAATGAATCACTATTAGGAACATGTTAGTTGTCTCTAATAACAGTTCATTGACTTTTAAAACCAATTAAATAGATATTAGTACATGTTTTAATTTTTTTTATATCTTATCAATTTCTTCCTTCAAATAAGAAAAATGGATTTGACATTCTTCATAATACATATTTTTGAAATTATTTGACAACTATTTTTTACTTGTTAGAAATATTATTACAATTATGATTTATAAAATCTTTTGATAAAGTATTTTTATCATAATTAAATATCACAATATCTTTTTAGGGTATCTATTTTAAAATTATATTTATTATGGTCATTATAATGTTTTCATTTTCACTATTCAAAATAGTTATTCTTGAAACATCCTAAAATGAATTTTTACATTTTTAGAAAAAATATAGAGTTTTCATTTTTATTTGTTTAAAAATTCCTAATACCTCTTTAAAACATTGTAATTTATTATCCTTAATAGATGAGGAAGATTCTCAATCCTAGGATTCAGAATTTTACTTTTCATTTTTATCCAGAAAACTTTCCTTTCTCATTAAATAATTATTTACCAAAGGTATTTCTTTATAAATAAAAATGTTCCTTCTTCCATAACTATCAGAGTATATATAATCATCTGATTAACTATATACACTACCCAAATATCAAGTGTTTGATTCTTTTATACAACTTTTTTTCTTAAACTTATAATACATCTTTGAATTTTTTTCGGAATTTTGGTCTTTATTATATTTCGTTTATAGCTTTTGAGAATTAGGTTTCATGTGTATGGCCTTCAAAAAGTCATAAAGTATAACTTGAGTATCATTATTTTTTTTCTTTTCCTTATGATGTTTCATGTATCTATACTAAAAATATTTCATTCCCATGTTTTTTTACTCAATCTATAAATACATTCTAGTACATTTAATTTCACATATGAAGTACTTGAATATAACCCAATAATAACATTATTTACCTATACAGATATTATATCATTATTATCTAACCAAAAATTAGTTTTTAGAATATGAATTTTTGTAAAAGATACTACTCCATATTTCTTTTTTTCCAGAAAATATCTTTTTGTCCTCATATTTCATGATAGTTAAACATGATCATAAACTGTGAGGTTTTTAATGATACATGTATCATAAACTATAGATATTTAGATTCACATTCATTCATAAAAATCTATATAATATTTAAAACTATGATACTATTTGTATGATATTTTTCTATAGTATAATATAGAATATAGAATGTAGTCATAAATCATCTAGTCATTTTAGATACTACTAATCCTGGAAAAAAATAAAAAAATTATTGTCTTCTATTCTCAATTCACTCTAGTATAAACTCATTAAAATTTCTTAGGTGAGTGACTTCTAAATTTTTTAATTATGTTATTACCATCATAAAATTATCATATCTGTATCTATATATTCCAAATAAAGGAAGACAATAGATTATTCCTTACTCTTTAATTCTACGATTACTCTTATTTTACCTGATGAGTTAAAATAGTAACTTATTTTTCATCTATCTTGTAATATGAAGAAAATATTCCAAAATTTTAAACTCTGTTATAAATAACACATGTTTTCATCATATCTCAAAATTACTCATAGTCATTAACATAAGGAAATTGGTGGTTATTAGTAATTTCTATTTTGTAATGTTTTAACATTAATAGCTTCTATCTTAATACAACAAAATCACTTTTTCTCTGAACAATTTAGTGTAAATTGTAAATAATAAATAAATTAAAAAAGTTGATATAGATTATTGTTAATAATATTGAAAAAAATTAGAAACTAGAAGAAGTAGATCATGCTTTGATACCATTTTTTGGATCCAAAAATTTTATAAAGGCATATATGTGGGGGTTAATAGTGGTAAAAAAATTAAATCAAACAGAAATCCTTATTCCTAATTATGTAAAATGATCAGACTCACTAATCCTATAATGTTTATAGTGTCAGAATTGAAATCATAGACTATTTGAAAGTATATTTTTATAATTTATCAATATGAATATGACAATGATAAAAAATATTGATAGAATTATTAATATTAAAACTATCCTTCTAAAAAAACATTTTGGTAAAATTGATCTTGTTAAAATAATAAATAGGATATCATATAAATGTAAGATTTGATTAAAATATATAATAAAGTATTTCACTCTATAACCTTTAGATATAAGGTAGCCAGAAACCCTTAAAAATGTATCAATCATTTTAAACCAACTGTCCGGATCTTTTTCCCTACCATGAAATCCCTTGATATGATTATCGGCATGGCGCTATCTTCTAATATCTGTAATCCCTCAATATAATGATCGATGTCTCTCTTCCAATCCCCATAATCCCTCAATTTTATGTATTAGGTTTGACTCTATATTCATATCCCATAAATCCCTCGATTAGTACCATGATCAAATTGGGAAACTATAAAAGAAATTATTTTTAAATGAATTAAAATCCATAAAAGGATTCCATATAACATCCACAAAATAATGTATTAGAATGAATAAGACTGAGAAACTCACGTTGATAAATCATTTGAAAAATTTTGTCATAAAAGGAATATATCCTAAATCTGCAAATGAACAACTATTTACATTTGATATCCAAATGGTTATATTTCAATGTTTGTTGCAACAGTCATGGGATGCTTTCACTTGACATTGTGGATGTGAATTTTTTTTTGCTTTATTTGTTTTTAGAATAGTTTCATTGTAATTATTTATTCATTACAGTAGAAACTGATCTATAAACACTAATTATAAACTATGGATAGTGTGATTGAATTACTTATTGATAATCAATCTGAATATTTGAATTAGTGTTAATATTATGTATCAGTAACATGGTTTGTCAAATGGTCATCATACTTGATAGTACAATAGACCAGACATACTTATATCCAACGTTTAAGACATAGGTTAGTCCGATTAATCATATTTACTTTTTGTATGATGTACCTGTTTAAATAATGAATTTTTAACTTCAAAAAAAATTAGAAACATTTTAATGTATGGTATAAATTAATGTTTTAAACATAAACAAACTAAATCACTTGTGAATAATAAAATTCTGTAATCATAATTTTATTATTGTGTTTGTGATTTAAAAAACCAATGAAATGGAATAGTAATAAGTAAAACTGTTGAATCCAAAAAAAATGGTGAGAATGTATCACAAAAAAATTATAATATCATTATATCTTACTCAATAACATTTGTTACATGCGACACTAATCTTAATAATACCATGATATATGCATATATAATTAAATATAATATATTTGATAGCTTGTAGAATATTAAACCATAAGTCTAAAAGAATTGTAATAATGTATACCATTTTAAAGGAGCCATTAAATTTGACGGTGAGAATATTAGAAACTAAATATAGAATAATATTTTTATTTACTGATAATAAATAATATGGGAATCATTTAAAATAAAATGGAATCCTTTTTTGAAAAAATATATATTTGATAAACGAAAACATTCTCACAATTTGCACCCATAATTTTAAACTAATTTTTTACCAAAATATAAATTTTATTTTTCAAAAAAACCCTAATATATCAAATAATAATATTAAAATTATATTATTGTGAGTTTGGGGTTTTTTCTAAAATCATTAATTTTTTGATGAATAATCAAAAAATAAAATTAAATTGAAAACATTCTTTTCATTTGTGTTTTCTATAAATTCAAAAATTAATTTTCATTTTAATTAATATAAAATTAGTGAATTTATTTATATATATATATTTATTTATTTATTTCAAACAATCTAATTAAGATGATTTGTATCATTTTCACTTATTATTTTCATGTAAAATCATTGTAATTTTTTTTATATTTTCTTTTTTGATGCACCACTTTCTCTGCCCCTCTGGGGAATTATTTTTAAATTATATTTTTAAAATACTCATAATGAATCATTGAAAAATCTATTTGATAATTTTAAATAGAATAATATTAATTTTATAATGACTTCAACAAAATTTTTTACCACATTGATAGCGAAAATAATGAATAATGAAATATTTTGTTAATGTAAAAAATAAATTTAACTGAGGTCAAATTAAAATTTTAAATGATAAAATGATAAAAAAACTTATATAAAAAATATTTTATGGCCTTATGTCAATAAAATAATGTATTTTTATCTATAATACTCCATTTTTTATCTTTTTCCACTGTAATAAACATTAGTATGCCTTTTTAATCCTAAAATTGCAAGTATTCCACTCACCTCACTTATAAAACCCCACACCCATCCTTTATTTTTGACACTATAAAACACTTCTTTCTGTAAATACATATAAAAATCACTTAAAAAATCCAAAAAAATGTCCTACGATTATTATTTTTGGCATTAATCTATCTATGGAATGATTTTCTGCAAACCTAAGGCGGTTACCCAATGAATAAGTAATGTTCATCAAAGAGAATTATTATTTAATTTATTCACCGACATTCATAAACTATAAATAAAACAGAAAAATATAAGTAAATCATTATGTTCAATATAATGATAAATTTTTGGGTTATTTTCATTACCTATAACCATCTCCACTTCCATAAACTGGTTTATGAAATCAGTATTCATGTGTACAGTGGACGACCACCTTCCGAACAAATGTCATTGGGTTTTCCATTACCACCTCTCACATATGGGTATCATTATGTATATAAAGTATATATATGATATTTATAAATTAATTGTACCTATAGATTAATTATTTCGTAAATAAATTTTTTCATTCCACTCTCTAAGATATACCATAATGTTACTTGTGTGTACGGTGGACTACCACCTAACATAGAGATGTGATTCATCTTTCTGTAATGATTTAAATGGAATTTCATAAGGATATTGTCAGTGAATAGATGTGATATTAATGAAATAATTTTTATATTCATAAAAAATTTATCACTCTAAAAATACAATGTATCATTTTCATTCTTACAAAAATAAATTATAACATCATGTGTGTATATCTGGACTACATGCTTTAAAAAGTGATCAGATTCTCTTTTCATAACTGTATCACATGGATGATATATATGGGTATATTTAAATAAATAATATGATAGACATGATGTTAAGATCATCTTATTAGTATAAAATAATACCTACCACACTTCTATAATGATCATTGAAAATTTGAAATGTTACTCAGGCATACGTATGGTGAACAATCTCAATGATGGTAAGATATATCATTTGTAGAAAAGTATTCATCATTGGAATTAAATTTTTAATTGATGCATAAATATTAAAAAAACATCATTGTTAATATTCAACATATTATATACCTGTATAATATAGATAATTACATAGATATTCATAATTATCCACGAATAAGAAAACAAAGCAATTCACAACTGAAACTAAGGGAATAATTAATATTATTATCAAAATAGTGATAATACGTTATGAAATAATCATATATGACTTATAACTATTAATATCTTTCTACAATATGATCATAAAATTTATAAAACCACATTCCTAAAGGGAAATGGACATTAATCTAAGATGAATAATCCCCTAAGGGACTTCGTCTCAATTTTAACTCATAGAAATAAATTGTAATATAATGAACCTAATTTTTATAGGGTTCATATAATTCCACATTTAAATAAAATATCATAATTAAATAATAATTCATGGAATTTTGTTTTTCACTTTCAATTATTTCATTAAATTATTTTTGACATAACTTTTAAAAAAATATAACAATTTCATTTCTAAATTTATTTTAATTGGGAATTATTTTTTATTAATCCATGACATTCTATGTTTATGTGTGAAATTATTTTTCATTATCATACATTGTAATTCAAAATATTTTATTTGGATTAAAATCTAATACACATATACATTAATAGATTACAACTAACATTACTTTTATAAAAATTATAAGTATTTATTTCACAATATTATTCTAATCAAGATTATATTTTCTTAAATTTCAGTTATAAGAAATTATTTTACCATTTCTAATAAAAATGCTTTCATTCATTCACCTATTGTTATTTATGTTTTTTAGGTAATGGTACCATAGTCATACTATTTGGTAATATTATTTATTTAATAATTTAATTCAAGTAACTTCAAATTAATTTCCCTCATCAGTATAAAATTGATATACTTCCAAATATATTTTTTATATGTATGTCTTAAAAATTTTAGCACATTTAGAATTGACAAATTATTAAAAATTTAACTATTTCAAAAATGTTTTTAAATTATATTTCAACTAATTTTAAAAACAATATCGTTTTGGACATTAATGAAATAATTATTAGAATCATTATTATAACATGCAGGGTATTAATATAATTTCATGCATTTGTAACCACTAATTTTTTTAAATCATATTTTATATGCTTCAAAAGATATATTCTATGAAAATTATTTCAATTTTCTTTGACTATTAGTTATAAAAACTGAATCTCAAAATAAAGAGTATATTTTAATCAAAATATTAATGATTTTTTATTATATATATAATCCTTGATGAATAAAACCATATATTATTAATTTAATCATTATATGTCATATTGATACCATAATTATTCATCATATGGATGGTATATGGTCGTATTGACCATGTAACATTTTGATGTTCAGTTTGGTGATTCATTTTTTTAGTGATGGAATTTAACATGAACTAGTCACTTTCATTTGCTCATTTGAAATTAAATGTCCCCGGAATTAGATATTATCTATCCAGGATATTCTTATATCTTAAATCACATCTGATTTATACTTATGGTTTTTCTTTCATTTAATTTTATCTGATATAATATTTAAATATTAATAATATATATTATTTCTTCGATAAATATATTTAATGTAGAGTAATGTTATTTAGGAATTAAATTGATTATGTTATATATGATCAATTATTTTGACATACAGATATGGGTGGGAATATGTTATATATATCCCATCGATGCATCAGTAGTCTCACGAGATGAATCATATGGATTAACTTAGTTAAATTCATTTCTTGTGTATACCTATCCACTAGTTTTAAACTATCTTGTTAATGATATTGATAGTATTGGTACCATATTCTTAAGAAATTATGTTAAATTCTTAATAATTTCAATATTTAAGAATTAATTTGCAATAATCCATGAGATATTCTTAATGAAATCATTTATAAATGCATTACTTTCTCAATTATTAATTAAACGGAATTTTTTTAAAATATTTTCCTTTCTATATAAATTATTAATTTTATGATTATAATTTTCAGGTTATTTTTTAAATTTAATGTTTCTATTTAATTTACCTTTACATATTAATTATTAAACATTATATATTGAAATTTATATTATATCTATATTCACTTCCTTCCCATTTTTTATTAAATAGAATATGGGTTCAATTATTTTCTTTTCCATATTTATTATGCTTATTTATTTGTTATTTCATCCGTTGTATTTAACCCTTATTAAGAGTTTGATCTCACACTTATTTTTCTTATTCCCTAGAATCCATGAATATTACTATGATTGTTGTGTAATTATATTCTATTGGGAATAATGATATTCCCAAAAAATTATTTTTTAATTTATCTATGATAATGAAATGTAATAATCAATTATGTATTTAATATACCAAAACTACAAGACTATTCGATCATTTAGGATGTGATTTCTTTTAGTTCATTCGTGTTTAATAAAGTAAGTCACTGGATTCGGGATACTTCGGTTGAGGTCACTAAATTTTACATTAGACAGTATAATGAGATTTATTTTATGATCAATAACAAATCTAAATTCCCCAATCGAAGATGTTAATGGGATTTTCTAAAAAAATATTTAATTTTTCTGGATATCTATTTTGGATTACTTCCATGAAATATAAAATCATATATGGATATTTATGATATATATAAAATTTTATGAAATAACACATAAAATTATAATATAATATAAACTATTAAAATACATTTTGTCTAAAATATTTATGTACACACATCACTAGACATAAATGAAATAGAAATAAACTTTGATAAATTATAATTATTTTCCTAGGACTATAAATAAATTAATTTTTTATTAATAGGAATGAATATTCATAAATGATGATGGGAATATAATTATAATGAAAAAAAGAAAACTATTATAATGAATGAAATTTAATTATGTATCCCAAAATTACTAATAATATCATTTATTTGTTTAAACCATTAATATAGAATTTTTATTTTAATGTGATATGAATAACACTTTTTCCACGAACCGTCCCCCAGGGCCCATGCCGTGACTACCCCAAGCCTGCCTTCCATAGGCCAGGGTCTGGTAACTAGAACCAAAGGAATAAATCCTTAACTGGGAAGATAGTTACTTTATAACATGAAAACACACACAATATAGTACAAGCTAGAAGAAAAACACTATGTAAAAACAGTATAAAAAATCATACTGAATGTAAAGGGGGCCGGTATACAATACCAAGTGGAAAGTTAAAGTACAACTAAAAAACAAGTACAACTGAAGAATAATAAATCAGCTACTGGGTCATCCTCTAGGGATTCCAACCTAATGGGTAGGTACAGATAGCCTCCCCAGCACTCCACATTCGTCATTCTCCTCATTGTGCTGACTCTTCATAAGGTCCACCTCTGGGTACCGTCCAGTCCTGCTAATCTGATCCTCAGTCAGCGATGTCCATCGTCTGAACCCAACATAATGAGGAGCGGGCATATCCCATGTAGAGGTGAGTATAACGATACTCAGTAGGGAACCTAAGACCCTCAAGGTCTCACAAAATCCAACAAGTATAAATCAAAAAGTATGATATAAACAGATAACTCCACTTAGGTATATGCCCATACATATAACTATTTTATCATGTAATCCATCTCAATCACGAGGTAAACCCAAAAAGTTACTGACTCAGCTCAAACCAAGATTTTTATTATCAAAACCATGGCTGCTGGAGAACTCATGCACAATCGTGTACATTGGTCATGTCGCGTCACACATAGGCGCTTCCCACTAACATTATAATGAAGAGGTAATCCTCCTCATGAGTATCGTGGGTCTGCCAACAACACAGAGAGGCGCTCCCCACCGCGGTTCTGCCCCACTCACACATAGGCGCTCCCCCTCATATCCTACTGAGGTAATTATATTATTGAGTACCGTGGGTCTATTTCTCTTACAGAGAGGCTCTACCCACCATGGGTCTACTACGACTCTAAGGCGCTCCCCACTGGGCAAGTCAAAACACTCCGAGTTGAATCGGTCAGCAGTCGTCAGGTCTCATCTAGCTACTAGTTATCCGCACTATGTACACATGTCTCTGGAAGGATCCGATCCACGAACTACTGGTCGATCCTCCAACTTCCACGAAGTCCCATGAAAAATTATCTCAATGGACCGGCGCATCATAGGGGTCTCTTCACAACTGACGACGCGTTAATCGAACACCCGGTTTGTGAGTTATTATCCATTTAGTCCCGGTTGGATTTGTGCACCGTCTATCCTGACTGTATCTCAAAATTACCCCTAAATCCAGTGGGGTATACTCAATGAGACCGTCACACTCAATGAAAACCATCTCCGCTGACGGTTCTTCAATCAGACGTCTAGTGACAAAGATATGGCCAAAATAAAGTAAAGGGTCAGTAGAGGGCCCGGGTCTGGTTCAACCCGGTCGGATCGGCACGGACCAACACAGTCTGGACCGACCTAGTTATTGTCGACTCTGTCAGACCTGTTGGGTCATGCCCGACCCATTGGGCGGCACTTGCTGTTTGGTTTGGCCAGGTTAGTAGAGCCAAGCCCAGCAGGCGGCTTGGGCGGTTCGGCTCAGGCTTATGGCCGGTTCGGCCCAGAGCATCATGAGGGTGCAGCCCGACGTGGCTCATCCCGGAGGGCATGGCCGGGCCGGTTCATCCAGGGCTACGTGAGTGGGGTCTGAGATACTGGCGCAGTCAGGAGGCCTCGAGGCGGCCAGGAAAACATCACGGATGGGTGGCCGCTATGGGGCCGGCTCGAGGAGGAGCGCAGGGCACGCAGAGGCTGGCAAGTGGTCGTATTCAGGGAGGCGCATGGAGCACATGCAGATGAAGGTAGGCGGGCCAACGTTGTTCGGCTGGGCAGGGCGTGGCCAGGCATGTTGGCGCCTGGGTGGCTACCGAGCTAGCCGGTTCAGCATGGCGCGGGCCGGCGCGAGCCGGTTTGGGGAGGCGCATGGGGCGCTTGTGGAGGCCGACAGGTGGTCATTGGCGTTTGGCCATGTAGGGCACGACCAGGTGGGGCTACGGCCCGGAGGCTGCCAGGTAGGCCGGTTTGGTGAAACTAGGGCTGGAATGGGTCGACGGTGTTTGGATGAGAGGACTAGAGTGCTGCGGGGACAGCGTGGTTCGCGGAGGCCGCTGGTAGCACAACCTTTGTCGTCGTCGCCTTTGTCATTCTGTCGATTCATCGACATACATATGTTCATCATCAACATGATCAGCGGAGGGGTCGGGTCATGTTTCTTTTTCCGGCACCCTCTATGATTAGGGTGGTATCAAATGGTTCATCAAAGATGTATGATAAATAACAATTATTTTACAATCTCTGCATCTATTTCATTCCAACCGAAGATGAGAAAAGAAAAGGAATAATACACAAATAAAACCCCCTACATTTGATTTTCAGTTTTTAATGTTAAATTCATATGAAGAAGAGAAAGGAGTTCATAGTTCATAGTGTTTGTTTCACGCTTCCAATCCCAAGTTGTGTCAGCTATGGAAGAACACCACGTTGGTAGGTGTCCGGGGAAGAAGTCGAAGAATGATCATCGCCAGGGTTCATCGTTGGAAAAACACATTCTTCATTCTTTGTTCTTCTTTGGGAGAATTCTAATCCTCCCAAGCTCTCCCCCTCCAAATCATCCACCCAAATGCCAAAGTTGTTGAAAATAATAGATTATAGTATCTATTAATTCATTGTAAAGAATTCCAAAAGAATGAATTAATTACATGGCTCCACCTAATTAATGTGAATGTATGGGACAAATTAATTAGGGCAATTGGATAAATTGAATTAAAGGAATGTTCAAGAGGATCTACCCCATTAATGAGGGAGAGTTGAGAGTTTTTAGTCTATTCCATCAACATGGGGGTTAAGCCTCATGTGGTCCCCATGGCATAACCTCTCATGGGAGGTTATGTTTCGGTGGGCCCCACCACCATAACCTCTAACGGGAGGCTAAGGTGTGGTTATCCCACCTCCAACATCCATGAGGAGTTTTTAAGCACCAATCACCCACATGGAGGATCAAATAAAATAATGTGAAGCTCACATTATTTTATTACCATCTACGAAAACCCAAAAACTAAATTTTATTGTGGACTCACATCCATTGAAGTGAAAGTATTCTTCAAAAAATAATGGTGCTGAATGTTCAACGGTGCCCTCAGATTTCAATTCTGAGCACCAGTTCAAAATTTATAAAAAATTGCTCTTATGTTTACTTTACATACCCCAAAAAAACATCAGAAATTGATTCTGGGGACACCGGTCCTCTGAATCACGCGCCGTCAATTTTTGCTTACTTGTAAAATTTCCATGTATTTAAAAAAATTCCACAGAATTTTCAGGTCTTTACCTTTTCTTCACCTCAGGGCTTTACATCCCCAAAAGCTATAACTCGAACTAAGAGAACATGTGGGTGTAATGAGCACACATCTGAGCCTCCCACTCCCATGTTCCCTATTGGAGGTTTCATTGGTGCCAGTTAACGTGCACAAGAGATACCAATCGTCCATGTAGTACCAGCTTCTATCGATTCAAAATCTCAACTAGAACCTTCATAAAAATCGCCCCATCATTGATGTCTATCTCTCAATGGTTGATAATGTGAGAATGGACATGACCATTTCTCTTCAGCTGAGATACATGGAAGAGGTTATGCACCCCATGCAACTGATGTGGAAGAGAAAAGTGGTAATACACTTCACCAACTTTTCTAAGTACCTGAAAAGGTCTGATGAATCTCGTATATAACTTTCCGCCTCAGCCAAATCTCCTTAGACCTCGTCGAAGTGAGAACTATATAAAGACATGGTCCCCATCCTAAAACTCCATAGGTCTCCATCCCCTATCATCATACGACATCTTCCTGCTCTGTGCGGTCTTTATCTGCTCCTAGATTATCTGGACCTTCTTTGTGGTAGATCGTACCATCTCTGGTCCAACTAGTTCTGATACCCCAGGATCTGTCCAGCAGAAGGGTGATCTACAAGGTCTCCCATATAATATTTCAAAAGGTTCCACCACTTTTGTGGAGTGATATTGTTTGATATTTTTTTGAAAACTACAACAATTTTAATTTATCCTCCCAACTATGACAGAAGTTGAGGAAACAATCATGGATAATGTCCTCGAGGGTCTGAGTTGTCAGATCAGCCTGACAATCCATCTATGGATGGAAGCCAGTTCTCAAATGAAGCTTCATCTCGAAATCCTCCTGCAACCCATTCCATAGTCGGCAAGTAAACCGTGTATCCTGATCAGAGACAATAGATGAATGTACTCTATGTAGCCGCACAATCTCTTGCACATAGAGGCATCCCAAGTTCTCTACTGAACCATGCTCTCTGATATGTAGGATGTGGGCCGAAATGGTTAGTCGGTCAACGATCACCCAAATTGAATCATGATCGTTGGATGTACGTGGATGTCCTATCATGATGGGACCTCTAATGGTTGAACCAAGTCTAATAGAACATGGTTCTCCAACATCCCTTGCTGAAAAGTGACGCATCAAAAGAAAAACTCCCCTACTGCCTTCTACATACATGGCCACCAGTTTTGTCGTATAATGTTCTGGTACATCTTCTCCACTCTTGGATGTACCACTAGAAGAGATGTGTTGAACTCCATAAAGAAATCCTCTTAAGGTGACACTGGTACCATAGTAACTCCTCTGAAGTGGATGAAATGATTCCCACCTTCAAGAAAACCATCAGGTGTTTGTCCTGTGGATATATGAGCACATACTATCTTGCAGTCAGTTTCCCCATGTTGTGTCTCCCTGACCCGCTGATGAAGAGGGGGAGTGACTGTAAGATACTATATAAAGGTTGCTCTATCTCTATCCATAAAGGATATATATAAAGCAGAAAGTTACTCTATCTCCTCACCTAGTAGCTATATACCAGATCTCCTGCTGAGTGCATCTGCAACAACATTCCCCTTTCTAGGATTATATACTCTCTTTAAGTCATAGTCATGGAGGAACTCAAGCCATCACCTGTATAAGGTTCAGGTCCTTCTGAGAGAAGATATACCTGAGACTCTGGTGATCAGATTACATGGTAAAAAATTCACCCATCGTATAGTGTCTCCACATCATCAAGGAGAAGAACACTACTGCTAACACCGGGTCAGGGGTAGACTAGTTCTGCTCGTGTTGTCTCAGCTGCAACGAACCATATGTGATCACTGTTTTCTTCTACATCAGGACACACTTGAGTCTAGTCCCTGATGCATCGTAGTAGACTATGTACCCTACATCTTCCTCTAGAAGCCTCAAGATGGGGGCACTAGTCATCCCCTAACTCAGCTCCTGAAAGCTCTGATGGCATCTCTCAGACCATACGAAGGGTTTTCCTTTCTTCATCAAGGCTGATAGCTGTGATGAAACTCTAGAAAAGTGTAGCAAAAATCTCTAGTAATAGGATTCCAATACTAGGAAACATTTTACCTTCATCACACTCCTGGGTGACTCCCAATAAAGTACCACTTAAATGTTCGCGGGATAAACAGGATCTCCGGCCTCCGAGATGAAATTTCCCCAAAAGTGAACCTCTCCGAGCCAAAATTGTCACTTCAAGAGTTTACTATAAATATGGGGCTCTTAATGTGTGTCTATTACTACTCGAAAATAGAAGACATGCTCCTCCTTAGTAGTCGAGTATATCAGAATGTCATCAATCAAGGATACGACAAAGAGATCAAGGTATGGATGGAAGATCCTATTCATGAGTCCCACGAACACAGCTGGAGCATTAGTTACACCGAAAGGCATAACAAAGAACATTGAGTGGCCATACCGAAATCTAAAAGACATCATCTCCACATCCTCATCTTGAACTCTGAGCTGGTGATAGCCTGATCTGAGGTCTACCTTCAAGAACCATCGTGCTCCCTTCAACTGATCAATGAGGTCATCCATCCTTGGGAGTGGGTACTTGTCAATACTACAAAATAAATCTATAGCCACAGTTTGGAACCATGGATATAGGCCCAAAAACTATGGCTATTGGTAATATCAATGTTTTCATAAATCGTTGATGGTATTAGCGTGGCTATATGGTAAAACCTATAGCCACAGTTTAAAACCATGCCTATAGCCCAATAGGTGCGGTTTGAACCATGGTAAAAGCCTACAGCCAGGTTTTCCAAACCGTGGCATAATCTTAAGTATAGAAATATATATATCCACATTTTAAAACCTTGGATATATGCCTTTTTCCACGGGATTAAACCATGTCTATAGGCCTTTTTCCATGGTTTAAAATCGTGGCTATATGTCTCCCCATTCCATAAAAAAATAGCCCCTACCTGCCCCCTTCCCCAACACTGCCCCCTTCACTCCCCACATCCCACTGCACACACCCCTGCCCCCCGCCACCTGCCAACTGCACCTCCCCCCCAGGCCACTACATCCCCCCCTGCACACACACCCTGCCCCCAGCACACCCCCTGCCCCCTGTACTTCCCCCCTACCCACTGCACTTCCCCCCCAGCCCACTACAAACCCCCTACCCCCAGAAAACCACCCATGCCCCCTAACCATGTCCCCTACACACAATCCATGAGTTGTTATGTATGAATGTAAAAGGAAAAGACCTCACATTTCTAGCACATACATCACTCAGGATGATATTAGGATTAGTGTGATGCTTTGGTAAGATGAGTCCATAAATAATCAAGGGCTCATTCCCTTCAACGATGCAGGCCAAGAATCTATCAATACTATTTTCTTGACTCCCATTAATGGTGTACCTGATCCAGGTGTAATCACCCCCATAGTGGTCACTTCATCCAGCCTAAAATTGTCAATGCATGATAGGAAGTTAAGAGTATCCATCATGTGGATGTTATCACCAGTTTTCTCTACTATTAGGAGAACAATATTAAAATAACCCAATGAAATCCAACTGTGTGAAATTTTCTTAGAAATATAACTGATATCCTGCCAATGCTCCCTTCTGTTGAGATAGGAGTTAGTGGCATAAACAAAGACTATAGATATTTCAATATCATGTAACACCATATCAACTACGACACTGTAATGATAATCTGTAGAGGAAAGAACATGAATTATTTCATGATTGAGGACCCATAAATCTGTTGTAGAATCACTGGGAGACACAACGACAAAAATGATGAAAAATGAAGGAATGAAAGAAAGGGACACAACGATTTACATGGTTCATTAAAAATCCCTACGTCCACGGGAGAGGCAGAATTCACTATATCGAGAACACAAAATTACAGAGGATTTTTGTAGTAAACCATAGCCCAAAATGAGATACATATGAAGAAGACGATCCACTGTTCTGAAATAGAAGTCCGCATTGCAACAGTGATCGGCATCCAACATTGTCAAAAGTGCTAAAGTGTCTGCCAGTTGGAAGTCAAAAGCACTACAGTGAAGTTGACCCTGAATTCCGCACCGCTACAATGTATGTCGGTGTCGTTTGGTCAGTATTGCTACAGTTGTGGGCCACAAGCATTCGGCCCAACCGTATCCAGCAACACCAATCCAACAAAATCCTCATCAGCATTTTCAATCACATGTTCTGAGATTGGTGATTATTCAATTAAAGACCATTTATAGCTTTCCAACTTGAGAACATCATTTTCATTTCAGCAATGCTAGTCATTAAAGGTATGTTGGTCATAAGAATGTGCCTATGGTCTTTGACTATGAGAGGGTTCCCATGCCCATTGAAATTCCAGAAAAAATCTTCATTTATTAAGAGCTGACTTGCCTCTGGCCTAAGGCCCCCTTCCTACATGTTTTTCAATTTATAGGATTTAGTGTTCTCATTAGACTTTCCTTTAGAGGCCATATCCTTAGGACATTCATCAGTTTCTCTAGAGGAAGGGGGAGATTCATCCTTCCCATTTATTTAAATTTTTATATCATTGGATTGATCAATTTCATCTACATCTTACACCCATGATTTCCCACAGAGAGGCAAGAATTGCTTTAGGGAGTGAGCAAATCCTACATCTGCAGCTCTTGAAACTTGCATTTTTCTTGATTTTGCAGGCTCTAACTGAGTAAAAGAGTCCCCTTAATGAGAATCTTGTCTAAACAAATATGAAGTAGGAAAGGAAGATGCATTCCCAGAACTAGCACTACCCAATTGTGTGTCTGGGACTACTTCATCATAGCCATATATAGTAGCATTGAGGTTCTCCAACTATCCACCATGTGACTCGCCTGAACCAATGTAGGTCCTACCCTAAATTTTTGATTTTCAACATATGTATAGGCATGGTCGTAGTAGGCATTTGTGATTCTGGGAAAACTTCCTCAGAGCCACATTTAGTAGTTCTGAAGTTCTCATGCTTTCCATCAAGAGCCTGGTCTTAGTCATGTATTTCCCAGCCTGAGTTGTGGGTCTACTCATTCTATTCCAAAGAATGATTATATGGGGCCATATAAGCCTATTTAGAGACGAAAATATGTTGATGTGGCTAGGAACTCACATTGTACAGTGGAATATCTTCAGGCACACCTCGGAGCTCGACCCGCGATAGTTGTGGCCCACAAGAATTCGGCCCAACCGGATCGGGAAACACCAATCTAACACCCCCCCTGCTGGACCCCCTAGACAGTAGCCCCCCCCCCCCCACTTACAAATCACTTGCACATCCCTTTCCCCCGTTGGACAGAATCCCCCCCACCCCCCACACACACAAATATGCCTTGCACACACCTAATGGACCCCCCTGGACAGCAGCCGCCCCTGGACAGTAGCCCCCCCCCTGGACCCACTACTGGACCCCCCTGGATAGCAACCCCCCCCCCCCACACACATCCCTTGCACCCCCTGGATAGTATCCCCCACCACCTACTAGACAGCAGCCCCACCCCACTCATCCCTTGCACCCCCTGCTGGACTCCCTGGAGTCCCCCCCCCCCCCCCACCACACACACATCCCATGCACCCCCTGCTGGACCCCACTGGACAGCAACCCCCCACCACCTACTGGACAGCAGCCTTAGCCCCCTAGATAGAAGCCCCCCTGGACAGAAGCCCCCCCTGCAGGACCCCCCGGACAACAGCCATCCCCCTGCTGGAAAGCCCCCCTCCCCCACACACACATACATTGCACACCCCTTGCACCACTGGACAACCCCCTCCGCCCGGACAGTAGCCCCCCCCCCCCCCACACCCTGGATAGAAGCCCCCCCCCCCCCCCGCTGGACCCCCCTGGATAGCAGCCCCCCTGCTGGACCCCCCTAGACAGCCCCCCCCCCCCCCTGCTGGACCCCCCTAGAGAGCATCCCCCCATGCTGGACCCCCTAGGACAACCCCCACCCCCCTGCTGGACCCCTCTGGACAGAAGCCCCCCCTGCAGGACCCCCCTGGATAGTAGCCCCCATACAGGACAACACCCCCCACATCCCTTGCACACCCCTTGCCCCAATTGTCAGATTAGAGGTGATGAGGTTTAAAATTGTTGGATGAAAGGAAAATGTGGGACCAACTATACAATTTAGGTTTAGGCTCAATATAAATTTTGATGTTCAGACTCAATAGAATTTGGTAGCTACTGGGGTCTGAGCCATGGTGGTGTTACCCCTTTCTCAAGAAGCCCCCCCATTAAACATAATTGTCAGTGGAGGAGGTACAGAGTGGGAAAAGAATCCTATGTTGGTTAGTGGTACTCATATGGAACATGGTTTAGTATATATTCAGCATGGATTGTGATACAATATAAAATTCAGTTATAAATGAAAATAAAACATGATGGAACATACACTTACAGATGAAAGTGGTCTGACAATTTGTCTTCTACATTCTTACAGTAGGTGGACATCAAGGAGGAATATTTAGCTCCAAACCATTGTCCCGATTTATCATACCAAACTAATAATATGAATTAACATTAATACCCCTGTAATTCAACTTTTTTTTTCTTGTGTTCTTATTTCTCTCCAAGAACACACACATAATCATAATGGTTTAGTGACTCTAATGGGGAACTATAAGTTTAATGGATAAACCTAGGATGATATATTTGTGTATGGGGTGATCATTATTGGATGGAAATAGCTGAGGATGAATCTAATGGAATCTCAAAGAAACAATAATGTGACGATCATCAATTCATAAAAAATAATTTCACACACACATTTGGTGGAAGACAACTTGATCTCAATCTATGTTTATGTTTGAAAATTGTGTATTACAATTTTTAGGTAAACACGAATGGAAACAAATGTGGATTCGATATTCTTTTTTATGGTGAGTATTAAAGAAGATATGGCATCGATGTAATAAAACACGGAATAAAATATGAGATGGAAGAACAATAGCCAACATATGACTCTGGATGAGGCATAGAAGAAAATCATGATGTTATTAGTTTGTGATTTAGAAGAACAAACTCTTGAGAGTTTGAATATAATTGAGAAACATATACAGTGAGGATTAGAAAATGAAAAAAAACATGATAAGCAGTGAAAAATCCATAATTCAGATAAATGGGATGGATGGAGTGCAGCATGCTCCTTGATACATTTCTGGTTACAGAGGATGTCGAAAAACTTGAAGACCAATGAAGCATCTCACAGCTAGTGGAATTTCCAACATTATTTGGAGACAATCCATTATTATGGATTACGAATTTACCCAAAAAATTACTTATTTTTTTGAATGAAACAAATGATAAAACTATATGAATAACGTAAATAGATATGACCAATGTAATGGTGTGAGATATTTTAGTCATCATTAATTGGTGGAATAGAAGTTGAATCGGTTATGCTTCCACTGTGGCCAACCATATAGACCAATGCACAAATGCCATGAAAATCTTTTTTAGTGTGAATCATGAAATTCAGAGAACTTACGGAATTTAAGGAGGAGGGAGACATGGAAAAAGAAAAATATTTGGTCATAGAAGCTGTAGAATGAGAACTTGGTAGGATACTAGTATAATGAGAAAGATAACTGATTGATCTCCAGAGTATGCATGAGGTTAAGGAAAATTAGATGATGCTCACCAGACATATATCAAGTGTTATGGTAGTTCTTTTACTGGATAAAAGAGCCATCCAACTATTTACTTCTAGACATCTTTCCAAACTCACATACTTGAAGGTTTTAATTACCATTTTTTTAATCATGGTTGTGGTTCTCATTATTTTTTACAAGTCCTATGAAAATATATTTAGGTCAGTATATAGAATTCCATCAGTACAGTTGATACATTTTTTTTATCCTATGGGTCTATATGTAGTCATCAGGATATAATGGATAACAATAATGCATAGTGTTTTGTCTATACAGGGTTATAAAAGCAAGGGATTTTTATAGTAGGTGTAGGAAATTAATCTCTATGTAAATGAAACCGCTATAGTGTGGCTATGGGGACTTCAAAACCACATTCAACAAAGAATAATATTATTGAGTGGTGGGATTGGTAAGTGCAGATTCAGTTTCTAGAATAAGAATCAAACCGTAAGCTCATAGATTGGTTTTCTTCGGGTGAATTTTAGAAAATCATCCAGTTTATGTTTAGAAAATAGTAGGTCCTACAACTATATTGGAAATCCAAGCACCCTATTTATCTGGTGCTTGGGACAACCATATTTATTATTTGACCATATAATCTAGATCATTATCTAAATGATGAGTTCGAGCACAATGTTAATGAAATGTTGGGTGAATGAATAACCTGACATAGTGGAATCCCATTTTATAGTCCCATATTTCTTGTAAAGGAAAAAATATGGGACTTTAAAGATTCTCATTAATTACCAAGAACTTAATAATCATACCATCTCGAATAGGTTCCTCATTCCCATCGTTGAAGAACAATTGTAAGAGTAGAAATGAGAAACATTTTTCTCAATATGGGACTTCAAATCTAGGTTCCACTGGATATTAGTATGAATAAGGGTCTTAAAAAGATAGTGTTTCGTATGCACAATGGAAATTATGAATTCCATTCCATTTTATTTGGGTTGATGAACACCCCAGCCTCTATTTCACCCCTTATAACTTGGACCCTCTGGTGAGTTGGTTACAAAAATAACGTTAAGAGACTAATAAATCTAAAGGTAGATAAAAGTATCCTCAACCTTCAGTAACAAAACCAATTCATCCTATGAATATTGTATCCCAAAAATTATTGTGAAGCTACCATGTTGATTCTGGGGGGCTGTTTCCGGATGAAATGAAGGTGGAAGGGGGATGGTGTGGACATGATGTTGTTGGAGCAGGGCCAAATCATTGCATAAATGCGGCGTGACTGCGGCGTGACCGCGACGTGACCACGACGTGACCGTGGCATGTTGGATTGTTCCAGTGACATTCACAGGGCAGCATTTTCCGACCAGGAGAGAAGGGAGCATGAGGAGGCTTGAATGCTAGTGGAAGGGGGCTAGTTGCACGTGTTGGGGGATGGTGCGGGATGATTCAAAGGTGGCAGGGGGGCTGTTCCAGGCAAGAATGCTGGTGGAAACGGGCTGAAATGAAGGTGGAAGGGGGATGGTGTGGGCTAGATGTGGCTGGATCAGGGCCATATCATGGCATTAACGCGGTGTGACAGTGGCGTGACTACATTGTGACCACGGCGTGTTGGCCTTGTCCAGCGACATCCGCAGGGAAGCATCTTCCGGCTAGGAGCGAAGGGAGTGGGATGAGGCTGGAATGCTGGTGGAAGGGGGCTGGTTTCAGGTGTTATGGAGATGGTGCAGGATGATTCGAAGTTGGTAGGGGTGGATATTGTGGGCTTCAATTTTGTTGGCACCAGGCTGAAATGAAGGTGGAAGGGGGATGGTGTGGGATGGATGTGGCCGGAGGAGGGCCAAATCACGGCCTGACCACGTCATGTTGGCCCGGTCCAGTGACATCCGCAGGGCAGCATCTTCCGGCCAGGATCGAAGGGAGCAGGAGGATGCTAGAATGCTGCTGGAAGGGGACTGGTTGCAGGTGTTGGGGAGATGGTGCGGGTTGATTCAAATGTGGAAGGGGGGCTGATGCGGGATGGAATGCTTGTGGCAGTGGGATGAAATGAGGTTGGTAGGGGGTTGGTGTGGGATCGATGTGGCCGGAGCAGGGCCAGATCACGGCGTGACCGCGTTGTGCTGGCCCGGTCCAACGACATCCACATGGCAGCATCTTCTAGCCATGAGCGAAGGGAGCTCGAGGAGGCTGCAATGCTGGTGGAAGGGGGCTGGTTTTAGGTGTTTGGGAGATGGTGTGGGCGGATTCGAAGGTGGAAGGGGGGGCTGTTGCGGGCTGGAATGCTGGTGGCCGCGGGCTCAAATGAAGGTGGAAGGGGGATAGTATGGGATAGATGTGGCTGAAGCAGGGCCAAATCACGTCCTGACCGTGGAGTGACCGCGGCTTGACCGTGGCGTTACCGTGGCGTGACTGTGGCGTGACCACGGCATGACTGCTGCGTGACCGAGGCGTGACTGTGGCATGACTGCAGCTTGACCGCGGCGTGACCGCGGCGTGTTTTCCCGGTCCAGCGACATCCGCAGGGAAACATCTTCTATCCAGGAGCGAAGGGAGCAGGAGGAGGCTGGAATGCTGGTGGAAGGGGGCTGGTTCCAGGTGTTGGGGAGATGGTGCAAGCTGATTCGAAGGTGGTAGGGGGGCTATTGTGTGCAAGAGTTCTGGTGGAAGTGGACTGAAATGAAGGTGGAAGGGGGCTGGTTTTGGCTGGATGTGGCCGGAGTAGGGCCAAATCACGGCGTGACCGCGGCGTGTTGGCCCGGTCTAGCGGAATCCATGCGGCAGCATCTTCCGGACAAGTGCGAAGGGAGCGGGAGGAGGTTGGAATGCTGGTGGATGGGGGCTGGTTGCAAGTGGTGAGGGGATGGTGCGGGATGATTCTAAGGTGGTAGGGGGGCTGTTGCGGGCTGGAATGCTGGTGAAAGCGTTCTGAAATGAAGGTGTAAGGGGGGGGTGTTCTCTCGATGTGTCCGGAGCAGGGCCAAATCATGGCATTACCGCGGCGTGACCGCGGCGTGACCGCATCATGACCGCGGCGTGTTGGAGCTTTCTAACTAAAGTTGTTTCTCCCCCACTGGGTATACACACTTTCAAACATTAAATGTATTTTACAGAAACCTTCAAATTAAATGTGAAATTTTAGATATAAAATTTAAAGAAGAAGGTTGAAACATAAAAAACATTGAAAACAAATTAGAAACATGAACCTAGATGTTTGTTTATGCTTCCAACAACAGTATGATTAGATCATCAACAGGTTCATGAGGTGATGTCCATCTTTTTTCGTGCCCATATAACACAAGAAAAATGTTATTTAATAGTTAAATAACTAAGCTAAATAAAATAAAATAAAAGGGAAAAGAATTTTTTGGTTTCAAACTGAGAACAATGGTTTTTCTTAACCTGTCCACACCTGTACCCCTCCAACCTCCCCCCTGCCCCCTCCCCCCTGCCCCCTTCCCCCTGCCCCTACCCCCTGACCCCCTCCAACCTGCCCCCTACCCCCCTACAACTTGCCCCCGGCCCCCTGCCCCCTACCCCCTTTCCCCCTGCAACCTGCCCCCTGCCTCCTGCCCCCTGCACCCCTACCCCCTGCCCCCTGCCCCTTGCCCCTGCCCCCTGCTCCCTGCCCCCCTGCCCCCCTCCGACCTGCCCCCTTCCCCCTGCCCCCTGCATCCTTCCCCCCTTCCCCCTGTCCCCTGAATCAACTTATTTTTTTATGTGAGTACATCTAAGGAATGGACACACCATGCTGAAATTTTGATGGAATTATGATACTTGTTGAAGAATATTTATCTAGGAAAATTATTCTCATAGAGCATAATCTGATGCCTCAACAATTTCTGTTAGCTCGAAGGGATTGAGAATGACCCTCAAGCCTTTCCACATGCCGACATGGGTTCTCGAATGAGGGGTAATCCAATTTAGTTTGCGGAATATTGTGTTTATAAATTATGTTTGGTAAAATTAAAACATCGAGGGTGGAATGGATGTTCATGTTTTAAAAGGTCGAAAATACCCTCCTCTTCTTCCTCAACCCCCACATCTTCTTCTTACCCAACCCCATGTCCCAAAGCATGACAGCACCCGTCACCATAGATGAGCTTCATTGAAAGGACAGTGATGGCCTAAAAAACACCTCATGTATAAAATTTATCTCAACCCTTCATCACTTTGGACCAACCTGAACATTAAAACTATCAATCTGTTATCAAGAAAAAATCATTAGAGAATTGTTGCTCAAAAATATGAGGTGGGTTGAAGGATGTTAAATTACCAATGGTTTAATTATTACCAACTGAAAGAATCAGGAAACAATATAAATTCATCACCCACATCTAATAATTTTATTATTAAATGAATTTAGTTGTGGTAATCTACCTCAATAACATGAATACTATGATATCTCTAACCTATGGATTGTACCTATAACTAGTTTAGGTGAGGCAATTTTTTTTAATTATATGAAATAGAAAATTACATCTAAATTATATAATGAAATGGATCTTTATTAAATAATAGAAACAACTTGGCTTGTGGTGATACATCACAGACCAGTTTGGTGACACTTTCATCCACATTACACATTGTTTCCACCAAATCATCTTTAAGAATCACATTTTCATTGCCCCTTTTTCTAGGAAAAAACATTTTAATGCATCTACACAATTATAATATGTAGTTTAAAAACCATTTTTCTCAAAAGGATCTAAAAAAAATTGATGGTGAGAACAACTATACACCATTCTTGAATATCATTTTTTATTCCACATCTTGTAGTTTCCAAAAATAGTTATACTACCATGGTTGTAAACTGTGGCTACATATTAGTTTCCAGAAAAAAATAGAAATTTCTCACCCTGCACCCTGAGCCCTACTACACCCTGCACCCGGTACTCCAAGAAATAAAACATGAAGGAGGCATCGATGTTTACCATGCCTTCAAATTCAATAGTATATTAATTAATAAAAAAAGGCCTTCATGTAACTTCAACATATAAAATAACTCTAGAACATCTTTCATGGAGATGAAAAAACCACCATAGATAGTGTTAAGTAGGTTCATGACAATCAAAATATCCACCTAATGTCAAGTCCAAGAGAAGAATCTTCATAATAGTGTCGGGCTTTAGGGGTGTTCATGTGTTGGGTCGACGGTGTTTTGGGGATCGACCCAAAAAAAAGATTAGTTCGATCACGAACTTTGTGAGAACCTGACCCAACCTGACCCAACTCGCTGGGGTCGGGTTACCTGACACATGGCCAAATGACTCAACCCAACCCAACCTGTGATGGTTTGGGTCAATTTGGGTCATGATATATGAGTAAAACCCAACCCGATGCACCTGAACCCAAACACAGACACATGCACCCCCAGCCCCCTCATCCTCCTTCAGTAGCCCCTCCATCTCCCCACCCCCACCCCTCGGCATCCCCCCTCCCCAACCCCCTACAGCCCCCCTAGTCCCATACCCATCCCAATGCAGCAGTAGGGTGGCTTCCAAAAATCACCATCCAATTCCAAAATGCAAACCAAAATGCAGTGGCATCCAAAAAATGTATCAACATCCAAGAAAACACAAACCAAAATGCAAAACAAAATAGGGGAAATAACAACATCCAAAATTCAGTGGCATCCAAAAATGCAGTAGCATCCGAATAAATGTAGTTGCATACAACCTAGAAAAATGAAACAATGATGAAACGTCAAAAATATAAACAAGAAGGAAGGTCACAAACTCCATATATTTGAGCATAAAATCGTATAAAAATTTAACAACAAAACAAAACAACAGTGGCATACAATTCTGAACACAAAAAAATAGGGGAAACAAATAGGTGTAATGTGAATAATAACATGGGTAAGTGAAGCCAAACTGTTACCTAAGCAACAACATTAATAAATGTGATCCCAAAATATTTTCATTAACACCATCGAGAACAATCATGTTACTTATATAACACTTCAATTAATTAGTGCAATTAAACATGGTAAACCCCCACTTCCTACTGAGAATTGGAATAAAATGCATGAATTCAAACATCATTCTGTTTTTTTTATTTTTGTTTTATTTAGTACATGTGAACCAAATAGATCCTTATGTCCTAATGAAGTAGTTCGCTCCATCCTAAAAGTAACACAAAAAAATACAAAAGTTTATAGAAAGTTAGCAAAATAAACAAAGCAAGACTACTATAGAATATATTTTGCATTTTAGCCTTCGATAAATAAGATTCTTCCAAAATAAATGTATATGAAAAATATATGTAAATTAAACTACATTCGCATAAAAAGGGTAAAGATATTATTCATTTTATTTAAAAATAAAACATATATTAAATTATCAAACCCATTTTCCACAATTAATACCATTACACTGCACTCATGTAAACATTATGCAGTCATAAAAAGAGAAAAAAATAAGAAAACCCTAATACATATTTTGATCGGTGAAAATTATATAAAAATTTTAAACAATGAAATATTATGAGTGGTATAAATTTCAGGAACTCGTGTATCAATGCTTGTTAATACCTGCTGGCTACTATGATGAATGTCATCAACTCAAATCTTGTGAATACCAACAAGCTACTATGGGTTAGTTTTTAATAAATTCATAGGTTGTGGAAGTTTTTTTATAATTAAACATTCACCAGTGTTGGAGTGAAGGATGTAAAACTTTCTTGTATTGGGGTATTTATAGTGGGATGGAAATAGAAGGAGGGACATTCAGAAAGTACACAGAAAATGCAAGCTGAAGTGCCAGTGGATTCCTCCTTCTAAAGGGCCGTCGTGAACGACGTGAGAGAGTTCGTGAGAGAGGTCGATAGTTCTAAGTGGTGGGTCGTGGTAAGAGAGGTGACAGTAGCAAGAGATACAGTGTTGAATGGGAGCCTCAGGGGGAGGGCGCCGCGGTGAGACCTATAGATGGTTCCGAGAGTAGGGTCACGGATCGGGGGAGGAGGAGAGGAGAGGCCATCGCGGATTGGGGGAGGAGGAGAGGAGAGGCCGACGAAATCCAAAGAAAAAAAGGAATGTCGAGGTTTATAAGTTTATCCACGGATGCTTAATTAAAGCGTGTCTATAAAAAGTCTATAGCCACGGACCAATAAAACTGTGGCTATTGGTCCGTGGCTATAGCATAAATTTCTAGTAGTGTGTTTTTCAAGATCACTTGGTTTAGGCAATAGTAGTTGAAAAAATGCCTCAAGATCCCAAATGCATTATTGGTGAATAGAATCGGGGTTTCACATGGAGAAACACTAGGCCGGATGAATCTCTTCCCCTTCAAACCCTCTAGCTGTACCCACAACTCACGAAGCTCAGCGGGAGCCATCCGATATGCTGGGGTAGATATTAGTTCTGTCAGGTAGAACATGTCAATGTTAAATTTCACCTCTCTATGAAGAGGTAGACCTGGGACATCATCAGGTAAAACATCGATGTATTATTCCACCACTACAGGATAAGTCATACACTCCACATCAACTGCTCCGAGGGTAAGGCAAGCCAACTGGAGAGTGATCGGCTGCACCCTCCAAGTAAGTCTGTCATGTGCCGCAAAGGCTCCGTTCTCACTGGTGAAGGTGAACCAGGTCCCATATATGCAGACACACCTCACTTTGAACCTAATACAGTCGATCTGAGCATGGACTGTAGATAACCAGTCCATAACCAAGATGAAATCGTAAGGCCTCGATGCAGCTACTACAAGATCCCAGCCAAAGCTATCACCTATTAGATTAAGGTCACACTACCGGAACCAGTGAATAATCGTCGAGTCTGCTCCCGTAAGATTCTCTATCCATAATGATCGAGCCAACAACTCCATCGGAATCATCGAGCTGTGAAATAGGGCAGTGGAAATGAAAGAGTGACTAGCACCTGTGTCTATAAGAACTGTATCTATGGTGTATTAGACACATATCGTATCTCGAATAATCTCTGGAGTGAACTGATCATAGTCCTTAGCAACCTGGAGCTGAGTTCTCCCATGTCCACATGCCCCTGCAGTTGGGGTGATCCTCCTGGTGGTGGTGGTGGTAACACCTCGAAACGTTGTCCACCGCCAGCTGCACGACCAACTCCTCTGCCACATCCTCCTGCTCTGTGTAGACCGCATCGATAGAATCTCTGCCACTGCATGGGTGATCCTTCAACCGTCTACTGATCATCCGAATGACGGGTCAGAAAGACATGAGCCATGTGACTAAGCCCACCTCATGAGTAACACTGCCCGCTCCTGACAGGTCTTTATCCTATTCAGGTTCCCCACACAATTGATCATGAGTCATTCGGTCATCCACCTGTGGGTCTAGTCATATTGGAAATCTGCATTATTTTTCAACTGCCAATGGCAGAAGACTCTGCTGCATGTCGAATAGTGGTGGGCCTCGCTACTGGAGACTGCTTAGAAAGGAATCTCTCCACTAATACGGCCTGCTCTATTACCCCTGCCTGTGTCAAGATGCTGAGGGAAATCACTGAATCTATAATCCCTCACCTAAGACACTACTTGAAGGTTTGGGTCTTGTATAATGGGTCTCGTACCATATTTTTTGTGTAGTGCAAGAGGTCTGTGAACCTCAATGAGTATCGTGCCGCTGCCATACTTCCCTGCTGCAGATGAAGTAGCTCTTGTATCCATAATTCACGTAGGGTGGCTTGGAAAATCTCTCCCAAATCAGGCACTTGAAGTATACTCAGAGTATCACCATCTCCTCATTAACCTATAGCATCAAGTTCCACCATCTTCATGCAACTTCCTATTGATGTCTGGAAGAAAAATAACCATGAATTAATATGTGGTCCCTAACAGTCTAAATACTCTCACCATATCCTTCATCCAATACTCAGCTGCATGCGGGTCCGTCTCTTCCCTAAACCTGGGCGGCCTCTGGTGCTGGATCTCGTGCAATGTGCTCAAGCAGTGTGCATCATCTGTTGTTGGGGATGATGGAATTGGTGTCCCAACGGGGAGTGGTACCGCTGGTGCCTCTACTAAAAAATGTCTTTGTACAGAGACCTCATCGATCTGTGGGCTATTTGTACATAAAACTCTCAGAACTATCAATGGTTATCTACGGGGAGGCATCTAGAAAGAAACATGTTTGACACAATCAAAATATTATAGTTGGTGAGCTATCCTGGTTGAGCTAACTTAATGATAATCTTTTTTGAAAACACACATGCACTAAGAGTTTTCATGCACTGAGTCGGAAATCAGTAGTCAGGGTCCTGGTGGATGGATATGTTGGTCGCCGCATCAACACTGGACTCCTTGAACTAAAAAACATACCCGGTTCCCTTAACATTATTGCTTCATAGAAATAAAAGATCAGAGTCCTATGTTCTGTGGTAGAACTGACTCATTTGATACCAATTATTCATGACCCATCCCCCGGGGCCCATGCCGTGACTAACCCAAGACTTCCTTCTATATGCCAGGGGCTAGAGACTCTCACCAACAGAGAAAATCCCTAACTGGGATGGAATTGGATTTATAACAAGAAAACACAAACACCAGAGTACATGCTGGAAGAAAAACACTACGTAAAAACTATATAACAAAGCGTACTGAATGTAAAGGGGACCAGAATACAACCCAATAGAAAGGTACAAGTAAAACTAAAAAAAAGTACAACTGAAACAATGTAAAGCAGCTAATGTGTCATCCTCCAGGGATTTCTACCTAAAGGGTAGGTACATATAGCCTCCTCACCACTCCATGTCTGTCAGTCTCCTCCATGTACCGACCAGTCGTAAGGTCCAACTATGGGTACCATCCAATCCTACTACTCTGATCCTCTGTCAGCGCTGCCCATGGTTTTTAACCAACACAATGAGGTTCGGGGATATCCCATGCATGGGTGAGTATAATGATACTCAGTAAGTACCCCGAGACCCTCAAGGTCTCACAAAATCTATCAAGGACAAATCCCAAAGTATGAAATAAACAAATAACCACACATAGTTATATGACCATACATATACATAAGTTATCAAATAATCCATCTCAATGATGAGGTAAACACAAAAACTTATTGACTCAGCTCAAACCATGATTTTTATTATTGAAACCATGGATGCTGGAGAACTCCTGATCAATTGAGTATAGAGGGCCTGCCACATCACAAAAAGGTGCTTCCCACTAAACTTGGACTGCTGAGGTACTCCTACTGTCATGTATTATGGGTCTGTCATGCTCACAGAGTGGAATTCCCCACTGGGGGTCTATCGCGCTCACACATAAGTGCACCCCCATGTAGCATGCTGAGGTACTCCTCCTATAGAGTACCATGTCTCTACCGCACTCACTCAGAGGTTCTCCCCAACGTGGGTCTTCTACGACACCATGGGGATCCCCACTGGGCTAGTTGATAAACTCCGAGTCGAATCAGTCCGTAGTCGTCAAGTCTCAACTAGCTACTTGTTCTCTGAACTATGCATGCTTGTCCCCAGGAGGATCCACTCCACAAGCTATTGTTTGATTCTACAACTACCACGAAGTCCCACTAAGAAGTATCTCAAAGGACCTCCATGTCATAGGGGTATCAACGTAGCTGATGGCGTGTCACTCATATTCTCAGTTTGTGAGTTATTATCCTTTTAGTCCTGGGGGACCGGTTGGATTCGTGCAGGATCCAACCTGACCATATATCAATATTACCCCCATCTCCATTGGGGTATACTAAAGGAGATCATCACACCCGAAGAAAACTATCACTGCTGATGGTTCGTCAAATGGAAATATGGTGCCAAAGAAATGGACAATAGAATGCAAAGGGTTGGTAGAGGGCCAGAGTCTAGTCCGACCCGTTCGGACCGACCCGACCCAGCCTAGTGTAGTCCGACCTGGTCTGGGTCGACTCGTAAAGACCTATTGTGTCTAGACCGGCCCATTGGATGGAACATCTTGTTTGGTTTGGCCCGACCCACTGGGCCCAGCCTAGCATGTCGTGGGGGCGGTTCGGCCTGGGCTCGGGGCCGGTTCGGTCCAGAGCGTCGCGAGGGCGCAGCTCGGCCCGATGGGCGTGGCCTGGCTGGTTCGTCTAGGGAGCCATGAGGGGGGGGGGGTAGGAAACTGGCTCTTCTGAGAGACTGTGAGGAGGTTGGGACACCGGCTCGGCCAGGTGGCCACGAGGGGGCCGATTCGTGGTGGTGTGTGGGGAGCGCGGAGGCCGGCAGGTGGGACGGTTCTGGGAGGAAAGCGGAGCGCAGGCATAGGCTACAGGGGGGACGACAACATTCAGCTGGGAAGGGTGTGACCAGAAGGGATGATGTTCGGGAGGCAGCCGGGATAGCCGGTGCAGTGAAGCTTGGGCTTGCGCGGGCATGTTTGGGGAGGCGCGTGGAGGCCGATAGGTGGGCCGGTTGGGGGAGGCCCATGGGACACATGACGAGGCCGTTAGGTGGTCCGGAAGCGTTTTCCCAGGAAGTGCACGACCTAGCGGTTCTATGGCTGGGAGGTGGCCGGGCAGGCCGGTTTGGCATGGTATGGACCGACACAGGGCAGAGTTTCTTGGGCGGAGCATAGGAACGCCGAGGGGGCGGCGTGGTTCATGGTGGATGTGGGGAGCGCATCCATGGTCATCGACGCCTTCTTTATTCTCTCGCCTCTTCTCCATGAAAAAGTTCATCATAAACAACATCGGCAGAGGGATTGAGCCCTTTTGGTTTGGCCTACACCCTCCACGTTTACGGTGGTATCAAATGGTTCATCAAATAAGTATGATGAACAACAATTACTTTACAATCTCCGCATCGATTCATTTCCAACTGAATTAGTGAAAAGAAGAGGTATAACATACAAATAAAACCCCCTACCTTTGATTGTCGGTCGTCGATGTTGAAGTCATGGGAAGAAGAAGAAGGATTTCTTCATTCGTTGAATCCGCCGCACGCTTCTAATTCCAAGTTTCATCGGTTGTGGAAGACGCTCCACATCGATAGCTATCCGAGGAAGAAGTCGAAGAAGGATTTTCACTAGCATTTTTCATTTGAAGAATGCATTCTTTATTATTTGTTCTTTTTTGAGAGAATTATAATCCTCCCAATCTACCCTCTTCCCAAACAACCACACAAATGCCAAGGATGTTCCAAATAATATATTAGAGATTCTATTAATTCATTTTCAAGAATTCAAAAAGAATTAATTAATTAATTTTTCCACCAAAATAATCTGATGTGTTGACACAAATTAATTAGGGGAGTTGCACAAATGAATTAATGGGAAGGTGAAGAGGCTCTCCCTAATTAAAGAGGGATAGTTGATAGTTTTACTCTCTTCCATGAATAGGGGGTTATGTCTCGTGTAGTCCCCACGTCGTAACCTCTCGCGGGAGGTTATGTTTGGGTGGGCTGCACCACCATAACCTCACAAGGGTGGTTAAGGTGTGGTGGTCCCACCTCAAACATCCATGATGAGGTTTTAACCACAAATCACCCACATGGAGGCTCAAATAAAATAAATTGAATCTCACTTTAGTTTATTACCATCCACAAAAACCCAAATACTAACTTTTATCCTCGACTCACTGTCGTCGAGGTGAAAGTCTTCTTTAGTGAATACTGGTACTACTAGTTGATTGGTGCCCTAAATTTTCAATTCCAATAAATGGATCAAAATTTATCAAAACACGCTCATATGTTTACTAAATGTACCTGAAAAAACTTCAGAAATTGAATCCGGGCACACTGGGCCTCAGAATCACGCACCATCTATTTTCGCGGGCTTGTAAAATTCTGATGTATTTAAAAACAATTTCCATGGAATATCTGGGTCTTTAAAACATTCCTAAAACATATACAATATTATGTTTAAATATGTCTCATATTAGTAAATCCTTAACACCAATTATGTTTTGGAGTGATTTCAAATAATATTTATAAACGTTAATGTGAGAAATACCATTTTGTATTTAATTCTTTTTATCATTATATTTTTTAATTTTATTAAAAAATTGAATTTATAAATATATTAATTTTAATAATAGGAATCAAAAAATATTTATGGAATCATCAGAGTAATATTTTTTTCATAATAATTATTGTTATTTTTCAAAAATCAGTGGTTTTTATTAGATTTTCTCAAAATATAATTTATTCAATTTAATGAGGTTTACGAAATTATGATTATATAAGTGTGAATATGAAATTCAAGAAAGCTTTTTCTTAAAAAAATATTAATTATATATGTATATTTATATTTAAAAAATGGTTGATTTATGTTAAAAACCCATATTTCATATTTTAAAACCTATATAATATAATATAAAAAATTATTCCAAAAAAATTAAATATTTTTTATTGAAATAAAATTCTATAAATATTATAAATTTATTCAAATGAATGATATTTAATATTATAAATAGTTATATTGGATTATCTTATTTACAGTTAATTATTTTTATTCATAAATAATAGGTTATCATAGGTAAAAACTAGTTATCACTATAAAATAAAAAATGGTAAATGTAGTTATTCAATTAGTAAAGATATTTTAATAACATAAAAAATTATATAATTGAACAAATGATATTTTGAATTACCATATTTATTTCCCAGTACATTATTTCTCTGTTTCTGTCTAGGATAATTGTTTAGCATGTTTTCCCATTAGATTAATTCAAACAATTTAGAAAATTTTCATTCTCACCAATTATAAAATGGGCCTCTCACCACTCTTTCAAGCAACTCGTAAAAATTTATTTTTGTCAAGAAAATTTATTTTTAGATTTCCCCAATAGTAGTATTTTAAATTTTATTTCATAAATTAATTTGATATTTTATTATTTGGTTTGTTATTGATGGATATTTCCATGAAATCTAAAAGTGCAGAATGTGAGAGATTGTTTTCACTTAATGTTTATTGTTTATATTTTCCATTACAATATCAATTTTCAAATATACATGTAATTACATAAATATATATTCTAATAAAAAATTTATTATTCTATTATAATAATTTTTTTTTCACAATTTTGGTTTTCTATTATGATAAGTGAAATCATCTTTTGTGCATTGTCAAATGTACAACATCTAGGGAAAAAATTATTATTCCATAAACAAATTATAAAAATAGTATAAATGGATAATTTTATAAAAACATATGATATTAAAATATTGGGTTTTAATTGAAAATATAAATTAATATGAATGTTTTATCACATTCTATAGTATATGAAATTTTCAACCATGTGTACGAATGGAATACCATCTCCATGGAATGATTGATTATGACATTTATTTTCGTCACCACCAATAGTGGATACTCATGGAGATTGTATTGGAGGATAAGTTTGTTTTTTATCATGTCATAGTAGTTTTGGGATGGTAAATTTAAGAACCAATTTATTATATTGTCAGCAAAAAATTATATTTAATAAAATCTGTAGAAACATGCGAACTCCGTGGAAAATGATATCCTCTTTCCAAGTAATTTGTTTATTTAAAATTTTATCTCCTTAAACTCCATTTTAATTTTAATACATGACAATATTATTAGTTGAATAATATCATTATGATTTTTTTATAATTAAACTACTAATAAACCACATCATAATCATGCAATAATAGTTATATATTCATGTATTGGTTGGTTTAACAACCATATTGAACAACACTATATATTTAATTAAAAAATTACTATGAGAAAAAGTTTCCTTTTTTAATCCTATATAAATTTGTAGTTATTATTTTCCATTTTATTTTGATAAGTATTTTATAATATTAAATTTATTAATTAACTAAACACTTTTTATTTATTACGAATCACGAAAACATTATTATCATAGATTTTTTAATAATAATTTGTAACTAAAACTACATTGTAATGAAATTTTAACATTTAAAAATTACATAAATTATTTATCCAAGTACATTTATATAACGTTAATAAGAAAATTTGTTACTATAATGAATAATAAATTTTTTTCAAAAATATTTCAATATGAAAAACTCTACATACACCTATAATTGAAAATATATAAAAATAATAAACATTTAGAAATATAGAATGATAAAAATCTATGATTAAATGTGTTTACTATTATAAATATGTAAATTAAAATTTATTTAGTGTTATTATATTAATTTTTCATGTATTATTATGTTTGAGTGGAATAAATTAGGAACAAGGTGATGATTTTTTTTCAAAAATTTCTATCCTTGAGTCATTTTTGATATTATGAAAATAATGTCATATGTGTTATGTATATAATAACTATTTTAGATGACTTATTTTCGAATTATCATTTTATTTTTTTATTTGTCAATCAATTAGAATTCCTCAATTTGAAATTGTTTTGATTAATGTGATACCCATTCTGCCATGGTTTCCTTGGTCTCAATTATGATTTATTGTGACATGATATGTGTTATGTAGCATGTTCACATTGTATTTATTTCTATTTATTGACTATCATAATAATTATATATAAATTAAATCAATTTAATACATAATATTAATTAAGGAAAATATAGTTATTCTCTTCCATGTAATTCTTATTCAACTGTAACATGAGTTGTATGAATTTTTGGAAAATCATTCTTCATTCACTAATTTATTTACATTAACTGGAAAATATTTTTCTTAATTTTGATTTAAATATCCTTGAAATATTTTGTGGTATTTGTTTTGTATCTTACCCTCATAGATATAATCATAGTATTTGTCAAATACAGCTGTTTCTTGGTTAAAACTGTTGGTGAGGCATGGTTGATTTAGGGTTTGTGTAAATCGTGTGGCATAGATAGCTCCACAATCTAGGTCACATATCCTGGTACAATGGCATGGAGTATAATAGTTTTCCTTGGAAAGTGGGTCTTTCTAATGAGTATTGTTACGATCACGACTATCCTTCCTCCCTATAAAACTATGGAGGCCCTTTTTCCTTCAGATAGAGGTTCTAAATGTTTGGTTCATGATATATCAAGCCGTGTGGGGAAAACATTATTATATGTAATTAACTATTTTTAAATTTTGATTAAACCAATTATTGATTTCACCCCCAAATACTCCTTTTATCTCTCCATTCAGCCATTAATTCCCTAGGCATGCGTCCCCTTCCTCTTTCCTCCATTTTAATGCATTATATTTGTTTTTTATGTGAATCCATCATGAAATCACCAACTAATCCTCTCACATATTCTTTTCTTCTATCATATTGTAATTATCCTTCTTCTATATTTTCTTTTTTTATCCAGTGGTTAGTTTGACCTAATGTGGGTTAAATCAAGATAATATGAATGAAATATTGATGGATGTGGTGTTCTCATTCATTTTAGGGTCTCTCTTTTGTTTAGTTGTGGTTTCCAACCATAATCACGAAGTTTCCAATAATGAGGTAGGTGGTACTATGATTTATCATTATATATTTGAGTTTAGTTTGATTTATTTTCTTAATAAATCGATTATATTATTTTTGGGTTGTGTAAATCATTTTTTCAATGTGTTTTGGTTAAAAAGAAGGTTTAAAAAATATTTTCCTATAAAAAATAGTTTCATTTCATATGTGTTTTTATTAATGTATGTGTGTATATGTATGTGGGTTTTATGTTTCAATGGTAATTTAATTGAGAATAAGGTAATCCTAGGTATCTTGGTGGGAATAATAGGATTAGTATTTTAGGTTAATCATTTGGGTTAATGCCTAGTTCATGTCAAATTATACATTGTAAATCACTAACATAATAAATTAGGAGGCCAGTTGGGGAACACTATACATTAGGATGTGGTTCCCCTCAATTTGATCATGCACAAGGATGCTTGTGGTTTTTTAGATGTATTAATCATCAAGGATAAATGATCCTAGAACCCCCAAAATTCTATTACATAATAGAATTCCTTTTGTGATCATGCTATGATCACCATTTAACTTGTTATCATATTTATTTTTCTTTTTTAATATTATTTATTGTTTTCTTTTAAAAATTGTATTTTCCTTTTAAAAAAATCATGTAAATTTTTATTATTATGTTAATTCATTTAATCGCTTTTGTTGTTATCTTAAATGGAATTTGGATCACATATTAAATACACCTATTTTTCTATGTTGACTATGTTATGATGAAACCATGTAAAGGTAATTTATCCATCTATGGTGATGGTGACCCATATTCATGTGGTATCCTTTTTGAAAATTGTTAGTGGATATAGAATGTTTGTGTTTAAAATCTTGTTTCATAAAGACATGGAAACACATTTTTCTTCCCATCCCATTAAACCTTTTTTATTTTTAACTTGGATGTATTAAATGTTAAACTCATGTTTTATCATTTATAATTTTTTATAGGATGTTATTTATAAACATGTGTGTTGTTATGGTGGATTATTATGGGAGAAATAGTTACTAGATGTAATGCATGGTACCCATGAACTAGGCCCCTACCTGTGTAGATTGAAAATTACCTTAAGGCCTTGCCAGAGACCTAGTCGGGTGTCAAGATTGATGGTAGCATAGCTTTGGTCATGAAAGAATTGTATTAGAGACATGTAGTACATTTTTGTGTTTTTTTATTTGAGGTAGTCTAGATAGAACAAACCTACGATTGTTGACGATTGGGGTTCTAGTTGTGAGTTGGGTGTTTGACCAACACACCTCCGAATAGGTTTAGGTCACCATGAAATGTTCTAGATTTTATTTGGAATATAATCTATAAGTGAGGTATATTTTGTGGACTATGAATGGACACTGAGTGGTGGTGGAGTTGTTTGACTTGATATTGTGATTTTTATGGTTTGGAATTAACATGTGAATGTTTTTGGGAGTTTTTTTGCTCTAAATATTTTTTACATTATGTTGATGGTTTCCCTGTGTTTTTCGATTATTATAGAATTGTGTCTCCCCAATGATTTCTTGTGGTACCATGTGTTGTTTCATGAGAGTGTTCTCCATCAGTAGTTGATCAATGATTAGTAGAGCTAATGGTTCAGTATATCTGGTCATTGGTTATGGGAGAGAGCTATGACAATTATTATGTAATTAAATCATAACAACGTCCTTAGGAAGAAAAATATCTGGAGTTTTAGAAGAACATCCCACCTTTATTATAGTGTATAATGGATCTATAGGAGGTTGATGATTTTTTAGAAAATATTAAGTGTATTTTTTGGTATCTGGATACACCATAAATAGTCAATATGAAATGGGTTTCCTTTTTTTGAAGGTCCGAGTTGGATGTGATGGGACACAATGTTTCAATCTAGGACCATGAGAATTTTTGTATGAAATACATCAATTTCATATTCAATGATTAATATTCCACTGATTCAATATCTATTTCCATGACTCAGGTTTTGGTAGATCACTACTAAATGAATCATACCATGTTGGAGTATGCCAACCACTTTGCGACATTAGTTTTTTTCACACAAGGTATCGTCTAATGTGCAGTTAAAGGCTCAGTGGTTTGAATTGGTCTTGTGGCCAAACATGTCATCCTAGGTTTTCATATTTAACCTGAAGACATATAATGAGATAGAAGAATATTGGAGGTAGTTTTTCTGAAAATTTTGGTTTTAAGGGGAAATTTCAATTGTGGGTGAGGGTCATGCTGGTTCATGTAAATATAAAAGGAATAGTGATGAGAATTAGATGATGGGAGGTTGTAGCTTAGTACATCATTCCCAACCACCTTTGTCTACTGCCTTAAATATTTGTCCAGTCTGATGCCATCAGTGGGGGGAGGTTTGGGGATGTTCGGTCAGGATATCCAATCCCATGTAGACCTTTCCATCGATGTGGAATTATGGGGAACATATAGAGGTATTGAATACATTCACCCACATAATAGGTTGCTGAATGTAGTTCATCATCAATTGAAAATACAATCATGTAAGATACATCCATGATCTCGGGATCATGACGTAGAGGTCGTGGTGGTAATACTAGATCTCTAATTGGAGATATTAATCATATGGTATATTCCTTGGTCAGTAGTCATTCTCAATCCCAACTAGAGATGATAATCAAAACTATAATGGATCAAATTTTCTGGTATTCAGATACGACACCTTTACTGGTTCGTGTTACAATTCTTATTTAATCAGCCATTGATGATGTGTTATTTGGAATGGTTGCTTCAAACACCTTAATTTCTATATTTCTTGTAGAATTTTTGAAATTTCAGAATGAAATAAGTCTGTATGTAATAGAATTACTGATGCCTCATCGTAAGAAATAATTTTAGAGTTTTAGGTTTGCAACGCATTCCCCCACTCTATTAGGAGATGATATGGAATAATATTTTCTTGTTCTCGAGATGGATGACTTTTAAATGATCCTTTTCTTGGATTTGATATTTCTTTTTTAAGAACATATTGATTTTTATAATTGGTGTGTGAGATTTGTGGAACCTAATTGGAGTAATAAAGTTTCACAAGGTTATTTGGATCATCAGTCCTGACATGATGGACATCCACTTCTAAAGTTTTGAAATCTCATTTTTCATTTTTCATTACTTGTGTTGGACTATGGTGATAATGGTTCTTATGGTGGATTGCCTTATATGGTGGATAATATTTAGGATGTGTTTCTAGATGATTTCTGAAGGTTTCCTCCTGATTAGGATGTGGAGTTTTATATTGATTTTAAATTAGTAATACAGCCAATATCACATCCCTCATACCATAGTTCCCCCAAAAAATTGATGAAATTAATGACAGAACTGGATGATTTGGTATCCCAATGATACATTTTCCAAATTTTATCACCACAGGATACTTGAGTGTTGTATCCAAAAATAGAGGATGGATATATAATATTTTACATTGACAATAAACTGTTTAATAAGGTAAAAATAATGAGCAAATATCCCTTTCCACATATTGATGAACTCTTTGACCAACTTAATTGGGAATGTTGGTTTTCCTAGATCATCCATTGTTATGGGTATCATTAGGTTAGATTTAGATAGTCGTATTTCTCAGATCATGACATCCAAAATAAGTAGGTCTATTTATATTATTTCTTCATGTAATTTGGGATGAGAAGTTCTCCATTAGTATTCACGGCTCTTATGAAAAGGTTGTTCCATAAATACCTCGACTTTTTTTGTTATGGTGTTTTAGGAAATCATGATGGTATACTCAAAGAGAAAGGGATAGCAAGATATGAACATGAAGAACATTCTGAGCCACACCAAGATAATTATGTATATAGTTTCTCACTATGTTCACAATCTGAATTAGGGAGGTAAATTATTTGGTCCTTGTGATCTCATAAGGTTGTTTTTCCATGGACCCTAAAGAGATAAAACCAGTGATGTGATTGAAGAAATTGAGAATTTTTTCTGAAATCATGATGTTTTTTTGCAAGGAATGGTATCACAAGTAGTTTTTCAGATCTATTTCTTGCCATACTATTCTCATGACAAATTTTACCCAAAAATGCGATTGGTTATAGTAATTCACATAATTTATGTCCTCCCATAATGATATTAAGCCTTCATTTTCCATATCCCCTATTTTAATTTTTCTAAAATATGGTAAGGTATACATAGTCTACTATGATACCTTAGGTATATGACTTGAATGTCTGTTAATACTGGATAAACATGCAGTGTCGTATGGTTTTCGCTAACTCCAAAAACACAAAATAAAATAACGAACCAATGAACATGAATTGGCAGTAATGATGATTTTTTGATGATGCTTAGCAATTATATCATATGGGATACGATCTTAGACAACTCATATGATAATAGTGTGGAGTACATTTTCTCTCATATGGATGTAAATAAGACACATAGCCATTGGTTTGAGTACCTTCAGGGGTTTGATTTCTAAATTGTATATACCATAGGAAAAGAGAATCTTATATTAGATGATATGAGTAATAAAGTGTCAAATTAATTATTGAAAGAGTCCAGTAATTAGTGGAGTGCGATGAGGCTTTTACCAAGATGCATATGGAAGACATGATGCATAGTAGACATGATTTATTTGAATTCCGTCATCTAATTCCATCCCATCAGGGATTTTTGGGAGAAAATACTGGGGATGGGCTATAATTGTTCCTTATGAAACTAAAAAATGGGGGGGGGGGGGAAGAGCCCAATGATTTTTTGTTTTCATCTAATGTTATTTTCGTTTTCAAAATCATTTTTGGTGATGTTTTCATTGTTGAAGGTGGTGATAGAGGACATCCAATAGTCTTATAATGTTTTTCATCCTGGGCTAACAAAAAATGTTTCATTACATGAGAATCTAGTTTTGGTGGCACGTTATGAGATGAGAGAAAGATGAATTTGTATCACAGTGTTGTATTTATAATTAGATTAAATTTGTTCACTAGTGGCCCTCCAGTTTTCATTATCTACTCCCATTTCTAACCGGGATGTGGTAAGATGTCACCAAAAACATCTTCATTGTATTACATCATCTAACTCAGGGATGGAATTCTAAATGTAAGGGGATTTTCATATTTCAATTTGAGGAAATTTCATTCAAAATAGGGATTTCACCAAAGTGGATCAGCTAGGATGATTATATGATTAGTATAATGTTATTAACCATGGTTTTGCATCGATAATAATTTTAGAGAGGGGGCCCAATTTTTCAATTCGTTTCACAGGAGTCCATAAAATGGATATGGGGATATAGGTCAAACTCGACACAACATAATATATACAAATAGATGGTTATACACAGTGGAATACAATATACTGGATGATATTTTCATCCCATGAATTTTGGATTTTATAATATAATGGGATATCAAATTGCGAATAATCATATTATTTTATGAAAATACACCTTATTCCTCAATAATAATGTATCATCATGAGGTGCTTCCATTAGATGTTTTGATCACCATTGAGATGGACAAAGGTGGGTGGGGCCTCATTTTTCTGAATGAACCTAGTGCAGAAGGCACCAGATATATTCTAGTTGATCTTGTAGCATTTTTTGACATTTCAGAGTCACCAAAAATACTTTACTAATCAATGGAACTGATACATGGAATTCTATGTTGGTGATTTTGTGGTTTTAATGGTGTCCCCATTCCTAGGTCAATTTCATACTGGTACATAGGGGACATTAATTACAAGGCATGTCAAACCATATCAGGTTAAATAGATAATTTTTTAGAGGGAATATGGGTCAGATTTTCTAACTTGGTTGTCATCAATTAATGAAATATTCAATGCCTGACACCTAAAAAAGTATATTCCAAACACAACTAATATTCTGAATTGTGAAGAATAAGAACTAAATTATTATTTTTCCATGTTGGAGTGACCATCGGGGAGAGTACATTACCAATAGAATGTTATTTATGGGAATTTCATACCATTGATTCATATTCATTCACAGTATTGGGTTGATGAACATGATAAAATGGATCTAATGACATATGAGGAATGGTATTATCCACACATATTCAAATTTCATGCCTCGTTTTAACATTCTAAGGGAAGAATGTAGTCATAATGGAGAAAATTTCACAATATCATATTATTTTATTGTATTTTACATTTTATTTTTTTATCTTTCTATTATTCCCTTAATTTTTCTCTTCTAGATAAGTGGTAGTTTTGGTTTGAACATTAGGTGGCACTTGGTTAGAGGAATCTTTGAACTATCCCAGTAGAAACATTTCATCATTGATAGATCATCTATCAAAGTTTCACAACCTAGAACATGGGAATGAAGGATAACAATGATCCTAGAAATGTGGGTATGTCTAATGTGCATGGTTAGATTGATGGGTGTGAATCCTCTCTAGGAATCTATGTAGAATCTTATCCCTTTAGATAGTGGTGCGGCATGGTTGGAACACAATTAAGAAGATTGTGAATCTAAATCATGTGTCCTTCTAGGTCATTAAATTTTTTCAAATTCTAATTTTACCCATCCTATATTTTAGCAAAAAATCACCCTTTGATTTTCCCATTTAACATCACCATCCCTAGGCATTCCCCCTTTTACCTATCGAAGACCCCAATTTATTACATTTTTTGGTGTGGATCTTTACGAAAATATTATGCAATCCTCTTATATCCTATTTCCTTCATTATTCATGTTCTTCTCTATCTTCTATCTTGGTATTTCATCTTCTTATGGATAGGTTGACCTAATTTGGTTTCAATAAAGACTCTTTGGGTGATTTCATGATGTAATTTGTGTTCTCGTTCCATTTTAGAGTCCCTCTTTGTTGTGTATGTGGCTTCCAACTAGTTTTCGGATGCTTCCAGACAAGTGTTATGTGGCCCCATGCTTTGAAACTAATTTATGAATTTAACATATTTAATTAAATTTTTAAATGGGTTTTCAGAATAGTTTTTGTGATTTGAATCATGATTTAAAAAGGTTTTTCTATGCATTTGGGTTAAATGATGATTTTACCACTAAAATTGGTGAATTTTATGCTTGTTTCTATTTTTTAGTATGTATGTGTAAGTTGTAGTTCATGTGAATTCTAGAATATAATTTATGAAAATGAAGTGCTGGTTATCTATATGGGAAAACTAGTTCTACTATAGTAGTTGGATTTGAAGGGATGAGACCAATTCCCCTAGACGGATGGACACTACAACACTATGTAAACGAATGATGAGGATAGTTAGAGACCACTGGATATTGGGATGTGAATACAATATAGTGGCTCATGCACAATGACAATTATGGGTTTTCTATGTACTCATCACCAAGATAAATATACCCTTGAACCCCAATAACCCTACTATATTTGGAATTAACCATGGTTCCCATGATATTAATACAGTTTAGTTTTTATCATAATTTTATATTCTTTTATATTTTAAACCATGTTCTATTTTAAAATATTTATTTATCATTTAAAAAACATTCAATTTAGCTTTCCATATGATTTTAATTCCTGAAAACTCTTTTGGATGTAACATTTTGAGGTTTTTGTGGCCAACCTACATTCAACATCTGGTGTACATAGACCGTGATATGATTAAAAAATTTAATGAAAATTAAATCCACGGTGATGATGGTGGATCTAGTTTTTAGTGGTTATTCTTTTTTAAGGTGTTAGTGGAGGTGGAATATGGGTTTTGAAAATCATTTTTATTATATACATGGTTGTATAGTTGGTTTCCCTCCGCATTTTTACATTTTTATTTTTTCTTGGAATTTTAAAATATTATTACTCATGTTGTAGAATTTGTAATATTTTTTAGCTGATAAGATGTGATATATTACTCCTTGGGGTAATTATTATTTATTGTTATGGTTGAAATCATTTCAAAATATGGCTCTTGGTTCTTGGGCACTAGTTATCAACCTGTTGGGAACGAGAAAACCCATTGATCCTTTCTACGTATTGAATTTGGCATCGAGTTGGATGGTAGGATGGTACGGTTCGTGTCAAGGGTAAATTATACAATTTTATTTTATTACATTTTATTATATATTTGTATACATTTTTATCATATAATATTATTTTTAAGTGTTCCAAGACATAACATGTATTTTTTAAGTGATATTGGTCACTCAAATATCCATTCATTAAGTGAGAGTTTTTGATCATGGAATTTCTTTTCTAATCCTAGGATCTACGATAATAAAATTTAATAATTATGATTCAGATTATAATTTTTCAGTGAAATTTAATTTTTTAATCATATTATAATAATTTATTTAAACAATTTTATTTTGGAAATAATATATAGGGGTTTTCAAATCACTTTTCCATGTTTTGTCTTACCATCCACTTTTCTTGAAGATTAATTTTGTACATATTTAATTGTCCAATAATATATATTCATTTAATATTAATTGTTTTTAAAGGATTCCACATCCCATATTTAATTATTTCATTTGAAATGGTCATGTAATTTTTTCTATTCATGTCATTGATAAATTTGTTTCTATGAGATAAATTATATTTTTCAATTCTATTTTATATATCATATTCTAAATAATTTACTCTATTGGGGTTCATTCATAATTATATATATATATATATATAAAGCTATCGTTGATTGACTAATTTTTTTTAAATATTTATATTCTTCATCCATTCTATTTTGACATAAGAAAGGAATTATTTATGATTGTTTATTTTTTGTTTGAGTCAGCACCCTGAAATATTTTATCCAATAAACAAGGGTATGATAATTTGAAATCATAAAAATTATTTCTATGCATGGATTATGATCATGTCATTATATATTTGACAGGTATGTATACTCAGTGCACTACATGTTGTGAAAAAATAATTTCATAAATTTATATAGAATGTTTTCCCCTAAAATGAATGTTTCTTTGTTAACATTTTAGAATTTATTGGAATTAAGTATGTAGTTATTATAATATTTAATATTGTTGGAATGTTTAGTTTTTATTTTTTTATCATCCATGTTATATCACTCAATGGTTTTAATCATGTTTTCCCTATATTGACATGGGGAAAAGAGTTGATATTCTTTTGGATTACTGACTAGTAACATATGTTCACAATATGTAAAGATTACATATCTTTAATGACATGGATATCCTTATTTTTAACCACGAATATATATCTTGGGGAATGATATATGATGTATCTTCAAATATTATGGTAATATCAATAGACATAATCTGGTTACTCTTTGGGTATAAAATTATATACCCCCTCAATGAATCAAAAAGTCTCATGATATAGTATAATTATTATTTTAGATTATAACAATTCCCAATATAATATAATATCTTATAAGGAGGTATTTCTTTTCTATTATTGTTGTTATTCAAAATAAATTACATTAGCATGATATCGATATTAATGTTATCTAGGATTACATTTACTTTCATTGATATTTCATTTTCTTTTGATGAGCCAATTGTGGAAATATGATATATAATTATTCTATATATTATAATTACTCCATGTTTATTATGTGATTACATCAGTTTTATATATTCTATTATTAAGAAACTAAGATCACTACTTCTAATACATAAATTTACTTTTTTTATAAAGTAATGTATTACACAATATATCCTAACATGATAAATTCTATAAAGAATTTAATGAATATTTTGATGGATAAATATATATTAGTTAGTTTGTTATTTAATGGTGGAAATATCAGTTATTTTTGAGAGACATGGGATTTATTATATTAATTTTCTAATTAATTATTTTACTAATCCTAAATGTTCATGGAAATGTATGAAAATCAATATTTTCAATATTTCTTTTAATAATGGAATGATGGATTCATTTAATATATAGATTATATTGACTAATGATTATAAAGTTTGTGTTTAGGTCATCATATATGGGAGTGTGGGTATCAGGAATCGTAATTGATATAAGTTAATGTGTTGGATAATTTATAAGATTATGATGGTTATCGAGTATAAATTAAGGTTTGATAAGATAATTTTGACAGTAATTTGATATGTCTAGATATTAATTAAGTATTGAATATTATTTATTCATAATTTAATAATAAAAAATTTATTTGGGAATTTGGAAAAAAATACTATAGTGTAAATGCTAGGGATATATGTAAACGGGAATTTTAATTCCTGGACTACATCTTAATGTAATAGTTATTTATATATTGTTTGGTTCATTGAAAAATTTCATCCTTTTTGGGATACAACATGTTGATGTTGGATTTGGAATAGAAATACATTTGTATAACAACCCTGGAAAGTGTGGACTTGGTATCTAATAAATTGTTAGCTTGTGAACAACAAATAGGGCCAAATTCACACCACTATTTCCATTCCAATGGATATTATTTGTTTAATTAGTATGCTATTTATGATAAATTATTATATATTATAAAATTATGCGGTCAAATAAAATAACACAATATTTAATATAGGCTAGAATATTGAAATATAGATACTAATATGTCAAGGTTCAAATTAAATGAAATGTGAATTCTAATATAATCAATATGTTGGATTTTTATAGAGTAGATTCCAATTATATCATTATTAGAATTATTTATGAACGTTAATGGTTATTTAGGATTTATAGTTTTTTGAATGGATAAATAATTGTGAGTGTTACCTACTAAAAGTAATATATGTTGATAAAATAATTATATATGTAAAATTGAGGGTAGTATTTCATGATATGAGTCTTATACTACTTCTTTTGTAAGAACAACGATATAAAATTATTGTGTTATAATTTGATACCTATTGGTGTAGTATTATCTGATTCTTATTTGTGATAATTCTCACATAATTATCTTTAATCATATCAGCCCATTTTCCTTTAGTAAAGGAAATAACTATATGAAACCATTGGTGTTACAGCTGATGAGGAGGTCACCTCAATGAACAACCAATCCAATTGGGATATGGAGTTTGAAACCTTATTATTATGCCAAACCAGAGATCATATAAAATTATTAAAATAATTAAAATATTTTTTCTCTTAAAAACACTATATTGTAGAAATATAGAGACACAATAATGATCATGTGATGAAGATGTTCATGAAAATGAATTATAATTTCCTACAAATGAAAAATAAGGTAAGAATCATAGGGTAAATTTCCTTATAGGGAACAATTAATGAAAAAAGTGAGTAGAAAAATGTCATCATAATCCAAACAGTATGAAAATGTGATAATATGAAGACATTATTAATTTAATTACATGATATTTTGGGATTATGGGACTCAATATACCAATATAATGGAAAATGAGAGAAATATTCATAATAAACTAGGAGAATTGGAAAAACCATGTACAACTAATATTGATATATCATAGAGTAATTTTTGGTCTATATATTTTAATATATTATAAAATATATTTTTGATAAATATTTTATATTGAGTTGTTGACAAAAAAAAACATGTCATATGATAATAATATAAATCATTTTCATGTATTTTATGATGATATTCAGTGTCGATCATAAAACATACTTACTTTCTAGAATGAATTTTTAAATTACGAATGTGTTACCTATCATTATAAATCAATTATAATATTTTTCATGGTGACAAATCTCATTCCATAACCTAAACAATCCCATGATTATATGTAGAGGTATAGTTAATTATTCCTTCCTTATAAAAATTATTATGATTTTTTGAGATAAATTGAAAGTAAAAGATCTATTTATATTGTAAAAATGTATAACTATTAATTTTTAATATATGATAACACTCAAATAATTAAATATGTTGGATCAATTTCACCACCATAATATAGTTATCAATTTTTATCCTGATATATTTCGAAAAAAATAATAATATTTATTAAAAACTATTGAATTCTAGACATTGAATTAGAGGTTATAATTATAAAAAAAATTATAAAATATCTATATTATATAATTTAAGGTTACTTTTAATTTGAATGAAATTATATTACATTATGTAACATGTAAAATATGATACGTAATTATTATGAAAATTATGTTTCAATAAATTTATATTTTCTAAAATATTAATTTCTATTTAATGACAGTTATGAATATTGATGATAATTTATGTTTTATATTCATAAATTGTTAAAACAAATTCAGTATGATATCAAAAAAGAATAAGAATATATAATATTCAATAATGTATTTTTCTAATAAAATGGAAATTTCATTTCTTTTTTGGTATCTATTAAATGAATGAATTAAAAAAATGAATTTTTATATTTAAAATTAAAATAATATTTGGATTCATCATTGTAATATTTTATTCATTTTATTTTTTAGTAATTTTCTAAATAGAATGATTTTTATGTTAATGGTGAAAATTAGTGTTTTCCTAATTACATGACATCTATTTAATTAGTAGAATATAATATTGAATAATAAATTAATAAAAAAAATTCAGAAAAAATACATATTTTAATGTTTGGTGTTTAATTTAAAAAATGTTTTAATACAATTAAAAACCCATATATTCATATTTTATAATCTATGTAAAATTTAATCAAAAGTTATTTTAAATACATTATAAATGTATATTGTAAAATTATTTTCATCCACATTGGTAGATTTATTAAAATAAAATTGATTTAAAATCTTTAATAACTATTTAAAAATTATCTTATTCTTGATAAATTATTTTTAGTCATAAATAATGTTTTACATTTTGAAAAAAATTTATAATTTGATAAAATATAATAAGGTTAGTGTTATTTTTAAAAATATAAAGGGATAGAAACAGGAAAAAACTTTTCTATAATTTAGTCTATATGGTGTGTATGAAAATTATCATTTAAAACCCCATTTATTTCATATTTTTAGATCCACTTAACTTTTTTAACATGATCTCCATTTATATTAGGTTGAAATATTCTCTAAAAATGTAATTATTTCCCATTATAAAAAAATCATCCTGCCTCTATTTCAATGAAAAACTATGAATTCAGTTACCTTCTAAAACCATTCCTTTTATAAATATCATATATCAAGATTTCACTCTATTTATCTTAATGGTAAAATATATAAGTATATTCTATCCATTTCTGTGTGGGTTTCCTTGGAAATTTCATTAGTTCACAACATGGGTATTCAATTCTTCTCAACTGAATTATTTTATATATTTTCTTCCACAATAAACATCTTAAAATTCATAATTATTGTTATAATTATTTATGATATACTAATTATTATTATTCTATAAAAACAATATGTAATTACATTATCCCTTTTCTATAAATAAAGATTAAATTAGCATTCATGTGTTGTGAGATCCATCACCTCCACGATATAACAAATGTCATTTTCATTCACCTATTATTAGGATGAGATAAAAGGATAACTTTCTAAATAATTATTATATTTATATATTATTTATTAGTTTGATACAATAAAACATATTATTCGTTCATCTTATTCTATGGAAATTGGAATAGAAAACCATGCCTATATGTTCACCACCAACTCCATGGAATGATGGATTTTTAATTTTTAAATTCATCACATCACTAATGGATGAAAATTAAGATTAAATTAAATAATAAATATAATATTTATTATGTCATTTTTTAATAGTATTTTAATAAAACTATTTATGATAGAATTTCAAGATAATTATCGTCAGTTTAATCATTTAAAGCACGCCAAAGAAGAGGAAAATGATTTATTTTTTGTTACTATAATTGTATAAATTATATTATCTTAATAATTTTTTTCAAATAATGATATATTACAGAAATAATGAAAAAAATATTATTATCACACTTCTATTTTATTTATATTACATCTAAACTATCTCATATTCAATAATTAATCATGGTATGATCTTGTATAGGTCTGTTTAACCACGTAAAATGAAAAAATGAATATATATCATTATTGAAAATAGAAATATATTTAATGATGTAATATGATATAAATAATAATAAATTCCTATATGGAAATGATATATAAGTATTTAAATCATTAATATTGAAGAACCCATTAATTTTTTTTGAATCACAAAAACACGATCGTTGGTTATTTCACCGTTGTTTATAGTAATGAAAAAAATCATTGATTAAATTTGTTACTTTTATAAAAATAATTGAATATAAATTATAGTACATCTACATATGTCTGAATTATTAACGTTATAATAGGAATGAATCCTGGCACCATTTTTATGAAACAATTTCAAGGCAATAAATATTAAAGACGTGTTATTACAAATATAAATGACTAATTTAATAGTATATAATGATTTTATATATGTATTAAAATTGGTTATTATTAAGAAAAATTATATTATTTATGTAGTTAATGGAATTTATAATGTTATTCATGATTGTGGGTGCATGTGTATAATAATCTGGACAATTGGAATAGTTTCGGTCTAAAATTCCTCTCTATGAGACATTCCTGATATTATACATGTAATTTATTTTATCATGATTAAATACATCCTATATGAGACAAAATATTATTAATTCACTATTAATTTTTTAGTGTTTAATTACAAGATCACTCATTAAAAAGTTTTTTATTATTGTATTACACCGCCATTAATGTTTTCCTTACTCCAAAATGTTATTCTTCAAAAAAAATAAATGTTAAAAAATATATTTAATTTTTATGGGGTTCTATTTTATTAATATAATACTAATTATATATCAATTATATCATACTCCATCATTTGATAAAATAATAGAAAACATAATTCTTTCATTCATAAGACATCTTCCTCAAGTATCACCATAATGGTATGAGTTTTTGTCGACTAAATTTTCATTTATATTTAAATGATCATTCAACTGAACATATTTAATATAAGTTGGGTTCATACATAAAACTAATTTTACTATATTATATTTTTGAATTGTATAAATTTATACCAGATAAACTCCATTCAAAATGATATTAGGCCAAGGGATTATATTTTTGTCTGGGGATATTGATCACACTAATCTTTGTTTTTTTGATTGATAATGTTTCTCTATATGATTTTAAATTCCATTATTGATTTCTCCCACCATAAAAAATAATTATATTTCATTTTAGCACCATTTAAATTTCATAAAAATAGTTTTTTATTCATCTTATGATGTGAATTTTAAAAAATTCTATTTTGAATATAATAAAAAGTGTTTTTCCTTTTAATTTCAGAAGTTATATCTTTCACTCTTCATATCCGATGATAAAATATTTCAGAATTAATTAACAAAATACTAGATATTATGTTTATTTGTAATGTTTTTCCAAGGATTTCATGGTACCCATTCATATGATACATTTTAATGTGATGTTTAAATTTGTATTTTACATTAATGGTTAATATGTATTCTTAAATAACTACTATGATTATGCTTCTTTTTCTATTTATTTAATAAATTTATTTTTCCTAATATGGTTAATGCTTTGTCATTTTTCAATAAATAGGTACATATATTATCATTCAAATAATTTCAATCATGTTATCTAAAATGTTGAATAATTGTCTATTTTGATGACAGTCCTTTTGATGCCTTATTTTTATGGGGTTTTTTTATTTATGAGAATAACCACCAATAATTAATTTATATCACATGTGATATATTTTTTCATCATATAACACTCTTCCTCTTGATGTATTATGTTAATTTTTTACATAATGGAGATTACTATACACACATCACCCTATATGGTGTGAAAAATAACATTAGTGAAATTTAAAACAGACAATCTCTACTATGAAATAACATTTTTTTAACATATTGGAATTAATTGTAATTATGTGTGTTTTCAAATAAATACTGATGAATCATGGATAGTTTTTTTATATTGAATGAAATTTCACATTTATTGACTAGAATATTTTTAATCATGTTATCCTTAATATTGAGTTAGGGAAATGTATTGATATTCATGATGATATATGACTTTTAAAGAAAGATTATTTTGTTTTGAAATTTTGTATCATTGATTACATGGATAAAAATTTATTTATTTATTATTTGGTTCATTATTTAATTTTATACAATATAATTATTATTCTTATAGATAATTCATTGGTCTTAATCAATTAATTTATGGGGCATTAAATTTTATAGCTTATTAATGTATCTAATGGTTTCATTGGAAAAAATAGGTAATATTTTTTTGTATAATGTAAAATTCCACCCCTAAAAATTTGGAATGGGAAGAGGATGTAGGTGTTACTATACATAAAGTATATCTCAAAGACACCAATGGATTAAAATAAATTAGAATGGATTTATAAAATGTTGGGGAATACGTTTCCCTTGATAATAAATAAACCATATGAAGATAACCATAAAAAACATCTATATGATGCATGAGTACAAAATATAACTCAAAATAAAGAAACAAAAAAATATTAGAGTATAATATGGAAAAAATCTGACAATGTTAATACGAACATATTCAAAAAAGAAACCCAATTACCAAATTCAACAACTCACAATTCCCAACATGATCTAAGCTTCTATATGATAGTCCATCTTCAACGTATCACGATGCATCACTAAAGAAACGAGATTCCCTACTATTATCAATCTATCAATAGATAACCTTTATAAATGATAACAATTCACAATAAATTTGGTCATTATTAAGTTAATAAGTTATATCCAATGACGTCCCAACTCATTCCACTATGGTATTACTTGTAGGAAAAATTATATGAAATATTTTATTAAATTTAAAAGAGATTATATATAACCCAAATCATTTTTCGTAGACGTTAATCAAAACAATTCTTACCTAACATTATCAAATCCATTTGGAATATCCTTTTTTATTTAAACTCAAATATTCATTCTTGGAATTACCAATTGTGGTGGATTTTCATGTCCATACATTTTCTGATTGATGGTGGTACTTCACATCCACTGTCCATCCCATTCATCCCATTCATCCCCACCACAACTATTTATTCATATATCATACCATGAAATTTACCAAAAAATCAATTCCAATTCCCATCATTTCCATAAAAATAGTATCTTTATTTTAAATTATTTAAAAAAATAAAATTCAAGCATCAAAAAAACCATAAATTTAAAATCATCATATTAATATTCAATAAAATTGGGTCATCTAAAAACAATTCATAATTCATAATTCATAAGAAAATACTATTGTTTAATTTTCATAAAGAATTGAAAATTTATTTCCAAATAATTTAAAATAATTCATTAAATTAAAACTAAGCTTCCATGTTCATATCACGTTTAATCATGATTGAATCCACATAACACTCTAATAGTGGTAGAAAATATGAAAGTAAATATGACTTCCACAACCTAGTTTAGAAAATTTAGTTGAAAACAAAAAATGTTTCCCCATAAAAAAATTAAATATGATATAATTAAAAGATTAAAAATAATTTAGACTATATCTGTCTATAATATATTATATTAATGTTTTAGAGAGAGTGGAGGAGGATATATCTACAGAAAAAAGATGAATAATGAGAACATTCCGGCTAAACATGATCTCTAACAGTATGTGTATCACCAGAAACACTCTTCCATGTCAAATGGTATATACTCTCATTTAATGGTAGAAAAATGAATTCTTATTAAGGGAATAATAAGGTATAATAATTGATAAATTTCAAATTTCAATTTAGTTCTATGGTTTTCATATATAAATCTGTACAATGCGTTATTAGATTATAGAGTTAGACATACAATGCAATAACATTAAATGAGATACTATTTCAACCCATGTCATGCATGGTTGGATAGTGTGGAAAGACAAACCATCGTCCAATCACTTATTTCCACACAATCTTAGAGTGAGTGGTTTATATTCGGTATCCAAATAGTTCTGTTAAAAAAACTCCAATTCTGCACCATCCTAGTTATAACTATCTTCTAATTCATGGTTTCTAAGAGAAATTTCAAAGATTCTATTATCCATTCTCTAATCGCGCGCCTTCAAAAAAGAATCCAAAACATGAAAAAGATCCCCTAAACCTCCCAGTAAATAACGTGATTATTTATTTACATGTAAAATAATTAAATAATTGACCAAGTACATAAAACCAGAGACAAACATATTCCTCTTCTCACAATAGGATGGTCTCTTGGATGTAAGCATGTTTAGTATATTTTTTGTGCAATACAATATGAAATCCATCATTATGAAATTATTATTATACATATAAAGGATTTAAAATAAAATCATGGATAGAAAAGTCTCTCATTGAGATTTTATAGTGGGTTAATAATGTTTACATATTCCTATAATAATATTAAAACCATGATTATTCCATCAATACCTATGATGTACGTTTCCCCTTACATATAATTTGAGATCACCCATCATTTTTATATATTTCATATTTCAATGATAAAAACATTTACACATAGTATTATTAAAAATATTGATTATTTTGGTAATTTATATGATATGTTAAATATATATTATGGAATAACATGTTTTAGGTGTAGTGATTAAATTTTACATTAGTTAACAATAAAATAGGTTTTATATGATTTCATTTTTCACAAACTATCTAAATCCATAAACCCTAATGTTATTGAGAATTTATGAAATTAGATGTTTTCAATAGTTCATTTAAATATGATAATGGTTTGTATTAGAATGTATTGTCTGCATTAGATAAATTATTCTATGTATATGTTAATGGAATTATATATAGGACTACAGGTCTCAGGATTAACTATCATATAAAATTATTTTTATTAAAAATATTATTGAATGGCCATTAAAATATATAATGTTGTTGGGAAACTAAATATTCTACATCCAATAATAATTGTAGTGCAATGAATAGGAACACATGGTTTTGATTCTATTATTTTATTATGACTATGTCGTTAATTATTTGTCCCACAATAAGATTTTGTGGTATTTAATTATTTAGATAAATATAATTTCATTGATAACATTTATCATACCCAAAAATATGTTTTAATGAACCACTATAAAATATTAGAGTATCAATATATTAAAATCACTGCTTTTCCACTTGATTAGAGGGTTAATGATTTAACCCATTATTAAAAATATGTATAATGATATTTTATTTAACTCTTTGGAAATACGTAATCAATTTTTTGTAATTTAATTATATTATTAAAAAATATTTCCTCTAAAAAAATTATTTTTCATGAATTTTGTGTTTTGATATGAAAATAAATTTACTCCTATGTTATAAAATTATTTTTATAAAATTTATATTATTTTTTGAATCATCATGTCAATATTAGGATATGATGAATTATTAGTTATTTTTTATGTAAATTTTCTTTTCATAAATAATTAAAAAATATATATTTTTTGAAAACACTATCATAACTTTTATTTAAAAAAACAATATAAAAAAAATCCATTCTATTTATCATATATTAGTTAAGTGAAATAAAATAAATTTATTTGATATATATTAATTAACTCCATTAGGATCATATTTTTAAAGGATTTTTATATGAGTCTATTTTACGCTTAAAATCATTGTTATGGGAAAACTTTTTTCATCGTGTTTTTAGGTTTATTATTAAGTAATTTGTAAAAGATCATAGAATTGAATTTTTTAATGGTGTTACATAGTTTTAATCAAGATGTTAAAATTTGTCAAATAAGATCCATTTTTTATAATTAATAATAATCTTCCAAATAAATTCACCAATGTAATGGTAATACGAGTAAAATATGAATAAATCATTTGAAAAAATGCATTACAATTTCTATAACACTTCCATTTATACTATGAAATGATTTTATTTGGATTATTTTCATTTATTTTATGAATATATGGAATCTTGGAGCCATTTATCATTTATATTGGCCTTCATATAAATTAATGAAATGAATAAATACAAAATGTTACTCTCCTGAATTTAATATATATATAATAATAATTGTCCTTTAAGATAAAATGAGGTCATGATTCATTTTCATATTTATATTGAAATATATATTACTATGTTTAATTTTTTTTATACTTTTTATGGAGTAAATAATATCCTTCAACTATTTTGTCATGCTGAAACAATGCTCTTAGAGGTTGTAGAAAAATAATTAATATAAATTTAAAAAAATTAAATGCAATTTTTTTAAGACAGTTATAGAATCAAAAAAATTATAAAGATTAATATAACATATTAATGGTATTTGAATGGTTTTTATTCAAAATTAATCACTATCTTCATTATTATAAAATCAAATTTAATGAATAGTCTCAAATTGGGATTAATGAGATATTATAAACATTATATATTTTCATTATATTAAAATATTAGAAATCATGAGAGAGGAAAAGGTGGATAATATAAGGTTTCAATAGTCACCCCTTTTCCATTCTTGAGAAAATTTTAAACTATAATGTAGAATTAAGACCCTTTATGATTGATAAATTAGTTACTGTGGAATTGGGTAAAATTCATTAACCAAAGGATTATATGGAAATTATATAGTTGAAATAAAAATTATACTATATTAATTTATATGATGACGAGACATAAAATTATTCTATATTTTAATTTAATTTATTCCTACATAGTGATACATTAAAATAAAAAAGAAGTTAATATATTTTAATCATTTTTTTAATAATATATTTTTTATGTCATTAAATATTTTAAGGAACAATATCTCTTATCTTCTATATGAATTCTAGATAAACTTATATATATTAAACCCTAAAAATTAAAATTCTATTTATCCTTATCCCAGTTCTAATGGTTATAGTATTCCATAATGTCCAGCCCTAGGCCCCTTGATACGATATATAATGGATCACTTCCAAAAATGATATAATAATGATCACCGGGAATTATAATTTTTATTATTATATTACCAGCTTCAATTCGTTATTAACCATTTTAGTATAATAAATATTTAATATATGATATAAATATATATTATCTCTTTTATATCATAATATTTATCCATATCCATCTACATCAAATGGGATACAAAATTGTCATTCGTGTCTACGGTGGACAACCACCAAACATAATGATGTTATTTTTTCTCTATTACTACTTCAAATGGATTGTAATAATGATGAAACAAATGAATATATATATATATATATGATATTTTGAAATAAATTTTCTACAAACATTATAATATCATTTCCACCATCCATCATTTTCATATGATAAATAAGGATAGCGTCGATCGTGAGTTTGTTTAGACTTCCACCTCCATAAAGTGATGTGATATATTCTTAATTTATAATTTAAATTTAATATAATATGGATATATTTAATTAAATTATTTTATATATATGATATTATAAAAAATTTTAAAAAGCTTATTTATTATTTATATTTATTTAACTCTATTATGGATATTGTTAAAACAATGCTCATGCATACAAATTCCCTACTATCTCTATGAATAGTGTAATTCATCTTTCTATATCTCCATTGTATTGATAATTATACATAAATATAATGAATTTAAATTATATTAATATATTTTTATCAATTTTTGATATTAAGAAATTTTAATCAAGACTTAATTTTTAGAATATCTAAATGAAATTTCTCATAAAAAGTGATGCTCTTGACACACAAAACATTAATAATAATAAATATTATAACTTAATGGGAGAAAATATGTTATAAATATATCATATATGATATTATAGATATATATATGGTTAAATTATGAAATTATAATAAATACTAATTTATTCCAAATGATGTTAAAAAAATTTTCATTGCATGTCAAACATGATGTAATAAATTTCATCTTAATTTCTACTCCATTGTGATATATTTTTTATTATATGAATTTTAAAATTTATATTGGGAATATAATAACTTCTTTATATGATTAATATTAACATCAATATATTCATTAGTCTTTATTTTATATTTAATATTACAGTTCCAAAATTATATAATTTAAATGTCACCAATTTTTATGAATTTATCTTACAATCTCATTTTTTTCTATTAATTTTATTTTTAACAGAGTCTTTTCATATATACTTACTGAATTATATATGTTTTCTTATATTATATATAATAATAAGGATTACATGTATTATTTCATCTCATCCACTATTTAGTACAATTATCAAAAAATTATTTTTTAAATGAATAAATACTTATTATTTCAAATCTTGATCAGGTGTCTTTTTTTTCATTGTCTATATTTTTCTAAAGTCGTTTTTTGTATAAAATTGTTTATTTCGGAAATTTTATGATATATTTGAACATATAAAATGAATTATACCAACCATTATAATTTTTTAAATAGTTATAATTTTTTAATTTCATTACTATAATTGAAAATACTAATTTTTAACATATATGATATTAACGGGAATTCGATCTCCATAACAATTTTTTGATATTCACCCTATTTGAAAAGTATTCAACTTTTTAAAAAAACATAATTGAAACAATTTTTAAACTATTTAATACATTTCTATCAGTCAACAAATTACATGAATCAATTATAAATGATATATTTTTTTATGAATTGACCGTCATATTTTAACCCATTTTAAAATTGTTGTCATTAAAATTTTCATTATTAATTTTAATTGTTTTTCCCATATTTTTAAAGAGATAAAATTTCTCATAATTATCAATATTTTATTTGTCATATATTCTATTATTGACTATGAAATATATTATTTTTACATATGATTTATTTTTTTGTAATGTATTATTATCTATAGAAATATTTATATTTACTATCGATTACTCTATATTGATATTTTTTTATAAGTAATTTTATTTATGAATTAAATCATACATAAAATATGTGATGAATGTGTTGGAACATGTGTGATTAGTGCGACCTAGATTTATATATCCCCTCATTTCATTGTCAACACCCATGAGACAAATCAATTGTTTAACCTTATTAAATGGGGTTTTTAATGTAATCCAACTAATCGATTAACCGATATTATTGAAATGACTTTATGTTAAATATTTCATTTATTATGAGGTAATTAACTAAAAAATTATTAATTTATGACATTGAGAGTTCCGTTTTTATTACTCAAGAGATTAATCCTTATATATTATCTACGGGTGTATATTTTTCTTTGGTTACTGATTAAATGAAAAAAAAAATCTGATATTTACATTAACATGTTAATTATGCCATGTATATTCATGATGGGATTGGAAATAAGATATTATTATTGTGTATATTAGATAAAAAGAAAATTACTTCTATTTATATATTATTGATGAAGTATATTATGGATAATATCATATATGAGACAATTTTTTTATTCCATGTATATTATATTTAAATGTAATATAATAATTGTGTTTGTATATTATTATTAAATAATTAAAATCTAATAGATATTAACTATTGAGACCCATTTTATCTTTTTCCAATGTACTAAAGAATACCCCAACTATTGGATAATATAGTTGGGGTTTCTAATGTTATTATTTGAGAATGTCTAATAGAAACCTCAGTAACAATATTTAGAATGATTATAGTTCCCCAACGTATTATAATAACCCTTTTATATTATTTTTTAAAATAGTAAATTATAGGTATATTTATATTAAATATCAAAATTCAGGTTGATTATGAGACAACTTTATGTCTGAGTTACATAGTGACAGTGCAAAATAGATGAAATGGAACAGAACCACATTGTAAATATACCTATTTATCTATTAATAAAGCCAATATTAATATTAATTGAACTAATTAGGTCACATAATTTTAGGGAAGCTGAATCATGTTCTGAAAAATAACATTTTACATATATAGAAACATGTTATTAAATAATGTGCTTAACCTATATAGGATAGATTCATGTAATATAATAATCCTTCATTAATTTGACTACTAATCCATTTGTATCACATAAATGAATTAATTCCCTCAAAATGATAATTTTGAATAAAATTTACATTGATGATGGATATTTATCTGTGATTATAGGGTTGAAAATCAGCATTGTTGAAATTCTATATGTAAGGATGTTTTTTATTTCATTATATAAGTGTATCTTTGTCATCCCTCAAACAATGAAAATGGGTTTTCAATATAAATCATACATGAGAAAAAATTTATTACAATGACTATATATAGAAGTTCAATAAAATAGATACATTAATTGAGTATGAATCATCAATAGAATCTAGGCAATGAATTCACTTTGATGTGTGATTCATTTTGTGGTAATAATAACCATTTCTATGAAAAAGGTGGGTAAAAGAATATTTTCATTGATTATGATGAACATAACAAAATAAATATTAACAACAGGTATCATATAAATAAAGGGATTTAGATCAATACTAAAGGAAAATTACATTATGATACCTTATTCTACTCTCTAATTCAAAATTAATTATAAACATCACATGTCTATTGTTTTGAATATGTCAGTAAAAATATTTTCATTGAGGATATTGAGGAATTATATTTATGGAAAATGTTATGATATATATATATGTATAAACTGATTATAATGTTTTTTGTCTATATATACCTTGAAATATTCTAATACACATCTATGAATATGGTTAGATTCACATTTCCATCATGGAATGTAGAACAAGGTGGATAATTCTCTCAGTTAGAAGGACCATGATAGTTTCTGCATGTTTAGGATTGAATGAGATCCAATAAATATGGATTTTTAATTTGTTTATTTTGGGATTTTTTTGGAAGGGGAAAGATCATATATTTCTTATATTAATGATCAACCATCAATCCAAGATAAAATTACGAAGTCAAAGATAAAATGTGGGGAATTATAATAAAATTTCAGGGATTGTTCATGAGTTCTCATATGGAAATTCTAGAACAATATGGTTCAATAATATGTGATCCATCAATAGAAAATTTTTAAGAATGAATTTTTTCATAAAGATAACAATTTAAAATTATCTAATTATACAATATGTAAATGAATTTGTAGATATATTAATGTTTTATATGATTAAATTTAATGAAATGGAATGTTACATAGTTTGTATCGTGATTCCAACTGCGTTAGAGTGTTAAAGATATGAGAGATAATTCAAAGTTGGTGTAATGCCATATAATTATATAAAAATAAAATTTTATTCAATATTAGATTTAAAATTAAGCATTGAACTTATAATTCATTACATGGAATAACATGATTCTTCGATATAATTTGTTACACAAGTGACCAAATTTTACTAAACAATAATAAAATACTAATATTATTATAAAAAATGATAGTTAGTTATTAATCATTGGATTAATGGGAATTATTTTTAATAACTGAAAAATTAAAATATATATTTTACAATTATTTATTATTTATTTTTGGAGTTTTAATAAAATAATAATCAATTGAAATAAAAATATATGTATACTCAGAATCAACATTTTTTCTAATAGAAAATTTAATCATTATTGGAACTCATAATATAAAACTAATTCATTCTGTATTTATAAATTTATATTCAAAAATAAAATTCATATTTTAAAATTTAATATAAAAATTATCTTACGGTTCATTTTTTTATTTTACTGAGGAGATTCTTTTTTGGTGGAATAATGAAAATACTTAATTTTATTCAAAAACCTCATTTACATTTAAATAATGTATAATGGTAAATTATATTTTGAATTAATTTTAATATAATAATAGATCAATATTAAAAATATTAATCCAATTATGGTCATTATAATATTTTTCATGTTGAATATAGATATAAAATAATTTCAATAATTTTATCATTTTCAATTTAAACATCTGATTTTTCGTCACGTCTATGCGATTGATATTAATTTTATTTATGCAATTCATGTGATGTGAGTTTCTAAAAATTTCTTCCATATATAGAATAATTATAATATATACTTTTTAATATGACCAATATAATTTTTTAAATTTATTTTACTTAAACAATTTAAATTTATTTACAACGATTAAGGTATAACCGAGTTTACATAGTGGTTGAACACAAAATATATGGTCTAAAATAATCTAATAACTTATGAAATCCCCATATTCTATTCATATTTATACCCATAACATCTTAGGATCGATTTTTTTGTTTTATATAGAAATTATTCCATGAATATGACATATAAAATATGTTACGTAAATAAAAAGGAAAAAAGGAACCTACAATACCATTAATATATATAAAGGTACAAGATTGGGAAAACATCATATGTTGGATAATAAATTTTAATTTTAAATTAAAATGATTTTTTTATCAATACAATTAGTCTTTTAATTTTGATAGATGAATTAGTTACTTAAAAATCATAAGAAACACCAACAAAAAAATTATTTAATTAATAAGAAAAAAATTAATACAAAATAATTTAAAGTGAACTAAATTGATTGAATTAATTCCTTACATTAATATTTGAAATTAAATATTCATGTCACACCATTTTAATCTTAATGGATTTAAATTATATTATTTTCTTGATTTTTTAAATTCAAATAAAATAAATAATTACATTTTTTACAATAATGTTATAAAATGTGACATATTATTAAATGGGTTAAAATTAATAAAAATCGTATATTATTCAAATTTATTTTTATATGTTAATAAGTATCATATATATTCCATTAATGAAAAATATAAAATTATTATTGAAAAAATTCAACCCTAAATAGTATTAAAAAATTTTGATGTTAGAGTTTATGAAGTGTTTTTGTGGGTACTGTGTGTTTCTATTAATATAACATTCGAACAAAAATGATATTATTATTTTATAATTTTGTAGTAATATTTATATTGAATGTGTATAAATATTATAATAATTATTTATGTAATTTATTTATAATTTAAAAATTACTTATGTCAGAAAACATGTTACAATAGTGAAAAACTAAAATGATAAAAATGGTGAAACATAGAAGTTATAGATGAATACTATAAAAATGAATTTATTTTTGTGTCATGGAGGTGTTTCATCACCACATAAAATATATAATAACTTATTATTCATTTTTGGAGCCTCATGTATTAATTGATACATCCCAATATTGAATACATTTGAGTACTCACAAGAATTCCACTCCACCTCACCTATAAAAGGGCTGTCAAACCCCCCCCCCCCACGTCACACCCTTGAATCCATTGGGCTAGTCCATCCACAGAAATTGTTTCTCACCAAAATCCGCCTACACATCCATGAATTGTCCTATTAGGTGGAATTCCATCAAAAAAAGTTTATAATGAAACCCAAATGAGGATCCCATAAGAAGATGTATATCTATTTTAAAAGATTTTTTATTTTATATCATTTTCCACCTACTTAAATTACATATATACAATGAATATATAAAAAATAACAATAATACTATATACTAATATGGTGTTATTTTAGGGTTATAACATAGAAATTCACATTCTTGCATCAAATGGGTTATGAAATCTTCATTGGTTTGTATGATAGATTACCACCTCACAAACTGATGTTGTTTGTTTTTGTATTACCACATTTCAATTTTGGGAATCCTATTGGAATAATAGATTATATATAATATAGATGATATTTATGATATTTATGAAGTAATTAATCTTTTTTAATAGTATATCACACGTTTTATGTTGTTTTCGATTTTGAGAGAATACGATATTGTTAACTATGTGTATTTTGGACTACCTCCTAATGAATCAATGTGATTTTTTGAGGATTTATAAGGAATATAATAAGTAGGGGATTAATAAGAATATTTTATATATATAACATAACAATGATACAATATTGATAATAAATATTATTTAAATTTATTTCTTTCATCATGATATGAATATAAAAACATTATTCACGTGTACTTACAGTCTATCATCTACATAAATAGTGTATTACATTACTTATCACCAAATTTTAGGATTTATATAAACAAATATTTAATTAATATATAGGTTATTTGTATAATGGTTTACCTTATAGAGATGATTAAATAATTAACTATGTAAGAGAAAAATATATCAATTTAAAACATACAAAAAAATCCATTACCAACCGAAACAATGAAAACAATGAGTTATTATGATAAAAAAGGTGGTATTATGTATTGAAAGGATAATATATGATATCATAAATATATAATTGTTTCTTATGTTAATAACATGAATAAAAAAATCATCCATGAAATTTTAGAATGTTTGATTAAGGAAAAGTGTGATTTAAGGGATTTCGTCTCAATTTGATTTCATTGGAGCTTCTAGTAATGTTAGGAACCAATTTACATCATTATGCTTTATATATATTGCCATTTATTTTTAATATCATGAATAATTATTTCCTCTTTTTTTATGTTTAAATTATTTTTTCTAAGTGGATTTAAGTGTCACTTTCTATCCCACAAATGTATCACCCATGCTTTCCCAAGGCTTCCTCCAATAGGATGATTCATAATGACTAGCACCGAGTGGAAATATGAAAAAAACTATATTCATTAAACTAATTTACTTGTACATATTCACACATATTCAATCCAACACTTTGATTCAAATTAAACCAACTGAAACAAATGTGCCCATATATATATAATCCCACAACAGAGTATGGTAGTAAAGCACTGAATATGAAAAAGGGGGAAAATACAATCCTAACAAAAACTATAAAGATTCAAAACTACTCCATGGTAATGTAATATGATCAAACAAACAATCTAGAAAAAAACCCCTATAAATCATGCTTAATATAAGATCCACCAACCCTATATCACCCTAGGACACTATCAAAAGGGATGTCATCTGAATATCACACGACGTGTGCAGGCAGGGCACAACTGGGGTGAGTATAACAATATACAATCTGACTCCTAAAAAACAATAAACACAAAGAATATAATATATATTTAAAAGTTTAATAATATAAAAAATATTGTATAGCATAAAAAACCATGATATTAAGAGGATAAGCACAATGCCATATGCCGGTAAGAACCAACTACCACCACAATATTCTTCTAAAAGAAACACACATTCTAGGAGAATCCAATCCAAAACCCATGTTATCACCAAATAAACTCATTCAAGTTGATAATATCATTTTGGCCCTTCCATGGAAACATACTAGTCTCAGAAAACCTATTACTCAGAAACGGGGTTAATGCCCAGAACCATTGGGGGACACCACAATCCCAATATCGTACAACAATTTATATAGGGGGTTGTATACCAATTATACTGTGAACCACACTGATATGGCCTATTGTATGGGGTACCAATGCTATACACAAGGATTTATTCTGATACTATAAACCCCCCATAGGATATAATGATGATACATGATCACGCTCTAGACTCACGAATGGACTCCAAAAACTCTATTTGAGGATCATTCTCTAGAGGGGATCAGTATCATGTAATGTAGATGTAATTACATATTTTACAACTATGATAAATCACCATGGGTTACTCACTCAGCCAACACATCCGTAAACTAAAAATACTATGATCTCAAAGCTATCTATAAGGGAGTACATGGTGTGTAGGTAGAGTACTCATCATGACTTGAACTACCTGGATTTTAACATGGGTTCATTCCTCACTATACATGTATGTATCAATGTACACAATGTGTAGGTAAATTAAATGTCATGTAGAGATCATTTTACACCTTTCATGTATCTCATGTTCATTCCCCTATACACCTTTCCATTCTTTGTACACCGTGATGTGTCCATGTTGGTGTATTGGATGCAGATTAGCCTGTGTACTATTGGACATGTCCATGTACCCTCTAAGGTACATGATGAGACTCCTATGATGTGTTATATGGTGTAATATGGGGTCACACCACATGTGATTGGGTCACACGTCTAGTGATACAGTCACATGACATGTGACATTGTCACGTTGAGGATGATGTTTTTCTCTTATTTAGAAATCATATTGTAGTACAAAGTTTCCAACAATGTATTTGTTCCTCAGAAACATTCCATTTAATGTAGAATTTAATTGAACCCATTATCAGTTCACAAGTTGAATGGAACATCCACCAATTATTTCAATCACATTAAAAACATCAAATCTTGGGTTGATCATATTTATCATCCATCATTCAAAAAATTATTGCCTCCCAAATAGATTGGGAATCATCCTCCACCTTCTGTTTCCCCATGCGCTACATTGGAAAACTAAAAACCTCTATTTGGTTAGATTCTCTCTCAATCTATCCACTATAATTCTTAATTTTGAAATTGAATCCTCCATCACAAGCCATCCCTATGGTATCTAACTATTGCGTCAAATAGTGGTCGTAAAATAGTTCGATACCCAGTATTGGTTAAACCGATATAAAAATAAAATACCAGCTATGATTGAATGAGACAATGAGGGAGAATTCCATAATCCATGAAAAGTGACAAATCAGCATTAGCCTTTTTCATTCTCCCTCAATCCCTTATTATAGAGATTGATGGACGAAGAGGAATAAAATAAAATAAAAAAATAAAATAAATCAAAATAATTAAATATACCCTTAATCTATAGATCAATTTTAACCATGTAATTTACCCTAGTTTTATTGGGATAAATGGATTGAGTTAAATTTAACAAATCAAACATCCTACCTAGATTTTGGACCGATCACTGATGAACAATAGTCATGTGTTTTCATCGTTGATGAGATAGATGAACTCTATTGGCACTATGATACATGATCAGGAACTAATCCATCATATCATTCCATGAATTACATCATCTAATGGTAATCTAGATCTCTAGGGTTTGAGCATCAAACCCTAAGAAATAATTATAACCATATATTTAATGATGAGAAAGTTGATGTTTCAAGTAAAATAAATTAAAACTATTAAATATTTTATAATATTAATTCCATTACAATGAATTTTTTTGAAAAACTCCATGAGTTGAAAATATTATGTCACTCATAGGGTAAAATATATGTTTTCAATAAAACATTGCACATAAAATTTTGATATAATTCCCTGTTGAAGAGTTACTAAACATTATTAGAAAAACTGAACATGTTTATTATTTAATGCATTTAATATATTTAAAACAATTATTCCATGAATTTCATGCCACATGATCACAATCCTTATCAGTTCTCAGTCTTGAAATGAATCTATATAATATCATATAATAATACATGAAAAACACGAGTCACTACATTCTCCCCACTTTAAATATTATCATCCCAAAAAGAGAAAATCATACTCAAACATTAGGATTTTGGTCTCACAAAATGTAATTCCCCTTGTATTTTCCCTGACCTAGACGAAACTAAACCGGTTCCCCACACCAAGTTATCACATGACATCAAATGCACCTCCCCATACACTAGATTTGTTTGACTAGCTGTGAGGGTGTAATATGTCAACTGCGCAGACTATACCCTTTTTAACAGAGTAAGACACAGAAAAACAATATATAAATAGTAGAAAAAATCTGAACAGCCAATAAACATTCATAATCATTGAATTCCCCAATGGGCTACAGAAACAATAAAATAAAAAAATTTCATGACCTTGTAGTAGTGAAATGTGAAAGAAACCCAAAATAACACAAATTTACAAAAATCCTAATTGGTCCAAACATTTAGTCTAGATCCTTCCCCTTGTACATCTCAAGCCCAAATCCACAACCTATTATAGGTACTATTTCCTTGTCCCGACCTGCATCCAAAAGAATTACTCAGTTACCCAATGGTAGCCCGACCTGGGTGTGAGTACAAAACTCAGTAGGCCACCACCAACTGTGTATAGAAAATATCCAGTCTAATAGATAGTGCATGAAATTAAAAATGTAATGGTAAATAGAAAAAGTAAAAATTATGTTCCATTAGATATCAAAGAATAGATTAATTAATTCATAGAATTTAAAACTTCTTCATTTCATATAACATCTTCATTACATAAGCCATTTTGATCACATTTTCCATTGGTTAGGCATAATTACAATCTACAAAAGGTTTTATAGAAATAAATCACAATGAATAATGGAAATAAATCAAGTACATATCTCACTAGGGATCCACATATCTTATCAACACATTATCCATAGCTTTATTCATTGGTTAGGGTGGAAGTAAACCGTTAGAGTAATAGAGCCTTTGTCCCCTTCTCTAACCTATACATTTACTGGGTGGTGTTTAGAGCCGTAGTCTAACTCACCTCATGGGCATAGAACCTCAAGAAATTAACCTAATCAACCATGATATGTCCACATGATTATTTTTAAAATCACCACATCCACACCAAAACCCAATAGAACATAACCAATTACATTGGATACAATCAATCACCATGAATAAAAATCAACATGGGAATTAATACTATTCCATAACCCATAAACATATTTACCAATTAAAATTCAAATTCATTTATCCAAGTTCCCTATATTGTTCCTTAAAGATTTTAATTTATGAAAAATCTTCTATGACTTAGCCAAATTCATTAATGAATATAAATTTACCTATTTAACCCATTTATCATTTCACAATAATTTACAAAAAAACTCATTACAAATACATCTTCCATATCTCATAACACAACCAATTATTACATTAATCCATTTGTTGTATCACAATTCACATGTATTAACCCATTCAATATACTAATCAATTTCATGTTTAAATTCCATCAACAAGCTCCCCACATCCCATTCCATCATCTAATTTTATGTTCACTATTTAATATGCACTAATCCTCTTACGCATTTATTACATATTTTTGTTAACAATTTATATAATATCATTTGACAAAATTTCCCAATTTTCATGCCATTTAAAACTACACCTCAGGCCTTTATAATCCTAGGAATATTTATCATCATTCCATTTATATCTTAATCGACTATTAATACTTATTCTATACTGGTTCCAAATTATTATTCAGCAACCCTTCACTTTACTCTAACAAACATTAGGTCTGGGTTTGCTGTCGCACCCCATGGGTTGCCTTAAAATGGTCAGTTCCTCCTATATTCATCCCACAAGGACCATGATGGTTTGTATCATCCACTTAGATAACCCTTTTTTCAAACTCTTCTATAGAAACAAGAACACAAATAGGGAAAAATAAGGACATTAGCTTCTATGCACAAATAAAAAATAAAACTATGGGGTAATACTTGAAGACCACATACCTCGAATGTGATGATGGAATCAGTATTAATAAAGGTAATAGATATGGACTTGAGAATCCCATTAAGCCCCAACCTGATTCATAGATCTGCAACAAACTTCGATCCAAAATACCAGGAATTGAAGGAGAACTACCCATGGGAAATTGGTTCATCCAAGCTCGTTACTAGGGTTGAAGGGGGTAAAATAGATGAGAAACCCATTTTTTGTTTCATAATCCTGTTGTGGATATTTTTTGTAATTTTATCAATAACAATGGGCTGCATGGTTTACCCACATTGTTATCCAAACCGTGTGCAACCGTATGTGAGACACTACCAAAAAACCACCCTTTAAAACATTTTCTGGGGTTTCCAACACAGTTTTCATAACTGTGTGCCTTCCATGTTTATGCTTCTATCTATGGATGTATGAATCCTAAATAAAAATTATATTATGATACATTATTACACTCCCCAATTCAAAATTCATGATAAACATCAAATGTCTCTTGTTTTGAATTTGTCATTAATAATATTTTTATTGAAAATAATGTGGCATTATATTTATGGAAAATGATCTAATATATATATATATATATATATACTGATTATAATGTTTTTTTTCTATATATACATTGAAATATTCTAATACACTTCTAAGAATATTGTTAGATTTAGATTTCCACCATGGAATGTTGAACAATGTGGCTAATTATCTCAGTTAGAAAGACCATGATAGTTTCCGCATGATCCGGATTGAATGAGATCAAATAATTATAGATTTTTAATATTCTTATTTATCAATTTTTTGGGATGGGTAACGATCATATATTTCTTATATTAATTTTCAGCCATGAATCTACGATAAAATTAGGAAGTCAAAGATAAAATTTGGGGAATTATAAAAAAAAATTAGGATTGTTCTTGTGTTCATATATAACCATGCTAGAATGATATGGTTCAATAATATGTGATACTTCAATACTATATTTGAAGAATGATATTTTCATAAAGATCACAATTTAAAATTATTTATTTATCCAATATGTAAATGAATTTGTAGATATTTTAATGTGTTTTATGGTTGAATAAGATGAAATTGAATGTTACACAGTTTTTATCTTGATTCCAACTGTGTTAGTGTGTTAAGGATTTGAGACATAAGTAAATTTTGGTGTAACACAATAAAATTATAAAAAAATAACATTTTACTGAATATATGATTTAAAATTCAACATTGAACTTATCTTTCATTAGAGGGAATAACATGTTTCTTTGATATATTATGTTACACAAGTGACCAAGTATAAATAAACAATAATAAAATACTAATATTATTATAAAGCCTAATTGTTAGTTCATAATCATTTGATTAACGAAAATTATTTTTAATAAATAAAAAATTAAAATATATATTTTAATATTTTGTATTATTTTTGTTTTGAGTTTTAATAAAATAATAATTAATTGAAATAATAAGAAATGATTTCTAAAAAACTAATTTTTTCTAAAAGAAAATTTAATCTTTATTGGAACACATAATATAAAAAAATTAATTCCATATTTATAAATTTTATATTAAAAAATAAAATTCATTTTTGAAAATGTAATATAAAAATTATCATACAGTTCAATTTTTTATTTTACTGAAAAGATTATTTTTTGAGGAATAATGAAAATACTGTATTTTAATCGAAAACCACTTATACATTATATAATATATTATGGTCAATTATATTTTGAATTATTTTTATTGTAACAATAGTTCAATATTAAAAATATTAATCCAATTTGTTCATTATAATGTTTTCATATTGAATTTAGAAAAAATAATTTCAATCATTTGATCATTTTCAATTAAATCATTTGATTTTTCATCACATCTAGGGGATTAATTTTAAATTGATTTATTCAATTTTTATGAGTTGAGATTGCAAAAAATGTATTCCATATACTGAATAGTTATAATTAATAATTTCTAATATGATGAGTATAATTTTTAATTTTTTTACTTATACAAGTAAAAATTATTTACAATGATTAATATATAAATGAGTGTACATAGTGGTTGAACATAGAATATATGGTCTTAAATAACCTAATAATGTATAAAAATCCATTTCTTGTTCATATTTACACCCTTAACAGATTAAGGTCGATTTTTTGTTTTATTTAGTCATTATTCGATTAATATGACCTATATATAACGTTTTGTAAATAAAAAGGCCAAAAAAGAACATACCATATAATTAATATTTATAAAGGTATAGGATTGGGAAAAAAATCATATGTTGGGTTATAAATATTATTTTAAAATAAAAATGAGTTAGTTATCATTATAATTTGTCTTTAAATTTTTTAAGATGAATAAGTTACTTAAAAATCATTAAAAAACAAACACAAACATTATTTAGTTAATAAAAAACAAAAATAACCAATACTACACAATTTAAAAAGGAAGTAAATTGAATGAATTAATTCCTTACATTAATATTTGAAATTTAATTTTCATGTTACACCATTTTCAACTTAATGGATTCAAATTAAATTATTATCTTGATTTTTTTAAATTCATATAAAATATGTAATATCAAATTTGACATTAATGTTATAACAGATTATATTTTTTTAAATTATATAAAAGTAATAACAAATATATATTATTCAAATTTATTTTTAAATGTTAATCAAAATCATATATGTTCCATTAATGACCAATATATCATTTGTATGGAAAAAATTCAACCCTAAATAGTAAAAAAATTGCACGGTTAGGGTTAAAGTAGTATTTTTTGTGGGTTATGTGCACTTCAGTTAAAATATGATTCCAAAAAAAATTATATTATTATTTCAAAATTTTGATATAAGATTTATATTTAACGGGTAAATATATACTAATAATTATATATGTAATATATTCTTACTATGTAAATTACTTATGTTAGCAAATATATTACTATATTGAAAAAGTAATATGATAAAAATGGTGAAACATTGAAGTTACAGATGAATATTATAAAAATGTGTTCATTTTTTTGTCGTGGAGGTGTTTCAAAACCACATCCAGTATATAATAACTTATTTTTCATTTTTGGAACCACATGTGGAAAGGGATACCTCATAATATTAAATATATTTTTGTATTTACAAGAATTCCACTCCACTTCATCTATAAAAGGGCTCTCACCCCCCCCCCCCACGTCACACCCCGAAACCCATTGGGCTAGTCTATCCCCTGAAAACATTTATCACCAAATTTCATCTACTCATCCAAGAATTGTCTTAGTAGGTGGAATTCCTTCATAAAATGATCACAACGGGGGATCCCCTAAGAAAATGTATATCCATTCTAAAAGTTTTTTATATTTTATCATTTTACACCTACTTAAATTTCATATATAGAATGAATAAATAATAAAATAAATATAATAGGATATACTAATATGGTGTTATTTTAGAGATATATCATATAAATTCACATAGTTGAATTAAATTGGTTATGAAATCATCAATGGATTGTATGAAAGACTACCACCTTGCAAACTGATGTTGTTCGTTTTTCTATTACCACCTTTAAATATTGGGAATATTGTTTGAATAATATATTATACATAATATAGATGGTATTTATGATGGAATTAATCTTTTTTAATAGTATATCACACACTCCATCATGTTTTCGATTTTTAGACAATGTTATATTTTTGACTATGTGTATTGTGGACTACCTCCTCATGAAGCAATGTGATTTTTTGAGGATTTACATGGAAAGTAATAATGATGGATTTAATAAAAATATGTGATATATATAATACAAAAATTATAATATATTGATAATAGATATTATTTAATTTTATTTCATTAATCATGATATGAAAATAAAAACTTCATTCACATGTACTTATGGTCTATTGTCTACATTAATAGTGTATTTCATTTTCTATCACCAAAGTAAATGATTTCTATAACAAATATATGCATAATATATATGATATTTGTATCATGGATCAAATTAGATAGATGATTAAATCCTAAACTAGGCCAGAGAAACAATAAATATCAAATTAAAACATACAGAAAAAGTCATTACCAACCCAAACAATGAAAATAATTAATTATTAAGATAAAAAATGTGGTATTATGTTTTGAAAGGATAGTACATGATATCATAAAAATATAATTTTTTATTAAGTTAATAACTTGAATAAAACCATTATCCATGACATTATAGTATGTTCGACAACGGAAAGCGTGATTTAAGGGTTGTCATCTCAATTTGTTTTCATTGAAGCTTATTGTAATGTTATTCACCAATTTACTTACCTATAGTGTATATATATAACCAATTATTTGTTATTTCATGAATGATTCCATCATCATTTTTTGTTTTAGTTTAAATTATTTCATTTAAGTAGATTTAAGTGTCAAGGTCATTCCCACTAGCATATAACCCATGACATCCCCAAGCCTTCCTCTAATAAGAAAAGGCATAGTGAATACCACTGATTAGGAATATGCCAAAAATAATATTTATTAGTCAAATGTACTTGTAGACATTCAAAAATCTTCAATACAACACTATGCATAAAATTAAACCAACTGAAACCAATGGGCGGTTACATATATAATCCCACAATAGAGTATGATAGTAAAGAACTGAATATGAAAAAGTGGAAAAATAAAATCCAAAACAAAAATATAAAGATTATGACCTACTCCATGGTAATGGAATATACTCATATAATAAATTTAGAAAAGCCCCTAAAATCATGCTTATGATAAGATCCAGCAACTCTATATCCACCCAGGACACTATCAAAAGGGATGTCATCTGAATATCACACGACATGTCCAGGCATAGCACATAGTAGGATGATTATATCAATAAACAATAGGACTCCTCGAAAACAATAAACAAAAATAATATAATATATTACTAACAAATTTAATAATATAAAAAATTGTATAACATAAAAAACAATGATATAAATAGGATAGGCACCACGCCATAGAAAGGTCATAACTAACTACCCCCACAATATTTAACTTAAAGAAACATGCATTCTAGGTGAATCCAATCCTCAACCCATGTTATCACCATATAAACTCATTCATGTGGCTAATATCATTGGGGACCTCCAAATATAACTCACTTGTCTCTAAAACACTATTACTCATAAAGAGTTTAATTCCCAGAACCCCTAGGGGACAACACATACCCAGTATCATACAACAATATATGTAGGTGGTTATTTACCAATGATACTCTAAAACACACAGATATGGCCAATTGGATGGGGGAGCAATTCATTAAACAATGATCCATTCTGATTACCGAAACCCCACATGGATTATAATGATGATACAGGATCATGCTATAGACTCAAAGATGGACTCCAAGAAATCTATCTGAAACACATCCTCTAGAGGGGATCTATATCCTGTATTGTGGATGTAATTATACATTTTACCATATAGATAAATAACCATGGGTTACTCACTCATCCAATACTACCCTAAACTAAAGAGACTAGGATCTACACTCTCTCTATATGGGAGTACATGGTGTGTAAGTTGAGTACAAATAATTCCTTGCACAACCTGTATTTGAACATTGGTTCATTCCTAACAGGACATGTAAATATCAATATACCCAATGTGTAGGTAAATTAAATGACATGTAGAGATCATTTTACACCCTTCGTGTATCTCATGGTCATGCCCCAATACACCTTCCAATTCATTGTAAACCATGATGTGTCCATGTTGGTTTATATGATGTGGCTGAGCATGTGTACTATTGTACATGTCCATGTATGCATTAAGGTACATGATGCTACTCTTTGAATATGTTATATAGTGTAATATCGGGTCACACAACAAGTGATAAGGTCACATGACCTATGGTATGGTCAGACAACATGGGAGAGGGTCACATGGAGGATGATATTTTTCTCTTATTTAGAAATCTTAATGTCACACAAAGGTTCCCACATTGTATGTGTTCCTCAAGAACATTCCATTTAATTTAGGATTTCATAGAATCCATTCTCATTTCACAAGGGGATTGGAACATCAACCAATGATGTCAATCACACCAAAAAACATCAGATCCTAGGTTGATCATCTTTATCACATGTCATTCAACAAATTATAGCCACCCAAATAGATTGGGAACAATTCTCCTCCTTCTATGTCCTCACTCACCACTTTGGAAATCAAAAAACATCTATTTTGTTAGATTTTCACTAAATCTATACTCTATCATATTCAATTTTGAAATTGAATCCTCCATAATGATCCAACACTATGGTATCGATCTATTGCTTCAGATAATGTTAGAAAAAAAATCAATACCAACTATTGGAAAACCCAATACAAAAATAAAATACCAGCTATGATTGAATGAAGGAATGGGGGAGAATTCTATAATCTATGAAAAGTGATGAATGAACATCAGCCTTTTTTCATTCTCCCTCAATCCATTATTGTAGAGATAGATGAACGAAGAAGATTAAAATAAAATTAAAAAATAAAATAAATAAAATGAATTAAATATAACTTAGATGTACAGATCAATTCTATTCATGGAAATTGTCCAAATTTGATTAGGATAAAGGAATTGGAAAAAAATTAACAAATCAAAAAAATGACCCAGATTTTTAACCTATCGCTGATGAATTATAGTCTTTTGTTTTCATCATTGATGAGATCCATGAACTATATTGGCACAATGATACGTGATCTAGAACTGATCCACCATATATTTCCATGAATTCCTTCATCCAATTGTCATCTAGATCTCTGGTTTTTGAGCGTCCAACCCCGAGACAAAAATTATATCCATATATTTAATGAAGATAAAGTCAATGTGTCGAATAAAATTAAATATACCTATTAATTATTTTATTTTATTAATTCCATTACAATGAAAATTTTCTCACAAACTCCATGAGTTGGAAAATTTTCCTTCAGTCATAGGGTATAATATATGTTTTCATTAAAACATTGCACATATATTTTTGATATGAATCCCTGTTGAAGAGTTATTCCGCGTTATTAATGAAATTAAACATGGGTATTATTTAATCAATTTAATATATTTAAAACATTTATTCCTCAAATTTCATTCTATAGGATCACAATCCATATTAGTTCCCTATTATGAAATTATTGTATATAATATCAAAAAAATAATACATGAACAATCTGAGTTACTACATTCTCCTCAGCATAAATATTATCATCCCAAAAATAGAATATCATACTCAAACAAAAGGTTTTTGGTCTCATAATGTAACTCACTCTGTATTGTCCCTAACAAGGATGCCACTAAACTGGTTCCCCAAACAGAGTCATTACATGACCTCATGAGCACCTCCACATACACTAGAGTTTTCTGACTAGCTGTGATGCTCTAATAAGTCATGTGTGGAGACTATGCCCTTTTTTCCTGTGTAAGACATTGAAAATCAACATATAAATAGCAGAAAAAAATGAACAACCAATAAACCTTCATATCCATCAATTTCCCAAATGGGGTACAAACACCAATCAAATACAAAAATTTCATGTCGTATGAGTAGTGAAAAGTGATGGAAACCCCAAATAAAAGAAACGTCCAAAAATTAAAACTGGTCTGAACATTTAGTCTAGATCGTTCCACAATTACATCGCAATCCCAACTACACATATTATTGTAGGGATTCTATCTTTGTCTTGACCTACATCCAAGAGATCTACTGGGGTACCCAATGGCAGCCTGAGTTGGGTGTGAGTACATAACTCAGTATTCCACCACCAATGTTGTCTACAAAATATCCATTCTAATAGATAGTGCATAAAATTAAAAATGAAAGGGTAAATAAACATTATAAAACATATGTTCCCTTATATATCCAAGGTTTACTTATTTAATTCCTAAAATTTATATCATCTTAATTTCATATACCATCTTTATTACAGAAGCCATTTTTATCACATGTTCCATGGGTTAGGCATAATTATAATCTAAACAAGGTTTTAAGGAAATAAATGACAATTAATAATGGAAATAAATCATGTTCACATCTCCAAAGGAATCCAAAAATCATATCAAAACAATATTCTCACATAGAATACTCAGTCAGGGTGGAATGAAACCATTAGAGTAATAGAGACTTTCTCCCCTTCTGTAACCTGTGCATTTATTGGGTGTAGTATAGAGCCTTAGTCTAACTCTCCCCATGGGCGTAGAACCACATGACAATACCCCACTCTACCAAGCCATGTTCACATGAATATTTATAAAATCAGCATAAAACACCACAAAAAATTAGAATATAACAAATTCCCTTGGAAACAATCAATCACACTCAATAAAAATCAACATGGGAATTAAAACTAATCCATAACCCATTAGCACATTTACCAGTTAATATTCAGAGTAATTTATCCAAGATCCTAATCTTGTTCCTCAACCATTTTAGTTTATGAAACAACCCATATGCCTTATCTAAATTCATCACTGACCAGAAATTTTTTAATTTAGCCCATTTATCATTTCACATGAATTTACCCACTAATTCATTAGAGTACATTTTCCATATCTCATAACAAATCCAATTATTACAATCAACCATTTGTTGTATCAAAATTCACATGTATTAACCCATTCAATATATTCATCAATTTCTTTATTAAATCCCATTAACATGCTCCTCACTTCCCATTTCATATTCTAATTATATGTTCACTATTTAATATGCACAAATCCTCTTGAGCATTTATAACAAAAATTTATTAACAATTTATATAATATCATTTGACACAATTTCATAATTTTCATGTCACGCAAGACTACTCCTCATGAATTTATCAACATATTAATATTTATCATCATTCCATTTACAACTTAATCAAACATTAATTTTTATTCTTCACTGGCTCAACATTATTATTCAGAAACCTGTCAGTTAACTCTAACACACTCTAGGTCCGGGTTTGCTGCTGCACCCCATGGGTGGCATTAAAATGGCCATTTCCTCCTCTATGTATCCCATGGGGACCATGATGGTTTAAATCAACCACTTAGATACATCTTTTTTAAAACACTCCAATGGAAATAAGAAAACATTTATGGATAAAGAAGAACATGAGCTTCCATGCACAAATCGAAAATAAAACTATGGGGTAATACTTGTAGACCTCAAAAATAAATTCTGATGATGGACATAGACTTAATCATGGAAATATATCTAGATTCAATCATTACATTAAGCCACAACCCAAGGAATAGATTTTCATCCAACGTCACTCAAAAATACCAAGTATTGAAGAAGAACCACCCATGGGAAAATTTCTTTAACCAAGCTCATCATTAGGGTTTAAGTGGGTGAAATGGAGGAGAACCCCATGTTGGGTTTAGTAAACCTTTGATGGATTTTTTTTGTAATTATTTTGACAATAACGGGATACATGGATTACCATCACTGTTATCCATACCGTGTGGAAATAGTATGTGAGCCAGTACCCAAAAATACCCCTTTAACACAGTTTCCTAGAATTCCAACACAGTTTTCTTAATTGTGTGCCAACCATGTGTATGCTTCTATCCATGGCTGTATAGTGACCTGGGAAACCCCGCATAGTTTTCTATAACCATAAGTAAACCATGAAACATGCCTAGAAATTCCAATATTTTTATATTTTGTGTCCTTAACCCCAGAAACACTCCCAAGCCATCACCTAAACACGAGGAAACACTTATCTAGCTAAAATGTGGAGTCCCAAATCCCAACATATGAAAATATATAACTTATGAAAATATGGGACCTTTCAAGCACCCTAACATAAAATAGGTCATCCTCAATCCCTATTTCTAGGCATCCATAAACTCCAAAACTAGAGGTCATTCCATGAGGCCAGCCTATCCATTCAAATCATTCATTTTTATAGTTTCGCATTACAAAACCCACCGAACATGGATCAAGGACAAAAACATGTCCTACATGTCTCCCTCTCCACAACCCCAACACTAACAAAATACTCCTCACAGATTCATAAACATCAAAAACTTCCAACCAATAGATCATTTGAGAGAAAACATTGGCAACATATCCCGACTCACACCACATGGAAACATGACACAAAACATTATATCATTGTAGAGAAACCAACGTGAACCCCATAGGTACAATCCTCTATAAAAATCATGACCCAAATCACACGACATCATTTCCATTATTTTTCAAACTCTAACAATTGACAACCTGATACAACCTAAATGTAAACGTGTGATCCTTCCAACCACATTTCTTGACAATTCCATTTCAGAACTATACATCAAATCGCAACCCAAACTATCAGCTACTCAACCAAAAAGCATGTGAAAAAATATACCTGGGCCAACTCACCTAAATGGGGACTTATTGAGTCCATCCAACTTGAAATAATTATGAAACAGTTGACCAACCATTTATCCAGTATGGTTATCCCCAAAAATTTCATTTACATGGAACCTCTAATTTTGTTGAATTACCCACACTCGGATCCTAACACTAAATTTCCACCATCTATCATGTCCCATGTCACTATACCCAAGAATCCATAGGTAATTTCCCTACATTGTCATCCATTTGTACCATAAAAACCATTCTAGAGGACATTCCTACACAATCCAATCAATTACAATGATCAACTTGACCTCAATCAAGAACAGATTCATTAAAAATGTGCTTTTCTTTACAACATCAACTTGGAGGTGGGTCACTATTATTGCACCCATTTAGGATTACCATCTCACTCCAGACCACATCTGAATATCTTGTCCCATAACACCCACTATCCATTGATGATATACAACCCCTTCCTCACCATCACAATGTGCATACTAACTTGACATAGATCATTATCATCCCATACACCCACTGAGGAAACTCCCTAAATTCTAGTAGAATATCATCATCACGACATTACCACCCTCCAGACCATCATCAGACATCACCCTTCGAATGAAACCACAACACATGGCCATGGTTACCTCATATTCTATATGTCCTAAAACCACCTTCAGATAATTTACCCGATTCTGACACCGATCTTCGTAGGGGTTATAGGACCCAACCTCTCTGGCCAAAACCTATTATCATATCAAATATTACACTGGTATGGAATCAACACAGACATCACATGCATAAAATATAACTTCCCTGAGTTCGAAGCCTATGCTTTCCTCATTAGCCACCACATCCTAGCCCCACATTTCCTTTATGAGGAACATTTCATACACCTCACATGTTCCTCATTGGCACCTCTATGCCACTACGTTGACTTGAAGTTCTCATATCTACTTCTATGATTGTCTAATCACTTCACACCATAGGATTGTTGTAAGAAAAAATTTCAAAATGGATTCTAAAAATCGTTCTGTACACTCGTTCACAGGGAAATCCCTGAAACAAAGACATGGATATCTAGATTTTATCCAAAATAAGAAAATGTATGTCACCCTATAACTCTTCCGAGTTCCCATGAACGGAAACTCTGACATTTTTTGACATCCAATCCATCCAATGGACCTCACCTAAAGCCATTTAGGGTGTAAATCTCATCCTCATCCTTCATAAATACTGCTCCCTTGAAGGTGAACTTCGTGATGTCCTTCATCCAACCAAACACTTTTGTGTATCTTGGAATAAAGAGGGAGCTTCTCAATGTACCAAGGATGATATCAATATATTGGACAGGATCGTTACCAGCTAAGGTTTTCTAAGATGTTATTGAGGAACACCACAATCAAGTTACTAATTTACGATATCTAACTATAAGACATCATGACCTGGCTAGATTCATAGGCTCCCCTACTGAATACATGTTTTCTATACTTAAACAGCACCACTAACGTGTGATTTCCATAAATGTCTAACCATCGATCCATAAGGAAATCACCAAGAATCCATTATCTTAAATGTCATGTGACACTACATCCACCACACCACTCGATACCTTCTTGTTCAGCCTTGATAGTTAACAACTGAATCACAATGGTCTACCACATCAAAAAACCAACGGTCTATCACAAGTCAACTTTTATATATGTGTTGTACATCACTCACTTTCTTACCTAAACATGTTTCTGGGTTATACAACCTCATCAGCCCTGAGGCGACCTCTCATCTCACCCAACATCAAAAACCATTCATATGATCACATTCTTCAATGTGACCACTCTCTCCTAGTGTGTCACCATCAAGAGATAACATATAACCACACTTCAGCCATCGTTGCCACTTTCACTCGAAAATGAATTTCAGCCCCCTTTTAATCATCATCTATTAAGAAATTCATGAATCCCTATGATATGATCATTTGAAATAAACCTTACCTCCTATAAAAAACACTATGATACCCTTACGAATGAACCAATCACAACAATAACATTTTCAAAATCTTGGTGGTACACAGTAAGCTTTGACACCAACTCAGAAGCATCTAACGTGCTTCTTATTCCAATGTACGTCGACCATTGGGATAAAATCCTACATTGTCACCCTGTATTTTACAAAATAATCATAACATAACAACAACTCAAATAGAAACACAAACCACAAACCTTCCATCTTTTCCCTTTAGGCAAAAAATGCACCATACAACACTATGAGATCCACTATTAATGTCCAAAACATCTACATGTGTGACAAATACCCAAATTACATAAAGAACCTCTCTGACCTCTCCCATTGGTCACCTTGATGGTTTAATGATACTATCTCCCTAGCCTAGATTCACAACTAGAAAAATAAAATGGCCCACAATTCAGACCAAACTTATCATGGTATGAACAATGAAATTCTCATGCATGGCACTCTCACCCCAAGTTATGCTGAACACTATACCTAGAACACCAAAAATAAAATTTAATCTAGGTTTTTACCAATGGTGTACACATTCAGTTGAAATAAAAGAAAAGAATCTTCTTTGGGGGTCAAAATTAAACTCACAAGGCCTCTACTCACAAGATCACAAAGACCCAATCACCATCCTTAACGTCCATCTTGGACTCCGTACGGTCAAGATCTATGAGACTTTCCACACTCACATTACCGAACAATACCTCACAAAAAAAAAGTAAAACCCTACCATGGGTTCCCTAAATTCACTACATTGGACATATCATAACTGGTAAGGCCATATATTCCTAGTCCAAAGGCTCAAGCTAGAGAACTATTATTGCCCAAACGTACACCAAAATGTTTTAATCAAAAACCAAAGGGATACCCACATTTGAACACAATCATTAAATTTTTTAATCCATTCATTCACTCGACACTATGAAGATTGACCTACACGATTTAGCAACAAATGGAAAAGGTCTTAGGATATCAACATTAGACAACTCATTATTCGTTCACTATCCCTATGGTCATCATCAGAAATGGAACAACACCCTCTACTATACCTACTGTGGGTCATGGTCAACATGGGGGTAACCAATTTACATAACCACAAGTCATCCATCAACATATCTTCAAACCAATTCTTCAATTAAAACAAGATTCGTTCCTCTTAGGAACATTTCCCATTTCACAACTTGTTAGAATCATAATTTTAACTCATTTAAACCTTTATTTAGGAATATTCTTTGACAATTTTATAGTTATTATGAAATGCTATTTATTTTAGACACTGAATCAACATTTTCAATTTATCAAAAATCTAATTTTAACCCCTTCTTAACTTTTCATTATACACGATACTCGTTAACTATTAATTTTCACCCTTTTCATTCACCAACATACATTTCCATTATTAGGAATCATTTTCACATTATTTATAAATGATGTAAAATGAATTCTACTCTCTATGCCCCTCACACCCATCTTGGGTGTCTTCCTATAATGAAGCATGACACCAAATTCCGTAGTTTCCTAAAGTGAATCCTGGAAGAAAACCTCATGAAATTATAGCCATGTGAAAAATATCATAAATAAATCAAATAAAAAATCATGTGAATAACCCAATAGTGAAATATCATTCAACTATAACAACAGACATCAAGTACAATAATTCCCACCCATGGAGACTTGAGTTTTCCCTCATACATGGTCCAGCTACTCCCAAGCATGAAATCATTACCAAGGCCCAATACATCCTAATCTCCTACATACCATCCTCAAATAGTATGAAAGTGAAAATAACTCCTATTATACCACATTATAATGTCCCTGACCCGAAATACACCAAACTGGTGACCCGATCCAAGTGTTCACAATACCTCAAGCATGCCTCCATGTATTCTAGAGGATTTCGATTAGCTGTATGGGTCTAACATGTCATGTGTGGACACTATACCGATTTTACAAGAGAAATCCTCAATAGAAGACAATATAAATAGCTGAAAAATATTAACAACCAATAAATTTGTAGAACCAAATACCTCTAAAATGGGGTACAAACACCAATCAAATACAAAAATGTCATGTCATACCCATATTTCCACCTAAATGAAAATAAAAATAAAAAATATATCCAAAACACTAAATCAGTCATGACTCTAGGTCTGGTTCAATCCCTATGTACATCTTGTGTTCAACTCCACATCTTAGTGTAGGGTCATTGCACATTTCTTGACCTTCAACCAAGAGATCTCCTTGAGTACCCAATGGAATTCCAAATATGGTGTGAGTACAAACTCATTATAACCCCACCAATAATGTCTAAAAAATATCCATTCTAATATATAGTTCATGAATGTATAAAATAAATGGTAAAGAAAAAAAGGAAAACATATTATCCATTATAAATCAAAGAGGAACTTAATTAATTCAATTTATTTATCCCTATTTCATTTCTTATACCATATTCATCACATAAGACATTTTGATCACATGTTCCCTGGGTTTTGTATAATTATCTCTTATTTATGGGTTTAAGGAAATCCATCACAATGGATAAGGGAAATAAATCATGTCCCATTATCACTATGTATAAATATATCACATCAACACATTACCCTGACCATGAAGACTCAATCTAGTTGGAATGTATCCAAAATGGGAATGGAACCCTCGTCCACTTCCCAAACCCGTGAGTTTATTGGGTGGATTTCATAGACTTAGTCTATCTTGTCCATGGGGGTAGAACCTCTAGTTAATACCCCACTCAACCAATCCATGTTCACATGCTTTTTTAACAAATCAGTATAACCATACCAGATCACATCATAATATAACCACGGCTATTGGAAATCATCAATCAAAATGCATAAGAAACAACATGGGAATTAAAACTAAGCCATAACCCATTAACACAATTACTGATTACAATTTATAGTCATTCAGCTATGTTCCCATTCATGATCCTTAGCCCTTTATGTTTATTCAATGACCCATACACCTTAGTCAAATTCATCAATGACAATACAAATACCCATTTTACCCATTTATCATTAAATAAGTATATACCCACTAATGCATTAAATGTACATTTCCAGTGTCCCATAAAAACCATTTATTATATTCCACCACTTGGTCTGGCACAATTCCCATGTATTATCCCATTCAAAATATTCATTTATTACATTATTAAGTCACATTAACATGATCCGCTTTTCCCATTCCATCATCCAATTATATGTTCACCATTTAATATTCACTAATCCTCTTAGGCATTTCTATCCAAATATCATTAGAAAATTCATATAAAATTATTCGACCCTATTTTCGCATTTTCATGTCAAGTCAATATAATTCTTATGCCATTATCTCCATATTCATATTTATCGTCATTCAATTTACAACATAATCCACCAATAATGAAAATTTTACATGTGATATACATTATTGTTTATAAAAACTTCATATAAGACTACCACTCTCTAGGTCAGGGATTGTCGGCACACCCCATTGGTGGAAATAAAATTGTCATGTTCTCCTATACGCATCCCACTAGGACAATGAGGGTTCCAATAACTCACATAGAAATGAATTTTATGAAACACTCCTATAGAACAAATAACACAATTAGGGAAAAATAAGAACATGAGATTTCATGAAAAAATTAAAAATAAAACTGTGGGATAATATTTCTATTTCACCTACCTTAAATCTGATGTTGGAAGCAATCTTACTCTTCGTCTTAAATCTGGATAGAAGAATTCCCTAAAGACCTAAACTGAGGATTCGATCCACAACCAATAGTGATCCAGATGACCAATAATCGAAGGAGAACCACCCTTGGGATGTTTGGTTCTTCGAAGATAATCACTAGCATTGAATGGGTGAAATGTTGGAGAAACCCACGTTGGGTATTAAAATCCCAGGATGGAATATTTGTAATTTTCTCCAAAATACTAGGCCGCATGGTTTACCCACATGGTTTTCCAAACCATTCACAAACCGTGCGTGAGCCACTGCCCAAAACACCCCTTCCACACACTTTCAAGGTATTCCCTCACTGTTTACTTATCTATGAAGCAAAATTTCATAAACCTTGGTCGGTAGCAGCACATTTAACTAGTATACCCACATGGTATGCACTAATCGAGTGAAAAATGTACAACATGCTCTAAAATTTATCTCTCTTCTTCTTTTGTGTTCCAAACCCTCGAAACAACCCCGATCCTTCCCCTAAAAATTTGGAAACACTTATATAGCCAAAAATATAAGGCCCAAATCATAATATATACAAAAACGTACCTTAAGAAAATCCATGACCTTACATCCTACAAGATTCTATATTAATGATTTGTGGTATACCATGAAATATTAACTAGGGGAATCTATTACCCTTGAAGGATACTATGTAATCGTCAATTTCTACCAGGTTCTCATAAATTTTATATTTATCCACGGGGTCTAGCACACCCCAGTTTATAACATGTGACTATTCATGCACATATATCCTTGTCTGCAACACATAGATGATGTCAGGTACATTTTCCAACTGTTTCTGTAGATAAAAGGAGTATTCCACCTGAACAACACATTGTAATATCTAGAATGTTCTAATGAAACATAGGGAAATCTATAAACCGCGAAAAAATATCTCCAATCCATGACAAGGGGATACCATCATGAACATAAGGTTTCCATAATTAAACTATAAATTTCTCTATCATTAGTTCACATATGTAATATTCTTTTTTTGTATATTCCTAAAGCACGCCTAGATAATTGGAACCATCATTGTATTATCTCACACCAAGTCATATCCCATTATTGTTGAATTATGTAAATCTATCCAACAAAGTGACCACATGAGGGTCTTCCATACAAGGAAACTAATGGAACAATACCAATGGTTAAAATATATATGTTTTTTAAACAATGTAAACCAATGGTAGATGATCCTCCCATAAATAGAAAATATCCATCATGCTAGCCCCCAACATATCCTCTAAAACTAGAATGTAATTTCTTTTCCAGTCTTCATTCTGGGGGTGATGATGTGGTTAGGTGTAAAAAGTTCCATAAAGAATATTGAAATCTATTACTTATTATAGATGATAAGTGAGCCCTATGATCTAAAATTATCATTGATAAAACACATTGGAGTTGTGCTATCCCCTTTAGGTGGAGCTTCCAATAGCTAACTGCTAAATTATATTAAGAAATTGCTATAAAGTACTATATGTTATTGAGAAATTCTATGATCACACAAGTGGAATCATTTCTCTTAGACATCGTGGTAACCCTATCATGAGTTTTGTAGATATCCCATAACATTTTTACTATAGAACCTCTTGGTGTTTAACTAATTCTACAGAAACATGATGCTTAGACTTCACTTTTTGACAAGTGAGAAATTAAGGGAAATTTTTTTCCACACAACTATTCTTTCCTAGAAATACAAACTGACCATGAGGGTCTTGGTATAACTTTTCGACACCTATATATTCCACTAACATGTATGTATTGAACTCCCACGTCACCCCCACTTAAAACATAAAAAATACCATTTTTGTTCCTCTAAAAAGGATTTTGTTCTCCGCATATTGAAAATATCGATAACGAGCATTTCTGTTAGATATATTGGTACATAAGGTATCATAGTTAGTATCCCCATTTATGAATCCATGACACACTAGTACATAGGTGGGGTAACAACCATTAACTGAAGGTATAATGTACCATGCTTATCCATTGTGGACAACTATAATGAGTTTAATTAGACCAATAGCTTGACCAAAAACATTGAACAATATCTTTTATGAACAACATTTGTAAATAAAATAGTCTTCCCAAAAGAACGAGAAATATTAAAGTTATAATCCTCTCGGAACACTATCCATTTCCACTATCTTAATTCATTCTCCGTTTTAGAGAATATGTAATTCATACACATGTGGTTATAGAAATTGATGAAATGCTCTCCAATTAGGTACCATCACCGCATATTTTTTACAATGGCTACCACTACATACTCAAGATTATGGTTCATGTAGTGATTTTTATGTGGCCTCAAATAAAATGACTCATAGAAAATAACCACCAGTATCTATATCATAACACATAAAATCATGGTCCCAAATGTGTCTCTAATCACTATGCACATGACACCCTCTTATAGTTATCTGAGTGTGGGATCATTCTCCATCTTCTTCCTCTATTACCAGAAGCACTACTATCACATTTCTATCCATAAAAAAGGCATAAATATTCATTTCAACGGTTTCAAAGGTGTTTTCAATCCCCATAAATTATTTACAAAGCACTAATGTTACCTTTCCATTCCTTGTAAACACTACGATTCAATGACACTCATGGCTAGAACCAAAGAAATAACAACATAAATTTTCAATGTGTTCACCTCCATAGCTTCCTATGACATGAGAGGTCACATAATGTGGTCATAAAATATACAAAACTATCACTTAATGTTCTTCCAATAAATTTGGTTCTCTTGTACTGTGTCTATGACCATCCTCACGTACTTCATGTACTCCTCCCTGGATATTGGTTATAGAAGGATTTCATCAGTGAAAGAAACCCCATTGTTGTCTAAGGAAGGATGGATGATCCTTTTTGTGAGTCCCTTAAACACTTATGGGTGTTCATCATGATGAAATTCTTCACCATTTTCTTATATTGACATTAGCAACAACCAAATTCTATATTTATTATATCCTCATCCAATACATGAAAATAGAGATATCCAATCCAATGTTAATATTTATGAACCATCATGATCCTCTCAATTGATCAATCAATTTGATGATCCTTAATAGTGGGTAATTATTAGTAATAATCACCTGGTTCAAGTTCCATTAGTCTATACATAACTAGATGTTCCTATTAGCCTACAGGGATATTTACATTTTGGTTTCCCATGCAGAAACACTTGGTATCTCTAAGACCATATCCAAAATTCATAAAAAATCACCCATAACATGCAAACTACTTTGGGTGCCATATAATTTGTTCATGATGAAAATGATTCCATCTCATGATGAAATTCAATGAATTTTTATTGCACTTAGAGGGGGTGGTAATCCTGGAACATCATCCAGAAATACATTATGATACTCACCGCCATCACAATGAACTCGTATCCCAGAGTATCATATAATCCATGATTCATTCTAGCCAACTACTGAGTGATTGGATGCGCTAGCCTATTCCCAAGATCATCCTCCTCAACCAAATATTCATTTTTACCCACAAAGGAAAACCTCTACCATCACTGTAATCATACCCCATCATATGCCTAAAATTCTCAATTTGGGAATAAAATTTGGATAACCATTCTATACCAATGATGATTTCATAAGGCCTCATCACATCTATAATGAGATCCCATATAATACTGTCACCTCTAAACATCATATTTCACTGTTTGAATTTGGAAAAAATCATTATGTCACCATCAGTAAGAGTATCTAATCATAATGGTTGAGCCACAGGATGAACTCGGACATCAATATGTCATACACGATATGTGTAATGTTTGAAATGAATCCCACCTCTCTCTACTAATACTGAATGTAATATATAAAAGACATTGAACATACCTCGAATCATCCTTGAATACTATTAGGTAGGGGACTCAATATCCTATAGTTTCCATTGTCCCTAACCTCCAACTCCCAGAGCATGTCATGGAATATCTTAGGGTGGTGCTAGTTACAATGAAAACATACAACAACCTCTTAATTCTCTATTGTTCCCTATGACACACACCCTACGATACAGACCACCATACACCTGCCTCTTTCACAAATAATTTTTCCCTTTACTATTGGTTGATCATCTTTATGATGTGTCACACAAACCTGATCCAAATTTCAAAGACTATTACATGAGAAAAACAACCTCTTCCTCATCTAATTTGATCCATTTTTGAAAACAAGAGTTAATGATCATATGTACTTGGATCACCTATTGAATAATATTAATATATTAGATACATGTTACTATCATCAAATACCTTTTACTAAGGTCTCAACAACATGTTTCCCACATCCGTCCCCCACTGACAATCCCTTCTCTTCCAGTAATCCTTCAACCTAAAAATCCTACTCAGTCACCACAACATTAGTGTGAATGAATAGGGATATCACTGAATCCCTAATATCTGAACATAAGACTATATATATGTTATGTACTATGAATAAAGGATCACATAAAAAACTTATTGATTAACACGAGAGTTCAATAATCCATGTAGTTCACTCTTCCATGGTCAAACATCCTTTCTATAGACGCAAAATCTATTTTATGTGCATTGATCACACTATGGATGGGCAGAACATCTCCATGAAGAGACACTCAATGTTTTACCAAGAGAGAGATGTATCATCGTATGAATATGGCACAAAAATCAACCATTTTCTAGTAGAGACTTGAATAAGACTCATTGATGGAACCAACATTTGATTTGAAGGTTCCCTCACTAGTTGAAAAGATAGAGTGACTACCTCTATCCAATACTCATATAGCTTGGGGTCTAGATCACTCAAAAACCTAAGAGGTCACTACATATGAAACTCATTAAGAACACTTGTACTTCAGGCATCAAATTCTAGAACTACCAGTATTAGGTGCTACTCTATAGGTGGTTGTATAGGTGGTAAACCACTTGGAGGTTCTATATCCAGTAGAGGAACCTAAAATAAATCATCATCACATGGAAGATCACATCATTATCATGAAGTGGAATTATGGATGGACTACTTCGTGGATGAATCTTGAAATAAAACAAGATGAACCATAATTAAAATTGTATATCATGGGAGCTAATTCATGATAGACATAGAAAATACAACCGATTACTAAATGATTAATCAACCAATGTTTTCCATAGAAAAAAATTAAACATTTAATGAGTTGAAGGGAAGGTGATATGATTCTTGTGTAGGGATACATCGGGTTCCATACCAATACTTGAGTCCATATCCTGAAAACCAAAATTGAATCACTTACCACTATTTCCCTAAACCAATCTCTCTACCTTAGGTTCTAAAATATAACCAACTTCTCCAATACTAATATTTCATAACATGTCTCACTAGGGCCTGAACTATGAGTAACCCAAGCCCACCTATAATAGGCCAATGGGTGGAGACCATAGTCGAGTTGGAATATTTTAAATATTTGAGGCATTAAACTATGGTTCCCATACACATGAGAATGTTTCCAGGCCCAAAAAATTATTAAATTTAAATCAAGTGATATGAATATAGTCATACATCAATATCCCACAACATTGAATGATATTAAACTACCAAATGTGAAAATTTGGAAAAATTCAATCCTATCCAAATATGTAATGAGTCCAAACTTCTATAGGTTCGAGAAATATGATCAAATTAAAAAGCCTGGAAAACACCTTGATCTGCCAAGACCAGTCTATGCTATACCACATACATGTCCTCATAGGCCAAGACAAAAATGGTGTTCATCAACATAAGACCAGACACATGTACGAAGAACCCATCTAGGGTTAGTATAACAATACCTTAAAAGAACTTGATATAACACTAAAAAATCATCTAGTACAGTTACATAAATACAAGGATATATGAATCCAAGAATTTTAGAAAACACCGAGATATACACTGGAATGAAACTATGATAATAAGTGTTCACTAAAAACTATTGGCCACATGGTAATGCTCAAAGAAATGCGTTTTATTGGAGAAATCATTCCAGGATCCCTACCATATCTGGGAAAACTCATTCAATTGGTCTGTATCATTTCTCTGCATGAAAGAAATATCTCGAGTCTCAAAATACCATGATACCCAGATAGGTGTTCATGACTAGAATAGCCGGGGTACACTGAAAAACCCAAGGTGGAACATATCATTACACGTTGGAGAAAATACCAAAAATAACATGAACACTACTAATACGTCCTAACATATGGAGGATAATATCTCGACTCATGGCAGTTACATCGATTCGTCAATTCCCACATAGGTTATAATGTGATATAGGATCAGCCTATTTTCAAATAGAGGGACTCCAAAAAATCTATCTAACACTTGTCCACCATAGACAATCGCATTCCTATGATTTGATGTTATTTCTCAATATATCCTCATGGTAAAGTAAAAAAGGTAACTCACGTGATTGAAACTTGATTTAACTGAAGAGATAAACAGTTCCAAGGTGTATCTAAAGGAGTACACTATGTGTATATTGAGTATGTGATGTTCCTTTCTCATCTTGAATTTTTTTAATATGGTTCGGCCAAAATCGACATGTAAATCACCATATACATGGGGTGTAGGTAATGTACATTGTGTGTAGTGATCATTGGACAACCTTCCTTGGTCACTGGGATGTTTCTGTATACACATATTCATGTCGTGTACACATGGTTTTTTCTGTGTCAATGTACACAGGGTTTCCAAGACCAGGTACTCCATGCCATGTCTATGTACCCTATAATGTACAACCTAAACTATTGATATCGTATCATTGGGAATGTGATCTTTTCCTACTATGTGGAAACAATATCACTACACAGAGTGTCCCCCATGGAATGCGCTCCCGAAGAACAAGATGTATAATATTTTATATCACAAAACCCTAGTCTGGTTCACATGTTTCCCAGTTCAACCACCTCTTTCATCAATCATGCCCATGAACAACATATATGATGTCGATCAACATTTTGATCGGTTGTTCTATGGATTCAACCACCCAAAAATGTCTGGAATCATCCACTTCTATTTTTTTCACTGTGTGTCCCTCATGGAAATGAAAAACCAACAATTCGGAATCATTCTCACATAATCTATCGAATTTCATCCTCAGTCCAAAAATAACATCCTCCATTTTATGTTCTACCTATATTATTAATCTCTTACATTGATAAATAGTCAAACAATGAACATATATTTCGAATTGGTTCAACTATTAGCAAAATAAAATACCTACAATCATAGAAGAGAGAAATGGGGTGGAAATTCATAATCACTAAAATGTGACAAAATAAAGTCATATTTTGTTTGTATGCCATCTATCTATTTTTTTAGAGGTATACGAAAAAAGTGGATTAAATAAAAATCAAATAAAATAAATCCTGCAATATAAATCTACATTAATGCATAAATCAATTTTATTCATGGAATTGATTTTATTTAAACCTGGATAAATTAAAGGGATAGATATTAACTAATAAAACACCATGTATGGATATTTGTGCAATCATTGGAATTGAATGGTCATGTGCTTTCTTCTTTGACGAGATCGAAGAACTCTATTGGAAGAATGATCTATGATCCTAATCTGATATATCATCACAAACCAGGAATTCTTACATCCAATGCTAATCTTGGTATTCTGGTCTTGTGTTTATAACCCAGAGATAGAACTCATCTTTCTATATTTAATGAAGACTTTTTCTCTCCATTGAAATAATAAACGAAACCAATTAATTTATCTGTTTTAATAATTTTTAACCCACAAAAACTTCTTCTAAAACACCATTAACTGATAACGATGGTGTTTTGCCTACAGTAAAACCCACATTTGGAATTCAACAACTCCCTCATGTTTCTTATTTAGACCCATTTTCAGTACTTATTACACACTTTCAGGAAAATATGTGCCTATGTTTACTAATATAATTAAAATATTTCACACATATTTTTTGGGCAAACCATGCCTCTAAATAACATTTCTTCATAGTTTGTAACATTGAAAATTAGAAATATAATAACTAAATATAATATGTATAAAAAATTGAGTCATTAAATTGTGCCTAATTTACCATGATGTTGTGAAATTTAAAAACTCAATTTTGTTTAATTGGATTCATTTAATTCATCATTATCTCTAATAATCTATAGTTATATGTATAATGACATTAGGCTATATATTTTTTTATTTTAAATTTAATTAGGTTGATTTAAAATTGCTTCACATAATAAATTCATTGATTAATTATCACTTCAGCTTTATTACTACCATAATCATTTTTTCATAGTATCAATTTAATCGAGAAATATTTTTTCTTGAATTACCATTAAAGTAAATTATATGATAAATGTTTAATAAACCCTTTTATTTACTTATTCTATAGTTATTCATGATCATTAGTCATGGGAAAATACAATTTTCACACTCTTTAGTACATAAAATTATTGATAAATTTTTAATATAAAATGAATTCATATCCTTCTTCAGTCGGAAATATATTTTCTTACAATAATCATTTTCTAAAAAATGATTTCAATTTTTTTATCATTTTCAAAATTATTTATGAAAATTCAAATTTAGAAATATTATATTTTTTAACACTCCCTACCCCCTATGATAACCTCTTGATCTGGAAATGAAGAAAGGTAGAAAATGACCCTAGAGTCCCACCAACAGTAGCCCCTGGGTTGGTGACTAGCACAAAGGGTATTCAAATATCAATATATGGGAGGAATTACACATTATAATGAAATATGATTATGAGATTGGTTTTATAAAACCATATAACCTCCTAGAAATATTATATAAGAAATCAAAATAGATTCACTATTCATGTATAAATTAAAAGTAATACATATAAAAGTATCCAAATGAAAGCCTAAAATAATAGATCCTCTGGTCGCACCACAACAACATCTCCAAAGGTTCGAACTAGAAATGTATGAAATTGTCCACAAAGTCCTTCTGGAAAATTGAAAATAGCTTATATATATATATTGGGTGATTATACATTTATACAAACTATGATAATCATATTTTATCATTCACATGTGAAAAGATCATAATAATTCACCCTTACTAATTTTGTAGATCCAAATAACACCCAAACATGTATACATACAAACACACCAACCTCATTATGGATTAATCACCAAACAACATATAAAATATAATAATAATTAATATAAATCACATCGATGATAGGGTATCATGCACAAATTTTCCACAAATTAGATTCTCTCACACACCAATGAAAACATCCTACTGCTCACACGTCTTTCTAATATACAATATCAAATCCCACCCACACACACCTAGGCCTGACAACACATCCCTCCAGCACATTTATATGCCACACTTCATTGAAAATAACATCACATCTAATAACATATAACCATAAAGACACCTAGGAAATCACATAAAAAACCATATTGAAGAAACCTAGAATACCACATCACAACAAATCCCAATGACATATTGGAATGAAAACAAAACTCGTCCTGTAGAAACCTTAGACACCATGTCACATCTCATATTCAATAAAATAGGGATAACATGTCTCATCACATCCTTCTTGAATAAACCTAGGTCAAAATTGCCTGGAAGAGAAAGCAGGGTAGTGTGGGTATCCAACCATCCATCCTCCCACCATGATATTTGAAAAAGGCACCCTTTCCATGATTAGGGGGGGTTGGTACATAGTTATCAACAAGGGATGGTTGTTTATAAAAATAAATAGAACTTACATTGTATATAAAAATAGAGTTACATCACACAAGTACATATTATGAAATTGTAATAAGAACTAACCATCTCACAGAACCCACACAATATTTCCACCTCTAAATGCATAAACTCACACAAAAACACATAAGACAATTCATTTCCAATCATTAATAAATATTATAGAGTTATGTTATCAATAACATTCTATTTATCATTCACATTTATTTTTTAAATCAATATTCATTAGGAAACCCATTTCGTTTTATTTCATATTTTCATAAATTTATATATATATTAAAAATTACCATTTAATCCACTTGTTAAATTATCAATTTCCTTATTATTCATTCTCATTTGAAATTATTAAAATGAATTATTAATTCCATTATTAATTGGTAGACATAACATAACCAACTAGACATTATAATCACAACACCACAACCTAATTTCCACATCCACATCTCTTTATTTCAGCATCTAGTTTCATATCCCCAATAAATAACCATTCCACATAAATCATCGCAGCACTGTTGCACCAATGTTCCATTATAACATGACATATTCCACCTATCGTGTCATTAAATCCAAACCATTGAAAACAATAATGTCTAAAAACATGTTATAACACGTAATAAAGTAAAAACATGCATTCATATTAATTAGAGAACCCTTTATTCAAATTCACTTAATTTTGGGTGTTATTACATAAAACATATAATAACGAGGAACCCATTTAACTTAATAAAATGTATGTGGATAACAAATTATTTAATTGGTGGTTTTAATAGGTACATACCATGCATGTATTTCAATGAACCCCTAATCTAATGCACATACATGAACCCCCAATGACTATAATTTTTATTGAGTATTAAGCCAATACATTTCCCAACATTGATCAAAATATCAATAAAATAATATTATCATACATCTCCTTCTCCAACCCGATTATAATTTTTTTAAACTAATTCAATTATCTATTTTAATTCGGATGCAACCATGTTTACATGAAATGATAATAATAGACCCATCATAAATGATACACATAAAGAGAAATGAAGGAAAAAACTAGTTATAAGGACACATATTATTCCCATACTAGCTGGAAAAAATAAACGGTGTAGGTAGAGCTAGAAGATCTTTGGGAAACACATATCAAATAAAAGAAAACTCAACAATGACGATGGTTTTGGGGAAATCCAGTGACAAGAGAAGTAATATGTAACCAGTGAAGATAATATCTTATACATATAAGGATTATATCTAAATATAACGAGATAGATACAATTTTAAATTTCTAATAATGGAATAGAACAATAAAACATGAATTTTGACCATTTAAACACTTTCTAGAATTTTATGAAAATAAATATATGATTTATATCTTTTGAAAAAGTATTAAAAAAAATTATTTTTGTAATTTAACTCAATTATATACAAAATAGACATAAAAATTAAAAACCTATAAAAACTAGAAAATTTTGGAAATTTGGAAATGTATTGAAATGAATCATTGTTAGAATGAGTCCCAAGTCCAAAAAACTACACGGACTACCACCGGTCACATCATGATAAATATTATTGGAAAATTAATATGTTGGACGTTCTAAGACATTACATTAGATACTTATCAAACTTTTCTCCCCCTTGAGAATTCAAACCAGCCAGAAATAAATGAGAGAAATGGTATGAGACACCATCCCCAAATATACCTTTCAATGATATAATTAAACCTAAAATACTACCAACAATCAAACACACCAACCCAAATGATCACAAAACACACTACAAAATAATCATTACATCTAGTTATCTCATACTAATAACCACTATTACTAATGAACCACATTGTCCCAAACACACAAATCTTGAAATTCTGACTTCCATGTCATGATATTTTCTTCTCTCAGTGGAACTAACATTCCCACATGGTTTTAATTACATCAAACTTAAAGGGTATCGATTATGAATTAGCCCCCCCCCCCCCTTTATGATTTCAAGGATTTATTTGACATTATGACAAACACATCACTAACAATGGAAAAAAATTAATCTTATCGGAAGGATGATATAATCACATCATAAATAATGAATGGAAATGGAAAACATAAAAAAAATATGGTTACTATTCTTACATCAGTGTCTCATGATCACAAGTACTCTCATATAATTGAAAATACTACCATAACACCCAATCTAGGGGGATGATTCTTCCTCATGAAAAAAAAAATTATGTAAATGGAATGGTGGTTGGATCAACCAACCCATGAGACACCTCTCTTATTTTTTAATATATCCGGATGATATAAATCACTAGGGAACATAATTTTGAATCTAAATAATATGTAAATAACATTATCTTGGAGGAGGTTCCTCTAAAAAAATAATATTCCCACATACATGGATAAAACAAACAAATCATGAAATAAAATCTAATCCATTACAACAAAAACAATATAATAAACTCAATTCATTATTAATAATTTTAAACAAGTACATGACTTCCTAAATCATTCATTATTTTAAATAAAATTTATTTTAATTTTAATGCATTCTTATACAACCCAATATATTCTTATACATTAAATGATTTATTTTACAATTACATTCCTTTTATTTTCAAAATTATATAAATTATATTTTTTTAAACCCATGCCACTCATTTTAGTGACATTATTTCTAAATTGTGGGATCATAATATTTTGAAAATGTTTTATGGTTTAATTTTTCCTTTGGATGAGGTTTTAGAAATTAATGTATTAATTTACTTATTAATTCAAAATGTTCTAGTAGATGTAGTAGAAATTGTTCAATACACATCCAAAGGATAATATTGTATGTTAAAAAATATATGGAACTTCCTTCCGACACAACCATTATTTCCTTGAAGATTCCTACACATATTAATAATGTCATTTTTAACGAAAGTTTTTAAAATACGATTTCCATATAAATGTACTATCAGAATTTATATCAAAATGGAAAGGATATTTTCCTCATGATTTCTTTTAATGGTCATTTTACTGTAATTCAATTCATCAATGACAAAAAAACATTATTATAGCTATACTAAGTATTTGTGGTATTGATATGTTATTAAAAATTTCTATGGATGTTTTATGACTATTTATACAATGTAATTTTCTGAAATTCATATACATTAGGAGTTTTGGGAGAAAATTACATTCCCATTAAATTCTCATTTTTACATGACCATTAGAAATGTAATTTCCCCTATACATCCTGATTACTTATAATGAATATGATTGATTTGTAAAAAACATACCATTTTTTGTTATTTTCATAACGATTAATTTTATTTCACTATCTAGGGAAATATTAATAAGTATGTATTCATTAGTCAATAAATAAATATGACACATAATAGTATTTATCAATTAAATTGATTCTTTTATATATGTGTAATTATTTGGACTTGTATAATATTGGGTCAAGATCGGTTAATATAATCCACAAGATGAATTTGTAGTCTCATGGGAGAAATCAGTTTTCCAATATAGGTCTTTTAAACCAGTATGGTTTACACCTTCTTGTGAAAGGTCTTGAAGGTAATGTAATCCAGAAACTAGGAATCATGACGTCCAATAAAAAATAATTTCCTTAATTGATAATTAGCATTTTATTAATATCCATGATATTTTAAAAAAAATTATATATGGATTCATTTATTTTTCTGTTTGTTGAAGGAATGATTGTTTTTCAATTAGTCACCATACAATAATGACAACACCATATCCAAATTTCTATGTCTTATGTGAGTTAAATTATATAACATTTCATGTTTATTATGATAATGGATTCATGATATCTTCTTTTATACTTAACCCTTAATGGCCATTTTATTGCAATTATTTTTTTCCTTTCCTTACGAATTGGAAGATGAATTCCTTGATTGATTTTCATTTATTCTAATATTTTACATTTCATGTGCATTATTTTCTTTTAGCAATGTAATTTTGGTGCAATGTATTTAATATAGTTTTCCAAAAATGATAAAATGTTTGGTCCTTTTGGATTTTAATCATGTATATATGGAAATGTAATAATTTATGGAACAAGCTTAGTGCTGCTACGGTTGTGGTCATTATAGTGGTTGTAATAACCATTTTACATACTACAATGTCAATAAAAAAACTACTATATATTACATAATCATAATCCCCAAAATATCTAAAGGGGTTAATTTTATTTGTATTTAAGTCAACAAAAATTCAATATAATAAAATTTTATATCTATTAGTCAATATATCTCTAAAAATCATCTTAATAAATTTTACATTATGTTATTTATGTTGTTTCATAATGTACGACTCGAAATCATATCTGATTGGGTTAGGATTTTTAGATTAATGTTCAGGAGAAGATGTAAGATCCCAATATTTTATAGAGTTAAATTATTCTTGAATTTAGGTACTTTTTTTTATTTTTGTACCTTTTTATTGGGGTTTACATTAGTGCGTGTTTTGGTGAAGATTAAAAACATGCAAAAAAGGTGTGTCCATGGTTTGTATATAGTTAGATCAAATAGTGTTTAAAGCCCAAAAAACGGTGCAACCCTAGACAGTGATGGTATGCATAGGTTGCAGATAGTTTGATAAGAATTTCACCCTATAAATAAAAACTGTGCAACCCTAAAAAATCAGGAACATGGTTGGGACACATTTATGGAAAACATTTCTCATATACCTAGAAAACCACGTGCTCATCTTAAATTTGACCAAAAAATAATTTTAAAATCCACCAAGACCCCAGAACTCCCCTATTTGGACCCTCGTTTTACCATATAAGGTATTTCATATATTAGGATCATCTTGGAGGGATTATAAGGTCATCTAACATCTCACAATTCGAAGACCAAATTAATGATCTTCTCCCATCTTGTTATGTTCATCCTATATTATTTCCTTTCTAGTCACACTTTTATTCACTCTACTTAATTTGGAGAATAAATTGTTATATTTCATCTAGATCTATATCTATATTGGAGGAATCTATAACATGGATTTTGAATATATACCTAGATCTATGGTTTCTTGATTTGTTACATATATTTTTGGGTAATTGATCTAGATATGATCTAATTCATTGTGATTCTCAATTGCGGGTATTTATATTGGGTTTTTATTTATCAATAAATCAATGTAGAGGGTCTATATTCAAATTTTCTTTTTTATTTGATTTTTTACATGGATATTGTATAATTTATATATTTTTATAGATATTGATATCCCAAATTGAATTAATCAATGTGGTAAATTAATTAATTGAGAAAATGATGAAACTGTAACATTTAGAGATTGTTTAACAATATAATTAATTGGATAACTAATTTTAAGGTTATATGGTTTTTTATTTGATAATTAATTATGTGAATTCATTATTATGGAATTGAGATTGTTGGATTGAGAAATTAAAATTGGAATAATATAAATTTATTAGTGAAATAAAAATAAATTTTTTCATTGGTAAATTTGGTATAATAAATATTTAGTTAATTACAATTTTTTTAATTTAAATTAATAATAATTAGTTGGTGAATTAATTATTGGATGTGGAAATTGTGAAATGGTTAATCGATTGTTGAAATTTTTAACTGAAATTGAAAATTTTAATTAATTGTCAAACTAATTAAAGGATTTGGATTATGTAATTATTTAATTAATTAATGGAATTTTTGGTCAATAATTTTTATAATTGGATTATTATTTTTTAAACATGGATGTGAAATGAGGGATTAGACAATGTGATCTTAGCCATTAAATTATTATATAAAAATTGGTAGATAATTTTGTTCTTATACATGGTGATCTATAATGATGATATATATGCACAGTAGTGAAATGAGTTGGTAAACATGGAATGCTATACTAATGACAGATCTACCAATATGGTTGAGAATTTGGGAAGTAATACATTGAAATCTACAGAAAATATATTTGTGCATGATTAAGATTTGGGGTTATACATGATGTTTTATTCCCATGATATATATGAAATGTTGATACTTGGGGTGATATATGTGATATTCTTTTCTAATGATAAAAATCTATGATTGAAAATAGGGTACTATAAATGACTGACTATAACCAAAACATCATCATTGGATTATGGGTCTGAGTTACTATACTAGTGAATGTTTGTTAAATTAGATAAGGAAATACCATTTACTGAAAAGAATTGGAACATGGTCAAGTAACATGATTTAGACCTGGTGTGGAACAAATCGTGTATTGAGGTATGTGTTTCGTTGGGAAATCAGTGGTCTATGTAGTTTAATAATGATTAATTGTTAATGTGATCACTTTCACTTATGAATTGTAATTATTTATTTATTCTAATATATACACTTTTTATTCACTATATTGGTTTTAGAAATTGCTTGTGGTGGCCTACTTAGTAGTACTAAAACCCTACTCGGGCTGGCTGATCGATGCCCAAATATATTTCTTTGATATTGGACATATCAGGGTAAGGTCCCCATGATATATGGATGAGTTGAGATAGAGCTTGGTTGTAGGAGGATTATGTCATTAGAATCTTTAAATGTTAATGATAGTGTATTTATTAAGAGTTTCATTTTAGACACTTGTAATGTACATATGTATGGAATTTGTTTTCATTAGTGGACATTGTATTTGTTTCATTGAATATTATGATAAATTGTATTTGTTTATAGTTATTTATATTTTCCATATTAGTTTCTACTTATTATGGTTTATGAGTTTGGTAATAGAGGATATATTATCCCCATGATTTACTTATTATAATCTTGCTACTAGTCAGTTGCCTTTGGTGTACAAGGAGGTACACCTATGTTCATGTGACTTGACAGCTCGAGAAACTAGTATGTTGAACCTGGATCTGGACGATAAAATGTGGTATCTGAGGTGTCTCTTTTATTCTTCATTTGTGTTTCTATTTAGTAAAGGTATATCGGTGACTAGGGAGAATCAAAGACTTTTTATGATCTTTTTTTATAAAAGTAGCTACCACATGTATGGGGGAGAAACCTAGTTCTGACGGTGTCATTATTATTATTATTGTATTCTCTTACTACTGATTGTTATTTTTCCATGGGTGATGAACATGATATGTGGTGTGATATTTTTTTTTAGATTTTGTATATTTAATCGTGGACTTTAATGGAAATATATTTGAGATGGCATTCATCATTTTTGGCACTCTAGTTTTATCTTTTAGCACGCATCATATTATACATACATGGGAAAATAGGTTTTTTTTAGGTTGTTGAACATAAACTGTTTTTATGGTTTGTGGAAATGAATTTGAAATGGTTCCTAATATGAATTTGGATGTTATAGATATTATAAAATAATGTGAATACATGTTTTTCTAAATGAGAAACCTTAAATATGAGAATATGTTTTCCCTTGTTAACATTGACTTAGTGTTATCCGAGTTATGGGTAGAGAGAGTTCCTCAACTTTGACCATGTGTCAAGGTACATGGAAAACACTAATTTTTTTTATAATTTCCCTAAAATTTATAGGTGATAAAGTTATCTTAGGAGTAATGATACATGTATTTGAAATTTTAATGTTATTCCCCCATAACTACACATATTGAGAGGATGAAAAGAGCACATGGTTAAGGACGATCCTCTTATTGTGGAACCTTAGGCATTTTTAGTTCTCATTGAGAAATTAAAGGAACAGTTCTGAGGGAATATCACTCGCTTCAATATATTTATGGTATGAGTCCCAAGATGAGTTTAGTATAACATTATTGACTAGAAGAAGGAGTTTCAGTGGCTTGGCCATCATAATTTTACTATAGAGGTTGGACTGTGGGATATGATTTTTTTGGACGAGTTGATTGAGTTGATACTATAAAATTTGTAGAATCCATATATAAAGAGGGTCATGTTGGATGATTATTTTCTATAAGAATCATTGTAGCACATAGTGAAATTTTTGCATGAACTGGAAAGACTGAAGTTATATAGTGGATGTAATTTTTGTATATGTTCCTGGAGCACATTAACCCATATAGGTTGAGATAGGATAGAGTGGATGAGTTCATGATATTGACTCAGGGATGTACATCTATGATGGACTATGCTGGTGGCTTCAAAAATTTTCATCACTTCGCACCAGTGTCAGTAGCAGATTAGGAAACTTCAGCAAATTGATTTCAGGATGGACATAAATGTGAAATAATGTCCCATATGAGTACATTACATATTTATTTTTTTAAAAGTAGTGAATCATGCACTAATTTCATACGGTAAATTGAATATGGATTCTAGTGGAGGACATGTGGTTTCATCAAGATGATCTATAAGATCTTCTTTTGAGAGCAGGAAGAACCCTTATGATAACTTTAGCCAAATCATTAGTAAGAAGAGTGTCCAGTTAGGGGGATTAGTTATATAGGATTACACCCATGTGATTTTCCACCAGTGTGGTAGGTTGATATATTTTGTTGAAAATTTTCCACGTCCACCAATTGAGTTTCAAGCCATTTACATTTTTGGAAATTTACTGAGGTTCTGCAGGAACCTGAGGCAGATAGTTAGTGATGTTGATGGTAGTGCTAGATAGAACCAGGGTTCAAGAAGAGGGTCTTTTATACCATATAAGTATAGAAGCTATAGTTCAAATAAATGACGAGTTAGAGATAGTGTATTTAGTACTTTTTGGATGGAGAACACACATTTTCAGAGGGGGAAAATCAAGGAAGTCATAGGGGATCATAAGGAAGAATGAATGATATATTCATGTAGTGAAATGTAAACATGATGATAGTGAGGTTGGTATATTGATGGTGAGAGAAAAATGTCCCGTATAATCCACTTTATCTAGTTATTTATTTGATACTTGTTTCACTAATTATATTATATGTAGAAAAAATGTTAAATGATTGAACCTATTGTTGGATTTTGTTAGTAAGATAATGACAATAGATACACCATTGAGAGCATAGTCTACAAACGTCTATCTTTTCAAATTAACTTCAATTGATGTCAAGGAGGGTTTTTTTCTATGGGATCTATATATCCTTCATATGGAATGATTATACCTAATTATGGGAATGGAATTATTAGTCAAATATTGAGCACAAAAATATTCTTACCATAGGAGAGTGACATTTACTTCACTTAAGGGTAAGTAGTATGTTTACCATTTTATGTGAGATATACTGGTAGGCTGTGCAGTTCCAATTACACCACAATAAGGAGATATCATAGACCATGTTCCTATGTTATATCTAGATGATGGAGGTATAATTCATGATGTGTTTGCACATATGGTGGAATAGTTTCCCGATGGTTTCCCAAATAATTATCAATGCTTTCACTGGATAGAGATATGGTATTCACCAATGATCTCATTCCTGGTTCTAGGCCAATTTATATTAAAGTATATAGAATTCCATTCAAATATCATCAAGAGATCATGAATCAGTTGTATGAGTTAGTGGATAAAAGGTTTATTTTAATGATTATCTCTCCTTGATGTTTACCAATGTTGTCTACAAAGAAGGTGGATGAGAGTTTTCATTTGTTATTAGAATAATGAATGATGAAATCAAGGAAATTGAATAATAGTTATCCTCTACCTTGTATTGATGATTTTATTGTTAATTTGATAGGGGATTGCATGTTCTTGAATATTGACTTCAGGTTGGGGTGTCATCAAATGAGAGTACGAACATCGTACATAACAATGACTTATTTCTGAAGTAGATATGTCCTATATGATTTAATCATAATTCCATTTCAGTTATGAAATTCTCCAGTAGTGTTTATGGAACCTATGAACAAAATTATACATTCATACCTAGATCAGTTTGCGTTGGTCTTCAAGGATGAAATAATGGAGTACTCAATGAATCATGGTGATCAGGCCCAAAATATTAACATCGTACTCAGTACAATGAGACCGTATTGGAAATACAGCAAACTGTTTAAATGATGATTTTTGATGCATTAGGTACACTTTATAGGACACATCATCATAGAAGAAGGAGTTTCAGTTGACCGAGAGATGGTCGAAGCAGTGGTTTTGTGGTAGAATCCCACGAACATGTTCGATATCTAAATCTTCATAAGATTTTCTTGATATTATCAGTGGTTTATCCATGATGTTTTCTATTTGGAAGCACTTCATTCAAGCAAGAAAAGGTAGGGGGCTATGTTTTAATGGATGGAATCTTGTGAGAACACATTATATATTTTATGACACATTTGACTTCATCACCCATCTTTATACAACGAGATCCATGTGTGTAGAACAATGTTTATTGTGATGATTCTTAGATCAGACACATATCTGTGTTGATCCATGGAGAACCATGTCATGTGGGTCTTATTGACTAAGGCCACTTGAATGAAACTATCCTATGTACTACCACATGCTACATGAATTTGATGATTCTATGAATTATTGATGAAAATATCAATTGGGGGAGAAGTTTAAAAAAATTACATATCAAAAGAGCACAATATGAATATTCTCTTAGTGATATTTTAATCTTCTGCAGTGGATATGGGTTTAGTATATGTATTATTTTGATTTTGAACTAGTACACATGAATTGGAATTTTAACAAGGTGGATAAAACTTTGAGTATTAAAACTAAAACTCCAGTGGTTTAAAATTATATTACTAAGTAGAAAATGATAGCTTTAGTTGTAGAAATTAATGTGATGGTTCAAGAGAGTTAGGAGAAGATGACTCTGGTTTCAGTTTCAGTAGAGTACACACATTTAATATGAATCAAAGACATGCATTAAAAGTACCCTAAATTTTCGAACTTGAGTTATAACCTTGAAGGTGGGGAGTCACCTTCTAATTAGATCACTAATGAAGATGAAATAATCTAGGTGTAGAATCCGGTTGTTGTAATTACAATAATGCATGTTTATCCCATTCTATAATTTCATTACTCGATGTTGGTAGTACATCAAGGGATAAGAAAAATATACCATGAACTAAGGTGAAATTTGTTTTGGATATGATTGATATGGATATTGTACTATTTTTTACAAGATGATACACCTGTCAGAAGGTAAAAGAAATGCATCAATGGACTTTAGATTTTCCGCAACAATTTCATATTCCGGAATGGAAGTGGGAAGATGTTATAATTTATTTCGTTGTGGTTATTGAAAAAATTCCATGGAATATAGATTTTATCTAGTTATTTATAGATCGACTAAGGATGGTATCATAATTATTTCATATTATCTATAATTTCTCAGTGGAGAAGCTGGGATATTTTCATGTTCAAGAGATAGTCCACTTTCACGGGGTGTGATAGAATATAGTTTCAAATTGTGACTCAGGTTTCATATAAACCTTCTTTCAAGGCTTGTATAAAGCACTTCGTACATAAGTATTATTGAGTATTTCATTCCACCAACAAAAATATGTTTAGTTTTATCATACTATACAGATTCTATAGGTCATGTTACAGATATGTGTGCATGACATGAAAGATATTGGTAGAATCACTTGGCCCTAGTGATGTTTTCCTACACAAATAGTTATCAGAAAATTATATAGATGGATCCATACGAGGATATTTATGGTCGGATATGTAGATCACCATTATTAATGATAGATGCATCTCAATCAGAGTTGTTGGTATCATGAATTGTACAGAAGACCATACATTAGGGGAAGTCGATTGGGGAAAGTATCACTACATCATAGAGTAGATATAATTCATATTCTCATAGATGGATACGAGACATAGATTTTATTGAATGTGATTGTGTATTCATTTTGTTATCACTTAGTTTGGGTCCGCATGAGAAACAAGGATATGTAAAATTGTCAGCATGGTTTGTCAGATAGTTTTCAGTTTTTGGGTGAACCGGTCCATTGTAGTACCAATTGGCTCTTCTGTATAAATACAGTTTTATGAATTATTTTTTCTATGTCTCACAACTATAGAGGTATCACACTACACCTTCTCTTGTGATCTATGTGGATGAGGTTGGACTTGTGATAGTTTTGTCCACTAATGAGAATATGGAATGTGTCTTCGATTCAGGTGAGAAAGTGTTGTAGGGAATGCCTATGTTAATATTTTTTTTGTGGCATCATGGGAAATGAAAAGAGGAAGCATGGGAAATGGTAGAAGATATACGGGTTTAGTGGCTAGTTATTTTTTTATTTGAGACTTATAGACTTTTGGGAGGGAAGCTCAAGGAGGAGTTCTTTTAGGGTGGAGAGATTGTTAGTTCCCGACCTTTACTAGAGTTGACTATGGATTTAATACATGGACATTTTGGTTTATTTATATACATTTCAGTTGGGTTTTACATTGAGGTGTTTTTGGGTGAATATAAAAAATAATGTATCTAAAAAACGGTTGTGCATGGAAGTCAGACGATTACTAAAATCAATGTATCCATTTTATGGATTAGTACATCCATGGATGGTGAGTGTTTTCACAGCTGGTGCATGGGTTGAAAACCATGTGTCTTAAAAATAGAACTCTTTCACCCCTAAAAAAACAGGTTTATGGTTGGTTCACAGTTAGGAAAAACTAGGCCCCTTTACTAATGAAACTATGTGTGAATTTGATGTGGCCCAAAAATTATTTTTATAGTTCTCCAAAACTCACCTATATCGATCCTCATTCAATCGTATTATGTATTTTAGTATTTTAGATCTTATTGGAGGGATTCAAAGGTCATCTAATTTACATTACTTGTGATTCAAATCCCGAAATGATGATCATGTCCTCTCCCAGTAATTAGCTATCATCATGTTTCATTCCCATTTATCCTCATATGTTCTCCCCTTTTTGGTGGATGAAATCATCTGTTTTTTATATATTGAATTAGAATGAGTCAATCTACATCTAATATTTTGGATTAATAACTAGATCTTGGAGATCTTGATCTACAAATTACTTTTTAGGGAAATTTATTTGGATCTGATCTATGTCCTTGTGTCCTCATTTCTGTTGATTTCCATTGGGCGATAATTCATCAAGGAATAAAGGGGGGTGCTCTAATTTCCAAATCGCATATTCTATATTTTATTCCATACATGCATGTTTTATAAATTATAAATTTTTATAGAGATTTAAATTACTAATAAATTTAATTAATCTGTTAAATTTTTTAATTGAGATAATGGTGAAATTTTTATATTTAGGGATTGTGGAACAAGAAAATTAATTAGATAATTTATTTTAATGTTTTATCATTTCAGATTGGAATATTAATTTTAGGAATTAACTATGATTGAATTGATAAGGTATGATTGAATTGATAAGGTATGATTGATACATTTAATGTGGAATATGGATAATTTAAGGGTGAATTAATATTCATTGTTTTGATTGGGAAATTTAGGATAATAAAAATTTGAGATAATTGTTTCATTTTGGATATGTAATTATGAATAATTAATTGTTGAATTAATTATTTTATGTTGAAATTTTTAATTGTTTAATGTATTATTTAATTGACTAATTGAAGATGAATTTTTTTGATTAATTGTCTATCTAATTTATGATTTTGGATTATTTAATTTAAGAAATAATTAATGGAAGTAGTGGTGGATAATTGTGATAAGTGGATAAATGTTGTTAAATCCGGGTTATGAAATTGGGTATTATAAAAAAGATATAATTCTAGTAAATAATGATATAAATAAATGATTTAAATATGGGGTGTTACACATGGTGATCTCTGACAATGATATATATATTTATAGTTGAGAAATGGGGTGATGGGCATGGAGCTCAACCCCAAATATAGATCTATCTGTTTTGGTGCGAATTTGTGGTGTCATACATGGAGATATACATTGATGATATATGAACATGGCTGATAATTGGGGGGGCTAGACATGACATTCTATTCCCATGAAGTATATGCCTGATTGGGAAATGGGGGTGCAAGTCCAGGAATTCTATGCCCATAAAAAATATATATGATTGATAAAGAGGGTACTAGACATGGTTTTCTATACCAAAAAACATCATCATTAGAATATGGATTTAAGTGTCCACAGTAATGAATATAAAATGAAATGGATAATTATATCCCATTTGATGAAATGAATTGAATTTTGGATAAGTAACATGGTTCATACCTTGTGTGTACAAAGTCATGTATTAAGGTAAGAGAGTCCTCAGGAACCTAGAGGTCTATATAGTTTAGTAAGGATTAATTTATAATTTCATATTTGTTTACTTATGCATTTTAATTATTTTTTTATTCAACTTCAAAACATTTTTATTGACTTGTATTGTTTAAGACACTATTGGTGGTGGCCTATTAAATCATATTGAAACCATACTCCGACAACCAGATTGATACACAAATTGAAATCCAGAATGTAGGATATGTTCAAGGTATGGGCCCCATGTTAGATTCTTTATTCTAGATGGAATAATGTTTAGGGAACGTAATGTGGTTTGGGACCCACTTGGGAGTTGTTAGTGTCATTATTTTGAGGTTTATTTTATAAACTTTTCACATTATCCTGGGAGGTCTTCTTATTTAGATATATATTGTATTTCCTGCATTGAATATCATGATATATTGGATTATTTATGTTTATAGAGTTTTCCTCTATTGTTTTTTATTTTCTCTAATGTATTACTATGATAAGGAGGGTATAATGTTTCCATCAGTGGCATATAAGATCCTTTCTACTACTCTCCAGCCTCTAGAATATGCAAAGGTGCGCCTAAGGTCATGTGACCGACGAACTCAGGTCACCGATATGTGGAACCTGGGTAGGGACATTGCATAAGTCGTCACCAATATCTAGTTACAGAGTTGTTTTTCAATACTACATATCATCATTGGATATATGGTTAGTCTGAGTGAACTATTAAAACTCTAGAAGGCATATTGAGATCTCTCTCTATGGAGTTCATGGGTAGCTCGGATTATAACATCCCTTTAGTATAACATTCCTATAAAAATATCCCTCACTCATGAAATCTTATGGAATATTTTGGAACCAAATTTATATATAGAGGTGTTGATCTTCAAGGTCCTTTTTGAAATTGGATAATGAAGGATATTGAGACATTAACTAGATGAGGTATTATAATTGAAGTCTTTGATCATTCAACATAACATATAGGGCATAAAAATGCTAAAAAAAATTGTGCTTAAAAGAATTTGTGAGAAACAAAGAGTGAAGTTGGTGAGAAGGTATACCTATCAATATTTTCAATCAATAATGTTATTAGACATCATTTGAATGTAAATCTGATCCCTAGAACTATCAATACCATTGAAATTCATGACCCTTTCTGTGTGGTACCTTATCACTTATACCTTCCCCAAAATCAGTCAAATGTATACATTTTGATCCATGAATCCATATTGTGGAAGTACTTCCCTATTCATCCCAAATATATATCTCATATGTAATACGATTGGAGGATAATAAATTTTAGAGGAAATATCTAGTGGAGATATGAGATCATAGAGGGAATGTTTTATAAAAAAATAACACTCACCAAGAAAAACATTTGTTGTGATATAATGAAATGAGTAAATTACATGTGAACATGAGGATCTGATGGGATAAAAGTATCAATAATTTTTTGATTCCATATCAAAATACAATGAGGGTGGAATTATTATAATTTTTATAATGAAATGAAATTATATTTTATTATATTGTTTTTTCAAGAAATTCTAATATATTTTATATCATGTTTCACTTACAACACCGAGTTTAAGAAAATGCAAAAAAAATTAAATTTATATTATATTAATGTCAAATGCTAGATTTTGTATTGGTGTGTATAATATTCCAAAAATTATGAAAAATATTTATAAATATATAAATTAATTAACTCTTCAAAAATATGATTTAATTTTCAATAAATATTTTTTTTATTAATTAATTTTTTTCTTCAAAAATGATTCCTCAAATTTGAATGGATATTATAATTTATTTTTTATAATTTTAGAAATTAAACTTTAGAATTTTTTAATTTTTTGATATTTTTTATATAAATATTAGCCTTTTTAAAATTTATATATTTTTCAATAAAGAGTAATTTTTTATTTAATGTTGAAGAATAACTGTTTTTTATAAAACTCTCTTTCGTTTTTTGAAATAAATTATTCTAAAAGTTCCATTATATTTTGGATTTCATTTTAACAAAACATTATATTTATTTTATTTAAAATAAATTATCATATTCTATAATGATTATATTTTTACAAAATACGAATATTGGTAAATTTTTTGGTTTTAAAATGACTTTTCTTTCATAAAAACATTTTCTACTAATTTTTATGATTTATTTTTAATTAATTTGTAATATTTTTTTCATATTAAATTTAAAAAATGGATTATATATTTTTTATCAGGACGTTCAAATTTAGTAATTATGCGCCTTTTATTTTATTTTTCATCACAAATAGTAACGTAGATTAATATTTCTTTACTCATTGGTGTATAATTGATCAAACAGTGATAAAATTTTGGAGATAATGATTTTAAACATATATATAAAATTCATGTATCAAATTTTATTAGGGGGGTTATAAAATTATCATCATTCTAATGAAATAAGTAAACTATCTTCCACATTTCATTGATAATGGATATTGTTTTAATTTATGAAAATAATAAATACATAATCTCACCCATTTTACTTAATTGTATATAACATTTTCTCTTAAAGTTAAAATGATTCTATGTTTTGTTATATTTTTTTATTTAAATGTTAAAATAATTAATTTTATTCTAGTAATTTATTTACAATTTTTACAAACTATATAAATAAATTTAATTATTATTCAACAATGACAGAATTCTTGTGCAATTTGTTGAAAAATAATGAAATGAATTTTAAAAATATTAAAGCTCAAAATTTTTCTATGCATTATAGTTTAAAATAAATATTTTATATTAATAAAACATATTATATATTTTTCAATTTTTATATAGATATTTTTTAACTATATTAATGACATTTATTTTAAATAAAAATAATTTTGAAAATGACATTATATATATATATATATATTACGAACAACATTTTATATTAAATTATAAAAAAACAAAAAGATATTGAAAGAGTAAAAGATGGATAATATATTTTTATAATAACATCCCTTTAATATTTAATAAAAAATTTTTATCTTATATATAAAATTATAACACATTAATATTTAAAAAATTGTTTCTGTGGTTAAGCTTAATGTGTTTAGTAAAAGGTATAAATGAAAATATAATGCATAAAAAAGACTAGAAATATAATATTTTTATTGGATTTAAAAAACATACAGCATTATCATCAAAATTATATCTTCATTATTCCAAATTAACATTATAATGTGTTTAATAAATTTAATTAATTCTTTTTATTCAATTTGCGACCTCTTGTTCACTATAAAAAATCACCACCTCTATTCTATTATATACACAACATATATACACATATGAAAATTTAAAATTTCTAAAAAGTCTTATACTAATAATCATACAATTTATGGAGGTCATTTTCACAGCAAAATAAAAACCCTGAGTCCCTTAAAGAGAGATCTAAAGGATATCATTTAATGACAAGGGTATAATCTTTAATGATAACTTTCATTAATATTGTTTATTTACACTGTGAAAAAATTATTATACATTACAATATAAATAAAAAATTATCATATATACTAATATATTCTTTTTTTCTAATAATATTTATAAATCTCCATATACATCAAATGGGAATCAATACCATCACCCGTCTGTATGCAAACTACAGCTTCAGGAACCAATGAAATATGTTTTACCTGAATTCCTCACATGACTATTAATATTAATGAAACTAATAAAAATAAATAATATGTTAATTTAATTTTTATGATTATGAAATTAAAAATCATATCAATATTTTTTCCATATTTTTTTTAAAATGATAACATCAATCATGGGTATTTGTAGACTACCACCACCGCAATGTGATGTCATCCAATTCTCATTTTATTCTTTAATGGATGGTTTTAATAATTTATTTAATAAATACATATGATATAAATAATATACTATGTTTTTTATTGTATATTTTGTTTAATTAACATTATTTTATCCCTTTTATCAAAAAGTGAGAATAACGTTAACAAATACATTAGACCTAATGATTCAATTAGAGATGATTTGATTTTTTATCTCTACATTTTATAGATGAATCCTAATATATGTTTTATCAATATATAAGTTATTTATATAATATTTATTTTTCTATTTGACAGAACCATATTCAATGTACATGGTTTGGAACTATCAAATCAAAATTGTCAAAAAATATAAGTAGTCAACCCCCAAATAAATGGTGATAATAATAGTTTGATAGAAAAGGGATAATATGATGTAATAAATGGATCATATAAAAAATAAAAAATAAATATAAGTATCTATTATGATGTTTTAATAAATCCATATTTATTATAAAGAATTCAAAAAGAACATACATGGAATATTAAACATCAAGCATGAAATTTTATCTCAATTAACACTCTACTATGAATTATTTGTTATGTCATTCATATTTATTTTTATGTGGTGAATATAATTATTATTTAATGTATATAAGATTATTATATATATGTAAATTATTTACTAATTTTTGAATTTATGATCACTTGATTACGGGATTAGAAGGTAAATTTTACCAAAGCGTTAATAATTTTATTACAATACTATTTTAATAGATTAATTATATTTTTTATTGATGGAATTTAATTATCAATCCTTCATAAATTTCATATAATTTTTTATCCCACATATATTTGAGAATATTTATTGTTTACTCATATATTTTCCTATATTTTCCAATTCAATTTGTAAAATATTTTATAATAAAAAATGATCTTATTTATATTTTTGTTCAGAACTATTTTAAAACAATTTAAATATTTTTCAGATGACATTTTCAGTTAATAAAATGATTTATTAATGTGATTAAATGTTTTATTTTACATTTTTCTTAGTTTGAATGTAATACGTCTAATTATTTAATAATGTTTCTTTTTTTCATTAATTTTAAAATTTCATATGGATTATTTTAGAATGTATACATTGTTAACTGATTTTCTCAGTACCATCATAGTATTAAAATCTAAAATCATCTATGATTTTTCAATTGATTCTAAAAAAATTGTTCAAAACTATTAATAATTCCTTATTAGAATATATTTATTAAGAAAAATTCATGTATTTATTTTTTTACATATTTTTTCAAATGTATTTATGTTCATCTTTTTTATCTTATTGATTTTGTGGTCATTAATTTTCTCTTGAACCATTAATTTTTTTAACATCATTCACATGGTATATAGTTTCAATTAAATATATATTTACCATGTAAAAATTATATTTATATTACCTAAACTATATACAATATATATATATATATATATGATTCTTAATTATGAAATTAATTTCATTGAAGGTAATCGAGATAGATCACTTATAAGGGCCAATAATTCAACTACATGGAATAATATATTCCACTAAATATGAATGACATGTCTAAAATTAATAAATTGGACAAATAATATTTTGAAAGATTGAGACATTTTATGTTAGAATCAGTAAAAGATGTGATTATGTGAAAATAATGAAAATTAGAAAATATATATATATTAATTAAAAAAATAATGTTTCATAATGTGCATTATCATTGGAAGAAATATTCATTTAGATTTGATAGAACCTACTGAAATGAAATTGAATTATTATTCCCCTTATATTAGATTCCCACTTCTTTAGATACATTATAAACAATTTTTTAACAAATTTAAATTAATTATATATATTCTATTATAAAATTTTATATTTATAATCCTTTTACAATAACATTTATAATTGTATTAACCATTAATTAATAAAAAATATATTAAGATGTTATCTATTTTAATTTCCATGATGGTTTTGATTTAACGATTCTGGTCCATGAACCTGTTCTAGGGTTCGGGAATATAATAAATTAAAAAATATATTATTAATTTTAAAATATGTACTCTTTTGTATCAATATAGGTATTATTTTTAATAGTATTGAAATGAATCACTTCAAGGACATGGTATTCATCATCTACATACGAATGATGTTTCATTTATCCAATGGATCTAGGAGAATGAAATTAGATTAGAGTATAGACTTATAGAATAATTATTATGTCCTACATATCATACATATACATTAAATAAATATATTTAACCATTATTTTGAGGCTATGATGATGATTGAAATACATCAATTTATGTTGATGGTTAAATGTTGGTATTTATTAGTTACATAATAATATTCTATTAAATTGAAATTAGAATTAAATACGGTGTCCCATTAACATAATGACATATTTCAATATAAAATATGATTATTAAATATTATTTAAGTGGATATAGTTTCACGAACTCCACCACTTGTACCACTCATGGGAAAGTAATGAAGAGAATATGTGACCCCTGAAGTTCCCCACCAATGGTCAGTGGAAAAAAATATTCATTGAGGATATAAAACATTTATTAAAGAATATTACAATAAAAATAACTCATGTACATGTGATAATATGATTCCAAGGTGTCAATATCAAATACCATAAATTCTACATAACCATCACATCAATGTTTTTCCATGTGATATAAATATATACCAAAAAGAGACAATTAAAAATGAAAATCTGTTGGAATCAACTTATCAGTAGAACCAAACATTGTAATATTATTATTCATCATGGTATCTAATTTTTTTTTTCAAAAACATAAAAATATTTAACATATTCTTATGGTGATCATAAAATATAGGCCCAATAGTAATATATCCTTGTAATTTCTTGAAAATTTGATAAGATAATACTAATGTCACAAAAAACATCAAATTAACTAACATTCACCTAAATAGGAAAACTAATCCATCCAAAAGTTAATAAGGATCAATAAACATATAATATACCTAAAATTGTAGGTTAATATTAATGAATAGATATAATGGTTCTCTATATAAATCTCCCAATACCATATTTTACAATAACATCACCATCATCATTATGTCTCATATCAAGGGATGATTGGTTTCATAACCTTATAAGATATAAACCACCTTTCCCCTTCCAATCACGATTAAACCCCACCCAAAACTACATCATGTACTACCTCCAAATCACAATAAATAATTCCTAGGAATCACCACTAATTGAACCAATATCTACAGGGATCAACATTTGTAAAAAAATCTTCCCTCAACATGACCATGAAATAATCCATTATGATGAACCAGATCCACCAAGCATTTAATTATCAAAACTACGAAATAGATAGTAGGGAAAAAATTATAACCCAAATGAAATGACCATGATGAATGTTGTGTATATATAGAAAGAAATTTATAATCTCCACATATAACACCAAATATAAGGGATCACATAAAAAAGACAATCACAGACTACAACACTTCCACACAACTCAAAAACATTTGACACCAACTAATTCCACCACTATGTGAATCTCAATACACAGAACAGCCACAAAATATCCATCAAATAATTTCATAAATTATATCATTAATTACTTATATTATTTACTAGTCATGAACCTGGATTAAATTGTTTATCAATAATTTTCAACATATCATAATAAACAACTCTGAATTATACCTCGTGTTAAATTTTACCACTAATATATTAATTCCAAAATATTAATTATCATTTAACTAATTAATTAATTATAACATATATAAATTCACAAAAAAACATTAGAAATACACCATAAATGAACAATATTTTTATTTCCTACAATAAATACTATTATTTTACAATTTTTAAATATTAAGAGAAAGTTGAAAATAATAACAAAAAAACAAAGAAAAATATATTGGTCTTAGTGAAATGGTTCCTGGTGGTCTAAAAAATGAATATCAAGGTAATATTCCTGAACTATATCCACTCATTCTAGAATTAGGAAATTAATAATATAGAAAATCAAATAAGTAGTGCCTTGGTTGCCCCGTAATACTGAATAATCAACCACTTTTTTTCTCATAATGTGTGTAGTATGTTATGGCTTTGGAGATTTTTTCTCAACATAAAATTTGATAAGTAATGTTCCAAGGATAATCCTTGTGCCATGGGAGGTATGTATAACTAAATATGAGACTCAATTATATAAATCTCGATGTTGTAGGCAAGAAAAAACATCAATAAATTATCAAAGGCATTACCTTCGACCATAATTTAACTCCCCAAATAATGGTAACTAATGAAGGAAACTAGAACCAACACATTTAGATAATGGATTATTCCTCTTCCATGCATACTATTTATCCCACACGAACCATCAACATTAGTCTTTTATCCACTAGAAGAGGGCTTCCAACATACCTATCTTGTTGATTTAGGAACATTCTGTGCACTATGAAAAATAATCCACACTTCCATGACCACTATTAATGAGATTATATTATCCAAATATCATAATAGATATCCAAATTTCTCTCTAAGACGCCAAGACTGAACCTCCATGCCTAAGGATATGTCGAATTTACCTTCATTTTGTGCATTTTCTGTAAAATCCCAAAGAGACTTACAACATGTAGTAAATAGTATTTACCATTCCATATATTCATGTTTATTAATAAATAATTCATGCAACCCATTGTAGATAAATACCATGCATGTGGGTGGTTGAATGTCTAGACCAAGGAGGATTCCAATGCTCCTCCGAACCACTTGATCCAATTCACTATAAAACGTCACATATTCTATCATTTATTCATAGGCATCCCAGCCAGACAAGCACATTAATACAATGATAATACACATTTTCTTATCCCATCACCCTTGTGAAGAATATTGATATAAATCCTCCATTAAAGATAAATATACCTAACAAAAATTTCATTACATTATTATAGGGTAACTCAACTAGTGTTACCATTAGAATAAAAATAAACATATCTATATGTTTTGGCTATGAACACCCCTTCTAAGAAATTCATGACAACAAAATAATCTCTACAAGAAGAGATATTGGTTTTTTCATAGAATATATATTATTAAGGATAAATAATGTATTGGATTAATTCTAGATGATGGATTGCTTTTGTATTGGGTATGTTGGGCATATGACATCCTAGAATTCCAAAGGTATAGCTAGACAATTTGTTGAATCGAATGTTTATATTGATGTTCCCGGCATTCCATCTAGAGTATTATAGGATGATAGGTAAATGAATTCAATGAGATTATCATAGTAATGATATTTTACCCCTAAAAACATCTATGTTCTACCCAAATTTCACATTAATGAATTTTCTCTAGAGGGGATGACCTTAAAAATTATCCTAATACATCATTTATTGTAGAAATGTCTTATATCACACCACATCATGATATTTGATACCCTAACCCTCCACAGATTTATCCATCAATGTTGATGAGTACCTTTGACACCTTCCATCTATATATGAATCCAAAATTAAATAGTTCATATTTTTTTCAATATACTTTAGAAACGATTTAGGTTTCTTGAGGAATGAAGAAAAATGCATTGGTATAGAGGTTACGATACAATTCAAAATAGTAATTCGACCCTAGAATTTTGGAAACCTATTCTTATAATTTTTGATACGTCATTTGATATTATTAACAATCCCTTCCTATTGATATATCATTAACCCTCCCACATATAAGGTAGACCCATGTTACCGTAATGGATTGTGCCATTTGTTCATGACCAACAACTCTTCTGTTATATTTCCATTAAATTCATAAAACACCTTCAAAATGTAGATTAATATTTTATTATGATTTAATATTTTCCCAATCTATCATCCATATTCCTCCCACACATTTTTAGGAACATGATAAATCATCATTTCCCACTTATGAAGATAAACATTTCATCTAGAATGTGAATGTGAGATGTACAATTAAATTGGTTCTTTCTTTTGAATGAATCTATGTTAAAATTTTGATTATAATTATCTTTTAATATATTGTGTGTGTCTTGTATCATTATGAATATGTTCGGTAACAGGGGAACACAAAACCTTAGGCCATAGACATATTAGAAAAGGCCAAAACATTTTCCCAAAAAGGTTTTGAAAAACAAGGGGAACTAAAACATCTCAAAAAATAAGTAGTACACCTATTTAAATAACCCCATATATTCTACAACCCTTAAAATAAATCCCCACTCAAATATATCCTCATAAATTCAATTTAAATATATATTTAATAATTAGATCCATAATTTTTTTATTAATTTCCCGAATCATTTCCAAACCATTGCCTATGGACAATTGAGAAGATCTATCATTGATGAAAACATGTTTTTCTTAAGAACCATAGTCAAGAAGGTATACATATATTCTCTTTTTTAGAACACCATCCAAAATCATATACAACACATTTCACAATCTTATAGAAAAAAATGAATGATTGATGTATGATCATTTATTATTTGAATAAAAACATTGAGATTATAACAAAAAAATTATGTAATTCACAAACATGAATGAAATTCTAGATTGATTCAATGATATCATCTTTTGTTAGATATAATTATGCATCATAAAAGAACCTGGAAATACATCATCCAATAGTGATCTTCTAAAGTTGATATATCTCTCCACATCCCATGTTTCATGGTCTTCCAAGATGCTCATGAGATATTTTTTAATGTTATTTAGACCCACCTGAGGAAGTAAATCTAAAATATCTTCCTAGTCTCTCAGATATATTCCCTGAATATAAGGGGAAACTTCTTCTTTAATGGATTTTAAATAATCATAACCCGTACCTCCAAAAATATCGAGATCATTGGAAATATAACAATCCACTATTTATAAATTTGGGATGTATCCACATCTCATTTCATTATATATCACCTGTAAAAATGCAATTTTCTTGTCCCCTTGCTTCATCCATGTTATTATTGATTTTCACTTTCCATTTTCAAGTTCAAAATGAATTTAAACTAACTAATTCATCTTAAAAAAATGGTTCTAATGGAATCCTCACCCCATTAATATCCCGAATTAGATTCAATATGATTGATTTTATTTATTATGCCATACAAGCCAGTGAAATGACAAGGTTGTTTTATGCTCCTTCTATAGAGGAACCTTTCATATATTTATGTTTATTGTGGAATTACTTCCATGTGGGACCCTGAACCTATTTGTTCTTAGAAGAACTAGATAACATGTAAAAATATGGGTTATATATTCACCATTTAGAGATGAATATGTTATCACTGCCAGAATTATTTGAAGTCAGGTTAATAATAATAGGTTAGTGATCAAGGTTATAGCTCACCAATAGGTTGAACCATGAATACGAGAAACTGGAACTAGCGTACAGATATAAAATGAATAAATCTAACTGGAACCTAGTATGTCGAACACCGTTTTGTTTTTTTTACCAGGAATATTTTTCACCAATAAAACCTAAATCCATTAGATTTCTCATAGTCATGATGTCTAAAAACTATTATTGATCCATCCATGTGAAGACCCCTCATTCTATCTTCTTCTACACATCGATGATAGTAAAAAACACCCCACTCACTACCCAATCCAAATACCCTTCATTAATGAACTCTAAATAAGACCCCAAATAATCTCTCACCCATGAATAAATCATTTATTTGTCAATGGAGAAGAATAAGGAACAGTTTAATGTATTGATCTTTTCTTCATTTGTTAGTCTCACATGTCTATATTATTCATTATAATATAGGAATTCCAAAAAAACCACATATGGTTAAATAATGGATTTAAATTATATTTTCCTTAGAATCCCATCATAAGAGAAATTAAATAAATCATAGAAAACAAATTTTGGTTCAAGAAGTTCTATAAGAGATATCCTAGTATTCCTGACATCATTAGAAAAGAAGATGTTCTTAACCCTGGCTCCCATTCCCTAATCATTCCAGATTAATATGGAGATCATTTAAAGGAGTTTTTCCTGGTTTTTGACCTATGAATCTAATGAAAATTCCCTTGATATGAAATTAATAGTACCTAATTTTTGGATAGAAACCTCATTCAAACTCCACTTGGAACTAGAGAAAGGAAATATACAAACTAGTCAGAGCCATTAGAAGAATTTGATAATACACTATAACTATTGGATGTTGTAATTAGGAAGAAGATAAAGGGACATGGATCTTGGTGAAAACCAACTAGAGGAGAATAAACATTTACCATGTTCCCCTTACCTTTATTATTCTCAATATTAGCTTCATTTGGGGAAATATCAGACCAACCAAACCTGATATTAAGTGTCAAAAAGTTAATATACCACTAGGGACAACAACATACTATAATCATTACAAGAATATTCTCATTCCATAAAATCCCATGCTAAACCAACTATACGCTCGAGGGTTGGTTGGTCACTATAGGGAGAGATGAAGTCTGATTAAATACCAAGGACCATGTTTTATTCCCAGATCTATTGTGAATGATGGTATCTTACAAATGATCTGCTCTATGAACCAATGAATCACGACACTGATGAAAGTTAAAATCATATATCATCTTCTTATAGAATGATGTGACATTAAAAATTAATAAAAAATAACTGATGAACCATGAAACTATCGAGTAGAACAATCTTTTCTAAACAGATACTGACTAGTTTACCCATAGAAGCAAACATTCAATCAAGTGTTGGGAGAGATTATTCTCTATAAAAACACAAGAAATTGTCCTATCATATAGATAGAACATATAAGGCCCCAGCCTTAAACCATACTTAATATTGAATTAAATGATTAATTCACATTGAGGATCTTTTCAGGTTTAGAGTTTTTAGAGAATTAAGACATAACTATTACATCTCAAAAGATTAATAAGTAGTCGCTTCTACTAAAATTTCCATAAAATAAAAACTCTTAAAAAGAAACATGTCTAATTCCATGTTTTAGGTAGCATGACTTTCCCTTGAACCCATCCTTGACCCTATTCCACGTAAAGTCCTGTGAAAAACATTTCAAAAACATGGGATGAGCATAAAAAGCTCAGTAAGGGATACACAAAGAATGAAAACTCTTAGTTTTTCAAAACAACAAGTAAACCATGTATACTTTAACAATGTAATACGTTTCACCTTTTTGAAGTAGTAAAAACTCTTCACTGAATAAATGTTCATTACTTACCCTTCTGTAACCAAAATAGTACCATAAAACCCATATAAAGATCACAAACCATATAAAGGTATCATGGGACATAAAAAAACTTATGTGAAATAAACATATGGTCGACATCCACACATACTTAATGGAATATCCATACGGCCGACTTCCACACATACTTAATGGAATAGCCATACGGACGACTTCCATACCCAATGAATTTGAGGTTATAACGTAACCACCCGTCCTGGTATTCACGGCACCACCCGTCATATGGTTTATCACGTAACAACCCTTAAAATATTCAAGTTCCATCATTACATATAAAATATTGAAAATATAAACATTTCAATAACAACATTTCATTTTCATTCACAATAAGTAATTTCCAGATAAATCTATTTTCAAAAACCATTTAAAAAAGATATTTGAATCAATGTGTCCCATACCCCTTTGAATATTTTAATGGAATTATAATTTTAAAACATTAATGTCCATATAAATAAATACTGTTTTTTTTAAAAACATGGAAATTAAATATAATGATTTATAATAATAAATCATTAAAACATTTAAAACGATATTTTTGTTAATTAGTTTTTAACAAAATGAGAGACTCTTGAATACAAATAATAGCGGAATAACATTTAATCCGAACTTTATTATATCATGAGAATAAAGGGATTCATTATATAATATGTCAAAGGATAGTATACACACCATATAAGAGTGAATTGGTGCATAACAACAGTGAAGTCTCAAAAGAAATGTAAAATGAGACGAAATCCATTATAAAGAAGGTATCCTTAAATTAAGGAGAAATCAATCTCAGAATTATGTGTGACAAATATAAATACACCTGATAGAAGTGGATATTAAGTGTAAAACAATAAAATGTCATTCACTCATATTCAATGGATGAAATATTCAATAACTACATGTTGAACCCAAAGAAATCGAAATTGGGTTAAAAGTTCCCTTGGTAAAATTCGACAGCCTAACGGCGTCACATCAAAATTCAGAAAACGAGTTGATGAGAGATAAAAAGGGTATCTAATCACTTGGACATAAAATTTACATCAATAAGGATATAGAAGAACATATCCCAACATAATAGTATGTGAGTTAAAAGACATAACAAAATAAGTCTTTTAAAAAGAGGAGGGTGAAAGGTTCCCTTACTGACTTGGGTAACTTTCGAAACATACACCCCGTGAAAGAAGGACAATACAAAATTGATGTAAATACTCATAAATGAATGTATATTAAACAATTAGTAAAATAATGGGCAATACATACACCACTCAATGGAAATTCTGGCAAATGTAGCATAAATCTCACTGGAATAAGATTGAGATGAAAAATCCCTTACGAAAACTATGCAGCCTCACGGCGGCACAAAAATGGATTGATGAGATCAAATAGGGTCTCTAATTATATTAACATAATGTTTACAGAAAGAGGAATATAAAAGAACATCCTCCAACATAACAATGTGGAGCTTAAAAGAAGTGACATAAAGGAGAGTACTTAAAAAGAAAGAGAGAGGTTAGATCTCTTACGAAAATTCAGCAGCCTAACGACGCCACTCAAAACATCCAAAATAGATTGATGAGAGAGAATAGGGTCTCTAATCATATGAACATAAAAATTAAAGTAAGAGTAATATAAAAGAACATCCCAATCACAAGAAAGATGAGCTTAAAAGGAATGCCATAAAAGATTGTACTTAAAAAGAAAGAGAGGAGTAGGATCTCTTACCTTGGGTCCGACTTGACTCGATTGTTCATTAACATCCTGAATAATAAACTTGAGTTAATTTCTATTTTAATAAGAACATTTTTCAAGTTAATTATTACTTTTATATCACTTATTTCCATTTTATAAACATTATGTAATCATTTAAGTTAATAATGTTTGTTTTGTCAATATTTGGTTCTTAAGTAGAAAGTGGATTTCTTACAATTACATGTTGTTCTTGTGGTAAAAGTTTCTTTATATCCATAATGACATTCCTGATTTGGATAGCATATATATCATATATATCCAGAATATATATGTGTTTATAATATTACATAATCATTTAGTGGTAAGAAATGAAATGCACCGTTCATGGAGACGGTAAGCCGTACGTACGCATGAAACGCTACTTTCATTTCTATCTCATAATTTAATGGAATGAAATAATAATGATATAGAGGTATATTATAATTCCAGTATAAAATCATATATAATAACTTTAAATACATCCTTTATACGTCCCACATATGGCATTAACGAATCACATCACTTTGAGGGGGCGGTAGTCCGCACATCCTAAAATGAAATTATCGTGTTTACCCACAATGGAAACCATAAAGGTATACCACAAATGAAAAATACATATTCTTAAGGAAAACATAAACATATTATATATCATATATAAATATAGTTTCATCTTAAGGGCCTCCTTTGAAGGTGTTAGAAGAATATCGAACAATCATCGTTTTGTGAGGCAGAAATTCGCCATCCACGGAAACAGTATGTTCTTTAACCATTAGACGTAGGTGTGTGTAAGTTTATCCCTAATACTTCTTATAAAAACATCCTACTATACGTAAGATACTGGATTTGTTACAAAATAAATGTATAAAAATAGTTTAGGGGGTTGGAGAAGCAAAATAAAACAAAAGGACTCAAAAGAAGACACTACCTTAAAATCGGGTAACTCTATTAGATTTGAGCTCAAAGGCTTCCTTGGGAACACTTATGCCCAATGTGAGGCTTCAAGGAGTACGAGAGGGATGTGGAGAGCCAAAATGGGGAGGGTTTGGCCGAGAAAAAGGCTTTGGGAGTGTGGGTAAAGTGGTAGAGGTGGGGGACTTTTATAAGTGGAGAGGAGGGGCACTCTTGGAAAGTAAGGAAATGTTACATTATTTTAGAATGTTTTTCATATATTAATGGTCCCACATTGATGTTTTTAGAGTATAAGGAGATAAGGGTTCTAAATAAACCAATACAATAGGTTTTGGACATGTTTAGGTCTTAGATATTACATTATCATTCCATTTTATTTAAATCGTTCTATAATGAGGTCATCGCTGCATAATAATGATGTCATAAATAATTTAATTTATATAATGTCTAAAAATTATAAAAAAAATATCATGATTTAGGAAATATTTTTAGATTTCTAATGAATATTTATAGTCAAAAATATGACTAGTATAACCCCATGTAAAAATTATTTTAGTAAAACAACTCATATTTTTGTCATTTTTATTTTAACATTAAATAAAAAGGTATTAATGTCATTTTCCAACTAAAGTGGCACCATGGGGTCCCCAAGTTGACCCATGGATTTTCTTGGTCGGCCATGACACATCCAATATGGTTAGTAAATGTGTCAAGTTCATTTCATATTATTAGAACATTATTTTTACCTTAAAATTACACTAATTACCTCTAATCGCGATTAAAAACTTATTAAGTTACTATTCACCAAAAAAATTATTTTAATCTCATTGAACCACATTTTATTTCTTAATGACAACCATGTATGTTGGATTTTCGAAATTCAAAACACAGAGGTGGTAAAATTTCATTTAAACGAAAAATCAGTTTTTTAAGTACCACTTAGTGGTTTCACTATTCATCAAAAATTGAAGTTTTTCAAAAAATACCAAAACATCACCCTAATCTATATTTGATATTCCGAATTCAAAAATGAAGTCCATTTTAAAAAATTCAAAACATATAAGTTTCATTTATTAATTTAATAATTAATTCCCACTGTCAGAGCAAATAGCGTGTTTTTATGAAACAATAAGTTTCAAAAGATTGACACTAGTTTAAGTCTCATTTCAAAGTGAAATTAATTCCAACGACCACTATTGGATTTAATGTTAAAAATATTTTATTAATTCACTTTAAAACCAATTCAAAAGATAATCTAATCATATAAATAAATTAGATTAAAAATAGGTTTTGAATTAAAATACAACATTTTACACTATTCATTAAAAAAATGAACTTTATCGGAAAGATACCAAAAATTTACACAAAGTAAATTTTGATGTCCCAATTCTAAAGAGAAGTTTTATTTGGTCCAATAGAATTTATAATAGTGAAAAAAACTATATTTAATGAAGGTTCGCCATCAAAAGGCGATAAGTGAACCTTTAGTGAAAATTAGGGCATATATGCCTAAAATTGAATTCTTTCCGTATTTTAAGCCTTTATCTTTTATTAGATAAAAGTAAAAAAATTTAAAAAACATATATAATTATATTTTAGTTATTTCTATCCGTTCTTCCAATACAACGACTATGTGTTAACTACCATTTAAAATAAAATTATTTTATTACTAGTGTGCAACGTAAGATTTCAATGAAACTCATTGTTGCGTATCAGGTACGCTGTCGAACATAGAAACCCTTTAAAGTAATATTAATATTTTATTCACAAATATGGATAAATATAAAAATGTAATACTCTTTATTTACCTGGGGTGTTACATCCTTTCCCCCTTTTGGGAATTGCGTCCTCTCAATTTTAAAATTGAGCTTGGAAACATCCTTGAAAGTCCCACATCGGAACAAGAGTCGGAAAAAAATCACTTTAAAATAAAGAAAGATAAGTATAGAGGTCACCCAAGTTAACCCATACTATGATTCCATGTAGGAAAACATGGACATGGAGGAGAAAACATAGGGTCATGTTCTGATGGAGAGTGATAGAAAACATGTTTAGAAGAAAGTTAACCATATGAAAATTACAAACTTGTGATGGGGTAAACGGTATTCGATTCCCAAGTAGGAAAAGTTAACAAACAACATTTTTGTTTTAAGTTACTTTTTATTGAGGAATTTATTCATAAGGAATCATAATCACTTATCATGTTGACTTTCAACTTTTATTAGATTTCTTACACAAACTCATACTTTCCCCAAAAGACGAGTTTTTAGAAAGACTTGTTCGCATTAAGAGTATTATAATCAACTTCCTGAGAATCACCTAATACACAAAAGAGAACTATATACATTCCATGACTTTAGAATTTAACCAAAACCAAAATAAAAATGGTTAGTACAAGATCAGATAATCCAAAAAAGGATAACCCTTTATAAAAATAAAATCTATTATTAATCTCCAAAATTTTTCCAACAAAACCCAAAGTTCAACGAGGACCATTTGATAAAAAAAATTGTCCATAAAATACTATAATGTAAACCAAACTAAGATTGAAACACAAATATTTGAAGGATTAAGTCACATAGTCTTCCAAGGTACAAATTAACTTTTATCTCCAAATAACATCAGTTGCTCTTAAATTCTCATATTGAAAAGTAAATAACCTAATCACATATCCTCGATGATAGGTTAATCATTTCCATAGATAACCCAAAATAAACTTACTCTTGATTCCTAAAATCATCTATCTAAAAATAATTAGTCAAACTAACCAGGGAATTCACATAGTCCAGTTGTAGGTGATAAATACCAGTCTCACATTGGTTGTGGGTTCGATTCTAGCAGCTTTGTCCGACGCGATAGGTTGTCACACAGTTTGCGTGTTGTCCTTATTCAAAAACTATATAATTTTAAAAAATTCCCCAAAACGAGATAAAATCTTCAAAAATGATCATAACATATTTTAACCTCAATTTTATCGCATGCCTTTCATTTTCTAGCATATCATATAATAACCCATAATTAACTCAAAAGTAAGGATCATATAAACTATAATGGTTAACATTATAATTATTACCTGTACTTCCACATCAATTGGTCATATCGTACATGATGCATTACAGATCATAACAATGTTCAAGTGGTTGATCATGACTCCTTGATAGTTGTTTTAGAACAACCACGAGTTTCCTCATTGAATACCCCATTTCATCCAGTCTCTTAATCAGAGAACCACCACAGTTTCCATCAAACCTATTGTCAATTTCATGCCTTCTAGATCCATCCATTCACTAAAAACAGAAATGTCAGTGTGAGTATATCACCAAAACCATCATGTACTAATGTGGAAGATAACCACTAAGATATACTTATTTATTCACTTTATCTATAACTAGGAATCTTTCTGAAATAATAACCATTATGGTAATGACACTTGTGCTTAGAGAATACCCTAACCTTTAAAGTTATCTAAACCGACCTATGATACCAACTATAAGGCCCCAGCCTTAAATGTTACTTAATATTGAATTAAATGAGTAATTCACATTGAGGATCTTTTCAGGTTTAGAGTTTTTAGAGAATTAGGACATAACTATTACATCTCAAAAGATTAAAAAGTAGTCTCTTTTACTAAAATTTCGATAAAATAAAAACTCTTAAAAAGAAACATGTCTAGTTCCATGTTTTAGGTAGCATGACTTTCCCTTGAACCCATCCCTGACCTTATTCCATGCTAAGTCCTGTGAAAAACATTTCAAAAACATGGTATGAGTATAAAAAGCTCATTAAGGGATATACCAAGAATGAAAATAGTTAGTTTTTTCAATACAACAAGTAAAACATGTATACTTTAACAATGTAATACTTTTCACATTTTCGAAGTAGTAAAAAATCTTCACTGAATAAAAGTTCATTAATTACCCTTCTGTAACCAAAAGATTACCATAAAACCCTTATAAATATCACATAACATATAAAGTTAACTTGGGACATAAACATACATAAGTGGAATAACCATACGGTCGACTTCCACACATACTTAATGGAATAGCCATATGACCAACTTCCACACATACTTAATGAAATATCCATATGGCCGACTTCCATACCCAATGCATTGGAGGTTATAATGTAACCACCCGTCCTAGTATTCACGGCACCACCTGTCATATGGTTTATCACGTAACCACCCGTAAAATGTCCAAGTACCAACATTACATATAAAATATTGAAAATATAATCATTTCAATAACAACATTTCATTTGAAATCACAATAATTAATTCCCAGATCAATCCATTTTCAAAAACCATTTAAAAGATATTTTTGAATCAAAGTGTCCCATACCACTTTGATGCTTTAAATAGAATTATAATTCTAAAACATTAATGTAAATATAAATAAATACTGAAGTTCTCTTTTAAAACATGGACATTACAGATAAATATTTATAATAATAAATCATTAAAACATTTAAAACGATATTTTTGTTAAATAGTTTTTAACAAAATGAGAGACTCTTGAATACAAATAATAGCGGAATAACATTTAATCCGAACTTTTTTATATCATGAGAATAAAGGTATTCATGATATAATATGTCAAATGATAGTATACACACCATATAATAGTGAATTGGTGCATAACAACAAATAATTCTCAAAAGAAATGTAAAATGAGATGAAATCCATTATAAAGAAGGTATCCTTAAATTAAGGAGAAATCAATCTCAGAATCATGTGTGAAAAATATAAATACACCCAATATAAGAGGATATTAAGTGTAAAACAATAAAATTTAATTCACACATATTCAAAGGATGACATATTCAACAACTACATGTTGAACCCAAAGAATTCGAAATTGCGTTAACAAGTTCCCTTGGTAACATTTGACAGCCTAACGACGTCACTTCAAAAATCAGAAAATGATTTTATGAGATATAAAAAGGGTATCTCATCAATTGGACATAAAATTTACATCAATAAGGATATATAATAACAAATCCCAACATAATAGTATGTGAATTAAAAGACATAACAAAAGAAGTCTTTTTAAAAGAGGAGGGTGAAAGGTTCCCTTACCGGCTTGGGTAACTTTTGAAACAGACACCATGTTAAAGAAGGACAATACAACATTGATGTAAATACTCATAAATGAACTTATATTACACAGTGAGTTAAATAATGGGAAGTACATACACCACTCAAAGGAAATTTTGGCAAATGTATCATTAATCTCACGGGAATAAGAGTGAGATGAAAAATCCCTTACGAAAACTCGGTAGCCTAACAGCGCCACAAAAATGGATTGATGAAAAAAAATAGGGTCTATTATCATATTAACATAATTTTAACATAAAGAGGAATATTAATTAACATCCCCCAACATAACAAAGCGGAGCTTAAAAGAAGTGACATAAATGAGAGTACATAAAAAGAAAGAGAGAGGTTAGATCTCTTACGAAAATTCAGCAGACTAACGGCGCCACTCAAAACATCCAAAATGGATTGATGAGAGAGAATAGGGTCTCTCATAATATGAACATAAAAATTCCAGTAAGGGTAATATAAAATAACATCCCAATCACAAGAAAGATGAGCTTAAAAAGAATGGCATAAAAAAGTGTACTTCAAAAGAAAGAGATGAGTAGGATCCCTTACCTCGGGTCCGACTTGACTCGATCGTTCTTTAACGTCCTGAATAATAAACATGAGTTAATTTATATTTTCTTAAGAAAATTTTTCAAGTTCATTATTCTTTTTATATCACTTATTTCCATTTTATAAACATTATGTAATCATTTAAGTTAATAATGTTTGTTTTGTCAATATTTGGTTCTTAAGTCGAAAGTGGACTTCTTACAATTACATGTTGTTCGTGTGGTAAAGGTTCTTTATATCCAGAATTAAATTCCTGATTTGGATAGCATATATATCATATATATCCAGCATATACATGTATTTATAATATTACATAATCATTTAGAGGTAAGAAATGAAATGCACCGTTCATGGAGACGGTAAGCCGTACGTACACATGAAATGCTACTTTCATTTCTATCTCGTACATTAATGGAAAGAAATAATAATGATATAGAGGTATATTATAATTCCAGTATAACATCATATATAATAACTTTAAACACATCCTTTATACGTCCCACATATGGCATTAACGAATCACATCACTTTGAGGGGGCGGTAGTCCGCACTTCCTAAAATGAAATTATCGTGTTTACCCACAATGGAAACCATAAAGGTATACCACAAATAAAAAATACATAAGCTTAAGGAAAACATAAAAATATCATATATTATATATAAATATAGTGTTATCTTAATGGCCACCTTTGAAGGTGTTAGAAAAATATCGAACAATCATCGTTTCGTGAGGCAGAAATTCTCCATCCACGGAAACAGTATGTTCTTTAACCATTAGACGTAGGTGTGTGTAAGTGTAGCTCTAATACTTATAATAAAAACATCCTAGTATATGGAAGATACTTTATTTGTTACAAAATAAATGAATAAGAAGAGTTCAGGGGGTTGGAGAAGCAAAATAAAACAAAAGGACTCAAAAGAAGACATTACCTTAAAATCGGGTAACTCTCTTAGATTTGAGCTCAATGGATTCCTTGGGAAGACTTCTGCCGAAAGTGAGGCTTCAAGGAGTAATAGAGGGATTTGGAGAGCCAACATGGTCTGGGTTTGTCCGAGAAAAAGGATTTGGGAGTGTGGGTAAGGTGATAGAGTTGGGGCCTTTTATAAGAGGAGAGGAGGGGCACTCTTGGAAAGTAAGGAAATGTTACATTATTTTAGAATGTGTTCCATATAATAATGGTCCCAAATTGATGTGTTTAGAGGATAATGTGATAAGGGTTCTAAATCCACCCATACAATAGGTTTTTTACATGTGTAGGTTTTAGATATGACATTATCTTTCCATTTTATTTAAATCGTTAAATAATGAGGTCAACACTGCATCATCATGATGGCATAAATAATTTAATTTATATAATGTAAAAAAATTATAAAAAAACTATCATTATGTAGGATGTCTTTTTAACTTTCTAATGAATATTTATAGTCAAAAATCTGATTAGTATAAACCAATTTTAAAATTATTTTAGTAAAACAACTCATGTTTGTTTCATTTTTATTATAACATTAAATAAAAAGGTATTAATGTCATTTTCCAACTAAAGTTGCTCCCTGGGGTCCCCAAGTTGACCCATGGATTGTATTGGTCGTCCATGACACATCCAATAAGGGTAGGACATGTGTCAAGTTCATTTCATATTATTACAACATTATTTTTACCTTAAATTACAGTAGTTACCTCTAATAGCGATTAAAAACTTAATAAGTTACTATTCACCATAAAATTATTTTAATCTCATTGAACCAAATTTTACATTTTAATGACAACCATGTATGTAGGATTTTTGAAATTAAAAACACAGAGGTGGTAAAATTTCATTTAAACGAAAAATCAGTTTCTTAAGTACCACTTAGTGGTTTCACTATTCATCAAAAATTGATGTTTTTCAGAAAAATACCAAAACTCCACCCTAAGATAAATTTTATATTCCGAATTCAAAAATGAATTCCATTTTAAAAAATTCAAAACATATAAGTTGAATTAATTAATTTGATAATTAATTCCCATTTTCAGAACAAATAGCGTGTTTTTATGAAATAATAAGTATCAAAAGATTGACAGTAGTTTAAGTCCGATTTCAAAGTGAAATTAATTCCAACGACCACTATTGGATTTAATGGTAAAAATATTTTCTAATTTCACTTTAAAACCAATTAAAAAGGTAATATAATCATATAAATACATTAAATTAAAAATAGGTTTTGAATTAAAATACAACATTTTACACTGTTCATGAAAAAATGAACTTTATCGGAAAGATACAAAAAATTTACACAATGTAAATTTTGATGTCCCAATTCTAAAGAGAAGTTTTATTTTGACCAATAGAAGTTATAAGAGTGAAAAAAACTATATTTAATGATGATTCTCCATCAAAAGGTGATAAGTGAACCTTTAGTGAAAATTAGGGCATATATGCCTAAAATTGAATTCTTTGCGTATTTTAAACCTTTATCTTATATTAGATAAAAGTAAAAATATTTAAAAAACATATATAATCATATTTTAGTTATTTCTATCATTTCCCGCCAATACAACGGCTATGTGTTAACTACCATTTAAAATAATATTATTTTATTACTAGTGTGCAACGTAAGATTTCATTGAAACTCTTTGTTGTGTATCGGGTAGGCTATCGAACATAGCAACCCTTTAAAGTAATATTAATATTTTATTCACAAATATAGATAAATATAAAAATGTCATACTCTTTATTTAATTGGGGTGTTACAGAACTTCTACCCATCTACATAAAGAATATGTATGATGGAGACACCTTTGTTGTCTAGGAATGAAATGTTGTGAAAAATAATTGGGAACCAATGAATAATAATCTATAACATCACCTAGGGACAATAATTACCTTTATGAATCTTAATAGACCAATATAAAATGAGAAAATAATGTCTACGATGCAAACTCGTAGTCTTGGACAAATGAACTAAAAAGTCAATCCATAGTTATAGGATCACACCAAATGATTATTTGTTCTTCACTGTCACCAAATATGGAAACGATAAGTCTCTGGAAGTGATTAAATCCTGGTAAATCTTGATGGGATTTTTCTACAACCCAAATCTCCCCACCATCATCATTTGGAAAATGTACATCCTCTCCTCAAAAGTAAATGTTGTAAAATAGAAGATGGGGAAACCATACACAAACCCAGACTGGAACAAATCCATAGAAACTTTTGGAATCTGTGGTAGAGGGGTCCCATAGAGAGCTTGATTAATAAAAGGAATATCCTTCAAGGATGGAATTATAATATTTACCTTATAAAAACCGATACATTTATTCAACTGATAGGAATGAAACATTATATCTATGAACAAACTCTGATGTTTCATAATCCATGTAGACCCCCTAGAACAGCGACACTACCTGGAAACTATCATACAAGGCTAGATTAGTAGTCAAGATGACTAGAAATCCAATTTCATACTTACACACATTAGAAATATCAGCTATTTCAAAAACCCAACATTAATGAACTTATTTCCAATTAATTTTGATCTTGAAATCACATATAGAAATATAATGTTCTTGCATTAGTAGCTTCTTAGTTTTAACATTGAATTTTCACAAAAATAACATCATACCTTATACCATTTTCATCACAGTATCTCAACCATATGATATAAAAAACCGTTAACCCACCCCCATACATTGGCCATCAACATATCCAATGGAAACAAATGGAATCCAATAATTCAAAAAATATTCATTTACTTATATTATCTACATTGTCAATATATCAATATAGTAATCCCTAAACAACCACTAAGAAAAATAGAAAAGTTAAAAAAATATAGAATAAAATATTTTTCAACATTCATCATAATATTATTTATGGTTGACATAGATAATATTTTATAATCAATTTCATGTCTATTTTCATTCCATTTATATATTCAAAAAAATTGTTTGATAACAACATAAATATATATTATAATTTTATGAAACATGAGTCCAAAAAATATATCATATAAAGGGTTAATTATTCCAATAACACATAATTTATTCGTCAATAGATTATCTGATTTCAAGCTGTAGAACTTTTGTAACAATATTAGGAATCTAGTAATCATATAAAAATATCCCCCTTTATGTAAAATTTTTATAGCTCATGGTAATTTCATTATTTAGTTTCACCATACGATGCACCCAGTGGGAAATAAAAACAATTTAATTTTTTATTAGAATACAAATTAGGATTGAATAAAGATCCACAACACCATAAAGGGTTATCAAAATTTTAACACATGTTCCATTTAAGATGAATTTGATTAAAATACTAAGACCACATAGTTAATGATATAATAATCAAGGATACAATGTTACCCATTAATCCTAAGACACAAAATCTATCAACCTATGAATTCCAACAACCAATTATTTCCTAATAACATGTAAGAAAACAATGGAGATAACAAGAAAAATTCTCATCATATTTCTATGTAAAAATAATTTGGAGAGAGGGGATTAAATCCACTAAAAAGGGGATTAATATTCTCTGATGGATATGCCAAGGTTGCAAAAGTGAGTATAGAAAGGTCAGTAGAAAAAATTCAATGGGTATTTCAAATATATATCAATTACATAATTAATTATTCATAATAAAATAGATTGATGTATGCTAAAATCATTATATTTCAACCTATACTATGACAAAACATAAGTATTTATGTTGCAATATCCCCTGATCCAACTAGTCTGTATTGTTTACTGTATAGATATCTCATGAATCCTATATGAAATTCTTATATATAAAAAACAATATTAAAACCAAATTAAAGCCATCCCAAAAATACTAGATACATAAAAAATCATACATAATACTTGATTGTGTAGCCCACCACTGAACTCTAGCCATACTGAAATTGGATGAGCCACCAAAACTCATTATCTATAACAAAAAAATGAATGTCCCCTAATACACCATAGGATCATATTTTATTCTTTGAATCATAGATCCACAACACAAAACCGTCCCCCATATGATATTTCATCTCAAACTAAACAATATTATTGGAACCCTTCCTCATTTTACCATCAACAACCAAATATAACTATGTAATAGGCTTGAAAGATCTGAACCAATATATTTGATATATCTTAGTTATTTATTATCCTATAAAATAGAATCCAAATCAAAAATTGAAGGACAAAAAGGATTTGATGAATAACCAGTACAGTATAAACTTGCTATAATTTTTTTAACCACAAAATTACCAATAACTAAATCACAAATTTCAAGAGGTAATAAAGAATTTATAAGGAATCAATAATTTAATAAAGAAATTATACAAAGGGAAAGAACTGGTTAAGGAAATACTAGAGTAATAATCATGCATCTATGTCGCATTCTTCTAGATACACTACAGCAAAAAAGGCATTTGGCGGCGGTTTGGGTTTACATTTCGCGTCGGTTTAATCCACTGCTAAATAGATTGCCGGCGGATTTGAAAAACCACTGCGAAATTGTGCATTGGGAATCTATTTCGCACTTGCACATGCACGTGCACATGCCCATGCACATGCACATGCACATCCACATGCCCATGCCCATGCACATGCACATGCACATGCAATATTAAGAAATACTGCGTTTGGTGAGATTTGAACCCCTAACCTCTTGCATATTTTCCAAAGACTTTACCACTCCAGCAAGCTCGCCATGTGGTTAATAAACAGAATTTAATATACTTATATATATTAATTGAAAAAACAAATAATACATAACTAATAGATATAATAAATAATTATAATAATAAATAATAATAAATAGTAATAAACAAATAATAATAAATAATAATAAATAATAATAAATAATAAATAATTCTAAATATTAAATAAAAAATAAAAAATAAATAGAAAATAAATAATAAAAAATGCAAAATAAATAAAAAATAATAAATAATAATAAAAAAGATATAATAAACAATAAACAATAGCAAATAATAAATATTAAATATTAAATAATAATAAATAATAAATAATAATTAATAATTAATAAATTAATAATATTTAATAAATATTTAATAATAATAAATATTTAATAATTATAAATATTTAATAATAATAAATATTAAATAATAATAAACAATAAATAACAATAAACAAATAATAAAAATTAATAATTAATAACAAATAATAAATAAAAAATAATAAATAACAAATAACAAATAACAAATAATAAATAAGAAATAATAAATAATAAATAATAAATAATAAATAATAAATAATAAATAAGAAATATTAATAACTATTTATAAATATTAATAAATAATTGTAAATAATAGTGAATAATAATAAATAATAATAAATAATAAAAAATAATAAAAAATAATAATAAATAATAATAATAAATAATAAATAATAATAAATAATAATAAATAATAATAAATAATAACAAATAACAAGAAAAATAAATAATAAAAAATAATAATATTAAATATTAAATAATAATAATAATAAAATAATAATAAACAATAAATAAAAAAAATAAAAAAAAATATATAATAAATAATAAATAAATATTAATAAATAATAAAAAATATTAGTAAATATTAATAAATATTACTAAATACTAATAAATAATAATAAATAATAATAATAAATAATTATAAATAACAATAAATAATAATAAATAATAATAATAAATAATAATAAATAATAAATACCAAATAAAAAAATATAGAATAATATATAATAAATACTAAAAATAAATAATAATAAATAAAAAATATTAAATTATAAAAAATATTAAATATTAAATAATAATATACAATAAATAATAATAAACATATAATAAATAATAAATAATAAATAATAAATAATAAATAATAAATAATAAATAATAAATAATAATTAACAAATAATAAATAATAAATAAATAATAAATAATAAACAATAAATAATAATAATTAATAAATAATAATAAATAATAATAATAATAATAAATAATAAACAATAAATATTAATAAATAATAAACAATAAATAATAATAAAATAATAATAAATAATAATAATCAAAAAATGAATATAAATAATAAATAATAAATAATAAATAATAAATAATAAATAATAAATAAAAAATAATAAATAATAAACAATAAACAATAAATAAATAATAATAAATAATAAATAATAAATAATAATAAATAATAATAAATAATAAATAATAAATAATAGTAATAAATAATAATAAATAATAAATAATAATAAATAACAAACAATAAATAATAATAACCAAATAGTAATTAGTAAATAATAAATAATAAATAAATAATAAATAATAATAATAAATAATAATTAATAACAATAAATAATAATAAAACATAATAATAAAACATAATAAATAATAATAAAAACTAATAAAATCTAATAATAAGTTATAATAAATAATAGTAAATAATAAATAAAAAATAAAAAAATATTAAATAATAAATATAAAATAATAATAATAAATACTAATAAATATTAAATATTAAATAATAATAAATAATAAATAATAATAAATAATAAATAATAATAAACAAATAATAAATAATAAATAATAAATAATAAATAATAAATAATAAATAATAAATACTAAAGAATAAATAACAAATAATAAATAATAAATAATAAAGAATAAATAATAAATAATAAATAATAAATAACAAATAATAAATAAATAATAAATAATAAATAATAATAAATAATAAATAGTAATAAATAATAAACAATAAGTAATAATAAATAATAAATAATAAATAATAATAAAAACATAATAAATAATACTAAGCAAACAATAAATATAAATAATAAGTAATAAATAATAAATAATAAATAATAAATAAATAATAATAAACAATAGATAATAAATAATAATAATGAATAAAGAATAATAATAAATAATAATAAATACTAAATACTAAAAAATAATAAATAATAAATAATAATAAACAATAAATAATAATAAACAAATAATAAATAATAATAAACAAATAATAATTAATAATTAATAAATAATAAATAATAAATAATAAATAATAAATAATAAATAAATATAAATAATAAATAATAAATATCCAGTACCATATATTATTAATAATAAGAATATTTTATTATTATTAATAATAAATAATAAATAATAAATAATAAATAATAAATAATAAATAATAAAAAATAAATAATAAATAACCAGTATCAAATAATAGATAATAAATAAATTAAAGTATATTATAAATAATAAATAATAAATAATAAATAATAAATGAAACACATGAAAAATTATGAATAGATGTGATAAAGGATGAAAAATCTTGAAAACGCATGAAAACAGATGGAGAAGCATGAAGAATGAGGCATTAGAAAGAATGATAATGCATGAACACTCAAGAAAACTCTAGAAAACCCCTTATGAATTCAACATAATCATCATAATAACCCACATAAAACAATTGATAATGATAACAAGTCATGGAAACCCAAATAAACAGTAATAAATGGAGCAACTGTTAAAACCCGTCAAAACGGTCATAAAGTGACAAAAACCTTGGACTCACATTAATAGAGATAACATATGATTCGAGAGTTCGTTCCAGATCCGCGACGAGTCATATCAAAGATCCTAAAATGATCTTCGATCTGATAGATGAAAGAGACCGAATGGACCGAGGGATCGGAAGTTACGACTGTTTAAAAAAAAGCTGACGGGGAACAGCTGCTAGAAACGAGGCATCGAAAAACATAACAAACCCAATACCCACTAATAAGGCCATAACATATGATCCAGGAGTCCATGTGGGTGCCACAACCAGTAAAACCAAATATTATGGAACGTCCTATGATATGGCAGGTAGTGGAGTCCGAACTGACACACGGATCGAATGTTATATCTGTTTGAAGAAAAGTTCAACGGGACAACGGTGACGGAAATGATGTTTCAGAGGCCTTTGGAGGGGCTTTTGGGGTCCAAATACATGAAAAAAGCTGGCTTCTATTGAATTAGTGCGTATCTCTCTTTGTTGGCTTCGATTTGATATGTGGTAGAGCCCAAACGGACCCCCTGAGTGAAAGTTATGGTTGTTTGAAGTTATAGAACTTTTTTCAACTTTCTTATAACTCTCATATCATCCGCACCATAGACTGTCTCATGGTTTTGATTATACGTGCTTCTAAATATCTTCATGAGCTTTGATTTGACTAGTCGTGGCGCTATAATGGATGCTTGGATCAAAAGTGATGGTCGTTTTAGTGATTTCGTAGTTTCTCATGTTTTTTTTTTTTTTTTCTTTTCATTTCGCGGCAGTTTTACCCAAACTGCTGCTATTTCGTGGTGGTTTTTTATAAAACTGCCGCTAATCCTTGAAAAAAAAACCTTCAAACAAATTAAAAAAAATTGATTTTTTTACACATTTCACAGTGGTTTTTTCACGACGGTTTTAAAATTCGCCGTGAAGGACGGGGTCGAAAGCTATTTCACAGCGGTTATTAAAACCGCTGCGAAAAAACCACCGTGAAATGCCTATTTTCCTGTAGTGATACACTCGTATACACCACCATGCCACCAGTTATCATGAACCGGGGGGTGAAATATCAAACTAAAACTATCTAATGATGTTATTGGATATTGACAAGGCATTGATTAAGTATTGAATCTCCAAAAATATATAACTCTCCAATGAAACTGACCTATTATTCATCAAATATATATATTCTATGTTTGGATATATTGACGTTACTGTGGATCATTTCAAGATTCTGTGGATGTGAAAATATATTCTCCACCTCAACAATATGTTCTGTCATCGAGAATATCACAATAAACTAATGAAAAGGAGCATACTCCTCATCATAACCTTTAATTTCCCAAATGAGGTGAAACCATCAATGATGCTTGACTTATTACCCCAATGTCATGGACTATTAAACTAAATATTTTGTGGGCCATCTGGCAGTCCTACATAACCTTAATCTAATTCAAAATCAATGAGATCATTTTTTTCATAATCTTCCCCACATTTGGACTAATCGATGTAGACTCCCCAACCTCATCATATTAAAACCATGATAAGAATGTATACCCACACAAAAACTATAATCAATCCATACTTGTCGATGTGTTATTAATACTATTATAGGAAAACACAATGAAGGGAAGGTGTGTCACCCGATATCATCCAAGTCCCATTATGTATGCTTATAACATATCCTACACTACCAAGTTAAGGTACTATATATCCCCATAATTTTAAGGAACAAAATAATTTATACGTCATATATTGGAGATAAAATAATTATATATTCATCTTGATACATTCCGTGAATAATGAGTCCCATTTAAAGATGATAGTACATAATACCCCCATAGAGTTTCCCTAAAACATCAATGTAATGTATTTCCCAAACATCCATGAACCTCGAATCCAAAATGACATTAAAATCGTTTAACCTTTGATTTAGATCATGATAAACTAAAAAAAATATATGATTCAAGAGATTAATATAATCTAGTATTAAAATCCATATATATATGTCCACCCACATCAAAACAATGTAATCCAATGGAGGAAAACCCCCTTTGGGACACATGGCTCTATTGTCACAAGCTAGAAAATAATTCTTCATTCAATAATATCATCCAAAAACCACTTTTTTCTATGAACCTAAAAAAATGAACTTCAATATATGATACATATTTGGAACATGTAGATAATATAATAATATTTGTTATTTGAGAGTCTTGATGAACTCCCTCACACATAACAAATAAAACATACCGCATCGAATTTTTTTTAAGACGATGGTGCCTTGGTCAATGACCAATGCACAATTTATTGAAAATAACAAAAGAAAAGGGGTTACAGGAGACAAAACGTTGGCATTTTTTTACAATCTTTGTCAAAAAGCTGAAATAAATCAGAAGGAATTTTGTCAAGCCGAATCATATCCTGATGAATTCCCTTGTTCGCAAGAGTAGCATCAACAGTGTTCTCTACCCGGAAGGCGTGAGTGGCAATATAATTGATCTCTGTGAGAGAATTTTGACATTCCATCCAAAGCATAGTGAGGGGCCATGTTAGGTGAGTCACCCCATTCCAGATTTCCTGGACAATGGTGGTTGAGTCACTATTGATCTAGACTTTTCTCCATCCTTTTTGAAGGGAAATATTGACGGCATGAATGACATGCATCATTTCCTCTACTAATAAAGAAGTTATGCCACATTTTCCAAAGAGACAACCGTGGAACTGGCCAAAAGATTCTCGGAAAATCGCCCCGTAGCAGGCAGGCTCAGGGTTTCCTTTTGAGGCACCATAAATGTTCACGTTGATCCATCCTAGCATAGGAGCCTTCCAGAATACTTCAAAGGTATTTTTGGGTTGTTGATAGATTCCATTGACCCGGATTTTGCACGTTATCTCCATGTCTCCAATAGAGTTGCTGCAATGGCCTTTTTGGATCGAAGCAGCCCCTCGAACCGCAATGAGAATCCGGGATTTTCCTGAATTGGGATTTAATGAGCATTTATTATGAAAGTTATCATTTCTATCATACTAGATCACATGCAGTAGCTCAATAACGACAGAGAGAAAGATGTTTTTGATTTGCTGAGAAGAATCATGACCAACACATTTCTTTAAATGAGAAGTGATTTAGTCAGGTATAAACCATCTGCAGTTAAAGATGTCAAATATATAATTCCATAAAGCATAGGTTGTTGCACATGATAAGATAATGAGTTAGTATCTTCTTGATGTTGGTTACATAGATGAAACCTAGAGAAAAATTGAATACTAAATGTTTAAAGGAAGACCTCAATGGGAAATATGATGTAGGAAATACGCAAGATAAGATTCAGTGTAGTGGTTTTGATCCAGGGTTTTTTATAATGAATTAACCATTGAATGTTTCATTCAGTGTCATGGAAATTCTCCTGATAGAAATATTTTGAGTCATGATTTCCATTTGGGATCGGCTCCCATACAAGGAAATCATCAAAGATAATATAAGGGTATTTGTCAATGATTTAAGCAATATTTTTAGGGAGGTCATTTCTATGATATTGAAAAACCTCCTTTATTGTGGATCTAGTGTTCTCAAGTGTAGAATTAGGATGAATAATGGAAATTAAAGTGGTTCCAGCCCAATTATACAGCCAGAAATTTATGTCAGAGTCAGCCCTAACCATCCATCTATAGTCTTCGAAAATTTTATGAAATGAGTTCCTAATGGAGGGAGAAATCGAGGAGGTGATATAATTAATATTTCCCATATTATGTTTATTTTTAAATAATTGATAGAGAAAGTCATGATAATTAGAGCTATTATTGATTAATTTCCAAGTAAATTTAGCTTGCAGGGAATCATTGAAATATTTTAAATTGCTAATACCAAAACCCCCTTATCTAAGGAATTGCAACAAGTCATCTAAGGGATGGTGACAAGTTTCCTTTCAAAAATTCTTCCCGTCCAAATGATGTTCCTGATGTAATAATTTAGTTTTTTAATGGTGCTCATGGGCCACCAATAAATCATGCGAGAGTATACCCTCCTGGATACAATGGTTGATTTGACAAGACAAATTATACCAGCCAGGGAGAGGGACATGCCTTCCCAATAAGAGAGATAACTAATGATTTGATCAACAATTTTGTCGAAATAGGAGCATTTAGGTCGTCCCCAAATAATAGAAACCCATAGATAGGTGAAGGGGAAGAGACCTTATTTGACACCAAGGTTAGTAGTGATAATAGTTTTCCTTTGAGGGGAGAATTTTTTTTCCAAATAAAATATGTGATTTTTTCTAAGAAATAGCTTTACCTGAAACCACATCATAATGTGAAAGAGTGTTTTTAAGAACCTTAATATTATTTTAATCCCCTTGTAAAAACAAGATGATTTCATCAGCATATAATAGGTGGGTAGGGACCCTAATATTTTTTCAAGCCTGGATGGGTTTCAGATTATTTTGATTAACAAGTTGTGTTATGAGTCGAATAAGGTATTCCTCAGCAATATCAAAGATGATGGATGAGAGGGGGTCTCATTGTATGACTCCATTAGTGCATTAGAAGTAGCCTTTGGGGGTACCATTAACCAAAATGGAAATTGAAGCAGATTTAAACAACGTTTGGATTCTCATGACAAAGGTATCACTGAATCCATAACATTTTAAGACATTGAAAATGAAACTCCAATCAATGGTGTCGAAATATTTTCTAATATTGAGTGTAACACCCCGAGCTTCCATGATACACTTCTCATTCAATAATTCAATAGTTTGCATTGTACGCAAGTTCGAGATTCTTACACACCATGACCAATCAAAATAGCCATTATGAATAGTAATAACCAATTTTTGAAATTATATATATTTTATATTTCAAAATGGACTTCATTTTTGGATTCAGAATATCTAAATTAGCCTATGTTGAATTTTTGGTATTTTTCTGAGAACTTCCTTTTATTTTTGAATAGTGAAAAATACTTAAAAAAACATTTTTAATACAAAATAATTTATAGTGATAAATTATACTATTAAGTGCTTTTAGAGTATAATTAGAATATATTTTTAACATGTTATCCAATTGTGGTAATTAGAATTAATTTCACTTTGAAATTGGACATAAACAATTGTCAATCTTTTGATATATATTGTTTCGTAAAAATGCACTATTTGTTGTGACAACGGGAAATAAATATAAAATTAATTAATGCAACATATATTTTTGGAATTTTTTAAAATATACATCATTTTTGAATTCGGAATATCAATTATATCTTAGGGTGATATTTTGGAATTGTTCTAAAAAACTTCAATTTTTTATGAATAGTGAAACCACTAAGTGATAGTTAAAAAACTGATTTTTCATTTAAATGAAACATTACCACTTCTGTGATATGATATTCAAAAATCTGACATAAATGGTTTTCATTAGGAAGTAAAATGTGGTTCAATGGGATTAAAATAATTTTTTGGTGAATAGTAACTTTTATGTTTAATTAATCATGATTAAAGGTAATTTGTGAAATTTAAGGTAAAAATGATATTATAAAAATATGAAAATACACATAACTTGTACTAACATTATTAGATGAGTCATATCCGACCAAGACAATCCATGAGTCAACTTGGGGACCCCTTGGAGCCACTTGGTTTAGAAAATGACATTAATAACTTTTTTTTAACGTAAAAAACAATTGTCACAAACATGTGTTATTTTATTAAAAAAAATTTACATGGGGTTATATAAGTTAAAATTTAGTCTATAAATATTCATTGGAAATCTAAAAATATTTCCTACATCATGATTTTTTTTATAATTTTTAGATATTATATAAATAAAAAAATTTATGACACCATGATGATGCAGCGATTACCTCATTAATTAACCATTTAAATAAAATGAAAAGATAATGTAAAATCTAAAACATAAACATGTAAAAAACCTATGGGATGAGTATATTACTAATCCTTATCACCTTATACTAGAAATATATTAGTTTTGGACTCTTAAAATATGATGCTCATTATATAATAAAGTAACATTTCATGACTTTCCAAGAGTGCCCCTCCTCTCCTCTTATAAAAGGCCCCCACCACTACCACCTTATTCACACATTCCAAGCCATTTGGCTTGGAAAAACTCTTCCAAAATACTCACTCAACATCCCTCTCTTACTCCTAGAAGCCTCACTTTGGGCAGAAGTCTTCCCAAGGAAGCCTTTGGCTCAAATCAAAAAGAGTTACCCGATTTTAAGGTAATGTCTTCTATTATGTTCTTTTGTTTTATTTTTCTTCTCCAACCCCCTAAAATATTTTTATTACTTTATTTTGTAAAAACACCAGTATCTTCAATATACTAGGATGTTTTTATGATATTTATTCGAGCTACACTTACACACACCTCTGTATAATGGTTAAAGAACATATTGTTTCTATGGATGGTGAATTACTGCCTCACAAAACGATGATTGTTCTATCTTCTCCTACCACCTCTCATGGTGGCCATTATGATGGTACAATATTTATTTATGATATATATTATATTTATTTCCTCTCTATGCTTATGTATTTTACATATAAAACATATCTTTATGCTTTTCATGTTGTGCAATTGCGATAATTTCATTTGAGGATGTGCGGACTACCGCCCCCTCAAAGTGATATGAATCATTAATGCCATAGGTGGGACATATAAAGGATTGAGTAAGTGATATTATATATGATATTATACTGTAGTAATAATATATATTTATATAATTATGTTTCATTCCATTAAAATATGAAATAGAAATTAAAGTAGCGTTCATGCGTACGTACGGCTTACTGTCTCCATGAACGGTGCATTTCATTTCTTACCTATTAATGTTATGTAATATTATAAAGGAAATTATATACTGGATATATATGATATCTAAATCATTAATATAATTTTGGATGTAATGGATATTTTACCACATGAACAACTTGTAATTATAAGATGTTTATTTTTGACTCAAGTACCAAACATCGACAAAACGACCGTTATTAACTTAAATAATTACATAATGTTCATAACATGATAATAAGTGATATAAGAGGAAAAATTAACTTGAAAAAGGTTCTTAAGCAAGTATAAATTAACACTAGTTTATTATCCAGGAGGTTAATGAACGATCGAGTCAAGTCAGACACGAGATAAGGGAACTTCTCAACCCAATTTCTGTTCTTTGGGTTAATCTCATACTTTCAAAATATGTCATGATATTATTATGTAATATCTTGAATTTTTTACTTTATTTATGTGTACTTATATTGAATACATATAATAGATCTATTTTATTTAAAAAATGATCTTTGTAAGGGACTTCGTCTCAATCTACTTTCATTGAGGAATATTTTGTTTTATACCCAACATTCTTTTATACGGTGTATAAAACCCTTTGACTTTGACTTTTATTCAAAAGGAATCTTTTTATATGAAGCGTTTTACTAAAAAACAAAAGGGAATGTTTTTTTTGTCATACGTATGCGGCCAAAATGACTTCATTGCCGCTGTGACCATTATTTGAGTGTTGGCTTCCTCTACAAGCCATAACATTTTTTTTAAAAATGAAAAATAAGTACCATGTTTTACTTATCTTTTATTTTGGTATTGAAAATGGTATTGAAAATGTTTTTATTATATCAATGTTCTGTATTGATATCTTGTGATTGAAATGTGGAAATGTTATATTTCTTTTATGCATGTTTTACGTGATACGATTATGTTATGGTTTATGATATGTTTAAACCTGTTTATATGAGAAATGCATTAGACTTAATAAGTGACGGTTGGAGCCCGATGTAGCTCCTCAATGCATCGGCAGGTCTCATGAGACAAACTAGTGCCTTGGAACGAGGCCTTGACAAAATATTATTTGTACTCTTTGCACGAGGCCTTGGCTACGTGGTTATGATAGTCTGACATTATGCATTCCATCATTGTGAAAGTGGTTATTGATATTGCATGTGATTATTCGACCAGTAGAATATCCACATGAATAAGTAAATAGAATTATCTCATTTTACTTTTGCCATATTATGTTGAAGTTCACGTTTAAAAGGCTTTATTTAGTTATACATTGCCTTAAATGTTAATGTTTATTTATGAAAGCTTCTGCTACATCGTTATCCATACTGAGCATCTGAGCTCACCCCTATCAATTTTTTATTTTTCCCTGGATGTGAAGAAATATTTTATGACTGACCTACAGGGATAGTCTGAAGGGGATATGGGAGTGGAGTATGGAGACTATGTTATTGTATTTTTTCACTTTATGATGTAATATAAGACTTATGAATGTATCTACTGTTTCCAAGGCTACTAAACTTATCGGTCTTTCGAGACATGATCTTTTCTGATCATGATAATGTTAAACAATAATGCATTGACTCTGGGTAACTGGGGTCGGCGTGTTACTATTGGAATCAAGGGAGGTTAGTACTAACATTGGATGACTGATTTAGATAAACTCTGATTAGAGCACATAGCCCGAATATAGACTTTGAGGATTGGTATAGAAGAACTTCCTAAAATTTTTGTAATATAGATATTTTTTGAGTTTTCCGAGCAATACATCCCTGTCTGGATACGAGCAGGTAGAGGCGGCTCTGGCACAGATGTACCTAGGGGTAAAACACGAAAACACCGCTTTGAGCTAGACTTGAACAGGAATTGGTCCCTGACAATGGGCTTTGCTGCACTTTTGGTTACAACACTCCTAGGGGATATGCTTAGGATAATTCTCATTTTTTATAAACCATTATGAAGGGCTTTTGAGTATTACTTACTCAAAGAATTTTTTTATGATTAATGATTATTTCTATAAACCGTTCAATTTACATTAAGTATTTTACATGTTTGGAATTATTCATTGCAATTCATAAACAAACCTTTTTTATGTCATTGTATAGAAATGGCGCCTAGTATAAGGAATGTGAACTCCATCAATACGCATGATCCAAAGTGTAAGAAGGATCTTATCTTTCATGGTATTAATCCAGCATTTAGAAGGGAATTATTCTCCCATGTGTTCTCAACATATGAAGAAATATTATCATGTGTTAATAAGGTAGGTAAATAATTCTCTGAGTCTTATGGCTTTGAAGGGAAGAAAGAGAAGAAAAGGATGGATGAGAGAATGAAGGAAAAAGGGACGAGGAAAAAGAATAATTTTCCAATATGTGATAACTGTGGGAAGAAACACCAAGTGCGTGACTGAAAGGGTAAGAAAAAGGTTTAAAATGTACAATGCATCATCTGCAAGGAGTGGGGACACTACGCAAACCAATGTCCACATCATCAGATTATGCCCCTAATGATGTTATTGGATAATAATCAAGTTATGATACTACTATAGATGAGGAGGCATGATTTGAGTTCTTATGTTGTTATTAAAAAAATTTGTCATTTGAGTGTTGTATCAATGATGTACTGGTTATAATAAATATGGAGTATATAAGGATTATACTACAGTACTATTTCATCAAGGATTTGAGATTGTGTGGAACCAAGAAAAGTGACTCCACAGCAGGTTAAACATTTGGAATATATACGGTTGAGTGAAAGATAAACCATAATATGGTTCTGATACTGAGATAGTGATTTTGGAATAATACAATACTGATTTAGATAAATTATATTGTATATTATTAACTTCCATGAAACTGATTAATGATTTGTATAAATATTTGGATAGAAGGACTATATCTAGTATTCTATAAGGAATAAGGGATCTTGAATGTAATCAATAAGTATTTATGGTAATTCATGATGTTGTGGTGTTTTAAAAGAATACACGATGAAGGTGTTCACGTGTTGTTACGCGTAAAAAAGGATCTTCATTATGTTTACATTACTTATAAAATTTGGACATTGAGTTAGACATAAGTATTTTGGATAACTATAAAGGTTGGAATGGATTAATTTGAAACATGGATAGTATTTTTTTTGTTTAAAACATTTCTGAATATTATTTTTGGAATATTATAAAACTATAGTTTTAAGAAAAGGAAAACATGTAGGTCGGGGGATAACCCGTCGCACCGGACAAAGCTGTAGTAATCGAACCCACAACCATAGTGAGATAGGACTCTAGTACGTACCATTAGCCTACCGGAAGTACCTAGTTATTAAAAAATAGTTTTCCTAATCTAAATGGTCTGTGTTAAAATTTTGAACCTTGTATGATTAGGATAAATATAATATTTTTCAGTTCTATTATCTTTTTGAGTGAAAGATGAATTTGTGGTAGAAATAAGTTGAAATTTGAAACTCTACTTGTCAAGCATAAATATATATATCTATCTCTTATTTTATGAAAAACTAAATTCTTAAACTTTATTAAATGGATATTAAAACAAAAAATGTGTTATCCTAATTCCTTATGTCTTGTTGAACTGATAATATTTTGAATCAACATAGACTGAAGGCTTTGAGGCCCTCAATTTTACACTTGTTTGCGATTGATGACCTCAATCACTCCCTAAAAATATTTATGTATTTCCTCCAATTATATGTCTCTAATTGCCTCCAATGTTCTCCTTACCGAGATCATAATTTGGTGGTGACGTTTTCTTTTCTCTTTCCCTCTTATTAAGGATAAATTATATTAACCTTATATCCTATGTGGGTTTTCCACAAAAGTATTTTCTATTTTCAACCTTTTATTTTCAAAGAAAAATTTCAAATTTCAGGGATTCAATTTATAGAAGCAGGGGAAAATGTAACAGCACAAGCTTCCACGATATGCATCTCTTTCAATAGTGCAATAGCTTGCATTGTATGCATGTTTGAGATTCTAACACACTGCGTCCAATGAAAATAGCCATTATGAATAGTAATCCCCAATTTTTGAAATTATATATATTTTATATTTCAAAATGTACTTCATTTTTGGATTCAGAATATTGAAATTATCCTATGTTGAATTTTTGGTATTTTTCTGAGAACATCCAATTTTTTATGAACAGTGAAAAATACATAAAAACTAAATTTTAAATCAGAATAATTTATAGTGATAAATTATACTATTTAGTGGTTTTAAAGTATAATTATTATATATTTTTACCATTTTATCATGTGGTGGTTATTAGAATTAATTTCACATTGAAATTGGATATAAACAATTGTCAATCTTTTGTTATATATTATTTCGTAAAAACACGCTATTTGTTGTGATAGCAGGAAATAATTATAAAATTAATTAATTAAACTTATAATATTATATTCTTTTAAAATAGACATCATTTTTGAATTCAGAATATCAATTATAGCTTATGGTGAAATTTTGGCATTGTTCTGAAAAACTTCAATTTATGATGAATAGTGAAACAACTAAGTGGTAGTTAAAAAATTGATTTTTCATTTAAATGAAACATTACCACTTCTGTGATTTGATTTTATAAAATCTGACATAAATGGTTTTCATTAGGAATTAAAATTTTTTTCAATGGGATTAAAATAATTTTTTGGGGAATAGTAAGTTTTAAGTTTAATTAATCACGATTAAAGGTAATTAATGAAATTTAAGGTAAAAATGATAGTATAAAAGTATGAAAATACCATTACAATTGTCCTACCCTTATTGGATGAGTCATGGAAGACAAAGAAAATCCATGGGTCAACTTGGGGACCCCATGGAGCCACTTGGGTAAGAAAATGACATTAATAACTTTTTATTTAAAGTAACAATAAAATTGTCACAAACATGTGTTGTTTTACTAAAACAATTATTACATGGGGTTATATAAGTTAAATTTTAGACTATAATTATTAATTGGAAATATAAAATGATTTCCTACATTATGATAATTGTTTTCTAATTTTTAGACATTAAATAAATTATAAATTTTATGACACCATGATGATGCAGCGATTACCTCATTAATTAACGATTTATGTAAAATGAAAATATAATGTAAAATATAAGACATACACTAGTAAAAAACCAATTGGATGAGTATATTTCAAACCCTTATCACCTTATCCTAGAAATATATAAGTTTGGGACCGTTAAAATCAGAAACTAATTATATAATAAAGAAACATTTCATGACTTTACAAGAGTTCCCCTCCTCTCCTCTTATAAAAGGCCCCCATCACTACCACCTTATTCACACCTTCCAAGCCATTTAGTGGATCAAGAAAGAGGTGTTTAGAACAGTGGGTTTTCAACGCTTGATTGGGTGTCAAAAGATGATTCAATCATATGAAAATTTGACATAGGTCCCGGAATGAAGCTGGTCCATCGTTTTGGAATCCCAAATAGATGTAAGGGATGTTGGTCTAATATCTGTCACTAGTGTGGGAGGTGGAGACAGTTTGAGGTTTTGATGTGGTTGTTTATGGATTCATCTAAGGTTGGTAAACCTTGTGGGAGTAGTGAGGCAAATAGCGCCTCTATTTGTTTTGGAGTATTATGGAATAAGGCTCCTGTAGTGGGAGAATAGTTTGTGTGGGACGAACCAATGACGACACATGTTGGGTTTTCTATTAGCACCCCATGATAGATGGTTTCGAATAATTAGTTTTCAAGGTGGGTAGACCAACCATGGTTATCATAGATGTTATTTTGAAATATGTATAATGTTTTTCTACATGCTAGGGTGGGGATTCCATTTATGTGTTCGTGTATCAGTAATTCGATTGTGCATGTAGTGTTGGAATGAAGGTAGGAAGTCATGTTCAGGGATATCTGACCACAAACATCCTTATTGTATAAATGTTGGGATTTGAGTGCACGAAGCAGTTTTGTAAATGTGAGGTTGTGGTGATATGGTTTTAATATATAGTTCATTTTATGTGAACAATTTGAAATTCATGGAAAATGTCTAAGGTGATTCTATCTAGTTGCTAGCCAGAGTGTTGTTAAAGTGTTCTTACATTAGTTTGATCAACTATGGGTGATTTGGATTTTTGAAGTCGGTGAGTCTTTGTAGGGGAGTACATCTTTGTATCCTGAATTCATTTGTATCCCTCTATTCTTTCTCTTAATGTCCTTGTTTGTATTATCATTTAACAATTGTTGGGAACACCCTTTTAACTTGGAAATGGTCACATTTTTTTCTACATCTGGCATTTTTGTGGATTTTTTTGGTGTGTAAAGCATTATAGTTGGAAGATTTGTCACAACTGGGGTTTTAACATTTCTTTTTATTCATGTTGGATTCATGGTCATTTTCACGAGATTCGGGTGTGATTTGTTTGAAATTATGGGACAATATTCCCCTTCTATTAATGTCTTATATGTCTTCCTTGGATTCCCCTTGGATCCCCCTTGAAATTTTGATGAAAATTAGCGTTTTGGGTGGACAGAACATGCCCCACTATTTTTCCGCACTGTTTACTAAACCATTCATAGTGTCACTATGTCAAAAGAATTATTTTTGACCATTTTTCTCTTCTAGAAATAAACCTAATCATCAAAATTCTTCTCCCATTCGGCCATTACATCCATGGAAGTATCCCAATATACCGAAACTTCCTTAGGAACCCATCATTTGATGGGGTTTCTCATGATGGAACATCCAGATCCTTCATGTAAGTAAATTTATCTATTGTTTCTCACATTTCCATAAAGTTTATTCCTTACTACATGATGGTCCAAATGAATAGAAACTATAGATTCATATATAGTTATTACTTCATATTTCTATTGTTTAGTATTTTGGTTTCTTTTTTCATTTTCATTCCCTTATGGTTCGATGATGGTGTGAATGATATTTCTCTGAATGATTTTGGATTTTTGACATATATTATAGGTTATTCAATGCTTATGAATTAAATGAAGAGTTTTTTCATTATATTTCTCTCTACAAGATTTCTAACTTATTTTTTTGGGGTTTGATAATTATTTTTGATTGAAGTAGTTAAGAATTTGATTGCAATGATTTATTATATCATCAAATTGTCTGTTTTTCATGTGAAACTCATGAAGTATCATTTAAGGGAATTTAATAACATATGAATGCCGTATATTAAATTAATAAAGGGATATAAATTATTTTTTTGTATGGTATTGGTGTGTATTTTTCCTTGAATGTGGGTTTTGAAATGGTTTTTGTGTGAAAATACTTGTTTTACTTGTTGAAAATTTTTAATGAAAATTTTATATGGTTAATTGAGTTAAATAATGGTGAAAAATATGTTTGGGAACTATTTGGGTGTGTTTATGTGCATAAAATTGATTTTTAAAGAGAAATTGATTATTAGTGTTTCAATCATTTTGAAAATGTTTTATAAATTATTGGCGCAATTAATTAAATTTTGAGAACGGTGTGAGATATGTTTATGATATTTTTGTGTGTGTTTATGATGTTAAAAAGAATTTGAATGTGAAAATGGTGTTATGTAATATGTTTGTGGGCTGTTTGGTGTGTGTATGATTTTGAAATTTATTTTTTATTTGAAAATGGGATTTCCTAACATGTGGAACATGATTGAGCTCAATGAGGGAAACACATGTATATACGTGGGAGCCAACGAGCTTCTACTCTAGTTGTACACGCTCCTTCTTGGCATCCAAATGACCTAGTATCGAATCCTAGCAGGGATTAATTTCCTGGTTATTGTAGTAGACTGTAGCAGGGTACTGTAGCAGTACTCTAGTAGCGGCAGAACTATTGTGACGGTGACACTGTAGCGACGGAGGCACTATAGTAAGAACTATAGCGGCGCCGGTACTGTAACAGGTACTATAGCAGCCCAGGTACTATTGCATTACTATTCACAGAGGGTCTCTTTGGGCCAGAAAAATGGAATTTGAAGAATAGTATTCAGGAAAATAGTCATTGGTCTTTTGGAATATGTAATTTGACTCCCTCTACCCAGTCTAAAGAGGTGTTTGTTTTTAAATAATAAAATTGAGGCTTAGGCCCCATACAAAAAAAGGGATCTAGGTGGGTGGACTAGGACTAATAATCCAGTGAACCATTAGTGGTATCCTTCCTATTTCACATAGCATGTTTGACAAAAAAACACAGACTAAACATTGATGATGTTTGTGGACCACTAGTCCATTGGGGTTTCCCATCTTAGTGGATCGTTAATTAGTAGGATATTTCTTATGACTATATCTTTACCGTTCCATAATGTTCCTAGGGACCCAAATCTATCTAGGGGAATGGTGTGTTCTTATGACCAGTCCTCATTGGATATATTTTACTTTCCTTTGGCATAAAATGTGTTTTTTTTTGGAAAATTCAATATCATGTGAGATTCATTTAATAGAGTTCATTATTCAAAGTTGGCCTCCTAAAAAATATTCTCATTTAATGTTTCATTTTTTTGAAATCATTACTAGTATATATTTTTTATAAAAATATTGAAGGTTTTCCTCATAATATATTTATCACATGTAATCCATTTGGTTGAATCTTTTGGGATTAGTCTCACACCCTACATACACCATTTGTTGGATGTAGACTTTATAATGTTCAACACATGTAAGGGTAATGTCCATGGAGATGGTGGTTCAGGTAGGTATCTTCATTCCTTGGTGTGGTGTTGTGAAGATGGATTGACAGTGATGCCCCTTACCTAAACGTGGTTCTTGGGGTGTGCTTTTTGAATTATTGACTAGTTTTGTTCATTCAGATTTGAATAAACCAGTGTATTTAAATAATGTTTTATTAAAAATGGTATATTTTAAAAAAATCAGATTCATTTTATTGGTATTTAGTTTCAATTTTTTGTTTATAAATTTTTTTATATCACTCCTAACTTCTATTTATGATACCTGGGAACTTGTCTTAGCCTATGTGGATCGAGAACGCCCTTTGGGCCTTGTCATGGACTGGTTCCCGGCACCAGTTTTGATGGAGACCATATCAGGTTTGTGAAAATAAAATTTATTTTTATATGAATAGATTCATATAATTTTCCCAATTCGAATATAAACATCCAATATCCCAAAATAAAATGAGATTATCACAAGAATTCCATAACTTGGGTCTCTTCAGACTTGTATTATTTTAATCATTTATGAAAAATTTAAATTTAATAAATACTTTATTAACTTTTTAAATTACAATACCTTTTAACATGTTCTTTTATGAGGTATTAGAATATAGTAATTCAATAGTTATTGCTTACATCATCCAAAAAATGATTTTCGATTTTTTTTAAAAATATAGTAATTATATTTTTCATTGTTAAATGAGCCACATAATTATTTCATCATATATAAAATTTTCATAATCTCATAAATATTTTTTTCATTAATAATATATAATTTTTGAAACATCTATTCATATTTTGAATATAATAATGAATAACATCACTTCATGGATTTGGTAGTCCAAATTTATGCTCAAGAAATGTTTTCTTTTTCCAAAGGATTGATGTGTGAAATGTTAAATGATAAGATATATTTAGATAATCATAATTTTCCCATAATCATAATATATATTCAATATTTATACCGTTATAACCATACATGTAAAACAATGATGAAAAAATTGCATCGCTATATGGAGATTGTAGGTCATGTTTCTGCATGATGAATATTTCAATTATCCATTGGAATTAACAGAGGAGGAAAATATTAGTCATATAATAATAATAAAATCACAAAAATATCGGTGATACTATGTTCAATATTTATGGATATAGGAAACATATTCAATTTAAATAGAAGAATAATTAAACATTGAAAAAATACATGTCATAGGATATCCTAATCATTTCGAGACCTCATTTGGTTTACATGTTAATCCTCATTAAGTGTGAAATAGGTTATGGTAAGGAGATAAATAATGACTGAAATATTGATATGACTGCTTCTTAGAATTTATTGTCTGATTTTTTTTAACAATTTTTTTGAATATGGGAGGAGAAGAAGTTCTATTTTAAATGTTATAGTGGGTATGAATATTGATTTACCAATAGGATTTTCATTGTATAAAAAAATCTTCTCCATGTTGATCAAAATTATCATTCATTTAATGATAAAATGTGAATGGTAAAAAAATACCATCTAATGAGGTTTAATCATGTTAACATTTCTTTCTAGAAGAATTATCTATTTATTTTTGTTCTTTTAACCCAATTTACTAGAAATAATGAAATAAATAATTACGATGGATCAAATATTTTATGAAAACCAATTAATATTTTGTTATTACAAAAATATTGAATACTTCAAATAAATATTTGACTGAATGATTACAGTATTCAATAACATTATGTGCTAGAAATGAATTTTCTTGTATGTTCACAAAAGTAAATGATCACCTTCTTATAAAACTATTTGTTCTAGGAAATAATATTATTCTAATGGGAAATTTATAACAATGTTGATTCTAATGGAATTAATTGGATTATGTAAAAAATAATGAAATATTTTTATATCAATCCAACATAAAATCACGTAGTATATTTTATATATAATATTAAACATAAAAAACTAAAAATATAACTTAATTGAACAGAAAAATTACATTTATTACCTAATTGAGAATATTTTATTTGTAAGATCAAACATATATTCTTGAAATTAATTATATTTAATAAAAAAAATATTTTGTCTATTAAAAATGGTTTTACAAATATCCATGAAATTCCTATTACATTATGTTGTTTTTAAATTAATTATTTTTCACTATTCACCTCAAAATAACATACATATAAAAAATTAATCAAAAAATAATTTGGTATACATTAATTTGATAATATAATATTTTTTAAAAATAAATAATATATTATATAATAATTTAGGTTTTAATCACATTCCAATATAAATCAATGGGAGTTATGAAATAGTGTATATAGAAAGATAACATTATATTCATTAAATGATTCATTGGTGTTTGATTACCGCATCCCCCATAAATTTCATCCTTGAAATTTCTTGAACATGACCTCATGAATTGATGTTTTTGGTCTGTAATCATAACATAATTTGGGTACCATGTTTCCACTTCTATTTAGAAAATTTTCCAATATATCATGACCAATTAAGAAATCTATATATAAAAAACATATTATTTGGAGTAAAAAATTATGGATAGGTTATTCAATGTATGAATTATTATACTTAAAATAAATTTCTACATAGGTGTGAAAATGTTATAGGTGAAGAATTTAATTCCATACTAAAAATATATGTATCATGTCATTATCATTATAGAGGAATGTAGGAATTTTTGAATAGTATGCCACATCTCTAATTCATTCAAAAATATCAAATGGAATTGTGTACCTTGTACATAGTTTCTCATTCATTTAAAACCATACAACCCCATTTCTAGGAGAAGCCTTCATAAAATCATAAATTCAAACATGAAATTAAAAATACATCCTTTTATTATCTTAAAATCACATTTTTTATAATTTGATATGATATGATATGACTAATAATAATTCATAGGTTCACTATGGTCTCTGTAACATGTTTAGGTTCCAAAATCATCTATTTGTCAATTTTATTCCCACAATTATGTGTGCGAAACACATTCCTATAAATTTCAATATACAGTTTAATTTAGTCATAAAATATAATAAACTACTATAAAAACATTTCACAACAAACACATTATAAAAATTGCATATATTAGAATTTAAGTGAGAATGCCTTCAACTTATCCCATAATGTTAATATATTCTTTTTTGGTTGTCCATCTCTATGAAGATGATATGAAGTGATAAAAATAAAATTGGCATTAATAATCCTATGAATTAAGTTCCCAAACATTTATTAAATATAGTGTCACGATCAGATGAAACTGAATGTGTTTCATAATGAATTATCACAATATCATTAATATAAGTTCTTTTAAGGATCATGAGAGTTAGATATTCCGTTATCATGATAATGTATGTAGATAAAAAAAATATATCAATAATAACGCATAATAAATCATTCATGCATTGAGTCTATTGAAATCCAATGAAAAATTATATAGTAATATCATCTTATTTATACATATGAATAGGTTGAAGTAGGATGAATCCTTAAGGATGTTTTCTACAAATTTTTCATTCTTGATCATCCAAAAATCCATATACGTAATTTTCTATTTTCAGCTTCATGTTATCCCAAAAATAGTCTCTATAAAATAATTTCTTATTTTGTTGATGTCATTATTATATAAATATTTGTGATATTATCGTCATCTAATAAATATTTTTTTTTCCAAGGCATGGATTTAAAACATAACCTCTATCCGAAATTTAGTATACCAACTTCATAGTATATGTTTAAAAATTTCCCATCATTCATGACATTGATATTCATCTAAAAGTTATTATCATTATTCTTCTAACTATTTATTTTACCTAATAAGGATGTTTTAGAAATCATTTAGAATAATTTTTTTTAATTACCCATCCATAAAAATTTATATATGTATAATTACTAAATCCCCAAATATAGGATTTTAATTAACCCTTATTTTAGTCAAAACTCCACAATCATTCCTACATAATTTATCAACATCCTTATCTTCCTTCTCATGGTGGTAGTGTGTTGACAAATAAATATCCATGAGTAATTATATTTACTTCCTATTCATATTTTTTTTCACCAATGTCAGAATATATAATTATTATTTTTTTAATCCATATATATTAATAATATTTCACCATAAAGATAACTCCAAGATATATGTAATTCAAATATTATGACAACTAAAAAACTATCATAGGACATATAATTTATTCGGGATATATTAACTTATTTTATTTAAATATAATAACTTTATTGTCATTCATAATGAAAAATCAAAGTCTCATGATTGAAGAATCACTATATATAAAAAATCCATCACTTATTTATGATAATTTCAAAACCAGTTTATTAAAAAATCTAATCAATATTTCTATAAAACATTTTATTTATTTTTTTCACCATAAGAACATAACCCCAATATTTTTAATATTAGATAACTACTTTTCTAATTGATAATATTTTTTATAAATTCATCTATAGTAACATTCAACTTCTAGAAAACAATGTGAATCATTTATTTTCATTTGGGTTCTACATTAAATCACTATCATTTCCATTTAATGATTAACTGATTTTCCATCCTTAGAGAATATTTATATAAGAAATGAAAAGGTGTACTGAAAAATTATTGATATGTAATGTATCTTTATCACTCATTTTCCATAAGTGTCCTAATAATTATTTAAAAATAACTCATATTCAAACTTACACTTTTATATTAAGGTAATCCATCACAAATATATAAAATAACTACATAATAGTGATTATACTAGAAACATGGATAATCATATCTGTTAAAACATTGGGTGATTTAGTCAATTCAACTAATATTATAATAAATTCATCATAATTATTTTTATTATTAAATTTCATTTTTTGTATATCAGGCTTCTTTACAAAATATTGACGATACCCATAACAGAGATCAATTATTAAAAAATATTAAGCACATTATTTTTAATGAAACGAGTCAATAATATTGAACAAAATATATATTTTCATTATAGAAATTGAATTAATATTCCAATAATCAATTCTAAACCTCATATACACATCTATATTTTTTTAAATAAACATTGGAAACTCATGTGAAAAACTAGTGTGTATAAAATATTTTATCTCAAAATTCATATTAATTTATCCTAGGATCCACTAATTCAATTGTGAGTATAAATTTGGGAATATTAGATATTTATTTTATATCATGGATGCGATCAAGAAAATACCAACCTCAAACTAAGTATAAAGTCATGGGTTTTTTCAATTAATAGATCGATATATTCTATCACAATAAGAACCTGCCCTTTTAAAAAGATGCATTTCAGATTCATTGTCCATTTATAACCTTATTTATAAAATATCACAAAGAAGATATTATAGAGATTGATCTATTGATGATTTAGTGGGAGAAGAATCTAGTTTTAGGTCATGTAATTAAATATCCCCATCAAAAATCATAATCACTTTGTCAAGGAAATAAATTTTCTTCATTATAATTTGGAACCCAATCCATGCTATGTATTATATATGATTCAACAATTTTTGTAATATATATGGTTTAAAATATGGTCTTTTATTTTTTATAAATCAATTTACATTCACATCTTTGTTATAATCAGATTTATAATAATAATATTGACTGATAACTCCATTATTAATGTTCTAGGAAAATATATATTTTGATTAAATAAAATTGAAGTTTTTAAGTTTATGTTTGATCCAAAATCAAATAAATATTTTTTCTAATTTCTATGTTATTATCATTATTCATTCTACCACATTTCTATAATCATTAAAGTATGTTTTAGAAGTAAAATAAACATGGAATTATTACCTTGTCATTTTATAGATGATGTTATCTTGATTATATGAAAATTATTTTTAGTACTGTACCATTTCAATACATCTAATGATATATATAATTTTTTCCATTCACATCATTTGTTATCCTTATGAATAATTTCAATATATAATAATATCTTAATTAGTCATGTAAATGAAAATCTCATTAAAATTTTATTATAGATTGAAAATAACATCTTCACTTTCTTCTTCTTTAACCCATGTCATTAGTCTTGGTTAGAAAATAACCACTTCATTTTTTGATATAATTGGGAGAAATATGATAGATATATTTTTTTCCAAAATATTGATTGAACATGATACCATACAATCATATATTTAAATAATTTTAGAAACTAATAAATTAATATGTTCTGGCTTAACCCATCCAATAAATAGTTAATCATTTATTCCATATTATTTATGTATCTTGCATCAGGTTTGGAAAATCGTTTAATGTTAACCTCACACTCTATAACACATTCATTTTTTATATACTTAAATGTTATGAATATCCTCCCCATTACAACATATCTCTCTCTACGAATGTATTTTCTAATGAATATCACATTAAAATTTCCTCACTTGATAATTTAAATTTCAAAATACATTATAGTTATCTTGATTAATTCCAACCATTTATTAACCTCTCATTCATAAAATACACTTATAGAATAAATTTTTGGCATTTATTTCTCATTAAGTGAAAAAAAAATTATAAATACAATCCATTTTATCATATAACAATGGATTAGCTATAATAGTAAAATAAACTGGTTTTTGTCACCTTAAGTAATCCAATATATGAAAATTGTGATATAGAAAATTAGGCTATTACTTATAACAATGTTTATTCATCATATCCATTATTGGATTCCCTAATATGTCCATATTGTAACATTCTCTAGCACCACTTATGTTGGATTTATTATCATAGAAACGCCTAAATTGACTAAGGGTGGTGATTCCATTTCATCTTCTAGGAGAAATTTCAAAAAAATGGCACTAATTTCCCATGGACATAATCATTTTGAATATTAAGACATATAATAAAAAAATCAATCTTATGATTCATTTTTAATTCATTAAATAATTAATAGCATCTAAATAAAAACATGATTCTCAAATTATATTTGAAATAAAAAACACATACTAATATTAATAAATCAGTCATTATTTAAATAATTCTTAATAAATTTCATCATATCATTATTAATGTTAAAAATGTGTAGTCCTAGAATCATACTTAGGGTTTGGTACAAGGGGGTTATACTATGAGTATATAGTGCATAATCAATAGATAAATATAGAAAATCTACAAACAGGTCATTCAATGTAAAAAATTCAATATATTAAAATACATATACCATATAAAAATAAAAGCCACATGTATAATGAAAAATGAATTAGTTAAAATGGATATTCATAAACATTGAAGTTAGAAAATATTCTATCAAGTCCACTTCCTGATTATCATAATTCTGACAATCAAGGAGAGTCAGATAGAAATTTATCTATAATAAAGTGGATGTTGTAAATAAAATTCCAATTAGATAATTAATTCATCTAATTTTACATTATTATACATGTTTAATAATAAAGGGGAAAATTATAGTTACTCCCCACACAAAAAATAATCTTTTTATTAATTCTTAATCTATTGAATCGTAAACACAATTCATTTTAAAAACACTTTATCTATCAACATTTCTATGTATTGAATAAATTAACTATATTATAAATTGAATAAATTAAATAACCATTCACAATAAAAATCCTTCAACTAAATATATATATATATGTTTAATATAGTTAAGAAGTCAATAATGTAATTTAATATATATTGAAATCATCAATGATATTAAAAATATTAACATGAAGGAAAAAAATAATGTCTAATGAATAATGAAGAGTGATAGAGACATGAACACCCAATGTTGAATTATCTCTTATTAATGTATAATATATTATTAGTAATGGTCGATAGAAGTAAAATAGTTCATAATTTTTTTCCATACTAAATTATATCCTTAAGATAATTAAAGGGATATATTTTATTAAAAAATAATGTCTTTATAATTTATTTGGAAAATAGAGTTACAAATTACTTTTTTAATTCAATTTCATTCCATTTTTAAAAATTTGATTTTCATTCCATTATTTTATAAAGACAGTCCCTTACAATTAGCATATTTTTTTATTATCAATCCAAAATGTGATAAATTAGTATATAAATATGTAAACCATAACTAATGTGGAGGAAAAAATTTTGGGCTTAAGTGATTAGAATCATAAAATTATATAAATGGAAGTATAGACAATAAAATTTCTATAGTTGAATGAGATTGTAACAGAAGTCCTTTATAAGGGTATCCACATTGTCAGGAATGTTTAACAGTATATAATAATGAAATAATATTTTTTAATATTCATTCAGAATTCCATTTTCATAAATATTTCTATTTCTAATTTCCTTGTTAATGGAATTGAAAAACATTAACCGAATATTTTTTTATTACAAGTACCACATCGGTTTCTATGTTATTTTTTTAATAATATTATTTGTAGATAGATCATTGTTAAATGAGTTATGTAATTCTTCCTTCAGATTAAAAAATTAAATAATTTCATGAATAATATATTTAATCAATACATAATCTTTTAAAATCACACATAAATAGTGGATATGTTATAGAAAAATACTTTAAATTATATATTTTTTTTGAAAAATTTAATTTATGGGATAATTTGAGATGCACGCAACACTGGGTTTAAACTAAATGTAATACTCTATTATTTAAACATGATAATTTTGATGATTAATTAAATGTGTTATTTTGAATAGAATAAAATATTAAAAATATATCATTTATAAATGTAAAATTTTTATCAATCAATTTAAATATATGTGAAAATCATTTGACTACAAAATAAGTATTTTAGGAAAAACAATTTTTTAATGAAAATGGTGTTGATGCTTCTTGAAAAATTTATACATAATAAATTTATTACAAAATTAGAAAATATATTTGAAAGAATTGAATTTATTCTTGGAAATTATAATGTTAGTATTAAATTTCAGTTAATTTTTTTATTTTCATAAAATGATTCATTATTCATTGAATGTTGAAAAATAGTGTATTTTAATTGAAAATTTCATATTCATTTAAGTTACTTATATATATAAATTATATTTATAAGTAGTTTGAAATTAAACATAGTTCAATTATATATATATTCCATATTTACATCATTGGAATCATTTTAATATTTATTTATAATTTAAAAACAATATCCATTTTTAAAAAAAATTCTCTTTAAAACACACTTTCTCATCATATCTATGTGATTAGTTTAAATATAAATATTCAAATTATATAAAATGAATTTTCCAAAATTAGTTAAATATTTTCAATCATCATAATTTATATTATCTAATATGTTCATAATTTTTTTTGGGAAAATGAATACTGAAAATAGTAAGATATATTTACAGCGGTTATGGAAAAACTGGATTTATCGAGAGATTACTCTAAGAGATATGGGATAACATGAAATAAAAATGTATAAAACCAATTTTAAATCCATTAATAGATTATATGATTTAAATTCATATATAATAATACATTTTAACCATTTTGGATTCTGAAAAATGTGGGTACACATTTTTCTTTTCAAAAAATACAAGTGTTTTACTCACCTCACATATAATAGGCCAACAATTATACTATCATATGAAAAATATATCACTATTTTAGTTCTTCCAATCCCTTCCTAAATTAAATTCCAATATCCCTCACCTCATCATATAGGCATTGGTTTCGAATAAATCCAAGATATTATTGATTTTGATGAAAAACTAATGATGTTACATGAATATGATATAACTTTAGTCATTGAGAATATTTACTTTATTCCTTTACCCACCTACATAAATTTGAATTAAACAATTAGGATATAATATATCAATAATATGCCATATACAAAGAGGATTTAATGTAATATTAATGTATAACAAGCATCCCCCCTTCCATTAAATTTGTTATGAAATCATCAATCATATATTTGGGGGACAACTGCATATAATGAATATACAATATATTTATAAAATAATTATACCTTTGGAGTCCTTATATAAAATATTCATTTTTAATATTTATTCCATAGATGATATGGTAACATCGATCATGTGTATGGTGGAATACTACCTCACAAATCTATGTGATTCGTCTCTCCCTAATGAGTAACATGGAAGGTGAAAAGGATAAATGTAATGAATATATGTGAAATAATTTAACAAAAAAATATTCCAGACATATTTAACAATACAAAATGATTATATATCATGATATTATTTAAAAATTAAAATGAAAACATCATTCATAAATGAATGGACTCTTTCTTTCACAATGCGATATAAATCATGTTTCATCACCACACCATATGGATGATCTATATATATATATAATTATACATAAAGATGTTATATGGTATTTTTTATATTATTATAAATAAATAAATAAAAAATGACACCTTAATTCATCCAGTAATTATCATTAGAAAATTGAAACAAAACTCATGTGTATGTATGAGTTACTGTCCCTATGATCATACTGTGCTAAATTTCAGAAAACAATCATTCATGATTGGTTTCAAAAATTATAATTTAATTATAAATATGATAATTAGGTCAGTATTATTATTCTAGGGGTGATGAAAATATATAAAATGAACATGAAATATATATTTCACAATAAATCATGAATGATAATAGAAGGGGATTAACACCTAATGGTGGAAAATTATTAAATGTTATTAACAAATTGGTTTTAAACTATTGCAAGAGGATCTTATATAATATTATGAATATTATTATGGTTATAGTATAAATTATGACCATGAATAAAATAATTCTATGTGATGTTAAATCATTATCTACTTTAGGAATTTTTGTGGTAATTTATTTTACCTCAATTTATATTCCGTCGAGAATTCATTGTTATTATGAACAATTCAATTTTATGTGGAGTGTATACTACCACATTTAAATATAATTTACTTATTATTCATAATTAATTGTATTTTATGATTCAATTTGAATTATTTCATACAAGGGGATATTATTTGAAAATTAATGGGTGGTAAAATTTACTGAACAATCTCACTTTTTTTGTGATTGTTAACCTACTCTTGAAACAATCACTCTATTATTATCAATTTTCATGATTCATTAAATTTATTTCAAATATATATAGTTATTTATGATGTTTATGATTATTTAATAATCCTTATAAAATTATTACTTATAATTTTTACTTTTAATTTTATTTGATTTATTGGGGTAATATTTTTATATCTGTATCCTTTACTTAATACAGATATTTGATGATAAGGAACATTGTTATGTAAATTAAAATTATTATATTATATATGAGTAATTAAATTTAAAAAAATTTATGTATAGATATAAATATAATATATCCCCTTGATTCATTTGTTGGTCTCTAGATAAAATAAATTTTCCAAATTAAATGGTATTCAACATAGAGGTAAACTGTCTTGTCAATGGTTTCTACATTAGTGGTATCATGAAATTAGAGATCATTGTATTCAATAATTAATTATTTCATTCATTTGAAAATATGTTTTTATTATTTTCCATGATATTTTAAAATTGATATTATATCTAGATTCATTTTATTCTCAAATTATTTATTAAATGGAATGTATGTTCAGTTATTTAGCATGCCATACTGATTTTTCATTATTTATTCATATAATCCAGTTATTTAAATGGAAAATGTGTAAAATTATTTATCATTCAATATTTATTAATATCTATCTAAAATGATAATTTTAATTGATTAAATGTCATATATGTTTATTTATTTTCTATCGCATATTGGTCTTTTAATATTTATTCCTGACTTTATCCAATTTATGTATCCCCTACTAAGAATTTGTACAAATAATTACTTTTTCTCAATTCCTGATGATATAAAGAAGAATTATTTGAATGTTTTTTCGAGGATGTAGTTCAATTTATTTTGTTATGTATTATGTTTTATATTCTATTACTAATGAAAAATGGGAACCGTGTATTTTTTGGATTCTCCAAAACTGTGAAAATGATCGGTAATTCATAATTTTATTCATTCAATCTATACTAATATGATAATTTAGGGTACTATCTCGGGTTTACTGGGGTTTGTTTCATTAAAATTTGTATCATAAAAATATTAGCTAAATCATTGGGAACTATATGAAATAAAACATATATTATGAATCATAACATAATGATAGACTTTGAGGATATGTATAGAAGAACACATTAAATTTTTAGTAAGGTAGAGATTATGTTGATTTCATTAAAATAAATCCAAGTATGAATACTACAGGTTGGTATGGTTTAAGGGGAGAGGTACTTAGGTGTAATAATTATTAGAAGCATGCATCCGGATTGACCTGATTATCACATGGTTCACAACAATGAGCCATAATGATCACCTGGTTTGACACCCCTGGGGAAATTATTAGTATAATTCGAAGTTATTTTCAAACCCTATAATTTATATTAAATATAATGATATCCCCGAAAAACCCATGTTTATAAATTATATATTAATAATTAATAAATTTTAATTTATGTTAAGTGTTACACCATATTTGGAATTTAATATAATGAATTGAAATTCATTATTTAATGATCTAATCAAGTATATTCCGTTGATTAGATTTTATTTGTGGAAGAAATAGGGGTATCAATAATTTTGTCCCATGTTCATATTCTCTGTGGAAGAGGACAATAAATCTAGTTTTGTAAATGAAAAAATTGTGGCTATATTAGGTGATATTAAATGGGTTATTAAAATTAAATGTGCCCGATTGTAGCAAACAATTTCATAGTGAGATTATCCTTTATTGGATCCGTTTAGAAGATAAAATCCAGCATAATTTTGCTATATTCGAAATATATTCATATTTGAGAAATGGCTGAAGCATCTAGAGATGATATTTCTAGAATTGGGTTGCAATTAAATGGAATAGGTTAAACATGTAATGTATTATCTCAAAGTAGATGTTGAGAAATGGTGGTAGTTCACCCAAGATACTAATGAATAATGGGTCATTTTTATAATTGAATAGGAAGTATTTAAGGAGAGATCCCTTATCAATGATTTCCCACAAGAATAAAAAACTAAAATGAACTGAATTTTCCCTACTAATATAAAAAATGGATAATTATTTTTGTAAAGTAAAAGGATACCTCTACAAGATTATCACTTCATTTTATGAATTACACATGCAACTTAGAGTGAATGAATGAGATTTTATTTGAAGGTATTTATCCTATACTCCAAACCTCAAAAGTCTATCAGACATTATTTTATATAATTAAATAGTATTATATTTCATCAAAATGTAGTAGTAATTTTCTAGATCCAATATATTTAATGAAAATCAAGATAACGAGTGATCATCCAAACACAAATCTAAAAGGAATGCATCATATAAGTATAGAAGGATGGAGTTATTTTTATCAAGTGAAAATAATAGAAATTAACATAATGGGATGTTCACGAAGTGAATGAGAGTGCGTTAAATATACAACGATAAGGGTAATCTAGCTCATGAATGACATGGGAAGAAAACATTCATTTATTTATAGTGATTCAGCTAAAAATTAATATGACATTATTCGCACCAATTACCCCACTGATAATGGAGTCCACCATAAATAAGGAAAAGTGTTGATGTTCAATATTATGTAATCACTACAACTAAGGTGTATATAAACAATTATGACATGGAATTTACAATAATCGTATATTAAAATATTGATGATTTATTATTTTTTAGAACCATTAACTCATTTGTATCTACATATTTTTCAATAAAAAATATTCAATACTGTTTTAATTTAAGTACTATGTTCTTAGTCATGACACCCATGTGATGTATCGAATCAAAATGGATGTTTTAGGAAGTCCCCATTATGACAAATAAGTGTGCATTTTTTGGATCCATATTTTCATACCTATGATTGACATCTACATAATCCTTATTATAGGATGGATTTATAAATACAATGAAACTAAGTATTTCATGAAAGGTAATGTTATGATTTGTGATTATGATATATAATTGTTTATCATTATAGGAAATACATGATCATATGATTCATGTCTTGATCCAACATTAGTAACTCTAATGATTGAGATTATTTTTGAATGAGAGAATAGAAATTATAGGGTTAGATAAGATAGTAATAAAATTGAGGGTTTGTATATTGTACTTGAATATATTAATGTTTTTCTTGAGGAATTATGTAGAATTTTACCAGAGTGTGATGTTGAGTTATCCATGGATTTAATTAATGATATAAAACTAATATCAACCTAACCATATAAAATGGACACTATGAAATTAGTAGATTTTAATTATCAACTAGATGAGTTTGGTGAAAAGGTATTTATTCTCCAAAGTGTTTCTCTATAGGGAACTAGTTTTACATTCATTATTAAGATTGATGGATCAATGTGGATATGTGTTGAAAATAAGAAGATCAATGTTATTAGAATAAAAAACAATAATATCTACCTAAAATTAATGATTAATTCAATAAAAATCATGGGTACCAATATGTTATATGGATTTAACTGCATAATGTGTATCATTAATTATGTGTAAAAAATAACAAATTCTGAATATAGATTTTTGGATGAGGTATGAATATTTACGAGTTTACAACAATACAACTTTTATTTACTAATGTACCCACTTTTTTGATATTGTGAACATACTACTAAATAAAAATATTTATCATTTTATTATTCATTGAAGATATTTTGGTATATTCAAAAAAAATTAAGGACCATTATAAAAACATATAGATTATTCTTGATGCTTTTAGAAGGAAATAGAAAATGGAATATGTTTTATGTGAGATTTATAGCCTTAAGTATATTTCATTCATGGTCATAATGTCTCTACGGATGGATTATATATTCATCCTATGATGAAAATGGTTTTTAAATTATGTAAAATATAAATATACATAATTATATTATGTAGTGTAATTGATTTGGTAGGTTACAATATTTGATTTTATGAAAAACAATTTTTTATTGGGTAAACTAAATAGTAACATTACATTAAAAGGTGATAATATTTTTTATGTAAAGGAATTTTAGGATAGTTTTTATGAAATGAAGTGATAATGTTTACATATTCAAATTTGGATTGAAATGTTGGGAAATGATGGGTTGTGATATATAGTGATACATCTAAGAAGGGAATTGGTTGTGTCCTAATGAAAACTTGGTAGTGTTATTTCATACGAATTAATAAAATCGAATAATTTTTAATAGAACTAACCATCCCATTATATTGATTTCATAGTTATTATTTCTAGTTTGACGATAAGGAGTAATTGCCTCTATATTAAAAAATGTGTGATATACAAGGTTTTTAAAAGGCCTAAATTGCATATTTTAAAAACAAATTTTTATGCATGAGGTTATGGATATGGATTGATCTCACCAAAAATTATTATTTCTCAACAGAATACAACTCACAAAATTCAATTAAGATAGTGGATGCATTCAGTATGGAATATCATTGAATCTTGACCCAACTGAGGATTCAAAAGGATCATGGGTTCATGTATATGGTAATGATGGATATGAGAACTTGTGTGTAGTGGAAGACATAATTATTTTCAATTTGTTAAACCAAATTTATTAAAAATGATAAAATGTTCTCAGTATATGAAGAGAAGATTAAGATGAAAATGAACGCTATTAATGATATGAAATTTTCATATCTCAGTTGTGATGATGGTGTTATAAAATATGGAATGATATTTGGAGTCCTATATTTACTTGAGATAAAATGGAATTTTTTTATTATTATCATTGATCTAATTTCTCAATACACCCAAGTTGAAAGATGATGTATAAGGATTCGAGGATCATTTTTTGGGTCATAAAATGATGTAAGTTGATATTGTTTATGTGTCTAGATCTATGAGTTTTCAACAAGTAAATGTTGTTAGAGGGAATCCTAAAAGAATCATGTAACCTCGTCCCATTCCTAGGTAGAAAGGGGGTGACATTATTATTGATATTATTACAATAATACCAAATAATATAAGAAAGAATGATAAAATATGGGTTGTTGTTGATTGCCTCACCATATATACATATTTATTTACTATAATAGAATATTTAATACTCAAGAACCTCCCAATGTTCTATGTTATATGTTTTACGTGTTCATGGTTAACCTATTATAATTTATTTTGATCATGTTTCTTGTTTTACATCAAAATATTAAAAATAAAACTATAAGTATCATCATACTCTTCCAAAAATGAGAAATTACTACAATCCTCTAACAGATGGACAATCTAAATAGATTATTTAATTAATCGATTACATTTTTTTCCATGCTGACATGCCTCTTAAGGTATGGTGGTTCAGTATTTAACAATGGTAGAGTTTTCCTACTAAAATAGTTTCTGTTAAATAATTCAAATATCATTTTATGAAGAATTATATAGAAGGAGTTTTTTATTCATATATGTTGGGATGCAGATGGTTGAATAGAATCTCATAGGTCTAAAATATTATGAAGGGAAAATGGTAAATTTTATTTAGGCTCACATAAAAGCAGCTCACTGTATGAAAATGAGTTCTACTGGTAATAAGAGGAATGATTTGAAATTCCAAGTGGGATATCATGTTTTATTTATAGTGACTCAATTTAAGGGAATTAAAATGGTTTTTACGAGAACTAAATAGAGTAATAGGTTTATCAGAGCATTTGATATTAATGAAAGAATGTTAATTTTTTATTATCTTTTTTAAATACAGCAAAGACTCCAAAATATGCTTTATGTGTTCCATATATAATTGGTAGGAATGTAATTTCAGGAACTAATGATGGTGCTAATATATGATGAAATATAATTGTAACTACTCTGTATTCCTATGATGAACACATCCAAATTCTTAACACTAGGGAGAATGACCTAAGGAACTAAATGACTCATTTGGTAAAGGTTCTTTGGAGAAATCCCAAAATAGAGGAGGAAATGTATGAACTAGAGGATATTATAAAGAATAACTCTCCCCACATACATGTAATGTAACATCTATGAAATTTAAAGAATATAATTTTTTTTATGAAGGAAGAATGTAACCCCCAATTAATTAAATTATTTTTTTAATAAATCAAATCTCTTTGGTAGATTGTGATGCATAAAACACCACATTTAAATTATCGTTGATAATTTATTATTAGAACATTAACATTGAATTTTATCCATTATCATTTTAGGGAATAATAGACTCATATTATGAAAGAAAAAATTATAAAATTTCAGTTTTTATCAATTTATCAGGAATATAAATTTGAATCATTTGAAAGGAAATGATTTAATTTTTGAAAAACTATATTTAACACAAAATGGCTTCATATATTCTTGTTAAATTATGATGAAATTATTTTTTTAACACTATTTGAAAATTTATATGATAAAATTTACTTATTTTCTGAAAATATAATATAAAAATTTTATTAAGGAATAATTTGTTTAATATTTCTGTATATATTTATTTTTCTATAAATATTAATGAATACTGGTTTTTTATTTACATCCTAGTTTTTATTAAAATTATTTATAATGTAAAGTTATAATTTAATTTTGTTCATATAATAATAGATCAAATATATATATACTAATCGAATATATGATATTTTAATATTTTTAATATTGAATTCTGATATTAAAACCCTATGAAATGTTAAAAATTTTATATTAAAAAATCTGATTTCTCATCACCTCTGCAGGGTAAATTATAAATTATTTTTCCCACATATGGGAATGGAAATTTAAAAATAGATTTCTATTTTAGGAATTGAAAAATTATATTATCTAATATGTTTACCTAACCATTTATAAAAAAATTTATTTTAAAAATTTTAAATATAATTTACCACTATTAAGGTAAAAATTTATTTATATCGGGGATTATAGTAAAATGATTAGGGTATGAAATAAATATAAAAATAATGTAAAATATAAATTAAATATAAATTTTATCATTATAATTTATTTTTCTATATGATAAAACATTATGGAACCTTTTATCTTGTATAAAATATGGGTACAACTTCTTTATTTTAAAAATATTACAAGTGTGTGACTCACGTCACTCAAAAATGGCCGCCCCCAACTCTCTTATTCACACCATAAAACCCTTTTGGGTCATCCAATACTATCCAAATCAGATCAAAACATAATTTTCCTCATACTATAATTATTTTTTTAATTTTTTATCTTAGGATGGATATAGGTATATTCTAAATAATGTTACCCAAAAAAGAGGTAATGTTCTTCGAAGAGTGTCTTTATATTTTTCATCCACCTCTAAATATTCGTTTAAAAAAATTATTCATTAACATTAGTATATTATATATTCTATTCATATTTTATTTTAGGGGAATGACATACATCCATCTTCACTTATATCAAACATCCTACAAAATCATCAAACATGTGTATGGCAGACTACCACATCACGAACTGATGTCATTCATTTTCGACATTATGAACACTCAAGGATGGATTTAATGATGGATTAAAAGTGTATATATTATTTTTATTACATAATAATGAATATTTATTCATTACATAATATATAAATATTTTATCTACATTATTTAGTCCATAATATATGGTAACTCATGAGTACGATGGACTATCACCTCGCGAAGTGATGTGATTCGAATTTAAAAAACACATATAACAGAAGGTGATAAATATTGAGATATTTAATATATATTATATAAATTAAAAAATATATATTTTAATGTAATATTTAACATTATAAAAATATAATAAATCACAAAATTTATTATAATGAAAAATGATAACATCGATCATATATATGTGGACTACCATTTTCATTAAGCGATGTGAACATCATTTCAAGACAACAACAAATAGATGATATTTATAAGAAAATATAAAAAATTAAACATTTTTTCTTATATTATTGTTGGTTTTGAAATAATAATTTTTACTTACCATCTTTCCAGAATGATCATTCAAAAATAGAAATGTTTCTCAATCTTCCATAAGGCTTACCGTCTCCTTGATCATATCATACTTCATTTCCCAAATACAACAGTCATGATAAATTTTTAAAGTAATAATTGATATATAAACATTAAAATGTTTTCATGATTACTATTTGTGGGGTTATAGAAATATTTTATATGAAAATATATCAAAACTGTCAAAAAAATAAATAGTGTGAAAAGAAGATGATTAACACAAAAATGAAAGTAATGAAATATTTTCAACGTGCCATGAAATTTTATTATAGGATCATATATGGTATTATAAAATTTGATTATTGTTCTGTTATTAATTTATTACATTATTAAAAATATTATATAGGAGGATAATGTATTTTGAATAAAATGAAAGTGTTAGGTATGTGATTTTTTAACAATTTACATTACACTATGAAGTATATGTTATTATGAACCAATTTTATTTCTAGTGTTGTACATACATCCCAATGAACATGTAATAAAATGATTCATTCATATTTTATGCTATTTTGTGATTATATGGGAATTATTTCATAAAATACAAAATTATTTCTAAATTATCACTAGGTAAAATTTATTGAATGACTACACATTTTTTTAATTTTTAACCTTCCATTTATATAATAATTCTCATGTTATCATCACTCATTAGAAAATAATTTTATATATAATATCCTTATTATTGTATATAGGGTATTATTATTGCATAAATCTTATAGTGTTTTTACTTACGATGTTTACGTTTACTGTAATTTGATTAATTGGGGAAATATTGAAAAAATTTATCCTTGAATAGATTTGAATATTTGATGATGAGCCATTTAGATTCATGATTTAAACTGATAATTTGATATATTAGGAACTATTTGGGAATGTATTGTTAGGTCTGTATAATATTATATATCCCGTTCATTCATTGATAGGTCTCATGATGTTAATTTCTTGGCCAAATTGAACAGGGTTCAATCCGTAATTTAAAATTCCTTATGAAGGGCTGTGACAATAGAGGTATCAGGATTCAAGAGATCATAGCATATAATTATTATGAATTTCCATCATTTTGAATTATTTATTATTATAATAAATTATATTTCCATAGTGTAATATTATATAGATGAATTTCATTCTTCATTTATTGCTATAATGGAATGTGAATTCAACTATAAAACATTCCATATAGATTACACCTTGTCAATTCTTGCAGTCATGTTATTTCAATGTTTGTGTATTCTGTTATATCCCAATAGATACTTTTCATTCCCTATATAATTATGATATCCATGTTATTTATTAAATTTATCGTGTGATACTTTATTTACCACTACATATTGATGATTCATTATTGATTCATGATAGATTTATATGGACATAATACTTATTGATCATTTTAAGTCACCCTTATTTTGTTTCTATTCCCCATAATATAAATAATAGTTCCTTGAATGTGTTTTCATCGATGTAGTTCATTATATTTTTTAAATATTATTTTATATTTTCTTTTCCCAATGTAAAATGGGTACCATTTATGTATCAAGTCCTCCAAAACATCAAAACTGATCATACATTTATGACTTAAATCACATTAATCCATGAATTCACTTTTCCACATGCATGAATTAGAGTTTATACAATTTTTCAATAAATCAAATGCTAAGAGTGTAGATAATATATTATAATTAATTTATAAATATTATTTATTTATTATCTTATTCATTTATTTAATTCGAAAATAATTACCACCCATCTAAAATCAAGATAATAAATGAATTGCACCGCCATGTCGAGTAGAATAGTCATATGTATTCACATGAAATGTTTTTGGTATATAATTTATATAAAGAATTGTTAAAATGAATGTCCCAAAATAATAAATATTTTTATAATATTTTTTATAAACTGATAAATATGGTAGGATGTAAATAATGTATTTAGAGGTTGTATAAGAAGAAATAAACTATAACTATATTTTATAAGTTGATTACCACTTCATTGAGAGGACTCCTTTATATCACACTATAATCCATATTAGAATGGTTCTATGTTAACCTTCGGATCTCAATAATTAATTAAAGGTCACTGTGAAAGATTTTTATTAGTGACTAGAAAATCTTGATTTCTCAATGTATGTGACAAATGGATATAAACAGGTTCATTTTAAAAATGATGGTAAAGAAACAAATTTAATTACTTATATAATATAAATAATATAAATTCATTTATATATGAAATTTTATCCAAGTTGAAATCTGTACATTGATAATGACGTTAACATAAAAAAAATTGTCCACTAATGTTTAAGAATTTATTATATTTTATCTTGAAGCCATATTTCTATATTTTTAACACCATAAAACCATTTTACTCATGAAATATGTGATACATATTTACTATAATTAATATTAATACTGATATAAAATTATGTAAATATATAACATAATATTAATTAATTATTTTCCAAATATGAAATACATTTAACATGGTATAATTCGTAGATATGTAAAAAATTACTTTTAATTTATTTTTCTTTATAGGAAAGTCATTTTTTTTTTGAAAATTGATTGTTTTAATTGTCATGAACCCCTCACCAAAATGTGTACCCCTACGGGGTGTATAATGTGATAATGGAGATAATTACCCCTCGAGTCCCGCCTCAGTAGTCCAAGGGCTGCAAACAAGAACCAATGGTATAGTAACACACAAATGGGAGGCACTACCCTATAATAGAACACATGTAGAAGAGAGAGATAAGGTAGACAACAACCAAATCTAACTCAGATATAAATATAACAAAAAACCCAAGTACAGATATGAAATGTCATGAATATGTACTACAACTGAATGGGGAAAAACTGCAAGTACCCAAAAGAAAGTAAAAAACAATAGAAACCACAAGCCTGAAAATCTCCTACAACCCCATGATAGTAGAAAAAAGCTTCATCTCTAACCTGCTCCATGTGACCTGAAAATAATTTATATATACATTGGGTGAGTATAACAGTATACTCAGTAGGATCGTCCCTGAAGCCTCTTGTTCAAAAGTAAAGAAAGTATGCTAAATCATAGTGAACAACAAGTGAAACTAACTCGTCACCCAAATAGGTATAAAAACTTCCCAACCTCACCATGTCTACTCTCCCCAAGTAACACATTCATGAAAATATCATATAGTAATGAATATCAAGGGTACCCTGCTACTACTTCCCTATTGGTTTGCTGCTTTTCCACAATGTTGCTCGTCATGAGCATCTCTCTTCAAAAAGGCTCTACCGCAGACACCTGGGAGAAGAACCACAATATGCACCTCATGCCAAAAAAGACACCACACCCACACACCAATGTAACAAGGTAGTTTCCAGGAGCCACCACTTCTCGCATAATGTGTATCATACATAGGGTGTTGTACCTCGAGCAATTATAGCCGATACACTGAGTAAGGATCATCAAGCCATCACAGCTTATACACGTTACACCTATAGTAGTCCATATAAAACTATATCCAGAATATATGTGTGGGAATAACCACAAGCCATTACATCCCTCTACACACATATATGGGGAAGTCTAACCAATATACGTACCAGAAAAAGTAACTACCAAGAGAAGGGAGTGGGGCCAAAGAGGGAAGTTATCCATCCATCCTCCCACAAGAATGTTGGGGAAAACACCCCCAGGGTTCAGAATCCCCAGGGTGTCAGTTTCCTTTACTGACAGGGTGGATTAGCTCATAAAAAAACAAAAATAAGAGAATAAACTATAAATCACAACCACATAATGGGCATAACCTAGTCTTAGAAACAATTGCAGCTAACATCTCTCAGACTCTTGGATGCTACTTATATTATTATGTATCCTATAAGCACACAAACATTTAAAGAGATTTATTATATTACTTCATTCCAATTTTATCAGTTCCACTTTAAATTAATTAATTCGTTAAACATTAATTAACCATGAACAATTCCACATTAAATTTCATTAGCATCACTCCCAAAGTCCTCGGTTCCTAACAAATTACAACCTCATCATTATGTTCCAGCAACTCCATCCCCATGGGTTGACACCATTTATTCAATTATTCAATATAGAATTACTTTCCCACATTCCCTGGAATTCTAGAAAAACATTCTATTCTAATAAACACAAGGGTTGTGGTTGGGAAAAAATACCTCATGGTATCATTGAAGCCTTTTTGAGGTGATTGTGTTTGTTAACAAAGTGGACATATGTGTTGTGATTGTTGAAAAAGAAAACCATGACATAGAAATTTGTTAAAAAATGGAATTTTATGGTGGCATGTCGAGTTCAAGAGCCGTGGTTAACGATCAATAATTGATTCAAGAATGTCGTGAAAGGAATGGGTGATCTAGAGGCAGTACAAAAAGAGCAGATACAAGGTGGAACCATTTACCAGGGTTTGCCAAATTTTTGGTCCTGAAAATCGACAAATGATGAATAGTGATTTTTAGAAAAGGTACTTGCACTTCGTGTACTTGAGGGAGAGGAAACATGGACACATAATTTTTTTCAAGATCAGTACATCAAAATATGGAATAGGGATAAGGGGCTTCCATGTTTTAGAGTTTGTCGCGCAAGTGATTTTTGCGGCAGAGAAATGTGCGCTGAAACATGCTCGCAGAGGTGAGACTTGCAGGCCCTCGCGCAAGGTGTCCAAATGCCAATAAATACAGGTTGATCCCTCCTCATTCGGTGTAGAGTTCATCACTTAGAAAAATCAGAACTCTCGACATGCATGTGTGGTGGTCGCACAAGTGGTGTGTGGTCGCACAAGTATAATTTGTGCTCCAGGTGATAGTTGCACACCTAAGGTGGTTTGGGTGAGAAAGGAAGTGAGTCGTGCATGCTTTGAGTTCTAGGATAAGGTGTCGCTCAAGTGGTTTGGTGACCCTTGCGCGCCAGATTTTGAAGAAGCGTGGAAGTTCTTGGTTGCGTTCAAATATTGGCTTGGGCGTAAAAGGGTGTGCGTCGTGAAATTATGGAGTTGCAGAAGTTTGTGTTGTGCAAGTGGATGAGGAGGACATGCACACCAGTTTTTATTTTCACGCCAATAATTTCGTGCTGACATAATGAATTTCACCAAGAAAGGTTGTTTCACGGAATTGTTTTAGGGCTGCGTGGAAGCTGGAAGATTTCATGATACCCTCGGTGTAAATAGAGGTTCATCTATGGGTGAAAGATGGACTTCAACAAAGCATCCACATACAATGGAGGATGCATTCATTAGTGATAATGAAGAGACCTACATGTCTATAAACTGTGAGTGGATCCTTTCCAGAGTAGTGAGAAAAGGAAGAGGAATTAGGTGATCCTCTACACTGGGATTGAGCCAGAGTGAGAGAGAAATATGGAGTGACCCTTGGGAATGAAGTGAGATGACCTAAACATTTTAATGGAATTGAGCCTAGGAGTAGAAGTGATCTTTCCTAAACCTTGTAAATAGCAGTGTGATTGTAGTTGATTTGGTACATCGGCACATTGTCGGTGTATGCTCCATGGATGTAGCCCAGTGAGGGTGAACCAAGTAAAAATTTTGGTTTCCTGTGCATGCTATACCTTCTATTTATATTGTGCAACGAGAATGAGATAAAAGAGGGTTTTGGTTAACATCGAAACAATATCAGAACATGCTTTAATTTTAAATTAGTCATACCCATATTCACCCCCTCTCAGGGTATTCAACCTTGTAGACCGAATAATTGGTATAATATGGAAATGTTAATATCAGTGGTTCTCTCTCAAATGGAGGTCAACAGTCATAAATGGATTCTGATCTTCGACGGGAACAATTATCAGCTATGGAAAAATCGGATGCAACACTACTTCTGATCATTTGGAAAGGATGTATTCACAACAGCAATACATGGCATAACAATTGATATTAATAGTGCTACATTATCAGTAGATGAACGTAGAGAGTTGGATGTATATTCCAAAGAAATTAATTTTTTTCGGGGATCCCTATCCAATCCTATCTATATAGAGGTGAAGTCATGAAAAATGTCACATGCCATGTTGGAAAATCTATTGAATATATATGAAGGAGATACAAAGGCCAGGTGTGAAAAACTGCAAGTGTTGGGGAATAAGTTTGATGATCTGAAGATGAACCCGAATGAGTATTTTGATGCATTCTTTGATAGGGTAAGTATTGTTGTGGAAGATATTCGAGGTCTTGGAAAAGTCATTGATGTCATAAATATCATAAAGTGCATCTTGATGAAGCTTCCACCTCGGTTCAATCTGAATGTTTCAGTACTAGTAGATAAAGATCCCAAAGATCTGAGACTGGAAAATTTCCACAGTACCATGCTTTCATATTAAATGAGGAATGATGATAACGAGGCTTTGGAAAATGTGATATCCAATGAGGTGGAATTTAAGTCCTTGAAGAAGCTCACAATTGAAGATTCTTAGGAGGAATAAGAGACAGATGAGGTAATGTCATTCCTCTCATCAAATCATCAAAGAGGAAAAGGAAAGTTCAATGGGAAACTTCAATTTGCATGTTATAGATGTGGAAAGGTAGTACATATTGCAGCAAGATGTCCCAAAAAGTTTCATGAAGAAAATTATGACAATAATGTTTAAATTCTAAGGAAGAATTATTTAGCCTATGTGAAAGGGATGAAGTAGTTGATGATAAATTTCTTTAATAAGAAAAATTTCTTTCACAAAAAATAGACAGTTCAGATGAGTCTAAGGTTGAAGAGATTGAGGAGATTGAAAATTGTAATGATCGCAGAGAAAATGCTATGGTAGAAGTCGTCGGTAGTTCTCAGGAGAAGAAAGAAACCGAAGTTGATGATGAAGAATAAGAAGTTGAAGGACGAATAGATATGAAAGATGAGTTAGAGGCTCCTCTTGAGGAGATCGGTGTTTGGAGAGCCAAAACAAGATTTCTAACATGGTTGTTCGTGATGCCAAACTCTATTTGCTTCAACAGGAAGAAGAGAAGTCCGAGTTGATGGAAGAAATTGAGAATCTCAAGTTATCACCATCAGAGGACTCAGAATCAGTTAGTGAGTATAAACTCAACATTGAAGAATAGAATATGGAGATCGATGACATGAATAGAAATGTGAAATATCAAGACAATGGTATCGAAGAACACGAAGAATAAGTGGCCACTCTATGACAAAAAATGAAGGATCATGAAAAAATATTGACTCCCAATGTGATATCGGGAAAGCAGGTCATTCAGAGGATAGAAAAGATGATAAAGGAGGCTAGTAGTTCAGCAGGAAAGAAGCAGCAATTGAGCTCAGATGATAAGGCTGAATTGGGTCTTGACCAAAAAAACCCTGTGAATATTGATGTTAGACCACAAGAACCCATTCTATGATTGAAGACAGTTTTGGGTATGAAACAAAATATTAGCATATCTCAAGGGAAAACCAACTGTCTAGAGGTGACACACATAAATTCTCCTTACATTAGGTGCTATTGCAGTGGAATGATGGGACACTCATGAAAGTGTGTTCTATAGCCAATAGATAATGAAGGTCACAAGAACAAAAATGGAAGCCAAACAGAGCTCAATATTATAGAACATACTTTTAAGGTCATTGTTTTTGGTGTGGAGGATTTGGTTACATGGGTAGATATTAAACATCAATCATACAAAAGAATGTACTAAAAAAACTCGAGCAGTCGTAAGCAGCAAGTTAGGGAATCGACAAGTGAGCTGAGAACACAACATCAATTTTCCGCACTACAAGATGAAGCTAGTCCACCACACTATAAGGAAGATCATTTTCTCCAAACAACACTGAGTTTAAAGTTGAAGACATGGATCAAAAAGAAAAATGATGAGAAGGCAGCCATTGCAGAAAATTCCCTTAAAGATTCAGATTGTTCAGAAGAATGGTTCCTTGATAGTGGTTGCACATCCCATATGATAGGTAACAAGGATATCATTACAGGTATTAAATATGACAAATAAGGTGTTTTCATGTTTGGGAATGATGAAGGGAGGAAGATTATTTGTTCCGAAAATACAAAATTGGGGGGGGGGTGAAATGAGACGAGCTGATATCTTTGTTGTAGATGGCCTAAGTCATAACTTATTGAGGGTCAGTCAACTATGCGACTCTGGGAACTCTATCTGGTTTACCAAGAAGAAGTGTTTTGTGAATGGAAAATATGGTGCAGTTGTTCTACAGGGAAAAAGGGAAATGGAAATCTATACCTTGTTAGTGGAGAAGAAGATATGTGTCTTTTTTCGAGAGAGGAAGAAAACAAATTGTGGCATAAGCGACTTAGTCATCTATGCCAACCATCTATGGATGATCTTGTAAAGTGTGATACTACTAGAGACCTTCCCAAATTATCACGTGATTGAACTCATACGTGTGATGCATGCCAACAAGGGAAAATCATCAGAATGACATACAAGCCAAAGGAAGGGACATCAACCAGAGTGCTCGAATTGGTCCATGCTGATGTTTGTGGACCTATCTCACCACGATCCATGAATGGGAAAAGGTACTATGTCCACTATATTGATGATTATAGCAGAATAGGTTGGGTATTTTACATTACCCATAAGACATAAGTGTTCAGTTTTATCAAGAAGTATAGGAGGGAATCTGAAAGGATTCTTGGGTAGAAAATTCTGAAGTTTGGTATTGATAACGGTACCGAATTCAAAAACATTCAAGTAGAAGACTATCTCAAGAAACAAAGGATAAGGTATCAAGTTTCATCAGTGAGAACTCACCAACAACATGGAGTAGTTGAATGGAGTAATTGGATAATCAACAATATTGCCAGAACAATGCTTATTGAAAAGGACCTACCAGAGAAATTTTGGAAGGAAGCGGTTTTGACATCGGTCTATATTTCAAACATGGCTCTGTTGTGCCTAAAAGAAGGTATGACTCTGTATGAAATGAGGTACGGAAAAAATCAATGTTGAAGTACTTTCAGATCTTTGTAATTAAGTGTTTAATTATCAAAAAATAATACCACATGATCATTGAGTCTTGAAGAGATTAGGGGATATTCCTTGGCTTCTCAGAAAAAAGAAAATCATATAAATGCTTCAACAAAAGGCTGGGAACTTTTTTTGAGAGCAATGATGTCAATATAGATGAAAAAGAACATATTTCTCAACAACCTAGTGAAACTTTTTTGGATGAATGTTATGAAGACGTAAGGAACACAGTGGGAGTAGAAGCGACGGAGGATGAATCAAATGACGATACTGATGAGGAACAAGAAAGTGCCAAGTCTGTGTCTGCAAGGAAGACAAAGAGTCGAGCTTAAATTGATAGGCAGAATATCATTGGTGATTAGACAGATCCAGTTCAAACAAGAAGAATGAAGTCACTACAACAAACATCTTTCCTATCTCACGTAGATCTAAAATGCATTCTTATGCAGTCGAAGATGAAAACTGGGTTCAGGATATGAATGCAGAATTGGACCAGATTGAGATTAATCAGACATGAGATATTGTTTCGAGGCCAACAGATAAGAACTTCATAGGGAGTAAATGGGTTTATCACAACAAGATGAACGAATATGGCATAGTGATTCGAAACAAAGACCGACTGGTTTGTAAAGGATACTCCAAAATAGAGGGCATTTATTTTGATGAGGCATTTTCACCGGTGCCATGGCTAGAGACAATCAGATTATTCCTAGCCATTACAGTGCAATGAATGTTAAAAGTCTTCGAGATGGATGTAAAATCTTCATTCATGAATGGGGTTCTTGAAGAGGAATTATATATTGATCAGCCATATGGTTTTCTCATTCAGGAGGATGAGAACAAAGTTTGCAGACTGAAGAAGGCGTTGTATGGGCTGAAACAAGCTCCAAGAGAATGCTACTCAAGGCTTGATCGGTACTTAATGAAACTTGGTTTCTATCGTGGGGGAGTTTATTAAAATCTCTATTTCAGTAAAAATTGTAATCAATGGACGATGCTGTTGGTTTATGTCGATGACATAATATTTGGCGGATCAGATAAAGCTCAGTGCATAGAGTTTTCCGAATTCATGAAAAATGAGTTTGAAATGTCAATGATTGGAGAGCTAACATTTTCTTTGGTCTAAAGGTGACACATGGAAGGAATGGAACATTCATTTCTCAATAAAAATATTCCAAGGAGTTTCTGAGAAGGTTTTTAATGGATAATTCCAAGGAAATGAAGACTCGTGTTGCTACCCGGATGAAATTATCAAAAGATGATAGTGGTAGGGCTGTTAATATCACCGAATACAGGAAGATTATTGGATGTTTACTATACCTAATAGCAACATGACCTGACATTTTTTTCACCACCTGCCAAGAAGATAGATTCAGAGTAATCTATAGGAACGCCACATGCTTGCAGTGAAACAAATACTTTGGTATATCAAGGGCGTGATGGACTTCGGCTTGAAATATAATGACAAATCTCAGACAATGTTATTGGGATATACTTATAGAGACTGGGATGGTTCAGCAGATGATAGAAAATCAATGTCAAGTGGTGCATTCTATCTTGGTGGAATATTTATTTCTTGTTTAAGCAAGAATAAGGATTCCATTTCATTAAGCACCACATAAGCTGAGTATATTGAGGCCACTCAATCTTGCACACAGTTATTATGGATGAAGCAGAAGTGTGAAGACATGGGAGTTGAAGTGAAGTCTCTGATCAGAATTCAGTGCGATAAATCAAGTGTTATCAATCATAACAAAAATCTCGTCCATCATTCATGGAAAAAGAACATTGTGATAAATTATCACTTTATCAAGGAGAAGGTTGAGAAGGGAATCGTGATGTTGGAGTATGTTCCTACAGAGCTACAGGTTGTAGACATTCTAACAAAGGCCTTACCCAATGAATATTTTTAGGGTCATCGACTGGATCTCAGAGTTCAGTCGACTCCCAGTATATAAAAGAGTGTGTATGTGGAACCCCACCCTCCCTGAGAGGTATTATGTGTGTTTTTTTCCTAATGTGCTAATATTCTTTCTCTACTATGTTACAGACTTTAAAAGAGAGACATTTGGGTTCGTTGACAAAGGGGGAGAATATAGTGATTCTTTAAGGGGGAGATAGTGTGGCTATTTGAAAATTCATTAATGATATGGGGAAAAGCTGACAGGTGGAGCATAAAGATAGGGGGAGTAATGAGAAAGGGGGGAGTATCAAATATGACAATGCAAGAAGTGATCGATCAAAGAATAGATATCACGACAGCTGAGGATCGTGATAAAAGAAGGAGAGTGGTGTTGGAATGAGGTAATAATATTTCGAACAATTTGGTATCAATTTGGTGTCAACAGTGGGTGTCAGAGTTGATGTGATTCATTGATGAAATTTTCATTTACTCTTGTTTATCATGCCGGACATTTCTCATGTGGGCTTAGAGTATGTGTTGAGTAAATCCTTTATCGCTATCGGAACCACTATATGTGAATGGTGGCTGAAGAAGTAATGATGTATCTTTTTATGGAAGAGCTGTCAACAAACTCAAAGGGGTAGATTGTTGGGAAAAAATCCCACAAGGTATCATTGAAGCATTTTTTGAGGAGATTGTGTTTGTTGACAATGTGGACATCTATGTAGTGATTGTTGACTAAGAAAACCATGACATACAAATTTGTTGACAAAGAAGATTTCATGGTGGCTTGTCGAGTTCATGATCTGTGGTTAACGATCAATGCTTGATTCAAAAACATCGAGAAAAGAATGGATGATCTAGAGGTGATACAAAAAGATCACAAAGATGTTGGCACCATTTACCAGTGTTTGCAAAATTTTTGGGCCAGAAAAATGACAAATGAAGAAAAGTGGTTTTTGGAAAAGGGATATGCACGCCGTGTACTTTAGGGAGAAGAATCTTTCTCTACTAATGTTTTTCGATATTAGTACATAAAAATATGGAAAAGGGATAAGGTTCGCTCATGTTTTAGAGTTGGTCACACAAGTGATTTGTGCGACATAGACTTGCACGCTAAAACTTGCTCGCCGAGGGGAGACTTGCACGCTGTTACGTAGGGTGTCTAAATGCATATAAATACAGGTCAACCCCTCCTCATTCGTTGTAGAGTTCAAAACATAGAAAAATAAGAACACCCTCAATTCATGTGTGGTGGTCGTGCAAGTGGTGTGTGGTCGCGCAAGTATAAGATGCACACCAGGTGATAGTTGTGTGCCTAAGGTGGTTTGGGAAAGAAAGGAAGTGGATCACGCATGTTTTGATTTATAGAATAAGGTGTCGCACAAGTGGTTTGGTGACCCTTGCGCGCCAGATTTTGATGAAGTGCGAAAGATCTTGGTTGTGCGCCAATATTGGTTTGCGCGTAAAACGGAGTGTGTCATGCATTTTTGGAGTTGCAGAAGCTTGTGTCACACAATTTGTTGATGAGGACTTCCGCACTAGTTTTGACTTGCATGACGATACTTTCATGCTATCTTAGAGAAGGGTGCCATGTAAGGTTGTTTCACATCAGTGGTTGAAGGATGCGTGGAAGCTAGAAGATTACCAAATACCCTCGGTGAAAATAGAGGTTCATCTACGGGTGGAAGTTGGACTTCAACAGAGCATCTACATACAAAGAAGGATGTATTCATTATTGATAATGAAGAGACCTACTGGTCTATAAACTGTGATTGGATCCTTTCCAAAGTAGTGAGCAAAGGAAGAGGAAGAAGGAGAGCCTCTCCACCGGTAGTGAGCCAGAGAGGGAGAGAGAAATAGGGAGTGACCCTTGGGAAAGCGGGGAGCTAACCCTAAACACTGTAAAGGCAGTGAGCCTGGGAGTAGAAGTGATCTATCCTGAACCCTGTAAATAGTAGTGTGGTTATAGTGGATTTGGTACATCAGCCCATTGTCGGTGTATGATCCTTAGACGTAGCCCGGTGAGGGTGAACCAAGAAAAAATTTTGGTTTACTTTTAATGCTTTACTTTTTGTTTATATTGTGAAACGAGAATGACAGAGAAGAGTGTTTTTCTTAACAGTGAAATAAGATAATAACAGGATTTTATTTAAAATTAATTATACCCTGATTCACCCCCCTCTTATGGTATTCAGCCTTGTGGACCTAACATGTCTCTACATGGTGAGTAGATATAATACCCGTTGAGTCTTTTATGCTTATAACAAGATCATATACCCATCATTCCTTGAGAACCTAAACACAGAAAGCATGTTTCATACCCCGCTTGTCTTCACCGCTTTCGGAAGAAGGGTAATTAAGACTAGCTGCTTCGAGCAGCAGGGAAAATTAAAGCAGATAAACAACCAAATAATCAGCAAGCATCCAACAATCACATCCATCAAATTACATCATCCTTGGTGTCCTCCCCGACACCCACATGAATAAACTGATGCATCTCTCAACTCTAGGTATCATATTCTTCCCCAACCAAAATCCTTCATGCCCCCACATATCACAACGTACATCCAGGATCATATCAATACACAATCAGAAGGATAAAGCAACATTACATCAATTGGGCTTATTTCCCTTTAACAATCAATAGGGTAACTAAAAACACTTAAAAGAATTATCGAACAATCATTTCTTTAATCCATCTTGAATTAACCGATTTATTATATGTAGGTTCCACATTCGGAAAACCTAAATAGTAAGACACCAAAAATAAAATTAAACACGGTTAGTGCACCATTTTGGTTAACATAAAAATTAAAACAAGAATAACATGATTCACTTACATTTCTCTTAATCTATAGACAAAAATTTATCAACTAATCTCAGTTTATGTTCTATACCACTTTCTGTTTAGAGCAAACAAATATATACAGAAATCATTGATATCACACTATCTAGAAAAACAAGAGGCAATAACATATGATCGATATCGATTTATTTATTCGGTTAAACTATTAATTATGTTAATTCCTTTGAAATCTAGTGGGATTAAACATGATAACAATACTGATCCACTTAAAAGAAAGAGAAGAAATGAATACCCTACCTCAAATAGTTCATCATCTTCCTTATCCACACAACGGGTCACGATCCTCCTCTCATGACAACTGCACCCACCCGACGGTGCCATGGTATGACCGCACCAACCAAACACCAAGAAAATCCCAATAGAAGAATTTATATTACATGATATAATATGGAATGGAGAAATTGGAAATGATGATCCCCTAAGGAAAGACGATAAAAACATACCTTATATCGAAGACTGATCAATACAACTTGGGTGCATCAAAACAGAGTGGAACCAATCCGAGGAGTAATGTTTGATTGTACAACTCCTACGGGGGATGGATTGGAATGTTCTAGCATCTCATAGCCGAGAACAAAGATGAAGAACAACAGAGGAAGATATATTGTCCCTTTCAATGATTTAATGGGGAAACGGTTTATGATATGCTTAATTCCTCATTAGGAGCGGATCACATTAACCCAAACGATTTGTCAAATTAGAAACATCCCGAGACATTAATATATGATTTCTAGCCTTTGAATCGGCCTTAAGAGTCCTTAATATAAGGAATTAAATGTATTTTACCTCAATGGATCATCAAGGGGGCGAAACTGTATGAAGTTGGAAACACTGTTCACAAACTCAATATTTGGAAAAGAAAAAACATTCTTCATGAACTTCACCATTAGAACCTCACCTTTGTAGAAACAATGTATAGCTGCTGTTACTATACACCTTCCATTAGAGGTTACCGAAAGAGTTTACCGATAGACCTCACCATTCTGGAAGAACTGTACACCTACCATTACTATACATGTACTGTTAGAGGTTACCAATAGACCTCAATGTTCTAGAAACACTGTTAACTGATCCTCATCGATAAAATACTATTCACTGAACCGCACTGATAGAATAATGTTCACCTTTCATTATAGGTTACCGATAGAACTGTTCACTGATGGAACTGTCCACAGAATTTGATATTTCGAAAAGTTTTCGGGATAAGTCACCTTGACCTACCATAACATCTCAAACACCACATTTTCACAAAGTAATAGACCAGAGAGTTCCGAGCCATTACCTTGGATACCTCTCAAATCATTATCGTCCTCTAGAACTCAAAACCCACCTTAAGAGAAAAAAAACTTGGTCCTAACTAATAGACAAATAGCATCATGCCCTAACTGATCTTGAGGTAAACCAGTAACAATGTCCACTGAGATGTCCTCCCACTTCCACTAAACTCATCTCCTTGATCTCTATGAAGTAAGCTGATTTTGTTAAATGATCCAATACCACCCAAGTAGCATCATGTCCTCCTGGAGCTCGAGGTAATCCAGTAAAAGAGTCCATTGATATGTCCTCCCACTTCAAGTGTGGAATGTCTATTGGCTGGAGAAGACTGTGAGGAACATGGTCTTCAGCCTTCACCTTCTGGCAGACCAAACATCGAGACACAATCTCCACAACTGCACACTTCAGCCCAAGCCACCAAAGGCGGCTCCTCATGGCTCGATATATATTGGTCACGACAACATGCACCACTAAAGATGATATATGAAACTATCTAAGAACCATCTCAGGCATCATCAAAGGAACAAAAAGAATTCCATGATACAACACTAGTTGTTCTTCATCCTCAGTATAACCATCAGGCGTCTCGCCAAAAACAACTCAGTCTCTCCAAACCTCCACCTCAGGATCCCCCACTAGGACTCTTCCACCTTCTTATTTATGGCTGATTTTACCGTTATCTGAAAAAGAAAACCTCTACCCCCCAACTTATCCCATATCAAGATGTTATGCTGACAGTTCTTCCATTACACTCAAGGAATCAACAGATTCATACAGAGCATCACTACGTTACATTCGACATAGCGCATCAGAAACAACATTCCATTTTCCATGTGTATATGAAATTTCCACGTGTTATTCTCATAATAACTCCATCCACCGACGTTGTCTTTAGTTCAAGTCACACTGGGATAAAACATACCTTAAACTATTCTGATCTGTGAAAACCATAAATTTATCACCAATGAGGTAATGTCTCCACAACATCAGAGAAAACACCACGACTTCCAACTCAAGATCATGAGTGGCATAGTTACGTCAATGGGGACGTATATACTGATAACTATAAGAAGCAACTGCCCTCTATTTAATGAGAACACATCCTAACCCTAGATGAAAAGCATCGAAGAAAACATCAAATTGAACTCCCTCAGCATGAAGTCAAAGAACCGGAGTACTTACTAACATATCCTTTAGATACATCAAATCTTCCTAAAACTAATAAATCCATATGAATGCCTAATTATTCCTGGTCAAATATTTCATATGAGTCGCAACTCTTGAGAAATCAGCTACGAACCTCCAGTAGTAGCCAACAAACCAAAGAAACTTCGCACATATATTACTGTATTGGGGGCTGCCGAAGACACAACTTCTTCTATCATCGATGGATCAACATATACTTCCTATTGGGACAAAACATGCCCCATGAAACGGAATTCTAGGGCCAAAAACTCACACTTCAAAAACTTCCCAAACAACTGATGTTGACGAAGAACTCCGAAAACATCTTGTCGATTCTCTTCATGTTCCTCCTCAGATGTGGAGTACAAAGGATGTCATCTGTGAAAACAACCATGAAAATCTCCATGAACTCACCGAACATATCATTAGTCAAATCACTAAATACATCTAAAGAATTCTTCCCCACAAAAGGACAATAAAATGAACTCATAATGCCAATGACGACAAAAGAATGCAGCCTTCGTGATATCCTCATCCATCACATGCATCAAATGATATCTTGACCACAAGTCGATCATTGAGAACCAACATTAACCCATCAGTTTATCGAATAAGTTATCAATATGTGGAAGAGTATATATATTATTTATTGTCACTTTGTTTATGCAAAGATAATTGACACAGAACTGCAAACAATCGTCATCCTTCTTCATGAACAAAACTGTTGCACCCCATGGTGACATACTTGGACAAACAAAACCACACTGTAATAGACCGTCAAGATATATATGTTTCTCTCGTTACTCGGAAGGGGCCATCCAATATGGAGAAAAAGAGATAGGATATGCTCTTGGTTGTATCTCGATCCCAATCATGATCCCTCGTTGAGGGGGTATTGCTTCATCCTTTTCCGGGATGACATCGGAGTACTCTTCTACAACCCTAGAAAACGCTAACTACTGAACCTCTAATGAACACAACATCATGTCAGCCATCATGAATGATAAGGATGGAACGCACCTATGACCCATTTTTGGATCTCGCTCGCCAACACACACCACTGGCTCTCCATCCACACCAATGAAAATGACCATCTTCTTGAAGAAATCCATGATAGCCTGCACCGAATACGACCAATAAATGATAAGGATGACATCATATGGTTTTATTCATAAACATAGTAAATATACCCACGAGCGTTGTTGCACCGACACTAGCTTACAATCTTTACATACTTCAAACATGTCAGTTCGACCTCCAACTAGTGTAGTCAATGCCAAGGGCACTGGAAGCCTATGTACCTCATGTAACAAATCAGGGATATGGGTAAGTGTTTTGATAGAGTGTGTATCTCTTGAATCAAACAAGGCATACACCAAGGTAGAAAACCAGCAAAGGGTACCTCGAACGACACCTGGCTATCCTAGAGCTAGCAACACTAGAGACTGAAGCTGACCACAACCTCCTCCACGGCCTCTCTGACCCTGATGATGACCACCACCATGGTCACGCTCTGGTCTCTGAGGATAGGGAGAATCATGGGGTCATCCTCTACCAACCCCATCTACCCTCTAATGATCTAAAGCTGGTGCAAACGGATACTGCAACCTTAGTTGGAACTACCTCAATAGAGGAACCTAGAGTATAAAAACTAGTGCACTAAAACCACTATGAAATACAGGTCACTCTTGCTTCTGATGACCATGACCACCACAAGGAAAACAAGCACAAAATTCCTTGGAATATTCCTGAGAGTTGATGCATCTAGAGAAAAGATATGTGAAGGGATAGGATCAATCCCCAATTGAATGGAAATTTTTATGCCTTGAAATTAAAGAACCCCATACCACACCTCTACTTTGTGAGGAATCATGTTGATTCCCCTCTCGTGATGATCCGGTCTGGTCCAAAGTCTTCTCGACAACCTCCTCCCTCACCATCACCTCAAGATATGTATTCAGAAAAAATGGGGTGACCTGGCGCTGGATCTCTGGACGTAATGTCTTCTCAAAATGCCTCTCCATGGCCTCCTCATCTGGCAGTAGTTCTGATGCATATCACAAAAGGTTCATGAAACAGTTTTCAAACTCTCGAACACTGGAGCTCCCCTACCGAAGGGTAAGAAGCTCCTCGTGACTAGACACCTTTACACTCCAGAAAAAACTTGACTAGAAACCTATCTCGGAACTCCTCCCATGAGATCGCTGACTCCTCATGATCCATAAGGAATAAGAACCACCACTACCTCATTGTTCCACACATCATCGTCACAATCATGGAATCTCAGGGATCATTCTAAGCACGAATCGAACTGAAGCCGATATCGACCTCCTCTAACCAGTCTTTCGTGATTGCATTTGAAACGGATCCCTCGTACTTTGGTAGACTCTGGATTTGATACTCTCTAAGTGTATTCCTTCATGTTTTGTCGTTGTCAACCTCTACCATGCGGCGATCTGCTAGAACAGCCTGCTGAAAATTTTCTACACTAACATGAAGAAGACGTCAACCATGACCCATGCCTGTAAAATAACAAACCGTTAGAGATCATAAAACTAGAATATGGAAGAATCAAGATTAATTCTTTAATTATTTTCTTTTATTCATTTTAGGTTAACCTATCCCATGGTCTACCCATTCAATCATAGGTACAAAGAAGAATGATGCATGATCCTTGCCTTGGTCTCTACCCTGCAACTAGTACCACCTTGTTTAGTAGCCATTGTAAACTTAATGGTCAATACATCAGATTATAGGGGTCCCTAAATGCTTATGTCTCAGTCGGTCTCCCGTGTTTACCTCACTTTCTAAACATGAATTACACTGTTTTCCTACCATACCATGAAACCTCACCTGATCCTAAATCCAAAATCCATCCTATCCCTCAAACATACCACATATACAACTCTGTCATGACCTCCTCCCCACAAAGTGTACCGCTACTTGGCCGATAATGTGAGATGGGAGATAATGACCCCCATGAGTCTCGTCTCCAATAGGCCCCAGGTTGGCGACTAGCACTGAGGGTATTGTAACACACAAATGGGAGTCATTACCCTCTAAAAGAACACGTGTGGAAGAGAGAGATAAGATAGACACCAACCAACTCCAATTAAGATAGTAATATAAATGAAAACCCAAGTACACATATGAAATTTCATATAGAAGTACTACAATTGAAAGGTGAAAAACATTAAGTACCCAAAAGAAAGTAAAATTTCAGCAACCGCAAGCCCGGATAGCTCATTTAACCCCAAGTTAGTAGAAACCATCTTGATCTCCAACCAGCTCCAAGTGACCTGAAAAATAGTTTATATATACATAGGTGGAGTATTAAAGTATACTTAGTAGTATCCTCCCTAACGCCTTTCGTGAAAAAGTAAATAAAGTATGCTAATGCACAGTGAACAACAAGTGAATCTAAATCGTCACTTAAACATGTATAATAAGTTTCCAACCTCAACATGGCTACTCTCACCAAGTAACACTTATAAGAAAATATCATATAATAAATAATATCAAAGGTACCCCACTACTACATCCCCACTGGTTTTCCACTTTTCCCAAACATCGCATGTCCTGAGCATCACTCTCCAAAAGGCTTCCCCACAGTCACCTGGGTGAAGCACCATAATTTGCACCTCATACAAAAACCCACCATGTCTACACACCAAAGTAAGAAAGTTCTTTCTAGGAGCCACCGCAGCTCGTATAATGTGTATCATACGTTGTTTATTATACCTAAATACATTACATCCCATACAACGACTAAGGATCCTCAAGCCATCACAGCCTATACACATTACAACTATAGCTTTCCATATATATCTATATCTAGAATATATGTGTTTGAATAACCACATGACATTATAGCCCTCTACACAAATATATAGGGAAAACTAACCGATGAGTCTGCCAGCACAAGTAACTACCATGAGAAAAGAGCATAGCCAAAGTGGGTAGTCAGCCATCAATCATCCCACCGGAATGATGGGGAATACCTCCCCCCCCATAGTTCAGAATCCACATGGTGTCAGTTTCCCTTACTGATAGGATGGTGTAGCGTATAGAAACACAAAACGTACAGAATATACTATAACTCACAACCACACTATGGGCATAACCTAGTCTTAGACACAACTGCAGCTAGCATCTCTCATACTCTAGGCTGCTACTTCTAAGACTAGGTATCATATAAGCACACAACCATTAAAAAATATTTATTTGATTACTTCGTTCCCTTTTTATTAGTTCCAATTGACGTTAATTAATTATTAAACATTAATTAACAATGAACAATTCCACATTAAATATCATTAGCATCACACCCAAAGTCCACTATTCCTTCAAAATAGAAACCTCATAATTATCTTCCAGCTACACCATCCCCATGGGTTGACCTCATTTATTCAAATATTAATTATAGAATTACGTTCCCACATTCACATGTATTATAGAAAAACATTCTATGCTACAAAACACAAGGAGGATAATCATGGTGAGTAGATGTACTACCCTTAGAGTCTTCACCTCTTATACAAAGTCAATATACCAATCCTTCCTTGAGAACCTAAACACGAAAGCCATGCGGCATACCCCGCGTGTCATTTCCTCTTTCGAAAGATGGATATGTAAGACCAGATTCCATGAGTAGTGTGGAAAATTAGTGAAGGTAAACAACTAAAGAATCATCAAGAATCCAACAATCACATCCATCCCATTCCATCATCTGTGGTGTCCTCCCCGACATCCACATGCATAAACTGATGCATATCTCCACTCTAGGCGTCATCTGCTGCCATAACCAAAAGCTTTCATGCCCCCACATATCTCAACGACCATCCAGGATCACATCACAACACAAGAATCAGGAAAAAATACATCACATCAATTGGGATAATGGAATTTTGACAATTAATAGGGTAACTTAGAACCCCTCATAGAATTATCAAACAATCAGTTCTTTAATCAATCATGAATTAACCAATTTATTATACGTAGGTTCCACATTCGGGAAACCTAAAAAGCAAGATATCAAAAATAAAATTAAACATGATTACGACACCATTTTTATTAACATCAAAATTTCAACAATAGGAATGAGATTAATTTACATGCCTATTAATCTATATCCAAACAATTATCAATTAATCCTTCTTTACCTTCTTTATCAATTTCTGTCAAGAATGAATAGCTATACATACCAAGCATAGATATCACAGTTTCTAGAAAAATAAGAGGGAATAACATACGATCGATATCAATTTATTTATCCGGTTAAAATATTTTTTATGTCAATTCCATTATCATACAAAGGTATTAAACATGATAACAATACATTTTCCTGTAAAATAAATAGAAGTAATGAATCCCCTACCACAAATAGTTCCCCTCATTCTCTATCCACACAGTGGGTCACGATCCTCCTCTCGGGATAATTGCAACCACCCGAGGATGCCACGAGACGACCTCATCAACCAAACCCCAAGAAAAACCACATTAGAAGCATGTAGATTACATGTTATAATATGGAAAGGTGAAACAAGAGAAGATGACCTCGAAAGGAACGACGATAAAACATACCTTATATCAATGATTGATCGATACAACTTGGTTTCATCAAAATAGAGAAAAACCAATCTGTGGAGAAATGTTCGATTGTGAAACTCCTACCGGGAGGATTGAAAGGATCTAACATCTCATAAATGAGAAAAAAGAGGAAGAACAAGGGATTAAGATATCTTGTCCCTTTTGAAGATTTAATGGGGCGATGGTTTAAGATATGCTTAATTCCCCATTAAAAGCGGATCACATTATCCCACATGGTTTGACCAAGTAAAAACATCTCGAGCCATTAAAATAGGATATATGGCATTTTATTCGGCATTAATAGTCCTTAAAAAATGGATTAAATGTATTTTATATCAAAGGAAACGTCAATGGGGTGAAACTGTAGGAAGCCGGAAACACCTTTCACATACTCAAAATTTGGCAAATGAAATACATTGTTCCTGAACGTCACCGTTAGATCCTCACGATTCTGGAACCACATTACACCTATCGTTATTGTACACCTACCGTAAGAGTTTCCCTATAGAACTCACCGTTCTGGAAACATTGTACACCTACCGTTACTATACACATACCATTAAAGGTTACCGATAGACCTCACCGTTCTGGAAACACTGTACATCTATCGTTACTGTATACCTATCATTACTCTACACCTTCCGTTACTGTTTACCTATAGATGTTACCAATAAACCTCACTTTTCTGGAAACATTGTACACCTACTGTTACGGTACACCTACCGTTAGAGGTTACTGATAGAGATTTCTGATAGACCTCACCATTCTGGAAACACTATACACCAATCGTTATTATACACCTATCGTTAGAGTTTACCGGTAGAGGTTACTGATAGACCTCACCATTCTGGAAACACTGTTCACTGAACCTCACTGATAGAATAATGTTCATTAATACACACAGATAGAACACTGTTAACCAACCATTATAGATTATCAATTGAACTATTCACCGATTGAACTGTTCAAGGAATTGAAAATTTGGAAAAGTGTTAGGGATAAGTATCCTTGACCTCCTAGAACACCTCAAACAACAAATTTTAAAAATGTAATGGACTAGAGATGTTCCGGGAATTACATAGATTGTATATAAAATTTTATAGGAAAATATATAATTTTGATTCTATGGTAATTAATTGGATTATATTCCTTTAAATGAGTCTTATTTTTCCATTTAAAAAAATTAGACCTAAATGGTATCATGTAAATACTTAATTTAAATAAAATAATTAATTTTATTTTTTTAAACACATGTAAATGATTTTTAAAATGGTAATAATATATTCCTATGTAAAAAATATATTTTAATATACATGATAGAACATATATAATTGATATTTTACCGATAAAATATTTTTCATTACCATTAATATTATTATAATACGAGATTAATGTAAAATTTTGATTTATTTTTTAAAATAATATTTTTTTCAATATTTAGAATAAAAACATCTAATACTGATAATTATAAATAAGTCATCCAAATATAAATTTGAAATAATAAATTCAAATTTGACATATATTTTGTCTTATTGAATTTCTATTTTTTTAGGTTTTGATCACATTCATAGAAAAATCATTGTTCATTATGATATATTTTGATTGAGAAGAAAATAATACTTAATATAATTTAATCTATGGTATAAACTGAGAATTTAATATTAATTCATTACAAACACATTCAAATTATTATTTCATTATATTTTCTCTTATTTTGAAAGGAAATATGTGATAAAAATCACTAAGATTCTCATTTGTAATATTGAACTATGATCTGTAGTTTAAATTGAGATTCAAGATAGTTTATCAAAATAAAATTTATTTTTAGTTAAATTTGTGTACATTGAAAAACTTCGTTTATAATAATTGAAATTATAAATTAATATCATGATTTTGGGATAAATAATTTCAATATTTGTTATTGATGAATGATGAATATTGCAATATAAATTTCCTTTGGTTTAAAATTTTTATTAAAATTTTATATGTATTGATATTATTGAAGATTTTTGAATCACTCTATATAATGGCATCATAAATAATATAATTAAATGGTTAAATAAGTAAATATTTCCTCTTAGTACAACAGGTAAATGATTAGACTCATTTAATTAAAAATATATTTTTTATAACACTTAATTTATTGGGGTTATAGTTGATAATTAATTAACAAATTATGTGTTTTTATTATTTATTGTGTGATTTTATTTGTTTCATCGAAAATGGGATCTTTTTGTATCATGATATATGGAATTTCAATATTCCATCATGTTGGTAATTTTCTATTACTGAAAAAATTTTAAATGGAGAATATCGGTAGGAATTAGATCACCAAATATTTTAGAGAATGAAGTGGATTAAATTCATAATTTAATGATATACTAACCAATTAGTTATCATGTCCCATTTTATATTTTAATTACTTGAAGAATAATGTTGCAATTATGAAATGTTCATTTCAAATTTTTGACATGTTGTTTATGATGATTCTGAAAATAATTTTTTTGTAATGAATATATTCTAGATGTATTGAACAATTTATTGTAAACAAATGAGGGATATACAAAAAAGTATTTCAGAATATATTTAAATTATTTAATGGAGAAAAAAAGAATGATTTATATAAGTAGATAGAAAGTCCTATGGTGAGGGTAATTAATTTTACCTCAATCTGATTTTTTATAAAATCATTATGTTTCTTTGAAAATTGAAATTAAATTATGGATTTATGACTCCACACATTTTTTGATCCATACAAAGAATGAATAATGATTATAAACTCATCATTTAAATTCCTGAAATTCTTTACCATTACGTACTTTTGTCCCATTATTTCGTGAATCAATATGTAAGTGATTATATATTGACATACAAATATCTAGAATCATAAAAATAGTACATTTATCCTAGGAATTGAGTGATATGATTAAATGTTTCCTAAAAACTAATTATTTGGATAATTCATGAATTTCATCTAAGGTAGGTAGATTGTTTTCCATGTTATTATTATTTTTAACATTTAATTTGTATGCAGATAATGTTTTCTATTATTTATTAATGGTCAAAATCATTTATAAGGATGATGGTTGGTGAATGTTTTGTCTTGTTCTAAACATAATTATATAAAAAAGGGAGTATGGTAGGTAAACTCATTTTAAGGATGTTCTTACCATAAATTTTATGCCTATTTTATAGAAATATGAATAATTTCATGATTAATTTTTGATATTTATACTAGTATTTATATTATTTTCCACTATATAATGGTGAATATAAATTAAAATCGGCTTGGTAGATAGGAACACATGACCTATAAACTAATTATACTAAATCCTTACACATTCAAGGAATGATGAAATTAATGTTAGTTGAATGAAAAAATATACATATGTTTTTAATATATAAATAAAAATATAATGAACAAAGTGTTAAAAAATGTAATTCTATCTATGATGAAATTTATATATAGAACATTATCACAAGTGAATAGTTTGTATAATGACCCTCAAATTTAATACCTGATTTTTATCAAAATCCATTAAAAATTATACATTGAAAACTGATATAGATTATTTATTGCATACAACCATAGGATAATAATACATAAATTAAATTACATAAATATAAATATAATTTATTTAATTATATTGAAAAAATAAATGACTATTGAATCCCAATTCACCACACTATAAATTATTTCATGGTGATATAAATTAGGACCAAAGTTTGAGAATAAATTCTATACTTTTATAATCAAATGTGATGGTGTATTAAAAATAATAAAAAGTTAAACATGAAGCATAACAAGATATATTAGTCATAATTATATTATGTAACACATTGGGTTCTACCTTTAATATAAAAATTATATATTCATTATCATATCATTGTCGATTATCAAAATTGCATCGTAAAAAAATTAGAATGGTTATTCACTATGAAATCATAAATAATTTATCAATAGGGACTATTTTCCTCCCAAATGAATTCAAGAAAAATTATTAATAACCCCAATATTTCAATATTCAGGTGTGACAATATTTCAGTAATTGGAAGAAATTATTTCAACAATAACCCATTAGAATTAATAAATAGATTTATAATAAAATTCATTAAGTACAAATATTCGTAAATACATGGAGATTTTATTATCTTAAACAAATTTGACTGGAATGTGGGTTTTAGATATGGAATTACCCTTTTAATTTCACATAATTTTAAGTTATATAATATAATTCATTTAAAATGATGTTCGTTATTCAAATTAGAAAAATAGTGTGGCGGAAAATAAAAAATTGATTTTCGTATCCCAAAGGATATATGACATGGTTTATAGAATGGGGTTAATGACAGGGAAGATAACCATATAATTAAAATTATAAAATGTGAAAATCAATGGATTAGGTGAATGAAATGAGACAAAATCAACTAAAAATATAATGCTATGTTATAATGATGTACCTGAAGAAAATATGCAAGAGTTAGGCAATCCATTCATGAAAAGTGTCATTGTAAATCGTCAAATAAGATTATAAAAACACAAAAATATATTTGTAGTGGAATATTTGTCTCAATGGGTTTTCAATGAAATCTAATTTGATAATGGGATGGAATTTATTAAGTTATATGTGCTTTTGGTTAAAAATTTATATTCATTGGCATTAGGAATGTAATTAATAAAAAATAAATAACCACTAGATAAACCATGGGTTTTTACCATTTTATTTTCAAATGAGGATTTAATTTTAATATTTTAATATCATTACCACCAAAATTCATAAATTAATTATATTTATTTTAAGGGGAATCATTTCAAAAATATTTTCCCATATAAATTTTAAAATAAGCTTCAGGTATTTGGATATTCAATACATATTTGGAAAATTATGCATATCATTTTATAATATGTTATTTCAGTTGATAATATTATTTATGTTAAATACATACCCTTATAAAGATAATTTTATCACTGTTATTCCAATACTATTACACATTATTATCCATTAATTTATACCATATTTATATATCCAAAAAAAGGTTATTTGTCTCATAGAATTAGAAAAAAATTCCAATTGCATAATTTTTACATGATGATATCATGAATGAAATTTATTTTACAAAAATAACAACATAATTATGGGAAATTACAAACTTACATAAAATTTGTAAATTATTGGATAATTCTAGTTTTTATTAAATATTAATCAATCATACCATTATACAAATAATTAGGGACAACAAAATGGAATTTTATCATTAATTTACAAATAAATATTTTATTATAATAAAATATTAAGGAATTAAAATTCAGTTAAAATTCATGTATATATTAAAAAGTCTAATTTAATTATATTCGTATATTTACTAATAATAATATTACATCATTCTTTATATCTAACTATTAAATTTATCAATTTATTCATATATTGATAAAGATATTAAATTGTTATGGGAGTGGGATTCAAGTAGTGACAATTCCATTTCAACAACAAACAGTTGACCTTTTAACACATTTTTTGAGATATGTAACCCCGTATCAAACATTATTCTTGCTCTAATGATCTTCTGTGTGTTGGTGGTAAACCCATATTGTTGTTTTTATAATATAAATATTGTGGTAATATCACTTAAAATGAAATTATTTTGGCCTATATTATTCTTTAGATTCACTTTATGAATTTATGCATTATATATATTGTTCATTTCAAGACCCAAGTGATGATACATCCTTCTATGAAATTCTAAATATGTTTCAAAAGGCATGATCAAAAGGGACTGAGTTATCTTTCACACTTTTTCATCAATTATCTCATATAATTAACCATTACATGAACTGAGTTTAATATAAATATAATTAGCAATGATTATAATTCACCATGTTCATGATTCCCAATGATCATATTGAACAATGATATAAAACCCCAAGAAATTGAAAATAGATTTAATTTAGAATGAATTAAACACTATGTCTCTAAAAACACCACTTTGTTATAACCAAGCCAATTAAACAAAAATTTTCCACATCTGTGATTTGAATTTTGAAAAACTAAGATAAATATTTGCGTTTGGTAAGATATTTAGAGTCTGATAAGACAAAATTATTTCTTCAGTTAATAGTAACATACCGTTGTGAATAGTAAAATACCATTATGAATTGTAATGATTACTAATGAATAGTAAATTTTGTAAATAAAATTATAAAATTAACCTAATAATGTATAAATAAATGTTATAAATATTAAAAGTGGAAAAATAGATTATGGTATAAGTATCGGTATTTTCTGACATAAATATTTACATTAAAATTTTATGATTAATGTATTAATTTAAAATGGTAATTGAAATTTTGTATAATTTAATCATTAATTGTTAATTTATCATCTTATGGTTAAAAGATAATATTATAGGACCCTGATTAATTTCTCAAGGTGTTATAATATGAGCTATAGTTGTAATGTTTTTATGGAATAAAATATTAACTTATGAAAAAATTAAATTTAAAATATTTAATTTCTTAAAAAAATATGGAGTTTAGTTTTTTAATTCCACATGTTGAGAAATAGTAAGGGTGATTTTTTGGCATTTTCGTGAAAAACATGAATTTTTTTTAATAGTGAAAGACCATAAAATATTGTATATACAAAATATCAGTTAAATGCAGTATTTCTGACATCAAAATTGATGTAAGGAAACTAGGTTAGAACTAAAAGTCAACTATAACTCTTATCGGTCACATGAAACAACACTTTTGTTTCTCTTGAGGAAACTAACAAAATTATGTATAAAATAATCAAAATTCACACCTCTCCACCATGATAAAAATAAATTATCACTCACTATTTTATTCACTCCCCTAAGCCGTCATGCTCCTCAATGTCCATCCCCATTACCCTTCAATACTCTATTCCAGTTCCCAATAAAATCTTTTTCATTCAAAAATATCAAAACCCATTCCCATTAATATATTCTAAAGGAGGTGTATTCTAGAGGTAAATTCACATTTTATATATTTCATTTTCATTTCATGTTAATTTCTATTGTAATATTATCCTCAAATCCTCTGTACACATGACCACAAAAATTACAGTATCATCTATATATTTTTAATGGCCCAGACCTCTCCAGTCCATTACTTTGTTAAAATGATGTGTTATGGGTGGTATGGGAGGTTAAGGTGACTTGGGCCGCATTTGGGTGGACTTTTAATGGGAACTAAATGAAAATATCTTTCACATGGGAGGCGCACGGTTTGTTTAAAATGTGCGATAAAACCGTGTGGGGTTGGTGTTGGAGGTAGTGGCTAATGCATGGTTATCATACAATTTTTCTAATCGGGTGGCCTAACCGTGCCAGGAGTGTTCACGAGGCAGTAGCTACCACACGGTTAGCGCATAGTTTTCCTAACTATGTGAGAAAACCGTGCGAGCACTTAAATATAGATCCTGAAATTGTGGATCACAACCGTTTTCCCTCTAACTTTCTCGATAAAGACCCTAAGCGGCCATAACTCAGGATTAGCCTTCCTCAAAGGTAGAATAACCTCTCCCAAGCGTTTTCGAGGCGATCTGAAGGCTTTTCATGGAGAATCGAAGCCGGTTTCTTGAGGTATGTGATCATTCATGTTTGGTTTCATAGATCTACTTAGATATACTCCTCTTATCTTGGTTTCTTATATCTACACCCGTTATGGGTAGATCTGAGTGCGTGGATTTAAAATATGATGAGCTTTGGTCTTGATCATTCTAGTATGAGAGATCTATGGAAGGTTTTTGGATAATTGACCCGAGTTTCTTGAGCGTTCATCGACCATTGTGGTTTTCATCAAAAACATTTGAGGTAGGGGATTCATTGCTTCTCTTTATTTTACATTCAACTGTATTGATAGCATGTTTAATCCCACTAGATGACAATACAATTTAATAATAAATATATTGAACCGGATAAAGAAATTGTATCGATCTTATGTGTTTGCCTCTTGTTTTTCTAGATGTTGTAATATCTAAGCTAGCTTTGCTTAGCTGTTTTCATTGAAGGAAATCAGTAATGAACAAAAACCATGATAAATTGATATTTGTTTGGCTAAATATAAAGAGGAATGTTAAAGAATCTAGTTTTTGTTGTAAAATGATGTTAACTAAATTGGCATAATAAGCATGTATAATCATTTTTGATAGATTACCGGTTAGGCTCCCGATTTTGGAACCAACATATTATAAATATGTTAATTCAAGATGGTTAATGATTTTATTGATTTATAATTCCTTGAGGGGTTCTGAGTTACCCTCTTGATTTTTAAAGGTCCAAGAGCCCAATTGATGTGATGTTTTCTTTCTTTATGCTTTTTCTGTGATGTGATCCTGTATGGTTTTTGTAACATGTGGGGGCATAGAGGGATTTTGTTTGTGGCAGCGGAAGACACCTAGAGTGGTGAGATGCATTGGTTTATGCAGTTGGGTGTCGGGGAGGACACCAGGGATGATGGAATGAGTTGGATGTGATTGTTGGATATGTGCTGTTTTTTTGGTTGATTGTCTACTTTACTTTTCCACATTGCTCAAGCCAGCTACTCTATCTTTCACTTCTTCTAAAATTGGTTAATACACGCTGGGTATGACACCTTCTTTCATGTTTAGATTCTATAGGTAGAATGGGTCTATGCTCTTTCTTTTGGCGGCAAGGACTCGACGGGTAGCACATCTACTCACCGTGTTGATCCCCTTGTGTTATTATAATAGAGTGCTTTTCTAGAATTCCTGGGAATATGGTAAAGTGTTTCTGTTATAATTATTTATTAACTGGTTTTAACCGATGAGGTTGGTGTTCACTGAAACGTAATGAGGTGGCTATAATTTTAAAGAGACAATGGACATTGGGTGTAATGATAATGAAAATTAATGTGGATTTGTTCATGGTTAATTAATGTTTAAAGAATTAGTTAACGTACAATGGAATTGATAAAAAGGGAATGATGTAATCTACTATATCTATTTAAATGGTTGTGTTCATATAGGATACCAACTCATAGAAGTGGTAGCATAGAGTCCGAGAGACGTTAGATGCAAGTGTGTCTAACACTAGGTTATGCCCATAGTGTAGTTTTCTGTTATAATATGTTTTGTTCTTTTTTTGTTTCTATATGCTACTCCACTCTGTTAGTATGGTAAACTGACACCTCGGGGATTATGGGCCCTTGGGGGGTGTTTTACCCAACATTCCGGTGGGAGGATGAATGGATGACTACCCCATTTGGCCCATCTCTCTTCTCTTGGTAGATACTTGGTCCATTAGGCACTTCAGTTAGTTTTCCCAATATTTTTGTGTTGAGGGCTGTAATGGCCTGCAATTATTCACACACATATATTCTATATATTGTACACTATGGACTACTATAGGTGTAACATGTATAGGCTATGATGGCTTGAGGATCATTACTCGGTGTATAGGCTGTAATGGATTGAGGTATAATACCTGACATATTATACAGGTTCTGCGAGCTGTGGTGGATCCCAGAAACTACCTGGTTACTTCTGGTTCGGAGGATGGTGTGTTGCTTTTCCCAGGTGTCTTCGGGAAAGCCTTTGTGGTGCACAATGTGCATATTGGGGTGCTTTGCCCAGGTGTCTGCGGGCGAAACTTTTTGGAGAGAGATGCTTAGGACCTGCGACATTGGGGAAAAGAGGAGTACTAGTGAAGGAGTAGTAGCGGGGCACCCTTGATATTCTTTATTATATGATATATTCTTTTATTCATTATTTGGTGAGAGTATCCATGGTGAGGATGGGAACATAGTAAACCTGTTTAGGTGATGAGTTAGTTTCACTTGCTGTTCACTGTGCTTTAGCATGCTCTCTTTATAGTAGCACAAGAGGCTTCGATGATGATCCTAATGAGCATACTGTTATACTCTACTTATGTATATATAAACTATTTTTTAGGACACTTGGAGAAGTATGGATATCATGCTGGTTTATAATAGTTTGAGGTTGCAGGAGCTATTCAGGCTTGTGGATGCTGTTGTTTTTACTTTCTTTTGGGTACATGCATTTTTTCCCTTTTACTTGTAGTATGTTTGCATGAAATTTCATTTGGGCACTTGGTATTCTTTTATATTTCCAGTTTTGAGTTAGAGTTGATTGGTGTCTATCTTATCACTCTCTTCCACATGTGTTCTCTTAGAGGGTAATGCCTCCCATTTGTGTGTTACTATACCCTCGGTGCTAGTTTCCAACCCGTGGCCAACTAGAGGCGGGAATCAGGGGACATTATCTCTCTTCTCACATTTCCAGCCCATAAGGGGTACACATTTTGGGGAGGGGGTCATGACACAGTGGTATCAGAGATCTGGTTGAGGTATAGGATGTAGTTTTGAGTTAGGCACATGTATGGTTTCATGGGTTGGTTGGGAATTAGTGTCATTCATGTTTAGCAAGTGAGCTAAACACTGGAGACCTGCTGAGACATTGGTGTTTAGGGACCCCTATGATCTGATTTACAGACCTTTAAGTATACAATGGCTACTAAACAAGGTGATACTAGTTACAAGGTAGAGTCCTAGGAAAGGAGCATGCATCCTTATTCTTTGTACATGTGTTTTAATGGGTAGACCATGAGATAGGTGAAACTATAATTAATAAAATAAAATAATTAATTAATTAATTATGAGTCTTCTATATTCCATGTTTAGGATCTCCAATGGTTCGTTATTTTACAGGTATGGATCCAGGTCGACGTCCTCATCAGGTTTTCGCAGAAAATTTCCAACAAGCAGTTTCGGTAAGTCACTGTATGGTATAGGTTGACGACGACGAGACATGGATGAAGACACTCCGAGAGTTTCAGCGCCATATTCTACAAATGTATGAGGGCCCCGTTTCAGATGCAGTCTCGGAAGACTGGTTCCAGGAGGTCAAAATAGGCTTTAGACACCCAAACGTTGACATAAATGGACATTACATTAATTTCGCAGAATACGTAATACATTAAAAAAATAGAGACACAAGGACCTTAATAGTTTAGAGTCTTTGGAAACTCAGTATGTAATCTTCTAATCATGGTGACATATCATTAACATCTCCCACAACGATCTTCCCTTTTTTCTCTTACCTAAAACCTTTATTTAAATCCTGGGGAAAGGAAAACATATAAAGGGTGAGCTCAAATGTTCAATAAGGGTAATAAAGGAGAATATAAAACAAATCACATATATTTGAACAAAAAACATGAACATAATGTTTAAACATCAAAATCTTGAGCATTAACATAAAACATGGCAGTACGTAAGGCATAGATCATAAAGAAACACTAATCATGATAAAGTAGCACGAGAATAAAACATATAATTGTGGAAACCATTAAGCACATGATATGATTTTCATAGTATCCAAGGAATTGCTGCCATGACTATCTTAGTGGAAAAGTCCCTTTATAAATCGAGTTCACTCTCGTTTCAGTCCTATATGACTGAACCAGATTAACCTGTCGTTCCGGCCATGTCTATCTCATGAGGTATAAATCATTACCCAATGCATTGGAGAGAGATATAGGTCCCATCCATCTCATAATGAAATCATTCTTACGTCTGCCACAACATAAACATAAATCATTCATCATAACCAATGAATAGAATGGGTTTCATAAACATCATCCCATCATAACATAATCCATATAAAACAAATGGATATCATTTCATCATAAGAAAATTGAAACCATGTTAATCATAGAGACAATATACTTGAAAAATACACATATGAAACAATTTCATCTTAGATGGAAAATGGTTTTGATAAAACACTTGATATTAATTCTTGAGGAAAATATCCTTTCATTGTAAAAATAATTTTCTTTTCACGAAATTCCATGAAATTTAAAAAGAAAATGATTTTTTTAAATAGTCATGAAATCTTTTAGATTATGCCTTATGAAAATTAGGAATTATGAAAATGTAAAAATCATTTCTTGTCGTATAGGTTAAAAAAACATTTTTCTCGTACTTTTTTTGGAAAAGTAAAAAAGTTACTCATGTGGTAAGAAACAGTAAGATTACTTTCATAACATGTGGTAAATTTTAAAAATGGGTAAAAATTACTTTAAAAATACATGAAAACATTTTTATAAAACATGGACAAGGATGATAACAATAACCCCAGTAAATACTTATGAGTAAAAAATCTTGGATAAAAATGAGATTGGAAAAGTCATCCATTACATTATGTCAAATTTCATCCATATGTGTCCAAGACTCCTTTATAGTGGGTTTAAACATATTATTAACTTGTAACAGAACCATAATAATATTTGGGATATCATATATGATTCACTTACGACTTTATATTATCCGTTCATTTGTCAATTCCATGTTGAAGTTGCGTTTTGGGTAAAATTGATTAATTTATCATCTGTGTTTTGACATGTAATTATTAATATGATTATATAGATCATGATTACTTAATTCCATAATATAAAACATTATTTATATAAAATATCTATTCAGAAAATACATATATATAATAGATCGATAAATGGAATGAAATACACCATTCATGGAGACGGTAGGTTGTACGTACGCATGAACACTGTTTTACGTTTCCTTATTGAACTAAATGGAATTAAGTAGATGAAATACATATATATATATATATATACATAAATCCAGTAGCATTATTATTTCATATATTTCATTATTTCTTATTATATATACTTTATCATCATTATTGAATTGTTAACATGGAAAATGAATCTTATCGCGTCGTGGAGACGGTAATCCGTACGTACGCCTGAGTGATGATATCGTTCCCATATTTATTGAATAGAATTGGAGTTCATTATATAATATATTAGAATCATTATGAAGTTATAATAATCATATATATTTATTTTTTACACCATTATACCCATCCACGTAAGGTGGTGGTGGAAAAATTGATTACACCACGGCGTGGAGACGATATTCCATAAGTACGCACGCGTGGTGATTTCATTTTACATATGATGGATAGAAGGTGAAATAGGGTTGTTTCATATTAATAATAAAATATCATTATATAATTAATACTTATGTTATTACTTTATAATGAAGAAACTAAATAAGAGGAAGTATAAGAAGAAATAAACATGAAAGAGTATGTAGAAGAGATTACCTCTTTCTTAACGCACCTCGTTTAAACTACTTTTTAGGGAACTAGAGCTTGTGTTTTGAGAATACCAGAACCTCTATGATATAACTAGAGAGGTATAGAGGAGTAATTGGCAGATTATGACCGAGCCTCAAGGATTAAATGGGTGCAAAGAGAAGAGGGAAGGGGTGCCGTTTTTATAAGGGAGGAGAGGGGCACCTTTGGAAAAACATAAAATATTATTTTATAATAAAGTAATATTCAGTTTATAATAGCTCCAAATTGAATTATTTAGAAGGTAAAGTGGGGATGTGTCTAAATCCTATCAACCAATAAGTTTTAGACATGTTTAGGTTACTACTTTAGCCTTATCATTTAGATTTAACTCTAAGTTAAATAATTTGACTTTTACCGTGTCTTCTTGTTTTCTTACACTATTTGGTTAGTAAACAAACTATAATAAGCCAAAAAAACCCCAATAGGTTCATTATTAATATATATAACCTTATCTATGTCATTTTGCCGAAGAATAGATTTTTAGGAATATAATAACAATTAATAATATAATATTTTTTTAAAAACTATTATATGTCAATTTTCGAAAATATTTTTTATTTGATTTTGGTGAAAATAATCACAACAAGATTAGTTCTAAAAAAGTTAATTGAATTAATACTAAAATGTTGTATTAAACTATTAAATTAGTGTAATTCATAAAAATTCTCAATTTAAAACTGTTTTGGTATTTATAACATCAATTATGTTAATATTTCATTAATAAGGAAATTACTACATCATCATTCTGTCATAAATAAATTAAATTATTTAATGTCTAAAAATTATAAAAAAAATATCATAATGTAGGAAATATTTTTATCTTTCTAATGAATATTTATAGTCTAATTTATCTTAATTAATTACCCAATACTAAATTTTTTTGATTTATTGAAATTTGATTTTAACTATATTAAGTCATCTATAAATATAATAATAATCCAAGTGGAAATAAAGGGTAATAGTTTATTCCTAAGGTTGTTTTTGGTCGAATTATACTTATCCAATAGAATGGGGACATGTGTTATGGTAAAAATCCTATCATTTTTACCTTAAATTAACCTATTTACTTTTAATCGTGGTAAATAAAAGTAAAAAGTTACTATTAACCAAAAAAAAATTTTATCTTATTGAACAACATTTTACTCTTTGATATTAACCATGTCTCTCAGATTTTCGAAATTCCACTCATAGAAGCGGTAAAATTATGGTTTATGTAAATTTTCAAATTCTCCGAGGAGGTGGATAAAAGTCGCTGAAAAGTTCAATAAAATTTTTATATATCAAAAACTATTATAAAATGAATCCAATGAATTAAATTTAACTTATATAGGTATTATATAATTATTTTGACCTAAAATAAATTTAAATAAAATAAATTTTATTTTAAATAAAAAGTCGGGTTTCAAATAGTAACCCAGTGTTTTCACTATTCATGAAAAAATTGACAGTTTTTAGAAAAATACCAAAATTTCACCCTAGGATAATTACGATATTCCAATTAAAAAAATGAATTCCATTTTGAATGGTAAAATTTATAAAATTTCAAAAAGTGGGTAATAATATTCATAACAGATAGTTTATATAATGTTTTAATAACATAACTTTGTTTAGTGAAACTCTGTATTGCGTATAACGCACATTATCATGGAAGGCTGTGATTGCGTGTAATGAAATCCAAGTCAGGGTTTCATGTTGTGAATGATTCTCTTTTTTTGCGTATAATAGAATCCAACCATATTTCATTTATACATTGAATATATATATACACACACTCAATGTTGCGTAGAATAACTTCTATCAAATGAACTTGAAATTGTGAGTAACACGATCCGAAAATAGTGTTGGGTATACTGCAAGCTAATATGGTGTTGTGTATAGTGTAAGATAATCTTGGTGTATCATAAAACACAAGACATCAAATAAATTAAAAAGAATACTTCTCATAAAATCTCGGGGTGTTACATTCTAACCCCTTAAAATGAATTACGCCCTCGAAATTCGTCAGGTTTATAAATGGTTTACTACGTGAAAGTTTTTTTAATAGAAACCCACATCGTAAAAAGGAGTACCAAAACATAACTTTGAAAACCAAATTATAAAGAATAATGGTTACCCAAATTAACTAATCACTGGGTTTCCACATAGAAGAATATAGGTGAAAATATGTAAATGGAAGAGAAATATAACCATCATGTTCTGATGAAGAGTGGTAGAAAACATGGCTATGAAAAAGCAAAAAATCACTAAGCGATAAATTTTTTATGATCTAAGGTACCTTCTGATAGATCAGATATAAGGGAAATATGACAACAATTTTGGTTTTCAAGATCATTTCTCTAAAGTTGAAAAAATTGGAATTAGAAGAAATACATTCTTCATTTTTGTACAATCTCACAGTTAGTCATTCCTTTCACAATTTCCACTTAATATCATAAATAAATGAATCTGAATTTGTAATTTTTGAAGTGTTAGAAGATCATGTGATAGAATGATATGTTTATCCATCTATCTGAAACAAAAGGAAAGAAAATTTTATTAAATATACATAATTCCAACTACAGTGAGATTATTCATATATGGATCCTAAAATGGGCTTATAATTCATATATCACACCACTTAGTAAATTAAAACAAATTTATACTAACCATGGACCTATTTTAGGCCAGTGGTATGTGATAAAGGCCTATCACACTTTAGTTGTGGGTTCGATTACCACAGCCTTGTCCGACGCGACGGGTTGTCGCTTGTCCTATGGGTTGTCCTTTTTCAAAAACTATACTATTATAACAATCTAGAAATAATATTGAAAAACAAGTTCTATCCTTAAATAATACTATTTGATGTCCAACATAATCCATTCCAATCTTAGTCTTATCCAAAATACATATGTCCAATCTCATAGTATAAAGAAAACGATTACTTGAATGGTCACATAAAAAGCACGTGAATGCCATCATTTATCCCCCATATATCCTAAGATATATCTTATTGGTCACATTCCAAACATTTTAATACCTTAATCATGTATTCTTTTGAAACATGAATTACCATAGAACATTAGTGATAACATGATTGTTGTCAAAAGTTAACTCTTTCCACATACCAAAATCCCCAAATTTCTATATACTCAAACCATGATATCACTTTTTCCTTATATTAGTCATGACTTCATGAATACTATCAAACATTTCATTTTCTCCTTATCCCTTCATTATGTGAATATCATCTGCTTTCCAAAAATATTTTAATCACTTTTCATGGTCACCAGTACTATACAATTATTTAAATCCAATACATAGATATTCCAAAATTCCAAGATACTGTAAATAAGATTCCATGATACTATTTTTAAATCCAATTACATAAACACTTAATCATTCCACAACATCATTTACATACTCAAAATCACAAATAGTGATCGCATGTGACTTCCCATTGTCCTTTTCCTTAAGAGATTGCTCAAGTCGATCATCATTAACCCCTGGATTAGGGCTTTGATTAGCATAATGCCCCATTTCCTTGCACTTGAAGCGTTGAAGTGTTGGTGGATCATTCACTATAGTATTTTCTCTATTGAAATCATTAGCTACCATTTTCCCATTACTTCGACAGTCAACTGCTCGATGACCTCCTTTTACACACTAGATATATTCTCTAGTTCTTTTTAGACAATCTCCACCATGATTCTTTCCACACTTTGAGCATAAAGTAACATTCAGATTTTTTTCACCATTGTTCTGAGATTTTTCCTTGAACTCCATCTTTATTTTCTTGTCAAAACCATTAGATGTAAATATTTCACCATATTCCAGTTCTCCCTTGATAGCACAACACATAATTTCTTCATTGCTACTGAAGTCTCTTATAGCTAATGCCCTTCGAAAACTTGGTTTTATGCCACTAAATAATCGATGAACATTACATTCAGGTTGAATGATAAATATAGATGCATACCATGTAAGACTTCCAAAATTCGCCTCTTGTATACCAACAGATTCATCATCCTTTCACTTAAGCTCAAGGAACTCCATTTCCATCTTTGTTCAAATAATACAAGGGAAGTACTTATTGAAAAATATGTTCTTGAACTCATCCCATTCCATGGATTCAATATCATCTCGGGGAAACGTATTCTTAATTAGAGTCCACCATTGATCTGCTTCACCTTCTAAACAGTAATTAGACAAAATGAATTTTTCATATTCCGAACAGTGAATTATTGAAAATATCTTTTCAATCGTATTGATCCATTTTCAGCAACAAGTGTATCAGAAGACCCACTAAAAAAAGGTTGACATTGACTCATGAAGGACTCAATCAAATATTTTTCCCTTCTCTGCTCATTTGGAAGTCAGGAATAATTCATATCTTCTGTAAGTATAGAAATATGATTTTGCACTCCATCTCCCATAACATTGGTTTGTTCTGAAGTACAATCATTGCATTGTCCATTACATTGATCAGCATGGTTCCTTTGGGTTCTAGCCATCGTCTAAAACCCAAAAAGAATTGTGTGAGAGTCAAAAATCATTCTAGGGTAAAAAACATAATAAAGGGGGAGTACCATAAATATATAACATCTTAGGGTTAATTCTAATATTGTTACTATAATTCTAGGAATATAACTTATACTTATAATTAACCTTAGGGACATCCCTAGACATAGCATAGAAATATTTCTAGGGATCTCACTAAAGTATTTGTATCCTAGTTTCCAATGGTAATCTAAACCTTTCCTATGATACCAACTTTAGAGATGAAAATCATGACATACATGGACATTACATTAATATTTCAAAATACATAATACATAAAAAAACCGACACACAAGGACTGTAATAGTTTAGTGTCCATAAAAACCTGGGATATAATCTTGTAATCATGGGGAAAGATCTTCAACATCTACCATAATTATTTTCCCTTTTTTTCTCTTACCAAAAACCTTTAATTAAATATTTTGGAAAATAAAATATATGAAGGGTGATCTCAAATGCTCATTAAGGGTAGGCATGAAGAAAATAAAACAAATCATATACATTTGAATAAAAAACATGAACATATTGTTTAAACATCAAAATCTTGAGCAATGACAAAAAACATGGTAGTACGTAAGGCATAGATCATAACTAAACACTAATCATGATAAATTTTCATGGTAATAAAACATATAATTGTGTAAACCATTAACCACCTGATATTATTTCCATAGTATCCAAGTCATTACTGCCAAGACCATCTTAGTGGACAATGTCCCTTTCTGAATCGAGTTCATTCTCGTTTCAGTCATGTATCACTTAACCGGATTGAACTGCCATTCCATCCATTTCTATATCATGATATATAAATCATTACCCAATGTATTGGAGAGAGATATATGTCCCATCCATCTCATAATTAAATCATTCTTATGTGTGCCACAACATAAACATAAATCATTCATCATAACCAAAAAAATATAATGGGTTTCATAAACATCATTCCATCATAACATAATCCATATAAATCAAATGGATATAATTTAATCATAAAAAAGAGAAACCATGTAAATAATAGAGACATTATACTTGAAACATACACATATGAAATAATTTCATCTTAGATGGAGAATGGTTTTGATAAAACACTTGAAATGAATTCTTGAAGAAAATATCCTTTCTTTTTCAAAATCATTTTCTTTTCATGAAATTCCATGAAATTTTAAAAGAATTGGATTTTGTTGAAAATATTCATGAAATATTGTAGATTGTGTTTCATTAAAATTAGGCATTATGAAACCGTAAATATCTGTTCATGTTGTATAATTTTAAAAAAACATTTTTCTCGCACTTTTGTCGGAAAAGTCAAAAAGTTCCTCATGTTGTAAGAAAAATTAATATTCCTTTCATAACATGTGGTAAGTTTAAAAAATTTATACAAATCACTTTAAACATACATGAACTTTTTTTATAAAACATGGGCATGGATGATAACAATAACCACAGTAAATACTTACGAATAAAAAATCTCGGATAAAAACGAGATTGGAAAAGTTATCCCATGGCATATGTCCAATTTTTTCCTCATGTGTCTAAGACTCCTATATAGTGGGTTTAAAATATTATTAAATTGTAACAGAACCATAATAATATTTATGATATCATATATGATTCACTTATGAGTTTATATTATCTGTCCACTAGTCAATTCCATGTTAAAGCAGCGTTTTTGGTAAAATTGATTCATTTATCATCTGTGTTTTGACTTGTAATTATTTATATGATTACATAGATCATTATTACTTAATTACAGAAAATAAAACATGATTTATAAAAAATATATATTTATAATATACATATATACGATAGATCGATAAATGGAAGAAATACATCGTTCATTAGGACGGTAGGCCATACGTACGCATGATTATTGTTTTCGTTTCTTTATTGAATTGAATGGAATTAAGGATATGATATACATATGTATATATACATAAACCCAGTATAATTATAATGTCATATATTTCAAAATTACTTATTATATATACTTTATAATCATTTTTGAATTGTCAACATGGAAAATGAATATCATCGCGTCGTGGAGACTGTAATCCGTACGTACGCACGAGCGATGATATTGTTCCCATATTTATTGAATGGAATTGGATTGGATTATATAATAAATTAGAATCAGTATGATGTTATTATAATCATATATAGTTATTCTTTCCACCATTGTACCCATCCAAGTAAGGTGGTGGTGGTAAAACATATTACACCACGACGTGGACACGGTATTCCGTACGTACGCACGCGCGATGATTTCATTTTCCATAGGATGGATATAAGATGAAATAGGGTGTTTTAATATTTATAATATAATATCTGTATATAATTAATAATTATGTTATTACTTTATAATGAAACAAATAAATATGAGGAAGTAGATGAAGAAAGAAACATGAAAGAGTCGGTAGAAGAGATTACCCCTTCCTCGACGCACCTCCATTATGATTATTCTTAGGGCACTAGATTTGGTCTTTTGAGAACACCATAAACTCTATGATATAACTAGAGAGGTTGAAAAGTGGAATTGGATGGGTTTGGATAATCTTCAAGGATCAAAATGGTGTGATGAGAAGAGTGAGGGGGTGCGCTTTTTATAAGTGAGGAGAGGGGAACCATTGGAAAAACATAAAATATTATTTTATAATAAAGTCATATTCGGTTTATAATAGCTCAAAATAAATTTCATTCGATGCTAAAGAGGGTATTGGTCGAAATAATCTAAAACAATAGGTTTTATACAAGTTTAGGATACAATTTTAACATCATCATTGAGATTTAACTCTAAGTTAAATAATTTAAATTTTACTGTGTCTTCTTGTTTTCTTAAACTATATGGTTAGTAAACTTAATATAACAAGCCAAACGAACCACAAGTGGTTCTTTATTAATATATATAAACTTATCTATGTCATTTGGACGAACCTTATATTTTTAGGAATATAATAACAATTAATAATATAATATTTTTTTTAAAAAACTATTATTTGTCAATTTTTACACTATTTGGTTATTGATTTTGGTGAAACTCATAACAACGTGATTAGTTAGAAAAAAGTTAATTGAATCAATACTAAAATTTCATATTATCCTAAAAAATTTATGTAATTCCTATAAAGACTCAAATTACATTTATTTGGGTATCTATAACATCAATTATGTTAATATTTCGTGAATAAGGTAATTACTGCATCATCATTATGTCATAAATAAATTATACTATTTAATGTATAAAAATTACAAATAAAATACCATTATGTCGGAAATATTTTTATCTTTCTAATGAATATTTATAGTCAAATTTATCTTATCTATAACCCTATATTAAAAATTTTCGAGTTATTATACATTGATTTTATCTATTTTAACTCTTCTTTAAATAAAATAGTAATAAGTGTCCTAATCTAATCCAAGTTGAAATAAAGGGTAATATTTTATTCCTATTGTTTTTTTGGTCTTATAATAATTATCCAGAAGAATTAGGACATGTGTTAGGGTAAAAATAATATCATTTTTACCTTTACTTACCCTATTTACTTTTAACCGTGGTAAATAAAAGTTAAAAGTTATGATTCAACTAAAATTATTTTTATCATATTGAACCACATTTTACTCCTTGATATTAACCATGTCTCTGGGACTTTCTTAATTATACTCACAGAAGAGGTAAAATTACGTTTTATGTAAATTTTCAAATTCACCTAGGAGGTGGGTAAGAGACGATGAAAAGTTCAATAAAATTTCTATATATTTAAAATTATTATAAAATGTCTCCAAGGAATTTCATTTAACTTATATAGGTATTATATATTAATTTTTACCTAAAATATATTTAAATAAAATATTTATTTATTTAAATAAAAATTCTGTTTTTAAATAGTAACCCAGTGTTTTCACTATTCATCAAAAATTTAATTTTTTCATAAAAATACCAAAATTTAAACCTAGGATATTTTCTATATTCCGAATCCAAAAATGAATTCCATTTTGAAAGATAAAATCTATAAAATTTCAAAAAGTGGGTATTACTATTCATCACTACTAGTTTATGTAATGTTTTAATATCATATCGTTGTTTAGTGAAACTCGATATTGCGTACTACACACACTATCGTGGAAGGTCGTGATTGCGTGTAATGCATGCCAAGTCAGGGTTTCATGTAGTTAATGATTCTTTGGTTGTTTCGTATAATATAATCCAACCATATTTCATTTATACATTGAATATATATATATATACACACACTCAATGTTGTGTAGAATTACTTTTATCAAACAAAATTGAAATTGGGTGTAACACGATCCATGAATAGTGATTCGTATAATGCATGATAATATGGTGTGGTGTATAGTTCAAGATAATCTTTGTGTAGCATACAACACAAGACATCAAATAAATTAAAAATAATACTTCTCATAAAATCTTGGTGTGTTACATAGACTTCAATTCAATCCATGCTCGGAAGAAGCACTTGGTTTCCATAACTGTGACAATACTGCATGGAGTAGTGAGGCAGTGGTGGTTCTTGTGCCTCAGGGATCGTGAGGAATCATCGATCTCTTGGGATGATTTCCTGGATAAGTTTAGAGTCGAGTTCATTTCTTTGACTGTGAAGGTGTCCAATCGACAGGAGCTTCTTACCCTTTGACAGGGGAGATCTACTGTTCGAGAGTTTGGAATCTCTTTCATGAACTTTTAATGATATGCTTCACACCTATTACCAGATGAGGAGGCTAGGGAGAGGAATTTCTAGGAGGATTTTCATCCAGAGATCCAGCGCCTGGTCACCCCATTTATGATGAAGACATATCTTGATGTGCTAGCGATGGTAGAGGTTGTTGAGAGGACATTGGCCAGGACCAGATCATCACAATAGGGGGATCATCATGATCCCTCAAAAAGCAAGGTTGTGGTTTGGGGTGACCAGTTCTTATGGATGAAGTGTTCCCGTTTAGCTGGGGGTAGGTCCCAGCCCTTCACATCTTGATTCTCAAGAGACAAAAAATCTCAGGCCTATGCCAAGGGATCATGCACTTGTTTTTCTTGTGGTGATCGTGGCCATCAGTAGTGGTAGTGCCCGGCCTTTCAGAGTGGTCATCATGCACCGGGTTCTATGCTCTAGGTTCCTCCATTGAGGCAGTTCCAGCCAAGGCAGCAGTAGCCAGTTGCACCATCGTTAGATTATCAAATGGTATATAGGGTAGACAGAGGACAACCCCATGACGCACCCCATCCTCAGAGAGCAGAGCGCGTCTGTGGTGGTGGTCTTCATCAGGGTCAGAGATGTTGTGGAGGAGGGCGTGGTCACATTCATTCTCTAGATTTTCCAGCACCAGACGAGCCAGATGTCATACGAGGTACCCTTTTCTTGTTTTCTACCATGCGGTATACCTTGATTGATTCAGGAGCGATGCACTCCTTCATATCACATACCCTTGTCCATGCTTTGGGACTTGAGGTAGAGAGGCTTCCCATACCCTTGGCGTTCACTATGCCAGTTAGAGGTCGAGATGACTTGTTTGAAGTATGTAGAGACTATGAGCTAGGGTTGGGGAAACACCTCTCTAGGAGAGATTTTCTATCTTTACGAATACAACCATATGATGTCATCCTCAGCATTGATTGGTTGTATTAGATGCAGGATATCGTGGATTGCTTCAGGAAGAAGGTCGTTTTCTTTGGTGAGGATAGAGAACAAGTGGTGTTTATTGGTGAGAGAGATCCTTGGATGGGTCATAGGCGCATCCCATCCTTATCATCAATGATGGTCGATATGATTTTGAGTTCTTCAGAGGTTCAACAGTTGGTGTTTCCTCGGGTCATAGTGGAGTACCCTGATATATTTCCAGAAGAGGTTGTAGCCTTACCCCCTCGATGAGAGATCGAGCTTGGGATCAAGATACAGCGAGGAGCATCTCTTATTTCTATGTCTCCTTATAAAATGGCCCCTTATGATTTACGAGAGCTATGTATACAGCTTTATGGTCTGTTGTAGTGTTGTTTTATTCCACCAAGTGTGTCATTGTGTGGTGCCATATTTTTGTTTTTAAAGAAGGTTGACGACAGTTTGTGGTTGTGTGTCAATTATCATCGCTTAAACAAGTTCACATTTAAGAATCGCTAGCCTCTTCTGTGGATTGATGGTTTATTCGATAAACTAAAGGGTGAATTTTGGTTCTCAAAGATCAACTTGCAGTTAGGATATCATCAGATGTGTGTAAAGGATGAGGATATCTCAAAAACTACTTTCCCTTGTCGTAATGGGAATAATGAGTTTGTTGTAATGTTGTTCGGCATGACAAATGCTTCAGCTGTGTTCATGGGATTGATGAATGATGTGTTCTTTGAGTTCATGGACATGTTTTCAGTGGTTTTCATTGACAAAATCCTTCTGTACTCCACATCTTAAGAGAATCATGTAGAGCATATACAATCCATTTTGGGAGTTCTTCTTCGACATCAGCTTTTTCGGAACTTGTCAAAGTGTGAGTTTTGGACTCTAGAAGTCCATTTCGTGGGCCATGTTTTGTCTCAAGAGGGATTAGCCATGGATCCATTGAATATTGAAGCAGTTTTGTCTTTGGTATCCCCCAAGACAGTTCCATAGGTGTGATGTTTCCTTGGTCTCGCAGGCTACTACAGGAGGTTACTAGTAAATTTATCATGAGTTTCAACTCCTCTGATAGATTTGACCAAGAAATATCAGGCATTCATATGGACTGATCAGTGTCAGTCAACTTTTGAGTATCTAAAGGAGAAGTTAGTAAGTGTCTAGTCCTTCGCCTTCTAGCTGAGGAAGTCCAGTTTGAGGTTTTTTGCCATGCTTCATATCGGGGTTAGGTTGTGTTCTCATGCGGCATAGGTCAGTTGTTTCTTATGGGTCTTGGCATTTACGCCCCCATGGATGCAACTATTCCACCCATGATCTTGAGTTGGCAGCCATGGTGTTTTCTATGATGTTTTGGAGACCTTACCACATCAGTGAGCACTTTGTAGTTTTCACCGATCATAAGAGGTTGAAGTATTTTTTCTCCCACCGTTATTTGAACATATGATAGTTTCAGTTGATGGAGTTCATATAGGAATACAACTTATAATTATCATACACACATGGAAAAGGTAATTTTGTAGTGTAGAGAACAGTAAAAATCAATGAATTTTTTTTTTCTTAATTTTCTTTGGGATTTAACAAAAACACAGTTTCTGAAGGAACCCGTTTCTGTGGCCCGGTGTGCCTGGATTCATTTTCCGAAGTTTAGCTCGGGTACGTTCAGTGAACGAACGAGCGGGTTTTCCTAAATTTTGAACTGTTGCTCGGAATCAAAATCTGAGGGCACCGACGAACTCGTAGCATCGGTATTTTCTTAAGAAGACCCCTTTCTAGAGTTGTGTTTTCTTGGGATGTGTTGTTTAAATAATGTGAGGGACATTAATATAATTGTTTTACAATTATAATTTCTTTTCTTGTTAAGAGGATTAAGTGTTGTGTCACAACACTATTCATCTCTCTTATGTGGTTATAACCTATGTAAGGGAGTTAGGGGTGGGGCCCACTTGTTGATAACTACCTTTGAGATGATAAAGGTTGGGTGGGGCCCACACGACCCCAACCCATCACCTTCCCCTAACATTCACAACTTTTCCCCTCTTAATTTTTTAACTCTCAAAAAGAAACTCCCCTTTTTAATAAAGTCAACTAATTAATTGAGTAGGTTTTTCAACTAATTAATTCTTGGATTCTTTTGAATTTCAAATGAATTTCTTTGTCTTGTGTGTTAATTAAATAAGACTATGTCTTATTTCGTGGGAGAACCATTGATGGTATGAAAGGATTTGGGGAGGAAAGCACTAGGTTCCGAAGGACGTTATTCCTCTATGAAGAACGTGAAGAACGCACCATCACCGACGAAGAATGCTGACCTCCGATGAAGGACGACGGTGAGAGATGCATTCTTCGGAGATCGACGATGCGACTCCATGTACCATGACACCAATGGCTCTCCCCTTCTCTGACACCTTCTTCTGCGACGTTCAAATTCCATGACGAACCTTTGTTCAACGATTACATCAGGTAGGGTGATTATTTTGAGAATGGTATTATTACCTTGGATGTTCCTTCTAAAACAAAGAACCTGGATCAACTCATCATTAAGTTGATCCGCGAATGTTTTAGTTTTGTGGGGTGGAAATATTTGTATGATTGTTTTTATTTAAGAGGTTATAAGGGTTTATATATTGTTGATCGTGATCTCATACTTCTCCCTTCTTGGTCTCAATTGGGCCGCTTGTTATCATTATAACGAGAGGAGGTCGGACCGCATGAACACGGCCAACCCTCCTCCCCCTGTGTTTGTTTGAATTTTTTGCGGCACGTGAAAGGTGGCGCTATGCGGTTGCACCGCGCAGAAACTATGAGAAAGGGAGAAGAAGTGCGGCGCCGTCGCGACGTGCCTTTGAAGTCGAACATGCCGCGGCGCCATCGCGCCGCGCCAGAAAACCACGAAGAGGCCGCAGTTTGATTATTGATCGTTGTGCGTGGATTGACGGGTGAAGACAAATGGGGCCACAAGGTAATTTTGAAGCTTCCGCAGTAAAGTTCGATACCAGAGATGAACTCCGGCACATACGGATTTGAAAATGGAACACCAGAGCAACTCCGGGGGCCGGCAGAAACCCTCGAGGCATGGGTCGCCGGCGCGGCGCCGCCGGCGACCGGGGCTGGCCGCCGCAGCCGTCTGGCCGCCAGGAGGCGGTGGCTCCCTAGTGCGCCACCGGAGGAAATAAACAGCCGCGACTTACCATGGCGGTGCGACACGGGGGATACTATGGCTGCAGAAACCACCACTGTCAACAATCAGTGGCGAGGGGGCCGCGCAACCCACCCCGAACCCCCCCCCCCCCCCCCCCCCGCTCCACGACATCCGCTCGGACACACTGGCCAAGCTGCAGCTGGAAATGCGGCCAGGCCGGGCCACTCCTTGATGGGCCAGACCCGGACCCAGGTCGGTTCGACCTAGTTCGGGTCGACCCAGGGGCGGTTGGGATGGGCCGGGTCGGGCCCAGGCCCCCCATTTCTGATTGTTTCCGTTCGAACGTCCATAACATGGTATACAGTCTTCCGATCGATGCACCGTTAGTTACAATGCAATCCTTGGATCATGACGGTCGTTTCAGTATTTTACACTCAAGGTTTTGGAGAACTTTGGGTTCGGCCAGGTTGGTTCAGATACTAAACCAACCAGGCCCTCGGAGCGGAAACACTTATATCTTGAGCTCCGGAAGTCCAATTGATGTGCCATCAACTTTGTTGGATTCTTCTTGTTGAGTCGAAACTTTTGGCATACTTTGCCTGTGGTTTGGATGCAGGTGGATAGTGGCCGAGTTGGATTGTACCCGAAATCCACCGGGGCCCCTGGAACGGAAAAGTTGATAACATTCAGACCGGATGTCCATTTGATGAACCATCAGCGGCGTTGGCGATCACGTTGAGAAATGGTCCCTGTGAGTATACCCTATGTGAGTTCAGGGTACAGTTGAGATACGTTCGGGTTGGTTCGTACACGAAACCAACCGGGCCCCTAGGACAAAAAGGCTAATAACTCACAGACCGAGCGTCCGATTGACGCGCCGTCTGCTGTGTTGAGACCCCTATGACGAGGCAATCCATTGAGATACTTCTTCGTGGGACTTTGAGATACATGGAGTATCGACCTATAGCTCATGGTGCGAACCCTCCCAGAGACGAGTGTGTGGAGTACGGAGACCGTATAGCCAAAGGAGACCTAACGACTGCTTGACCGACTCGACTTGGAGTGAGTCGACTAGCCCAGTGGACGGAGCACTACATTGTTTGGGTGCAGACCCATGTCGGACGTAGCACTACCTTTGTGACAGTGCAGACCCGTGGTACTCGTACGGAGATTACCTCTGCAGGCTATTAGTGGGTGAGCACTACTGTGTTTGGGTAGCATACCCTGGTGGGAAGCACTACTGTGTTTGGGTGGTTGACCCACGGTACTCGACATGAGAGTTACCTCAGCAGTCTTAAGTTAGTGAGAAGTACCTCGGAGTCGTGAGAGGACCACTGTACACTCTAGATACGGGTCTCTTCAGCAGTTATAGTTTCGTTAATGAAAATACTCGTTTGAGTTGAGACTATGACCTTTGTGTTTATCTCATTATTGAGATGGGTCACTTGATAACATAGGTATATGTATGGGAATATACCTGGGTAGTGGTTATCCATTTATTTCATAATCTTTGTGTTTCCTCATGATTGAGATGGGTTACTTGATAACTTAGGTATATGTATGGGCATATACCTAAGTAGATGTTATCATGTTGAGATCTTCATTGTGGTTATCCGTGTTGGTTTCAGTGAGACATTGAGGGTCTCGGGGTCCCAACTGAGTATCGTATACTCACCCCTGCACGGGCTATGCCCGCACCTCGTTGTGTTGGTTGCAGACGATGGGTAGTGCTGACAGTGGCCGAGTGTTCGAGGACTGGGCGGTACCCGGAGGTGGACCAGACGACGAGTCCATACCCGGAGGTGGACCACACAACGAGTCAGTATCCGGAGGTGGACTTCACGACAAGACAACAAACGGAGGAGGTTGACGGGCGAGAGCGTTGTGGAGGCTATCTGTACCTACCCTTCAGGTAGGAACATGGTGGATGATCCAGGAGCTGCGCTATCTGTACCTACCCTTCAGGTAGGATCCTAGGAGGACGACCCATGAGCTCCTTCCTTTATACCAGCTTTTTGTCTTTTCCATTGTACTTTCATTCAGTTGTAGCTGTATATTCAGTTGGGTTTGCATTCTGGCCCATTTACTTTTCATCACTTTCTTTTGTACTTAGTGTTTTACTTCTTCTTGTACTCTGTGATGTTTTTTTACTTTTATATAGGTAATTCCTTCCTAGTTATCAGGATTTACACCTTGGGTTCTAGTCGCTAGCCCCTGGCCTATGGAAGGCGGGCTTGGGGTAGTCACGACACGGGCCTCGAGGACGGGTCCTAACAAATTGGTATCAGATGAGTCGGTTCTACCGCAAATCTTAATACTCTGATATTTTCTTTCTGTGAAGAAATAGTGTTAAGGGGACCAAGTGTGTTTTTCAATCAAGGGAGTCCAATGTTGGTGCGGGCGGCCGACGTATCCATACCCCATGACCTTGACAACTGATTTCCGACGTTGTGCACGAAAACACTGATTGTGTGTGTGTTTCCAAAAGATTTTTTAATGTCATCTCAAACCAATTCAGCTCACTAGGTATAATCGTTTGACCGTTTCACGTATGTTTTTCAGGATGCCTTTTCACAGACGACCAGCTAGAGCCCATAGGGATGTGCATACTGATAGCCTACCGAGAGACGAGGCTTCGGTATAGGGCCCTCTTGTTGTAGGGGCATCAGCGGAAGCACCAACGGTACTACCATACGTTGGGCCACTGATGCCACCATCCCCAGTAGTATGAGATGCACGCCACTTGATCGCGCTGCACGAGTTCATCCCCAGAGGCCACCCAGGTTCCGGGAGAGACGGACCCACCGGCGGCTGAGGATTGGCTGGAGGCTGTGGTGAGAGTCTTCCGGATAGTGGGGACTCCAACAGACTTCATGGTGATCTTTGCTGCCAGCCTTCTTCTGGCTGCAGCAGGCAGGTGGTGGAGCCAGTAGTTCCAGTTTTGCGACAGGATAACCTTCACATGGGGAGACTTCGAGACCTTCTTCATGGTGGAGTTTGTACCAGCAGCTCTGCACCCCGAGCATGTTCAGGAGTTGATGCCTTTGCCGCATGTTTTCCGATCAATATCAAATTCATCTGTAGGAAGTAGACAGATGATGCATAGGTCCAAGAGGACCAGACCAGTAGTTGGGCTATCTCGAGTTTTAGGATTGGTGGTGTGGGGCACCCGTGGTGGGGTCAGAGCCAGGTGTGCCAGAAACGGACAGTGTTTCTCTTGTGGCAGGAAGGGTCACCTGGCACGTGACTGTCCGAATCCTCGCACAGTTGATCCACAGGAGTTGGAGGAGCCATCGAGATAGAAGCAGTGGAGGGTGCTTGAGAAACTGCCGAGCAGTGGACAAGGTAGTAGAGCTCCGAGAGTAGGTGGATGGGAGCGGAACTAGTGGTTACATCCCTTGTACTTCTAGTTCCATGTTGCTGTTTTATTCGTTTCTTTGTACTATGAACTGAAATAATAAAAAGACACTTATATTTGTGATGTTTTCTTTCCTGTCCTTTAGTTTTTTTGATACTGATAGGTCCCGGTTAAAACTGTTGACGTGACCCTCACTTTCGAGGTTTCTACTAGAGGAGACCCATTGACCTCACACTGATGACGACAGTGTGACTCGACCCATGGAGGAGAGTGTGACAGTTGGATCTCTTGGTAGTTACGTCGTGGCCTTACGATGTCATCCATGGCATTAATGCATCATTCATTTTAGGATTGACTGCATTAGGCAATGGGCGTGGTTCATCCGAGGGATGAGACCGAGTTTCTCTTTTCGGAAAGTGAGAAATATTAGAATCTCTTTCAGATTATAGGAAAATAAGGTGAAAATCATCCAAGAGCGGATGAAGACTGCACAGTGCAGTAAGAAATAGGAATCTGTCACCATTCTTAGAGACTCGAGCATGTTAAATGTTTCAAGAAGAGAAATCTTTAAGGAGAGATGAGTCTGCGAAGCATCAGACGTGGAGGCAGAGCTAGGAGAGCAGCATGAGGTGGTGTAAGTTTTAACATGCTACAACCACCCGCCTTAGTTGTCCCCGCCAGGCTTCGGGAGCTAGAGGGAAGGGGAAGAGAGTAGCAGTATGCAGTCAGGGAGAGTGACCCAATGGCTCTAAGAATGATTCTAGGGACAGTCTGTGTCCACTACTAGCTACCGTAGTAACATTCATTGATACGAATCATTCCTTCCTTCCACGAATCCTGTCCTAGACCTAGAGTTTCTGGTAAGCCGCAGACTTGACCCTCACGTCTGGAGATACCTTGGGAGAAGACTCGATAATCACACTTATAGCCATAGTGTGGTCAGACCCTCGAGGCGAGAGTTCCGGTTGGAATCTCTTGGTGGCAGCATCGAGGCCTTATGAGGTTGGTTTGATTTTGGACTAGGCAATCACAGTTCATACACAAATTGACGGTATTAGCCAAAATGTTTGTGGTTTAACTACGATGTCGGGATGGGTTTCCCTTGGTCTGTGAAAAGGAAACCCCATGCAGTAGGGGATAAACTCATGCACAAGAGGGTGTGACCGATCACTCTTGAGTCGGTCAACCTTACCCTCATGGAAGCAGACGTTTTTGAGTTTCAGTTCTAACAGGAATTGGATACCCCAAGAGTTCAAGGATGATGATCACGTCTTTATACGGGTCTCACCTCGACGAGGTTTACGGAGATGTGGCTGAGGTGACAAGTTATCTACAAGCTTCAACAGAACATTCTAGGTCCTCGGCTGGGTAGGCGTGGTGGTTTACTGCTTGACCCATCCAACTCAGTTGCACCAGGTGCATGGAAAATTCCATGTATCTCAACTGAAGAGATATGTGCATGATCCTTCACACATCATCGACCTCAGGGAGTTGGACGTCGATGACAGAGAGACATACGCAGAGATTCCAATGGGGATCGAGGATCGACAGGAGAGGATCCTATGAGGAAGGTCAATTCCTCGAGCGCGCTTTCTCTGGTAGTAGGTGAACCTCCAGGTGAGCACATGAGAGCGGGAGGCTCAGATGCATGCTCAGTTCTGCTTTTGTATCCCTAGTTTGTGTTAAATATTTATGAGGACGTAAAGCCCTGAGGTGGGAGTAATGTAAAGAACCGGAAAATTCAAAGAAATTTTTTTTATATTAATTTTCATAGGGATTTTACAAGAACACAGTTTCTGACAGCACCCAATTCTGATGCCCGGTGTGCCCGGAATCATTTTCCGAAGTTTAGCTCAGGTACGTTCAGTGAACGAACGAGCGGGTTTTCCTAACATTTGAACCGGTTCTTGGAATAGAAATCTGAGGGCATCGATGAACTCACTGCACCTATATTTTCTTAAGAAGAACCCTTTCTGGAGTTCCGTTTTCTCGGAATGTGTTGTTTAAATAAAATGAAGGATATTAATATAATTATTTTACAATTAAAATTTATTATCTTGTTAAGTGGATTAAGTGTTGTGTCACACCACTTTTCATCTCTATTATGTGGTTATAACCTATGTAAGGGAGTTAGGGGTGGTACCCACTTTTTTATAACTACCTTTGAGAGGATTAAGGTGGGGTGGGGCCCACACGAGCCCAACCCCTCACTTTCCCCTAATGTTCATAACTTTTCCACTCATACTTTTGTAACTCTCAAAAAGAAATCCCCATTTTTAATAAAGTCAACTCCTTAATTGAGTAGGTTTTTTCAAGTAATTAATTCTTGGATTTTTTTGAATTTAAAATGAATTCCTTTGGCTTCTGTGTTAATTAAATAAGACTAAGTCTTATTTCGTGGGAGAATAGTTGATGGTGTGAAAGGATTTGGGGAGGAAAGCACTATGTTCCGAAGGACATTCTTCCTCCTTGAAGAATGCGAAGAACACACCGTACCCGACGAAGAACGCCGACCTCCAACGAAGGACGACGGTGAGAGACGCCTTCCTCGGAGATCGACGGCGTGATGCTATGTACCACAACACCCACTACCCTATCCTTCTCCAACGCCTTCTTCTGTGATGTTCAAATTCTGTGATGAACCTTCGTTCAATGATTACATCAGGTAGGGGGATTATTTTAAGAATGGTATTATTCCCTTGGTTGTTCCTTCTAAAACAATGAACTTGGATCAACTCATCATTAAGTTGTTCCGAGAATGCTTTATTTTTGCGGGATGGAAATATTGGTATGATTCTTATTATTTAAGTGTTTGTAGGGGTTTATTTATTGTTGATCGTGATCTCATCTATCACCCTTCTTGGTTTCAATTGTGCTGCCTGTTATCGTAATAACGGGAGGAGGTCGGACCGCACGAACACGACCGACCATCCTCCCCCCTTGTTTGTTTGAATTTGTTACGGCACGTGAAAGGCGGTGCGGTATGGTTACACCGCGCGGAAACTATGAGAAAGGGCGAAAAATTGTGGTGCTGTCGCGACGTGCCGTTGAAGTCGAACAAGCCGAGGTGTCGTCGCACCGTGCCAGAAAACCACGAAGAGGCCACTGTTTGATTATTGATCATTGTGCGTGGATTGACGGGCGATGACAAACGGGGCCGCAAGGTAATTTTGAAGCTTCCGAAGTAAAGTTCGAGACCCGAGATGAACACCGGCACAGACGAATTTGAAAACAGACCACCGGAGAAACTCCGGGGGCCCACAGAAACCTTGGAGGTGCGGGTCGCCGGTGCGACGCCGCTGACGATTGGGGGGGGGGGGCAGCCGGAGCCGTCCGGACGCCAGGAGGCGGGGGCGCCCTAGAGCGCCACCGAAGGAAACAAACCACCGTGGAGTTGCGGCATGGGGGATCCAACGACCGCGTGAGATCCCGGAGGAACGTCGGTGGCGCAAACGGCCACCAGCATCAATCAGCGGCGAGGGGGCCGCACAACCCCCCCTGCTCCGTGGCTTCCGTTCGGCCATGCGGGCTGAGCCACGACTGGAAATGCGGCTGCACCATGCCGGCCGGGCCGCGGCGCGCCAGCCGGGCCGGGCCACACCCTGATGGGCCGGACCCGGACCCGGGTCGGGTTGATCCAGTTCGGGTCGACCCAGGGGGTGTTGGGCCGGGCCCAGACCCCCCATTTCAGATTGTTTCCGTTCGAATGCCCATAATATGGGCTATGGTCCTCCGATCGTTGCACTGTCAGTTGAGATGTGATACTTGGATCGAGTCAGAGTTTCCTTATTTTACACTGAAGGTTACGAAGAACTTTGTGTTTGGAAGGGTTGGTTCGGATACGAAACCAACCGGGCCCTCAGAGTGGAAAAACTTATATCTTGAGCACCAGCCGTCTGATTGATGTGCCGTCGACATTGTTGGATTCCTCTTGGTGAGACAGAACTTTTGGCATTCTTCACTCATGGTTTGGAAGCTGTTGGATAGTGGCCGGGTTGGATTGTAGCTGAAATCCACCCGGGCCCCTAGAACGAAAATGTTTATAACTTTCATACCGGACGACCGTTTGACGAACTGTCAGCGGCATTAGTGATCACGTTGGGAAACGGTCCCTATGGGTATACCCTATATGAGTTCGGGGTAGAGTTGAGATATGGTCGGGTTGGTTGGTACATGAAACCAACTGGGCACCTGGGACGAAAAGGCTAATAAATCCCTGACCGGGCGTCCGATTGACGCGCCATCTTTTGCGTTGAGACCTATATGATGAGGCGGTTTTTTGGTATATTTCTTCATGGGTCTTTGAGATAATTGGATTATCGACCTATAGCTTGTGGTTCATACCCTCCCAGAGGCGAGCGCGCAGAGTACGGAGACCGTGTAGCCGACGGAGACCTAACGACTGCTTGACCGACTCGGCTTGGAGTGAGTCGATTAGCCCAGTGGACGGAGAACTACATTGTTTGGGTGAAGACCCATGTCGGACGGAGCACTAACTGTGTGACAGTGCAAACCCGTGGTACTCGTTCGGAGAGTACCTCTGCCGGCTATAGGGGGTTTGCACTACTGTGTTTGGGTAGCATACCCCGGCGGGATGCACTAATGTGTTTGGGTGGTTGACCAGCGGTACTCGACAGGAGTAGTACCTTAGCAGTCATAGGTCAGTGAGCAGTACCTCAGAGTCGTGACAGGACCACTGTACACTCCAGAGACGGGGCTCTTCAGCAGTTACGATTTCGTTAATGAAAATCCTAGTTTGAGCTGAGACTATGACCTCTGTGTTTACCTCATGATTGAGATGGGTCACTTGATAACTGAGGTATATGTATGGGAATATACCTGGGTAGCGGTTATCCATTGATTTCATAATCTTTGTGTTTCCCCATGATTGAGATGGGTTACTTGATAACTAACGTATATGTATGGGCATATACCTAAGTAGAGGTTATCTGTTGGGATATTCTTTGTGGTTATCCTTGTTGGTTTTAGTGAGACCTTGAGTGTCTCGGGGTCCCTACTGAGTATCGTATACTCACCCCAGAACGGGCTATGCCTGTAAAGACCCGTAAAATTCAAGGAAAATTTTTTCTTAATTTTCTTTAGAATTTTACAAGAGCGCGGTTTCAGACGGCATCTGATTCCGAGGCCCGGAGTGCCCGGAATTAATTTCCGAAGTTTGGCTCGGGTACGTTCAGTGAACGAACGAGCGGGATTTCCTAACTTTTGATCCGGTGCTCGGAATTGAAATCCGAGGGCACCGATGAACTCGCAGCGCCGGTATTCGCTTAATGAGACCTTTTCGGGAGTTGCGTTTGTTGCGGGTTGAGAGTTACGTTTTGGGGTTTTTCAGTTAAGTTAAATAAAATTTGTGTAATACAAATTTTGTTTTAACTTATTTAAAAACCTATCAAAGGTGGTTGGAAGTGGGACCCACACCCACTTAACCTCCCTTGGGAGGATTAAGTGTGGTGGGGCCCACACGAACCCCCTTTTCTTTTCAAATTCTCTCAACATACTTAACCCCCCTCTTTAATGGCTTAAGTTACTTAATTTAATTTTTGGGAGTTAACTCTTTTGAATTTCAAACATTTGAAATCCTTTTGAGTTGTGTGTTAATAAAATAAGTGGTATTCTTATTTTATTGAGGGTTCTTTGTTTGTCTTGGGAGAGCTTTCCCTTCATCTCCAAGCTCTGACGAAGAACGAAGAACGTCTTCATCCTCAACGAAGAACGACAACTCTTCGTCAAGAATCATCGACTCGGAGACCTAGTATCTTCGGACCTCTGCTTCCTCTTCGGACCTTCTTCGTCGGCAAACGAAGATCCGCCAACAACGTGTCGCATCGGACGTAAATCTTCGTCAACGGATTTGACGAACGACGACCGCGACGCCTGAATTCCGCGACGCCGTCTTCCGCGGAACGTAGAGGATTTCTTTGAATCTCAAACCCGAGGTAGGGGATGTTTTTATTAATTATTTTATTCCATTCCTGAATCGTGGATTTTAGCATGACTAAACGTGAGACTTTTTAGTTATGTTATTTGTTAACGCGAGGGGAGTCGGACCGCACGAACACGGCCGAAACCCCCTCCTTCGTTCATGTTGATTCATGCGGGTGGAAGCAAGAGGCGTGGTGCCGTCGCACCACGCGGATGAACATGCTTATGAATTCCGCAATACCGTCGCGCTTCGCCGAGGAGAGATTTCAAGAACGCGACGCCGTCGCGCCGCGTTGGGAGGATTCATGGCACGACGAAAGGGGCGCGGTGCCGTCGCACCGCGCCGGACGACGAACACCGCGGCCGGTTCCGGGCCGCGGTGAGACGAGGAGACCGCGGCCGGTTCCGGGCCGCGGCGGAAGGAAAGACCGGCGGCCGGGCCGCCGGCGTCGGAAGTCGAGGGCGGGACCGGAAATTCCGGTCCCGTTGGTAAAAACCGGCCGGCCAGCGGGCCGGCCGGATATCTTAAAAACCGGGGGAATAAAACCCCCGGCCGGTTCAATAAACCCCCCTCTTAATGAGGGGGGCGGATCAATTAAAGAAGGGGGGGGCAAAGCCCCCCCGGTTTGTTCCAGCCGGCCCCCACTTGCGGGGGCCGTTTCTTGTATTTGGCACGGCACAAGGCCGTGCCTCCTTTCAAAACCACGGGGGCAATTAAGCCCCCGGTTTGTGACTAAGCGGCCCCCACGTGCGGGGGCCGTTCCTTCAAAAATCGGCGCGGCAAAGCCGCGCCGCCTTCAATCAGCGGGGGCAATCAAGCCCCCCGCGTGACCACCCCGTGCGGCACCCGCCGCCGCCAGCGCGGCCCGCCGCTGCCGCCGCCACGCGGCCCGCCGCCGCCAGCGCGGCCCGCCGCTGCCGCCGCCACGCGGCCCGCCGCCGCCAGCGCGGCCCGCCGCTGCCGCCGCCACGCGGCCCGCCGCCGCCACGCGGCCCGCCGCCACCGCGCCACGCGGCCCGCCGCCGCCACGCGGCCCGCCGCCGCCACGCGGCCCGCCGCCGCCGCGCCGCCGTCGCCGCCGCCGCCGGCCGCCGCGCCACCCCCGGGGGGGGGGGGGTCGGGCCGGGTCGGCCCGGACCCGGACCCCCCCGTTTCGGACCAGTTTTGGTTTTTCGCTCATAACTTGAGCCTCGGACCTCCGAATGACGAACCGTCTGCGGCAACGCGATCCTTGGATCGAGACGGTCGTTTCGGTATATCACACTCAAGGTTTCGGTTTACTTTGAGTTCGGCCGGGTTGGTTCGTTCACGAAACCAACCGGGCCTTCGGAGCGGAAACACTCATATCTTGAGCTACGGACGTCCGATTGACGTGCCGTCAGACGCGTAGTGTTCCTCTTAGTGAGACGGATCTTTTGGCATACTCCGCCCGAGGTTTGGACGCAGGTGGAGTACGGTCGGGTTGGTTTTGCCTTAAAAAAACCAACCGGGCCCCGGAGACGAAAATGCCAATAACTCTCAGACCGGGCGTCCGATCGACGCGCCGTCTGTTGCGTTGAGTTCCTGTTGACGATACGGAACTTTTGGATACATCAACTTCGGTCTTCGTGACAGTTGATGTATCAGCCTCTCGGCTCGTGGAGCGGACCCTCCGTACGAGCTTGCTGTGTGCGGGAACCCTAGAGCTGGCTGCGACTGTTCTACTGCTACGACTGCTACTGTGACTTTGACGACGACAGTACAGAGATCCTGTGTGGATTGGACGACGAGAGTACAGAGATCCTGTGTGGATTGGACGACGACAGTACAGAGATCCTGTGTGGATTGGACGACGAGAGTACAGAGATCCTGTGTGGATTGGACGACGACAGTACAGAGATCCTGTGTGGATTTGACGACGACAGTACAGAGATCCTGTGTGGATTGGACGACGACAGTACAGAGATCCTGTGTGGATTCGACGACGACGACTACAGCACTCAGCGATCCTACGTGGATCAGTGCTACAGGTTCTGTGTGAGCCCGATCCTGTGTGGGTCCTTGCGCTCAGCGGTTCTGTGTGAGCCAGCGCCTACAGGTTCTGTGTGAGCCCGATCCTGTGTGGGTCTTCTGCGGGGGTTAGTTACCTATCGATCCTTCGTGGGTCCGACGACTTAGATGGATCAGTGATCATCTTTATCGTCCTTGAAGAAGTATACCTGTGTGAGCTGAATCCTGTTGTTTTCCTGTGTGGATTGTGTTGTGCAATCCTGTGTGGATTATATTTTGCTTCCCTTTGTGGATTACGTATACTTCCTGCGTGGACTGAGTTGTACTTGGGCTCGGAGGTTGGAGCGTATCTGAATTGATGACTTAGGTATATGTATGGGCATATACCTAAGCAGTGTCGGTTGTTACTTCGTGATTGTACTTTTCTTCGTGATTTATCCTTTGTGGATTTGAGAGACCTTCAGGGGTCTCGGGGTCCCTACTGAGTAGCTTATACTCACCCCTGCACGGGCTTTGCCCGCACTTCGTTGTGTTGGTTGCAGACGACGGACAGCGTTGACCTTAGCTGAGGCTTGCAGAGCGGGACGGTACCCGGAGGTGGACCACTGGGCGGGACGTGCTCGGAGCGGACGACGGGACCCGTGTAGCAGAGGAGCTATCTGTACCCACCCTTCAGGTGGGATTTCCAGTGGACAGCTCGGAGTTGCGGCCTTTACTTTTCAGTTGCTGTTTTTCCCTTTTCGAGTTGTACTTTACTTTCAGTTTGGGTTTGTATTCTGGCCCATTTACTTTTCCGCACTTTCAGTCATACTCTGTTTACTCTGTGGTGTGTGTTTACTTTTCAAAGGCAATGCCTTCCCTTTTTACCGGGAATTACGCCTTGGTGCTAGTCGCCAGCCCCTGGCCTATGGAAGGCGGGCTTGGGGTAGTCACGGCACGGACCCCGAGGGCGGGTCGTGACAAATTGGTATCAGAGGAGTTCGGTTCTACCGCGAACTCTGATCTTTTCTATGTTAAGCAATAATGTTTAGCGTATTGAGTGTGGTTATCAGTCCGGGGAGTCCAGTGTTGGTGCGGCGGCCGACGTATCCGTACACCAGGACCCTGACTTCTGATTTCCGACTTAATGCACGAAAACATTGATTGCGTGTGTGTTTCAAAGTTTTCTTTGTGATTACTTGTGTCAGCTCACCGGGTATACTGATCTGCTTTATGAAAGTCTCAAGTTTTCCTTGTGATTACTTGTGCCAGCTCACCAGGTATTCTGTTCTAACCGTGGCGCACCTGTTTCCTTTTCAGGATGGCCCCACGACGGCAGCCAGCTAGGGTTCCGAGAGTCGAGCGAGACGACAGCCCACCGAGCGACGAGGCCTCGGTGCAGGGCCCTTTTCCAGTAGTGGCACCGGCGGTAGCTTTACCCGCCGAGCCCCCGATGCTTCCAGCAGCAGCCGCTGACGATGCACGTCGCCTCAGCGCACTGCATGAGTTTCAGCGACAGCGACCGCCCAGGTTTCGCGGGGAGACGGATCCCCAGGCAGCAGAGGACTGGCTGGAGGCAGTGGTTCGAGTGTTTAGGCTAGTGAGGACACCAGCAGACCTCATGGTGATCCTCGCTGCGAGCCTACTACACGCAGCAGCAGGACGATGGTGGAGCTTGATGCTCCAGGTACACGATGAGGCATCTCTTCTCTGGACGGACTTCGAGAGCCTCTTCCGCTCTGAGTTCGTCCCGGCCACCCTTCGAGCGGTGCGCATCCAGGAGCTTCTACAGCTGCGGCAGGGCAGCATGACGGTCGCCCAGTACTCGGCGAGGTTTACCGATCTCTCGCGCTACTCGACCGACATGGTACGGGACCCATTCTTCCGGGCCCGGACCTTCGAGCAGGGTTTGAGACACGAGATCAGGGCATCGCTGATCTCCCTCAGCATACCGACTCAGACAGGAGTACTGGAGCGGGCTCTTCTGATCGAGAGCTTCCTTGCTGAGTCTACACCAGCACAGAGACCCACCGCAGGACGGCACGTGGCAGAGTCATCTGCAGCTGGCAGTCGACGAATGACTCAGGGGTCCAGACAGACCAGACCTCAGGGCACTGGCTCAGCAGTGCAGGGCACACAACGCGGAGCCAGTCTTTCGAGTGGAAGACAGTGCTATGCATGCGGCGGGCGAGGCCACATGGCTCGTGACTGCCCGACCCGCCATACGGAGGAGCAGCAGACGGTTGAGGAACCACCTAGGCAGAGGCAGAGGTTCGACCGTGGCGGTCTGCAGGAAGGAGGCGGACGAGGCAGAGGAGCTGGACGAGCAGCTGGTGGTGGCCGACGCTTTGAGGCTCTACCACCACCACCACCAGGAGGTCCACCCCGACCGCAGGGAAGAGCTCAGCTTCAGGCAGCCGAGGCCTTCGATCATGGAGCTCTGGGAGCCGATGGACAGGAGCAGAACTAGTGGTTACATCCTTTGTACTTCTGGTTCCTTGTTGCTTTTGTGTAGCGTCTTGTATTACGAGCTGCAATAATAAAAGACGCATACCTTGTGATGTTTTCGTTCCTGTCCTCTATCGTAATGTTACTAAGAGGTTCCAGTTTTGGCTGTTGACTTGACCCTCACTTGTGAGACATCTACTGGAGGAGACCCAGTTACCACACACTGATGCCGACAGTGTGACTCAACCCTTGGAGGCGAGAGTAACGGTTGAATCTCTTAGTAGTAGCGTCGAGGCCTTACGACGTCATCCTTAGTATGGATTAGTATCATCCATGTTAGGATTGACTGTTTTAGGCAAAGAATGTGGTTCATCCAGGGGATGAGACCAGGTTTCTCTTTTCGGCAAAGTAGAAATCTCGCAGCTCTTGTGGGACCAGAGATGGTCCGGGCCACGTCAGAAGAGGTCCATGTCATCCAGGAGCGGGTCCTACATGGACGATCGATTCCTCTTGTGCGCAACAGATGGCGGCACGAGAATCTCCAGGAGAGCACATGGGAGCGGGAGGCTCAGATGCGTGCTCAGTACCCTCTTTTGTTTCCCTAGTTTTTGATGTAGCTTTACGGGGACGTAAAGCCCTGAGGTGGGAGTAATGTAAAGACCCGTAAAATTCAAGGAAAATTTTTTCTTAATTTTCTTTAGAATTTTACAAGAGCGCGGTTTCAGACGGCATCTGATTCCGAGGCCCGGAGTGCCCGGAATTAATTTCCGAAGTTTGGCTCGGGTACGTTCAGTGAACGAACGAGCGGGATTTCCTAACTTTTGATCCGGTGCTCGGAATTGAAATCCGAGGGCACCGATGAACTCGCAGCGCCGGTATTCGCTTAATGAGACCTTTTCGGGAGTTGCGTTTGTTGCGGGTTGAGAGTTACGTTTTGGGGTTTTTCAGTTAAGTTAAATAAAATTTGTGTAATACAAATTTTGTTTTAACTTATTTAAAAACCTATCAAAGGTGGTTGGAAGTGGGACCCACACCCACTTAACCTCCCTTGGGAGGATTAAGTGTGGTGGGGCCCACACGAACCCCCTTTTCTTTTCAAATTCTCTCAACATACTTAACCCCCCTCTTTAATGGCTTAAGTTACTTAATTTAATTTTTGGGAGTTAACTCTTTTGAATTTCAAACATTTGAAATCCTTTTGAGTTGTGTGTTAATAAAATAAGTGGTATTCTTATTTTATTGAGGGTTCTTTGTTTGTCTTGGGAGAGCTTTCCCTTCATCTCCAAGCTCTGACGAAGAACGAAGAACGTCTTCATCCTCAACGAAGAACGACAACTCTTCGTCAAGAATCATCGACTCGGAGACCTAGTATCTTCGGACCTCTGCTTCCTCTTCGGACCTTCTTCGTCGGCAAACGAAGATCCGCCAACAACGTGTCGCATCGGACGTAAATCTTCGTCAACGGATTTGACGAACGACGACCGCGACGCCTGAATTCCGCGACGCCGTCTTCCGCGGAACGTAGAGGATTTCTTTGAATCTCAAACCCGAGGTAGGGGATGTTTTTATTAATTATTTTATTCCATTCCTGAATCGTGGATTTTAGCATGACTAAACGTGAGACTTTTTAGTTATGTTATTTGTTAACGCGAGGGGAGTCGGACCGCACGAACACGGCCGAAACCCCCTCCTTCGTTCATGTTGATTCATGCGGGTGGAAGCAAGAGGCGTGGTGCCGTCGCACCACGCGGATGAACATGCTTATGAATTCCGCAATACCGTCGCGCTTCGCCGAGGAGAGATTTCAAGAACGCGACGCCGTCGCGCCGCGTTGGGAGGATTCATGGCACGACGAAAGGGGCGCGGTGCCGTCGCACCGCGCCGGACGACGAACACCGCGGCCGGTTCCGGGCCGCGGTGAGACGAGGAGACCGCGGCCGGTTCCGGGCCGCGGCGGAAGGAAAGACCGGCGGCCGGGCCGCCGGCGTCGGAAGTCGAGGGCGGGACCGGAAATTCCGGTCCCGTTGGTAAAAACCGGCCGGCCAGCGGGCCGGCCGGATATCTTAAAAACCGGGGGAATAAAACCCCCGGCCGGTTCAATAAACCCCCCTCTTAATGAGGGGGGCGGATCAATTAAAGAAGGGGGGGGCAAAGCCCCCCCGGTTTGTTCCAGCCGGCCCCCACTTGCGGGGGCCGTTTCTTGTATTTGGCACGGCACAAGGCCGTGCCTCCTTTCAAAACCACGGGGGCAATTAAGCCCCCGGTTTGTGACTAAGCGGCCCCCACGTGCGGGGGCCGTTCCTTCAAAAATCGGCGCGGCTTTGCCGCGCCGCCTTCAATCAGCGGGGGCAATCAAGCCCCCCGCGTGACCACCCCGTGCGGCACCCGCCGCCGCCAGCGCGGCCCGCCGCTGCCGCCGCCACGCGGCCCGCCGCCGCCAGCGCGGCCCGCCGCTGCCGCCGCCACGCGGCCCGCCGCCGCCAGCGCGGCCCGCCGCTGCCGCCGCCACGCGGCCCGCCGCCGCCACGCGGCCCGCCGCCACCGCGCCACGCGGCCCGCCGCCGCCACGCGGCCCGCCGCCGCCACGCGGCCCGCCGCCGCCGCGCCGCCGTCGCCGCCGCCGCCGGCCGCCGCGCCACCCCCGGGGGGGGGGTCGGGCCGGGTCGGCCCGGACCCGGACCCCCCCGTTTCGGACCAGTTTTGGTTTTTCGCTCATAACTTGAGCCTCGGACCTCCGAATGACGAACCGTCTGCGGCAACGCGATCCTTGGATCGAGACGGTCGTTTCGGTATATCACACTCAAGGTTTCGGTTTACTTTGAGTTCGGCCGGGTTGGTTCGTTCACGAAACCAACCGGGCCTTCGGAGCGGAAACACTCATATCTTGAGCTACGGACGTCCGATTGACGTGCCGTCAGACGCGTAGTGTTCCTCTTAGTGAGACGGATCTTTTGGCATACTCCGCCCGAGGTTTGGACGCAGGTGGAGTACGGTCGGGTTGGTTTTGCCTTAAAAAAACCAACCGGGCCCCGGAGACGAAAATGCCAATAACTCTCAGACCGGGCGTCCGATCGACGCGCCGTCTGTTGCGTTGAGTTCCTGTTGACGATACGGAACTTTTGGATACATCAACTTCGGTCTTCGTGACAGTTGATGTATCAGCCTCTCGGCTCGTGGAGCGGACCCTCCGTACGAGCTTGCTGTGTGCGGGAACCCTAGAGCTGGCTGCGACTGTTCTACTGCTACGACTGCTACTGTGACTTTGACGACGACAGTACAGAGATCCTGTGTGGATTGGACGACGAGAGTACAGAGATCCTGTGTGGATTGGACGACGACAGTACAGAGATCCTGTGTGGATTGGACGACGAGAGTACAGAGATCCTGTGTGGATTGGACGACGACAGTACAGAGATCCTGTGTGGATTTGACGACGACAGTACAGAGATCCTGTGTGGATTGGACGACGACAGTACAGAGATCCTGTGTGGATTCGACGACGACGACTACAGCACTCAGCGATCCTACGTGGATCAGTGCTACAGGTTCTGTGTGAGCCCGATCCTGTGTGGGTCCTTGCGCTCAGCGGTTCTGTGTGAGCCAGCGCCTACAGGTTCTGTGTGAGCCCGATCCTGTGTGGGTCTTCTGCGGGGGTTAGTTACCTATCGATCCTTCGTGGGTCCGACGACTTAGATGGATCAGTGATCATCTTTATCGTCCTTGAAGAAGTATACCTGTGTGAGCTGAATCCTGTTGTTTTCCTGTGTGGATTGTGTTGTGCAATCCTGTGTGGATTATATTTTGCTTCCCTTTGTGGATTACGTATACTTCCTGCGTGGACTGAGTTGTACTTGGGCTCGGAGGTTGGAGCGTATCTGAATTGATGACTTAGGTATATGTATGGGCATATACCTAAGCAGTGTCGGTTGTTACTTCGTGATTGTACTTTTCTTCGTGATTTATCCTTTGTGGATTTGAGAGACCTTCAGGGGTCTCGGGGTCCCTACTGAGTAGCTTATACTCACCCCTGCACGGGCTTTGCCCGCACTTCGTTGTGTTGGTTGCAGACGACGGACAGCGTTGACCTTAGCTGAGGCTTGCAGAGCGGGACGGTACCCGGAGGTGGACCACTGGGCGGGACGTGCTCGGAGCGGACGACGGGACCCGTGTAGCAGAGGAGCTATCTGTACCCACCCTTCAGGTGGGATTTCCAGTGGACAGCTCGGAGTTGCGGCTTTTACTTTTCAGTTGCTGTTTTTCCCTTTTCGAGTTGTACTTTACTTTCAGTTTGGGTTTGTATTCTGGCCCATTTACTTTTCCGCACTTTCAGTCATACTCTGTTTACTCTGTGGTGTGTGTTTACTTTTCAAAGGCAATGCCTTCCCTTTTTACCGGGAATTACGCCTTGGTGCTAGTCGCCAGCCCCTGGCCTATGGAAGGCGGGCTTGGGGTAGTCACGGCACGGACCCCGAGGGCGGGTCGTGACAAATTGGTATCAGAGGAGTTCGGTTCTACCGCGAACTCTGATCTTTTCTATGTTAAGCAATAATGTTTAGCGTATTGAGTGTGGTTATCAGTCCGGGGAGTCCAGTGTTGGTGCGGCGGCCGACGTATCCGTACACCAGGACCCTGACTTCTGATTTCCGACTTAATGCACGAAAACATTGATTGCGTGTGTGTTTCAAAGTTTTCTTTGTGATTACTTGTGTCAGCTCACCGGGTATACTGATCTGCTTTATGAAAGTCTCAAGTTTTCCTTGTGATTACTTGTGCCAGCTCACCAGGTATTCTGTTCTAACCGTGGCGCACCTGTTTCCTTTTCAGGATGGCCCCACGACGGCAGCCAGCTAGGGTTCCGAGAGTCGAGCGAGACGACAGCCCACCGAGCGACGAGGCCTCGGTGCAGGGCCCTTTTCCAGTAGTGGCACCGGCGGTAGCTTTACCCGCCGAGCCCCCGATGCTTCCAGCAGCAGCCGCTGACGATGCACGTCGCCTCAGCGCACTGCATGAGTTTCAGCGACAGCGACCGCCCAGGTTTCGCGGGGAGACGGATCCCCAGGCAGCAGAGGACTGGCTGGAGGCAGTGGTTCGAGTGTTTAGGCTAGTGAGGACACCAGCAGACCTCATGGTGATCCTCGCTGCGAGCCTACTACACGCAGCAGCAGGACGATGGTGGAGCTTGATGCTCCAGGTACACGATGAGGCATCTCTTCTCTGGACGGACTTCGAGAGCCTCTTCCGCTCTGAGTTCGTCCCGGCCACCCTTCGAGCGGTGCGCATCCAGGAGCTTCTACAGCTGCGGCAGGGCAGCATGACGGTCGCCCAGTACTCGGCGAGGTTTACCGATCTCTCGCGCTACTCGACCGACATGGTACGGGACCCATTCTTCCGGGCCCGGACCTTCGAGCAGGGTTTGAGACACGAGATCAGGGCATCGCTGATCTCCCTCAGCATACCGACTCAGACAGGAGTACTGGAGCGGGCTCTTCTGATCGAGAGCTTCCTTGCTGAGTCTACACCAGCACAGAGACCCACCGCAGGACGGCACGTGGCAGAGTCATCTGCAGCTGGCAGTCGACGAATGACTCAGGGGTCCAGACAGACCAGACCTCAGGGCACTGGCTCAGCAGTGCAGGGCACACAACGCGGAGCCAGTCTTTCGAGTGGAAGACAGTGCTATGCATGCGGCGGGCGAGGCCACATGGCTCGTGACTGCCCGACCCGCCATACGGAGGAGCAGCAGACGGTTGAGGAACCACCTAGGCAGAGGCAGAGGTTCGACCGTGGCGGTCTGCAGGAAGGAGGCGGACGAGGCAGAGGAGCTGGACGAGCAGCTGGTGGTGGCCGACGCTTTGAGGCTCTACCACCACCACCACCAGGAGGTCCACCCCGACCGCAGGGAAGAGCTCAGCTTCAGGCAGCCGAGGCCTTCGATCATGGAGCTCTGGGAGCCGATGGACAGGAGCAGAACTAGTGGTTACATCCTTTGTACTTCTGGTTCCTTGTTGCTTTTGTGTAGCGTCTTGTATTACGAGCTGCAATAATAAAAGACGCATACCTTGTGATGTTTTCGTTCCTGTCCTCTATCGTAATGTTACTAAGAGGTTCCAGTTTTGGCTGTTGACTTGACCCTCACTTGTGAGACATCTACTGGAGGAGACCCAGTTACCACACACTGATGCCGACAGTGTGACTCAACCCTTGGAGGCGAGAGTAACGGTTGAATCTCTTAGTAGTAGCGTCGAGGCCTTACGACGTCATCCTTAGTATGGATTAGTATCATCCATGTTAGGATTGACTGTTTTAGGCAAAGAATGTGGTTCATCCAGGGGATGAGACCAGGTTTCTCTTTTCGGCAAAGTAGAAATCTCGCAGCTCTTGTGGGACCAGAGATGGTCCGGGCCACGTCAGAAGAGGTCCATGTCATCCAGGAGCGGGTCCTACATGGACGATCGATTCCTCTTGTGCGCAACAGATGGCGGCACGAGAATCTCCAGGAGAGCACATGGGAGCGGGAGGCTCAGATGCGTGCTCAGTACCCTCTTTTGTTTCCCTAGTTTTTGATGTAGCTTTACGGGGACGTAAAGCCCTGAGGTGGGAGTAATGTAAAGACCCGTAAAATTCAAGGAAAATTTTTTCTTAATTTTCTTTAGAATTTTACAAGAGCGCGGTTTCAGACGGCATCTGATTCCGAGGCCCGGAGTGCCCGGAATTAATTTCCGAAGTTTGGCTCGGGTACGTTCAGTGAACGAACGAGCGGGATTTCCTAACTTTTGATCCGGTGCTCGGAATTGAAATCCGAGGGCACCGATGAACTCGCAGCGCCGGTATTCGCTTAATGAGACCTTTTCGGGAGTTGCGTTTGTTGCGGGTTGAGAGTTACGTTTTGGGGTTTTTCAGTTAAGTTAAATAAAATTTGTGTAATACAAATTTTGTTTTAACTTATTTAAAAACCTATCAAAGGTGGTTGGAAGTGGGACCCACACCCACTTAACCTCCCTTGGGAGGATTAAGTGTGGTGGGGCCCACACGAACCCCCTTTTCTTTTCAAATTCTCTCAACATACTTAACCCCCCTCTTTAATGGCTTAAGTTACTTAATTTAATTTTTGGGAGTTAACTCTTTTGAATTTCAAACATTTGAAATCCTTTTGAGTTGTGTGTTAATAAAATAAGTGGTATTCTTATTTTATTGAGGGTTCTTTGTTTGTCTTGGGAGAGCTTTCCCTTCATCTCCAAGCTCTGACGAAGAACGAAGAACGTCTTCATCCTCAACGAAGAACGACAACTCTTCGTCAAGAATCATCGACTCGGAGACCTAGTATCTTCGGACCTCTGCTTCCTCTTCGGACCTTCTTCGTCGGCAAACGAAGATCCGCCAACAACGTGTCGCATCGGACGTAAATCTTCGTCAACGGATTTGACGAACGACGACCGCGACGCCTGAATTCCGCGACGCCGTCTTCCGCGGAACGTAGAGGATTTCTTTGAATCTCAAACCCGAGGTAGGGGATGTTTTTATTAATTATTTTATTCCATTCCTGAATCGTGGATTTTAGCATGACTAAACGTGAGACTTTTTAGTTATGTTATTTGTTAACGCGAGGGGAGTCGGACCGCACGAACACGGCCGAAACCCCCTCCTTCGTTCATGTTGATTCATGCGGGTGGAAGCAAGAGGCGTGGTGCCGTCGCACCACGCGGATGAACATGCTTATGAATTCCGCAATACCGTCGCGCTTCGCCGAGGAGAGATTTCAAGAACGCGACGCCGTCGCGCCGCGTTGGGAGGATTCATGGCACGACGAAAGGGGCGCGGTGCCGTCGCACCGCGCCGGACGACGAACACCGCGGCCGGTTCCGGGCCGCGGTGAGACGAGGAGACCGCGGCCGGTTCCGGGCCGCGGCGGAAGGAAAGACCGGCGGCCGGGCCGCCGGCGTCGGAAGTCGAGGGCGGGACCGGAAATTCCGGTCCCGTTGGTAAAAACCGGCCGGCCAGCGGGCCGGCCGGATATCTTAAAAACCGGGGGAATAAAACCCCCGGCCGGTTCAATAAACCCCCCTCTTAATGAGGGGGGCGGATCAATTAAAGAAGGGGGGGGCAAAGCCCCCCCGGTTTGTTCCAGCCGGCCCCCACTTGCGGGGGCCGTTTCTTGTATTTGGCACGGCACAAGGCCGTGCCTCCTTTCAAAACCACGGGGGCAATTAAGCCCCCGGTTTGTGACTAAGCGGCCCCCACGTGCGGGGGCCGTTCCTTCAAAAATCGGCGCGGCAAAGCCGCGCCGCCTTCAATCAGCGGGGGCAATCAAGCCCCCCGCGTGACCACCCCGTGCGGCACCCGCCGCCGCCAGCGCGGCCCGCCGCTGCCGCCGCCACGCGGCCCGCCGCCGCCAGCGCGGCCCGCCGCTGCCGCCGCCACGCGGCCCGCCGTCGCCAGCGCGGCCCGCCGCTGCCGCCGCCACGCGGCCCGCCGCCGCCACGCGGCCCGCCGCCACCGCGCCACGCGGCCCGCCGCCGCCACGCGGCCCGCCGCCGCCACGCGGCCCGCCGCCGCCGCGCCGCCGTCGCCGCCGCCGCCGGCCGCCGCGCCGCCGCCGCGCCACCCCCGGGGGGGGGGGGGTCGGGCCGGGTCGGCCCGGACCCGGACCCCCCCGTTTCGGACCAGTTTTGGTTTTTCGCTCATAACTTGAGCCTCGGACCTCCGAATGACGAACCGTCTGCGGCAACGCGATCCTTGGATCGAGACGGTCGTTTCGGTATATCACACTCAAGGTTTCGGTTTACTTTGAGTTCGGCCGGGTTGGTTCGTTCACGAAACCAACCGGGCCTTCGGAGCGGAAACACTCATATCTTGAGCTACGGACGTCCGATTGACGTGCCGTCAGACGCGTAGTGTTCCTCTTAGTGAGACGGATCTTTTGGCATACTCCGCCCGAGGTTTGGACGCAGGTGGAGTACGGTCGGGTTGGTTTTGCCTTAAAAAAACCAACCGGGCCCCGGAGACGAAAATGCCAATAACTCTCAGACCGGGCGTCCGATCGACGCGCCGTCTGTTGCGTTGAGTTCCTGTTGACGATACGGAACTTTTGGATACATCAACTTCGGTCTTCGTGACAGTTGATGTATCAGCCTCTCGGCTCGTGGAGCGGACCCTCCGTACGAGCTTGCTGTGTGCGGGAACCCTAGAGCTGGCTGCGACTGTTCTACTGCTACGACTGCTACTGTGACTTTGACGACGACAGTACAGAGATCCTGTGTGGATTGGACGACGAGAGTACAGAGATCCTGTGTGGATTGGACGACGACAGTACAGAGATCCTGTGTGGATTGGACGACGAGAGTACAGAGATCCTGTGTGGATTGGACGACGACAGTACAGAGATCCTGTGTGGATTTGACGACGACAGTACAGAGATCCTGTGTGGATTGGACGACGACAGTACAGAGATCCTGTGTGGATTCGACGACGACGACTACAGCACTCAGCGATCCTACGTGGATCAGTGCTACAGGTTCTGTGTGAGCCCGATCCTGTGTGGGTCCTTGCGCTCAGCGGTTCTGTGTGAGCCAGCGCCTACAGGTTCTGTGTGAGCCCGATCCTGTGTGGGTCTTCTGCGGGGGTTAGTTACCTATCGATCCTTCGTGGGTCCGACGACTTAGATGGATCAGTGATCATCTTTATCGTCCTTGAAGAAGTATACCTGTGTGAGCTGAATCCTGTTGTTTTCCTGTGTGGATTGTGTTGTGCAATCCTGTGTGGATTATATTTTGCTTCCCTTTGTGGATTACGTATACTTCCTGCGTGGACTGAGTTGTACTTGGGCTCGGAGGTTGGAGCGTATCTGAATTGATGACTTAGGTATATGTATGGGCATATACCTAAGCAGTGTCGGTTGTTACTTCGTGATTGTACTTTTCTTCGTGATTTATCCTTTGTGGATTTGAGAGACCTTCAGGGGTCTCGGGGTCCCTACTGAGTAGCTTATACTCACCCCTGCACGGGCTTTGCCCGCACTTCGTTGTGTTGGTTGCAGACGACGGACAGCGTTGACCTTAGCTGAGGCTTGCAGAGCGGGACGGTACCCGGAGGTGGACCACTGGGCGGGACGTGCTCGGAGCGGACGACGGGACCCGTGTAGCAGAGGAGCTATCTGTACCCACCCTTCAGGTGGGATTTCCAGTGGACAGCTCGGAGTTGCGGCCTTTACTTTTCAGTTGCTGTTTTTCCCTTTTCGAGTTGTACTTTACTTTCAGTTTGGGTTTGTATTCTGGCCCATTTACTTTTCCGCACTTTCAGTCATACTCTGTTTACTCTGTGGTGTGTGTTTACTTTTCAAAGGCAATGCCTTCCCTTTTTACCGGGAATTACGCCTTGGTGCTAGTCGCCAGCCCCTGGCCTATGGAAGGCGGGCTTGGGGTAGTCACGGCACGGACCCCGAGGGCGGGTCGTGACAATGCCCACACCTCATTGTGTTGGTTGCAGACGACATGCAGTGCTGACGGAGGCCGAGTGTTCGAGAACTGGGTGGTACTCGGAGGTGGACCACACGATGAGTCAATACCCGGAGGTGGACCACACGACAAGTCAGTATCCGGAGGTGGACTTCACGACAAGACGACACACGGAGGAGGTTGACGGGAGAGAGCATTGTGGATTCTATCTGTACCAAACCTTCAGGTAGGACCGTGTTGGACGATCCAGGAGCTGCGCTATCTGTACCTACCTTTTAGGTAGGATCCAAGGAGGAAGGCCCAAGAGTTTCTTCCTTTATACCTTCTATTTGTCTATTATATTGTACTTTCGTTCAGTTGTAGTTGTACTTTTAGTTGGATTTGTATTCTAGCCCATTTACTTTTCAACACATTGTTTTGTACTTAGTGTTTTACTTCCTCTTATACTCTGTGGTGTTTTTTTTACATCAATAAAGGAAATTCCTTCCCAGTAATATGGATTTACACCTTTGGTGCTAGTCTCCACCCCTTGGCCTATGGAAGGCGGGCTTGGGGTAGTCACGACATGGGCCCCGAGGACGGGTCGTGACATGTAGCCAATGCGCTGAGCCGAAAGTCACGTAGTGATTCTTTGCATGAATCTAGTGATTCCTGGAGTGTAATGGAAGAACTATCAGCATTACATCTTGATATGGGAGAAGTTGGGGGTAGAGGATGTCTTATTCCGATGATGGTACAACCATCCCTGATGCAGAAGTTAGGAGAGTCCCAGTTGGGGGATCTAGAGGTGGAAGTCTGGAGAGACCGAGTTTTTTGTGGTGAGGCACCTGATGTTTAGTCTGAGAATGAAAACGCAGAGTGTTGCATCATAGGAGGATTATTGTTCCTTTGATGATGCATGATACGGTCCTCAAAGAGTCCCATAGTTCACCTTTAGCGGTACATCCTATCGTTACTAGGATGTATCGATCCTTGAAGAGTCAGTTTTGGTGGCCTGGGATGAAGCGTGCAGTTGCAGTGTTTGTGTCTTTATATTTAGTCAGTCATAAGGTTAATGGAGAACACCATGTTCCAGGTGGTCATCTTCATCCATTAGATATTCCTCAGTGGAAGTGGGAGTACATATCAATGGACTTCGTTACTGGTATACCTCGAGCTCTGGGAGGACGTGATGCTATTTGGGTTTTAGTGGTTTGTTTAACAAAATCATCAAACTTTATAGAAATCAAAGGGTAATTCTCAATGGAATTTTGGTCGATGCATTATGTAGAAGAGGTGGTGAGACATCATGGAGTCCCTAGGACGATCATTTCTGATCGAGATCCTCATTTTACCTCCAGGGTGTGGATAGGCCTTCAACATGGTTTCTGTTCTCATCTCTTACTTAGCATTTCGTTTCATCATAAAATAGATGGTCAGACAAAGAAAACCATCCAATCTCTTGAATACATGTTACACTCTTGTGTTATGGATTTTGGAGGCTCATGGATAAGGCACTTACCCTTGGTGGAGACCTCTTAAAATAATACTTTTCACTCCACCATCATCATTGATCCATTTTAAGAATTGTATGGTCGGCCTTTATGTTCTCTGTTGTGCTAGACTGGGGTCGGAGATTCAGCAATTCTCAAACCAAAACTAGTGCAGAATACAACAGAGACGGTTCAGGTGATTCGTGAGAGGATGAAGACATCACCTGATTGTCAGAAAGCATATGTTGATCAAATAAGGAGACCCTTAGAGTTCAATGTTGGGGATCAAGTGTTTCTGAAGGTGGCTAACCGTCGTGGGAATGCAGGTTTGGATGTGGATGTAGGCTTTATCCCCAGTATATTGGGCCTTTCCAGGTGTTAGCTCATGTTGGAGCTATGGCGAATCGAGTAGCACTTCCCCCTCAGATGAGTCGGCTACAAGATGTTTTCCATGTATCACAGCTCCATCGTTAACTTCATTACAACTCTCACATCATTGATTAGGGAGAGATCGATGTTGATGATGATGCAACATTTGTGGAGAGAACTATGGAGATCCAGGACTGCAAGGAGAAGGTGTTTCATGGGTGTTCTACTCCTTTAGTTCATGTATGGTGGCGACACAGTGGCTTGGATGAGAGTACTTGGGAATGTGAGTCACAGATACGTGCTCAGTACCAATATTTGTTTGATGTTTAACTCTTTTCATGTATCATTTTTGGTGACGTGGTTATGAAACTTTCATGTTTATGAGATGGTTTCCTTTGATTCTTTTGTGGCTTACTCTCTTTTGAGAGGTATCTCGAAGGGTGGTTGTTCAGACCCTGTTTCTTTTCACATTGGGTGGGTTTTGGATTATCGAGGATGAGAATGTTTTGAGAGGTATCTGATGTAATGGACCAGACCTCTCTAGTTCATTACATTGTGAAAATGCAATGTTAGAGGTGTTATGGGAGGTTAAGGTGAGTTGTGGTGAATTTGGGTGGACTTTTAAGGGAAACTAAAGGGCCATAGCATTCGCATGGGAGGCACACGGTTTGTCTAAACAGTGTGGAAAACCGTGCATGGTTGGTGTTGGAGGTAGCGGCTAACACATGGTTAGCGCATGATTTATCTAACGATGCGGCCTAACCATTCGAGTAGTGTTGACGAGGCAGTAGTGACTGCACAATGAGCACACGGTTCATCTAACATTGCAAGAAAACCATGCAGGAACTTAAATCTATATCCTAAAATTGTGGATCTCAACCTTTTTGCCTCTAACTTGCTCGTTTAATCCCCTGAGCATCCATAACACTAGATTACCCTTCCTGGATGGTAGGATATCCTCTCAATATCATTATTGAGGCGATCTGAAGGCTTCTCTTTCAAATCGAAGCCGGTTTCTTGAGGTATGTGATCGTTCATGTTTGGTTTCGTAGATATACTTAGATCAATGACTGTTATGGGTATATCTATGCGTGTGGATGTCAAATATGATGATATTTGGTCTTGATCTTTCTAGGAGGAGATATCTAAAGCATGGTTATAGAGAATTGACCCTTGTTTCTTGAGCGTTCTTCGACCGTTGTGGTTTTCGTCAAAAACCATTGAGGTAGGGGGTTCGTTGCTTCTCATTCTTTTACATGCTACTGTATTGTTAGCATGTTTAATACCTCTGGAAGACCATGGAATTTACATAATAAATATTTTTAACCGGATAATGAAATTGTATCGATCATATTTTATTTCCTATTATTTTTCTAGATGGAGTAATATCTATTCTTGCTTTGCTTAGCTGTTGTCCTTGGTGGAAATCGGTAAAGAATGTAAACCGTGACTAATTGATATTTTTTTGGCTAAAGATAAAGAGGCATGTGAACGAATATGGTTCTTATTGTAATTTGATGTTAATAAAATTGGAATAGTAAGCATGTATAATCATTTGTGATAGCTTATTGGTTAGGTTCCCGATTTTGGAACCAACGGATTATAAATCTTTTAACTCATGATGGTTTAATGATTTGATTGTTTGATAATACATTGAAGGGTTATGATTTACCCTCTTGATTGTAAAAGGTCCAAGATCCCAATTGATGTGATTTTTCCTTTCCTGCTGCTTGTGTTGTGATGTGATCTAGGTTGGTTGTTGTGATATGTGGGTGAATAAAGGCCTTTTGGTTGTGGCAGCAGATGACACCTAGAGTAGTGAGATGCATTGGTTTATGAATGTGGGTGTCGATGAGGACAACCGGTATGATGTAATTGGTTCGATGTGATTGTTGGATGCTTGCTGTTTCTTTTGGATGATTGTCTGCTTTACTTTTACCCACTTCTCAAGGTAGCTGGTCTTGCATACCCTTCTTCCGAATGAGGCGAAGACACATGGGGTATGCCATGTGCATTCCATTTTTATCATTTCCAAGGAGGATTCTTATATGATCTTACTTCAGGTGGCAAGGAATCGACGAGTAGTACATCTACTCACCATGTTGAGCCTCTTGTGTTAGTACTATAGAGTAATTTTCTAGAATGCCCTGGAAAATGGGAAAGTGTTTCTGTAATAAATTTTTTATTAAATGGTGTTAACCCATGGGGTTGGTTTTTGCTGAAACGTAATGATGAGGCTATAATTTTAAGGTGACAATGGAATTTTTGTGTGATGATAATGAAACTTAATGTGGATTTATTCATGTTAAATTAATGTTTAAATAATTAGTTAACCTATAATGAAATTGATAAAAAGGGAATGAAGTAATCTAATGAAGCTCTTCAAATGGTTGTGTGCTTAAAGGATACCTATTCTTAGAAGTGGCATCCCGGAGTCTGAGAGATGTTATCTGTATTTGTTACTAAGACTAGGTTATGCCCATAGTGTGGTTGTAAGTTATAATATATTTTGTACTTTTTGTGTTTCTATATGCCACTCCAACCTTTCAGTAAGGAAAACTGACACCCCATGTATTATAAGACCTAGGGTGAATTTTCCCTAACATTCTGGTGGGAGGATGAATATATGAATACCCCCTTTGGCCCCTCTGTCTTCTCTTGGTAGATACTTGTGCCATTAGGCACATTAGTTATTTTTTCCTATATATATGTGTAGAGGGATGTAATGTCTTGTGGTTATTCACAAAAATATATTCCGGATATAGTATCCTATGGAATACTATAGGTTTAACGTGTAATGGTTGTGATGTCTTGAGGATCCTTACTCAGCGTATGGGATGTAAACTGCTTGAGGTATAATACCTGACACATGATACACAATATGCGAGCTGTTGTGGCTCCCGAAAACTACTTGGTTTCTTTTGGTTGTGAGGATGGTGTGGTGATTCACCCAGGTGTCTACAGGCATGCCTTTATGGTGCTTGAGGTGTAGATTGTGGTGCTTCGCCCAGGTGTCTGCGGGAAAGCCTTTTTTGAGAGAGATGCTTATGACGTGCGACATTTGGGAAATGTGGAAAACTAGTGGGGAAGTAGTAGCGAGGTACCCTTGATATTATTTATTATATGCTATATTCATTTATGAGTTACTTGGTGAGATTACTGATGGTGATTTTTGGGAACTTATTATACCTATTTAGGTGAGGAGTTAGTTTCACTTGTTGTTCACTGTGCTTTAGAATGCTCTCTTTACTTTTGTACGAGAGGCTTCGGGGAGTAACCTATTGAGTATACTGTTATTCTCACCCTATGTATATATAATTTTTTTTCCAGGTCACTTGGAGTAGGTTGGAGATCAATCTAGTTTCTACTAGTTTGTGGTTGTAGGAGTTGTTCAGGCATGTGGTTGCTACTGTTTTTACATAATTTTGGGTAAATGAATTTTCTCCCCTTTTTGTTGTAGTACTTTTGCATGACATTCCATTTGTGCACTTGGTTTTCTTTTTTATTTCCAGTTATGAGTTGGAGTTGATTAATGTCTATCTTATCTCTCTTTTCTGCATGTGTTCTCTTAGAGGGAAATGCATCCCATTTGTTTGTTACTATACCCTCGGTGCTAGTCACCAACCCAGGGCCTACTAGAGGAGGGACTCGGGAGTCATTATCTCCCTTCTCACATTGCCCGCCCTGGAGGTGTACTTTTGTGGGGAGAGGATCGTGAAATTATTTGAACTAAATCAAGTTAATTTAATAAACATCATCAATATTCTTACTCTTTCTCTCCCTCTCTATTATTATATAACCGAATGTATCATTTGTAAGTTTCCAATTTAAAACCATCATGGATGTTGAAGTTTGGTTCTTCAATTTCTCCTTCATTATTGGAAATAAAACAATTTAAATGGCTGAAACATAGTACAATTAATTTATTATTACATATTTAGTATTCATTAACCACTATACATACATATTATCAAATTATATGACAAAATTAGTTCCTAATAAACAAAATACTGCTAAAATAATCTAAGTGAATGTCATTAATATTTCATCTAACCATTCATCCTCATTCCAAGTAAACAAATTATTGAAATGAACATTAACACTTATTTTGTTCAAAAATAATATGTAATTTAAATTCTACAGATTTACATCCATTCATCACCAACATCCATACTCACATACAAATATACCAATCATGAAAAACCTTTTAAATGAACACTCTGGAATGAAGAAATTCAATCTTATAACTTATAAATAGTGGAATAATGAACTTAATAAAAATTATAAAAAACTAAATACATGACTAATATGTTCTTAAGTAAGTAATTAATAAGTCTGATTGCATATTCTAGGAACTTATGTTCAAGAGAAGAACACATTCAAACATAATTTAAGGATATTTTCATCTCACTTCCATTTTTGTAAGATATTCCGTAATCACCATGATTACATGTGTATTGTTCATGTATACTGAAAATTAATGTTTCCTATAATTAATAAATATATTTTAATGATGTTCATTTTATCATTTGATGATCGTTAAATTTTGGGAAAATGATTCAATCAATAACAAAATTATAAGTGTTTTTTCACCAGAACGTACATTTTCATTTGGGTTACTATTATTCTATAAATAACATAGTTAAAATCATATGTATAATTATGTCCTGAAAATGATTTATGTTTGAGTTTTCTATAAATTTTTACCAACCAAAATCATTCCTTATTTTATGGGTATTTACACTTTTTAAAAGGGCCTTTAAATATTATTTATGAAATACAAACCTGATTAAATGGGAATTTCTCAAATTATTACCTATATTAAAGAGAAAAAATATAATATATTTAAATTCATATTTTTCTTTCTAAAATACAATATTTTAACATGAAAGTTATATTTTGTTTATTTTCTGGTTTTATAATATAAAACATATCTTTATGATTTTTAATCTCTTAAATGAATTCCTGAAACCACAATAAAATTATTTAATTCTAAATATGATTAAAAAAACCTTTTTTAAAATTTCACTTCAGTGGGAAAACTTTTATGACAAAAAAATAATTTACACACTCATACAACTTCTTTTCTAGGATATAAATGTTTACAATACATATTTCATTAAAAATACAATAAAACTATTTATTCTAAAGTAAAAAAGGATTTTTCTCGTCTCAAATTATCTTTTTTAAGATATACACAATGTTCACCACTAATTACTAGCATGTGGTGTATGTACTGACCTTTACTATATAATATCAAGAGTCTCTTTATTATCATTATATTATAAGGTATTATGACTTTAATGTTTCAAGGTGTTATAAGACACATTGTAATATTTAAGGATTATTTCCTTAAGAAAATTTCAATGGTATAATTTAAATGAATCTTATCTATTTAAAAATTCTTTTTGAATCATGTTCGTCCTTGAACTGTATCATTCATGATATTATATAAAATATTTAATTGAATTTTTTATAATTAGTTTTACTGTGAATTTTATATCTTAAAACAATTGAACAATTAACACTGAATGGTTAGAGTTTATGATTAATGCTCACTCAAAGATATTAACATTTCATATTTTATCATTAATTTGAATGTATATGTTGTTTATATTTATCCATGTTCATATGAAAAAATACAATGTACATAGTCTGTGTTGAGTGGGCCCTGATATTACCCATCGATGCGTCGGTAGGTCTCATTAGACAAACTATGATTTTGGCACACGACCATGACAAAATGATTATTTATAGTCTTGGCCCGAGAACTAGATAGTATGGATAAGATGTCCCACATTTTTCATTTCCTCGCTATGAAACTTCTATTTACGGTTCATGTTTTTATTCATCTAGTAGAATACCCCTGTTTATGGTAATATTTATTCAGCTCTTATTACTTCCATAATGTTTTAATTATTTTGTTAAAGGAATATGTTTTTCTTTATTCATTATTACTAATGTTTATGATATCATATTTTTTGCTGTATTTCATACCCTTATTGTGCGTTTGACCTCACCCATTTCTAATGATTCATTTTCTTGGGACATGATGATGTTTCTTATGAATTACATGCATGTATTAACAATGAGTTTTGGATGTTCTCAATAAACCTTTTATGATGATTTATTACATTATGTAGTAATGTTGAACCAATGTACGCATATGAGTTTCAAAAACTACTAAACAAATCGGTCCTTCAGGATTTCATTCCTTGTAAACAAGCCGATATAAGAAAATAATGCATCGACTATGGGATTCTGGGTACGGTGCATCATAGTTTTTATCAAAGGATGTTTAGTATAAATCATCGAAACGAGATTTAGAAAACATAGATTATGGGACACATACCAATGATAGTCTATGAGGATAAACATACAAGAACATATTGGATTCATGTTTAGGAATATATTATGTTGATATTAATTGAAAATACATCAATTTCTAGAAACTACAAGTAGATGTGGATCTGTAACAGATGTACCTAGGAGTGAAAACATCGATAAAGAGTTTCGAGCTTAACCAGGGGTATCATGGAACATGACAATTAGTATTACTATGCACCGAGTTTAACACACCTGGGGGATATGCTTAGGATATTTAAAATTTCATTTTAACCACCATTACAATGGATTTATTCCCGCAATGTAACCAAATAATATGGTTCTAGGATTTACACTGCATAAATTTATGTTATGTGTTCGACCATGTTTAGAGTCACAAATTTCTCACAATGTAATGAGATAATATATAATATGGAATTTACTATTAATGGTGCCTATTAGATGAAATGATAACTTTGTCATTGCACGTGATGTGATGAGTAAGAAGGATCATATCTCTAACGGTCTCAAGACATCATTTCAACGTATGATTGTCTCCAAATTATACTCATCATATTGGGAAATAATATCATATGTTGAAAAGGTATTTAAATACTTCTCGATGTCCAATGGATTTGATGTGATGAAAAAAGAAGAAGATGATGGTAGGGAAAAACAGATAATAGAATTAAAGGAAACATGTATTTTCCCACATGTAATAACTGTGGAAGGGAACACCTTGGTATATGCTTGAGGGGAAAATGAGTATACTTCATGTGAGGAGAAAAAGGAAAACATGCTCATTATTTAATGACAAGGATAGAATATTTCTATATTCAATGAATCAGCTACAATGAGATGTGACACTATGCGAATCAGTGTCCCAATCGTCAAAGAAATATTCCCCAAATGATGATTTTAGATAACCATCAAGTTATGATGCTACTGCAGATGAAATATAATGATCAATAGGCCAAGTCAAGAATCATGCCATTATACTATTTTTTTAGTAATGTACAAGTTGTATGAATTATGAGACATATGGGTATTTTATTGTAGTAATCTTTCATTAAGGATTTCAGTTCATATGATTATTGGAACAATGGAGTAGTGATTCAGTAGAATGTTAAACGTTTTAGAGATACAAATTTGATTAAGGTAAATACAACCCGTAATATATATCTGTATTGAGATAATGATGATGAAATGATTGATTCCGATAAATATTAAATACATTTTAACTACTTATTGTCATGTCTAGAATTGGTCTATGCTATCATCGATGGAGTGTACCACACTTATTTGTTTATTAAATATATAAAACAGCATGTACCTTACATAATTAACATATATGAATGAATGTTCCAAATATGGTTTTTACAGTAATTGAAGTTATTGTCATATTTAAGGAGGAACCGTGATGATGTTACTCACATGATTGGAATGTGAATTTTAGAGCTGCATGATATTGATTAATGGTTAATGATATTTTTATCATGGAAATTTATAGATCTTCAATATAATGTGTTGAATCATTAAATTTTTAATATTAATCATTTTCGAAATTTTTTAAGTTGATCATGGTATGAGGTAATATAATTTAATGTATCTACAAGATGATTTTATTATTCTTCCTTGATCATATTTTAAAATTATAATGCATTCTGTTGTATTCACTAATGCATTTCCATATCCTCTTATTAATAGAATATTTTAACCATATTCTTGATGTGGGATTCCCATCATGGAATTTTCATGTATCTACCATTAAATTTTTATTTCAATTTCGAATTTCAAAGGTAAAATTTTTATAAGGAGGGGAAAATTTTACACCATATGAATTTAAAAATATATTTAATATAGATTCCATGAAACACTATGTCTCTAAAAAACACCACTTTTTTATAACCTAGCCATGTAAGCATAATTGTTCCACCTCACTGATTTGAATTTTGGAAAACTAACATACACAATTTCATTTGGTAATATATGTAAAGTCTCATAAGACAAAATTATTTTTTTGGTGAATAGTAACATAACCTTATGAATAGTGTCAATGGATTATAAATATCATTGAATAGTAAATTTTATAAAAAAATAGAGACTTCACCCATGAATTTATAAATAAATTTTAGAAATCAGAAAAATGAAAAAACGATCATTGTATATGTTTTAGAATTTTTTTATTAAATATATATATTTAAATTAGAATTTTCTTATTAATTTAATAATTTAAAATGTAAATGTACTTCCATACAATTTAATCATAAATTATTTCATATTTTATAAGGGTTAAATGATAATTTTATGTAACCCTGTTTAATTTATCAAGGTGTTGTAAAATGAGTTAGTGTTTTAAAGTTGTTTTTTGGAATAAAATATAATTTTATTCATATTGTTATTTTTTCAAAATCGAGTTCATTTTTTATTTCTACGTGTCGTGAATGGTTTAGGATAAATTTTTTATATATTTCTGAAATTCATGAATTTTTGAAGTAAAGTGAAATACGATTAAATACCGTATATTCAAATTAGATGTAAAATGCACAATTTATGACGTCCTAAGTGATGTAAGGAAACTTGTTTAGAACCCACTTTCCCATATAAATAATAGGGGTCACCTGAAACAACCCTATTGGTTGTCTTGAGGGAATTAATAAAATAACAAATAAAATATTCAAAATTCACTCCTCTCCTCCGCTATAAAAATCCCCATAACTCCCTCTACCCATCTATCCTATAAGCCTTGATTCTCCTAAAAGTTATGCTTAAAATACCTTTACATAGTCACTCCCAATGTATATGAAGATAGTTTGATTTCAAAAAGACCAAACTCTTCACATTAATAGATTTCAAGGAGGTGGAATCAAGAGGCAAATTCATATTTTATTTCATTCATTTTCATTTCATGTTCATTTCTATTGTTATCTTATCCTCACATCCTCTATCCAAATGACCATGATAATTCCAGTATAATTAATATAATATAATTATATCATTGTTAATGGATGAAACATCTTCATTATTCTTACTATTCTTGTATTTTTTATAAATGAAAGTATCGTCTACGAGGTTCTAATTTACAACCTAAGTGGATGACAAAGTTTAGTTCTTCAGTTTATACTTAATTACATGTAATAACAAAATATTTATCTATGAAAGAAACTATAATATATTTATTATAACTAATTTAATATTCAAGAACCTGTATACGTACATATTATTCAATCATATGACAAAACTAGTTACTAATAATTCAAATACCGCTAAAATAATGTAAGTGAATGTCCTTAATATTTCATCGAATGATTGATCCTAATTATTTGTAACGAAATTCAATAAATCGCTATTTATACATTTCTATGCTCATAAACAATATTTAATTTAAATTCTGTATATTTACACCCATTCCACATGATCATATATACTCATATACAAATATAATGATCAATAAAACCAAGGAAACGAACACTCTGGAAAGATGAAATTCTATATTATAACATATCAATTTGGAGATGATGAACTTAAAAAAATTATGATAAAATAAATAAATTTCCATTAGTTTATAAATTAATTTATTAATAAATCTAATTTCTTATTCCATGACTTTAATATCAAGAGAATAACACATTTTTACTTTAGTTAAGGGTTTCTTCATCTCACATCCAATTTTTGTGAGATATTCCGTAATCACTGCTATTAATTTTTTAGGATGTATGTATAATTATAATTTATGTTTAATATCATAAATATATTTATTTTATTTATATTCAATTTATCATTTTATTATCAGTAACTTTTTGGAATACGATTCAATTGAATACAATGTTGTAAGGGTTTTTCAACTAAACCTCCATTTTCATTCAGGCTACTTTAATTGTCTAATTACCTCAATGAAATTATTATATATTATTATGTCAGAAACATTAATTATATTTGGGTTTTATATATATGTTTCACAACTAGAATCATTCCTTGTTTTATGCGGTGTTACATGTCTTAAAGGGAACATTCAAAATTATTTTCGGAATACAAGCCTGATTCAGGGGAATTTCTCAAATTCATACTTATTTTCTAGAGAACTAAATAATCTATTTTAAACCAGATTTATCTTTTTAAAATAAAAAAAATTATCCTTTAAAATCAATTTTGTTTATTTTTTTGTTTGATGAAAGAATACATGCCTTTGGACTTTATAATCTCTTTAATGAATTCCATTAACTACACTAAATTATATTAATTCTAAAGATTATTTTAAAACAATTTTTACATGATTTCATTTCAGTTGGACTAGATTTATGACTCAAATATAATTTCAACATTCTTACCTATTCTGTTCTGGGATATAAATGTTTACTAATCTAATTTCATGAAAATTACAAACAAACTCTTCATTGTAAAGTAAAAAAGGATTTTTCTTGTCTCACTTTTATTTTATGTGATATACACCATGATCACCCCTGATTAATTTCATGTAATGTATATACATACCTTTGGTATATCATATCAAGATTCTCATTATTCTCATTATATTCAATGGGATTATTATTTGAATTTTACATGGTGGTATTGGACACTTTGGAATGTTTAAGGATTATTTCTATAAGAAATTTTCAATGGTATCATTTAAAAATATCTTTTCTATGTCAACATTCTTATTGAATCATGTAATTAATTGAGTTGTATGTTTTATAATTTCATATAAATTATTTAATTTAATAGATTATAATTAGTTTTACTGTGGATATTTTATCTTAAAACATTCACTAATCTACACCAAATGGTTTTTGTTTATGCTTAATGATAAGGAAATCTATTTATATTTCAAATGTTATTTTCAAAATTAATGTATATGTTGTCAATATATATCCCTTTTCATATGAGAGAATAATTTGATTTTGTAAGTGTTTGGTGGGTCCCACCATAGCCCCTTGGTGCATCGATAGTTCTCATGAGACAATCTACATTCTTGGAATAAGGGAATGGAAAAATGAATGTTAATGGTATTAGTACATGGACTGAAAGATATGGTTATGATGTCCCACATTATGCATTCCCTCATTATGAAAACAGTAATGATGGTTCATGTTGTTATTCGACAAATAGAATACCCATTATTATAGAAGTATTCATTCATCAGTTATTTCTGCAATATTGTGTTCAAATTTTGGATAATGTCAAATGTTTTTATTTATTCAACATTCAAAATGTTTATGTTATGATATATTTAATTTTATTTATTACCATTGATAAGTGTAAGAGATCACCACTTTTTTAGTTTTTATTTTCTCAAGACATGAAGATGTTTATTATGAATGACCTGCAAAGATAATCAATGTGTAGTGGATGATATAATAAAAAACTTCCAGTTGTTTTTTCCTAAAATTGTAATGTTGAACCAATGTATGTATCTGGATTACCAAAACTGTTAAACTAATCAGATATTCAGGTTTATATTCCTTGTAACCATGCCAATCTATTCAAAATATGTATTGGCTCTGGTATTCTTGGTTCCGGACCTAAAAAATGACCAGGCAACTTCCAAATCCTAAAAATCACTTTTCCCATAAAAAATATATATTATACACAATTCTATCTATTTATTATTTATTATATTTCATACAATGGGTATGAACTTACCTGGAAAATTATAATATTATTCTACACTATTATTATTCGTTCAACTCGTTTTTTTTCATGGGTGATCTTAGTTGGCATATTAGTGAAAATGGTATTTACATTATTGTGTGAATTATTCTATTTTGTTTGTCTCAATTTATATTTCCAAACAATTTTAGGATACATTATTCCATATTATATAATGATATGTAAAAGTCCTTTTTTATTTTATTATAAAACACAATTTAATCATTATTTTGAGAGAAATGATTATTTATTAAAAATTTGATATTTTAGGTTACTACATTCTATCCCAAATGATATTTCATACTAAAAATTTGTGTCTTTCTTAAAAAAATGTGGGAGTTTTAAATTCATCAATTCTCGAGGAACTATTTTATCATTATTTACATTTTTATTTATGCACAAAATATTTTCATTTTGAGATGGCTTGTTCCTCGGTAGTTTTTAACTATCATAAATAACATGGATTAGTTCTTATTTATATGACATGTTTTGTTCAAATTCACACCATGTATGTCTACTATATGTTTTGGTTTTAAAATATAATTTTGTAAATTAAAATTGAATATGGAATCATGGACATTATAAGGATTTGGATGTAGTTATCACCAAATGGAAACTTCTTTAATATGATCCAGAATATAAAAGTATAAAATATAACATGGAAGAAATTTCAATTTCATAAAAAATATCATTACTCATTTACAGAATGATATATTTAGGAATATATGATCCCTCTTAAGAATTTATAATTCATTCGGTATTTTTTTTATAATCTAATCTATCAACTCTAATATTTCATGAAATGTTTTTGGATTACTCCTCAAATTTGCTTTACCATTGTCTGGTACTAATATTATTCTACATATGTCATTAAAATTACATGTTGGAGTTCTATGAAATATATACATATTTTGTCATTTAGAGGAATAATAATAAATGCCTGAAAAATTATATAATATTATAATTTTACATGGCGAGGATATTGGTCCAAACTACATTGAAAATCAAGTGATTTAACAATTTGCATGTATTCCAATGTATCAATAGTTTTATCAGTATATCCATTAGTTTTTAGAGTGTTGGATTCTATAAGGAATACGTCAGTGTTCATGGTATTTATACGGATTCTCTAAAACAATTAATTAAATATTGGGTCTTGGTTTAAAAAAATTATATTAGTACCCCATGTAAGTATCACTATATATATCATGTACATAATATGAAGGATTTCAATGTATTAACATCTCTAATATATATAATATTATCATAAAATGAGAATCTATTAGTGAATACCAATTAATAATTGTTTTCCTTCAATAAATTATGAGGTCTCGTAAAAATGTCTGTAGTTATGCTTCCCCAATTCCATAGATCTATAGGTAGTAGCTCCATCACTCTATTCGGTATTTTAAAATCAAAACTTACTTTCTAGATTAATAAAATATAATATTAAAAATATAAATCTAAAATTTCATTTTATCCCACCAATAAAGATATCATGGATCCCTATTCATTTGGTTCATCAATTATGTAGAGAAAATATGGATCTACAATCTACATACGTCCCCATATCCATTAGGTTTTTATCCGATGGAATATTTAACCCTATACCAAGCCTTATTAATCACTCTTCATCAACATTGACTCATGTAATCATCCCATTTATAATAATCCCAATTTATATTTTTAAATAACCATCATCTCTTTTCTCATTTTTGATATTTTCCTTTAATGATGGCTAAGAAATATTTTAGGATAGAATTAACATTGTTCCTTCCCCTCTAACATCCATTCTATATTTTTCATTCCCATTACTATTTAATAACCTTGAATACTAATAATTTGTATCATTCAAAGGTATTTATTTTGTAATCCATTATTTTCCATGTTTTTATTTATTTTATATTAATGAATAGAACATTAACTGTCGATTTGAAGCACATTCCATGTCATGTGTCTCTTTTTTCATTATTTTATGATAATTTATACATCATAATATGATGAAAAATATAAATATTACAAGTCATAAAATAAAAATCATGTCACAATATATTCAATGATAATGTAACTATAGAATACTCTAAATAATGGGTAAGATAATTCTATTTAGGGGGATTCGATTATCACGATTCATTGGAAATCACCATTTAATTATATATGAGTATATCTCAATGAAAAATAAATGATGAAACACCATAAATAGATATTCTTTCACAATAATTGGTCAAATTACACACAAGTGAACTAACAGACCTACATTTCTGTTAATTGAAGCATTCTTAAAACAAAATGATCATGATTAACATATTTCCCTTCTTAGTAACATAGTTTGTGGTTTAAAATCCATGAAATTTATTTCATTATCCATATATAGTATCATTATAAGAGAATAAGACTACAAATATAATTTAATATTGTAGGCAGACACAACTATTTAAAATCATTTTATTGTTCTTGATCACCCCATATACCTTCAGTAGTCACAATGTGTAAAAAAAATTATAAATATTATAAGAAAAACTAACATATACTAATTTAATGAAAATATTTTCATTATTTAGAGACATTAAAAAGAAGCTTTGATGTGCCTTGTTATCTTAATCAATTTTTAATATATTTTTATCCGATCAATATAGACTAAAAAAATTATCAATGTATTTACTAATGAATATTTTAAAAAAATACAAAAATATTGTAATATCCTTAGTCAGGAAAATGTTAATATCATAATCTCATAATATCAATAACTTATTCAAAAGGAAATTATTAGATTATATCCCATATTCCCCAACATATAATGATACCCCAATCGAGTACAATCATCTGAAATAATTGATTCTCTTAAAGATGATCAATTAATATTATCAGTTATGGAATGTTATTATTTTTTTCTTCAATATAATCCTATTATGTTCTTCGTAATGAATTTATTTACACATTTATATAAATTTCATAGTTACAAAGTGAACATGTGATCCTTAATGAAACATAATTTGTCAAAGAAAATACATTCATATATGATTTTGATGTTGATTATATAATTCCACTAATTCTACATATTTCATTTTCTTTATTCCCATTGATATTTTGATGTTTCCTTTTAGAAGATAAATTTAAAACATTAAAATTATAATTCCACGTGGAGGGTAATTAATTATTCAAAAAATATTTCATTTTTTCCATAATTATGGGTATGTCTCATGTCTCTTATATTTTAACATTTATCCCTTTATATTCTATTCAAAACCATTATGAATGAATTATGAGAAAGTTTTTAAAAATGAAAATATTAGGTTATCTCTGTATTGAATAAATATACATGTTTCTCCTTCATTGAAAATGAATTATTTACGAAAGTATAGTTGATAATAAAATTATACTTGATAAATTAATCCATCAGTATATTACTTAAAATTATATTTATTGAATGACCACAATGATTTCTTGTGGATTTTACAGACAAGTTTTTGTTGTGGAATATCAATATTTTATTGATTCTTGAATTATTCCTATGGTATTTTTAAATGATAGTTCTACCACTTGAATAAATGTTTTTATTTATGTGTTCTTTACAATTATAAATAATATAAATGCATTTTTACAACTAGAATTAGACAATTAAAATTCTAGATTTCATTATATGATGTGTCTTCTAGTTATAATATTATTTAAATCCTTGACATCATCCACCAGGATGGAAAAAAACATCCTTGTGCCTTCTTATTTTTTGGGGTTGATGGTGGTACTCACTATTATCATATAAATAGTATATTAGTTGTAATAATTCTGTTACTGTAACACATGAATCATTGTGCAATTGGATGATCATACACAATTATCAACGATTCATTTTAATTTTTATTTATAGGATCTATATCTCTATTATAGTTACAATATATAATCACATTTAATCCATAATTTTAATACATTGAATATTTTTATAGAAAATTCCATGAATTATTCTCCCAAAAAATATTAAAAGGGATGATATTTATTCTACCATTCTTTTTCTTGGTATAAATTCATTCCAAAATTTTTTTTTATCTTCCTATTTTTATAATGTTGACCACCATGCCACACTATATTTCCAAACACAACATCCACATTAAAATATGGTTATATTATCACATCATATACATCAATGTCTAAAATATCATTATCATTATGTATGGTATCCTTTAACATAAAATAATCAAAAAATAATACCATAATAATAAATTATATTGTATAAAACATATCATTAAATAAATTTTTTATTTATCACATTATATACCACTAATTATTTTTCATATTTCATTAATTCAAGGAATTAACTTTCCATTCTTATTAGAATGGTTTGAGGAAATTACTTATGAAAAATATCTTTTATATTGTTTTAAAAAATCATGGATATTAGATTATCCTTTATAATCAATGATCATCACTAGCTACTCCAAAATAAAAATGTTTGGCTCTAACTCAATATTTTCCCATTTCATAATGTGAGAGGAATCGTGATGGTATATCCTGATAAGTGATATGTGTAAAATAACGTGAGTTCAAATCCACTAAACTAGAAATACAAGAAATAATCATCCTAAACAAGAAACTATGCATCATTAAATGGTTTAATATTTCTCAGAGCTATCATTCCTTGTTTTCCAATATTATGGTGACCCAACATAGGAGAAAAATTCAATAAAACCTTATCATAAACTAGAAAATATAATGTACACCAGTATTAATCCACATTATATATTTTTTAAAATATTTGTAGAGAACTTATTCCAATATATATATTAAATTATCAATGATTTATAATTAAAAAACTGGGTCCCATTAAAGTGGAATTGTAACTTCCCATGTTTTTTAAAAGGATATATTATGATCAATATGATACATAATACCCTAAACCGAACATATATGAAAAACTAAATATAATTATATCACCTTATAGACTTGATGTTTAAATTGATAGAATGGAATGTATTTATTTAAAAAAATTAAAATCTTTTTTAATTAATTATTTGGTGAACAATTATTTATAAATGAATATATATCCATTTTTAATTAATAGAAAATGTTCTTCAAAAAAATTATTTAAATACAAATATGCGGGTTTATAAAATAATCAAATCAATCTTTATGAAATTTATTAATGAAATATACTTGTTATATATTCAATTTAATTTTTAAAATTCATATTATATGTTTTATGGACATGATATAAGAACAGATTAATTTTTTCTCATAAAAAAGTATTTTTACTAAAAATTACTATTTTAAGGCCTTTTGAGGAGAAAACTTTTTAAATATACTTTTTCAATATTTTATAAGTTATATTTAATGTAATACACTTATTATCAAGAATAAAGACATGAAAATTTAATTTGGTTTAATTTTTTGTATTATTCTTAAAAATTTCATATTTTAATGAACAATGAAAAATATTGCATTTTAACTCAAAACAGAATTTTCATCCGATTTTTTTATATAGTAATAATATAATTTTAAATAGATTTAATGGGTAATTGTATTATTTTTTAGTTATTTAATCCAATGGTAGTCATTTAATGTAATTTCACTTATTAATTGGATAGAAACACGTGTCAATAATTTTATTGTTTTTGAATCTTAAAATAAATTTTTCGGGATTCGAAAACGATTATTAATTTTAAATTAAATAATTAAATATTATTTTTTGAATTTGTAAAAATTGATTACATATTTGAAATAATATGTCCCAAATTATGTAAATAGGTACCTTTTATTTTTTTCCATTATAAATAGTAATTTCAGTGATTATATTAATTTACCGCGGTTAAAGGGTAAATTAGGTAAATAAGGGTAATAATAATATTTTAATAATATAATACAGCCCTAGCATGTATCCTGATTTTACATTATTAGTCATGGGTAACCAAAAAATTATATAGTCTGAACCTTTTTCATTTGGGAGCCACATCGGTGTGATAATGATGTGTTATAATAAACAATTTAAGGTAATGAGAAATATAACTTAAACATCTATATTTTTAATGAATATAATTTAAAATAGGGTTATATAACATATATCTTTAACAATAAACCATTATTATAAACATAAAAAGAATTACCATATTTTATTATTTTATTTTTAATTTTTAGATAATCAATGAATTTATTAATTTATGACTCAATAATGATGTAGTAAATACATTAAATATACGAATAAATGATATAATAAAGATTAAAATAAATTTAATTTGAAAATTTTGATGCAATCCACGAATTTTATGAATGATTATGATTATTTATCATTGAGTTAATTTAGTTTTTTAGAATGAATCATTTTTATGAATTTAACAAAAATCAATTACTAAATTGAGAGTAACTAGATTTAGAGGTAAAGTCATCTCTCAAAATACTTTCAACTATTTTTTTCCCTTATCCAACCACTATCACGTTTTTATTCCACTATTTTGTAACAAAACCAATATCCTAAATATTCTATGATTTATTATTATAATATTTTGACCTAAACATACACACAACTCCATCTAACAGATATAGAACATACCGTTTCTATGTTAGAAAAACTATTTCCGCAGGGAACGATGATTGTCCAATTTCATCCAACCACCTCTAATGGTGGAAATTTTAATTTAAATGTTTTTATATATTATATATATTATATTTATATTTTTTATATTCCACTTTAATTTTTTTTATAAATATATTTTATGATTTCAATAATTTGTAAATATGATAATTTCAATTGAGGAAGTGTGGACTACCGCCCTCTCAATGTGATATGAATCGTTCGGGATATAAATGGAACATATAAAAGATAAATTTATTGAAATTATGTAACATATATGACATATATATTATAATTTAATTATAATATACATCTTTACTATTCGGTTTTCTTTCCAACATTTTGAACAATAAATAAAAGTATTGTCCATGTGTACGTACGACCCACCGTCCCCATGAACAGTACATATCATATCTTGTCACCAAATATAATTAATTACCCTAAATACATATATTCTATATATGTATTATATTTTAATAATGAAAACTATTCCGGAGATAATTTAATGTTGACCATATATATAATTTGTAATCCGAACAAGTTCATTTTTTACTCATGTACCAATCATCGACAAAACATTATATATAATCTCAAATAATTATCTAATTACAATAACCTTGTAATGAGTAATATAAATTTAATAGTAAACATAAAAAAAAAGTTTCGGTAGAAAGTATAAATTATCCTATTTTTATTATTTAGAAATATAATGAACTAATGAGAATATTATGACACGATGTAAGGGAATTCTTAAATCCATCTACATTCTAGAGTTAAAAATACATGTGATTGGTTTTGTTTTTACTATAATATGTGTTAATTAATAGTGAAGTTTTTCCCTAAATATACACTTATATTTACTATATTTATATTAATCTCACTTATTATTTTAATGATATCTATGTATTCTAATGATGCGATCATTGTGAGGAATTTCGTCTCAATCTCCTTTCATTGAGGCATATAATGATGTTATGAACAATTATTATCATATAAGGTGTACATACAAGAAATTTTACATGTTATATCATGAATTATTATATAATCATGATATGTAATTAATTATTTAATTTTTATCGTTATTTATTTTTATTCCTCTGTTTTTTTAGTGCTAAGGGTTAATTTTGCAATCTCATTATTATTCGATATTTTTAATACGTATATATTTATTGGGAAATATTTATTATCCATATCCATGATTCATAGAAATTATTTCAAAAGGAATATTTTCAATTTTTTTAGCAATGGAATCAATAACTAATAAATAATTTTAAAGGTTTAAAGGAGTAATTTTTCTAAATATCTCCGCTTAATGTATTTGTTTTCAAAATAGGTTTAAAAATTTATTTATATGGAATTGAATGTTTTAAAATGTTATTTATCTATATAGTTTCATTGTGGTATGTGGAACATGGATTATAAAATCATATTATTAAATTATAATGTGTTTTTGGTGATGTATTGAATATTTCTTTATCTTAAAATTATTTCATGTGATTGAAAATCAAATTTATGAGTGAAATGAAGATAATTGAAATCATTTATCAATTATGATTATTAAATGCTACATGGAAATTTGATGTGTCGGTACATGATAAACTAATTATTGGTGGTTAGGTGATAACCCAATGATGGTCGGTAACATGATAAACCAAATATGGGTGGTTCTGTGATAAATCATAGAATAGTGGTAACGTTATAACCTCAAATGCATTGGGTATGGAAGACACCTATATGGTTATTTTAGTTGTAAGAATTATTTTTTGAATTCAATAATATTGTTATTATATTTATATATGATTATGTACTATTTTCAATTATATATGTTATAAGACACATTAAATGGGTTTTATGGTATTCTATTGCTTACCAAAAGGTTAAGCAGTGATCTTATATTATCTGATTGGAATTTAATACTTCATATAGGTGAAATTTATTACATTATGATAATGTATTGAAGGTTTACATGTTTTATCAAGGAGAAAATATTTTACTTATTTGGTATCCCTTACTAAGATGGTTATGCACATCCCATGTTTTTTATTCTTTTCACAGTATTTCTATAGCAGAATAGAGTCATGGATGGGATCATGAAATAGTTATGTTGTATAAACATGGAACATAACCATGTTTATTTTAATAGTTTTTTTATGAAAAAGAATGGATATGATGTAGAATTTTCTGCTTTGTATTATTAGATATGTTGTCTAATAGTTGTGGTATAATTATCCTTAGCCATAAACTTGAAAATATCATCAATGTTAATTCTTGATTTCACTCATGATTATGTAAAATTTATATTTGGTTGCTTATAGTTGGTATAAGATTTCAATTTAGACCAATTTTTTATTAGAATTTCTGGATAATCATATGGTAACATTATGTGTATATTCATTAGGTTACATCTTTGTTGTAAATTTTTTTCAAATCATGGAACGTCTGAAACAAATGGAAGTAAGAGGATCTCATATAACATTATTATATCTTCATGTTGACTTTCTTTAAATTAATATTATATTTTCATGTATGGATGATTAAAAATAATTTTCTATCATAAAACTCACTTTCATGTATTTTTTTTGAGATTTCAAACACCTCCAATATACATCTATTTCATCAGGGATCATGGGTTGTTTTTTTTAAAATTTTGTTTCCTCAACGTTCTTATATTTTCAAAAAGGGTAAATATTATCAAGGAATTTTCATATATTTCACCTTATCACAAAACATTGATGCATTCAATGATTTATAAAAATATAGTGAAGAAGGAGACCCTTTCACAAAAAATTTATAGGTTCTTTTAAAAATATTATTTTAGAACCTTCTTAAGGTATATTGAAATTACCAATTATTATAAGAATCAACGCAAAATAGGCCCAAATGTTTCATAAAAAGTTCATCATATCTGATGTTTTGAAATTATATGTAATAATATTTTATTTTTCATAACTTTTGTTCAGTGAACACTAATACGATCCATGTTGTGCAGGGTGTATTTAGATAAAAAAAGCATGTGATTTTGACGAATATATAAATCATTGTTACAGGGGGTTGACCCTCTATCGACATTCACTAAATAATGATGAAGCCAGGTGAACACCAAGATCAAGGTATGATGTTATTTATTTTTTGAATATTTTTTTAAATGATATGGTGGTGAAATAAAAAAATAAATATATATATATATATATAAGATTTCATTAATTAAGATGTTGAGGTCATTATGATATAGAATGATGATAAGAGGGATTAAAAAACCTTTGATGTTAAAAAATTTATTATAATTAATTAGTTTTATAAAAAGGGAAGTCCTGAAGATTGGATACAACATATCAGGACCATCGAGGACACTATAATTGAACCCAAAACTGATGGGAAAAAAGGGTGAATCTCCTCCAACAGGTCTATGTGTAGTCCCTAGTTAGTATGAATTATTATGTTTAGTTATATGATTTTAAGGATTCTGATGAAGTTAATTTTTAAATATAGGTTGTATTGAATGGATATGCATAGTATAGTAAAATTATATGGGATTACGTGATAAATGTTATTTTTGATGATGTTAACTATTTTTGGAAAATTAAATGGTAAAGGTTAATAGAACACTATGGTATTTTTATGGAGTAATTAGTGAATTATATTTTTTAAGAAACAATGATTTTAATTTTCGAATAATTGGAAATGGTTATTTATATATGTTATTAACCTATATTAGATAAAATTTGACGGTTATATTTAATTTTTGGTATGAGACATTAAGTGTGGTTGATGTTATTAGGAGATAAATGCCAAAATTTATCATGGAAAACTATTTGATTAAATCTTTATATGTTTTGGGATTCATGATTAGTTGCATTATTATGAATAATTTTAAGGATATTTATTTGTTTAATGGTCTATATAGAATTTGGGTATTACTATTGTATTTTAGATATTAAAATTAGTCCTTATAATTATAAATGATTATTCTTTTTTGGGGACTATTTGATCTTTTACTAACAATTTTAATTTTAGTCAATGTCTAGTGATAAGATAAATATATTGTTTATATTTATTAAATTTTGTGATTCTTTTTGTATTTGATTATCGTGATTCAGGTGTGACAAAATCATCTTAAATGCCTATCAATTTCAGAAAAAGAGGAGTTTTGGTGGATTTTGATTACTTGATGAAACTATATTTTTTATGTATATTTCCTTATGTTATTATTTTAAGTAGTAAAATAATTCCGCACCATTAGTAAAATGTTCTTAAAAAAATGTTTCCCATTTACTTGACCTATTATGAAATCAATGGATTTTTAACCAATCAATCATTTATATGTTTGTGATTTTTAACTTTCTACTGAACATGTTTTCAATCACTCTCCATCAAAACATGAAACATTTTTTTTCCATATCCATTTTTTCTTACACAGAGTCCAATTATGTATTATCTCATGTGACCATTGTACATATATTTCTATCTTTTTATTTCTATGTTTTATTAATCCTTTTTCTGATGTGGGATTGCAATTAAGTTGTTTTGAAAAATCATACTTCGGTTACCAAACCCAAATTTAAATCTTGTGGATTAAATTTCCAAAAGTGGGGGATAAGGTATCAGCCGGATTTTTTAAAGGATACAATATATTTGATAGAGTTAATAATACACCACAGTGAACGTAGGAGAACAACTAAAAAATAATATATCACCTTATAACGTAGACGATACAATGGATATAATGAAAAACATTAATTAATCTATGAAAATATTTTTTACACTTTTATTTAATTAATTATTTTTTGAGCAATTATTTTTAAAAATAAGAAAACCCTTTAATATTAAATAAAATTGTTTCAAAAAACTATTTAAAATTAACTAAGTGTGTATATATATATTAATTATAAAAAAATTTGGATTTTTATTAAGGAAATATATATATTTAATATATTCAATGTGATGTTTAATATTAATGATATATCTTTTCAAGACATGATATAATAAGAATTTCAATTTATATAATAAAAGAAGTATTTTTGAAAAAAATAAAAATTTACCACCTTTTGATGGAAATGGATTGTTAAGTCTAATTTTTGAAAATATTAATGTTATTGTTGACATAATAAACATATTATTTATAATAGGGTCCTAAAAAATTTATTGTGGATGAATTTTGTGTAATTCTTTGGAAAAAACCATATTTTAACGAATACTAAAATATAATGAATTTTATTTCAAAAATTCATTTTCATATAACTTATTTATATAGTTACGTTACCCTTTTAGTAGGGTATAAAGTGTAAATGGGTTATACTTTTATAATTTTATCCAATTTTGTTCATTTGAAATAATTTCACTTATAAATTGGACATAAACACATGACTGTATTTTTATTGTTTTTATCTTGTAAAAACCGGCATTTTGGTTTTGACAACAAGAAATAGTTTTATATTAATTAATTAAAATTATATAATTAAAATTTGGAAAAAATGGATTTTATATTTAGAAATATAGTGTTTAGATTATGTCAATAGGTACCTTTTTGGACATTATGAATAGTAACATCATTAATTATTATTTATACCATCGTTAAAGGGTAAATTATGTAAATAAAAATAAAAATAATATTATAATAGTATAAAACAACCCTAAAACATGTAATAATCATATTGGACGTGACCTGGGTGAAAAAAATAAACTTATGCCAGAAATTCTAAATTTTGGAGCCACTTAGTTGTGACAATGATGTGTTATAACAATTAATTTAATGCAAAAAGAAATATAACATAAACAGGAAACATTATACAAAAAAATTATATAATAGGTTATATAACTGCTCTATTTAAATCTAAATACTACTTATAAATCTAAAAATATTTACTACATCATGGTATTTTTTTTAAAAAAATTAGACACTAAATTAATAAATTAATTTATGACACAATGATGATGGAGTGATTACCGTATTAATGAATGATTCAAACAAATGATATTATTAATATCATAAGAAATTTAATTTATATTTTTTATTCCATAAAAAAATATGTATTCTTATTAATTATTAATCATTTACTTGATGTATTGTTTTATAATTAATCATGTTTCTATGACTTGAAAATATATCAATTACTATTTAGTGTCAATGTTGACATAAATGAGTTTTTAAAACAAATACCACTTTATTAAATGATATAATAGACATAAAACTATATGATTCGTCCAAATCAAATAGATAATGAAAATTTTCATTAATTATCCACTTGATGTCTTGTTTTAAATTTATGGAACCTATATTAACCATATATTGTAAAAATACAAGACAACATGCTAAGTGCTAATTTTTTAGCTACATGTTAAAGACAAAAATAATGTTAAAATTGTATCCTAGACTTCTGTAAAACGTAATGGTTGAGATTATTTAGACCCATAATAATCATAACATAAAAATATATCAATTTTATTTATTATAATTTTAAAATCAATTTATAATAAAATAATATTTCAAGACATTTTTAAAGTACCCATCATCCCTCTAATAGAGGGTTACCACATCCACCCACTTACTCACAACACTAAATCCCCTTGTCTCATCCAAATTATACTCAAATAATCTCAAAGAATCCCTACCATATATTTCAAATCCTTTCCTTCATCAAAGTTGATATCAAGAAATCTATTTGGCTCAAATGAAAATGAGTTACCCGATTTATAGGTATCTTCTTCTCTCAAACTCCTTTCATTTAATTTTTTCCTTATCCAACCTCATAACCACTTTTTCATCCATTATATATTAAAAAAATTATCCTCAATATACTTTTATGTTTTCAGTTTAGTTTTTTTACTAAATCAATCACTCACCTCGATCTAATGGATATAGAAAATATTGTTTCCCTGTACGAGATCTAGTACCTGACCAAATGATGATTGTTCAATTTTCAAATTACCACCTCTCATGGTGTCCATTATGATGAAAAATTATTATTATATAATATATAATATATTTTTATTGTCTCTATTAATCTTAATGTTTTATTATAACATACCTTTATGATTTCCATAATGTGTAAATACTATTATTTCATTTGAGGAGGTGTGGACTACTGCCCCCACAAAGTGATATGACATGTTCAAGCCATATGTGGAACAAATAAATTATTGAGTCAATGATCATTTGTAAAATATATATCATATATATTATGCATCAATTATAATAAACCTATTTATCATTTAATTTTTATTCCATTAATATTACAATGAAATTAAAATCCTGTTCAAGCGTTTGTATGACCCACAGTCTCCAAGAATAGTGAATTTCAAATCATATATAAAAATATTATGTATTCTTATAAATACGTATATATTGAATATATAATAAATTTAAATAATGAATAAAAATATATAGATAATTTAATTTTTACCACTTGGAAAATCTGTAATCCTAACAAGTTCATTTTGGACTCATGTACCGATCATCGACAAATCATATGATATGAACTCAAATAATTAACTATTTTTTATATCATGGTATTAAGTAATATAAAATTGCAAAATATTGAAAAAATTTATAATGTATGTATTAATTATCCTATATTTTTTATTCACAACTATATTGAATGAATGAGACATGTTGGACTCGATGTCAGGGAAATCTTAACATCATCTCCAATCATTGAGTTAAATATTCATGTAATTGGTTTTGTTTTTTCAAGAAAATGTGATAATGACCACTTATTGTTTTACACTAAATATCCTCTTATATTGAGTGTATTTATATTTATCACACATAATTATATCCTTGATTTATCCTTAATTCAATGATACATTCTTTGTAAGGTAATTTTTCTAAATCTATTTTCATTATGGAAAATGCTGGTGTTATACAACATTATTATCCTAGAAGGTGTATATACAACCATTTTGACATGTTATATAATGAATTAGTATGTTCTCATTATATTTAATGTTATATTTAACATCACACCTTTATTATTTTGAATCCAGTGTTTCTCTAGGGGTATGGGTAAATTTTGCTATCTCATTATTATACGAGATTGATTATGTATATGTATATACTGGTCAATATTTATTATCCATGTCCATTATTATTAAAAATGATTAAAATGTAGTATTTTTAAGGTTTTTTTATGGAAATATTTTTCTAAGAAATTATTTTAAATGTTTTAAATATTTATTCCTCTAATTATTTCTCCTTAATTTCCATGTTTTCATAATGGTTTTAATGTTCTATTTCAATGGACATTAATTTTTTTTAAATATTTTTATTTAAAAGTTGAAAACATGATATGTGAGACTTTTTATCAAAAGCCAATTTATTAAATGTTTTATGTGTTTTTAGATTTAGATTGAATATTTTAACATCAATAAATGATTTCTTGTGATTGAAAATGAAATTTTATGAGTGAAATTTTGATAATTGAAATCTTTTATGTGTTTGGATTATATATTTATTGTTGGACATTTGAAAGGTGGTTTCGTGATAAACCAAAGACGGGTGGTTACGAAAGATAACAATGATATGTAGTTCTGTGATAAGAAAGATATGTGTCATTATGTGATAAACTATGGATGGGGGGTTACATTATAACCTCCAATGCATTGGTTATGTAAGTCGGTTTTATGGCAATTCCATTTTTATGAATTATTTGTGGATGTTGGTGGTATGGTTATTACATTAAAGTAAGACTTGTCCCAAGTTACAAATTATATGTTATATGATGATTTATATGGGATTTGTGGTAATATTTTGTTTACAAAAGGGGTATTAAATGATCTTATATTCAATTATGAGTATATAATACCTCATGAAGATGAAAATAATTATATTATGATAAGCATGAAATGAAACCATGTATTTAAGTAGTGTTTTTTTTTGAAAAAATGGATAATGTGTGGACTTGTTTAATTTTTAATACCTGAGATGATAAATAATATTTATGGCCAAATTATCTAAATTTATAATCCCTAAAATATCCTTAATGTGATTTCTTGATTTTACTCACAATTATGTAAATTTTAAGGTCGGGTCCTTATAGGACATTCCCATTAACGTTGAATAAAGTGGTGACCAGCATGTTCAGGAATGAAATCCACCAAAGTAAAAAAATTTATTGATGATTTATAACCATTTAAATATGAAAACTTAACTAGTATGAAATGGATATCCAATGACCCACTAAAATCTAGGACACATGATCAAACATATCAAAAAAATCTAAATAGAATTCTCAATCTAACCATATGTATCTATATTGAAATATGTACTCATCCTAAATAGATTCCCCATAACCTTTTGGATACTCCACCATAACCTCAAAATAAACCTATGATCCCTATTTAAAAAAATTTAATGAGAAACCACATTTTACATAATGATCAATTACACATACATATTAGCGTGATATTCAGCTTTTGTGGTCTCCATGATCAAAATGATGCGAGAAGACATTCACAACCAATTAATCACCAACCAAATATAATATCTCCCTCGAGGAGTCTAAGTTATTCCAATTGAAATATCCATGTTTTCCAACACCAATTTCAATGTAGGACAAAAATAGGCTAGAGAAAACGTGATGGTTTGATATGATTATACATTAACTATTGGTATTATAACAAAAGGCTACATGAAGGGAAATGCCACACATCATAATAGGAAACAAGAAACACCTCCCCTGGTCCCAATACATCTTTATATTCCCTTGATGAATTACCCATTAATAACAATTAAAAAAATATGATCTCCCCAGGCATTTTGGGATTAAAAATGATCCCCACAATGGAGAATTCCATATCGAGAGAGATACAAAAGAAAAATGTTATCCCTACCATAAAGGGATAATCTTTTTCCTCTAAACACATTACCCACAAATGAAGATGAATAATATAATCCCGGAGAGATTATGATAATTGAATATTGCCTAAAAATATTCCTAAAACTTCCACCGATAAATCTACATGCGACTGAGTGATGAGTCCCAAAAATTTCCACTATTCCTTTGATTCCACAATATCCTATGATTGTACATTCTTGCTGAGAGAATCTAAAATGACATTCCCTTACAAAAATGTATTAGAGATGTCAATGTAAAACATCTGATGGTATTCCATATATTAATTATGTCTAACAATCATGTATTTCATAGAAAATATATATCTCATTCTAAATTAGTCAAGAAAATATTGTCAACCTCCGCCCAAAATTTGTTGACAACCATTAATCACACATATTACCAAAAAATCCACTGTATTAATAAGTTGGGTTGTTATTCTAATTTTTCCAAAGATGAAGATGACAATAAGGAACCCCATGATTGTACTACATAAGAACACACCCAAAAGCATAAGTTAATGAAACACAGAATGTTACACACCTTATATAGTGCTTAGGTATGAACATAATAATATATTATTTCAGTTTCAATTTTTTCATTATGAAATAAGACTCACACTATGAATCCAATATAAATTTTCCCCAGTTTCTATTAATATTAGTGAATGGATATGCTACCATTATGAAATCTTTGGCGAGCTGTATATAAAATCAAATATGACCAAGGTAACTCTAAATAAAAAATATATTTTGTGGATCCTCCCATTAAAAAATAACCTTAACCTTTACAAGATAAAAAAATAAGTTAAGATAAAAAATCATATTTCCTAATGACATTACATCATGGATTTGGATATTTCATTTTTAAATCATTCCATACAAATGGTCACTCCTTTGGACATCCGGAACAAAACTGTGTTGGTGATCGTGCTCATGATTTGATCTCAAAAAACCAAGATATGATATATGAACACTACTATAAATGTTTCAAGATAGTGTTGGATTATTTGATTTATCAAAGACATAAAAAATATAAGATCTTTAATAAGACTAAATGACATCAAAAGATTTTTTTTATGGCCATATATACTCCTGAAATATGTCTTCTGTATTTATTACTCACGATCTCTAATATAATGGCAACCCAACCGATGATATATCTTTGTAAAAAAAGTTTCCCCATTTAACTAAACATATATATAATCTACATGAGTCAATGAATAAAAGTTCCCAACTATTACCTGGTACAACATCCGATAGTCAACACACAGTTGGAGTTAATAATATTCCCTTATGGAAATGAAAAAAGGGGCTTCCCAAGGAATAATACACGGAGAAAAAATTGTATTCCGTCATATCATCAAACTAAATCATATAGTATTTTATATTTTATGGATCAATTTGATTATAGGGTAGTAATTTTTTTCCCTTGTACTAGAACAATTATAATATCTAACTTCTTATCTATATGATGATTGTAGAATTCATCATTGAAAATGTCATTAAAGTCCCTCACTATAGAAATCAGTTTAAAAATGTGGGAAACATCATCCCACCCAACTTCTATAGTACAGAACTAACATATGATATCAATGAGTGAAGGTCCCACATTACTAGACCACATATCAAACTCTTCTTGAAACTGATGATATATCCCAACAACAGTATGAAATGATACACACCTATGATAACAATCAAGCATATCGTGATGGGAAACAATCCAATCCATCCCACTAATGATGTATAATATATCCTAATCAAGATCTATGTTTCCGTGACTTAATCCGCATTAATTATGAATAAAGATCATTAATGACATGGAAACCCTTTCTATTTCATCTTACTAAGAGTAGTATCAACACAATGATAAATGAAATTATCTATATATTAGGTTTAATAATATCAATAAAATTTACAAATATAAATAAGTGTGAAGCATTAGAATACAATAAATCAATTTCTACTGATGATTCAATATATATGGTACCTCTCACTATAAATTAACCGATGTTTACCTCCACCAAAAAATAATTTAAAATGTGAAGGCTCTTTACTCCACAGGCCCATGGGAGGATAAGTATTGTTTTAAAGCATCTAATTGTTTCATAGTATCCTTTATATCTTATGAACCCTTTGGATATTTTGTCATATACATAGACTAAAATTGAAGTAGATGATCTCTACATCAAGATCTTTTACACATCTTCATATGTACATGAGATGAACACTGAGTGCTTCCAACATTTCTACACTGATATAACTTTAGTGAAACAATAAACTATATACCTATGAATGAATAAAAGGTATTCCATATAAAACTGCCTACACCATCCCTTCCATGACCATTAAACTTCCCATCCATTCCATTTTGTTCCACTGAATCTGCCACTAATGGAAGGAAAAGGGACGAATAACCATAATTCATATAATATTCATGTCTATAGTCATCCCCATGTATATCATCTTAGAGGAGATATAAATATTCAACATAATTACATAAAATATAATAGCTAATCGTAATAAAATCATGTAATTATGAGCCATCATCTGGTCATTATTTACTACCCCTATGATAATGTGATATTGATCAAAAAAATTATTGGAGTATGAAAACCCAAAAACATTTTCCCTGATTTAAAGATTGTTACTCCAAAAACATAACCATCATTAGTGAATCTAGAAAAAATTGATGAAGGAATAGATTCATAAAACTATTCATATATATGATAACATGAATATTTCCCATAGTATAGAATCCCAACATCATAGTTCGAGACCCTAAAATCTGAATTATATAGACATAAGTTTTAAACTATCATCTGTATCGAGGAAGATAAAGATTTGATCGTTAGTATCCATCCATTCCTCCGCCTATCAAGGATCATTCATACCCATAATAGATGGTGGCTTCTAATTTATGAATTCTCATGATCTATCATTGTCTCCTCAAGATCATAAATATACCTCAACAACATCATTTGGAAATTTAGGAACATTTTGATCGATAACATGAACTACTCACAGAATACCCTCAAATGATAATTATCTATATGTGGATGCTGATGTGTTTCATTTTCTACAACCTCATGATGAACCCATATAATACATCATAGATATATACTATTACAAAATGAAATAGAATAAATGATCAGTCAAGAATTCAATATCATTTCAGACTATAAAAAATTATAAAAAAAGATGAGACTAAGATCAAGAACAAAAAAAGGAGACGCACATTACCACAACCCATGGTATCTTATTTATCTTAATGGAAAAGATATCCATTTACTCACCACATACTACCTCTTAAAGCATAAAAATCCATATTTTAAACTAAAAAACGTCCCAATATAATGACCCATAATTGAATGCATTATATATTAACAAAATAAGATGAACACGACCAATATAGAATCTCAAAATGATTTCTAACCTGAATTTCCGCAAACCTGAAGGGAATTTCAAAACACCAAGGGCTGGTGAATGGAATTAGAGAATAAGAAAAAATTATAGGTAATTATTTCACCAAACCAAAATTAGAATACTTGATATATATATATATATATAGATAAAAAGAAACAAAAGAATAGATAAATTTATTTAATAACAAATACAAGATCACATAAATGATATAACAAAAAGGTGAAAGAATATCCCAAAGCACATGTCCATCATTAAACAAAAACTAAAAAAATATTTTATGATCATTGTGAAATCATGGGAAAAGGACCCACCATATCACTACTATATAGGTATTCCCATATGATAGAAACCTCACCACCACCGGGTGGTTCCATGAATTTCCGTACATCGAAAGACAAAAAGAGGTCTACACACCACCAATGGGGTGTAGTGGCTATGAGTTAAGAGGAAAACTAGTATCCCACCAAGGTTTTCCATCGCACATCTATATAGAATATTCTATACATTATAATCTTTAAATAAAATAAGGCATAATAAATAGTTAAATAATGTTTATATAAAAAGAATCCAAATAAGATAATTTTTTCATTTTTTACATTTTCCTTAAAAACTAGGTAAAATAGTTTCAATGAAACACACACATATATATATCCATATCAAATCCAATAAATTAATCTATATAAATCATTAATGTTATATGATAATGTAGAAAAACGAAAAACAACATGTAATATCACCTGAAGGATCACTATATTTCTAGAAAGCGGAGTACTCATACCATAATAAATTATTATTAAACACCAACAACATTAAATCATAGTCTATAAAACAAAGAGACACCACTTTAGTGAATCCCTCGACTCTGTCAATAACAATTACATAGAATGAAAATTACATTGAATAATGGGAAACCACGTGAGAGAAACCCCAGATAATACATGGATGATGGACCCAAGTGAAACCCTTATCCAATGTACCTGAGGCCTCCCTTGTGCTCTACATTAATAATCATTTAATTAAAAACAATCCTTGAAAAAATAATTAAAAATCCTTTTAACAATGTATTGAAATGAAATTATCATTTCAAAAACATGGGAAACCCCAAATATCATAAAAAAATAGATTCCACAAACACAAAAATAAATAAATTAAACAATCTATTTCATTTATAAAATAATTTATAAAACCTGATAAATGATGTTAAATAAACATAGGCTATATATGGAACTATATGAGGACCATTGTCTTTATTAATCACTTAAACATGATTTATTAAATAATCATACATTTTATACAACCCAGAATATTTTGATGTCTACTGTATTAAGTTAATATTAAAATTGATAAAGATATTGAATCATTAAATACATATTTATATTGAAAACATATTTTAAATGTACTCAACATTCCATCATATATAGCATTGTATGGGATAACCTGAAAAAATACATAAAAAAATATTGATCTATAAAGCACAATAAGGGAGTAAAGAAGTATTAACAATAAAAATAAAATACAAATAATGAGATGGTCATATCAATAGATCATAAGAGAAACATGAAAATAGATTCATGATATTTCATTATTAGCATAACATGGAAATGTGGAAAGAACCTAAACCACTGCATCATTAACATAAACACATCTGGTAAACCCTTGTCCCAACATAATAGAAAAAAGTTCGATAAAGGAATCAGGTAAACCCCTATCCCAACATGATGTATCATGATACTAAACATCACCCAATGAATTGGATCTCTATCTGGACGCACCCTTCTTAATCATTTAAATCTCATACATAATTGTTCCACATAGATCATATAACAAGGTTTCATTCAACATCATCATTTTCCACAATCCATGACTGTAAAATTCAGACATATAAGTATAAATTTTATATGTATATTTTCATAAAAATTAATACACCTGTTATAGGTATGGGTATGGTATTCACTACACGTTTATTTCGGCATGGAAAATCGCAGTGCAATTTTGGAAGCATAAAAGCATCATATGAAAATTCATAAATTGGGGTGATGGGGGAGAAAGGGGTATCTCATCAATTATAAATGAAATGGATTCTATGTGGATAATGGAACATAATATCCAAAAATTTAAAATACTATTTTGATAAAAAATATAAAATAAATTCTTCAATGCAAATGATAATAAAGAAATCCCATATGGAATTTAAAAATTGTAACGGGTTTATATATGGGCATTAATGATAGAGAATGTGATATCTCATCATTAAAAAATTATAAGGTATGTATAGATGTGGACAAAAAACATTCCCCAAAATTTTTAATTAAATATGAAAGGGTGTAACAATATAAGGAAACTTTGATACAAATTTGATTGGAATGAACCCTTATGGAATTTCAACATAGTACTGAGTGGGGTTAAGTAATCAAGGGGTGGGGGTTAATTAGAGTGAAATGAAGTTCTCATAATGTATATATGAAATATAAGTTAATGATGTATGGAATAAAAAATTCTAAATAATGAAACTGTAAATGAAATGTCATGACATAAAAGTGTTGCTTGAAAAGAATGGAGAGAGGGAGATCCCTTATAGAATTTTGGAATAGAAACGTCAATACTTAAAGGGTCGTATGGGTGATTAATGAGAGTGAAAGGAAGATATAATTATTTATAAATAAAATGTAATGTATGGAATTAATTATTAAATTATGAAAATATTAAAAATTGAAATTTAAAGTTCTAATTTCAAATAAGGTTCTTGAATAAGAGGAAAGAGAGAATGGTGGGATCCCTTACACCAGTGTGTGATCCCGACGGATTTTTAGAAGATTAATGGGAGATTAGTTGTTCTTTTTGATGACCCTAGTGAGTATGAGAATGTGGGTGGTCGATCATCAAAGTGAATGAGTGAAGAGGAATGGGTGTTTGGGTGGGATTATATTAGAAGGGTTGTGGGATTCTTTATTATTTTGGTTTTGGATATAACACACTAAAATAATCAAAACCACACAACATATAATTGTTTTTTCAGACAATGTCTTTAAAATAGTATTTTATACATTATTAGAAAATTATACGTTCTAGTGATATTAAAATAATATCATTTTTGTGTGTGTTGGTGAGTCACACTTTCCTGGAAATGATTTTAAAATCATAAAATATTTTATTTCTTGGGGGATTCACTATGATGTTATAAAATAAATCAAATATAGACAAATTTATATTATTTTATAGTAAAACATATATTTTTTGTATGATACCATTTATATTATTTTGTTACATCACTATAGGGGCATTTATGATGTCATAAATCACATTTTATATTTATACGGTATTTAATTTTTACCCAAATATTTGACATTCTAGAAAAATTATGAAAAGATCACCATTGGATAATTTCAACATCCAGTTTCCAAAAATGATATTATTTGTATCTAAATATTTTAATTTTCTTAATTAAAAAAAATAGTCATTTATTTAAAATTAAAGGTTTTTCATTAAGATGGTTTTCAAACCATTAAAAATTACAATTAACTTTGTAAAAATTATACTATCATTTATATATAAGAAAATTAAATTAATAATAATAATTTGTTAAAATATTATCTATTTTTAAAATCAATTAAATAATCAAAATATATTGATTATATAAATTTTAATATTAACCAAATAATATTATTTGTGCATCCAAAATCATTTACAACGTAACAATTATTGAATTAAAGTATATTCAGTAACCTACAAAAAAATAATGAGCATAATAACAATGTTATGGTCTTCTTATATATCCCTTTTTTACACCAGGATATTACCTAAGAGTATGGTTTGTGAAGGGGGGAATTCATGAGTTGGTTTGGGGAACATGATTTGGGCCATGACCTCGAGGATCTTGAACTTATCCCATAAATGGTTTACCACATGATTTTGATTTCTGACCATGGCTCAAAATTGGTCTACTGAAAAGCCTATAAATGCAATCTCCCTTGAATGCTCTGATAAGTGGGCATCATATGGTATGATCCTCCTGGTTGAGGTCATCACATCCTTTGTCTGTGTCAGAAGGAATTTTTAAAACCCTATACTAGTGATGGGATCTCTATTCAACTGCTATATTATCAATGTAATGGATACCTAATGGTTATTTGAGTCTAATTGAATATAATAATACAAAAGAAGTGATTTTTTTTCGATACCCATAAGATATTTAATAAAAATAAATAAGATTTTAATTCCCAATGGTTCGGGCCGTTTTAACTGCCCCCCTTAATAAATTCCAACCACAAAATTTCCTTTTCAAAAACTAAATCAGTTGAAGGTAACTCTATTTCGTCACTTAATCTGGTTCCCACATCACTTCTCCAAAAAAGTGGTTTTGCTATAACACATTGATGAGTGGATTTTATTATTTTATAGAACATTTTTGTACTATATAAGATCTCCATTGGTCACTCCGTGTAGGAGAGGTCATTCTTGAATAGTACCACCAATGGATTGAGTACATATTATTGGTATGGTATGTACTTCCTTATGAGTGACACATGGAATACATCATGTACTTGAGATAGGTTTGGTGGGGGTTCAAGTCAATATGACACTACCTGATGTGGTAAAGGATCTCAAAATGGCCAACCTACTTTGAACTAAGCTTTCCCTTCTTCCAAAATCTCATAAATATCTTCTATAGAGATATGTGGGAAATAAAATGTCTCCAACATTAAAATATTATTATTTTTGATGATTTCCATCATAGCACATTTTTCAACACTAGGAAGTTTGATGTGATTTTGAATAGTATTAACCTTCTCCACCATTTCATCTCCCATTTCTGAAATTATTAGTTTTCAGTCCCCAACTTCATCGCTACATTCTGATGTTCTTCAACTCATCCAATAAAGGTCTTTGTAAGGCTCCATTTGGATGCTTGAGTGGAAAATTATGTTGTAAGAGAACCCCACTAAATGAAGCTGTTTGTTCCATTCACATTTGAAGTCCATTGTGAAAGCTTTAAGTATGTCATAATGTTTCTTGATTTTCCACCCAGATTGAACATCGGTTTGAGGGCGATTGGTCGTGTTGATGTTCATCTCCATGTTCTGATCGTATTGGAGACTCTTCTTGAGTATATATGTGATTCTTGGATCACAATCAGACACAAAAGATATCAGTACTCTGTCTAACCTTACCATTTCTCCGATTTATATCTGTTATAGTTGTTCGTGTGGTAAATCCTATCAAATTGTAATGATGTGAGTTGTCCTTGTATGAGATCCAAAACAACATAGATAGCATTGTTTACTTTGGATGTCATCGTAACTGTGTTGAAAATTATATGGTGGTGGTCTCCCATTTACATGATGGTAAGGGTAATGGCCAAACCTTCCTCTTAGAATTCTACCTATCAACCTTCACAAGCAGACATACCGGGTGCATTGATGAATATTTATCCATATCCTTCTTAACGTTATTACACAAAATATAATGCTATAGATATCAATACATCTTCATGTTTCATGTGTGTATGGAGAAATTTGAACTATGTGCATCATCCCAAATACCATTATTTGACTATAGATTTTATGTAAAAAATATTCTTGGCCCAAATATCACAACTCTAACTTCATTATCATTGAACTCCTATGATTTCCCTTTTATAGTAGTTTCCACTTTCATCTAAATTCCACCACCATCTTTTTGTTAATTTTTCAATTATTCTAAATGAGATGGTTGAGAAATCATTTGTGAATGGATTGATTTTTTTTCCTTATTTATGATTCCCAAGTCCATTATCAACAAATATTTGAAGATTTTATTGTATTTAATTATCATCATTGATAGAATTGATGGGTCCATTCTACATAGAGCATCTTTCACCTTACTCTCTTTCCTAGGTTAGTAATGGATTGAGCAGGTGTAATCCTTGATGAGATTGATCCATAATTGTTGGAAAATATGATGCTAATTTTTTGTAAATATATTTTTGAGACATTGGTGATCATTAAAAATTTAAAACTTCTCCCCAATGAGATAATTTCACCTTTTTTTCTATTCAAATAATAACGCTTCAAACTCAAGATCATGTGTGGGATAGTTTGGATCATTAATTTTCAACTGCCATGAGGCATAGGAAAATGATTTTTCATTTTTCTTCAAATTAAAAAATGTAGACTTATAATGTTTTTATGAAGAAAATTACCACATACATCAACATGTGACACAACAATTACAAAAATTTCCCTAATGATTTAATATCATTTCTGGTGGAGGTTCAATGTTCATAGAAAACCTAAAAGATATTTTTATAGGATTTGAATTGAATTAAATTATGATATACACTACATTTAAGTAGGGTTTACAAGTAATTCATTCAATTTTATCCATCTTAGCATATTATAGTATCTTCTCCATTGTTCATGGATATTTTTTATGTTCATCATGCTTATTAGCACTTGCAATAGAGCATCATCATTGATAAGGCCCAACTAATCCACATATATGACATAAAATTGTGTAATTTTCCTTTGATGGACCATTGTTTCCATCCATCACATTATCCATTTTGTGTAGAAATTGGATTATTTTTTCCTTGTATTTCCATACATCAAACAACTCGATGTCCTTTTGTGACATTTCCCATGGTGCATCTTTCCACACTTACTACAAGAAGGAAATATGGTCTTTTTAATTTTATCAACTTTATCTAATGGACATTCATGATATTTCATCTTCATATTCTGTTAACCCATTAGTAAATAATCTAAGTAACAATTTATAATCCTAAATTTTGATAGATGGATTCGCATAATAACAATGTGTCCTTCTTGATCTCCCATGTGATTTGGAATCTCGTTTCAGTGGTCCTCACATTGCCCCCCACATTGGTTGTTAACTAGATTCCTCCTATTATATTCCATTTTATATAATAAAAGGAATATTATGGATGAGTATCATTAAAAATTAAACTCATAAAGGGGAATTAAATGAAATTACATTGATGACATAAAATTTTCATTTATCTCCCTAACTTATGAATTTCTAGGATACAATATATGTTATCCATGATCTACTTCTTAACATATATTCATAGGGAAATTTAATAATTAACATAATAATGGTTTGTACTATGATTATTAATTTCCAAAATTATATCCCTTTGGTGGGTCGAACCACGACTCCAGCAAGACCAATTGTCATGAACTTGTTCCCGTTAGAGTCTAGCTCAATGTTGTGTTTTCGGGTTTTACCCGTAGATAAATCATTGACAGAGCCACCTCTAGTAGTTCGTATTCAAATCAGTATGTATTTTCATTGTATACCCCATACTCTATACTCATCAAAATTAAATTATTTTTTTCATATACATAGTATTATCGCTATGGCTTTCACTATATTTTTCTAATCCTAATCCCAAAAATAACTAAACCTATCATCTAATGCCAACTAAATTGACACTTCTCTTCATTACAAAATTAAACATTATTTAATACATAAAAATGAACTTAATACAACCCAGAAGATCGAGAGGTATAATGGATTTGAATAAAATTGACATTATATAATAAGATTAATCATTAAATACACATCACTATTGAAAACATCTTTTACATGACCACAAAATTCCATCCTACTTAGCATTGCATTTGATAACATAATGACTTATAAATGAAAAGTGATTTCTATTAATCCCAGTAAGGGAGTAAAAAAGTAATTACATGAATATTGAAATACATGTTCGGAAATTGGAATATCAATACATCAGTATAGAAACATGAACATAAAGGCATTATATATAAAAATTATCCTAACATGTAAATGTGGAAAAAACTTGTAACACTGCATCATTAAACTAATGAAATAAAGTAAAAAACAATCCAAACATGAGGGAAAAAAATTATATAATTGAATAATGTAAACCCCAATCTCTACAGGATTAATCTTGATTCTAAACATTTCCCAATGCATGGGAGTGATATCAGGGTACTCCGTTCATTATCATTTCATTCTTATACAAATATATTCTATAAATATCATACCACAAGGATTCATTCAACATTATCATTTATTCTAGGATCAATTAATGCATATATCAAACATTTGAGTCTCCATTTGATATATATATGTCAAAAAAATTTAATACTCGTGATAGATGAATGGGTATGGTATTGAATACCCGATTATTTTGGAATGGAAAATCACGCTACATTTTTGGCATCTGAAGATGTCATATAAAAATTTATAAATTGGTTTGATGAGAGAGAATGGGGTATATCATAAATTATTAATTTGATGGAAAATAATGGGGTCATGGAACATAATATTTCAAAATGTGAAATATAATTTAGATACATAATATAAATGGAATGCTAAAAATATAAATAACAAAAGAGAAATCCCTTATTGAATTTCTAAATGGTAACAAATGTACACGAGAGAAATTAATTGGAGATAAATTAATGGGAGAAAATTCTGTCTATAATCATTTAAACATCACATGGTTAGTACAGGGGACGATTAAAAACATACCAAATCATTTTTAATAAAAAATAAAAGGGTGTAACAATATAAGGAAACATGGATAAAATGAGAAAGGAAGGAACCCTTATAGAATTTCAGTATAGTAATGGGCGAGAATAAATGATCATAGTGGTAATGATGGGATTTAAATTAAGATCCCATAATTTATAAATAAAAGTTAATGTGAGGAGGGATGGAATAACATATCACACATAATGAAAATGGATGCTAAAAGGAATTACATAAAAGAGGTGCATGAAGATAAATTAGAGAGGGATATCCCTTACACAATTTTTTCATAGTAACTAGTGAACATAAAGAATAATAGGGGGAATAATAACACTAAATAGGAAGATATAATAATTAATAAATAAAATTAATATTATTAAATTGATTATACAAGGTCTAATATAAAACTAATTAAAATTAAAAAAAATAGATATCAAATGAGGATCTTGAACTGAATGATAAAGAGAAAGGTGAGGATCCCTTACATAGATATTTATTCCCAAAATAATGGGATATGATTCATGGTAGCATATGGGAACCATGAAATGACTATATGTATTATGTGGAATATGTTGTTAAATCTTTAATGTGCTTGAGTGAAGATTAAGGGCTTTATGGGTGGGTTGATATAGGAAAGGTGGGGAAATTTGTTATTATTTTTGTTTTAGACACTACACACAAAAATATTCAAAATCATAGACCATAAAATGGTTTTTTCCCATGGTATCTATAAAATTGGAGTGGTATAATTTATTTTAAATGTTTAATGGACAATGATATTAAATTATTTACCTTTATTATGTGGAGGTGAGTCACACATTCAAGGAAATGATTTTAAAATCAAAAAATGTTTAATATGTATTCTAGGTTTCATTGTGGATTTATTAAATAAATTAAATAAAAGTAAATAATATTATTTCAGAGAAAAATATATATTTAGTCGATTATTCAGATTATTTTATTTTATTACATCATTATTGGGTCATTTTTGATGTCATAAATCAAATTATATATTCATACGATATTAAATTTTTACACAACAATTTGACTGACTCATAAAAATATGAAAACATCACCATTGAATAATTTCAATGTCATGATTCCAAAAATTATATTTATTTTCACTAAATAATATTATAAATATGTGAATTTTCACTTGTAAAATTAAAATTGACATTAATTGAAAATTAATGGGTTTTGATAAAAATAGATTTCAAACATTAAAAAAAATTAAAATAGACATCATAAAAATAATACAATGACTTATATATAATAAAATTAATTTAAAATTAATATTTTATTAAAATATTATTTAATTAAAAAATACGTTAATTCATCAATATATATTTCTTAAATAAATTTTAATATTAATAGGAAAATATTATTTCGACATTAAAAACTAATTACCATGTAATAATAATAAAGTAATAGTATTTTTATTATTTTATAAAAAAATAATTAACGTAATCATAATGATATGGTATTTCTATATATCCCTTTATTACATAAGCATACACCCTGAGAATTAGGTGTGCGATGGTGGGGATTTAATTGTGTCGTTCAGTGAACAAAGTTTTGGTCCTGCAATTGATAACCTTGATCTTATCTCATAAATAGTTTCTATCGAGTATATGTTTTTGTATATCATATTGGTATTGGTCTGGGGAAAATTCATGAAATGTTATCTGCCTAATAAGCTTTGATAAATGGGCTTAATTGGGCACGATCCAATTTCTTGATTCTGTCACATCCTTTGTCTCTGTCAATAAGATTTCTTTAAACCCTATAACAGTCATGAGAACATTATTCTATTGATATATTATCAATGGTAACGATACATAGAGGTCATTTAAATAAAATTGGATATAATAATAAAAAGGACTGCAAGTGTTTTATATTTCCATAATTAATTTAAATAAATGTAATGGAATTTTATTCCTAAATGGTTCGGTTCTTATAATCTACCTACCTCAAACTCGAGTATCACTCGCTCGCAAAGAGATACACCAATAAAGAAGAACAAAAAAAATGAAAATATAGGTCCTTGAATCAATCCAAACATCATGAAATCAATTCAACATGAATAATGATTTATGGAGAAAAGAAACAACATATAACTCAAGAAACTCACATATCTCAACGAAACAATGATAGTGGATATGTTCTTGGTGATTATATCATTATCAATTTAGTAGGATCCACAGAGAATCAATATGACGGACTACTAAATCTATAAACAAGAAAAAATAGTACTTCCATAATTTAAGGAAATGAAGAAGTAGAAATGATTCATCACTAATCAACATTCATCATGACAAAAAAATGATTAATCATATAAAAAATTTATTTATAATGATCATTGATATCCAAATAATTTATGAGGCCTCCTAGAAAAAAAGGGGTAGGATTGTTTGTGAATGAAAAACACATCAGCTGTGCAACACCAAAAAATACATACTATTTAGATTTACATAGCAGAGTACCCCTTTTCAAGGAGTGTAATCCACAAAACTCAAGTACACTAAAGTCACCACAACCTCATGTTAAATATCATGATTTTAGAATTAGCTAAAATGAAATGTTCATTCATGGTGTGAAATATTTATTACTTGTACAAAATTGTCACAAATTCTTATTTAAACCATTAAATAAATTTTAAATAAGTTAAATGAAAAAAATATTCTCACGCCCTACACTGGTTCATGATATCTTCCCAAATGATCAATACGCAATGTTTAATCACATTATATTGTTTGTATTTTGAATGAAATCTATCAAAACTCATGATTAATCTCAAAAACCCCAAAACAAATTGTCTTTCTTCCAAACATGGGGAAACCCCACAAATCGTTTAAGACTTCTATTCCCAGAATAAATTAATAAAAAAAACAGACATCCCCAAACATTATTCCATTTCACTAATAAATTCTCTCCATACATGGGAGTCCCAAAACAACCAAAATGAAGTGGGAAATGATATGAGGGAAGATAAAAACATGAATTTTGGTAATGATTTTTTATATAGTGGGTTTATATTTATTAAAAATGGGTATTTATTAACTAATTTCTAAACACAATCATTTGACATTTAGTTTGTAAGAAAAGAATAATTTTTGGCATTACCGTTATGTTTACCCATTTAATTTTATAAGGGTATTTTTTTTAAAATTTCAAAATAAATGAAATTATTTAATAGATAATTTATTTGGGTGTGAAATTGGTTCCTTTAAAAAAGTTATTTGTTATTTAATACTCTAAAATATTCATTTTATTTTGGACGATTAATGATATATTTTAAAAAATTATTCTTTTTATTATAACCTACATTATAATATTGAATTATATTATATTTAGATAATAAAACCTATAGTATCATATATTACATCACTTTTCAATCAATATGAAATAATAATATATAATACATATTTGAAATATATTTATATTTTACACACAAAAAATATCTGAGTAATTATAAAAAAATCATCATTAATTCAAATTAAAATTATTAAATATAAAAAAGTACAATTATTATTATATATTCAACATTATAAGCCTAATGAATAATATTTCTGAGTTCATAAAATTATATTATTAGACATATTCAAATAAATAATGATTTATAAGGGAAACATATGAATATAATTTTTTATTAAAAATCATGAATTAATCATCAAAATATATATAAATTATAATCATATATTATAAAAAATATATTTTGGTTTTCCTTGTATCATAATATATACATATCTTATAAATGTTATATACAATTTTATTTGAAATAATTAATAACATTCTATTTATGTAACATATAAAAATTTATAATGTGATTATTTTCACCTAATTAGTCATGTGTTTTATATATATAACTCTTCATCATAAAATCTTTATACTTAAGGGTTGGGTGTGCAATTTGGCTACTATGATGAGGAGGTTCTGCAAAAATTGATATGTTGTTGACCTCCACTTACATGAACATCTCTCTTATATTGTTATTATCAAACCTAAAATTTATATTTTCTACTTGATCTTGTACAAGTTAGAACTCAGGTGATGATATATATCTCACATTATCTGATAATTGTGATTCAAAAGGAATGATCATAAAGGTTATTTCCATTGTTTCAGCCTTGTACATCAAATATCTATTTTCATTACACATTAGATATTGTAACCATAATAGAATAATTATAACCAATGGAAATAATTCTGAAGATTCATATTTTCAAATGGTTATAATGATAAATGGTCGAATGAACTAACAATTATGTTTTTTTTAGATCATATAAGTCGCACTACAGATTTCTCACTTTATATACCCAATCATACTCACAACTAATTGTACACTATATTAAAATAAATGGATCTATAAATATATTGATTGTATAATTAAAATTCATATTGAATATCCTAAGGTTTACTATTTCAATAGATGGAGTTAAAATTATGGGTGAATCATATCCTATAGATTATATATTATGGGTAAATTTTTTCTTCATTATTAATCTCCCAATATTACTCCATGAATTTATAGTCCATCATATTTAATGTTATGTATGGAAATATAAAATTAATTCTATGGGAATTTATTCTGAAACATAAAAAATAGTTATTATGGTACATGGATTCATTTTTTAATTTGAGGATGAAATTTGGTGTTCTTACAAGAGGGTTTACTGGTGAGTCGCAAAAGGATTTACCAATTGACTAATTAAAAATTAGAAGATACTAGTAAATGGTTGATCCAATGTTGATTTCCATAATTTATTTTTTCCATAATTACAATGTATAAGGGAACTATAGATCATTATTCAATAGAGTAAGGCCCTATGTGGTAAACTAGATGATCATTTCATTTTATTAATAATAATATGTCTACTAATGTTTCATCCCATTCTGAATGTTTTCAAGGGTGTTGAGGGGCTTACTAGATTTTCATTAAATAATTAATTTTTTTAACACTCATAAAAATAATATTGATGGATTTTTATGCTTTTAACAAGTGGACTATTTTTTTGAATGATGTATTCTATCTGAAAAACACATAAAATAGGGTTATTGTTGATGTTTTAAATCATCAATGAATGTTCATGGGAAAGGAAAAAGTGAATAGTGTTTCGGAATGGATAATAGGCCTTTAAAATAGGATTCCATTATATCTCAATAAATTTAGTAAAATAATAATAAATTTTTCCCATTCATATTTGTAAGGGTAGTTTTAAGAGGATCGTTAGATTTTTTTTTGTGTTTATCAATTTCTATGGGTGTTCCATTTATAGAAATCATCCCAGGAAAATTGAGTTTACTACTATGTATATATCAGATAAGTACCAATTCAATGTTGTATAATGAAATAGATAATGTATTACTATTCCTCAACATCTATAAATGGTACAATTTTAGGGTTATGTCAATGAGAAAATTATTGATTTTGGAATACAAAGTATTGTAGGATCAATTACATTTATCTAAAATCTATTGGTAACTAGAATGTTTGGGAGGGTAACTGGAAACATAGGATTTTGATGTCATACGAAAATATAAATAAGTTTTATGTCTAATAAATGACCTAACATAATGTATAAAACATTGATTAGAGCCGAGAAATTGACAACATATTTTAATTCCATCGATAATGAATCAAATTCGATAGGATTTTCATCATATGAACCAAATAGTACATATGTCCCTTAAAGATATGTTGTACCTTTTTCGAAGGAATGAATTAGTTTCTATTACCCATTTATTCCATCAATTTGGAAAAAATACTTGTGGAACATCATATAAAAAATTGTCTGTACATTTTATCTTGGGAAAACATTATATTTAATTCCACTTGAATATGGAACAAAATTTGTTAATGTATATTTGGGTTCCATAGATATGTCTATGGATGAATAATAATTCCATGGATCTGAACTATGAAAAAGGATTCTAACAATATATTTTTTCCACTATAGAAGATAAATTAAATTCAACACTGAAAGGTGATATTGGATAATGCAGTTTATAAAATGACTCAAAATTTTGGACATATTACCATGACATAATAATTTTATATAGCCTCTAAATATATGAACCAGTGTAATGCTCATTCCATTATGGAATGTTTAATGAGAGGTATGTGCAACCAAATTATAAAGGGAAGTACATAATTTTTAAGATGATTCCCTTCATCATCATAATGGTTGTATATAATGGTATAAGAAGTCATTTATTTTCCAAATTTCTATACACAGTCCCCATTGAAAATGGAACATTATATGTATGTTTTTCATAAACATATATTATCAAGAAATGTAAAAAAATTATTTTCTCATAAAACATTATGAATATTTGTTTACATAGGTCTATGTGGAAATAATAACAAAGTGGTTAACATAATTATTAGAGTTTCATTCTTTCATTTTGGGGGGCATGAGTGAAATTACCCATGTGGTGTTCCTTCTCTAAATGGTTGGTTATCATTTTTTACTTTATTTTAATACATTATTTATATCAATTATTCATATTGTTAGATTCCATTTAATATTATGATTATATACATATTTTGTGTTGATGTCCTCTAATAGATGTGTTGATTTTTATATGTTGATAGTGTATTCCTATATCTACTTTGATCAAGACACTCAAAAAATTATAAAATGTTCAATATAATCATTATTTTAGTGTATATTTTGCACCATTTATTGGGTTTTTTCCAACAAGCTTGATTTATGGAACCAAATACACCTAATGGTTCCAAAATACATTATATTTACATAATTTACAATGGAATGTGACAATCATAAATTTACCTTTTGTTTCTTCAGGAATCACAATAGTCAAGAATATTGGAGGTTAGGGTCATTAATGATTTTTGGTGGGGGATTGTTTCCTACTATGGGTATCTCTTATAGATTAATTTCATATTCATGAATCCTTTATAAAACATAATATATTGTTGGTGACCCCTCACATATGAAATAAACAACATATACATGTGGGAATAACCATATATATGTAGCAGAGGTTCTCAAAAAATGACACCATATATAAATACCCAAGGTTCTCTATTGAGAGAATCATCGTTATATATCATAGTTTCACCATATTATATTGTTATATACTTATTAGTTAATTATTTTAATTAATTTTGAAATAAGTAATCATAATTCGGAAGTCTAATATTTATTTCCTTTAAAGGAGGAGGTGGTGCTTTAGTGTCAAAATCAATACAATGATACGACATTCCTCTATATCCTTTCAAATGTATTCAGAACCCATGTAGTTCAATTAGACTAAAAAATACATTTCATAAAATTTATGTTCATGTGATGAAGACCAAACCATTCAATATAACGTCATGTGGAAGTGGATTCTAAGAGAGTGGTGCCATGAAAATCTTTGAATGGGATATATACATGAGATTATTTTTTCGGATAACCCTGAGAGGAATATTGATCCATGATAATAGATTGGTATAATAGATATATATGAATATGATGATGTCTCTAACAGTGAGTACATATTGGTGAGGATGATAGAAAAATGAACCCTTAAGGAATAAATCATACATTGTGATGAATGATCTTACATGGAGTTTGAACTCATAAAAAGAGTATTGGGATTGATACCTCAGGTTTGATCAACATGGAGGCTTCATAATTTCCACATTGGGAATGAAATCATATCCCACATAGTTCTTGATGTTTTGGGGCATACACCTGAATTGTAGCCCCATTTGTTACATCATTTGAAACATATCCCTCTGACGGTTGTTCTTTGTAGGAATATGGTGTTATGAGAATAATGATTCATAGTTTGGGAATACCCCTCGTATAAGGCCCAATAGATATTATTGACTGGGATAGTGTCATGATGACCCCTAATCTATAATCTCACACAAGTCATTCCTATTCTGAGAAACACGAAAAAGTATAGTATCCCCACATCGCACATACATGTGTGGGTGGGGATTAAAAATGAATAAAAAGACCACATTGGAGTTTCAACCTCATCCATTAGGGTACAAGGTTAAATATACAAAAGTTAGGAAGAATATGATTTCATGTAAGAATGGAAAGGGGCATACTCCTTGATCAATTCACATTAGCGAGACATGCATTTCATCTGTAGGTGGATAAGGGTGAGGTTATGGTCGAAAAATGTTGGAGAGAAAAAGTGCATAGACATTATTAACATCATAAAAAAATTGAACCATAGATCGAGACATCAATATACATGTTTTTATAACCTATTTTTTTATTCAATTTAGATAGTACACGTGAAATGGGTGTCACAACATGAACTGCTACCATAGTCCCCATGTATAGGATCCTTGCTACTACAAGAATACATGGCCATTAGTAATTTTATAACTCCATTTTTTGGGATTATAAATGATGAAATTACATTACTAAGGGAATTAGAGACTGAAATTACGACATTCTTGTGTTCTAGATACTTTGAAAATTCATATTTGGGTATTAGAGGAGGTTTTAATTTGTCATTTATTGTATTTTCTGGTGTGAAATAGAATCAATTTTAGAAATTAATGATGTTGATAAAATAATGTTTCACAAAATTTTTAGGGATTCAAATGATTAAAAAAGGGTTTATTGTTTATGAATACCACATTAGGCTTACTATTTATATGATATGGGATGGGTATTGTAAAATGAGTTTTTTTAGGAATGAAGTATCTACTACGTGGGGACTTCTCTACGAGAAGGATACTATTTTTTTACAAAAAATCTCTTAGATATGGGGTCAATTGTGAGAGATTAATTTTCATTCATGGTATGTTATAATTTTATTACCTATAGAAATGGATATCATCCATTATATAGTCATCTATCTCTTTATGGTTTCCATATATAATTTTCCACATATTCTATATGTTCGACTCAATTCTAATGATATATTTATGAATTTACATTGTATGTGAATAAATGTTTTCATTAAATTGACATCCAAATATATGAATAATAGGTGATTTTATGTTTTCACATACCTAGAATTTTAATGGATTCGTTTCCTTAACTCTCTCAGACTAGGGTTACCTGAGTAGTGATTCAATGGGGGAGGCCTACATGTTCTGTCTCGTCTACTCCTTCGCACTATTTTTTCTTCTTCCTTTATAGATATTTCTTTCTTTTCTTTTCAAATGTTGCAAGATTATATTGCTATAATTTGTTGTCTTGTTGTGGTTCAGTATCTATTTTGGGGCCTATGTTTGATTCAAACATTACATTGGCTTCTTGTTCCGTCACTACTCTCACATTCGATCTACTGTGTTGGTTTTAAGGAGGCTCTGGGATGTGTTGTCTGATTAGACAATGGTGTTTCAGTAGGTGAGTAGATCGATGGATTTTTTCTATGTCATGGTGTTTTTTATTAATATTAAAGACGTTGGAGTGGGATTTTGGATGTGTTTCTCCTGTGAATGTCAAACTATGGGGATCTTATTTAAGGGATGGATGTCATTATTTTGGTCATGCCTACTATTGCTGCCTACGAATTATCAACCTATGATTTGGCTTCCTGATACATTTCTCTTTCCCAAGTTAGTTTGGTGTGATAGTTCCCATGGGGGTTTGGGTATTTTCTATTACAGCATCTGACGATGTTCTTGGAAGTTATACCAACTTTAGATTTTCATCTTCTTATGGGTTTCATATTTGTTTTCCCGTGGATTCAGTGTTTTTTCAATAAATTTCATGTCTGAAGTGTATTTTATGATTTGAATATTGTTTTTTCATTCATGTTGGTTGTGGATATGTTAATTCTTTTTCTATGTGGTGGTTTATTATGGTTTTATATGGCAGTGATGTTGGTTTCTAGCATACAATACATCATGATTTTTGTGACGCTTCTTCAACGGGTGGGGTTCTTCATCCGAGTGTCATGTGCTGCATGATTATGGTGTTTATATGGTAGTGATGGTGACATGTCTTATGATTATGAGACTATGGTGTTATTTAAATGTTTTCTCTATTGAAGGTGAGGGAGATGTGTACAGTGTGAGCGTGTGTGGTCTGAATTTTTTAGTTGGTTGAGGTGATATTGAAGGGGGTTTGTGAATTTTTAATTTTGAAAATGAAATATTAAAGTTGTTCCTTTGGTTGGTGATTTGTTTTTGTTTTTGTAATAAAGTCACATATGACTATAAATGGGTTAGTATTTTTCTCCTTAATTATGGTTTTGGATGCTAGTATTTTTTTTGGTTTTTAAGTGTTGTTATATTTTAAATATGAAATGTGCAGTTACCACTAAACCACAATGATTATTTTAAACCATTATAAATGAAATTTTTTGGAGGGTAGAATGTATAGAATTTATACTAATATATAGAAATAAATATTAATGAGGAATAATCCACAAATGATTACCATTTTTGTGGTATTTCATGTCATTAGCTTGGACTACAAATTATTTTTATATGTGATGGTGGTAGGGTGAATTCATTACACCTCAAACGATTTTTAGGGGGTTTTTTTTTTCACCTCAACTTGCAAAAATAATTTTTTTAGTGGTTGGGTGATATTACCACATTGATCATAAAACAGGAAATTCTTGCAGGCATGTGATATTATTACAACACTCTAGAAATGAAAATCATTTGTTAGGGTGGGATATTACCACCTCTCCTTAAAAATTATTATGATTTATAGGGACACTATTTGATACGGTGATTAAAAGTATTTCCCATTAGAAGCCCCATGTCATAAAAGGGTCTGATTATGTGAACATGATGATTACAATAACATAATTTAGGTTTTTAAGATAATAATTCATTATATTACATTTTATGATATTTTCTATTTTAGAGTTTTAGAGGATTGGTCTGTAACTCATTCATAAATAAACAATATAAAAAAATTTAAAACTCATATTTGTATAAATATTCCAATAATTTAAAACATTTAAAATAATGTGTGATTTATTTTCATGGAAAATAATCAAAAATTTCAACATATCTCTTTCATTTTTTTTAAAATCATTTAACCTAATAAAAAATGTAAAACATGTGATGAGAAAAAAAATGAATGTGAACTGAAAATAAAAAAAATTAACTATTAGATGAGTGAAATATATGAATACTCATATAAAATTTATCATTACATTTAATTTTATTGGAGAGTATGAAATAAAATATTATTTCATGACAATTTGCAAAAATGTTGTTTTAAATGATCTCCGTTATAACAAAGGGTTAAAAAATAAACACCATATCCAGTGACATAGATCATCATATTCAAAACACCATTAAATAACCCATTAATATGGAATAACCTGGTGACCAAAATTTAATATATTAATTTCAAAAATCATTTGAATGATATATCTAGATAACAAGTTTTTATGAGATATAATGGGGATCAACACTTTCTATATGCAATAACGGGTTCACCCATTCTCTATAATGGGATCGAAACACTATATAATTAGTATCAGGATCATTTAGGAGTTATATAGTGAATCAACCCTTTATATATACTTTATTTGGATCATTTTGTCTCAAATAATTATCATTTTCCATATCATGGATAAAAAAATCCATTCATATTTTTCATCATAAAAATATTTTCACATTCACTTTTAAACCCTTGTAAATTTCATTTTTGTATAAAAATTCACTATTATTAAAAAAAATATTTTCAAAAACAAAATAAATAATTTATGGGAATTAGGGTATTTAAATAATTAAAAATAAAAATCATTCAACAGATACCAGAAATCAAATAACGTCTATGGTAATGGAAATGTCAATTTAACATTGTAAGATAAGAAAAGATCAATCCTTTTTTCATTTATGAAAATTTTATGTAAAAAAATATGGAAAAGTATTACATTCAAAAACAATTTATAATATACTAAAATTTTACATAAAATTTATTTTATAAATTATTTTTGTCAATATAAATATTTTTTTAAAACAAATTTAAAAAATTGACATTAAAAAGAAAGAGTTTTAAGGAAAACATTAATATATATTTCTGTTAATGAAAACTCCCTTATCAATATTGAAATATTTGAATCAAAAACACCTTGAAAAGATAACATTAAACATATATATTCCATTAGAATATATACATTAATGACATTATATGTAAAATGTGATATATATACACCTCATAAAATAATATAGGTGTGCAACATAAAAATATTCCTCAATGAATGTAAATTGTATTGTTGTACATTACCTTGAGTATGACTTGTCACGTGTTCAAATATCATCCTAAATAATAATATTAGGATAATTATTTACATTCATATATTTATTTATCATTTATTATAAATTTTATTTCACATATTATAATATTATATATAATTACTTGATAAATTAATTTACATCAGGCGTTATGACCATATTTAGATTATATGTCGAAAGTGAATTTGGTTGGTTGATTGTGGTCCAATAGACCAATGTATGAACATATCCTGAATAATAATCATAAAATATTTATCACATTTAAAAACAAATTATAATTTTTCTACAAATCATGAAATATATTTGAGAAAAATGATGTATTTCACAATCTTGGAGAAGGTTGGTCATATATATGCATGGGTAACATTTCCATTTTAAAATGATCGTCATTTAAGGAAGGTATGTGTTATTTTATATTTCTAGAATTGTAATTACATTATAAATCAAATATAAATAAATTAAATATATTTATATATATCATCCATGTGGTGCAATGATGAAACAAGAGTCCCATCACATTGTGATGGTAGTAGTCTACATGCTCATGAATGATGTTATCATTTCATAGTGAGTGAAAAAACTAAGAAATATAGTCATATATTTTATTTAATAATTATAATTTCACCAATAATATCATCAATTTTCCATGTATGTTAGATATAATAATTATATTTTCATTTATTACCATATATGTAATGCGTTATAGACAATGAAAAACATCTCTTTGTGAGGATGTAGTCTTTCATACACATGAACGACATTACCACATCACCAATAGAATAGATAGTAAATATTTAACTATCAAATAATAGCTTTAGTGCAATAATTATGTTATAAATACCATATTATATACTTTATATTGTATTAATACCAACTGTGATATATGATAATGAAAAAATGAATGACGGCGTTTCAGGAGGAGTAGTCCACAATACACATGTATGATGATTTTTAACCCATTTTATAATATAAGATGGGTATTCAGGTTATATACATAAAATAATTATATTTATTTAGATATGTAAAATATACTAATGATTTTATATAATCAATTTTTTGGAGTAATTAAATTTTATGGAAGGAGAAACTAAATAAAATGCTCATTGAATTACTTTACATCTTCTTTAGGTATCCTCATTAGGTTGGTAATAAAGTCTGCCCTTTTTTGGATTTCATCCCAAAATGATGACAGTATGATGAGAGTAGTGAATTTTCAATGTGATTTGGTTTGATATTTTTGAACAAATTTGTTTTTAATGTGTAATGATATGAGGATATGGGTTTTAATCTATAAGTGAGATGAGTTGGACACTTTTAATTTATGAAATGAATGAATTTCAACAACATTTATTTCAAGTCCCAAGGACCAAATAATTGATCATTATAGATTATATAAGATCTATGGTCAATTTATGAAAATAAAATATAATTTAGACAAGGTATAAAACAATTTGAATCCTTTTATTATTAGTCTTACACCAGTAAATCAATTTTTTTTACCTCAGTAATTACCATTTTATCCACTATTATTTTTGGTTAAAAATTATAATTTTCCTTATCGAAATTTTTTTTTGTTCCAAGTATGGAATAATTTTTTAAAAAATTAAATTTATATAAGTGGAGAATATTATTTAAAACAAAACCTACAGATGGGATGAAAAATTTCATTTTCGTGTAGAGTATATTTTTGAGAAAAAGATTATTTTATATTAACTCTATGTAAAATAATATTATTATTTTGAGAATAAATTATTATTTTATGTTATATATTATATTAATTTCATTTAAAATATTCCTAATTAGTTATTATTTAAGTAATTTAAAATGGAGTTACATTATTCATTTGAAAAACATTTTAAAAAAAACATATAATAAAAACCAATGTAATGTTTATTAAAATGTAATTAGGTGGATTAAATAAACATAAATAAAATTAATTCTATATTAAATCATATTTTAAAAATATAGGGGCTTTAAAAATATTAAAATTGATGAAGATAAAATAATTTACAAAAATAATTATTTCACACTATTTAAAAAAATTCTTAATTTTCCAAAACAACTAAATATTTCCAAAAATAAAATTTATATTAAAATTTCAAAAATGTTATTCAAATTATCAAATAGAATTTATAATATTTTTCATTGTTAATTTTATGCTATTTTCAAGAAGAGCTATTAAAAATCATCAAAACATACAGTTTTTTGAAATAAAAATGTAATTATTCATTAAATTATCTTTATTTTTTATTATAATCAATAGATAAATATAAAATTAAAATATTATTGGATCATATAATTAACTGGAGATTTAATGGTATACTGTACTATGTTTCTATTCAACATGGTGTTGTGTGTTCCATATGATATCTAACATATTTATTTATGAATATTATATTTTATTGGTTATTTATGCTATGTCCTCCAGGACACATATGATATCAAAAACAATGTTCTAATTTTAAAATATCATGGTGTTATGTCATCCCCCAAAAAGTTATTTATTACTCAAATTTTAATCTCTATCTCAATAATTAAGGGTTTGAAATTTGGAAATACAATTTTTGAAAAACTACGTCATAAAAGGTTTTATAAAATATCCTCTTAATAAGAGACCAAAGAAAAATCATGGGCCATATAAATATACTCCTAAAAAGGATTCTATGATGTTGAAAATTTGTGACAGGTGATGATATGGATGTGGTTAAAATATTATAAATAATTATTGAGAGTGAATGAGGACATTAATCGCAAGTAATTGAGCAAATAGTAGAATGTTAAGGGCCTTAAAACCATAAATATGTGACTATTTTAATGAAAATATTCTTCTTTGAATATTAATGTAATAGATTAAACTTTTGGTTTCAAGATATATATTTTAAATTTTATTTACTCATGTACTTCGTAATAATATATTGAAGTATACCTACTTGATATGTTTCTTTATCATGAGCACACATTCATCTTTTGGTTGTTCATTGATAAATTTTATATTAATCCCATACTCAAAAAAATGAAAATGCGAATATATATATATTTTTAATGTTTTAATGGTTTATAATATCCATAAAAGTGTGAAAATTATTTCTATATAACTCTAAATATTTTCCAATAGAAATATGGTAATAAACTATTAATCAAATAAAAAATTAACCTCTTAACCTAAATAGTAACACCACTAGTTCTTTATTAATATTTATTTTTCATATAATTTAACTAAAAACATATTAATTAAAATAAAACCTATTCTATTAGTAATAATTAAACCCTCACGATTCATTAGCCATGGATTCCATTACCATGACATTGCTGGATACAACTGGTTTTCGGAAAACCAGTAGGGTTTTTTTTATAAATTATATTAATATAAATCCTAATAAAAATAGGAAAAAATATTATGAACATCGTGGAAATAAAATTATTCATTTAAAAAAATTAATAAGGTTTTAAATACATCCTTTTTTCACAAAGTCTAAAAATAATTGTTTACTGTTTTAAATTTTATTTATTATCATATTAACATAAAATGTTTTTTGTACCATTAAAAATATTTCTAAAAAATGATAATGAATTATTAAGGAATTAAATTTTATGCTAAAATAATTTTTTAATAAACATATAAACCCAAATAAATGACTCCCAAATTATTTATATTACATAAATCATCAAAATAAGGGTTCCCAATACATTTATATTTTGACAATCCTTTGAAAAATATTGATCTCCTTAGAGATATCACCACTTCCCAAGATGGCCCAGCATCAACTATGGAAGTATAAAATGAATTTCCTACATCCATTTGGTTTATATCATGATGATTTCCACCATGATTAAGTAAATTTACAAGCTCTATTGTATAATTTCTGATCAAATTTGAGCTAAAAAAATTCACCATCAACTTTTTATCTATTATATCATTCTGGAATTATTCATGACTATTTTCATTGTATTTTAGGATCCCTGTGACCAATCATTCTACACCAGTAACACTTCCCATATCCTGATATTCATTCTCTAGAGTTTATTTTACCACACATAGAACATTTTTTCGGATTACCTCCAAGCTTATTTGTTGGATTATTCTCCAGATTCTACTCCATTAATAGTTTTTTAATTTTTTCACCCAAATGAACATAAAATTTCGAGAAAACCATCTATACTTTCATTGCACAATAAATAAAATTATCTTAATTTTAAAACTATAATGTGGAAGAATATCATTGTATGAATTGTTTTGATCTTGAGTAGAATAAAATAATATTAAAAATAATCTCTAAAAAAATCTTATAGACACATGGAAAACCTTGTAGAAATTTCATCATATGAAAAAACCAAATCGTCCTCCATTTTCAAGAGCGTTGATTCATCTATCAGCTACTATATAGCCATATTATCCACTAAAAATGGGTGATTATTCGTCATGACATTATGCACTATATACTTGTTTCTTCATTGTATATCTTCTTCTTACCTAGCATGGATACCACCACCATTTATATCTGTACCAACTGAGCCATCACTAAAATAAACTAATTTGTTCAATACTATCCATCACGAGATACTGATTTAGAATGAAATTTTCCTCTCAACTCTATCCCACTATAGATTCATTTTTTAGTATAGAGAATATCATTCTAAAAATACATAGTATATTTGAGAAAACGTGGTAATTTTATAATTCATTATCTTTTAATCTTATCCATTGCAAAAAAGCATTCGAGTGAATGATATAAAAATTATCCTAACATTCAACATAATCTAAATCATTCATTTATTCTATCTATATGGACCCAAAAAAATGTATATAATATTTAGTTTTATGTCAAGAAATTATTCTCTTATATTTGAGGATATTTTAAAGTTCATAGTTTTATCAAATTATACCATTACTCATATATATCAAAACCAAATAATACAAATTGGACACATCCTCTAAGTATTCATTTTTCCTATAATATAAAACTTTTGATATAAATATTTTTTCATTTCATGTATAATATTCATGAAATTATACTAGAATCATTCTTTCTCCTCTACATCCATCAATCCTTTTAAAAAATATTAACAATATTAGTGATGAGAAAAAAAATCTCATTAAGCTACATCTAAATAATGAAAACCATTATTCTAGTGAAAAAATAAAGAACACTCAGATAATGTTTATCCTTAACATTAATGTTCAATGAGTGTATAAAGTAAAATATTTTTACATGAAAAAGTAAACTTATTTATATCTCAATGAAGGACATTTAGACACATATAATCTAATTGATATCCATGTTCAGTTAAATATATCATCATATTAATAAAACCCTTACATAACCCTTTAACATGGAAAAACTATGTAGAAACGTTCAAATATAATCATTACCCATTTAATTAGAGAGATATAATGAGGATAACCCTTATTATATTTTATATTAGGCTCACCCATTTTTCATTAGAAAAAATTGGGCTCAATCCTTCATATAAGCTATATCTAGTTCTCTGTGTGCTATAATTTGGCACAAATCATCATATAAGTTGTATCATTCATTTTTGTGAGAAATAATATGGATCAAACATTCTTATTATCTTTAAATTACTCAGTATTGTTTTTCATAAAATTTTCATGAACATTATAATGAATAAAATATACTTTGGTAGCAATTTTTCATCATAATAACATTTTGAAGAACTAATATAAAATTATATGAAACACATTTTTATATTTTAATAGTGATTTATTTTAAAACCATATTCTCAATACTTATATACACTACAAAAGGTAAGTAGGGTTTTCATTACCAAAACACGGAATCTTTTAGTGGAATCCAAAAACCAAAAAACTGTCCCAGTAGTAGAAGAGTCGTTGTCTAAATGTATATTAATAATAGCATATTTATTTTCCCATTTTTAAAAATATTTTGTATAAAAAAATTCCAATTTTATATCATTGAGAATAAATTAAAATGGGTCATAAATTTTACTTTTTAAATATTTAATTTTAATATACATATTTTAATACAAAAAATTTAAAAAAAGGTCATAAAAAATAGAGTTTGAAGGAAAACATTAAAAAAATTAATGAAATTCTATTATTTCTATGAAAATATTTGATTCATTATTCTACTGATATTATAAAAATAAAGGTGATGTTTATACACCATATAAATATGTATTGGTTTATGACATCAAAATATGCCTCCAGAAAAGAAAATTGAGACGAAGTGAGATACCTTGAGTATGACTTGTCACATTTTTCATCACCTTATTCAATAATAAAAATAAAAATATTAAATAAATTATTCTTAAAAACATAATTTTTTTTATTTTTTTGTTTCATGTATTACAATTTTATATAAAATTACTTAATCAATTAAGTTTACATCAGTTTTTTTTACCATATTCGTCTTATATGTCAAAAATGTCTTTGGGATGTCATGTATGGTAATAGGGTTCATTATATAAACATAATAATAATAATAATCTTGTAATATATATCATATTTTTAAATAAATTATAATTTTAAGTCCAATCATTGATGATTATTTTTTAGAAATTATCTATGTTACTATCACGGAGACGGTAGGTCATATGTACACATGAGATAAATTTCCATTTTTCAATGGCCAATATAGATTAAAGGTATGTATTATTTTAACATTACATGAGGATTATAATATAATAAATACAATATGAATTCATTAAATATAATTATACATATTATACATGTGATTTGGTAATGAAATGAGAGTGCATCACTTCCTGAAGGCGGCAGTCCACACGTCCGAGAATGACTTTATCATTTCTCACCATGTGAAAAATTAATAATTTAAATGATGTATTATTTATTAATAATGATTAATATGTCATTAATATTATATTTAATACATTTATATCATATATATTATTATTTATCTCCCATATTACCTTCCATATAAGTTTTTTGTTAAATTGAATCACATCGCATCACGAGGTGGGAGTCTGTCGTACACTTGAATAATGGAATCATATTCCCTATAGAATATAATAGAAAATGTATATAGGTTATAATAATGTAATATTTATAATTATTTTATTAATATTATTTATATTCTATATATTCATTATCTTCCCCAACCTTGAGGGGTGTAAATGAAAAGTGAATGGAAATGGTTCATGATGTGGTAGTATTCTATAGACACAAATGATTAATTTATTGACCATTTGATGGAATAGGAGAAGGGTCTAGATAAATAGATCAAAATAGTATCATCTCAATATATGTTAGTTTTATAGGTTTTTATATAATAATGGATTAATTTTAATTGTTGTTGGTTGATGGAAAACCAAAATTAAAATTCTTATAAAAGAATATAAACGCATCACAGGGAATCCAGATTCGGTTTGCACAAAAAAACCATCAGTTTTTTAGTTTTTACCAACAAAAAGTCATCTAGGAAGAGATTACGTATGATTGGAATTTATCTGAACAAGCCTTTTCAAAACCATTATTTTTTTAATTTGCAGATAACGTAGGAGAGGCAGTTACCTTCTACAAGTTAGGTGAGTGTCACACTTGTAATTTTTTAAAAGAATGAATTCAATCCAAATTTTATTGAGGTTACAAGGCTGAAATAATTGACAATTATTGATACTATAATGGATAATATAGAAATATTCCCTCACAAAATATGTTTTACATGTATTTAAGTAATTTTAACCGTCATCTTCTTGTTTAGCCTATGACAAGTCCATTTATACAGTAAAGAAAACAGTTATTTTTTACTATTTTCAAAACTCATTTTGTCAAAAAATAATAAATAATAAATAAAAATAAAAATATTCATTAAAAAAATATGTAATAAATTTTATCAAATTCATTTCGTAGAAGTGTAAAATTAAAATTAAAATAAAATCCATAGACATGATGAAAAATTGGGTATTCAAAAGAGTATTTTTTGAGAAAAAAATATGATTTTATATTAACAGTATCACTAATAATAATAATTGAATGAACACAATTTAATATTTCTTGATATATGATATTTAAATTTCATTTATATATTTCCCATTATTTTTTATTTTAATATATTAAAATAGAAAAAATTATGCAATATTTAAATATTTTTCGAAAAAACCATTTTTAAACCCAAAATAAATTATAACAAAAAACAATATAAAGAAGATTATAATGTAACCAATTAGATTAAATATAAATAATTAATAATATTGTGACTTTAAATCCTATTTGAAACAAAATACTAAATTTAAAATTCCTATTTTTTTAAATGAAATTGAATTTTTAACAATACCAATATTTTTCATTATATACAGAAAAATATATATATTCCCAAAAATATAAATACCAAACCATAGATAAAATCAGATATTATGATTTTAAAATTATATTCATATTTTCTAATAAATTTTCCAAAAATATTAAAAAATTATTTTATATTATGTCTCCAAAACGTGATTAATATATCTTATGAAAAAATGTAATTTTATGCCAACCACTTTATATTCATTTAAATGTTTATTATTATTATTTATAATAAATATATGACCATAATTCTAAAAAATTATTTAGTCAAACTCATACCAACCCCAATATCAAAATATTGTTTTATTTTGGTTCATTATAAAATGTTCTTGTTTTAAAATATGAATGTATTACAATAATTACAATAAATATTTTTCTATTTTTCCATAATAATTAATACAAATTCAATGAATAATGGTGTTGTTGTGGAAATATAGAAGGGATCGTGTCTGTATAATTTTATTCGGTGAAACTCATTTTTTAGGAATTAATTTCATATTTTTGGTGAGATCTTGATTTCACTTTCAATGTTCTATGATCTATTTATGACAAGTTGTGTACAATTATCTAGTTGAAAAACATCTGTCCCAAAACTAATGAAAACAAATCCATGAACTGGTATTTTAATGGACTCAAATCCTTGATTCATGGTTGAATTACATCCATGTTGACACCACATCATCTTTATGTTATGAAATGGGATCCATGTTATAACATATCTGTTCCATATGACTATCATATTACAGATTTATTAATTGTTATTAATTTAAAATTTCTTCTTATAGAGTTAATCAGCTATGAGATTACATGTCTCCCTAATTTGATAGCCATAGTTAATAGGAGAAAGTGTAATGAAGGAATCAATACAACAGACTCTTGATATGTCATTACATGAAAAAACATAATCTGAAAGTACCTCCTTCTATTTAGGTTATAGAATTATCGATATTCTAATAGAATTCACGTATATTGTTTCATGTTATAGTATGACTATCCAATTATGATTGCTAGTCTTATATTTACATTTTCAATAATTGGGACTCTTCATAATATATTTAAACAATCAATTCTACAAATTTTCAACTAATTTCATTTTCATGTCAATGTGGTGATTCATCATATAATGGTACTTATGGAATTAAGAGAAAAAGTATTACAATAAAAGGCCTCTACAATTAATCAATTTAGTCCTTTTCATCCAATTATATCCTATCAAAAAATATCAAGAATATATGATGGATCTATAAATTAGTCACATGGTTTGGTGGTAGTTTATATATTGAATGGAAATGGGATTTTTGTGGGAACAAAAGATGAGTATAGTTTCTGGAAATATTTTATTCCATTTCTTTTTATCAATATGAATATGTTTCTCACGTTATTAAATAATCACCATCATATATTTTACCTTAATTGATTATTCATTAGTGTCCAAGTACTAATATAGTCCATCTTTAATGTAGTTATGTCAATATTTGTTTTTTTTATATCTATTAATACAGTTGAATAATGATCCTTGTTGGGTTTTTCAATGAGATTATACCATATAGTAAATATTTTTTATGTTTCAATGCTTTCTCCCATAACTAGAAACATACTAGATAAGGAATAGATGTTATTGGGAATATCACTAATTCCATGTCCCATTATATCATTTAAGGATTGGGTAATGGTCATCCAACTGCTAAGAGGACTATTGAAAAGGATATGTGTATTAAAACCTAACATAATTATTTGAATATATATTAACAATTATCATATTATGAAACCATATAATTATATTATTATAAAAAATTCAGTTACATGGTTTTATTAAAAAAAATTATATCATATATTCTCTTAGTGGGGTTATTTTCCACATTTGAGAGTGGGTATCTATTCTAAAAAATATTTTTATTGAGTTATTAAAGGTTTCATGATAGTGTTATTTACACTAGGATAATGGAAAATAATTAAATTGGTTATACCCACCCTCACTCATATTTAATTAAAACTATGTTGTACGTAAAAAGGGTTGTATCCAAACCACCTTACTAGGTCATGGGAATTTTTATATTCATTCATAGTAGACCACATTATATGTCTAGAATGAAACAAATGATGTATTTATGAAGCTATTTTCTAAATTAAATTATATTTTATTTGCTTATTATGTTATTACCCACACCATCTTATACATTCGTTAAACCAATCACTTACAATGCTTGTGTTTCAATAAACACTTACTTTCTATGGAGCAAGATTTTATTATTATGATTATTTTACTAATACAACTGTAACCTATCTGACAGATTTAATTGAATATATAGTATTCACAACATCATTAAATATATATATACATATATTAAATAAAATTTTAAAAAATGCATAGAACATATTTTATTTTCATAATATATGAATAAATCCAAATTTACCCACATAAATCAATATATTTAGAAAGTTAGCTTTAATATTTTCAATAGAGAAGTTGTTGAAATAATATATTATTACAGTTTTAAAAATTATATTTCAAAAAAATTACTTTATTTTTTAAATTAGGATTTATAATTTAGCTTAGGATGATTTTTTGGTAATTTTTTAAAAAACTTAATCTTTTAATGAATAGTGAAAATACTTATGTTTATTACAAACAACAATTTTTTTAATTTTTTTAAAAGTAAAAATTATGTTTTCTATTATATTTAAATTTCAATTAGTTTATTTTAAATTAATATAATATAATTAGTGTTTTTAAAAAAAAATTCATACTAGAAATTATTATACTACCATTGTATGTTTTAAAATTGAATTTTATGGAAATAAATATTTTTCCTTGAATTTTAACTATAGTATTTTCAATTTAAATCAAAAACATCAATTTTATTTATATTAAAAAATGGATGAAAACATTAAATTTACAATATCCTAATTTATTGGACGTGTCCCTTTTAGTCTTCTTCCATTAGAATAGTAACCTTGGTAAATTTTGCTACCATAAAAATTGGTATATTGGGTGACATTGGTTAAAATTAAAATGATAAATACTATAAAATGACTCCAAAACAAGGAAAAAATCATTATTTGATCAAATTTTTTCCTTTCACGCATAATGATCTAAAATAGCAGTTTAATAGACATTTTTCCATGAATATGACTCCTATAATATTTAAACCATGGAATGTCACAAAATTTATCTTTCATGCCTAAAATAACCCTTATGTGTACATGATGTGGAGAGGTATGTTATAAATGAATAAAAATGTAAATTGTTCACTCAATAAACATATTTTCATGGTTTAAATATATTTTTGACTTTTTAGACAACTTAGTGGATATTATTATATCAATAATTATTTATTTAATAAAAATTTAATGATGTAACTTTAAGATATTAAATATTATAACATTTTTAATATATGGATACTTGAGATATATATTAGACTATAAATATTATTATAAAATATAAAATCTTTATCTGTATCAGGTTAATTTATTTTCAATTTTTTGTGAAAAAATACAATATTATATAATTATACAACACAGATATAGTAATTATATTGTTAATGGAAATATAAAATAAATAATTCTACTAAGGTTCAGAGATGCCATTAACTAAAAGAAAAATGTACATCGGAGGAACATAAAGAATGAACAAAAATAAAAAAAATCAGAAAATATTAAAAATAATTAATTAAGAATCTATATGTAACACCCCAGTTAAATAAAGAATATTACATTTTCATATTTATCCATATTTCTGAATAAAATATTAATATGACTTTAAAGGGGATTCTATGCTTGATGGCGTACCCAACACGCAACAACGAGTTTCTTGGAAATCTTACGTTGCACTATAATAATAAAATATTATTATTTTAAATGGTAGTTAACATGTAGCCGTTGTATTGACAGGAATGGATAGAAATAACTAAAATATGATTATATATATTTTTAAATGTTTTTACATTTATCCAACAAAAGATAAAGGCATAAAATACGGAAAGAATTCAATTTTAGGCGTATATGCCCTAGTTTTCACTAAAGGTTCACTTATCGCCTTTTGATGGAGAACCATCATTAAATATAGTTTTTCTCACTCTTATACATCCTTTTGGACCAAATAAAACTCTTCTTAAGAATTGGGACATAAAAATTTACTTTGTGTAAATTTTTGGTATCTTTCTGATAAAGTTCATTTTTAATGAATAGTGTAAAATGTTGTATTTTAATTCAAAACCTCTTTTTTAATCTAATTTATTTATATGAATAGATTATCTTTTGAATTGGTTTTAAAGTTAAATTAGAATATATTTTTACCATTAAATCCAATAGTGGTCGTTGGAATTAATTTCACTTTGAAATCAGACTTAAACTAGTGTCAATCTTTTGATACTTATTGTTTCATAAAAACACGCTATTTGCTATGACAGTGGAAATTAATTATTAAATTAATTAATGTGACTTATATCTTTTTAATTTTGTAAAATAGACTTCATTTTTGAATTCGGAATATCAAATATAGCTTAGGGTGAATTTTTGGGATTTTACTGAAAAACTTCAATTTTTGATGAACAGTGAAACCACTAAGTGGTACTTATAAAAACTGATTTTTCCTTTTAAATGAAATTTTTCCATCTTTGTGTTTTGAATTTCAAAAGTCCGACATACATGGTTGTCATTAAGAAGTAAAATGTGGTTCAATGGGATAAAAATAATTTTTTGGTGAATAATAACTTATTAAGTTTTTAATCGCGATTAGAGATAATTAGTGTAGTTTAAGGTATAAATAATGTTTTAATAATATGAAATGAACCTAACACATGTCCTACCCTCATTGGTTGTGTAATGGGAGACCAAGACAAGCCATGGGTCAACTTGGGAACCCCATGTCATGACCCCCTCCCCACAAAGTGTACCCCTCCTGGGCCGGCAATGTGAGAAGGGAGATAATGACCCCCGAGTCCCGCCTCCAGTAGGCCCCGGGTTGGCGACTAGCACCGAGGGTATAATGAAGACAAAAATGGGAGGCATTACCCTCTAAGCGAACACATGCAGAAGAGAGAGATAGAATAGACTCCAATCAACTCCAACATAGAACTAAGATATAAAAGGAAACCAAGTACATATATGAAATGTCATGCAAAAGTACTAAAACTGAAAGGGGAAACTAAAAGTACCCAAAAGAAAGTAAAACGACAGCGACCACAAGCCCGAATAGCTCCTCCTCCAACCACAAGCTAGTAGAAACCATCTTGATCTCCAACCTGCTCCATGTGACCTGAAAAACAGTTTATATATACATAGGGTGAGTATAACAGTATACTCAGTACGACCCTCCCCAAGCCTCTCGTGCAAAAGTAAAGAAAGCATGCTAAAGCCCAGTGAACAACAAGTTAAAGTAACTCGTCACCTAAACAGGTATACTATGTTCCCAACCTCACCATGGCTACTCTCTCCAAGTAACGCATACAAGAATATAGAATATAGTAAATAATATCAAGGGTACCCCGCTACTACATCCCCACTGGTTTGCCGTTTTTCCCCAACGACAAACGTCCTGTGCATCTCTCTCCCAAGGCTTGCCCACAGACACCTGGGCGAAGATCCACAATCTGCACCTCGTGCACCACATAGGCTTTCCCACAGACACCTGGGCGAAGCACCACGCGGTCCTCACAACCAAAGGTAACCAGGTAGTTTCTGAGAGCCACCACAGCTCGCATAACGTGTATCACACGTCGGGTATAATACCTCAAGCCATTATAGCCCATACTCCGAGTAAGGATCCTCAAGCCATCATAGCCTATACACGTTACACCTATAGTAGTCCATAGGATACTATATCCAGAATATATGCGTGTGAATAACCACAAGACATTACAGCCCTCTACACACATATATGGGGTACCTAACCGTTGTGCCTCATGGCACATGTATCTACCAAGAGAAGAGAGCGGGGCCAAAGGGGGTAGTAAGTCATTCGAACTCCCATCAGAATGTTGGGGAAAACACCCCCCAGGGCTCAGAATCCCCGGGGTGTCAGTTTCCCTTACCGACATGGTGGACTAGCGTATAGAAACACAAAAAGTACAGAATATATAAGTAACTCACATCCACACTATGGGCATTACCTAGTCTTAGATACAACTACAGCTAACGTCTCTCGGACTCCAAGCTGCTACTTCTAAGACTAGGTATCCTATAAGCACACAAACATTAGAAGAGATTTATTAGACTACTTCGTTCTCATTTTATCAGTTCCACTGTACATTAATTATTTATTTAAACATTAATTAAGAATGAACAATTCCACATTAAACTGAATTGGAATCACATTCGAAAACAACCGCTCCTTTTTAAGATTCACATCACCTTTAAATTCCAGCATCACCATCCCCGTGTTTTTTCACCATTTAATCAAACATTCATTACAGAATTACTTTTCCACATTCCCAGGCATTCTAGAAAAAAACATCATACGCTTCTAAACACAAAGGAGGATCAACACGGTGAGTAGATATACTACCCGTCGAGTCTTAGCCACCTATTGAAAAAGCATATACCCATTCCCCCTCGAGATGCTAAACACGGAAATCATGTGGCATACACCGCGCGTCTTCGCCTCGTTCGGAAGAAGGGTAGCAGGACCAGCTGCCTTTAGCAGTGGGGAAAAGAAAAGCAGATTAACATTCAAGGAAACCGCAAGAAACAAGCAACCACATCCATCCCATTCCATCACCCCTGGTGTCCTCCCTGACACCCACATGCATAACTGATGCATATCGCCACTCTAGGCGTCATCTACTGTCGTAACCACAAGGCCTCCATGCCTCCACATATCACAACATCCATCCAGGATCACATCATAGCAGAAGCAGCAGAAAAACAACAATCACAACCATGGGCCCTTGACCCTTTAGCAAACAAGAGGGTAACTCAGAACCCCTTTAGAAATTCCCACATAATCTGTTCTTTAATCCATATTGAATTGGAAGATTTTTTAATCGTAGGTTCCAATCACGGATACCTAATCAGCAAGCTATCACAATTAAATAACCATGCTTACATCCCTAATTTGATTATCCACAAATTAGAACAACTACAGCAACGAAAATAACCAAATTAATATACATGCCTCTTTATCTTTAGCAAATTAATTCCAGCTTTACGTTCATTATCAATTTCTATCATGAACGAAAAACAAATCAAAGAAAACATAGATATCACTATATCTAGGAAAACATGAGGCAAACTGTTATCACGGTATAAAGAAACAACATGCGATCAACCAATTCTTTTAATCCGGTTCAAGTATTTAATTAGGTCAATTTCATTGTGATCCAAAGGGATAAATCATGATAATTCAACGATTGAACATATACAATTGGAGAAGCCATGAATCCCCCACCTCGAAGAGTTCTTGACGTCCTTTATCCACACAATGGGTCACGATCCTCCCCTCGCGACATCTGCATCCACCGGAGGATGCTGCAGTACGACAGTACCAACCAACCCCAAGAAAACCCATTAGAATCATGGAAACTACATGGTATAATTATGGAAAGGAGGATAGGAGAAGATGGACCCCAAAAGAATGATGATACAACATACCTTATATCGAAGATTGATCGACACAGCTCGGTTGCATCCAAAACAGAGCAGAACCAATCCTAGGAGTAAAGATTGATTGTGAAACTCCTATGGAAAGGATTGAAAGGTTATAGCGTCTCTTAGCTGAGAACAAAGGGAAAGAACAAGGGAGAATGATGTCTCGTCCATTTTTGAAGATTAAATGGGGCGACAGTTTAAGATCCAGTTAATTCTCCATTAAAAACGGATCGTATTAACCCATGAGGTTTGACCAAGTAAAACATTCCAAGCCATAGGAATAATTAATATAAGATTTATGGCATTTAAACGGCCTTAAGAGCCCTTAAAATAAGGCTTAATAAGTATTTTACGTTAAAGGAAACGTCAAACGGGGCAAAACTGTAGGAATATGGAAACACTGTTCACCCACTGTTACTGTACATGAAACCGATCTGTGAAACCGATCTCTCACACCGATCTGTTAAACTGATATGTCACACCGATCTGTGAAACCGATTTGTGAAACCGATCTGTCACACTGATCTGTGAAACTGATCTGTCACACCGATCTGTGAAACCAATCTGTGAAACAGATCTGTCACACCGATATGTGAAACCGATCTGTCAGACCGACCTGTGAAACCGATCTGTCACACCGATCTGTGAAACCGATCTGTCAGACCGATCTGTGAAACCGATCTGTCACACCGATCTCTAAAACCGATCTGTCAGAACGATCTGTGAAACCGATCTGTCACACCAATCTGTGAAACCGATCTGTCAGACCGATCTGTGAAACTGATCTGTCACACCGATCTGTGAAACCGATCTGTCAGACCGATCTGTGAAACCGATCTCTCACATCGATCGGTGAAACCGATCTGTCAGACCGATCTGTGAAACTGATCTGTCACATCGATCTGTGAAACCGATCTGTCAGTCCGATCTGTGAAACCGATCTGTCACACCGATCTGTGAAACTGATCTGTGAGAACGATCTGTCAGACTGATCGGTGAGACCGATCTGTTACTGTTCATAAAACTGGAAATACTGTTCATAGAACTGGAAAAATTTTCAAATTGTTGGCGATAAGTCCCCTTGACCTCCCAGAACACCTCCAACACCAACATTCCACAAAGTAATGGACCGGAGAGGTCTGGGCCATTACATTAGATACCTCTCAAAACATTCTCGTCCTCGACAATTTAAAACCAACCCAGAAGAAAATAGGGGTCCGAACAACCACCCCATAAGATACCTCTCAGGGGGAAAACCACCATGAGTTGTTCGAATGCTCGAACAAAACTACGACATCCAAGAGCAAGGGAACAAACAATCCAAACCTAAACAATTTAATCATATCATCACATGAAAAGTACATAAATAAAACATGAAAGGTATAACCAAAGAGGAAACATCTTTACATGAAAGGAGTTAAACATTGAACAAGTCTGGGTACTGAGCACGAATCTGTGACTCACGCTCCCAGTTACTCTCCTCCATGCCACCGTGTCACCACAAGCCACGAACTAAGGGAAAAGAACACCCACGCAACACCTTCTCCTTGCGGTCTTGGATCTCCACAGGTCGCTCCTCGAAGGTTGCATCATCGTCAATATCGATCTCTCCCCAATCGAGAACATGAGATTCTTCATGAAGATAACGACGGAGCTGTGATACATGGAAAACATCATGTATCCGAATCATCTGAGGGGGAAGTGCTACTCGATATGCCACAGCTCCAACACGAGGTAACACCTCGAAAGGCCCAACAAACAGGAGAGAAATCTTACTTCCACGACCAAACCTTCGCTGCCCACGACGAGGAGTCACCTTCAGAAACACATGATCCCCAACATTAAACTCTAACGGTCTCCTTCTTTGATCAGCATATGATTTCTAATGATCATGTGCTATCTTCATCCTCTAACGAATCACCTGTACCATTTCAGTTGAATTCTTCACTAGTTCTGGTCCGAGAATTGCTGACTCTCTGACCCCAGTCCAGCACAACGGAGAACGGCATGGCCGGCCATACAAGGCTTCAAACGGCGCCATGCCGATGGTAGAGTGAAAACTATTATTGTAAGAAAACTCTACCAAGGGTAAGTGCCTTGTCCATGAACCTCCAAAATCAAGAACACAGGAGCACAACATGTCTTCAAGAGTCTGGATTGTTCGCTCTGTCTGACCATCCGTTTGAGGATGAAAAGTAGTGATAAGGCATAATTGAGAACCAAAAGCATGATGGAGACCTCTCCACACCCTAGAGGTAAAACGAGGATCTCAATCAGAAATGATCGTCGTAGGAACTTCGTGAAGCCTCACCACCTCCTCCAAATACTGCCTCGACAAAACCTCCACTGAGGTCGACTCCTTGATTGCTATGAAGTGGGCCGATTTAGTTAAACGATCCACTACCACACATATAGCATCATGTCCTCCTGGAGCTCGAGGTAAACCTGTAACAAAGTCCATTGAGATGTCCTCCCACTTCCACTAAGGAATCTCTATGTGTTGGAGAAGACCACCAGTAACACGGTGTTCAGCCTTCACCTTCTGGAAGACTAAACATCGAGACACACATTCTGCAACTGTACGCTTCAGCCCAGTCCACCAAAACTGACTCCTCAAGGATCGGTACATCTTCATCACAACAAGATGTCCCACCAAGGTTGAACTATGGAACTCTCGGAGAACCGTCTCGCGCATCGCCAAGGGAACAAAAAGCCTGCCATGATACAACACTCGGTGTTGTTCATCCTCCGACCAACCATCAGGGGCCTCCCCACAAACAACTCTGTCTCTCCAAACATTCACCTCTAGATCACCCAACTGAGACTCTTCCACCTTCTGCATCGGAGATGACTGCACCGTCATCTGGAAAAGACAACCTCTACCTCCAACCTCTTCCATATCAAGATGTAATGATGACAGTTCCTCCATTACTCTCCATGAATCACCAGATTCATTCACAACATCATTACGTGACTTTCGGCTCAGCGCATCAACAACAACATTTCCCTTCCCATGTGTATATGATATTTTGAAGTCATATTCCTTCAAGAACTCCATCCACCGACGCTGCCTCATGTTCAAGTCACGTTGGGAGAAAACATAACTCAAACTCTTATGATCGGTGAAAACCACAAAGTGCTCACCAATGAGGTAATGTCTCCAAAACATCAGAGAAAACAACACGGCTGCCAACTCAAGATCATGGGTGGCGTAGTTGCATTCATGTGGATGCAACTGCCAAGACCAATTAGAAACAACTGACCTCTGCTGCATGAGAACACAGCCTAACCCCAGATGTGAAGCATCACAGAAAACATCAAATTGGACTCCCTCCGCTGGAAGACAAAGGACTGGAGCACTTACGAACTTCTCCTTCAGATATTCGAAAGCTGCCTGAAACTGATAAGTCCATATGAAATCTTGATCCTTATTGGTCAAAGCAGTCAGAGGAGTCGCAACTTGGGAGAAATTGGCTATAAACCTCCTATAATAGCCTGAGAGACCAAGGAAACTTCGCACCCCTGACACGGTCTTGGGGGCTTCCCATGACACCACTGCTTCTATCATCGAAGGATCCATAGATACTCCCTGTTGGGACACAACATGCCCCAAGAAACGACATTCTCGATCCCAAAACTCACACTTGGACAACTTCCCAAACAACTGATGTTGGAGAAGAACTCCCAAAACGGCTCGTAGATGTTATGCATGCTCCACTTCAGATGTGGAGTACACAAGGATGTCGTCGATGAAAACCACAACAAACTTGTCCAGGAATTCACGGAACACAACATTAATCAACCCCATGAAAACAACTGGAGCATTCGTCACACAGAATGGCATTACAACAGACTCATAATGCCCATGACGACAACGGAAAGCAGTCTTTGGGATATACTCATCCATTACACGCATTGGGTGATATCCTGACCGCAAGTCGATCTCTGAGAACCAACTTGCACCCTTCAGTTGATCGAATAAGTCATCAATCCGTGGAAGAGGATATATGTTCTTTATTGTCACTTTGTTTAATCGATGATAATCGACACACAACCGCAAACTGCCATCAGCCTTTTTCACAAACAAAACTGGTGCACCCCACGGTGACATTCTTAGCCAAACAAAACCACACTGAAACAGACCATCAGGCTGAATACGTAGCTCTCGTAACTCATAAGGGGCCATTCTATACGGAGACATAGAGATAAGAGACGCTCCTGGCTGTAGCTTGATCCCAAACTCGATCTCTCGTCGAGGGGGTAATGATGAAACCTCTTCGGGAAATACATCAGGGTACTCCTCCATAACCCTAGGAAACGCCAACTGCTCAACCTCTGAAGAACATAACATCATCCCAGCCATCATGGATGATAAGGAAGGAACTCGTCTATGACTCATTCGAGGATCTCTCTCACCAACAAACACCACTTCCACTCCATCTTCATCAATGAAAATGACCTTCTTCCGGTAGAAATCCACAATAGCCTGCACCGAATACAACCAATCCATGCCGAGTATGAAATAATATGGTTGTATTAGTAAACATAGGAAATCTCCCCAAGAGTGATGTTGCCCCAACACTAGCTCACAGTCTCTACATACTTCAAACAAGTCAGCTCGACCTCCAACTGGCGTAGTCAACGCCAAGGGCACTAGAAGCCTCTCTAACTCAAGTCCCAAAGCATGGACAAGGGTAGGTGATATGAAGGAGTGTGTTGCTCCTGAATCAATCAAGGCATACACCAAGGTAGAAAACAAGAAAAGGGTACCTCGAACGATGTCTGGCTCACCTGGAGCTGGCAACGCTAGAGCATGAAGCTGACCACGACCTCCCCCACAGCCTCTCTGACCCTGATGACGACCACCACCACATCCACGCTCTACTATCTGAGGACGGGGAGCGTATTTGGGTTGTACTCTGCCTGCTCCATCTACCCTCTGCTGATCTAAAGCTGGTGCAACCTACTGCTGTTGCCTCGGCTGAAACTGCCTCAACGGAGGAACCTGGAGTGGAGCACCTGGTGCACGATGACTACTATGAAAAGTCGGGCACTCTCGCTGCTGATGACCATGACCACCACAAGAAAAACAAGCGCCTGATCCCTTGACATAGGCCTGAGAGTTGCTGCCTCTGGAGAAACGAGATGGGACGGGCTGGGACCTTCCCCCAGGTGAACGTAAACTCTTCTGTCCTGAAAAACGGGAACCCCGGACCACAGCTCTGCTTCGTGAGGAATCATGACGATTACCCTCTTGTGACGATCTGGTCCTAGCCAATGTCCTCTCAACAACCTCTGCCCTCTCCAGCACCTCAAGATATGTCTTCAGCATAAATGGGGTGACCTGGCGCTGGATCTCTGGATGCAAAGCCTCCTCGAAATGCCACGCCCTGGCCTCATCATCTGGTAAAAGGTCTGAAGCATATCGTAGAAGGTTCCTGAAACGGATTCCGAACTCTCGAACACTGGATCTCCCCTGTCGAAGGGTGAGAAGCTCCTGGCGAATGGACGCCTTCGCAGTCGATGAAAGAAACTCGACTCTAAACCTGTCTCGAAACTCCTCCCACGAGATCGCGGACTCCTCACGACCACCGAGGAACAAGAACCACCACAGCCTCACTGCTCCACGCAACATCATCACAACCATGGACACCCAGTGTTCCTTCCAAGCACGAATCGAAATGAAGCCTATCTAGACCTCCTCCAACCAGTCTTCTGTGATTGCATCTGAAACGGAGACCTCGTACTTCTGTAATCTCCGGCGCAGAAACTCTCGGAGTGTCTTCCTCCAAGTGTCATATTCTTCATCTTCTACCCGGCGGAGATCTGCTGGAATAGCCTGCTGGGCACCTTCTGCGCAAACCTGACGAGGATGTCGACCTGGAGCCATACCTGTAAAATAACAACTGTTAGAGCTCCTAAGCCTGGAATATGGAAGACTCAACATTAATTAATTAATTATTTTGTTTTATTAATTTTAGGTTACCTATCCCAAGGTCTACCCATTCAAACACAGGCGCAATGAATAATGATGCATGATTCTTTCCTAGGTCTCTACCCAGCAACCAGTGTCACTTTGTTTAGTAGCCATCGTAAACTTAAAGGTCCGTGAAACAGATCATAGGGGGCCCTAAAAGCCTATGTCTCTGCCGGTCTCTAGTGTTTACCCCACTTTCTAAACATGAATGACATTGTTGCCCTACCATCCCATGCATCCTCACCTGTGACTAACTCCAAACTCCATCCTATCCCTTAACCAGACCTCTGATACAACTCTGTCACGACCCCCTCCCCACAAAGTGTACCCCTCCTGGCCCAGCAATGTGAGAAGGGAGATAATGACCCCCGAGTCCCGCCTCCATTAGGCCCCGGGTCAGTGACTAGCACCGAGGGTATAATAAACACACAAATGGGAGGCATTACCCTCTAAGAGAACACATGCAGAAGAGAGAGATAGAATAGACTCCAATAAACTCCAACATAGAACTGAGATATAAAAGGAATCCAAGTACATATATGAAATGTCATGAAAAATTACTACAACTGAAAGGGGAAACTAAAAGTACCCAAAAGAAAGTAAAACGACTGCGACCACAAGCCTGAACAGCTCCTCCTCTAACTGCAAGCTAGTAGTAACCAGCTTGATCTCCAACCTGCTCCAAGTGACCTGAAAAATAGTTTATATATACATAGGGTGAGTATAACAGTATACTCAGTAGGATCCTCCCCAAGCCTCTCGTGAAAAAGTAATGAAAGAATGCTAAAGCCCAGTGACCATCAAGTGAAACTAACTCGTCATCTAAACAGGTATACTATGTTCCCATCATCACCATGGCTACTCTAGCCAAGTAACACATACAAGAATATAACATATAGTAAAGAATATCAAGGGTACCCCACTACTACATCCCCACTGGTTTGCCGATTTTCCCCAACGACATACGTCATGTGCATCTCTCTCGAAAGGCTTGCCCGCAGACACCTGGGCGAAGCTGCACAATCTGCACCTCGTGGACCACTTAGGCTTGCCCGCAGACACTTGGGAGAATCACCACACCGTACTCAAAACCAATGGTAACTAGGTAGTTTCCGGGAGCCACTACAGCTCGCATAACGTGTATCATACGTCAGGTATAATACCTCAAGCCATTACAGACCATACTCTGAGTAAGGATACTCAAGCCATCATTGCCTATACACATTACACCTATAGTAGTCCACAGGATACTATATCTAGAATATATGTGTGTGAATAACCACAATCCATTACAGCCCTCTACACACATATATGGGGTAACTAACCACTGTGCCTCATGGAACAAGTATCTACCAAGAGAAGAGAGCATGGCCAAAGGGGGTAGTCATCCATTCGACCTCCCATCAGAATGTTGGGGAAAACACCCCCCCAGGGCTCAGAATCCCTGGGGTGTCAGTTGCCCTTACCGACAGGGTGGAGTAGCATATAGAAACACAAAAAGTACAGAATATATAAGTAACTCACATCCACACTATGGGAATTACCTAGTCTTAGATACAACTGCAGCTAACATCTCTCAGACTCCAGGCTGCTACATCTAAGACTAGGTATCCTATAAGCACACAAACATTTGAAGAGATTTATTAGATTAATCCGTTCTCATTTTATCAGTTCCACTGTACATTAATTAATTATTTAAACATTAATTAAGAATGAACAATTCCACATTAAACTGAATTGGCATCACATTCAAAAACAACTGCTCCTTTTTAAGATTCACATCACCTTTAAATTATAGCATCACCATCCCCGTGGATTTTCACCATTTAATCAAACATTCATTACGGAATTACATTTCCACATTCCCAGGCATTCTAGAAAAAAACATCCTATGCTTCCAAACACAAAGGAGGCTCAACACGGTGAGTAGATATACTACCCGTCGAGTCTTTACCACCTATTGAAAGGGCATATACCCATTCCCCCTCGAGAGGCTAAACACGGAAAGCATGTGGCATACCCAGCGCGTCTTCCCCTCCTTCGGAAGAAGGGTAGCAAGACCAGCTGCCTTGAGCAGTGGGGAAAAGCAAAGCAGATTAACATTCAAGAAAACCGCAAGCAACCAGCAACCACATCCATCACATTCCATCACCCCTGGTGTCCTCCCTGACACACACATGCATAACTGATGCATATTTCCACTCTAGGCGTCATCTACTATCGTAACCACAAGGCCTCCATGCCTCCACATATCACAACATCCATCTAGGCTCACATCACAACACAAGCTGCAGAAAAACAACAATTACAACCATGTGCCCTTGACCCTTTAGCAAACAAGAGGGTAACTCAGAACCCCTTTAGAAATTCCCACATAATCTGTTCTTTAATCCATATTGAATTGGAAAATTTTTTATTCGTAGGTTCCAATCACGGATACCTAATCAGCAAGCTATCACAATTAAATAACCATGCTTACTTCCCAAATTTGATTATCCTCAAATTAGAACAACTACAACAACGGAAATAACCAGATTAATTTACATGCCTCTTTATCTTTAGCCAATTAATTCCAGATTTATGTTCATTATCAATTTCTATCATGTACAAACAACAAATCAAAGAAAACATAGATATCACTATATCAAGGAAAACATGAGGCAAACTGTTATCATGGTATAAAGCAACAACATGCGATCAACCAATTCTTTTAATCCGATTCAAGTATTTAATTAGGTCAATTTCATTGTGATCCAAAGGGATAAATCATTCTAATTCTACGATTTCACATATACAATTAGAGAATCCATGAATCCCCTACCTCGAAGAGTTCTTGATGTATTTTATCCACACAACGGGTCACGATCCTCCCCTCGCGACAACTGCATCCACCAGAGGATGCTGCGGTACGACAGTACCAACCAACCCCAAGAAAACCCATTAGAATCTTGGAAATTACATGGTATAATTATGGAATGGAGGATAGGAGAAGATGAACCCAAAAGAATTACGATACAACATACCTTATATCGAAGATTGATCGACACAGCTCAGTTACATCCAAGACAGAGCAGAACCAATCCTAGGAGTAATGATTGATTTTCCAACTCCTATGGAAAGGATTGAATGGTTCTAGCATCTCTTAGCTGATAAACAAGGGAATGAAAAAGGGAGAATGATATCTCGTCCCTTTTTGAAGATTAAATGGGGCGACGGTTTAAGATCCGGTTAATTCTCCATTAAAAACGGATCGTATTAACCCACGCAGTTTGACCAAGTAAAACATTCCAAGCCATAGGAATAATTAATATAAGATTTATTCCATTTTAAATGGCCTTAAGAGCCCTTAAAATAAGGCTTAAAAAGAATTTTATGTCAAAGGAAACGTCAAAAGGGGAAAAACTGTAGGAATCTAGAAACACTGTCCACCCACTGTTACTGTACATGAAACCGATCTGTGAAACCGATCTCTGAAACCGATCTGTGTACCAGATCTGTGAATTTGATCTGTGAAACCGATCTGTCACACCGATCTGTGAAATCGATCTGTCAGACCGATCTCTGAAACCGATCTCTCACACCGATCTGTGAAACTGATCTGTCACACTGATCTGTGAAACCGATCTGTGAAACTGATCTGTCACACCGATATGTGAAACTGATCTGTCACACCGATATGTGAAATCGATCTGCGAAACCGATCTGTCACACCGATCTGTGAAACCGATCTGTCAGACCGATCTGTGAAACTGATCTGTCACACCGATATGTGAAACCGATCTGTCAGACCGATCTGTGAAACCGATCTTTCACACCGATCTGTGAAACCGATCTGTCAGACCGATCTGTGAAACCGATCTGTCACACCGATCTGTGAAACCGATCTGTCATACCGATCTGTGAAACCGATCTGTCACAGCGATCTGTGAAACTGATCTGTGAGACCGATCTGTCAGACCGATCGGTGAGACCGATCTGTTACTGTTCATAAAACTGGAAACACTGTTCACAGAACTGGAAAAATTGGCAAAGTGTTGGGGATAAGTCCCCTTGACCTCCCAGAACACCTCCAACACCAACATTCCACAATTTAATGGACCGAAGAGGCCTGGGCCATTACACCCCATGGATCCACTTTGGTTGGGAAATGACATAAATAACTTTTTATTTAATGGTAAAGTAAAAATGACACAAACTTGAGTTATTTTACGAAAACAATTTTTACATAGGGTTATAAAGATCAGATTTTTGATATTAAATAGAAATTCGAAAGCTAAAAATATTTCCAACATCATAGTATTTTTTTTATAATTTTTAGACTTTAAATAAATTAAATTATTTATGACATCATGATGATGCAGCGATGAACTCATTAATGAACAGTTTAAATAAAATGAAACGATAATATAAAATCTAAGACCTACACTTGTCCAAAAACTATTGTATTGGAATATTTCGAAGCCTTATCATCTTATCTTAGAAATATATCAATGTGGGACCTTAGGAATTCGAATCACTTTTGAATATAAAATAATAGTTTCATGATTTCCAAAAGTGCCCCTCCTCTCCTCTTATAAAAGGCCCCAAACTCTACCTCATTTCACACACTCCTCAAGCCTTTGGCTCGGCCATCCCCTGCCCATTTACTCTCTCCACATCCCTCTCCTAATCCTATAGGATTACCTTTGGGCATAATCCTTTCAAAGGAAGCCTTTAGGCTCAAATCAAAAGGAGTTACACTTTTAAAGGTAATTCATTCTCTCATGTTCATTTGTTTTATTTTGCTTCTCCAACCCCCTAAACTCTTTTTATTTAATTCTTTTGTAACAACACAAGTATCTTCAATATACTAGGATGTTGTTATAAGATTTATTTGAGCTACACTCTCACACAACTACATCAAATGGTTAAAGAACATACGATTTCCGTGGATGGCGAAATTCTGCCTCCCGAAATGATAATTGTTCAATACTCATTTAACACCTTCAAAGGAGGCCATTATGATGAAACTATTTTTATATATGATATATAATATGTTTATGTTTTAATTAATCTTCTTTATTTTTCATTTGTGTCTTACTTTTATGGCTTCCATTATGGGTATAAGCGATATCATCATTTTAGCATGTGCGGACTACCGCCCCCTCAATGTGATGTGATTCATTAATGCCATACGTGGGACGTATAAAGGATGGATTTGATGTTATTATATATGATGTTATACTGAAATTATTATATACCTCTATATCATTATTATTTGTTTCCATTAAAGTATGAGATAGAAATGAAAGTAGCGTTCATGCGTACGTAAGGCTTACCGTCTCAATGAACGGTGCATTTCATTTCTTATCCCCAAATGTAATGTACTATTTAATGTAAATGTATATAATGGATATATATGATTAATGATACATCTAAATGATGAATATAATTCTGGAATTAATATATAAATACCTCTCATTTAGTTTTAATTCCATTAATATGACAAAGAAATTAAAGTAGTGTTCATGCGTACGTACGGCTTACCGTTTCCATTAATGGTGCATTTCATTTCTTACCTCTAAATGATTATGTGGTATTATAAATACATGTATATTCAAGATATATATGATATATATGATATCCAAATCTGGAATGTCATTCTGGATATAAAGATCCTTTGACCACACGAACAACATGTAATTGTAAGAAGTCCACTTTCGACTTAAGAACCAAATATCGACAAAACAAACATTATTAATTTAATGATTACATAATGTTTATAACATGTCAATAATTGATATAAAAGGAATAATGAACGTGGAAAATGTTCTTAAGCAAGTATAAATTAACTCATGTTTATTATTCAGGATGTTAAAGAATGATCGAGTCAAGTCGGACCCAAGGTAAGGGATCTTACTCCTCTCTTTCTTTTTAAGTACACTCTTTTATGTCATTCCTTTTAAAGATAATATTTATTGTTATTGGGATGTTATTTTATATTAATCATACTTTAATTTTTATGTTCATGTGATTAGAGACCCTTTTCTCTCTCATCAATCCATTTTGGAAGTTTTAAGTGGCGTCGTTAGGCTGCTGAATTTTCGTATGAGATATAACATCTCTCTTTCTTTTTAAGTACTCTCCTTTATGTCACTTATTTTAAGCTCCTATTTATTTTGATGGGGGATGTTATTTTATATTCCTCTTGATGTACATTTTATTTTAATGTGATGAGATACCCTATTTGATCTCATCAATCCATTTTTGTAAGTTTTATGTGGCACCGTTTGGCTGCCGAGTTTTCGTAAGGGATTTTTCATCTCACTTTTATTCCCGTGAGATTTATGCTACATTTGCCACAATTTCCTTTGAGTGGTGTATGTACAGCCCATTATTCAACTCTTTTTGTAATATAATTTCGTTTATGAGTATTTACATCAATGATTTATTGTCATTCTTTCATGGGGTGTATGTTTTGAAAGATACCCAAGTCGGTAAGGGAACCTTTCACCCTCCTCTTTTTTTAAAAGACTTATTTTGTTGGATATTTTAATTTACATATTGTTATGTTTGGATATGTTATCATATATCCTTATTGATGTAAATATTATGTCCAAGTGATGAGATACACTTTTTATCTCTCATCAACTCATTTTGATGTGACGCTGTTAGGCTGTCAAGGGAACTTCTTAACCCAATTTCGATTTCTTTGGGTTCAACATGTAGTTATTGAATATGTCATCTTTTGAATATGTGTGAATGACCTTATATTGTTTTACACTTAATATCCACTTATATTGGGTGTATTTTTGTTTGTCACACATAATTTTGAGATTGAATTATCCTTAATTTAAGGATACCTTCTTTATAAGGGAATTCATCACATTTGACATTTCTATTGAGACTTCATTGTTGTTATGAACCAATTCACTCTTATATAGTGTATATACTGTCCTTTGGGATATTATATCATGAATCCATTTATTCTCATGATATTATAAAGTTCTGACTAAATGTTGTTCCTCAATTATTGTGTCTCTCATTTTGTTTAAAACACTTTAAATATAATATTGTTTTAAATGTTTTAATGATTTATTCTTATAAATTGTTTCCATTAATATCCATGTTTTAAAAATGTTTTTAAGGATTTATTTATATAGATATTAATGGCTTGAAATGTTAAAATCTTCAAGGTGGTATGGGACACTTTGATTCAAAAATATCTTTATTAAATGTTTTAAATGGTTTTGGAAATGGTTTCTTTTTTAATGGATTAATTATTTCAATATACTAAAATGTTATATTGTGATTGAAATGTGGAAATGTTATGTTTCCTTTATGCATGGTTTATGTGATACGTTTATGTTATGGTTCTTGGGCAGTGTTATGTAAACGGTTGGTTCTGTGATAAACTAAGGGAGGGTGAGCCCGATATAGCTCTCCAATGCATTGGGTAACGCGTAGGAGTGAAACATTGAGGTTTCTCCGAAGCGATTTAGGGAATATACTTTTATGGGTATTCCAAAACATAACCAAGAGGGTTACTCCCTACGTAAGAATGTTATGAATGCCTCAAGTTACCTTTTATGTCTTATGATTTCTATGATTTATTCATGATTTGATATTCCTATGTTTTATGGGTAAATTATGATTTCATTCTTATGTATACATGTACTCATGTTTCCTTTCCATATTTTTATATCCCTTACTGAGCTTTTTATGCTCATACCAAGTTTTTGAAATGATTTTCACAGGTCAAGGGAAGGGTACATGATGTGATGATAGTGTCAAGGATGTGTCAAGAAAGAATCCATGTTTTATTTTAAATATGTTTCTGTTGATGGGAAGAATGAATATTGTCTTTTATGTAACCACTTTGTTTAAATGTGGAATGTAATTCATGTTTCAGGATCTAATTCTATAAAAATCTAAACCTGAAAAGATCCTCAATGTGTAATCTTGTAATAACTCAAGATTAAGTAAGGTTTAAGGATGGGGCCTTATAGTTGGTATCAAAGGTCGGTTTAGATAACTTTAGAGGTTTGGGTATTCTTTAAGCATAAGTGACCTTTCCATAATAGTTATGATTTCAGAAAGAGTCCTAGTTTTAGATAAAGTGAATGAGTATGTATATCTTAGTGTTTACCTTCCTCATTAGTACATGATAGTTTTTTTGATATACTCACACTGACCTTTTGGTTTTAGTAAATGGCTGGATCTAGCAGGCACCAAATAAACAATGGATGTGAAGGAAACTGTGACAGTTTTTTGAGCAAGCAACTGAATGATAGGGGAGCTACAATGAGAACACTTGTGATTATCCTCAACCAACTATCTGGAGTCATGATTGACCACCTAAACCTAGGCGATTTCTCTAAGGCATCATATATGCGAGAAACAAATCCCTACGGAAGTACATGTAATAATCATAAAGGTAAGTGTGTTAAAAAACCTATGTGTCAATGTTGTGGAAAGAAACACCTAGGAAAGTGTTTCAAAGGGATAGGAATATGATATATATGTGGAAATTAAGGTCATAAAGAATGAACCTGTAATGGAAAAAGGAAGCATCCAGTTTACTCGAGGAAAGGGAAAGAAGTTCTTTCTGAGGGATCAATTGAATGTTTTAAATGTTGTGTGCATGGTCATTATGCAAACACATGTCCTATGAAGATGTTTCATGAATGGGATCAGAATGAGCGTACAAATGTTCGTTTACCAATACCTAATGCCATTCCGATTGAGGATGAAGAAACTGACAATGACCAATCAAAGGTATGTATTATTTCATGACTATTTTTTTCCTATTTTGGAATCTTAGGATATGATTCATGATTTTGTTTGTAGGAAAGAGGTATTTCAGAATAAGTTTGAAAGGAATAGTTAATGGATCAGGAAGAATGTTGAATGAGTAAAATGTCAACATATAAGGGCTTCAAGAGTTATGGTGAAATTATTAAGAGTATTAAGTCTCTTTTGATGATGGGGTTACATTAGAAGACTTTTTATATTATGTGTAACCCTGATGTTTAATATAGGAAAATTTTATTCAAGGAATAGTTATATTTTCTTTTTTGGACGTAGTTATAAAGAACCATTTGGGTTTATTTGATCCTTACTTTTGAGGTAATTATGGTTTATTATATGTTATGATGGAAAATGAAATGCATGAGATAAAATTGAGGTTAAAATATGTTATGATCATATTTTAAGATATTATCTCATTTTGGGGAATGTTTTAAGAATTATATAGTTTTGGAAAAAGGACAACACGCAGACCGTGTGACTACCCGTCGCGTCGGAAAAAGCTGCGGGAATCGAACCCACAACCAAAGTGTGACTGGTATTTATCGCCTACCACTGGACTACGTGAAGTCCCTGGTCAGTTTGACTGATTCTTTCAAGTTATATAATTTTACCAATTAAGAGTAAGTTGATTTTGGGTTATTTATGAAAATGATTAACCTATCATGGAGGATATGTGATCAGGTTAATTACTTTTCAATACGAGACTTTAGGAGCAACTGAAGTTGTTTGGAGATAAATGTTATGATTTAACTTGGAAGACTATGTGACTAAATCCTTCAAATATTTGGGTTTCAATCTTAGTTTGGTTTACTTTGAAGAATTTTATGGACAAATTGATTATAGAATGGTCCTCGTTGAACTTTGGGTTTTGTTGGACAAATTTTGGAGATTAAGAATAGATTTTCTTTTTATAAAGGGTTATCCTTTTCTGGATTATCTGATCTTGTAATAACATTTTTGGTTTTGGTTAAAGTCTACAGACATGGGAAGTATATAGTTATCTTTTTTGGATTAGGTGACTCTCTAGAAGTTGATTATAATACTCTTAATGCGAACACGTATCCCTAAATACTCGTATTTTGGAAAAAAATATGAGTTTGATTAAGGAATCCAGTAAAGGTTGAAAGTCAACATGATAAGTGATTTTGTTTCCTTATGAATAAATTCCTCAAAAAAAGTAACTTAACACGAAAACGTTTTCTATTAGCTTTTCCTACTGGGGAATCGAATACCGTTTAACCCATCAGAAGTTTGTGATTTTCTCATTGTTAACTTTCTCCTAGACATGTTTACAATCACTCTCCCTCAAGAACATGACCCTTTTCTTTTTCTTCCATGTCCATGTTTTTCTAAATGGAATCCTAGTATGGGTTAACTTAGGTGACCTCTGTACTTATCTTAATTTATTTTAAAATGATTGTTTTACCGACTCTTGTTCCGATGTGGGACGTTCAAGGATGTTTCCAAGATCAATTTTAAAAATTACGAGGACGCAATTCCCAAAAGGGGGGAAGGATGTAACACCCCAGGTAAATAAAGAATATTAAATTTTCATATTTATCCATATTTTTGAATAAAATATTAATATGAATTTAAAGGGGATGCTATGCTCGATGGCGTACCCAACACGCAACAACGAGTTTTTTGGGAATCTTACGTTGCACTCTAATAATAAAATAATATTATTTTCAATGGTAGTTAACATGTAGCCGTTGTATTGACAAGATGGATAGAAATAACTAAAATATTATTATATATGTTTTTAAATGTTTTTAAATTTATCCAATAAAAGATAAAGGCATAAAATACAGAAAGAATTCAATTTTAGGCATATATGCCCTAGTTTTTACTAAAGGTTCACTAATCGCCTTTTGATGGAGAATAGTCATTAAATATAGTTTTTTTCACTCTTATACAACCTTTTGGACCAAATAAAACTCTTCTTAATAATTGGGACATCAAAATTTACTTTGTGTAAATTTTTGGTATCTTTCTGATAATGTTCATTTTTTAATAAATAGTGTAAAATGTTGTATTTTAATTCAAAACCTCCTTTTAATCTAATTTATTTATATGATTAGATTATCTTTTTAATTGGCTTTAAAGTGAAATAAGAATATATTTTTACCATTAAATCCAATAGTGGTCGTTGGAATTAATTTCACATTGAAATCAGACTAAAACTAGTGTCAATCTTTTGATACTTATTGTTTCATAAAAACACGCTATTTGTTCTGACAACGGGAATTAATTATTAATTAATTAATGTGACTTATATGTTTTGAATTTTGTTAAATAGACTTCATTTTTTAATTCATAATATCAAATATAGCTTAGGGTGAATTTTTGGGATTTTTCTGAAAAACTTCAATTTTTGATGAATAGTGAAACCACTAAGTGGTACTTATAAAAACTGATTTTTCCGTTTAAATGAAAATTTTCCATCTTTGTGTTTTGAATTTCAAAAATCCGACATACATGGTTGTCATTAAGAAGTAAAATGTGTTTCAATGGGATAAAAATAATTTTTTGGTGAATAGTAACTTATTAAGTTTTTAATCGCGATTAGAGGTTATTAGTGTAGTTAAAGGTAAAAAAAATGTTTTAATAATATGAAATGAACATGACACATGTCCTACCCTCATGTTTTGGGTCATGGACGACCAAGAAAAGCCATGGGTCAACTTGGGGACCCAAACCATCCTCTTTGGCTGGGAAATGACATAAATAACTTTTTATTTAACGTTAAAGTAAAAATGACACAAACTTGAGTTATTTTACGAAAACAATTTTTACATGGGGTAGTAAAGATCAGATTTTTGATATAAAATAGTCATTGGAAAGCTAAAAATATTTCCTACATCATAGTATTTTTTATATAATTTGTAGACTTTAAATAAATTAAATTATTTATGACATCTTGATGATGCAGTGATGACCTCATTAATGAACAGTTTAAATAAAATGAAACGATAATATAAAATCTAAGAACTACACTTGTCCAAAAACTATTGGATGGAAATATTTATAATCCTTATCATCTTATATTCGAAATATATCAATATGGGACCTTAGGAATTCGAAACACTTTTGAAAATAAAATAATAGTTTCATGATTTCCAAAAGTGCCCCTCCTCTCCTCTTATAAAAGGCCCCCACCTCTACCTCATTTCACACACTCCTCAAGCCTTTTTCTCGGACATACCATGCCCATTTACTCTCTCCACATCCCTCTACTCATACTATAGGATTACCTTTGGGCAGAATCCTTTAAATGGAAGCCTTTAGGCTCAAATCAAAAGGAGTTACACTTTTAAAGGTAATTCATTCTCTCATGTTCATTTGTTTTATTTTGCTTCTCCAACCCCCTAAAATCTTTTTATTTACTTCTATTGTAACAACACCATTATCTTCAATATACTATGATTTTTTTATAATATTTATTCGAGCTTCACTCTCACACAACTACATCAAATGGTTAAAGAACATACGGTTTCCGTGGATGGCAAAATTCTGCCTCCCGAAACGATGATTGTTCAATACTCATTTCACACCTTCAAAGGTGGCCATTATGATGTCACTATTTTTATATATTATATATAATATGTTTATGTTTTACTTAATCTTCTGTATTTTTCATTTGTGTCTTACTTTTATGGCTTCCATTATGGGTATAAGCAATATCATCATTTTAGGAAATGCTGACTACCGCCCCCTCAAAGTGATGTGATTCGTTATTGCCATACGAGGGACGTATAAAGGATGGATTTAATGTTATTATGTATGATGTTATACTGGAATTATTATATACCTCTAAATCATTATTATTTATTTCCATTAAAGTATGAGATATAAATGAAAGTAGCGTTCATGCGTACGTACGGCTTACCGTCTCCATGAACGGTGCATTTCATTTCTTATCCCCAAATGTAATGTACTATTATAAGTACATGTATATAATGGATATATATGATGAATTATACATCTAAATGATCAATATAATTCTGGAATTAAAATATATATTCCTCTCATTTAGTTTTAATTCCATTAATAGGACAAAGAAATGAATGTAGCGTTCATGCGTACATACGGCTTACCGTCTCCATGAACGGTGCATTTCATTTCTTACCTCTAAATGATTATGTGATATTATAAATACATGTATTTTCTAGATATATATGATATATATGATATCCAAATCAGGAATGTCATTCTGGATATAAAGAACCTTTGACCACATGAACAACATGTAATTGTAAGAAGTCCACTTTCGACTTAAGAACCAAATATCGACAAAAAAAACATTATTAACTTAAATGATTAAAAAATGTTTATAACATGCCAATAATTGATATAAAAGGAATAATGAACTTGGAAAAGGTTCTTAAGCAAGTATAAATTAACTCAAGTTTTTTATTCAGGACGTTAAAGAACGATCGAGTCAAGTCGGAACCGAGGTAAGGGATCTTACTCCTCTCTTTCTTTTTATGTACACTCTTTTATGTCATTCCTTTGAAAGCTAATATTTCTTGTTATTGGGATGTTATTTTATATTAATCTTACTTTAATTTTTATGTTCATGTGATGAGATACCCTTTTCTCTCTCATCAATCCATTTTGGAAGTTTTAAGTGGCGCCGTTAGGCTGCCGAATTTTCGTAAGAGATCTAACACCTCTCTTTCTTTTTCTGTACTCTCCTTTATGTCAATTATTTTAAGCTCCTATTTGTTATGATGAGGGATGTTATTTTATATTCATCTTGCTATAAATTTTATTGTAATGTGATGAGATACCCTATTTGATCTCATCAATCCATTTTTGTATGTTTTAGGTGGCGCTGTTAGGCTGCCGAGTTTTCGTAAGGGATTTTTCATCTCACTTTTATTCTCGTGATATTTATGCTACATTTGCCACAATTTCCTTTGTGTGGTGTATGTATGCACATTATTATACTCTTTTGTAATATACTTTCGTTTATGATTATTTACATTAATGATTTATTTTCCTTCTTTTATGGGGTGTATGTTTTGAAAGATACCCAAGTCAGTAAGGGAACCTTTCACCCTCCTCTTTTTTTAGAAGACATATTTTGTTGGGTCTTTTAATTTACATATTGTTATGTTGGTATATGTTCTCATATATCCTAATTGATGTAAATTTTATGTCCAAGTGATGAGATACACTTTTTATCTCTCATCAACTCATTTTGATGTGACGCCGTTAGGCTGTCAAGGGAACTTCTTAACCCAATTTCGATTTCTTTGGGTTCAACATGTAGTTATTGAATATGTCATCTTTTGAATATGTGTGAATGACCTTCTATTATTTTACACTTAATATCCAATTATATTGGGTGTATTTATTTTTTTCACACATAATTTTGAGATTGAATGATCCTTAATTTAAAGATACCTTCTTTATAAGGGAATTCATCACATTTGACATTTCTATTGAGACTTCATTGTTGTTATGCACCAATTAACTCTTATATGGTGTATATACTGTCCTTTGGGATATTATATCAGGAATCCATTTATTCTCATGATATTATAAAGTTCTAACTAAATTTTTTTCCTCAATTATTGTGTCTCTCATTTTGTTAAAAACACTTTAAATATAATATCGTTTTAAATGTTTTAATGATTTATTCTTATAAATGGTTCCCATTAATATCCATGTTTTAAAAATTGTTTTAAGGATTTATTTATATGGATATTAATGGTTTGAAATGTTAAAAGCTTCAAGGTGGTATGGGACACTTTGATTCAAAAATCTCCTTATAAAATGTTTTAAATGGTTTTGGAAATGGTTTCTTTTTGAATGGATTCATTATTTTAATATACTAAAATGTTATATTGTGATTGAAATGTGGAAATTTTATGTTTCCTTTACGCATGGTTTATGTGATACGTTTATGTTATGGTTCTTGGGAATTGTTATGTAAATGGGTGGTTGTGTGATAAACTAAGGGCGGGTGAGCCCGATATAGCTCTCCAATGCATTGGGTAACGCGAAGGAGTGAAACATTAAGGTTTCTCCGAAGAGATTTAGGGAATATACTGTGATGGGTGTTCCAAAACGTAACCAAGAGGGTTACTCCCTCCGTAAGAATGTTATGAATGCCTCAAGTTACCTTTTATGTCTTATGATTTCTATGATTTATTCATGATTTGATATGACTATGTTTTATGGGTAAAGTATGATTTCATTCTTATGTATACATGTACTCATGTTTCCTTTCCATATTTTTATATCCCTTACTGATCTTTTTATGCTCATCAAAAGTTTTTGAAATTTTTTTCACAGGTCAAGGGAAGGGTACATGATGTGATGATAGTGTCAAGGATGTGTCAATAAAGAATCCATGTTTTATTTTAAATATGTTTCCGTTGATGGGAAGAATGAATACTGTCTTTTATGTAACCACTTTGTTTAAATGTGGAATGTAATGCAAGTTTCAGGATCTAATTCTATAAAACTCTAAACCTGAAAAGATCCTCAATGTGTAATCTTGTAATAACTCAAGATTAAGTAAGGTTTAAGGCTGGGGCCTTATAGTTGGTATCAAAGGTCGGTTTAGATAACCTTAGAGGTTAGGGTATTCTTTAAGCATAAGTGACCTTTCCATAATAGTTATGATTTCAGAAAGAGTCCTAGTTTTAGATAAAGTGAATGAGTAAGTATATCTTAGTGTTTACCTTCCTCATTAGTACATGATAGTTTTTTTGATATACTCACACTGACATTTTGGTTTTAGTAAATGGCTGGATCTAGCAGGCACCAAAGTAACAATGGATGTGAAGGAAACTGTGACAGTTTTTTGAGCAAGCAACTGAATGATATGGGAGCTGCAATGAGAACACATGTGATTATCCTCAACGAACTATCTGGAGTCATGATTGACCACCTAAACCTAGGAGATTTCTCTAAGGCATCATATATGCGAGAAACAAATCCCTACGGAAGTACAGGTAAAAATCATAAAGGTAAGTGTGTTAAAAAACCTATGTGTCAAAGTTGTGGAAAGAAACACCAAGGAAAATGTTTCAAAGGGACAGGAATATGATATAGATGTGTAAATGAAGGTCATAAAGAATGAACCTGCAATGGAAAAAGGAAGCATCCAGTTTACTCGAGGAAAGGGAAAGAAGTTCTTTCTGAGGGATCGATTGAATGTTTTAAATGTGGTGTGCATGGTCATTATGCAAACACATGTCCTATGACGATGTTTCATGAATGGGATCACCAAGAGCGTACAAATGTTCGTTTACCAATACCTAATTCCATTCCGATTGAGGATGAAGAAATTGACAATGACCAATCAAAGATATGTATTATTTCATGACTATTGTTTTCCTATTTTGGAATCTTAGGATATGATTCATGATTTTGTTTGTAGGAAAGAGGTATTTCAGAATAAGTTTGAAAGGAATGGTTAATGGATCATGAAGAATGTTGAATGAGTAAAATGTCAACATATAAGGGCTTCAAGAGTTATGGTGAAATTCTTAAGAGTATTAAGTCTCTTTTGATGATGGGGTTACATTAGAAGACTTTTTATATTATGTGTAACCCTGATGTTTAATATAGGAAAATTTTATTCAAGGAATAGTTATATTTTCTTTTGTGGACATAGTTATAAAGAACCATTTGGGTTTATATGATCCTTACTTTTGAGGTAATTATGGGTTATTATATGTTATGATGGAAAATGAAATGCATGAGATAAAATTGAGGTTAAAATATGTTATGATCATCTTTTAAGATATTATCTCATTTTGGGGAATGTTTTAAGAATTATATAGTTTTGGAAAAAGGACAACACGCAGACCGTGTGACTACCCGTCGCGTCGGACAAAGCTGCAGGAATCGAACCTACAACCAAAGTGCGACTTGTATTTATCGCCTACCACTGGACTACGTGAAGTCCCTGGTCAGTTTGACTGATTCTTTCAAGTTATATAATTTTACCAATTAAGAGTAAGTTGATTTTGGGTTATTTATGAAAATGATTAACCTATCATGGAGGATATGTGATTAGGTTAATTACTTTTCTATACGAGACTTTAGGAGCAACTGAAGTTGTTTGGAGATAAATGTTACGATTTAACTTGGAAGACTATGTGACTAAATCCTTCAAATATTTGGGTTTCAATCTTAGTTTGGTTTACTTTGAATAATTTTATGGACAAATTGATTATAGAATGGTCCTCGTTGAACTTTGGGTCTTGTTGGACAAATTTTGGAGATTAAGAATAGATTTTTTTTTATAAAGGGTTATCCTTTTCTGGATTATCTGATCTTGTAATAACATTTTTGGTTTTGGTTAAAGTCTATATACATGGGAAGTATATAGTTCTCTTTTTTGGATTATGTGACTCTCTAGAAGTTGATTATAGTACTCTTAATGCGAACAAGTCTCCCTAAATACTCGTATTATGGAAAAAAAATATGAGTTTGATTAAGGAATCCAGTAAAGGTTGAAAGTCAACATGATAAGTGATTTTGTTTCCTTTTGAATAAATTCCTCAATAAAAAGTAACTTAACACGAAAATGTTTTCTATTAGCTTTTCCTACTGGGGAATCGAATACCGTTTAACCCATCACAAGTTTGTGATTTTCTCATTGTTAACTTTCTCCTAGACATGTTTACTATCACTCTTCCTCAAGAACATAACCCTTTTCTTTTTCTTCCATGTCCATGTTTTTCTAAATGGAATCCTAGTATGGGTTATCTTAGGTGACCTCTGTACTTATCTTCCTTTACTTTAAAATGATTGTTTTACCGACTCCTGTTCCGATGTGGGACGTTCAAGGATGTTTCCAAGCTCAATTTTAAAAATTACGAGTACACAATTCCCAAAAGGGGGGAAGGATGTAACACCTCAGGTAAATAAAGAATATTACAGTTTCATATTTATCCATATTTGTGAATAAAATATTAATATTAATTTAAAGGGGATGCTATGCTCGATGGCGTACCCAACACGCAACAACGAGTTTTTTGGGAATCTTACGTTGTACTCTAATAATAAAATAATATTATTTTAAATGGTAGTTAACATGTAGCCGTTGTATTGATAGGATGGATAGAAATAACTAAAATATTATTATATATGTTTTTAAATGTTTTTACATTTATCCAATAAAAGATAAAGGCATAAAATACAGAAAGAATTCAATTTTAGGCATATATGCCCTAGTTTTTACTAAAGGTTCACTTATCGCCTTTTGATGGAGAACCGTCATTAAATATAGTTTTTTTCACTCTTATACATCCTTTTGGACCAAATAAAACTCTTCTTAATAATTGGGACATCAAAATTTACTTTGTGTAAATTTTTGGTATCTTTCTGATAAAGTTCATTTTTTAATAAATTGTGTAAAATGTTGTATTTTAATTAAAAACCTCCTTTTAATCTAATTTATTTATATGATTAGATTATCTTTTTAATTGGCTTTAAAGTGAAATTAGAATATATTTTTACCATTAAATCCAATAGTGGTCATTGGAATTAATTTCACTTTGAAATCAGACTTAAACTAGTGTCAATCTTTTGATACTTATTGTTTCATAAAAACACGCTATTTGTTCTGACAGCGGGAATTAATTATTAATTAATTAATGTGACTTATATGTTTTGAATTTTGTTAAATAGACTTCATTTTTTAATTCGTAATATCAAATATAGCTTAGGGTGAATTTTTGGGATTTTTCTGAAAAACTTCAATTTTTGATGAATAGTGAAACCACTAAGTGGTACTTATAAAAACTGATTTTTCCGTTTAAATGAAATTTTTCCATCTTTGTGTTTTGAATTTCAAAAATCCGAAATACATGGTTGTCATTAAGAAGTAAAATGTGTTTCAATGGGATAAAAATAATTTTTTGGTGAATAGTAACTTATTAAGTTTTTAATCGTGATTAGATGTAATTAGTGTAGTTAAAGGTAAAAAAAATGTTTTAATAATATGAAATGAACTTCACACATGTCCTACCCTCATGTTTTGGGTCATGGACGACCAAGACAAGCCATGGGTCAACTTGGGGACCCCATCGATCCACTTTGGCTGGGAAATGACATAAATAACATTTTATTTAACGTTAAAGTAAAAATGACACAAACTTGAGTTATTTTACGAAAACAATTTTTACATGGGGTAGTAAAGATCAGATTTTTGATATAAAACAGTCATTGGAAAGATAAAAATAATTCCTATATCATAGTATTTTTTTATAATTTGTAGACATTAAATAAATTAAATTATTTATGACATTTTGATGATGCAGTGATGACCTCATTAATGAAGAGTTTAAATAAAATGAAACGATAATATAAAATCTAAGAACTACACTTGTCCAAAAACTATTGGATGGGAATATTTATAAGCCTTATCATCTTATCTTCGAAATATATCAATGTGGGACCTTAGGAATTCGAAACACTTTTGAAAATAAAATAATAGTTTCATGATTACCAAAAGTGCCCCTCCTCTCCTCTTATAAAAGGCCCCCACCTCTACCTCATTTCACACACTCCTCAAGCCTTTGGCTCGGCCATACCATTCCCATTTACTCTCTCCACATCCTTGTACTCATACTATAGGATTCCCTTTGGGCAGAATCCTTTAAAAGGAATCCTTTAGGCTCAAATCAAAAGGAGTTACACTTTTAAAGGTAATTCATTCTCTCATGTTCATTTGTTTTATTTTGCTTCTCCAACCCCCTAAACTCTTTTTATTTACTTCTATTGTAACAACAACAGTATCTTCAATATACTAGGATGTTGTTATAATATTTATTCGAGCTTCACTCTCACACAACTACATCAAATGGTTAAAGAACATACGGTTTCCGTGGATGGCAAAATTCTGCCTCCCGAGACGATGATTGTTCAATACTCATTTGACACCTTCAAAGGTGGCCATTATGATGTCACTATTTTTATATATTATATATAATATGTTTATGTTTTACTTAATCTTCGGTATTTTTCATTTGTGTCTTACTTTTATGGCTTCCATTATGGGTATAAGCAATATCTTCATTTTAGGAAATGCTGACTACCGCCCCCTCAAAGTGATGTGATTCGTTATTTCCATACGAGGGACGTATAAAGGATGGATTTAATGTTATTATATATGATTTTATACTGGAATTATTATATACCTCTATATCATTATTATTTATTTCCATTAAAGTATGAGATATAAATGAAAGTAGCGTTCATGCGTACGTACGGCTTACCGTCTCCATGAACGGTGCATTTCATTTCTTATCCCCAAATGTAATGTACTATTATAAGTACATGTATATAATGGATATATATGATGAATTATACATCTAAATGATCAATATAATTCTGGAATTAAAATATACATTCCTCTCATTTAGTTTTAATTCCATTAATAGGACAAAGAAATGAATGTAGCGTTCATGCGTACATACGGCTTACCGTCTCCATGAACGGTGCATTTCATTTCTTACCTCTAAATGATTATGTGATATTATAAATACATGTATATTCTAGATATATATGATATATATGATATCCAAATCAGGAATTTCATTCTGGATATAAAGAACCTTTGACCACATGAACAACATGTAATTGTAAGAAGTCCACTTTCGACTTAAGAACCAAATATCGACAAAACAAACATTATTAACATAAATGATTAAAAAATGTTTATAACATGTCAATAATTGATATAAAAGTAATAATGAACTTGGAAAAGGTTATTAATAAGGTATAAATTAACTCAAGTTTATTATTCAGGACGTTGAAGAACGATCGAGTCAAGTCGGAATCGAGGTAAGGGATCTTACTCCTCTCTTTCTTTTTAAGTACACTCTTTTATGACATTCCTTTGAAAGCTAATCTTTCTTGTTATTGGGATGTTATTTTATATTAATCTTACTGTAATTTTTATGTTCATGTGATGAGAGACCCTTTTCTCTCTCATCAATCCATTTTGGAAGTTTTAAGTGGCGCCGTTAGGCTGCCGAATTTTCGTAAGAGATCTAACACCTCTCTTTCTTTTTTAAGTACTCTCCTTTATGTCAATTATTTTAAGCTCCTATTTGTTATGATGAGGGATGTTATTTTATATTCATCTTTCTGTAAATTTTATTTTAATGTGATGAGATACCCTATTTGATCTCATCAATCCATTTTTGTATGTTTTATGTGGCGCTGTTAGGCTGCCGAGTTTTCGTAAGGGATTTTTCATCTCACTTTTATTCTCGTGATATTTATGCTACATTTGCCACAATTTCCTTTGTGTGGTGTATGTACTTCCCAATATTCTACTCTTTTGTAATATACTTTCGTTTATGAGTATTTACATTAATGATTTATTGTCCTTCTTTTATGGGGTGTATGTTTTGAAAGATACCCAAGTCAGTAAGGGAACCTTTCACCCTCCTCTTTTTTTAGAAGACTTCTTTTGTTGGGTCTTTTAATTTACATATTGTTATGTTGGGATATGTTCTCATATATCCTAATTTATGTAAATTTTATGTCCAAGTGATGAGATACACTTTTTATCTCTCATCAACTCATTTTGATGTGACACCGTTAGGCTGTCAAGGGAACTTCTTAACCCAATTTCGATTTCTTTGGGTTCAACATGTAGTTATTGAATATGTCATCTTTTGAATATGTGTGAATGACCTTCTATTATTTTACACTTAATATACAATTATATTGGGTGCATTTATTTTTGTCACACATAATTTTGAGATTGAATTATCCTTAATTTAAAGATACCTTCTTTATAAGGGAATTCATTACATTTGACATTTCTATTGAGACTTCATTGTTGTTATGCACCAATTAACTCTTATATGGAGTATATACTGTCCTTTGGGATATTATATCAGGAATCCATTTATTCTCATGATATTATAAAGTTCTAACTAAATTTTTTTCCTCAATTATTGTGTCTCTCATTTTGTTAAAAACACGTTAAATATAATATCGTTTTAAATGTTTTAATGATTTATTCTTATAAATGGTTCCCATTAATATCCATGTTTTAAAAATTGTTTTAAGGATTTATTTATATGGATATTAATGGTTTGAAATGTTAAAAGCATCAAGGTGTTATGGGACACTTTGATTCCAAAATATCCTTATAAAATGTTTTAAATGGTTTTGGAAATGGTTTCTTTTTGAATGGATTCATTATTTCAATATACTAAAATGTTATATTGTGATGGAAATGTGGAAATTTTATGTTTCCTTTACGCATGGTTTATGTGATACGTTTATGTTATGGTTCTTGGGAATTGTTATGTAAATGGGTGGTTGTGTGATAAACTAAGGGCGGGTGAGCCCGATATAGCTCTCCAATGCATTGGGTAACGCGAAGGAGTGAAACATTATGGTTTCTCCGAAGAGATTTAGGGAATATACTGTGATGGGTGTTCCAAAACGTAACCAAGAGGGTTACTCCCTCCGTAAGAATGTTATGAATGCCTCAAGTTACCTTTTATGTCTTATGATTTCTATGATTTATTCATGATTTGATATGACTATGTTTTATGGGTAAAGTATGATTTCATTCTTATGTATACATGTACTCATTTTTCCTTTCCATATTTTTATATCCCTTACTGAGCTTTTTATGCTCATCCAATGTTTTTGAAATGGTTTTTACAGGTCAAGGGAAGGGTACATGATCTGATGATAGTGTCAAGGATGTGTTAATAAAGAATCCATGTTTTATTTTAAATATGTTTTCGTTGATGGGAAGAATGAATACTGTCTTTTATGTAACCACTTTGTTTAAATGTGGAATGTAATGCATGTTTCATGATCTAATTCTATAAAACTCTAATCCTGAAAAGATCCTCAATGTGTAATCTTGTAATAACTCAAGATTAAGTAAGGTTTAAGGCTGGGGCCTTATACTATAGATCGAGTTCACATAATGTGGTTAGAGGATCACCCTCCCAGACCACTAGGATGTCATCCCCTTATCCATGTTTTGACTTACACCCATGGTCAGCATCCATTATATGAAAGCCTAATGGCTACAATTTCAATCTTTTCAATTGGTCCAAAAATATTATAATCATTTTTTTCCTCCTCGATACTTCATAAAGAAGGAAAATCAAAATTATTTTCATTGTGAACCATCAAATTTGATTTATCCCAAACCTTTGGTACACTATTCAAGGAATCTATAAATGAATCCTTTATTTTTTTTCCAACATGCGTGGATTCAAAATTGAATCCCCTTTCAAATTTCAAAGAGATAAATGATCAGAAACTAGCCAAAGGTTACCAAATTGGTCCAAAGACTTACCATCTCGTTTTTCATTGTCAACAACCTCAACAGTTTTATGAATGCATCATTGGATATATTCAAGACCAACAATTTCATTTATTCTATGTGGTTAGACACCAGAATTTGAAAAATCCATATCATTATTGGGATCATAAGGTGCAACCCCAAAAGATTGATCCTTTTTAAACATATGATCTACAGTATGCCCAACATAGATTTATGGTGGGATATTGGACTTGCTCTCAATATGATGAGTAACATCCAAGTTTGATTGAGTGAATTTAGTAGTTTCAAATGGGAAAATAACCTTATTATGGTTTTCTTTACAAACTAGATGACCCTTTTTTCATATACTTTTAATGTGTCATAGATTCTGCATTGGATTTCCATTTACAAATCTTTTATGAAATCATTTGTTTATATTTTCAATAATTGAGATCCATAATATCCTATGGTTAGGACTCATTAACAACTTGACTATAACTAGATTGATCCTAATCCTATCCTTCAAAAATTCCCTAATGTATGATTCCTTTAATGATATACCATCATCAATTATTTGGAACTCATTATCAGGGTCAAACCAAGAAATATTGACCATATCTATCTAATGTACAGTGTTAGAAATTTTAGAAACTACATTGGGTAATAGAGATCCAAGAATAAGAAATTATGAGAATCCATCATTTATTGGATTTTCAATATGTGGTTTTTGAAATAAATTTGATGTCTCTTCATCAACTTGATAGTGATTCATATGGGAATTTAATATAATTGAAAAAGAAGTGATGGCGTTGTAGTCAGTAACCTATTTTATATTCTGGTCATCTTTTAATTGAACTATATCATTAATATTTTTTCATCTGATAGTTCAGAAAATCAAAACCCTTAATAATATTCATAGAGTAAACAATATCTCCCATGCACATAGATTTTGAATGTCCACGAATCCAGCAAGAATAAAAAACAAGGGGGTCCTCTCAAACTCTATTTTGAAATTAATCTCATCAAATGGAGTGGAAAGAACCCCTACATAAATAAATTTATATTCAATGTCAACCTCAACCAATACTCTGGCATAATTACCAAAATTCAATTTTTCAGTGCAATTATCCATCGTGATTGATATGCTGAGAACGGATTCTATGTCATATTGGATTATGTGGATCCATTGATCACAATTTAATAAAGGAATTTTGATCCAGAAATATGTGCAGGTGCCCTCATAGTAATTAATATTGAATTTGATCGTCAATTCGAGAACCTGTTGGGTTCCTAATCGAAGGTTGATCATTCATGTGCACCATGCTAGACCTTTCACTTCTGCAGAGAAAAATAAAATGAGTAAAAAAATTACATCTGAGTGAAAAACATTGAAATATGACTTTCCCCCTAGGGATGGTACATCATAAAAAAGATCAGTGAGTCTCCATGGTTTAATACCATTCATTACCTAAATATAAGAAAATATTGAATGTTTTCATATATCAATTCTTTCTGAGAGTAAAAAATCTGAGGCTGAAACATGTGTAGTGAATCAATTCTTTAAGGTTTTCATCAAAGACCTATTTTATAGTGAATTAAATGGCCCTCATAAAACCCCAATGATGGTAGAGAAACCCTTCATGTATTCCACAACATTTTCCTTTACTTTCATCAAGGGATGTGATTTATTTCCGATAGTATAAAAAATTCGGATATATGATCATAAAATCAAAGTATGTAGATGTTTTAGGGTATACAGATCTTAGGAGGTATTTGAATGAGTCCTCTCTTTTTCCTCTATTTACATTAGGTCAATTCTTATATAAAATAAATGTTATCAAAAACATTAAAATAATTATAATTTTAGAAAGTTCATGTGATCATATTTTTTTAGATTTCATTTAACTCTTATGGATATATTAAAATAGTTTTTTTTAAATTGGACAACTAATCTTGATATTTTTTAAAATTTCAAGTAATGAATAGTGTTAAAATTGACACTAATCGTATTTTATAAAATTAATATTATATTAATTATTTTAAAAATATTTAAAAATATTTAAAAATATAAAATAATTATAATTTAGTATAAAATATTATACATAGTTTATTAATGATGAAATGTTCATCCCATAAGCAATAGTTTCAACATTTTATTTTGGATAAATATGTAACCTTAGTTTAAATTAAAATAGGATAAATAATATTTATTTAAAATGATAATGTTTAAAATAAAACCTAAAACTATATAGAATAAATTTTTTGATGATATTAAAACCTTATATAATTGTTTTAAAAAAATCATTTGGGGTTATTATTGTTGGCAATGAATTTTTATATAGTATTATTTTAAGTAAATTACAAAAGTAACCATCAATATAATTATAAAATTAGACATCATTCCTCACTTATTCACATCACACTGAAACTTCATGAGTGACCATACCATAAAAATTTATTTTATAAACATTCCTATCAACATTTTATTGGTCCTGGTCTCCCCAAAATATGAACCCTAGGGTCCATAGGAGGATATCGAAAGGATGATTTCCAAATCAGTGGTAATCATCTTTACCAAGTCATTCAATATTATTTCATATTCTACTACCTATTTTTGTTTTATTTTAATTAAAATGTATTAAATATAGTGTCAAATAATTTCATAGATATTATTATAATTATTTTACCTCCACATTCGCCATTCTATCCGTCTTCTAAAAAATGAATGATTTGTGTGTTTGTACGTTCAACGTATCATATACACCTCATGGTGTAATATCTATCTCCTCACAATTTTATATGGATATTTATAATGATGGAAATAATATATATATATATATATATATGATATAATTATACAAATAAATTTATTTTAGAAAAAAAATTATTTTTTTGTCATCTTCCTTACCGTTTCCCCATTAATGGAATGAAATCATCGCTCGTGCTTACGTACGGTCTACCATCTCCACATCGATATGTGACTCATTTTTCATGTTCACCATTAAAAAATAATTATATAAATTTATATAAATAATATAAATGAAATAAATTACTTTATTATCATTATTTAAATCTTAGTCATATTTCTCATGCACAAGGAATGTGATTTATGCATCAAAATTTGAATAGGATAATGAAGCCTCTATCACCGGAGAGACATATAATCAGGAAACATTATTAATAAACAGATGATAAGATGATATAATAGAATAATATATAATATCAAAAATTTTAATATGGTTATAGTATAAATTAATTATAAAAATTACCATTATATTTCAGTTTCATATTCATATGAAGCAAATTCAACCTATGGTATGATATTTTTGTATCAGTTTTATTTTGGTGTGACAAATGCCTTTTACAATACATGTTTTCCTTATGTGGTCTATATACGTCTGATGAATGTTTTATGAGTCTTATTATGAATTATATTATATTTAAATATCTATATAAATTTATTCATTCCATGAGGCATATGATTCGACTTATTATAATGTGTAAATAGTTAATTTTTTAATCTCATTATTATTCTATATTGTTTATAGGTATGTCTTTGTGGGGGAATATTTATCTTACATTTCCATGTTTTATAAAAATGATTTCATAAAATATTTTGAGAATTATTATACAATTGTTAACTTCCTTTTTAACCATGTCTTAATTTTTACTATATGGTTTGAAATAAATCTTTCTTATCGTTTTTATATTGAGGTAATTTGTGAAAATTATGGTTAAAGTACAAGTGGAACGTTTTTATCTTATGCAACATGAATGAATTTTTTTCATTCATGATACTATAACTAATTAAATATTACCTTACAATATTACAAGTTTATTTAATTTTTTTTAAATTTCACATCATTTTGAGAAAACAAAAACCTTTTCATTGAAATATAGTTAGTTTCCTCCAGAATTATTTACTATTGACCACGCAATATTAAATTCTCTTTAATAGAACATTATTTGAGTTCACATATGCTTTACTGAGGATATTTTAAATTGATGTTATCCATATAATTTATATTGTAGTCTTTTGTTTATGATGGAATGAAACTTCTGAAATATATTTCATTTTCTTGAGTTTTGTTATGATGGAATGATGATTACGAAACCCATTTCTGTTTATGGTATCTATTATGATGAATTATTTATGGTCTTTTGCAAAACATATGAATGGATTTAATCATGTGAATGGTTTTACCAATATATCCCCCTAATTCATTGTGTAATGATTTATATATCATGATAATGATTGGTCTTGAACTGTAATATTCTTAGTTCAGTAATATAGTGATGGAATGATGAGTGAACTCGGTTGATTAATGTATTTTTTTCTCATATGGTAAATTCATAAAACCTTTAATAATATGGAAATAATATTTTATGGAAATTTGTACACTCAAATTTTGTGTCTTATATTACATTCCATCTAATATTTTATTTGATTCTTTATGAACATCTATGATATCTTCCATGACATAATATTATGATCAATGATACACATGATATCATTTCAAATTATTTTGACTATATACACAATATTTATGATTATTTTGTGAATGATATATCCATTTTTTTATCATTATTGACAATATTATATCACCATTTTAAAATATATCTTTTAACTCTGTTATAAATATATGTTTTTGTAGTAATACTATTATGAAATATATTTCTATGAAATAGTAAAGATCATTCACAAGAATATATGTTTGTGTTCCATGGTTCCAATTTCAAAAACTAATATGGTGTTTGGGAATTTAATATTTTAATTTAAAAAATATTCATAAAATGTAGAAATATCTTTGTATAAAATTCCTGGGTCATTATCAATTGATTGAGAGAAATAAAATATTTAATTTTCAGAATCTATGATGAGAAAACCATAGTAATATCCCCATGGACATGTCCAATTATATGTTAAAGATCTATTATTTTGGTAATTATCATGAATGATATAGGATTGACTAAATATTTTATATATTCGAAGAAATTTCGATTTATTATGAGGATTACCAATGATTTGTTATTTTTTTAACACTATTCATTTTCATGTTAGTAAACAGATCGAACCAGATGGCACTATATTACTGATAAATTAAATGGGAAAAGAAAAAAATTTCCACCAAGGAGAAAATATCGTAATGGGATTTATAATGAAAAATATTATTGTTTTACTTAAACCAGTTATGAATCATGGTGGATTTATAAATGAAAATATGAGGGAATAATATTTTATTGAGTCATTCATGAGGAAATTCCCAATTATTTCATTTTGGAAATGTAATCCAATTGTTGTAGTGAAATGGATTAAAACAACTAAAAACATATATTCCATCCATTAGTGTTCGATTCTTGAGAAAGTTATTTTTTTCCATTTATCATTTACAAGGTGAAGCAAGCCAGTGGTGGAATGTAATCAAGAATATAAAGCATCGATTTGATATTGACTTCATCGAATTGGAAAAGTTTAAGAACTTGTTTTTCAATATGTACATACATCATATTAATTAAATGAAAATGGTGAAAGAGTTCATTTATATTTAGTAAATTATATGGAATACTTTGTAACCTATAAAGAAAATTTTGTATGAAATTCACGATATTCTTCTGGAATTATCATCCAAACTGAATTTAAGGTTGCACGATATGTTAGGGGCTTAAAATCTAGTCTCTGTTGTGATTTGTTGATGATGAAATTAAATATCTATGAATAAATGTTTTCATGTTACATCAAAGTGGAAATTATGAATGTAGTTACGTATCAATCTCATGATTTTAGAAGAAAATAACTATGGGGTTCAAAATAAATTATAGAAACTATAGTGAAAAGATGATAATAATTCATTTTTTTCTCAATGTGGGGAAAGAAACATGGGGGATAGATTCTTATGGGGTCTTGTTGTTGTTTTATGTGTGGTAAATAAGTTCAATGAGAAATTTATATTTGAATTTATGGGAAATTAGATTATGATATGAATAATGAAAATGATGCATAGAATGAACCTCTAACACGCAATGCATAATGTGCATGTAAAATAGCTATTATGATAACCAATGCCCATATTTGAGGGTTAACAATTATGATCGATGTCAGAAACCTATTATTGATAAATAAAAAGGTAAATCCTATGCATTAACTATTTTTCATGTGGAGTATAACAATGCAGTGGTGGAATAATTAATGGTTTATGCATTGGGATTTGAGAATAAAATTGTAGAATTAAAATTATTGTGGTATAAAATAATTAAACATTTATGTATTAGTCCAATGTATATTTTCATCAAGGAAGTGAAATGACATAATGAATACTTCTGATGGAATAGAAAATTGATTTACTAGAATGTTGATATTTATTGAGAACACAAGATTACGGTAATGAATACCAATAATTTGTGGGTGTTTCTATTAAAATATTAAGATAATGATATATTTTATTGTGATAAAATAAATGGGATAGTAATGATTAACTTGGAACTGATGAAAACTGTAGATTAAAGAATCATGGATTTATTTGATATAAGTTTATGATTTATAATTGGAGTAATAAGTTATACTATGAGGCCATACATTTTTTCACTATGGTTTTAATGTTATTTTGGTTATTACCTTATTATAAGATAATATTCTTTCATAATATTCACATTTTTGGTGTGTAACATATTACAATCTAAGGAAATATGGTTGTGGGATAAATGATTAGTAAATTTTAAAAAAATTGGGACATTAGTTTAAATTTATTTTATTTTATTATTTTTGAATCTTCATAAAGGTAACCATTTATGAAATGATTATTACTGAAAATTGGATGAGTTTTCAGATAGTAATGTTTTACATAAAAATAAGATTATTTACATGTATGGGATAATCTATGATAACTATTTTTGTTGTGATGATAACTACATATAGAAAGAATTAATTATGATTCATTTATGGATAATTTGATCAACTAGTTATTTAGGAATTCAAATTTAATCCTCATTTAATTAAATAAGGGACGAAGATGAAATTGATCAAGGCACAAAATATAGAGGATATTGTACATACAAAATGGAATGAAATTATGTATATATTTATTATAGTGAAATTTCCCCATCATTAGGAAAATTTATATGAAACAAACAACTTATCCTAATACATTATTTTCTTATCAATCAATTGTTCCCTCATCTCATAACATATTAATCAATCTATGATGGTCAAATTTATAATGAAATTTTTTTATCACAATACATCAAATCAAGACAGTTATTTTTCTCTTCTATGTCCATGATTACACTTGACACATATTATTTCTTATATAAAAACTTGTTTATGAATTACATTGTGTAACTGTTATGATTCCATAAATTTTAATGATTTTTTGGAATTAAATATTACAATGTGGGATTCCCATAATGAAATTATAAAACATCCACCATTTATTTTTGATGTTTATTTTCATTTTGAAATGAAAAATATTGTAATTTTTTATCACTTCAGCATGGTACCTCATAGATCTGTAATTACCCAAATATCCATGAAGTTGATGATTTATTCTATGTATCTCTAATGGGTAATTATATAAATAATCTCTAACATATACTAAACTGAGATTTCATATTGTTGGATCAAGAGTTCTCTAATAAAGAGAAACCAATAGAAGTTTTGGATTATATAGATAATGTTATATGAAAAGGACTAATCAACTGGTTAATATTTTGTAGAGAAACAGTCAATTAGAAAAATATACTATGTAACATGTGTATTTTATGAGGTATAAGTGTCCAAATTTTTTTGTATTATAAAAAATAACTTTAACAAATAAATTCAATTTTTGGTGGTAGAACGTAACACCCCATGTTTTTATAAACTTATTTCTGAATAAAATAAATTTATTTGAGGTATTTTGTTATACTCTACCCCCATTTTAATCATTTATTCCATGAAACAGAAGATTATCTTTCATTTATTGAAACAATATTATTTATATATTTGTTTTCGTTATTCTAATTATGAAAACAAGAAAATTATAACCTAGCTGTTAAATTGGCGGGGATAAATAGTAATAATCACACCATGAAATACACAAAAACACACAAAAACACACACACACACACATATTAAATAAATATTTTTATCCTTCATACAATATATCTGATTGACATATGATAAGAATAATCCCTATTTTTTTTATAAAAGGCTGTACTTTCTAAAAGGCAATTTTATTTCCTTTTAATTGATCAACTATTATAAAACAAAATAATGGAAATGTTATAAAATATATTTTAAAAATTGAAAATTACTTTTTTAATAGTGCAAGGTCAGAATTATCTCCTGTTAAATGGTTTTTATTTTTCTATGAAGTTTCATCTTTTGATGAATAGTGAAAATAATGGTTTTTAATGAAAATGGTATTTTATGTTAAAGATTTTATAAGGTATAATTATGTTTCGATAAATATTTAAAATTTTATTAATTAATTTAAATTTAATATAATATATTAATTTTTTTTGAAAATAATATTACACATTAATTTATATTTATAACATTTATTTTTGTTTTAAAATATAATTTTTTTGAATTTTTAGTTGTTTTTTAACGGTTTTAATTTAATTTAAATTATTTATTTTATATTTTATGAAATTTAAAAAATGGATTCAATATTGGGATATTAATGGAAAAAATATATTTAAGAATCTTCTTTCATTTTTCCCCATTATTAATAGATAATGTGATAAATTTTGTTTTCATGGTAAATGGTAAATTTAGGAATTTAGGTTAAATAGAAAATTTTAAAGAGTATAAAAGACTCTAAAAAATTCCAAAATTTTATTCGATAAAGATAATTTGACCAATAACACATAAAGATCAGAATTAAGTTTTTTAATGGATATTTTTAATGAAAATTACTAATATATTGTTTATATCAAAGAAAGTCACAAAATACCACTTTATTATTAATAAGTATCCCATACGTATCCACATGGTGGACAATGTATGTTATAAAATTAATATAAATTTAAATTTTTTACTAAAAAACATATATCCATGCCAAAAAATTAATTTTTACTTTTTGGTCCACTTCGATGTGATTATAATATTTATAATATTTTATTTAATAAAAGAATTGAAAATCTTAAATTCATGAATGAAATTCCATATCATGTTTAATATATAGTTACCCAAAATATATATTTAACTATAATATTATTTTGAATCATTGAATATTTATTTTCATAATTGTATTTTATTATCAAATTTTAGTGACCAAATAATTATATTATATAATTACACTACATTGATGTTGTTATTATTTTATTAATGAAAATATGGAATAAATGTTATTGAAATTACTAAAATTAATGTAATTTCATATAATCAATTTGAGAAAAAAAATTATATATTAAATTTTCCACTTTGGGATATAATAATATATTTATTGTGAAGTTAACGTTTCATCTTGATGTTTTTGAAAAATTTATGTAATGAATATTATCAAAATTGACAATAAATATATGTTATTAAAATAATATTTTATTAAAAAATTTCAAATACTTAATGAATATTTAAATTTACTAAATAATTTTAATATTGTTTAAAATTGTATAAACTATCCATTTATGATCTAATTTACAACAAATTAGAAAAAATAAAAACCATTTACTATTGAAAAATTGGATAACTCTGTTAAAATTAAAATATGTTAGCCAAAGGTTAGTCAACATGATAATGTTTAAAATGATACCAAAACATGTATAAAATCAATTTTCGAATGATATTACCACCTTATATCATCATATCTTTAAAAAAAATGGGATTTTGAGTTTTTTATATTGAATTTGTTATAAATTAATATTTTGATGAAATTACAAAACTGCCCATCTACTTCATTTTAAAAGGAAACCTCTTACATCATTTATTCGCATAACATTGATCCTTAAAATTTTTACATAACCTACAAATTTCCCTTTTAAACATCTAAATCATCATTTTAGTTTTTCTTGTATTCTCAAAATACAAGCTTCAGTGTCCATAAGAGGATATCTACATGATAAACTACAAATAAGTGGTAATCGTCTTTACTGAACTTTTTCAGATTATTTCTACTTCTACATCATTTTGATGTGATGTTTAGATTATAAAGTAATATATCCATTATAAATTGTATTATGAGGCTTATATGATTATTTCAGAACCACATTTCACCTTTTATCCATCCTATGAAAAATGAAACTACCACACATGTGCACATACGAATTATAGTCTCCACACTATAGTGTAATCTATTTTTCATTAACATATTATTTGTATGAGTATAAGGATGAAATATATATATATATATATATATATATATTTCTGTATATGTGTTTGTGATAATTTTAATATTAAATTTATTCATGAAGAAAAATTAATACACTATCATCATTCTTTCAATTTCATCATTTGGGTAATGATATCATCGTTCGTGAATACGTATGGAATACCCTTTCCACAACGGGATGCGATTCATTTTCCAAGATCTCCATTAAAAAATTATTATAAAAATGTATATAATTAATAAATATGAGGTATATTACCTTTATATCATTCTTGAAATGATGGAACTATAACCTTTTCCCCATAACTATGGATTATACGACAAAAAAACGTAGGAAAATAAACCAGTTAACACCTCTGGAAAGGATAATAATGAAACATTATTAAAAAAGGGTGATAATAATATATTATAGGATCATATATAATATCATAAATAGTAGTATTTCTGTGTTATATATCAATAATTTTCATTGAACCCCAATACATATGTTTTAGATATCTATAAAACAAGTTATTCTAAAGGTATGAGATGTTTGTCTCACTTATGTTTTTTTAAGACACCACCCTTATAGACTTCCTACTTATTTTTTGTGTTTTATATACATCCCATGATTTTTTTAATCCTTATTCTGAATATTATACTATTTACCTATTTATATAATTCTATTTATTTCATGAGAAAAATGATTCAATTTCATATAATGTGGTAAGGGTTAATATCACAATCACATTGTTATTTGGGATTGTTATAATAAATATTTATTGGGGAATAATTTTCATTGATTCCCATGTATCATAAAAATGTTTTCTAAAATATTTTAAATTTTATTCTACAATTTTTAGTTTCATTTTTTCCATTTTTTTATTTTTACAATTTTTTTAAAGGAATAATGTTTGTTTTTTTTCCTAAAGAAGAACTTATTGACTTATCTATTAGAAGTACCAGAGGAATGTTTTTTTATCATTTGTGGTATGAATAGATATTTACACATTCATAATGAATTAATGAATTATGAATCTCTTAAAAACTTATAATTTTATATTAAGAAATATTCTATAATTTCACTAAATTTTATTAAAAGAAAATTATTTTAAATGAAAAAAAATTTTCCTACAAAATTAGTTTCATGTGATCTCAAAAAATATTTTCAATTTAAACAAAATATATGATGTTTCTTATGATTTACTTGGGATATTTTTCCAGGATTATATCACTATTTTTTATATTTTTGTTTTTTATTTATATTTAATTGATATTCATGACACCCATTTCATTTTCATTATTTATTTTATCACAGAATGATGTTTATGAAAAAAATTACAATTTATGGGTTGTAATATAAAGAATTATTTTTTTCTTTTGAAATAGATATGAATGGTTTTCATTATGTGGCGGGTGGTGCCTATATCACCAACCAATTAATGGTTTGTATATTTATATATCATTATATAAACTGATATAGAATAATAATAATATCATTTGAGCGATATTGGGATTGTACGAGGGATTAACATGGTTTCATAATGGTCATTGTCCACTATAGCAGTCATGGAAATTATTTGTGACTAATATGAAAATTATTTTCTATGCGTATGTGTATGTAAACACATTAGGTCTTAAATTTCACCCAAATGGAATATTTACGTTGATTCATTACGGTCAACTATGATTTATTCACTGATACAATACAATGATTTGTGATATTAAATATATGAATATAATAATATATATGTACTTATGTCTTATGTTTATGTTACAAATGATATCTAACTTGTTTATCCTTACATATCATCATAGATTACCGTTTTCATATTTTTCCAGTCAACAGATTATAAAGAAATATGTTTGGTAGTAATACTGATATGGTAGCTCATTTTTGAAAACATTGAAGATCCTTCTCCGTACTAGATTATTGCTTTCCAAATTCTATATCACAATATACTAATGTGGTAATTGGAAATTATTTCATCTCACATATGAAATATTTCCCAAAAAATGACGTAATTTTTATCTATGTTAATCATGGTTCATTGTGAGGAACAATATAAAACTACTATGATTCCACCTTCATACCATTTCAATGTTTTACTCAGAATTTATTTTATTCATTAAAAAACAATAAAAGTAGATGGTGTTGCCACAATATAGAGGGAATCCTCTATATTTAATTTCATCCCATATACTATACCATATAATATGGTAATAGTAATTGGTGGGGGAAAAGAATAATGTTTTAATATTGTCTTATTCAGAGATGGTATTATACTGTCTAGATAAGATGGATATTCCATTTTTGATCCCTACACCCCAAAATAGTTCAATGGGAAAATTGTATATCAATATCATATGATTCTCACCTATTTTTTTGAATAACATAGTGTTTTATTCTTCCATTGATTTTTAACAATGGTTATGATTGATTCGTGAATATATTGGAATGATAATTATCTATCCTTATATCATGTTGATTACTAAACATTCATGGTAATATGAACATGCATTGTTGTATTATTATCCAAATATAACATTTGAATAGCTAATTCGATGTGTCAACAATATATTGAAATCAATAATATTTTATATCATTGTTATTCATTATCCATGGATATATAAAAAATAACATATGGCCAATAACATAATTATCTATGAGATTATTTCTTCAAACACCCATTAGATAGGGATTACATAAGTAATATTATTTTCATCGTATGTTACTGGTTGTGTTATTAATGTTGACCAGATAGAAGTGGTGCTAGAAATTTTATTAGTGGATTTCATTCCAATCAATAATGTATCTAAAATTAACAATAATAAAATTACCATGGTACTAATACCATTATTTTAATTTGTATGTTAAATTTTATCTATAACGGGTAAAATTGTAGAATATATAGTAGCAGCGATGAGTGAAAAGATTTTAGACATCAATGTTGTTTATGAATATCGGCTATGAAAATATGGTAATGCTAACTGGTTTTTACCATTATCATAGGAACACTCTTGAATAATATCACTTGAATGGTAGAAAATCCCGGTCATATCATCCTGTGCTTGTGTGTGGGTGGGATTGACTACTAGAATTTCCAATCCCTTATTAATTAATCCATGATATCTTGAAAAGGTCTAGTAGTTTGAGAATATATCCTTATCCAATTTAACCTTTATAATAATCATATGAATGGTATAGAAAATGATTCAATGGAGTGGCACCATTTGGTTTTCTGGGAATTATAATTCTATAATTGGGATTCGATGAATACTATCAAAGTATAAAAATGTGAGGGCCATGTGGTAAGAGTGATGTAAATGTTATCATGAAAAACACGAGGATATAATCGACTAAAAAATAAATCCAGGATTTGGGGGAATATATTCAATAAATATAGATATTTTATAAAATTTATAATTAACTATTAACTATTATTCAGCGATCCCACAATACATATCACATGATTTTGGACTACCTATTGAAGGGGATCAGTCAATATTTATTATAATAATTTCACCTATTTTCAATTTTTCATGATTCTAATGATAGTCTACATAATGTAGAAATTCAGAAATTGTCTTATTTTTTATGTATAAATGAAGTCTTTTTTCTCACTATTAGTCTCCTTTAATATCATTTCAATCCTCACCTCATGATAAAATCTAATGCATTGAAACTAACCTTGTGATATTTCAGATCATACAACAATCGAATAAAAATATTGATATTAGATATTAATAAACATGAATTAATGATATTTCAATATAACCTTTATGAATGGATCATGTATGGGTATGGGTTTAATAACATTCCCCAAACAATAGTGTAGGCATTTTTTAATGAATGATACCATGTTATACTTTTGTATTTATTTTTTTATGGTCAAAGTAAAACATTAAGAAAAAATAAATTTAGTGGCTTCAATTATATATAGGATGAGGTGAATAATGATAATAATTCCTTTTTAGGGCCTTTGTTTTTATCCCTGTAGCATTATGACTTTTCATATTTGAATCTTATATTATTCGAAAGACTGATACATTGAAGACATATCAGGAAAGGTAGCTTCCAAAATCATTTGAGGGTGGAGATTTCCTGTTGTAAATCATAGTGATTTGGTTCATGATTCTAATATACTGACATTTTTTATGAACATAATGAATGATCTTGGGCATGATTGGAAATGGTTCTTCACTATGATGTTTTCAGATTATACAAAGAAGAAATGATTCTTTTTAGAGGAGGAAAATTCATATAGTTGATAAGACCCAATAGGGTAATGTTATAAAGATCCATATCAAGGTCATAGTTTTCAATGTACAAATATAGGATTCCATAAATAAAGGTAGTCTAAAATTCAAGAACCAAGGATTTTTTTGTGGATCATAGCTTCCCAAAATGAAAAAGTGTGATATATGGAAGGAGTATGTTATAAAAATCTCCTTTAAATTTTAAGAATCGATTTAATCATTAAAGGGTGTTTGTAATACCATTACTATCAATATAAAAAATCCACATGTTTCTACCATGGTTTCCCATTCATGGATCTTCCTCATATAAAAGGGAAAAGGTTCAATTTCCTACTGCATGGTCTAGAAAATATGTTGTTTCTGGGCATTAAAATGTTTCTCATTGGAGAATGACTATATTGACACATAGTTATATGGAATTCCCTTACACTGATTTGGATCCTATGTAATTTGTTATAATCCATGCGGGGGTAGACAATCCAATAGAGATTTTAGTCATATAGGATAGACCAATAACCCATGGAGTCATTGAAATTATTGAGAATAAACTTTTGAATAATTTTCCGAGATATCTCATATCACTTGATTCATTCTATATGTGAGAAACATTTATAAATGGGATGATTATTTAAATTTTAATACGATTTACAATCATATTTTTCTGGATCATGTACCACCATATGATCTCTCCCATGTACTGAATGTTTTCCAATCCATTGTACTCCTACATCATTTAGTTAAAGAGATTTGTCCTTGTGATCCATGATCTCAATGATCTTGGATCATATAAAATTACATGGTACTTATAGAAGATCAATGATTATATATCACTTTACAAAGGTGGATTATTTTATGATTTTGTTATATAAAGTGATGAAAATAGGACATTATCCTATGGATGATTATGACTATACTTCATATTCTAAATTGGGAATGAATATTATATATATCCATATTAGGTGTAGTATTTATTTTTCAAAATTATTTTTCATTCATATTGTGATATACTTCTAAAAAATCTCTAAGTATATGGAAATCATGATATATGGTCATTTATATTTGAAATAGGGAGTTTTCCATAAAATATGAATGAATTAGTTAATAATAGGTATGAATATGGATGAAAAATCCCCTACTCAAATAAAATTCATATTTAATGAATAGGTCATTTGATTTAATAATGATAATGTAGATGATGTAACTCATGTTGGAATATCCAACACCAATCAAAGGATGTGTGAAGACAGGTTGTGGTGGGAATGTTTTGGTGTTACGTATAAGAGACTAGATTATTGTATCATTGTATCACTATGTATCTGGTTGTTGTATGAATCAGGCTACATGTAGAGTTGAGCAAAAGTTCCTCATGATAATAATGTTTTTTATACAAGGAGAGGTAATTTTTATCAAATTGTTATGGGGCTAGGATATAGGGTTTGAGAATTTTTACTTATCCTTTAGAGATAAGAATGATTACACATCAAAATCATGAATAGAAAGTTAGTGTGGTTGATGACCGACACTGACTGTGGGGTTTCATTCATGTAATACAAAATTATCATGAAGGTTTACATTATATGGTAGGGATGTGAACAACATTTTATGATCTATTATGAAAAGTTCATCATAAACATGGTATAAAATAATTTAGCGATGACATGGTTTGATATTATTTAACATATTAAGTCATGGATATTTTCATATAGATTAACTTAATGATACTAGTATGTAACAGTGATACAATTTAAGGTTATATAACATTGAAAAAAATTAATGTTTGAGGCATTCAAATTTGAAATGTAATGAAAAAAACGTTATGTAGATAAATGTTTTGAAAACATGTATAGAATGAGTCATTGATATATACAAGATGTTTAATTTCATACTGGTTGCATTGATGGGTGGATATTGATTTAGGCCAGAGAAATTTTACAGAATTATGATCCATTTAAGGTCTTCAAACCATGATCAATCATGCCCATTACGTTCATGTGATACAAACCTATAATCAATTATGGTTTTAACATGACATAATCATCAAGAATGGGATAATCAACTGAAATATATTATCCTATTGTAGCCAGGATTGATGTATTAAACAATATATGTTAGGGAGTTATCTATATTTTACCAAAATAAAAATCAAGTGAGGTTTCTATCACATACCACATGTCTTTTCATTCCATGGTGGTCTAACAAAATAGTTCTTATCTTGGTGCATGGTAAACATATATTAATTAGTCAATTTGTAATATAGTAATTAACCTAGGTTGTCCATAGAAAGAGTGCACAACAATAATGTTGTCATTTTCATCCTTAAAAAATTATTATATAAATGTATATAATTATTAAAAGTTATATATATTACCATGATATCATTCTGGTAATGATGGAACAACAACATATTCCAATGAACTGGGGCTCATACAAAAAAAACGAATATGAAAATTAAACTGTTAACATATGAGAGATGGATAATAATTAACCATTATTAAAAAATTTGTGATAATATGATATAAGAGGATCATATATAATATCATACACAATTCTGTTTTGATGTTATAAATTTATAATATTCATTAAACCATTATACATGAGTTCTGGATATCTATGATGGAAATAAAACTGAAGGAAAATGATTTTTGTCTCACTTTGATTTATATAGAACCCCATCCATATAGAATACATGTTTAATATTTTTTTTATATACATCGCATGAATTTTTTCAGCCTTATTATGAGTATTATTATATTAACATATCAATATAATTTTCTTCATTTCATGAGTCAAATGATTCAATTACTTATAAAGTGATAATGGTTAATATCACAATCGCATTATTATTTGGGATTGTTTATACATAAGTATCTACTGGGGAATATTTATCATTGATTTCCATGTATCATAAAATATAATTCAAAAGTATTATAAAAACAATTCTAAAATTTTTAATTGCATTTTACCCATTGTGAATTTATACTAAATTGTTTGAATGGAATAATTTTTTCAGTATCCTGAAGAGGAACTTTTTTTGCTTCTCTAGTAAAAGAATGAGAGGAATTATTTTCTATCTTTTGGGGAAACAATATATTTTTACACATTCATGATGACTTAATTATTTTAAGGATATCTTACCAACTAAAATGTTTATTTTCAAACAAGTATTCTTTAATTTCAATAAATTTAATGAAAATAGAATGCGTTCAAATAAAAAAAACCTTATAGATTTATTTTCATGTCATCTATAAAAGATACTTTCCAGTTATAAAAAATTTATTTAATGTTACTTATGATTTACTGGGGATATTTTTTCAATAGTCTAACACTATTATTTATATGGATTTTTTATTTATGATTAAATGATATTCGTGACACCCATTTCTTTTTCATTGGTTATTTTATCAAGGAATGATGTTTACGAAACCCATTTAATTTTATTGGTAGTAATATAACGAATTATTTGTGTTCTTTTGAAACAGATGTGTATGGTTTTCATTATGTGATGGGTGGTGCCAATATCTCCAGCCAATGCATGGGTTATATATTTATATGTCATGATATTTATTGGAATGTAATAATCGTAATATTATTTGAGTAATATAGGTCTGGAATGTGGAGTAAACATGGATCAGTACTGGACATTGTCCACTATAATAATCTTGTAAATCCCCCAGGACTAATATGTAAATGATATTCTATGCGTATGAATATGTAAATAAATTATGAATTATTTTATCATTTTATGGAATGTTTTCATTGATTTATTATGATTATCTATGACTTATTCCATAACAAAATACCATGATCAATGTTATAATATATATGATTACAAAAAAAATTGCATACATATGTCTTATTATTATGTTACAAATGACATTTAACTTGTTAAACCTTACTTATTTTGATTTATTAAAATGCTCATATGTTTCCTATCCCCAGATTTTAATTAATTTTTTAGGGAGTAAAACTAAAGGGGAAGATCATTGTGGGGAAAATTTAGTATCATTCTCCATAAATGAAGATTGTTTTGGAAAATTTCAATATAACATTACTAATATGGTATTTGGAAATACTTTCATCTGACATGTAAAATATTTCCCATGAAAGATGAACAATCTATCTATGTTAATAATGGGTCTTTATAATGAAAACCTGAAAACTTATATGATTCCACATTCCAAAAAATTTCTTTTTTTAATAAAAATATATTTAATTCAATAAAAAACAATAAATTTCAATGGTGTTGTCTCAATATAGATAGAACAATATATTTTTATTTTCATCCATTATAATATACATTTAATAATGAAAACAAGAAATGGAGGTGTAACAAAAGAATAATAATCTAATATTTTCTTCATGAGATTGTATTAAAATATCTAGATTAGATGGTTGCTCAATTTTTGATCCTTACACCCCAAAATATTTCACAGAGAAAATTGTATTGCCATACCATATGATTTTCACCTATATTTATCATAATAAGAGACCATGTGATTTATCCATTCAATATTAACAATTTTTTACTGATTCATTAATATATTTGAATAATAATTATCATACCTAACATAATATTTATGGTTATCCTTTCATGGGAATAGGCACATGCATTGGTGTAGTATGATCAAAATTGTATATTTTTTTATCTAGTTTGATGTGTAAAAAATACATTGACTTCAATAATATTTTCTATCATTATTATTCCTGATCCGTGCACATAGAAATAATAACATAAGGTCATGAAATTAATTATATATGATATTTTCGATTCAACACCCCATATATTTTGATTACATTAGTCATATCATTTTCAACATAAGTTACTGGTTTGGTTACTAATGTAGACCTTATTATAGTGGTGCTAGAAATTTCATTGGTGGACGTCATGCCAATTAATAATTTATCTAAAATTTACCATGATACAATTATCATGGTACCTATAAAATCATTTCAATTTTATAATTATTTTTTTTCTACAATGGGTCAGATTCAATAATATAAAGTATTAGCAATGAGTGAACAGAGTTTAGACTACAATGTTGTTTATGAAAACTAGCATATGAATATATGGTAATATAACAATGTTTTGAACATTATAATTGACACACTCAATAATAATATAACTAAAATGGTAGAAAATATCTTTCATATCTTCTTGTACTTGGGCATGGGTGTGTTTGACTAATGAAATTTTTACACATTCAAAAATTTATCCATTATATCTTGTAATGATCTAGTAGATTGAGGTTATAATTTTTTCCAATTTCACCTTTATAATAATCTTATGTATGGTATAGAAAAAGATTTTATGGAGTGGAATAATGTGGTTTCAAGGAATCATAAATCCATGATTGGGATTCCATAAAGACAATAAAACTATAAGAGTGTGAGGCTCATGGGGTAAGAGTGAAGGTAATGTCATCATAAATAACAATAGGATGGAATCCGCTGGAAAATTAATCCAGGATTTGGGAGCATATATTCAACAAAGAATCATATTTAATGTCATATAAAATTATAAATGAACTATTATTCATATATGCCACAATACTTATCATAAGATTTTGGTCTACATGTAGTAGAGGATTAGTAAATGTTTATTATAATTATTTAACCTCTTTTATATTTTTCATGATTCCAATGATAGTTTACATGATGTGAAAATTCTTCCATTATAATAATTTTTATGAATAAATTTAGACTTTTCCCATCTATTATTCTCCTTTAATTTCATTTCAATCATCACCTCATAATAAAATGTCATTTATTGAAACTGACATCATCTTATTTATGATCACCCAATAACCAAATAAAAATATTGATGATAATTATTAATACCCAAGGAGTAATGATATTTCAATATTACTATTAGGCATGGACCGTGGATGGGTATATGTTTAATAAAAATCCCGCAAAAATAAAGTTGGCATGTTTGAATGAATGATACCATGTTATGCTTTTGTATGTATCTTTTTATCTTCAATGTTATACATTAAAATAAGTATTTGCCGAAATAATATCTAAGATGAGGTGAAAAATGATCATAATGAATTTTTATAGACTTTGGTATGATCCCACAAGCCTTATGCCTTGTTTTTTATTCTATCGAATATTTTTTCTATGCCTCATACAATGAAGACATAGCCAGAAAGGATGCTTCCAAAATCTGTGGAGGGGGGGGGATAACATGTTATAAATTATAGTACTATTTTTCTCGAATCTCATATAATGACCCAAGTTAGGAACATAAGGAATGATATTGGACATGATCTAAAATGTTGATTTCATTATAATGTGTTCATATAATATAAAGATGAAATTATTCTTTCTAGAGGATGATGATTCATAAGTTTGTTAGAACCCAATGTGGGAATGTTATAAAGATCCATATCAAGGTCATAGTTTTCAATGTCCAAATATATGATTCCCAAAAAAAGAGGCTACCTTAATTTCAAGAACCATGTATTGTTTTTGTAGATCATAGTATCCCAAAACAAAAAATTGTTATTTATGGAAGTAGGATAATCTAAACATATTCTTGAAGCCTTTAGACTCGATTTAATCATTAAAGAGTGTATGTAATACAATTACTATCGAGATAGAAAAAACCACATTGTTCTCACAAGGATTTCCTTTCATGGATCTACCTCAAATAAAATGGAAAACATTCATTTTCATTATTTCATGGCTTGGAAAATATGTCATATATGGGCATCACCATGTATCTCATTAAAAAAGACTCTATCCTCACATAGTTATATATAATTTCCTTTAACAATTTTGGATAATAATTAAGGTCAGATAATTCATGTATGGTACATAATCTAAACATTTTATTATCATGTTGGGTAGACGAACAACACTTGGAGTCATTTAAATGATTAAAAATAATTATTTGAATAATTGAAAAATATATATAATCTCACTTGAGTCTATCTCGGTGTGAGAAAAAATAATAAATTGGATGATTATTTAAATTATAATACGATTTAAACTAATTTTTTTGTATAATGTACAACCATATGATTTATCCAATTTAGTGAATTTTTTCTATTCCAAAATACTCCAATATCTTTTGGTTAAAAAGATGAGATATTGTCATCCATGATATTGATGCTCTTGGATCATAAAAAATTACATAGGAAATATATATGATCAATGACAATATACCACAATAAAAATATGGATTCTTTTATGATGTTGGTATGTAATGTGAATTATATAAGATATTATCGTATGGTTGAAAATGCCCATACACTAGAGTCTAAATTGGGAATGCATACTATATATATCCATATTAAGTGTTGTATTCAATTTCCAAAAGGATTTATCATTCATAGTGTGATATATTTTTTAAAAAAATCCATGGAAATGAAAATCATGATATATTATATGTTATTTATGAAAAATGGAGTTGTAGATAGAATATGAATGAATCAGTAAATAATTATTTTGATCATGGATAAATAATTTCTCTACACAGATCAAATTCATATGTATAGAATGTATCTTTTTATTAAATCATGAGTTTGTAGATGATGTAACAAATGTTGGAATCTACAACTCCAATCAAAGGATGTGTGCAGAAAGGGGGTGGTGGATTGTTTTGGTGTTACATATATTAGCCTAGATTATTCTATCTTTGTATCACTATATATCTAGTTGGAGTGAGAATCAGGCGACATGTAGCCTTGAGAAAATTCTCCACATAATAATCTTGTTTTTTATTCAAGGTGAGGTCATTTTTATCATATTGTGGTTTGCCTAGGATATATGGTTTGGGAATTGTTACTTATCCTTTAAAGACATGAATGATGCCACATGTAGTTCACGAATAGAAAATGGGTGTGGTTGGTGACTGAATATGAGAGTAGGGTGCCTTTCATGTAGTGGAAAATTATCATGTAATTTTACATCATATGGTAGGGATGTGAAATACACTTAATAAAATATTATGGAAAGGTCATTAGAAACATGGTATACCATTATACTGTGAAGAAAAGGTTTAATATTGTTTAACAACATATTAAATGTATATTTTCATATAGATAAATATCATGATACTAGTGTGTAATAGTGCTACAGTATAAGGTCGTATTTCATTGAACAAAATTAATAGTTGAGGAATTTAATTTAGAAAAGGAATGTAGAAACCAAGATGTGAATAGAGGTCCTAAATACTTTTATAGATTGATTCATTGATATATACAAGATGTTTAATTTCATTCTTCTTGCATTGATGGGTGGATAGTGTTTATGGCCCCAAAAATTTACAAATTAGGATCATGTTATGGTCTTCCAACCATGACCATCATACCCATTATGTTTGTGTGATAGAGACCTATAGTAAATTATGGTTATAACATGAATTAACCTTTATGAATGGGATAATCAAATGAAATATCTTATCCAATTGTAGTCAGGATTAATGTATTATATATATATATATGTTAGGTACTTATCTATATTGTACAAAAATAAAAATCTAGTGATGTTTTTATCACATACCATAAGATGTTTCATCACATGGTGGTCTGACTAAAATGTTATTGTCATGGGGTATGTAAAAAATAATTATTAATAATTAAAAATTTAGTATTTTAATTAACCTAGGGTTTCACTACAGATGAGCACTCAACAATCCAGTGGTCACCAAAAAATTAGATAATGATGCGGGGTTGTTTTTATAAAAAGTTTTATTTTGAATAGACGCCAGAGAAACTTATGAAAGTAATTAAATTAATGTAAAATTTATAAAAATTGTTATTGAAAACTAATATATGGGATGATTATTAGATCATTTTTAGTTCATCAATTTAAATTCAATCATAGTTCAACATATCATATTCTCTTCTGATAAGTCGATAAATGTGAGAATCAACAATCGTTTTTCTCAGTCCCATGGTCAAATTTTAATGGTGAGAATAAACCTTACTAAAAGCTCAGATTGGTCAAATATCATTCCAATGCGTAATAGAGTTGTAGTTAATACCCCTAATTGAATTTTTCAATTCCCAATCGGGTCTTGTTTATCCCAAACAATCAAGAACATTCACTAATCCTCACACACGAACCGGTGATCACCGAGTACTTCACCACTAAGAACAAATATATTCAATAATATATAGAACAAATCCCAATGAAGGAAGATGTTTAGCATTGGACAAATAAATAAAAATAATAGATCCTAAAATCAGATATAATCTTATATTATAATAAAAACATGTATATGAAATTTAAACAAATTTTTCTTAAGATAGAAAAGGATATTAAAAACTGAAGTGAGTGAAATCATGAATAAAAATATACAAACCCACTCCTTACCCAATAGCACAAATTTTTACCCACCATGGTAAGGGTTATTTTTAATATGGTGGGAATCTAAACTCATTAAAAAAATAAGAAGAATAAAATAGAGAAAAAAATATAAGAAAAAAATTTCACATCTCGATTCTATCTCCGATAAGCGTGCTTATGTTTTTCCCACCATCTGGAAGAATCCCATAGAGGTATCATATTAAAAAAAAATTGGAATTATGTTGTATATGGACTATAAAAATTTAAAATCCTTTGTATATTTTTAATTAATGATATAATAAAATTAATGAACACAACTTTTGATAGACACCAAACACTATTTCACCCAGTCCATATAGATTCACTCAAAATATGACTTAATGAGATCATTAGTATTAGAAATTTAATTTGTTCTATCCCTTTAGATTCCTTGGTAAAAACCAAATTGAATCGAATAATTTTATGGTTTGTAATACAAGATATGTATGACTTAATAAGGTGGGGTCCATTCTATTGGGAAAAATTATTTCACCATATGATTGACTTTTATGGGCCTTTGTGTATAGAAATGTGTCTAGGTCGAAGATGAAAATATTAATCCCATGACAAATGAAGTCCAAAAAAAGGAATCACTTAATTTTGATCCAAATTGTAAATATTATTCTTGAAAAACAGAAGCACTATAAAACAATTAATTTTTTAGTATTAAGAAATGTTCACAAAAATTCCCAAAATACCCCATAAACACTAATATGAGGAAAATATAATCAATATGACTATTTGGGAGGGATTAAATCACAGAAATAGATATGAAAAATAATGATAATATTAAATCTATCAATTTCCCCACACATAACACATGGAATCTGGGACATTTAAAATCAAAATCGAAACAAATAAAAATTTAAAACACATATCCATGAGAACGATCATTTTAACAACGAGATATAAAAGATATCATGCCCCATCAAAAACAATTGTTCCATGTTAAAAAACTATACCATTCATTATATTTCCACTTCATTTCTCCTTCCATGCACATAAAAAACATACCTAATTTTTCTTTCCTATCATGACATATATTTTGGTTTTCAACAATGTTTTAATCTTTCAATAATAATGAAAGGGTCATTATAGGCATGATAATTCTCTTCATCACCACCAGATGTGATTCAAGGACATATATTTGTTATGAAGAATGTTTTGGACTATTCTATGGATTCTAATAGGCAGGATTTAGATGATTAATCATAAATGGATCAATAAGGAGGGCTTGGATATTTTTGAAGAAAAATTGAATTATTGTAATTTTCACTCATGTATGGTCTCCTCCTCAGTAATTTTAGTAAAAAATAATCTTTGTAATATTGAAAAACTGGGTAATGGTCACCCATTTTAGAATTTAAGTGGCAAAACATTTCAATCTTATCGAACATAATTTTTCATGAAAGCACCAGAAACAGAACAAATTTCTCCCTCCATTAGAAGATCCAGAATGGTACAAATTATCTTATCATAAATGCACTATTAAAGGAACAACATTCAACCGAATTATTTTTTTTCTTAAACAAGAAAATATCTTCTACTTTTTATTTTCACCCAATGTATCTATAAATAAGGTATCATAATACACTGATTCTTCCCCCATGCTTAAGTTCAACTATATCCTGAAATTTAACTACAATAGAAGGTTGGATATGGAACACTACCTTATTATGTGTCCATCCTAAGAGGTTGTTCAAGGATTCTAAGGGTTACAAGGATAAAAAGTACAATTTAGGATAGATTGAAACAAATTATTTTGTAAAATGGGGATATTGAAACCAAATAAATTCCTCATTCATTTAAAAAACTAATGCTCCAAACCATGACATTATTATAGGAATAAATAAAATTCTGGTTAAATCCTACATGATATGGTTCTCTCAAGAAGTGAGGGGAACATGATTTATATGAAATAAATGGGTGATAAGCCTCATAGGTAATTTATTTCAATGATATAGATAGTGAAATGTTTCTAGGGAATTAATAATCAGATAATTTTTATGATATTTATAAATATTTAATCTGGATACAAATTCATTTTCATCGATAATTTTAGTTCAATTGCATGGAATAAATTGTTTCTCTAAAGGAAATCGGTTTCCAAATTCTCAAATATAATCATTTTTTCTAAAAAGTTTCAAAAACACACAAAAATTGTAAATGAAAAACAATTTTTTTTTAAAATATTTCTTTTTCTGATAATTGGAAAACAACCCTCAAATTTCCAAAACTATGATGGATCCTACGATCATAATTAAATGATGAAATGTATAAAATTCATTAAAATGGATGTAACATGTAATAATATTTTAAAACACAATCATAACAAGAACAAAAGTAAAATTTAGAGGTACATGAATGTTGAATTTATTGATAAATTTGTTGGAGGAGTGTGATCTCCTTCACTAGATCTAATGGAACGGTCCCATAGAATTTATTTATCCTCTTTCAATTAATAGTGAATTAATTATAGGCTATATATTTCAAAATATACACATCTACTAACGAATATACATGAGTAAATTTAAATAGACCTTCCCACATGGAATGATGTTTACCTACCATCAACATAATTCTTGAGTTAAATAACAACAACATCTCTCCATAATGAATTTCTTTCAACCGGATCATCTTTTCATGAGACACACTTGTTCTATTATTTTAATTACTTAAATTTTCAATTATTTCATTTCTAATTTCTTCCATCTCCTACAAATGCATTCATTTTTATTTTCCACCACTATCAATATCCAGATTAATTTTTCTCACATCCCAATATTCCTTATGCTCCAATTCCACTAGAAGATGGAATTTTTTCCCATTAATAAACATATATGGACTAATTCTTATTGGGGATTTGTAGGATATCATGTACGACCATAATATTTTTTCCAACTTTTGGTTGAAATCATATTTGTTTGGATTAATAGTCTATTCAAAAATTCATTTTCTTTCACTATTAGACTCATCCCCTTGCCCATTAGAATATGGATGAAATTGAGTTTTTGTTTTATGATGAACCACATATATATTTATTAAATAATTTATTTTCCTATTAAAAATGTGATACCCTTGATCATTGATGATTTATTTAAGAACTCCAAAACTAAAAAATATTTTATCCCTTAAAAAATCACAAACAACCTTAGAATCATCAGTCCTGGTGGCCTTTTCTTCTTCCAATGTGGAAACATAATCAAAAAAAATGAATGATATAATAATATCCAAATGATAATGTAATTTATGCAAAAATTCATATTATAACATTGTCATTACATATCATCCAAATATGTCTATCATCTAAAATCTATTATCTAGATGCAGATTTCATCTTTTGAATTTTGGGGGTAATTTAAATGAGATGTGAAATGATATGTTACCAAAACATTAACCATATCATCATACCAAGTTACTTATTCATCTATATAGTAAACAGGATCTCCTGGAAGGTTGTCATTCAGTTGTTTTCTATTTGAAATTTTAGCTTCAGCAGTGTTGGGTAGTCTGCTTATGTAGTCAACCACTTAGTTCTCTGATCCATTCTTGTCTCCGATTTCTATGTTGAACTCCGGAAATAAAAAAATCCATCTCACAATCCTTGGTTTAACATATGGATTCATCTCCATTACATATTCTATACATGATCATAATACAATATAACTTTATTTTTATATAGATATGATCAATATCATTCAATGGAAATAAAACTGTAAAAAACAATAGTTCTATTGATGGGTAATTTAATTGGGACACATAATAGGTTCCTGAGGCATAGGAAATGACTTGTGTCCACCCCTCAATTCACTATGAAATTATAGCTCCAACTTCATGGTTTGAAGAACCAAAATGCTGCTAAAATTATTCTTCTTAAATTGGTGGCTACAATTTTGGTGGTGTAATCAATTTCCTTTTCAACTAATCTATGGAATCCCAATATTCACCATTGAAATGAAAATCATCATCTTTCAATGGTAATGTAGATATATGAAGATATATCTTACTGAAATCATAGATAATCCTCTTTTATAATCCTTTATGTCCTAAAAATTATCTAACACGATTCAGACAAGTGGGGTAAGGAAAACAATTTATGAACTCAATTTTTGATTTACCATCATTGATTCCTTTTTTGGAAATGACATGAAACAGGAAAATTCCTCTCTCATCCATGAAATGAATCTTTTCAAAATTGAAAAAAATATTCTTTTCAATGCATGTTTTCAAAACTATTACTATATTTTTCAAACAATGGCCAAAAGAATTTTAAAAAACTGTGAAGCCATCTAATAAAAACTCCAAAAAATATTCAATATGATGCAAAAATATACCTACCATGAACCTATAACATGTTCCTGGAGAATTAAACAATCAAAATGTCATCATTTTTTATAAAAATGCTACAAAGGACAAGAAACGGTAGACTTATCTTGATCCACATGAGAAATAAGCACCTGGAAGTAACCCAAAATCCATCAAAACATAAATAATGAGTTATCCCTACCAATCTCTCTAACATGTGGTTAATCAAGGGGAGGGGTAAATGATCTTTTATTGTGACCTGATTCAACTTCCTAAAATATATGCACACTCTCCATATATTAATTATTCATATAGGGATTAACTCATTCTTTGCATTCCTCACAATGATTAAGAAATTTTTTTTGAACTACATTGATGGGGAAAACCCTTTCTAAATCCAAGATGAGAAAGATGATCCAAAAATACAAGAGATTATTAAAAAAATTCTTATGAACTTTCATTAGGGTGGGGTTCATCTTCCGTTGGGGTTGTCTGATAGGTTTGGAATATCTATAAAGAAGAATTCTATATGAGCATATTTTTGTGTTAATTAATGGGATATCACATAAACACCACCCTATTTCCTACACATTATCTCCCAAAATCTCAATCAATGTTATTTCATGGTTTTCAGAAATTGTTTTTAGAAATTATCACTAGTAATTTTCTCCCTCCAAATGGAAAATATATTTTAAATTAGTGGGGATTTGTTTTAATAAACAAATAGGGGACTAGTTAAGCTATAAAATTTTGTTGACATTTCACACTTCCAAAAAGGGGACATCCTACACACAAGACATCATTTCTTCATCTCCATCATTTATCAAATCATCAATGAAATTATATTTTACCTCTTCTTCTGACGTTAAATTTGAAACTCTAGGAGTTTTGAATAATAATGATCAATGAATGTTTCAATAAATATTATCTCTCATAAGAATAATAATTCATGGAACATGCCATATTCATCATCGAGTTTAGTACAAACCTCATCGGAGAGTGCAACATGGGAGTTATCATCTTATGGGTACCTCATGAACTCAAAAACATTTATGTGGGTAGTTTTATCTCCAACTCCATGGTGAGATTCCCTTCATGGATATTGATGATATGTGTAGATATTTTTTTTAAGGATCTTCCATAAAACAATTGGTGAGTGTTATGGTAACCTAACATCTTCCATATTTAGCATATAGTAATTAGTTGGTAATAAGAAATATTTGATATCACAAACACATAAAATATAACTCCTAATTGGAAAAATGTGGATCCATTTTCAAGATGGACCACCACTCTTCTGGTCTTATATTGTCTCATCTACAAATAAGCGTATATTGAGTGAGGTAATAGATTAATTTAAGGACTTATATCACACATGTAATTTTATAAATTTAATAATCTAATGGTTCATGGAATGGAAAATGTCCCTAAATCTTGACATTTGGTTGAAAATTATGGGGTGATATGGGATGATATAATCTTTCCAAAGATGATCCTCTCAATCCCATGATGTTTCATCTTCTTGGTGCAAGCTTCCTTAAAAAATTTAGCGTTATTTGGATTTATTAGTGCATCGTGTTGGGGGATATTGATTTCCACATTCTGGAAGGTGTCCAGAATTTCATTTTAAGTACATCTTCCCACAACCTATTTGATTAAATCATCCATGATGGAAATGGTTGGGTATGTATTTAATCTCTATTTGTTTCCATTGAAATTGTGTTTCATTTATCTTCTTCCTTGAAATATTTTTTTTCATAATCCTAATTCTTCTCTTCTTCATAGTGCATATTCATAGAATTGTCATAATTTGCAACATGATTCTCCTTAACTCAAGTTGTTTTATTTTAGGTCCATGGGATGGTAGTGGTGGGAGTTATTTTATTATATATTTTTTTTATTCTGAAAATATCTTTTGTGATTGATATTGTTTTTATTGGCATTTTCTTGGTTTTTTCATTAGCAATTCGATGATAGTTTTGAACATGTGGAGAAATATTTAACTATGACATTCATCCCCTAAAACTCATATGTTTTCTGTTAGTTTTTATTTATTGGTGGTTCACGTGTGGATGTATTCTCATTGTGTCTTAGGAATTTGGGTGATTTTTAGTAAGAAGGATGGTAATATTATATATGTTTCTTGAACTTTTGGTGGGTTCTGGAATTGATTTTTGAATTCAGGTAAGATAGGTAACTAATTTTGGTACGCGGAATTATCTAGATTCTAATAATTTCATACTACATGTTAAAATTTTAAAATGCTCTATCCATCCTTGATTTTAATGAAATTACCTTCGATGAATGGCTTCTACGCAACTTTCAATTCCCTTTATTTCAACACAATGGTCAGTGAAATGATCAAGTGATGATCATAAACCACATACATTAGTCAGAGCATGTTGGTCACCCAATTGTTTCAATTCAATTTTCCTCACTATAATATTAATCTCTTAAATCATAGATTCTAATAATGGTGAGGGATGATACATCCTTTCCTCATGAATTAATCATATTCCCGTACATCTTATACAAAATAGATTCATGTTTTGAAAAAATTTCTCAATTATGTCCTTAGCTTCATGTTTTGGATTTTCAATAAATTCACCTCATGATGATGCATCTAGAAGGTTACTATCATTTCCAAGTAATATATATTAAATAAGGCATAAATGTGATTCTCATAGACTTCTTGATTTGGGAAGATAGAATATAGCTTATTATATCTCTCCAAGTACTTGTAATGTGTTTATCTAGATGACTATCTGATAGAATAAATAGCCTTTCTAATGGTCATTATACTAGAGGTTGGGAAGAATCATTGCAGTAATTATCAAACAAAGCAATTCCAAAAATTCAAATCACATTATTGTAATCTATAAAACCATTCTTTGGAAGATCCTTATAATTAAAATGGGAACTCCTTTAACATTACAAGTTCCTCAGTTACCTGTTGGGGTATAAAGGTAGAGAAGAAATGTGTAAACTATTTTATATATGTTTTTGGGTCGTTACCTACAAAGACACAAAAATTTTGGAGTAATTTACTAATTTCTGGTTTCATCTCACAATAATTTTGTAAAATTGGAAAAGAAATTTGATTTTTTGGATTAAATAAATATGGAACACAATGGTCTCTAAGTGTTTGGTTTGGATTTTCAGCTTTAATAACAAGCTCAATGTAAAAACATGAAGTATCACATAAGTATAAAAGATAAATTTCCTCAAATTCATATTTCAAATTAATGTCACAATGCTTATTGAACATGTTTTTTTTTCAATTCTAGGATATATGGGGGAAGGGTTAGTGTTTTTACTTCTATTCATGCAATGTAAGAAAAAAATGTTGGGAGTACCTCCCCAAAAACGACACCATGTTTTGACATTTTCCTATCTTTCTCTATGTTAAAAACAATATTTTATAAGTTAAAATGTAATAGAGATATTTATATAATTTTTATATGGGGTGTTGAGGAAAATAATTAAGCTATCAACTTAAAAATATATAAATAAGTGATGATTTTTTAAAATTGTTTTATTTTGAAAAGACAAGAATGAAACTAAATAAATGAAAGAAATTAAGGTCATATTTTTAAAATGTTTGATTTGAAGATATTATATGAGATGGTGATTATGTAAATTTTGGTTCACTAATTTTAATTCTATCATAGTTCAACTGATCCAATTATCATATATTTTTTATACAAAAGTGATAATCCACAATCGTTTATTCTCACTCCCTTGGCCAAATAGTAATTTTGAGAATAATCCATACTAAAATATCAGATTGATATACTACCCTTCAAAACTGTATTGTATTTGTAGAAAATAACCTCTAATCGACATAGGTAATTCGCAATCTAAGATTCCATTTACCAAATAAATCATGAACTTTCACTACTCCTCACACACTTATTAGGGATCCCTGAGTACATAAACACTAAGAATCGATCTATTCCATCATATATTGACTAGATACTAGATAAGCAGATAATTTATCATTTAAAAAACTAATAAAAATAACATAATCTATAATCAATTATAATTGTATGTGACAGTAAGAACTGTTATATAGAATTGGATCCTATTTCGCAACAGAGAAAAAATTATCTTAACACATTAACTAAATGAACCCATTAATTACATAATGGTACACATATAATTCCCTAGTAACACAAAATATTAACCCATAATATAAAGGTTAATTGTGAGTAATGGGTATGAATAACACATTACAACCCTAAGAAGAATAAAATAGGGAAAACAAAGAAAATAAATTTTCCTCACCTAGAATCATTCTGCATGAAATTTACTTCTGTTTTTTTCCAACAGCCAGCTGAAACTCATTAGATACTCAGGATAAAATATGGTGGGAATGATGTTTCCTAAAAAACATCCAAATTTCAATGTCTTTTAGGGGGTTTAAATAATTTTATGGCTGAATTAATTAACATGAAATTTCCAGTAATCCAATCCTTGATTCACTTATTCCTCTGATATGTACCAAAATGACGCCTTAATGTTATATTTATTTTAGGAAATTTAATGGGAACCATACCATTTTCTTTCTATGTTGAAAAAAATATAACAAAATCATTTGAAGGTTTTAAAAATGATATTTTCCTGATTTAATATAGTGTGGTTCATTCTTCTGTCGAGATATTCATTTCCAATTTATTGAATTGTCTAGGCCATTGTGTGGATAATTGGGTCTATGTATTGAAAAAAAAAGATGAATCCCATGAGAAAATAAATCCATGAAAAATGATCCAGTTAATTTTGATCTGAATTTTAAAAGATATTCCCAATAAACAAAATCTCTATAAAGCTGTGAATATTGAATATTTAATCCATTTTTACAAGAAATCCCAACAATCACCAGAAACATTAAAATGATAAAAATATACTCAAAATGAATAATTGGGAGGGACTATATCATTTAATCACATATAAAAAATAATGAAAATTTTAACTATATCAATAACCAATAATTCTCTAAAATTTCAAGGATGAGAAGAGGGGATGTTATAAGACCTAATGTTGAGATTCTTAGATCATTTAAAATGATATGGGATAAATATGTATGGAATTTTCAACAACCATATTTGAAAAGGGGTTTCTATTACGATGATCTCAAGACCTGCTGAAACAAGAGTACCTTTTATTGAGGGTGAGGATTATTCTAGTAAAAATTCTACATTCGATAATAATATAAAGACCATGACCGGGACATAATATAAATATTACAAGAAATGTTACCTATGGATTCAGATATAACTATTACAGATCATCAAGAGACTATAATATGGACCCAAATATCCGTATACATTGGGTTTAATTGTGTATGGGAGATTTTTGAGTATTGTGAATGTTGTTATATCATAATTTCTCATGAATGTGATGATGTAATAATAAATAAGTGATAACTTATTATATTCCCATGTATATGTCAGGATCATATGAAGAGGGTATTTTTTATTTTTTGGATAGTCTAAGAATGGTATATTCATGGGTCAATAGAAATATCATTCTAACTAGAGTCAAGAAAATGTAGTTATGAGATATTTGTTTTCATGAAGATCGATACCCTGAAATGTTTCCCTATCAAGGATGTGCTATATAAATTTATACATTTAAATCATATAAAAGTGATTTGAACCATGAAATTTAATTTATTGTGATGGGGATGTCATAAATGTATTATAGCATCATACGGTGAGCAATATGTTTTATATAGTTCAACATCTTATGCAATTGATATTTTCCTCTTGATTAATGTCATGTCACTATGGCTTTAACCTGTAGATTAGTATCATATTACTGGGACATTTTCCTAAATTTTAATGACATGTGAATTGAAAATGTACTATATTTTAATGAAATATGATCGGAAAATAAGTTTTTTCAGTCATTTGTTAGTCCAAAGATATGATATGGTGGTGAGGGGAATGGTTACATAAAATATTTCCCGATAAACAATGCATTGTTATAGGTACTGATACACTCTTCGTCAGTGGTAATTATAAAATATACAACATTAGAGTAGACCTTATGGATGAAAAAAGGTCATTCCCCTTTTGGTTCATGTTTAGAAGATTATTACCAGATATGATTAGTGTAATGAGAAAAAAAACAATTCTCCTTATAGGAAAGTATGATGGATAGAAAATTTTTTAAAAGACAATACAATTTAATTTGGATAGAAGCCTAAATGATGAAGGTATGAAGTCTTAACTAATGTATCCATTATAATTCATTTAGTTTCCATTGATATTTAACTTCTATAGATATACTAGAGTAAATGGTATTGTGATTTGATGGAAATTATACCACGAGGAACCTGACTACATATGTCCCATATACTAGTGAATATGAGGTTGTAAGTGTAGAACCATGATTTTTTGTCTATTAACAATACAAAGAATGCATAATTTTTTTATTCTACAATTTTTTATCGAATTAAAAAATTTTATTGATTATGATTGTATTGTTTTGCTGAAAACCATTATTTTTATTTTCATCACTTTATGATACTAAGAAGAAAGGTTGGACTCAATGTTTTACTCTTGATATAGATTATTCAATTATGACAAATAAATGTTGTTGTTGGGTCCCATTAGAAGTATCTGAGGGACATCAAATTTGGTTGTACTATTTGACTTCATGAAATTGATTGTGGTATTTTCCCGATATTCATTAGGGCTATTGCATTATCCTATTATATTATAAGACAATTACACTAATGATATAATTGAACATCTTAGATATAGTGGGAATTTTTTCTCCGACCACAGCTATCCCTCATAAGCTATTGGCCAGAAGTATTTATCATTATGAAAAGTATTTTAGAATTCCTATATTATGTTGGAATTTATTTTATCATATTGAAAAGAACGATGAATTATGTTAAATCATGTGTCCATAATGGAAAAAAATAACCCCAAATTTTTATTTAATTAGAATGCTCGATCTCTTCCTTTTGGGAACAACATATGTCAGTATATACATCATTCATAACTACAGTAGCGTATTCTTCATCAATAAAAAATGATATATAATCTATTAAATATATACATATCTAGGATCTTATGATTATTTTGGAGATCATAATGAGTAGTTTTGTATGTCAATAATCATTATTTCACTTTTTTTGGGTTTTTTCTATGAAAAAAAATGTTTTGTAAATTATTATTTTTTGTAATCATGCAGCTATTTGTAAGATTATCTTTCTCATTAATGGAACAAACATCATTGAACTATTCCATGTTATCAAAAACAAATGGTGAAACCATTATATGGAGAATTATGTTAATCAATCATTCATATTGATATAGATATTCCAAATCAATAAATACATTTTCTGAAGTATCTACCTAGGAATTTTATTAAAATGTGATTTGTGAAAAAAATTCATCAGAAGATAATTTCTCCATAAACCCACACACATACTCAATATGGGGAGAATATTTTCATTTATAATTTCATAATATCTATTTATATGCTTGATTATCAACTCGAATTTACATTTACCATCTGGTAGACCATTATAATTTATAGTGTCATTCAAAATTTCCGATAAGGGCATGGTAATCGACTTCATTTTGGTGAGGCCATCCAAAATTTTGAATTAATAATGTTTAAAAACTAATTCAATTGAGATAATATTGAATCCTACTGCAACATTATTATTCATGTGGTGTACAATTTTCATTGATATTGGGATTATGGATTCTATTGGAATGTATATATCCCACATCTATGGCCTAGCTTAAACAATGAAAATGTATTATTTATAAAATTCAAAATTTCATTGTGTTATTTTAGAAAGGGATTTTTATATCAAGAATTCCTCTAGATCATAGTCCTTCCCACATTATGTGGTTCTAATTGAATGAAAAACTAATGAAATATGACATTTCTTTATGCTGAAACTCTCATCATCATGGGGTGTTTGAGGATGTATTTAAGAAGGTTGTCACTGCAGACTAAATAGACATTGTGATATTTTATATAGTGAAAAAATTTTCGAACTACAATTAATATTTGAATATTAATCTTCACAATGTAAAAAAAATTTGTCGTAGTATAGATCACTGTTCTACCAAGATAATGTAATTTATTAACACATTTAGAATCATTCTTCTACAAGTTGAAAGTGACTAGTAATCTCTCAAGTCTACTATATTCAAAATGGGTGGATATCTTTTGAATATGGAATTAAATCCAGAATATGTTCAAGATTATTCATAATCCATCCAATGGATTACTGACAATTATTATACATTTTTTAAGTGACTCGTTTCTTTATTAATTTTTTTAAATGTTGACATGTTACATCCTAATTTTCTATAAAAATTCATATGTAGTATATGAAACCCCGTTTTTATTTATCCCAATTAAGGGTTGGAGGAGGCGGAATATCTATGATTACTAGAGAATCATTAGGGAAAACATCAATTCCACGATGGTGTACTATAAATCTGAGAAACATTCATGATGTAGTACTAAAATCACATTTTAATGGAACCATTTTATGTTTTCTTTTCATAAAAAGATAAAAGTTAAATTATGATATATGTTATTATCATAGAACGATTAGGATTCCACCACTATATCAGGTATATATAATTTAAAATACATTCCCATGTGGATTTTGAAATTACAATGCATGACACACTACTATATAGGGCCCACATTCTTCAAACCTATATATAGCACATGATAACTTTTTATCACATGGGTGACCTAATAGAAGTTTAATATTCATTATTTTTGGCTATAATGACTTGGTTTTATAATTTATTTCCTTCCATAATGGACATAATGTGATTATACGTTTTAGAATCTATTTAGATATTTATAATTAGACCATGGAATTTTCATTTTGGATATTATCATCTGAAATCATTAATCTGGTTGACAAATATTATCCTCCAATTCATTATTTACATAGGGAAAATACATTATAATCATTTTGGTTATGTGACATCCCACATAATTTTTTCAAATTTTTTTTATCCAATTTATCTTCTACGTTGGAGAAACGACATGAATACATTCTTCTACCATGTTTCTTGAAAACATGGGGATTTTTTTAGAAATACACATTAGAATATGTACACATCTGGATCAAGGCCTTTAATTGTTATATAGTAATATGAAAACATCCCCTTATTAATATTTATAATTGATCTATATATATATTATTATTTGAAAAACATGGGAAATTTTTTATATATATCCTTGTTCTTCCTTTGTAACAAAAATTATCCATCAATGATGACCAATGGTGGTAGAAACAATATCCCTATTTTCTAGAGGGGTGTCCTTCATGTCATATTATCTGTCCAATTCAACCTACATTAAAATCGTTTTTGGAATGGGTGGTGAAGTGGAATCATTAGATATATGTTAATAATAAGTATTTTTATATCCAAAAGATGGGGTGGGTTTATTATTATTACCCACTCCTTATATGATAGCTTCTTCTGAAATCATTGATGTTATAGGGGTTTTAAAATGCTTTGGGGGGATTGAGGGTTAATTTTAATTGGGTATTTTTATCTTAGTGGTTTTCATATATCTCTCCCATATTTTTTTTCTCAATTCATGCAGCTGATATCATTGGTTTTGATGGAGACATAATAATGTTGAACTCCCATTATAAATATTTTTTATTTGAAATAAATATTTATAAATAATATAACTAAATGGGTTATTTGGGGTCATTAAAAAACTATTTTCATTCTTAAAACAAAATAATTATCATTCATTGGGTTTTACCTTCCTTCAAGTAAAATTATGTCTCTAAATACTATGACTGAAATGTTTTAAATGGATATTTATCACTATAAAATGTCTTGATTTCTCTATTGAAAATGTATTTGAGAAAATCACTTTTATGGAGATAGGACTAATACATGTTGATGACACTAAGTTCTTACATGCATGATTTTTAATAATTATTCCATGCATAATAATATGAATTTGGTGTCATATTAGTGAAACCTGAATTGGGTTATAGACATGATTTGGATAAAGTTTTTTTTTCTTCTCATATTATTAAATATTAACAGGATAAGGGTTCAAATAAAATTCACTATAATACAATAGAATAGTCATTCATATTTGAATTAGGATTACTCATGAACCGTTATAAGTGATTGATTGTCTATTTTAATGATATATAACATTCCAACCACACTTAGGTTCAGATTCATCACAATATTAAAGCATACGTGTCATATTATTTGAAGGAGATAACCATATTACTCTGTATGGGAACAACGTCTACATTACATACTTCAGTAATGGTGAATAGGGATTCAAAATATTTGGGTATTTTTGAGGAATTTATATGGGATTCATGGATGACCTTTAACAAATGGAGAAAATACTAGATTGAAATATTGGCTACAACTAGTTCCAACAGAATCAAGATATCATATTTCCATGACAAGATAATGTATTTGCTATGATGATAATGTTCCTTATTAGAATATTTTGGGGATTAGGTTAGTATAATTCATAGGCTAGTCCTTTTATCATGAGTATAGGTAACTTCTACCACAGATGTATGAGGTTGTATTGGAATCCATACTCACTTAGGATCATTAAACTATCCCACCCCCTTTAATAGACATGCAAAAATAATATATTGAGAATTACTCTTTAGTAAAGGTATATTCATTTTTACTAACTTTTATTCTCAGAAAATCGAACTCCCTTGTGATTCAATGACATAAATGGATCAGGAAATAATGATGTCCGAAAATATGGTTCGGCCCTAAAAGTGCATTCCACTACTACGTTGACAACTACAAAATCTACCTATGGTTACGAAAAAATATATATTGAACATGGATTAATAAATGAAATCATAATTAGACAATGGTTTCATTGGATGAATGATGTTAATCAAAACAAATTTCATTTATTCAATTAAGGAGGATTCTGCTTGTTGGGGAAACATTGGAATACATCTTAGTGATGGAGGAATATATTCTATGAAGGATAAAACATAATTTTCCCTCTATATAGTTTCAAAATTATATTAATGGAAATTATATTTACTTATACACAAAATCATAAATGACTGGTTTCTAGAAGAATATTATGAAAACAGGGCATGTTGCACCATGGAAGATGAGATCTGTGGACCAATTGTCCAGTTTACTTGTTTATTGAGGATAACATGAGTTCGATTAATCAACTTTTTTACACTATTCAATAATATTTATTTCACCCATTCATGGAAAATTATTCCAATACCATTATTCCACTAGGTCTATCATGAAATCATAAGTAAATTTGATTAGGTTTATTGTGAAAATGTTTCCTCGTAGAATCAATAATCAGTAGAAAAAATTATTTAAAAAATGAAATACAATATTTTATGGACCAATTTTCATTGAAAGGGGAAACAGTTTTAGTGCTCATAAACCCTGACTTGATCAATATGACAGCGTTGTGGTATGATTAAAATGTATTTCAAATGAAACTATTTTCCTCAAATGAAATTAATCTATGTTACCTTTTATAATCATGACTAGATTTTTTATACCGTATCAGTTTAGGAGGGGGTGCTACATGATAGGATATATGCAATGAAGATGTGGTTATGTTATGTGTTATATTAAGTGTGATGGTCATAGTATCCACTATTACCATTATCATTACATGTGTTGTCTGGATTAGTCTAGACAAGTATTTTGTTCCCAATATAGATTCTATAAATATTTGTGAAACTACATCATGGTCCCATAACACACCATGATATTTCATAATAGTGTTTGGAGTGGGAAATTAATCATGGATGTTCTATCTATATATGTCCAATAAATCTTAATAAGGAAGCTATATTATAACATTTTATGTCACACCCATATACCTAGTGATTAAATATGAGAGTAAATCACTATCCCACTATATTAAAATTGAGAAGCTGATGATTTTCATCTTCCATGACAATAAGCTAAATAGATATAGAAACTGATAATAGTGATCTTACCATCCTTTCATCGAATAGTATGGTTTAGAGGTATACAAAACAACGGTCAGTGAATCCACGGTTGATACAAAGAATAGTATTTTTAATTCTTCTTATTTTTTATGGGATTCCAATATTGGAATTCAAAGGGTTTTGAAATGTGATATACTCTTCTATGGGTCCACTAGACCATTGATTAATAAAAACAATGTGTCATGATGTTTGTTGGATGAATATTAACATCTACTAGTTTACTATAAGGATTCATCTCTAATTGTACTAGGTAATACCATCTATCTATAGAATATAATTAAGAAATCAATGACTCAATATTTACAAATGACCTCTTGTGGTATGGATGGTTTAATGAGATCCAAAATTTAAGAAGTGTTGCGTAAATTATTATATATTGAAACTCCATATAGATGTGGATGAAAACCCATATGGGATATCCACTATTAGTTTTCTTAACATGGGTTTACTAATTTCGCTAATGGAGGGAGATCCTTATATCCCACCAGTATATGTTCAAATTAATTTGTTTGCCATGACCATCGGATGAGATGGTATTCTATCTATACTCTGTTTTGAATGTGGATCTCCTATTTTGGTGGGATTTCATTAAGTATAGTAAGGTAAGAATCCTATTGAATAACATACATGGAAAGAATGTTTAATCTGAACAATTTGACATTAAGTGTCTTCAAATAAATCATCTCAAACACAAATAGAGAGAAAAATTTTTCAAGAATAAGTGGTTCATCTTCTTTTAGCAGATGGTGGTATTTTTCAATTATCGTACCAATTTCCTTGGATGAAACATGCCTACTGAGTGACTATGGGGAATCCTTGGGATTCTCCATTTTTTCAATCATTTTATTTTCAGTGCACAGACCACCCTCAAGAAAATCTATGTGGAAAATGATTACAATAGAAACAAACCACTTGAGTTATCCAATATTGGTTTCCCATTCATTATCGCATATATGTCCAATGCCATTGGCATTTACTAATGCAAAATGAATTGAGGGTGTTGTTTCACTACATGTATTATGTGACGGTAGATTTATTTTTAGATATCAAAAGGATATTTTCCAATCATCCAAGGTGATTTTTCATTTTAAATATTTCATTTCATTGTGAAATATTAAAGGATACATCATTTTTCATGATGTTGATGCAACAAATTTTTTTTAAAGTAGACCTATATAGATTCCCTAAAATATATTATTTTGTGGATTCAAAAACATTAAAGAGGGAAAAATGATGAAACATACTGTGAGGAACTAATTTGTAATAAGTATCTTATATTGGATTATACTGACCTCCATGTGCTAAGAAGTTGGGATTATAGTTCCCCTTATCTGTTCAGTTGGGGTATACCCCTATCCCTATATATATAACATCAATCCATATTTTCATATCATGAAGCAGTATATTTCGGAAAAAAAGTCGACGAACTTGTGAGATGTGCCATATCATATATCGTTATGGTTGTGGCTATCTTTTCATATGTGTTTTATTTTTGATCCTTTTATTGAGAATTAGTTGGGTGAAATGTAAGATCTAAAGATAAGAGACATGATTCAAATGTTATAATTTATACTTATTTATTTTATTTTCTTTTGTGAGAGGATTGAGAAAGGTGTTTAGGTGATTCACACAATGGTCAAATAATGACCTTCACTCAAAAATATTTATTCATCGATGATTTACTCATGGATATGTCATGTTGATTATTCCCATATTTGTATGAATATCCCCCTTATGAGTGACATGTTTATGAAAAGGAAATTAAAGAATCCATTTACTGTGTAATATATAGGGAAAATAGTGTGATAAAATTAAAATCCATGTTATCACCATATTCTTTGGTATAGACATTGTATGAGGCATAAATGAACAATTAGAATAGATATAAAAATTAATGATGAAATTCAGAAAGATGGATACAATTATTCTTTTAAAAAAAATCATCAAAAAATTGGGAGGGATATTGATTCCATCAGATGGAAATGTTATTATATTCCATTGACATGATAACTTTATACATCATAATTAATAATTTTTTTAAATAGGTAACGATAACTCATAAATTTCATCATATGATATTGTTTTATCCCATTAAATGTTTTTTTGGAATATCATAATTACGATTGACCATGGGCCAAATTAAGACTGGTAGATTATCTTTGGCATGTTGAATCCTCTTGAGTGAAAAATTATCTTCATTTTCTACATTAGACTACTTGACATCATGTGTACAATGTATAAATTTCCCATCAACCTTGTTGTTTGTGGATAGATTCATAGGAATAACTTCTAATGTAATATATTTTAACTAATCTAAGGGTGTATTGTCGAATGAAAATTTCCTAAGGCTGCATTTTGAATGGGAAATATTATAACATATCATTGATAATGAATCATGAAAAACTAAATAAATATACCATTTTTTTAAAATTGAAAGGAATATCTAAATATTCATTCATTTTTGGAGGACCATCTTTTTTGAATGAAACATCACAATGTGGAGGACCTTCATAAATAACAACATCATGAGACAGAGTAACCATATCACTTTATATCAAACAATATAAGGGGTTACATTGAATAACATCGGGAAGAACATCGAGGTGTACATTTTGTAAGAAGATGGAATTCTAAACCATTGGTCGTTTTATCATGGGGATGGTTTCCCAAGTACCCATCAAGATAAAATATCTCATGATTAATCTATTTGTGGGAAAAAGGACATCTCCGTGTTTAATATTCATAATAGGACCTCCAGAGATTCTAGTAGTGATATTTTGGTGTGTAAATTCACAATAATTTATATGATTCATGAAATAATGATGTTTTATTAGGATGTTGAAACACCATTGATAGTTTTTTTTGAATTTATCATCAACACCAGTATATAGAAATGTATGGTTATGATAATACATCAAGATTATTGATTAACTTTATTGAAATTTAATTTTATATGTTCTTCACCAGGTGGTTGGAGTTGATAATGTAGAAAATGACATTCATATGTGGGTACCCCTATGAAAATATCTAATTAATATTTCAAAATATATTGATTGTTTTATGGAGTTTTGTTACGAAGGTTTCTATTTTATTGAGCGTTTATTGAATTGGACTGATAATATCTATTTGTAATAGTTACGTGTTCATGATCCGGTTTTCCATTTATTAGGGGAATGTTAGGAAAACCCTCGTAGCTGGGAATGAGAGTACGTGACTTCACCTATGTAGCCTTCTTATTTTTCTAACAATCAATCCAAATTATAGGGGTGGGTTGTGGTCCCGGCCCAAAAGATATTATTTTACTGTTAGTATATAATGGAAGGATTACATAATATTTTATGGGATATAAGATTACCCTTACATTAAAATAATGATATAAAGAGTGACATATTTCGGTTGAACATGTATACATTAACTTTCATGGATGGTATAAGGATTTAATTTTGATCATGTCACATATTTACATTTATAATATAATGGGAGGGGTCTTGTGATGGGGAGGAAGCATGGGTTCCTCAAGATTTTTTCAAGGATTTTCTAACAATATTTTCAGGGTGCTGCTATATTCTATAAGAAATATTACCGGGTTCATGCATGGATATATTTCAAATTTTATATTAACACTATATAATAACAGGTTGAAATTGTATGAATGGTGTTATGTGGAGGCATGGGGTTGATTTCATTCCACCATTGGAGGGTCGCACCAGGAACCTAATCCTAGGTTTCCGGATCTAGGGACCACTTAGTGGAAGCCACATCAGGATTAGTAAATGACTCCACACAATGTTGGTAGTGGTGACTTACAAAATTTCCCTTATGGGGAATTATTGCATCATGGTGATGAAGTCATTATTTACCTCATGGTTCTACCTCCCTTGGAAAATGAAGGATCTAATTTTGGCATCCATAGTAGAGGCTCACAAAATATTTTGATATTATGATGTTTACCACGTGTTTCATTCCCTAGCAGTCATGTTTGGATTTTTGGTGGGGATACATTTCCTAGAGGTCATCTCGTGAAATATCTATCTTTGGGATAGTAATATTTAGATGGTACTCCTTTCTCAACACATTCTCCACCCAGTGATAAAGGTGTGTAGTTGTAAATAACGTCCTCTAACCTAGAACAAACACAATATGTAATAATTCAGATATATATTTCTATTTTTATTGGTACAACACCATTTTTTCGAAGGGAGTTTTAATGTAAGTTTATACTGATTCATATTAATCAAACACTAAAAAACCGTGTAAATGTAGAATAAAAAGTTGATTTGTGATGTATATTGAATAAATTGAGATACCCATGTCCACCCCACATTAAAATAAAATGATTATATAAGAAAAAATGTATTCTCAGGAGAGACGGATAATTATTTTGTTTAATTATGGATTTATATTGGGTCCATCATTTTTGTTACACACTTGTTTCGATGAATTTTTTATGGGAACTAATCATGGAATAAAAAACATGAAATTTTTCATTCAACCATGAAATAGACATATTTAAAAAAGGAATGAGAACATAAATATTATTCAAAGATGATTTGGGACACATATTGGCCTAATGGGGGGGGTTCAGGATCGTCAAACTCTTTTGGTTGGAGTTTTTTCCAACTATGATAGTCTCTTATAGATTAAGTAATATTCAAGAATCCTTTATAATACCAAATATAAGGCTTTATTCCAGTAACATATACGATCATTTTCATACACATATGTGTAAATATATCTGTATATATCAATGGATATCCATTAATGAGGGCATATATATATATATATGGGGTTCTCTTTTGAGAGATCCATTTTATTTAGACGTTGTTCTCTATATAATATTTTTATTTACTTGTTAATGAATTATTTTAATGAATTATTATTTAAATCATCATAATTGGGAACTGAAGAATTTATTGATGCCCAAGTAAGTGATGTATTATTATTATCATCATCGAGACCATGATATGTAATTCTTATGTAACATTTTGAAATAAATTAGAACACACACAGTTCAGTTCCACATAACAAGACACGTCATACATTATAATATAATCACATAATGACAAAACCATGGAGTTTAAAATCATGTGATAATGAAATATAGGTGAATTGTTCCTTGATAAAATGGTATGGGATATACACATGACTTTCAATTTTTGGTAAATCTCATAAGTAATATTTCTCAGTAGGAATGGAATGGTATTATGTGAAATATGGGCCAATGATGTTATCTCTCACTGAGAGTGGAGGTTTATTATGACGAGATTAAAAAGGACCCATAATTAATATTGTCTTTTAGGTGAAGGATTATCTTATAGGGAATGAAGACCAATATAAGCGGTTCTAAATTTATGATTTTTTATCCTCACGAAGGATTCCTATGTAACCCATTGATATTAGAATCAATGACCATCCATTTTGATAGGATCTAGGGCATACTCGTTATTTGGAGACACATTTAGTACATTATGGTGATTATTGATCTTTTAAGGATAGAATCAACATGAATATAGTCACTTAAAATGTTAGTAACATGTTGGGGACTACATCTAGTAAGAGGACCATATGATATTCTTGATAAAGATATGTTTATGATCACCCATGATCTATATTCACTAATGTGTAATGATCAGTGTGAGAAACCAGATATAGAAGAAGATGTCAATATTTTAAAATCATGTGTTTGAGGGGTCAAGACTCGAATCGTAATCCCTTGCTCAAAATCTTTCGTACTCTTTTGGTGGCTGAGGGTAGTGATATAAATGTTAGTGGGATATGCAATCCGATATGAAATTATAGGGGCCTAATATTTTACTGATTTTTATTAGAAACCCTTGATCATCATCTATTGGTCGATGAGGGGAATGATCTTGCAGGGATGCCAGGGATAAAGGAATGTGATGACATTACCTAAAACTGACAGTTTTTAAACGATTAATAAGGTATTAGGTATTCTTTTCGGTACAACCCATTTCACTTTACATATCAAGAAGGATTTGAGAAATGAATGCCTCTACCTGATCTTCTTCCACCATCCCTCAGGATAGGATTATCATTACCTAAAAAATGCATGAATGTAAACATTATAAGGACAATAAGTGTTAGGGAAATTAAAAGAGGAAATTCCTTTAACATGGGAATGATTTAATTGAATTTGAATAAATTTGTATAATAGATACATTGATAATGAAGGTTTAGGGTGTCTGGATGGAAGTTTTAATTGACTTGTAATAATATCAGCATTGGCCAAAGCAACCCATTTTGGTAGTTCGTGAAGGGGAAAATTTATTTCTTATGCTATGTATGAGGAGGAAATCAATAAAATAATTGTTAATACCCAATGAATTCCTAATTAAACATACTCTTCATGTAATGTATTATGGGTATCATGATTGGATTCCCCCTATGAAGGAGGTCTATTCATCAAGGGGTGTTCCCAAAATGAAGGGTTCCATTTTGAGGGAAAAAATTATTAGCTAATGAATCATTTGTGGGAGAATGATTTCCATCACAGAATATGGAGTGTAGATATCATGTTGAACTGGAGGAATCATAGTTAAACTTCTTCATGTTTACTCCTCGTTTTATACAGTCTCTTCCATGATATTCTCTCCATCCTATTAGTTTTTAATAAGAATATTATGTATTTATATTTCTAGGGAACAGTTTTTACCCCAAAATGTATAGTTGAATGAATTATATACCAGAAGTTATGTATCAGAATTAAAAAAATGGAACATCATGTGCGATGTATTTTTATTTTTTATGTATGTGGAGTAATATTCCAATGCAGCAAATTATAAAAAAATTTGTTTTTGTCTAGCAACCACCTTGCAACAAAAATGACATTAATTTGATGATGGAATGATATTATCATCACAAACAGAAAATACAAAACATTTTACATGGGTTGTGATGTTACCACCTCATGCCACAAATGAAAATTATTTGTGGGGTTGATAAAATAATTCCTCATGTCATAATCAAAAATTATTTTTGGTGGGTGTGATATTCCTACCTCAGACTAAAAATTATTCTAATTTCTAGTGAATCTATGTGAATGAGTATTCCTATATTGAAAGTGTTCTGTGGGGTAGTGGGATGGATTCCTTTTTGTTTTACATAATTTTACATTCTTCATATCATGTTCCATATTCGTGTTTTAATACTTGATTTATCTAATTTATAATAGTTTTACTACTTTATTTTTGATATTTTCAAGACCAATATTATTTATACGAATAGGTTTGGTGGTTTAAGAGTGGTTTCACATACATGTATGTGTTTCAAGTGTTGTACATGTGAGTATATTCCAGATTTTTTTTCATGAGACATTAAACTGGATGCTTCCATATATAGTTAGAATTTGTGATATACATATATCCTAAGTCTCATGGATTTTGGATATCATCTATAATATTGAAATTAATTTATAACATATTAAAAACGGGATAAAAATATTATTTGTTTATTTGTATATAAACCCCGTAGAAACCTGGAATATTAGTTTAGAGGGATTATTTATTGGGAAATATATAATTGTTCATGATAGAACAAATAAATTATTGATAGTTGTAAATTTCTTTCCCCATTCAATTAAAATGTTCCTTAATGTCATGTATATTATAGGTGTTGAGTTGGTTTAGAATTCATTATGTGGAAATCATATTTCATGAACATGTTATTGTGTTCTTGAAACATAATGTACTTGTTTTTTAGAAATAGTTTTTATGTTATTTACAATTATATTTTTTCCCCAAAATATTGTCCCCTCTTATTTTTGTCTAGTCTAGATAAAAATAAGATGATCTAGAGGAATGTGTTAGTTTTTTTAATGATTCTGTCTCATGGGATTCCAAAATGTATCTATTTCAAAATTAAAAAAAATATATTTCCATATCATTCATTTCCACTATAATACATATATTTAATAGAAAAAAATAGTATCTAAGAGAATAAGTTATGATATTAATGAATTCCTCTATCTGTTTCTTATTTCCTATTGCATGAATTGATATTATTTAATAATATCTATGATGTGTCATCACTATTCCAATTTATGTCTTGTAGAAACACTACCTCTTTAAAGGAACATGGGGTTATTTTTGGGATTAATAATGTTTTTTCATTATTGAAATTCTTCATTATGTGTCAACATATATTATATATCGGATATTTGATTGCATTTTTTACCTTGATAATGGATATTTCAAATAAATACCTTTATCATCGAATAAAATTACATATACGAAAATTCCTATAATAATTAATAGCATTGATGTAATTTTTTTCAAGTATCTCATTCCAAATGAATTCGAAATATGTAACCTAATGAAATAAATATTGTGTTATGAATTAAAAAATATATTACTAATCGATATATTTGTTCTCTGGGATGATATTGGGATCCATCTATTTGACCATTATTTTCATTCATCGTGTATTATTATTTCATTATAATGATCCAAATTATATATATGTCTAATTTTTAAAACTTATATATTAAAAATGGGTTAAGGTTGCTAATGATGGAAAAAAACTGTCAATTACAATTATATATTTTTGGTGATGATTACATATGACATAAAATTGATCATAAAATATCATTGATAATCACAACTATATTGATCAACCATTGTGTGGAATGATGTTCGTACTGAGACCTCTAATATAGAAGAAGAATCACTAATAAATTAAATTGGTTTAATTGTTTGTATAATATATATTGAATATCTAGATTACCTATAACCCATAAACCTAAATATGGTTATATTTGTTCCCCAATTTATGAATTTAAAACCATCTATCATTTTCTAGGAATTGGAATTATGATGTTCATCATTGTAGAATCGTTCCATCAACAACCTGAAAAAAATATAACATCATGTTTTATATGCATTATATTTGTTGAGATCCCATAATAGGTGATATTTATGAAAAATTATGTCTTTAATCAAACTTCTTAGGATATTTCAATTAATATGTGAAAGAATTATAGACAATGTCCCTATAAATATTCTCATAACACATGGGGGATATATTCATCCATTACTGATGAAGGAAATTTATCCTCTTCACTCCAATATTTATATTAATAGTTTATCTGGGTCTCTAAAGTTGTTTTTTATACTTTCATTTAAGGGTATATCATTCTTCTATGAAATATGGATTTAGACGAATTTTTATGTTAATAAATGATTGTATAATTACATGAATTAGGATATGAAATCAATGTTTTTGTGCATATATTGTATTTCATGTATCAAATACAATAACATAACTAATGGGTATAAGTTTTATATAATATTTTTTAAAATTTATTTTCAACATTTTTAGATGATTGAAAACAATAAGGAAAACATATTTTGAAAAAACGTGGGAGTCCCTTCTAATATATTTTTATTGAATTTCACAACATTTTCAGTATAATACCCATTCGATTTTCTTCCCATGAGGTTATTCATAAATAATGGATTTAGGATAATTCTCAACTAATTCCTATTTAATTCATGTTGGATGTTTTTTCGATTATTCCCATAATACAATCACAAATCCCCCATATATATATATTATGTGGGTTGTTTTTTGAATGAATGCTATAAGGTTTCAATAATTTATTATCCTCAAATAACATTCTATTTTACATTATAGTTTATATTCTTCAATGATAAATCTTTGATGTTATAATATAACCTTAAAGATTACTATAACCCCTTCGGTGTAATATAATTTTTTTTAATGTTGACGCTTGATTTTTAAAAATATAAATTGTAATTCCTCACCAGAATTTCCAATTGAATTTTTTGTTAAAGAATGTGAAGGTGAGGATAAGGTATTATACAAATCCTAATATTGTAATATTAATAATATGGAATTTTATGTCAGCTATCATATGAGACTTGTATCCAATGAATCCAATTTTCCATTCCATTAATGATACAGATATAGATAAAAATATTTTGATGAAAATTCATGTTGATATATATATATATAATATCTTAAAGTAAAACCGGGGAGTTGTGATCCATTAAATGGTACTACATAAATTGTATTGTGCATCCCATAATAACTCATGAAGTTGTTTTTGTGAAATATATTTGTTATATTGATTACTTCTTTGTATCTAAAATATTTTTAATGTTTTAGTGTCTACTTATCATATCCCTTTCTGTTGGAACTAGTCCACCCTAAGAGGGCATAGTTCTAGACGTTTTTCATAGTGTAGTCATTGAATTGGGCTTGACACTTTATCATATTTCCTATAACATTATGACATCAAAATAATCATGTTATCTTATTTAGTCTCATGACTTTGAGACCTATTTAGAAATGGTAGGGGGTTTTGATAATTATCTTTAGTATCTTTTATAAGGAATTATTATATAATAATTAAGTTATTAATAGTATCAATAAACTTTTTATAGTATTTCTATTTTTTAATATAATGAATCATTGTTCCTTGAAAAATAAAATTTCATAGATTGCAGTGATATTTTTTAACCTAAGATGAAATCATCCCAGAAAAATAATTAATAGGTTATTTATCAAATATAAATATTATTCTTGGATTACAAATAAAATATAAAAAAAATTATTCCACGACAAGTTGAAAAAAAATTCGAAAATTAGTGGTATTTTATGTGTAATTAATAATTTAGAATGATCAAAATGAATTATAAATCCCAATTACCTATTGAAAAAATAGGAATTAATCGAATTACTCTTGATTAACTAATAATGAAGTGAAATGTTTGACTTTTATCCATGAATATTGAAATGAGAATAATCTAAAATTCAAAATCTTTTCATTATAGAATAATTTTTATATAATAGATATATAAACATACTAAGAGAAATATTTTTCTATAATTAAATTCTTCATTTAATGATATATTTTTTCTCTCACCAATGAAGCATAACCATTCATTAATAAATAAATAAGTTTAAATCAAAATAATGTGAAAGGGATTGGAATGATAATCCAAAATTGTAATATAATTTTTTTTATTCATTATCCATAAATTGTATCACCATGATATCATAAAAATTAACATTAAATGAAATATTACCTTTATAAATCCTAATGAACATGAATGATCATAAAATATGAATTAATTATTATTGAATTATTTCTAACTCACTATAATATACAAATTTGAAAAAATTATTAATGATCTAATAAAACATATATTTGAATATAAGGGTTGTATTTTCCATAACCAACACCATAAACCTTAGATGGTATTGATAGGTCATGTGAAAAGTTGGAATCTCGATAACCTAATGTAATCCAAGAACATTGTAATTATTTATTAATTAATGTTTTTTGAATAATCATGACATATTGTAACAACATATTAATAAGAACCATAAATGATTGTTTTATTTTTTATCAATAATAAAATGTCATATTATTTATTGAATTTCCATGAAAATAACTCAGAAATTTATCCTTATTTATTCAACAGTACTTAAAAAAAATATTCCTTAATATACAAGGAAATGAAATAATTTGAATTAGTATTCTTATAAGGGTATTAAGCCTAAAAATATGACATATAATTTACTAATCATAAGTTAGAATAAAATAATCACAAATTTATGATAAAATTATCATATATTATGAAATATATAATTAATAATAATGGATTATTGTTAATATATAATAGAATAATAATTTTTCTAAAAAAAAAATAATTCATCTATGTAAAAAATAATTTATAAAAAATCACGATCCTAGATAACATATAACAAGTATTAACTATTAGTTTTTTCCAAACTGATTATCCTAAAAAATTATATAAGAATTAAATGATCACATCCAGGACTGTGATATGTGGTAGGGTTCAGTTCCCATTTTTTCATTTCCTTAGTCACGGAACAATCTGAAAAATTTAATTAGGGATAACATCCCTTAAGGAATAGTATACACTCCAAATTTTATTATATTATATCTAAAGATATATCAATCCATAACCAATTCATTAGAGGTATAAAAAATTAGTGGCCCACAGTTTACATAATTAAAAACATACATATTTTTTCAACAATATCTTAAAACTATTAATATATTAATAAAATCACAACCTACATCACATAAATGGATTTCAAAGAAATTTTATAATTTCATCATAAAATTAAACATGTTTAATAGATAAGTTTTTAAAGACTTCATTATAACCTAATTATCCCATGGGAATAAAATAGGATTCATATAATCATAATGAAATTATCATTAGGAAAATATTTCTAGAGAAAATAGTTGTATGAAATAATAAAAATTTATCCATATTAAGTTACAAAAAAATGTTAAATGATGTTTACATAAAATAAAAATATCATTAAATTATAATTCTATATATGTTTTAAAACATGGAAAACATCTCCTTTTCAATTGATAAAATGTTAAATAAAATATCCATAAAAATTAAGAAAATAATTTTTTATTTAAATTTAAATTATATTAAGTAAATGGATATTTAATTAAATTAATAGTTATAATTAAAATAAAATTATTTCATTTGGTAAACATTAAAATAGACATTCCTTTCTATTTTTTGTTACTAAAGTGACTTTTTTAGAAAATGAAAAGTCGATTAAATTTTAAACCATATGAAAAAAGTCAAATTATATTTAAAATAATTTTATGTAAAATTTTTTGTCATAAAAATTTAATTATTGAAATAATATTAATAAAAATTTATGAGGATGAAAATGTTCAATAACCAATTAGAAAACCGTGTTAAAATTTTGTAAAACTATTATCTCAATAATTTTAATAACTAATCAAGAAAAATTGTGGTAATACATGAATATTTTAAAAGTAAATTGAGAATAAAAACATACATTGATCTTACAACAAAAGACCCAAATTATTTTCTTTGACTGATATTTAATATGGATAATCCCTAAATGAAATTGGATTATAATAGAAATCCTTAAATCAAGACCTGTATTTCATTATATACAATCAAATTTCCCATATAGTAAAGAATGATTTAATAAAAATCTTTTTCAGAATGATATTATTTCATAATATAATATTTATCAATCCATTATGATTTATGATTATCATTTACTAACAATTCATCACTAAAAGAATCTTTTTGGTGACAAATAATTGATTTTTCATGATTGATAATGTGTTATGGAGTTTTTATTTTCAACATGTTCAGGGTTTCGTCATTTTGAAATTAATATTAGGGGAATAAATTTTTAATTTATTCATTATGTAAATTTTTGATACTATTTATTTATAACGGTGATGAAAAATGAATGAAACCACTTCATTGTGGTAGTAACCCATGTGTATGCATGAGTGATGTTCTAAATTTTAAATAGAAGATATGAATGAAAGTAATATAATAATTTACCATAAAAATAATAAATATTCCATTAATATTATATATATTAATTGAATAAATCATTATGACTATTCATATAGAAATTATATTAAAAAAATCAGAACTTTTCATAGGGGTAGAGGTCCACACATACAAATATAAAATGTTATAATTTTTCTATGGGTGTAAAGCGTATTAAAATTTTATATACTTGAAATATACCAATATTTTAATATGTACCACTATTAATGGTAGTATACAATATTGGCAGCATAATCATAAATGACTAATGAATTATTATTATTTAATAATGAGCATTATAACATTGCATTTAAATTTATGGGAATTAATGGGAATAAATATTTTCTGAAAAATGTAATGGTACTAATAATATATACATTAATTATTAATTATATTTTTTTATTCACTCACTTTTTATTGAATTATTTTTTTCTTTAATATTAAATTTTCTTCATAAATAATTTTTGAGATTTTTGTGAGAAAATAAATTTATAAATTCATGATACATTTAGAAAATGTATCAGGTAAATGAACATAAAATTTTGAATCAACATGTATATATTATATTATAAGGAATTATTTTAAATTATATAAAATGATTTATTTTGCAATGAAAAGTAGAATATAATGATTTTTGATGAAAATAATATTTTATTATATCAAAAAATTATTTTTTGATATAGTTTCAAAATTTATTTGGGTATTTTAAATTTAATATAATTATATTTTGGTATTTGAATGATTTTTATACATGAATGTATTATAAAATAATATTATATATAAAAATATTATTTTTATAAACAAAATTTACATTATTAATTCATAATTAAAATCTTCCACATTTTTTGAAAAAAAATAGAAATAATGATTTTATATTTCGAAACATTGGGTTCTTACATTTTATATATGTACCTTTTAATTTTGTTCAATATTAATAGTTCCCTTAGGAATTATTTAACATTGTAAAAGGCAAAAAAAATTAATTAAAGTTAAAAATAAAGACATAATAAATATAAAATGAGAAAAAAAATCATTAATTTATATGGATAATTAAATTTAATCCATAATGGTCCATGATTCAGTTATATGACCTTTTATATCAATTTTTGTGAGATTATTCCATCAGTTTTCTTTATAGAAAATGAATAAAATTCAGAAACTAGTTTTTATTCTATATAATATAAAGAGAAAAAAGATTAGTAGAGTATATGATCTGTTATAAATAGTAATTTGGACTCTAAAATAATTAAATTCATTAAGGTAATTTAATTATAAATTATACTTTATATTCAATTACGTGAACAATTTACTAAACACTAATTTAGTAATTACATAATTAATGGAAGAATCTATTAAATTATATTAAAAATATTAAAAATAATGCGATATTGGATAATTAATGAAATCCAAGTATTGTATAGATTACCATTACAATATAAATATATAATAAAATATATTTTTTAAAATTTTATTTATTTTCTTGATGTTATTATAATCGATAAAATTAATAGTATTAAATATTATAATTATTGATATATAATAATGAATAAGAATTTATTATATGATATATAATTCCAAAAATATAATATATTTGGAATGTTAAATTTTTTTTATTATTTCAATATTGACTATCATCCCTTAAAAGGACTCTCGTAAATTTATAGTAACTACATAGACCCTCAAAGTGTAGAATCCTTATTGTCATGCACAGTTTCCAAATTGAAAATGAGGGGTTATAACTAAGTGATCACAAAAAAATGATACCTAAACTTGTCCAAAAATTTAAGGATGATAATATTTTTACCCATCCAATATCATTCATTGAAATAAATTAATTTGGTGAAATTTTTGATTTATAATTAATTTATATTAATTTAATATTTTGAGAAATTCCATGAGTACCCCTCGCATTTCTAATAAAAGTGTACCACTTATTATCATATCATCATATTTTAAAACAAATTTAATTTATCCACTCCTTGAAAAAATCCCTTAATGAAATCCATATGTCGATTATAGAAGTCCTTTTTTGGATATCAGACCATTCTTTTTTCAGTTAAGGTTTTTAGAAAAAGAGGTTACCCAAAGAAGACATATATTTTTCAATAATGGTTTTTATTATTATTTATTTTTCCACACCATTAAAATATTTTTCAAATATTATAATATATTAAATAAATTATCCTCCCTATATTTTTATGTTATTATTTTTATTTCAAAACCAATATCTATCTCTATTTCTATTAAATAGTAAATGAAGACATCGTTCGAATATACGATGGTATGAAGCCTCATGAACAGTTGTAATTGACATACAATCACTATCTGTAATTGATGGATTATGATGATGGAATTATTTTTTGTATATTATAATACTGACATATTTCTAAAAATTAAAATATAATATTTCATCTACCTTCTTGTTGTTCCATTTGATTAAAAATAAACACATCATTCATCCGTATGTTTAGACCACCTCCTCCAATGAGAGATGTGATTATTTTTCATCACCATATAATAAGGATGATATATATAATTTTATTTAAAATAATAATATTATATTTTCGATTTTATTATAATTTTTTAAATATAAAATGATTCATACAATCTATCCATAATAATCACTAGAAAATGGAAATGTTGCTCATGTGTACGTACAACCTACCATCTCCATGATTGTAGCATAGTTCACTTTTAAAAACCATATTTCATTAATTTATAATATATATTTTATGAATAAAAAATATTATTATTTCAGGAATATTGTTTTGGATATTTTTAAATGATGATATCCCTGACCATAGTCAACCCACTGAAGCCAATTTGACTTATATAGAGAATATTGTCAAAAAATTATGAGATGAACTTAAACGATTATGTAATTATATATAACATGGTAATATGTTTAATAAAAGTAATAATATAAATGGATAAGATTCATAATAAAGTAAATAATTACCATATGTTAATTATTTAGGAAGATAAAGAACATAAATGGTGAGTAATACTGAAGGTAAATTAATTGAATTTAGATACTCTTTTAATGCTTCACTTTCAACTCTTGTTCGAAATTAAAAAAATGAAGTGTTTTAACATATACAGAATGAATGGAATTACCCGAATTAATTATTCCTCAAAAAATTGAATCTTACATTTTATATTTTCATTATGAATTATTATTAAAATATATTCTCTACTGTGCGATGACATGTGAGATTTTAAATAGTTATTTTTAAAAGTAAAATGGTATTTTGATAGCCCAATTCATTTTTCAAATGGGTTTAAAATATTTTTTCAATGGTTTTGATAATGATATGTTCTATGGAATTTTTTATTGATATATTATCCCCATTATATATCATGGATGAGAATGTTATATGATATATGATGGGTGTTCACAGATAGTGCATCCATTCATTTGTGTCTCCTGAGGTTGAATTCAATTTTATTTTAATTCTATTTGTATGATTGACAGTAACAGTGGTATAATAAATATTTCTTACGGAGCATATATTAATATTACAAATTTACATGTTATTTTTAATGGAAATAATTTAATTTAAAAAATTTAATATAATGTCCATTTTGAAAATGGTAATTTCGATTTTTTGTATAAAGGTATGTTTTTATGAAAAATTCACGAGTTTCCATGTTTTTCACATGACTGATGAATTAAAGTATTTATGTCCCTTAATTTATTTCTTTTCACATATTAATTGTTTTTAAAATATTCATAGTATTTAAGGATGGTTAGTCGAATTAAATAAGTCAAGATGAATATCTTAATGATTTTTTATGAAAATAAAACATTTTTTATTATAATGTTCATAGATTTTTTGAATTATTTATTCTATGTGGATGTGTCCAACATATAATGTATCTGTTTTTAATATACGATTTATGAAATAATTCTCTAAAAATTTATACCTAAAATATCATTAAAAAAATAATGTTATTTCTAGTGTACAATCACTGGAATATGTAATATTTATCGTCGGGTCCTTAAATTTGGTATGAGATAAGTGTTTAAAAATAGATTTTAGGATTTTTTTCATGTGGGGTTTTACAAAGAGAAATAAACACTATCATGGGTTATCAAGAATATGGTTGATAATAAGTTCATTTTTTGGACACCCCTTTTATTGACCTCTGTGATGGATTTGAGGATATAATGTTATTTTAAAAGATATTATTTTATATTTTGATCGAAAAATGTATAAAGGATTTGAAGGTTATTTTTTAATGATGTCACTAAGTGTATTTTCATTTCATCCTGTTATACAAAATTCAATGATATAATGAATTTATTTCCTATAGATTAGTGACAATTAATCAAATATATAGGGAAATTATCTCATACAAACTTCTATTATATACCATATTATTTTATCATAGCAATCTTGGAAAAATATTGGTCAATGGATTTTGAATGCATATTTACTTCCAAATCACCTACGTGAAACAATTTTATCTATCTAATATATTTTTATTTCACCAAATCTATATTTTTCATGGGGTACCTATTTTATTTAAATATCAAAATTTATACATCTCACACAATAATGTATGTATTCTATGGAATTAACTATTTATTTTATTGAATTATGTATTTCATGCTGGAAGATAAAGTGTATATCAACCACAAGAATGAAGAAAGTGATGTCTGGATTTAATGTGTCAGTTTTTTTCATATATTATAATTAATTATGTTTTGTAATTTATATTTAAGAAAATATAAGGATATATTTAACTTCATTGATTTTGAGGAATAAAATATTAATAAATACGATAAAATATCATGGTTAAATTATTAATAGGTAAGTTGAGTGATATATAAGTTTATCACTGATATTATGAAATATTCTAAATAGTAAAAGAATAATTAAGATTATAAATAATATTCAAATTCTTTTTTCCTATCAAAATATAGAAATATATGTTATATGGTCATAATATATTTGAAAAGAGGTGTGGACAATTTTTTATAATTTTTGGGAGACATGTATTGATAATTGATTTATGTTTGAGGTACATGTATCCAGTAATATTAACATGTGGGAAATGTTGTTTAACCTATAATTCCTTTACATTTGAGTACATAATATTAAATAAATTTGTATCCTTTAGGGTTTTTTATCTATGATTTTGTGGTTATAAGGGGTTATTAAAATTTTTTAGATACAAAAATTATGATTTGAGAAAAAATTGAGGTTAAAAAATTTCATTAATGTTTAATATATTAAGGATATTTATTTGTATTATTTTCTAAATTTATATGAATATTAATTGGAATATATGAAGACTGTTTTAGAAAAATTACTACCTGTTGGCCAGGTGAAAACCCATCACATCCAGTATGTCCATGAGGCTTGAACCCGCAATTGACGGAAGATATTGGTGCATCACCCACCACTACCCTATGTGATGTCTATATTTCTTAGATATTTATTTTCATTAATTAAACTATTTGTAAGATAAAATCTTTTTTCATTTTCAAGAAGTACTTTTTTACTATATATATAACCATGAGAAAAAAATTATTTTGGGATTATTTAATTAATGTTATTTCAGATAAAACACTATTTTTGGGAACCATATATGATTAAGTTAAACAAAAATTTATAGATTTTTATTTATGTAATAATGGTTGAATTATATTTTGGAATCAAATATGATTTTAATTCTCCTTTTTTGATTTATGTTATTTATGGAAAATATTATTATGTGTTGTAGATTATATGATTATCTAATATAGTTTTCAGAATGAACCATTAAAATTGATACATGTTATTTAGAGATTAAATATAAATTAATCTTGTATAACAATGTGATAACCCTTCTAATTTTTGTGTTATAATTTTTCTTTTAGAATATTTTGATAAATTTTGAAGATTATAATTTATTGAATGATCGTGGATGATCTTTGGGTATTCAATTTGTAATTTATAAATTAATGTATTTTTTCAACACAAGAAGGTTTAATCATTGAGGATATTATCTCAGATTTTCCAAACCATTTTTTCGTGGATAATGATTAATAATTTTATGAATACCTTCTTAACATTTTTTGGATTTTATATCCATTGGATGTAGATTCTTGTTCTAAATAAATTGAAAATTCTTCATCAATTCTGATCATTTGTAGTAAACAGATGATTTTGTAGTAGAAATTAAATAAAAGATAACATTATTCTTGACATGTAAGTAAATATCCTTTTTTATAAGTCTAGGATGTAAAAAATTCAAAAAAAAACTATAAAATTATTTGGAAAATGAATTATCCATTATATTTTATTACTGATATATCAATGTTCATTAATCCCATCAATGATTTATTGTCTTATGGTGGTTAAATTTTTATTAACCTTGTTCCTTATCACTCTATATTAGTTAATGGGTGTATTTTGTTTCATCTATATACATTTTTTAATATCCCACTTAATTTCTATAAAATGGAAATCTACATTATGTTATTCCATATATACTTAATTCATTAATATCAATATTTTCTAGATGATGTTTTATTGGAACATTTTGTCATGTTGTATTTTTATAATGTTTTTTTTTTAAATTAAATCACTAGTTTCTGAACTAAATTTCAAATATGAAGGATGAAATTTTATAAAGGGGGATGGTGGGTAAAATATAATATAATTGGATTTTTTAATGAATGACTATGGATGATGAAATAAAAATTATATAACAACGTGTACTAATAATATGTCCTTTAAAATCATACACAATTAAATTTATAAATGTAATGGCCCGGACCTCTCCGGTCCATTACTTTTTAAAAATTTTATGTGGTCAAACACGATGCACATTATAATAAAATTATTAGATAATAATAATTTATAAGGTTGGCGTTAAAATATTTGGTGTTAATTAGATTAAATGGTTTTAATTTAATCATTGTGAAAAAAGTAAATAAAATTGATTGTATTTAATTCAATGAGGGGGAGGTTCATGGTTTCCTTTTTATTTATTTAAATTTTAATAAATAATAAATTATGTGTGTAATGGGTATATAATAAATGAGCCACATGTAATAAATTTATAAAGTAATGAAATGCATGTGGCGTATGGGCATGACCTTGTACATTAAGTGTTGTGCAGTTCTCCACAATTAATGTTGGAATTCTGTAAATAACATTAAAAGGTTATTATTATATTATAATTTGTTAAAATAATAATAACATGAAGAGACGTATGGAAGGGGTTCCCAACCCATGCGTGAATATCATCTGATGGGATAGAGGGAGTAATTATATGTTAATAATTGGCGTCAATAATAATAATAATTATTAAGGATGATGGCAACCCGTTGATGAAATTTAAAGAGGATTTATTACTATTATATTAAATAATAATGGTAATGGTGACTTTTAGTGGGTGACTAATTAAATGGAAGGGTTTTAGTTTAATATGATAATAATTATGGTAATCTAATTTAGTTGGATTAAATTAGAACATTAATAATGGGTGTTATTATTATTAAGTTTATTAATAATAACATTGAAGTGGGATTGGAGAGAGATTACAAAGTGATGGAATAATAATGAAAATAAGAATAAAACCCATAAATGAACGTATTTTTTGGGTGTTCTACATGGATAAAAGTCAAGGGGAGGCACCACCTTTGAAACATGAGGGAATCGTGGAAGAATAAATGAGATTGGAGAGAGAATGAGATATCCAAAGTTGAGAAATAATAAAAGAAATAATAAAAAATTGATACTCAAGGAGTGGGGCGTGGCTGGCATGGAGTATAAGAAAACGGAGAGGTTTTATTTTTGTGGTGCGTGGGTTTTGGATATGAGGCTTTAAGTAATTAAATTAATTTAAAAATAATAATAATATAATAATGTTATTATTATTTTCGTTGGGCTAACCATGTTTTTTTCATAACATCTTCATGAGACCTCAGTTTTATGAACCATCACTGGTAGTGAAACCCTGAATTCGAGACGGAAATTATGAGTCCATTATTGGATGTCTTTTTTGGGTTTTCGGATTGGGTACCCGAAACGCTCCTGAATTAATGGATATAATATTATTATTAAATCTTCGACCCGCCATAACTCCCGTGTGCAACGTCCGATTGACTTCTCGTTAGTGGAGATGTGATATTGTCACTAATACGGTCGATTAATGTCTAATGTTGGATATTAAATTATGGCTCATGGCTCTGGTCCATGAGACACCCAATAAAAATAATATCATTATTATTATGGGATCTTGTATCCAATGTATCTCCCTTATACGGTATTAGATGAGTGAACCGTCTGTGACGATGCAACGCTGAAATTATGATGGTCATTTTAAGACAAATGATTAATTACTTTTTATAACTCATGTCTCGTGTCAATAAAACACCAATTATTAATTGATGTTATTATTATCATTAAATTCATGGAAACCATGTGACGTGTTGTGTGTTGACCTGTCAAAAAACGCAACAGTTGTACGACCACGTCATGTATTCATTAATACACACTGCGTACAATTTTTACTTTTCGTTTCCTATGTAAGAGAGGGTAAATTGTTATTTATGGACCCCTCTTCTTCTCTGCACAGCGACGCTCCAGGATGACATAGTAGCCTTCCTCCTATCTTCTTCATCCGTACATCGATCGTCAATCTGTCGGTGGTTGTGGGATCGTGTCGACGAGGCAAACATCGTGAACCTTGTTCCACTCCCTCTTATTCGACTTCCTCTTCACAGTTTTCTACTGAGGAGATTGCTGATATTTTACGGGAACGACGCCCTTCGAAGAACGTCATTTTCATGGTACGTTCTACCCCGTTCTTATTCCTTCTTTGATCTCCTATTTCTTTTCCTCCATTCCATGCTATCACAATTGACACCTTAAACCTTAATTTAGTCTCTCTTGGTCGTTAGTGTGGTTGTGCTGCAGTGTCCACGGGAGGACGTAGTTGTCAGGAGGAGTGATCGAAATCCTCATGGTGGTTGTTCTCACAGAAGGACATCAAAACATATTCAGGTATGTATTTTACCTTTGTCTCTCTAATTTTTGCATCATTTGGGATCGGTGTCCTCTTGCTTTCACGAGACAAAGTTGAACCTGTTTAATGAAGCTAATAACTGGCTTAAAGAATGGGGATGGGGAAAGTTGTTATGTTTATCATTGTTCATCCTATTGTTATGTTGTGAATTGAATAGTATTATGCCTACTGAAAATCATAGTCGTTGGGGGCCTTTCCTTGCACAATTAAATGTTTCCCTATCTTTCTATACTATTTTGTGGATGGAAACTCCCTGGAATATGGAAATTGGTTAATCACGTAAAGTTGGATGAATAAATGAATATCTGGAACCCTTGTGTGATCACCCCGGTTGAAAAAAATGGAATAATGAACATGTGGGTGTTGGTTTGTTGACGAGGTTTGTGAAGGGGGGGGGGTGAATCATGGGTAATTATGAATAGGATGGGAAGCGATGATGTGGTAAATGATATTAAAGGGGAAATTATATGGCATGAGCCTTGTTTTTTTATACGGTTTTGGAGATGTGGTTATAGTCGTAGAAATGCTGTATTAATGAGTTGTGATATTAAAATAAAGTGGAAAGTTGATAAATGAACTGTGGGGAACGATAATGAATTAAATGTGGGGACAATCAATGGGGATTGATTTATGATAAAAAATGTTGGTTTTGTGTTTCTTGTGTTCTATTTAACTTTATTTGTGGTTGGCAGGGGTTTGTTCTACGAAACGCTTGATCTGGATTGATAATTGACCAGTAGTTAAGGAACTAATAAACTAATACTGTTGAAACATGAAAACCTAAATGGGGTTGGGTTTGTTTGTTTTATTCATGCTTCGTAGTAGAAGTGTCAAGTCACGTGCTCAGTTTCTCTGTTTAGAAGCCATAGGATTGGTTGTGTGTTTGGTATACATATATGTATCTATATATTTCTATTCTATCGCACCCCACCGATGTCGAGAACTTAGTGCCGAACACTCCCATTTCATGGGAGAGGGTGTTTTCAACTTAGTTACTAGCTCCATCCTGCTCCTTCTTCCATAGGTTGTGATGGCTTGAGGCGACCTTACACCCAATACTCTTCGGGTAGGTTTCGATTGGTGTGATTTTATCCCAAGACTCTTCAGCATGTTTAATATTCCCAAGAACCTTCGGGATAAGGACTAGGTGTGTTCGGGAGGAGATTTGATTGTGGTTTGTGAGGCCCAGCTGTGTGTGGGCAGGATATGGGGTTTGTGAGGAACAGGTGTGTGTGGGCAGGATATGTGGTTTGTGAGGCCCAGGTGTGTGCGGGAAGGAAGAGTGTGGTAGCGTTTGGATGTTCGCCGTTAAAAACAGTTTCTAGCTAGTGGGGGGAAATGGTGCGGGGTACCAAATACTCTTTTTCTTATGTACTACTAACTTTTGTTTTGTGTTTTGGTGAGTGTGGATGGTGAGGTTGCGTGAATAGATTTCCTTTCTAGGTTTTGGTTTCTTCTTTTTTTATCATGATACATTAGGATGTCTCCCTACCTGTGCAGGAGAGCTTTAGGTTTCCCTACTGAGTATACATGTATGCTCTCCCGAAGTTTTCTTTCAGGTTTCCAGGAGGACTACCAGGGCCGTGCGGGGCCCTACTAGTTAGGACATTTGGAGTTGTTGCAGTTGTTGTACTCTTGTTTCTTTTTGAATTTTACTTTTGAGTTTTCTTGTACTTGTACATTGTTTCAGAATTGTTGAAACATGCATGTGAGATTGGTTTGGGTTTATTTTCATTTACTTGTTCCTTTTTTTTGGTATTTAACTCATCCTATTTCCCGATCTTAAATAACAAAAAGGTTAATACCTACTATATTTGTGAAAACTCATACCCTTGGTGCTAGTCGCCTCTCTGGGGCGTACTGGAGGAGGGACTCAGGGGTCATTATCTCCCTTTCACCATTTCCAGCTAAGAAGGGGCATCCTTGGTGGGAGGGGGTCCTGACAGAATGGTATCAAAGGAGACAGTTGAGATGTAGGATGGAATCTGGAGTTAGGCTCAGTGGGGATTGCATGGGATGGTAGGGAAACAGTGTTAGGTGATCGTGGTGTGTGACATAGGCCAGGGATGACCAGGTAGGAAACAAGATTTTAGGTCCCCCCGTGATCCGACGCAATGACTCTGAGCCTATCGAAGGACCATGCGAGACTACATTGATTGCAGGTTAGAGACCCTAGGGAAGGTACATACATCATCATGTTTGTGTTGTACATGATTTGGGTGTTATGGGAATGAAATTGAAATAAAGTGATAAAATGAAACCTTGAGAAATTTCCTTACTAAGTGGTCTTAGTTGATCTTTGTTTACCATACAACTATGGCACCTGGACATCATCCCCTGGTGACTCAGACAGTTGAGGCCCAGTAGATTCAGGTGGGCGATCAGTTGAGGATTGACTGAGAGGAGGAAGATGATCAGTGGAAGATGAATCTGCATTCTTTCTAGTGACAAACCCTCAAGAAGTAAAAGGGTAGTACTTTGGATATAGATATGGAGTGGTGAAATGAGGAGCTGGGGTTGACTTTTACATTGATCCGTGCTTCGAAAGGTTTACTGGGTTCCCCTAGAAGTCCGTCAGCTGAGAGGTGTGGTGCATCAGTGGCGGACGCTCTACCTCGGGGAGAGTTCAGAGGAGGAGGTTCCGTGGGCTGACTTTGAGAAGGAGATCCAAGAGGAATTCCTTTATTTCATTATCAAGGCAGATAAGTGGCAGGATTTATTCTCCCTCCAGCAGGGGAGTATGTCAATACGATAATTGGGGGTCATGTTCAAGGGTCTCATACACATTGCTCTGGATCTCTTTCTGGAAGAAGTGTCTCGGGAAAGACGTTTGGAGGAGGTTCTTTGTCCTTCTCTCTCCTATTTTTTCACCCCCTTCACCCTTCCGACGTACTTGGAAGTACAAAAGAAGGCAGAGGTTATAGAGATGATTCACTCACAGGGAGGTGCACCACATGAGGGGATCCATCTGGGTTCGTCGAAGGGGAAGGTTGTCAGCAGCAGGTCTCCTGTGACAGGACCTTCCAAATTCAGGCTAGTAGGGTGCATGCCCCAGCAGTTCCAGTTCAGATCTTTGGGTCCTCGTCCCATTTTCATGAACCTAGGGCCGAATTGTTTCTCTTTCTATGTTCTGAGGCAAATTCAGATTCGGTGCCTGACTCGTGCTCAGTACGGTGGAGGTGGGCATGTTCAACTCTTTCCTCAGCAATAGTAGTTCCCAGGCCGACCCTTCCTGCATTAACATGCTTTTTTCCCTCCATGAGGAGTTGGATCAGGTGGTGGCCAACCATAGGGAGTTCCTCAAGTACCCCAACCAGGATGTGGCCGATGAGGTGGACATCAACAGAAAGGAATATGAGTGGGATGTGGACAGTTGCATGCAATAGATGCGGCAAACCTAGCAAGGCCAGAGATCGAGAGAGATGTTTTCGGATTTACTTAAATGTTCTCAACAATGTTTTGTTTAAATTCAAGAGCATCACACTCCTTTGTTGAAACTCATTCTCGCCCATGCTTTGGGCCTAGAACATGTTTTTCATGAGTCTATAATGATAAGTTGTTTCCCTCTTTCCTTTAAATGTGTGTGAAGAGTCCTAACTTGTGGGGAGAGGAGGACCTGATCCCCAATCAAGTCACATTAACGTGGATTCTATTAAACCCGTGAAGGTGAGTCAGTGCCGCCTAAAATGGATAATATCTCGATATGTGGGAAGGAATTCCATGACTCTTATAAATAAAATAGTGGTTGGATTCTTGTTATGAAGAGAGACTTGAGTGGTATCTTGCGGGGTGGTTGTTCAGAGCGTTCCACTTTTTATTGGTTGGCTTATAATTCTCGAGGACAAGAATTTTTTGAGGGGTATCTGATGTAATGGCCCTAACCTCTCTGTTCCATTACATTGTAAAAATTTGATGTGGTCAAACATGACGCATGTTATAATAAATTTTTTAGATAATAATAATTTTTAAGGGTGGCATTAAAATATTTAGTGTTAATTAGATTACATGGTTTTAATTTAATCATTGTGAACAAAATAAATAAAATTGAATGTATTAAATTCAATTAGGGGAGGTTCATGGTTTATTTTTGAATTATTTAAATTTTAATAAATAATTAACTATGTGTGTAATGGGCATATAATAAATGAGGCACATGTAATAAATTTATAATGGAATGAAATGCATGGTGCATATGGGCGTGACCTTGTACAGGAAGAGTTGTTCGGTTCTCCATAATTAGATTTGGAATTGTGTAAATAACATTATTATGGTATTATTATATAATAATTTTTTAAAACAATATTAACATGAATAGACACATTGATGGGGTTCACAACCCATGTGTGAATATCATGTTATGGGAGAGAGGGAGTAATTATAAGATAATAATTGGAATCAATAATAATAATAATTAATGATGATGGCGACCTGTTGATGAAATTGAAATAGGAGTTATTACTATTATATTAAATAATTGTGGTAATGGTGGCTTTTAGGGGGTGATTAATTAAATGGATTAGTTTTTGTTTAATATAAGAATAATTATGGTAATCTAATTTCATTGGAAAAATTAGAACATTCATGAAGGGTGTTATTATTATTAATTTTGTTAATAATAACATTGATGTGAGATTGGAGAGAGATTACAAAGTGATGTAAAAATAAAGAAAAAATAAAAAAACATTAAGGAATGGAGGTTTGGGGCGTGCCACAAGGTGAAAAGTCAAGGGGTAGTGCCACCTTTGAATCATGAGGGAATCATGCAAGAATAAATGATATTGGAGAGAGAATGAAATACCCAAAGTTGAGAAATAATAAAATAAATAAAAAAAATGGGTAATTAAGGAGTGGCGCATGGTTGGCATGAAGTCTAAGAAAAGGGGGCGGTTTTTTTTCGGTGGTGTGAGGGTTTTAGATAAGAGGTTTTATGTAATTAAATTAAATTAAAAATAATAATAATATAATAATGTAATTATTATTTTCGTTGGGTAAATCGTGTTTTGTCCGTCACTTCTTCGTACGACCTTGGTTTTATGAACCGTCAGTGCAGTGCGACCCTGACTTCGAGACAGAAATTATGATCCCAATATTGGATGTATTTTTTGGGTTTTCGTATTGGGTACACAAAATGCTCGTGAATTAATAGATTTAATATTATAATTAAATCTTCGACCCACCATAACTCCCATGTACGACGTCCGATAGACTTCTCGTCAGTGTTGATGTGATCCAGTAATTAATACGGCCGATTAAAGACTAATGTTGGATATTAAATTATGGTTTGTGGCTCGGGTCCATGAGACAACCAATTATAATAATATCTTTATTATTACGGGATCTTGTATCCAACGTATCTCCCTCATACGGTATCAGATTGACGAACCTTCTGTGACGTTGCAACCCTGAAATTATGACTGTCATATTAAGATCAATGATTTAAAACTTTTTATGACTCATGTCTCTGGTAAATAAAACTCCTATTATTAATTAATGTTATTATAATCATTGAACGCAATTATCCTATGTGAAGTGTCGTGTGTTGACCTTTCAAGCAACACAACAGTTGTACGACCACGTCATGTATTCATTAATACCTCCAGCGTACCGTTTTACCTTGTCGTTTCCTATATATAATAGGTTCATGTGTTATTTATGGACCCCACTTCTTCTCTATATGGAGACGCTCTAGGATGACCCATCAGCCTTCCTCATATCTTCTTCATCCAGACTCTGATCGTCGATATGTCGGTGGCTTCAGGATCGTGTCAACGAGGCGAACATCGTGGACCTCGTTCCACTCCCTCTTCTTTGACTTCGTCTTCACAATTTCCTATTGAGGAGATTGTTGATATTTAACGAGAACGACGCTCTTCGATGAAAGTCATCTTAATGGTATGTTCTACCCTGTTCTTATTCCTTTCTTGATCTCCTCTTTCTGTTCCTTGTTACCATGCTATGACAAGTGAAACCTTAAAACTAAATGGAGTCTCTCTTGGTTGTAATTTCGGTTGTGCCGCAACGTCCATGGGAGGACATAGTCGTCGGGAGGAGTGATCAAAATCCTCGTGGTGGTTGTTCTCACAGAAGGACATCAAAACCTGTTCAGGTAGGGATTTTACCTTTATCTCTCTAATTTGTCCATCATGCGGGATGGGTATCCTCTTGCTTTCACGAGACACAGTTGAACAAGTTTAATGAAGATAATAACATACTTAAATAATGGTGATGTGGAAAGTTGTTATGTTTATCATTTTTTATCCTATTGTAATGTTGTGAATTGGATAGGCTTATGCCTACTAAAAATCACGGTCGGTGGGGGCCATTTCATGAACAATTAAATGTAGCCCTACCTTTCTGGACAGTTTTGTGGATGGAAACTCTGTGGAATATGGAAATTGGTTAATCACATAAAGTTGAATGATTAAATGTATATCTGGAACCCTGGTGTGATAACCATGATTGAACAAAATGGATTAATGACCATGTGGCCGTTGGTTTGTTTACGTGGTGTGTGAAATGTGGTGGGGGGGGTGAATCCTTGGTTATTACGAATAGGATGGGAAGCGGGGCTACGATAAATGATATTAAAGGGGAAATGATGTGGAACGAGCCTTGTTTTGTGATACTGTTGTGGAGATGTGGTTATAGTGGCAGCAAGGCTGCAGTAATGAGTTGTGATATTAAAAGAAAGTGGAATGTTGATAAATAAACTATGGGGAATGATAATGAATAAACTCAGGAAAAATCAATGTGGATTGATTGGTGATAAAAAGGATGGTTTTCTGTTTCTTGTTTTCTATCTAACATGGTTTGTGGTTGGCAGGGTTTTGTTCTACGAGACGCTTGATATTGTTTGATAATTGCCGAGTAGTTAAAGAACTAATAAACAAATACATTTGAAACATGAAAACCTAAATGGGGTTGGGTTTGTTTGTTGTATGCATGCTTCGTAGTAGCAGTGTCGAGGAACATGCTCAGTTTCTCTTTTTAGAAGACATAGGTTGGGTTGTGTGTTTGGTATACAAATATGTATCTGTATCTTTGTGTTTTGTCGCACCCCACCCATATTGAATACATAGTGCCGAAAACTCCCATTTAATGGGAGCAGGTGTTTTACCCTTTGTTACTATCTCCTTCTTTCTCCTTCTTCCATAGGCTGTGATAGCTTGAGGTGACCTTACACCGAAGACAATTTGGGTAGGTTTCGATTGGTGTGATTTTATTCCAAGACTCTTCGACATGTTTACTTTTCTGAAGAACTTTCAAGATGTGGCCCAGTTGTGTTCGAGCAGGGATGTGATTGTGTTTTGTGGGGCCCTGGTGTGTGAGGGAGGGATATGTGGTTTGTGAGGCCCAGGTGTGTGCTGGCGGGATATGTGGTTTGTGAGGCCTAGGTGTGTGCGGACAAGAAGAGTGTGGAAGCGTCAGGATGTTCACCGTTAGGAAGAGCATCTAGCTAGTGGGGGGAAATGGTCTGGGTTACCCAATAATCTTTTTCTTATATACTATTACATGTTGTTTTGTGTTTTGGTGAGTGCGGGTGGTGAGGTTGGGTGGATAGAATTCATTTCTAGGTTTTGGATTCTTCTGTTGTTCTCCCAAGACATTAGGATGTCTCCCCACCTATGCACGAGAGCTTCAGTTTTCCCTACTGATTATAATTGAATGCTCACCAGACATTTTAATTTAGGTTTATAGGAGGACTTCTAGGGCCGTGCGGGACCCTACTAGTCAGGATAGTTGGAGTTGAGGTAGTTTTTTTACTATTGTTTCTTTTTGTATTGTACTTTTGAGTTTTCTTGTACTTGTACTTTGTTTCAGAATTGTTTAAACATGAATGTGGGATTGGTTTGGGTTTATTTTCATTTACTTGTTACTTTTTCTTTTGGTGTTTGACTCAACCTATTTCCCGATCTTAAAAAATAAAAAGGGTAATGCCTTCGATATTTGTGAAAACACATACCCATGGTGCTAGTCGCCACTTCAGGGCCTACTGGAGGTGGGACTCGGGGGACATTATCTCTCTTTCACCCTTTCCAGCTCAGATGTGGAATCCTTGGTGGGAGGGGGGCGTGAGAATAAAACATAAAAAGTTGTTTTAATCTCAATTAAGATAATGGGGGTCACATTTAATGGTACTCAAAAAATGGCTTATAAACGCCCCTTTATTAATGCTAAAAAAAACTATTCAAATGTTTACTTATCATGGCCTTTTAAGAGATGATAAAACTCAAAAAAAATTAAAAACATATTTCAATTGGATCCCCAAATTTTAATTGTGCATCACCCACACCCACCTCCCGTAACAGTGGTAGCCCACACTTTCACCCACCCATACCCTCGCCACCCACCTTTAACAGCATTATCCCCCTACCCTTCACCCTACTGTGCACCTCCTCCTCCATTGGGATTCAAACTCAGGACCTCTCCTCAGCGTGTCTGGTGCCTTACCACTCTCCAATGATGCAATGTTCTCTATTTAATGATATATCTATTTATATATAAATATATATATTTAATAATATTTATTCATATATTAATAATGATTTATATTTATATATATATAGATATATTAATATATATATATGTATATATATGTATATATATTTATATATTTATGTATATTTAGTTATATTTTTTGTCTGACTATTTATTCTTATAGTAATATATATTTATATGATTATATTTAAATACATTTATAAAATATATTTTTTCATTTGTGTTTATAAATAAATAAATATATTTATATATATATAACATACATACACTTGTATATTATTTATATATATGTTTTTTTCTCTGGGTATCTGTAAGTATAATTATACATATTTATATATATTTACAAAATTATATATTCATATTTATATTAATATTTTAGAATATTTATATAATATATATCTGATGGTTAATACTGACAATAACTATTGTATATATATATATATATGTAAAAAAATACCTGCATTATATATATATACATATTTTTGTTTTAAATAAAATGGTTATTATATGGCTTATATATTTATAATTTTTCTTTTTAAGAAAATTTGTCTAATTATTTATTTATAAAAATTAATGTTTTATGTATGATTATATAAATGATATGTATATATTGTAATATATTTTATTATAAATAAAATTATACTGTAAAAAATGATAAATTTTCAAATCTATGAATGTAATCTCTTGGAATAAATTCATTCCCCACAAAAATGGGAAAACCCCCCACCTTAAACGAGGATAAAATTACTTCGAATGTTAAAAAATTAGGGTATCTAGATTAAAAACACAGTTTTTGTGGCCTTTTTCACTTTTTTGGCCTGGAAAATGTGAAAGAAGGATCCCTCATGTTTCTAGTGTGTAAACAATCTCACAGGGTTTGATTGGATATACTATAGAGCTCAAACAGAAAACCGGATCAAAATTTATGGCCATTTGAAGTTTGACTTTCATTTTCAACTCATTTTATATATTTAATGACTTTTTTGAATTTATGTGTCTTCATATTTTTAATAAATTATTATAAGTCGATGATAATTATAAAATTATTGATTAATATTTTTTAAAAAAATAGTATGAAGCTCCTCTCGTTAAATTTAGTATATATGAAATGTAAATGTAATTTTATACTTATCTAAATCGTATTTAAAAGTATGTATATTGTATATATATAAATATAAATATAATAATATGTTAATATATTAATATATTAAGATATTATTTTTAATTAATTTTAATTAACCTTTTCTTTTGAATTATTCCATTTAACAGTACTAGTAATAAAAGCACTAATAAATAACCCCATTTATCAGTGCTAAAAAATCCATGATTATGGGGGGGGCCTTTTAAATACGCTAGTAAAAGAAATAATAAAGGGATTACCTTTATCAACACTAAAAAATAACTGATAAATGGGCATGTTTAACAACTTATTTTCCGTGATATTAAAATTGCCAATTATCAGCGCTTTTTTAGTGTGGATAAAGGGTGGAGCTGCAAAAACTCGCTTTTGTGGTAGTGAACTATCGTAAATAAAAAATGAATTGAATTTATATAAATGTGATCATTATAACCTACTAATTTAATCACATTAAATGAATAATATTTAAATATTTATATAATATATAATGTATATACTCATTGATAAATTATTTTCTAGTTTTATTTAAATAACTACATGATTTTAAGTAGACATTTTAACTTTGAATAAATGTATATATATACATATTAAATGATAATAATTTATTTTTTAGAGAAAATATTATAAAAATATAAGTAACTATTAGGAAATTTATTTAATAAAATGATCATAATTTTATAGTTATCCTAGGATTAAATTTATATAACATTCAACAAATATTTATTTTTAAATTAATAATGAAAAATATTATATTAATTGGAAACTGTTTTTTATTTAAAAGTGTAGTTATATTTTTATTTTGTCTTAAAATATATTTTGTTAATTTTATTTTATAATAATATTACAATGTTCTTTGAATGAAATTTATAATTTAAATTTTTAAAAATCTTTTTATATTAAAAAGTTACATTTATTATAAAATACCATTATTCATTGTTTTTTTCGAGAATAATTTAAAAAAAATAGTTCCACAATTTTGAACTAAATTTTGAAAAATATATATTGTATTTTGGATATGTTTTTGAGAATTTGGTAAATAGTTCCCATATATATACGGTCAACATGAATAGTAATCATAGTACTGTTTGTTACCATAAAAAATGGTAAAAATTGTAATTAAATTAAAAGGTTAAATGATAAAGACTATAAAATGACTATAAAACTATCCTATATTTTATTTAACATTTCCATTTCTACCATATTCATCCATAATTAACTTATATGTAATTTATTTTCCATATAGATGTGATTATTATGTTTGAAATATTTTATTTAAAAACCCACCAAAATATCTCACTCTTGTTGTTATTAACTATAATATTTTGGATATTTTCATTACCAATGTACATATTTTTTTAAAAACATATTATTTTAATATAGATTATTTATATGCATCACGATAATTTTTTCCTTATTACTGATGAAATATGTACCTAAAATTTTAGACAATGGTCAATCAATAATGATTTAAAGAATTGAAAAATAAACTAAATAATATGAAAAATAAATTTCAAAAATATAATATGAAATATTTTGTGAGTTTAAAAAACAATTTTATTTTCATTATGTGTTATGGATATAATAATATATATATTGTGATGTTTTCCTTTTATTTTGGGTCACTGTGATCAATGTAATGAATAGTTCAAAAATTCCCATTACTGATATATTATAATTAATAATATTTCATTAAGTGATATAAAATTACAAAAAATATTATTTTTTTAAAAGGAATTATGATATGTTTTTTAATAAAAACCAATTTAAAATTTGGGCCTTTTTCAATTAATATTAACTATATAAACCCTTAAAGATTATAAATCCATCTTGTAATAGTATGTTTAAAAATGGTTGAGAGGGGTTAAACCAAATGATAAGGTTTGAAATGTTACCTAAAAGTGGGAAACATTATTGTATGATTATATTTCACCATTCCAAACTATTAAATAAAAATAAATCATTCTAGAACCATATGAATTAAATAATAAATTATTTTAATTTAATATTTGGATAAAATTCCAGATTATAGCTCCCCACTTTTATAAAAGGAAATCATATCCCCTAATTTCCTTACATTTAAAAACCTATTTATTGATGAAAATAAATAGAACAATAAAATATTATAATCAATGAACTCATTATATATGTATTTTTATGCAAAAAAATAATCTTTATTCTCTTAATGTCTTTATAAAAGGAGGTTGTTCAAAGAAGTTGTATCATTTTTCAATGAGTGTTTCTTTTTTAATTCATCTATAAATTCCTTATAATGTCCTTAAAACGGGAAAAAGTTGTATCCCCACTATGCTCCTTATAATGATATATTATTATGCTAATATGATCTCCATCACCATATCTCATTGATGGATTATACTAATGAAATTAATGTTTCTAAATGATATTAATGAAATGATTTTAATTATTTAAAATATAATAATTCTTTTTCCATATTACTATTCCATTCACTAAAAAATAATGTCGTCCATGTCTATGTGAGGACTACCGCCTCTATGAAGCGATGTGATTCATTTTTCATCACCAAATCATATATAATATATATATAATTATATTAAATAATAAATATGAAATTTATGATATTATGATAATTATTTAACGATAAATTGATACATACCATCATTCCATAATGATTATTGGAAAATAGAAACATTACGCCAGCGTATATTCATCATACCATCGATATGATAATATTATAGTTCATTTTGGTAACCATCATTCATGATTCGATTTAAAAATAAAATTAATGTAGAAAAAATGTAACTTTAATCATTTAAACTATTCAATTGATTGTGAAATGATGATCCTTTATACCATATGAAACCAACAAACATCATTTTGGACTTTTATATAGAATATTGTAAAAATATTCAACATGAAATTTAATGATTAAGTATTTTTATATAACATGATAATAAGTAATATAAAAAAATACAAAAAAGTTCTTCTGAATTTAAATAATTTATAGATGTTTATTGTTTAGGGTTATAAATATCATATGTGATAAGTGGGACTTAAGGTATGTTTATATATTTGAAATCCACTTTTAAAAAATCTCATTTAACTTTTAAACTAAAGTGAAAAAGTAATTAATTTTAAAATATACTCCATTAACATAATTTATTTCTATGATGATTCCTCAATTCATTGATTCCTCATCATTAAATTTTCAAGGTTATTTTTTCTTAAAATGGTTTATATATTGTGTTTATATATTTTTTACTTTTAAAATATATTTTTAAAATAAAAAATGACTATTGAAATGTGAAAGTCATTTAAACATTATATTATAATGGTTTTTCTGGGTTTGTATTATTTATTTTTTCATTGGAAAATATTTATAAAGTTTCAGTCCCCATTATAGATATTAATTGAGCCTATTATAGATTATATTAAGGATGTTATTATATTGAACTCAAAGGCATTTGGTTCTCCGGAGGTGGAATTCGACGTATGACCAATCCACTTATAAGAGTGTTTGTAACAGTGATATAGTAATGATATCAAAAAGAACCAAGATTTACATTCAATAATTTATAATTTGTTTTAATTGAAATAATTTTATTCTCAAAATTTAGGATAATGGTCTTTTTTTGAAAATATTATTCATTTTCTAGGTATAAATGTGTTTTCAACATAATTTTTTTCCATGGGGTTTTATGTTTTCCATTACCCAAATAAATTTATCGATTTTATTGTAGGGTTCAGGTGCAGTGGAAGCATGTGGATTGGTGTACCCAACTTTATTTATTCCATTAATAAAGTTAAATATGAGAACTATTATTATGGTAAAATTTCACATCCTTGGAATTGAACAAATAATGAAAATAAATGAGTGTATTCCCATAACTATAGAGAGGATAATCATATGTTGGTTATAATTATTTTAATTAAAAGAAAAAATTAACTCCATAGAATTCTCTCTATATTGATGTTTCCGGTTATGGTTAAATTTGATATGTCCATTTTTTATATAATCCCTGTGTATGATTCATCCAGTGGTTATCCGCACATGATCGAGAAATCCCAGGACATCAGCGATGGGATCTCCGAGTTCTAGAATGGTGGTTCCTTCATATGTGATTTTTTATTTCAATCACCTATAGTGTCGCCTCCAAAGAGCTATCCTTGATCCTGTGGAAGAGGATCTCTCTTGTAACATGAAAACACTCTTAGAGGAAATTAATTCTCCCATGGATTGATATATTTCTCTAGATATGTTGTGCACTACCACAAATAATTGCTAGGACTAAAGAAGAATAATTTAATTTAAATTTATATTACACATAATAGTAAAATGTATTAATTTCCCAAGAAATTTAATCATTGAATTTAATTCTTATTAAGACGACATGTCTAATTTTAACATTTTTCTATTATTATCACTTGACATGAACCCAACAAATTTCACCTAATAACATTTATTTATAAAAATAAAATTATCTCTCACAAATCCCTAGAGAAACTATATAGGTTTTATAATAATATTAACCATGTGTACTTTTGTTTTTACATTTTATTTGTTTCCTCCACCACATTTATTAAACCATAAATAGTGAATATTTATTTCATAAATAAATATCACTACATTATTCTCTAATAATTATATTATTTCACTAATAATATATTCTATCATATAAATAGTGTTGAAATAAATTTAATCAGTCATCCTCGAATAATTATTTAAGAAAAATTGGGAATGAAGTTTATTCAACTTTTCAAATGAATATTAAACTGAGATACACTGATATAATTGAGGTGTGTCCCTCTAGGCCTCTTTCTCAGTGGTATTAGGTGAATCCTGCCTAATTTCCTAGGTTAGTGTCTAGATACACTCCATGGAGCCCATAGAGAATGATGCTAACACACCAATGAGGTGTCACCTCATACAAATGTTTACCATGTACTGTAATCTCATTGTTATTATATATAAAATCAAGGGGGTTTCATTCTAGTGACATCAACCCAGGAACTCAATTATTCTTTCTTTAACTTCCTGGAATTGAACATTCACATGCCTCATCTTGGCATCGGTTTATTTATTCTATATCAATTCTATCAAGGGGATTGGGTTATCAAATCCAGTTATGGAATAGAAGGGACAAATCCTTTCACACATTTATCTATTAATGCAATATTAATCATGACAGACCCAATATATCCTACCATTCTACGAATAGTGTGTCTTCATAGTTTTCATTCAATACAACTTTGTAGGACATTTTTAATACCAATTTTTTATAATATTAAAGTCTAAGGACCAATAAACATGTCCATATATTGGAACATTCAATGACACTACAAAATATGAATTTTCTACTTGTAGGTCTCATTATCATAATATCTTCCTAGAAATTACCATGGACAGACACCATGAGAAGGTACCTCAATGTTTTATTAGTCCTCACCTTTAATGGATTGTACTATTTGATTCCCTAAAATAACATTATCTGACTATAAAATATATATTCAAGAATAGTGTTACCGTACTTCCATTTTCCCATCATTGTAGGGATCCTCTCTGACCCTTTAGTGAAAGAACTGTCTTTAAGACAATATAAAATGCATTTTCATATAAAATAAAAATCATGATATGATAAGTTTTTTATAAATATTCAAATCCATGAATACATGTTTGTCAAAAAGTAAAATGTAGTTAGTTCTTGGCCAGAAACTCCAATGGACTCCAACATGTACTAGAGCCAACAACTAGCAACCATTAACCAACTAGCTCTCACCTAATATTCATGCTTCTACTGAGATATGCCTTTAGTCATCGGGTACACCATATTATCTTATGTAGACACTCATCTCACAACAAATTCACCACTTTAATAGAAATTCCTCGAGAGGTGGTACATCCGGAGAATCGTTTTAATCCCTTGATGTGACATTGGTTGTTTTCCAAGATCCAAAGCTGTAGTATTATCGCAATAAAATGTAATAGGGTATCCACTTCTAGGCACTACATTATGCTCTGGGACAATGTTTTGAATCTATATGGCTTCTTTGGATATATCAGACGCCACTATATATTCAGAATTCTCAGTAGAATCGGTGACAACCGGCTGCGTTGAACTCTTCCAACTCAAAACAATTCCGTTAAAATAGAAAATATATCCAAAATTTGACATCATATTTTTCCGGTGAGATAGACAACTAGAATCAGCATACCCTTTGGTGAAAATATTCTCATCTCCTCTACAAACCTGGAAAATATCGTTGATTATTTTTAGATACTATGAAATAGTCATAACAGCAGTCCAATGTTGTTCTCCAGGATCTTAATGATATCTTCCTACAATTCTTAGTGCATTGGCAACATCATTCCTGGTACATAACATATCATATATTATTTATGTTATATACAATGTGTATAAGCTATTACTCATCTTATATTTATACTATTGTGTCTCAGGATACATTCTCTTAAGAAGATGTAGGAAATGTGAAACTGGAACCAATCACCTCTTTTATTGTTCTATAATAAATCTCTTTAGTATCTGGTCAATGTATGTACCCTGACATCATCTAAGTGGCCTCTTGGATCTATCACGAATTATCATGATCCCTAGAATGTAGGATGCTTCACCTTTTTCCTTGATGGATAAACAATTTTATGGTATGTCATTAACTGACTATAATATTATTATATCATTTAAAATTAGTAATATGTCGTCAAAAAATACTACTAGGAAAACGACAACATTCCCATTAAACCGTTTATAAACACATGTCACACATTAATTCATATTGAAACCATGTTCCTTTATGGAATCATCAAAAAAAATATTTCATGAAATGGATTCTTTCTGTAATCCATAAATGGATTTATGTAACATGAAAACCCATTTTTTATACACATGTTGTCATCATATCATCTGGTTGTGTCATATAGACGTATTCCTGAATTTTCTGATTTTGGATTGTTGTTTTGACAACCATTTTCCAAAAATATTACTCATGGTAAGATGCAATATCACATATGATTATTATGGATTTAAACATAATAGTAGTAATTAATGATTTATCATAGTTAAATCCCTAATGGTTTTTGAATCCTTTATCCACAAGCCCTTAAATTATAGGTTATAAATTGACATTCCATATCCGGATTTCCCTTGAATTCCCATTAATATCTAACATGTTTTACATCAATAATCACATCAAATAGAACCCAATCATCATTCTAATACATGTATGAAATATCATAATTCATTTCTTCTAGCCAGTTTATAGTTTCTATGTTTTCTACTGCATCCTTATATGAGAGTGGTTCATCACTATCCAATAGTAATGATTCACCATACTTGGTGACTAAGAAACCAAATATCTCTGGTTCCCCAACCTCTCATGAGCTCCCACACTATACTTACATTTCTGGATCCTCTTCCATAAGGACCTATGGAACTTTTTCATGTACTAACTACTTTGTATCATGATCATCACGAACATCAAATTCAATCTCGACCCCACTATAGATTTTGAGAATGTTCTCCCTCTTCAAAATGATAGATTGTCTAGTGACAATAGCTTTCATGTCTAACGTGTTATATAGGAAATATCATTTTGTTTCCATGGGGTATCCTATAATGACACACCTAATGCCTTGTAATGTTATTTTGTTACCTGATAAAGTCTTAATAAAATCATTTCATCCCCATACATATGTGTTCATGAAAATGGGTTTTTTCCTTCCACAACTCAGAGGAAATTCCATTTTCTTCCATAGTTGGCACTCAGTTTATTTTCTGTAGATCAGTTTCAAATGCCTATCCCCAAAAGAATAATGGAAGATCTATATTACTCATCATCAAACACCCCATTTCCAATAAGGTGCAGTTTCCCTTTTCACTAACTCCATTATGCAGTGTTGTATAAAGAAGAGTGAGTTGAGATATAATCTCATACTCTCGTAAAAGTTAGTTGAACTCTTAGTTTAGATATTCTTTAACCCAATCAGATCGATGTTTCTTTATCCTCATACAAAGATATTTTTCAACTTCCTCCTTGAATTCCATAAATTTATCCAAGGACACTGACTAGTAACTCATTATGTTGATATATCCTTATATACTAAAACCATTAGTTAAACTAATTGAGTAAGAATATACACTTCTTGATTTTGTTGGAAATGATCCAAACACAAATGTTTGTACCAATCCAATAAGATATATGGCCATTTCACCCTACCCACAGAAACATGTTATGGTCTTTTTCTCCTTTTAATAATAATTCCATTGATAAAGTGGTTTTAGTTTAGTAGAGTCCAAATAACCATCAATGTAGAGCTTTTTCAAGTGCTTCACGTCAACATGACCAAGATGGTGATGCCACAACTGAGTGTTGTGTGATCCATTTGAGTTTATTTAATAATTAATTTTAATGAAATTGTTTTTATAATTTAATACATACAATCGTTATTTAAAGAACCATTCCATAACAATCGTTGTTATTATAATTGAAACAAACCATATTTTAATACATGAAAAATAAATCTGTCCATATCAAAACATGACACATAAATTGTGTTATTGGTAATGGTAGGTACATATTAATAGTTATGTAAAACCAAAATCATTCCAGCTGGAAATGAGAGATGTTAACCGCCAATTGCTGAAGCATTCATCCATGTGCCATTGGCAGCACAAAGATCCACCTCTCCCTTATAAATGTTTCTAAATATACATGTCTCTTGCATTAGTATACAGATATAATCCCCAATTGATATGTCTAATACCCCATATGTTGAAATGGAATGATTACACTCGATTAAAAATGCATCATTAGCATCCCCGTGCTTTTATGTGCAGTCACTCTTCTCGTGGCATGGCTTACCATAAGAATCCATACTTCCTCTTGTTGATTGATCTGCTACTAGATCTTATGCTTCATGGAGAGATGGTTATTAGGGGCTCAAAAATATTAATAAATCATTGGCCCTATTTCCTTGTCCTTATTCAAATTAATCACCATACGGACAGCAGATTTTTCACTTTTTTGTAATTATCTACCTATAAAATCTTGGTTAGATGTTCTGATAGACTGTTATCATTATTTCTCAAGTTTTAATCAACAATAATGTTAGGGAAGGTTTCGGTAATTTAAGATAGGATGAGATTTGTGGCCAAATTATCTGAGAACATAATACCTCAGAGGTTCTAGTGTTCAATGTAGCCAGTAAGCATGAATACATGACGCACAATTGTCATAGAATATCCACAATTAGTTTTTATAAAAGAATTGGATGTCTTATATCTCACTCAATCACCTCCTAATGGAAGATATCCTTATTTTGATACATCATTCTATACACATCAATTTTTTCTTGTACCTTCAAGATCCCATTAGATAAGGAAAATATCAGGATTCATTGGACATCAATGGAATCATCCTAATGATTCATATTGAGAGATATTTCCTCCTAACTATCCTCGTTTCCAAGAACCACTAGAACTGTCTCCTCTATCACATTAAATTTCTTCTCATGGTGAATCATGAAACGTAAATGCCTCTGCCACTCATGGAAATTGGTTCTAGTGAGATGGTTCTCCTTGATGAGTATGTTTTGAAATGATATGTTTGAATTAATTTTTCTTGGTGTTTCTGAAAATTAATATTACATATAACTTATTAATTTATCATGAAAAACCCAAGGAAAATGAATAAATAAAAACATATTAGTCTCTCACTAATTTATCAAAATATAATTTCCCTCACCATTTTCTTTGGAATTTTTTATTGCCCAAATATTCTAGTGGAAAGTATCTATACTTCCATTATCTTTACTGAAACATGATTTGGTCCAGAAACATGAAAGGTGTTACGTTGGCATTCTAAAGGCCAACTGTATTAACTCACAACTCCTTGATCTGGTGAGTGGAATCCCCAATCCTGAAATTGATTAATTTTGGATTTCTTCAACAATTGACTCCTGGTCACAAAAAGTTCGGTTGTTGTAGTCATCCCATGATGGGAAAACAATTAATGTCAACCCAAAACCTAGAATTATAATTCCACAGTAATTGAAAATACCCCAACTAGGGTAGGTGATTCACTTTGAACTATGGTTTTATTATAACCCTGATTATTGAAGGATATACCGACCTAATATTTTCTTGAAGGATTTTATACTTATATATGAATAGTAATTTTATTATCTTTCATAAATGCCTTTTAAAATTATGCTGGATATAATTATGTGATTAACCATGTATATGTTAATATTTTCTTAAAATCATATCTAATTTTAGTTCCATCTGTCATGTCTGTTTAATTCATTAATTGCGTGATATTGACCACACACCCCCAAAAAATAATACATTATATTAATAGATATACAATATATATTATGATCATGATCTCATGGTATTTGTTAGTTTATCTAACGGTCGAAAATATTACCCAAGAGCTTAGGGAGAAAAAACACGACGATTTTGTGTTATAGTTTACAACTTTACACTGATCCAACATTGTAACTCCTTGAATTGGTGTCTCCTTGTCTCCTAACTTGAGCCACCTCCACAATATTTCAAGCTCCATCTATTACATATGATTTTATCTCACAGATAAGTTATGGGTAAAATGGGATTTTACATAAAAGAATAATTTTACACACATGCCGTAAAATGAGGAGAAGGCTCACAAAAAAACTAATTTAATTTGAATAAATAAATTAAAGGAAACCATCCACATACAAAGGTCCCAATCTCGATAATGATCATCCATACATGAATTATTATTTATGAATAAATAAAACTAGAATTAAATTCTTTAATATTCATGATTAGTTAAATCATTCTAGAAATAATTTATTATTAACATTAATTAATTAATCATTTTATCATAAACCCTTTTCAAAATTTCCTTCAAATTCTCATGCATCATAATGTTAAATAAACGCATATGAAATTATAATTGTATATAACATATACCTTGTTGGGAACCTGATGAATTCAAATTCATAACTACCCAATTAGTAGAAATGAAAATTACACAGATGTTAAATTAATCACATATATATGAAACACATATCATGTGTTGTTCCATAGATTTACCCCAGGACCATGGTACACATATCATGTTTTTTTATAATATAATAATATGTTTTAAGAAATTTTAATAATTTGGATGACTAAACGACATTTATTTGTTACTACAAGGCATGTAATATCATTAACCATAAATTTGATATACACACCCTGGGATACATCATGTAGATGTAATTTAGAAATTTTCATAGTACACGATATTTCTAGTGGGCCACACACTGTGTAGTATCTTCACTACATGGTCTCCAGCTGGGGAATCCATGTACGGGGTACATGGTCCAACCCTAACCCAATGTGAAAATACACCATGTCTAGTGCGCTACATGGTGTGTAATATGGAAACCATGTGCCACCTATTCCAGGTCAAAAAATGATGTAATAGAGACTCATATAAACTCTAACACATGGTTTTTTTCTCAGACTAGTCTGGAGTCATTTAACCTTGAATACACAGTGTGTGAGGAAGAATACAAACTAGGTGAGTCCAAATACACTACGTGTCAGTAAAAATGTCACATCCTGAGTTCTGGTGTTGTACGACCCAGATTCTTTTTCACCTCTAGATGAGATCATCTATTTTATATTTTATTCATTATGAAATGAAAAAAATCTTTTCTATAAGGAGAACAAGAAAAAAATGAGGAGGAACAGATATCAAGATTCAGATTTAAAGATCCTTTAACATGAATGGATAGATCTAAACTATTAATGCGTAAATAATCATAAAAAATTAAGTAATTATAATCAATGAAATGATCCCTCTAAAACCACTTGATGGTTTTGGGAATATTGTAAGGTCATGGATGGGAGAACCCATCTATAATTTCTATGTTAAAAATGATAGATATGATATCTGTCACGATAATGAAATGATGTTTCTTGAAAATATTATGAAAAATGAAAAGAATAGAGGGTACTCTGATAATAATTGAGAGGATCATCATATGTTAGTAAAAATTATTTTAATTAAATTTTCAGAATTACTTTGATAGAATTATCTCTACATTGATTCTTCTGGTCATGATAAAATGTTATATGTTGTAGTGTCGCAAAATACAAGTGTAGGCCTCCTATAGCAGTGATCCACACATGCACCACACATGAACCACATAACTTTGTAATTTGTCATAGGGATCTTCGAGTGTTATCATAGACAAGTATTCTATTGTTATGTTCGCCTTCAGTCAGCTTCATAGATACTTCCTAAGTGCCCTCCTTGATCCGGTGGAGGAGGACCACTATCGTAACGTAAGGGGATCTTAAGTGGAAATGAATTATTTCCTGGATTGAGTGATTTATCCAGATCCGTTTTCCATAACCACAAAGAATAGCATTTCCTAAATGAGAATAATATAATATGAATTTATATTACATAGAATAATAAATTGATTTAATTACACAATCCAATTATTAATTTCATTTAATTCTTAGTAAGACTCCATTCAAATAATAATATTTGATATTTATTATCACTTTACATGAACCTATTGAATTACACTGACTATTATTTCTCACAAATCATTAAAATACAGCATCGTGTGTATGTTAATATATATTGTGTGTACATTTTTACATTTTCATAATTTCCCCCATCACGTTTACTAGACCTTTAATACTGACTTTTTATTTCATAAATAAATATCACTATATTATTTTGTAGTAAATATATTATTTATCTAACAATATATTTTCTCAAATAACTAGTGCCAAAATATATTTGATTAGGAATCCTTGAAAAATTATTAAACCACAATTGTGAATCATTTTTATTCATCTTTAAAAATTAGTATTTTACAAAGATACATGGATAAGCATAGTGTGTGACACACTAGGAATGTTTCTCAGTGGCATTATACAGAGCCTATCGAATTTCCAATGTTATCATCTATAAACATGCCAAGGATCCCAAAGAGAAAAAAGTTAATTCCACCATGACGTGTCACCTCATATGAATGATTACAATATAATGTACTCACTTAGTCTCAATATCTCCAATAAATCGAATAACATGCTAGTGTCATCAACCCATGTGCTCATTTATTAATTTTTTGACTTCCTAGAACTGAACATGCACATTCCTTACCATGGAAATGGATTAATTTAAGATATATAAAATCCAAAAAAGGGCATAATATATAATATTCACTAATGGAATAGAACATTAAAATCTTTTCTCGCAATTATCTATTAATGCACCATTACTCGTAATTCTCCAACCACATCCTACCTCATTGCGAACTATTTGTCTTCATAGTTTTCATCAATATATATAAGTGTGTGAGTTGTAATAACCATTAATAATTATCTTAATCTCTAAGGACCAGTACACATATCCAAATATTGGAATGTCAAATTAAACTACGAAATGTAGATTTTTGACTCTTGGATCTGGTCTCATAATATTCTCTTTGATATTACCAAGGGTGCATACCATGAGAAGGCTCCTTAATGTTTTATACGTCCTCAATTCACATAGCATGTATTAATTTTGTCCCATAAAAAGTATCATACAACCACTGAACATATATTCAAAAATTGTGTTATAGAAATTCCAGGTTATCATTATATAAGTGATCCACTATAACACTTTATTGAAACAACTATATTTAAGACATTATCACATGCATTATCATGCTTAATAACAATATAGATTTTATAAGAAATTTTTTAATATTCAAATCATCAAATACAAGTTTATCATAATGTTTATGTCTGTTGGTTCTAGGCCACCAACTCCAACATTTCAGTCCCTTTCAAAGATAAGTTTCTAAACAAAATTTTTTCAGAATAAATTAATACGGTATATGGATTTTTTATAGAAAAAATGTAATGTTTAAAATCATGAATAGTATTCAATAAAAGAAAACATTTTTTTCATGGTTATAAATTATGTGGAAATTTGATACTATATATAATTTTCCACCTTCAAAATTATTTATTTGTTATGTCAAATTTATGACATAATTACGTAAAACAATCTTTATAAACTATCATTGGGAATAGAATGTTGTTTATAGTTTATAATTTCAATGATATTTAATGTTTATGGATGGTTACTTGAAAAAATACTGACATAAAAACTTCTAGAAATAATTGCTATAATGATTAAATTTGTTTATGGCGGTAACATAACACTTCTATGACTATTAAGAATAATAAAACTTAAAATGGACAAGTATGAAATTTTACATCTTCTTTTTGTGCCATAATTTGAAAATCACATGATGGATTATTATATTGGTAATTCAAGAATACCATTACCACAAAAACATGGAAAACAATGTTGGAAGATTATTTTTTAAGATATTAGTAAGGAAAAATGGCTTAGGTGGTGTGTAGAATATAAGAGATGAGGATCCCTTTTTAAAATATGGATAGTTGGACACTTGTAAGAGTGATGAAAAAATATAAAATAGTCAATACAATCATAAATGACTATAAATTAAATATATATATAAAATTTCAGATTATATGGAATCAAAATAAATTCATCCTATGGGATTTATACATGTTTTAGTCTATTTAAATCAACATCAATTTATTTTTATCCCATATTAGCTCTTTTATCCCTTCCATAGTGATGAATTTTTTACCATGGATACATGTATAATTAAAAATATAAGATTAACCACATTACAAAATATATATTATTGGATTTTAAATGTTACTTAAATTTAGTTAGATAATATTTATATATTTTACTGAAAATCAGTTAAAAATCATCTTGAATAAAACAGTACTTTCCATCACTCATTACCATAAGGAAAATTTGAATTTTATTTCTTCATTGTAAAAATAATTATAATAATTTGAAAATATATTATTAAATATTTTTTCTATACATTGTAAATAATTATTCATATATATTAATTAAGTATACTTACTATCATAAAAATACAAATTTTTCATATTTGTTTTTCATAAAATCCAATCATTCACTATAGAATGATTTAATTTATATTTCAATCATATTTATTATAGAATATTTTGTTTTCTAATTGTGGAAAAAAACATAATTTAGTTATTATGAAAGATTCCATTAAATCCAACTAATAGTTGATAAAATTCAAATTTAATTATTAAATTTCAACTATATAACATTATTCTTTTAAATTAGGTGTTCAATGAAATATAAATATATATAATATATAATTTTTTTAAATTGAACTATATCATAAAATCACGGGGGGTTGATTTTACCCGTCTAATAAAAATTTCAACTCTAAATTTCAACCCTAAGATAAAAAAATGGATATTTATGTCTCATCCCTGCTTATGGTCCTCATGTGGAATCCTCAAATGTAATATTTCCAAATATTATAATTACCTCGTGAGAGGTTTTGATGCACAACACATTTTGAATATAGTCCAAAATATCCTATCATTGTACCTCAAAATATATTTTCTGATCCTATGGTTTCCCACTCTATTATTTATATGTGAATGACCATGTATGTACTTCTTCTAAATAATGAAATCTAAACATCATCATCTCTTGATAGATTTAGTGGAAATAAAAAGTGATACAGAACCATCCCAATAATATAACTAATTTGAAATGGAATGATTTATATAGGGTATAATGTCACCATATTTTAGATATCATAATATTTATATAACAAAATATTCATAGGAATAAATTTTCAGTTCCGTCAAACGGTTGATCTTGTTGACTGTAGTTCCTCGTGACTTGTGCTTCTAAATCCAGTACAATTTTTTTATATTTTTCTAATAAAAGGAACCAAATATAAATGGTCATTCCGAAAACCAATAGATTTTACATTATTGGTATTTTTTGAAAATGAATGTCTATTACAATATCATAGTGGAAAAATTAGAAAATAATGTTAATTTTAACATCACTTGTTCTTGATTATTATCAAATATAACGGATTTTCCTCTTATCAATGATCCTGAATTTTTTTAAACAGAGGGTGATTATAATTTCTTAGTAATACGATTTTAAAATCAAGGAGAGAAATATTGAAAATTCCATTATAACTAGTTTTATATATCAAAATATAATATATATATATATATATTTCAAAGATCACAATTTCTACTATTTTCACAATATTTCATCTGAAATCCCTTTTACATATCCTTTGAAAATATATATAATTTTGAAAACATTATTTGGAAAACACTTTTTCAATATACACTGGCCATAAAAATATTTTTAAATAATCCATTGAACAGTGTATTTAAAAATTACTTTTTAAAAATATAATATTATTCTAAATATTTATCACCTTGAAAAAATAATTTTGAGGATAGATTTTAAAAAATTTCTACAATTTAAAATATATTTTCTTTTAAAATTTTATAATTCCTTTGAAAATAATTACTCATTGAAAAGTCTTTTCATGATCAAATAATCCAATAATTTTTCATAATATATTATGTAAGATTAAAAAATCCCTAGATCCACAAGAAATAATAAAGGACTTTTTCACCTTCCCATTCTTGAAGGATGGGTTATATCCCCAATTCCCTATCATTTTTAAAAATTATAGGTCCATAAAAATATAAAACATATTTATATTTTCTTTTTTACTTACATATTGTTCACTGATATTTTTCAATTTAAAAACACGATAGTTAATTATTATTATATATAAAATTATATACATGTAGCCACTATTTGAATATAATTTCATAAATTTGGTACAACCATATCTTAGGAAAAATATACAATGACTACATGCATGTAATCTTGATGAATCAATTTTTAACATTCTTGTATTTAAAATTTCATTCATGAACATGTAAAATAAATATTAAAAGTACTTCCTAAAAATGAATAATTTATTCAATAAACAAGTTTATATATATAAATACATATACATATAATAATATATATGTATGATATTTCCCGAATAATCAATAATGTATGGCTTTAATTATGATACTTAACGACACATATCTAAATTGATATCATGAAATTATATGATTCCATTACATGCAATAATAGAATTTTTAAAAAATATTAATTACATAAATTGTAATATGATGATATTGGGTTTCACCGATATAAATAATCTTAAATTAATTATTTTTAAAATGATTAGTACATTTACATTAATATAAACATTGAAATGATGAATTATTTTGTACATTAAATATAATATATTTAAATCATTCAATAAAATCAATTTTTTTAACTAGTATAATAATTATACAATAATAATATATATTTTTAAATTATTAGAAATCCCTTATATAATTATAATCATTAAATAATAAACCATATAAATGAAAAAAATTAAAAATTAAAATAACATATATATGTTTATACTCAATTACATGAAAATTTATTTTAAAAACACATTGTTTATTAATGTAAATAAATTAAAATTTTAAAATAGTACACGTATATTTATTCGTGAATAGTGTGAAATTGAAAAATAATAATAAATATTTTGTAACTTTAATAAAATACTAAAACATTTTAGGTTCTTTATTATCTTTAGTTGACATGAACATGGTAGGAATAAAGGGTATATAGTTTTTTAGGGTTTCATTTTGGCAATTCCTCTTCAAATGATGGGGGTTCTCCTTGTGGAACGAACTACTAATATACATGTTCGGATACCCACAATTTATATCTGGAGAATGTGGGTTCCTCGATGGTATTATTTGATAAATATATCTTATGATCCTAGAATCCTAAAATGAGGAATTCAGAACTACTAGTTCATGTATAAATAACACTATGAAACTAGGGATAAAAATTGGAAAAATTAATGGATATTATTTTAAAATAGAAAAAATTAATTTAAATTCTGTTAAATATCTTCTATATAAAATATTCTAGTAAAATTATATTAGAATAATGAAGGTCTAACTGTGATCGAATCATAGTCATAGGTCAAACACTTAGTAAGTAGATTAATTGTCAAGTATTTTCACAATGGAAACAATTATCAGGGAATCACACTGTTAGACAAAATCCCTTTTTGGTGTTTCATTGTAGAGAAATATGACTAAAGAGATCTATCAATGGTGATGGATGGTCTAGCATTCAAGAGAAGGGATGAATTTTCCAGAGAAGAAGGTTGTGATGAAGAAGACAAATCAGGAGATTATATGGATGTGATAATTATGATCAGACAACTATGGTCAAAAAATAATTTTTTAAAATGAATGAATAATATAATTTTTTACCATGCTCCACATAAAATTTCACTTCATTTGAGCACTATAATATAATCTATGTGAGGTGTCCTAGATCCCAACCGTTGAGCTTGGTGTTCTTGGTCGGACCTCCTAGTGTGAGGAACATTCTCTGCATCTAGGTTGAAGGGATTGTCAATCAAAATTACGTGGTTGGGTTATTTTTTTTATGAAAATTATAAAATATATTTTATTATGTGAAAATTATATATGATATTAATTATCTTTAACATATTCAATTATTTGATTATCATATAATTTTAAGTTGACTCTTATTTTATATCTTATATTTATAACATCATATCTAAATTTACCGATTTTATACTGGTTTATCATTTTCATTTTTTAAAAAGGATTATTATCCAAATATTATCATTATTCTATATGATCGAGAAATTTACATACGTATGAATAATAATTATTATACTATATTCATTAATGTTAATAAAACTATTAATTTCATTTTAATGTAATTCGTAAATTATATATTGTTAATATGTGTTCATAATATTACATGATTACTCTTTCTAATAATTACCTCGTAGTGATAGTCAAATAGTTCATTTATAAAATTTCCAAAAATTAATATCATAATATTCATATAAAATTAGTTATTCATTAAAAAAAATATTAAATACATATAATATTTAAAACATGAGGTTTTTTTGAATAATTCTTATATAAATAATATTATATTTAGAATGGTTTTAAAATGAGAATAAATTTACTAAAATGATATTATTATATTAATATACATACTAAATCCTTAATAATGGTAATATTTTATCGTAATTTATATACAACATCTAAATAATTATCTGAATTTAATCTAAATTAATTTTTTAATTAATAATACATATCATGTAATAAAAATATATTAATGGAATAAATTCCAAGGAAGTCACATTCTATGACAGTTACGGCCTGGGATGTTTCTTGTTGATGATTTTTCCAAATAATCATTTATGTCAAACAGTTTCACTAAATTAGTGGCACCGGTCATGGTCTCACACCGAACTAGTGGAACCTATTATAGTGGTACTGCTGAAGGTGGCACCATGAGGGTGAACTATATCTTTTGATTCCCATTTTTGAAGACTATTAAGGCCCATTAATGATATCTAAAATCCACCATGTTTCAGGTTACCCTTGATTTACCAAAAACGTGTGGCTTTTCCTCTATGTCACTCCCTTTTTCCTGAACATTCTAGTTTCGAGCCTGTTGATGTTTTCCTCTATTTATAGGAAACCCTATAACATACAGCCATTATGGCCAGCTCTACAATGGGAATTATTAAATGAAAATTATTTCCATCAAGTGTAACCACCCAACCTTGTGGTGAAAGTACAATCCACCTTTAAAGCTGTTCAAAATTCTATATCTCGTAACTCGAGGATCTCACCTTTTTATCACATGGTATTTCCCTCTTTCATTATCTTGGATAGTTTCTTCCTCTTCTTGGTGCATTTGGAGTCTCCTTTCCTAAGGCATGTGGTGCGCCTATGTTGGAGTTTTTCTTCCTACCCTTGGAATCCTCGAATTTTATCTCCTCCAAGTCGTGCATCCCCAGTTATTGGCCTGAGGAGAAAAACATCGATCATTTATCATCAGGTAGGGGTTTTCTGTAGTCTCTCTTTACACTGTGTCATGCGGGGTAAGGGTATCCTTTGGTTTCTGTTGGTATGGATGACAAAAATTGTTAATGAAGATAATAAATGGACTTTTAAAGATTGATGGGGGGTGTGATCGATGTTTCTGCGGTATTTTTTATACTTGATTTTTTTGTGGTGAATTGTACAGGCTTATGACCACTGAAAATCATGGTTGTTGGAGGTCTTTTCTTGTGCACTAATGAACGTCTATTTTTATTGATATTTATATGATTGAATATACGTAACATGAAAAATGCTAAATGATGTAAACTCGGTTGATTAAATGGATTCCTAATGATTATGAATCCTTGTGTGATAACCTAAGTTAACCAAATTGAAAGATGGAACTCAATGGTTGGAATATTTTTCAAATTTTAAAACTCCATTGCTCTGTTTTGGTGATTTTTATGGTTGATACATTGGAAATGATGTGGATGGGGATAGAATCCACTATTGTGGTATAGTTGTTGGTTTTTGGATCCAAGGATGTGTGAGGCTTTATGGTGGGGAATTTTTTGGCTCCAGTATTTTGAGGGATCTCACAGATCTCCTTTGTTGTTATGACATTATAAGAGAACTGGGATTGATTCCTTAAATTACTGATTGGATGGTTTTCATGCCTTTCCATGTGGTTATGCCGGTTAGTTTCCCAGTACTCAAGAATTACATTAATGGAATCACTTGAATATGAAAACAAGAGTTGGTTTAATGGGGAATTGGTTTCCGTGAATAATTTGTGACTTGGATGTGGGTGTTGTATTTTTTTAAGATTGAATAGTAATGAGGGTGTTTGTGTATAGGTTGGTTTGGAACCCCTAGGATGGGATGAGTGCTTGTTACCAATATGTATATTTTTTTATGTTTCTCTATCACACACCATCCATGGTGAGAACTTCGTGACAAACAACCTGATTTCTTGGGGGAGGGTGCTTTTCCCAACACTTCTATGAGTGGATGGTTGTAAGATCTGTTTATTCTCCCATTCCAAAGTAGCCCAAGATTCTCTAGGCAGGCTTTGATGGCATGAGGTCCATTATAATCCCTAGATTCATGGGGCAGGGTACACGGTGGTGGGTGGCCCAGGTTTGTGTGGGTAGGTGGTTTCTCAATTGTCTTCGAGAGGAGAACCAGGTGTCTTTTGGCCTCGAAGTAGTTTTTTCGGCCCAGGTGTTTGTGGGAGTTGTTACATGTGGTTTTTGTGGCCATGTGTTTGTGGGAAGGACATCTAGTTGTGGTACCCAAGTGTGTGCGGGTAGGGGGATCGTAGTGGGATTGCGATGAGTATGTAGGGAGTGTTTTTATGCATAATATTCCTTCAATAACCAGTGGGAAAGTTGCGTGATGTATCCAAATATCGATGTGTTATTACTATTACCTTACATGACTTGAGTTATTTGGGGAGTGTGCGTTGGTGAGGTTGGGGTGGACAGTTTCCTTGTTATGTGCTATGGTTATAAATTTTTCTCACAAGGCATTATAATGGATCACCACGTGTGCCCGATAGATTTTGGTTATCCCTACTAAGTATATATGAATACTCACCCTACGCATATAAACTATTTTCGGGTTTCTTGGAGGACTTCGAGGATCGTGTAGAACCGTACGAGTTCGGACCTCAGGACAACTGCTGTTACTATATTTTTCATTTCATAAATAATTTTTTTGTGGTTTTCTTATACTTTTGTATAATTTACTTTTGGAAATGCTTCTGGGAATGGTTTGATTTTGTATTTACATTTACCTTTAGTTTCAGTATTGTCAGGATTTATTATCATATATCGTGATCCGACTAATTAAGATGGTTAATTCGTTCCATATTTTCTGTCATTCAATAACCTTGGTACTAGTCACCACTCAGGGACCTAATGAAGGTGGGTTTTTTGGGTCATTTTGTCTTCATCATCATAATGAAGGAACTTTCTGGCAATTTGTTGTTCCTTCTCTCATCTTGGTGACGTCGTGTCGTGACAGAATTGTATCAGAGGAGGTCGAGAGATAGGAAGGATTGCAGAGTTAGGAACAGTGAGTATTTTATGGGATGATATGGAAACAGTGTTAGGAAATCTTGGTGTGTGAAATAGGCCAAGGAAGACCATCAAACACTTGAGATTTTAGGGCTACCTGTGATCCGATGCAAGGAATCTTGTCCTACAGAATGACCAAGTGAGGTTACACTGATTGTAGGGTAGAGACCCTAGTAAAGGAACATGAATCATAATGAAATATGTTATTGTGTTTCTTGGTTATTTTGGGTACATAAAATGAATAATAAGTCTAAGGAAAAATTAAATCATCTTCTACACTACTTGGGCTTCGGAATTCCGTGTTTACCTTGCTGCAATGGCACCCGGAAGTTGACCACCAGTGGTCCCGGTGATGAATGCCCATGAGGTTGACATGGCTAATCGGAAGAGGAAAGACCGAGAGGTGGAGGTTGACTAGTGGGAGAGGACTCCCCGTGCATTTCAGTGGAATTCCCTCAGGAAATACAAGAGAAGCACCTCAGACATGGAAACAAAGAGTTGGCTTGAGGAGCTGGTGATAGCATTCATCTTAATTAGGGCTCCAATAGAGTACTGGGTTCCTCTAGCTGTAAGACAGATGTGGGGGGAAGCATGTTAATGGTGGACTCTCTACTAGGAGGAGAAGAGGGAGGCTTAGGTTGCATGTACTAACTTCGAGGAAGGGTTCCGGGAAGAATTCTTCTCTTCCACAATGAAGAATGAGAAGAGGCATGAGATGCTCTCACTCCATTAGAGGAGAATTCCAGTGAGGGAGTTGGGGATAATGATCAATGATCTCCTTATTTTCTCTCCAGACCATTTTCGAGATGAGGAGTCTTGGGCATGGCGTTTAGAGGAGGAACAATGACCATCTATTCAATATTTTGTTACTCCCTTCACCCTACCGATATACATTGAGGTCCAAAAGAAGGCTGATGTGGTGGAATGGATGCACATGTTGGGATGAATCCCTTGAGAGTGGATACTTTTTAGATCCTCAAAGGAGAAGGCAGTTACCAGCACGCCCCCAGTGTTAGGGCCTTCTAGGTTTTGACCACTAGAGAGTAGAGCCCATCTATTTCAGTTTCGATCTCCCAGTCCCCGCCCTTTACTCTTGGGCGCAGGACCAAGGTGAATCATCTGTGGGAGATATGGTCGCCTTTGGAATCAGTTCCTATACAGGGTGAAATACATTGGGGGTGTGTAGGTTCAGTGCCCACCTCATCAGTAGCAGCTTCCAGCCATCCCCATTCAGCAGCAGCAGCAGATGGGACGGTGAGCTCCTACTCCTCTTAGAGCAGACATGGCAGGAAGAGGCTGACCGCAAGGTGATCCTCAAGGACCTCGAGTAGGGCATGGTTGGGGATGTGGTCGACAGCCGAGAGGTAGATGATCTGGGCGTGGGCATTGGCACGCTGAAGAGGAAGCTGTTCCAGTAGGGATGAAAATCATTAGAGGTATGACCATGTTTTTTAGTTCTCATTCTTATAACTTGTTTGATAAAGAATATTTGGATTCCTTTCATACACCCATTCGGGCTCATGCTCTGGTCTTAAAAGCTTAGAGGCTTCCAGTTCCACTGATGTTGAGTATGCCAATCAGAGGATAGACAGACTTGTTTTATGTTTTTTGAGGGTGTAGACTGATGATAGGGCCACATAATTCTAGCGGGGATCTTCTACTGTTGTAGATACAACCATATAATTTCATCCTCAGCATCGAATGGCCATATTCTATAAATATTGTTATAAACTGTTTCTTATGAAGATTCATGTTCTCTAATGAGGATGGCCAGCATGTGTCTTTTGTAGCATAGCGGGGTTTCCAAGAAGGAAGTCAGTGGGTGGATCCCTCCATTTTTTGTTAGCTATGATGTTAGTGGTTTCGGTAGATGTAGAGATGTTGGATGTCATGTGGATATTCAGTGAGTTCCTGGACTTCTTCCCTGAATAAGTGTTGACTCTACCCCCTCAACGTGATATTGAGTTCGGGATAGACTTTTAACTAGGTGCCCATATGATTTCAATGCTTCCTTATCAGATGGAACCTTATGAGATGTCGGAGTTATAGATTCATATTGAAGATCTGATGAATAATGGTTTCTTCCAACCAATCGTGTCACTATGGGGTACTCTGATCATGTTCATGAAGAAGAAATATGGTGGTCTCAGGATATGAATAGACTACCAAAGACAGAACCAGATAACATTCATGAACCTTTACCTTCTCCCGAGGATAGACGGTCTCTTTGACCAGCTGAGGGGATTCGGTTGGTTCTCTGAGATCGATATGCACTCTGGCTTTCACCAGTTAAGCCTAAAGGACAGTGATATCCTGAATACTGCTTTTAGGTGTAGGTATGGGCAAGTTTTGTTCATTATAATGTCTTTTGTTGTTACGAATGCAACAATTATGTTCATGGGGCTCATGAACTCAGGTTTCCGCATAATTCTAGACTAGTTTTTCATTGTGTTCATCAATGACAGTTGAACCTACTCATGTTAGGAGGAGTAGCATACTAGTCACCTCAGGATGGTTTTGGAAATCCTTTGTCCCCACCAACACTATGTGAAGTATTCCAAGTGTATGTTCATGACACAGGAATTGAATTTCCTTGGACATGTGGTGTGTCAAAAAGGGGTAGTGATTTATCCGGTAAAGGATGAAGCGGTTATTTCTTGGGAAGTACCAAAGAATGTGATTGAGGTTCATATTTTTCTTGGACTAGAAGGAAAATATCAGAGGTATCTACCAAAATTCTCTTGATTTGCATCTCCCTAGAAATCATTCACTAGAAAGGATCAGGCCTTCGTGTGGAGTGAGCTGTGTCCGACAACATTCAACTATCTAAAATAAAGGCTTGTCAACACTCCAGTGCTCAATTTTCCAGAGGAAGGGCTATTGTATTAGATAATTTGTGATGCTACATGACTTGGCCTGGGGTGTGTTCTAATGCTGCATCCGGGAGTGATATCTTATGGGTCTTGGAAGTTACGTCCTCATGAGCATAACTATTCAACCCAAGAACTAGAGCATGTAGTGGTTGTTTTCGCGTTGAAGTTGGGGCAGAATGACCTCAACGGGGAGAACATTGTGGTATTCACATACCATAAGAGTTTGAGGCATATTTTTACACAACGGGACCTGAACATTCGGAAAAAAATGTGGGTGAAGTTTCTTCAGGATTACAACATGAAGATCTCTTAAACTGAAGGAAAGGGTAATATTGTGCCTGATTCCATGAGCAATAACTCACAGAGGTAATCTATTCAAATATATTTTTATACTTGGAAGGCAATGGATGAGTTCACCACCCAACACCAGGATGAATTGGTGGATGGTGGTAGAGGATGTATGTTTATAATGGTAGTGCAATCTTCTCTACTGCGGCGGGTGGAGGAGTCTCAGTGGGGAGACATAAAGAGTGATGTGATTCACAATCGGGTTAACCAAGACAATTCTCTGGATGTATGGTTGGATGATGGGTGTAATCAAGTGATGTTTCATGGGATTTTTTTCATCCCGGTGGAAATTAATAATAGATTTCTCGGTGTGATCGACAAATCACCCCTGACGGTGCAACCAAGAGTTTCCATGATGTACCAGGGCTTGAGGAGTCAGTTTTGGAGGCCCGGGTGAAATGGGAAATGGTGGAGTTCATGGAAATTTACCTGGTATGACAGCAGTTGAATGATAAACACCATGTTCTAGGAGGTCTGTTACAATCTTTAGATGTCCCTGATTTTAAGTGGGATTGCATTTTAGTGGATTTCCTCACAAGACTACGAAGGGTTCAAGGAGGTTGTGATGCTTTCTGGGTGGTGGTAGAATGATTGGAAAAATCATCTCAGGTCCTGGAAATCAAGGAGACAAGTGTAGTGTATTCCTTAGCATAGAGATATGTGGATGAGGAGATGTGGTTTCAAGGGGTTCTGAGTTTCATAGCCTCAGATCGGGATACCCAGTTTACCTCACAGGTCTAGAAGTGATTGCCACATGATTTTGGCACTCGGCTATGCCTCAACACTTCTTTACACCCCCGAAAAATGGAAAGATATTGAAAACCATCCATTCGATGGAGGATATGCTATGGGGGTGTGTTTGGTATTTTGGAAATCGTGGGTACGACACTTTCCTCTCGTAGATTTTTCCAACAATAATTTCTATCATTGTACCATTTTCATGGGTCCTTTTGATGCTTTGTATGAGAGGCAGTTTCGCTCACCCGGATGCTAGATAGAGGTGGGGGAATAAAGTTTTGATGGCCCAGATGTTTTTCAAATCATGATTTGGAAGATTCAACTTGTTCAAGAAAGGTTTAATGAAGCTCATGACTGACATAAGTCATATGTAGATAATAGGAAGAGACCCATGGATTTCAATGTAGGTGACCACATGTTCTTGATGGTCTCCCCTCGGTGTGGACAAGTGAGGTTCGACAGGGGGAGTAAGATTTCTCCCAGGTTTTTCGGACCATTAGTAGTGTTTCGGCGGGTTGGTGATGTGTCTTATCAGCATGTTCTACCACATACTCTTCTAAGAGTGCATGACGACTTCCATGTGTCTCAGCTCCGTCGGTATCTATATGATGATTCGCACTTCCTTGACTGGGGAAATCATGATATCAGAGATTATGAGATGTTCGTAGAGCGGATAGTGATGATAGAGGATCTAGAGGAAAAGGTGCTTCATGGAGGAACCATCCCCTTGGTTCGTGTGTTATGGAGGCATGGCAGGCTGGAGAAGAGTACCTGGGATTGGGAGGCAAAGATGTGCTCCCAGTACCCAATGATGTTTTGAGTTTTGTTCTGTTCTATTTCATACTTGTTTGTGATGTAGTACCAAACATTGTTAGCTATGAACTGGGATATTATTATTATTCTCTAAATATGATTGATGAGTAATGACAATGAGGAATGGAGGACTCGATCCCTAATCAGGACACTTTAGAGTTGATGCGATTAAACTCGTGCGGGTGAGTCAGGGCCACTCAATTGGGATAATATCTTGACATGGGGGGAATGGACTCCAAAATCCATATTTCTGGATAGTGACACCATTATATGATGTGTTCTTACATTAAGGATAGGTTTTCAAAGATTTCTATGTGGTTTACTCTTGAGGGGTATCTTTCGATGTGGGTTTTCGGACCACCTCTCTTTTCTTGTGTTCTAGTTTTAATTATTGAGGGTGAGAATGCTTTGAGAGGTATCTGATGTAGTGGCCCGAGCAGTTTCTCATTGAGGAGTTTTCAAAACACTCGGTTCCGTAACATGGTTTCACTAGAATGGTGGCACCAGTCATGGTCACACACTGAAATAGTGGTACTGCTGATGGTGGCACCGCATACGGTGGCACGATCACAGTCGCACACCAAAAAGTTCACATCACTGATGGTGGCACAATGAGGGTGGCACTGTGATGGTGGCACCATAACAGTCACACCATAATGGTCGCACATAAAATCAATGGAACCTCTCATGGTGGCACCATGAGGGCGGAACTATGAGCATGGCACTGCTTACAGTGTCTCACAAAACGGTGTCACTGTTTCCGTCACTTGCTTATTTTTCCAATTTCTGACTTTTTCCGCTCCTGTAACATATTTTATGATGTAAAAAAATGATTTAATGGCCCTTTTCAAAGAATTTTATGCTCCATTATTAATATATAAAATCCCCCACATTTTGGGCGAACCATGATTTACCAAAAATGTGTTTTTTTCCTCGGTGTCAAACCCTTTTTCACATAATTTCTAGTTTCGCGCCTATTGGCATTTTCCTCTGTTTAAAGGAAACCCATTATCTCACAACCATTATGGCCACCTTTCTAATTGTAATTATTAAATGAAATGTAATTCCATCACGTGTAACCACCCAACCATGTGTTGAAAGAATGACACACCTTTAAATCTAGTCAAAATTCATTATCTTGTAACTCGACAATCTCAACTTTTTATCGCATGGGATTTACTTATTTCTTTTTCATCACTGGTTTCTTCATTTTCTTGGTCAGTTTGGAGTCTCTTTTCTCAAGGAAGGTGGTGCGCCTATGCTGGAGTATTTATTACCACCCTTGGGGTCCCCGATGTTCCTCCCCTGCAAGTAATGCATCCCCAGTTATTGGTCGGAGAAGAGAATCATCGATCATTGATCATCATGTAGGGTTTTTACATAGTATCTGTTTACATTGTATCATGAGGGGTGGGTATCATATTTGTTATGTGGGGATTGATGAAACCAAATGAAAATGTAGATAATAAATGTACTTTTAATGAATTAAGGGGGGGGGGGTGTGATCGAAGTTTCTGTTGTACTCTTTATCCTTGATTTTGTGTCGTGAATTGTACCGTCTAGTTTCCAATGAAAATAATGGCTGTTGGGGGTGTTTTATTGTGAAATAATGAACTTTTTTTTCTAGATATTTATAAGATTGAATGGATGTAACATGGAAACTGATAAATCATGTAAACTCTGTTGATTAAATGGATACCAAATGAATAATAATCCTTGTGTGACCACCCCAGTTAACCAAACATAAAGACAGAACTGAATGATTGGAATAATTTTTTAATTTGAAAACTCACTTGATCTAATTCGGTGACATTTATGGTTGATCCTTGGGATGCGATGTGGATGGGGATGGAATCCTATGTGGTGGTGCAGTTGTTGGTTTTTGGATCTGAGGCCATGTGGGCTCGTATGGTGATTCTTTTATTGGTTCCAGTAGTTTGAGGGATCTCACAGAACCCTTTTTTTGATATGAAAATATAAGAGAACCAGGTGTGAATGAATGAATTAATGTTATGATTCATTCCTTTCCTTGGCTTGTGGATATGCCGGTTAGTTGCCTAATACAGAATAACTAATTTATTGAAATCACTTGAATATGAAAACAAGAGCAGGTTTAATGGGGAATTGGTTTCTGGGAATAAGTTGTGACTTGGTCACAGATATTGTGTTTTTTTATTAATGAATAGTAATGATGGTGTTTCTGTATTGGCTAGTTTGGAACTCCTTGTCCGGGATGAGTGTTTGTTACCTATATGTATAATAACATTTTTATGTTTCTTAGTTCCACCCCACCCAATTTGAGATCTTTGTCCTGAATACCACCATTTCATGGGAGTGGGTTTTTTTCCCAACACATCTATGAGTGGATGGTTATTATATCATTTTATTCTCCCTTTACTGAGTATCTGATGATTCTTCGAGAAGGTTGTGACGGTATGAGGTCCATTATAATCCAAATATTCTTTGGGTAGGGTGTGTGGTGGTGGTTGGCCCAGGTGTGTGCCGGAAGGTGGTTTACCAAGTGTCTTTGGAATGAGTCCCAGGTGTATTTGGGTGTGGAGGTAGTTTTTCTACCCTAGGTTCTTGCGGGCATGTTTATGTGTTGTTGTTGTGGACAATGTGTTTGCGGTCCAGATGTGTTGTTTTGGTAGCCTGGGTGTGTGCTGGTGGGGGGATGGCGCTAGGACTATGGTGAGAATGGCAGAAGAGGTTTGACATGTAAGATATCTTTAATCACCTCTGGGAAAGTGGCGTGAGGTACCCAAACATCGATGTGTTATTAATATTACCTTACCAGACTTTCATTATTTGGGTAGTGTTTCTTGGTGATGTTGGGGTGGGTAGTTTCCCTGCTAGGTGCTCTAGTTATCTCCTTTTATCACGGGGAAATGGAATTCCTCCCCACTTGTCCATGAGAGATTTGGGTTTCCGTACTCATTATACCAGTATACTCACCCTATGTATAATAAAAAATTTTAGCTTTCCATGAGGACTTCTAGGATCTTTCAGGACCCCATTAGTTGGACCTTGGGACAATATCTGTTTCTATTTTTTCGGTGGTACTTTTGTTTTTGGTTTTATTTTACTTTTGTAGCATTTAATTTTTGACATCCATGTGGTAATGGTTTGATTTTGGCATACTTTTACCTTCAGTTTAGTTGTTTTTGGGATTTACTATCTTATCCCTTAATCCTAATAAATAAAATGGTTAATGCCTTCCAGATTCCTTGTAATTCAATACTCTTGGTGTTAGTCGCCACTCTGGGACCTATTGATGGTGGGTTTCAGGTGTCATAAATCACATTCAACATGAAGAAGGAAGGGTCTAGATATCTATTGTCCCATCTCTCAGCTTGGTGAAGGTGGGTCATGGCAACGACCCTCCCCAATTAATGTATTGTCAACCTCAAAATTATTTTTTCATACTTTTGATAAATTTTGATATTCCATTTAAAAACTTTTGAAAACTTTGATTACAAGAATTCTATAATCTCCAAGGACACTTAATTACACCTGAGTTCAATATTTTATTTAAAACTCTTGGATTTTTCCTCAATATTATGTAACAATACAAATGTTTTACATAAACAATACACTTAAAAATATAACACTTTTTCAACCATACATTGTAATCTATAAATTTGACTAAATAATTACTCTAAAACCAATAATATATCCCTAAGTCCCTCACTTATAGTTTTGATAAAAAAAATTCCGTGTATATTTCTTTATAAAATAACGTAAAAATACAAAATCATTTAAACATCCAATATCTTATCCATTCTAGTATTTGTAGTTAAATGACTAATTTATTAAAATTAAAAATAAACATCTAATTTGAACATCACTTATGCTAGATCCTTATCTTTGCTAAAATCCTTTGAATCTTATAAATTATCATGAATATTTTTTGACCGTATAGGGTGTGTATAATATCTTTGTAATGGTTTTCTATAATATAGTGAATAACTTTATTGAAAATATCTTTCTGAAATCTACTTTGATATTTTTTTTCTTTATATCAAAATATTTATTTCCTAAATATAATTTCATGAATCTATAATTCATTAGGTTTTCAAAATTATATATTTTTTAAAAAAAATAATGTAAATTAAATGTACTTATAATTTTGAAAATTCCATTTTGATAAAAATACCAATATTATAGATTTAAAAATAATTTCAAAAAACCTTCTGAAAACATTATCTAGACATCAGTTTTTCAAAATGAAATAACATAAAATTATTTATCTTATTGAAGTAATGTTTTTTAAATAAATATATAATAAATTTTAATATACATATTGTTTTAAAATATTATTATAAATTTGAAAATAATTTTTTTTGAAAGGACATTTCATAATAAAATAATGTAGTGATTTATAAAAAAATATTATGAAAAACAAGGAAAACAAAATAGTGAAGAAACAAGAAACATTGAAGGTTGTCTAGGCCCACCATTTAGTTAGAGATAGGTTCTCTCTCTAATTCCCTACCATATTTAAAAATTTCTTGTTCAAAAAATTAATAAATCATTATGATCCTTCCTCTTTCACACACATATTATTCAATGTTTTTATCTCTTTAAAATATAGAAAATCATTATTTCATACATACACTCATATTCATATAAATATATATAATAACATTCATTGGAAATCACTAGATAAATTTTTCACAACCAAATCTTAGGACAAATGGACATTAAATACATGAATGTAATGTTCAAGAATGAATGATTAACATTCATATATTTATAACTTTCATTAATAAACTCATAAAAACAATTTTGAATGTAATTGAAATAATGGAACAATTTAATCAACTCACATGATTATATATATATACATATATATAGGTAAAAATTGTTAGGATTAATCAATAATGTATTTTCTGAATTTTTATCTTAATTGACATGTATATAATATGATAGCTTTAAATGAACTGATTCCTTTACATTAAATAATGGTATAATTAACGATTTTTTCATAACTAAAATAATACTTTGAAGATAAATGTATTCATGTACATAAATAATCTGAAATAATTTCTTTTGAAAATAGTTATTTCATTTACAGAACAATAAACATTAAAATAATAATGTCTACTTGTACATCAAATAGATATCTTGAAAACATGCCATAAAATCTTAAATTTAAATTAGTATAATAATTAACTATTCACAGAATTTATGTTTTAAAATAATTTAACTACCCTATATAATCATATGCATGTAACAAAAATTATTATAACTGAATGATCGTGAATATATAAATTAATATATATATATATATAATCCCTTTAATAAATATTAATTTTAAAAAATAATTATTTATTTAATTTTAAAAAATATTATTTGAAAATAATACATGTATATATATTCATGAAGAAAATGAAATCGAAAATAATATATAAAAATATGTATACACTCATACCTTAATGAAATCAAAACTTACCAGATTCTACCTCCCTGGTGTTCAAAAATTTGTTAGGATGGAAGGGAGAATAGAGGGAGGGGGTTCATCTTGGAAAGACCTCATCCATTGATGATGTGTTCTCATTGTGCATATACATTCCTGTATACAATTTTAGATTCCTATAAAATCATATAGAATAATGTAGGTTATTTAGAGTGATTCTACTGCGGATAATATCCAATTCTCCTATGAGTCTTAAATGTTGCATTTATTAAAACTAGTGCATGTACCTATAACCCAAATAAATGATAGTTAAAATAAGAAAAAATAAATCAATTTTATTTTAAAATTGAAAAACTAGAATTCAATTATGTTAACAGTTTTGTAATGTATCTTTTCATGATAATTCAGGAAGGGATAAGGGATATTATTGATCAAATTATAGACATATGATGAACACATAGGAAATAGGTTTAAGGTCTGATCATTTCATGATGGAAAAAATTTATCATGGTAAAACACTCACAGAAGAATAACTTTGGTTGGGTTTCCATTAAATGAACAGAGTTTGATGGGATCCATTGAGGGATAAGGGAGATATGATGTAAATAATAGGTGATGAACAGACAAGGGATGTAGGTGGTGAGGAACAATAGGACTCCGTAGATCGAACGGCTGTGATAAATCCAATCTGACTGCTACGATCAAAAGAATTCTTAAATTTGTGATCCTATATTTTATGATGGATTTTCATATATAATTCTAATTTGGGTGTGTTTTGGTTTATAAACTAAGATATCACTAATTACCAATAAAAATATTATAATGGGGCCATCTTAGAGTAGACTATATACAATATCCCAATAGGAATTTCACCCAAACTATACATAACCCAGGCCATATACCTGGGCCAGCAGGCATGTTATTCCTTGCTCTTCCTTTTACTTTGGTGACCTAGTTCCCTACCATAAATAATGATATTCTAGTTTGGACCTCCCCATGGGTTGAGGTAGCTCCCCTAATGGGTTGAAACGTTTGCTGAGCAACCATGATTCATTGGGAAATTTTTTTAATATAAATTAGAAAATATATATTATTGATCAAAAATTATATATGTTTTAAATTATATTTTTCCTATATATTTTTTTAGAAAATTTTATTACTTTAAATCAATTATTATGTAATTTATTTTATTTATAACATCGAAAAAACTCCCCCTTCTTAATTGTTTTTTCATTTTCCTTTGTTAAATAAGTTAAATATCAAAATATTATTATCATTATATATGATCCCAAAATTTAATTACATAAATTTAGTAATAAGTTTACTATATTTCAAAATTTAACTGAAATTTGGAAGTTCATTCTTACATAATTCACAAATTATATTTTTTATAATTAATTTCATATTACGACATCCTAATTATTTATAATATTAAAAACGTAGTGATACTCAAAAAGGGATTTTATAAGGACATAAAATTTTTGTTTTCATAAAATTCATATAAAATAGTTTTTTATAAAATAATATAATATTTTAAACACATATAATTTTAAAAACATTATTTTTTTAAATGTGTTGTTATGTAATGAATCATGCATTATTGGTTGTTTTTTTTCAAAATACATTTAATTAAAGGATATTAATATATTAGTTAAGTCCAATATTCCTTACTAAACTTAATATATTATCATAATTTATAAGAAAGTTGTAACGAATGTATGTTTATTATAAATTAAACATTATTATGTTTTAATTATAAAAAAATAACTTAATGTCCATTTATTTAATGCATAAATTATGGGGATGTTACATCAATGATTTTAAAAATTAATATATTATCATATCTAAGATGATAGAATGTATTGTTTTATGTTTGTAACATTATATTAGAATTACTTATACTTTGAATGTATGAGTAGATTTTATATTCCAAATTTATCCTATAATAATGGATTTATAGAAATCCTACAATATAGGTATTTATAAATATCCATATGTAAGTTATACTAAACTAAATCCATGATTGAAAACTAGAATATGGAGAGGGGTTTATTCCCAAACACATTGGAATACCAATAATAAAATATCAATAGTTACTATATGGCTTGATTGGTCCTCTCAAATGTATAATATATTATAGGATGATAGAAATTGATAATGTTCAAATCGTTATTCATTGATTTCATAACACTTCTATAGAAAATAATCATAATCCATGTTTTATGATAAGATATAACAAACTGTGCGATCTATAAAACCATACCAAATTATTAAAGTTAACATTCGAATGTATATCCGAAGAAAATATTTTATTGATTGTAATGACAAGTGAAGACATCAAAAGGAGGTCCAAAAAATTCCAGATATCATTATTTTCTTTATATTTATTGTGTCTTCAATGATAAAATATTTTCTGATACTTTCTTTTTTCCATTCCTGTATTAGTACATTTTGTAAAATTACATTATCCTTATCTTTATAATTCTTAATATGATAACATACCAATAATTGAGATACAATTTTCATAGATACCCATATCATAACATTTATATTGAAATATTTTCCCTGATTTCTAGGCCTCTTTAGTGTTTTATGATTAGTTCTGAATTTTGATCTATGAATTTGAACAAATTGCTCAATCAAAAAATCTAGTTCTGATTTTAGAAATACTATATTATTGAAAATTATAATTCCAATACAATAATGGTTCAACATAGGCCAATTAACTCCTTATTTTATAGTTCTACATATTTCAACTACCACTATTTAACACTCACGTTGATGAATGGTTGAACAGATGTCAATGGAAGATTTGATTTTCTCATAGTCTCATAATTTTCTGATCAATCTTCTTAAAATCCAAAAATAATGTAATTGTTTCAATCTTCATCGAGGAAAAATTTGCATGCTCCTTCTGAATCAATGCATCATCATACATATTCACCATTAATGAATGTTGATGTATTGAAAATATATATTATTAAATCATCCCCAACCATATCTATTTGAACATAATCAACTATTTATACAGGGATATATATATTTCATGATTTTATGATTATTATATATTTTAATAATCATTCATCATTATAAAAATACCTACATATTTCTAATTAAAATATTTTCATTGTTAACTCTAAATCATGATATGGGTGCTTTTTATCATTGAATTAATATCATCGTTATGTTTAATGATATCACTGTATATATATATAGGAGGAATAATCATCCTCTATTATTTGAAAAGTCACTCTATATATAAAACCCTTCATCATTATAAGGAAATGTGATCATAGAAAAATTAATCATCCATTTATTTAAATACTTAAAATTATCTTTAAATTTAGTCATCAAAATGATCATTGTACCCTTCTATGTAAATTTTTTTATTAGTTTAGATAGAAATAATTAACAATTATAAATGTGTCAATAGTATCTATAAAAAAACCATGGATCTTGGTTATCATGGTTAGTCTACGATGTTTTTAAATAACATAAATTTTCTATGGATCCACCAATGTATCCATTCATAAGATAATATAACCCCATAATGAAAATTAATGTTCCCAAAATTCACAGAGGGAAACATTAGAAGACAATATATCTACACTATTTTTCTTGATCACAATGATAAAATTATCATCATGATAATTATTTCAATTGGATAATATTAGAATATAGAATATAAAGGCTACTAGAAAATAACCAAGGTGATAACTAAATACTCATGATCTATTATTATAATAGGGGAATTGGATTATCCAAATTAAGTAAATATATATTCAAAAAAAATGATAACTCGTATTGAAATACCTATTAGTTGTATACATTATATTGTTATTAAATTGCTTACATTTTTATTAGAGATTAATCATGGAGTAATATTATGCCCCATATAATTAGTCAAATAAAGAATCGATATGGGGTATTAAGATATTTTTTCATTATAGTATGATTTCAATATTCTCAATAATCAATTCAATTAAACATTGAAAAATATTACATCTTATCAAAATGAATATATGCACTTGATGAGGAATCATTTAAGCATATAAATACATTATCCTTATTCTCTATGATATTCAAATTAAATGACATAATATATGTTGAGTCCATTGTATATGGACACTTTTTTGTATCTGTGGAACCATGTAAGATATCTATTTAAAAAACTACTTCAATATTTTGGGGAATAACATTATGAATTTTGGAAAAAAATTAATAATATTAGTGATAAATATAAAATACATAAATTTCTATTTTCTCTAATGAAATTTTAGAAAAATAAACCCCATGAATATGTATTAAGATCCCTAATAAGGGTGTAATTTCTTTAGTATGTTCATATTATAATATTCATATAGCTACCAAATCATTACAAACATATATATTAAATTATTTTAAATGAATAATTTTGTGAAAATTTATTAGTATTTTATTAGCTTAGTGTCTTTGGAAAAAAACATAATCTTATACCTTGTTGAATGATCAGCATCATCTCCCACAAATTCATTCCACAAGAGTACAAATACTTAAACCCTTTATTTATAACCTGTGGAAAGGAAATATAAGAAAGTGGATAGATTAGATTCTTAGTATGTGTTAACATGGGTGATATTTATGATTGAGGTCGAAATAAGGGTATGAGAACCTGATCGTAACATTATAAGATCATACCATTCAAGTAAATGATCATAATCAAGATTCAAGGAATACATATTGGTAGTTCATAAGACATGAATCATAAGGAAATTAAGTGAATATTATAATGACCCATGTTTTTATTGAATACTACAGTCCTTTTCTATTAATAATTTTGAATAAGATGTTAATTTTACATTAAATGGGTGGATTTTTTAGATAGCATACTCGATATGTAACAATAGGTTTCTAAGAAATCATACATTCCACAAAACATTGAGTAATACTGAAAAAATTATAATAATATTATTATTATCTTAAATGGTAGTTAACGACTAGACATTTCAATGGAGATAATGTATTGAATTAAATGATGTTTTAAATATGGTTTAAACATGTTTAATTAATAATTCCTTGGATAACAATTTTTTTATAATTGGAAATAAAAACCAATTTATTATAAAGGATGTGTTGTTATAAAAGCCTATTTAAAAAGTGAATAATTGTGTTTATAAAATCATATCACTTATTATTGATTTTTATTTAAGGAAAAATATGATTTATATATTAAATTCAATGTGTTTAATTCATCTTATATGTATTTTATATATTACATATTGGTAAATATATTTTTTGGTGTAAAAGTTGTATTTCTCAAAAAATGCAGTTTAAACGCCTTTTGATAGAGAACACTATTAAAATTTAGTTTTTGTTAATTTTATATTTTTATTTGAAAAAATATAATTATTATATTGAAACGCGACACCAAAATTTACGTGGATAATTTTTTGTTAATTTTCTGATAATGTTTTTTTGTAATGAATAGTGAAAATAATGTATTTTAATTCAAAAGTTTATTTTTATCTAAATTATTTATAGAGATAGATTGTAATATTAATTGTTTTTTATGTTTAATTTTAGAATTTTTTTATCATTTAATCCATTGATTAAAATTTGATTAAATTTCACAATTTAATTGGTCGTTATCACATCTCAATATTTTGTTGTTTTTACTTCTTAAAAACAAGCTTTTTGATTTTGACAACCTGAATTAATTGTAAATAAATTTATTAAAGTTATAAATTTATAATTTGTAATAATTGATTCCATATTTGGAATTTGGAGGTCCAAATTATGTAAATAAGTAACTTCTATTATTGTACGTTCTAAAAAGTAACTTCGGTAATTATTTTTATTTTCTATCCTTAAAGGGTAAATCTGGTAAATATGGGTAAAAATAAATATTATAATTATGTAAAAATACAATAAAACATCTCAAAATCATATTGTATGATATATTTCTATCCATGGACATCCTTAGGCCAAACCATTATAATTTGGCAGACACTTGGGTGTGAAAATTACATCTTATAATAATTAAATTAAATTAAAGAGAAATGTAACCTAAACATGTATCTTTTATACAAAAATTAATATATGTGGTTATATAACATATATATTTGACTATAAATAATAATTATATTTCTGTTAATATATCATGCATCATGGTATTTTATTTATAATTTTTAGACATTAAATAAATAAATTTATTTGTGACACAATGGTGATGGAGTACATACCTTATTAATGAATGATTCAAAAAAATTATATTATAAATGATAAAATAAATTTAATTTTGATTATTTCAATTACATAGACAAATTTTATGTATTATATTGACATGTTATATTTCATTTAATTCCTTTCAATCGAAGTAATCAAGTTCATATGAATTAAAAACATCATTTACTAAATTGTGTCGAAAGTGTCATCAATGTCTTTTTAAAACACATAATTTTTTAGGAAAGGATATAATAGTCATAAACATATATAAATAATCACAATGAACTATAATACATTAAAAATGACATTAATTGTCCAATAATTTTTCTATAGGCATTTTGGAGTTAATATATTTAGGATTTATTATGAAAATGAAAGAAGACATGACGAAATTTAATGGTTTTATCTTAGGGTTAATGCTAAAACATAAGGTTAATTTTAAACCAAACAAGTATAAAACATATATTTTGAGTTTTTTTTGACCCAAATGCATTTATCATTTACATAAAACAGTTTTGGCCCATTTAGAACCAAAAATAAATTTATAATAAAATAATATTTCAATACATTCTTAAAGTGACCATCTGTCCTCTTATTAAAAACCCCCACCACCTCCCAAGAGTCAAAACTCTAAAGCTGAATTACTGATCAAATTTCTGACCAAATAATCTAAAAACTTTTCTCCCTTCCTCCTATAATCCTTACCTTGTGATGAAGGCAATTCCAGAAAGAATTTTGGCTTAGAATAAAAGAATTTACCCAATTTAGACGTAATGTATTCTCTCAAGTTCATTTTTTTATTTAACTTCTCCATTCTCTATGATTTTCTTATTCATTGATTAGATAAAATACCAATACAGTAAAATAATATAATTTTTTTAATTTTAATAATTATAAATACACTTACACACATATCCATCTAATGGATATGGGCACACAATTTCTGTTGAGGGTGAACTACTGCCTCACGAAATGATGATTATTCAATTTTCACCTACCGCCACTCAAGGTGGATATTATGATAGAACTGTATTTATATATGATATATATTATATTTATATTTCTTTATAATACTATATTCTTTATTAACATGATTTCTTTTATGCTTTCCATAATGTGTAAATATGATAATTTCATTTGTTGAGTGAGGACTACCGCCTCCTCAAAGTGATATGACTCATTAATTCCATACATGGAAAGTATAAATGATGGAGTTAAAAACATAATTAAAATATATAAAATATTAGATTATACTGTAATTATAATATTCTAATGTATCATTACATTATCATTTCATTAAATATGAGAAATATGAATGTGACGTTAATGAGTACGTTCGACTTACTATCTCCATGAACAGTGTGTTTCATTTCTTATGACCAAATGATAGAGACTATTCTAAATACATTTATAATATATATAAATACATATATACTGGATATATATGATACATAAATAATGAATAATATTCTGTTGATGGTGGGATTTTGACTATATTAAAAATTTACATCAAAACGAGTTCATTTTCGACTCAATTAATGAATATAAACAAAACAATCGATATAATGTTAAATAATATTGAAATTTTTATAAAATGATGATAATTAACATAAAATTAATAATAAATTAGAAATATTTTCCTACGTAAGTCGAAATTAACCTATCATTATTATTTCGGAATATAAAGAACGAACGAGATAAGTCAGACTCAAGGTAAGAGGCAACGTCTCAATCTTATTTTACTAAGTCATATTTTGATTCATACAAGAACATTTTTAGAAATTGTATAAACCCCATTGAATAAAAATTCATCTAAAGTGAATCCTTTTGTATGAAGTGTTTTACTAAACGTCCAACATAATGTTTGTTTTGAAAGTACACAGTGGAAACGACCTTCTAGCCACTACGATCATTAATAGATATTTGGTTTCTTTAACAGTCTGTATTGTTTTTAGAAGGCAAATAAATATCATATAATATTTTTATGTATTTTCATGTTGAATTTTTTTTGAGAATGAATTTGTTTTGTTAATATATTGAAATGATATATTGTGATTGCAAAGTGGAAATGTTATCTTTTCATCATGCTTGTTTTATGACTATGGTATGGTTCATTGGAATAAATTACATATAAAGGTTGTTATAAGAAAAAATGAGGGTGGGTGAGCCTGAGATAGATATCAAATTCATTAGATAATGTAAAGGTGGTAAATTTTAATGTTTCTCCTAATTAATTTTTAGAATATATTGTGATGGTTATTATAAAAGTAAATCCATTTGTAGGTGTGATAAATACAATGTAAGTATGTTATTGTAATGGCCCTGATCTCTTCGGACCATTCCTTTGTCAAAAAGAAGGTCAAGAAGTGTTCTGGAGGGTAAAATGGACTTTTCCCACACTTTCTAGAATTTTGAAACTACACGCCATGTATTTTGATTACACGTTGTGTACCCCCTTTCCAGGTATACCCCGTGTTGAAGGCCATGTCCTTTCTGTGTGGAATAATGAGTGCACGCCGTGTGTCCAATAATACACGCCGTGTAGTCCGTCCCCGCGTACGCATTACCAGTCAATGACCATGTGCCATGTTGGAGCCATGACCTTGCCATGTGAAATTAATCGGTACATGCCATGTGTCCAATGTACTCACCATGTAGTCCATCCCCGCGTATGCGTTACCCTCAAACCATGTGTTGACCAGTCAACGGTCGCGGATCCGTGTTGGAAGCCGCATGGAGACCGTGTGAAATAACTGAGTACACGATGTGTACCATAAAGTACACTCCGTGTACTTTTGCTTTTCTCACCTATAAAAGTAGGGGTCCCCTCCTCCTTTCAAGTCACCCCTCTCCTCCCCTTTCCTCTGAGCAAAGTTCTCCCAAGAGACTCAAAGACTCTTTCCTCCATAACTTCTTCGTCCGAGATTTGATTTACGATCCATCCGCAGCCACGAGATCATAACGACGAGGCAGAACATCCATGATTGGATCTATTGTATTTCCTTCATCCTTTCTTTTCTGACATCCACCCAAGGAGGTTTTTTCGGGACTCGACAGAAGTGACGGATGCTGATGGATGTCTTCTAAAGTTGATTTGGGGGATCATTGCGATCAGAACCTATTGAGGTAGGGATCTTACCTTCGTCTCTCTAATTTGTGCAACATGCGGGGTGATGTACACTTGCTTACATGAAACACTTTTGAATCGGTTTAATAAAGATAATTACTGGCATATAATGGGTTTGGAAAGTTGCCATTGTTGTTACTTTATATCTTGTGATATTATGTTCTGAATTGAATGAGATTCTACCTACATAAAATCACTGTCGTTGGGGGACTTTGCTTACGCAATTAAATGTTTCCCTCTCCTTCTGGATTTTCTTATGGATGGAATCTTTGTGGAATGTTGAAATTGGTTAATCACGTAAATTTCACTGTTTAAAATCTGGAACCCTTGTGTGATCACCCCGGTTAAACAAAAACGGAATAATGAACATGTGGGTGTTGTCTTGGATACCTGGCATGTGATGGGGGTGTTTTGTGGTTGTTGTGGATAGGGTGAGCAGTGGGGTTGTAGTTGTCTTTGTTGTGGGTTGGTTAAAATGTTGTGTTGGTAACAGGCAGTGCGGCTGCGATAAGTGGTATTAAAGGGATAATTATGTATGGGTTTCGGTGCGGTTATGGTTATGGTGGTTGGCAGAGGGGCTGCGGGGATGATTGAATATGAACAGACTAGGGGCTGTAAATAATAAATAGAAATTGGAAGAGTTAATGAATGGTGGGTCATGGAAATGGAATGAGATTAATAATCAATGTTTTGGTTGGTTTATAAGAAGGGATTTGTTGTGCTGCATGTTTTTTCCGAACGTGATTTGTGGATGGCAGGGATATGTTTTACAAACTACTGATGTGGTTGGTTGTGGATAGTTTCCCAGTAGTTAAGGAACTAAATAAACTAATTCTGCTGAAACATGAAAACCTAAATGGGGTTGGGGTTGTTTGTTGTATGCATGCTTCGTAGTAGCAGTGTTGAGGCACGTGCTCAGTTTCACTGTTTAGAAGCCATAGGATGGGATGTGTGTCTGGTATATATATATATATCTATGTCTTTTGTGATTTATGGCACCCCACCCATGTTGATCACTTTGTGTCGAACACTCCCATTTCATGGGAGAGGGTGTTTTTCCCTTAGTTTCTATCTTCTCCATGCGCCTTCTCCCCTAGGCTGTGATGGCTTGAGGCGACCTTACACATAAGACTCTTTGGGTAGGTTTTGATTTGGTTGGCTTTAGGCCAAGACTCTTCGGGCAGGTTAAACTGTTTCCCAAGAATCTTAAGGATGAGGCCCATGTGTGTGCGTGTGGGAGATTTTGTTGTGAGGCCCAGGTGTGTGCCGGCGGGATATGTGGTTGTGAGGCCCAGGTGTGTGCAGGCGGGATATGTGGTAGTGAGGCCTATGTGTGTGCGGGCAGGGAGAGTGTAGCAGTGTCAGGACGTTCGCCGTTAGGAAGAGCAGCTAACTAAAGGGAAATGGTGTGGGGTACCAATTACTCTTGATTATTATATACTACTACCTATTGTTCTTGTGTTTTGGTGAGTGTAGCTGGTAAGGTTGGGTGGATAGAATTACTTGCTAGGTTTCTTCTGTTGTTCTCAATGGACATTAGGATGTCTCACCACTTGTGCACGAGAGCTTTAGGTTTCCCTACTGAGTATACTTGTATACTCACCCTACATTTACTTTCAGGTTTCCAGGAGGACTACCAGGGCCATGCGGGACCCTACTAGTCATAAAATTGGAGTTGTTGTAGTTTCTGTTCTCTTTTTCTGTCTCGGTATTGTACTTTGAGCATTCTTGTACTTGTACCTTGTTTTAAAATTATATAAGCATGCATGTGGGTTTGATGTGGGTTTATTTATATACACTTGTCATTTTTTTTGGTTGTTTAATTGTTCTATTTCTAGATCCTAAATAAATAAAAAGGGTAATGCCTCCCATATTTGTGAAAACTCATAACCTTGGTGCTAGTCGCCACCCCAGGGCCTACTGGAGGCGGGACTCGGGGGGTCATTATCTCACTTTAACCATTTCCAACTCAGGAGGGGCATCTTTGGTGGGAGGGGGTCGTGACAGAATGGTATCATAGGTGATGGTTGAGAGATCAGACGGAGTCTGAAGTTAGGCACACTGAGGATTGCATGGGATGTTAGGGTAACAATGTTTGTTAATCTTGGTGCGTGACATAGGCCAGGGAAGACTGGATAGGACACAGGATTTTGAAGGCCCCCCGTGATTCGATGCAAGGACTCTAAGCCTACCAAACGACCATGTGGGACTACATTGATTGCAGGGTAGTGACCCTAGGGAAGGTACATGCATCATCATGATTGTGTTTTTCTTGATTTGGGTGTTCTGGGAATGAAATTGAAATAAAATGATAAAATAAAACATTGAGCTTTTCCTTACTACTTGGGCTTAGGCGTTCCTTGTTTACCGTACAACTATGGCACCTGGACGTCGTCCCTGGGTGGCTCAGATGGCTGAGGCCCAGCAGATTCAGGCGGTCGATCATCTGAGGATTGACTGAGAGGAGGAAGATATCCAGTGGCAGAAGACTCTCCGTTCTTTCCAGCAGCAGACCCTCAATAAGTACGAGGGTAGTACTTCGGATACGAAGACGGAGGGGTGGCTTGATGAGCTAGGGATCACTTTTACCTTGATTAGTGCTCCGAGGGAGTACTGGGTTTCCCTATCAGTCAGTTAGTTGAGAGGTGCAGTGCGACAGTGGTGGACACTCTACATCGGAGAGAGGATAGAGGCAGAGGTTCCATGGGCTGAGTTTGAGAAGGAATTCGGGAGGAATTCCTTTCTTCCATGATCATGGTGGAGAAGCGGCAGTAGTTACTCTCCCTTCAGAAGGGGAGTATGTCAGTATGAGAGCTGGGGATCAAGTTCAAGGATCTATTGCGCTTTTCTCCAGATCACTTTCTGGATGAGGTGTCATGGATGAGACGTTTGGAAGAGGCTCTTCGTCCTTCACACCAGTATGGTGTCACCCCCTTCACCCTTCCGACGTACATGGTGGTACTAAAGAAGGTAGAGGTTGTAGAGAGGATGCACCCGCTGAGAGGTGAACCCCGAGAGGGGAACCATATAGGCTCGTTGAAGGGGAAAGTAGTCAGCACCAGGTCTCCTGAAACGGGACCATCCAGGTTCAAGCTAGTGGGGAGCATGCCCAAGCAATTCTAGTTCAGATATTTAGGTCCTCATACCATTTTCAAGAGCCCAGGAATGAGTTCTTTTTCTTGTGGAGGTTTCGGGCACGTTTAGAGTTGGTGCCCGACACGAGCTCAGTACGGTGGAGGTGGGCAGGTTCATCGCCCACCTCAGCAGCACCAGTTTCCGGCGAGGCCCTTCCAGCAGCAGCAAGACCATGCTCCTCCGAGGGCAGACTTTGAGAGAGGAGGTCGACCTCAGGGTGCTCCTCAGTGACCTCGACCAGGGCATGGTCGGGGAGGTGGACTACATCAGAATGGTAGTGGACCTGGGCGTGGACAGTTGCACGCAGCAGAGTTGACAGCTCCGGCAGGACCATAGGTGATGCGTGGTACGATTTGTTTGTTCAGCACTCTTGTTTCTTCTTTGTTCGATTCACGGGCTTCGCGCTTTTTGTTTCACCTAGTCTAGCCCATTCTTTGGGACTAGACGTAGAGAGACTTTCCGTACCACTGGTGCTGTGTACACTAGTTGGAGGCCATACCAGCGTATCTTGTGTTTTCTGGGGATTTGGGCTGACATTGGGACCACATCGATCTAGTGGGGACTTTCTTCTGTTACAGATGCAGCTATACGATGTCATCCTAGGCATTGACTGTTTGTTTTCTATTAGTGACGTTATCGACTGCTTCCAGAGAAGATTCGTGTTCTCTGATGTGGATGGGCAACGTGTAGCTTTGCTTGGTGAGAGGAGCTATCAAGTGGGAAGTCGGCATTTAGAGCCTCTCCTTTCCTTGTTAGGTGGGATCTCAGTGGTTCCAGCTGATAAAAAGATGATGGATGTCCCGAAGATTGTTGGGGAGTTCCTCGATGTTTTTCCTGAGTCGGTTGTGACTCTACCCCCCCCCCCCCCCCCCACCGACGTGACGTTGAGTTCGGGATAGACTTACACCTCGGTGCCTGTCCGATTTATATGGCCCCTTATCGGATGGCACCTTCGGAGTTACAGTAGTTGCAGATTCAGATTGACGATCTAATGGAGAAGTGTTTTGTTCGACCCAGCGTGTGACCATGGGGTGCTCTAGTTTTGTTCGTGAAGAAGGCAGATGGTGGTCTCAGGCTATGCATAGACTACCAAAGGATGAACCAGGTAACAGTCAAGAACCACTATCCCCTCCAAAGGATAGATGATCTCTTCGACCAACTGAGGGGAGCAGGTTGGTTTTCCAAGATTGATCTACGATCTGGATATCATCAGTTGAGTGTAAAAGACAGTGACATCTTGAAGACGGCTTTCAGGTGCAGGTATGGGCACTCTGAGTTTGTTGTGATGCCGTTTGGAGTTACGAATGCACCAGCTGTGTTCATCGGACTTATGAACATTGTCTTCTGGGAGTTTCTGGACCGGTTTGTCATTGTGTTTATCAATGACATCCTGATCTACTCATGGTCAGAGGAGGAGCACGTTGAGCATCTTAGTGCAGTCTTGGGAGTCCATCGACATCACCAGCTTTACTGGAAATTGACGAAGTGTAGGTTCTTGACACAAGAAGTAGACTTCCTTGGGCACGTGGTGTCTCAGCATGGAGTGTCAGTGGACCCGTCGAAGGTGGAAGCAGTTGATTCTTGGGTAGCACCCAAGAGCGTGGAAGAAGTTTGTAGTTTCCTCGGGTTAGCAGGTTACTATCGGAGGTTCGTTTCGAACTTCTACCGAGTTGCTACTCCATTGGTAGCTTTGACGAGGAAGAACCAGGTATTCCTCTGGAGCGAGTAGTGCCAGAAAGTTTTGACTACATGGAGGAGAAGTTGGTCAGTGATCTGGTACTCAGGTTGATATAGGAAGTGTTGTTGTATGAGGTATTTTGTGATACTTCTAGCCTTGGTCTGGGGTGCGTTCTGATGCAGAAGAAGGGATTGATCTATTATGGGTCTATGCAGTTACACCCTCACGAGCGAAACTATGCCACCCATGACCTAGAGCTTGCAGCAGTAGTGTTCGCACTGAATTTGTGGCGAACATACCTCTTTGGGGAGCGCTTTGTGGTCTTCTCAGATCAAAAGATCTTGCGTTATATCTTCTCCCAACGTGACATGAACTTACGGCAGCGGATATGGGTAGACTTTCTCCAAGACTATAACTTTGAAATCTCTTCACTGAAGGTAAGGGAAACGTTGTGGCTGATGCCCTGAGCAGGAAGTCGCATCAGGATGTAGTTCGGGAATCCACTGATGCTTGGAAGGCAATGGGAGAGTTGGCTGCCCTACACATGGATGCCAGGGTAGAAGGTGTTAGAGGCTGTTTGTTTCAGATGACGGTGCATTCCTCCTCGTTGAAGCAGGTGGAAGAGTCTCAGTGGGGGGACTCCGAAGTGGAAGTGATTCATGATCGTGTCGATCAGGGGAACACAGCAGAAAGATGGTCAGAGGACAGCCGACATCGAATGCTTTTACATGGAAGGTTGTTTGTTCTGAAGGCAATGCGTGAGGGAGTTCTCCATGAGTTCCATAGCTCAGCCTTGGCGGTACATCTAAGAGTTTTGAAAATGTACCGAGGCCTGAGGGAACCGTTTTGGTGGCCCGGGGTGAAATGTGAAGTGGCAGAGATTGTGGCTAAATGCCTAGTGTGTCAGAAAGTGAAGGATGAACACTGTGTTCCCAGTGGTTTGCTGCATCCTTTAGATGTCCCTAAGCGGAAGTGGGATGACATATCTGTGGACTTCATCACAAAACTACCCAGGGCTCAGGGTGGTTATGATGCTATCTGGGTAGTGATGGATCGAATGACGAAATCAGCTCACTTCTTAGAAATTAAGGAGTCAGGCCCGGTGAGTACCATAGCATAGAGGTACATAGATGAAGTTGTGTGGTTTCATGGAGTTCCATAGACTATCTTCACAGATTGGGATAATCGGTTTACCTCACGAGTCTGGAGGGGGTTACAACATGCTTTTGGCACCGAGCTACGCCTTAGCACTGCTTTCCACCCCCAGACCGATGGGCAGACGGAGCGGACTATCCAGACATTGGAGGACATGCTACGAGCATGCGTTCTAGATTTCTGAGGATCATGGGTACGACACTTGCCTTTTGTAGATTTTTCCTACAAAAACAGCGTCCATTCTACTATTGCCATGGCACCGTTTGAGGCTTTTTATGGGAGACCATGTCGTTCACCTATTTCTAGACAGAGGTTGGTGAAACAGGTGCTCTTGGGCCAGAGGTAGTGCATAGCACCATAGAGAAATTCCAGCTTGTACGTGAGAGGATGAAAGCGGCTCAGGACCGATATAATTCTTATTCTGATCCTAGGAGGAGGCCCTTGGAGATTCAGGTGGGAGATCATGTGTTCTTGAAGGTTTCCCCTCGACGGGGGAAGTGAAGGTTTGGGAAGGGGAGTAAGCTCTCACCTAGGTTCATCGGACCTTTTGAAGTGATGAGGCGAGTTGGTGAGGTGGAATATCAGTTATCCCTACCACCTCAGTTGGAGAAAGGTTGATGACGTCTTCCATGTTTCCCAGCATCTCGATTCTTACACAACAAATCCCACGTTATCGACTGGGGAGAGTTAGATATGGGAGACGACGCGACCTTCGAGGAATGACCAGTCAATATCTAGGATCATAAAGAGAAGGTTCTCCATGGATGAACCATTCCGTTGGTTCGTGTGTTGTGGAGGCATGGCGGCCTCGACGAGAGCACATGGGAGCAGGAGACCGAGATGCACGCTCAGTACCCGGAGTTGATTTGACTTGTGTATTCCATTGTTCTTCTAAGCTATGTGCTGATGTTGTACCATGTACATTTGATATATGGAATGCTTGGCATGTTGGTTGTGAGACCATTTGTTTCCTTGTTCCCTGGTATTGTGTAACATGTCCGGATGTGTAGGGAAAGGAAAAAAAATCTGACCCTTAATCGAGACGCATTAATGCAGATGCGATTGAACACGTGCGGGTGAGTTAGTGCCACCTAAAGCGGATAATATCTCAACCTAGGAGAAGGAATTTTTCCAAAAACCATGTGTTCGGGTAGTGAGTTGATTTTCTGGTGTTGGGGGTTAGTACGAGTTGAAAAAAAAGAAAAAAAATTCCTAATGTATGAAAGTGGGAATACCCATTTCTTATTCAAGACGCATTATTGAGGATGCAATTAAACCCATGAAGGTGAGTCAGTGCCGCCTAAAGCGGATAATATCTTGACATAGGAGAAGGAATTCCAAACACATATGATTAGGGTTGTTGGTTGGGTTCCTATAATAATGAGAACCCTAAGAGGTATCTTGTTGGGTTCTTCAGGGTTGTTTTTTCGAATTCTCGGGGATGAGAATGTTTTAAGAGGTATCTGATGTAATGACCCGGATCTCTCCGGCCCATTCCTTTGTCAAAAAGAAGGTCAAGAAGTGTTCTGGAGGGTAAAATGGAATTTTACCACACATTCCAGAATTTTTAAACTACACGCCATGTAGTTTGAGTACACGCTTTGTACCCCCTTGCCGGGTATACCCCGTGTTGAAGGTTGTGTCCTTGCTATGTGGAATAATGGGTGCACGTCGTGTGTCCAATACTACATGCCGTGTAGTCCTTCCCCACGTATGTGTTACCAGTCAACGATCGTGTTCCATGTTGGAGCCATGTCCTTGTCGTGTGCAATAAATGGGTACACGTCATGTGTCCAAACTACATGACGTGTAGTCCCTCCCCGCGTATGTGTTACCCTCAAACCGTGTGTTGACCAGTCATTGGCCGCGGAGCTGTGTTGGAAGCCGCGTGTAGACCGTGTGAAATAACTGAGTACACGCCGTGTACCATAAAGTACATGCCGTGTAATTTTTCATTTCTCGCATATAAAAGGAGGGGTCCCCTCCTCCTTTCAACTCACCCCTCTCCTCCCCTTTCCTCTGAGCAGAGTTCTCCCAAGAGACTCGAAGGCTCTTTCTTCCATATCTTCTTCGTCCAACCTCCGATTTACGTTCCGTCAGTGGCCACAGGATTGTAATGATGAGGTGGAACATCCGAGATTGGATCTGTTTCCTTTCCATTGCCCTTTCTTTTATGACATCCACCCGATTAGGTTTTTCCAGGACTCGACGGAAGTGACGGACGCAGACGGACATCTTCTAAAGTTGACCCGGGGGAGCGTTGCGATCAGAAGCTGTTGAGGTAGGGATCTTACCTTCATCTCTCTAATTTGTGCAACATGTAGGTTGGATATCCTATTGCTTATGTGAAACACATTTTAACCAGTTTAATAAAGATAATAACTGGCTTATAACGGGGTTGAGAAGTTGTGATTGTTGTTACTTTATATCCTATGATATTATGTCGTAAATTGAATGAGCTTCTACCTACTGAAAATCAAGGTCGTCAGGGGCCTTTTCTTATGCAATTAAATGATTCCCTCTCCTTATCGATTTTCATATAGATGGAAACTTTGTGGAATGTGGAAATTGGTTAATCAGGTAAAGTTGGCTGTTTAAAATATGGAACCCTTGTGTGATCACCCCGGTTAAACAAAAACGGAATAATGAACATGTGGGTGTTGTCTTGGATACGTGGCATGTGATTGGGGTGATTTGTGGGTTGTTGTGGATAGGGTGAGCAGTGGGGCTACGGTTGGATTGGTTGTGGGTTGGTGTAAAAGTTGTGTTGGTAATGGGAAGCAGGGCTATGATAAGTGGTATTAAAGGGATAATGATGTATGGGTTTTGGTGCGGTTGTGGTTATGGTGGTTGGCAGCGGGGCTACGGGGATGGTTTGAATATGAACATACTATGGGTTGTAAATAATAAATAAAAAGTGGAAGATTTAATGAATGGTGGGTCATGGAAATGGAACGAGATTAATAATCAATGGGTTGGTTGGTTGATGAGAAGGGATTTGTTGTGCTGCTTGTGTTTTCCTAACTTGATTTGTGGATGGTAGGGATAGGTTTTGCAAACGATTGATGTGGTTGGTTGTGGATAGAGGCCCAGTAGTTAAGGAACTAAATAAACTAATTCTGCTGAAACGTGAAAACCTAAGTGGGGATGGGGTTGTTTGTTGTATGCATGCTTCGTAGTAGAAGTGTCGAGGCACGTGCTCAGTTTCTCTGTTTAGAAGCCATAGGTTGGGTTGTGTGTTTGGTATATATATATCTGTATCTTTTGTGTTTTATCGCACCCCACCCATGTTGAGCACTTAGTGCCGAACACTCCCATTTCATGGGAGAGGGTGTTTTTCCCTTAGTTACTAGCTCCTTCCTGCTCCTTCTCCCCTAGGCTGTGATGGCTTGAGGTGACCTTACACCTAAGACTATTTAGGTAGGTTTCGATTGGGGTGTCTTTAGACCAAGAATCATTGGGAAGTTTCTACTATTTCCCAAGAATCATCGGGATGAGGCCCAGGTGTGTGCGGGTGGGATACGTGGTAGTGAGGCCCAGGTGTGTGCATGCAGGATACATGGTAGTGAGGCCCAGGTGTGTGCGGGCGGGGAGAGTGTGGCAGCGTCAGGACGTTCACCGTTAGGAAGAGCAGCTAACTAAAGGGAAATGGTGTGGGGTACCCAATACTATTGTTTCTTATATAATACTACCTATTGTGCTTGTGTTTTGGTGAGTGTGGCTGGTGAGGTTGGGTGGATATAATTCCTTGTTAGGTTTCTTCTGTTGTTCTCACGGGACATTAGGATGTCTCCCCACTTGTGCACGAGAGATTTAGGTTTCCCTACTATGTATACTTGTATGCTCACCCTACGTTTACTTTCAGGTTTCCAGGAGGACTACCAGGGCCGTGCAAGACCCTACTATTCAGACAGTTGGAGTTGTTACAGTTGATGTTCTCATGTTTTTGTTTGGTATTGTACATTGAGCATTCTTTTACTTGTACCGTGTTATAAAATTATTTAAGCATGAATGTGGGCGTGGTTTGGGTTTATTTATATACACATATTCTTTTCCTTTTTGGTGGTTGACTTGCCATTTTCCCGATCCTAAATAAATAAAAAGGGTAATGCCTCCCATATTTTTGAAAAGTCATACACTTGGTGCTAGTTTCCACCCCGAGGCCTAATCGAGGCGGGACACGGGGGTCATTATCTCCCTTTCAGCATTTCCAGCTCAAGAGGGGCATCTTTGGTGGGAGGGGGTCGTGACAGTTATGGATGTCAAAAGTTACCTATTTGATTTATGATTTCTTCTTTTGATTCAAAATATTATTATTTCATGAGGACTGTTTAAGAGCGTATGTTTTATGATTAAAAAAATTATTTCATTGAATTGAATGTAATTATGGAATTTTGTCTTCCTTCATTTTATTATATCCTTTACGAGTCTTTTTATTCTCATCTCATGTTTTTGAAATATATTAAATAGGGAATTAGTAAGGGAAAAATAGTGTATGATTTCAAGAATAATTTTATCAATAAAATAATTTATGTTTTTATTTTAGTGTTTTATTAATTTGAAAAAATTTAATATGGTAGAAGTGTCTATTTCTGTAATATTTTAAATGTAATATAATAGTTATGGCCAAATTCTTTAAAACTCTAATGATGAAAATATCCTCAATGTGAATCCATGTAAACTCTCGATCAAATAAAAATTAATGATTATGTAATGTTTATGTCTTGAGTCTTATTGTTGGAATCAATGGTCAGTTTATAAAACTTTAGAGGTTCAGGTGTTATATATGCATAAGTGAAACCACACTAATGGTTAACATAATTGAAATAGTCCTTTTTATATTAGATAAATTGAATTAGTTTAATATAACATGAATAAGTATATCCTCATTTTGACCCACCTCATAAGATTTTATATGAATATTTTACTAATATACTAATTGTAACCATTTTAATTGGAGTAAATGTCTTCATCTTGCAAGAACCAAATTAACAGTGGTTGTGGAGTAAAATGTTGTGGTTTTATAAATAACCAACTGAATAAAATAAAAGTTGCAATGAGAACTCTTGTTGTAATTCTAGACCAACTATCTTAAGTCATGATTGACCACTTGAACCTTGGTAAATTTTCTAAGGAAACATTTATGTGAGAAATGAATTCATATTGATGTTAAATTAATAATCATAATGGTTTGTATATTCCAAAACTTATGTGTGAAGGATGTGGAATAAAACATTGGGAAAATAATTCAATGGAATGGTAAAATGTTATAGATGTGGTAATGAAGGACATAAATAAATTACTTTCCCTATAAAAAGGATGTGTTCCGTTGAATACGGGAAAAGGAATGAATTTCATTCTGAGTGATCAATTGAGTATTTTATATGTGGAGTGCAAGGTCATTATAAAAATAGGTGTCCTACAAACAATGTTCAAGAATGGGATCATCTGGATAATTCAAATATATGTTTACCAATACCTAATGTCATTCCAATTGATTATGAGGAAACAAACAATTACCTCTGAGTGTTATGGATTATTTCTCAGATCTTATTTTGACATTATTGAATCTTATGAAATTTTGATCATTTATTATTATAAGAATCAAGTATAAAAGAATAGGAAGAAAAATATGTATCATGGATCATTAATAATGTTCGATGATTAAGATGTCTAAATTTTAGTAATTGAAGAGTTATGTCAGATCTATGGATGATAATATTTTTAAATATATTAATAATGGGATTACATTAGAAGGCATCTAGTATTTGTAACCCATATTTTAAATGCATGTTTTCAAAACTATTACTATATTTTTTAATCAATGGCTAAAATAATTTAAAAAAACTATGAAATAATCTAAGAAAAACTCCAATAAATATTAAATATGATCTGAAAATATACTTACCATGAACCTATAAAATGTACCTCGAGCATTACACAATAAAAGTGGAACAATTTTGAATGAAACGTTTCGAAAGGGACAAGAAAAAAAGTCTTATCCTGATCCCCAGGAGCAATAGATACCTAGATGTAACCTGAAAATACATCCAAACATACATAATGAGTTATCCCTACCATTCTCTCAAACATGTGGTTAATCAAGGGGATGTGTAAATGATATTTTCTTATGACCTGATTCATCTTCCAAAAATATATGCACACTCTACATTTATTCATAATTCAAATAGAGATTTATTCATTCATGGCATTCCTCACAACAATTAGGACTATTATTTTGAACTACCTAGATGGGCCTAACCCTTTTCGAATCCAAGACGAGATAGATGATTCGAAAATCGAAGACCTTCTCAGACTACATCTTCTAAACCTCCATTAGGGTGGGGTTCATCTTCCTTTGGGGTTGTCTGATAGGTTTCTAATATCGCTAAATAATAATACTAAATGAGCATATTTTTGGGATAATTCCTGGGGTATCACATAAAAGCCACCACTTTTCCTATATAATATATCCCAAAAGCTGAATCAATGATATTTCATGGTTTTCAGAAAAATTATTAGAAATTATTACTAATAATTTCTCTCCCTCCAAAATAAAAATTTATATTAAATTAGTGGGGATTTTTTTAATACAAATTTAGGGGACTAGTTAAGGGATGAAATTTTTTTTTGCTATTCCACACTTCAAAAAAATGGATATCCTACACAAAAGGCATAATATCTTCATCTTTATCATTAAAACAATCATCAATGAAATTATATTTTACCTCTTATTTTGACATGAAATTTTAATATTTATGAGTTTTGAATACTAATGTTAAATGATATTTTCAATAAATAATTCTCTTTTAAGGGTTATAATTCATTGAACATACCATATTCTTCAAAAAGATTAGTAAAAACCTCATGTGAGAGTGAAACGAGGGAGTTATCCTCTTATGGGTGCCTCACGAACTCAGAAACATTGATGTGGGTAGTGTTATCTCACAACTCCATTGTGAGAGTCCCTTCATGGACATTTATGATATTTTTAGATATTTATATGAATGACCTTCCATAATGGATTGGTGAGTGTTATTGTAACCTATCATCTTCCATATTTAGAACATATGAACAAGTTGGGAATAAGACATCTTTGATATCCCAAACACATCCAATATAACTTCTACTAGGAAAAATTGGGATCCATTTGCAAGATGGACCACTACTCTTGTGGTCATCAAGTGTCTAATCTACAAATAAGCGTATATTGAGTGAGTTAATAAATTAATTTGAGAAATTATATCAAACATATAATTAGATAAATGTAAAGATCTAATGCATCATGGAATGGAAATGTCCCTGAATCATGGAATTTGGTTTAAAATTATGGGGTGATATGGGATGAAAAACTCATTCAAAAGATGATCCGCTCATTCCCTTGAAGTATCATATTCGTGGTGAAAGCATCCTTAAAAAAGTTAGCATTCATTGTATTTTTTTAGGGAATCATGTTTTGGGATATTGATTTCAACTTTCTCGAAGGTGTCCTAAATTTCATTTTGAAGTGCTTCTTCCTACAACCACTTTGATTCAATCATACATGATGGAAATGGTTGGGAAAGTATTTCATCTATATTTGTTTCCATTGAAATTGGGTGTATTTTCTCTTCTTCCATTGAATATTCTATTCATAATCACATTTCTTCTCTTCTTCATAGTGAAAATTCATATAATTTTCATCATTTACAACATCATTATCTTTAACTCAAGTGGTATTGTATTTGGTCCATGGGATAGTGGCGGTTGAAGTTCTATTATTCTATTTATTTTTATTATTTTGAAAATATCATTTTTGTTTGATACTGTTTTTTATGGGTGTTTTCTTTGGTTTTTGGTTAGTAATTCGATGGTACTTTTGGAAACGTTGGAGAAATATTTAACTATGAAATTAATCCCCTCAAACTAATATTTTTTCCGTTAGGTTGTATTTATAAGTTGTTCACTTGTGGATGGATTCTCATTGTGTCTCTGGGAAGTGGGTGATTTTTGGTAAGAAGTATGGTAATATAAGAGATGTTTTTTGAAATTTTGGTGGTTTATGGAATTGATTTTGGAGTATTATGTTAGGGAACTAATTTTGGTATGGGGATCTGTCTAGATTCTAATGATTTCCAAATCCATATTAGAATTTTAAAAGGATCTATCCATCCTTAACTTTTTTGAAATTACCTTTGATGAATGGATTCTATACAACATTCAATTCCCTTTATTTCAGCACACTATTCAGTGAAATGATCAGGCAATGAGCATAAACCGAATACATTAGTCAGTGCATGTTGGTCACCAAATTGTTTCAAGTGCATTTTTCTCAATATAATATTGAGCTCTTCAATAATATATTCTAATAATGGTGATGGGTGAGACATTCTTACCTCATGAATTAATCCTCTGCTCATACGTATTATACCAAATAGTTGAATGTTTTTTAAAATTTCTCAATCAAGTCCTTCTATTCTTTTGGTGGATTTTAACTAAATTCAACCCCAAATTATACGTCTATATGGTTTCTATAATTTTCAATAAGACTTGATTAAATAAGACATTAATGTGATTCTCCAAAATTTCTTTATTTTGGAAGCTTTTATATAGCTTATTATATCTCTCCCAGTACTCGTAAAGGGTTTCTCAAGATAACTATCTGATAGAATAAATATCCTTTCTAATGGTGATTATAATAGTGGTCACGAAGAATATTTTTAAGAATTATCATTCTGTGTAATTACAAACATTCAAATATCATTTTTGTAATCCTTAAAAACATTATATGGATGATCTTTCTAATTAAAATGGGAATTCCTTTAATAGTACAAGTTCCTCAGTTACATGTTGGGGTCTAAATGTAGAGATGAAATGTGTGAACTATTTAATATAATTTTTTGGGTCATTATCTACCAAGACACAAATTATTTGGAGGAATGTAATAATGTTAGGATTCATCTCAAAATCATTTTTTAAAACATGCATGGAAATTTGTTAATTTTGATTAAAAAAATATGGTTCAAAAAGGTCTCTAAGTGTTTGGTTTGGATTTCCAGCTTTAATAACTTCCTCAGAGTGAAAATGTGAAGTTTCACATAACTATACAAGAGAAATTTCATCAAATTAAGATTTCAGATTAATTTCACTATGCTTATTGATCTTTTTTTTTCAATTTTAGGATATATGGAGTAAGGTTTAGGGATTTTACTTCTATTCATGCAATGTACGAAAATAAATATTGTCACTACCTCCCCAAAAACACCACCATGTTTTGATATGTTCCAATCTTGGTGTGTGGTAAAAACAATATTTACAAAGTTAAAATGTAGGAGAGAAATTTATATATGTTTTATATGGAGTGTAGAAGATAATAAATAAGCTCTCAACATAAAAGTAGAAAAATAAGTGAGGTTTTATAAATTTTTTTATTTTGAGAAGACAAGAATGAAACTAAATAAATGAATGAAATTAAGATCAAAATTTTAAAATGTGTGATTGAAAACTATTATATGAGATGGTGATTATGTCATTTTTGGTTCACCAATTTCAATTCTATCAAAGTTATAATTATCCAATTCTCTTATATTAAGTAGATAAAAGTTATAATCCACAATCTTTTATTCAAAATCCCTTGGAAAAATAATAATTTTGAGAATAATCCATACTAAAATATCATATGGGTATACACCCCTTAAAAATTGTAATATATTTATAGAAAATAACCCCATATCGAAAAAGATTATTCCCAAACCAGTATTCTTTATCCCAAAAAAATCAGGAACATTCACTACTCCTCACACGCATACTAGTGATCACAGGTTACATAACCACTAATAACTGATCTATTCCATCATATATTGACCAGATATTAGACGAGAGTAAATTTGATCATTCATAAAATGAATAAAAATAACATAATCTATTATCCATTACAATCACATGTGATAATAAGAAATTTTATAGAGAATTGAATCATATTTCTTAAAAGGAAAAATATTTATCTGAAAAAATTAACTAAAATAACACATTTGTTACAGAATAGAAAACATATACTTCCCTAGTTACATAGAAGATTAACCCATCATGGTAAGGGTAGTTGTGAGTAAGGGGTAAGAATAACTCATTACAAAACTAAGAAGAATAAATGAGGGTAAAAAATGAAAATAAAATTTTCTCCCCCAGAATTATTCTGCCAGAAATTTACTTTTGTTTATCCGAACAGCTAACTGAAACTCATTAGTAACTCAAGAATAAATATAGTTGGAATTATTTTTCATATTAACCCACAAAATTTCAATGTCATTGACGGGGATTAAGAAATTATATGTGTCACAACCCGTCCTCGAGGCCCGTGTCGTGACTAGCCCAATCCCGCCTTCCATAGGCCAGGGGCTGGCGACTAGCACCAAAGGCGTAAATCCCGATAACTGGGAAGGCATTGCCTTTATAAAAGAAAACAAGCACCACATAGTAAGAAAGCGAAAAAAAAGTAAACACTAAGTACAAGAGAAGTGCTGAAAAGTAAATGGGCCAGAATACAAACCCAAAAGAATGTACAACTACAACTGAACAAGTACAACAGAAAAGATAACAGTTGGAAGGATGAAAGCGGCTCCTGGGTCGTCCTCATCGGATCCTACCTGAAGGGTAGGTACAGATGGCGTAGCTCCTGGTCGTCCACAACGGATCCTACCTAAATGGTAGGTACAGATATCCTCCTCCACGCTCTCGCCCGTCAACCTCTTCTGTGTGTCGTCTCGTCATGTAGTCCACCTCCGGGTACTGACTAGTCGTGTAGTCCACCTCCGGGTACTGACTCGTCGTGTAGTCCACCTCCGGGTACTGTCCAGTCCTTGAACACTCGGTCTCCGTCAGCACTGCCCGTCGTCTGCAACCAACACAATGAGGTGTGGGCATAGCCCATGCAGGGGTGAGTATAACGATACTCAGTAGGGACCCCGAGACCCTCAAGGTCTAACTAAACCAACAAGGTTAACCACAAATAAGATCTCAAAAGATAACCTCTACTTAGGTATATGCACATATATATACCTAAGTTATCATGTAACCCATCTCAATCCTGAGGAAACACAAGGATTGTGAAATCAACGGATAACCACTACCCAGGTATATGCCCATACATATACATATGTTATCAAGTGACCCATCTCAATCATGAGGTAAACACAAAGGTCAAAAGATTCATCTCAAAACAGGATTTTCATTTAACGAAACCGTAACTGCTGAAGAGCTCTGTCTCTGGAGTGTACAGTGGTCCTGTCATGACTCCGAGGTACTTCTCACTAACCTAAGACTGCTGAAGTACTCCTCCTGTCGAGTACCGCGGGTCTGCGGCCAACTACCAGGCGCTCCGTCCGCTGAGGGACTATCGCCAAATACCGGGCGCTCTGCCTATTAGCCTACAGAGGTACTCCTCCGGTCGAGTACCATGGGTCTACTGCCAACTACCAGGCGCTCCATCCGCCGTGGTCCTGCCGCCAAAAACCGGGCGCTCCGTCCAATGGGCTAGTCAAATCACTCCAAGTCGAGTCGGTCAAGCAGTCGTCAGGTCTCAATCGTCTACACGGTCTCCGCACTCCGCTCGCTCGTCTCTGGGAGGGTCCGCTCCACGAGCTACAGGTCGATACTCTAAGTATGTCAAGTCCCATGAAGAAGTATCTCAAATGACCACCTCGTCATAGCGGTCTCAACGCAACAGTCGACGCGTCAAACGGATGCCCGTTCTATGAGTTATTAGCCTTTTTTTCCCCAGGGACCGGTTGGTTTCGTGTGCGAACCAGTCCGGCCGTAACTCAACTATACCCCGAACACTCATAGGGTATACACATAGGGACCGTTTCTCAACGTGATCACCAACGCCGCTGACGGTTCGTCAAACGGACGACTGGTCTGAAAGATATCATCGTTCACTGTTCCAGGGGCACGGTTGGATTTCGGGCACAATCCAACCCGGCTATAACCCAACTGCATCCAAAACTCGGGCGAAGGATGCCAAATGTTCCGTATCGTCAACAGGAACGCAACGCAACAGACGACGCGTCAATCGGACGCCCAGTCTGGAAGTTATTGGCTTTTCTTCCTGGGGTCCTGGTTGGTTTTTAACTTAAAACCAACCCGACTGTACTCCAAATGCGTCCAAACCTAGAGCAGAGTAAGCCAAAAGATCCGTCTCCCTTAGAGGAATCCATCAAAGTTGACGACATGTCAATCGGACGTCCGTAGCTCATGATATGAGTGTTTCCACTCCAAGGGCCCGGTTGGTTTCGTGTATGAACCAACCCGGCTAAACCAAAAGTAATCCGAAACCTTGAGTGCGATACACCAAAACGAACGTCTTGATCCAAGAATCGTGTTACCGCTGACGGCGCGTCGTTCGGAGGCACGTAGCTCAAGTTACTGGAAAATGACCGAAAACGGTCCGAAGACGGGGGGTCTGGGCCCGGGCCGGCCCGGCCCGAACCCCACCCCCCCCCCCCCCCCCGGGGTCAGACGAACCGGTCGACCCGACCCAGTCCGACTCGGATGGACCTGGTCCGGTCAGGTGAGGGCGCGGCCCGGCCGGTCGGACCGGCCTGGCTCGGCTCGGCCGAGTGGCCGAGTGCCGCGGGGCGCTGCCCCCGCGTTTTGTAGGTGCCGCGGCCCTCGAAGGGCCGCGCTGTCAAGCAGACGCGGCTTATGCCGCATCCCATGCGGGCTTGCTAGACCCGCGCGGCCGTGGATCCAATGGACGACGCCGCCGCGGCTGAAGCCGCGGTGGCCCTATCCGGCGGCACGCCAGGGCGCCGCCGGCAGCTTCCACGGGCTACCGGAGTTGCTCCTGTGGTCCGTTTTCCTTCCCGTCTGCACCGTTGCCCCTCCCGGGTTCCGTTCTTCACTAAGGGATCATCAAAATTCCCTTGAGTCATGTTTTGTCGTCTCCTGCCAAATCCGCACAACCAAGAAGAACGACGGAGGGTTTTCGGGCCGTGTTCATTTGGCCCACACCCTCCACGTTAGATAAAAACAACGGGAGAAATTATTCAACACATGAACCAACAATTTTAATAAAATAAAATTGTTCATATGAATCTAGTTCTTTAAATTTTTAAGAAAAGTTCCCGGGCATATAAAAGAATTATTCAAAACAACCCCTACCTCGTCAAGTCGTCGCACGCGGGTTCTTCGCAGATTTGATCACTGTGAAAGGAGGCGATCGTCGCGTCGTGGAAGGCGCCGCGTCGTCGCGGAAGGGCGTCGCGTCGTCGCGGAATACGGTGCACGTCGACGAACTCTGAGGTTCAAGAACAACAGATTTAATTTTAATAATTAAATATGTGCGTTGTTAAAAACCACAAAGCAGTTTAAAAAGAAACCTGAAATCTCTTACCTCAAACAGATGATCGAAGATTTCGTTGCGGACGAAGGAACGTCGCAGAAGAACGTTGCGGAAGAGGAAACGTCGGTGTCGCGGCACACGGCATCACGTCGTCGATTTCCGCAGTTCGGCGTTCTTCATCAGAGGCAGGCGTTCTTCACGTTCTTCGCGTTCTTCGCGTTCTTCGCGAAGAAGGGTGAAGTCACAAGAGTTCTGTCAAAATCCACCCTACGTGAAATCCTCAAGATGTGGCGTTGGTCTTATTTTATTACTACGCCAACGGATTTCAAACCGGTTAAGAAACGAAAAACAGATAAGTAAGGACCCATTAATTCGTAGAATTAATTCAACGAAAAAACCGCCCAAATAACTCAATGATGAAAACCGCCCAATTAATTGGTGAGTTAAGAAATTAAGAAAACGCGTCAGTTGACTTTCATAATGATGGGTTTTCGCAGGAGCGTTACTTAGCGAAAAAAAAACGGTGGGGCTCGTGCGGGCCCCACCTCACAAATATCCTACCAAGAGGGTAGGATATTTCTGGATAGCACCCTATCCGCATCGACTCAGCTCAAGCTACTTTAAGTGGCTTTAAGTGGCTTCCAAGCGGCTTAAGTGAAATAAAATAAATTTTTTCGAACAATTTATTTTATTTCTTAACATTAACCCCAAAATTTAAAAACCACACCCGAGAAAACGCAACTCCGGAAGAGGCGTTTCTATGAAATTACCGGCGATGTGATTCCATCGATGCCCTCAGAATTTGACTCTGAGCACCGGTTCAAATGATATAAAAACCCGCTCGTCCGTTCACTGAACGTACCCGAGCCAAACGTCAGAAAATGATTCCGGGCACACCGGGCCTCAGAATCAAGTGCCGTCAGAAACTGCGGTCTTGTAAAATTCCAAAGAAAATTAAGAAAAATATTTCCTTGGAATATACATGTCTTTTCAATTCTCCCACCACAGGGCTTTACGTCCCCGTAAAGTTTCACCACAAACATAGGGATACAAAGGCAGTACTGAGCACGCATCTGAGCCTTCCGCTCCCATGTGCTCAACTGGAGGTTCCCATGCTTCCAAAGAAAGTGCACAAGAGGAAACGACTATCCTACTAGGATCCACTTCTGTCGATCCTCGATCCCCACAGGAACCTCCATAGAAGTCACCTCATCGCCACCGTCCAGCTCTTTATGGTCGATGATATACGGAGGGTCGAGCACGTATCTCCTCAGTTGGGATACGTGGAAAACGTCGTCCACCTAGTTCAACTGAAGTGGATGGGTCAAGCGGTAAAACACCTCGCCTACCTAGATGAGGACCTAGAAAGGTCCGTTGAACCTCAGAGATAACTTGCCTCCCTGGCAACATCTCTGTAATCCTCGTCATGGTGAGACTCGTATAAGGATGTGACGGTCATCCTCGAACTCTAGAGGCCTCCATGTCCTGTCAGAATAAGGCTTCTGTCGGCCCGTTGCCGTCCTCATCCGCTCTTGGATGACCCTGACCTACTCTAGTCTCACAAGAGCTTCTATGATTTCTTCATTACCGATAATAGAAATCCGGTCTCATCCCCTGGATGAACGACATTTGTTGCCTAATATAGTCAATCCTGACATGAATGATGCATTCATTCCATGGATGACGTCGTAAGGCCTCAACGTAACTACCAAGAGATCCAACTGTCACTCTCACCTCCAAGGGTCGAGTCACACTGTCGGCATCAGTGTGTGGTCACTAGGTCTCCTTCAGTAGAAAACTCTAATGTGAGGGTCAAGTCAACAGTCTTAACCGGGACCACTCAGTATCAACCAAAAAAAGGACAGGAAAGAAAAAATTACAAAGATAAGTGTATTTTCATTATTGCAGCTCATAGTACAAAGACACAAAGCAACTACAGACAAAAATCAACAAAACTAGAAGCAACAAGATTAATAGCCTTCAGGTCGGAAGCTAGACCCACACCTGTTCATATGCTTCCAGAGCTCCATGACCATAGGCCTCAGCTGCCTGAAGCTGAGCTCTCCCATGTCCTCCTGTCCCCTGCGGTCGGGGTGGGCCTCCTGGCGGTGGTGGTGGTAACATCCTGAAGCGTCTTCCACCTCCAGCTACACGGCCAGCTCCTCTGTCATGGCCGCCTGCTCCTTGCAGTCCGCCCTGATCGAACCTCTGCCTCTACCTCAGAGGTTCTTCATTTAACTGCTGGTTGCATGGAGGGTCGGACAGTCACGTGCCATGTGACTAGTTCCGCCGCAGGAGTAACACTGTCCACTCTCGTCACGTCTAGCTCTAACTCCACCCTGGTTTCCACGCACAACTGAACCTGAGTCATGCAGTCGGCCATCAGTAGGTCTGGTCCTCTTGGACCTCTGCATCATATGTCTACTTCCTACTGCAGAAAACTCTGTCGCAAGCCGGCTAGTGGTGGGTCCTGCTACTGGAGACTACTCAGGAAGGAAACTCTCCACTAAGAGGGCTCTCTCCAACACCCCTGTCTGCGTTGGAATACTCTGAGAAACAACAGAATATCTAATCTCTCGCATGAGCCCATGCTAGAAGGTTCGGGCCCTGATGAACGGGTCTCGTACCATATATGTTAAGTAGCGCGAGAGGTCTGTGAATCCCGCTGAGTACTACGCCACTGACATTCTACCGTGCCCCAGGTGAAGTAGCTCCTATATACGCACCGCTCGAAGGGTGGCTGGCACAAACTCTGCCCAGAACAAGCTCTCGAAGTCTGCCCATAGAAGTGTCGCCTCGTCATGCATTTGAAGCAATAGGCTCCACCATCTGCCTGCTGCTTCCTGAAGAAGGTTGGCAGCAAGGATCACCATGAATTCTGTCAGCATCCCCACTAGCCTGAAGACTCTCACCACATCCTCCTGCCAATCCTCAGCCGCCTGCGGGTTCGTCCCTCCCTGGAACCTGGGTGGCCTCTGGCGCTGGAACTCATGCAGTGCGCTCAAGCGACGTGCACCCTCTACTGCTGGAGCTGGTGGCATCGGTGGCCCAACGGGTAGTAGTACTGCTGGTGCCTCCGCTGGTGCCTCAACAGGGATAGAGCCATGTACTGAGGCCTCATCTCTCGGCGGGCTGTTAGTACGTACCACTCTTGGGGCTCTAGCTGGTCGTCCACGGGGAGGCATACTGAAAGAAACAACGTGACATGGTCAAAGATTATCCCTGGTGAGCAGACCTGGTTTCAGCTGACATTTAAAAAACATCTGGAAAACACACACGCAATCAGTCCACTGAGGGTCTGTCGCCAAACTACCGGGCGCTCCGTCCGCTGAGGGTCTGTCGCCAAATACCGGGCGCTCTCCCTAATAGCCTACAGAGGTACTCCTCCGGTCGAGTATCGTGGGTCTGCTGCCAACTACCAGGCGCTCCGTCCGTCATGGGTCTGCCGCCAAATACCGGGCGGTCCGTCCACTGGGCTAGTCGACTCACTCCAAGTCGAGTCGGTCAAGCAGTCGTCCGGTCTCATTTGTCTACACGGTCTCTGTACTCCGCTCGATTGTCTCTGGGAGGGTCCTCTCCACAAGCTACAGGTCGATACTCCAAGTATCTCAATGTCCCACGAAAAAGTATCTCAAAGGACCGCATCGTCATAGGGGTCTCAATGCAACAGTCGGTGCGTAAAACGGATGCCCAGTCGGTGAGTTATTAGCCTTTTTGTCCCCAGGGCCCGGTTGGTTTCGTGTGCGAACCAGTCCGGCCGTAACTCAACTATACCCCGAACACTCATAGGGTATACTCATAGGGACCGTTTCTCAACGTGATCACCAACGCCGCTGACGGTTCGTCAAACGGATGCCTGGTCTGAAAGATATCAACTTTCTCCGTTCTAGGGGCCCGGTTGGATTTCGGGGACAATCCAACCCGTCTATAACCCAACTGCATCCAAAACTCGGGCAGAGGATGCCAAAAGTTATGTATCGTCAACAGGAACGCAACGCAATAGACGGCGCGTCAATCAGACGTCTGGTCTGGAAGTTATTGTCTTTTTCGTCCCGGGGGCCCGGTTGGTTTTTAATTTAAAACCAACCCACCTGTACCCCAACTGCATCCAAACCTTGAGCGGAGTAAGACAAAAGATCATTCTCCCTTAGAGGAATCCATCAAAGTTGACGGCACGTCAATCAGACGTCTGTAGCTAATGATATGAGTGTTTCCGCTCCGAGGGCCCGGTTGGTTTCGTGTACGAACCAACCCGGCTGAACCCAAAGTAATCTGAAACTTTGAGTGCGATATACCGAAACGATCGTCTCGATCCAAGGATCGCGTTGCCGCTGACTGTGTGTCGTTCGGAGGCACTTAGCTCATGTTACGGGTAAAAGACCGAAAACGGTCCGAAGACGGGGGGTCCGGGCCCGGGCCAGCCCAGCCCAACCCCCCCCCCCCCGGGGTCGGCCGAACCGGGTCAACCCGACCCGGTCCGACCCAGCTGGACCCGGTCCGGTCCGGCCAGGGTGCGGCCCGGCCTGGCTCGGCTCGGACGAGTGGCCGAGTGCCGCGGGGCGCTGCCCCCGCGGTTTGGAGGTGCGGCGGCCCTCGAAGGGCCGCGCTGTCAAGCGGACGCGGCTTCTGACGCGTCCCGTGCGGGCGAGCTGGACCCGCACGGCCGCGGGTCCGCTGGCCGCCCCCGCCGCGGCGGCCCGGTCCGGGGGCGCGCCGGGGCGCCGCCGCCTCCGGCCGCCGGCAGCTTCCGCGGGCCACTAGAGTTGCTCTGGTGGTCCGTTTTCCTTCCCGTCTGCGCTGTTTCCCATCCCAGGTTCCGTTCTTCACAGCAGGATCATCAAAATTCCCTTGCGTCACGTTTTGTCATCGCCCTCCATATCCGCACAACCACGAAGAATGACGGAGGGTTGTCGGGCCGTGTTCGTTTGGCCCGCACCCTCCGCGTTAGATAAAAACAATGGGATAAATTATTCAACACATGAACCATCAATTTTAATAAAATAAAATTGTTCATATCAATCTATTTCAATAAATTTTTAAGAAACGTTCCCAGGCATATAAAAGAATTATTCAAAACAACCCCTACCTCATCAAGTCGTCGCACGTGGGTTCTTCGCGGATTTGATCGCCGCGAAAGGAGGCGATCGTCGCGTCGCAGAAGGCGTCGCGTCGACGAACTCCGAGGTTCAAGAACAACAGATTTAATTTTAATAATTAAATCTGTGCGTTGTTAAAAATCACAAAGGAGTTTAAAAAGAAACCCGAAATCTCTTACCTCAAACAGAAGATCGAAGATTTCGTTACGGACGAAGGAACGTCGCAGAAGAACGTCGCGGAAGAGGAAACGTCGGCGTCGCGGCACACAGCGTCACGTCTTCGATTTCCGCAGTTCGGCGTTCTTCATCAGAGGCCGGCATTCTTCGCATTCTTCGCGTTCTTCACATTCTTCGCGAAGAAGGGTGAAGGCACAAGAGTTCTGTCAAAATCCACCCTACGTGAAATCCTCAAGATGTGGCGTTGGTCTTATTTTATTACTACGCCAACGGATTTCAAAACGGTTAAGAAACAAAAAACAGATAAGTAACGACCCATTAATTCGTAGAATTAATTCAACAAATAAACCGCCCAATTAATTCAATGAAGAAAACCACCCAATTAATTGGTGTGTTAAGAAATTAAAAAAACGTGTTAGTTGACTTTCATAATGATGGGTTTTCGCGGGTGCGTTACTTAGCGGAAAAAAAACGGTGGGGCTCATGCGGGCCCCACCTCAAAAATATCCTACCAAGAGGGTAGGGTATTTCTGGATAGCACCCTATCCGCATCGACTCAGCTCAAGCTGCATTAAGTGGCTTCAAGTGGCTTCCAAGCGGCTTAAGTGAAATAAAATAAATTTTGTCGAACAATTTATTTTATTTCTTAACTTTAAGCCCAAAATTTAAAAACCACACCCGAGAAAACGCAACTCCGGAAGAGGCATTTCTAAGAAATTATCGGCGATGTGATTCCATCGATGCCCTCAGAATTCGATTCCGAGCACTGGTTCAAAAGTTAGAAAACCCGCTCGTCCGTTCACTGAACGTACCCGAGCCAAACTTCAGAAAATGATTCCGGGCACACCGGGCCTCAGAATCAGGTGCCGTCAGAAACTGCGGTCTTGTAAAATTCCAAAGAAAATTAAGAAAAAGATTTCCTTGTAATATACGGGTCTTTACAATACTCCCACCATAGGGCTTTACGTCCCCGTAAAGCTTCACCACAAACATAGGGATACAAAGGCAGTACTGAGCACGCATCTGAGCCTTCCGCTCCCATGTGCTCAACTGGAGGTTCCCATGCTTCCAAAGAAAGTGCACAAGAGGAAACGACCATCCTCCAATGATCCACTCTTGTCGATCCTCGATCCCCACAGGAACCTCCATAGAAGTCACCTCATTGCCACCATCCAGCTCTTCATGGTCGATGATATGCGGAGGGTCGAGCACGTATCTCCTCAGTTGGGATACGTGGAAAACGTCGTGCACCTAGTGCAAATGAAGTGGATGGGTCAAGCGGTAAACCACCCCGCCTACCCAGATGAGGACCTAGAAAGGTCCGTTGAACCTCGGAGATAACTTGCCTCCCTGGCCACATCTCCGTAAACCTCGTCGTGGTGCGACTCGTATAAGGATGTGATAGTCATCCTCGAACTCTAGAGGCCTCCAAGTCCTGTCAGAATAAGGCTTCTGTCGGCCCGGTGCCGTCCTCATCCGCTCTTGGATGACCTGGACCTTCTCTAGTCTCACAAGAGCTTCTATGATTTCTTCATTACCGATAAGAGAAATCCAGTCTCATCCCCTGGATGAACGACATTTGTTGCCTAATATAGTCAATCCTGACAGGAATGATCCATTCATTCCCTGGATGACGTCGTAAGGCCTCAACGTAACTACCAAGAGATCCAACTGTCACTCTCACCTCCAAGAGTTGAGTCACACTGTCGGCATCAGTGTGTGGGCACTAGGTCTCCTTCAGTAGAAAACTCGAAAGTGAGGGTCAAGTCAACAGTCTTAACCGGGACCACTCAGTATCAACCAAACAAAAAGGATAGGAAAGAAAACATTACAAAGATAAGTGTATTTTCATTATTGCAACTCATAGTACAAAGACACAAAGCAACTACAGACAAACATCAACAAAACTAAAAGCAACAGGATTAATAGCCTCCAAGTCAGAAGCTAGTCCCGCACCTGTCCATATGCTTCCAGAGCTCCATGACCATAGGCCTCAGCTGCCTGAAGCTAAGCTCTCCCATGTCCTCTTGTCCCCTGCGGTCGGGGTGGGCCTCCTGGTGGTGGTGGTGGCAATATCCCGAAGCGTCTTCCACCTCCAGCTGCACGGCCAACTCCTCTTCCATGGCCGCCTGCTCCTTGCAGTCCGCCCTGATCGAACCTCTTCCTCTACCTCAGAGGTTCTTCATTTAACTGCTGGCCATCTGCATGGCGGGTCAGATAGTCATGTGCCATGTGACCAATTCCGCCGAAGGAGTAACACTGTCCACTCTCGACATGTCTGGCTCTGACTCCACCCTGGTTTCCACGCACAACTGAACCTGAGTCATGCAGTCGGCCATTAGTAAGTCTGGTCCTCTTGGACCTCTGCATCTTCTGTCTACTTGCTACTACAGAAAACTCCGTCGTAAGCCAGCTAGTGGTGGGTCCTGCTGCTGGAGACTTCTCAGCAAGGAAACTCTTCACTTAGAGGGCTCTCTCCAACACCCCTGTCTGCGTTGGAATGATTTTAGAAACAACAGAAGCTCTAATCTCTCGCATGAGCCCCTGCTAGAAGGTTCATTCCCTGAAGAACGGGTCCCGTACCATATATGTGGAGTAGCGTGAGAGGTCTGTGAATCCCACTGAGTACTGCGCCACTGACATTCTGTCGTGCCCAAGCTGAAGTAGCTCCTGTATACGCACCGCTCGAAGGGTGGCTGGCACAAACTCTACCCGAAACAAGCTCTCAAAGTCTGCCCATAGAAGTGTCACCTCGTCATGTATCTAAAGCAATAGGCTCCACCATCTGCCTGCTGGTGCCTGAAGAAGGCTGGAAGCAAGGATCACCATGAAATCTATCGGCATCCCCACTAGCCTGAAGACTCTCACCACATCCTCCAGCCAATCCTCAGCCGCCTGCGGGTTCGTCCCTCCCTGGAACCTGGGTGGCCTCTAGCGCTGGAACTCATGCAGTGCACTCAAGAGACATGCTCCCTCTGCTACGGGAGCTGGTGGCATCGGTGGCCCAACGGCTAGTAGTACCGCTGGTGCCTCCGCTGGTGCCTCAACTGGGATAGGGCCCTCTACTGAGGCCTCATCTCTCAGCGGGCTGTTAGTACGTACCACTCTTGGGGCTCTAGCTGGTCGTCCACGGGGAGGCATCCTGATAGAAACAACGTGAAACAGTCAAAGATTATCCCTGGTGAGCTGACCTGGTTTCAGCTGACATTTTAAAAACATCTGGAAAACACACACACAATCAGTGTTTTCGTTCACAAAGTTTGGAAATCAGTTGTTAAGGTCCTGGTGTATGGATACGTCGGCCGCCCGCACCAACACTGGACTCCCTGAACTAAAAACCACACTCGGTACTCTTAACAGTATTGCTTCATAGAAAGAAACATCAGAGTTATAAATTCTGTGGTAGAACCGAACTCCTCTAATACCAATTTTTCACGACCCGTCCTCGGGTCCCGTGCTGTGACTACCCCAAGCCCGCCTTCCATAGGCCTGGGGCTGGCGACTAGCACCAAAGGCGTAAATCCAGATAACTGGGAAGGCATTTCCTTTATATAATAAAACAAGCACTACAAAGTAAGAAAGTGAAAAAAAAGTAAACACTAAGTACAAGAGAAGTGCTGAAAAGTAAATGGGCCAGAATACAAACCCAAAAGAAAGTAGAACTACAACTGAACAAGTACAACAGAAAAAATAACAGCTTGAAGGACGGAAGCGGCTCCTGGGTCGTCCTCCTCGGATCCTACATGAAGGGTAGGTACAGATGGCGCAGCTCCTGGTCGTCCACCACGGATCCTACCTAAAGGGTAGGTACAAATAGCCTCCTCCACGCTCTCGCCCGTCAACCTCCTCAGTGTGTCGTCTCGTCGTGTAGTCCACCTCTGGGTACTGACTCGTCATGTAGTCCACCTCAGGGTACTGACTCGTCATGTATTCCACCTCCGGGTACCGTCCAGTCCTCGAACACTCGGCCTCCGTCAGCACTGCCCTTCGTCTGCAACCAACACAATGAGGTGCGGGCATAGCCCGTGCAGGGGTGAGTATAACGATACTCAGTAGGGACCCCGAGACCCTCATGGTCTCACTAAACCAACAAGGATAACCAAAAAGAAGATCTCAACAGATAACCTCTACTTAGGTATATGCCCATACATATACCTAAGTTATCAAGTGACCCATCTCAATCATGAGGAAACACAAAGATTGTGAAATCAACAGATAACCACTACCCAGGTATATGCCCATACATATACCTAAGTTATCAAGTGACCCATCTCAATCATGAGGTAAAAACAAAGGTCAAAAGATTCAGCTCAAACCAGTATATTCATTTAACGAAACCGTAACTGCTGAAGAGCTCCATCTCTAGAGTGTACAGTGGTCCTGTCATGACTCCGAGGTACTGCTCACTAACCTAAGACAGCTGAAGTACTCCTCCTGTCGAGTACCGTGTGTCTGCGGCCAACTACCGGGCGCGCCGTCCGCTGAGGGTTTGTCGCCAAATACCGGGCGCTCTCCCTAAAAGCCTACAGCGGTACTCCTCCGGTCGAGTATCGTGGGTCTGCTGCCAACTACCAGGCGCTCCGTCCGCCGTGGGTGTACCGCCAAATATCGGGCGCTCCGTCCACTGGGCTAGTCGACTCACTCCAAGTCGAGTCGGTCAAGAAGTTGTCCGGTCTCAGTCGTCTACACGGTCACTGTACTCCGCTCGATTTTCTCTGGGAGGGTCCGCTCCACGAGCTACAGGTCGATACTCCAAGTATCTCAATGTCCCACGATGAAGTATCTCAAAGGACCGCATCGTCATAGGGGTCTCAATGCAACAGTCGGCGCGTAAAACGGACGCCCGGTCTGTGAGTTATTAGCCTTTTTGTCCCCAGGGCCCGGTTGGTTTCGTGTGCGAAGCAGTCCGGCCGTAACTCAACTATACCCCGAACACTCATAGGGTATACTCATAGTGACCGTTTCTCAACGTGATCACCAACGCCGCTGACGGTTCGTCAAACGGACGTCTGGTCTGAAAGATATCAACTTTCTCCGTTCTAGGGGCCCGGTTGGATTTCGGGCACAATCCAACCCTTCTATAACCCAACTACATCCAAAACTCGGGCGGAGGATGCCAAATGTTCCGTATCGTCAACAGGAACACAACGCAACTGACGGCGCGTCAATCAGACGTCTGGTCTGGAAGTTATTGGCTTTTTCGTCCCGGGGGCCCGGTTGGTTTTTAATTTAAAACCAACCAGCTCGTACTCCAACTGCATCCAAACATTGAGCGGAGTAAGCCAAAATATCCGTCTCCCTTAGAGGAATCCATCAAACTTGACGGAACGTCAATCAGACGTCTGTATCTCATGATATGAGCATTTCCGATCGGAGGGCCCGGTTGGTTTCGTGTACGAACCAACCCGGCTGAACACAAAGTAATCAAAAACTTTGAGTGCGATATACTGAAATGACCGTCTCGATCCAAGTATCGCGTTTCCGCTGATTGTGTGTCGTTCGGAGGCCCTTATCTCATGTTACGGGTAAAAGACCGAAAACGGTCCGAAGACGGGGGGTCCGGACCCGGGCCAGCCCAGCCCGACCCCCCCCCCCCCCGGGGTCGGCTGAACCGGGTCAACCTGACCTGGTCAGACCCAGCTGGACCCGGTCCGGTCCGGCTAGGGCGCGGCCCGGCCAGTCGGACCGGCTTGGCTCGGCTCGACCGAGTGGCCGAGTGCCGCGGGGCGCTGCCCCCGCGGTTTGGAGGTGTCGCGGCTCTCGAAGGGCCGCGCTGTCAAGAGGACGCAGCTTCTGCCGCGTCCCGTGCGGGCGAGCTGGACCCGCACGGCCACGGGTCCACCGGCCGCCCACGCCGCGGCGGCCCGGTCCGGCGGCGCGCCGGGGCGCCGCCGCCTCCGGCCGACGACAGCTTCTGCGGGCCACCAGAGTTGTTCTGGTGGTCCGTTTTCCTTCCCGTCTGCGCTGTTGCCCCTCCCAGGTTCCGTTCTTCACTGCAGGATCATCAAAATTCCCTTGCATCACGTTTTGTCGTCGCCCTCCAAATCCACACAACCACGAAGAATAACGGAGGGTTGTCGGGCCGTGTTCGTTTGGCCCGTACCCTCCGCGTTAGATAAAAAGAATGGGAGAAATTATTCAACACATGAACCAACAATTTTAAAAAAATAAAATTGTTCATATGAATACGGTTCGTTAAATTTTTAAGAAACGTTCTCAGGAATATAAAAGAATTATTCACAACAACCCCTACCTCGTCAAGTCGTCGCACGCGGGTTTTTCGCGGATTTGATCGCCGCGGAAGGAGGCGATCGTCACGTCGCGGAAGGTGTCGCGTCGTCGCGAAAGGGCGTCGCGTCGTCGCGGAAGGGCGTCGCGTCGTCGCGGAATATGGTGCGCGTCGACAAACTCCGATGTTCAAGAACAACAGTTTTAATTTTATTAATTAAATTCGTGCGTTGTTAAAAACAACAAAGGAGTTTAAGAAGAAACCTGAAATCACTTACCTCAAACAGAAGATCGAATATTTCTTTGCGGACGAAGGAACGTCGCAGAAGAACGTCGCGGAAGACGAAACGTCGGCGTCACGGCACACGGCGTCACGTCGTCAATTTCCACGGTTCGGCGTTCTTCTTCGGAGGCCGGCATTCTTTGTGATTTTCGCATTCTTCGCATTCTTCGCGAAAAAGGGTGAAGGCACAAGAGATCTGTCAAAGCCTCCCTACTTGAAATCCTCAAGATGTGGCGTTGGTCTTATTTTATTACTACGCCAACAGATTTCAAACCGGTTAAGAAACGAAAAAGAGATAAGTAACGACCCATTAATTCGTAGAATTAATTCAACGAAATAAACCGCCCAATTAATTCAATGAATAAAACTGCCCAATTAATTGGTGCGTTAAGAAATTAAGAAAACGCGTCAGTTGACATTCATAATGACGGGTTTTCGCGGGTGTGTTACTTAGCTGAAAAGAAACGGTGGGGCTCGTGCGGGCCCCACCTAACAAATATCCTACCAAGAGGGTAGGATATTTCTGGATAGCACCCTATCCACATCGACTCAGCTCAAGCTGCTCTAAGTGGCTTCAAGTGGCTTCCATGCGGCATAAGTGAAATAAAATAAAGTTTGTCAAACAATTTATTTTATTTATTTACTTTAACCCCAAAAATTAAAAACCACACCTGAGAAAACGCAACTCCGGAAGAGGCGTTTCTAAGGAATTATCGGCACTGCGATTCCATCGGTGGCCTCAGAATTCGATTCCGAGCACCGGTTCAAAAGTTAGAAAAAACTCGCTTGTCCGTTCACTGAATATACCCGAGCCAAACTTTGGAAAATGATTACGGGCACACCGGGCCTCATAATCAGGTGTCGTCGGAATCTTCGGTCTTGTAAAATTCCAAATAAAATTAAGAAAAAAATTTCCTTCGAATTTACGGGTCTTTACAATATGTTTGAATTAATTAACATGACATTTCCATTCATCCAATACTTGTTTCACTTACTCCACCATGATGTACGAAAAATATTCCTTAATGTTCTATTTGATTTATAAAATTTAATGTGAACTATACCATTTTCATTCTATGTTGAAACCATCTATACCAACATCATTTTAAGGTTGGTAAAATTAGGTGTTCCTTATTGAAAATTTTGTGGTCCATTCTACTGTACAAAAATTCCTTCCCAATTGATTGAGTTTTCGGAACTATTGTTTGAATAATTGGGTCTATGTCTAGAAAAAAAAGAAGAATCCCATGAGAAAGAAAATCCTAGAAAAATGAACCTGTTAATTTTGATCTGAATTTTAAATGTTATTCCCAAAAAACAATATCTCATGAATGCTGTCAATATTGAATAATTAGTCCATTTTTACAATAATTCCCAATAATCTCCTGAAACACTAAAATTATACAAATAACCTAAAAATGAATAATTACTAGGGACTAAATCATTTAAAATCATATGAAAAATAATGAAAATATTAACTATATCACAAACCAATAATGATCTAACATTTCAGGGATGAGATGAGTGGATGTTATAAGAACTGATGTCGAGGTTCTTATATTATTTAAAATGATATGGGATAAATATGAATGGAATTATCAACAACCATATTTGAAAAGGGTTTTCTGTTATTATGGTCTGAAGACCTACTGAAACAAGAGTACATTCTATTGAGGGTGAGGATTCCTCTAGATACTATTCAACATTGGATAATAATATAATAACCATCACCGAGACATAATATGAATATTAAGAGAAATGTTACCTTTAGATTCAAATACACCTATTAAAAATCATCTAGAGACTATAATATGGAGTCAAATCTCCTGATACATTGTGTTTAATTGTGTATGGTAGATGTTTGAGTATTTTGAATGTTTTTATATCGAAATTTCTCATGGGTGGGATGATATAATCATAAATAAGAGATATAATATTGTATTCTCATGTATTGGTCAGGTTCGTATGCAGAGGGTATTTTTTATTTTTTGGATAGTCTACGAATGATATATTAATGGGTCAATAAAAATTTCATTTTAACTAGAGTAATGAAAATGTTTTTATGAGAATTTTTTTTGATGAATATCGATACCCTAAAATGTTACCCTATCCGGGATGTGCCATATAAATTCATACATTTAAATCATACAAAAAGAATTTTTACCATGAAATTTAATTTATTGTGGTGGGGATGTCAGAAATGCATTATAACATCATACGATGAGTATAAATTTTCATATAGTTCATCATCTTATTGAATTGATATTGTCCTCTTGTTTAATTTCACGTGACTATGGATTTAATCTATAGTTTAGTGTCACATATCTAGGATGTTTTCATGTAGTTTAATTTCATGTGAATAGAAAATATATTATAGTTTAATTCCATATGATAGGAATATAAGATTTTACATTTCCTTTTTGGTCCAATTATATGATATGGTGGTGAGGGGAATGATCACATAAAATATTTTCTGAGAAAAAATGCATTGTTATAGGTCCTGATACACTCATTTTCAGTGGTAATTATAAAATTTACACCATTTGAGTAGACCTTAGGGAATAAAAAAGTCATTCCCATTTTGGTTCATGTTTGGAGGATTATTCTAAGATATGATCACTGTAATGAGAAAAAGAAACAATTCTTTGTGTAGGAATGTATTTTGGATAGAAAACTTGTTAAAAGACAATAAAATTCGATTATTATGGAAGTCTAAATGATTAAGGTATGAAGCCTTATCTCATCTATCCATTCTAATTCATTTAGTTTCAATTGATATTTAAATTCAATAAATAGACAATAGTAAATGGTAATGTTATTTGATGGAAATTTTAATGTGATGAACATGACAACATATGTCCCATATACCAGTGAATATGAACTTATAAGTATAGAACTATTATTTTTTGTATATTAAAAATACAAAGAATGCATAATTTTATTAGTCCAAAAATTTTAATCCATTTACAGAATTTTATTGATTATGATTGTAATGTTTTAAAGAAATTAATTATTTTAATGATCTGCAATTTATGATCCTTAGAAGAAAGGTTGGACTCAATATTTTAATCGTGATATATATTATTCAATTATGAAGAATTGATGTTGGTGTTGGGTCCCATTATAGTTATGAGAGGGACACCAAATTTGGTTGTAATATTCGACTTCATGAAATTGATTATGGTATTTTCGTGAAATTCATTACGGGTATTGCATTATCCCATTTAAAATAGAGGAAAATTACACTAATGATATAATTGAACTTCATAGTTATACTGGGAAGTTATTCTCCCACCACATCCATACAACATAATGTTATGGGCCCGATGTATTTATCATTATGAAATATATTTGATCAATCCAAGATGATGTTGGAATTTATTTGATCAATATGAAAAGAACAATGAATTTTCTGAAATCATGTGTCACTAATGGAAAAAAATAACCCCATATTTTTATTTAATTCTAATGTTTGATCGCTTCTTTATGGGAATCACATATGTCAGTATATACATCATTAATAACAATAGTAGTATATTCTTAATCAATGAAAATTTAATGGAATCTATCAAATATATACATATCTATGATCATATTATTATTTGGGAGATCATAATGAGTAAATTTGAATGTCAATAATCGTTATTTCAATTTTTTGTGTTTTTTCTATGAAAAAACAATGTTTTAGAAATTATTATTTTTATTAATCATCTAGCTAGTTTTATGATTATCTTTCTCATTAATGGAACATGCATCATTGAACTATTCCATGTTATCAAAAACAAATGGTGACACCATTATATGGAGGATTATGTTAATCAATCATTCATATTGATATATATATTCCAAATCTATTACTACATTTTCTGAAGCATCTACCTAGGAATTCTATAAAACTGTGATGTGTGAAAAAAAATTATCTGAAGATAATTTCTCCATAAACCCACTCACATAGTCAATTTGTGGATAATATTTTCATTTCTCATTTCATAATATCTATTGATATTCCTGATTATCCACTCTAATTTACATTTACCATCTGGTATACCAATATAATTTATAGTGTCATTCTAAATTTCTGATAAGGTCAAGGTAGTCGACCTCATTTTTGGTGAGGCCCTCAAATATTATGAATTAATAATATTCAAAAACTAATTCAATTAAGATAATATTAAATCCAAATGAAACATTATTATTTTTGGGGTGTACAATTTTTTTTGATGTTGGGATTATGGACGATCAATTAATGTATATATCCCATGTATGTGGATGATCTTGAACAATGAAAATGTATTCTTTAGTAAATTCAAAATTTAATTGTGTTATTTTAGAATGGGTATTTTAAATCAAGAATTCCACTAGACCATATCCTTTTATTAAATTATGTGGTACTAATTGATTGAAAAACTACTTAAATATGACATTCCTCCATGCCTATACTCCAATCATCATGGGGAGTTTGAGGATGCATTTAAGAAGGATGTCACAATAGACCAAATAGACATTGTGTTGTTTTAAATAGTGATACATTTTTTGAACTACAATTTTTATTTGAATATAAGACATCTCAATGTCTAAATATTGTTTCATAGTATAGATCATGGTTCTACTAAGATAATACAATTCATTAACACATATAGAATCATTCTTCTATAAGTGGAAAGTGACTAGTAATCTCTCAAGACTACTATATTAAAAATTGGTGGCTATCTATTGAATGTTGAATTAAAACTACAATATGTTAATGATTCTTTATAATCCTTCCAAATGCTTATTGACAATTATTATACCTTTTTTAAGTGACTCATTTCTTTATTATTTTTTTAAATGTAGACATGGTCCTTCAAGATTTTCTATAAAAAGGCATATGTAGTCTATTAACCCTGGTTTTCATTTCTCCCCGTTAAGTGTTGGAGGTGGTGGTATTTCTAGGATAACTAGAAAATTATTAAGGAAAACTTGAATTTCACGATGGTGTACTATGAATGAGAGAACAATTCATATTTTAGTACTAAAATCACATTTCAATGGAATCATTTTATGTCATGTTTTGATAAAATGATAAAAATGAAAGTATGATATATGATATTATCATATAACTATTAGGATTTCACCCCTAGATCACATATATATAATTAAAATTATGTTACCATATGGATTTTGAAATTATAATGCATGAAAAACTAATGCATAGGGCCCAGATTCAACAAACCAATATATAACACCTCATAACAGTTTATCCCATGGGGTGACCTAATAGAAGTGGCATCTTCATCATTTTGGGCTATAATGAATTGGTTTAATAAATAATTTCCTTCCATAATGATCATAATGTGATTGTATGTTATACAATCTCTTATAGAAATTTTTTATTAGAACTTGTAATTTTCGTTTTGGTACTATCATTTGAGATCATTAAACTAGTTGAAAAATTTTATCTTCCAATTCTTTATTTATATAGGGAAAATACAGTATAAAAATTTTGGTTATGGGACTTTCCATGTAATTTTTTCCAAATTTTTATGTCACCATTATCTTCTACATTATAGAAACGACATGAAAAAATTCGTCTAGCATGTTTCTTGTAAACATGGGGATGTTTTAGAAAAACCCAGTGGAAGATGGACACATCTAGATCAATGACTATAATTTATTTATAGTTTTAAGAAAACAACCCCTTATTCTTATTTATAATGGATCTATATACCTCGAATTATTTTAACAACATGGTCAACAAATTTAATATATATCCTTGTTCTTCCCATGTAACAAAATTTATATGTCAATGTTCACCAATGGTGGTAGAAATAATATCTGTAATTTCTAGATGGGTTTCCTTCATGTAATATTATTTGTACAATTCATCATACATTTAAATACTTTTAGGAATTGATGGTGAAGAGGAATCATTATAGATATGATAACAATCAATATTTATATATCCAAAAGATGGGGTGGGTTTATTCTCATTCCCCCCTACCGATATGATAGCTTCTTCTGAAATAAATGATGTTATAGAGGTCTTACAATGCTTTGGGGGGAATGCGGGTACATTATAATAGGGTATTTTCATCATAGTGGTCTTCATATATCCCTCCAAAATTTTCATTCTCAATTAATGCAACTGATATCATAGGTTTTGAGGATACATAAAAAAGATGAACTCTCATTTTAAAAATAAAATATTTGAAATAAATATTCATAACTAATATAACCAAATGGGTTATTTGGGGTCATTAAGATACTTTTTTCGGTAGTAACATAATAATAATAATCGTTCATTTGTTTTTCCCTTACCTCCCATAAATTTAAATCTCTAAATAATATGATTGAAACGTTTTAAATGTATATTTATCACCATAAAATTTCTTTATTTCTCCATTGACAATGCATTTTAGAAAATAACTTTTATGGGGATGGAACTAATACATTTTGATGCCACTAGGATGTTAAATTTATTATTTTTAATCAATATTACAAGCATAATAAAACGAATTTTGTGTCATATTAGTGGAACCTGAATTGGGTTATGGACATGATTTGGATAATGTGTTTCTTTATTATCAAAATCCTAAATATTAAAAGGAGAAGGGTTCAAATATTTTTCACTTTAAAATAATCAAATAATCATTCATATTATAATTAGGATTACTAATGACCCATTATCTGTGATTGATAAAATATATTTTAATGTCATATAACATTCCAGATACATTCGGGTTCTGATTTTTCACAATATAATAGTATATATGTCATATTTTGTGAAGGAGATAATCATATTACTTAGTATGGGAAATATTTCCACATCATATTCTTCAGTAATGGAAAATAAGGATTGAAAATATTTATGTATTTTCAAGGAATATATGTTGTATTCATGGATGACCTTTAACAAATGAAGAACATAATAGATTGACACATTGGCTAGAACTAGGTCCAACTATTTCATGATATCATATTTCCAAGACAAGGGAATGTATTTCGTATGATGATAATATTCCATAGTAGGATATATTGGGGATGATGTTAGTATAATTCATAGGTTTGTCCTTTTATCATGAGGGTGGGCAACTACTACCACTAGTGTATGAGGTTGAATTGGAATCCTTACTTACCTAGGATCATTAGACTATCACACCCCCTTTAATAGATCATAAAAAATAATCTATTGCGAATTACTCATAGAAAAGGTATATTCAATTTCCTTATCTATTATTCACATAAAATGGAATTCCATTGTAATTCGACAACATAAATGTCTTGGGAAATAATGTTGTCAGAAAATTGGGTTTCGCCCTAAAAGTGCATTCCAATATTACATTGACTACTACAACATATACCTATCATTCCCAAAAAATGAATATTGAAATTTGATTAATAAATTCACTCTTAATTAGATAATGGGTTTATTGGATGAATTATGTTAATCATACCAAATTGCATTTATTCAACTAAGGAGGATTCTGTTTGTTGGGGAAGCATTAGAATACCTCTTAGCGATGGAGGAATGATGTATAAGAGGACAAAGATATACCTTTCCCTCTATATAGTTTCAAAAATATATTCTTGGAAATTATATTTCCTTCTACAAAATATCATAAATGAATGTTTTATGGAAGAATATTATGAAAACAGTGCTTGTTGAAACTTGGTAGAAGAGATCAGTGGACCAATTGTCAAATTTAATTTTTTAACGAGGTGAGCATGAGTTAGATTAATCAACTTTGTTATGTAATCAATAATAATTTTTCACCCTTTCATGGAACATCATTCTAATAATATAATTCCTATATAATTATAGTGTAATCTTAAGTAAATTTGTTCAGGTGGATTATGATGATGTTTCCGCATAGAATCAATATTCAGTAGAAAAATTTATTTACAAAATAAAATACTATATATTATGGAATAATGTTCACTGAAAGGGTAAATAACTTTTGTGCTAATCATCACCGACATGATCAGTACTACAGGGTTGTGGTAATTTTAACATTTACTTCAATTTAAAATAGTTCTCCTCAAATTAAATTATTATATGGTACCTTTTATCATCATGACATGATAGTTTCTATCTTATTAGTTTGTGAGGGGGTGCTACATGATAGGTTATATTCAATGGAGATGTGGTTATTTTTGGTGTCATATTAAGGGTGATTGTCATAGTTTCCAGTATTAGAATTCTCTTTACATGTGTTGTCAGGATTAGTCTAGACATGTATTTTGTTCACAATATGGACTCTATAAATGTTTGGGAAATGACATCATGGTCCCAAAACACACCAGCATATTTCTTAATAGTGCGTGGAGTGGGAAATTAATTAGGTATGTTCTATCAAAATAGGTCCAATAAATCATCATAAGGAAGCTATATTATGAAATTTTATGTCACAGCCATATACCAAGAGATTAAATCAGAGAAACAATCACTATCCCACTATATTAAAACTGAGAAGCTGAGGATTTCCATCATCTACTACATTGAGTTAAATAGATAGAGAAACATCTAATAGAGATCTTACTATCCATTCATACAATATTATGGTATACAGTTATACAAAACAATGGAAAGTGCGTCCATTGTTGTTATAATGAATAGTATTTTTAATTCTTCTTATTTTTCGTAGGATTCCATAATTGGAATACCAAGGGTTGTAAGATGTGGTATACTCTTTTATGGGTCCACTAGACCATTTAATAATATAAAAAATGTGTTATGATGTTTGTTGAAGGAATATTAACATATACTAGTTTGGTGTAAGTATTTATCTCCGATTGTACTAGAGAATACCATCTATCTATATAATATAATTGAGAAATAAATTCCTCAATATTTAAAAATGACCTCTTGTGGGATGGCTCGTTTAATGGTATCATAAATTTAATAACTGTTGGGTAAATCGTGATATATTGAAACTATCTATACATGTGGCTGAAAAGCCATATGGGATATCCTATATTAATTTTCCTAACACGGGTTTACTTATTTTCTCTAATAGAGGGAGATCGTTATATCCCACTAGTATATGTCCAAATTAATTTGTTTTCCATGACCATTAGATGAGAGGGTATTCTATATATACTATAATTTTAATGTGGATATCCTATTATGGTGGAATTTCATTATAGATGGTATGGTAAGAATCCTATTGAATAGAATACATGGAAATAATGTTCAATCTTAACAGTTAAACATTAAGTGTCTTCAAATACATCATCTCAAACAGATATAAAGAGAATAATTCCTCAATAATAAGTGGTTCATCTTCATTGCGAAGATGGTGGTATGTTTCAATTATCTGACCAATTTCTTTGGAAGAAACATGCCTACAGAGTGATTATGGGTAATCCTAGGGATTATCCATTTTTTCAATCCTTTTTTTAGTGCACACACCTTCCTCGAGTGAATCTGTATCGATAATGATTCCAATAGAAACAAAACACTTCATTTATCCTTTATTGGTTTGCCATTATTTATCACATATATGTCCAATGCCATTGACATTTACTAATGCATAATGAATTGATGGTGTTGTTACACTACATGGATTATATGATGGTAGATTTCTTTTTGGATATCAAAAAAATATTTTTCAATCATCCAAAGCAGTTAATCATTTTGAGTATTTCGTTTCATTGTGTCATTTTAAGGGCTACAACATTTTTCATGATGTTGAGGCTATGGAATTATTATAAAGGAGACCTATAGGGATTCCCTAAAAGATATTATTTTTTGAATTCATAACCACAAATGAGGTAAAAAATGATGAAACATACTGTGAGGAACCAATTAGTAATATGTCTCATATATGGGAGTATATTGACCTCCATGGGCTAGGTAGTTTGGATTATAGTCCCCCTTATTTGGTAGGTTGGTGTATCCCCCTATCCATATATATATAACATCAATCCATATTTTCATATCATTAAGGAGGATATTATGGTAAGAAAGTCGATGAACTTGTGGGATGCGCCTTATCCTATATCATTATTGTTGTGGATATCTATTCAGATGTGTTTTATTTTTGTTCTTTTTATTAAGGATTAGTTGGGTGAAATGTAATATATAAACATTGGATACATGATTCCAAATTTATAATTTATACTTATTTTTTCATTTTGATTTATGAGGGGATTGAGATATGTTTTTATTTGATTCAAACAACGGTCAATTAATGTCCTTCACTCATCAATATTGATTCATCTTTGACTTACTCATGGATATTTCGTATTGATAATTTACTTATTTGAATGAATATCCATCTTATGAGTGACATCTTTATGAAATGGAAATTAATGAATACATATATTATGTGATATGTAGATCAAAGATAGGGCGGATATAAAAAGCCATGTTCTCACCCTATTCCAAATTATAGACATTATATGAGGCATCAATGATCAATTGGAATAGATATCAAAATTAATGATGAAATTCAGATAGATGGATACAATGAATCTTTTCAAACAAATTCATCACATAATTGAGAGGGATATTGATTTCATATAATGAAAATGTTCTTATATTCCATTGACATGATCATTGTATCCTTCATAATGAATAATTTTACTAAATATGGAAAATAACTCATATATTTTGTCATATGAGATTTGTGTATCCCTTTAAATGTTTTTTGGAATATCAAAATAAAAAGTTACCATGGGCCAAATTAAGACTAGTAGATTATCTTTGGTAGGCCGAATCCTCCTAAGTGGAAAATTTAATTCATTTTCTACATTAGACTACTTGACATTATCTGTACAATGTTGGAATTTCCCATCTACCATGTTGTTAGTAGAAAGATTCATAGAAATCACTTCTATTGTAATATATTTTAACTAATCTAAGTGTGGATTATAGAATAATAATTTCATAAGGCTACATTTTGATTGGGAATTATTTTTACCTATCATTGATAAGGAATCATGAATGACCAAATATATATACCCATTTTTTTTAAAAATTATAAGGAATATCAAAATATTCATTCATTTTTGGAGGACCTTCTAATCGAACTGCAACATCACAACATGGAGAACCTTCATAGAAAAAACCATCATGAGAAGGATTACCATTATCTCTTAATATCCAACCATATGTGGGGCTACATTGTATAACATAGGGAGGGACTTTTAGGTGTACATTTTGAAAGAGGAGGGAATTCTTAACCATTGTTATTTTTATCATGGGGATGGTTTCCAAGGTACCCATCAAGATAAAATATCTCATGACTAATATATGTGTGGGAAAAAGGATATCTTCAAGTTTAATATTAATAAGAGTAACTCCAAAGCTTCTAGTAGTGATATTGTAAGGAGTAAATTCACAAAAATTCTTATGCTTCAAGAAATAGGGATGTTTTATTAGAATTTTGGGACACCATTGATAGTTTTTTTGAGTTTATCATGAACACCAGTATTGATAAATGTAGTGTTTTAGGAAAACATCAGTATTCATGATTACCTTTATTGATATTTAATTTTATATGTTCTTCACCAGGAGGTTGGAGTCGATAATGTAGACAATGACAATCATATGTGGGTACCCCTGTGAGAATATCTAATGAATATTTCAAAATATATTGATTGTTTTCTAGAGTTTTTTATGATGGTGTCTATTCCATTGATATTTTATTGAATCCGAATGATAATATCTATTTTTAATAGTTATGTGTTCAGGATCCTATTTTTTATTTATTAGGGGAATTTTAGGAAAACCCTCTTATCTGGGAATGAGAGTATGTGAATTCACCTATTTAGAATTCTCATTTTTCTAACGATCTACCCAATTACAATGTTGGGGTTGTTCTCCCGGCTTAAAACATATTCCTTTCTTATTAGTATATCGTGGAAGGATTATATAATATTTTATAGGATATAGGATTTGTCTTACATTAACACCAAGATATACAGATTGACATAGTTAGTTTGAACATGAATACTATAACTTTTCATAGATGGTGTAAGGATTTAATTTTTATCATTACACACATTTACTTCTATAATATACGGGGAGGGGTCCTGTGATGGGAAGCAAGAAAGTTCATAGATTGTTTTCTTGGTGCTACAAGATTATATAGGAAATAAAACTGGGTGCATGCATGGATATATTTCAACTTTTATATTAACACTTTATAATAACATGTTTAAATTGTATTAATGGGGTTATGTGGATGCAGGGGGTTGATTTCATTACACCATTGGAGGGCCGCACAAGGAACCTAATCCTAGGTTTCCTGAACTAGAGACCTCTTAGTAGAAGCCCCACCCTGATCAGTAAAAGTCCTTACACAATGTTGGTAGTGGTGACTTCCAATAGTTTCCATTATGTGGACCTATTTCATCATGGTGATGAAGTCATTATTGACCTCTTGGGTATACCTCACTCAAAAAAAGAAGGATCCAATTTTGGCATCCTGGGTAGAGGATCTCGAAATATTTTGATATGATGATGGGTACCACTTGTTTAATTCCCCAAGAATAATATTTGGATGGTTAGTGGGGATCCATGTCCTAGAGGTCTTCTCATGATATATCTATCTTTGGGATTGTACTATTTATATGGTACTCCATTCTCAACAAATTCTCCACCAAGTGGTAAAGGTGCATAGTTGGCAATAATGACCTCTAACATAGAAAAACACAATATGTAATAATTCAGATTTATATTTCTATTTTTATTAGTACAACACCATTTTTGATTGAAGGGAGTTTTCATTAATGTTTATATTGATTCATATTAATCAAGCACTAAAAAACCTTCTAAATTTTAAATAAAATGTTTATTTTTTATTTAGATTGACTATATTGAGATACCCATGTTCATCCCACCTTAATATCAAATGATTATATAAGAAAAAATGTATTCTCATGAGGGATGGATAGTTATTTTATTTAATAAAGGAATTATATTAGGTACATTGTTATTTTTACACACTTGTTTCCTTGAATTTTTTAATGTAAACGTTTCATAGAATCAAAAACATGAGAAGTTTCATTCAACCATTATATAGATTTATTTCCAAAATGTATATTAACATAAATATAATTAAAAGATGATTTGGGACACACATTGGTCGAATTGGGGGGGGGGGGTTCTGATCATCACACTATTTTGGGGAGAGTTTCTTCCTACTATGATAATCTCTTATAGATTAATTAATATTCATGAATCCCTTATAAACCCTAATATAAGGATTTTGACCCATAACATATATGATCAGTTTCATACACATATGTGTAAAACTATCTATCTATATCATAGGATCTCCATTAATGGGAGCATATATATATATATATATGGGGGTCTCTTTTGAATGATCATTTTTATTTAAGTGGTTCTCTATATCTTATTTTTATTTAATTGTTAATGATTTATTTTAATGAATTATTATTTAAATCATCATAATTGGGAACTGAAAAATTTATTTATGCCCAAAGAAGTGATGTGTTATTGTTATCAGCATCGAGACCATGAAATGTAACTGTTATGTAACATTTTGAAAGAAATTAGAACACACATAGTTTAGTTCCACTTAACAAGACACGTCATACCATATAATATAATGTTATAACGACAAAACCAAGGAGTTTAACAAAATGTAATAATGAATTCTAGGTTAATTTTCCTTGTAAATAATGGTATGAGATATACACATGACTTTCCATTTTTGGTAAATCTCATAAGTAATATTTCTCTATAGGAATAGAATGGTCTTATGTTGAATATGTTCCTATGATGTTAGCTCTCACTTGGAGTGGAGGATGAATATGAAGAGATTAAAAAGGACCCATAATGAATATGGCATCCTAGGTGAATGATTATCTTATAAGGAATGAAGAACAATATATGTGGTTGTGAATTTATGATTATTGGTTTTATCCTCATGGAGGATTCTTATATAACCCATTGATATTAAAATAAATTACAATCCATTTTGTGATGATCTAGGGCTTACTTGTTATTTAGAGACCCATTCGGTACTTTATATGGAATATTGATCTTTGACAGTTAGCCTCACCATGAATATAGTTAATTGAGAAGTTGGTAACATGTTGGGGGACTAAAACTAGTAAAAGGCCCATATGATATTCTTGATCAAGATATGTTAATGATCACCCATGATCTCTATTCACTCATGTTCAATGATCAGGGTGAGAAACATGATATATAAAAATATCTCAATGCTATAAAATCATGTGTGGGAGGGTTCTAGGATTGAATCGTAAGCCCATGCTGGAAATATTTCGTACTCTTTTGGTGGCTGAGGGTAGTGATATGAATGGTAGGGGGATATGTGACTTGAGATGAAATTATAGGGTCCTAATATTGTATTCATTCTTATTAAGAACCCTTCATCATCATCTATTAGTGGGTGTGGGGAATGATCTAGCAGGGAAGTGAGTGATAAACGAATGTGACAGACATTACCTAAAACTGACATTTTTTTATGATTAATAGGTTATTATGTATTATTTTATGTACAACCCATTTCTCATTACATATAAAGAAGGATTTGAGAAAATAATTCCTCTACCTGATCTTCTTCCACCATCCCTCAGGTTAGGATTCACATTACCTCAAAAAGCATGACTGTAAATATTATAAGAACAATAATTGTTTGGGATATTAAAAGAGGTAATTCATTTAAAATGGGAATGATTGACTGGAATTTGAATAAATTATTATTATAGATACATTGATCGTGCAGGTGTGTGGTGTCTTGATGGATTTTTTAATTGACTTGTAATGAAATCGGTGTTGTCCAAAGCAACCCATTTTGGTAGTTTTTAAAGTGGAAATTTTTTCTTATGCTATGAATAAGGATTATATCAGTATAATAATGGTGAATATACAAAGGATACCTAATTATACATACTATTAATGTAATGTATTATGGGTATCCTGAACGGAGGCCCTCTATGAAGGAGGACTATGCATTAAGCGGTGTTACCCAAATGAAGGGTTCCCTTTTGTGGGAAAAAATTCATAACTAATGAATCCTTTGTGGGTGATTGATTTCCATCACAAAATATGGTGTGTAGATAACATGTTGAATTGGTGGACTTGTAAATAATATTCTAATGTTTTCTCCACGTTTTCGACAGTCTCTTACATGTTATTCTTTCCATCCTGAAATTTTTTAATAAGAATATTATGTATTTATATTTTTAGGGAATAGTATTCCCCCCACAATGAATAGTTGACGAATTATATACCTAGATTTATGTATCAGAATGAAAAATTGACACATCATGAGCGAAGGATTTTTATTTGTTATGTAAGTGGAGTAATCTTCCAATGCACAAAATTATAATCATTTTTTTGTTGTTCGAGCCACCACCCCACAACACAACTGACATTAATTTTAGGATAGAATGATATTATCATCCCAAAGAGAAAATAAATAACATTTTTAATGGGTTGGGATATTACATCCTCAAGAAAAAAATGAAAATTATTTGGGGGGTTGGTAAAATAATTCATCATGCCCTAAACAGAAATTAATTGTGTAGGATGTGATATTTCTACATCAACCTACAAATTATTCTAATTTTTAGTGAATATATTTGTAGTGGTGTTCTCATATTTCATGTGTTCTTTGGGGTGGTGGGTTGGATTAACTTTTGTTTTACATCATTTTACTTTCTAAACATCATTTTTCATATTCATGGTTTACAACTAGATTTGACTAATTTATAATTATTTTTCCACTTTACTTTTGATATTTTCAAGCCCAATATTATTTATATGAATAGGATTGGTGGGGTAGGATTGGTTTCACATACAGATATGTGTTATAGGTTGTGATGATGTCAGTAACTTTTAGATTTTTTTCTTGAGACATTACACTAGAGGCTTCCATATATAGTCAATTTTTTTGATATCCATATATCCTAAGTCTCATGGATTTTGGATATCATCTATAAGATTGTAATTATTTTATAACATATTAAAAATTAGATAAAACAATTTCTTGGTTTATTAGTATCTAAACCCCCTATAAACATGGAATATTAGTTTAGTTGGATTATTTATTGTGAAACAAAAAATTGTTCATGATCGACCAAATCTATGATGAATAGTTATATATTTCCTTCCCCATTGAATTATATTGTTCCTTAATGTCATGCATATTATAAGAGTAATGTTTCTTTAGAATTCATTTTGTGGGAATCATATTTCATAAACATGTTATTGTGTTTTTGAAACATAATGAACTTGTCTTCACCAGAAAACTTCCTCTCTTATTTTTGTCAATTATAGATGAAAATAAGATTATCTAGAGGAATGTGGTTGTTTTTTTAATGAATATGTCTCATGGGATTCCAAAATGTATCTGTTTCAATATTAAAAAAAATTATTTCCATATCATTTATTTCAAAAATAATACATAAATTTAATAGCACAAACAGATTCTAAGAGAATAAGTTATGATATTCATGAATTCCTATATCCATTTCATATTTCCTAAAGCATTAATTGATCTTGTTTAATAATATCTATGATGTTTAATCACTATTACAATTTCGGTCTTGCTGAAACACTACCTATATAAAGGGACATGGGGTTTTTTGTGGGTTTAATAATGTGTTTTCATTGTTGGAAGTCAACATTATGTGTCCACGTATATTATATTATGGATATTTAATTCCATTTTTTACCTTTATAATGGATATTTCTATATAAAATCTATGTCATCGAATAAAAATCTAGCTAAAAAAAATTCTATAATAATTAATATCATTGATGAATTTTTTTCATGTATCTCATTCCAAATGAATTCAAAATATGTAACATAATAAAATAGAAATTGTGTTATGAATTAAAAAAATGATTCTTAATTGATATATTTGTTCTCTCGGAAGATCTTTTGATCCATCTATTTGACCAAATTTTCATTCATCATGGATTATTAGTTCTTTATAATGAACCAACAAATATATCAATCTAATGTGGAATCCTATATATTATGAACGGGAAAAGGTTGATAATGAGGGAAAAATGTGTCAATTGCCATTATATATGATTGGTGATGATTAAATATGACATAAAATTTATCCTAAAATATCATTTTTAATTTGACTACATTGATCAACCATTGTGGGGGATGATGTTCATACTGAGACCTCTAATGTAGAGCGATATTCACTAATAAATTAGATTATTTTAACTGTTTATATACTATATATTGAATACATAGATTACCTACAATCCATAATCATAAATATGGTTTTATTTTTCCCCCAATTTATGAATTTAAAACCAATTATTATTTTATGGGAATTGGGATTAGGGTGTTCATCATTGTATACACATTTCAGAATCTACATGAAAAATATAGAACATCCTATATTATATGCATTAGATTGATGGAATTCCCATCATAGGTTATATTTATGAAAAATTATTTCTTTTATCAAACTTCCTGTGCTATTTCAATTAATTTGAGAAATAATTATAGAAAATGTCCCTATAAATATTCTCATAATACCTGGGGAATATATTGATCCATTATTGTTGAAGGAAATTTAATCTCAGCACATAAAAATTTAGATCAGTAGTTCATCTAGGTCTCTAAAATTGTTTTTTTATATTTTCCTTTTAGGGTATATCATTTGTATATGAAATACTGATTTAGAGGAAATTTTATGTTAACAATTGTTGGTAACATTCCATGAATCAGGAAATGAAATCAATGTTTTGTGCTTATATTTTATTTCATGTATCAAATACACTAACATAACTAATTAGTATAGGTTGTATATAATTTATGTTTTTAATTTATTTTTAACATTCATGGATAATTGAAAACAGTTAGGACATCAAATTTTGAAAAAACATGGGATTCCATACTACTATTTTTTTCGTGAATTTCACAACATTTTCAGTATACTACCCATGCCATTTTCTTCACATGAGGTTATTCATAAATAATGGATTCATGACAATTCTAAACTAATTATTATTTAATTCCTCTTTGATGTTTTTTGTATTATTATTATATTACAATAAAAATCCCCCATATAAATATATTTATGTGGGTTTATTTTTGAATGAATTCTATAATGTTTCAATAAATTATTATCCTCAAATAACATTATATTTTTCATGATACTTTATATTATTCAAAGATAAATCATTGATGTAATAATATAACCATACAGATTAGTATAACGTATTTGTTGTACTCTAATTTTTTTTTATAATGTTGTCGCATGATTTTAAAAAATATAAATTGATATACCTCACTAGAATTTCCAATTGAATTTTTGTTAACGAATGTGAAGGTAAAGATGAATTATTATAAAAATACTGAAATGAGAATATTAATGATGTTTAATTTTTTGTTAGATATCATAGGAGGATTGTATCCAAAAAATAAAATAGTCCATTCATTTGAGGATAAAGATAAAGATAAAAATATTTTGAATAAAATTGATGATGATCATTATATATAATATCTTCAAATAAACCCAGGGATATGAGATCAATGAAATGGTAGTACATTAATTGTATTGTGCATCCCATAATAATTCATGAATGTTTTTATGTGAAATACATTTCTTATATTGATTACTTATTTGAATCTAAAATGGTTTTAATGATTTAGTGTCTACTTCTCATATCTGTTTCAGAAGGAACAAGTCAACCCTAAGAGGGCCTAGTTATAGACTTTTTTCTCAGTCTAGTCATTGAATTGGGCTTGACTCTTGATCTTATTGCCAAAAACATTATGATAGGAAAATGATCATGTTATCTTATATAGTCTCATGTCTTTGTGACCTATTTAGATATGGTAGGGGGTCTTAATTACTATATCTATTATATTTTACAAGGAATTAGTATATTTGAATTAGATTATTAAAATCATCAAACCACTTTTTATAGTATTTCTATTTTTTTAATATAATGAATCATTGTTCCCTGAAAATTAGAATTTAATAGCTTTCAGTGATATTTTTTATTCTGCAATGAAATCATCCAAGACATATAATGAATAGGTTACTTAAAAAATTTAAATATTATTTTTTTGTTTAGAAATAAAATATCCAAATAAATGAATCCATGAATAGTGGGAAAGAAATCAACTTATAGTTGTAATTTACATGTAATTGAGAATTTAGAATGATCAAAAATTATTATAAATCCCAATTACCTTTTAAAAAAATAATAATTAATCAAATTACTATTGGGTAACTATGAATAAAGAGAAATTTTTGAATTTTAGCCATGAATGATGAAATGGAAAAAATATAAAAGTCCATATCTTTTCATAATAGAATAATATTATTATAATAGAATTATAAGCATACTAAGATAAATATTTTTTTACAATTAAATTATCCATTTAATGATATATTTTTTCTTTAACAAATAAACCATAATAATTAATTAATTAATTAATAATGTTAAATCAAAATAATGTGAAAGGTTTTGGAATGATAATTCAAAATTGGAATATAATTTAATGTTAATCGTCATTATCCGTAAATTCAATCACCATGATAACATAAAAATTAACATTAAATAAAATATTACATTTATAAATCCTAATGAACATGAATTGTCACAAAATATGAACTCAATTGTGATTGAATTATTTCTAACTCACTATAATAAAAAAATTTGAAAAAATTATTAATGATGTAATAAAATATATATTGATATATTTGGGTTATATATATTCTAAAACTGTCACCATAATCCTATGTGAGTATTGATAGGTCATGTGAACAGTTGGAATCTTGATAGACTAATGTAATCCAAGATCCTTTTAATTGGTTATTAATTAACTTTTTTTGAATGGCCAGGTCATATAGTAGCAACATATTACTAAGAACTGTAATTGTTTGTTGTTTTTGTGGAAATTATTTAAAAATAATATTATTTACTGAATGAACTTGATGATAACTCGCAAATATATCATTATTAATTAAACATTACTTAAAAAATTATTCATTAATATACAAGGAAAGGTAATAATATTAATTGGATTCCCTATAAGGTTATTAATCATAAAATATGAAATATAATTCACTCATCAAAATTTTGAATAAAATAACCTTAACTTTAATATAAAATTATCATATCTTATGGAATATATACATAATAATAATGGATAATTGATAATAAATCAAGGAAGAATAATTTTTATAAAAAAAATAATTCATCTGTGTAAATAATAATAAAATAAATATCCTTGACAACATATAACAAGTATAAACTATTATTTTTTCCCAAATACAAATTCCTAAAAAATTATATTATATGTAAATGGTCACAACATGACTATGATACGTGATACGGTACACTCTTTATTTTTTGCATTTCCTTAGTCATGGAACAATCCAAAATCATTAACAATGTATAAAATCCCTTATAGAATAGGATTCATTCCAAATTTTATTATATGATATCTCAACATATATAAATCCAAACCCAAATTGTGAGAGGTATACGTAATTAGTGTCCCACATTTTACATAATTAAAAACATAGATATTTTTTCAACAATATCTTAAAACCAATATTCTGTTAATAAAATCCTAACCTACATTACATAAATTTTTTTCGATGATAATTTATAATTTCGTCACAGAATTACACGTGGAAAATAGATGGTTTTTTAAGACTTCCTCAAAACTTGATTATCCCACGAAAATTAAATAGGATTCATATAATCATAATGAAATAATCATCATGAAAATATTTATAGAGAAATTAGTTGTATGGAATGATATTAATTTATCCATATTAATTCAAAAAATAATTCATAAATGTTGATTACATAAAATAAAAATATTAATAAAAGAAAATATTATATATTTGTTAAAACATGGATTACATTTCTTTTACAATTGATAAAATTTTAAATAAAAATTCCAAGAAAATTGAGAAAAAAAGTTTCATTTTAAATTTAAATTATAATAAGTAAATGGCTCATTAATACAATGAATATTTATAATGTAATGAAAATAATTTCATTTCGTAAACATTAAAACAAGGATTCCTTTCTATTTATTGTTAAAAAGTGACTTGTTCAGAAAAGGAAAAGTCGATTCAATTTTAAACTATATGAATAAAAGTCAAATTATATTTAAAATAATATTATGTAAAATGTTTTATCATTAAAATGTAATTATTGAAATAATTTTAATACAAATTGACGTGGATGAAAATATTGAACAGAAAAATAGAAAACCATATTAAAATTTCATAAAAATGAAGGGCTTCGGGCCATTCTGGCTAATCCCCAAATGAAATCGGATTATAATAGAAACCCTTAAATAAAGAAACATATTTAATTATATATTTTCAAAATTATAATATAGTAAAGAATGATTTAATAAATATTATTTATAGAACCATATTATTTCATAATATAATATTTATTAATCCATTATCATTTATGATTGTAATTTATAAACAATTCATCACAAAAATGATCATCTGGGTTAAAACTAATCTATTTTCCATGATTGATAATGTATTATGGGTTTTTTATTTTCAACATGTTCATGGTTTCTTTATATTGAAAATAATATTAATTGAATAAATTTTATATTTATTCATTACACAAATTCTTGATACTATTTATTTATAATGGTGCTGATAAATGAATTAAACAACTTCATTCTGGTAGTAACCCATGTATATGCATGAGTGATGTTTTTAATTTTTAATAGAAGGTATGAATGAAAGTAATATAATAATTTACCATAAAAATAATAAATATTCCATAAATATTATATATATTAGTTGAATCAATCTTTATGAGTATTCACATAAAGTGGATATTAAAAAATAATCAGATCTTTTCATAGGGGTGGAAGTCCACACTTACACTTTTGAAATGTTATCATTTTTATATGGGTAGAAAGTATATTGAAATTTATTTTTACTTGAAATATACCATTATTTTAAAATGTACAAATATTAATGGTAGCATACAATATAGAAAACATGAACAGAAATGGACAATAAATTATTTTTATTTAATTATGGTCATTATAACATTTCATTTTAATTTATGGGAGGGAATGAATGGGAATAAATAATTTCTGAAAAATGTAATGGTAATAATAATATATATTTTAATGATTATTTATCTTTTTATATTAACTCCTTTTTTTTTAAATTAATTTTATTCTTTAATATTAAATTTTTCATAAGTGATTTATGATGCTTTTTTTGAGAAAAAAAAATATCAATTGATGATACACTTAGAAAATGTATCGGGTAAATGAACATAAATTCTTTAATCAACATGTATATTTTATATACTAATGAATTATTTGAAATTATATAAAATTTTTGATTTTGCAATGAAAAGTAAATTATACTGATTTTTTGTTGAAAATAATTTTTTAATAAAAGAAAAAAAATCTGCTTTAATATATTTTTAAAATTTATTTGCGTATTTAGAATTAAATATAATAATATTATGGTATTTAAATGAGTTTTATTCCTGAATTCATTATAAAATAATATTATATTTAAGAATTTTATTTTATAAAAAAATATTTCATTATTAATTCATAATTAAAATCTTCCATATTTTTTGAATAAATATAGAAATATGGATTTTATATTTCAAAACAATGGGTACGTAATTTTTAAATATGTACCTTTGATTTTTGTTCTATATAAATTTTTTCCTTAGTAATTATTTTTCGATGGTAAAAGGTACAAATATTAATTAAAGTAAAAAAATAAAGTCATAATAATTATAAAATTACCAAAACAGATTCATGAATTTTATTGGATAGTTAAATTTCTTCCCTAATGGTCCAAGATTCATTTATATGAAATTTTATATCTATTTTTGTGAGATTATTCCCTTAGTATGTTTTTATAGAAAATGAATAAAATTCAGACACTAGTTATTATTCTATATAATATAAATAAAATATAGATTAGTAGAGGATATGATCAGTTACAAAATAGTCATTTGGAGTTTAAAATATTTATATTCATCAAGGTAATTTAATATAAATTTTATTATTGATTCAACTTCCAGATAAATTTACTAAACACTAATTTAGTAATTACTTAATTAATGGGAAAATCAAAAAAAGTATATTAAAAATAACAAAAAATAATATGATGTGGGATAATTAATGAAAACCAAAATTTTATAGACTACCATTACAATATAATTATTTAATAAAATATATTGCTTAAAATTTTATTTGTTTTTTTGATGTTATTAAAATTGTTGAAATTAATAGTTTTTAATATTAAAATAATTGATATATAATAATGAATAATAAATAATTAAATGATATATAAATAAAAAAATATAAAATATTTGGATATTTAATTTTTTTTTAATATTTACTATCATCCCTTCAAAATAATTTTGGCTATTTGTAGTAACTACACTGACCCTCAAAGTTTAGATTCCTTGTTGTCAGGGTTAGTTTCTAAATTGAAAATGAGGTGTTATAACAAAATGATAAGGGGAAAAATGTAACCAAAACATGTCCAAAAGTTATAGGATGATAATATATTTACCCATTAAATATCATTCATTGAAATAAATAATTTTTCGGAAACTTTCATTGTCTAATTAATTTATATTAATTTAATATTTTGATTAATTCCATGAGTACCCCAACCCTTTCTATGAAGAGGGTACCACATATTATAATTTCATCATATTTTAAATCAAATTTTATATATCCACTACTTGAGAAAATCCCTTAATATAATCCCTCTGCCCATTATAGGGATTCTTTTTTTTCCATCACAACATTATTTTTTTAGTTAAGGTATTTAGAAAGAGAGGTTACTCAAAGAAGACATATAATTTTTAATCATGGGTTATTGTATTATTTATTATTCCACATCATTAAAATATTTCTAAAATATAATGACTAATTAAATAAATTATCCTCTAAATAATATTATGTTTTTATTTTTATTTCATAACCAATATCTATCTCCACTTTTATCAAATAGGAAATGAAGACATCATTCGAATGTAAGGTTGTATGCAGCCTCATGAACAGTTGTAATTTACATACAATCACCATCTATCGTGGATAGATTATAATGATGGAATTAATTTTTTTATATTATAATACTAATATATATCTAATAATTAAAAGTTAATATTTCATTTACATTCTTACTGTTCCATTTGATGAAAAATGAAAACATCACTCATCTGTATATATAGACCACAACCTCTACTTTGAGATGGGATTATTTTTTCATCATTATATAATAAGGATGATATATATAATATTATTTTAAATAATAATATTATATTTAAGATTTTTTTATAATTTTTTAAATATAAAATTATTATTACTAATATTCCAGACCTATCACTGAAAAATGGAAACGTTTCTCATCTATACGTACAACTTACCATTTTCGTGATTGTATCTTATTTCATTTTTCAAAACCATATTTCATTATTTTATAATATATATTTTATGAATGAAAAATATTATTATTTCATGAATATTGTTTTGGATATTTATGAATGATGATCTCATTCACCATATTCAACCTACTGAAACCAATTTATCTTATATAGAAAACATTATCAAACAATTATGACATGAACATAAATGATTATTTAATTATATATAACATGTTAATAAGTTTATTAAAAGGAATAGTAAAAATACAGAAGTGTAATAATAATGTAAATAATTAACATATGTTAAATATTTATGAAGATAAAGAACATACATGGTGTGTAATACTGAGGATAAATTAATTGAATTTAGATACTCTTTTAATTCTTCACATTCAACTCTTGTTCGAAAGTAAAAAATGATCGGTTTTAACATATATGTAATGAATAAAATTACGAAAATTAATTATTACTTAATTAATTTAGTCTTACCTTTTATATTTTCATTATGATTTTTTGTTAATATATCTTCTCTATTATGCCAGTACATTTGATTTTTAAAAAAAATTAAAATTAAAAGGGTATTTTGATAGAAAAATGCAATTTTCAAGTGGGTTTAATATATTATTTCAATGGTTTTGATGATGATATTTTCCATGGAATATTTTAATGATGTCTCATCCCCATTATATCTCATGGGTGAGAACGTTATATGTTATATGGTGGTTGTTCCCAGATTGTACATACATTCATTGGTGTCTCCTGACGTAAAATTCACCTTTATTGAAATCCTATTAGTATGAATGACATTAACAATGGTATGATAATGATTTTTAAGGGGAATATATTAATATTAATAATTTACCTGTTATATTTCATGGAAATCAATGAATTTCCAAAATTCAATATAATTCCCATTTTGAAAATGGCAATTCACATTTTTAGTATAAAGGTATGTTTTAAAAAAATCAATGGTTTCCATGTTTTTCAAACGACCAATGAATTAATATATTTCATGTCCCTTATTGTGTTTCTTTCTCAAATCAATTTTTTTGAAAAAAAAATTCTTAGGATTTATGGATGGGTAGTGAAATTAAATAAGTCATGTTGAATATCATAATTATTTTTTATGAAAATAAAACTTGTTTTATTTTATTGATCATAGATTATTTGAATAATTTATTCTATGTGGATGTGTCCAAAAGATAATGTATGGGTTTGTAATATATGATTTTTTAGATATTTCTCTAAAAAAATTTACCTAAAATATCATTAACAAAATAATGTTATTTCTAGAGTAAAATCACTAGAATATGTAATTTTTAAAGTTGGGGCCTTACATATGGTATGAGATAAGTGTTTAAAAAAAATTTAGGATTTTTTTCATGTGAGGTTTTACAAAGAGTTATAGAGACTATCATGGGTTTACTAGAATAAGGTTGATAATATGTCCATTGTTTTGGACACCACTTTTATTGTTCTATTTTTTGGATTTGAGGATATTAAAGTTATTTTTAGATATATTATATAAAATTTTGATAGAGAAATGTATAAATGATTTGAAGGTTAATTTTTTCTGTTGTTACTGAGGGTATTGTCATTAAAATTTCAACTATCATTTCAACCTGATATACTAAATTCAATGATTTAATGATGTTATTTTCTCTATATTAATGATAATTCATAAAATCTATAGTTAAATTATCTCATAAAAACTTCTATTGTATATCATATTATTTTATTATAGTCATCCTGGAAAAATATTTTTCAATAGATTTTGAATGTGTTTTTCATCAAAATCACCTACGTGAAACAATTTTATCTATCTAATATCTTTTTATTTGACCAATCCTATATATACCATGGAGTACATATTTTATTTCAATATCCGAATTTTCCCATCTCACACAACAATGGATGTATTCTAAGGAATTGAAAATTTATTTTATAGAATTATGGATTTCATGATGGAAGATAAAGAGTATATCAAGAACAAGAATGATGAAAGTGATGTCTGGATTTAATTTTTATGTTATTTTCATATGTTCTAAGTAATAAAAATCATTGAATTTATATTTAAGAAAACATATGGATATATTTCACTTTGTTTATTTTTAGGGATAAATTATTACCGAATAGGACAAAAAATCATGGTTACATTATTAATAGGTATGTTGAGTGATGGATATGTTTATAACTAATATTATGAAATATATTACAATTCAGGAGAATAATGAATAAAATAAATAATATTCAAATTATTGTTTTCTTTTCAAAATTTATAAATATATATTACATTTAGATAATACATTCCAAAAGTGGTCTAGTAAAAAATTTATAATTTTTGGGAGACATTCATTGATATTTGATTAATGTTTTATGTACATGTATCCATTAATATTAACATGTGAAAAATATTGTTTGACCTATAATTCCTTTACATTTGAGTACGTAAGATTAAGGTATTTTTACCCATTAGGGTTTTTATTGTCTTCGATTTTGAGGTTAATAGGGGTTATTACAATTTTTTAGATACAAAAATTATGATATGAGAAAAACATTGAGGTTAAAAATTTTCATTAATGTTAAATATATTAAGGATATTTTTTAGTATTTTTATCTAAATTTCAATGAATATTTCATGGAATATATTAACATAGTTTAAAAAAATTACTACCTGTAGGCTGGGTGAAAACCCATCACATCCAGTATGTCTATAAGTCTTGAACACGCAATTGATGGAAGATATGGGTGCATAACCCACCACTACCCTATGTGATTTCCATATTTCTATATACTAAATTTCATTAATTAAACTATTTGAATGATGAAATATTTTTGAAATTTTGAGAAAGTATTTTTTACATTATATACAACCATGAGAATAAAAATTATATGGGGAATATGTAATTTCTATTATTTCATAAAAAAAATTTGGGAACATTATATGATTAAGATAAACAAAAAATTATTTATTTTTATTTATGGAATAATGGTTGAATTATATTTTAGAATCAAATATTATTTTAATTCTCCTTTTTGGTGATTTATGTTATTTATGGAAATTATTATTATATATTGTAGATTATGTGATTCTCGAATATAGTTTTCAGAATGAAACATTAAGATTGATTAATGTTGTTTGGAGATTAAATATAAATTAATATTGGATAACTATCTGATATCCCTTCTAATTTTTGTGTTTTAATTTTACTTTTAGAATATTTTGATGAATTTTGAAGATAATAATTTATTGAATAATCAAGGACGAACATTGGGTATTCAATTTGAAATTTGGAAATTAAAGTAGTTTTTCAACAGAAGAAGTTTTAATAATTTTGGATATTATCCCATATTTTACAAACCATTAGTTCAGGGATAATGTTTAATAATTGTATGAATACCTTCATAACATTTTTTGGATTTTTTATCCATTGGATGTAGTTTCTATTTCTAAAAAAATGAAAATTCATCTTCATTTCTGATCATTTTTAATAAATATATGAGTTTTTAGTTGAAATTAATTAAAATATAACATTATTCATGACATGTAAGTAAATATCATTTTTTATTAGTCAAGGATGTAAAAAATTCCTATAAACTGAAAAATTATTAGGAAAATAAATTTTCCATTATCTTTTCTTACTGATATATCAATAATTTTTAATCCCATTAAAGATTTATGGGTTTATGGTGGTTAAATATTTATTAACCTTGTTCTCTATCAGTATATATTAGTTAATGAGTGTATTATGTTTCATTTATATATATTTTTTAATATAACACTTCATTCATAAAAAATGGAAATCTACATTGTGTTATTCTATATGTCTTTAATTCTCCAATTCCATTATTTTCAAAATGATGTTTTATTGGAACATTTTATAATGTTGTATTTTTATAGTTTTTTTTCAAAATTCAATCACTAGTTTCTGAAACAAAGTTCAAATTTAAAGATTATATTTTATAAATTCGGGAGGGTGGGTAAAATTTAATATACTGTGATTTTGTTATGAATGTAAATGGTTGATAGAATACAAAATATTTAACAACTAGTACTAAAAATATTTCCTTTAAAATGATAAAAAATTAAAATTTTAAACCATAAAAGTGGTTTTTAATGTCAATTATTATAAAGGGGTGACTTTTTTCAGTGCTCAAAAAAGGGCTTATAAAGGCCCCTTTTATTAGCGCTAAAAAAATAAATGATAAAATGTTTACTTATTAAGGCTCTTTTAGAGCCGATTTATCTCAAAAAATTTAATAATATTTTCCAATTGGAGCTCAAACTTTTAACTGTGCATGACCCCTCACCTCCCTTAACATTGCTAGCCCCCACATTCACCCACCCGTAAAATCACCACACACCTTTAACCACATTATCCCCCTACCCTGCACCCAGATGTGTGCCTCATCCTCCATTGGGATTCAAACTCAGGACCTATCCTTTGTGTGTATGGTGCCTTACCACTCTCCCATGTTGCAATATTCTCTATTTAATGATATTTATATATATATATATTAAATAATATTTATTCATATATTAATATAAATTTAAATTTATATACATAGTTATATAAATATATATATATATGTACATATATTTATATATATTTAGTTATATTTATTATCTGTATATTTACTCGTATAGTAATATATATTTATATGATTATATCTAAATACATTTATAAAATATATTTTTTCAATTGTGATTATAAATAAATAAATAAAAACATATATATAACAAACATGAACTTGTATATTATATATATATATATATATGTGATTGTGTGTGGGTATCTGTAAGTATAATTATACATATTTATAAATATTTCAAAATATTATATATTCATATATATATTCATATTTTAGAATTTTTAGATTATATATATAAGTTTGTTAATACTAACACAAACTAATATATATATATATATATATATATATATATGTAAACAGACACCCACAATATATAGATATATACATATAGATATATTTTTGTTTTAAATAAAATGGAAATTATAAGGATTTTATATTTATAAATATACTTTATTTTAAAATATGTCTAATTATTTATTAATAAAAAATTAATTTTTTTTATGATTTATTATATAAATGATATGTATATATTGTTATATATTTTATTATAAATTACACTATATTGTAAAAATGATAAAATTTCAAATCGATGAATGTAATCTCTTGTAATAAATTCATTCCCCACTAAAAAGGGGAAAACACACCTTAAACGAGGCTAAAATTACTTCGAATGTAAAAAAATTTTGGTATATGGATTAAAAACTCAATTTTGAGGCCTTTTTTAGTTTTTTGGCCTTGAAAAATTGGAATGAACATTCCCTCAAGTTGTTGGTGTGTATATAATCACACATGGTCCTATTTGATATATTATTGAGCTCAAACAGACAACCAGATCCAAATTTATTTCCATTTGAATTTTAACTTGTGTTTTCAACTAATTTTAGATATTTTATGAATTTTATGGATTTAAGTGTCTTTATATTTTTAACAAATGGTTATAAGTCAATTACAATTATAAAATTATTGATTAATAATTTTTTAAAACATATTTTTAAGCTCTTCTTGTTAAATATCTTATATATTAAATGTAAATGTAATTTTATACTTATCTAAAACGTATTTAAATAATTTTATATTATATTTATAGCAATATAAATTTATAAATATATTTATATACTAATATACTAATATATTATTATTAAATAATATTAATAATTTTTTTTGAATTATACCTTTTAACTTCACAATTAATAAAAGCACTGATAAAGAACCACATTTATCAGTGCTAAAAAAGCCCAGATTATGGGGGGCCGTTTTAACAGTGCTAGTAATAGCACTAATAAAGGGAGTCCCTTTATGAAAACTAAAAAAATAACTGAAAAAGTGGAGTTCTTAAAAACATATTTTCAGTGATATTAAAATTAACAATTATCAGTTCTTATTTAGTGTTGATAAGGGGTGGTGCTGGGAAAACTCATTTTTGTAGTAGTGAACTATCATAAAAAAACAAGGAATTGTGGTTATATAAAAGTTATCATTATAACGTACTATTTAAATTTTCATAAATGAATAATATTAACATATTTATTTAATATATAATTTTCCTCCACATTTATAAATTATTTATTAATAGTATTTAAATAACTACATGATTTTTAGTATACGTTTTAGTCTTTGAATATATATATATTTTAAATGATTATAATTTGTTTTTTAGAGAAAATATTATAAAAATTTATGTACATATTATAAAAATTAATTAATTAAATTATGATAATTATATAATTATCCTAGGATTAAATTTAGATAAATTTCAATAAATGTTAATTTTTAAATTTGTTATGAAAAATAATGATATTTATTGGAAACTATTTTTTATTTAAAAGTATAGTTATATTTTTATGTATTGTTAAAATATATATCGGAAATTATAATTTATATTATTTAAACCATGTTTTTAAATGAATTTTATAATTTAAATTTGTATAAAATCATTTTATATTAAAAATGTACATTTTTTAGAAAATACCATAAATCAATTTTTTTCGGGAATAATTATAAAACAAATAGTACCACACTTTTGTTTTAAATATTAAAAAAATTATTCTATATTAGGAATAAGTATTTGAGAATTTGGTAAATAGTTCCCTTGTATGTATGGTCAACATGAATAGTAATCATTGTAATGTTTGTTACCACAGTAAATGGTAAAAATGGTAATTAATTAATAAGGATAAATGATAAAAACTATAAAATGACTATATCACTATCATATATATTATTTAACATTTCCATTTCCACCATAATCATCCAAAATTTACTTATATGTTATTTATTTTCCATTTAGATGTGATTATTATTTTGAAATATTTAATTTAAAAAATCACAAAAATATCACACTCGTGTGGTTATTAACTATAATTTTTTGGATATTGTTATTACAAAGTATATATTTTTAAATATAGATTATTTATATACATCATGGTAATTGTTTCATTTTTATTAATGAAATATGTACCTAAAAAATCACACAATTTTCAATCAATAGTTATTTAATTAATTGAAAAGTAAAATAAATAATATGAAAAAAAACTAAAAAAATATAATGTCAGATATTTAGTGTGTTTAAAAAATTAATTTTATTTCCATTATGTGTTTAAATGGGATTAGGATATGTTTTTTCATATAATCCTTTTAAAAATTTGGGCCTTTTTTCCATTTATATTAACTATATAAACCCTTAAGTATTATAAATCCATCTTGTAATTGTAAATTTAACAATGGTTAAGAGGGTTTGAAACCAAATGATAAGGTTTGAAATATGATCTAAAAGTGGGAATCATTATTGTATGATTTTATTTCACCATTCCCTACTACTCCATGGAAATAAATCATTAGATACACATATGAATTAAATAATAAATTATTTTAATTTACTATTTGGATAAAATTCAAGATTACCGCGCCCCACATATATAAAAGGAAATAAAATCCCCTCATTTAATTAAACAAAAAAATTTGGAAGAAAATAACAATAAAAATAAAATTTTATAATCCATGAACTCATTATATATATCTTTTAATGCCAAAAATTAATATTTAATCTCTTAATGTGTTTATAAAAGGAGGTTGTTCAATAAAGATGTATCATTTTTGAATGAGTGTTTCTTTTTTAATTCATCTTCAAATTCCTTATAATGTCCATAAACTAAGAAACAATTATAACCCCAATATTCCCATTATTATGATATATTATTATGACATTACCAAAATCTTTATCCATGTCCTCTTCCATCAAATATGAAAAGAAAACTTCCTTCAGGTGGAAGGTGAATTACTACCTCGAGAACTGATGTAATTTTTTCTCCATCACCATATCTCAGTGATGTATTATACTAATGCAGAAAATGTTTCTAAATGATATTAATGAAATAATTTTAATTATTTAAAATATAATATTTATTTTACCATATTACTATATCATTCAGTGAAAAATTAATGTCGTTCATGTATATGTGAGGACTACCACCTCTATGAAGATCATTGATTCATTTTTCATAACCAAATAATATAAAAGATATAAATAATTACATTAAAATAATTAATATGATATTTATGATATTATGATAATTATTTAATGATAAATTGAATCATACCATTATTCCATAATGATCATTGGGAAATGGAAACATTACGCCGGTGTATATTCATTATACCATCTATATGATTATATTATAGTTCATTTTGGTAACCATCATTCATGATTTGATTTAAAAATAAAATTTATGTATTTAAATATCAATTTTGTTATTAAAAAAGATCAATAGATTGTGAAATGATGATCCTTTCTACCATATCCAACCAACCAACATCATTTTTTACTTATATATAGAATATTGTAAAAATATTTGACATGAAATTTAATGATTATGCATTATAATATAACATGATAATATGTAATATAAAATGAATAATACAAAAAAGATCTTATGAATTTAAATAATTTACATATGTTTATTATTTATTAATATCAATATTTTACGGGATAAGTGGGACTCAAGGTAAGAGGCTATATTTGAAATCCTCTTTTAAAAAATCTCATTCGACTTTTTTACTAAATTGAAAAAGTAATTATTTTTAAAATATAGCCCATTAACATAAATTTTTTCCATGATGATTCCTCCATTCATTAATTCCTCATCTTTATATTTTTAAGGTTACATTTTATTAAAATTATTTCTATATTATGTGCATATAATTTTTAATTTAAAAAAATATTTTTAAAATAAAAATTGTATATTTATACGTGAATGTGTTTTCCTCATGATATTATAATGGTTTTTGTAGTTTTTATTCATTATTTTTTCATTGGAAACTATTTATGATGTTTTAGTCCCCATTATATATTTAAATTGAGCCTATTACATATTATATTAAGGATGTTCTTATATTGAACTCTAATGCATTCGGTTCTCCAAAGGAGAAAGACGACGTTTGATAAATCCACTTTTAGGAGTGATTGTAATAGTGATATAGTAATGATAAGAAATGGAACCTAAATTTCTTTTGAATTATTTAGTATTTATTTTAATCGAAATAATTTTATTATCAAAATTTAGGATAATCGACTATTTTGAAAAATATTATTCATTTTATAGGTATAAATTTGTTTTTTAAATAAATTTTTTTCCATGGGGTTTTATGTTTTCTAATGGCCTAATAAATTTATTGATTTTATTATTGGTTTTAGGTGTATTGGAAGCACGTGGATGGGTGTACCCAACTTTATTTTTTCCACAAATAAAGTTCAATCTGGAACTATTATTAGAAAAAATGAAGCATCATTGGAATAGAATGAATAATGGAATGAAATGAGTGTAATACAAGAACTATAGAGATGATAATCATATGTTTCATTTAATTAATTAAATTAAAAGGAAAAATTAACTTGAAATAATTGTCTATCCATTGATGTTTCCGGTCATGATCAAATTTGATATGTTCATGCTTCACAAAAGCCACGTGTTGGCTTTCTCTAGTGGTTATCCACACATGATCCACATATCCCTGGACATCGTCGATGGGATCTCCAAATGTTAGCACGGAGGATCCTTCGTTTGTGATTTTTTTTCTTTCAATAACCTTGAGTGTTGCCTCTAAAGAGTTATCATTGATCTGGTGGAAGAGGATCTCTCTCGTAGAATGACAATACTCTTAGAGGAAATGAATTATCCCTTGGATTGACACATTTCTCCAAATATGTTATGCACTACCTCTAAAAATTTCTAGGACTAAATGATAATAATTGAATTTAATTTTATATTACACATAATAGTAAAATAAATCAATTACCCAAGAAATTTATTCATTTAATTTAATTTTTAGTAAGACCACATGTCTAATTATAACATTTGACTATTATTATCACTTGAAATGAACCCAAAAAATTACACATAATAATATTTATTTATATAAATAAAATCATCTCTCAAAAATCCCACGAAAAACTACACCGAGTTTATAATAATATAAACCGTGTGTACTCTTGTTTTTAGATTTTATTTATTTCCTCCAACACATTTATTAAACCATTAATAGGGACTATTTATTTCATAAATAAATATCATTACATTATTCCCAAATAAATATATTATTTAACCCACAATATAAAATATTAAATAAGTAGTGTGGAAATAAATGTGATTAGTCAACCTTGAATTATTATTTATCCAAGATTGGGAATAATATTTATTCAACTTTTTAATTGAATATTTAACTGAGATAAAAGGATACACTTAGTGTGTGGCTCTTTATAACTCTTTCTCAGTGGTATTATGTGAAGCCTGCCTAATATCCAAGGTTAGTTCCTAGATACACTCCATGAAGCCCAGAGAGAATGATGATAACACTGCATGACTTGTCACCTCATACAAGTGTTTACCATGTACTATAATCTCATTACTATGATATCTGCAATCAATGGGGTTGCATGCTAGTTCCATCAACACATGTGATCGATTATTCATTCTTTTACTTCCCATAATTGAACTTTCACATTCCTCAATTTAGAATGGGTTTATTTATTCTATATCAATTCTATCAAAGGGCTTGGGTTATCAACTCACATTGTCGAAAAATAGGGAAAATCCTTTCACACATTTATCTATTAATGCAATATTAATCGTGACACAACCAAAATATCCTACCTTCCTACAAATACTGTGTCTTCACTGTTTTTTTCCAATACAACTATGTAAACAATCTTTTATTCTAATTAATATTAATATTAAATTCTAAGGACCAATACACATGTCCACATATAAGAACATATAATGAGACTATGAAATGTAAATTTCTTACTGGCAGGTCTCGTTCTCATAATATCCTCTAAGAAATTATCTTTGACAGAAACCTTGAGAAGGTGCCTCAATGATTTATGAGTCCTCACCTCTAATGGCTTGTATTATATGTGTCCCTAAAATAACATCATCTAGGCATAAAACATATATTAAAGAATAGTGTTAACAAACTTCCTGGTTCTCATAATAGTTGGGATCCTCTATGACAATATAGTGAAACAACAGTCCTTAAGAGAATTTCCAATGAAATTTCACGTAAATGAAAAATACAGATATGATAATGTATATATTAATATTAAGATCCCTGAATATATGTTTATCCAAAAGTAAAAATTAGTTGGTTCTAGGCCACCAACTCAAATGGAATTCATCTTATACTAGAGCCAACAGCTAACAACATTTAACCACCTATCCCTCACCTGATATTCATGACTCTGCTATGATAGGCCTTCAGTCATCGGGTCCACCATATTCTCTTATGTGGACACTCTTCTCACTACAACATCACCACATTAATATAAATCCCTCGAGAGGTGATACATATAGAGAATCATCTTTATCCCTTGATGTGACATTTGTTGTTTTGCAAGATCCACAATTGTAGTATTATCACAAAACAATGTAATATGGTATCTACTTCTAGGCATGAAATTATGCTCCTGGACAATGTTCAGAATCCAGACAGCTTCCTTAGATGCATCATAAGCCGCTATATATTTAGAATTCACGATAAAATCGGTTACAACTAGATGTGTTGAACTCTTCCAGCTGAAGACTCTTCCGTTAAAATAGAAAATATATCCTGATTGTGACATCATATCGTTACGGTCTATTAATACAATTAGAATCAGCATACCCTTTGGTGAAAAGCTTCTCATCGCCTATAAAAACATGGAAAATATCCTTAATTATTCTTAGATACCAAGAGATAATCTTAACCGTCGTCCAATGTTGTTCTCCTGGATCTTCATGATATCTACCTACTGTGCTCTGTGAATTGGAATCAACATCCTGGTACATAACATATCATATATTATTTATCTTATATCCAATGAGTATGAGATATTACTCATCCTATATTAATATTGTTGTGTCTCTGGATACATTCTCTTATGAATATGTAGGAAATGATACACTGGAACCAATCCCCTCTTTGAGTGTTCGATACTAAATCTCATTTTTATCTGGTCAATGTATGTACCATGACATAGTCTAAGTGGCCTCTTGGATCTATCATGAATGATCTTGATCCCTATAATGTAGGATGCTTCACCTATGTCCTTTATGGATAAAAAATTGTATGTGCAGTCATTAACTAACTATAATATTGTTATTTCATTTAAAATAAGTAATATTTCATCAAAAAATACTACTAGGATGACCACCACATTCCCATTTAACCATTTATAAACACATGTCAGACATTAATTCATATTGAAATCATGTTCCTTTATAGATTCATCAAATACAATATCTCATGTCAAGGATTCCTTCCATAATCCATAAATAGATTTCTGTTACTTGAAAACCCAATTTATCTACACCCTGTGTCATAATCCCTTCTGGTTGTGTCATATAGAATTATTCCTGAATTTTCCCATTATGGAATATTGTTTTGGCATCCATTTTCCATATATTTTAGTCATGGTATGTTGAGATAGCACATATGATTATTATGGATTTAAACATAGTATATTGAATGAATTATTCATAATAGTTAATTCCTTAATGCTTTCTGTATCCTTTAGCCACTAGACCTTACATTTTAGGTTATATATTAAAATTCCACGTTCTAATTTCCCATTAATTCCCATTCACATCCAACATGTTTTACATCAACTAGCTCATCAACTAGAACCCAAACATCGATCTAATACATGGAAGACATCTCAGAATTAATTACTTATAGCAATATTACAACTTATATGTTCTCTACTAAATCCTTATATGACATTTGTTCATCAATGTCCAACAGTAATGATTCACCATCCTTAGTGACTAATAAACCAAATCTCTCTGGTTCCCTAATATCTCATGAGCTCCCAAAAAGTACTTGTGTTTCTGGATCCTCTTCCATAGGGACCTATGGAAATTGATCTTTTACCAACTATTTTGTATCTTGATCATCAACATCATCGAAGTCAATCTCTCCCTGATTATGCATTTTGGGAATGTTCTCCATCAAAAGAATGAAATATTATCTATCGACAATCGCTTTCTTGTCTTGATGGTTATATTGGAAATATCATTTTGTTTCCTTGGGGTATCCTATAATGATATGCCTCATACCTCATGATGTTATTTTTTTTCCCGATAAGGCCTTAACAAAAACATTTCATCCCCATAAAAGTGTCTTAAAAAAAATGAGTTTCTTTTCATTGCCTAATAAGTCCATAACAAAAAAATTGCAGTTTCAAGTATATATCCCCATAAGAATAATGGAAGATCTACATTAATCATCATCGAACTCTCCATGTCCAATAAGGTGTGGTTACCCCTATCACTAAAACCATTCCACAGTGTTTTACAAGGATAAGTTAGTTGAGATAGAATCCCACACTCCCGTAAAAGGTCGTTGAACTCTTAGTTAAGATATTATCTAACCCAATCAGATCGATGATAAATGATCTTCTTACCAATATATTTTTCTAATTCCTTCTTGAATTCCATAAATTTATCCTAGGATGATAACTAGTAACTCATTCTGTTGACATAGCCTTATATGCTAAAATCATCAGTAAAAATAATTGAGTAATAATATACACCTCTTTCTTCTATTGGAAATGATCCAGACACATATGTTTGTACCAATCCTATAAGCTCTGTGGCCATTTCACCCTACCAATAGAAAGTTGGTTTGGTTATTTTCCATTTTTAACAAGCATGAAATCGATCTAGTTGTTTCAGTTTAGTAGATTCCAAATAACGATCATTGTAGTGATTTTTCAAGTGCTTCACGTCAACATTACCGAGATTGTGATGCCACAACTGCGTGTTGTGTGAGCCATGTGAGTTTATTTCGTAATTAATTTCCATGACATGGTTCTCATAATTTAATACATAAAATTCGTTATTTAAAGAACCATTCCATAACATTTTATTCTTATAATTTAAACAACCCATATTTCAAAACATGAAAATAAATCTGTCCATATCAAAACATGATACATAAATTATGTACTTCATAATGGTAGGTACATATTAAGAGTCATGTAAAAAAATCATTCTAGTTGGCAATGATAGATGGTAACCTCCAATTGCCGAGGCATCCATCCAAGTGTCATTGGCATCCCTAAGATCCACCTCTCGCCTATATATCTTTCTAAATGTACATGTCTCTGGCATTAGTATATAGATTTAAGTCACAATTGATATGTATAATACTTCATGGGTAGAAATGGAATGATTACACTCATTAAAAAATGCACCATTAGCATCCTCATGCTTCTTTGTGCAGTCACTTTTTTTGAGGCATGTCTTACCATAAGAAAACATACTCCCCCCTATTGCTTACTCTACCACTATATCGTATTCTTATTGTAGATATGGTTCTTGGGAGTTTAAAACTATTAATAAATCCATGTCCCTTTTTCCTTGTACTTCTTCAAATTATTCTCCAAAAGGACTACAGATTTGCCACATTTTTTGTAATTATCTACATGGAAAATTTGGGATAGATGATCTGATAGACACTTATCATTATTTATCAAGTTATAGTTGACAATAATGATAGAGAAGGTGTTGGGAACTGATGATAGAATGATATATGTGGCCAAATTATCTTATAACATAATACCATAGATGACATGGGGTTCAATATAGAAAATAATGATGAATACATGGGGCCCGATTGGTATAGAATCTCTACAATTAGTTTTTAACAAGGAATTGGAGGTCTCATATCTCACTCTATCACCTCCTCTTGGACGATATACTTATGTTAATACATCATGATATACACATTATTGTTTTCATGTATCTTTAAAATCTCATTAGATAGGGCCCATATCATGAATCATTGGACATCAATGGAATCATCCTAATGATTCATATAGAGAGATATTTCCTCATAACTATCCTCGTTTCCACAAACCATTAGAAGTGTCTCCTCTTACACATTCAATTTATTCTCGTGGTGAAGCATGATGCGTAAACCCCTATTCCATTCATGGAAATTGGTTCTGTTGAGAAGGTTTTCCTTCTCATGTATAGTTTGAAATGATATGTTTGAATACATTTGTCTTGGTGTTTCTAAATATTATGATGAGAAATTATTTATTGATTTATCATGACAGAACCAAGGAAGATTAATAAATAAATACTTATTTGTCTCCCACTAATTTATCGTAATATAATTTCCCTCACCATTTTCTTCGGAATATTTTGTTGCCTATATATTCTACTGGAAATCATCTGTATTTCCTTTCTCATTACTGAAACATGAGTTGGTCCAGAAACATAGAAATTGTTATGTTAGCATTACAAAGTCCCACTATATTAAATCAAAACTTCTTGATCTGGTGAGTGGACTCTCCAATCCTGAAATTGGATAATTTTTTATTTCTTCAACAATTTTCTCCTGGTCACACCACATGTTTCTGTTTCAGTCATCCATTGATGGAAAAACAAGTCAAGTCATCCCAAAACATAGAATTAGAATTCCATAATAATTTAATGTACCCCATCAAGGGTTGGTGATGCTCTTTGAACTACGGTTCGATTCTAACAATTATTATTGAAGGATATAACGACCTAATATTTTCTTGAGGGATTTTATACATATACGTGAATATTCATTTCATTATCTTTTATAAATTCTTGTTAATATTATGTTGGATATAATTATGTGATTAAACTTATCTATATTTATTTGTGTGTAAAATCCGGTCTAATTTTAGTTCCATATTGCATGATTTTTTAATTAATTAATAGTGTGATATTGACCACACACCCACAATAAATAATACATTAAACTAATAGATATAAAATAAATAGTATGATCATGAGCTTGTTTTATTTGTTAGTATATCTAATGGTTAAAAAAATAACCCAATACATTTTGGAGAAAAACCACGACCGTTTTAGTTTCTGGTTTACAATTGTTCACTGGTCCAACATTGTACCTCCTTGAATTGGTTTCACCTTTGCTCCTAACTTGAGCCACCTCCACAAGATTTGGAGCTCCATCCATTACGTATGCTTTTATCTCACACATATGTTATGGGTAAAATGGGATATTACATAAAAAAACATTGGCCACACATGCCATAAATTTTAATGAGGGGAAGGCTCAAAGACCAATGAATTTATTTTAAATAAATAAATTAAAAGAAACCATCCACATACAAAGGTCCCATTCTAGATAATATGTATCCATATATGAATGAATATTTAATCATAAATAAATCTTCCATTAAATTCATTAATAATTCTTGATTAGATAAATCACACCAGAATCAATTAATTATTACCATTAATTAATCAATCCTTTTATCATAAACCCTTTTCTGAATTTACTTGATATTACCATGCATCATAATTTTAAATAAACTTCTTTAAAATTATCACTATACATTACATGTACCTTGGAATCCACCTGATGAATTCATTTTCATAACTACCCAATCATTAGAAATGAAAATTACACAGATGTTAAATTAAACAGATCTGTATAAAACACATATCATGTGTTGTTCCCTAGCTTCACCCCAGCAGCACGGTACACATATCAAGGTTTTTTATAATATAATAATAATTTTTAATAAATATATATAATTTGAATGACTACATGATATCTATTTCCAACAACACATCATGTACTGTCATTCACCATCCATGTGAATTACACACCCTAGGATACATAATATAGATGTACTTCAGAAATTTTTAGAGGACATGATATTTCTAGTGGGCCACACACTATGTAGTATCTGCACTACATGATCTCAAGCCAGAGAATCCATCTATAGGGTACAAGGCCCGTCACTAACCAAATGGAACAACACATTGTGTCTAGTGGGCCACATGGTGTGCAATATGGAAAACATGTGCCACATATTCCAGGTCAACACACTGAGTCATGAAGACTCACATAAACTCCAACACATGGTTTGTTTTATCTGACTAGTCCCGAGGTATTTATTCTTGACTACACCACATTTGTAGTAGAATACAAACTGTGTGAGTCCAAATAAACTATGTGTGAGTAAAAATGACACATCGTGTGTTCTGGTGTTGTTAAACCCTGAACCTTTGTCACCTCTAGATGAGATTCTATATTTTATATTTTATTCAGAATGAAATGAAAAAATCATTATTATAAGGGGAACAAGAAAAAATTGAGGATGAACAGGTCTCGAGATTCAGATTTAAAGATCCATTAACATGTATGGAAAGATCTAAACTATTAATGCGTAAATCATTAATGAAAAAAATTAATTATTGTCATTGATATTATCCCTCTGATTCCACTTCTAGGTTTTGGGAATAGTGGAAGGGCATGGATGGGAGTACCCAACATTAATTTCATGGTTATCAATGATAGATGTGATGTCTGTCACTATGATGAAATGTTGGTTCTTAAAAATATAATGAAAAACAAAAGGAATAGATGGTATTTAGATAAAATTTGAGAATATTATCATATATTGGTTATAAATAATTTAATTTATTTACAATAATTACCTTGATGGAATTATCTCCACATTGATACTTCTGGTCATGATAAAATGTGATCTGTTGTTGTGTCACCAAAGCCATGTGTAGGCCTCTAGTAGCGGTGATCCACACATGTATCATAGTTATCATCTATAAACATGCCAAGGATCCCATAGAGAAAAAAATATAATTCCACAATGATGTGTCACCTCATATGAATGATTACCATATAATGTTCTCCATTAGTCTTGATATATCCAATAAATTGAATTATATGCTAGTTCCATCAACCCATGGGCTCATTTATTAATTTTTTGACTCCCTAGTACTAAACATTCCCATTGCTCACCATGGAAATGGATAAATTTAGGATATATAATTCCATTAAACTACCTAATATATCAACTTCTATAATGGAATATAACGTACAAATCCTTTCTCGCAATTATCTATTAATGCAATATTACTCGTAACGCACCAACCACATCTTGCCTCATTGTGAAATGTTTGTCATCGTAGTTTTCATCAAGATATATAATTGTGTGAGTTGTAATAAACATTAATAATTTTCTTAATGTCTAAGGACCAATACACATATCCAATGATAGAAACATCCAACGAAACTAAAAAATGTCGATTTCCTACTAGTGGATCTAGTCTCATAATATTCTCATTAATATTACCAAGGGTGCACACCATGAGAAGGCTGCTCAATGTTTTATAAGCCCTCACTCCAAATAGCTTGTATTAATTGTGTACCTAAAAAATTACCATCCAACCATTGAGCTTATATTCAATAATTTTGTTATGGCACTTCTAGTTTCTAATTATAGGAGGGATGCACTGTAAATTTTTTTCAAATAACTATCCTTAGGACATAATCACAAGAATTATCATGATTAAAAAAATATAGATGTTATTAGATATTTTTTAATATGAAAATAATTGAATATAAGTTTATCATAAAGTACTTGTTAGTTGGTTCTAGGCCAACAACTCTAACATTTAAGTCCCTTACTAAGATATGTTTCTGAACACACTCTTTTTAGAATAAATCAATATGGTATATGTAGTTTTTATAGAAAAAATGTAAAGACGAAAATCATGAATTTTTTTCAATAAAAGAAAACTTTTTTTGTTTTCATGGTTCTAAATTATGTGGAAATTTGTTATTATGTTGATTTTTCCACCTTGAACCATATTTATTTGTTATGTCAAATTTATGACATAATTACATAAAACACTCTACCTAAACTATCTTTGGGAATAGAATGTGGTTCCTAGTTTATAATTTCTATAATATTTAATGATTATGGGCGATTCATTCAAACAATATTGACATAAAAACATCTAAAAAAATTACTATACCGATTCAATTTTTTTATTGTGGTTACTTAACACTTCTAGTATGATTAAGAATAATAAAACATGAAAAGGACCAGTATGAAAATTTACGAATTCTTTCGGTAACATAATCTAAAAATATCATTAAGGATTATTATATTGGTAATTCAGGAATACAATTACTTTAAAATTATGGAAAGTTATGTTGGGTGATTATTTCTGAAGATATTAGTAAAGGAATAATTACTTAGGTGGTGTGTATAATATAAGAGATAAGGTTCCATTTTTAAAATATTGGTAGTGGGACACTTGTATGAGTTATGAAAAAATAAATAATATTCCATACCATCACAAAAGACTATAAATTAAATATGTAAAAAATTTAATATTATATGGGATCAAAATAAATTCATTCAATGGGATTTATTATTGTTTTATTCTATTTCAATCTACATCAATTTATCATAACCCCCTATTTGCTCTTTTATCCCTTCCATTGTAATGACATTTTTACCTTGGATACATGTATAGTTAAAAATATAAAATTATCCTCATTACAAAAAATATATTACATGATTCTAAATGTTACATAAATTTTCATAGATTATATTTATATATTTCACTGAAATTCAGTTTAAAATCATCTTGGCTAGCACAATATGTTCCATCACTTGTTACCATAATGAAATTTTTTATTTTATTCCTTAATTGGAAAATTTATTAGAAGAATGTGAAAATATATTATTTAATATTTATTCCATATAATTAAAATAATTATTCATATATAGTAATTAATAATATTTATTATCATAAAAACACATTTTTTAATAATATTTTTCATAAAAACATATCATTTTCTATAGAATGATATAATATCTATTTCTATCTTAATCATTATAGATTATTCCATTTTCTAATTATGGGAAGAAATAATAATTTAGTTAGTAAGATCGATTCCATTAAATCCAACTACTAGTTGATAAAATTCACATTCAATTTATAAATTTAAACTATATAGGATTATTATTTTAAACTAGGTGTTCCATGAAAAATAAATATATTAAATATATAATATTTATTTAAATTTAATTATATCATAAATTCATGGGGTCGTTTAATTTACCCCTCTAATAAAAAATAAAACCCTAAATTTCATCACTAACATAAAAAAGGATACTTATGTCTCATCACTTGTTATCGTCCCCATGTGGCATCCTCAAATGTAATATTTCAAAACAAAAAAATTACCTGGTGAGAGGTTTTGATGCACAACATATTCTAACTACAATCCAAAATATCCAATATTTGTACATCAAAATATATTTTATGATTCTATGGTTTCACACTCTATCATTTATATGTGAATGGCCATGTATGTACTTCATCAAAATAAAGAAATTGAAACATCATCAAATTTTGATAAATTTAGTGGCTATACAAAGTGATACACAATCATCCCAATATTATCAATAATTTTGAATGGGATTTTTTATATAGGGTATAATGTCACCATCTTTTTAGATATCATAATATATATATAAGGAAATGTTCAGAGGAATAATTTTCCACTTCATTAAAACACTAGATCTTGTTGATTGTAGTGCCTCGAGACTTGTGCTTCTGAATCTAGTAAAAAAAATTATATTTTTTCTAATAAAAGGTAACAGAAATATATGGTAATTCACACAACCAATGTATTTTTCTTTCTAGGCATTTTTGGAAAATGAATGTCTATTACAAATTTCATAGTTGAAAAATTAAAAAATAATGTTAATTTTAGCATCACTTGTTCTTGATTATTTTCAAATCCAAACACATTTTAATCTTATAAATGGTCCTGAATTTTCTTAAACGATAAGGTGAATATAATTTATTATAAATGGGATTGGAAAATCTAGGAGTCAAATATTGAAAATATCATTGTAACCAATTTTTTATATAAAAATAAAAATTATATATATATATTGTTTTCAAAGATCATAATTTCTATGATTTTCAAAATATTTCATTTGAAAACACTTTTAAAAACCCTTTAAAACTATATATAATTTTTAAATAATTATTTTAAAAACACTCTATAATAATATAGTGTCTTTAAAAATGATTTTAAATAATCCATTTAAATGAGTATTTAAAAAATACATTTTAAATATATAATATTATTCAAAATATTTATCATCGTTGAACATAATTTTGTGGTTACATTTTCAAAATATAATACAATTTAAAATATTTTTTCTTATAAAATAATATAATTCCTTTGAAAATAATTACTCATTGAGTAGACATTTCATGATAAAATAATCCAATGATTTTTCACAAAATATCATGTAAGATTAAAAAAATCCCTAGAGCCACAAGAAATAATAATGGAATTTTTCACCTTCTCATTCATGATGGATCAGTTCAATCCCATATTCCCATTCATGTTTACAAATTATAGGTTAAAAAACAATATAAAAAATGTTGATATTTCCTTTTTTACTTTCTTGTTATTCATTGATGTTTTTCAATTTAAAAAATTCATAGTTAATTATTATTATATATAAAATTATATACATATACAAACTCATTGAAAATAATTTAATAAATTTGGTACATACATATCTCATGAAAAATATACTATGCCTACATGCATGTAATATTAAAAAATTAATTTTTAAAATTATTGTATTTAAAATTTCCTTCATCATCACGTAAAATAAATATTAAATGAACTTCCTAAAAAGGAATAATTTATTCAATAAACATGTTTATATATATAAATATGTATACATATATTAATATATATGTATGATATTTCATGAATAATCAATAATGTATGGCTTTATTTATGATCATTAATGACATATATCTAAATTGATATCATGAAATGATATGATTCTATTACATGAAATAATGGAATTTTTTACCAATATTTATTACATAAATAGTAATTTTATGATATAGAGTTTCATCTATATACTTAGTCATAAATTAATTATTTTTAAATTGATTAGTATATTTACATTAATATAAGTATTTAAATGATTCATTATTTTTGTACATTAAATATAATATATTTAAAACATTCAATAAAATCAATTTTTTTAATTAGTATAATAATTCAACAATAATAAAATATATGTTTTAAAATATTATCAATCCCTTATATAATTATAATCACAAAATTATAAATCCTAGAAATTAATAAACATGAAAATTTAAAATAACATATATCTGTATATACTAAATTACATGAAAATTTATTGGAAAAAAACATTGTTAATTAATGTAAATAAATTAAAATATTAAAATAGTCCATGTATATTTATTCTGAAATAGTATGAAATTGAAAAAAATTAATAAATATTTTAAAACACAAATCCATTAGAAAAAAAATCACATCTTCATTATCTTTGGTTTACATGTACATGGTAGGAATAAAGGGTAAATAGTTGGTGAGGTTTTCAGATTGTAAATGCCTATTCTAATTATGGGTGTTCTCTTTGTTGAACAAAGTACTAAAATACAGGTGATGATACCCACAATATATATCCAGAGAAGTTGGTTTCCTTGATGCTATGATATTGAGGACTATATCTTATGATCCTAGAAGCCTAAAATAAGAAATTTAGAACTAATAGTTCATGTTTAAGTAACACTATGAAACTAGGGATAAAAAAGGCAAAATGAATGAATATTATTTTAAAATAGAATAAATAAATTTTAATTTTGAGAAATTTCTTCTATTCAAAATACTCTAGTAAATTTTTTTTAGAATAAATAATGTTCAACTGTGATCGAATCATAGTCATAGGCCGAACTCTGAGGAAATATATTAATGGTGTAGTATTTTCAGGATAGAAGAATTTATTAGGTAAACACACTATTAGAAGGAATCCCTTTATGGTGTTTCATTGTGGATAAAGATGACTGAAGAGATCCATCAATGGTGATTGCTGGTCTATCATTCAGGAGAAGGGATGAATAGATGAGAGGAGGAGGTTGGGATGAAGATGATGATTCTTGAGATTATATGGATATGATAATTACGATTATACAACTATGATCAAAAAATATTTTTTTAAAGGAAATAATTTTTTATTTTAATATGTACCACCTCAAATTCCACTTCATGTGATCACTAGAATATAAGCTATGTGAGGTGCCCTATATCCCATCCATTGAGCTTTCTGGTCTTGTTCGGACCTCCTAGTGTGCCGAAAATTCTCTGCATATGGGTTGAAGGGATTGTAAATCTATCATACTTTGTAGGGAAATATATTTTATGAAAATTATAAAATATATCTTATTATGTAAAAAATATCCAGGATATTAATTATCTTCATCATATATAATTTTTTTAAACTCTTATAATTTTAAATTGAACCTTATTTTAAATTTTATATTTATAACATCATATCTAAATTTACCGATTTGTTATTATTTTATCATTTTCATTTTTTAAATAGGATTATTATCCAAATATTTTCATTATTCTATATGATTTGGAAATTTACATACATAAAGATAATAAATATTATACTTCATTCATTAATGTCAGCATAATTTTTAATTTTATTAAAATGTAATTCGAAAATTATATATTGTTAATATGTGTTCTTAATATTACATGATTACTCTTTCTAATAATGAAATCATAGTGATACACAAATAGTTCATTTATAAACATTCAGTAATTTATTATCATAATATTCATAAATAAAATAATTATTCTTCAAAGTCATAAAAATATTAAATACATAGAAAATTTTAAGCATGAGGTTGTTTAGAATAATTTTTATGTAAATAATATTATATTTATATTGTCTTTAAAAAGAAAATTCATTTATTTAAATGGTATTATTATATTAATATACATACTAATTCTTTAATAAAGGTAATGTTTTATCGTAATTTATATACAGTATCTAAAAATGTATCTGAATTTATTCTAAATTAAAATTTATTTTTTAAACTTATAATAAAAATCATGTAATCAAAATTTATTAATTGAATAAATTAAATTGAAGTCAAATTCAATGGCTGTAATGACTCGTGAAGTTTCTCGTCGAAGAGTTTTCCAAATAATTTTTTCTGTCAAACGGTTTCACTAAAACCGTGGCACCGATCATGGTCTCACACTGAACTGGTGCACCTCTTACGGTGGAACCACTGAAGGTGGAACCAAGAGGGTGGAACCATACCTTTTGATTCCCCTTTTCGAAGAATTTTAATTTCCATTAATGATATGTAAAATCTCTCATGTTTCGGGAAACCCTTGATGTACCAAAAACGTGTGGCTTTTCCTCTATGTCGCTCCCTTTTTCCCTAACATTCCAGTTTTGAGCCTGTTGGTGTTTTCCTCTAATTACTAGAAACCCTTTAACTAAAAACTGTTATGGCTACCTCTCCATCAGGAATTAGTAAATGAAAATTAATTCCTCCCCTACAATTCGTGCATCCCTAGTTATTGGACCGAGGAGAAAAACAATGATCATTGATCATCAGGAATGGTTTGTCCTTAATCTCTCTTTTCATTGTGTCATGTTGGCTGGGTATCCATTTTTTTCTACAGGGATGGGTGAAACCGAACGCCAATGAAGATAATAAATGGAATTTTAATGATTGAAGGGGGTGTGATCGATGTTTCTGTTGTACTCTTTATCCATGATTTTGTGTGGTGAATTGTACGAGCTTATGAACACTGAAAATCATGGTCGTTGGTGGTCATTTCATGTGCACTAATGAACATCTATTTTTCTAGATACTTTTTTGGTTGAATGGATGTTACATGGAAACTGATAAATCTTGTAAACTCGGTTGATTAAATGGATGTGTAATGAATAATAATCCTGGTGTGATCACCCTAGTTAACCAAACGAAAAGACGAAACTAAATTATTGGAATATTTCTCATATTTGAAAACTCTATTTCTCTGTTCTGGTGATGTTTACAGTTGATGCATGGGATGCGATGTGGATGGGGATGGGATTTTTTGTTGTGGTACAGTTTTTGGTTTTTGGATACGAGGTTGTATGTGGCCGTATGGTGGTGGTTGATTTGGTTTCAGTATTTTGAGCGATCTCACGGTTCCCCTTTGTTTTTATGACCTTATAAGAGAACTAGGTGTGAATTCTTAAATTACTATTTGGATGTTTTCATTTCCTTGCCTTATGGCTATGCTGGTTAGTTTCCTAGTACTCAAGAACTAATTTAATGGAATCACTTGAATATTAAAACTAGATATGGTTTAATGTGGAATTGGTTTCTGTGAATATGTTGTGACTTGGCTATGGGTGTTGTGTTTTTTTATGATTGAATAGTAATAAGGGTGTTTTTATATAGGCTGTTTTGGAACCCCTAGGATGGGACGAGTTCTTGTTGCCTCTATGTATAATTTAGTTTTTATGTTTCTCATTAACACAACATCCATGTTGAGAACTTCGTGCCGAACACCCCCATTTCATGGGGGAGGGTGCTTTTCCAAACACTTATATGAGTGGCAGTTTGTTATATCCTTTTATTCTCCCTTTCTAATGTAGCCCATGATTCTTCGAGTAGGATGTGATGGCCTGAGATCGATTATAATCCCTAGATTCTTGGGGAAGGGTATGTAGGTATGGGTGGCCAAGGATTGTGTGGGTATGTGTTTTCCCAAGTGTATTCGAGAGGATTCCCAGGTTTCTTCAGGCGTGGAAGTAGTTTTTCTAGCCCAAGAGTTTGTGGGAGTGGTTACAAGTAGTTTTTGTGGCCAGGTGTTTGCGGGTAGGACGTGTGGTTATGGTATCCCAAGTGTGTGCGAGCGTGGGGGGGGGAGGGTGGCAGTGGGACTGATGTTAGAATGGAAAGATAGGTTTGACGCACATGATGCCTTCAATAACCAATGGTTAAGTGGCTTGGGTTACCCAAAAATCGATGTGTTATTACTATTACCTTACATGAATTGTGTTATTTGGGGACTGTGCCTTGGTGGGTTAGGAATGGATAGTTTCCTGGAAATGTTCTCTAGTTATCACAATTTCTCACAGGGCATTAGAATTCCTCCCCACTTGTGCACGAGAGCTTTTGGTTTTTCATACTATGTATATATGTATACTCACACTATGCATAAAAACTATTTTCTAGTTTCTAGGATGAATTCGATAATCGTGCAAGACCACACAAGTTTGGACCTCAGGATAACTGTTTTGGTTGTTATTTTCTTTTTAGATGTAATTTTTTTGGGGTTTTCTTATAATTATGTAGCATTTACTTTTGTACATGCATATGGGAATGGTTTGCCTTTGGATTTACATTTAACTTTAGTTCAGTTTTGATGGTATTTATTATTTTATATTGAGATCCTAATAAATAATATGGGTAATGCCTTCCATCTTGTGTGTGATTCAATAAACATGGTGTTTGTCAACACTTTGGGACCTATTGTAGGTGAGTTTTAGGGGTCATTTTCTCCCCATAAACTTGAAGAAGGAAGGGTATGGAAATCTGTTGTTCCTTCTATCATTTGGTGATAAAGGGTCGTGACCGAATTGTATCAGAGGAGGTCGAGAGATAGGATGGAGTCCAGAGTTAGGAATTGTGATGATTGCATGGGATGGTAGGGAAACGATGTTAGGCCATCTTGGTGTGTGAAATAGTCCAAGGAAGTTGAGCTATGACATGAGATTTTTGGGCCCCTCTTGATCTGATGCAAGGACACTGGTCCTACAAAATGACCAAGTGAGGTTAAACAGATTGTAGGGTAGAGACCCCTGGAAAGGAAAATGCATCATAATGACATGTTTTCTTGTGTTTCATGGGTATTTTGGGGATTTAAAATGAATAAGAAGTCTAAGAAATCATAAAAACATCTTCTACACAACTTGGGCTTAGGCATTCCATGTTTACCTTGGAGCAATGGCACCTGGAAGATGACCACGAGTGGTGCGGGTGATCAAGGTCTAGGAGGTTGACTTGGTTAATCGGAAGAGGACATGGAGAAAGGAAGAGGATGACTAGTGGTGGATTACACCTCATGCATTTTGGCTGCAGACCCTCAAGAAATACAAGGGAAGCACCTCAGACATGGAAACAACGATTTGGCTCGAGGAGTTGGTGATAGAATTCAGCTTCATTAGGGCTTCGATAGAGTAATGGGTTCCTCTAGTTGTAAGATAGATGTGGGGTGAGGCACATAAATGGTGGAATCTTTACCAGGGGATAAGAGGGAGGCTATGGTTTCGTGGACTGACTTCGAGGAGGAGTTCTGGGTAAGATTCCTCTCTTCCATGATGAAGGATGAGAAGATGCAGGAGCTTCTCTCCCTCCAGTTGGAGATCATGTAAGTGAGGGACTTGGGGATCATGTTCAAAGATCTCCATCTTTTTTCTCCAGAACATTTTCTGGATAAGGAGTCTCAGCCGAGGTGTTCAGAGGAGGCACTCCGACCTTCTCATCAATATGTTGTTACTCACTTCACCGTACCGATGTACATGGATGTCCAAAATAAGGTTTAAGTGGTGGAAAGGATGCACATGCTAGGTATGCCACAATAGGGGAGAGTTTGGGATTGTCAAAGGGGAAGCTACTTGGCAGCAAGCCTCCGGCGATAGGGCATTCTAGGGTTCGACCACTGGGTAGCAGACCCCAGTAACTTCAGTTTCGATCTTCCAGTCCTCTCCCTTTCCTCACGTGCCCAGGACCAAGTTGATTCATCTGTGGAAGAAGTGGTCACCTTTGGAATCAGTACTTGGATAGAGTGCAATACAGTGGGGGTGTGCAGGTTCAGCAACCAGCTCAGTAGTAACAGCTTCCATCCAGCCCCTTCCAGCAGCAGTAGTACATGGGAAAATGATCTCTTACTCCTCGGATATCAGGCGTGACAGGAGGAGGCTGACACCAAGGTGATCCTAAAGGACCTTAAACAGGTCATGGTCAGAGAGGCAGTCGACAGCCGAGAGGAAGAAGAGTTGGGCATAGGCAGTGGCACGCTGAAGAGGTTGTAGATCCCGTAGGGATGGAAGTCATTCAAGGTACTCTCAGCTTGTTTAGTACTCTTCCCTATTCCTTGTTTGATACAGAAGCTTCACATTCATTTGTTTCACCCGGTCATGCTCATGCTCTGGGTTTAGACACTGAGATACATCGAGTGCCCCTAGTGTTGAGTAGGCTAATCGAATGTTATACTGAATTGTTTTTTGTTTGACGATGGTGTAGAATAATGATAGGGCCACATCATTCTAGAAGGGGGTATTACACTGTTTAAGATACAACCATATGATGTCTTCCTCCGCATCGACTGGCTATTTTCTGTAGATGTTGTTGTCAACTGTTTCGGTAGAATGGTCATGTTCGCCGATTAGGATGGCCAACATGTGACATTCACTGCCGAGAGGGGATTCCAAGAAGGTATCCGGTGGGTAGAGCCCCTCCTTTCGTTGTTAGCTGAGATTTCAGTGGTGTCGATAGATGAATAGATGTTGGAAGTCATGTTGATCGTTAGTTAGTTCATGGACGTCTTCCCATATTAAGTGGTGACTCTTCCCCTCAACATGATGTTGAGTTTTCGATAGACTTGAAACCCGGTGCCCATCCAATTTTGATTCCTCCTTATCGGATGTCACCTTATGAGTTGTTGGAGTTTCAGATTCAGATTGATGATCTGATGAAGAAGGATCATATCCGACCAATCGTGCCACCATGGGGTGATCCGGTCTTATTCGCGAAGAAGAAAGATAGTGGTCTCAGGCTGTGAATAGACTACTAGAGACTAAAGAAGATAACAGTCAATAATTGTTACCGTCTCTTGATGATAGACAATATCTTTTACCAGCTAAGGGGAGCAGGACGGTTCTCTGAGATCAATCTGCGGTTTGGGTATCACCAGTTAAGACAGAGGGATAGTGATATCCTGAAGACTGCATTCAGGTTCATGTATGGGAACATCGATTTCATTGTCATGTTGTTCAGTGTTACGAATTCACCTTTTGTGTTCATGGGGCTCATGAATTCAGTTTTCCGCATGATTATAGACTTTTTTGTCATTTTTTTCATCAATGACATTTTGGTCTACTCGTGTTCAGAGGAGGAGCATACTAATCACCTCAGGATAGTCTTGGAATTCCTCTATGCCAACCAGCTCTATGTGAAATTTCCCAAGTGTAAGTTCATGACATGAGAAGTGGATTTCCTTGGACATGGGGTGTCTCAACAAGGGGTATTGATTTATCCGTTAAATTCTGAAATGGTTTTTTCTTGAGAAGAACCCGTGAATGTGAATGAGGTTCGTAGTTTTTTATGTTTGGAAGAATATTATTGAATGTTTGTACCCAACTTCTCTCAATTTTCATCTCCCTTGTCATCTTTGATCAGAAAGGACGAGGCCTTCATGTGGAGTGAGTAGTACTAGGCAGCATTTAGCTATTTGATGGAAAGGTTGGTCAGCGCTCTAGTGCATAGGTTTCCATAGGAAGGGGTAATGTATGTGATATTTTGTGATGCTTATGGACATGGTATGGGGTGTGTTCTGATGCAGCAGTAGGGAGTGATATCTTATGGGTCTAGGAAGTTACGTCCTCATGTGCGTAACTATGCCACCCATGACCTAGATCTTGCAGTAGTGGTGTTTGCGTTGAATTTGGGGTGACATTACCTCATCAGAGTGCACTTTTTGGTATTCAGAGACCAAAATAGTTTGAGGCATAACATTAACCAGTAGGACCTGAACTTGTGACAATTACGGTGGGTGGAGTTTCTTAAGGATCACAACATTGAGATATCTTACACTAAAGGTAAGGGGAACATAGTGGGTGATTCCTTGAGCAGGAAGTCACAGAGGGAAGTTTTTCAGGAATTTGGGAATACATAGAAGGCAATGGAGGATTTGACCTCCCTACACCTAGATGAAAGGGTGGATGGTGGTAGAGGATGTCTGTTTCAAATGATAGTGCATTCCTCTCTAATAAAGCAGGTGGAGGAGCCTAATTAGTGATACGTAGAGACTGATGTGATGCGCGATCATGTTAACCAAGGAAATTCTACGAAAGGATGTTTGGAAGATGGACGGAATCAGATGATGTTTCATGGGATGTTGTTCATCCCAATGTAAATGCGCAATAGATTAATTGGTGTGATCGACAACTCACCTGTGGTGGTGAACCCAGTAGTTTCCAAGATGTACTAGGGCTTGAGGGGTCAGTTTTGGTGTCCCGGGGTGAAAAGGGCAGTGGCAGAGTTTGTGGAAAGGTGCCTGGTGTGTCAGCAGGTGAAGGCTGAACACCGTGTTCTAGGAGGTCTGTTACAAGCTTTAGATGTCCCCGAGTTTAAATGGGATGAAATATCAGTGGATTTTTTCACAGTACTACTAAGGGTTCAAGGAGGTTGTGATGCTTTCTGTGTCGTGGTAGACTAATTGAAGAAATCAGCTCACTTCCTATAAATCAAGGAGTCGAGTGAGGTGGATTCCTTAGAACAGAGATAATTGGATGAGGTCGTGTGGTTTCATGTAGTTCCAAGGTCCATAGTCTCAGATCGGGATACGTGGTTTACCTCACGGGTCTGGAAGGAATTGCAACATGCTTTTGGCATTCAGCTATGCTTCAACATTGATTTCCACCCCTTGAAAGATGGTATGATAGAGAAAACCATCCAGACGATGGAGGTTATTCTAAGGGGGTTTGTTTTGGTCATTGGGAAATCATGGGTACGAAATTTTCCTCTCATAGAGTTCGCCTAAAAAAATTTCGATCACTCTACCATTGTCATGGCTCCTTTTGAAGCATTGTACGAGAGGTCGTGTCGCACACTCGTATGCTGGATAGAGGTTGGGGAAGGAAGTGTACTCGAACCAGAAGTTTTCAAGAGCACGATGGGGAAGATTTATCTTGTATGAGAAAGGTTGAAGGATGATCATGAAAGATAGATGTAATATGTTGATAATAGTAGGAGACCCTTGGTGGTTGAGGTCTGGGACCACATGTTCTTGAATGTCTCCCCATTTCATGGAAAATGGTGGTTCAGAAGGGGTATTAAGCTTTCACACAGGTTTTTCGGACCCTTCATTGTGTTTCAGCAGGTTGGTGAAGTATCTTATCAGCTAGCACTACCACCGCCGTTACTGAGAGTGAACGACGAATTCCATGTGTCTCTGCTTCGCTGGTATCCACACGACGATTCACATGTCCTCGACTGGAGAAGTCTTGATATCAAGGATGATGCGATGTTCATAGAGCAGCCAATGATGCTTGAGGATCGAGATTTGAAAGTGCTTTATGGATGATCCATCCCCTTGTTCGTGTGTTATGGAGGAATTGCAGCCTCGGGGAGAGTACCTGGGAACAGGAGGCACAGATACACGCCTAGTACCAAGTGTTGTTTTGTGTTTTGTTCTGTTTTGTTTCATACTTGTTTGTGATGTAGTACATAACCATGTTATCTATGAAATGGGATGCTCTTCTTATTATCTAAATGTGTGTGACAAATACTGACAGTGGGGAACAGAGGGATCGATCCCTAAAAAAGACGATTTATAGTTGATGTGATTAAACCCGTGCGGGTGAGTCAGTTCCACTCAAAGAGGATAATATCTTGACATTGGGGGAATAGACTCCAAAATCCATATGTCGGGAGAGTGAGAACATTATATTATGTGTGGTTACTTGAAAGATTGTTGTTACTATATGTCAATGAGGTTTACTTCGGAGGTGTATATTTTGAGGTTGTTCTTCAGACCACTTCTCATTTCATGGGGTTTAGTTTTAATTATCGTGGGTGAGAATTCTTTGAGAGGTATCTGATGTAATGGCTCGGGCAGCGGCTCATTGGGGAGTTTTCCTAAAACTCGGTTCTGTCAAATGTTTTCACCGAAATGATGGCACTGGTCTTGTTCTCACACCGAACCAGTGGCACCACTGATGGTGGCACCACTTATGGCGGCACCGTCACGGTCGAACACTAAAATAGTGGCATCGCTGACGGTGTCACAATGAGGGTGGCACCGTGACGGTGGCACCGTAACAGTCACACCATCAGAGTCACATATTGAAATAGTTGAACCTCTCATGTTGGCACCATTAGGGTGGCACCACGAGCGTGTCACTACTTTAGGTGTCTCACAAAACGGTGCAACCAAGTCCGGATCTTGGTTTTTTTTATAATTTCTATCTTTTTCCGACTCCACAACTTATATTTTGGCATAAAACATGATTTCCAGCACCTTTTGAAGCCTTTTAAGGTCCATTATTGATATGTAAAATCCCAAAATATTTTGGTGACCCTTGATTTACCTAAAAGTTGTGGATTTTCCTTGGTGTCACACCCTTTTTAACGTACTTTCCTGTTTTTCACCTGTTGGATTTTTCCTCTGTTAAAATAAAACCCATAAACTCAAAACCCTAATGGCCACCTCTCCAATTGGAAATATTAAATGGAAAATAATTCCTTCGTGTGAAACCACCCATCTGCATGCTAAAACCATGGTACACCTTTAAAACTGTTCAAAATTCATTATCTCGTATCACCATGGTCTCATCTTTTTATCGCACGAGATTTACATCAAATACTTTTCATCACTGGTTTCTTCTTTTCCTTGGTGAGTTTGGAGTCTCCGTTCCCAAGGATGGTGGTTAACATTTATTGGAGCATTTATGCCCAACCTTGGGTTTCTCGATGTTCCTCCCCTGCAAGTCCTACATCCCCAATTATTGGCCTGAGGGGAGAAACATCTATCATTGATCATCAGGTAGGGTTTTTACATAGTCTCTTATTACTTTGTATCGTGCGGGGTGGGTATCCATTTGTTTACATGGTAATGGATGAAAAAAAATGATAATGATGATAATAAATATAATTTTAATGAATGAAGGGTGGGGGTGTGATCGATTTTTCTGATGTACTCTTTATCCTTTATTTTGTGTTGTGAATTATATGTGTTTATTCCCACTGAAAGTCATGGCTATTGGTGGTGTTTTATTGTTCTATAATGAGCTTCTGTTTTTCTAGATATTTATATTATTTAATTTTTAAAACATAGAAAATGATAAAGCACATAAATGTGAGATTAAATCGATACCTAATGAATAAGATTCATTGTGTGATCACCCCTGTATGGTGGTGCTTGTATTGGTTCCAGTACATTGAGGGATCTCACGGATCCATTTTTTTATTATTCCATTACAAGAGAACCAAGTGTGAATGATTAAATTACTATTTGGATGTCTTCCATTCCTTGGCTTGTGGCTATTCCGGTTAGTTGTCTAGTACTGAAGAACTACTTAAATGGAATAACATGAATATGAAAAAAAGAGCAGGTTTATTGGGGAATTAGTTTTCAGGAATTAGTTGTGACTTGGTCATTGATGTTATGTTTCTTCTTATGAATTAATAGTAATGAGGGTGTTTTTGTATAGGCTGGTTTGGAACCCCTAGGCTTGGATGAGTGCTTGTTACCTATTTGTATAATTATGTTTTTATGATTCATAGTCACTCCCCACCCATGATGAGAACATCGTACCGAACACCCCCATTTCATGGGGGAGGGTTTTTTCCCAACACTTCTATGAGTGGATGGTTAATAGCTCCTATTCTGCTCCCTTTCCCGAGTAGCCCAAAATTCATTGGGTAGACTGTGATTGTAATGGCCCAGTTTTTTGGGGTCCATTACCTTGTGAAAATCTCGTGTTGGGTTTTCTGGTCTGGGAATCTCGTTGAAGTTTGGCATAACGGTAGGCCTACCAGTAGCCTTATCCTAGCGGTAGCAGGCCTACCGGTAGCTCAGACTACCGGTAACCGTAGCCTACGGGAAGCTCTGTCTACCTGTAGCTCGGTCTACCGGTAGCTGCAGATACCGGTAGCTCTGTCTACCGGTAGCTCGGTCTACTGGTAGCTTCAGCCTACCGGTAGCTCGGTCTACCTATCGCTGCAGCCTACCGGTCGCTCGGCTACCGGTGGCTGACAGCCACCGGTAGCTCTCACCCACCTGTAGCTCTCAACTACAGGTGGCTCTGGCCTACCCCGTGGGTTCATTCTAGTGGCACTCCTTCTTGCAAAATTATGGTTTTAAACCATATTTTGACTCCTTAGGCATGTTTTAAAGCCCAGTAACGCCCATAAATGTTTTAATTAAGTATTTAATGAATTAACTAGGTGTGTGCATCGGTTTAAACCACCATACCCCGTTAATAACGTGTGGGGCCGCGTGGTCAACCCACGATGCCTGCTGATTATGCGGTTTCACGTTCTTATCTCAACTGCCCCTGACCCTTATAAACTAAGGGGTTCTCCATGGGTTTCATCTTTTCTCGTTCACCCTGCCCTAGATTACCCTTCTCTCAGGTGAGCCACATCGCTATGCATGAATTTCCATACATGTCCTAAGCGTTGATTTATGATGTTATATTCATTCAGGCGAGCCGCATCGCTATCCGTGGAGTTCCATGCCAGGGTTCAGCATCGATCATTGACCAACAAGTAGTGAATTTCTCCTTCGCCTCTCTCTTTTTAGTATCATGCGGGGTGGGCATGCTTTTTATTATATAGAATTGAATAAACCAGACCTAAATAAAGACAATGAATGGATTCTTTAAAGAAATAAGGGGGGCATGTTATTGTTGATACTGTTTTATATTATGATCTTCTTTTTGAATTGTGCGACTTATGCCTACTGAAAATTGAGGCCTTTGGTGTTCATTGTATTTTCACTAACGAACCCTTACCTTTGGTGATGTTTAAGTGGATCGTGTTTTTGGTGGATAGACCTTGCGGTGTAAAGTAATTTGGTTTAATTACGTATATTCGGCTAAATGAATTGGAAGCACCATGATGAATCATTTTCTGTGATAATCCCGGTTAAAGCACACAAAAATTGAAATCATGGTGTGTGTTAAATCATATAAATCTGAAAATACTGGAATGGCCCTGCTTTTTATTAGTGGTAGTGTTTTGGTTGTTTTCTTTTACGGGCCGATTGCTGGAGATGTGGGAGGGGATGGGATCCCCTATTTTTATACTCTCGGTGGTTATGGAATTGGGGATGGTATCCCGTGTTGTTATGGATTCGGTGGTTGTGAGTTTTAGGACCGGTTGGTTACCTTTTTTATATCACAAATTGGGGGGGGATCCTCTGTGGATGAAAAACCTTTTGGGGGAGGGGACACATGGAAGTGCCTCATGGTTGTCTTTGGTTCCAGTACTTTGAGGGATCTCACTTATTCATTTCCTGTTATGACTTTGCAAGAGTACCAGGTGTGGATACTTAATTGTCATTTGACTGGTTTATTTTCCTTGGTTATGCTTATGGTGTTAGTTTCCCAATAGTGCATAAACTTTTTTGAACATTAATACTAAAAATTAAAACAGGAAAGTGGAAAATGGGTTTGTTGGCGAGATTCGTGACTCGGACCCGAGTGTTGTTTGTATCCTTTAGGCTGGCTGAAGAAAAACCTAACTTGGGTGAGTGCTTGTTACCTATATATACATACTTGTAGTTTTTTGTTTCTTATTCACGCCCCACCCAAGTTGATCACTTAGTGCCGAACACCACCATTTCATGGGGGAGGGTGATTTTCCCAACACTATTAATAGTGGCTGGTTATTATCTCCTTTTTTGCTCCCTTTCACAGATATCCCAAGTGTCTTCGGGAAGGCTGTGATGGCCTGAGGTCCATTATTAGCCCAAGAATCTTCAGGCAGGGTAGTATGGGGGTTGGCCAGGTGTGTGTGGCGGGTGGTTTCCCTAGTGTCTTAGGGATGAGGCCTAGGTGTCTTCGGGTGTGTCAGTTGATCTTCTAGCCCATGTGTCTTCGGGTGTGGTGGTGATTGTTCTGGCCTAGGTGTTTGCAGGCGTGGTTACGTGTGACAGTTGTGGCCCAGGTGTTTGTGGGCGGGATTCGGCAGTGGTACTGTGTGTGGTTGTGGACCAGGTGTGTGTAGGTGGGTGTGGAAGTGGGACTGTGGTGAGAATGGCCGGATTGGTTTGATGCATAGGATGTCTCAATAACTAGTGGGAAAATGGCACAGGGTACCCAAACATCGATGTTCTCTTATTATATTTATTACTTGACTTCCGTTATTTGGGAAGTGTGCCTTGGTGAGGCTTGGGTGGATAGTTAACCTTGTTATGTGTTTGGTTTACTCCTTTTCTCATGAGACTTTAGTACATTCCCCCAGTTGTCCACGAGAGTCATTGGTTTTCCCTACTGAGTGTACTTGTATGCTCACCCTAGGTATATAAAACTGCTTTTAGGTTTCCTTGAGGACTTCGGGGATCGTACAAGACCATACTAGCTCATACCTTTGGGGCAGTTTCAGTTGCTGATTTAATTTTCCTTTCTATGGTACTTAACTTTGTAGTCACTTTTGTACTTTTTGGCTTTTACTTTTTGAACATGCATGTGGGAATGGTTTAATTTTGGCTTTAATTTTCTTTTACTTTTGGTGTTATTGGGTTTCATCATTTTATCTTCCGATCCTATAAAACAAAAAGGGGTAATTCCTTCCATTTATGTGTAATTTCTATTCACTTGGTGCTAGTCACCACTCCGGGACCTATTGAGGGCTGGTCTCAAGGGTCATTATCACTCATTCAAATTAAATAAGGAAGGGCCGGGAAATATTCTGACACTTCCCCCCTTTTTGGTGAAGGCGGATCATGATAGAATGGTATCAGAGGCGATGTTTGAGAGATAGGATGTAGTGTAGAGTTAGGCACAGTGAGGATTGCATTGGATGGTAGGGCAATAGTGTTGGGTGACCTTGGTGTGTGAATTAGGCCATGGAAGACCGTCTAGGACACGTGATTTTAGGACCCCTCGTGATCCGATGCAAGGAATCTGGACCTACCTAATGACCAAGTGAGGACACGTTGATTGCAGGGTAGAGAGACCCTAGGAAAGGTAAAAGAATCATAATGACTTGTGTTCTTGTGTTTCTGGTGTGTTTTGGGAATTAAGAATAAATGAAAAGTTTAAGAAGTTTTAAAGAACAAAATGCTGCACTACATGGGCTTAGGCACTCCTTGTTTACCCTGTAGATATGGAACGTGGAAGGCGACCGCGTGTGGTATAGGTGATCGAGGCCCCACAGACTACCATGTCCAATCGGCATGGAGCTGACAAGGAAGAGGAGGATGACTAGTGGCAGAGGACTCTTCGGGCCATCCAGCGACAGACCATCGAGAAGTATGAGGGCATCACCTCTGACATGAAGACGAAGAGCGGGCAAGAGGTTCTAGTGATATCCTTCGGCTTGATCTGGGCTCTGACCGAGTACTGTGTTCCTCTAGCCGTCATCCAGATGCGGGGAGCAGCGCATCAGTGGTGGACGCTTTACCCGGGGAAGAGGATAGAAGCTGAGGTGTCATGGGATGATTTTGAGAGGGAGTTCTGGATGGAACTCCTCTCTTCGATGATGAAGGCGGAAATGAGACATGAGCTACTCTCCCTCCAACATGGGAGTATGTTAGTGAGGGAGCTAGGGATCATGTTCAAGGACCTCCAACGTTTTTATCCGGACCACTTTCCCGATGAGGAGTCTCATGGAAGACATTTGGAGGAGGTGCTCCGACCCTCCCTCCAGTATGTTGTTACCCCTTTACCCTTCCGACATACTTGGAGGTACAGAAGAAGGCCAAAGTGGTGGAGAGGATTCATGCTCTAGGAGGAGTTTCACGAGAGGGGAGACAGCTGGGACCATCGAAGGGGAAGGTCTTCAGCACCAGGTCTCCAGTGTTAGGACCATCCAGGTTCCGACCGGTAGGGAGCAGGTCGTAGTTCCAGAAGTGTCAGAGGTTGTTCGAGGTACGATCAGTTTGTTTAGTACCCTTGCTTATGCCTTGTTAGATATTGGAGGTTCGCACTACTTTGTTGCACCCAGTCTAGCCCGTGCCTTGGGTCTAGATGTCGAGAGACTCCCAGTGCCCCTGGTGTTGAGCACACAAGTTGGGGGTCAGACCAACATGTTGTTTGTTTTTGGGGATGCAGACTGATGATAGGGCCACATCAGTCAGCTAGGGATCTTCTTCTTCTACAAATACATCCATATGATGTCATCCAAGGCATCGACTGGCTATTCTTTGTGTGTTCTATCATCGACTGCATCTAAAGAAGGGTCGTATTCTCATACTTGGGTGGCCTACGTGGTGTTTTCACCGGCGAGCGGAGCAGTTAGAAGGGAAACAGGCAAGAGGAACCCCTCCTCTCCTTGTTATCTGAGCTCTCAGTAGGGTCATTAGATGATGAAATGGTGGAAGTTTCAGAGATTGACCGTGGGTTTATAGACGTCTTCCCTGAGGATGTGACGACTCTACCCCCTCGACGTGATATCGAGTTCGGGATAGACCTAGAGCCCAGCGCTCGTCCGATCTCGATGGCTCCTTACAGGATGGCACCTTCAGAGCTATGAGAGTTGTGGATCCAAATTGACGATTTGATGAAGAGGTGTTATGTTCGGCCGAGTGCGTCACCATGGGTTTCTCTAGTATTGATTGTATAGAAGGCTGATGGTGGTATCAGTTTGTGAATAGACTACAGGAGGATGAATTAGGTGACGATCAAGAATCGCTAACCTCTTCTGAGGATAGACGAACTTTTCAACTAGCTGAAAGGGGCAGGATGGTTCTCATAGATCGACCTACGGTCTGGGTATCACCAGCTGAGAGTGAAGGAATGTGACATCCCAAAGACGGCGTTTAGGTGTAGATATGGACACTTCGTGTTCGTAGTAATTCCCTTCAGCATTACGAACGCCCTAGCTGTGTTCATGGGGCTTATGAACTCCATGTTCCAGGAGTACTTGGATCGGTTTGTGGTTGTGTTCATCGATGATATCCTGATCTATTCGAGATCAATGGAGGACCATGTAGATCACCTGAGGACTGTTTTGAAGGTCCTCCAATAGCACCAGATCTCTGGTATGTTGTCAAAATGCAAGTTTTGTGCATGAGAAGTGCACTTCCTCGGGCACATGGTGTCCGAGAAGGGGCTAACAGTGGACCCGTCAAAGGTTGAGGCAGTTGTTTCTTGGGAAGCACCCAAGAATATGGCAGAGGTCCGCAGTTTCCTTGGGCTGACAGGTTACTATCGGAGGTTCGTACCCAACTTCTCCCGAGTTGTAGCCCCTTTGTCATCCTTGACCAAGAAAGACCAGGTTTTCATGGGGAGTGAGCAGTGCGAGTGAGCCTTCAGCTATCAGAAGGAGAAGTTGGTTAGTTCCCCAATGCTGAGATTACCAGTAGAAGGGGCAGCCTATGAGGTGTTCTATTATTCTTAAGGACATGGACTGGGATGTGTGTTGAGGCATCGACAAGGGGTGATCTCTTATGGGTCCAGGAAGCTACGCCCTCATTAGCATAATTATGCCACCCACGACCTGGAGCTTTCATCGGTCTTTTTGGCGCTAAAGTTTTTTCGGCACTCCCTCATCAGAGAACACTTTTTGGTCTTCACCGATCACAAAAGATTGTGGTATATCTTCTCCTAGCGGGACCTAAACTTGCGACAGCAGAAATGGGTGGAGTTCCTCCAGTATTACAACTTCGAGATATCTTATACTAAGGGAAAGGGTAATGTAGTGGCTGATGCGTTGAGCAGGAGGACGCAGAAGGATGCGGTCTGAGAGTCGGTGGACGCCTGGAAGGCGATGGAGGACTTGGCTACCTTACACCTGGATGGGAGGATGGGTAGAAGTAGAGGTTTCCTGTATCAGAAGACAGTGCAGTCGTCTCTGTTTTAGTAAGCGGAGGAGTCTCAGTGTCGACACCCAGAGTGCTAAGTGATGTGTGACCGAGTCGACCGGGGAAATGGTCGGGAAGGATGGATAGTGGATGGGTAGAACCGAATGCTTTTCTAAGGAAGGTTGTTTGTCCCAGAAGTGATGCGTGGAAGGGTTATCAAGGAGTTCCAAAACTCACCCCTGGCGGTACACCCAGAAGTTTCCAAGATGTACTAGGGACTGAAGGGGCAATTTTGGTGGCCCGTAGTTAAGCGAGCAATGACAGAGTTTGTGGCCAAGTGCTTAGTGTGTCCGCACATGAAGGCTGAACACCGAGTTCCAGGCGGCCTACTGCAGCCTCTAGATGTCCCCGAGTGGAAGTGGGATGACATCTCGATGGATTTCATCACGGGACTACCCAAGGTCGAAGGGGGATATGACGCCATATGGGTGGTAGTGGACCGGTTGACGAAATCGGATCACTTTCTGGCGATCAGGGAGTCAAGTGCAGTGGATGCTTTGGTGTGATGGTACATGGATGAGGTGGTGCGGTTTCATGGGGTTCTGAGGTCCATAGTCATAGATAGGGATGCACGTTTTACCTCACGAGTCTGGAGGGGTTTGCAGCATGGTTTTGGCACACAGCTAGGCCTTAGCACTGCTTTCCACCCACAGACAGATGGGCAGACATAGCGCACCATCCAGGTATTAGAGGATATGTTGCGGGCAAGTGTTCTAGACTCACGGGGATCATGGGTGTGATACTTGCCCCTGGTAGAGTTTTCATACAATAATAGCTACCACTCTGCCATTGGTTTGGCCCCGTTTGAATCCTTGTACGGGAGGCCATTCTGTTCACCTGTGTGTTGGACCATAGTAGGAGAGGCATGTATCCTTGGCCTAGAGGTGGTGCAGAGCACGAAAGAAATAGTTCATCTCATATGAGAAAGGATGAAGGTGGACCTGGACCGATAGAAGTCGTATACGGATACCAGGAGGAGGCCCTTGGAGTCTGAGGTTGGATACCATGTGTTCTTGAAGGTCTCACCTCGGTGTGGGCAGCGAAGGCTCAGCAAAGGGAGTAAGCTTTCCCCCAGGTTCATCGGAACCTTCGAAGTGTTGCGGTGGGTCAGAGAAGTGGATTATCAGCTAGCATTACCACCACTTCTACTGAGGATACATTATGTATGCCATGTGTCCTAGCTTCTTCGGTATCTCCACGAAGATTCACATGTCCTTGATTGGGGTGAGCTGAACATCAAGGATGATGTGACTTTTGTGGAGAGACCAGTGATGATCGAGGATCGTAAGGAGAAGGTGCTTCATGGGTGAACCATTCCCTTAGTTCTTGTGTTGTGGAGACATGGTGGGCTTGAGGAGAGTACGTGGAAGAGGGAAGCACAAATGCGTACCCATTACACATAGTTGTTTTCAGTTTTGTTCCTTGTTTCACCTGTTGTGGTAGAACGTTTCGTCTTTTTGTCTATGAAATGTACTATTTTTTCGTTCCTCTAAATGTGTGTGAAAGGCCCTGGCTATGGGGGAGGAGAGAACCCGGCCCCTAGTCAAGACACATTAAGGTGGAAGCCATTAAACTCGTGCGACCGATTCAGTGCCGCCCAAAGTGGATAATATCCTGACATGGGGGAGGAGACTCCCCAACCCACATGCATGGGCAGTTTTACAAGGTATGTTTCTTGGTTCATGACAGGAAACTGTTTTTAATTAACATGGGTTCACTCCTAAGAGGTATCTTTCATGGTGGTTGTTCAGACCCTCTCTTTCCTTCTGGTTTGTTTTGGTTCTCGAGGACGATAATAGTTTAAGAGGTATATGATGTAATGGCCCGGGTTTTTGGGGTCCATGACTTTGTGAAAATCTCGTGTTGGGTTTTCTAGTATGGGAATCTCGGTGAAGTTTGGCGTAATGGTAGGACTACCAGAAGCCTTAGCCTACTGGTAGAAGGCCTACCGGTAGGTCGGTCTACCGATAGCCGAAGCCTACCGGTAGCTCTATCTACAGGTAGCTCGGTCTACCGGTAGCTGTAGCTACCGGTAGCTCTGTCTACCCATAGCTCGGACTACGAGTGGCTACAGCCTACCGATATCTCGGTCTACCGGTTGTTGTAGCCGACTGGTAGCTCAGCTACCAGTTGTTTTCACCCACCGGTAGCTCACAGCTACCAGTGCCTCTGGCCTACCCCGCGGGTTCTTTCCAGTGGCACTCCTTCATGCGCAATTTGGTTTTAAAACCCTATTTTTACTCCTTTAAGCATCTTTTAAAGCCCGATAACTCCCATAAATGTTTTAATTTAGTATTTATAGAATTAACATGGTGTGTGTGTCAGTTTAAGCCACATGAACCCTTTAATAACGTGTGGGTCCATGTGGTCAACCCATGACCCCCACTCATTACATGGTTTCACGTTCTTATCTCAACTGCCCCGAACCCCTATAAACTAAAGGGTTCTACATGGGTTTCTTCTTTTCTAATTCACCCTGCCCTATATTAACCTTCCTTCAGATGATCTACATCGCTATGTGTGATGTTCTTTTCCTGGCCTAACTGTTGATAGACGAGGCTATTTTCGTTCAGTCGAGCCGCATCACTATCCGTGAAGTTCCACGCTAGGGCTCAGTGTCGATCGTTGACAAACAATTAGGGAATTTCTCCTTCGTCTCTCCCTTTTGTGTATCATGCGGGGTGGGTATGCTTTTGATTCTGTAGAATTGGATAAACCAGACCTAAATAATGATAATGAATGGATTTTTTAAAGAAATAAGGGGGGGGGGGGCTGTGATCGTTTATACTGTTTTATATGATGATCTTCTTTCTAAATTGTGCGGCTTACACCTAATGAAAATCGAGGTCGTTGGTGGTCATTATCTGTGCACTCACGAACCCTTACCTGTGGTGATGTTTAAGTGGATCGTGTTTTTGGTGGATAACCTTTGCTGTGTAAAGGAATTTTTTTTAATTACATATATTCGGCTAAATGAATTGGAAGCACCAGGATGAATCCATTTTCTGTGATAACCCCAGTTACAGCACATGGAAATTGAAATCATGGAGTGTGTTAAATCTTATATATATGAAAATACCGGCATGACCCTGCTTTGTGTTGGTGGTAGTGGTTTGGTTGTTTTCTTTTACGGGCCGATTGCTGGAGATGTGGGAGGTGATGGGATCCCCTGTTTTTATACTCTCTGTGGTTATGGAATTGGGGATGGGATCCCCTGTTGTTATGGATTCGGTGGTTGTGAGTTTTAAGACTGGGTGGTTACCCTGTTTGTATCATGAATTGGGGTGGGATCCTCTATTGATGAAAAACCTTTTGGGGGAGGGGACACAGGGCTGTGTCTTGGGGTTGTCTTTGGTTCTAGTACTTTGAGGGATCTCTCTTATTCCTTTGTTATTGTGACTTTTCAAGAGAACCAGGTGCGGATACTTAATTGACGTTTGGTTGGTTTCATTTCCTTGGTTATGCTTATGGTGTTAGTTTCCCAGTAGTGCTTAAAAATATTTGATCATTATTACTGAACATGAAAACAAGAAAGGGGAAAATGGGTTTGTTGGCCAGAGTCCTGACTCGGACCTGAGTGTTGTCTGTGTCCTTTATGCTGGCTGAAGAAAAACATAACATTAGTGAGGGGTTGTTACCTATATATACATACTTGTAGTTTTGTGTTTCATATTCGCACCCTACCCAAGTTGAGCACTTAGTGCCGAACACCCCCATTTCATGGGGGAGGGTGTTTTTCCCAACAGTATTACTAGAGGCTGGTTATTAGCTTCTTTTCTTCTCCCTTTCCCGGATATCCCAAGTGTCTTCGGGCAGGCTGTGATGGCCTGAGGTCCATTATTAGCCCGATAATCATCGGGCTGGGTAGTGTGGGGGTTGTCCAGGTGTGTGCGGCAGGTGGTTTCCCAAGTGTCTTTGGGAGGAGGCCCATGTGTCTTCGGGCATGACAGTGGATCTTCTAGCCCAGGTGTCTTCGGGCGTGGTGGTGGTTGTTCTGGCCTAGGTGTTTGCAGGCGTGGTTACGTGTGACAGTTGTGGCCCAAGTGTTTGCGGGCGGGATTCGGCAGTGGGACTGCGTGTGGTTGTGGGCCAGGAGTGTGCGGGCGGGTGTGGCAGTGGGACTGCGGTGAGAATGGCGGGATTTGTTCGATGCATAGAATGTCTCAATAACCAGTGGGAAAGTGGCACTGGGGACCCAAACAAAGATTTTCTCTTATTATATGTATTACTTGACTTGCGTTATTTTGGGAGTGTGCCTTGGTGAGGCTTGGGTGGATAGTTTACCTTGTTAGGTGTTTGGTTGACTCCTTTTCTCACGGGACTTTAGTACGTTCCCACACTTGTGCATGAGAGTCTTTGGTTTTCCCTACTGAGTGTACATGTATGCTCACCCTACGTAAATAAAACTGCTTTCAGGTTTCCAGAAGGACTTCAGGGATTGCGCTAGACCATACTAGCTCGGACCTTTGGGGCAATTCCAGTTGCTGATTTTTTTTCCTTTCTTTGGTACATACCTTTGTAGTCACGTTTGTACATTGTGGATTTTACATTTTGAACATTCATGTGGGAATGGTTTACTTTTGTCTTTACTTTTCTTTAAGTTTTGGTGTTGTTGGGTTTCATCATCCTATTTCCTGATCTTATAAAACAAAATGGGTAATGCATTTCATTTTTGTGTAATTACTAAACCCTTGGTGCAAGTCGCCACTCTGAGACCTATTGAGGGAGGGTCTCAGGGGTCATTATCTCTCCTTCAAATTAAATAAGGAAGGGCCTAGAAATCTACTGACCCTTCCTCCCATTTTGGTGAAGGTGGGTCATGACAGTGATGGTTTGAGGTCCATTACAAGCACATGATTCTTTGGGCAGGGTATGTGGTGGTCGTTAGCCCAGGTGTGTGTGGGCAGGAGGTTTCCCAAGTGTCTTAGAGACGAGGCACATGTGTCTTCCGGCATGTCAGTTTTTGTTTTGGAAAAGGTGTGTGTAGGAATGATTACATGTGGTTTTTGTGGTCAAGGTGTTTGTGGGTGGGATGTGTGATTTTGGTAGCCCGGGTGTGTGTGGGTGGGGGGATGGCAGTGGGACTATAGTGAGAATGGCGGGAGAGGTTTGACATGCATGATGTCTTCAATCACCTATGGGAAAGTTCCAAGGGGTACCCAAACATCAACTTGTTATAAATATTACCTTACATGACTTGAGTTATTTGGGGATTCTTCCTTGGTGTGATTGGGGTGGATAGTTTTCTTTCAAGGATTTCAAGTTATCTCATTTTCTCACAGGAAATTAGAATTCCTCCCCACTTTTTCTTGTGTACATTCGGTTTTCCCTAATCAGTATACTTGTATACTCCCCCTACGTATTTTAATTGTTTTTAGGTTTCCAAGAGTACTTCGAGGATCGTGCATGACATCACTAGTTCGGACCATGGGACAGTTGTTGTTGCTGTTTTTCTTATTTTCATTGGTACGCCTCTTTACGGTTTTATTGTACATTTGTAGAATTTACTTTTAGACATGCAGGTGGGAATATTTTCCTCTTGGATTTACTTTTATCATCAGTTTCGGTGTTGTTGGGATTTACTATCTTATCTCCTGGTCCTACTAAATAAAAAGTGTAATGCATTCCATATTCTTCGTAATTCAATACCCTTGGTGATAGGCTCCACTCCAGGTCCTATTGATGGTGGGTTTCAGGTGTCATAATTCTCCTTCAACATGAAGAAGGAAGGGTCTACAATTCTGTTGTTCCGTCTCTCATCGTGGTGAAGGCGGGTCATGACAACAACCCTCCCCAATTAATGTAATTTCAACCTAAAAATTATTTTTTCATACTTTTGATAAATATTGAAATACCATTTTAAAACATATGAAAAATATAATTACAATAATTCTATATGCTCCGAGGAAGCATAATTATAAAAGAGTTCAATATTTTATTTAAAACTCTTTGATTTTTCCTCAACATGATATAATAATACAAATTTTTTACATAAATAATACACTTCAAAATATAACATTCTTTACCATACATCGTAATCTCCAAATTTGACGAAATCATTGCTCTAAAACAAATAATAGCACCCTAAGTACCTCACTTATAGATTGGATATAAAAATTTCCTTGTCTATTGCTTTATAAAATAACCTTAAAATATAGAGTCATTTAAACATCCAATATCTTCTCCATTCTAGTACTTATAGTAAAACGACTAATTTATTAAAATATAAAATGTATACAATTAAAAATAATCATCTAATCTGAACATCACTTGTGCTAGCTCATTAGATATGCTAAACTCTGTTGAATCTTACAAATTATCCTGAATTTTGTTTGACAATATAGGGTGAGTATAATATCTTAGTAATGGTTTTTTATTATATAGTGAATCAATTTGTTGAAAATATATTTCTAAAAACTCCTTTGATATTTTTTCTTTATATCAAAATAATTATTTGATAAATATAATATCAAGAAACTATAAATTATTAGGTTTTCAAAAATATATATTTTAAAAAAATGTAAATTAAATGTACTTATAATTTTGAAAATTCCATTTTGAAAAAAACACCAATATTATAGATTTAAAAAAATTCAACAAACCTTATAAAAACATTATTTTGAAAACAATTTTTCAAAATTAAATAACATAAATAAATTTATCACATTCAAATTAATTTTTTTAAATAAATATATAATACCTTTGAGTATACACATTATTTTAAAATATTACTATACATTTGAAAAAACTTTTTCTTTGAAAGGACGTTTCTTAATAAAATAATCTAGTAATATATGAGAATACATTATGAAAAACAAGGAAACCAAAATAATGGAGAAACATGAAACAATGAAGTTTTTCTAGGCCCCCCATTCTTTATTGATAGTTTCACTCCCTAATTCCCAACAATTTCAAAAAAATTCACTTTGCAATAATTTATAAAACATTATGAGCCTTCCTCTTTCACAAACTTATTATTCATTGTTTTTATCTCTTTAAAACATCAAAAATAATTATTACATATATACACTCATATTTATATAAATATATATATGAACATTCCTCGGAAATCACTCTCTATATTTTGTGCAACCAAGTCTCAGGACAAATAGGCATTAAATACATTCATGTAATGTTAACGAATGAATGATTAACATTCATGAATTTAAACTTTTCTTTAATAAACTCATAAAAACCATTTTAAATATAATTGCAATAATGAAATAATTTAATCAACACACATAATTATATATAAATAAATATATATATAGGTACAAAATGTTAGGATTAATCAATAACATATTTCCAGAATTGTGATCTTAAATGACATGTATGTTAAATGATAGCATTAAAGGATATGATTCATTTACATGAAATAATGGTATAATTAACAGTATTTTCATAAATAAAATAATACATTGAAGATAAATGTATTCACATACATAAATAATCATAAATAATTTCTATTGAAAATAGTTATTTCATTATTGAACAATAAAAAAATAAATAATAATTTCTACTTGTACATCAAATATATATGTTGAAAACATCCCATAAAATCATAATATGAAATTAATATAATAATTTACTATGCATAAAATATATGATTTCAAATATTTTAACTACCCTATATACTTATATTCTTGTAACATAAATTATTAGGAATGAATGATCATGAATATATAAATTATTATATATATATATATATGTATATTCTCCCTTTAAAAAATATTCAATTTAAAAAATATTTTTTTAGTTAATTTTAAAAAAATATAATTTGAAAATAATACATGTGAATATATTCATGAAGAACATGAAATTTAATATAACCTATAAAAAAATGTATACGATCGTACCTTAATGAAAATGAAATTTACAGCATTCTACCTCCTTGGTGATCCAAATTTTTTTTGGACAGACGGGGGAATAAAGGGAGGGGTTCAACTTGGAAAGGCCTCCTCCATTGATGATGTGTTTTCATTTTGCATATTTATTCTTATATACTAGTTCAAATACCTTTAAAATAATACAAAATAATGTAGGTTATTTGGAGTGATGAAACTGAGGATAGTATCCAATGCTCCTGTGAGTCTCAAATGTGGAATTTATAAACACTGGTTCATATACCTATAACACAAATAAATGGTAGTTAAAATAAGAAAAAATTAATCAATTATATTTTAAAATTGAAAAACTAGAATTCAATTATGTTAATTGTTTTTTATTGTTGCTTATAAATGTTATTCTATAACGGATAAGGGATACTATAGATCAATGTGTTACCATATGTTGAAAACATAGGAAATAGATTTAAGGAATGATCATTTCAACATGGATGAAATTTATCAGGGGAAACCACTCATAGATGAATATCCTTGGTTGGTTTTCCATTTAATGAACGGAGTTTGAAGAGATCCATCTAGGGATAAGATATTTATGATGTGAATAATAAGGGGCGAACAATCAAGGGATGTAGGTGGTGAGGAACAATAGGAATCAGTAGATTGAACTGCTGTGATAAATCCAATCTGACGGCTATGATCAAAATAATTCTTAAATGAGTGATCATGGATTTTAGGATGGATTTTATTATTGAATTTTAATTTGGGTGGGTGTTGGTTTATAAACATAGCGATCATTAATTACCAAGAAAAATATTATAATAGGGATATCTCATGATAGACCATATACATGAGCCCAGCATTCATTTCACCCAAACTATACACAACCCAGGACCTATACATGGCCCTGAAGGCATGTTATGTCAAGCTCTACCTTTTACTTTGGTGAACTAGTTCCCTACCATCAATAATGGTATTTTAGTTCGGACCTCCCCATGGGTTGAGGAAGCTCTGCTAATAGGATGAAACGCTGGTTGAGCTGCCATGTTTCGTAGGGAAAACTGTTGTTATATAAATTCGAAAATATATACAATAGTGTACAAATTATATAGGTTTTAAATTATATTCTTCGTATATATTTTTTATAATATTTTTTTTATTTTAAATCAATTATTATCTAATTTATTTTATTTATATCTTAAAAACAAAATTTCTCCCTTCTTAATTATTTTTTCAATTTCTTTTGTTAAATAAGTATACTATCAAAATATTTTTATCATTATACATGATCGCAAAATTTATTTACATAAATTTAGTAATAATTATACTACATTTCAAATTTTATATGAAATTTTTAATTTAATTATTACATAGTTCATACATTATATTTTTTAAAATAAATTTCTTATTATTACGTGCTAATTATTTATAATATTAAAATCATAGTGATTCTAAAAAATGGATTTTATAAAGACATAATTTTTTTCATAAAATTCATATAAAATAGTTTTTCATAAAATACTATACTAATTTAAACACATATAAATTTTAATACATTAATTTTTTAAATTTATTGTTATGATATGAACCATGCATTAATGATTGTTTTTTTTCAAAAATATATTTCATTAAAGGATATAAATATATTAATATAGTTCTATATTCATTACTATATGTAATAATGTATCATAATTTATAATAAAGTTATAAAAAATCAATGTTTCTATTTAATTAATCATTATTATGTTTTAATTATTAACAAATCACTTAATGAACATTCATTAAATGTATAAAATCCACGGATGGTACATTAGTGATTTTAAACATTAATATATATTCATATCGAAGATGATAGAATGTTTTTTTATGTATATAACACTCTATTAAAATAACATATACTTTAAATGTTATATTATATTTTATATTCCAAATTCATCCTATAATAATGGATTTATTGAAATCCTACCATATAGTTATTTATAAATATCGATAAGTATGTTAGGGTAAAATAAACCCATATATGAAAAATAGAATATAGAGAGGAGTTTATTCCCAAAAACTTTGGAATAAAAATAATAATAGATTAATAGTTACTATATGGCTTGATTGGTCCTCTAAGATTTTGAATATATTTGAGGATGATATACATTGATGATGTTCAAATAATTATTCATTGATTTCATTACATTTCACCAGAAAAAATCTATAATCCACATAATATGAAAAGATACAATAAAATGTGAGATCTATAAATCCATAAAACATTATTAAAGTTAACATGAGAATGTTTATCAAAAGGGAATCCTTTAATTATTGTAATGACAATTGATGACATCATAATGAGGTCCACAATAATCCAGATATCATTATTTCCTTTAGATTTATTATGTCATCCGATGATAAAAAAATTTCTGATAATTTCTTTTTTATATTCTGGTATGGGTACAATTAGTCACATTACATTATTCTTATCTTTATAATCCATATCATGATAACATACCAAAAATTGAGATACATTGTCCATAGTTACCCTTTTCATAATGTGTATATTGAAATAATTTCATCGATTTCTAGGCCTCTTCGTTATTCTAGGATAAGTAGTGAATTTTGATCTATGAATTTGAACAAATTTGTCAATCCAAAAATCTAGTATTGATGGTAGACATACTATATTATTGTAAATTATAATTCCACTACAACCATAGTTCAATATTGGATCAATTATCTCATTCTTTTATAGTTCTTCATATTCCAACTACCACTCTTTAATACAAACATTGATTGATAGTTGAACAGATGTGAATGAAGGATTTGGATTTCTCATTGTTTGATAATTTTTTGATCACTCTTCTTAAAATACAAAAATAAATTATTTATTTCAATCCTCATCGGGGAAAAATATGCATGGTCCTTCTGAATCAATGCATAATCCATCTTATTCACCATTCTAGGATGTTGATGTATTAAAAATACATAATATTAAATCAACCTCAACCATATCCATTTGAACATGATCAACTATTTATATGTTGATATATATTTCAAGATTTTACGATTGTTATATATTTTAATCATCTTTCATCTTTATAAAAATACCTCCATATTCCTAATTAAAATAATTCCATGGTCAACTCTAATTCATGAGAAGGGTGATTTTTGTAATTAATTTAATATCTTCATTATGATTTAAGGTATCACTGTATAAATATATAGGAGGAATAATACTCCTTTATTATTTGATACGTCAATATAAAAATAAAACAGTTAACTATGATAAGGAAATTTGATCATAGAAAAATTGATCATCCATATGTTTAAATATTTAAAATCATCTTAAAATTTAGTTATCGAATTGATCAGTGTTCCATTCTATATAAAATTATTATTATTTTAGATAGAAATAATTAATATTTATGAATTTTTAAATAGTATCTATAAAACCTTATAAAACTATGGATCTTGGTTATCATGGTCGGTCTACGATGTTTGTCAATTACTTCCATTTTCTATGGATCCATCATGTATCCCTTCAAAAGATAATATAACCCCATAATGAAAATTAATGTTTCCAAAATTCACAGTGGAAAAATTTATAACTCAACATCTCTACACTATTTTTCATGAACTCAATGATAAAATTATCATCAGTCTCATTATTTCAATTTGATTACATTTGAATATAGAATATAAAGGCTCCCAAAAATTAACCAAGGTAATAACTAAATAAACATGATCTATTTTATATTAGGTGAGTTGTATTATTAAAATGAAATAAATATATATTCATAATAATGATAGCTCATATAGAAATAAGTATTAGATTTATACATTTTCTTGTTACTAAATTTCTGGTATTTATATTAGAGATCAATCATGGAATAATATTATGCCAGACATAATTAGTCAAACAAATACTCGATATTGGGAATTAAGATATTTTTCATTATAGTATGATTTTTATATTCTCAATAATCAATTAAATTACGCACTAAAAAATATTAGATCTTATCAAAATGAATATATGCACTTGATGATGAATCATTTAGGAATATAAATATGTTATTCAGATTTTCTATGATATTATAATTAAATGATGTAAACTATGTTGAGTCTATTATATATGGATTCTTTTAAGTATATGAGGAACTATGTACGATATCTATTGAAAACTTTACATCACTATTTTGGGGAATACCATAATGTATTTAGGAAAAAGTCATAATATTCCAGATAAATATAAAAATCATAAATTTCAATTTTCTCCAAAGGGACTATAATATAATAAACCCCATAAATATGTATTAAGAACCAAAATATGTGTGTAATTTGTTTAATATTTTCATATAGATTCGAAATATTAACAAACAAGTATATCAATTTTTATTAAATGAATAATTAGGAAAAAATTAATTATGATTTTATTAGTTTAGTGTCTTTGGAAACAAACATAATCTTCTAAATTGTAGAATGATCATCAGTATCTCCCATAAATTCTGTCCACAATAGTAAAACTACTTAAACCCTTTCTTTGTAACCTAGGGAAAAAATATAAGAAAGAGGTTAGATTAGATTCTTAGTATGTGTAAACAAGGGATATATTTATGATTGAGGTGATAATAAGGGTATGAGAACATGATCATATCATTATAATATCATACCATTCAAATCAAAGATCATAATCAAGATTCATGGCCTAAATACTGGTAGTTCATAAGACATGAGTCAAATAGAAATTAAGTTAATAATATAATAACCCGTGTATTTTTAGAATAATACTTTTCTTTTCTATTAATAATTAAAATTAGATATTAATTTTACAATGAATGGGATGCTTTTTTAGATAGTGTACTCGACATGTAATAATTGGTTTCTACGAAATCATATGTTTCACAAAACATTTAGATATACCAAAAAATAATATAATATAATATTATTATTTGAAATGGTAGTTAATGACTAAACATTGGAATTGAGAATATATATTGTATCAAATGAAGTTTGTAATATTTTTTACTCATGTTTAAATAAAAAATCCTTGGTAAACAATTTTTCTATAAATAGAAATAAAATCCAATTAATTATAAAGGATGTGTTGTTAGAAAAACCTATTTAAAAAGCTAATAAATGTGTTTATAAAATCATATCACTTATTATGGACTTTTATTTTAAAAAAATTATTTTTTATATATTAAATTCAATGTTTTAATTCATCTTATATGTTTCTTTGATATTATATATTAATAAATATAATTTTTGGTGTAAAAGATGTAATTTTCTAAAAATTCAGTTTAACCACCTTTTGATAGAGAACCCTTTTAAATTTTATATTTTGTTAATTTTATCTTAAAATTTTATGTAATTTAATATTTTAATTGGTCATTAATACATGTCAATATTTTTTTGTTTTTACTTCTTAAAAACGCTCTTTTTGGTTTTTACAACAGGGATTAATTTTAAATTAATTTCATCAAGTTATGAATTTTTAAATTGGAAAAATTGATTCCATATTTGGAATCAGAAGGTCCAAATTATGAAAATAAGTAACTTTTATTTTTTTACGTTCTGAAAAGTAACATCAGAAATTATTTTTATTTACTATCGTTAAAGGAAATATCTGGTAAATATGGGTTAAAAGTAATATTATAATAATGTAAAAAAATCATAAAACGTATAATATTCTTATTGTATGATATATTTCAATACATCAGAATCCTTATGCCTAACCATTAAAATTTGGCAGATACATGGGTGTGAAAATTACATCTTATAAAAATTTATTTTAATTAAAGAGAAATATAACATAAACATGTATCTTTTAATACAAAAATTTATATATGGGGTTATATAACTGATATATTAGACTATAAATAATAATTATAAGTCTCATATGATATCAAAATTCATGTAATTTTAATTATAATTTTTATACATTAAATAAAAAAATTATTTATGACACAATGATGATGCAGTACTTACCTAATTAATAAATGATTCAAAAAATTGATATGATAAATATTAAAATAAATGAAATATGAATGTTTTGATTCCATACAAAAATTTTATGGATTTTATTTAATTATTATATTTCATTTAATGCCTTTCGATCGAAGTAATCAAGTTGAAATTAATTAAACAAAAAATCAATTATTAAATACTGTCAAAATTGACATAAAAGTGTTTTTAAATCACAACTTTTTTTATGAAAGGATATTATAGTCATAAAAATATAATATTCATCCAAATAACTTATATTACATAAAAAATGACATTAATTATTTAATTATTGTTCTATTGGTATTTTAGAGTAAATCTATTTATGATTTATTATGAAAATGTAAGACGATATAATGAGAGTTAATGTTTTTATCTAAGGGTTAATGCTAAAACATAAGTGTAATTTTGATTACAAAAAATGAATAAAACCTATATTTTGAGTTTTTTTACCCAAAATAATTTATCACTAAAATAAATGAGTTTTGGACCATTTAAAACCGAATATTATTTTATAATAAAATAATATTTCAAAAAATTCTTAAAGTGACCCTCCCCCCTCTTATAAAAATCCCCCATCACCTCCCACATAGTCAAAAGTAAAAAAACTCAATACTAGTCCAGCATATGACCAAATAATATACCCAATTATCTCCATTCCTCCTAGAATCCGTACCACAGGATGATGGAAATTCAAGAAAGCATTTTGGCTCAAAATAAAACAAGTTACCCAATTTTGAGGTAATGTATTCTCTCAAGTTCATTTTTTTATTTTCCATCTCTACTATCTAAGATTTTCTTATTCATGGGTTAAATAAAAACCAAATACACTAAAATAATACAATATTTTTATGTTAATAATTTTAAATACACTTACACACTCATCCATCTAATAGATATGGACATACAATTTCTGTGGATGATGAACTGCTGCCTCACGAAACGATGATTGTTCAATTTTCACCTTCAATCCCTCATGGTGGACATTATAATAGTACTGTATTTATATATGATATATATTATATTTTTATTCTCTCTATAATTATGTATTTTTTATTTATAGGAATAATTGTATTCTTTCCATATTGTGAAAATACGACAATTTCATTTGTGGAGTGAGGACTATCACCTCCGCAAAGTGATATGACTCATTCATTCCATACATGGAAAGAATAAATTATGGAGTTAATTAAAATATTTAACATATATAAAATATGATATTACACTTTATTTATAATATTCATATGTATAATTACATTATCATTCCATTAAATATGAAAAATTTGAATGTGATGTTAATTAGTACGTTCGACTTACTATCCCCATGAATAGTGTGTTTCATTTCTTATAACCAAATATTAAAAACTATTATCAATACATATATAATAGATATAAATAGATATATACTGGATATATATGAGACATAAATAATTAATAATATTTTGGTGATGGTTGGATTTAAACTATATTGACAATTTACATTAAAACGAGTTCATTTTCGACTCAATTACTAAATATCAACAAAACAATCGATATTAAGTAAAATAATTTTGAAATTTTGAAATAATGATTATATATTTCATAAAATTAATAATATACTATAAAAATGTTCTTACATAAGTAGAAATTAATCTTTGTTTATTATTTTGGAATATAATGAAATAATGAGACAAGTCGGACTCAATGTATGGGTAATAATCTCAATTTTTTTTTACTGAGTCATATTTTTATTTATACATGAACATTTTAATATGTTGTATAAACCCATTTGATTAAAAATTCATTCAAATGGAATATTTTAATATGAAGTGTTTTACTAAATGACCAACATAATGTTTCTTTTTAATGTACACAGTGGCAATGACCCTCTCCCCACTACAAGCATTATTTGATATTTTGTTTCCATAACAGTCTGTATTGTATTTCGAAGGAAAAAAATATCATATAAACTTTATATGTATTTTTTTACTGAAAATTTTTTAGGAATGAATTTTTTTGTCAATATGTTTAAATGATATATTGTGATTTCAAAGTGGAAATGTTATCTTATCATCATGCTTGTTTTATGAGTATGGTATAGTTCCTGGGAATTGTGTATGTATATTGGTGGTTATATGATAAATGAGGGTGGGTGAGCCCAAGATAGATTTCAAATTAATTGGATAATGTGAAGGTGGTAAATGTTAATTTTTCTCCTATGAGATTTTTTGAATATATTGTGATTGTTATTTTAAACATAAATCCCTTTGTAGCTGTGAATGCTATAATGTATGTATGTTATAGATGTCACAAGTTACCTCTAGGATTGATGATATTTTTTTGTGATTCAAAAATCTTATGATTTCATGAATATTGTTTAATAGTGTATGTTTTATGATTAAAAATAAATATTTCATTGAATTGAATGTATTCATGGACTATTGTCTTCCTTAATTGTTTAATATCCCTTACTGATATTTTTATGCCCATCCCATGTTTTTGAAGTATTTTACATAGGGAATTAGGAAGGGAAAAATAATGTAAGACTTCATGAATTTATTTAAAAATAAAATAATTCAGGTTTTTATATTATGTTTTTTTTAATGCGAACAAAGTTTAATATAGTAGAATTTTCTATTTTTGTAATATATTAAATGTAATATAATAGTAATGACCTAATTTTCTAAAACTCTAAAGATAAATATATCTTCAATGTGAATGAAATTAAACTCTCAATAACAAATAATTATTATGTAATGTTTATGTCTTGGGTATTATAGTTGGAATCAATGGTCAATTTATTTAACTTTATAGCTTTAGGTGTTATATAAGCATAAGTGGCATCACCCAAATGGTTAAAATATTTTAAATATTCATTGTTATATTATATAAATTGAATGATTTTATGATAAAATGAATAATTATATCTTCATATTGACTCACCTCATAAGATTTTATATGAATATTTTACTAATATATTGATTGCAACCATTTTGTTTTTGGAGTAAATGTCTTGGTCTAGCAATAACCAAATTAACAATATATGTGAAGTAAAATGTTGTGGTTTTCTAAATAACCAACCTAATGAAATTAATGTTTCAATGATAACTCTTATTATTATTCTAGAAAAACTAATTAGAGTCTTGATTGTCCACATGATCCATGGGAAATTTTCTAAGGCCTAATTTATCTGAGAAATGACTCCCTATTGATGTTCAATTAATAATCATAATGGTATGTATATTCCAAAATGAATGTGTCAATGATTGGAATAACACACCGTGAAAATGATTTAAAGGGATGGTAAAATGTTATAGATGTGGTAATAAAGGTCATAATGAAATTACTTTCCCTATAAAAAGGATGTGTTCAGTTGAATCCAAGAAAAAGAATGATTTTCATTCCGATAGATCAATTGATTTTTTTAAATGTGGTGTGCATGGTCATTATACAAATAGATGTCCTAAAAATAATATTCGAGAATGGGATAATTTGGACCATAATAATATATGTTTACCAATACCTAAGGTCATTCCAATTGATAATGAGGAAACTAAAAATGACATATGAACGATATGGATTATTTCTCAGATCTTTTATTGACATTATTGAATCTTAGGAAATTAAGAATTTTTTTTAAGAAAGACGTATAGAAGATTATTAAGAAAAAACTTGGAAAAGGATCATAAAGAATGTCCAATGATTAAAATGTCTAAATTTTAGTAATTAAAGAGTTATGTTAGATATATAGATGATGATATATTTAAATGTATTATTGATGGGATTACTTTGGAAGGATTCTAGTATTTTCAACCATTGTTTTTTTAACTAATGAAGATTTTTCTTTAATTACAATAATATTTTTATAATTATTAATAGGGTTTATATAATCCTTGAATTTGTTGCATTTTTTGGTTATTACATTTTGGGATGAAAAGTGAATGAAATTAGATAACCATTGATGTTAAATTAGGTTATGGTTAATTTTAAGAAACATATAATATTTTTGATAATGTTACCAATATGAAATGGTTTTATAAAAATGAAAAATAATTTGATGGGCGACAACCTGTCACATATTGTTTAGCCAAGGGAATTGAACCCACAACTAGGGGGTGGCATGGGCACATTGCCTATCAGTAGCCTATTTGAAGCCCCTAGTTAGTATGACTTATTCTTTTTATTAGAATGAATATATGGATCAATATTATGTTTATTTTTGAACTTTTGTTTTGTGAAATTAAAATTTTTAGTATAGGAAGATAATTTTTTATATGTGATAAATGTTATTTGGGAATACGTTTTCTATTTTGGGAAAACTATATGCCTGTGTAAAATAGAATACTATGGGATTTAATATTAGGAATAATAGTTGAATTTTATTTTGGAAGAATCTATGTTTTTATTGTGGACTTATAGAAATTTGGGTTATTTATGGAATTCATTAACCTATCAATCACAATACTTGATTTGTTTAATTACTTCTCAGTATGAGACTTAAGGCTAGTCGATATTATTTAGATATAATTTTTATGATTTTTCGTGGAAGACAATGTGGTCAAATTCTTCGGAGTTTAGTGTTTTAGTCCCAATTTTGATTATATTTTATAATTTCTCAAGGAAAATTTGGTATCATGTGGATTTTTTGGAAATTTGGATAATAAATATTGAATTTTGGAGATTAAATGTAGAATTTATTTTTATAATTGATTATCCTTTTGGGGATTATCTTATATCATACTAAATATTTCTATTTTGGTTAATGTATAATGATTGGGGAACTATATAGTTCATATTTTGGGGATTATTTGAATCATTAGTATTTTATTATAGCACATCAGGTGTGACCATGTCGTCTTGAATACACTTAATTTGGAGGAAATATGAGTTTGTGTTAGAAATTTATAAAGGGATGAAACTCCAGATAAAAATTAAGCTAATTTATTTTTGTTATTTGTTAATATCATAAATAAATTCTTCAAAATTATGAAAAAGAACATAAAAACATATTTTTCGTTTAGTTTTCCTACTAGGGAAATAATGACTGTTTAACACATAACAAGTTTATGGTTTTCTTGTAGTTAACATTATCTTGATCATTTTTTCAATAACTCTCCATCAGTATATGATGGTTAGTTATTCATCCATAATCATATATTCCTAAATTGAATCAATTTATATGATATCTCAGGTGACCTTATAAGTTACCCTTCAATAATTTAATGTTATAATTTTAATTACTCTTTTTTCGATGTAAAATTATCAATGATGTTTCAAAGTCCAATTTTAAAATTGTGAGGACTAAATTTCCAAAATAGAGGAATGATTTAATGAACATGGTATTTATAGAATATTAATTTTTATAATATATTAATATTTATTAATAATTTATTAATTTTATGTTAAAGCGGAAGATTTTTTTGATAGAGTACTTAACAAGCATCCACAAGTTTCTCTGATGTCTTACGTTGCACACAACATTGACTTATACATAAAAGTAATTCAATAATATTATAATTCTGTTAGTTTTCAGTTAACGGCTAAATTATGGAATAGAGGTAATGGATATTATAATCTTAATTTTGAAATATGTTTTAGACATGTTCATATATGATTCATCGGTTACCAAATTTTTTATAAATGGAAATAAAAACCAAATGAATATAAAGGATATCTTTTTATAAAAACCCATATTAAATGAAAATAATTGTTCTTATAAAATCATATCACTATTTATGGAGTTTTATTTAATGAAAAATATAATTTATATATTCAATTCAGTGTTTGAAATTCTTCTTATATTTATTTTAGATATGATATAAGAATAAATTCAATTTTTTGGATAAAAAGAAGTATTTTTTGAAAAATACAGGTTATATCCTTTTGATGGAGAACTCTTTTAAAATCTAGTTTTATTTACATTTATATATTTTATTTGTGAAATTAAAATTAATATATAGAATAGGGTCCCAAAAGATTATTTTGGTTGATTTTTTTGGAAATTTCAGATAAAAAAATTCTTTAATAAATATTGAAATTACATCAATTAAATACAAAACTACCTTTTCATCTGATTTATTTATATATTTAGATTGTAATTTTAATTGATTTTAATGTATAATTTCCTTATATTTAAATCATTAAATCCAGTTATGGTTAATGTATGTAATTTTACATTTTAATTGGACATAAAAACATTTCAATCTTTTTGTTGTTTTTACTTCATAAAAACATGTTTTTTTTGTTTTGACAATGGGAATTAATTTTCAATTTATTTCATCCAATTCAATAATACAAACATGTAAAAATGATTTAAATATTTTTAATCAAGAGTTCAATATTGTGTAAATAGGATCATTTTATTTTTTTACATTACGAATAGTATCATATGTAATTATTTTTATTTACCATTGTTAAAGTGTAAATCTACTAAATACGTGTAAAAGGTAATATTATCATAATATTAAACTAGAATAAAAAACTCCCTATTCCAATTAGGTGATATATTTCCTTGAATTACAATCCTATGGCCTAACAATTGGAATTTTGGAGCCACTTGGTTGTGAAATGACATTTTATATTAATTAACATAAATTAAAGAGAAATATAACATAAACATTTATCTCTTAAGTAAAATTTTTTTACATGGGGTTATATATCCGATATATTTGACCATAAATAATAATTATAGATATAATAGTATTTCCTAAATCATGTTAATTTATTTATTATTTTATGACATTAAAAAAATTATTTATGACATAATAATGATGTAGTGATTACCTTATTAATGCAATATTCAACATTTGATATTATAAATGTTATAATAAATGAAATATGAATATATTGATCTCATACATGAATTTTATAGATGATGTTAGAATATTTTAATTTATTTAATTCCTTTGGATTGAAGTTATCACTTTTTTATGACATTAACAAAAATAAATTACCAAAGATTATCAAAATTGACATAAATAAATATGGAAAACAAATATTATTTTATTAAATAATATAATAGTCCTATAAATAAATGATTTTCTCCAACCAACTTATATAATGATAAAAATTACATTAATGGTACACTTTTGGTTCTATTTTAATTTTATAGTAAAAATAGTTATGTATATTATAAAAAATGCAAGAAGACTTTGTAAGAGTTAATTTTCCTAACTAAGGGATAAAGTAAAAATATAAGGTTTATTTTGTAACAAAAACATTTCTAAAAACTATTTTATGAGAGTTTATTAAACCATATAATTAATATACTTAATCTAAATGAGTTTGTGACAATTTGAAATATAAAATAAATTTATACTAATATAATATTTCAATACCTTCCTGAAGTTCCACACATCCATCTTTAAAAAGTCCACCAACTCTACCAACATACTCAAACCCCTCTGGACCCTTGGATCTTAAAACATCTTCTCAAATAATCTCTCATCATCCCTAAATTCCTCCTTTAATACTAATTTGGGTATATAGAAATTCAAGAAATCCTTATTGGACAAATCAATAGAATCTACCTTGTTTAGAGGTAACGTCTTCTCTTCAGTTCCTTTACATTATTTTCTATCTTCAATAGTTATTCTATTATTATTCTATTATTACATAACATCAAAAATATAATGAATATAAATGTATTTTTTATGATAAGGATTATATGTACAATTACACACACCTCCAACTAATGGACATCATGATACTGTTTCTTTGGATGGCGAATGACTGCCTCACAAAATAATGATTTTTTAATTTTTTCCTACCACTTATTATAGTGGACATTATGATGGAAAATTATTTATATATGATATATAATATATTTAAATTGACTCTATGATTATTTTATTTTTATTAACATAATATTTTATTCATTCTATAATGTGTAACTATAATAATTTCATTTGAGGAAGTACAGACTACCGACCCCTCAATGTGAAATGAACAGTTCATTCCATATATGGAAGATATAAATTATAATCTTAAAGAACATATTTTATGTATAAAAATATGATCCTATACTATAATTATAATATAAATAAGTATTATTTAGTTTAAATTCCATTATTTATGAAAAAAATGAATGTATTTTTTCATACATATGTACGTCTTACTGTCTCCATGATTGGTGCATTTCATTTCAAATATAAATATTTTATGGAATATTCTAAATACATATATAATAGATCTAAATACCTATATAATGGGTATATATGAGACATAAACCAATAATAATATTCTGGTGATAATGGAATTTTGATAACATAGACAATATACATCAAAACAAGTTCAGTTTTGACTCTAGTACCAAATATCGACAAAACAACCAATATGTAAATAAATAATTATGTAAATTTTATAACATGATGATAAGTAAAATAAAATTAATAATACACTTTAAAAGGGTTCTTAAGTAAGTATAAATTAACATATGTTTATTATTCAGGAACATCAAGGAAAAATGGGACAAGTCAAACTCATGGTAAGGGACTTCGTCTCAACCTCCATTCAATGAGGCATATTTTGATTTATACATAACCATATTTTATATGTTGTATAAACCCATTTTACTTTAATTTCATTCAATGTTAATCTTTTCCTACCAAATATTTTATTAAATGGACTAATGAATGTTTCTTTTTAATGTATGTTGTGACAATGACCTTTCTGATACTGTGAGCATTATTTAATATTTTTCTTCCTTAAGAAGTTGTGATATTATTAAAATTAAAATAAATACTACATTACCTTTTAGAATTATTTTTATTGAAAATGGTTTTTCTAAAGAACTAATTTTCAAAATATCTTGACATGATATATTTTTATGGTAATATGTAAATGTTATCTTTCCATTATGTTGGTTTTGTGATTATGTTACGGTTATTGGGAAATGATTATTTATATTTGTGGTTCTATAATAAACTGAGAGTGAGTGAGCCCGAGGTAGCTCTCCATTGCATTTTGTAATGTGACATAGTTAAATAGTAATGCTCCTCCGAAGATATTTATGGAATATATTTTGATGGGTATACGAAACGTAACTTCCTATATAGCTGTGAAAGAAAAAATCTATGTCTGCTATGGATTCCACATGTTACCGTTATGATTTCTAATATTTATGAGTTATTCATAAATCTTATTTTTTCTTTATTTTTTAAAAAGTGGTTGTGTTTTATGATTGCAAATTTTGATTTATTTTATTTGTATGTATTCATGGACTGATGTTTTCTTTTCTTATTTTATAACCCATACTGAGCTTTTTATTCTCATTTGATGTTTTAGAAATATTTTTCATAGGGTATAATGAAGGGTAAGAGAAAAGAATAATTCATGTTATTAATATCTAGAATGAAATTACTCTTTTTGTTTAAGTAGTTTTATTAGTCTGAAAAAATTTGAAAGATTAAATGTGTCTACATTGAAATTTTAGAGATGTTATATAATAGTTATGATCTATTTATCTAAAAATCTAAACCTAAAATGATCTGAAATGTGAAAGGTATTATTTTATTGATCAAAACTCAAGATTATGAAATGTTTAAGGCTTGTGCCTTATACATAATCCTTCAGATCATGAAATAAGAATAGGATATCTGGTTTGGAAAACAAAAAAACAAATAAAATAATTTCCAATGCAGTTCAAGATTAATTAAAATAGATATAAGAGGAATGGGATCACTAACCATACCATCCATTTTGTAAAGATTAATTACCACTAACATCTTCGTGGAAAAAGTCTTTTTCTAAACCGGGTTCACTCCACATTTCCTCTTTGTTTTACTGATCAAGTCCACCTCACCGTCCATCCATTAATTACTATTCTGAGTTAAATACAAATTTCATTTGTGTATTAATAAATTGGGTTTACATACAATTTAAGCCATGTATTACTAATCCATGTACACTCCTCACTTCATCATTTTATTTTTTAACTTGGTTCACCTCCCATTCAATCTCTATGTCACTAAACTAAGTTCACTCCTTATTACAACCATGTATTTATGAACTGAGGTTACTCCACATTACAGTCTTGACTATAAAATGATATATATAAATCATTTTTTAATTATTTTTATAGAGATATAGCTTCCACCCATCACATAATTATGTCATACATACGTTTTCCACAAGATAATAAAACAATCATCATATCATGAACCATAATACAATTGGATTGGATTCATAAAAACTATATCATAATCCCTGAAATTAAATATGTATCATAATATATTAATCATATCATAACCTACAGGAAAGATTCATGTTTCATAATCTGTTCAACATAGAATATCCAAATGAAGTAATCTGGTTTCATATGTTTTTATCATGGTCTAACTGGTGGTAGGGAAATAATTTTCTTAAAAAAATTTCATTATTATAATTAACAATTTAAATAATGAATACAAACAGGATCCTTGGATTATGAACCAATTTATTAATAAACCATATCAAAGGATATCATTTTAGATAGAGTATTATTTTGGAATATAACATGGAACATAACTTTTCTTTTAAATTCTTTTTTTTAACATTTAATATTTTAAATTCTTATTATTCAAAACCACTTTTAATACATATATAGGAATCATGAAAAAAAATTAGAACCTTTATTCACCAAAATATCCATACATAATTGAAAAAAAATTCAGAACATAAACAATTTGGTAACACTTGTCATTAAAAATAACCCAGAAAACATATAAAAAACTTTTTGAGTACTATTTTTAAAACATTTCAAAATATGAAACATTTTCAATTTTTTTTCAAAACCAATTTAAAAAATTTATTTTCCAAAATTTTTGGGAGAATGTCTCTTTAAAATAATTCATCATTCAAATGAAACTGCAATGAAATGATGGTGGGTAAATTCATACTTTCCATTCATTCCTTTTTCAACGTAAATAGTTTAGAAAGGAGAATTTATTCAAAAATTGCAATGAGATTCCTTTTAAATTGTTTTTTATTAAAATTTTAATACATGGGTAATAATTTATTTTATATATAAATGTAATATATTTTCAAATATTATTTAAAAAACATTTTTTTAAATAAAAAAATTTCTGGAAAATGAGAGAAATAAAATTAGAATTAATTAAAAACAATTTCATAGTAATCATAAGTAACAATGATTGTAAAAGTGTTAAAAATGGATATATCATTTATAACCATATGATGATAAAATTCATGAGAGGTCTCAATATATAGATCATAGAATATCATCAATGGATAGATAATCATAAATAATTTTGATAAATGATGAGATTGTAGCAGAAAATCATTTCCACTTTTGTAATGATGAATCATAATACATTGGAAATAATTACATTACATGAAGAATTAAAAAAAATTAAAACCAGGATATTCATAAAATAATATTTTATATTTTATTATATAATAATCATAACCAATATAGGTTCATAACCTGGCTTGAGTCTGAAATAATGAAAATTGAGACAAAATTAATATACTGATTTGGTAACTTTTATACCATAAACACCATGAATGAAATATCATAAAAAGATATATGTAAAGTCCAAAAAATGTATGTATTATAATAATCAAATCCACTCATTTTAATTATATATAACCCAAAAAATAATAATGTGGGGAATGAGTCATATGTCTCGTAGAAATAATAATTAGACAATAAAAACCCTTCCCTTATTTCTTGTATTTATTCATAAAAATTCAAAACTGCTTCATTATAACTATCAGATTATTATACGTCTACCAAAAAATATAATCATATATCTTACCATATATGATTTTATTATTGATTTATATTACCAATTTATTAACACTTTGATGTTGATGTTTCATTTCAGGTAATATCTGTTATATTTTTCATATATGATTTTATTTTTTATTCTTGATCATATTAATCAGAACATTATTTACATATTTATAGAATGTAAAAAATTATTTAATTACAATAAATATTCTATATAAAAATATTTATAATTATCTATAAAATATAGAAATATAAAATTGAATACATTGTTCATTAAGATTGATGGTCGTATGTACTCATAAATGTTGATTTAATTTTATTATATTATTGAAATAATGTAAATAAATGATATATTTGTATTTATATATATTATCATTACAGAATAATTATTATTTCATATATAACATTTAACATCCACAGATCCAAGAATGTAACCCTTATTTAATGTATTTTAAGTATATAAAGTGTTTGGTGATTATTTTGAGGGTATGTAGGCCTTTGACAGTGTTTTAGTGGATTTTATAAAGGTGATGGTTTTGTTACTTGTTATTGCAAACCGCGAAACTTCCCTAGAAAAATGTGAACAATGAGACATAGGGATTTTGGTAGTTTCATAGTTAAGGAGCGTAGTTTTCGGAAACTGTGTGTCCACCCAGTAGAATCCATGCAATGTTGGAATTTGCATTTTGGAATTGATGGCATATGGTTTTGACACTGTTTGATCTAACCATGAAAGGTTACTTTTATGAATAATATTTTACATGGATAGAATGTGGTTTCCCTAATAGTCTAACTAAATGTGCATTGTTTACAAACAGGATCCACAAATTGTTGATCTAGGTCTATTTTTTAACCCATACATTATCCCAAAATCGATCCTAAATCATGAATAATTCCTCCAAATGGATAAGGAGTCTTCTACGATTAGTCTAGAGGAGATAATAATTAATTTTTTTCTCTAAAGATAGATTCACAAGGTAAGTCATCGTTCATGGTAATTTTTCTGGTTTTTCCTTAGATCTATTTCTCCCCCTCCCTCAGATTCATAGATTTATGAACATTTTTTATATTTCATTGGTATTTGATTCGAAATATGATTATATTTGACTCTGATTATGTTATTAAAAGTTAAAAAAGGCTCTATTTGGAGTTTTATCTTATTTTCAGGGATGTTTTCATACCATTTCCTATTTTAAACATGTTTTCAGAGGTAGGTGGCTTCACTCTCCACTCGTCTATTTATAATGAAATTTCTGGATTTCCTATTAGTTTTTTGACCTAAAATTGTTTGTGAAATTTTTTATCATGGAATGGTACAAACCCTCTATATTTATAGTATTTTGTTTCTTTGAAATATTTGGAATTTTTATGTCGGAATGCTTTGTGGTTTTATTTTAGAATGATGATTTTAAAACCAGTTACATTGATGAATTTATGTAAAATATTGTATGGATTACTGTTAAATTTGAATGTTTTTTATTGTAATAGAGTTGGCAGAATTTGGGTTTGCATGTCTTTTTTCGTGTGTTCACATGCATTGGGATGGATAAGGACGTAATATACCACCATAAAAAGGTTGGTACAAGTATAGGAATGAATACCCCTTTCAAAATGGTCCAATAAGCGATATCTTAGTTGAAGGATGACTCAACAATCATATGTGTATGGAGGTCCATGGTTTCATTCATAGTTGGAAGTGTGTCTATGGGGAAAGTGTTGGGTTTTTCCAAAATGGAAATTTTTAAATGGTTTTAACAGATTGATTGGTTCATTTCTGTGGATCGTGATTTCTATTGAAAAAAAACAAGTAGGTAGAGTGACATGTATATATATTTGTTAAAAAAAATATAGAAATGGTTTTATATAATATAATTTATATAAATCTGCTGATAGGTTCTATCCTAGTGTATTGAGTAGGGGAGTCCTTTAGGGAAATACTATTAGGTTTCATTACTCACCACTATGTTGGACCATTGATATTATTCAAGATTCCATTTATCCATATGTTTGAAAATGAAATATATTACATTTCTCTAGTGGTACATAATGATACAGGGGATGATTTTTTGAGTGTATTATGGACATGGTTCAAGCATTAGAGTTATAGTTCTATTTAGGTTTTTTTGCCTTTGTTGTGTTCTGCTATGTACTTGGATATTTTGTAGACTTCATCTTGGGTACACTTTATATTTAATTTTGATATAAAGGATATTTCATGAGTTACCTTTCATTGATTTGATGCATCATTTATTAGGTTATTTGGTTAATTCAGGGATTATTTTTTATTTTATTTTGAAATATAAAATAATACCCCAAATGTTAATGAAGTACTAGGAATTTATCTCTAGTATTTGGTGTTTTGGGGATGTCACTTAAGGCCATGTAATGTTCACCCTATTTCTAATTGCAACAAGAATAAGTGGGATGTTACATGTTCTATCATCGTGTTCAGCCCTAACCAAAAAAATTGTATATAGTTCTCTCGATATAGGATTTGATTTCCATTTGGGTCCATTCCTTGTGTAGGGTTGGTATAAAAAATTCAGATTATTAGTAATAGAATTTTAGATAATAAATAAACATAGCTAACCATTTTTGTTGAACTTCGAGTTAAAAGGTAGTTGGGTACAATTATTTTTTATAGACAATTATGTGTTTTGGAGTAATATTTTCAATGGTTTATAAATTGAGAAGAGAATGAAATATATTATAGAAATTATATCCCATAATGATTCCATATCTAACATTGGGTATTTATTGAATTTAATTTTTTATTTTTGAAAAATGATAATTTTGAAGAAGATATTTATTCTATTATTTTGTAAATTGTTTCATATTTAAAAGCAAGCATAGATTTCTCAAAAATTATTGAACATGTTAAATGGATGACTTTGGAATGTAATGTTTTTATAGTTATCATGTGGTATATTTTGAAATTTTAATCCTTAAATTGCTAGATAATGACAAGTATGGTGTTTCATATCTCAATAGAAAGTGTCACCTAATCGGTATCGTAGAAACCAACTACAATAAGTTTCTGAGAATGTGGTTGTACATGATCTACAGGTGAACCGAAAACTATATTATAGTATTTTCCAAGCATATCAGGTTGTGAACACAAGGAATATAATGGATGATCCAACGTAATTAGAACATTATATTCAGTTCTAGAAGCAGAATCCACCCATCTTTCGAGGTGATTTAGAATAAAAACAGTTAATGGTGTAGGAAAATAAGATTAATCATGTCTTCAATTACATAATCACACTAGTAGATCAAAAAGACATGATGGTGATGTATGTGCTAGAAGATCATCCACATCGATTGTGGGGTTCATCTATTCAGGGTAAATTAGACCATGGAATTTCATGAGAGGATTTAAAGGATTTTTTTAACAAAAATATTTATCCTCATAAATTCTGAAATATTAAAACAACAATAATACATTTTTTGATGTAGTGAAATCATTCTATGTCAAATTATATATCTAAATTTATTAATTTATTCCAGTTTTCACAATAGTTTAATGATAGTGAATCCTGGACGGAAAACATCTTTGAATCTGGGATGAGCTAGGTAATTCTGTGGAATGTTGTTTTGATATATATTAAAAATTATACAGATATGGTCCATATAGAGACAATGGATGAATGGTACATCTCTATAATTATGGTTAGAGAAAGAATGTTATTACCTTTAGGAAATTGTGGGAACTATAATGTTGGGAGCACTTGTAAGATAGAAACCATTTCGTATGTTGGATAATAAATCAAAACCGGTCAACTTGATCAATAAAACTTCCACAATTACCCAGGAGAAAATTAGTATTTTCCCAATTTCGTCCTCCATACAAAATAATTCAATAGTTTATGATATTACCTAGAGAATTCCACAAATGAAATTAGAAGGAGAATCATCAGTGATATAGTCACACTACATTGTGGTTAGGTGTTCGAGACACATCTTAGGTGTCATAGGAGTTGTATGATTCTACAGGATGAGGGATAAAAAATCATACACGTTAGTAGGGAATAGATTTTCATGGTGATTCTAATAATACCCTGAAATCTCATCAAGGGAACTATCAATAGAGAAATAGATACCAAAGTTCAGAGACCATGAAATTACATGGATCAAAAATGTTTATTATGGATGATTAGTCTCTACCATTAATGGTAAGGATTATATTATATTATCCCATTATGTAGTTTTTTTGATATGGGTGCATTCCATTCCTTTATTTATTCCTATGATTTTGATTTGATTAATTTAAATTTTAAGGTAATTTATTATGTTTTAAAACATAATAATATTCTTTTATCATGGATAATTTAGAGTCTTTGGGTGTAGAGAATGTTATATAAATATTGATGGGACTGATCTGATACAGAAATTCTCTATGATTGATATGGATGTATTTGATATAATCTTGTGTTGGGAATTATTGAAAACATTTGAATATCATATCTAATTTTATACCAGTTATTATATCAATGAAATCCATATCATGCATGGAGAAGTTCCATTCATGTTTCCTGAAAATTTCTCAAGGTTCCCACATTTGAGAGAAGTGGAGTTTATGAATGATCTCTTTCGAGGGACCAGTACCATTTCCATTATATTTTATAAAATGGAACCAACATTATTTAGGGAATTTAATTTGTAGTTATAATAGATGGAAACAGTTTTCATTCTTCCAAGAATGTTATTCTGGGAATCATCGGTCGAATTCAACCAATATGAATATGGTACTCTACAGTTGTGTTTAGATTCATGTCAACATAACCACGTTATGGATAAGAATCAATATCCAATTCCATGCATCGATAATTTATTCGATCAATTGAGGGAAGCCTAGTGGATCCCCAAAATTCAATTTTGATTAGGATATCAACAATTTCTTATTCAGAATGAGGATTTTCCAAATACTAATTTATGGAGAATATATAGACAATAATATTATGTTTTAATTATTATTGGTCTTATGAAAGCACTAGTTGTATTTGTGGAATTTATGAATCATATATTTTATTAAAATATCGATTATTTTTAGACAGTTTCTGGGTATGGCATATTAGTGTATTCATGTATAACCGTTGAGCTTGAGAAATACATAAAGGTAGTGTTGGGAATCTTGCGGGATCACCATACATATGCCAAAATTTAAAATCATGATTTTTGGATACAAGTGGTATGTTTCATTAGAAATTTAATCTCTGAAAGAGGTATTTATATGGATCATTGAAAATATAAATGATCTCATCACTTGACAACCACCAATGATCCTCTTCGAGATATAGAGCTTCCTTGGTCTACCATATTACTAATGAAACTTCTTTCGTGACTTCTCTTAACTGGATTCACCAATGAAAATTTTGAAAATGAGTAATTCTCAATTACAAAAAAATTATGAATACAAAAATGTTTTCCAAGAGAATAATGTGATAATTACAACAACACCTATCTTGATTTCTCTTTAATCAGGACAAGAGTGCGTGGTTTATTGTGATGTCTCACAGTATAGGTTGGTATTTGTTCTCATGGAGAGAGATAATGATATTTCAGATAAATCAAGGAACGTTAGAATTCATGGTAAAATTCACCCATTTCATGATTTGGATTTTTCTGTCATGGTCCATGATTTAAATACATGGTGCCATTATCTCTTTGATGAAAAATTTAACATGTTCACTGATCATATTATCTGGGTGAATATTTTCTCACAATTCAATTTGTACATGAGATAAATAATATGGATGGAGCATCTCAAATACACATACATTTACATTCTATATAAAATGTGAAAAATGAAAAACAATGGTTTATGAATTATACCAAAATTCGTATAGTCAGTTTTGAAAAGGAGATATAGATAAGTGTAAGTTAATGTAGGTCCAAGATGGAATGCACATGGAATGAGAAAATTGAGGTGATTTAGTGGCTTTCATTCTTGTATCATATTTTCATGATTTTGTGCTGATGGTTAATATGGATTGGGAATTAGGTACATAGTGTGGGGAAATTTGTTCTAAACTCACATGTGGGAATACCATTGACGAATAGTGGGTGGATAAGAGTTTAGTTTTGTGGTTCAAAAATTTGATGGTCATACCTACGACTTGTTAGGAAGAAATTCTTCATGAATACAACCATTCAAGATGTGTTCTACATCATAGATTATTGAAAATGTATAATTCATTGAAATCATTGTTTTCGTTGGTTGGTATGAAGAGGAATGTAGCTGAGTTTGTTTTGAGATACATGAATTATTAGCATGTTAACGGAGAACATCAGCAACAAACATGTATGTTCCTATATTTACCTACTCATATATAGAAATAAGTGAATATTTATATGGATTTTTTATAGTTCCCCATGAGAGGGTATGAAAAATGATTCCATATCTGTGATAGTGGATCCTCTCATAATGTCATATCATTTTACAGTTATTCTTTAATATCTTACTATAGAGTACATGTCAAAAATCTATATCTGCGAAGTTGTAATGAGGCATGGATTACAAGTTTCAATACGATATGATAGAGATCCCAGGTTTATATCTTATTTATATAAATACATACATAAATTCCTTGTGAATCAATAGGAAATGAGTATAACATATCTTCCTAAAAAAATGTGAAATTTGAATGGATAATACAAAAGTAGGAAGACATGTTGCATGTTGTGTAACAGATTTTGGTGTCTCATGGGAAGATAACATGTAAATATTAAATTTATCATATAAAACTAGTTTTCATGAATCAATAACATATTGCACCTTTGGAAGCATTTTATGGGTGTAATTTTTATTCTCTTCCTTGTTTGGTAGAAACAGCTTAGACTTCGCTCTTTGTGATGAGTTTTTTAGATGAAATAATACATCAGAATTACTTGATCATGAAATGGACAGAGACAACACAAATTCATTATAAATAAATTTATTATCATCTTAGACATCCAATTTTATTTGAGTTGGGTGATCTTGTGTTCTTAATGATCTATCCATGTATTTTACATCAACATTTATGGAACAATGGCATTTTATCTCCTCATTATGTAGACCTGTTTGTGTTACATGAACTAGTTGGAGAGGAGGAATATCATTTGGAATTTCCATTGAGGTTTAGATCAGTGCATATTGTGTTACATGTGTCTAATTTAAAGAATTATTATCCTGTTACGGACCATGTGGTTCGATGGGATCACATTAACCTAAATTTGGATGCTTCATTACTACACATGCCAATGTAGAATGTGGATAGGAATGATAAAGTATTTCATGGAAAAAGGATCAAAATAATATGAGTCCTATTGAAACAAGGTTAGATTTAGAAATACACATAGTAATTTTAAAAAGAAATGAAATATAAATTTTGATAAATATTTTAGAGAAATTATTGTTTTCTACAATCTACGGACATAAAGGCCAATGGTATAGATATTGTAGCACCCCCACTTTCAGGTAAGAAATCCATCTTTTATGTATTTATATTTCATAAATTGTTTGGGTGATGTTTGTGAGGGTTTGGAGACCTTTTGGATTAATTTTGGGTATATTATAGAGGTGAACTGTTGGTTCATGTTCAGTGGAAACCATATAACTTCACTCAGTAACCATGATGAATTGGATAAAGAGATCATGGTAGGAGCCTGGTCAAGGAGCATGGATTGTAAAAACCTTCGGGCCACCTAGTAGAAGCCTGGAAAATCGGGAATTGTATTTTGGCATGATTAGAAAATGTTTTGGAAACCATTCAATCAAACCATTGGAGGATCCAACATGGGATAGAATTGGTGCAAGGCTAGTATACATTTTACCAAACTCTGGGACCAACCATGCATGGTTTAAAAACTAGATCCAAAATGTGGATCTAGGTCAGATTTGTGATTTCCCCCTCCATTTTATCCAAAATTGACCCTTATATGATAATTATTCCTCTAAAAGGATAATAGGGCTTCTCATATTGATCTAGAGATGATTTTAAGGATTATCTTGTTCTGTTAAAGCTAGATTATTATTGTGTGTCATCATTCTTTTTAGTTTTTATTCATTTTCCTTAGATTTATTTATCCTTATATATCAATATGTTTCTGAGATATATGTATGGTATATGTAGATATGTGTTACTTGATTTCAAATATTATTATGAATGTGGTTTTTGATATTAGGGTAAGGGATCAATGAGTGTTTTTGGAGTTTAAACCCATTTATATAGATGTTTTCATGTCATTTTCCATTTTCACTATGTTTTCTGATTTATGTGGAATGACATTCCAATCCAATATTTTAAATATAATGTTTTAATACAAAATTTGTTGTTTTAGTTGAATTTAATTTTAGAAATTAAAGTGATATGAATCATAGAATCCCACTATAGTATTGGATTGTAGTTTTTCTTTAAAATTATAGAATTATAGTTCAATATTATTTGTGGTTTTAATTTAAAATGGTGTTGATCAATGTGGTTCCTTGGATTAATTTATGATAAATGTTTTATGATTTTTTTAAATATAGATACTTTTTTATTGAAATGTATTTGGGACAGTTGGGTATGGAATTATTTTGTGGTGTGGTTTCCTATGCATTGGGATAGATATGGTCCTGATGTACACTCATCCAAAGGATTAGACAGATGTGGGATTAAATTACCCCATCAAAATTCTACACAAAATGATGGATTAGTGGAAGGATGACTCACCAGTCAAGATAATTCGGAGGACTATGATTATATGCAAGGTTATATGTGTGGTTATGTGTAATTTATTTCATTATGAAAAAATTGAATTGGGGGAATGGTTTTAAAAGTGTTTTTTGTGTATTTCATTTTATCATAACATTTTATAGTAAAAACATCTTTTTTATAGTGGTTATTTTTATAGATATAATGTATTAGAATAATAGTTTTATATAAAATATTTTATATTAATTTACTAACATGTTTTATCCACATGGAATAAGAAGAGAAATAAATTGGTAAATAACTATTGATATTAATTAATCACCCTTTATTTGGAACATTAGTGATTTTGTTAAATTTTTTATCAAAAAATATAAAATGGTAATATATCAAACTTCTCCAGTGGGTAATTCTGATACTTGGTATATTTTTGGAATTGAGAATATATAAGGTTGGAGCATTAGAGTTATTGTTGTTTTTTTTGGTATTATAGTCTTCTTTTGTGTACCTGGTTGTTTTGTAGAATTCTGTTGTGGTAATCTTTGTAGTTAGTTTTTATTTTGATGGCATTGATTGAGTTTTATTTAATTGATATAATGAATTGTGTAGTGGTTTATTTGGTTATGGAATGTTTTATTGGTGGTCTTATTTTCAAAGGGAAAATCTTCCTCCAAATATTAATGAAACCCTTTGTATTTATGTCACACAGTTGGCGTATTGGGGATGTTACTTAAGTCAATGTAAAATCCTTACATATTTTAAATATATATAAAATAACCAGTATGGTACATATCATATAATCTTACTAAACCCAACCATTATACACTATTGGTAAATTCACATCACTTTGAGTTTGAGGTATTCCACATGTGCACAAACAAAGTTATCATATTTACACAAAATGTAAATCATAAATGTATATTTTATGTTATAATTACAAAATAAATATTTCATAATTAATTCCATATATATAATATTAAACAATTTTTACTCTAAAATTACCAACCTGGAGAGGTGGTAATGGAGAAATGATGAACTTATTTTTTTGAGGGGTAGCTTTTCAAAAACACAAACAGTAAATTCATTACATTTTTTATGGATGTTTGTGTAGGTGTAGGTTGATCCATTAGAATAATAAGTTATCAATATATTCATGATACTAATTTTATTATATAATATTGTAATATTTCTAATTTAGTGGTTTAAATGAAAATTAATAAAACGATATTATGGAAACATGTTATATCTTCTTTGAGAAATTCATTTTCGTTTACACTAATAGACTAACATGGTTTTCATTCATCCAAATTTGAGGCTTCTAGGTTGAAATTATAGAATGTAAGAGCTTATATGTGTAGGTTTTTGACATGAAAAAATATATTTATACGAGTGAGGATGAGAGGGGGTGATTCCCCTTTTATAGTGGAGGAGGAGTGGTATTATTCTAAATATAAAAAGGTAATCATTATTGAAAGGGATCCCCTACATCAGGTGATAAAAATAATATTAAATTTATATGAAAATGTATGATATTTTATATATATTTAAATCCAATTTATTTTTTACATTTTTTTTATTTTTCCCCTCACATTAAGGATGTTCAACTAGGAAAACATGGTTTTACCTTAATCACTGTAATAAATTTTATTACATTCAATAATAATTTTGGTAAAAAACTAATTTGAACTTCATAGATATTATAAATTTTTATGATTCAGATTTCAGAATCCATTTATCAAAATTATAGCAACATATTTGATATAAACTTCTTTCAAATTAATCATGAAAATGTGTTGTGAAAGTGGGTTATTAAATTGAAAAAAGTCACAAATCATAACATGTTTTTATATCCAATTTCAATGTGAATTTGGTAAAAATGAACTAAATTATGTTAAATGGTGAATAATTGATAACACTATACATTAAAACCAAATTAATATATCTTTTATCTATATAAGTAAGTTAGATAAAAAATTAGTCTTTATGTAAAATTTATTTAATTTTTCTGTTAAAAAAATTGAAATTTCTCTGAAAATTTAAAAAAAAATGAAGTAAAATTTGATATTACAACTCCAAAAATTCATTTTAATTAATAAATTAAATTTATATATATTTAAAATTTGTTTCACCATTAAAATTTGGTAAAATAAATTTTTCCAATAATAACACTATTTATTTTTATGATATGATTTTTTCCTATATTGTACCTATAAAATTCAATGGCTGAGTATATAAAATATCGATTGAATATATAAAATATAAATTAGATTTTATAAATTCATCGAAATTATTTTTTAAATTTTATTTTGAGATAATTGTGTTTGTAAATAGGAAAGTAATTTTATCAGAAAAGTAATTTCATTATTTTCCAATAGATGAGACAATTATTTTTTAAAAACTGATAATCGAAGGATTAATTTTATATACAGCTGTAAATAATATTTTCTCAATTTAGTTAATTTTATTCATAACATATATTACAATTGCTTGGTTGTAACTATAATTATATTTTAATAACAATATTTATAGAATATTGTAGTTTAGAAAAACTCAGCCTTGCGTGTAACATAAGATTTCAATGGGACACCATATTGTGTGTTACACAAGATAAAAATAGTTTTCATATACCACAAGTTAATCTAATAGTGTCTTTTAGTGAAATATTAACACGGTTAAACAAATAATGCTACATAATCATTGTTATTTGGTATAAAAAGTTTATATTTGGACTTTTCTGGAACAAAAAATATATTGGATTAAATTAATTTGAAAAAAATTCCAAAAAAAACTAAGGGTTTATAATCTACCCCAAATTAAAAATGAACTTCTCCCTCAAAACGTTTTTGATTTTTTAATGGTTTAAAAAATGATGATTCCTTTAATAGAAACCCACTTCATAAAATTGAACAATAAAACATTCCTTATGAAATTAATGTTAAAAACAAAATGGTTACCAAAATATATTCGTAAATATGTTTCTACATAAGAGAAAAAAGGTGAAAAATTAAAAAAAGAACATGTAATAAAATCATAAATAATCATATATATTTATTATGATCACATATAAAAATAATGTGAATTATATATTTAATGTTAAAAATCACAGAACCATCAACTGATGAAGTGTGAAAGTGGTTACTGATATCATAAAAATGATGATAATAGGGTGAAATTTTATTTCAGGTCCCGTTATTCTCAATGTTGATGAATTTTCCTTAGAAGATATAATTTCATGATTTTATGACAATCTCACCCTTTCTTGTGACATGGTGGTTTTACTCTTTCTCTCTTATTCAATGATGATATTGTAAATTTTCAATTTCAAAATCATTAGTAAAGAATTAGATCCGTAAATAAAATAATATTTTACTACATATTCATTATGTTATGAAAAAAGGATTTCATCAACTGTTATCAAATATTTATAAATCCTCATATGTTGAGATAATAATTTAATCTCTGAAACATCATCATATGTGTAATGTAAATAATTTCATAAACTGTTAACCTAATAAACCTTATAAATGATGGATGTTAAAATCATTATAAATATGCTTACTAAATCTCCTAAAATTATATTATCATATGTAACGAACCAAGTCCGGAGCCGCATAACTGGTTCCCCGTACCCGGTTCGCCACATGACCTCAAGCGTGTTTCCCCAAATGCCAGAGGCTGATGACTACCAGCGATGTCCTTGGTGAGTATGTGGGGAAACTATGCCCTCATTTGGTAAGGTATGCAACCGAAGAATAAAGATAATCAGTAGAGGAAGAAGTAAATAGCATGAAACAACTGAACTAAAAGTAGAAGCAATGTCTGATATAATAATGATGCAGAATGGTACATGTATCTATGGAAAGCAGTAAACAAAACAATGTGATGAAATAAAACATAATCCAAAGTACTAAATGTAAATAGAAACTCTAGCAGCATCATGGGCCAAGGCCCGATCCCATGCTCTCCAGCTCCTACTAGAAATCAAGTACCCGAAGTAGAAGGGCCACAATCCCTACCTACACCTGCAACCATATAATCTGTTTGGGCCGAAACGTATGACCCAAACATGGTGTGAGACTAATCCCAGTAGGAAACCACCACAAGATTTGTGCCCTACTTTCAGTGAGTGATACAGAAAACGTAAAGGTAAATAAATGCAGAAAACAATTATACCAATTACAATTCACGTTCATTTAATTAAACAACTATGGAAAACCAGCAAAGTTTTCTATTCCATGATTAGAAAGTAACACGACCTGTATCTAAAAAGACTAGATAAAACCATGTAGTACAAAACCCAAGCTTGTTCTTTGGCTTGGTGGACTCATCACAACCAACCATCAAAATTCATACCAACTCTCTGGGTGGCTTAAACTAGCAGACCCCTATAGTCCCTTAATCAACCAGGCATAGACACTCTGGGAAGCTCTCACATCAATTCCCCTATGCACTTGCAATGATAGCTACAGACTCTATTAGGAAGCACTTACGTATAATTCCTAATGTGGTCTCGATGCATGGGTTACTAAGAACACTCTTGGGAATAACAAAGTCATATTCCTATAGGTCCTGCATATGAAACTAAAACCAACAGACCCTCTAGGGAAGCACTTAATCATCTATTCCCTCTTTGATCTCCCGCATCAGGTTCTTATAGCCCTGAGCAGTCCAGTCATACTTAATCGACTTTTATCACCCCTAAGTATGTTAAAGAAACTACATGGATAATATATACCATACATAAAAATCATTTAAATAGCAGGAAACACATGCAATCCGTGATAACAAGTAAACTAACAATTTCAATAGGGTTGCCTCACAGGTAATGGTGCCAAACAGCGATAAACAGCCGAACAGGGGAGGAAAACACCCATGTGGTGATCCTCAAACATGAAACCAAGCATAAATTAGCAGCAATTCATCATACGATAACATTAAATATAGGGAAGATAAACAATAGGATCAAAATCCTAAACCTGGGATAACCGATACATGGGAATCTGGCTCTTTTCCAACCCAAACTCAAAGAACATCAACGTAGAGAAATAAACCACCTACCTCGATCTTCGAAGATCGATATACTTGATCCTCGGCCCGTGAATTGGCCTAGAACAGATTTGATTTGCAAAAAAATCTAAAACATTCAACCACAGATAACTCACACGAGAGTAAGAATCAAGAAACAAGGATAAATAAGAACCAATTAATCACCGCTACGATTCATCTGCAACCGATGGGGATTGATTGTGACAACCAGTGATGGATCGGTGTCTTAGAGAATAATAAGCCTTCATGGAGGTTCTGGACGAGATTAGGCAGAGAAGAATACATTTACGGTCATTAGGCACGACCCTGGGTCGATTAATGAAATAAAAAAAGTACACGACGTGTACTCTTAATGTACATGGCGTGTAGTGGATTTTTCCATACTCCGCCAAAATCGGCCTCCATCTCACCGCTACACACTGTGTGTGTCGCCCAGTCTCGGCCAACACACGGCTTCGAGTGACCGAGAAGTACACAGTGTGTCCTTATAAAGTACATGGCGTGTACTCTAAAAATTTCCAGATTCTCCATTTTTCTTTAAAAAGCCCGTAAAAGAGATCTGTACTTGAAACCAAAGCTCTGGGTTTTTACAAAACTCCCCCTTAAAGAAATTCATCCCTAAATTTCCCTAGAAAGGAATAGAAGAAGAATCCTTGAACAACTCTGGCCACTGTGATCACATATCAGCCTCCCTCTCCCATGTCTCATCCTGTATACGGCCATGCTACCATAGCACCCGTACTAGAGGAACAGTCTGGCCACAAAGTACTTTTGCACTACGATCAACAATCCTGATAGGAGGCTCCTCAAAAGATGCATCCTGCTCCAACTCAACTTCCTCAGGTTGAAAAACATGAGACGGTTCTGAGAAATACCGTCGAAGATGAGAAATATGAAAGGCGTCGTGCATAGCCAGGTACCTCTGAGGCAACTGCAACCTATAATCAACCAGCCCGACTCTCTCCAGAACCACAAACAGCCCGAAATATCTTGGTGAAATCTTACCCTATCTCTGAATCCTCTTGTGTCCCAACCTCAATGCGACATGCAAGAAAACCTTATTCCTGACCTCAAACTCTAGAGGTCGTATCCGATGATCAGCATAAGACTTCTGTCGAGACTGTGATGTCGCAATCCTATTCCAAATCAACTCTATCTGTTCTAAAGTCTCATGAACCGGATGAGGTCCCAGCAAAGATGCCTCTCCTGCCTCTAGCCAGCATAATGTTTATCGGCATGGAATAATGTACGAAGCCTCATAAGGTGCCATCTGAATAGTTTCCTGAAAACTTTTGTTGTTGGTGAACTCCACCAGAGGAAAATGCTTCTCCCAAGAACCTCCAAAGTCAAGAATGAAAGCACAGAGCATATATTAAAGCACCTATATTGTACGCTCGGACTGGCCATCAGTCTAGGGATGGTATGCTGTACTCAAAAGTACCTTTGTACCCAACGACCTCTGTAGCCCCTGCCAGAAGTGCGAAGTAAAACGCACATCCCTATCTGAAACAATGGAGTGTGGAACTCCATGAAGACGTACAATCTCTCGGATGTACAACCGTCCCATATCATCAACATTGAAGGTCTCCTTGATTGGAAAGAAGTGTGAAACCTTCATGAACATGTCCACTACAACCCAAACTACATCATTTTGTCGAGGCGATCTCGGTAAACCTGTCACGAAGTCCATCGTGAGAACATTCCATTTCCACTCAAGAATGGTTAACTGCTGCAAAAGCCATTCTGGTCGTTAATGCTCTGCCTTCACATGCTGATAGGTGGAACATAGTATAACAAAACCATCCACATACTTCTTCATTCCTGGCCACCAATACTGACGACGTAATTCTTGGTACATTTTGGTGACACTAGGATGAACTGCCCAAGCTGAAGCATGAAACCGCAGCATTCGCTCCTCACATATGTCCACTAAAACCCATACGCGGCCATGAAAACGTAGCACCTCATCATCGCTATAATGACGCAGAAAAATTCAAATAAATTTATTTCTTAATTTTCTTTGGAATTTTACAAGAATGCAGTTTCTGACAACACCTAATTCCGAGGCCCGGTGTTCCCGGAATCTTTTTCCGAAGTATTGCTCGGGTATGTTCCGTGGACGAACCAGCGGGTTTTTCTAACTTTTGAACAGGTGCTTGGAATCGGATTCTGAGGGTACCGATGGAATCGTGACGCCCGTAATTTCTTAGAAACACCTTTTCTGGTGTTGCGTTTTCTCGGGTGTGGTTTTTAAATTTTCGGGTTATGTTAATGAATAAAATAAAATGGTGCGACCAATTTATTTTATTTTAAGTCGCTTAACCTATGTTAAGTGGATGACGTGGGACCCACAATATCCTACCCACATGGTAGGATATTTGAGAGGTGGGGCCCAAACGAGACCCACCGTTTCTTTCACCTTCTTCAACCCCCCTCCTTTAATTATGTAACAAACCGGCACCCCCCTATTTTATGAAGTCAACCCTTTCCTTTATTATGGTTAAGAATCTCCTCATTAAATTTACGGTTTAAGTGTTGCAATTAATTCACTTAATTGTTTATTTCATTTTTTAATTTTAAAACGCAATACTTGTGAAATAAAAATAAGACAACTCTTATTTTTGTTAGGCTGGTGGTTTTGAGAGGCAAGGGAAATTTCACTCAGACTCTTGAAGACCTTCTCTTCCTCGCGAAGAACGCGAAGAATGCGAAAAACGTGAAGAACGCCGGATCCATGGAAATCAATGACGCTTCTTCTGCGACGATTCATCCATGACACGATGATCCCCCTTCCGTGATGCTTCTTCCGTGACGCGACAATTCTCCTTCTGTGACGCTTCTTCCCCGACGCCTTCTCCCGCGACGTTATTTTCCGCGACAAACCCTCGCTCGATGACGCTTGAGGTCAGGGTGTTGATTCAATTAAATCCTTGTGATTTATACCCACGACATATGTTTAAATATTTGTCGGAAGGCTTTTTAAACCGCTAACGCGGTGGGTGCGGACCAACGTACAAGTCCGAACCCACTGTCCCTTCGTTCCTGGTGTGCAGATCGGCGGGCGACGATGAAACAGGCCGCACGGGCATTGTGAGGTCTTCACAGTAAAGAACCACTCCTGAGAGGGCCGTTGGCGAAGAAGGAATGCAAATCTGACCACCGGAGATCGTCCGGTGGTCCGCGGAACATTCCACTGGCACGCCTTGCAGGCACGGCGGCCGGCACCGGCCGGCCGCCAGGAGATGCTGTCACCAGGTGTGCCACCGGGAAGGGCCGCAGCGGCTAAAGCCGCCATAGCAGGCTGCCAGTCCTGCGACTGTGCGGGACTGGAGGAGGCGGGACTGGGCACTCGGCCGCGTCCATTGACAAGGAGCGGCCCCCCATGGGGCTACGAGTTCACACTGGCGGGGGGCAGCGTGCCACCCCACACCGCTCGGCCGAAACAGCCGAGCCACCCGACTAGACTTCCAGGCTGCCATCCGGGCCAGGCCGCGCCCAAGCGGGCGGGGCCCAGACCCGGATTGGGTCGACCCGGTTCGGGCCGACCCAGGGGGTACCCGGCCGGGTCGGACCGGGCCCGAACCCCCCTTAATACCGTACTTTTCATTCTGTTTCCCATAACATGAGCTAATTTCCTTCGATCAATGCAACGTCTGTTGCATAGCGATCCTTGGATCGAGACAGTCGTTTTGGTATATTGCACTCATGGTTTGGGAGAATTTTTGGTTCGTCCGGTTTGGTTCATACACGAAACTAACCGGGGCCTCGGAGCAGAAACACTTATAACTTGAGCTCTGGTCATCCGATTGACATGTCATCAAATTTGTTGGATTTTTCTAGGTGAGACAGACCTTTTGGCTTACTCCTCTCGAGGTTTGGATGCAGTTGGAGTATGGTCAGGTTGGTTTTAACTTAAAAAACAACCCGACCCCTATGACGAAAAAGTCAATAACTCTCAGGTCGGGCGTCCGATTGACGCGCTGTCTGTGAAGTTGATTTACTTTTGAAGATACAGAACATTTGGATACATCAACTCCAGACTTTGTGTCAGTTGATGTATCATCCCCTCGGCTCGTGGAGCGGACCCTCAGAAACGGGATTGCTGTGTGCGGGAACCCTAGAGCTGGCTGCGACTACGACGACGATGACGACTATGCAGAAATCCGCCGTGGATTCGACAGTGACGACTACAGCACTCAGCGATCCTACATGGATCAGTGCTACCGATCCTATGTGGGTCAAATCCTGTGTGGCTCAGCGCTCAGCAGTACTGTGTGGGCCAACGCCTATCGATCCGGTGTGGGCTTGATCCTGTGTGGGTCATTACGGGGGTTAGTACCTATCAATCCTTTGTGGGTCCGACGGCTTAGATGAATCATTGGTTATATCTGATCATCTCTATTGTCATACGAAGAAGTATACATGTGTGACCTGAATCTTGACTTGATTTCCTATGTGGATTACGTTATGCATTCCTATGTGGATCGGGTTGTGATTTCCTGTGTGGATGTGATTGAACTTGGGCTCGGAGGTTGGAGTGACCTGGAATTGATGACTTAGGTATATGTATGGGAATATACCTATGTAGAGTTGGATGTTACTTTGTGATTGTATCTTTCCTTTGTGGATTATCCTTTGTGGATTCTGGGATACCTTTGGGGGTCTCAGGGTCCCTACTGAGTAGCTTATACTCACCCATGCACGGGCTATGCCCGCACAACGTTGTGTTGGTTACAGATGACGGACAACGCTGCTCGTGGTTGAGGCACGGGGAACAGGTCGGTACCTGGAGGTGGACCATTGGGTGGTACGTACACGGAGGGGGTGGCTGGACCTGAGGAGTTGTGGAGGCTATCTGTACCCACCCATTAGGTGGGACTTCTAGTGGACGGATCGAGGCTTCGACTTTACTTTCTATTGTTGTTTTCCCTTTCGAGTTTTACTTTACTTTCAGTTTGGGTTTGTATTCTGGGCCACTTACATTTCTGCACTTACTGTTGTACCCAGTTTTTACTTAGTGTTTACTTCTATTGCTTGATTTCTCTTTGGTGTTTGTTTACATTACAAAGGAAATACCTTCCCTTTTTACCGAGAATTATTCCTTGGTGCTAGTTGCCAGTCCCTAGCATAAGGAAGGCAGGCTTGGGGTAGTCACGGCATGGGCCCGAAGGACGGGTCGTGACAATTGCCCCCTATCCACCCCGGAGTAGGGTCTTCATCTGACACACCCTCCCATAGGAATAGGCCTACAGGGTCTGATAGCTTCCTCATTTGAACACGATCAAAAAGGGTAGAGGTAACAACTATAGAAGAAAGAACCGTCTGACCCTGTCTATTGTGCTCCTCCAGATGCATCTCAAAGAATAGATCCATGAGCTACCACTCACTGCTGGCCTCCTGAACTGCCTGCAACTGAGTCCTCCTACTCAGTGCGTCTGCCAAAGTGTTTCCTTTCCCATGTGTATAAGCAAGAGCGAAGTCGAAATATTATAGGTACTCAACCCACCTCCGCTATCTCAGAATCAAGTGACGTTTCGTGAAGATGTACTTGAGGATCTTGTGGTCAGTATATACCATGAAATGCTCTTCCATGAGATAGTGCCTCCAACAACAAAAAGCATGAACAACAGCAGCCAACACCAGGTCATGCGTAAGATAGTAATTCTCATGTGGCCTCAACTACCGAGATCTGTACGTGACAACAATGTCTTACTGCATAAGAACTACTCCAAGCAAGATTCTAGATGCGTCACAGAAAACTATATAATTATTTTCAGGCTCTGGTAGAACTAGAATCGGTGCTGAAGTCAATCTCCCCTTCAGCTCCTGGAAGGCTGAGTCACAGGATTCTGACCAGACAAACATCACCCCCTTCTTAGTCAAGCCCATCAACGGTGCTGCTAGGCGTGAGAAGTCATGTATAAACTGCATGTAGTAACCATCCAGCCCCAAGAAGCTTTGTACCTCGAAGAAATTCTTCGGCTGCACCTAGGTAACTACTGCTCTCACATACTCTGGGTCTACTGATACTCCTTTCTCTGAGATTACATGACCCATGAAGTGATTCTCATCCATTCAAAAGTGGCACTTTGAGAGTTTAGCATAAATACGATGCTCCCTCAGTGTACTCAGAACGATCTCAAGATGGGCTGCATAGTCGTGTCGAGTGTGAGAGTACACCAAGATATCATCCACGTAGACCATAATGAAGGAATCCATGTAAGGATGGAACACTCAGTTCATCAGTGCCATGAAAACTATTGGCACGTTCGTAAGGCCGAAGGTCATAATCGTATACTCTTAGAGGCCATACCATCTCTTGAAGGCTGTCTGAGGTATATCTGAAGGCCTAACGCGCAGCTGATGATAACCGGACCTCAAATCGATCTTCAAGAACACCCGAGATCTCAAAGCTTATCGAAGAGATCATCAATCCTCGTCAAGGGATATCAGTTGATGACCGTAAACTAGTTCAACTTCTGATAATCCATTAAAAGCCTAAGGGTACCGTCTTCCTTCTTCGCGAACAGGATAGGCGAACCCCAAGGAGAAGTACTGGGTCGGATGAAACCCTTTGTCTGCAACTCCTCCAACTGCTTTTGAGCTCCTACAATTCAGATGTAGCCATCATATAAGGAGGAATGGAAACCAGTGCTACTCCTGTAACACACTCAATCGAGAAGTCTACCTCACGCTCTAGAGGCAAACTTGATAATCTTCTGGAAAGACATCTGGAAAGCGATCAACAACTAGAGTGAAATATAACTGTGAAGTCCCCTGGTTATCTAGATAAATACTAGAAATATGGGCCGTAACTCCTCCTACACCATGATGCTCGAGTCCAGCTCGACTAGCCTGAACATCCCACTCGCCCTTATGAATGAAAGATTCACCCTCTAGTTATACAAAACTCACCCTGTGGCGATAGCAATCGATGACTTCCTGGAAGGGAACCAACCATTCCATACAGAGAATGACGTCATAGCCCGTCATCTCCAGGATATAGAGGTCCCATAGGAAATGATACCCTCCAACCTCAATAGGGCACTCCTTGCACTGACGTACACTAGATGTCCTCGTTCCCAAGGGCGTGTCGAGATTCAACATGTCAGTAGACGAAAAGACAAAGAGCTCCATACATTCCATGATAGAAATATAGATAAAGCTATGTGATGCACCAATATCGAAAAGGGATGAAGATAATACTGAGCCTACTAAGATCGTACCTCGAACTATGGAAGGTCCAGGATCCTACTCCCGATAGACCTGCTCTACTGCAAAGGTCTGGCCATTACCGCGGCCCTCTGTAGCAGCCTGATATCCCTATGCTGATCCCCCTTGAGCCTGACTACCGCGTCCACAAATTCTACCTTGGCTTGCCTGACCCAATGAACTCCAGCCCCTAGTCTGCTGCGGGACTGGTAATCTTTCTTCTGAACTTGGGGTAGAAACAAATCCTCCTTCACTAGCCGTTGGAAGAAGAACCCTGCAAAAACGCTGCAGATGACCCGTCTTACAGCATGCTCGGAACTCCACTAGCTCTCTCGGGAACCGAGACTTCTTATTACCACTCCTTACGCACTGATATCACACCACTGGGTTGCTAGAAGGAAGATCCTGTCTACCATAAGATATAACTTGCTTCCTAAGGTCACCTCGAGTAGACTCTTGGTGGTGCTTCCTACTATTAGTCTGAAATGAACCAGCCTTGGATGCTGAACCGCCCTGGTCATCATCTCTAGTCTCCCTCATATTTCATTCGGTGATCAGCGCCTTGTTGACAATCAGAGTAGTATAATTCAACTGGAAAACATTCAACTGCGATTTAATCTCTAGTTTGAGGCCTTCCTCAAACTTCCTTGCCAAAAATAGCTCGTCATTTCCCAGAACTGGAGCGAAATGATGTAAGTCAGTGAAGCGGGAGGAATACTTCATAACCGAAAGAGTACCCTCCTGCAGGCTCATGAACACCCTGGCCCGATCGGCCCTTAGCGTCACTGGATAGAAGTAGTCCTAGAACGTATGCTGGAATTTTTCCCATGCCATAGTCCGCTGGCGCCCTGCCTGTGAAACTACATCCCACCATCTCATGGAAGAATCTCACAGCATGTAAGTCACGAGCTTCACCCTTCTGTCTAGGGGTGTCTCCAGATGCTCGAAGATGGAAAGGATGGTTTCTAGCCATGACTCTGCATCCTGAGGTCCTCCATCCCCTGTGAATGTGGGAGGATCCTTCTACTAGAAGACTCGGGTCAGCTCTGCCATAGACGGGACAGGATGCTGAGCTCCCTCAAAAGTCTACATGATCCTCATTAAGCCCTCTATGAACTGAGCGTCTGCACCAGTTTCCGGAATCCCTGAAGGTGCCATATCCGGAACAATCGGCGGAACTACTGGTAGTTCCTGGTCTTCCGTATCAGGCGTACGGTCACTGCCTGGTTCCTAACGTGTAGCGGGAGGATTTCTTGGTTCCATAGCCCTGAAATATCAAAAGAATTCCTCTGATTTAGGATCAACAAGGATAGAAAACACAAGAGTACAAAACGAGAGTAGGAGAGACAAACACTTAAATTTGAAAAATTGAACTACACAGAGTTTTTTTAAACTACACCATGTTTTTGTTAAATGCCTTTACATTGGCGTGTAATTCTACCACCACTGGTCGTGTAACATTCCAGAATACACGACGTGTTGTCCCAAAACATGGCGTGTACTTGAACTCCACTCCAGTGATTGAGTCTCTATACACGGATAACCTACATGGTCCTTGAAATCCTAAACTACACGACGTGTGCACTAAAGACACGGTGTGTACTAGACAGGTTTCAGCAGCACGTGTAGCATGTTAAAAGTTCGGATACACGGCTGACTTCTACACGGTGTGTTCCGAACAAACATGACATGTATAAGGATAGATCACACCGACCCGTGTTGTTCGTGAAATAGTCGGGTACCTAGAAAAAAACTACACGGCATGTTCTTATAACACATGGCATGTACTAGACAGGCTTGGTGACCCGTGTAGCAGGTTACATGGCCGGCTACACGGCTGACCCCTACATGTCGTGTTCCGAACAAACATGGAGTGTATAAGGATGGATAACACTGACCCGTGTTGTTCGTGACACGGCTGGGTACCCAGATGAAACCTACATGTCATGTTATTATAACACACAGCGTTTTCTACATGAGTTTCACCAACCTGTGTTGTTAGCGACACGGCCGGGTACATGGTTGACTACCACACGGCGTGTACATAGGGTACACGGCATGTCCCTGAAGATTCTCTGAAACCCTGTTTTCTTATTTACACAGTCAGTAACACAGTTTAAAAACTACACGCCGTGTATTAATAAAGTACACGTCGTGTATTATGGTATTTTCCGGGCAGTAGCTCTGAAACTGCTCTGAACGCCAGAAAAACTGTAAAAACAACTAGCTATGTGCCATATTCTGATCTGTGGGGGCCCATACTCCCCGAGAATTAAAGCATGGAATCATAACAATTCATAAAACAAGTAAAAAGTATAACAAACAATGATCCTCCAAATTCTGATCCTTGAGGGCCCATAACACCTCCAAGACCAGAGCTTGGTGCCCATGTTAAAAAGGTTGTAAATGAAGTATTACTCTATCAGCGCAACAATTATTTCTATCACAGCAACTACCACAATGACATGCATAATCAATCACGACATCTATCATAACAACATGAAATTCTAATGAACCCTAAATGGCATGGTAAAATGCATGATAAGTGATTTCCTTACCAGTTCCTATATGATGAATGAGATTTCACACCATCATCTCATCGAGTTGCAACCAAATAGAACCATAATCATATAAACTGTAACAACACAAAACATGTGCATCACCCAATGGTGAAATATTATAAACTGTAACACTTGAAAAAACTACAAATTTAAATTACGAGGTAATATATCTTTTCCCTGTACATAGGTAAATTACTCCCAGGAAGATTTAAGTACTAACTACCCATTTCTTCCAATCCCTCTCTATTGTCGAAAAACAATAAGAAATAGTAAAGAAAGAAACCTCCTCTGATACCACTTTGTAACGACCCGAGTCCAGAGCCGCATAACTGGTGCCCCATACCCGGTTCGCCACATGACATCAAGCACGTTTCCCCAAACGCCAGAGGCTGCCGACTAGCAGCGAGGGCCTTGGTGAGTCAGTGGGGAAACTATGCCCTCATTTGGTAAGGTATGCAGTAGAAGAATAAAGATAATCAATATTGGAAGTAGTAAATAGCATGTAACAACTGAACTGAAAGTAGAAGAAATGTTTGATATAATAATGATTTAGAATGGTACATGTATCTATGTAAAGCAGTAAACAAAACAACATGCTGAAATACAACTAAAACCAAAGTACTAAATGTAAATAGCAACTCCTGCAGCATCACGGGCCAAGGCCTAGTCCCATGCTCTCCAGCTCCGACTAGGAATCATGTTCCTAAGGTAGAAGGGCCACAATCCATACCTACACCTGCAACCATATAATCTATTTGGGCCGAAAAGTAGGACCCAAATACGGTGTGAGACTAATCCGAGTAGGCAACCACCACAAGATTTGTTCCCTACTGTATGTGAGTAAAATTGAAAATGTAAAGGTAAATAAATGCAGTAAAAAATTCTACCAATTACCACTTACATTCATTTAATTAAAAAACCAGGGAAAACCAGCAATGTTTTCTATTCCATGATAAGAAAGTAACACAATAGTTATCTAAAAAGACTACCTAAACCCAAGAAGTACAAAACCAAAACTTGTTCTTTGGCTTGGTGGACTCATCACAACCAACCATAAAAATTCACACTGACTCTCTGGGTGGATTAAACTAGAATACCCCTATAGTCCCGTAATCAACAAGGCACATACACTCTAGGAAGCACTCACGTCAATTCCCCAATGGTTTTGCAACTATAGCTACAAACTTTGTGAGGAAGCACTTACATCTAATTCCACTTTGTTCTCGATGTGTGGGTAACTAAGAACACTCTTGGGAAGAACAAATTCCTATTCTCGTAGGTCCTTTGTACAAAACTAAAACAAACAGACCCTCTAGGGATGCACTAAATCGTCAATTCCCTCTTTGGTCTCTTGCACTAGGTTATCATAGCCCTGAGCAGTATAGCTGTATGTAATAGACTGTTAGCAGCCATAAGTAAGTTAAAAAACTACTTGGCTAAAAACTACCATACTTAAAAAGCATTTAAACAGTAGGAAACACATGCAATCAGTGATAACAATTAAACTAACAATTGATATAGGGTTTCCTCACAGGCAACGGTGCCAAACGGCGATAAACAACCGAACCGAGGAGGAGAACACCCATGGGGTGATCCTAAAACATGAAACTAATCATATATTAGCAGAAATTCATCATAAGATAACAAGAAATATAGGAAAGATAGACAATAGGATCAAAATCCTAAACCCGAGATACCTGATACATGGGTATCCGACACTTTTTCAACCAAAACTCCATGAACTTCAATGTAGGGAAAAAAGACCTACCTCTGTCCTAGGAGATCGATATACATGAACCTCGGCCCATGAATAGGCCTTGAACGGAGTAGATCTGCAAAAGGGTCTAAAACATTAAACCTCAGATAGCTCACATAAGAAGATGAATCAGGAAATGAGGCTAAATAAGACACAAGAACTCACCGCTGCGATTCTTCTACAACCGACTGAGTTTTATTCGGACAACCGGGGATGGATTGGTGACTCGAAGAAGAATCAGCCTTCATGGATGTTCTGGATGGGATTAGTCAAAGAAGAATATGTTTACGATCATTAGGCGTGACCCCGGTTCGATTAATGAAATAAAAAATTACACGAAGTGTACTCTTAAAGTACACGACATGTAGTGGGTTTTTCTGTACTCCGCCAAAATCGGCCTCCATGTCACCTCTACACACCGTGTGTGTGGCCTGGTCTCGGCCAACACACGACTTTGAGTGTCCGAGGAGTACACGACGAGTAATCATAAAGTACACACCGTTTACTCTGAAAATTTCTAGATTTTCCATTTTTCCTTAAAAATCCCGTAGAAGTGATCTGTACCTGAAACTGAAGCTCTAGGTTCTTACATCATAGATCTTCCATATATCATAATGTAGCTTTATTTTTCATATAAGAAACATGTGAATACATTCATCATGTTTTCTCTTGAAACATTGTAATAACTTGAATTCTCATAAATCCTTATTGAAAACATTATATTTTCCTTATTTAAAATTTTATTGGATATATTCCCTAAATCAATAAATGTTGCAATCTTCATCAATGTTATTCTACATTTTTTAAATAAATCATTAATTAGTAATATTCTAATCAGTACCACCAAATTATTTATTCATATCCAACATATATTCATAAAAAATTATTATATTTTGAAAAAGAACATGTTAAGTGTTATCTTTCCTTTAATATTGTGTTTTTAAACAACATCACAATTCCATTAAATAACTTTTCTATGTTTTATCACCATTCAACACATCATTTTCAATCCGTAATGAAAAACTAATTCTGAAAATTCTTATATATTTCATGAACCGTATAACATAATCTTTGTCTTCCAAAACATATAATCATTAATAATATAATTTTTTTAGTATACCAGTAATCATGATTCAGAATCATATTCCTTAATAACCCTGTCATAGATTGTGAATTATGAATCATTTATCAAGGTTCCTGACAGTCAATATATTCATGCTATATCATTTTAATCTAAATTATATTATTATATAATCTCAAACCTTTTACATGTTTTTTCGATCCCTTTTTCTTCAGATGTATAATGAATACTTATACAACTCTCCTGATTATATTTATCATATTCCGACATTGGAAATATTTTTGAATAATTCTAAAAATATCCACATCTGAAACATTATATGTTATCCATGTTCCTTCTAGTTCTATCTATTAACTAATACAAGAAAGAATATGGTGAGAAACAAATATCATATGACAAAGTCACATTATTGAGAAAATTTACTTATAGGATTCCTAAACCATGACAAATACTATTCAATATATGATACTATAGGCTTATTCAATTTGACATCCTTAGATATATCCACTAAAATATCCTTATATATCCCACAAATATTTTCTCATCCTAGTTTCCAAATGTTAAAGAAAACATAGTATTGAAACATATTATTTGAACTCACAATTAACATACATGAATATTTTGTCATTTTAAATGAATATTCAAAATATTGATGAAATGTAAACCTCAAGGAAAATAATAGTATAGTGTATTGGAAACCAGAAAACATAATCATCTAAATTGTAGATTGATCTTCAACATCTCCCTTAAAAATATACCCCTTTATAAATCCATCTTCAAACCATTCTTCATATGTTAGGGAATGAAAAAATCAGAAAGGGCTGTGAACATATTCTCAGTAACATTAATTAAGAGATATGTGTAATAATAATGTGAGAGAAAGTGTATTAGAATATTATATTAAAATTAAATATTCATAGAATAAATATTTGTAGTTCATAAGACATGAATCATAATGAACATGTGATCATATTCCAGGTGATCACAAAATAATTATAATACATGTGATTGTGGCTAACACATAAAAATTTAAAATGATTATTGTAGTAGAAAAATCATTATTCCAAGTCCAAATTAGTTTAAGGGGTTCACTCCAAAAACTATCTTAGTTTCCATGGTACACTCCCAATATAATGTTAGTGAAGAAGTCCTTTAATTAATTGGGTATATTTCAAATTACATTTATGTATTGCTTAAATGGATTCACCACCGGTTCCATCCCATTATAACTGAAATGAGTTGACATTCCATTAACATCCTATATTACTAAACTGAGTTTATCTACATTTCAATCGCTTTATTACTAAAATGATTTCACTCTTTTATTCTGCTATGTTTTACTAAACCGGTTTCACCTCTCATTCCCACATTGTACTACTAAGTTGAGTTTAGTATTCATTACAGCCATGTATTGTTGAACCAAGTTCACTCTTCCTTCCAGTCCACCTCATATCGTGAGATATATAAATATTTACCCAATTCATTAGAGGGAGATATAGTTCCCACCCTTCAAATAACACATTAATACACACACATTCTAAAATATAATAATGTATTTACATCTCATGACAAATAAAATAATGATATAGGTTTCCTAAAAATCATATCATAACCCATGAAATGAAATTGGTATCATAAAAATTTAATTATATCATAAAATATGGAAAAGATACATATTTTATAATAATTTCATACATTATAATATGTGATGTGAAGTAGGTTTCGTAATAAACTTATCATGGTATAACATGTGGAAGAGAAATAGCTTTCATAAACAACTTTTCATATTTATCATAAGAACTAAATTGAATGATTAATAATGTTGTCCTTGTACATTAATCCTAGTAATGGATATATTATATTAATGGATATCATCTTATATAGGGAATTATTTTGAAATATCACATGGAACATAAAATTTATTTGAAATTAATTTTTTTAAAAATAGATAAAATTTTAAAAAATCATTTATATTCTAACCAATATGAATAAATATATAAAAATCATGAAAAAACATTTAAAACATCTCTTGAGGAAAATATCCTTTCGTAATTGATGTTTTGAAAAACATAAATATTATAAAAACTTTTTCCTTTGAAGATAACTTTGAAATAATATAATGAAATTATTGGAAACCATTTAAAAAACATTATAAAATATAAAAAGATAAAAACATTTTCTTTGAAATAATGTTAAAACAATAAATTCTTATAATATTATAAAAAATATTTTCATTAAAAATAACCATGCATTATTCAATGGAATCATTATGGAAATGATGATAAGAAAATATGTATAGGTTGAACATTATTTTTTCTAGATAATTTTTTTTCAAATTTCCTTGATCATAAAATGTCAAGGTGAATACTTTTATAACAATTTTATTAAAAATCTAAAACATCTGTAGAAATTAATTTTACAATTCATTGTAAAATAATGAAAACATTTTTTCAATAAATGGGTTTATGAATTAAAAAATTATTATTAAACAGTAAAATAAGGTTGTATTTTCTTTAAAACACTTTCATAATTTTCATAAGTAACAATTAGTGTAAAAATTATAAAAATTCATGTAGATATCATGTATTACCATAGGCTTATAATATTAATTAATGTTATTTAATTTTTGATAATATGATTTCATCAATGAAATCATAATCATAAATAATCTCAATAAACAATGAGATTATGGAAATAAATTGTTTCCGCATTAGTAACTTAGAATCATAATACTATGGAAAAATTAACATTAAATGAACAATAACATATAATTAAAATAATTAAATTAATTATATAACATTAAAAAGGGTATTATATTTACCACATAGATACATTTAGGTCCACAACAAGGTTTCTATCATAAAAAAGTCTAATTGAGACAAAATAACTTTTTGATTTGGTAACTTTAGAACCATATGATCCATTAAAGAACGATCATAAATGTGATATGTAAAGAACCATAAATATAATTATAATAATAATATAATATAATCATGTACATTATAAACACCCCAGAAAAGAAATTGATGGTGAATACGACCTATGTCTGACATAATGAAAAGTGATTCCAGAAACAACCTTCCCATAAGTCTTGAAATTATTTGTAAACATTCATCAATCCTTTATATAAAATATAAGTTTTATATAGAACTACCAATGAACCATATTTTCATATATAATATCATTAATTATATTATCATGGCTTTATATAACCCTTTTATTAACAATTTCATGTTATTTTTATGTTTCATGTAATATATTCTTTATTTTTCTTTTATGTTTTGAAGAGTCATTGTTGATCCTCTTACATATATAATTATTATAATATTTAATTAATGTAATAAGAATTTAAATATCATATACATTAAGTATATAAATATTCAAAATAATCTATGGTATATATAAATATTAAATGGAATACACCGTTCATTAGGATGGTAGGCCAAACATTCTAATGATTATTGATTTTGATTTATTGTTGTATTGAAATAAATAAAGTAAATGACATATATATGTATATATATATATATTATGTTTCAGTATAATTATTATTTCATTTATATCATATAGTATTACTAAAACCATCAATGATACATTCTATGTAATTATTGGATGAATCATGCCGCATTAAGGATATGATAGTCCACACATCCACAAAAAAGTTATCTTATTTTCAAAAAAATAGAAATTGTGCAGGAATGTTTTATTTAATAACTAAATATGAATAAATACTTCATAAATATATTATATATCATATAAAAATATTATTTCCATCATAATTCACAACCCTGAGAGTTAGTAAGGGAAAAAATTAATGACAATGTTTTGTGAGGCGGTATTCAGTCACACACATGAATGAATAATTTTGATACCCATTAGATGGATGTGTGTGTATGTATTTGAAAAAAAAAATATAATAAAAAAATCCATATATTGTGAATAATTAGTTTATTATAACAGTATTTAAAATAAAAAATTCTGAGGTGAAGAATTAAAATAAAACAAAAGATCTTTTTGAAGGATGTTACCTCTTATTTGGGTAATTCTTTATGTTTTTCACTAAATGGATAGACTTGAATGATTTAATCAAAAACATAGATTCTATAATTTAATGAGGTAATATTGGAGCTTATTTGTGTAGGTTTCTTGTAATACAATGTTGTGTGTTATATTCGAGAAAATGTGGTGTTTTGTTCCCTTTTATTGTAGGGGATGCGTGGAATTTTTGTAAATATGAAAACGTAACGTCTGATGATATGTCTCCTATAGATCATGTACCCACAATAATTGTAAATTTTCAAGCCAAGATATGATATCATCTAAATATTTCTCCAAAATTTTCTTTTGATATTATTTGGGGTATATTTTCATTTATGTTAATCTTAATTTACTAAGTAAACTCATTTTTACGATAATCTCTATAATTTTTTTAATTATATTCACTAATTTTTTTTTGTGAAAAAATATGTTCACAATATAAGATATTGTAAATTATTATATTTCAAAATAAGGAATCAATATTTTCAAATTATAATCAAATAATTCAGGAAATTATTTTAAAATTAATCACATAGAAGTGTCATAAATGTGGGTTACTAATTTGAAAAGCCTCAAGGTTTCAAATGTTTTTATATCCAATTTCATTGCAAAATTGGTTCCAATGTCCTAAATTGGATTAATTAATTTATAATTAATCTAATTAAAATTTATATACAAATTTATATATAATTTAACTATGACATGAAGTTAAATGAAAAATCATATTTAAATTTAAATTCAGTATTTTTCACTATATCTCAAAAAATTAAACAGCTCAGAAAAATAAAAAACAATTTGAAGCAAAGTGAACTTTAATATTCCTCTTTCTAAAAATTGTTTTATTTTAAAAAAATTAATTATAAAAGTGTAAAAATTTAGATTTAAAATTGGTTCTATAGTAAATTTTTTTAAATTTATCTTTTAGAAACAATACATCTTTTAATTCATAAGATTGGATTTATTCTTATCTTATACCTATCAAATATATTTGGTGGGATTCAAGAATTTTATTAAATATATAATATGTAAATGTAATTTAAAATATTCCTACTAGTTGATTTTTGAGAAGGATTAAATTTTTTTCATATAATTAAATCAAATCTTAGGACTTTTGAACAAATGAATATATATTCAGTGTTGTAGAAAATGAAAAATATCCAAAATATTAAATTAATTCAGAAATAAATTCATAAAATCTCATAGTTTTAAATTGAACATAAATGAGATCATATATTAATCTGAAATTCCAAATGTTACATATATATATTAAAATTTTAATTAATATATATATATAGAGATCAAATCCATTCACAATGTAATATTTTATTCTGCTAGAGTAATAATAATATTATTATAATAGGGTATACTCTTTAAAAAAAATCACAAACATAATACAATAGAGAGTGTATGATAAGAGTGTCTTTAAATTCAGGATTTATAAATTAAATATATATAGAATAATACCTTCTTTGATATGTATTTTCAATTTTTATTAGTGAATTGACATAGTTAATGCATAGGTTCACCGATATATATGATATTAAACTGTTATTGGTACATTGAGATGAAATTAATTTCCCGCCATTTAAATATAAATTTTTTCTCATAAATTTGATACTTTATGTATTTTTTCTTAACATAAATCATCTTCCCATTGAGCTAAGTCAACTCAAAAATACTTTCATCTGAAATTACAGACATTTATGAAGATAAATCCTTTAACCACATTGATATTTTTCACATAAACATTCTTATAATTTCATGTTTCTCATGTTTTGTTCATTTTTAATCACACATATATTTATGATGCTAGTAATATTTTTGGATATATTATTAGGAATGGGTAATGGATTTACATTTCAGCACCATCTATATTAGGTCATTAATGTGGGATTTCATTTCAGTGGATGTCACCTTAGTTCTTCATACTATTACACTAAGTTCCATCCATTTACTGAAACAAAAAATAATAGTGTGAGTTAAAAAATCCAAATTCAATGTATCAAATAATAAAATAATGAATTTCATTAATACGATGTCATACGGTATTACACATTCATTTAACCAAAGTAATTTTATATATATTTCATATCATTATGTATAATATATACTATTATATAATATATATTATAATTCATTATAATTAATAATAATGATAATTTAAAATAACTGAAGCATATCGAACAAGATTTTATAGTCTAGAATCCAATCATAGGCCCCCTCATGACACAATTAATGATAATTGAGTTCACACTCCACCAACCATTAAAGATTTCTATTCATATATACATATACTATATATCCACATCTACATACATGTATACATATATGGCTTTAATATATTCAAAAACACTGAATCTATAATTTTCCTAAACATACTGTTGTAATCTGATACATAGTATTATCCTCGCGATTTTTCCCTAAAATCTTTAAAACATATCTCCGAAAGTATCTAAGGATTTTCCTGAAAAAAAACTATGATGATATTTGAATTACATACAAAAATATTACATCGAGTTTGGTGAATATTTTATAGATATCATTACATAGAAGAACCCGTAAATGTAAAGAATTAATATTTGGAAACTCGACTCATATTTTTCTAACTTCGTGAATGATATTAAATATCTACCACTAAAGTTTTCATATTTAATATATATACCGTACTAAAAATAATAATCATGGGAATAGATACATAAGAATTTGTATGCTCAGATATTTAGTTAGAGGAAACACAAGTGATATCAATAAATTATCATTACGAAGAAAATTTAAAGCCTAATGGTATCATAACATGATCAAAACATAATAATTTAACACACAATAATTTATATATAATTTATCATGAATCATCATATAACTATTTTTTTATAAAAACATAATTATTTCTAAGAGGAAACAGTAATAATCCATTATGATCTAAGGGAACAACTTACATAGATATTTAATAAGTTTGTGGTTTATAAATTAGAATATAAAACCATTCCATTAGTAATGGATAACATACAAAACATTAATAATTGATTGGATTCACTCATCATTCAATCATTTCCATATTCAATGTCATCACCCAAGCCTACCATAATTGGTACAATCCATTAATATACATGGTTTACAACCCATTCGTTCCCATTTTTATTAAATATAAATTAGTCCTTAATAGAGGATTTATAAGGATGTATATATATGGGGATTACGATTAAATAGTTAAACCAATACATTTATGTTCATCATGATCTTTAATCCATTCATAATATCATTATATCAAAACCAATTGAATTGAAACAGTTATTTTAGTTTTTTCATTGTATCATCACACTATACATGACGAAGAAGAGACATGTATCATAATAATTTAACAATAACATAAACAAACAATGGGAATGAATAATGTTTCAAACTATCATCCCTAAATAATCATCATCCTTTTAAATATAAAGGAATAATGATTATTATATCATAATACAATATCCCCATAAAATCATCCCTAAATCCACATTATCCGAAAATATTTATAGAAATAATGTGTTTGATATAATAATACCATATATCTAGTGAAGAAAAACATTCCAAAAGGTAAATTGACAGAGATAAAATTAATATATAATGAACATTAAAATCTATCATCGAAATCATGATAAGGTTATTTTGATAAAATTTTAAATAAAAATTAAATGATTATATTTGAAAAAATGTATGAAAAAATGAAAATAAATATTCAATAAATATAATAGTTAAAACATTGGGAAATGGATTACAATCATTAAACTCAAAAATAGTTATTAATTTCACACATTTACCAAAAAATCAACGAATCCCCATTCAGATAAAATCACGATTATTAAATATAAAACATTTAATTGAATTTATAATATGTGATAAACTTAATTTAAAAACATTTTTATCATAAATAAGTTAATTCCTGAAAAACCTTATGGTTCTTAGACACTTAATGAAATTTTTATCGACAAAATAATAAATATAGATATATTTTCATTAAAACATTCTCAATAATTTTATGTTACCAATAGTGCATGGTGGTAATATTTATTTATAATAAAAATATTAAATATATAGGATGAAAATATTTAGGTCATGATGGTCAATATCTATATAATTAGAGTCAAAATAAATATATCATTGAAAATCCCAAAATGAGAATAGATTTTATCATAATACAGTGCCCCATGTATCATATCGCTTCATAGGAATTCAAAATAAACGTATAATAAATATATATTTCTTATAATTATATTTCAAAATCATATTATCACATTCCATTCGTTGTATAAATTATTTATATTATCTAATTATCCATATATATATATATAATTATTTACTAAAATAGAAATTATTGTGAATACATGTCAATTTTTAATTCTTGTTTTAGTTTAATGGTAATGGTCTCTACATCTCACTTATGGTTACAACATCTATATTATAAAATTAATAGAATAATTATCAAAATTAAACATTATATAAAAGTCTATAACATTTTTATTAATATAGTGAAGAAAAAATAATTACACCACTTCAAATAGGTGGTAGTCCAAAGGTATGCACAACTGATGTTATTACTTTTCAATAGAGGGATGGTTTGAAATTCATTAAATAATTTTACATTTAAAAATATAATTATACAAGTAATATTATATAAATTCCAAAAATTACACCTAATAAACATCAATGTAATTTTTAATTAAAAAATTGAATCTAATTACAACTTTGAGGAGGTTGCCTACTATAAAAATGAGCAACATTATCATTTTCAAATGGATGTGAAGAAAATATAAAATGAAACTAAAAATAATATTAAAGAATATTATAATATTTAATATAATTATTCGATATTTTTAATATGTTTATATATAATTTTTAGGATCTTTATGAAAAATTAAACATGTAAAATATATATAAGATTTTATACCTTAATTTCTCGTAACGATATTTGATATCACATAAAGGATTACTGGATGTGTATTATCAGAATACCAAGAACACAATAACATGTAAAAGGATGTTTATAGTGAATTATGATTAATCATGGGAATTAAAATAAGTGAAATAGTATTGGGGACATTAAAATTGGAGGATCAATTGTATAAGTGAGAGGAGTGAAGCACTTCAATTTTTTTAAAAATATTTAACAATAATAAAGACACCTACAAGGAAATATAGAAATAAATTGAATTAATTTTTAATATGGGATGATATATGATCTATATCCATTGATCCAATTAGAAGTAATGATATTTTTTACCTCATATTAACCAATATATCTTTAGTTTAACCCCATTGAACACTTTTATGCTTTCTAATAGTAATGGTCTTTTTACCTTGGATAATATCCAAAATGAAAAAAATATGATTTTAAAATCAAGATAAATTTTTTCAATATATATTAAAAATAAGTAAATTATTTTATTAGATTCAATTATTTCATATCTAAATAATTGGAATTTATAAACTGTGTGAAAATTTAATGTAAACCATTCTCAACGAAATGAATTTAAAAGCATTATAGTGAAATAATTATTCTTAAATTATTAATATAAAATTAGATGAATGGTAAAATATTTCATTGAATATATTATCACAATATTTTATTGACATCAATAATATACATTGATTTATTTAATTTCTTCATATAAACACATTGCATGTATAAAACGATTCAAAAAAAATATTTTTTCCATTAGATTCTTTTATCTTATTTTCTATCCAACTGATAAACAATTATTAATGTTTACATATGTGTATAAAAGACTTTTTATCAATTAATTTTTTATTATTAATACATTCATGTTTAATATATAGGTGATTAAAGTCATATTTGTTAATAATATTTTTATTGTTTATCATTGTATTTTTATTCACTATTTTTTATTTTTACAGAAATATATCAATGAAAATAATTATTAAAACTTAAATATATAATAAAATACCAGGGGAAGAGAAAATAAGGAGTATGTATATAAATTTTTTTACATATAGTCACACAAAAATTTGTAAATTAATATTGATATTAAAATATCATCCAAAATTATCATATCAATAATTTTGTAATTCTATTTGGGTATGAATATTTCTTATATAATAAATATGTTTTAAGACAACATATAGGCTTTAATGAAGTTGATTATTCATTTCTCAATCGTGATACATGATAAAATTTTCTTGTTTCACTTTCTTCACTATTTAGTTAATCATCTGTAAAGAACCAAAAAATTATCTAATATTAGAACCAATTAGCTAGACCTATATATATTACATATATTTATAATAATTAAAATATTAATTCACAAGGTATAAATCTCATATCATTCATCTATCATTAAAATTAGTTGCATAACAACTTATTTCTGATATAAAATTAATTATCATATATGGATTTTACGTAATAATTTCTCATATGAACCTTTTTGGGATTTTGGATTGATATTTTTTTGACTACATTATTTTACTATTAATGGAATAAGATTAATAAATATTGGGTGTTTATTTTACATTCAATTTATCTATGATCTACTTGTTGATTAATTTTTATGGTGTAAAAATTGAACTAAAATGTGTTAGAATATAAATGTGCTTGAAAATCATACCAAGAAGGTGAAGATAATATATAGTTAGAAACCATTAAATAAAAATGCTTGAGTACATTAATAATAATATTTTATTCAGTAGTGAAATATATATTCATTATATAGGACATTATTATTACTGGATACATGATTTTAAATAATGAAGGTATCAAGTTCAATAATGATATGAGGATATACAGTTCATAGATATTCCAATGATACATGATAAAATTTTCATTATATATCCAATGATTACAGAAATCAATCCACATATAATTATTGAGGTTCCTGGGTCACTAAGTTTAATATTTATTTTTATGAATCGTGATATAAATAATTTAAATATTATTTATCTCAACATAATAGGGGAGAACTTTTAAGAAATAAACTACACATTTATGATCCCAGTATAGGGATGCTGGAGGAAATCCTAATGTGAATTGGAAGGAGAAAATATTCATTAAGGGTGTGTGAATTTTATTGAACCTAAGATTGTATATCAATTCATAACAAATAATTTCATGATTCTATGAGTTAATTAATTTTTTGTAAGAAAAAGAGTCAAGGTATATCTATATCATGATCAAATGTTGATGAAATTTTATAAAATATGAAGAGGGATGTTTCAGGGAAAATATGATATCATTTAATGGTAATACTGGAGGGGTAAAATTTCTTATATATTATTATATATTTGTGAAGACATATCGGAATCATGTATTATAGTTTTTGTGAAGGATTTTCTGAGGATCATTTCAATTTGTTGCAACAATGAAATTATATTGTTAAATTTTATATCTTATATAAAGATATATAATACATGTTATTATAGAATTATAATGAGGATATTATTTTTCAATGGTTTTATATGAAATATTCCATTAGGGTCCTTACATAGGTCAGGGCCTTTATACATTATCTATACATTGTAATTATATAGTATACCCTTCTTGAGTTAACCATAATTTTGTAAAAAAACTCACAATCAGTATCATATTATAGTGGTTAACATTGTGGGATTATGGTATTCTTATCACCAAGAACAATTATCCCTTAATTAATGATCTGGTCCAAGCTTCATTATTGAAGGATCAATCCATTATATTCTAACTCATTTGGAAATATTTTTTAATTTTTACATTCATTCAACTATGTAAAGAGGGTAGTTATATGTAAGGATAGTTTAACCTATTATAAAATACTAGCATCCTTATTTTACTCATTGGAATATAATTATTCATAATAAACAATCCATTTAGTATTGATATACATCCCAAAGCTATCATATAGATCTTCTATCCATGTGTAATTTGTTGTCTATACATTATTTTTAGTTTTTTATTTTTCAGTTTTTTAATTCCTCTCACATCCAATTAGTGGTTATGTTGTTTCAATTAAATTTTTACCAACATATATTTTACTTTTCATGAAATCTACTAAATGAATGTGTAGTAAATTTTATAACATTATCTAAGAGGATTTTATTAGGGACACAAAATTTGGTGTTTACATTAAATTTTTTAAATCATACCATGGAGTTGGTGATGGTATCTATTAAGAGTTATGATTTAGTCCATTTGGAAAATAAATAAGTGTTGGTCAGAAAAACCATATATTATAATGCCAATATCAAAGTTCAAAATACCCGGATATATGACCTACATGTGGTAAATGATCATCAAAATTTGGTGACATTTAGCAGTTAATATGGTAGATGTATTAAATTTTCTTGAATCTAACATCGGATACATTATATTACTATAAAAAAATCATGAATTATTGATGGATATTTGTATTTGAGCCCTCTGTAAAGTGAATGTGATTTATCCTAGTTTTATATGACATAAAATTTCCTACATTAATATTCACAATTGATTATGTATTCAACTAATTTATCAACATTTATCTTTTTAACTTCATCATATATAATTTAAATAGATTTTCAATATTACAGAATCAATTATTATAATCAAGAAAGGGATTATAAATTTCCATTGTAATTGTGTATTAAACAATTATTTATATAATATTCTACTATAAAAATTTATTTTTATGAGGTGGGTAGTTTGAATTTATTATCTAGATCCCAATTTGGTAATTTTCCATGTTTTAATCCTTTATGATAGATAAAATCATTAATTCATGTTTATCTATTCATAGAGATGACTCTTCTGATGATGTCTGGGTATCTAAGAAATTTTCAATTGTTAGCTCTTTGTTTAATTACTGGAGATAATTTTTTTTTTAAAAAAAATGTACATTTAATACACATTGATAAGTATGACATGTTATATTCAAATTATTGGGGACATATTTTTGTGGATCAATGTTTGTGACATGATAAATATCATGATTCTGAATATAATGGAAATGAATCGACCTAAAAATATCATTTCAATACAGTTCTTTTTAAGTGGTTTTATATCATCTCATGGTATCCAAAATATTATGACTTAGGTTTTACATATTTTTCTACTAACCATTATCATTACTCTAGGTTAATATCTAGACAATATATCTCTATAGTGATGAAATGTAAAGGATTCAAGGATGGCCATAAAGTTGTGGAATCAAAATAGATGTACATGAGTGTCATCACTCTAGGACATCCAGAAAACATTAAAATTAATTATCAAAATTATAGGATTATACATTCATTATCTTCCCTGAGATATTTGGACATCTTCAAGTCGCTTTCATGTGGATTATCCAAATGTCGGTGAGACACCCATGAAGGCCTCTTAACTTTTGGAGGTTTTGAGATGTGGGAATCATAAGAAAAAATGTGTTCATTCCTAGAAACACTTATTAGATATTGTGATGGATGAAGAACCATTAATTTAAAAAATCCCCAAATGTTCTTTTTATTGATATTGTCTTCAAGTTTTTTGGTTAAAAAAATTTAATATAGAAATTGAATTTTAGTAAAATATTAAAATCAATTTCATGACATAAAAAATGTATCATCCACATATATTTAAAAAATATTATTGAGTAGGGGACTGGATATTTGGGGTATTTCTCACTGATAAGTGTATAATTTGTTTTATTGATAAAGTGAATACTATAAAAAAAATTAAAACATATGAGGTTATAAAAATAATGTAACATATATAACTTATACATATATTATTATTTTATTTTATCAAAAACAATTTTCCATAATGTAAATTTATTTAAAGAATATTGTTCCACTACATGTAAAGATCACTGATATGGATGAGAAATCATGATTTGGAATTAATAGTTTTACTACCTAGATCTGTATATAAAATCTTATCAATAAATTCACCTTCTGAAAAAAAGGTTTTCTAACAAATGGTGATATGGCCTTCCTTAGTATTATTATTCTTAATTAACATATCATCATCAATATTGAACATGATTATTTAGAAAGGATTCAACCTCCAAATTATTTTTTATATAGCTAGGATGTCTATATCAGAGTACTATAAATTTAAGGGAAAACTAGGTTACTTCACCCGACACCTCTATATAATTCCAAGGTAATATGATCTAGTGTTACTTAAAGGAAAGGATATATTTAGCAAACTCCTTAGATTTCATTTCAAATATCAACAATATGAATTTGGGGTTATCAAAAATTTATATATTCACATGTTTAAGGTTATTAATAGTATGTTTGGTTCACACATTAATGGTTATTGTGGGGGTGGGTTATCATGTTCCTTATTGTTGTTGTTTAGGTAAGAGGGGTGTTTATCATTACATTTACATTTTTATGAAAGGGTTTTCTCTGTTATTTAATCATTAATGGAATTATTATTTTTTGTATTCATTTCAAGGAATAATATATGTATTTTTTTCTTTCCCATAGACAATATATACCGGGTTTAGATTTCCAAAACAGTATATTGATATATTATTATTATTTTTTACAGTATCAAAATCCGATGGCTTTATCATATGCATGTATTTCATTCCAATAATATTATGTGTTACTATATAAGGATCAATAGAAAAAGGAACTACATCCTTATTTTCTCTGAAAATATCAATATATGGGATTGTGATTTCATAATGTTCTACATTATAGGAAAAATTATGTTTTTATAACATTATTTATTCATTGGGAGAACATGATTATTTATATATGTATTTTTTATACATCAATGTGTCAAATGGGAAACATGGGGTTGTTATAAACATTATTGCATAGTATATAATGGGAAAAACCAATACATTCAATGTTTCATCATATAATTATTTCTCTGTTCTTTTTTCCATTTCCCTCTATTTTTATAACAAAATTATCATTTTCATTTTTCCTATTTAAAAATAAAAACATTTACCCAAATACAATATTGTTTTTATATTTAGTTAAAAACTCAAAAATTTATGGCATAATGATGGAACCAAAACTTATATGTTTATATATTTATATATTAGGTTATTCAAGAATAGTGTTGAAATATTTTTCATGACTTCTCACAATGAATTCATTATTTCTCCTTAAATAAAAATATTTTGTTTGATCATTTTCATATCCCTAAGGAGTTTCATACTCATTTATGATCCTTATATTTTATTCTAAGAGTTTTTGAATATATTCTATTAATTAAATTGTCTAATGGGTTCATAATATTATTAAATTATCCATATAATAATTATTTACTATGAACTAGTGGGAATATAATATATATAGAATGTGGAACATATAGTGTCATATGATTTTTTCCTTACTCCAAGGCACATTCATCGACCACTGTAAATGAAACTATAGTATGGGAGACTAAAATTATTATTTTTTCATGATAATAATCCATTCTCATAATCTATTTACCAAACTCATTGGGATTCACGTTGTCTCTATTGTATGACTCTATAAAATCCATGTAATTTTGATGTGTTTCATTGATTGAGGGCATATATGGAGAATGAAATAATATTTCTCCCCATATATTACTTTTATGATAGTGGGATGGGTTTCCTTCCCTAACCATGTTCATAAATGTGGGGGACCATATGATTGAAGGATATATAAGAGGATGTTCCCCTCTTCTGGATGATTGTGCCTTTATTTTAATAATTATAAAATAGGTATGAACTATTTAATTTTGTGGATATTATATCAATAATAATCCATAAAAATGGTAAAGAATATATAAAGGTAAAAAAAGTCTTTAGGATGACAAAATTCTACCCTACACTACATTGGTTAATCATGATATATCACCATTCATCAAATCCATGCTGTATTGATGACATGAACTTGTACTAATACCTGAATCCTTAGTAGGAATTAGCTATAACCCCAATAGAAATGACTTTAAAAGCCTCTCACATGAGTAGAATGAGAAAAACATAATTCTTATATTTATTTACTAACTGTATACAAGTATATATTATAAATTTAATTAAAATATATATTTTTATCATTCTCTTATAGACTCTGTTCTGTTTAGATGTGTAGTGACCATCATGCCTCTACTTTGGCATGAAATGTGAGTGTCTGAGTTTTTTATGTGTCCCATAGGGTTCATTCATCTTACATCATGGAATAACTATGATGTTTGTAATAATTTTTAGGGACATTAAATATGAATTTATGTCTACTATTGTTAAGGGTGGGAATAATATTATTACATCATGGTAAAACTATTACTACATTTATAATTTCCCAAGAATAAATTTTTTTATTGTAATATATTTTTCTAATTAAATGTATCATTAACATGGAAATTATTATAAATATCCTTCGAATTATGGATGGTTTTATAAAATTTATTGTTATCTTCACTCATACGAAAAAATAATTTTTTAATACATAATCGAATAGTATTTATAAGATTACATTAAACCAGATTAATCATTGAATAGTGTGTACTATAATATAATATAAATATAATTAATTTTATTTTCATTAATGTTTGCTTAATTTTTTAATAATGAAATAACATTAGATTTCTCACTTTTTCTATATATAAAACAAAGTCCATTACTAGCTCCAAAAGAAATTTTTTCTTTCATTGGGGTATTAATATATTAGTTTTATTTAAAAAATTTATAATACTTTTCATTTTGGTACATGCATTAAATATGTTGATATTAATGTTCATGTATTGGTTTATTTCTATAAATTAACAAATGTTTTCAGAATCTAGGTCACTAATTACTTCTTTCATGAAGGAAACAAAATCTTTAATGAATTTTTCATTAAATGTATTTTTATAATGGGGTGTCATCCTTGATTTTAACTTTTATTGATGAATAAAATAATTCATGAATTTTATCCAAAATATAATTCATAAATAATGGAGGGTGTTTATTTGGTATTAATGCAATGAATCATCCATCTTGATAATGTTATATAAAAATTGTGAAAAATTATTTATTAGGATTTTTTATCTCCATAAAAAAATTCCATGTTATTCAATTGGGTGATAAATATTTTATAAATATATAGAGTTCAATGATACTATTTTTAATCATCATTCAATTGAAATTATTTAGTCCGTTGATGACGAAGGTCTTCTGGAATATTGATTAATCTGGATAGAATATCTATATTCTAGTAGAAGGGTGACCCCTGTAGTCCTGGAAGAAGAACGCTTGTTTTACTGCCTCATGTGTTAATGGGGGTAGAAAATATTTGAATACAACTGTTGGAGATATGATTAAGATTCTTCTCTAAGTACCATGTATCATTAATGCTTAATAAACAATTGATTATTTAGTTTGATAGTGTATACATCATGTCACACCACTCTAAATATGAAATTAAAAATTATTATACTAGAGATGAAATTTATTCCCATGAATCTATCATTGTCGTAATTTCATTATGATTTATAGTTAGTAAGATTATAACCATCTACATTCAGTTATTTTATATGTACCTCACCTTTCATACTGTTGGATGATAGTTTGAGGATTGAAATTATTATAGATAGATTATTTGAATACCCTATCTGATGGGTTGTTAGGAATTTAAGACAATTTTTGGGTTTCTTTAAACCATTTTTTGGTAGGTGGTCCATTCCTTGGAATTTGGGTCATTAGTTTGTAGGGTTTTATATCATTCCTATATACCATTGATGTTCGGTGAATTTATTTGATACGCAGAATCTTTGAATCACTAGGGTATTTTATTTTCATTATTTAATCTTGAATTATATATCCATTATACGATTTTCTAAAATGTATAAAATAAACTACTCTCTGAAGCCTTATCTTAGCATCTGCCCACATATTTAAATTCAATTTTCCAGAAATCTAGTTGGGGAATCTTTAGAGATGAACATATGTATTTAATTTTCTTTTTATGAATGATACTCACGGCATACTCATCAAATGTATACAGAATGATGTTATTATATTATCTTAATCCCCTTTCAGATCATATTTACCATTTATAATAATATTTCAACTGAAATTGTTCATCATATTTTATCCCTTATAAAACTATAAATTTTCATTTGGGAAGGTGTTTTTTACCATTATAGAAGATTAAACATGGTTTGAAATCACAATAGATTCCATCAAAATATATTATTGAATGAAATGTGGGGAAGAATTTATATTTATTATAAATTTATGGGTGCTTTTCATAACATATAAACTCTAACATATTTATAGAGGATTTTACTTCTTCTACTGACCTAGCCTTTATACCAACAATGTGCGAGGGTGGTTATAACCTCAAGAGAAAATTTTATCACAATTTAGTGTCGTAATATTATGTGGATTTAAGAAAAATCCCATCATCCTCCTGGTTGGTAATTGTTATGAAATTCAGTGTGAATATAGGCACTATTCTCTATATATTAATAGATATTATAAAATCATGAGTAAGACTATCATGCTAATCTAAACTTTCTCTTGACTTGTCCATTGTTGGATGAGGATTCAATACTATGGGAGGGGCCCTAAAATTTATTAGAAAAACCATTAATAGATATAAATGTTTTATAATGTGGATGGATTCATAAAAGAGGATATTAAAATCTGTATAGCACTGATCTCATATCTAATAGGAACATGATGTGGTGAGAGGTGGATGGTGTTATAACTATTTACTTCTCCCATATTTGATGTTACCTCAAAGGTGACCACATTTTACTCCCCCATAATTTTTTTCTATTGAGGGATATTGATATAATATATTATTATTGTTTTTTCACGAGACAAAATATACCCCATCGATTTAAGGATTCATTGTATTTATTAAATAGTAAGATAAATCATTTTGTATCATAGATCCAAAATTATGAGGATCTATGAATATGTAGTATATTTTAAAAACATAACACTGAAAATATTTAACATTACAAATTTATTATTGTAGATTTTTGAAATATTTTCATCCTTTATCTTTAGTAAATAATGATATTTGATGTGGAAATCAACATTTGAATTCATGGTAGATTATCCATTTCCATATACATCCAAATATAATCATTAAATTTGTTGACTTGTATAAGTGATTCGTTTGACTAGAATTCCCAAACTATTTATTCCCTATATCTTTATTATAAATTTATATGATATTAAACTCTTGATATTCATAACCCATATAGTAACATTTTAATTGTTTTATATATGGTGATCAAATTTTTTCTTGCCCATGTTTTTATTAAATATTATTAATTAAATAATTAAGGGTTCCCAATTTAAGTATTTTAAATTTATATAATATGATTTTATGAATAAATATATATATATATATATAAGATAATCCATCGCTATTATTATAGTTTGAGAAATATGGTTCGAAAATAATTCAAAATTTGTTAATGTAAATAAGGGTGATATCAAAATATTTGAAGTAGTAAATTTATATTTACTTTTAGAGAGATTTTATAATATAGTGAACCACCTACATTGGTAAGAGAAGACACATGAAAATAGTTTTTTGATTCATAATTAATAATTAATTATTCTTTTTGGACTGTATATAGTGAACACTTGTAAATCTTCTGTGATGATTAATACAACAACCTAGGCGACATTCGCGGATTTTCCAATATCAATGAAAACATGAGGGAAAATCCATTTTCGAGTCACTACATACCCTTGATGACCTTAAATATTAATCCATTTTCATAACCATGGTAAGTAATTGGGGTTACTCAATGGACATATTTGGATACATTGGGGCTTATGGTAGTCATGTATTTTTGATCAGCTTATGTTACTAATAAATTAATTTGATACTTTTGATAAACTAGGAAGATTCCTCTGGTGATGAGGTCCCCATTGAATAATGATATATATGATCCTTATGGGAGACCTTTTACCAACATCCAATGATCATTAAACCAATGTTACAAAATCATTAGTCAATTTTACTAGTGTTAGGGTCATTTGTTAGTGATTTTGAATACAATGGGATGGATGATTCCTAGGAGAATCTCTGGTGAATATAAAGATATCAATGAAATCCTCTCTGACCTCATCATTTTTGTGTAATGCACTATCTCAGTATATGAAGATATAATGATGTTTTTTATGTAGTATTGGGGGTTTATTCCCCCTTTATTTCTCCATGATATTGTTCTCATTTATATAGACCTAAATCATCTATATCCTCCGAGGAAAAGTTTTATATCAAGACCATGCATTTATTCATTTTCTTCATTACCTTTAAATTAAAATTTTTTCTTGAAGTTCTTAGGTTGGGGGTTAATGGGAAGTGGTAAATAAATATTTTTTTAGAGATGGAGTGGATTCTATAAATGAATATGTTCATAAAATTGTTGAGTGGTTTTTAATGATTTAAGGGCCCCCATTAGACGTCATTATTGAATAATTATAACTCAGATACATAGTCACATATATTATATAAGAATCAATTTTGGTTTTTAATTGAAAATGAAGTATAATAAAATGAAAGAAAATTATTTCCATCAATTAAAAATCACATATAATTAAGACTCTTATATAAATCACTATCAGAAGAAAAGGATTCACATCATGTTTATAATTTTAATTTATTCCCTTGATTTTTATCTCTTATTGTGTTAGAGACACACATTTAATAGGAGGTGTCTCATTAGAATTATTATGTAATTCTTCAGATATAATCTTCCAAAAATATGAAATTAGTATGTCGAGATATCAAGAAAATATTTTCACCGTATTATTAAAATTACTCTTTACGAGTTTTCAATTTCTCATCAATTTTATTAAATGAAAATAATGTTATAGTATTTATATCCTTTAAACAAAATGGGGAAAGAATTATTATTATTTTTTTGGTCAATCCGAAATCCAGATAATTATTTTGAAATAATTAAATCATCATAGGATTTGGTAATGAGGCATATAATTCCAATGGTTTTGATGATTTTGACCAAGAATATCATTTTTGAATAACATCGTGGATAGTTTGGATACTTCAGTCCCATATTCCAGTAACCGAATGGTGATTCACCCCCACCACTATAGGAAATGGTGTCATTTCATTGATCGGAATTAGTTGAAAAGATTTATGGTATTCATATAATGGATTACATTATAGAGAATGTTTTCTAAACTAATTCTCTCTCATGTATTGATATCATCATCATGAATCTAGTTCTCAGTTCCACCTTGTAATTGATAAATTTTCATTAATTTTTTTGTATACTTTATATGTGAGAAATTATTTTCTCGATGAAGAATAGTCTTTTGGATTCATATTATATAATTTGTTATATCATTAATTTTTACATATCTTCCATGGGATGGACCATGATTGTATCATATACTTAACACTAAGGGGATCATATATTTAAAACCTGAGGAATCATGTTCTTATGACACAAGTAATGTTATTTTCATCACATAATGAATCATATGATAGTTTACATGGGAAAGCATGGTTCATAAATTGTTTGAAAAATGCACAGCAAATAGAGATTCCTTTAATTAATGTATATGGATGCTCAAGAATATCACATAAGGTATCCATGGATGACCACACAATATATTATATGATGACCAAAAATTGTATAAATATTATAATCATTTCCTAAGTAAAGAAAAATGATATTTTATTATCATCACATATTCTTCATATTCTAGTCTCATAAAGAATTTAATTCACCTAACATGAGATATCCAATGATTATTAAACCATTTAAATAACATATGTTCATTACCTAAGGATAGAGAGGGGAGAACTCAGTATCCTTATATATGATACTCATGACCATTGAATAGATAATCACATTCATATCACATAATTAATTAAATTATAAATGTCACTAATTGGGAGTGTGGTAAGATCCTATGATCATCGCGTAGGCTTATCATGTTCATTTTATATATAATTTCATGATTCTCACATGAAGATGGAACTTGGGGTTATCACCTAAAGAGAGGAATATGAGAACCTTTTTTATAACATATAAATCTTAATATCATATCATGATGCACCATAAGATTGGAAATAGGGGTGATTTGGGATTCATTTGGTATTTTTCAATATCTCATCACCAATTTCATCTTCGGCCCATCACATTAGAGAATTTTGATGTTTAACATCCAGTGTGGATGAATACTAATACATAATAATTGAATGGTTGGGTTTATAATTTAAATCTAGAAGTTAATTATTTATATTATAATATTATTTGAATCATATATTGTTTCGTGAGATATGAGGTACACTCTAAAAAATTTATCATGAATCATAGATACCACATACCATGTAACGATTTTGAAGTTTTAATATAGGGATTCTTCTTGAAAAATAATTCCTACCTATCTTATAGGATAATTTGAATCCAAACCCATATAGGTCTTATTGTAAAAATTAAATTTGTGTAGAGTGATCATACATTTAATATTAACTTCATGTATTAAATATTATTTCATAGTGAATATAGTGTATACAAGGGATGGAATTTTGATTATGCATTCTGATATCCAAAAGATGTGTACAGTTTCACAGTCATCAAATTAGGGATTATTTATTAATCAAATGGATAATCATGGAAACATCATACAAGGAATCATATACTCATATGATGTGGTAATTTATAGTTTTAACTCTTTCTAAGATGATTATTATGATGATGAAATAGAAACAATAAGGGGTAGAGTAATGATTACATGTTAAACAGCCAATTGAGATCATTGATTATTTGGTTTCCTATAGTTGTTTCTCTTGATGATACCATGACTGGGGTATATATCATATAATTTCCCAATGTAAATTATTTTCAGTTAGGATGACATTAGTGTGGTTTATTCTAGCTCTTCATGAAGAATAACATCCACAAACACTAGTGATCATTGAATCAGGATTAATTGGCATGGATATTATCCATCACATACATAATTAAAATGGTTTTGATATGAAATTTGGTCATACTTTTAGTGTTTATTTATTCTTCATTAGTAAAATTATATAGTGTGGATGCAGAGTATGTGAGTAGTCATCATTTTTAAATAATGTTTCATCAATTGGAAAAAAATTGGGCAACATGGTATGGTTTTAATGAAACATCCGTGTTGTGTGGAACTTTGAGTTGCATTACACTTGTGTCTCATACATATGTGTTCCTTCTAAATTTAAATGAAATGGGTCATATAGAGGATTAAAACATTAAAAATGGACAGTGTGAATCATTGGACTATCATAGACATTATTATTCTTGGATAGAATGTAGACAAAATGAGTCTTGAATAATGGAAAATACATTAAAAGACACGAGTGAGGTAATTTGTGGATGATCATTTTCTATGAGAGTTGAGATCCTTAAGAAGGATTATTTTTAGTTAAAAATAATCTAATGGATAATTTATGGTGTATTTTTTGTCCTTTTAGTCATAATTTATGATTTATCCATGATTGTTGAATCTATCATGTAACATCATGTTCTGTGATGTTCTAATTTCCATTCAGTCAACATTGAGTATCACATACTCTGAAAACATTCTATAATATTTAGTCTAGTCATTTTAGAATTGATATTAATGTTCATTTATACATTATATTCATTACATGATATGATTTATTATGCAAAAAATGATACCCATCAATATTATACCTTATTGGGGAAGATGATTATGAAATTTTAATAAATATATCTATATTTTAAAAACACGGATTCCAAGGTTCGTCCAGTCCACTCGAATCCTTTCAATAGTAGGAGTGGAAAAAAGGGGGTATGTAATATCTTTTATACGTGAAAGACATTTAAATTTTCTATCAAATATAATTACTTCATCAAAATTATGATTCCAAAATCCTTGGGGTTCATTATATTTTTTTAAATGAATAATTTTTGGAGAATATGTTTCTAGAAATGAAACATATTGAGATAATTTCCATAAAAATAATCATTCATGAATTAAATAGTTTTTTCTTTTATATAATTATTTTGTGATAAGCTCTTAAAATACCTTTAAAATGAATGAAATAAGAAATATAATAAAGACTATACACTTGGAATAATTTTTTATTGAATGAATATAGATTACTAGATAAAAATTGTATCCCCAATGTCGATCCTGATTCCCTTAGATATTTCTTGATGATTTTATTTGTTTTTTATTTAAGTAATAATAAATATTCATGAATTTTTATAAGATAACAAATCTAATAAATTCCTACTTCCCTATGAAAACTATTAAGGTTGGCTAATTGGGAAGAAACAACATATGGAATTTATCATCCCAAGTAGGCTATGATAACTATGGTGGATCTAACAGATAACATCCTTTGTTAGATGGAGGATTGAGATCTATGAATCATAGAAAATTTTATTACTGAAAAGGAATGGAAATACAAGATCATCCATACAGGATTTGGTTTTAGGGATGATGTTAAAATGTTCGGGAAACAAAAATCATTGTGGACCTCGCATTTCCACATTTATCCTCTTATACTTGTTACAATATCTATTAAGCCACATATTTCCTAACACAAACTCATTCATCATTCATCATATGTAATATCAAAACATATTGAATTCCACTACCACATTTATAGGAACATATTACTTATTTAAATATATGAAAAAATTCTTTTGGGGGAGAACGTATTGGAGGATTTGGTGAAAACAACATTTCTTTAATGGACACTATTGTGTACAATAAAATGTGTTCCATGATAGAATAATTTATTTGTAATATATTTTTTAAATACATTATATAATTTTATATAAAATGATACAAAACGATTGACGGATGGGTGACCAAGATAATTCCCCGATGATAAATGATGTTAGATATCTAGCTCTTACTGGGTAATCGTGATGGTGGGAAAATATTAAAAAAGAACATATAATATGAATATATGAACCAAAGAGGTTATAAAATATATTTTATTCCAAAAATATTTTTTTGGTGGATAATACAATATTATAATTCGTATTAGCTATGTGGAAAAGATTATTTTCCATCCAAACATCAATGTCAATGTGATATATCATTAGTCCCTCTAACCTGGTGTTCACAATTATATTCTACATACTAATGTATATTATTATAAGAAATTTCCCCAGATTATTTTTATCTTATTAAAAATTATATATTGATTTTTATACATTCCCATGGAAGGATATGAATATATAAATCCCATCATCTGACCAAAGAAAAACATCTGACCTTCACTTTGGAATATTCTCAATAGCTGAACTCATTTGGTTGATGTGGTAAGAGTAATCATAAGAGACCAGATCCAGGAATAGTGTATATTATATTACATCCCTACATTCAGTAGGGTGATCTAGGAAAATATAAATGGTATCCCCAATTAGTTTTCATGCATTTTGTACATTTGAGGATGGGTATGGGTCACTCACATTGATCGGTTCCTTGTTTATGATGCACTCAAAACCAATATGTTGTCCAACCAATTATGATATCATAAGAAACTAACATAGTTATCCAACAATACATTTATTCATTATAAAAAAATTATAATAATCATGTAACCCTAATATATTATCATAGAAAAATGTAGTTGGGAAATGATGGATGTGAAACCTATTGATGTACTAATCATGTCGTAGCATAATTATTTCTACAAGTAGGAATGGAAACCCCATAGACCTTTAAGTGTAAGATAGTAATATTATCAAAACAACAATATTGTATTAGGGATCATAATATATGTGGTTTACTATATTGGAGGAAGAATGATGGATAATTAGAGTATCTCCTATAGGGGTGAGTATAGGGGAAGTGTTATCACATAGGGCTCTCACTCCTCAATGTGAGGGTTCTATATTGGGATAAAATAGGATATATATGATTCTAGTAAATTGTGTATAGGAGTATATAGATGATTTAAGGGTTTTACAATTTATTATATCCAGTACACTATGGATTAATTTGTGAAAATGGCATATATATAAAGAAATATATATTTTGGAAACACTACTATGAATAGGAAAATTTTTCATTCCAACTTCCAAAAAAAAATGTTTTAGGAAAAACATCAAAAATATGGGATAAAACAAAAAAATTAAGGTGTATTATAGGTCTATGTTCATAGTTTACATGTGGAAAATTTTTTATTTACTTCATCATGTATTAGATATTAATATACTTTATTGGTTGGTAAAATCCATTCAATGATTAGACCATAGTGATTCTTGACACACTGCTACTTAGGGGACACTAAGATAGTGGCCATCTTTATGATGTGTTACAATGGTAATGTGATGATTATGAGACTTTGTGAAGTAGAATAAATGAGAGAATTTATAGGGGGTTCCTACAATGCCACCAACTAATAATTCATTTGATTTCCATTAGGCTGAGTTGTTTGAATTAACAGTCTTACCATCCCATCATAGTTACATTGCATCAAGAAGTGTTAATGTTGTATTCTATATATGTGTAGGAATAATTATGAAATTATTGAATATATAAAACCATACCTAAGATAATGATCCTTATATGATTGTCTGAGAATAACACACAGTCTTCCATGATTTGGGGGAGGTATCACCTTTATATGTCATAGGGACTCTTTCACCTATTTATAGAAGGAGGAAACCCTCAAGGCCTATAAGAACAACTATTTTTTGAGATATTTCTATAAATAAGGCTTTTGTTAAGAATATTATATTGGGTTTTATGTCATTTAAACAGTTTCCTAGTGTCCCGTTTTGTATTGGGTAATGTATTTTATGGGTGCGGAAATAAATAAGAGGTCATATCAATCATCAGTAAAATTAGTACATGAACCAAATTCATGGAATGAGTTATTCAATTTATAAAAAATTCTTTTATTTCATGAACATAATTTATTTAACCCCATAAATTAATTCACATCCGGAATAACCCCTGAATTAATTACGTACCATTAATTCATTTTACACACATAATGAACAATATTTCAAGTGACTCATTCCATTAAAATAATTCACAACATGAAATTTTTCATAATGATATTATTTATTGGATTGGTGATTGAATTTATGTAAAATAAGGGAATAAATTTTTTCAAGATGTGAATCAATTTAAAATCATGAATTAGTTACAATAATTCATTTTTAAAACCCTCCAGCATCATCTTTTTCTAACACATACATTGTTCATGACCACATCACTTCCATTAGTGATTTCAAATAATCCCCCTCAAACCATTTTTAAGGAAACTTCAGGAATTGGTATTCTAGTCCTAGAGTTCTTATTTAGTACTTCTATTTATTATTTCACTTCTCAATCCATTTTTTGAATTAATTTTTTATTCACTATGATGTTGTGTTTGATACTGATTTATATCATGGATGTGTGTTATTTTCATTGCATTATCCACATTTGAGGTGGGTAGTGAAAATTTTATCCCTTATTGTATGATTTAATATTATATAGTATGTATGTTATGTATTATCTCATCAGAACTCCACGCATGTAGAATAATTAGTTGTATAATCTATTTTAAATGATAATACATTTTTTGGACCATCCATTTTATGAGGTTTTTTCTGTTGGGATAGAGGCTAAGACCTACGGCTAACCAATTGCTGTGCTATCTTTGGAACTTGTTGAGAATTTTTCATCCTGACCTTAGTAATTTTTGATAAACTATAAAAAATTACTGAATGTTTTCTTATTAATATGAATGTGAATAACATGTAAATTTTCTAATTACTTAAGTTATTATCTCCTATGTAAAATTTCATTATCTAATGTGTTAATTTTTTAAATAATGTGAAATTGATCCCACTATATCCCTACTATCTATATATAATATTCTTCATTATTCCCCCCATTTTATAATTTTTAATCCATTGGGATGGCTCCTGAGTCATCTCTGAAGCTAGGATCACAAGTCACATCATATGTCAATGTGGTTATTTCCTCTTCTCCCTGTATGATTTTTTCTATTCATGGGTTCGAGATAGGCTCAGTTCTTTAGAGGGGATATGGCAGTGAAAACATCTCGAAAAGACATCCAGTTACGACCTCCCACATATCAGTTCACATGTGTTCCCCCAATTTATGAAGTCCCACATGCCCTAATCCATTTTTTCCTAGGGGAGGGTTTCTAAATCATTAATATTATATCCTCCACCATAAAGGTGTTAATTTCGTTCCATAGATAGAAATTGGTCATTAGATTCACCACAGATTAACCATTTATCCCATTCAAGGGTCATTTTCTAAATATTAAATTTTTTTATTATTCATGGATCCTATGTTTTTTTAACTGAATCATGGGATTATATCCCATAATTTATAGGCTAATAGTGCATGTTTCTTCATCATTTGTCAATGATGGTTCATCAAGGTTAGGACTCATTTCTTAAGAATTATTTCTCTCAACCTTCCATATATTCTCCTTCCCTATAACAAATGATTTTTCTTGTGAATGATTAGATACACATTAAGAGAGTTTATATATGTGGTTGATATTAAAATTAGTCTTTAAAATGATTCATTGGATCATATCTATGTGGTTATGGATGTATTTCAACCTCTTCCACCTTGTATTCAGTTTTAGTGAGAGGATTCAGATTCATTAGGAAGAATATAGTCTTCATGTCTCCTAATCAGTTCTATGAGTTATGAAACCATCAAATATGTTCATATATATATTGTAGGAAGAATACCCTAGGTTTTCATGTTTCCCTTCTGTAAATGTGTTCATATATAATTGTGCCATCACCCCATTATGTGAGGATCCATCAATCCTGAACAGTGATAATAAAATGGCAGAAGTTCCTCTTCCCCCTCCATGCCATACATAGCTTCTATGCCAAGGATAGACTAACATGATTTTTAATCCCTTGTTATCTATAATGTGTATTTACTATCTTAGATTCCCTATAAAATTAAGGATTATTTTTATCTGCTAGATGTTTATAAGATGGTCCATCAGGATAATATTGGTTCTTCAAATTAAGTAATTGGTGTTTATCCTTCTATCCCCCCTCATTCAATTCTTCCTTATTATCGATTTCCTACAAAAATATCTCACATTAAAATCATTAATGGGTATATTGTATTATTTGGTGTTCAAGGAGAATTTTTTACGTTTCTTCTACCACTTATTCATCTCCCATGGGTGTTTTTATATGGTTTTGGTTGAGGTGTGCCTCGTGTTTTCCCAATCTCATGGAGTGTTTCCAGATATATTAGGGGCCTGAAAGAGGTTCATCCTATTCTGATGATCTCATACATGATTTGGAATACTAAGAACATGGTTACCTAGGAGAAAATTGAATTATTGTCCATGGAGATCTCTTGTAATATGGATTTCTTAGTTTCTATGTTGGATCCAAAAAAAATTGATTCAATATTATTTTTTTGTTCATAGAATTAGTTTTTGTAATTTCTTAAAATTGTGATACTATTAATCACAACATCAATTACTTTTTTTGATATTAAATATCAATATAATGTCTTTAGGATTCAAAACAACAGATTCTGGAAAAATATAGTTATTATAATTCTATATGTTTTTTTTCAAGATATATTCAAAATGTGATGCATGGGAATGATAAATTATCTAGTAAAATATCCACTCTTTTAGTCTAGGGGACTCCACCTAGTATGATTATTGTGACTTCAATATCATTTTAGATTCATCAATGAATAATGTAGGATGAATATATCATAATAATGGAATACAAGACTTATCATCCATTGTGCCTCATAATTTTATAATAGAGTTGGGTTTCACTGATGATAAGTATATATTATGAAATATTGGAATCATATATGCTGTGGGATAGAAAACTATTTTAAAAAACATCATTCCATGTCTTATTTTCCAAATGATAGAGTCTTACATCTGGTTTTTTCCTCTTCGATCATTCTCTTTTTCTATTTATTTTGGAGGGCAATGTGACTTGTGTTGGTGGCTATTTCTTCTTCATTCATTGTACTAGTGACCAAGGATAACAGTATGTCGTTCACACATCCTATTACAAAATAATTCATGAATGGTAATGGTTTGGCGTATAAAATAGTTTTAGATGGTTGATGATTTATCTTCATATGTGGTCCACCAATAAGATATTTGAATTTTCCAAGATGGATAATATCAAATACGATATTGATAAAATCAAAGCATTGTATATAACCACTGAGATGAGGATAAATTTTTATCTATTTACGATAGTCCTATTCATCTTATTGTATTTCTATTAGAAAAAGAACGAGTTTCTCATGATAAAACTAAAGTGTAATTTTTTTATGCCATTATACATGAACACTACATTTTTTGGCATTAGACAAAGTGAATAATGTGGTGGACTTTCTTACATCTTCCTAGAGGTTAGATCTTACACAAGTGGTATTAATGTGGTGAATATTAAGGTTTCAAATCATTTAAAATGTATACTTGTAGGTACTAGATATTGAATGTCGGAGGGATACCCAAGGGTTCATTCAATCCTTTCTTATTTTTTCCCATGGCAGTGTTAATCTCTAATAATTCATATTTTCAGTCTCCCTTATGAGTATGAGAAATGGGATTATGTTATTTCTCTTAAACAATAAATTTTTCCATGTTCGGATGGCATCCTAGTCTATTTTTATCTCACATCTGGTGACATTTTTAGAGGGGACATAATTGAAGGAATTCATGATTTATTTTGAGGGTGGGTGGATTTTTAACATTTTGTACCTAGCATGACCACACTAATTCTTATTATAAAGGTGAAAAAATATTACTCCCCTAAATATTATATAACAATCATCATTTTTCATGTTACATATAATGTTGACTCTAGTGTGGTCAATTGGATACTCTCTCTCTATCTTCATGAGTGGGTTTTGGATGATCTACAAGATTTTATAAGGGGAATATTGACCCATGAATCTGTTTCCTTGTCTTATTAAATGATCAATTACATTAAAAAAAAGTCCCCAATAACGAACATTTCTATTAAATTAGATAAGGATAAAACATGTGAATTTTTATAATGGGGTTTCATCCCTATGTTTATGAATTTCTTGGGATTCCATAGCTGGGTAACTAATATATTATATCATTATGTTAGTACCCCTTCAGATTCAATATAGTTCATGGGAATGATATGTGGATTCTTCAAGTATGTTTTTAGTTTACATTAAGAGGATCGAATATCACCGAGAATTTTTCTTATGAATCAATACACTTTTATAAGACTCCTAATAAAGAACATCGATAGGGGAACCATCTATCCCAACCGGTTAATAATTCACATAATTGTCCTGTCACATATTCTATTTGGTTATGATACTATTATATTCAATAATGGAAAAAGATGATCAATATGTGGTTTAAAAAATCTTATATGATTAATATCAGCGGAGTGGGAAATTAATTTCTTTAGAGAAGTCAAGGGTTTACATTTATAAAGCATGCTCTGATACATGGATAATTTTTTTGAGGCCCTTCATGGTATTATCATAGTAAACATAACATTAATCTATATATGATACCAATTATATTCTAAATATCTACGCATTCACCACATTGAGGAATTAGTGGAAAATATATTCTCATATCAATGATTGGAAGAACTATTACTTATCATTTGTAAGATCAATCATTCTTGTGAAAACAACCCTTACATCAATTCTGATGCATGTGATGGAAGTTCAGTACTTTTTGAAAACATTGTAACTAAATATTGATTATATTTTTACTACATTCATTTGTGATGAAAATGTGGGAGTAAGTTTTCACTTTTACTCTTGTTAGAAATTTTATATGAAAGTGGATGCTGGTGAAATTATATTTAGTAGTATGATAGACACCATGGAGTTCTTATAGTGTAGAATAGAAGTCATTGGAGGGTCGCACACTATGGGAAAAATTTATCGAAAAGAATATGTGGGAATACAAATTTTCTATAGGGGATTATCTATCCTCTATTGTAGATTTTATCAGGTAACTTATCAAATATGAAAACCTAGTCATGATGGATTATTGTCCACCAGGTGTTTTTCTTCTGGAGTCAGAATTAGGTTAGCGTTACTCTGGGTTTTCTAGGGTGTCCAACCCGTTTAATAATATTCTAATAATCTTGTGATTAGCACCATTAATTCAGGATTTATAGGATCAGAATCGAGTTATATAATTCAATTATATCTAGATTTATATAGAAACTGATACTCTTGTCTTCACTTGAGGAACATCATGAGTATTCTCATCTATGTATTATCTGCATTGTTTATATTATTTCACATAACATGATGATTGGAGAGGGGTACCATGGTGACACAATATTCTTGGTAAAAATTATTTCAATTTTTTGTAATTTATTAAATATTTATATTCCTACTACTGATTCAATAAAATTGATTGTGGTTAATATGTTTTCTAAACTATTTTTTTCTGTGGTCAATAAAAGAGATGATTTTAATTTTTTTTCTTTTGATGGGATTAAGATGATGCAATTTGGAGTGATTTGGGCAATATTATTAGCATAAGAAACTATTTTAGTACTTCTATTGAATTTTTAAATGTGTATATCCAATGAACGAGGACTATCATGATTGATCATAGGTAAACATTGGTTCATTTTTATATGGGTTATTCATGTATCTAGAATGAAAGTAATAAGGATCGTTATGTCAGAAATCCTTTCTCATGTCTCACTGTGAATATTTATTCCATATTCCTTGTGTTCTAACATGGTAATCTACTAATGTGTTTGGAAATTTTCTCATGCATGAGGAAGGTTCTAGTTGGATGAATTCTATTATAATTAATACATAGAGTCTATTCTCATGGTTGATGGGATCACTAGAACCCTCCAAGTATCATTATGAAGCTAAATATGAATAGATCATGTTGTTTTGAAGTTATGATGATGGGGGAGGAAATTTTCATGGTTGTCATTGTGCATTGGTTGTGAAATTTAGCCAAATATATTGGAATACTAAATTTATTCATATAAAGGAAAATAATTTAATCAATGGTCTTGTGGTTTGTATCTCTTGAAATATCACACAAGTGGTGGTTGTCACAGACTCATCCCTCATCCTGAACTATCCTTAATATAATAATATTATGTCATGGTCTATTATCTATAACATTTATTTGTCCAAGAACCTTCTCAACAATGCACATATAATTTACACATTATTAATTTGGAAAATAGTGTCTAAGATCATATATTTAAAGGGTTATCATGCCAATTGTTATATAATTTTATCTAATATGGGATCCCTTCCCCATATTGTGGGGAACATGTTTGAGTTGTTTCCCTTTATTTTTCATTACATTATTCCCCTGTGTTTTTCTTGGTTTTTTTCAATATCCTAATAAAATATTTCATCTTTTGTCTGATGAGATGTCTTTATGGTTAAATGAAAAATGAAATAGGTCTGATATATCTGTATTGATAATTGTAAAACTGGTTTTATGAAACATATTATGTAATAAAAATTATAAATTAGTGAATTTATAATTTTTCATTGCGGTGATATATCTTATTGGGTTGATTTTTTCAATTAAAATTTCTAGATTATCTTTCGATCTCATGTAGCATTGATCTGATTTGTTCCTATGGGATGGATTGTAATTAGCATATTAATTTATAAGTATATGAATCATGGTTTATGTTTAATCCTGAGGGATTGGTGTATGATTTTCATACAATGTAAGGGCAATGAGAAAATAGATATGATGATAGATGGAATAGGGTATGATAATGACGGTCAAATGAGTGCATGATTAATAGTCACAATATACATGAGGGTAATATTATGGTAATATTGTGGAAAAAATCCATTGTTTCATAATATGATATGGGTGATTCATCATTGGAAAGAGAATATTCCACCAAATCCGGTGATACATCCTAATGTAGAAGGATCCACCATTAGAAATAGACTCCTAGCATGGCGCCATTATAGGTTTTCCTAAACCGAGAGAAAACATCGTGCATTTGTGATTAGTGGGTTTATATTTTCAGTATTGTAAATTTATTAAATTAATCCTCCCTCTATAGTACTATTTTATTCACTATATTTCACAGACTTGATCATTGTAGACACATTGGTGTCGACCTACTAAGTTTTACTCAGATGTTGGATGGAAAATTATTTAGTTACAGGAAATATTTCATTTATGGTTGTTGGGATAATGTAAAGGTTCTCATCAATTGATTTATGCTTGTTCAATGGGTTGGAGCTTAGATATTAGATTGACATTGGGTTTGATATTGTGGTCATTGCATTTTTTTTATTAATTATCAATTATCTTGATAAATTTCATAATTTCATTTAGTTACATTCATCCTTTCATAAGAGTATTCTATTATTATTTTTCATTATTTGGTTTTTTCTTTCTTATATTTTTTCTTGTTTAGTTATTTGTATTGTTTCTTTTATTTTCACTATTTTTTTATTATTTTTCAACACTCATTAAAACTCTTTACTTGATGGTATATTCCACTCACTATATTTTAAAAAATATTTAAGCATGGAAGTTTCCTGAGGAATATTGGGAGGGGTTCCTAAGGTCATGTAATCTACTTGACCAGTCACATGAGGGCACACTAGGTCAGATATGCTAAAAAGTGGTATTATTGATAGGATTATTTCTATAGATTTAGTATTTTTGATTTTTATAAGGGAGAATATGATATCTTGGGTCATTTTCCTGATCTTGTGAAAAGAAGTATCTAACCCATGTACTTGGGAAAATCCAAGTTCGTGATATAGGATTTATTTTCATGATGTTTTCAAGATATGGTTTTATGTTTATTTACATTTTATGATTCACATGTAGTTTAATGATATCGTTACATATATTTTTACTCGTGTACCAGTATGGAATGATATGTGTCTAAATATAAAATGATAAGACTATAGGGATATATTTTTAAATGTATTTTTAATTCATGGTATATATATCGCATGTGATATATTTCACGCAAGTAAATACTGTGATATGAGAGCCCGTGATATATATTACGAATGAAATGAATAAAACGTGTAAGTTATGCTAATTCACATATTTAGATATTCTTGAGGATCCTTGAGCCATTGGATATAAATTATTATCTCCAGTTGAGTTTGGTATTTTGTGTATCATATTTCTAATGTGTGTGTTGAACTACTGTTGATTAATAAATACTTATCAAAATATTCTAACTGAGTTCTATGAGATTGTAAATTAGCACTCTACAAACATCACCAATCCATAACATCTTACATCTATTGATAATAAAATAGATTGTCATATCTATGAAAGTTTCTTGAGGGTTATGTGATCCATTGAAATGAATAATATCTAAATTTTACCATAATTTTATGATCTAATGATATAATTATTTCTACCACACCTGCATACATTCACTACATATGGATCCCCCCTTTGATACTAGAATTTTGGATTGAGTCTCTTAAACAAATCATAAAACTACATGAGACACTTGTAGATAGGAGGGTGAATCTTGATTCTTACATTCATTGTAGACCATCCAATAGGTTGTGGGATATAATGGTGTATGTGAACTATTTATATAGTATTGAGGAACCTTGATCAAATGATTTTAAATTATTATCACCTGTTGGGGTAGTTTTTTGTGTATCAGATTTTCTATGGTGTGCATTGAAACATCGTAGATTAAATAATCCTCATCATAATATTCAAACTGCTGTTAGTAGAGTGGAAATTAGAACACTTCTAAACAACCAATCCATAACTTCCAACAAATCTAGAAAATCAATTCGATGATCATCTCCATAATTTCCTCATGAGGGTTAGGTGATCTTTATAAAGGGGGAAGATCTAAATTGTGCCTTCATTGTCTGATATGAGTACATAATTCTATCTACAACACCTACCTACATTCAGTAGGTATGGATACCCCCACCACATTGACACCAGAATAATGGACTCAGTATCTTAATAAATCCATAAAAAAAACTTGGGACACCTATAGATTTGAAGGTGAATCATGATTCATAAATTCGTTGTAAACTGTCCAAGAGGATGAAGATATAATAGTGTACGTTAGGTAAAAAGGGAAGTAATCCTAAAAAAACACTTCAATTCAATGTATCTGATCCACATCTCTCTTGATATGTTGAGAGAACTGATGGATTGTGAGTTCTTACATCTGACACTAGAGGTAATGTCTCTGACAAACTACACCAAATGCATCACAGATCGGAATCTCTTTACTAAATCATTAACAACTGAAAAAATCTCAAGTGAAAGAAACTAAAATGATTGGATTTCATAAGAAATAGTTCTTAGGTAAATTTCTATCTCTTGGGTAGACATGCAGAGACAATTTATCAAGCTCTTTTAATGGGATTCAATATGATAGAGGGACTGAGTGGTGGCCATCTAGATTCAGTTTGGATATTTGAGAACATTTCTTTTGGTTGAAATAAAATTTTATATGATATTTTTTTCAAGGTATGTAGAGGGTAGATTTTTCAGGGGAGTGGGATTACACCTCAGTATAATGATTTAGTGCAGTGTTTTCTGGGTGGAGGGTTGGTCCACAAGCACGCAAAGTGTACTCCATACATAATAGAGTAAACTTTTTGTGGATGGATATACTATAATCATATGTTTGTTAGGATCATTCTATAGGAGATCTATAGTAGTGGATCAAGACATGCACCTGAGTCTAGGATGGAATCAGCTACCCCTATGTAGAAAAATATATGTACTTAGACTGGTCATTGGGGTAGAGGACAAGGATGAGGTACCAAGGTAATGGATTAGATGTACCTATCAGAGGTAACTTCACAAGGGAGTGACTCTATAATGAAGCATGGAGGGGTGAGGAATATGACAGATATAAGTTATCGTATGACTAGTTTGGATTTATGACCTTAAACAATCATAGGTACAATTCATGTATCATACACCATACCATATTAATTGTTCTCTCTAGGTTCATCAAATTCGTTACAATATGGATTTTTTTAAGAAGGTATGGGTTTGTATTCGGAGATCATATATAGGTTCATGACTATTAACACACCAATGTGTGTGTTTTCATAGGTTATCATGCATTGTAAGAAGTGTTCTCCTGAAATTGGTTGTTTTTGATTCCGTGGGAAATTTTTATGATTGAAATGATAAAAATCCATTTTACAAATTTTATATATTGGATCATTATATAACATGATAATATCATATAATCTCAATAGATGGTAACCATTATATCTCCATATGGGTGAATCTAAAATCACCAGGGGGATTTTGATATTCAGGATGCTCAAAGTGGACCAATTATGTTCGTATCTGATTGTCTCAAAACTCATAATGATATCCTTTTAGTGGATGATATATTAATTTAGCATGATACATTTCCTTTAGTGGTTGAAAATTTTCAAAATGTATTACTTGAAGAGGTATAAGGCTTATAGCCCGATGGAGGAGATTGATTACATGATCGAGTTAGTTCTATGACATAAGGAAATTTTTATAACTCCTTTTTGGATGGAACCAGTTGAGCTTCAAGAGTGTATTGTTTATTTAGATTATCTGGATTCTAGGGTTTTGTACATCTTAGTAAATCTCTATAGGGTTATAATTTTCTATAATAAATTAAGGCATATGGTACATTTCGCTTATGAATGTATTATCAGAGAATGAACCTAATGACTGTTATGAATCTGTATCCCCTTCTAAAAAATAATGGCATCATAAAATCAGATGACCAGGTCCATGAATTTATCAAAGATACAAATGTGGTCTGTGTACCACCGATTTAGTGTGAGACCATTATACACAACCCAAACTACTTCTAAAAAATAATATGACTTATATGTGTTCATATTAATGTCATTATGTTTGAAAAATGCAACATAAGTATTCGTGGACTTGATGAATCAGATCATTCCCCATTTTATAATCCATATTGTGGTAGCTTTGAACATTGAAATCATAGGGTACTCCTAGTCTGAAAATTATCAAACCAACCATATTGAAATTATTTTATGTATATTCATAAATAGATGGCAATATGTCAAGAAATCTAAATTATATATTTGGATTTATATATCTCACCCCCAACGTCATGTTATCATTGTGGCTGGAGTGTCAGTGGATCAAGATAACAGTGCTGGTGTGGTACCATGGGAGCAGACAATGAATTTATTTATGATTTGAAGAACTCATGGTCAATAAAATCATTATAGGTTATTCAAATAGGGAATATCCCATATAGTAGGAATTATGAATGAAGAAACAAATTATAGGGTAATGTTTATTGGTAACATGGTAATGATAGATCATTCTAAGAGGTGATGATTAGGATGACCTATGAAATGGTATACACTTTACATTAGCCCAATAAAGAGTATAATGTGTACTGTGATGTATTCTGATTCAGAAATGGATCATTTCTAATTTTGGATGATAGTGTGGTTTATTATGACTCTAGACAGAACTGAATGAATTAGAGGAGTTACAATAATTATGATCTGGTGTTGTCAGTGTTATTATATTCCATAAGACGTTGAATACACAAACTTTTGGGAAAGCAGGTTGTGTATAAATAGACCACAAGATCAATATGAACATCATTTCAATGCAAGTCCTAGACCTTTGGTTGAGGACGTGGGTTGATTATATATATTATTGTAACATTTTCCTAGCATACACACTATGAAATGGAGTCTTCATTGATTATTCCATGAGAAAGGAAATAAAGAGAGAGGTATTGTGAGAGTCCTAATATGAGTGGAGGTTGAAGAAACTCGGTAATGAAATTCATATAGATTTTCATATGTTTTAAGGATTTGTATATCTGACTTCTACATTTTTATTACCTAGTATTTGTCAAAAGATCAAGATAGACTAATTAAACTAGTACTAAAAGGGCATTCAATAGCACTAGATAATTCGTTTATCCGTTCTAAAAAGAGCTAATAATCGAAGCATGGTTAAACTATTGAAGCTTTTATTATTGATAAAAATATTGGTTAAAATCACCATTTAATAGGGATGAAAACGAGTTATTAAAAGGGCCCTATAGCATTTCATTTTTTAGAGATGTTGAAGGGAACATTTAATGATGATTTTATTGCGCTATTAAAGGGTTCTTTTAACAATGATTTTTATCACTGAAAATGGCATCTTTGTTAAAGGATTAATTTTTTTTGGAGAATTTTCCACATGTCCCCTATATTAGTGCTTCCATGACCCCTTTAAAAGCACTCCATACACCCATTATCAGTTCCTTTCACTAGATCATCCCTTTTATTATCACTTTATGAATTTCCATCCTCGTTTTCACTAACCTGGATTTGAACCATGCATCTCTCCTTGAATGATTGAAGACCTTTACCACTACACCATGTTATTTTGTTGTTTGTTTAATGATATTTTTGTTATTATTTATATATATTTAAGTATATATTTACATATAATTATGTAATTATTATTAAATACATTTATACAATATGTGTGTGTGTGTGTGATATATATTATATTTATTTTAATATTATATTTATTATATTCATTTACTTATATTACATATATTTTTCATTGACATATATTCTATTTTATTATATTAATATATTTATATATCTATTTATTAATACACATACATATGTATATATAAACATGATAAATGTATTTTTATTGTTATAAATGGTTATATTTTATTCAAAATACATTTATTGAATAATTATTTATTTATATATTATATAATATACATTTTTTCTTAAATATGTAGATATATGAATTTACATGAGTTATTTATTATAAGTAAATATAAAAATACTTGAATATATTTTATTTTCAAAAAATTTATTAATAAAAAATGATAAAATTTAAAAACTGCAATATCAATATGAATGTAAAAAATGAGAATAAATTCAGTCCCAACTAAAAAAAGTGAAAAATACCCCATTAAATGAGGTTGAAAATAAATTGAATGTTAACAAATCAGGGTACCTCAACAAAAAAAATTGTGGGAGTTCATCTAGCAGTTTTTCACTCCAAAAATGTGGCATTGGTTTACCTATATCACCAATGGAATAGAGCTCATCGCAGGATTTTATTTGATATATAGTATAGCCCAAAAGGAAAATCGAATCAAAATTTACGGTCATTTGAAGTTCAATTTACATTTTCAACTTATTTTAGATATTTTTTTTAATTTTTTTAATATTATTATATTTAAATTGATATTAAATGACTATTACTAAGTAATAAATAGCAAATTATTAATTTTTTTCTATTATTTTATAATCCATTTTCACTAAGTATATTATATAATAAGTGTAAATGACTATTAACTTCTCTAAAACATATTTCAATAAGTATAAATTTTATTTAAATCGATATATATAAATATATATATAAATATATTTTTTTTAATGAAAAATAATTTTTTTAAAAACTTTTATATGCACTTGTCAAAAAAAGATGATAATGGGGGGTCTTTATTAGCTCTACTAAAAAATCACTGATAAAACCCCACATTAATCAGTGCATTTTTAAAAGCACTAATATAGGTTAGTACTTTTTCATTGTGTTTATATAATAACTGGAAATTTTTTTTATTTAACTTTTCTTTTTTATGACGTTGTTATTGACCCTCTTTGACTCATCTATTTTTAGCACTAGAAAAGGGGGTCATTCAAAGCATTTTTCAAGAATTTTAAAAAATCTACCACTAGATAAACCCAGTTTTAAATTATTATTATCGTATCCTAAGGAATATACTATGATGGATGAAATAATTTGTGGGTAACCACCATCATTATAGTTTTATCGTGAGGAAGATTTCTTCTTTTAAACAGTTGAGTATGGGTTCCTATGAGTTTATGCAATGTTATAATAAAGTATTTATATGCTTATAGATGTCAAGTACATCCTAGTTTGATAATGAAATATCATTACATCCCAATAAAGTACTTTTTTTTGATAAAGAATGATATATTAGGCTTCATGATTAGATTATTCACTTTTCAGTAGATGATGGATGAACATCATAATCCAGTTGGGCCATTGAATCCTCTTCCAATTCTAGGGTGGAATTTGGATGATGTCTCTATAGATTTGGAGGAAGCAATAACTAGTATAGCTAACATGATTGTTGTAGTATGGGTGATTTTTGTTCAACTAATGATAATGAGCATGTCTTTCTTATCATTCAAGCCTTCCCAATTGATTATATGTGTATTCATTTTGTGTATGAGATAAAAAAATTTCACTTGGGGTTCTTTGGATAATTGTTTATCATCGACATACTTGTTTCCCTTATTTGTTTCGGAAGGGTCTATAGAAGAACTCTAGATCATAGGTTATTCTATTTTCATCCTATCATCCTCATACCAATGACCATTATATGTAGACTATTTAGATTCTAAAGGATTTGTATTAAGACGCTGTTTTGGATTTCAGTGATTCATTGGAGGATCCATTCCCAATCATGGAGTTACATTACAAAAAAATAATCCATTCATCAATCCAAATTTATCCATTAATGGTATTTTATATTAGAACATGCCATTATCCCCTTTCATGATATATATTGGTGAGTTAGTGCTTTTTGGGACTACCTTCATGCATGAGATGAATTAGATTGTTCAGTTGATCAAAAATTTGTTGGTGACTACACAATGCTAAAAAAATTATACAATGATTATTTCAGATGACTTAAGATATTTAATGGGGTCATTGATATATTAATTGGGTGTGGACTAGGAGAGGTATATACTATTTTATATAATAGGGGAAGCTAGCATCCACTATTTTCTGGTCGTTTGAGATAGAGGAGGGTGTCAGTTAGGTGGAATATTAATTTTCCCATCCACAATGCTATAATAAAATGAATGATGTGTTTCAATTTTCACAATGATAGAGATTTCATTATGAACCAACTCAGATAAAATATATTTATGGTGTTCATAATAATGATGATTTGTCCTTTTTGGAGTATATGATCCATGTCAAATACCATTGATAGAAGATTCTCGGAGGAAATATCGTTCTTCTAGAGAAATTGTTTTTTGAAACATGTACATGATTAAAAGGATATGTTGGGGAGGGAGTATAATATAAGAGTATAGTTTATATAATTTTTTTATTACACCCCTAGTGATGCATGGATAATCTTAGGGAAGGGATGTTATATCCCTGGGATGTTATAAGAACCCGTGTTTTTTATGTAAATATCTTATTACTATTTTGGTGAAATCGAATTTAATTTTAGTTTTTCTTGATTTAATCATTGTTTTTAGAGCCTCATTAAATGTTGGGTTAACTTTTTTAGGGGATTAATATGAATAATATGTATGTTCTAGATTCCTAAAAAAATTATTCCATGAACCAATTCAAAATGTGAATCATTTGTGGTAAACCCTGTGAATTTAATTCATGACCTATATTTAATACACCCTATTTATTAATTCAATTCCTAGAGATAGTAAATGAATTAATTATACACCCATAATTTATTTCATAATTATAATTGAACCCATGTAATGGTTCTGATTCATGAAAACATTTCACAACATGAAATGATTCTTTTATTTTTTTTCTAGTCATCGGAAGACAGAATTTAATAAAATTAATTGAATCGATAATTTAATGATTTGAATATAGTTCACATAATAAATTACTCAAACCCAATACTTTTTAAAACACTATATATTCATGTTTTTCTAACACAAAACTATTTAATGTCATCATCCATTCCAATGGCGATATCCATGAATCTCCATTGAACCTGAAGGGAGGCTACATCATGTCACTGAATTCCGAACCTAGAGTTTAAATTGAATACTTCATCAGCATCTTCTTCTTTACAATATTTTTTTGACCTAATATGTAGTTATCATTGAAGGGAAGTGGGAATATTCTTGATACTATATACAAAAGGAATGGTCATCGCATTCATCACTTTCAATGTGGGTGGTCCAAATATTATCCCATGTTTTCTGATTTAATTACCCATTGTATGTTTGAATTTGTAAACATATCATCATATCGTGTGAATGGCCTATTTAATTAGATAATCCATATTAAATAGTCTCCATTTTTAGACAATTCATTTGATCTTGTTGGTTCCCCTATTGTAGATACTGAGACCTACTACCACATGATATGTGTTACTTCCTTGTACCATGTTAAGATGTGGTCATATTGACCTTCTTGCTCTGTGATAAATTGAAATCAAAAAAATTGTTTTCTTAGTCATATGAATTCAAAAAATATGTAAATTTTATGATTTCTTAAGGTATAATATCCTAAAAAATTTTCCGTTCGGGGATATTTTAAAGAAAATATTATTATATGATGAATTTAATTGGTTTGATATAATTATGAAGACTATTGGAAACCTGGTATTAAGGAACATTAATAACAAGACAATTGAAAATTTAATAAATTTATCATTGTTCCATGTGGTGATATTTCATTTATGTTTGATTATATCCATTCAAAATGGTTTAATTGATTTTTAAATTATTTGAAATCATGGTGATTGGTTCTTGAGAGGATTTATATTGATATATTAGAATTTTTAGGTGCAATTCATGATTTATATTGATGCCTTAGGGCTTGATACATTATTATCATACTATAGAAGGGATAGTTTTATAACTACATGATTACCAAGGGATGTTTGTTTGATTATATCACAAAACATAGTGCTAGATTCATACTCAAAATATTACAGAGGGAGATATTCTGGTTTTCATGAGGGTAGTGGCCACTCAATCATGATATTTTATGAGAGATTCATCCTCGATAGGTGAATTTGACCCTGCCTTGTGTGATATATCCACATGTTTGAGGAAGAATAAATTGGCATAAGTACCTGGATGGGCACCAATTCATGTTTTTCTAGCCTAAGAGTCAACCCAGAGATTACGGAATCATCGGGATTACTTAGTGTTAAGTATTAATATATTTAATTAATCATCTGCATATTTCCATTGTTAATGAACTATAAAAATTAGACTGTATTTTTTATACTTGATTGGGTCAAGGTATTTTGTTTTACTCACACGATTGATTTTCCATCAATTATTAGCCAGATAGATTTCATGGATGCAGGTTTAGAAAACCAAATGGGACCCAATGGTTTATTTTTATCTTTTTAGATGTGTGAGAGCTAGAAGACGATATTGACATGGGTTTGACGATAATGGTCGTTTGAGTATTTATTTGAGACTACATTATATTTTATCTATATGAATTTAATATTTTAATTAATTTAAATTAATATTTCTTTGGAATAATTATTTTATAGTTTGGATCTATTTATTTTGTCCCTTCTATCATTTGGTTTAGAATTTAATTATTCATATTGTTTCTGTTATTGCTACTACTCTATAATTAGTTTTTCTGTCCTTCCAACTCTTTAATAGAGGGTATATCCAGCCCACAATATTCCTTACACTCTCACCACTACTATATGTCTTATAGTATATGGGGATGTTCACCTGAGGACATGTATCCAACTGGGATGGCCACTTGAGGGATCACCAAGTTGGGGACACTACAATCCCTACATGTCTCATTCCATATAACACATAGAAAAATTTTTTTATCTCCGTTATCATTAGTAAATTATAATATTACATAAAATAAGAAACCTCATTTCCCTACTACAAATATATTTCATACATTTGGGTATTATTTTGTAGTATCTTAGTAGAGTTGGGTCACTGAGTTTCATTCTTCCTTGATGAAGAGTGAACTCATAACTGCATGTTAAATATGTAAAATACACTTCTGCCTAATTTTTTAGACTATACATTCATAATTTTGTGTAATGATTCACATTAATGTTAGTGTTGGGTTCATAGGATATTGTTATTATCGAGATGATGAAGGGGTAGATCAATCTTCCACAATAACAATCGCCCATGACTCTTTATGTGTCAATATTAATGTGGGATGGAATGTACTAAAAGAACATTCATGTAAAGATGAATCAATAAAATAAAATGAATATTGGTCAGTCAGGGGTAAAAAATCACAGGATCCAGTGTTATTTAATTGGTAAATTAGTATATCCTACAATCCTAGTGGTGTATAATGATGACTTTGACCTAACTCTTGACATGCAGTCTATTTATTTATAGTGGAGTCTAGAGTATAACCCCACTACCTATCATCGATGATAATTTATTTATTAAAAGTCAACTCTTAAATAAATTGTGACTCTAGATTGAAAATCACCGATGAAAACCATGTGATATATAATTTTGTGTGGAGTAACATTGTGTACAAATTTATTTATATATCATCTAGAAATGAGAGTGAATAGATGAAATCAAATTTTCATTATCTAGTGATCCTGGGGACCATGGGGTTTGAATATCATGCATTTTATGATGTGGATTGAAATATTATAACAAAAGTTTATCTTCAATGAAAATAATTTGATGATATTATCCAAAATTTCATCTCTGGATATGTAAAATCACCTAGGGAAGGAAAAAAAGAGAAAGACCTGCAAGAGGAGGGAGACCACAAATAGTTGGACCTCATAAAAACAAAATAATGTGGTTTAGTTTTACAACTAAATGATAAATTAGATAATGCTATAATTCATTGAATGTGGTTTTTCAGTTTTCATCCCACTAATAGGTGACAAAAATATCCATCTCCATAAATATGTTCTTATATATTCATGTTATATTAGAAATAAAATGAATGTAGGATTTATTTACATGGTTTCCACACAAAATATTTTGGATAGTGTGGAGTTAAAATTTCATTTTTTGATTTTTTTCAAGATTGATTCCACTCAATGATACTATATATGAAAATGAACATAAGGAAAATACTAATGGAATCCTTAAACAAAAACATCATGGATGTCATCATCAAATCATGGGATTAGAGCATGATAAAAACGTTTCCAGGGTCTTTTAGTTGTTCCTAATGCGTATCAGAATGGACTAACATGTTTTCTACATAACACTCTAAACTTTTTTCTATGGGAGGCTTTATAATATGATGGATATCACACTAGTATTATAATATGTCGGTCTTCATAATATAGTTAATCTATAAGGACCCGACCGTATAACATTTCATAATATTATATTAAATGAATAATTCACATTGAGGATCTTTTAAGGTTTAGAGTTCTAGATAATTAGGCCATAACTATTAAATAATAAAATGAATATTAAATGTATACAATACTAATCATTATCCATTTTTTCAGGAAATAAACACTCTTAAAAAGAAACATGTCTAGTTCCATATTTTAGACAGCATGACTTTTCCTTGATCCCATTCTTGACCGTATTCATCTTTATGCCCTATCAAAAGCATTTCAAAAACATGGGATTAGCATAAAAATCTCTATAAGGGTTATAAAATAAGGAAAGAAAACATTACCCCATCAATAAATACAAATAAATATTACTATATTTTCCAATCCTAACATACCTTACGAAATCATAAGAGTTATGAATAACACCCACAAATAATAAACCATAAAGGTTACTTATGGCCTCCATATCAAACTTCCATTTTAGCTATCACAACTATACTGGGACTTACACTTGGAATACCAATCATAGTATATTCCCTAAATCTCTTAGGAGAAACATCAAGTTTACCTCCGTTAGGTTACCGAATGCATTGGAGATATATATCAAGCTCACCCGCCCTACATTTATCATGGAACCACCCATATATGTAAAAAAAAGCCCAATAAACAAAACATAATCATAAAAAATATCTCAGGTATAAAGGAAAGAGAACATTTCCACTTTCCAATATATGAAAACAAGATATTAAAATAAACAATTCTTTACCAGTCATTTTCAGAACCATTTAAAAAGAGATTTTTGAATAAAACTGTCTCATACCACTTTAATGATTTTAAATGAATTATCATTTGAAAAAAATAAAGTCCATATAAATAAATACTAAAACCCATTTTGAGAACATGGACATTAATGAGAAATATTTATAATAATAAATCTTTAAAACATTTAAAATGATATTTTAGTTGAAGAGTTTTTTACAAAATAATGACTGTTGAATAAAAATAATTGAGAAATATCATGAGAATATATGGATTCATGATATAAGATTCCAATGTACACTATATAAACAATATAAGAGTGAATTGGTTCATAACAACAATGAATCCATAATGGAATGTAAATTGAGACACAATCCCTTATATAGAGAGTATCCTTAGATTAAGGATAAATCAATGAAATAATTATGTGTGAAAAATATAAATACACCCAGTATAAGTGGATATTAAGTGTAAAGCAATCAGAGGTCATTCAAACATATTCATATCATGATATTTTCAAGAAGTAGAAGTTTAACCCAATGAATTGAAATTGGGTAATGAAGTTCCTTTATAGAAATTTGACAGCCTAACGATGTCACTTTAAAATTCAGAAAATTATTTTATGAGAGTAAAAAAGGTATTCCATAACATGGACATAAAATTAACATAAATATGGATATATAATAACATATCCCAACATAAGAATATGTGAATTTAAATATATAACAAAAAGAAGTCTTTTAACAGAGGAGGGTGAAATCTTCCCTTACCTATTTGGTAACTTTCGAAACATACACCATATGAAAGAAGGATCATACATTAATGATTTAAATACCGATAAATGAATTTATATTACACAAATAGTACAACCATGGCCAGTACATACAACACACAAAATGAAATAGTGCCAAATATAGCATGAATCTCACAGGAATAAAATGTGAGATGAAAACCCATGCTACGTTGCAATCAATGATGTCATATGACCAAAAGATCATATCCACCAAATGGATCATAGAATACCAGGAATATAAATAGAATCATTATAATAAATATCAAATGGCAGTACACAATACACCACATTCCATGAATAAGTGGTTTACAATGGAAATCACTCGGAATTAAAAGTGAGATAATAAATCCTTTTCTTTGTGTCTGACTTGACCGGTTCATTCATTTATACCTTGAATAATAAACTAACATCAATTTATACATTCATAACAAACATTTTTAACTTTATTATTCATTTTATATTACTTATTACCATGTTATAAACATTATGTAATCATTTAAGTTAATAACATTTTTTTGTCGATATTTGGTATATGAGTTAAAAAATGAACACCTAATAATTACAATTTGTGCATGTGGTAAGATATCCATTATCTTAAGAATAATATTAATGATTTATATATCATATATATCATATATATCAAGTATATACATGTATTTATAATAGTACATAAAATTTATAGGTAAGAAATGAAATGCATCGTTCATGGAGATGGTAAGCCATAAGTACCCATGGACGCTACTTCCATTTCTATTTATTAGTTTAATGGAATTAAAAAAATAATGATACATAGTTATATTATAAATATAGTATAATATAATATACAATATTATTAAATCCATCCTCTATACATCCCACATAAGGCCTTAACGAGTCATATCACTTTTAGGGGTGGTAGTCCGCACTTTCTCAAATGAAATTATTGTATTTACCCACTATGGAAACCATAAAGGAGTAATATAAAAGAAAAAATACTTAATCATAAATAAAACATAAATATATATCATATATAAAAATACTTTCATCATAATAGAAACCATGAGAGGCGGAAGGAGATAATTGAACAATCATCGTTTCGTGAGGAATTTGTTTTCCATCAACAGAAACAGTATGTTCTTTAGCCATTAGATGGATGTGTGTGTAAGTATAGTTATAATAATTATCATAAAAACATCCTAGTATATTAAGGATACTGTTTTTGTTATAAAATAAATGAATAAAAATTTTTTAGTGGTTGGAGATGTAAAATAAAACAAAAGAAGTTATGAGAAATTGTTACCTTTAGTTTGGGTAACTCCCTTTTGTTTGAACAAAAAGGACATCATAATGCCTAAAGTAATGCTTTTACGAGGAGGGGAGGGATGTAGGGAGAGTAATTGGGAAGATTTTGGACGAGTATAATGGCTTGAGAGGTGTGTGGAATTGGATAGAAGGGACTTTTATAAGGTGGAGGAGGGGCACTTTAGGAAAGTGTGAAAACATTATATTATTATAATCTTATCATTGGATTCAAAACGTCCTGAACAATTTAAAGTCAAGTATAATAAGACTTATATTCAAAATAAAATCATACCATAAGAATTATAAAGGATTTGGATATTATTGTAGTCTTTATAATCTTATTTTTTTACATCATATATTAATGAGGTACATACTACATCATTGTTGCGTCATAAATAATTTAATTTATTCGATGTATAAAAATTATTAAAAAACATCCATGACATAGTAAATCGTTTAAGCTTTCCAATGAATATTTATAGTCGAATGGATGACTTATTTAACACCATATAAAAATTAATTTACCCAAAGATTTTTTTATATCATTTTTTCTGTTACTTTAAATTAATTAATCTAAATTGTCAATATCACTACCAAGTGGCTCCATGAGGTTCCAAAATCGACACATGGATGCCCTGGGTCGGCCATGACTCGTCCAATTATTTATGAATAAGTGTTAAGGTAATTATGAAAAATTATAATATTCTTTTACCATGAATTACCCTATTTACTTTTACCCACGGTAAATAAAAGTAAAAATTTACTATTCACCAAAAATTATTTACATCATATTGAACCAAATTTTACTTCTTGATATTAACCGTGTCTCTCCGATTTTTTAAATTCAAGTCACAGATGTGGTAAAATTTAATTTCAATGAAAAAGTCAGTTTTTTAACTACATCTAAGTGGTGTCACTAGTCACGGAAAATCGACGTTTGCCAAACAAATACGTCAAATTTAGCCTAATATATATTTGATATTCTAAATTCATAAATTATTTCTACATTAAAAAATTTAAAACATTGAAGTTTCTTTAATTATTTTAAAATTAATTTCTGTTGTCAAAACAAATAGCGTGTTTTAAAGTAATAATAACTATCAAAATATTGACACTTGTTTATATCCAATTTCAAAATGAAATTATTTCCAATGACCAAAATTAGATTAAATGGTAAATATATATTCTAATTAAACTCTAAAACCAATTAAAAAGATAATATAACCATATAAATATATTATATTAAAAGGCACTTTTGAACTAAAATATAGTATTTTTCACTATTCATTAAAAATGAAAATTATCAGAATAATACCAAAAATATACCCAAAGTAAATTTTGATGTCCCGAATCAATATAAGAATGTTATTTTGTCAAATAAAACATATAAAAATGGAAAAACCTATAATTAAAGAGGTTTGTCCATCAAAAGGCGGTAAATTGGCCTTTTTCAGAATATTAGAGTATTCATGCTTAAAATTAGATTCATTCATATTTTAAGGCCTTAAATTTTTTTGGATAATTGTAAAAACATTTAAAACGCATATATAATCATATTTTAGTTAGTTCTATTCATTCCTGCTAATAAAACAACTAGGCATTAACTACCATTTAAAATAATAATATTATATTATTAGTGTGAAACGTATTATTTCAAAGAAACCTGTTGTTGCGTATCGGTTACGCCATCGAACATAGTGTCCCCTTTTCTGTAAAATTATTATTTAATTCAAAAATATTAATAAATATGAAAATTGTCTTGTTCCGTATTTATTTGGAATGTTACATCCTTCCCCCCTTTTGGGAATTGTGTCCTCGCAATTTTAAAATTGGGTTTGGAAACTTCATTAAAAGTACCACATTGGAAAAGATTCACTAAAACTATCACTTTAAAAGAATGAAATAAAGGTACAATTGTCACTCGAGATATCTCGTACTAGGATTCCATGTATGATAACATGGATATAGAAGAGAGAACAAATGGTCAAGTTCGGATGGAAAAGTGATAGAAAACATGATTAGGAGAAAGTTAACCACCAGAAAATCAAAAACATATGATGTGTTAAACAGTCATTGATTACCCAGTATGAAACATAATCCAACAACATTTTTGTTTTACATTCTTTTTCATTATTTGGAGGAATTCATTTACTACACAGAATAAGAACATAAGGAAATATTCATACCGTCAAGTATAGTTTCAACCTTTAATAAGTTTCTACCAAAAAATAATCTTTTCTACAAATAAAGAGTATTAAAAAAGACTTGATCACATAAAAAGCACAATTATCAACTTCTAGAGAATAAAATAATCCAAAAAATAATAACTATATATCAACTAAAACCAAAATGGATAGTGAGAGATTAGATAATACCCAAAAAGACAATCTTTTACAAGAATAAAAACTACTCCTAATCTCCAAATTTTGTCAATCAAAACCCAATGATCAAAAAATACCATTCAATAAATAAAGGCCCCTAAAATTATTCAAAAGTAATCCAAACTGATATTGTACCCCAAATATCATAATGATTTAATTACAAATACTTACATGATACATCTTAATATTTATCTCCAAATAACACCAGTCATTCATAAATTCTCATAGTGAAATGTAATTAACCAAAAAACATATTCTACATGATAGGTTAATCATTTTTATAAATAAATCAAATAATCATATGTCCATAATTAAAATATAGAATATTCTAAACTAAAATTTCAACCATTATTCCACAATTGAAATCTCATATTATTCTATCTTCCATAGGAATATAGTGTTTCCTCAAATGATAGAATGTCTTACACAACAACCTTTTCAACTTAATCACCAAATAATTTTTCTATACTAAGTATGTCCATTTGATAAATCATAACTTCCAAAAATCCAATTATTCTTCCTACATAAAATAATTTTACTAAAATAATAATTCTTAGTAACTAGGTATTTAATGTAGGCTAGTGTTAGGCGATGTTCCCTTATCGCCCTTTTGTTGTGGGTTCGATTCCAATAGCCTTTCCGAATGTGATGGGTTGTCACCCATCCTACGTGTTGTCCATTTTATAAAAGTTAAAAATAAAACTAAAATGTTTTAATTATGATCTCAACATCTTAATTATTGAGGTCTTATTTCACCACTATATGATAAAATAAAATGATCCCAAAAAATAAGAACATCATACCTTGACCATGGAGACCATTTGGTTTCATCATCATCTTGTTCTGATAGGTAGCAGGTTCATTCATTGAATAAATGATTTAGAGAATCTTAAAAATCATTTTCCTCCTCCATCCAAATACACCTTGTATAAATGGGTCACATGGGTGTTCACAGAAAAACATTTTTGGAAAATAATCATGTTTGGAATATAATTTCAAAACATCTAATAAAACATTATTTATATAAAACAGGAGAACCAAATTAGTGTTGAAACATTCAATTAAAGTTCCTTTTAAAATACCATAAGTATGTGCTGAGAGACTATATTGTAAAAGCAATTATAAATAGGTTGCACAAGGGTCTCCTCCTTCAGTACCTTTATTAAAATCATATTATGCTTCAAAATATTTTGATAAGGTAAAATATTTGAATATTCCTTGATAATCTTTACCTTTCTTGAAAATATGAGAATATTGTGAAAATATGAATTTTCTAAATACAACCCATCATACACGATGATAACGAGGTATAGTGGAGGTGTTTGATATCTCAAAAAACTGCTTGCGAGTGTATTGAATGCTATAAAAAGCTTCACAATAATTTGAAAATGACATTGAAATAATTATTGAAAACATGCCATCAAGAAGATATAGGAATGTAATTTGAGACCATCCTCCTTCCATTTGTAACTGAATTTCCATGATCTAAAAAAGTTATAAAACGATGATTTAACTGAAAAAATAGACATAGGTACTAACAATGTGTCTAATGAAAACCCATAATCCTGAATGTTTTCTAAACTGACCTCTGATACCAACTATAAGATCCCGACATTATAACACTAAATAATATTGATTCAAATGAATAATTCACATTGAGGATCTTTTTTGGTTTAGAGTTTTAGAGAATTAGGCCATAACTATTACATAACAACTTGAATATTACCAATAGTCACTACTAAACAGTATCCATTTTTTCATGAAATAAAAACTCTTAATAAGAACCATGTCTAGTTCCATATTTTAGACAGCATAAATTTTCTTCGATCCCATCCTCGACCCTATTCATCATTATGTATTGTGGAAAACATTTAAAAAACATGGGATGAGCAAAAAAATCTCAGTAAGGGTTATAGAATAAGGAAGGTAAACATTAGACCATAAATAGATTCAAATCAATGAAACTATATTTTTCAATCATAAAATACATTACAAAATCATAAGATTTATTAATAACAGACACAAATCATAAATCATAAAGGTTACTTATGGAATCCTTATCAAAATTAAATTGTAGATATCATAGCTACATAGGAAGTTAAACATGGAATACTCATCACATTATATTCTTTAAATCTCCTAGGGGAAACATCACATTTACCTCCATCACATTACCTAATGCATTGGAGAGCTATCTCGGGCTAACCCGACCTAGGTTTATCACGGAACCACTCGTACATGTAAAAAAAATTCCCAATGACCATAACATAATAAAAACACATAACACAAGTTTAATGGAAATACATGATTTCCAAATTCCAATTATAAAATCAATATATTGAAATAAACAATGATTTATCAAATCAATTTCAAAACCATTTAAAAAGAGAATTTTGAATCAAAGTGTCTCATACCAATTTGATCATTTTTAATAAATTATCATTTGAAAAAAATAATTTCCATATAAATAAATCCTAAAACCCATTTTGAAAAAATGGATACTAATGGGAAATATTTAGAAGAATAAATCATTAAAAAATTTATAATTATATTTTAGTTAAAGAGTTTTTAACAAAAGTAGAGACTCTTGATTACAAATAATTGAAAAATAACATTGAATCGGAACATTATAATATAATGAGAATAAAGTGATTCATGATATAATATTCCAAAGTACAGTATATATAGCATATAAGAGTGAATTAGCGCATAAGAACAATAAAGCCTCAATGGAAGGTAAATTGAGACACAATCCCTTATATAGAGAGTATCATTAGACTAAGGATAAATCAATGACATAATTATGTGTGGAAAATAAAAATACATCCAATATATGTTGATATTATGTGTAAAACAATCAGTGGTCATTCACACATATTCATTTCATTACATTTTCTTGAAGGAGAAGTTTAACCCAAAGAATTGAAATTGGGTAAAGAAGTTCCCTTACAGAAATTCAACATCCTAACGCCGTCACATTAAAATTCATAAAATGAGTAGATGAGAGAGAAAAAGGTAGGGCATCACATGTACATAAAATTTAAATCAGTAAGGATATATAATAACATATCGCAACATAAAAAGATGTAAATTAAAAGACGTGACAAAAATAAGTCTTTTAAAATAAGAACGGGAAAGCTTCCCTTACCGATTTGGTAACTTACAAAACATACACCATATGAATGAAGGATCATACATTGAATATTTAAATATCCAGAAATTAATGTATATTACACAAAGAGTACAATCATGGGAAGTACATACAACACAAAAAACGAAATAATGGAAAATATAGCATGAATCTCATACGAATAAAAAGTTAGATGAAAACCCATAGTACATTGTAATCAATAGAGTCCTATGACCAAAAGATAATATCCACCAATTGGATCACATAATACCATGAATATAAATATAATAATGATAATAAATATAAAATGTAAGTACAGAATACACAACATGCCATTAATAAGTGGTGAAAAATGGAAATCTATCAGAATTAAAAGTGAGATATGAAATCCATTACCTTATGTCTGAACTGACCCGTTAATTCTTTAATCCCCTGAATAATAAACTAAAGTTAATTTATACTAGCTTAAGAACATTTTTAATGTTTATCATTCCTTTTATATTACTTATTACCATGTTATAAACATTATGTAATCATTTATGTTAATAACGGTTGTTTTGTTGATATATGGTACATGAGTTAAAAAAATGAACACCATATAATTACAAGTTGTTCATGTGGTAAGATATCAATTTTAATTAGAATGATATTAATGATTTAGATATCATATATATAATATATATCCACTATATACATGTATTTATAATAGTACATTACATTAATATGTAAGAAATGAAATGCACCGTTCGTGGAGATGATAAGTCGTACGTACTCATTAACACTACTTCCATTTATATTTCTTATTCTTAAGGAATTAAAAAAATAATGATAAATATTAATATTATAATTAAAGTATAATATAATATAAAATATTATTAACTCCATCCTTTATACATCCCACATAAGGCATTAACAAGTCATATCACTTTGAGGGGGAGTAGTCCGCACTTCCTCTATTGAGATTATCATATTTACCCACTATGGAAACCATAAAGGAGTTATATATATGGAAAAATTAATAATAATAAAGAAAAAATAACCATATATCAAATATAAATATAGTTCCATCATAATGGCTATCATGAGAGGTGGTAGGAGATAATTTAACAATCATCGTTTCGTGAGGCGTTTGTTTGTCGTCCACAGAAACAGTATTTTCTTCACCCATTAGATTGAGGTGTGTGTAAGTGTATTTCTAATCATTATCATAACAACATACTATTATATTTTGATACTGATGTTTTTATAAAATAAAGGATTAAAAAGAGTTTAGGGGTGGGAGAAGTAAAATAAACGAAAAGAAGTTAAGAGACTGGTACCTTTAATTTGGGTAACTCTTTTTGGATTGAACCAAAAGGAATTATTGAAGTGACTTATGCCTAAAGTAAGGATTCAAGGAGGAGGATATTGATATAGGGATCATAATTGGGCAGAGTTTTGACGAGCCTAAAGTTTGGAGAGGTGTGTGTAATTGGTTAGAATTGAGGTATTTTTATAAGAGGGAGGAGGGGTTCTTTAGGAAAGTGTGAAAACATTATTATATTAAATTCTTATCTTCGGTTTCAAAAGGACCAAAAAACATTTAAGTCGAATATAAGATGACTAATTTTCAAAATAAAATCATCCAATAACAATTAGACGGGCTTTGTATATTATTTTAGTCTTTATAAACATATTTATTTAAATCATTTGTCAATGAGGTAAATACTACATCACCATTTTGTCATAAATAATTTAACTTATTCAATGTATAAACATTATACAAAAAAATTCCATGATGTATGAAATCTTATTATATTTCCAAATAATATGTATAGTCCAATTGATGACTTATATAACACCATATAAAAATTAATTTACAAAAATATATTTGTTAATGACATTTTTTCAATTACTTTAAATTAATTATTCTAATGTGTCAATATCACTCTAAAGTGGCTCCATGGGGTCCCAAAATCGACCCAAGGATGCCCTTGGTCGTTCATGACTCATCCAATAAGGTTCGGACAAGTGTTAATGTAATTTTGAATACTTATATTATTATTTTTAACTTGAATTACCATATTCACCTTTAACCACGGTAAATAAAAGCCAAAAGTTACTATTCACCAAAAAATATTTTCTTCTAATTGAATCACATTTTGTTTCTTGATGATAACCATGTCTCTCAAACTTTTGAAATTCAACTCACAGAAGTGGTAAAATTTCATTTAAATGAAAAGTATTGTTTTTTAACTTCTACTTAGTGGTTTAACTATTCATCAAAAATTAATGTTTGTTAGAAAAATAACAAAAATTCAGCCAAAGCTATATTTGATATTCCAAATTCTTAAATTAATTATACTTTAAAAAATTCAAAACATAGACGTTTCATTAATTATTTTAAAATTAATTCCCGTTGTCAAAAAAATAGCGTGTTTTTATGAAATAATAACTATCAAAAGATTGACACTTGTTTATGTCCAAATTCAAAATTAAATTGTTTCCAATGACCAAAATTAGATTAAATGGTAAAAATATATTCTAAATAAACTTTAAAACCAATTAAATAAAATCTAAGCATATAAATAAATTATATTAAATGTCACTTTTGAATTAAAATACAGTTTTTTCACTATTCATTACAAAATTAACTTTATCCGAAAAATACCAAAAATATACCCAAAGTTAAATTTTATGCCCCTAATCTAAAGAAGAATTTTATTTTTTCAAATAAAACATATAAAAATAACCGAAACTAGATTTAAATAGTGTTCTCCATCAAAAGGCGGTAAATCGACCTTTTACTGAATATTAGAGTATTCATGCATAAAATTAGATTCAATCATATTTTAAGACCCTTTCTTTTATTGGATAATTGTAAAAACATTTAACAAGAATATATAAACATTGTTTAGTTATTATATTCATTCCCGCCAATAAAATGGATAGGCAATAACTACCATTTAAAATAATATTATTATATTATTTGTGTGAAAAGTGAGATTTAAAAGAAACACATTGTTGTGTATCAGGTACGCCATCGAACATAGAATCCCCATTAATGTAAAATTATTATTTAATTAAAAAATATTAATAAATATTAAAAGTGTCTTGTTCCTTATATATCTTGGATGTTACAGAATCACTCATTAGTTTTTTTTTCCATTCAGGTTCCTTGAATGTTGTGAAAAATCTATTTTGAACAACTATCAATAATTTTTGTATCCAAAATATATATCCCTAATTTAGATATCATGATAGAAAAATATATCAAATTAGAAAAACATAACAAAATTAATGGGAATAATTTCATTCATGAACGAGTGTCTTTCATTCTAGATGTTGATTACGAATATGAATTTTCTATTCTTTTTCCTAACTAGGATGATTTTGGAAAATAATTTGGGGTATTAAACATCCCTAATGATGATATATTTCTTAAAAATAACATTATTGGAATTGATAATGACTCAATGGGTATTATATATTCTCCATGACACATTTTTGAATCTATAGTAGCAGATTAGATGGCCATGAACTACAATAAAACAAGAAATTACCAGCGAGTTTTAAGAAACCACCAAAAAATGTACATTTATTAAAAATGATAAAAATAATCCACAAGACATCGCCACTGATCCCAATACACCCCCCCTTTCCACCCCGAGACCATAATTCCCTGGCCCTCTCACTGCTGAGATTATCCAATGTCTATCACTGGTGACCCCATTTATAGCATTCTCCTCGAATTCCTAGCCCTCATTGTCGACACCCTTATCCCCTGAGCTCCCCAAGACAGTGATCAAATAGCCATCCCCTATCTTCATCAAACCCTCATAGCCACAGTTTCCCCTGGTCACCAAACTGCTTCTACTCGAGCTGATCTCAGGCCCTTCCCCATCCCCACTACCCCTTCCCCTCAATTGTGGATCCTTAACCAAACTAACTATGATTAAAAGAGAACCATATGAAAAATATTTGTCCTTGATGCCAAATATTGAATCAGAATCCATGATTATGTTTCAACTATTTATATTTTTTTTGTTTCATATTTTATATGTTGAATTAATGAACTCTTAATTATTATTTGGTTGTACAAAATCGTGGTGTCCCTTATATTTTTTTATACATTAAATATTTATAGTTCTCATTCATTGTGTGTTTTTATTACCATGTTTATGATTTCTTGAACATTGTTTGGTTATAATGAAGGGATTCATAGATGATTAAGACAATTGTTGTTTAATAGGTATTGGATTTCAATTTTTTTTATACTTAAACATTTTATTCTCTCTTAATAAGGTCAAATTCATTTATTTTTTTATTATCGGGTGTAAAAGTGAAATTTACCATCTCAGTTATACTAGTTCATTCTTATAATAACAGCATCATATATTTTTAAAACCAAAAATATTTGTGTGATATGGAGGTTCGTCTAAATAATTAGGGAAACATTTTCCAAATTGTATAATATCATAAAAATAATTTTAAATTATATTTTTAATGGAAATTAGTAATGATTAATCAATGAATCAATTAGGAAAATTTTTGAAACTTCCCAACATATTTTATAGATTTTATATAAATCACAGTCTTCGGGATCCCTCTTGATAACATTATTTATGTAGACACATTGAAATTTTTCATTTTCAATTTTTTTCCTTAGGTGTAACTTTTTAGACAACTCATATGAAGTCTACCCTGATCTTGGATCTTCCAATTCATAATTTATGGTGTCTAATGTTCATGTGTCCAGATTGTGATTATTCCTTCCTATAATAATTGTAGGTGATTAATTTCCATTCATTGGGGGTTGTTTTTTTCTTCATTATTCCATTTTGAATTTATTTTAATTTGTTTATTATTGATATTTATATCCCATATTATTCTATAGGGTGTCATAGTCATTGTTATGGCGGGGTAACACCTCCATTTTCCATGACTATCAGTTTGATGTAAGTTTCCGCTTGTTTTGGGTATTTAAAACTTTCAAAATTGAATTATTGTATTTTTAATCTTTCGTTTGAATATCAAATTATAACAGTATTTATGATCATAAGGTAATGATTTGGAAATCCAGTTTCACATGACGTGTACATCAGTTCAATGTGTTTTCTCAAATTTATTGTTGGTTAAAATCCTATATTAATTTTTTCTCACATTATGTGTTTTTTGAATGATGGAACAACCATTAATTAATATGATATATGTTTTAATAGTGGTTTTTTTATTAAATGTTGGGTTATCTATTTTCCGAAAAATGTTTATTAAAGTTACATTTTTTAAATAAATAAATATATATATATATATATTTGTTCAACACATATATATTAGCATAAATATATGTTTGGGTATGTACATATTCATATTAGAAAAAGAGAATTTTTCTAAATCTATATATGTATATACATAAATGTGTAAATGTAAATGTGTATAAGAATAAAAATATTGATGTTTACCCTTATGGATTATTCATTATTTGGTTTTAAAAATTATTATATGTATTATAAAGATACGTGTTCATTCAATGTATAATAAATTATTTTCAATTATTAGTTTTTATTGTTTGTTAACCCCTATGAGAAACCTAAGGTTCTTAGGTAATATAATTTAGATATGAAGAGGTCCTCCACCATATAGAATGCTAGTTAATCATTATGTGACAACCCTCTAGATATATATGTGTTTGAACTATAAGTACACAACTCTGTTGATAACGAATTATACGGTTCATCTATACTTACTGAACATAGGGTGTTTATCTCATGATACCGGTTTTAAATTAATGATATTATATTTTTTATTTTTTATACTATTTTATATAATACTATCCAATATAGTTTTATTTTTTTTACATTTACATTTTTTACAAGAATGACTCTTCTAACAACTACGTGGGTTGTTTTTTTTTTACAATTAAATTTATCTCTTTTGTAACACCCCAAGATTTTATAGTGTGTTATTTCTTCAAAACAATTCAATAACTTTCACTACACGCAACACCAAGTTCAATTTCACCATGAATTACAAAAAAAAAAGCCATTAAAAGAGGTCATGAATAGCATTAACTACATTTTTAACTTTATATAATCCTTATAATTTTAGAATTATGAGTTTCTTAATCATAATGCAAGAACAGATTCATTTTCAGTATTGCACTTTTATCAACTTTTGATAGTGAAACCTTTTTAAATACAATATTTTAAACTTTTTGACTAAATGGAGACATCAAAAAAATTTAAAATGAAACATCCCAAGCTTCCACGGTACGCTTTCCTTTGAATAAAACAGTAGTGTGTGTTGTACGCAACGTCGAGTTTTAACACACACCACAACCGATCAAACTAGCCGTTATGAATAGTAATACCTAAATTTTGAAATTATATATATTTTATATTTTGAAATGGACTTCATTTTTGGATTCGGAATATCGAATTTAGCCTAAGGTGAAATTTTGGTACTTTTCGGATAACTTTCATATTTTGATGAATAGTGAAAATTACTAAATTTTAATTAAAAACAACTTTTTTAATCAAAATAATTAATAGTGATAAATTATGAATTTTAGTGGTTTTAAAGTATATTTAGAATATATTTTTACCATTTAATATAATGTTGGTAATTGGACATAGTTTTACAATTAAACCGAACATAAACAAGTGTCAATCTTTTGATAGTTATTATCTCTTAAAAACACGCTTTTTGTTTTGACAGCGGGAATTAATTTTAAATTAATTTCTGCCACTTATGTGGTTAGAATTTAGTAAAATGGATTCCATATTTTGAATCAGGATGTTCAAATTGTGTAAATAGGTAACTTTTATTTGTAGACATTTTGAATAATTACTGCGGTAAATATTTTATTTACCATGGTTAAGGGTAAATCTGGTAAATAAGGGTTAAAAAAATAATATTATAATAATACAAAATTACCCTAAAACGTGTCATAACCTTATTGGTGGACACATACCCGACCATGAGCATCCTTGGGTCAATTTGGGGACCCCTTGGAGCCACTTGTATGTGGTAGGGACACTTTATATTAATAAAGTTAAAATAAAAATAAAAATGGCATAAGCTTACATCTTTTAGTAGAACAATTTTTACATAGGGTTATAAATGTTGGATTTTCGATTATAAATATTCATTAGAAAGATAAAAAGATTTCCTACATAATGACATTTTATTTATAATTTTTAGACATCAAATAATTTAAATTATTAATGACACAATAATGATGCAATGTTTACCTCATTAATAAATCATTTAAATAAATAAGATTATAATGATTAAAATATTATCTAAAACCTGTCCAATTCTTATTGGTTGATTTTATTTAGAATATTAGTCATCTTATCTTCGACCTCAATGAATTTTTGACCATTATAAACCGAATATAATTATATTATAAAGTAATACTTTCACTCTTTCCTAAAGAGCCCCTCTTCTCCCTTATAAAAGGATACCACTTCTACTCATTCCTCACACCTCTCAAGCCACATGGCTCGTCCAAACTCTGCCAAAATAAGCTCCCCAAATCCCTATCCTCCTCCTTGAAGCTTCCCCTTAGGCAGAAATCATTTCAAGAAGTCCTTTGGTTCCAACCAAAGTGAGTTACCTAAATTAAAGGTAACGATTTCGCTTAAATTATTTTCCTTTATTTTGCTTCTCCAACCCCCAAACTCTTTTTATTTCCTTTCTTTTGTAACAACACCAGTATCCTCAATATACTAGGATGTTGTTATAAGAAGGATTCAAACTATACATACACACAACTCCATCTAAAGGATGATGAACATAATGTTTCTGTGGATGGCAAACTAACGCCTCACGAAACGATGATTGTTCAAATACATCTTACCGCCTCTCATGGTGGCCATTATGATGGCACTGTAATTAAATATGATATTAATGATATATATTTTATATATAAGCTTCTGTAATTCCATTTTATTTCATACCATTATTCGTTTCATGTTGTATATACATACGATAATTTCATTTGAGGAAGTGCGGACTACCGCCCCCTTAAAAAGATATGACTCGTTCATACCACAGATGGAACGTATAAAGGATGGTGTTAATGAACTTAAGTAACATATATAAAATATTATATTATACTGTAATAGTAATATACCTATGTATCATTTGGATTCAATTATTTTAAAATAAAAATTAAATGGAAGTAGCGTTCGTGCGTACATACGGACTACCGTCTCCACGAACGCGGTGAGATCCATCCTCCATCGTATCCATTCAAGTATTATTCTCATTTTAGGGTTAAAAATAATGTTAATATCATTCTGATTATGAATAAGATTTAATCTATCCATTACAAACATGTCTTACGTAACCAAACATTTAAGAAGAACGAATCGATTATCACCTGAAACGACGATAATACTAAGATATTATTAATAAAGCAAATTTAAAAGATCATATATGATATCATATTAATGTATATGATTCTTGTATAATTTAATAACAATTATTTCACCATTATACAGGAGGTTAACCGACCCCAACAAAGGAAAAGTACAAGGTAAGGGTTTACTTTACAACCTCTTCATTATCCAAGGTTGTTTATACGTAATAATCTACTGGGATCTCTTTATCATCCACATCCATGTTTCTTAAAAATGCATTTCAAAACATTTTTACTATTTACTAGAATATGAGTTAAAGTCATTTATACCCTTTTTGACTTTTATAAGTGGTTTATAAAGGAATCTTTCGGTCGTTTTCAAAATAAGGTCCTTTTTAACCTTTTCGACAGAATTAAGGTAAGAATGTTTTTTTAACTTATACGGCGGGTGCGGCTATTTTCCGACGTTATAAAATCTGCAAAGCTTCCCTTACAAGCTTATAAGATTATTTTCAAAGAAAATGTTTTATATGGATCTTAAATGATTTCAAAATAAAAGGAGATATTTCTTTAAAAAGAATTTTGATTTCATCTATGTCAACATCCTTTGATGTATTTTAAGATTATTTGAAGTTGATTTATTATGATACAAAACATCTATATTGTATTGAAGGTTTTGTGATATTTTTGACTGTGGATGTGCTATTTTTATACCATTCATAGTTTATGGTGATATTATTGACATTTCTTATGCTAGCTTTAATACGAATGTTTATGTTATGTTTAAACCTTTTCATATGGGAATGCATTGGACTTAATAAGTGACGGGTGGAGCCCGCTATAGCTCCTCGATGCATCGGTAGGTCTCATGAGACAAACTAGTGTCTTGGCACAAGGCCTTGAAAATATCTTATTTGTAGTCTTGGCACGAGGCCTTGGCTATGTGGTTATGATAGTCTGGCATTATGCATTCCAACATTATGAAAGTGGTTATTGATTTTTGCATGTGATTATTCGATTAGTAGAATATCCATGTGAATAAGTAAATGGCATTATTTCATTTTACTTTTTCCATACTATGTTGAAGTTCAAGTTTAAATGGCTTTTGTTTTAGTAATGCATTGCCTTAAATGTTTATTCTTATTTATGAAAGTTTCCGCTATATTGTTATCCTTACTGGGCATTTGAGCTCACCCCTTTTCTATGTTTTATTTTTCCCAGGATGTGAAGAAGTAAGTTATGAATGACCTGCAGGGATTTTTATGAGGGGTTAATAGTGTGGATTGTGGAAACATTATGTTTTTGTATTAGTTTTTCATTTTATGATGTAATGTAAAACTTATGAATATATCTAGTGTTTCCAAGGCTACTAAACCAATCGGTCTTTCGAGATTTGATCTTTCTTGTGATCATTCCAATGTTACGAAGTAATGCACCGACTCTGGGTAGCTGGGGTCGGGGCGTTACAGTTGGTATCAGAGGAAGTTTAGTACAAACCTTGGAAGATAGATTTAGATAAACTCTGATTAGAGCACGTAGACCTAAGATGAACTTTGAGGATTAGTATAGAAGAACTTCCTAGAATTTTGGTATTGTAGAGATTTTGTGAGTTTTCCGAGCAATACATCCCTGTCTGGATACGAGCAGGTAGAGGCGGCTCTGGCACAGATGTACCTAGGGGTAAAACCCGAAAACACCGCTTTGAGCTAGACTCGAACGGGAACTGGTGCACGACAATGGGCCTTGCTGCACTCTTGGTTACGACACTCCCGGGGGATATGCTTAGGATAACTCTCATTTTTTTTACAAATCATTATGAAGGGTTTATGAGTATAAACTTTCTCAAAGAAAACATTCTTATGATTATGGATTATATCCATAAATAGTTCAATTTATGTTAAGTGTTTTATAAGTATGGGATTATGTATTTTGATTCATAAAATGATCTAGTTTATGCCATTGTTTAGAAATGGCGCCAGTAGAAGGAATGAGAACTCCGAAAATGCACATGATCCAAAGAGAAGGAAGGATCATATCTTTCATGGTCTTAAGCTAGAATTTATAAGAGAAATAGTCTCCCATGTATTATCATCACATGAAGAAATAATATTATGTATTGATAAGATAAGTAAAGAGTTTACTGAGTCATATGGCTTTGAAGGGAAGCAAGAGAAGAAAATGATAGAAGAGAAAAAGATGGATAAAGGGGAGAGGGAAAAGAAGAATTTTCCCATATGTGGTAACTGTGGAAAGAAACACCCTGGAACTTTCCTGAAAGGAATGGGAGTTTGTTATAAGTGTGGAGGAAAAGGGCACAAAGTACGTGACTGCAAGGGTAAGAAAATGGTTTCAAATGTACAATGCTTCATTTGCAAGGAGTTTGGACACTACGCGAACCTATGTCCCAGTCATCAGACTATGCCGCAAATGATGTTATTGGATAATAATCAAGTTATGATACTACCACAGATGAAGAGTAATGATTAGAGTTCTTATGTTGATTATGTCAATTGAGTGTTGTATCAACAATGTACTTGTTACAATAATCATGGAGTATATAAGGATTGTACTGCAGTACTATTTCATTAAGGACTTGAGATTATGTGGAACAAAGAAAAGTGACTCAATAGCAGGTTAAATTTTTGGAAAATATATGGTTGAGAGAATGATAAACCATAATATGGTTCTGATACCGAGGTAGTGATTTTAGAATAATAAATGATTGATTTGGATAAATTATATTGGATATTCTTGACTACCTTGAAACTGATTAATGATTTGTATATTCCATCATTGTTGGGGTTTAAAACATTTTTGGATTAATGAAGTATATCCAACATTCTATATGGAATAAGGGAGCATGAATGTAATCAATAAGGAATATGGTAATTCAGGATGTTTCAGTGTATTAAAAGAATACATGATGAAGGTATTCATATGCTATTATGGGGTAAAAAGGTTCTACATTATGTTTACCTTACTTATAAATGTTGGACTGCGAGTTTGGATAGAAGTATTTTGGATAGTTCTAGTTTGGAGTATTTTGGATTGCCATAAAAGGACAACCCGGAGGTCGGGCGGCAACCCATCGCGTCCGGCAAGGCTGCGAGACTTGAACCCGCAACCGAAGGGCGACAAGGGTGTATCACCTACCACTGGCCCATGAGATGTCCTGGATTAAATAATGTAGTTTTTATTAAAAGATCTTTTAGATGAATTATAAATTCGTTTATTTTGGAACCTTATACGAATAGTGTAAATAGAATTTTTTTACATTCTATTATCTTTTAGAGTGAAAGATGAGTATGTGGTAGAAATTTATTAATGGATAAAACTCTAATTATAAAGTAAGTATATCTCTATATGATCTTAGCCAATCTCATAAAAAATTCCTCAATATTAAGAAAAGCAAATTAGAACAAAAATGTTTCCCTAGATGGTACCTTAAATCATCACTAATTTATGGCTTTGGGATTGTTGGCCTTTTCATAGCCATGTTCTCTACCACTCTCCATCAGATAATTGATGGTTAGATTTCTCCTCCATATCCATATTTTCCTACATGGAACCCTAGTATGTGTTATTTTCGGTAATCTTCATACTTTCCACTCTTTATTTTAAATAGAGGCCTCATTAATTCATTTTTCGATGTGGGATTTCAACTAAGATATTCTGAAACATCAAAAATGTGTTATCCCAATACCCTATATTTTGTTGAACCGATGGTACTTCAAATCATCATAGATTAATGAGTTAAAGGACCTCAATTTTATACTTTTTTGTGATTGATGACCTCAATCACTACCTATAAATATTTACGTTTTTCCTCCAATTATATGTCTCTAATTGCCACCAATGTTCTCCTAATCGAGATCATAATTTGGTGGTGACCCTTTGATTTCTATTTTCCTCATATTAAGACTAAATTTTAGTAACCCAATTTCCGATGTGGGTTTTCCCACAAATATATTTTCTATTTTCAACCTTTTATTTTCGAAGAACAATTTCAAATTGCGAGGACACAATTTATTGAAGGAGGGGAGAATGTAACACCCCAAGATTTTATAGTGTGTTATTTCTTCAAAACAATTCAATAACTTTCACTACACGCAACACCAAGTTCAATTGCACCATGACTTACCAAAAAAAGCCATTAAAAGAGGTCATGAATAGCATTAACTACATTTTTAACTTTATATAATCCTTATAATTTTAGAATTATGAGTTTCTTAATCATAATGCAAGAACAGATTCATTTTCAGTATTGCACTTTTATCAACTTTTGATAGTGAAACCTTTTTAAATACAATATTTTAAACTTTTTGACTAAATGGAGACATCAAAAAAAAATAAAATGAAACATCCCAAGCTTCCACGGTACGCTTTCCTTTGAATAAAACAGTAGCGTGTGTTGTACGCAACGTCGAGTTTTAACACACACCACAACCGATCAAATTAGCCGTTATGAATAGTAATACCTAAATTTTGAAATTATATATATTTTATATTTTTAAATGGACTTCATTTTTGGATTCGGAATATCGAATTTAGCCTAAGGTGAAATTTTGGTACTTTTCGGATAACTTTCATATTTTGATGAATAGTGAAAATTACTAAATTTTAATTAAAAACAACTTTTTTAATCAAAATAATTAATAGTGATAAATTATGAATTTTAGTGGTTTTAAAGTATATTTAGAATATATTTTTACCTATTAATATAATGTTGGTCATTGGACATAATTTTACAATTAAACCGAACATAAACAAGTGTCAATCTTTTGATAGTTATTATCTCTTAAAAACACGCTTTTTGTTTTGAAAGCGGGAATTAATTTTAAATTAATTTCTGCCACTTCTGTGTTTAGAATTTAGGAAAATGGATTCCATATTTGGAATCAGGATGTTCAAATTGTGTAAATAGGTAACTTTTATTTTTAGACATTTTGAATAATTACTGCGGTAAATATTTTATTTACCATGGTTAAGGGTAAATCCGGTAAATAAGGGTTAAAAAAATAATATTATAATAATAAAAAATTACCCTAAAACTTTCCTAACCTTATTGGTGGACACATACCCGACCATGAGCATCCTTGGGTCAATTTAGGGACCCCTTGGAGCCACTTGTATGTGGTAGGGACACTTTATATTAATAAAGTTAAAATAAAAATAAAAATGGCATAAGCTTACATCTTTTAGAAGAACAATTTTTACATAGGGTTATACATGTTGGATTTTCGATTATAAATATTAATTAGAAATATAATAAGATTTCCTACATAATGATCTTTTATTTATAATTTTTAGACATCAAATAATTTAAATTATTAATGACACAATAATGATGCAATGTTTACCTCATTAATAAATCATTTAAATAAATAAGATTATAATGATTAAAATATTATCTAAAACCTGTCCAATTCTTATTGGTTGATGTTATTTAGAATATTAGTCATCTTATCTTCGACCTCAATGATTTTTGGACCATTATAAACCGAATATAATTATATTATAAAGTAATACTTTCACTCTTTCCTAAAGAGCCCCTCTTCTCCCTTATAAAAGGATACCACTTCTACTCATTCCTCACACCTCTCAAGCCACTTGGCTCGTCCAAACTCTGCCCAACTAAGCTCCCCACATCCCTCTCCTCCTCCTTGAAGCTTCCCCTTAGGCAGAAATCATTTCAAGAAGTTTTTTGGTTCCATCCAAAGTGAGTTACCTAAATTAAAGGTAACGATTTCTCTTAAATTATTTTCCTTTATTTTGCTTCTCCAACCCCCAAACTCTTTTTATTTCCTTTCGTTTGTAACAACACCAGTATCCTCAATATACTAGGATGTTGTTATAATAAGGATTCAAACTACACATACACACAAATCCATCTAATGGATGATGAACATAATGTTTCTGTGGATGGCAAACTAACGCCTCACGAAACGATGATTGTTCAAATACATCTTACCGCCTCTCATGGTGGCCATTATGATGGAACTGTAATTAAATATGATATAAATGATATATATTTTATATATAAGCTTCTGTAATTCCATTTTATTTCATACCATTATTCGTTTCATGTTGTATATACATACGATAATTTCATTTGAGGAAGTGCGAACTACCGCCCCCTTAAAATGATATGACTCGTTCATACCACACATGGAACGTATAAAGGATGGTGTTAATGAACTTAAGTAACATATATAAAATATTATATTATACTGGCATAGTAATATACCTATGTATCATTTGGATTCAATTCTTTTAAAATAAAAATTAAATGGAAGTAGCGTTCGTGCGTACGTACGGACTACCGTCTCCACGAACGCGGTGAGATCCATCCTCCATCGTATCCATTCAAGTCTTATTCTCATTTTAGGGTTAAAAATAATGTTAATATCATTATGATTATGAATAAGACTTAATCTATCCATTACAAACATGTCTTACGTAACCAAACATTTAAAAAGAACGAATCGATTATCACCTGAAACGACGATAATACTAAGATATTATTAATAAAGCAATGTTAAAAGATCATATATGATATCATATTAATGTATATGATTCTTGTATAATTTAATAACAATTATTTCACCATTATACATGAGGTTAACCTACCCCAACAAAGGAAAAGTACAAGGTAAGGGTTTACTTTACAACCTCTTCATTATCCAAGGTTGTTTATACGTAATAATCTACTGGGATCTCTTTATCATCCACATCCATGTTTCTTAAAAATGCATTTCAAAACATTTTTACTATTTACTAGAATATGAGTTAAAGTCATTTATACCCTTTTTGAATTTTATAAGTGGTTTATAAAGGAATCTTTCGGTCGTTTTCAAAACAAGGTCCTTTTTAACCTTTTCGACAGAATTAATGTAAGAATGTTTTTTTAACTTATACGGCGGGTGCGGCTATTTTCCGCCGTTATAAAATCTTCAAAGCTTCCCTTACAAGCTTATAAGATTATTTACAAAGAAAATTTTTTATATGGATCTTAAATGATTTCAAAATAAAAGGAGATATTTCTTTAAAAAGAATTTTGATTTCATCTATGTCAACATCCTTTGATGGATTTTAAGATTATTTGAAGTTGATTTATTATGATACAAAACATATATATTGTATTGAAGGTTTTGTGATATGTTTGACTGTGGATGTGCTATTTTTATACCATTAATAGTTTATGGTGATATTATTGACATTTCGTATGCTAGCTTTAATACGAATGTTTATGTTATGTTTAAACCTTTTCATATGGCAATGCATTGGACTTAATAACTGACGGGTGGAGCCCGCTATAGCTCCTCGATGCATCGGTAGGTCTCATGAGACAAACTATTGTCTTGGCACAAGGCCTTGAAAAAATATTATTTGTAGTCTTGGCACGTGGCCTTGGCTATGTGGTTATGATAGTCTGGCATTATGCATTCCAACATTATGAAAGTGGTTATTGATTTTTGCATGTGATTATTCGATTAGTAGAATATCCATGTGAATAAGTAAATGGCATTATTTCATTTTACTTTTTCCATACTATGTTGAAGTTCAAGTTTAAAAGGCTTTTGTTTTAGTAATGCATTGCCTTAAATGTTTATTCTTATTTATGAAAGTTTCCGCTATATTGTTATCCTTACTGGGCATTTGAGCTCACCCCTTTTCTATGTTTTATTTTTCCCAGGATGTGAAGAAGTAAGTTATGAATGACCTGCAGGGATTTTTATGAGGGGTTAATAGTGTGGATTGTGGAAACATTATGTTGTTGTATTAGTTTTTCATTTTATTATGTAATGTAAAACTTATGAATATATCTATTGTTTCCAAGGCTACTAAACCAATCGGTCTTTCGAGATTTGATATTTCTTGTGATCATTCCAATGTTACGAAGTAATGCACCGACTCTGGGTAACTGGGGTCGGGGCGTTACATCTTTTCTTAATCAATAATAATTATGGGTTTTAATTTTGATAAATAATTTGTATGCACATTGTGATATATATTAAAAGTTGGACCACCTTACCGAGGAACATACCTTAGTATGGTAAGGATAAGGAATAGTTTTTATTTTTTTAAATTTTTAAACAATAAGTTGATGTGAGACTAATAAATACATGTCCTATGTGTAGATTTTTAAAATGGATGAAGATAGAGAATGAATATGAACACCATATATTGAATAAATTCCAAGGTCAATATTTGTGATGGATTTAACATGGAGAATTGAACATTACAGAAAGTTTGAGTACTAATGTTAATTAATAGAATGATGTACCAAATTCAAAATAAATGTAAAATGAAATGAAAAACCTTATAAATGATGAATTTTAAATTCCACGACATGGAAATGAATATCAAAACATATCTGAACAAATTGTAGAGGGTTCTACAAATAGAAACATAACAATTGATGTTTTTTGGACTATTTGAAAACCACATCAAGATTGTAACATATCAGGGGATCCTCCACATTATTCTATGGAATTTAATATAATAGAGAACTTTACTGAGCAGAGAAATTCATTTCATGGTTTATTTGAAATTGTAAATGATGATTTGTTTAGTTTATTTTTATAATATTAAAAAAATATTTTTTCTGAAGTTGAACTAAATCAAATGATTATGTTGAATAACAAATAAGAATATTAATATTATATTTAAAATTTTTTGTTATTCATTTCTAAAAGCAATGATCCATGCATACTTTTATGATATGAAAAAATTATGAATATTGGTTTTAATTATACCAAAAATAAATGTGTGTCCGGATCCTTATATTCTATATTGGGGAGAGGATTCATGTTGACAGGATTGAAAAAATTTATTCTTCTATATGGTAGCCAGTGGGTGATGTTGGAAATCGTAATAGAAATACTACCACAATAAAAAATAATAAAAGGAAACCACAAATAAATGTTTTCTATTAATTTACATTAATTCCTCTATTATAATGATTAATCATGCCTTCGAAAATCGTAGATCACATGAAATTTCATTTTATAGATAATTAGAATGATAGTTTAATGCGACATACAAGACATTCTAAATCATAGAAGAAATTGGTTTAATAAAATAAAAAATTTTCATTTGATATAATGAATGTGTTATTGGGATTTCTTGTCGATGGATTGAACCCATTTGGGACATTGAAAACTAGTTATATCATTGGACCAGTTTATTTGAAGCCTTATAATCTGCCTTAAGAGTATGAAAAAAACGTTTTTTTATCATTTTGATGATTATTACAGATAAATAAATCTGGGAAATTATATTTATGTATACTTGTAGCCTCTAATTGAAGAATTATAGAAATTATGGGGAAACAATGTTAATTCATATGATGAATCGTCTCGAATAATGTTTGTAATGCATAATGCTCTAATATGGACCATTAGTGACTTCCCTATACATTAGTGTTTAGCTGGTTAGAACACTTACATGGGATTGGATTATCTTATTTGTATCATTGATTTTTAACCCAAATGAGTAACTCAGTGTAAAAAAGGATCTTCTCAATTCATCAATGATATCTTGATTCATCTCATATATTTTGGTTGAACAAGTCAAAACTCAATGACTCGATTGATCATAGAACACCTCCAAAGCTGTTAAAAATTTCATAAATATTGGCACAACATGTAAATGATGAGTCCAAATTTGGGAAGGTTCATCATTTTAATGATAGAGGAAAATGAGTTTGATGCGAATCATCATGTGAAATCAGATCATAATAATGGAATAAACGTATATACCTAAAACATTCATACATAGAATTTAATTTTTTATTGAATAATTTTAACATATTGAATTTTGAGAATACTTTTTTTGAAAATTGGTATCCACATTTCATAATGAAAGTGGTAAATATAATTATCATCTTAATTCTTGAAAATACTCACAAAAATGTATATAAATCATGTTCTCTAGCCTGCAGATAGTGGATACTATGTTCCAAAAAATTATATAATGAAAAATAGGGATAAATATAAATTCCTTTGAATTTTAAAACATGTGAAGTTATCTGATGTCCATTCATGTAACATATCATGGTGTGTGGGTTTAATTAATCTTAGGTTACATGGATTAAAATTTCACAATTTAATTATTTTGTTATAGAAATTACTACTATCATATTTATAATAAAATTTACCTAAAAATGGTAGTGTATTTGTACTCAAATATTTCACATTCTTTTGAAAATTACAAGAGAAAAATCAACAATCATTTGATCATGAATATATTCAAGTTAGATTTTTATTGACAATTTAGGAAATGGAGATGATATTCCCTTTGTATTTTATACTTTCACGATGCATTTAACTGTGAATTTTGTCGAGGAAGATAAATTAAGAGCCTCAGACATTACAGATGGATGTTTCCAACTAAGAGGTACGTTATTTATATGTTTTAAAACATATGAAAATAATATATTCCACTTCGTTAAATAAAAAATAATTTTTTATTTATATTATTTCAATGATATCATTCTAATTTGAAATCATACGTGTAAAATAATGCTCAACCTGAAGGCCAAATTTTTGAAGGCTATTTGGAATATGGGTGTCTTAACATTTTTTCTAGATAGATAGTTGATATTGAGACAAGATTTAAACAATATAGATATTAGGATGACCTATATATTTTGAAAATATATAAATTTATATTACTTTTTTTAGATCATGGATACTGATACATAGTCTGAGATCTGAATAGGTTTAATTTTTTTTCTTGAGGACCTCTAGAACATGAAAAAATGTTTGATGGTTAGAATGTGAATCGATTTAAATTTAATATAGTTGATCTAGATGTGGTTTTGAAAACCTAGAATAGTAGTATATTTACATTTTCATAATTCAGATAATATTTAATGTTTTTTTATATTAGCCGATTAACATACAATATGATTTTTAATGTTATTTTATTAAAATTTATATGTGTCAATATTATTAGAATTATTAAAATATATTCTTTTTAATTTACTTCGGTAAACATGTAATGTCTCATAATTTCCATGTATTAATTTTAAATATTATATGGAATTATTTTGAGACTGGGTGCGAAAACGACGCATCATTCTGAGGCCCAGTGAGCCCGGAATGGTGGTTTGAACTTTTTTAAGTTAAGTGAGTCAGCACTTGTGCGCGGTAGTGGAAGATTCCAAACAGATTCACGGATTAAAAATATGAGGGCACCAATGCATCCGGGGCGACGACTTTACCTAAGAATCATCCTAACCTCGATATGCATCGGTTGAGGGAAAAGGTTAATTTCCGGACGTTTTAAGTAAAATAAAATAAAATAAATTCGCATGTTTATTTTATTTCTTTTACGGAAACATCTGCTGCAATGCGGCAACGAGGAAACAATTTCCTTAATAATGGAGCATCATAATGACTCAAGAATGGAAATTTGGACTCATTAATACTGTAGTGTATTTTTTAATGTCATTTATGTTTCCCTTTTTATTAGGAAACTCGAATGTCTATCTTTGGCGAATGCCTGAGAAGAACTTTGGAGGAAACTCTAATCGACGAACGATGACAGATCGAAGATGCGAATCACTGAGCCAACATGGTTGGAGGATCTTGACGAAGATGGTAGCATGGCATCTACGTCAGAGATCGATCCCTTCATGAGGTATGGGTTTGTTAATTATTTTTTTCCCTTTTCCCCACTTTTGATTAAAATGACGAACGGGGATCAACCACGAACAAGTTGATCCGCGAATTCGTACTTTCTTGCGGGAGGTATTTCATTGGTATGAGTATGGGGGAAATTTATCCATGTTGATTTTTTTGTTGATTTTCTGCTCCTTTTAAGCCTATTAATAGTAGAAATTCAATGCAATGACGAGCGATGGCGGAGGTTTATTCCTCTTTTTGTTTGATTGGTTTTCCTTGCACTATTTATTTCTTGTGCGTTATTCGAGTTCTTCCTGGGGAAATTAACAACAGATCATTGCTCATCCATTTTGTTATGCAATGATCCCAAAATGAGGAATCGACACCACAACGACCTTTCGGAGGTGCGATGATAATAGCAGATGATGAATCTGACCGGATCATGAAGGGTCGTTCTTCCAGTCCTCTTCGCACAAATGGATGGTTTCTAGTATTCTAAGGTGATTAGAGGTCCAAAGACTACGGAATTGTCTTGGAGGTGTTGGGGTGACCAAAACCTTGGAGTCTCACAGTGATCAGATGACTGGATCGATGAACGGAGCATCACCAGAGGCACGATAGCGGAGGACTGCATTTCTGGAAATTTCAAGAATACACAGCATGTAATTCCGGAGAACACGACATGTAGTACTGGCGGTAGTAGATAGGGTTTTGAGTGTCTGTGTGTAATGACACGGCATGTGACCCTGGTCACACGGTGTTTTAGACTTTCACCAAATCTCGGTGTGTATTTTGGGAAGTACACAAACACGGGTAGGACTACACGGCTTCAGGCGACATGATGTGTAAAACATGGAAGAGGTGGCTATGTGGAACTCGGCGTGTATCTAATGGGTACACTAACACAAGATGGAGTACACGACCGTGTACTCCATCACATTTCCAGGCGAGTCCAGTAACATGGGCCTCCTCGTGTACTAATTACATGGGTTGGAGTACACAAGTTGATGACCGTGTAAGTCCGCATTCCTAGCATACACGGAGCCAACCACAATCACTCGTAAACGGTGTGTACACCATACTATAGGCCATGTACTCAGTATTTCTACACGGCCAGCCTTACGAAATGGGCCGTTGTACACGATATGTACCCGGGGTCAGACAACATGACATGAATCTTTTCTACATGCCTTGTAATTTTTGGAAAACGACATGGTACTCATGTTCACCGCATCAAGGACATATTATTTTCTAGTTTTCGCCCCTTCTTCTCATTCCCCTAAAGGTCATGAATCATTTCCTTTTACATGAGTATGATCCCTTTAGCAAGACATTATATGATAGAGTCACACAAAAATCTTAGAGTCCCGGATTGAGATCTTTTATCCATTCATGACCCCAGGTACTATCCGACATCGACGTGACCATGTCCTCCAAGCATCGATCCTCTACATAGAAGGTGAATTCTGGATGATTCGCAGTATCCTCCATGGACCTAGTAGTGATCCTCATCGATGTATCATGATCTTTTCAACTCAATAATGTGTCTCCCGTAATTAGTGCATCTATCCATCATATCCTTGTCACTCAAGAGTGTGTCTCCCATAATGAGTGTAACCACCTCTCGTGACCCTTCCCGACGAAAAATACTTATTGGACAGACATCATCAGAGCTATAAGACTCATGGAGTGTGTTCTCTATGAACAAGTGCTTCATGGAATCTTCGAAATGCACCCTTGGCTGGGGGTATAGAGTTGTGTGACTTGTCTATAAACTACGGGTTTGGGTTTTGAGTATATCTGGTTTTTTCTATATGACCTGTAGACATATACTATGTATATCTGATTGTACCTTTACTTTTTTTACTACTTTGTGGTTTTAAGGGTCCTCTACTGAGTATTGTTAAACTCACCCACGCACGGGCTTTTCCCACACAAGTCGTGCCTTGTTCAGACGAGCATCATTTTAACAGAGTCCAATTTGAACTAGGATAGGACCAAGATTTCTGAGTTCCCTACAGGTTGAAAAATTCTTACGGCTACAAGCGGTAGTCCCAGTACCTTCGGTGTCTAAAGGATGGACCTTTTGTTTTCAGACATTTGTTTTGGTGGGCTTGTATTCTGGCCCAATTTATATTCATTACATTACCTTATATTGTACTATATTGGTTGGGAGTATTTGTATGCATGTATTTTTGTTCTGTAGTGTTTTTACAATTCAGAATTTGCGGGCTTGGATATGTGGTCATGTGTACAGGTACATAGAAAATTCCACAAATGATTTTTAATATTCATAATCAGTGCTAGTCACCAGCCACTGGCCTATTGGAGGCGGGCTTGGGGAGTCACGGTGGTGGCCCCACTGGGACGGGTCGTGACAGAGTGGTATTAGAGGAGTCAGTTCTACCACAAAACACAGGACTTTGATCATTATTTTATGTGTAGCAATAGTGTTAAGAGTATTGTGTGTGGTTTTCAGTCCATGGAGTCCGGTGCTGGTGCGGCGACCGACGTATCCATAAACCAAGACCCTGACTTCTGATTTCCAAATCAATGCACGAAAACACTGATTGTGAGTGTGTTTTCTAGATTATTCTTTGTGAACTCTTTGAGTCAACTCACAAGGTATAACTTATTGATTGTGGTGCACCTGTTCTTTATCAGGATGTCACTGCATAGATAGACAACTGGGGTTCCTAATATAGTACACGATGATGGACCACCGAGGTAGAGGTAGAGAGTGGAGTAGATAGACCTGCCATGTGTAGGACAAGGCAGTTGAGTAGGGAGAGATTTGGGTGGTGGCAGATGTTTCGTCTTACATTCACCACCACCCCTAGGAGGCCCGCACCAAGCTTAGAGAGCTGGAGGACAAGGATGGGGACAACTGCATGCAATCGAGTTATACGACCCAGGGGCTCCAGGGATGATTCTTGTTATTATCTATATATTTTCTACCATATATTCCATACTTATAGACATAGATGTCTGTCATTCCTTCATAGCCACGTGTCTTGTAAGAAACCTCTAGATTCCAGTAAAACCGTTGACTTGATCCCTGTGATTGGAGACACCTACGGGAGGAGACATGACGATCACACACCTTTGAAGACATTTTGATATTACCCTTGGTGGTGAGAGTTTTAGTTTTAATCTATTCCTGGTAGTGTCGAGTCCTAACGAAATCATTCTCAGTATGGATTTGTTATCTTCGGTCTATGCCCAGATTGACTATTTTAGGCGAAGAGTGTGGTGTGTCTGCTGTGATGAAATGGGGATTTCCTTTGTCAGAGAATGGGAAACCCTGGAAGCAGAGAATGAGATTATGCATAGGAGGGTGCATTCAATTTCTCATGAGTTGGATAGCCATGCCCTTAGAGTAGTTGATGTTGTGAGCTCCCATTTCCCATCTTTAGAGGTAGAGTATGAGGATGTATATCCCGAAGATGTACAAGGATTACCTCACCACCGGGAAATCGAAATCTACGGAGACTTACACCCAGGGAGGGCACCGATTTCCTCATCATCATATCGGATGTCTCCCGTAGAGCTTCGTGAGCTAAGGGTGCAGTTAGAGGATTTTTATAGAAAGGGTTTTGTGAGACCTAGCATTTCACCCAGGGCGGCCCCTGTCTTGTTGGCCAAGAAGGAAGACAGGAGTCTAAGGTTTTTCATGGATTACCGATGCATAAACTAGGTGACAGTGAAGAAAAAATAATCCACCACAAATAATTGATTACATCTTTGATAAGCTGAGAGAGGAACAATGGTTCTTGAAGGTTGACCTTAAATCATGTTTTCACCAGTTACGAGTACGGGACGAGGATATACTGAATACAGCCTTCAAATTCCACTATAGTCACTATGAGTATATGGTGATGCCTTTCGGCATGAATAATTCCGCTGCATTTTTCATGGGACTAATAAACATGATCCTCCTACCGTACATGGACCATATTGTAGTGGTCTTCATCGATGACATCCTTGGGTACTTGGTGTGAGAAGAGGAGCATGCGAGACACCATCAGACGGTTCTAGACGTACTTCGGGAGCACCGGATTTATGTGAATCTCTCAAAGTGCCAGTTATGAATTCAAGAGGTCCACTTTATACAACATGTCATCTCAGCAGATGATGTAGCAGTAGACACCACCATGGAGGAGGATGTGTTAGCATGGGAGCCACCTCAGAGCGTGACGGAGGTGCGAAGCTTCCGTGGATTGGAAGGATATCACCGGATATTCATTCCTGACTTCTCTCGGATATATGCACCGATGAAAGCCTTGACCAAGAAGGGGAGAACCTTCATAAGGAAGGAGGATTTCCAGTATGCTTTCTAGCAGTGGATACAGTGTTTGAAGAGTGCCCCGTTCTTGATATTTACGGAGGAGGGTGTCGAGTACATAGTTTACTCTGATGCATCCCGGACCGTGCTCGGCTGTGTCCTGAGGCAGAAGTCAGACATTATTGATTATGGTTCACACCATCTTAGGACACATGGGCATAACTATGCGACCCATGATCTCGAGTTGTCTCATGTAGTATTCGCATTGAAGATGTGGTGACACTACCTTATGGGTGAGCGGTTTATCATCTACTCTAACCACAAGAGCCTTAGGTGCATATTTTCGCAAGAAAAATATGAATTTGAGACAAAGGTGTTCGCTAGAGTTATTCTAGGAAAATTATTTATTGATCACTTATACTCCTGGGAAGGGGAAAAGGTGGGGGATGATCTGAGTAGAAGATCGAGTTCATAGTTGTTTAGTGAGGCGAGAGTGTAGTTAGCCACATTGCAGTTTTCCTTCATGGATTGGGAAGATGCATCCTACCTACAATTGATGGTAGTAGCCCCTCCACTCTTACAGCGGGTTAGGGAGTCGTATCTAGGAGATGTCGACTGTGTGGCATAACATTCATGGTTATCCACAGGACATGCTCCAGATGGATATTCACATGGTGGGGAGCACATAATTATATTCAGATGATGCACTGTTATACCAGTGGAATTTTAGGAGGAGGCCCTGATGGAGATTCATACGTCCCCCTTGGAAGTACATCCTAGAGTGTAAAAGATGTTCCAAGATCTCCGATGACAGTTTTGGTGGTCATGTATGAAGAAGGAAATAGCAGAGTTCGTTTCTCGATGCCTTAAATGCCAGAAGGTGAAGGATGAGCACAAGGATCCACCGGGATTATCTCACCCCTAGATGATCCAGAGTGGAAGTGGGGTGTAATATCAATGGACTTCATGACAGAGATACCACAGACATATAAGGGGCATGATTCCATCTGGGTGATCCTTGACTGACTCACCATGTCGGACCACTTCCTATCAATCAGGGAGAAGAGTTCCATAGAGGGCTTGGGACACCTCTACATGCAAGAGATAGTTTGGATTCAGGGAGTCCCCTGGACAATAGTCTCAGACCGAGATGCATGTTTCACATCCTGGCTCTGGAAGGGATTGCAGGAGGCTTTGGGAATCAGCTACGCTGGAGCACAACATTCCATCCCCAGAATGATGGTCATACGAAGAAGACCATTCACGTTATGGAGGATATGTTGCGAGCATGTGCATTGGACATTGGTCACAGTTGAGAGGACGACCTAACACTGGTGAGGTTTAAGTACAACAATAGATACCACTCCACCATTGGTATGGAACTGTTTGAGGCCTTGTATGGGAGACCATGCCAGTCACCGCTTTGCTAGACTGACCACAGAGAGTTTGCACTCAGGGGTCCAGAGTTTGTGTGTGCTACCACAGAGAACTTTCAGGTTATCCGGGAGCGGATAAAGACTGCACAAAGACAGAAGTAGTCTTATGCAGATAAATGATGAAGACCTCTAGAATTTGAATAGCGATACCACGTCTTTCTTCGGGTCTCACCACGATGATGGTTACATAGATTTGGCCAAGGTGGCAAGCAATCTCCGAGGTTTATCGGACAATTTCAGATAATGTACAGAGTTGGAGAGGTAGCCTACCACCAAGCTCTGCTACCACAACTGCATCAGGTACATGATTTCTTCTTCATTTTACAACTGAGGAGGTACGTGCATGACCCATCGCACGTTATCGACTAGGGAAAGCTGGAAAGTTAGGATGGAGTGACCTTAGATGATTAACCAGTGGAGATCGAGGAGTGGCAGGAAATGATTTTTTGTGGGCGAACGATTCCCCTGGTTCGCGTTCGTTGGCAGTATAGGAATCTTCAGGAGAACACATGGAAGTGGGATGCTCAGATCCATTCCCAATACCCTCATATTTTTGAGTAGTTTTGTTTTGGATTTTGGTGACGTATATCCCCAAGTTGGGGAGAATTTAATGTCTCGAATTTTCCACGTATTATTTTTAAATATTATATGGAATTATTTCTAGACCAGGCACGAAAACGGAACATTATATTGACGCCCAGTGAGCCCGAAATGGTGGTCTGAACATTTATTTATGTTTTGTGAGTCGGCACTTGTGCGTGGTAGTGGAAGTTTCCATACAGATTCCTTTATTAAAAATCTGAGGGAACCATTGCGTCCAGGGGGACGAATTTACCTAATAACAAGTCTATCCTCGACCGGCGTTGGTCAGGATAAAAAGTTAATTTTTGGACATTTTATGTAAAATAAAATAAATTGTTTTGCAAGTTTATATTATTTCTTTTATGGAAACATCCACTGTAGTGCGGAAACAGGGAAACGGGTTGCTTAATAATGTCTTGTCATAATGACTGATGAATGGAATGTTGGACTCATTAATACCGTAGAGAATTTTGGAATTTCAAATATGTTTCAATTTTTATTTGGATAATCGAATGTCGATCGTTGGAGAAGGATTGAGAGAATCTCTAGAGAAAACTCTCGGGAATGTACGATGATGGATCAAAGCAGCGAATTGTTGTTCTAACAAGGTTGGAGGATCTCGAAGATGGCGGTAGTACAACCTCTTCATAGGAGATCGATCCCTTATTGATGTAGTGGTTTGTTATTTAATTTTTTTTATTTTCCCTGCTTTTGATTTAAATGACAAATGCAGATCAACCATGAAAAAGTTGATCCGAGAATTCGTACATTCTTGCGGGAGGGATTTATTTGGGATGACTAGGGGAAATTGATCCATGTTTATTTTGGTGTTGATTTTATGCTCCGTTTAGGCCTATTAACGGGAGCGGATCAACGTCGTGATGAATGAAGACAAAGGTTCATTCCTATTTTTGTTTGATTGATTTTCCTTATCCCATTTTCTTCTCGCACATTTTTCGCGTTCTTCACAGGGTGATGAACAATAGATTTTTGGGCATCTGTTCTGTGACGCAATGATCCCAAATTGAATAATTGACACCCCAACGACCTATTGGAGGTGCGATGACGATAGAGGACGACGAATCAGACCAGATTTGGAAGGGCCGATCAGGGAGCGTTCTTCACACGGATGGATCGTTGTATGTTTTTGGAGCAGATCAGTGGTCCAAAAACAACAAAATCAGATTTGCGATTTCGAGGAGACCAAAACCTGGGAGTTTCATAGAGATCAGATGACCGGATCGATGAACAGAGCATCACCAAAGGCATGACGGTAGAGCTCCACATTAATCGAATTTTCCAAAATACATGGCGTGTACTTTTGAAGATCACACAATGTAGTACTTGCTGTAGTATCTAGGGTTTCATTGGTCAGAGAGGAATCACAAGTCATGTGACTCTGGTCACATGGTATGTTAGACATTCCCTGAGGATCGGCGTGTATTTGGGTAAGCACGCGGACAAGTGTTGGCCTACATGGCTTCAGGTGACACGAAGTGTACAACATGGCAGAGGCGGCTATGAGGAACTCTGCATGTATCTAGGGGTAAACAAACATGGGATGGAGTACACGATTGTGTACTCGATCACATGGCCAAGAAAGGCCAGTATCAAGGGCCACCCTGTGTACTTATTACATGGGTTGGAGTACACGGGTTGATGACCGTGTACGGGTGCATGGCTAGCATACACGGAGCCAACCCACGTCACTCGGACACGGTGTGTACACCATATTACATGTTGTGTACTCATTTTTTCTTCACAACCAGCATTATGAAAAGGGCCATTGTAAATGGGTAGTACACGGGGTCAGACTACACAGTGTGTAACTTTTCTACACGTCGTGTACTTTTTTGGAAAACGGCATGGTCCTCTTGTTCACCGCATATTGGAAATATTTTGATTGGGTTAGTTTCCCTTATTATTGTCCCACTGACGGTCACGCATCATTTTCTTTAATAGGCGTATGATCCCTTCAGCAGAATTTTCTATGATAGAGTCGGAAATCCATCCGAGAGTCCCGGATCGAGATCCCCTATCCATTATTTACCTTAGGTAGAGTCCAGAATCGATGTGACCAACTCCAGCAGTCGTCGATCCTCTACCTAGAATATGAATTTTGGATGATTCGTGGTATCCTCCATGGCCCTGGCAGGGATCCTAATCTATGTATCATGATCTTTTCAACTCAATAGTGTGTCTCCTTTAATGAGTACATAAATCTACCATAACCTTCTCAGTCAATAGTGTGTCTCCTATAATGAGTGTAACTACCTCTCTTGATGCTTCTCAATGAACATTACATATCGGACAAACGACATCAGAGCTATAAGACATGTGGGATGTTTTTTCCTATAATGAGTGCTTCATGGAATCTTCGAACTGAACCCCTAGCTGGGGGTATGCAGTTTTTTGACTTTTCTCTGGACTACAGGTTTGGGTTTTGAGTATATTGGGTTTGTGATATATGTTCTGTAGATATATATTGTGCATAGCTAACTGTAAATTTACATTGTGTACAACATTGTGGTTTTCGGGGTTCTCTACTGAGTATTGTTATACTCACCCCTGCACAGACTTTTCCTACACGTGTCAGGCCTTCTGCAGACGAGCAGCCTTTTGACAGAGTCCAGGGTAGACTAGGACATGATCGAGCTTTCGGAGTTCCCTACAGGACAAGGCGTTCGTATGGCTATGATAGGTAGTCCCAGTACCATTTGTGTTTACAGGTTTCACTTAGCAGTTTTTAGACTTTTGTTTTGGTGGTCTTGTATTCTGGCCCAGTTTACTTTCAGTACATTTCTTTTCATCGTACTCTGTTGTTTGGGATCCGTTGTATGCATGCATTTTGTTTTTTTTTTGTGTTTTCAAATTTCATAATTTTCGGGCTTCAAGATGTGTGCGTGTGTACAAGTACATAGGAAATTCCTCCCCTGATTAGCAATATGCCTACTCGGTGCTAGTCATGAGCCGCTGGCCTATTGGAGGCAGGCTTGGGGAGTCACGGCATGGGCCCCACTAGGACGGGCCGTGACAGAACATTTCTCACACTAATGGATGTGATTTACCATGAATTAAATGATATTTATATCTTATCATCCCATAAATAATTTAATATTATGTGGAATATATCATGAATGGATGGTGGAGTGTATTTTTCCACAAAAACAAATTATAATTATATGACATGGGTGATGATATTAAAGATTTGACCTTTGATATTTAATCTCATCCAGAGTAAGAAGTGAACTTTTTTCCAACCTGATAGTAAAAGTATTAGTGTTTCAAGGGTTGATTAAGTATAATATGTAACTATGGAGTTGAAAAAAGTCATGATATATGAAAAAAATGATTGTATGTGTAGTCATTCATTCATTTATCAAATATCTTCTGTTATTTATGCAATCATTCATTATCATGTCTATTTTTTGTCTCTAATTTGTATCTGTTATAACTTGTAATTATTTTTCTATATATATTTTAAAAAATATATGTTCTAATTTTAATTTTAATTTATTAAATTATTTTAAATACAAGGAGAAATTATTTCACTAATCTCAGTCGACTCTCAGTAAACGTTCTCTAGACCATACTGACATATGATGATGAATTAGTACCACTCAATATATCATTTGGGACACACTACTCTTCCCCCCTACATCATCTCTCACACCCTCCATTGTGTCATCTTCTAGAACACCCTCGATCAGTATCCCATCATTAGATCATCGAATTCCTACCTTTCAATAGGATTAGTTGTGAGGGATCATTTATTCAATAATGTTTCTTACTTGGGATATTGTTGGATGATAGTTATAGTTAAAAGTTATAATATGAATAATGTTATTGCACCTTTTTTTATAGTACTAACCGTTCTTTCAAAAAACAAGGAAAAAATTCTATCACATAGTAATACACGAAATGTTATTATATTTGGAATCTAAACAGATGATAGTTTTTCTCCCATTGCAATGATATAGTGTCCCTATGAATGATGATTGTAGGATTATATATCAATTTTATAGGGAAAACTATTTGAAGAGCTTGTTACTTTTTCGATTAATTTTTTTCATTGGAGGCATCTCCCTTAATCGTGGGAAAAATAATGTTTTTTTCCTAGATAGAGGTTATATTAACAAATTAAAGATTTATATAATGTCATTATTTTATTGAATTCTATTATTTAAAAAATTATTCTAATTATATGAATGTTTTTAAAAGAACGTGTTGTTGATCATATAGAAAAAATGTGGAAATTGTGATTTTTTTGTATGAAATATGTGGATTTTAAATTTAGACAACAAAAAAAATTAAAAAATACATCATTGAGATACTTGCAATTTTATGATGAGGTTCCCTAATGGGAACCTAGAGATAAATGGATGGTTTTGGTTGAGATCCATCGTCATGAGAAGCAAGTGTTTTTTTAACTATACATTAATAATTAATTTCATTTACCATTTATACATTAATTTGTTAAGTATATAAAATAGTATAAATTACTATTAAATTGATTTTTATTTCTTATAGATTGTTTTAAGAAAGAATGCATCGAGACATTCTATGAAAATCAACCCTCACAATGTCGGTTAAGATAATTTTTTCAGTCACTGATCAAATCTTGTAATATTTTCATTAGATTAAATATTTATTAGACAATATGATTTTTTTCAAATATTTAATTTTTTATTTATATTTCTTTAATTCATCCACATAATTTAGGGCACCCATTCTCCAGAACATAAATATGGTTAAATTTGCATACAAAATATGGTGGGAGATACATTAATGAGCATGTCAATGATGTAAGGGTGTGAATTAATTTGAATTTTTAATAACTTTTTGTCCATTATAAATATGTTCGTATTTATTAATTCAAATATGAGTAATATTTTATTTATAGATAAAAATTAAAGAACCATGGCATGTCAATTCTACATAGTCCCACCTAGGATGACCTAGTTGGTTGTGTCCATTGGAAGGATTATCTTGGTCGAGTGGATGAGATAGGTTTGGGACCATTACCATTTGAAGCCATTTGTGGGCCATCAAGAATTACATCTGTAACTACTCTTGGATTTAGTCACTCTCTATCTCAATATTCTAAAATAGAGTTTATTTCTCTGAAAAATATAATTCAAGAAAGTGGGCTTCTTATATCCGCATTGAATAATGCATTGATTGATATATATTAGAATATGACTGGATGTATCATTGGTGATATTGCATCGATGACTGGTGGTGAGAAAGAAAATAAAAAAAACATTAAAACCATTTATTTCATCAAAATTTATTGTATTTTATTTTAAATACAAATATACAACAATTTTTATTTATTAATTAAAATTTCATTCATGAGTCACTAAAAATAAGTGCATAAGTAGATTGAGAGGGTGTCAAACAATGCTCTTTGGGTACAAATCAGTTTTCTACATAGAGGTTGATATTTTTATAATAAAGTAATGTTTTATATGTGATTTTAATGAATAATATATGTGATCTTGTTGGGTTTGAGTTACGCATATAATGTTTTATTCTTATATCAATATCTAACATATTTTATTCATATTATATAGTTATAATACTATAATTTAGGTTATAGATTTGGGAACTCTCTCCTCTTCATGTAATTATTTGATAAAAATGATTTTCCTCATGGGGTGGATATCATGGATTGTCATAATATTGAAATTGAATTAGATGTAATGAAATTGATGAAATTTGGTGGGTCTCATGTTTTAATTTATTTTCATTTTTATTTATTATGTGATTGATATGTGAAACTTCAATTGGTGAAAATAATTGATTTTTTTGACTTCTATGTATCATTTCTCTGATTTTTTTCCATTTTCACCGCTCAAAAATTTTAAATAACATAAATATTGAAATAAACCAATTCTCTGGGAAAATGGGATCGATGTGAATGACGTTTTTATAATAGGGAATATGTGAATTTCTTAATACTTGTATATATTTTTAGTTATTGAATTTCTTTTTGTTGATTCTTTGATCATGTGGATATTCTATAAGTTGTTAAAAAATATTTCTATGGGATTTTGTGGATATATTGGTAATAATGTTTTTGGTATTAGGACTATGTTGGATAGCATGAGATTAATTGTGTATTGATTTTATGTTCATCAATAATTCTCAGAATGTTAGTGAGGTATGGGGTAGTGGGTGATATAAAAATGAAATTGTTAGCACAGTATGATATAATCGAGTATTTATAGTTATACATTGGGGATGTATAAAACTATCCCAATCTAAAAATTGGTAATATATACATTCTCGGGGGATAATGACATTTCTAGTATTAATTGGTTCTTATTGTATTTAACCTGTGGTAGTGGAATATAAATGTAAAAAATAAATTTCATATGAGTTTGCATAACATGACTTTATATTCAATAACTCCCTATAGTTTTAAGGTGCATTTTTATTTTTTTTAATTTTAGGATTTACTCCTACTATGGGTCTTCATATTATATACTATCATTTTTTAAGAAGAATATAGTAGATGTTTAAACCGCTGCTAAATATGACATAAAGCTGGTTGTGGCTGTTTAAACTGCCACTATATAATTTTGTTTTTTTGTGATGGTTTAAACCACATAATATATATTTATATTATTAGTTAGAGATTTATTTATCATTTTTTTGTGGAATTCTACGAGAAATATATTGAAGATATAGAAGCGGTTTCAACATCGACTAAATCCTCGCCATTTTTTAGCAGGAAAACCACTACTAAAATGAAAAAATCACTATTGAATATATATTCTATGACTGTTACCAAATTCCCAATCGAAATGAAAGTTAATGATTCTTGTTTTATGCCAACAACAAAATTAGAGGCATCTTTTTTTTTGAAACAATCATAGATACATTTATCAGCGGTTTAATCCACTATCAAATAAAAAATAGAAAACATGTGTTTTTTTAACAGATGCTGGTGGTTGATAACGTCAAAATCAAAAATTTTATTTACTTTTCTAAATATAGGTAAAAATTTTTGGGTTATATTTAAATAACATTACATATAATTGTTTCTCATTGGGAGGTATCATGACTTTGATCAATACAACCCTTAGTTGTTCGTCAGTTCCAATGTTTACCAATTTCATCCCATTAATGGAGGTAAATAAGCTAAATTCAATGTAATTAAGGGATTAACCAAATCCTCATCATGAGAAGCATGATTAGTATATGGAATACATTACTCATAGACAATTGGATACTACAGTGTGGAATTTTCTTCCTGGGTAAGGGTGGAATCATCAAATATACACACAATTACAACTAATTATATAATGAAAATGATAATATATATCGATTTTCATATTCCATGGGTTCTATTCCATATTATTTATCCCTTCATATATAATAAATATATCTTACTCAACTTCTAATGGTTTTTTGTTCTCTCTTGTATATTTGATTGAGATGCACATCATAATCAATATATTGGACTATAATAATTGTTGTATGAATGGTTTCCTAGGCATTAGATGTATTTTACAATCTTTGGAGAAAGAATTAAACATAATTTAGTATTTATTTGGGGAAAAAATTTATATTTTTAATACGGTTTAGTGTTTTTTACTCCCTATTCACTAATTGAATAAACACAATATCACTTTAATTCATCCCTTGGATATTTCTTGTTAAGTGTCCGACCATTTTAAATATTTACATGCTTATAATTTTTGATCTAGTGTCACATAAAATAAAAAATATAGTAATTATTAACATATTTTCTATATTTTGATGAGTTATAGGGAGATTCATACTCATAGAGAACTCTTATATGACCATTGAAGGTGTTTCAAATGACCTGGTAAAAAAATGAATGTGAAATTTTAAGCAAATAGAGTCATTTTCATAAGTGTATTTTGTGGAAAAGTTTATTCTTCTATAAGAACATGAATTCAATAATAAAACCCAAATCACTAAACTAAGGAATTAATATCCTTATTCCATGGATCTTATATTCTATTATTCTTTTTCAGTTTATTGTTAATTCGAATGATTCCTGACCGAACTCCAGGAAACACATCTTATCAAGTGTCCATGTTAGGATATAATGGATCTCATAGAACATTTCAACCATCACGGATTGACCTTAAACACAAAGTCACAGATGTCGAAAATGTTCTATTTGATTAATATCAATAATCCTCCAAATAAATGGATATGATGTTCTGGAATTCCATATGGTTGACATCATCTGGATGATTGAAATTCACAGTGACCACTTGGGTATCAATATTTGGAGGGTTTCACTAAAGAAAAAGGATAGATTAATTAAGATTGATTTATAATAGGTTTGGATAATGGATTGAAATCCAAGGCATAGTATTGTTAAGGTTATTTAGCCTATCCAACATTTTATATATGGGACTTTGCTTACCCCCATTTAGTATATCATTAGCAGTAAAAATGGATGTCCCACTAGCTTTATTTAAGGTACCTAACCAGTATATTCCATTTTCTTATGGACATTTTTCCACTATGGTAGATAATAGGATAGCTGTGAATAGGAAAAATTATTAAAAAGGTTGATTCATCTTGGTGTATTAATAGAATATATAGCCATATAGTGTTTAAAATTATATTACATGGGAAATGACTATCCTATATTCTTTGAAGCATAAAAAACTTTTACATTTATTATACCTCAATAATTATACTTATAGAGGAAATGTTTTTCATTACATAGTAAACATTTTAGGAAATTTATAAATGTGAAAATTGGAATACTTCATCTCAATTCACAAGGGAGTGTCCCTCAAATCGAATTAAATATATGTACACAAACTCTATATCTTCATCCCATGAGTCCCCTATAGTCTAGAATGTCATTGAGCCTCCTTCATATATGGGGGATATGTATTCCATGAGAAACGACACTGGCTCCATATATTATGACCTTATATTCTCAAATATATATATCCAATAAATATTGTTGAATATTCATTACATACCATAATTGACTATGCTATACTCATTTATGAATAGTTTCTTCAGAAACCAGGATACATAAAAAATGGTTCATACCTATAGAATTTTATATACCACAATGTTTATGATACCTAGAACCTAATTAGTACATTTCATAAATAATAAATTAGTCATAACATAGGTAAAGGAACATAATATGGGGAAATATAAAATTCATAGTATGGGTAAACAAATAAGATATCAACCTAACATGAGTATAAGGGAATGAGAACATGATAATAATATTTAAAAATCATACCCTAAATATCATAGTCCATAAACATGTGTCATGGACTGAACTTGGGAATTACATTGTCATGAATCATAAATGAATAAAATAATTAAATACAGGGGATCATAACATTTTAATAAGATACAGATATGTGGAAAAAACATAAAAAGAAGAAATCTTATCTCATGGCCACCATCCAAGAAAATCATTATAAGTTAGTATCGGGCTAACCACACAAGATACTACATTTGTATTGGGATAATCTGTTATGTAAATTAATTTATTCATTGTATAACCTCATGTGTAAACTAATTTATTTTATTGGATTAAACTCTCATGGACAATCATGTTTTGGGATTTGGATAACCACCTATGTACCCATACTTTTCATTCACAAGATAACATTAATTATACGTTTCCTTTTCATTATAGGGATAAAATCATGTGTACCATTTGGTCTCATAGTAAATTTACAATTACCCACAACAATTATGGAGATATAGAGGACACCCATCTCATAATACATACTAGTTCTTTCAGAATAACATGAAAAACATATTATATTGGTTCTTGTTAGAAGAAATGTTTTTCTTAAATGTTTCATTATTGTATAATCCATGGGAATGAAATGGGTTTCATTAAAAAAGTAATCATAATAATTACTCATCTAGATAAAGAATATTTATTCATTTATTGGATTATATAACCATTAAAACATAAGAAACAACATAGGATGTCATGTTAGATAAGGAATTTTTTTAATGATCATGTGACATATTTTTTAAGGTAAATATCATTTTAATTTGGAAATTACATATTTAAAATAAAAGAAATAAAATCATGCAAGTAAATATATTCTCTAAAAATAACCATGGAGACATGATAGAGATGATTTATTCCAACATATTCTATGATGAAAAAAAAAGAAATTTGATGCTATATACTTTAAAATGAATGTTTATTTTATAATTGCTGAAAAAAGAAGTAAAAAGATCTGTATTCCAAAAACAACATGAAGATTATTTTTAATCAATTTAATAAAAGGTAATTTTTTCTAAATTACATTAAAAAATCATTGGATAATAATAAAATATTTAATTAAAACATTTTTAGAAAACATCTTCATGGAATAAATGGTTTTCTTCAAAATTGGGAAATAAAGCATACATATTTTTAAAAATTGTGGGATTCATTATCCCTTTAAAAAATTAATATAAAATGAAAAATTATACTCCATTAAGAAACAATATTATAATACAAGTCGTGATATTAATGAATATTATATTATAATATATAATCATTTAAATCATAATCTTAAACGATCCCCACAAACAATGAGATTGTATAATAAAACCCACACAACTTTTGTAAATTTTGATACGTAATACACATAAATAAAAGAACCATATATTGATATTTAAATACCAATTAAATTTATAAAAATATTAATAAAATCAGAAAACAATTAACATATACTCCACATTATAAATAGGTGGTAAATAAGGAATGTTCCACATAGAAACATTTGAGACAAAAATCACATACCATATTGGTAAATTCAAAATAGTATGAACCGTGATAGAATAAAATTAAATGAAACATTAAATATATAGAAAATAAATAGATCTATCATATAATATTTAAAAATTATCATATATACACCATAGAAAAAAATATTGTTTCATAACATAACATATGTCCCAGAGAAGAATATTTTGAATCAAGAATTCCTTAGAAGAAGTCCAGACATTCATCATTCATGTACATAAATCCATTATAATAATAATTGGTTTATAATAATTATATTTTATATAAATAATCATATATATGTTATACCATATTTTATTTAGTTATAACAATTTATCTTCAATCTATTAATAATCCCTTGTTAAATTAATGTTTTTGGTAGTATCTATAGGATTTTTTGTGATTGTTTTGTTTTGGTGGTTCTTGTCCATTTATTTTGATCATGATTACATAATCTCAATAATGATAACCAAGATAAAATTTTATATATATATATTCATTATATATATATTGTAATACATAAAATATATTGATATAAAATGAAAAACAATGTTCATGGATATGGTAGGTCATACATACACAATAACAATGTTTCCATTTCCTTGAAGAAGAAAAGGAATATGTTTTGACTAATATATCACATTTACATAAACATTTATAAGTCATATTTATCATATATTGTTATTGATGATATCCTTAGTACTATAAATGTCCAATAACTGGAAAAAATATCTAATGGATTTGGGGAGGTGGTTTTCCCCATGTACATACGAGCATTTTAATTATTTTCCAATGCATTAGTACGAAATAAGATACAAATGATATTATAATTACATAATTTTAATTATGTCATAAATATCACATATTTATGTTAATTAGACATTAATATACTTCTATTATTGGTTGTGATCAAAAATAAATTACATTGATTGGCGAGGCGGTAATCCAACGTACACACGATCGATGGGTTTTTCCCATCTGATGGAGGTTGAGATGTATATAGTTTATTAAACGAATATAATAACATATATTTATATGTGATATATTTATTTTTGTTATATTATTTTAATTTAAGAATATTAAAATTAGAAGTAAGATGATATAAATTAAAAAAACACAGCTAATAATGTTACCTCATTTTCAGAAAATATCATTAGGTTAACACAAAATGCACGATATAAATGTTTCATATAAATAAAAATTATTATTAGAAATGAGTTGATAATTAAATATTTTATTTGGGTAGGTATTATCTAAAAAAGTCTTTGAGTTTGAGAAGTTGAGTGTAATGGGGAGTACATTAATAATTGGGGGAGTTGGTACACATCAATTTATTGAAATGTAAAAGTACTACTCGTGTTTTGAAGATTCGAAAAAAGACCCTCAAATGGATAATTATTGAAATATATATGATATTAGGTCATTATATTTACATCTTATAAGATTATTACATTATTTTATATTATTTTAACCAATGTATTTTTTAGATTAACCCCCAGTAAACAGGGTTTAACCTTTACAATGGTAATCACATTTTACTATTTTTAATATTTATTATAAAAAATATTTTGTATAGTTCATTATATAATTTTATATATTTTGATACCTAATAATAAATCCTTTATTACATAATAAATTACTTTAATTTGTAGAATATAATTTTAAATTAAATGAGAATACCTGATAAAAAAGCAACATTCCATATAGAAAAGACTCTAATGTATAATGAAATCATATTAAAATTCATTTTTTAACATCATTATGAAGACATAAATTAATTATTTATATAAAATAATGGACTTTTTTTTCTTTTTAAATCATTTTATTCTGATATATAGCTCTGTATATTATTTAAAAGATAAAAAAATTTCAAAAAATATAATTGTTTTTAGTATTCATTAAAATTTTATGACATTGAAATAAATCCAAAATATTCATCATAAAGTAATTTATACATGATTATTACACATATATTATTCATTCAATAAAATAAAAATACAAATAAATTTAATAAAAAAATTCCCATAAAAAATATTAACAAATATTTTTAGAAAAAATAATTTTTAACGCATATAACAAATTAAAAAATATAGCTTAATTAATTATTTATCTATTTAAATTAATTATAAAAATAGTATACATAATATTAATAATTAAATAATTCATTTTTGTTCTTCAAATTTTAATGGATAGTCTATAATGGTCATGTTTATATAATAATATTAATAGTATATCATTGATCTTTAAAACTCGGTGTTGCATGTAACAAAACCTATTGTTGAAATAATATATCTTTGAATAAAAATATTTCATAATATCTATTGATGATATATTATTCACCCTTTAAAATGAATTAACCCCTAGAAATTTAGGCTCTCTGATATTAAAATCTGAGGATTCCTATGTCTCATAATATCCATGGGCTCCCATGTTGCTAATAAAAGTTGGTGGCTTCACCATAAAACATTTACATCATGAGTGTCCTTGTTTCTTATCACATTTTCAATATAATATAGAATCTCTATAGTTTTTTCATTATTGTAATTCTATGGGTTTTATGGTATGACCACTATGTTTAGTACATGTGGGGGATCAATGTGTACATCCTTCAGAGATAAACATTAAACAAATAATGGTGTCGAGGTAGGTTTATTGGGTGCACCATTGAATTTGAAACCTTAAGGAATGATAAAGAATATTCAATGAGATAATAATAATAGGCCTCTAAATTCTTTTCAATCATGTCCCTTAAACATCATTCTTGTTTAAATTCATAGAAAATTATTCTATCTTACTATAATCCCTAAATCGTGATGATGATTTTCAAAAACAAATTCTATAATCTCTATTCTACAAAGATATGTGGTTTAAAGGATATGATATTACAATTCTTTTATTTATATTACATCAGTCCCAACTGATTATTTTCTTTATCATCATACCATCATTTTTGAGTTCTACATTTCATTCCATATATGTCTTCATAATGAGCCATCTCATTTTCAGATGAAATCTATTGTTGAATGAATAATAAAATAGAAGTATCTATTGATCCAAACAACCATTGAAATCCATTTAAAATGTTTTCAACATATCATATAGGGTGAATATTATGGCCTTAATCTAACCATCTCCCTACAGATGATACATAGTGTAGAAAATAAATTCTAAATCATGATTTTGGTTATGTAATTTCTACAACATTGAGGTAATAACCATGGATACCGATCAGATACCATATAATGTGATTCTACATGATTCTTTAAAAAATCCAAATTATGTATCATATTAATATAACCCATAAGTAAATATTATATGATGGTAATGAAGTACACATACATCATATGGTGATCAACTATAACATATATATCATTTTTCCCTAAAGAAATTTTGGGGAGATTAATTATAAAAGCCATGTTGATGGTTTCACATTTATATTCTGGTATGGATAATGGTTTTAAAATTCCATAGACTATTGTCTCAATTCCATATATTTTAGATATACTAAGAACCATGATACAGACAATGAAATATCTCTCTTCATTTACTCAAATAATAAATACTAGTTCTAATATAAAAAACATTTTTACATATTTTAAGAATAGATATTTAGATCTATGAAATTAATATAATAGATCCTTCTTCAATTTTTGTTTTTATGGGACCCAAACAATTTTCCTACACTATTTTATTCCACAACAATCAAGGATAATATCTGGAACATTTTCACTATCTTCTCTAAAACTAAATCTTCTATATATACCTCTTTAATCATCACATGTATTGATGGATTAATAATTATCTATGAAATATATGATATCTCCATACCTTTATGTTTTTAGATCTTACCAATTAAAATAAATAAATATTGGATGTTTTTTTATTCACATCATAGATGAGCTACCATGATCCTCTGGATTCAAACCATCATCCACCATATTGGATTTTTAAGAGTTGTGATACATTAAATAGTTATAATCATTATTAATCTCCAACAATTTTCTCAAATAAATGTTCAATAATTTCTTTGTTAATAACTAATTTAATATAATATGATTATAATATATATCAAAACTTATAGTAATATGATAATTCAACCATATCATTAATGAAAAAATTACAACTTGAAACTCCAAATCAAGATATCAGTAATTTTTCTAAGGAAACATGAATTTCTTTAGTTATAAATTATAACCATGTCATTCTTCATCAGAACAAATCAATGAAATGTCTGTGATACATCACTGTAGATTAAAATCCCTTATCAACTTCATATTAAGGTAATAAAATGATTATTAACTAACATTATCTTTTAGTACCTTGATTTTTTCAACACGTTTATCTTTCATGTGGATCTGGTAACCCATTTGAGATAACATAGTTAATGGATTATGTATTCATGATAAATTAACTATAAATTTTCATTAATGTTATACCAAACCATGAATTCTATAGATCTAATTTATAGTGATTGGTATAGGAAACAGTCAATATCCTTTATGTTTTATAGATCAAAAAATATACATTAATTTATGATTTTATAATCCTATGTGATACTTTGGGTATCCAAAATTCACACCTAGTAAATTATTAATTCATATTATTCACTAATAGGGTCTTTGGAAAATAGTCAAATGATATTACAACCCTTCATTTTTCATTTAATATAAAATAATCTAATCTATAAATACTACCATAAATAGATCAAGGAAATATCTGATGAATCAATTAATTATATTCATAAATATATCTGGGGAATTAGTAAGAAGAATTTTATTCTGTTTAAACTCATATTTTCCTTACCTTGTATTGAATTTTTTATATGTGTTTCATTATTTGTGACGTCAATTGATGATAAAAATTCTGAATGTCAATTTTAGAAAAGTATTGAGCTCCATGAAGAGGAACAAAAATGTCAAAAATATTGTGTGTATGATAATTATTTTTATTATAATAAATATAATTTTATTATAATCAATTATGAGTCACATAAATCCATATTTATTCTACAAAAAAAGTGCATGGTGAAACTTTTAGAAAAATTAAACCCTTTTAAACATTCTCTTGGGGTTGGTTCTCTTATACCAGTAACTATAATGGTTCTATTATATTGAGATCCATTTAAATAGGAGTATCTCCATGTATTAGTTCTCCTGAAAAAATAAAATCACAATACATCATACAACTAGGAAACCCTTATAGGAAGACTATTTAAAAATTCCTACCATTAAAAATACTATCAATTTTGAGATTCTTGATAACCATATGAGAAACATACCCATTATGAAATGGAATTAATTATCATAAAAGTTTATCAATTTCTATATAATTTTCATATTTATCATGGAATTTATAGATGTTAATATGATGTATTGTGAAATTAATTAGTACATTAGTTACGTAGAAATTAATGTGGGATTTATATAGGGAAATAAAATATAAGTACACTATAAAATCACAATCAAAAAGAGGGAGATTAAAAATACTTGTAGAAGCTCATTACCAGAAACATAAACTGGTGAATAATTAATGTGTTAGGATTAAATCATCATATTGTTAGATGTTTTTACTAAAAATTCAACATCTAATTAGTTTGGTGACATTATTATAAGTATTTAAAATTATTCTGACAAAAAAGAGTGTCTTGATCCATATTCAAAAAAATACATTTTCTATTTTTGGATATACGATAATTGTGCATTTCATCATATTATTATCATAACCCTCAGTAGAAATACATAACACATGGTATTTCCCGTTTTATATCATCCTATGTTGTTGTTGTCATTGGTCATCATCATTTTTATTTTGATTTGATCAATTTTGATAATAATTCATATACTCTATTCATTTTATTCACTATAGTGTGGTAGGGGAAATCCCTAGAGATGTCTATCAATTTTAATCATTCGATAACCTCATCACATCACATAAACATTTCTCTACCCAAAGACCTTAATTTCCACTTATAAAACATTTAATATTCCCCTTATGAATAATTTCTCCATATTTATTTCTACGCATTGAGTATAATGAAAATCTGATATTCTTTCCTCCACGGTTTTTAGTGGTTCACTAAATTCCATAATTTCTTTCATATCAAAACTGTGTGATTGATGGGTGATTGTAATCTTCATTTCCACATTTATTGAATAATGAATGATTCTATCATAGATACTGAAGTCCCTTATGGATTGCACCGTATGTAGAAATGGTTATAATCCATTGCTGAATTCACCATCATTACTTTTAAGTATGATGATATTTCTAGAAGCATACGTCACATGTCAGGTAATTGTTTTCTTATATATACCAAAAATTTAATCATCCTTATATTATATATCATAAAAGTCCTTAAACGTTTTTTTATGAATACAATGAATGTACATAGTTAAAAATAATATCTTGACCCTATAACACTAAATGGAATCAATTTCATCACATTCCCTTATATTTTGGATAAGTATCCGATATTTATCAATTTCACTTGCCAATATATACATAGGCAAAATGAAATTTTTATAATCCAAACATAGGACATTGAAAAATATATTTTCTGTGGTAATAATCTATTACTCAACAACTAGTGGATTAACCTAAACACTAGTATAAGGTGAATTCTTCATGATGAAGGACAAGTAAAAATATTTTCCCCTTGATTCATTATTTGAAATATCATAACGATTCACTGATTAAGAAAGTTGATTGATCATATAAGTTAGATTTTTTAGGAAATAACTGATAAAGTTTGGTTTCAAATGAGTATAATCAATTAATTATATATATCACATGCAGTAATAACAGGGTTTCTTATTTTTTTTCATCCACCGTCTAAATCCAAAAAAAATATAGTGTATGAAATAATCATTATCGTGGGTAATTATAATAACCTAAAGAATCAGTTATAGGAGGTCTAAATCATGATACCTTTTCCAATATATAGAACATTAAAATTAGTATATGTTGTAAGAGGTTGTTATTTAAATAAATCATGATCATTCATAATGATCTTCAGGATATCCACAAAATGTCAAATGGGAATGTCAAACTATGTCTGTAACATGAACCATTGTGTTTTCCCAGATGATGATCGAGCCTATGAAAAATGCACCCTTTTCAGATTTATTTCCCCATGGAACAAGTGTTTTGGAACAACATCCACATATAATATCCAAAAAGGGATTTAATTTATTGAAAAAAACTCTCTCTATACTTCAAAAAAATATATATTTTCAAATACATATAATTTTCCTTATAATTATCTATTTCCATATCACAAGGGATATCACTATTTTTTTCTAATCATAGTATCTCATTGTTAACTTATCACTTCATTGATGCAAAACAATACCGAACAAAAAATATCCAACATAGACATACCATATAAATATATTATTATTATTTACATAAATTAATTATCTGTTCCATAATCATTTAGGTATAATTCTGATTAAAACAGGTACACATAAATTAGTAGTTCATAGTTTAGCTACATCATCTCCCACCATGTAATTCAAAACTATAACCCTTTATAGAAATATAATACATAATAACTATCTTCGTTACCTGGGGAAATAAAATATAAACATGGTTATCTCATATTTTTAGCAATTCTTATCATGTGAGTTATCAAAATGACAAATGTGTAAGGGTATGATACTAGGAGAACAACACGTCAAAATAATACCCTTTGTATAATAAATTATAAACCTGGTCAAGAAAATAAATCATGGGAATTGAATATTCTTAAATCAAAATTGAATCAAAGTGCAAGATCCATGTGAGAAAAACATTGGAATTAGTAATTGATTTTTGGCGTATAGAAATGAATATATAATCTTATTTCAAGGATACTAATCAAGTCATTCCAAAAAAGTTAGTATTGGGAAAACTGCCATTGAACTTTTATTTGGAAATGGATAAAAATTCATTTACCATATTTTGGGCTTGGTATAACCTCACCATATTCCCTCTCATTCCAAGATTTGGATAATCTCCCATTCACCCTCTTGTTTTGGGCCATGAATCACCTCTCGATTAACGTTATTTTTTGTAATGGGATAACATCTCTTGTACCATTTCTCAAAAACTGGATTACATCACTTATACCCTTTGACATCATATAATACTAATCAATACCCACTGAATTATAATGATATATGCGTCCCAAAATCCCAAAATTCATTATTTTTTATGTAAAAATATCCTGGAACACTCATTGTATCATAATCTATAAATATAAATGCTTTTCTTTACCATTTATTTGTTGTATAACCCATTAGAATGGTAAAAGTTTCATAAACATTTTCTATCACAATCCAAACTCATACTAATAATGAATAAGTTTGAAATCATTTGATAATATCCCCATTACATTTTATGTGACATAAAAGGAAGTCATATTATAGGGAAAACACTTTTGAAAGATCACATGCAATATTTCAAGAGGAAAATGTCATTTATATTTTGAAATAATGTACATAAAATATAAATTTTTTCCAAAAAAATGAAAATAATTCTATGAAAATTTCATTTGAAATGTATAACTAAATATTAAAATCATTGAGTTTTCATGATGGTAAAAAATACTATTGATGTAAATCATGTGAAAATGATAATTCATTTCAATTTTTTTATTAATCTATATGTTCCTTCTTCATATAATAAAATTAAGATTACATTAAATCAATATTTATAAAAATAAATAATTATAAAATATAATTTATAAAATAATTTTATAATATTAAAATCGTTCTCTAATGAATTTTTATAAAATATGGATAAGGAATGAATGTTACTGTCGATCGAAATGAGAAATATGGACATTTTTTTATGAAGTCCTTCTTTTGGTCACTATTTTATATTATGAAATGAATATTAAAGGAAAACTTGTATTCAATATAACTAACCATAGGATAAGGAAATTGATGAGATTATTTATACTTACCTCATTATAGTTATTAATTGGAAGCATTATCATAAACAATCTAGATAAATAATGATATTCAATCATAAAACCCATAAAACTTTTGTAACTTTTGAATCAAAATACCCATAAAATATTGTATCATATATGGAAATGTATATCTATTTAATATTCATTATATTAATTATAAATTAAAATAATGTGATTTATTTACAAAAAATACAAAAAATATGTGGTGAATTAGTCATTAATCTCACAAAAATTGATGTCAGAAGAAATCCCCTTACGGTTTTGGTAAAAGTTGAATAAAAAACCCTATAAGTTAATAAACATAACTAAAACATTAAAAATAATGATAAAAAAATAGTTCATAATATTACAATTAAATGATTCTTTATATAATAAATACATAAGGATATAGGTTTAGTATATAACTTATGTCCTAAAGAGTATAATTTGAGACAAAAATATCTCACCTATTGTCTCTCCTTTCGTCACACACATTCTCAACTCAAGTTTAATAAATATATTTTTCTTATACATAGATTATAGACACAAAATAACATATATAATACCATATAGAATTTTTTTTAAATCATTTATAACCCAGATATTATCAATTCCTTTAAAAAGTCATGTTTTATTTAATAACAACATTATTTTTTATGAATGATTTTGAATGATAGTTTCATTATATTCAACATGATCATAATTCAATCATATAGTGAATGTTAAACATGATTTAAATTTCTTTTAAAATTATTATTTATTTGTTTATTTAATTACATTAATGTTATATGTAATATGGTAATGACACCATTGATGGAGACCATAGACCTTACATATAGATAAATATTGTTTCTATTTTCTTAATGAATAGAAAATAATAAAGATAGAAAATATATAACATTTAAAAAATAATTGGTATGTCAATAATATACATTAAATATATATTTTTATCATCCATGTGAAAATAAATTTAAAAACACATCACGTCTCTTCATAATGTCTGTAGTCCACACGAACACATGTGCAATGTTATCATTTTACAACAGATGGGTATGAAGGAAAATATATGTGATATTATAATAATAGAAGTATAATTATGTCATAATTTCATATAAATATGTTATATCCATAATTATATCAATTAATAATAGTCCAGGTCGTGATAATGTTCATATCTAAATAATAGATGATGACAAATTTTACATTTCCATCCTTGATAATTAAACACTAAATTTATTAAATGAAACGGAAATCTAGAATTTTTCTATATCATACGGATTTGGTAAACATTCTCTGGGAATTACCTTATATGATAAGTATTTTTCTATTGTTTGTCATAATATCATATTTGTTGAGGCGTTAGAGTCTATTTTATATAATTCATTTCAACTCATCTACGATTTTGGGACAATGTGAATGAGGTAATAGACCAGACTACTAATCTATCCACTGTATTTCTTCCTCAAGGAACTAGTCACTCATAGATAACTCCATATATCATTATAGTTACATAAGGGTAATAAGATATGGGACTAATTTTTCATGAACATTTTTTACACATAGTCACAAAATCTGTTCCTAGGAAATTTTATCATTGACTGTGTATGTATGTTCCTTCCACCAAGTGATTATTTTAGTAACACATTTATTATCTCATTTTATTAACATGGGGCCATCTGGGACCCAAAAATATAGAAATTTATAGCTAATATCTTAGTGAAATTTTCAACATTGATCCTCCTACCATGTGAAATATAAAGGTTATAAATTATTTTAATTGATGATGTAAGGTACATCGATGTATTGGAACAAAAACATGATCTTGGAATGTAAATTATAGCTTCGGAGTTCAAAACATTGAGTCACAGAAAGATGAAAAATATGAATGGTTTTTCCTTGGTTTACATGTTCTATTTATTATGTTGAAGCCCGTGACTTATAAATCTGGTAGTAGATGAGTTTGATTCACTCATTTATGATGTTACATCATTTTAGCATGTACCATACCTCCATATATCTATATAAAGACATGTATATTGTTGAAATAATTGATCAAATCACTATAGATTGTTTTAGAATAAATAATCCCCATAATGTTTTATGTATATAATGATTTAGAGCAGTTTAATTACAAATTTGTTAAGTAATATTGATCATGTACAGATAGAACCACGTAAAATACATTAGTTTACCACATGTGACTAAATAGGAAATCTTCAATACTAAAAGGAATATCATAAACACCATTATAAAAGAATTTTATTAAATAAGAATAATAAGTTGTAGATATTAAATAGTGTTAATTATAGGGCCATTTAAGCAATCTCCATGCTTATAAAAATTGCCCTAATGTATCCCTCCAATGTAATTATTATAAACCAATATAACATAAGAAAAAGTAAAAATATTTCAATATTTTCTACAGGCCTGGGATTTGCTATAGAATTAAAGTAATCAACTATACATTTTCAATTATCATAGAATCTGCAGGTATTACTCAAAATTGATACTTTATTAGGATATCTATGAAACAAAACATATCTCTACATATAGGTATGAACTCTAGTTGGCAGATCGACTAGTGGTTGTCGGACTTTTCCGAATGGATCCACCTCATGTTCCTCATTAGCCACATCACACTCTTATATAGTTACTTGTTTGATGAACAAAAGTAATTCTAGGTAGTTATTTATATTGAGGTGTTAGTGGCCTCATATGGTAGGATAAACCCATGGACATTTTTCCATCATAAGATCAGACAAATTTTTATTTAATTGTATTTCCCCAAGCATCTAATTTTTACATGGTGAAATTCCACATTAATGATATGGTGCAACACTAATTGGTTTTCAGAATAGGATTTTTAGATTCTATAGTGATAACCGTATGAATTAGTATGTGGGGATACCAGATATGTGGTGGAGAAAACCTTGTTAACTATTTTCCAATCTCGTGATGGTTGTTGAATATTCATGAGTAGGTAGTCTTTTGTCATTTATAGTAGTGGAACACAACCAATTTATTTTGTTTGAGGCATGCTCTATAATTTTAGGTGATAAATTACTTGATGGGGAAGTGAAATTTTGTATGTGGACATGTAATAACTTTTAAATGATTTTTTATAGGTCTTACCATATTCTATAATAACAATAAAATTGATAAGGAAGTTTTTAATCCTCTTTTTCATCTCAATCATCCATATAATACACACATGAAACTATTGAATAGTGTGGAGTGGCCTTACATTAATACAAGAATTCATATTTTAGAGTAATTATCTATCATATCCTACCATGTAACGAGGATATATCCTTATTTAGTCATGGGAGAGTCATCATCATATAAATATATGATAGATAGTTTTCAAACCATTATTAATGGTGGATGTCATCATCCCCCAAAAGATTGATCAAGACCTATTCCTCATTATAAGGAACTAAACCAAAACCTAAAAGCCTTATTATCTTACTGAAAATTTGGATTATAATTTGACTTATTGGGGGAGGTATTAATGAATGAAAACCCATAAAATTAATCTAAGATGTCCACATAATATTGGAATTTTTCAGTGGACCTGGTGACATTATAGAGATAGGAATTAGGAATGATCATCTCCAGACGATGGGTTACTTCACCAAGATATGTTTGATAATATGGTATCATATATTAAAAATAATAAAACTTATTTGACTCATGAATATTATGGGTAACATTAGGTATTTATCGCATTTCCTACCTAATTAGATGGATTGGGAGTTCCAAATGAGTGATATTTTCGGAGTTTTGGTATCTCTTTCATATACATTTTTGTTGGATTTATGAAAAGGATATCATTTTCTATTGGTAAATCCACTATCATGGGTAGTAATAAATAGGTATATGGACATAATTATCACGAGGTTGAAATCCATTAGAGTTAGTTGTGTAAAATTGAGGGCCTCTACGTTATAGCTCTTATTCATGGGAGGGATCACCATGATGGCTAGTGCTGATACATGATATTGAAATATTTTAAAAAAAATGCGTAGAGATTTTTATTTTTCATGTTCCAATTTTTTTGAATAAGTATTCCTATAAATTGTTTAGGAGGTTATAAGATTATTCAATTATGGATAAGGAATTATGAGTCATCGGAGTGGAATTATGAAATGTAATGTTTGTGGTCTACACCCATAATGAGTACAGTATATTATGTAGCTGGTCAAGAGGATGAATGATATGATCATCATGTTTATCTATTGTGAGTATACATTGTTTTTTTTGGTGACATGAGGTGGTGTGGTCCCTCCATAGTGTCACTACGAATATAGCTAGGGATTTTATCTCTTAAAAATCCCCTAAATTGGAAGGGTAAGGGAGTATATTATTGTTCAATTCCAATGAATGTCTCCCAAAAATTATGGAATTAATAATGGGATATATCCCCCCACTATGTTCTCTATTTTTAATGATGCATCATTGTGGCTCAAACACTTCATAATTTTCATGGGAAATCACACAAGGTATAATCAGTCACCATCATATATCGATAGAAGATGGTATTGATGACCCTTTTAATTATTTAGATGGGGACATAGCGTGAGGGAGTCTGTGATCCATATGAGAAGTCATAAACACATCTCAGGTGTATTTATGTGAGATCGCTGCATGGTTGTTTCACTTTTCCCCATGAACTAATTTTAGTGGTTTGGGTCACTTAATGATAGTAATATATTATATGAATTCTTATATAAAAATGTTATAGAATAAGTATGTAAGAATATAATGATTTCTATTCCCAAAATTTCTATCATCCGAGTTGAATATTTATGAAAAATCCCAAAATGTAACTCATATAATACCTATAGATGTTGTGTGGAATCAGTTCAATTCACCATTATGATTCATAATTTTATAACAAAAAATGTCCCCGACTTCTGGCTTTTTGGAAATTAATGTTCCTACAATCCCCCATTAGAAAATTAAAAAACTGGCTAACCATAACCTCTGGGGGTGATGATATTTGATCCTTTATCCAAACAATGTGTTGGGATGTTGACATTTTTATCATTGTAATTCACTATGATTCCCATTTTCGTGTGGGGGTCTCCATTTTTTATTTAATACAATCTCATGATTCTAGTTTTAAGCTTAATATTCTAGTGTAAACTAGTTAGTTTCATCATTTGATGCCATAACAAGGTAAATAATAATTATTATAGTATTTGAGTCATTTAAAATAATCCAAAATCATTCAATATATTTTACATGAATAATTATCTTCATTTGGATGGTATATCATAGAATTAAATTATAATAATGTATGAAATATTATGTTTAAATCCAAAGGAATCATATCCGCATGGAATAATGAATCATGTTCACATCATATAAGTAATTATGATATGATTTCTTGGTGAATCTCGGTATTATATCAATATAATTCCCATCCTCATTGCATGGGGATTCCAATCCTCTCTGCATAAAAAACTCATCATTTTCACATATCTCCTCCCAATCTAATTACTAGGGTCATTAGGCTCTCATTCCAAAAAATGGAATCAAATTATCTTATTATGAAGAGATAAATAAAAACTCACATTCTCTTAATATTGGCTTCAATAAATACTGTCATATGTAAACTCATGATCATCACATGTGTTAAACTATTCTCTTCATAAGTGGTAATTAACCAATGTTTCACTCCTATGGAATTGTATAAAAACTATGATTCTTATGAAATATTATTTTTTTCCCCATTAGATAAAAATATAAATTTGGATATATTAGTAAATAATTTTTTATACTCATCTAAGAATAAGGTAAATAGATCCCATGAAAACTACATAGGATTCTCATTCTCATCATATAGAGAATTTCATTCTTTTAATTTGAGGTAATAACATAGAATCAACAATTATATAGAGGGAGGAATGGTCAAATTATTATCTCATAAGAATAAAATTATATTAAAATAATCATTCATATGAATATAAAACTAGGAAAATTTAATATAATTCTATTTTTCATAGAATATATAAAACGCCACACCAAAATTAAAATAACGGTTATATATTATTAAAATATTATTATCTAAACATTCACCCAATAACATAGCCATTAATATTTTTGGTAATAATTGGAATAACCATATAATTATAAGCATATGTAAATGTTATATATAATATATATGTATTGATAAAATAATAATAAAAATTTTCTCAATTTTGAAGAAGGTGATTTTATACTCTTGAAATTTTTTTTCTATAAAAATAATTATCGCATCAGTGAGAAAATATAAAAATTAATTTGTGGAAATTTTAGTTTTTTTATTTAATAATATTTAATTCTTTTTTGAATTCGTCATTTAAATATTAAAATATGGTGAATGTTTTTTATATTAAGGAATATATTGATTTTTCAGTGATTTTTTATTTTTTTTGTAATAGTGTCTTATTTTTAAACATTTCGTAATTTTAAATTCCAATTATTATTTAAATTTTATTGAAAAATCATATATGGATTTTTTATTTAGATAAAATCTAATGAATTAAAAATTTATTAAATTTTATAATGGAGTATTTTATACAATGAATCTTAGGATTAAAGGCACATTTTTCGTAAAACAATTTTAAATTACATAATGTACCTCTATCTAAAACAATTTAAATAATATATAATTATTAATTAGATAAATTATATATATATACTAAAAATCTATATATTTTTATTTACTTTAATATGAAGATGATTTCTATTTATAGAGTTTATATAATAAAACTTTTCATTGAAATATTCATTTATCAGAAAACCTATTTTTCATAATTCATGTGGGTTATATTTTAAATTAATTTCTACCTCATATGAAAAATAACTTTAATAATATGGATTAAAAATATTTAATTGGAATAGTTTTTTTTAAAATTTTCAACTAGATTGTTTCTCATAATCATTTGTAAAAATAATATAAAAAAATATTAGCCCTCGTAAAAAATTGGAAAATGATAATAACCATAGTTGTAAAGTGGATAAGTGGTTTAAAACTATTTCTTCTCATTGGTGTACATTTGGATCATTTGTATATACCCTAAAATATTTTATTTTTTTAATTTTGGACACACATGTATTGTGAGTGACTTCCTATTATTGAACAGTTTTTGGGTATTTACACAAATCCCACTCCACATCGATTATAAAAGTTAACCCCTACCCTCACATATTCACACCTATAATGAATTATTTTTAAACAAACCATACCAAAATCTCTCAACAAAATCCATTTAATAATTATATGTATTTTTTTATTCCCAAAATTCCATCCTTGTGTTTTTTAATAAGTGATCCAAGTTATATTTTTCTAATCTGTTAATCATATTCACCATGAACCATATTTTTCTTATCCTTCCCCCCCCCCCCTTTAGTTATGACATACAATTAAAATATAATAACAACTATTTCTCATATAAATGTATGTATTATTTTTTATTGTATATTATTTATCCATTTCCTCTTCTATGAAAGGGTATATGAATCCACCACTCATGTGAAAATAATTCTACTGCCTTATTTATTGATGCAATTAATTTTCCCTTATCTTCTCACATGGATATTTATCATGATGGATTTAATGATTATATAAGATATTTATGACATATTAATCATTATGGAAATGTAAAATGTTGTAAAAACTCAGAAATTTTTGAATAAATTCCCCTTTATATAGATTAAATTTCGTATGGATATAGAGGAAACATACACTTATTTTTTTATTATATCCAGTTATATTTAAATTATCATTATGTATCACTACCATTGGTAATGTAGTTGTTGAATATTGATCACATGACTAGTATAAATATATGGTTTTATAAAATCCTACTGGCCCAAACAATTGAACTGATGGCATTGACCATTTTCATTGTACCCTATATAGCCAATTTGTCTTATATTTTAAGGGAGATAGAATTTCTATGAATATTCTATGACCATGACCAAGATAAGATCCAACAAAATAAGAATGAGCGAAGCCAATTATAAGATATGCCCAAGCTCATTGAGATCATAGCCCAAACCATGTTAACCAAACGGCCCTATGAAATCCCCACCATCATACACCATAATCTTATGGAATATGTTGGTATATTAAACGGGTATGTAAAAATACCATAATATTTTTATTATTATAGAATAAATAATATACTTCCATTCTATTATTTTTACATTGTAAATTATTTTTAAAGAACTAATATTATTTTTGGTTAATATTCAAATTCATTTTTGAAATATATTTTTGATGAATCAATTTATTTTTTAATTAAATACTATTTTAATAATAATTTATTATTAAATTAATTTTATTAAATATAAATGATCATGTAGTTTTAATAAAGTGAAATGTAAATTTTTAAGGTCAAATGCTATATTTTTTCAAAACAAGCCAAATTTAAATAATTGTCATTTTTTATATTAAAAGTAAAAAATTAACATATTTAGAATATTATTTTGATAAAATTATTATTTTTCTAGAATCAGGATTTTGAGATTATCTGATGGGAAGTTTTTCATAACTTTCCGACAATCGAATTTTTGGGTGAAAATTCAATTTTATATAAATATATGGTCTCTTTTATGACATCCTAATGGCCCTATAATATTGTAAAAAATACTATCAAAAGTATATTCGTTGAAATATTTGTTTCTTCTACTACATAATATAATTTTAATTTTTTTTGATTTATTTTATAAAGAAATAGTAAATCCCCCAAAACATATAATATATATTTTGATTAAAAAATAATTTCCTCAAAAGTATGATTCATATCCACATAAAAAAGGGAAATATTTTAAAATAATAGGCTACATGACTTAGAAAATAAAATTATAACACAAACTATTTTTATAAACAATGGGAATAAACTATGGTATGGTTTGTCGTGTTGAATATTTTATTATGATGTGTCCAAAACCAAAATAATGATGAAATCCACCTCCTTTCCTATAGAAACCCACCCAAACATTCATTACATTTCTCTAAACTAATTTAAGATTGTATAAAATGTTATATATACACTCTAAGTTCCTCCCAAGGTTACCTCAATCTCCTATGAAGCATCTATTATTCCTTTTGAGTCACCCATTTAGTGAAGGGATCTTCCACTTTCCTCTTTTATCATGCAGACCTTTTATGATATGTCTTTTAATATAAATTTCAACATGTTAAGATATTTTCTTAAATACTACCATTAAATTTCATTTGATTTATTAATTATTAAATCTTCCATTCCACTCTCTTTAATCCATCCAATATCCTTGATATACACCCATTTCCATGCAGTAATGTCGTAAAGGATCCTCACCTTCTTATCATTCATTCAATTCAATAAGCTTTGTTGAATTTGATTTTTTTTGTTTCAATTGGTTATGTGTTAATACATTAATAATCAAATCCCTACTTTCAATTTGATGTAATTTCAATTAGGGTTCATTTATCCACCCACATTTGGACCGTTACTTAAGGCGTTACTATGCTAAAATTCATTATGAAATTTAAATCAATCATCTTTTTATCAAGAACCTCCTTTATGATATTCCCTTTAATTTTCCAATTTATTAAGTTAGGATTAGTTCTTACTTATCCCCCTTAATTTAAATTCCACGAATTAATGATTATAGTCATATTTCTCTCTCATCAACCCATTTTAAAAATTTCTATTTGACAATGTTATAATGTTGAAATTACAATACGATTTTCATAGCCAAATTATTATATAGTGAACACCATACACATTTCCCTATCATATATATTCATGTTATTAACATGTTCATATTTATTTGGGACATACATGTGTGTATTCCACATTCTTTTCATAGAATAGATTATAATGTTTAATGAATGATCTATGTTGCACACCGAAGCATGAAAATGAAATGATTTTGAAGGGTCTTCCCTGATATTGCACAAACACACTAGGTAATGTTTTGTATAATGATAATTCATGGGAAATATGGGTTCAGACATGATTATTCATGTGATTTTAGGGTTTAATAATTTTAATTCATGGTAAAAGTGGTTTTACTCTTCATAATTAATGTGCAATGAGCCTTGAATCATGAAAATATAACGTTTTATGTTGTTTCCACCTTTCCATGTCATGATTATCATGCTATATCATGCCATTATATTCATTTTATTTTTATTATCCATTAATATTACTATTTACTAACATGTATTTTTATCCTCAGGTTATTTGATGTTTATTCCCTTACTGGGTTATATAGCTCATAGATTTCTTATGTTTTGTCCTCAGGATATCCCATATAGTGTTATTTACGAAGGATAATCGTGGTCATATAAAATATTTTCTCAAGAACTATGTATTATTTCAGGTTTTAATTAATTATGTAATGTTCCAAATTTCCCAGGACACTACAACTCTTCATATTTGGAGTTTTATTTTGTGAAATTTTATATAATAAATCATGTTCCAATATGAAATAATGTGTACGGTTTTTATAGTTAGCCTAAAATTATGGGTTTAGTTACTTTTGTGTTAATGATTATAAAAACATAGTGAAATCCCTAGGGATATGACTATGTATAAGAAAAACATCCATAAATTTTTTTAAGTATAGATTATGTTGTTTATCAAGAAAATATATCTATGTTAGGATATGACAAGGGGATGTGGATCTTTTATAGATATTATTAGTATTAAAAAATATAACAAGGTTTTCTTGGCTTGACTCAAGGTAAACATGTACATGAAAATCAGCCTTATTGTGCACCTGTTTTGACACTCCTAGGGGATACGTTTCGTAAATTCATGGGCTCAATATGATCCATTAATAAGGGTACCAAAAAATTCCCAAAAAATATTTGTTAGGGAGTAGATCATGGATAACATATACGAAAGCCTATAAACACATATGTTATGGAGATAAATGTAATTTATACGTTATACCTTAAATTTAATTCTATTCCCCTTTCTGTTTTTAACTACTTATGATTCTCATCACGATGTTTATATTGGATAAATTAGAACTATAATCAATAAGTGAATGGTTTGATTATAATCCATTGTTTTATGAATTTTTTTAGATACAAAAATTTTATTAGTTTAATCCAAACACCACCATAAATAATTGATGTAGAGATATAGGTGAAAATGAAAATTAGTAAATTAGTTTATCCCATGAATATTACTATTAATCTGTCACAGTTTGTGGGTTGAACTCCTAGGGCAGCTTTTCATACATTCCTTGGTGTAATTGTATTCAATTATGTTAATTGATTAGCATTACATATATAGAGATGAAGTAAATTTCAACGATAGGGATTTAACTATACATATGGAGATTCAACCCCTCATTCTATACATGTTCTTGGAGGAGGATAAATCATCATCAAGACAATCATCATTATCATTGATATTACTACACTATGAGAATGAATATCATTCATAGATGATTTATTCTATGGAAGGAACCATCCTTGATGACATTTCTATTGTGAGTAAATTTAATAATTTGTCTCTCGAGTGTGGTCTTGTCTTCCTCATAGTAGAGATGAGGAATTCCTAGTCAATCATATGCCTGAAGTGTTGCAAATATCCAAGACTCTATATAGAATGTCTGTTGTGGATCATTAGGAGCTAAATAAATAACTATAGGATAATATTGATAAAGGGTTTATACACACTCGTGCTTCACCATAGGGTGCACTGGTTCTCTTCATCATGTTAAAGCACGAGTCAATGCACCTTTGCATTGTCTATCGTTAGCTTAGTAAAATCATGAAAAATTACATGTATCATTTTCCATGACTTTATGACTTGTTCAATTAGGTACATTGGGAAAAATACTTCTTGTAGGTGGATTTGGGGTAAGGATATTACCACATGAGTGTCAAGAAAGAGGATATCACCAAGATTTCAATTTATTAAAGGTTCATGCATTATGAGTGCATAATGATTCCATTTAGACTCAATAATGAACTTGAAATAGTAATGGAATTGATTGATACTATATTTATAGATTACCTTTAAAATTTTTGGTACACATTATAGAATATATTCTAATATTTAACAAAACCAAGAGGATTATGAGGATAATATATGCTCTATTCTAAATAAAATGCGACAGGAGTAGTTCTTTGCAAAGTATGACAAGTGTAATTTCTGATTGAAGGAATTATAATTCATGGGGAATATAATAAAAAAATTGGATATCTATGTATCCTTCCAAGAAAAATTAAATTGATGGATGACCAAGTCCAACATCTATGACAGATATTTGCAGCTTCCTTGGCTTTGCTAGATATTTAGCGATTCTTTAAAAAAAGGTACTGGGATGAGTGTAGATGAAAAATGAAAAGGACATTTCCTACGCCTCAAGGAAGTTTAATGTTCATGAGAAAAAACTATTCCATGCAAGATATAGAATTATAATCTTTGATATTTTCATTTAAAATTAGTTGGAATTATATCATTAGGAAGATGTTTGAAATATATAAGGATCACAAAAGTCACAAATATATATTCACACATAAATATCTAAATATAAACCAATGAAGATGGTTAGATCTAATCATGGATTTTGACAACTCCATCCACTACCATCATGGGAAATAGAATGAGGTTTTAGATGCTCTATATAGAAATGACCTTGTAATTCTGTTACTAATGATAATTGAAATGTATCAGATCTACTTATATTTAAAGATGAAAAAATGGGAATCATACAAAAAGTAATATCATCAATCCTTTAACTAATTATTTCTCATCGTTGAATTTTGGAAAGTTTAAGGATAATAAAAACATTGATGTGGGAATTCATAAAAAAGAGGAAACTACAAGAAATGATAAATCCTTATAGTTCAATGTTGATGAAGAATAAATTGTATGATTTGGGTCAAGACAAAGTGTTTTTCCGAATCATGAGTTAAAGAAAGAACATTTGGATGATGAAAATAGGTCAACTTTCCCTATTCTCTTAGGAAACACAAATATGTATCAAGATATCAGATGGATCTCTTTTGGGGAAAAAATAAATAAGGCTAACATCGAATATACATCAATGATTCATGTATTTCAGATAGTGAAGGCAGAAATTCAGAAGTATAAGGGGACGATGCAACCATTACCCATACCTACATGTAAATGGGAAAACATCACCATTGAATTTTTCATCGAACATCTGAATACATCAACTGAAAACATTTCTATCTATGTTATTGTTGTCATCTTACAAATATTGCATAGTTCATTGTGATTTGAGAGTGTGTCCCACTAGATCAACTTGAACAGATATACATCAGAGATGTGTTAAGGCTGCCTAGAGTTCCACTATCGATTATGTCTGATTGAGATCCATTATTCACCTATATGTTTATGAAAATTCATTAGCCTTCTCTAATCATTGATCTAAACTTCAATACATATTACCACCCTAAAACTAATGTCCAATCTTTGCACACTATCCAAACACTTTAGGATATGTTGAGATAGTTCTCAATGTTCATAAAAGGAATATGTGTCCATAATATTCATTTTGATGAGTTCTATTACGAAAACATTTTCCACTCAATCATCCAAATGGATCCTTAAAAATCCCATTATGGTAAGAGATGAACAAAATTATCATGTTGGGATGAATTTGGGTAAATAAAACATTGATATCAGTAAATGGTCTATGAAATGGTGGATAAGGTTAAGGCCATACAACAACACGTCAGAACTGATCACAGTGAAAAAAATAGTTATGATGAAAATCATTGACGTGACCTAGAGTTCATTATTGGATATATGGTATTCCTCCTCATATATTTATGGAATTTAGTGGATATATTTTTCAATAAGAAAAAATTTAGTGATAGGTACATCTTCCGTTTTTAGATCCTTGGTCGCAATAGAGTAGTGGTTGATCAAGTAACAGTCCCAATGAACCAATCTCATGTACATGATTTATTCCATGTATCCCTCTTGAAAATGTGTATACCAAAACCCTTACATATACTCAATCTAGTTGTGGTACCATAAGAGAATTACATTTTTAGGATGAGTAGCTGGTGAAAATATTAGATCATATGGGAAAAGTTATATGAAATAAGATACTTTTAATCATCAAGGTGATGTAGAGAAACCCCTATTTTTATAATTAAATGTGGGAACCAATGTATGTGATAAAGCAGAGATACCCCCCTTCAATTTTAGTGTTCGAAAAGAAAATTTTACTGGTGAAATTTCTTAATGGGGGAAGTTTGTAATGACCTGAAATTTTACGAATATAATTCTCTTTATTTTGATTAAATGTCTTATGGATACATAAGGAACAACAAAATATTTTTTTATTATGTTCAATTGGATTTAAATTACCAATAACTCTCATTACCTTTAATAATATAACCATTGAATAGTGATCACATGACTAGTATTAATATAGGTTTTTAACAAATTCTTTCATCATAAAAAAAGGAATTGATGGACTAAACAAGTAGCACCATACCCTATGAATCCCATTTATCATATATTCCTTGGGATATATCATTTATAGGATGTTCCCAATACTAACTCCACCATGAGATCAGAAAACATAAGAATTAGTGAAACGGTTTATGAGATATTTACTTGTTCATCAAGATCATGACACAAACCATGTTCACCAAACGACCCCATTAAAGCTCTAATATCGCTCACCTTACTCTTAGGGTGTATTCTTGTGTAATAAATTTATATTTAACAATAACATAGAATTATTATTAATAAATATTTAATATATTCTCAATATTTTATTGTTACATTGTAAATTATTTTTAACGAAAAAAATAGTATTTATGATTAATATTCAAATTCAATTAAGAAATATATTTTAATGAATAAATTTATTTATAAAATAATTCCTTTTTAATTAAATATTATTAATAAATTAATTTTATTAAATATAATTGATCATAAAAAATTTATGAAGTTTATGGTAATTTTTATTATGGTTTAAATGCTATTTTTTTAAACCCCATCAATTTTTAATAAATGTCAGTTTTTATTTTCAAAGTGAAAAATCAAATATGTAGAAAATTATTTAACTAAAATATACCATTATTTTGGGATTATAGATGTCAAAATTATCCAATTGTGAGTTTTTACAAATTTTCTGAGATAATCTATTTTTTTTGTAAATATTAAATATTTTATAAATATAAAATGTGTTTTATGACCTAGTAATGGACAAATAATGATTTAATAAATACTTTAGAAGGTATCATTGTCCAAATATATTTTATCCCTTAAAATTAATTTATTATAAGGTTAATTTTATTTATTTTATAAATCATTAGTGAATCCTCCCAAACATATATTATATTTATCATTTTAAATTCATTTCCTTAAATGTATGAATATCAACCATATAAGAATGGGAAATATTTTAATATCTTCAGACACTATCCTTATAAAATATTTTATACCACTCCCCTTTTCTATATACGAAGGGAAATAATGATTGGATGTTTTTTGGATTTTTATATTGGATTATGAAGTTCCAAAAACCAAAATAATGAATAAATCTCCCTCATTTACAATAAAATCACACCCATGATTTCATCACTCTTTAGTGAAAATACTTTAAGCTGGTATAAACTCAGATCATTACATAATAGGGTCCTCATATGGTTCCCCCAAGCTCCCAAGAAGCCTCCACTTATCTTTTGGAGTCACATATCCAAGTAAACTATCTTCTACTCTCTTCTATAATCATGTACTCATTTTTTGATATGTAATTTAATTTCAATTTTAAAATTTTGGGATTTTTTATACATAGTCCCTTTAATATCTATTTTATTTAAAAATAATAATATATTCCTTAACACTCTCATTAATCCATCCATGGTCCTTTATATAAACATATTATAATGCCGAAATTTCATAATAGATCCTCACATTCCTCTCTTCCTTTCAATTGAATAACCTTGATTGAAATTGGACATTTTAGTTTTAATTGGTTATTATTTCAAACATTTATAATAATTTCCCAACTATAATTTAGATGTCATTTAAATATGGGGTGATTTTTCCATCCACATTTGGACCCATACCTAAGACATGACTATGCCAAATTTTCATAAGGTATTTCTCTCTCTCCTCTTGGTATTGAGAACCTCCAATATGATATGCCCTTTAATACTACATATTCATAAATTAGGTTACGTTATAACCTATACCTCTTACATTTCATTTCATAAATAAATTATGAGATACCCCATTCTCTATTATCAAATAATTTTACAAATTTATATTTTTTATTATTATGCTGCCAAAATTACACTACAATTTAAATGATAAAATCATCATGTTGTAACTTCCCAGTTCCGAAAGCCACCCAGAGGCGCCCCATACCCTGTCGGTCACATGGCCTCAAGTTCATTTCCCCAAATTCCATAGGTTACAGACTAGTAAAAAGGGCTTTAGGTGTGATAGTTGGTAAACTGTACCCTCATTGGAAGACTACACAGCAGAAGTAACAACACATAAAACAGCTGATGAAATAAATATACAACATCAATAATAGTGGAAGACTGATAAATAAACAACTGGAGCAGAAATATATGTAAATGATGCATGGTACATATATGTCTAGGAAAACAGCCAAACAAGTCACAATGCTAAATACAGTACTAAACCAAAGTACAAAAGAAAAACAGATGAGCAACTCCTCAGCATCACATGCCTCTTCTTGGTCCCATGCTCTCCAGCTCCAGTGTAATCAAGAACCTGAGTAGAAGGGCTCTTTCTATTATCTATAACTGCAACAATGAAATCTATTTGGGCTCAAAAGCATTTCCCAAATAGGTTGTGAGATAAAAATCCTAGTAGGTAACCACCGGAAGATATGTGTCTAATAGTTAGTGAATATATTGCAGGTAAAGGTATAGTAAACAGTAAACAGGGAAGTAGTAAATAATAAACAATCCACAGTTTCTAGCATATAATCTACAAACAAGTAAGTGGCCACTCAAGAATGTAGAACAAACATGTAACATCTGGATAGTTCTCACAGCCTAACCCCTATGGTTCAACCTAAAATTACTAGAAACCCTCGGGGGAGCACACATAGACTCACCCTTCTGGTTCAGCTATAGAATAGACTCTCTGGGGAATCAATCACTGTCAATTCCCCCTATAGTCACATATCATACTAAAGGTGCTCTAGGGAAGCACTAAAAGCCTAATTTCCCCTGTGGCCCACTTCAAGGAACTACAGACACTCTGAGGAAGAAATCAATATCAATTCCCCCTATTGTCCCACATCGTATTATAAGACACTTTGGAGAAGCCCGTACGTCCATTCTACCTATGGTCTACTACACTAGATTCTCACATCCTTGTTTGAAATCAGAATGTATCGCATCGCGTAACATACCAAAGTATCCTCAATAACTACTTGTCTAGCAATTACAACATCTCAGAATGGAAGAATAGTAAATACCTTCCTAATACTAGGCATGGAACTGACAATAAACTTACACGAAAAACTAGACCAAACAGTCATAAATAGGAAAACATGCATTGTAAAAGCATCCAATGCATAGTAAAATTTACCCTATTCACAAAAAATAACCTATACTCAATCATATAATCAAAGCAGGAAAACAACAAGGGAAAAACATGAAACACACAATATCCTATTCAAGGGAATTGGTGGAATTTGCAAAAATACTCAAAGACATCCTATAGAATGGCACAAACCACCTACCACGACGTTAGGAGATCGATATACTCGAACCTCGAAGCTTGAATCTCTTGGGAACATCGTATATCTAAGAAAAATTCCAATACTCTCAACCCACGAAAACATGAGAAAAATGAGAAATTGGGAAATTAGGCTCTAAGAGAAGGAATAGCTTACCGCTATGGTTCTAACGCAATTGACGGAAGTTGATTCAGAGAACGGATGGAGGCTCAGTGGTTCGTCAAAGATCAGTGGACTTACGGAATGCTCTCGGTCAAAAACGCTGGAGAAGAAGACAGCTTTGGGGTAAGTCACGACCCCAACATGTTTAGTGAAAAAAAGTACACTACGAGTACTTTTAGGTTACTAGGTGTGTACAAGGATTTTTTTTACTCTGCTTTAGGCGACCTCCACATCACCCCTACATGGCGTGTGCATGGTCATGACATGGCCAACATGTGGCCTTGAGTGTCATCAAATTACATGGCGTGTACTTCAACAATTTAAATAAACTCTTATTTTATCTGAACCTCCAAAAAGATAAGAACATACCTAAAAACAGTTTGGGTTCTTACAAATGTATCCCCTTAAAAATATTCATCCATAAATTTCACTAGCGAGGTGTAGAATAAGAAACCACGAACAGCTCTGGCCATTGTGATCGTATATCGACCTCCCTCTCTCACGTCTTGTCCTATACTCATCCATGCCTCCATAGAACCCGTACCAGAGTAACAGACCGGCCACAAAGACCCTTCATACTGCGATCGAAAATCCTGATAGGATGCTCCTCATACGATGCATCCGCTTTGAGCTCAACCTCATCAGGTTGAATGACATGAGATGGGTCTGAAAGGAAACGCCGGAGTTGAGATATGTGGAAGACATCATTCATAGCCCGGTACCTCTGAGGTATCTAAAACCGATAGGAAACTGGCCAAACTCTCTCCAATACCTCAAACGACCTGAATTACCGTGGTGAATTCTTATCCCATCTCTGAATCATCTTGTGTCCCACCCTCGGTGTCACATGTAGGAAAAACTGATCCCCAACCTTGAACTCCATAGGTCATCACCACTGATCATCAGAATATGTTTTTTGAGACTGTGTTGTATTCATCCTCTTCCAAGTCAACTCTATCTACTCTGAGGTCTCCTGAACAAGACGAGGTCCCAACAAAGCTACCTCTCCCACCTCAAGCCAGCATAATGGTGATCGGCAAGGCCTACCGTTTAGAGCCTCGTAAGGTGCCATCTGAAATTTTACCTGGAAACTGTTGTTGTAGGAGAAATCCACAAGAGGTATATACATCTCCCAAGAACCTATAATTTCTAAAATTCAAGCTCAGAGCATATCCTCAAGCACCTGAATCGTACGCTCGGACTGGCCATCTGTCTGGGGATGGTATGATGTACTCAAAAGTACTTTTATACCCAAAGCCTTTTGAAGCCCCTAATAGAACCGAGAATTAAAATTCACATCCCTATCCGAAATTATGGATTGTAGAACTCCATCCAGTCGTACAATCTCTTGGATGTAAAATTTTCCCAGCAGATCAATACTGAATGCCTCCTTGATCGGCAAGAAGTGAGCAACCATTGTGAGTCTATCAATGACAACTCATTCTGCGTCATTCCCTTGAGACGATCTCAGAAAACTGGTCACAATGTCCATCAGGATGTCATTCCACTTCAACTAGGGAATGTGTAACTGCTATAAAAGACATGCTGGTTGCTGATTATCTGCCTTCACCTACTGACAAGTGGAAAACTTCAAAACAAAACCAGCAACATCTCTCTTCATACGTGACCACCAATATTAGCGGTGAAGACCGCGATACATATTGGTGATGCAAGGATGAACTACCCAAACTATGGAATGAAAGTCTCACATCATCTCCTTGTGTATATCTTCTAGAACCCATACACGTCCCTAGAAACACAAGATCTCATCCCCGCCCACTGTCCATCCAGTAATAGAGTCTTCTCATGACACAAATTCCCATAGGACCAGGTCTTCAGAATCTGATAGCTACCTCATTCGTACACAATCAAGATGTGTAGTGGTAATAATAACATAAGATAGAAAACTCTTCCCCTGTCTGTCGTGCACCTCCAAAGGAATCTCAGAGAACAGAGCCATAAGCTACCAATCACTACTGGCCTCCTGAACATTTTGTATTTGAGTCCTCATGCTCAACGCATCAGCCACTGTGTTTCCCTTTCCCTGCGTATAGGCAACCCCAATGTAAAAAGAATGAAGATACTCAACCCACCTACACTGTCTCAGATTCAGATCAGGCTGGGTGAATATTTACATAAGACTCTTGTGGTCTGTGAAAAACACAATGTCATCTCCCAGAAGATAATGTCTCCAACAGTGTAAGGCATGAACAACTGCCGCCATCTTGAGATCGTTCATCTGGTAGTTCCTCTCATGTTTCCTCAACTACTTAGACCTGTATGCAAAAAATCCATCTCCCTTCCTAAGTACAGCTCCCTGCCCAATACTAGAAGCATCACAGTAAATAGTGTTTCTCTTTCCCGGCACTGACAAGACTAGTATTTGTGATGAAGTCAACCTCCCATTCACCTTCAAAAAGTCTTACTCACAATAATCTGATCATAATAACTTCACCCCTTTCTTGGTCAGACCTTCCAAAGGTGTTTCTGAACTTGAAAAGACCCGTATGAAGCATCTGTAGTATCAATCCTACCCTACAAATAGAAGGCCCCAGCCTTAAACCTTACTTAATCTTGAGTTATTACAAGATTACACATTTAGGATCTTTTCAGGTTTAGAGTTTTAGAGAATTAGATCATGAATATTTCATTACATTCCACATTTAAACAAAGTGGTTACATAAAAGGCAGTATTCATTCTTCCCATCAACGGAAACATATTTAAAATAAAACATGGATTCTTTGTTGACACATCCTTGACACTATCATCACATCATGCACCCTTCCCTTGACCTGTGAAAAACATTTCAAAAACTTGGGATGAGCATAAAAAGCTCAGTAAGGGATATAAAAATATGGAAAGGAAACATGAGTACATGTATACATAAGAATGAAATCATACTTTACCCATAAAACATAGTCATATCAAATCATGAATAAATCATAGAAATCATAAGACATAAAAGGTAACATGAGGGATTCATAACATTCTTACGTAGGGAGTAACCCTCTTGGTTACGTTTTGGAATACCCATCACAGTATATTCCCTAAATCTCGTCGGAGAAACCTCAATGTTTCCTTCCATCGTGTTACCCAATGCATTGGAGAGCTATATCGGGCTCACCCGCCCTTTGTTTATCACGCAACCACCCGTCTTCATAATAATTCCCAAGATTCTCAACATATTCGTATCACATAAAACATGCATAAAGGAAACATATTATTTACACCTTTCAATCACAAGATATCAATACAACACATTGATATAAAAACATTATGAAAACCATTTTCAATACCAAAATAAAAGAAAATTAAAACATGGCATTTATTTTTCTTTTAAAAAAGTTATGGCTTGTAGAGGAAGCCGAAAACTCAAATAAAGGTCATGGTGGCGGAGAAGTCATTGTCGCCGCATACGTACGACAAAAACATTCCCTTTTCTCATTTAGTAAATGCTTTGTATAAAAACGATTCCTTTTTAATAAACATAAAAGTCAAAGGGGTTTATACACCATATAAAATAAGGTTGTGTATAAAACAAAATATGCCTCAATGAAAGGATATTGAGACGAAGTCCCATACAAAGACGATATCCTTTGTTTAAGGAGAAATCAATTACATAATAATGTGGGAGAAACGAATACACCAAATATAAGTGGTTATTAAGTGTAAAATAATCAAAGGTCATTCACACATATTCAAAGTATGACATATTCAATAACTACATGTTGAACCCCAAGAAATCGAAATTGGGTTAAGAAGTTCCCTTGACAGCCTAACAGTGTCACATCAAAATGAGTTGATGAGAGATAAAAAAAATGATATCTCATCACATGGACATAAAATTTACATCAATAAGGATAATGAGAACATATCCCAACATAACAATATGTAAATTAAAAGACCCAAAAAAAATAAGTCTTTTAAATAGAGGAGGGTGAAAGGTTTCCTTACCGACATGGGTATCTTTCGAAACATACACCTCGTGAAAGAAGGACAATACAACATTGATGTAAATACTCATAAAAGAAAGTATATTACACAATGAGTAAAATTATGGGCAGTACATACACCACTCAAAGAAAATTGTGGAAAATGTAGCATAAATCTCACGGGAATAAAAGTGAGATGAAAAATCTCTTACGAAAAATGGGCAGCTTAACGGCGCCACTTAATACTTCCAAAATGGATTGAAGAGAGGGAATAGGGTCTCTCATCAAATCAACATAAAGTTTATAGAAAGAGTAATATAAGAAAACATCCCCCAACATAACAAAGATGAGCTTAAAATAAGTGACATAAATGAGAGAACTTAAAAAGAAAGAGAGAGGTTAGATATCTTATGAAAATTCAGCAGCCTAACGACGCCACTCAAAACATCCAAAATGGATTGATGAGAGAGAATAGGGTCTCTCATAATATGTAAATAAAAATAACAGTAAGATTAAAATAAAACAACATCACAATCACATGAAATATGAGCTTTAAAGGAATGACATAGAAGAGTTTACTAAAAAGAAAGAGAGGAGTATGATCCCTTACCTCGGGTCCGACTTGACTCGATCGTTCTTTAACATCCTGAATAATAAACTTGAGTTAATTTCTACATGCTTAAGAACCTTTTACAAGTTCATTATTCCTTTTATATCAATTATTGACATGTTATAAACATTATGTAATCATTTAAGTTAATAATGATTGTTTTGTCGATATTTGGTTCTTAAGTCAAAAGTGGACTTCTTACAATTACATGTTGTCCGTGTGGTCAAAGATTATTTATATCCAGAATTACATTCCTGATTTGGATATCATATATATCATATATATCTAGAATATACATTTATTAATAATAATACATAATCATTTAGAGGTAATAAATGAAATGCACCGTTCATGGAGACGGTAAGCCGTACGTATGCATGAACGCTACTTTCAGTTCTATCTCATACTTTAATGGAAAGATATAATAATGATATAGAGGTATATAATAATTCCAGTATAAAATCATATATAATAACATTAAATCCATCCTTTATACGTCTCACGTATGGCATTAACGAATCACATCACTTTGAGGGGGCGGTAGTCCGCACTTCCTAAAATGAAGATATCACTTATTCCCATAATGGAAGCCATAAAAGTAAGCCACAAATGAAAAATACATAAGATTAAGTAAAACATAAACATATTATATATCATATATAAAAATAGTGACATCATAATGGCCACCTTTGAAGGTGTTAAATGAGTGTTGAACAATCATCGTTTCGGGAGGCAGAATTCCGCCATCCACGGAAACCGTATGTTCTTTAACCAATTGATGTAGTTGTGTGAGAGTGTTGCTTGAATAAATCTTATAACAACATCCTAGTATATTGAATATACTGGTGTTGTTACAAAATAAGTAAATAAAAAGAGTTTAGGGGGTTTTAGAAGCAAAAGAAAACAAATGAACATGAGGGAATGAATTACCTTTAAAAGTGTCACTCCTTTTGATTTGAGCCTAAAGGCTTCCTTTGAAAGGATTCATCCCAGAGGGAAACCTATAGGATGAGTAGAGGGATTTGTAGAGAGTAAATGGTCAGGGTATGGCCGAGCCAAAGTCTTGAGGAGTGTGTGAAATGAGGTAGAGGTGGGGGCCTTTTATAAGAGGAGAGGAGGGGAACTTTTGGAAATCATCAAACTATTAATTTATTTTCAAAATTGTTTCAAATTTATAAGGTCCCACATTGATATATTTCAAAGATAAGATGATAAGGCTTCGAAATATTCCCATACAATAGTTTTTGGACAAGTTTAGGTCTCAGATTTTATACTATCATTTCATTTTATTTAAATTGTTCATTAATGAGGTCATCGCTGCATCATCATGATGTCATAAATAATTTAATTTATTTAAATTCTAAAAATTATAAAAAAAATACGATGATGTAGGAAATATTTATATATTACCAATTACTATTCAATATCAAAATACTGATCTTTATAACCCCATGTAAAAAATTGTTTTCGTAAAATAACTCAAGTTTGTGTCATTTTTACTTTAAAATTAAATAAAACGTTATTTATGTCATTTCCCATCCAAAGTGGATCCATGGGGTCCCCAAGTTTACCCATGGCTTTTCTTGGTCGGCCATGACACAGCCAATGAGGTTAGGACATGTGTCAAGTTCATTTCATATTATTAAAACATTATTTTTACCTTAAACTACACTAATTACCTCAAATCGCGATTAAAAACTGAATAAGTTACTATTCAACAAAAAATTATTTTTATCCCATTGAACCAAATTTTACTTATTAATGATAACCATGTATGTTGGATTTTTTTAATTCAAAACAAAAAGACGGAAAAATTTCATTTAAACGGAAAAATCAGTTTTTATAGGTACCACTTAGTGGTTTCACTATTCATCAAAAATTGATGTTTTTCAGAAAAATCCCAAAAAATCACCCTAAGATATATTTGATATTCCGAATTCAAAAATGAAGTCTATTTTACAAAATTCAAAACATATAAGTCACATTAATTAATTTAATAATTAATTCCCGCTGTCAGAGCAAATAGCGTGTTTTTATGAAACAATAAGTATCAAAAGATTGACACTAGTTTAAGTCTGATTTCAAAGTGAAATTAATTCCAACGACCACTATTGGATTTAATGGTAAATATATATTCTAATTTCAGTTTAAAACCAATTAAAAAGGTAATCTAATCATATAAATAAATTATATTAAAAAGAGGTTTTGAATTAAAATACAACATTTTACACTATTCATTAAAAAATGAAATTTATCAGAAAGATACCAAAAATTTACAAAAAGTAAATTTTGATGTCCCAATTCTTAAGAAGATTTTTATTTGGTCCAAAATGATGTATAATACTGAACAAAACTATATTTAATGATGGTTCTCCATCAAAAGCCGATATGTGAACCTTTAGTGAAAACTAGGGCATATACGCCTAAAATTGAATTCTTTCCGTATTTTATGCCTTTATCTTTTATTGGATAAATGTAAAAACATTCAAAAACATATATAATCATATTTTAGTTATTTCTATCCATTCCTGTCAATATAACGACTACATGTTAACTACCATTTAAAATAATATTATTTTATTATTAGATTACAACTTAAGATTCCGAAGAAACTCGTTGTTGCGTGTTGGGTATGCCATCGAGCATAGAATCCCCTTTAAAGTCATATTAATATTTTATTCACAAATATGGATAAATATGAAAATGTCATATTCTTTATTTACCTGGGGTGTTATATCCTTCCCCCCTTTTGGGAATTGCGTCCTCGCAATTTTTAAAATTGAGCTTCGAAACATCTTTAAACGTCCCACATCGAAACAAGAGTCGGTAAAAAAATCACATTAAAATAAAAGAAGATAAGTGCAGAGGTCACCCGAGTTAACCCATACTAGTATTCCATGTAAAAAAACATGGACATGGAAGAAAAATCAAAGGGTCATGTTCTTGTGGGAGAGTGATAGTAAACATGTCTAGGAGAAAGTTAACAATGAGAAAATCGCAAAATTGTGTTGGGTTAAACGGTATTCGATTCCCCTGTCGGAAAAGCTAATAGACAACATTTTCGTGTTAAGTTACTTTTTATTGAGTAATTTATTCATAAGGAAACATAATCACTTATCATGTTGACTTTCAACCTTTACTGGATTCCTTAATCAAACACATATTTTTTTTCCAAAAGATGAGTATTTAGGGAGACTTGTTCACATTAAGGGTACTATAATAAACTTCTAGAGAGTCACCTAATCCAAAAAAGAGAACTATATACTTCCCATGTCTTTAGACTTTAACCAAAACCAAAAAGGTTATTACAAGATCAGATAATCCATAAAATTATAACCCTTTATAAAAAGAAAATCTATTCTTAATCTCCAAAATTTGTCCAACAAAACCCAAAGTTCAACGAGGACCATTCTATAATCAATTTTTCCATAGAATTCTTCAATGTAAACCAAAATAATATTGAAACCCAAATATTTGAAGGATTTAGTCACATAGTCTTCCATGTTAATTCGTAACATTTATCTCCAAACAACATCAGTTTCTCCTAAAGTCTCGTATTGAAAAGTAATTATCCTAATCACATATCCTCCATGATAGGTTAATCATTTTAATAAATAACCCAAAATAAACTTACTCTTAATTGATAAAATCATATAACTAGAAAGAATCAGTCAAACTAACCAGGGACTTCACGTAGTCCAGTGGTAGGTGATAAATACAAGTCGCACTTTGGTTGTGGGTTTGATTCCCGCATCTTTGTCCGACAGGACGGGTAGTCACACGGTCTGAATCTTTTCCTTTTTCCAAAACTATATAATTCTTAAAACATTCTCCAAAATGATATAAAATCTTAAAAGATGATCATAACATATTTTAACCTCAATTTTATCTCATTCCTTTCATTTTCCATCATAAAATATAATAACCCATAATTACCTCAAAAGTAAGGATCATATAACCCCAAATGGTTCTTTATAACTATGTCCACAAAAGAAAAGATAACTATTCCTTGAATAAAATTTGCCTATATTAAACATCAGGGTTACACATAATATAAAAAGTCTTCTAATGTAACCCCATCATCAAAAGAGACTTAATACTCTTAAGAATTTCACCATAACTCTTGAAGCCCTTATATGTTGACATCTTACTCATTCAACATTCTTCATGATCCATTAACCATTCCTTTCCAACTTATTCCGAAATACCTCTTTCCTACAAAAAAATCATGAATCATATCCTAATATTCCAAAATAGGAAAACAATAGTCATGAAATAATACATACCTTTGATTGGTCAATGTCAGTTTCTTCATCCTCAATCGGAATTTCATTAGGTATTGGAAAACGAACATTTTTACGCTCTTGGTGATCCCATTCACAAAACATCTTCATAGGACAAGTGTTTTCATAATGACCATGCACACCACATTTAAAACATTCAATTGATCCCTCAGAAAGAACTTCTTTCCCTTTCCTCGAGTCAACTGGATGCTTCCTTTTTCCATTGCAGGTTCTTGCTTTATGACCTTCATTTCCACATCTATAGCATATTCCTATCCCTTTGAAACATTTTCCTAGGTGTTTCCTTCCACATCATTGACACATAGGTTTTTTAACACACTTACCTTTATGATTATTACCTATACTTCCGTAGGGATTTGTTTCTCGCATATATGATGCCTTAGAAAAATCACCAAGGTTTAGGTGGTCAATCATGACTCCAGATAGTTGGTTGAGGATAATCACAAGACTTCTCATTACAGCTCCCATATCATTTAGTTTCTTTCTCAAAAAACTGTCATAGTTTCCTTCACATCCACTGTTACATTGGTGCCTGCTAGATCCATCCATTTACTAAAACCAAAAAGTTCAGTTTGAGTATATCAAAAAAACCATCATTTACTAATGAGGAAGGTAAACACTAAGATATACTTACTCATTCACTTTATCTAAAACTAGGACACTTTTTGAAATCATAACCATTGTGGTAATGTCACTTATTCTTAAAGAATACCCTAACCTCTAATGTTATCTAAACTGACCTTTGATACCAACTATAAGGCCCCAGCCTTAAACCTTACTTTATCATGAGTTATTACAAGATTACACATTGAGGATATTTTCAGGTTTAGAGTTTTAGAGAATTAGATCATGAAACTTGCATTACATTCCACATTTAAACAAAGTGGTTACATAAAAGACCGTATTCATTCTTCCCATCAACGGAAACATATTTAAAATAAAACATGGATTCTTTTTTGACACATCCTTGACACTATCACCACATCATGTACCCTTCCCTTGACCTGTGAAAAACATTTCAAAAACTTGGGATGAGCATAAAAAGATCAGTAAGGGATATAAAAATATGGAAAGGAAACATGAGTACATGTATACATAAGAATGAAATCATACTTTACACATAAAACATAGGCATATCAAATCATGAATAAATCATAGAAATCATAAGACATAAATGGTAACTTGAGGCATTCATATCATTCTTACGTAGGGAGTAACCCTCTTGGTTGCGTTTTGGAATACCCATCACAGTATATTCCCTAAATCTCTTCGGAGAAAACTCAATGTTTCACTCCTTCGCGTTATGTAACACCCCGAGCTTCCACGATACACTTCTCATTCAATAATGTAATGGCTTGTATTGTACGCAACTTCGAGTTCTAAAACACTGCGACTAATCAAATTAGCCGTTATGAATAGTAATACCCACTTTTTAAAATTATAGAAATTTTATATTTCAAAATGGACTTCATTTTTGGATATAGAATATCCAAATTAGCCTATGTTTAATTTTTGGTATTTTTCTGAGAACTTCTTATTTTTTATGAACAGTGAAAAATACTTAAAAACAACTTTTTTAATAAAAATAATTTATAATGATAAATTATACTATTTAGTGGTTTTAAAGTATAATTAGAATATATTTTTACCATTTTATCCAATGGTGGTCATTAGAATTAATTTAACATTGAAATTGGACATAAACAATTACCAATCTTTTGATATAAATTGTTTCTTAAAAACACGCTATTTGTTGTGACAGCGGGAATTAATTATAAAAATAATTAATGAAAATTATATTTTTGTTATTTTGTAAAATAGACATCATTTTTGAATTCGGAATATCAATTATAGCTTAGGGTGAAATTTTGGCATTGTTCTGAAAAACATCAATTTTTGATGAATAGTGAAACCACTAAGTGGTAGTTAAATAACTGATTTTTCATTTAAATGAAATATTACCACTTCTGTGTTTTGATTTTCAAAAATCCGACATACATGGTCGTCATTGAGAAGTAAAATGTGGATCAATGAGATTAAAATAATTTTTTGGTAAATAGTAACTTTTATGTTCTTAATCGCGATTAGAGGTAATTAGTGTAGTTTAAGGTAAAAATAATGTTTTAATAATATGAGATGAGATTGACACATGTCGTACCCTCATTGGATGTGCCATGGACGACCAAGAAAATCCATGGGTCAACTTGGAGAACCCATGGAGCCACTTTAGTTGGAAAATGACATAAATACCTTTTATTTAATGTTAAAGTAAAAAATGACACAAACATGAAATGTTTTACTACAACAATTTTTACATGGGGTTATACAAGTCATATTTTTGACTATAAATAGTCATTGGAAATCTAAAAAGATTTCATAGATAATAGTATTTTTTTATAATTTTTAGACATTAAATAAATTAATTTATTTATGACATCATTATGATGCAGCGATGACCTCATTATTTAACAATTTTAAAAAAAATGAAAAGATAATGTACAATACAAGGCTTACACTTGTCCAAAGACTATTTTATGGGTATATTTCGAACCCTTATCACCTTAGACACTAATTATATAAGTGTGGGACCTTTATAATCCGAAAAGCATTGTATAATAATGTAAATTTTCCTTACTTTCCAAGAGTGCCCCTCCTCTCCTCTTATAAAAGGCCCCCACCTCTACCACCTCATTCACACTATCAAGCCATTTTTCTCGGCCAAACTCTGACCAAATACTCTCCCAACTTCCCCCTCTTACTCCTAGAAGACTCACTTTGGGCAGAACTCTTCCCAAGGAAGCCTTTGGCTCAAATCAAAAAGAGTTACCCGATTTTGAGGTAATGTCTTCACTAATGTTGTTTTGTTTTATTTTTCTTCTCCAACCCACTAAACTCTTTTTATTCATTTCTTTTGTAACAACACCAGTATCCTCAATATACTAGGATGTTTTTATAAGAATTATTCGAGCTACAATTACACACACCTACATCTAATGTTTAAATAACATACTGTTTCTGTGGATGGAAAATTTCTGCCTCACGAAACGATGATTGTTCAACACTCATATAACACCTTCAAAGGTGGCCATTAAGATGTCACTATATTTATATTTGATATATAATATGTTTATGTTTTACTTATTCTTCTGTATTTCTCATTTATGGAATACTTTATGATTTCCATTATGGGTAAACGAGATAATTTCATTTTAGGAAGTGCGGACTACCGTCCCCTCAAAGTGATGTGAATCGTTAATGCCACATGTGGGATGTATAAAGGATGGAGTAAATGATATTATATATGATATTATACTGGAATTATATTACACATTTATATCATTATGATTTCATTCCATTAAATACGAAATAGAAATGAAAGTAGCGTTCATGCGTACGTACGGCTTACCGTCTCCATGAACGGTGCATTTCATTAATTACCTCTAAATGTTACGTAATATTATAAGTGAATGTATATAATATATATATATATGATATATATGATATCTAAATCATTAATATAATTCTGGATATAATAGATATTTCACCACATGAACAACTTGTAATTATAAGAAGTTTATTTTTGACTCAAGTACCAAAGATCGACAAAACGACCGTTATTAACATAAATAATTACATAATGTTCATAACATGGTAATAAGTGATATAAAAGGAATAATGAACATGAAAAAGGTTCTTAAGTAAATAGAAATTAACTCTAGTTTATTATTCAGGAGGTTAAATAACGTTCGAGTCAGGATAGGATGCAAGGTAAGGGAATTTCTTAACCCAACTTCCATTCTTTGGGTTAATCTCCTACTTTCAAATTATGTCATTATATTATTATGTCTTATTTTTTATTTTTACTTTCTTTATGTGTACCTATAGTGAATACACATAATAAATCTATTTTATTTTAAAAATTATCTTTTTAAGGACTTCGTCTCAATCTCCTTTCATTGAGGCATATTTGGTTTTATACACAAATTTCTTTTATACAGCGTATAAACCCCTTTGACATTTATGTTTATTCAAAAGGAATCTTTTTTATACGAATCGTTTTACTAAACGACAAAAAGGGAATGTTTTTCTTTCCGTACATATGCGGTGAAAACGACTTCTCCACCGCCGTGACCATTATTTGAGTTTCAGCTTCTTCTACAAGCCGTAACTTTTTTTTATGAAAAATAAATACAAATTTTTAACATTCTTTTATTTTGGTATTGAAAATGATTTTGAAAGCGTTTTTACTATATCAATGTGTTATATTGATATCTTGTGATTGAAATGTGGAAATATTATGTTTAATTTATGCATGTTTTATGTGATACGAGTATGTTATGGTTTATGATATGTTTAAATCTATTCATATGAGGAATGCATTGGACTTAATAAGTGACGGGTGGAGCCCGCTATAGCTCCTCGATGCATCGGTAGGTCTCAGGAGACAAATAGACGTGGAATTGGTCGAGGCCCTTTCCCAATTTGATTTATGGTTTTGGCTGAGGCCTTAATCATTTTTGACGTCTTAGCCGAGGCCTTCACAAAATGTTTCAAAATGTCTGGCATTATGCATTACATCATTATGAAAGTGGTTATTGATATTGCATGTGATTATTCGACCAATAGAATATCCATGTGAAGAAGTAAATGACATTATCTCATTTTACTTTTGCCATCTTATGTTGATGTTCAAGTTTAAAAGGCATTTGTTTTAGTTATATATTACCTTAAATGTTTATGTCTATTTATGAAAGCTTCCGTAATATTGTTATCCTTACTGAGCATCTGAGCTCACCCCTTTCAATGTTTTAATATTTTCCATGATGTGAAGAATTATTTTATGAATGACCTGCAGGGATAGTCAAAAGAGGATATGAGTGTGGACTATGAAGACTTTGTTATTAGTTTTTCACTTTATGATGTAATGTAACATTTATATAGTGTTTCCAAGGCTACTAAACTAATCGGTCTTTCGAGACTTGATCTTTTGTGATCATGACAATGTTACGAAGTAATGCACTGACTCTGGGTAGCAGGGGTCGGGGCATTACAGTTGGTAATAGAGGCAGTTTAGTACTAACCTTGGAAGCTAGATTTAGATAAACTCTGATTAGACCACATAGCCCGAAGATAGACTTTAAGGATTAGTATAGAAGAACTTCCTAGAATATTGGTATTATAGAGATTTTGTGAGTTTTCCGAGAAATAAATCCCTATCTGGATACGGGCAGGTAGAGGCGGCTCCGGAACAGATGTACCTAGGGGTAAAACCCGAAAACACGGCTTTGAGCTAGACTCGAACGAGAACTAGTGAACGACAACGGGCCTTGCTGCACTCTTGGTTACGACACTCCTGGGGGATATGCTTAGGATAATTCTAATTTTATTTACAAACCACTATGAAGGGTTATGATTATATACTTCCTCAAAGAAAACATTCCTTTTTATGATTATGGATTATATCCATAAATAGTTCAATTTATGTTAGGTATTTTATAAGTATGGAATTATGGATTTTGATTCATAAACTAATCTAGTTTATTCCACTGTATAGAAATGGCGCCTAGTGGAAGGAATGGAAACAGTATCAATGCACGAACTCCGTGTAGGGATTTCCCTCCTGCTCAAGATAATTATTGTGGATCTGGAGATACAACTGGTGCTGATCAACTTATTACCATACTGGGACAACTCACTCAGGTTATGAATAATAACCTTACTCATATGGAGCACCCTGATCCGAAACGTGGAGGATCAATGTTAGACCACTTCATGAGGCAACAACCACCAACATTTAATGGGTGTAAAAATCCATTAGTAGCTGAGAAATGGATAAACTCCTTAGAGAAAATATTCCACGCCTTGGGGAGTAGTGAAATGGAAAAGGTTATCATGGCAGTTTACCGCCTCACTAAAGATACTGATCAATGGTGGTCATTGATTCAAAACACAAAGGAAGATGATGACATATTGAATATGGAATGGAGGGAGTTCAAAGATCTTTTCTTAGAAAAATACTTTCCTCATGACCTTAGAGCAGATATGGAAAGGAAATTTCTGAGTCTGAAACAAAAGGAGGATGAGAATGTTGCAAAGTATGAGGCCAACATTACATGTTTAGCGAGGTATGTTGTAGATTATATAAGTAACCCAAGAAGTAAGATTGATTGTTTCTTTGATGGGTTAAAACCATTTCTCCGTCGAGCTTTAGTATCACAATCTTTCTCAACATACGAAGATATTGTCTCGTGTGCAATCAAGACGGAAAAGGAATTCTCTAAGTCTCATGACATTAAAGCAAAGAAAGAAAAGAAGAGAATGGTGGAAAAAGAGACGGATAAAGGGAAAAAGTGAAAGAAGGATTTTCCATTATGTGATAATGGTGGGAAGAATCACCCTGGTACTTGCCTAAAGGGAATGGGAGTTTGTTACAAATGTGGAGAAAAAGGTCACCAGGCTCGTGATTGCAAGGGAAAGAAAAAGGCTATCAATGTTGAATGTTTCAATTTTAGGGAAATGGGGCATTATGAAAATGAATGTCCTAAGCGTCAGAGAAAATTACCTCAGAAAAGGCCAAGGGATCAAGGGCAATCTTATGCTGTTACTACAGTTGAAGCAGAAAAACTAAGGTATTGGTCCTTTTGGACTCATGGATTATATTCTGGTTATTAGAATAATGTGATATATATTGAAGGATTGTACTGTAGTACTTGTTGATTTCAGTAATGTTTTAATATGATGAAGGTAATTATATTTTTAGTATGTAACAATAAGAGAAACTTTACTTTGTTTGGGGAATCTGATAAATTGATTTTGGAATTAAGAGACCTTTTAGAGAAAGTCTGGACAAAGGTATTTTGGATAACTATAAAGGTTGGAGTGGATTATGTTGATATTTGGACATTATTGTTTAAGGTTAAAAAATTTATGAATATTATTTTTGGAATATTATAATACTATAGTTTTAGGAAAAGGACAATCTACAGGGTGGGGCATAATCATTCGCGTCGGACAAAGCTGCAGGAATCGAACCCACAACCATAGTGCGACAGGCCATTATTTCCTACCACTAGCCTACAGGAAGTCCCTGGTTATTGCAAAATAATTTTACTAATCTAAATGGTATGTGTTAATATTTGGAACCTTATACAATTAGGATAAGTATAATATTTTTGAGTTCTATTATCTTTTTGAGTGAAATATGAGTTGAAGGTTGAAACTCTAATTGTCAAGCATAAATATATATATATACTTATCTCTTATTCCATGAATAAATTAATTCTTAAACTTTAGTAAAGTGATATTAAAACAAAAAAATGTTTTATCCTAATACCTTATGTCTTGTTGAACTAATGATATTTTAAATCAACGTAGATTGAAGGCTTTGAGGCCCTCAATTTGACAGTTAATTGTGATTGATGACCTCAATCACTCCCTACAAATATTTACATTTTTCCTCCAATTATATGTCTCTAATTTCCACCAATGTTCTTCTTATCGAGATCATAATTTGGCGGTGACTTTCTTATTTCCATTTCCCTCTTATTAAGGCTAAATTTTATTAATCTTATTTCCGATGTGGGTTTTCCACAAAGGTATTTCCCCTTTTCAACCTTTTATTTTCAAAAAAAATTCAAATTGCTAGGACGCAATTTATTGAAGGAGGGGAGAATGTAACACCCCGAACTTCCACGATACACTTCTCATTCAATAATTCAATGGCTTGCATTGTACGCAACTTCGAGTTCTAAAACATCGCGACTAATCCAAGTAGCCGTTATGAATAGTAATAACCACTTTTTAAAATTATAGAAATTTTATATTTCAAAATGGACTTCATTTTTGGATTCGGAATATCGAAATTAGCCTATGTTGAATTTTTGGTATTTTTCTGAGAACTTCTAATTTTTTATGAATAGTGAAAAATACTTAAAAACAACTTTTTTAATAAAAATAATTTATAGTGATAAATTATACTATTTAGTGGGTTTAAAGTATAATTAGAATATATTTTTACCATTTTATCCAATGGTGGTCATTAGAATTAATTTAACATTGAAATTGGACAAACAATTGCCAATCTTTTGATATAAATTATTTCTTAAAAACACGCTATTTGTTGTGACGGCGGGAATTAATTATAAAAGTAATTATTGAAAATTATATGTTTGGAATTTTTTCAAATAGACATAATTTTTGAATTCAGAATATCAATTATATCTTAGGGTGAAATTTTGGCATTGTTCCTAAAAACTTCAATTTTTGATGAATAGTGAAACCACTAAGTGGTAATTAAATAACTGATTTTTCGTTTAAATGAAATGTTACCACTTCTGTGTTTTGGTTTTCAAAAATCCGACATACATGGTTGTCATTAATAAGTAAAATTTGGTTCAATGAGATTAAAATAATTTTTTGGTGAATAGTAACTTTTAAGGTCTTAATCGCGATTAGAGGTAATTAGTGTAGTTTAAGGTAAAAATAATGTTTTAATAATATGAGATGAGCTTGACACATGTCCTACCCTCATTGGATGTGCCATGGACGACCAAGAAAATCCATGGGTCAACTTGGGGACCCCATGGAGCCACTTTATTTGGAAAATGACATAAATACCTTTTATTTAATGTTAAAGTAAAAAATGACACAAACATGAAATGTTTTACTAAAAAAAATTTTACATGGGGTTATACAAGTCATAGTTTTGACTATAAATAATAATTGGAAAGATAAAAAGATTTCCTACATCATAGTATTTTTTTTATAATTTTTAGACATTACATAAATTAAATTATTTATGACATCATTATGATGCAGCGATGACCTCATTATTTACCGATTTTAATAAAATGAAAAGATAATGTACAATACAAGGCATAAACTTGTCCAAAGACTGTTGGATGGGTAGATTTCGAACCCTTATCACCGTAGACACGAATTATATAAGTGTGGGACCTTTATAATCCGAAAATCATTGTATAATAATGTAAAATTTCCTTACTTTCCAAGAGTGCCCCTCCTCTCCTCTTATAAAAGGCCCCCACCTCTACCACCTCATTCACACTTTCAAGCCATTTGTCTCGGCAAAACTCTGGCCAAATACTCTCCCAACATCCCCCTCTTACTCCTAGAAGCCTCACTTTGGGAAGAACTCTTCCCAAAGAAGCCTTTGGCTCAAATCAAAAAGAGTTACCGATTTTGAGGTAATGTCTTCTATAATGTTGTTTTGTTTTATTTTTCTTCTCCAACCCCCTAAACTCTTTTTATTAATTTATTTTGTAACAACAACAGTATCCTCAATATACTAGGATGTTTTTATAATAATTATTCGAGCTACAATTACACACACCTACATCTAATGGTTAAAGAACATACGGTTTCTGTGGATGGAAAATTTCTGCCTCACGAAATGATGATTGTTCAACACTCATATAACACCTTTAAAGGTGGCCATTAAGACGTCACTATATTTATATATGATATATAATATGTTTATGTTTTACTTATTCTTCTGTATTACTCATTTATATCATACTTTATGATTTCCATTATGGGTAAACGCGATAATTTCATTTTAGGAAGTGTGGACTACCGCCCATTCAAAGTGATGTGAATCGTTAATGCCACATGTGGGATGTATAAAGGATGGATTAAATGATATTATATATGATATTATACTGTAATTATATTATACATTTATATCATTATGATTTCATTCCATTAAATACTAAATAAAAATGAAAGTAGCGTTCATGCGTACGTACGGCTTACCGTCTCCATGAACGGTGCATTTCATTTATTACCTCTAAATGTTACGTAATATTATAAATGAATGTATATACTGTTTATATATGATATATATGATATCTAAATAATTAATATAATTCTGGATATAATGGATATTTCACCACATGAACAACTTGTAATTATAAGAAGTTTATTTTTGACTCAAGTACCAAAGATCGACAAAACGACCGTTATTAACTTAAATAATTACATAATGTTCATAACATGGTAATAAGTGATATAAAAGGAATAATTAACATGAAAAAGGTTCATAAGTAAATAGAAATTAACTCTAGTTTTTTATTCAGGAGGTTAAAGAACGGTCGAGTCAGGACAGGACGCAAGGTAAGGGAATTTCTTAACCCAACTTCCATTCTTTGGGTTAATCTCCTACTTTCAAATTATGTCATGATATTATTATGACTTATTTTGTATTTTTACTTTCTGTATGTGTACCTAGAGTGAATACACATAATAGATCTATTTTATTTTAAAAATTATCTTTTTAAGGACTTCGTCTCAATCTCCTTTCATTGAGGCATATTTGGTTCTATACACAAATTTCTTTTATACAGTGTATAAACCCCTTTGACTTTTAGGTTTATTCAAAAGGAATCTTTTTTATATGAAGCGTTTTACTAAACGACAAAAAGGGAATGTTTTTCTTTCCGTACATATGCGGCGACAACGACTTCTTCTCTGCCGTGACCATTATTTGAGTTTCGGCTTCTTCTACAAGCCGTAACTTTTTTTAATGAAAAATAAATACAAAGTTTTAACATTCTTTTATTTTGGTATTGAAAATGGTTTTGAAAGCGCTTTTACTATATCAACGTGTTGTATTGATATCTTGTGATTGAAATGTGGAAATTTTATGTTTACTTTATTCATGTTTTATGTGATACGATTATGTTATGGTTTATGATATGTTTAAACCTATTCATATGAGGAATGCATCGGACTTAATAAATGACGGGTGGAGCCCGCTATATCTCATCGATGCATTGGTAGGTCTCATGAGACAACTAGACGTGGAATTGGCTGAGGCCCTTTCCCAATTTTATTTATGGTTTTGGCCGAGGCCTTAATCATTTTAGACGTCTCGGCAGAGGCCTTGAAAAAATGTTTCAGAATGTCTGGCATTATGCATTCCATCATTATGAAAGTGGTTATTGATATTGCATGTGATTATTCAACCAGTAGAATATCCATGTGAAGAAGTAAATGGAATTATCTCATTTTAATTTTTCCATATTATTTTGATGTTGATGTTTAAAAGGCTTTTGTTTTAGTTATATATTACCTTAAATGTTTATGTTTATTTATGAAAGCTTCCGTAATATTGTTATCCTTACTGAGAATCTGAGCTCACCCGTTTCAATGTTTTAATATTTTCCAAGATGTGAAGAATTATTTTATGAATGACCTGCAGGGATAGTCAAAAGAGGATATGAGTGTGGACTATGAAGACATTGTTATTAGTTTTTCACTTTATGATGTAGTGTAACATTTATCTAGTGTTTCCAAGGCTACTAAACTAATCGGTCTTTCGAGACTTGATCTTTTGTGATCATGCCAATGTTACGAAGTAATGCACCGACTCTGGGTAGCTGGGGTCGGAGCATTACACGTTACCCAATGCATTGAAGAGTTATATCGGTCTCACCTTCCCTTAGTTTATCACGGAACCACCCGTCTTCATAATAATGCCCAAGAACCTCAACATATTCGTATCACATAAAACATGCATAAAGGAAACATAACATTTCCACCTTTCAATGACAAGATATCAATACAACACATTGATATAAAAACATTATGAAAACCATTTTCAATACCAAAATAAAAGAAAATTAAAACATGGTATTTATTTTTCTTTTAAAAAAAGGTACATCTTATAGAGGAAGCCGAAAACTCAAATAACGGTCACAGTGGAGGAGAAGTCGTTGTCGCCTCATACGTACGACAAAAACATTCCCTTTTGTCATTTAGTAAACGCTTTGTATAAAAAAGATTCCTTTTGAATAAATGTAATAGTAAAAGGGGTTTATACACCGTATAAAAGAAGGTTGTGTATAAAACAAAATATGCCTCAATGAAAGGATATTGAGACGAAGTCTCATACAAAGACGGTATCCTTGGTTTAAGGATAAATCAATTACATAATAATGTGTGACAAACGAATACACCAAATATAAGTTGATATTAAGTTTAAAATAATCAAAGGTCATTCACACATATTCAAAGGATGACATATTCAATAACTACATGTTGAACCCAAAGAAATCGAAATTGGGTTAAGAAGTTCCCTTGACAGCCTAACGACGTCACATCAAAATGAGTTGATGAGAGATAAAAAAAGGATATCTCATCACTTGGACATAAAATTTACATCAATATGGATATATTAGAACATATCCCAACATAACAATATGTTAAATTAAAAGACCCAACAAAAGAAGTCTTTTAAAAAGAGGAGGGTGAAAGGTTACCTTACCGACATGGGTATCTTTCAAAACATACACCTCGTGAAAGAAGGACAATACAACATTGATGTAAATACACATAAAAGAATATATATTACACAATGAGTAAAATAATGGGCTGTACATACACCAATCAAGGGAAATTGTGGCAAATGTATCATAAATCTCAAGGGAATAAAAATGAGATGAAAAATCTCTTACGAAAACTCGGCAGCTTAACGGCGCCACGTAAAACTTCCAAAATGGATTGAAGAGAGGGAATAGGTTCTCTAATCAAATCAACATAATGTTTATAGAAATAGGAATATAAAAGAACATCACCCAACATAACAAAGTGGAGGTTAAAATAAGTGACATAAATGAGAGTACTTAAAAAGAAAGAGAGAGGTTAGATCTCTTACGAAAATTCGGCAGCCTAACGGCGCCACTCAAAACATCCAAAATGGATTGATGAGAGATAATAGGGTCTCTCATAATATGTACATAAAAATTAAAGTAATAGTAATATAAAATAACCTCCCAATAACAAGAAATATGAGCTTTAATGGAATGACATAGAAGAGTGTACTTAAAAAGAAAGAGAGGAGTAGTATCCCTTACCTCGGGTCCGACTTGACTCGATCATTCTTTAGATTCCTGAATAATAAACTTTAGTTAATTTCTACTTGATTAAGAACCTTTTACAAGTTCATTATTCATTTTATATCAACTATTGACAGTTATAAACATTATGTAATCATTTTAGTTTATAATGTTTGTTTTGTCGATATTTGGTTCTTAAGTCGAAAGTGGACTTCTTACAATTACATGTTGTTGGTGTGGTCAAAGGTTCATTATATCCAGAATGAAATTCCTGATTTGGATATCATATATATCATATATATCTAGAATATACATTTATTTATAATATCACATAATCATTTAGAGGTAAGAAATGAAATGCACCGTTCATGGAGACGGTAAGCCGTACGTACGCATGAACGCTACTTTCATTTCTATCTCATACTTTAATGGAAAGAAATAATAATTATATAGAGGTATATAATAATTCCAGTATAACATCATATATAATAACATTAAATCCATCCTTTATACGTCCCACGTATGGCATTAACGAATCACATCACTTTGAGGGGGCGGTAGTCCGCACTTCCTAAAATGAAGATATCACTTATTCCCATAATGGAAGCCATAAAAGTAAGCCAAAAATGAAAAATACATAAGATTAAGTAAAACATAAACATATTATATATCATATATAAAAATAGTGACATCATAATGGCCACCTTTGAAGGTGTTAAATGAGTATTGAACAATCATCGTTTCGGGAGGCAGAATTTCGTCATCCACGGAAACCGTATGTTCTTTGACCATTTGATGTTGTTGTGTGAGAGTGTAGCTCGAATAAATATTATTACAACATACTAGTATATTGAAGATACTGGTGTTGTTACAAAATATGTAAATAAAAAGAGTTTAGGGGGTTGGAGAAGCAAAATAAAACAAATGAACATGAGAGAATGAATTACCTTTAAAAGTGTAACTCCTTTTGATTTGAGCCTAAAGGCTTCCTTTGAAATGATTGTTCCCAATGAGAATACTATACGATGAGAAGAGGGATGTGGAGAGAGTAAATGGACAGGGTATGGCCGATACAAAGGCTTGAGGAGTGTGTGAAATGAGGTAGAGGTGGGGGCCTTTTATAAGAGGAGAGGATGGGCACTTTTGGAAATCATGAAACTATTATTTTATTTTATAAAGTGTTTCGAATTTCTAAGGTCCCACATTGATATATCTCGAAGATAATATGATAATGCTTCGAAATATTCCCATACAATAGTCTTTGGACAAGTGTAGGTCTTAGATTTTATATTATCGTTTCATTTTATTTGAACTGTTCATTAATGAGGTCATCGCTGCATCATCATGATGTCATAAATAATTTAATTTATTTAAAGTCTAAAAATTATAAAAAAATACTATGATGTAGGAAATATTTTTAGCTTTACAATTACTATTTAATATCAATAATATGATCTTTATAACCCCATGTAAAAATTGTTTTCGTAAAATAACTCAAGTTTGTGTCATTTTTACTTTAACATTAAATAAAAAGTTATTTATGTCATTTCCCAACCAATGTGGATCCATGGGGTCCCCATGTTGACCCATGGCTTTTCTTTCTCTTAAATTACACACAAAATTAGGGTAGGACATCTGTCAAGGTCATTTCATATTATTAATACATTATTTTTACCTTAAACTACACTAATTACCTATAATCGCGATTAAAAACATAATAAGTTACTATTCACCAAAAAATTATTTTTATCCCATTGAACCACATTTTACTTCTTAATGACAACCATGTATGTCGGATTTTTTAAATTCAAAACAAAAAGATGGAAAAAATTCATTTAAACGGAAAAATCAGTTTTTATAAGTACCACTTAGTGGTTTCACTATTCATCAAAAATTGAAGTTTTTTAGAAAAATCCCAAAAATTCACCCTAAGTTATATTTGATACTCAGAATTCAAAAATGAAGTCTATTTTACAAAATTCAAAACATATAAGTCACATTAATTAATTTAATAATTAATTCCCACTGTCAGAGCAAATAGCGTATTTTTATGAAACAATAGGTATCAAAAGATTGACACTAGTTTAAGTCTGATTTCAAAGTGAAATTAATTTAAAAGACCACTATTGGATTTAATGGTAAAAATATATTCTAAATTCAATTTAAAACCAATTCAAAAGATAATCTAATCATATAAAAAAATTATATTAAAAAGAGGTTTTGAATTAAAATACAACATTTTACACTATTCATTAAAAAATGAATTTTATCAGAAAGATACCAAAAATTTACACAAAGTAAATTTTGATGTCCCAATTCTTAAGAATAGTTTTATTTGGTCTAAAAGGATGTATATGAGTGAAGAAAACTATATTTAATGACGGTTCTCCATCAAAAGGCGATAAGTGAACCTTTAGTGAAAACTAGGGCATATACGACTAAAATTGAATTCTTTCCGTATTTTATGCCTTTATCTTTTATTGGATAAATGTAAAAACATTTAAAAACATATATAATAATATTTTAGTTATTTCTATCCATTCTTGTCAATACAATGGCTACATGTTAACCACCATTTAAAATAATATTATTTTATTATTAGAGTGCAACATAAGATTCCCAAAAACTCGTTGTTGTGTGTTGGATACGCCATCGAGCATAGCAGCCCCTTTAAAGTCATATTAATATTTTATTCAAAAATATCGATAAATATGAAAATGTCATATTCTTTATTTACCTGGGGTGTTACAATAAAACTCAGCACATCAAAGATGTTCTTTGGCTACTCCCAGGAAACTACTGCTCTCACTTTCTCTGGGTCTACTGATACTTCTGCCTCTGAGATAACGTGACCCAAAAAGTGAATATGGTCCATCAAAATGTGGAATTTCAAGAGCTTAGCATATGACTGATTCTCTCTCAGTCTACTCAGAACGATCTCAATATGTGCGGCACGGTTGGATCGAGTGTGAGAGTACACCAAGATATTATCCATGGAGACCTCCAAGAAAGATTCAAATTATGGATGGAACACTCGGTTCATCAGTTCCATAAAAACTACAGGCACGTTCGTAAGACTGAATGACATAACCATATACTCGTAAAGACCATACCTGCTCCTGAAGGCTGTAAGAGGTATATCTGATGATCTAACCCACAACTAAGGATAACCAGATATCTAGTCAATCTTCGAGAACACTCGGACTCCTCGAAGCTGATCGAATAGATCATTGATCCTTGGAAAGGGATATAGTTTCTTGACCATAAACTGGTTCAACTTCCTATAATCCACACACAGCCTGAGGGTACCATCTTCTTTCTTCGCAAACAGGACAGGTGTTCCCAAGAAAAACTAGTGGGTCAAAAGAAACCCATTTGCCTGCAACTCCTCCAACTGCTTCTTGAGCACCTGTAACTCAGGTGTATCCAACATATATGGAGGAATGGACACTGATTCCTCTCCTTGAATGAGCTCAATTGGAAAGTCTACCTCACGCTCCGGATGAAAAAAAGTCCTCTAGAAAGACATCCCTAAAAATATCCACCACTAGAGTAATGACTAACTGTGAAGTCCCCTGGTCATCCAGATATAGACTGGCAATCTGAACTGTATCTCCTCTGAGCCCATGATGCTTGGGTCCTGCTCGACTCGCCTAGACATCCCACCCACCCCGATGAATAAAATATCCACCCTCTAGTGATATAAAACTCACCCATGCGGGGATAACAGTCGACGACTGCTTTTAAGGGAACTAGCCAGTCCATTATGAGAATGAAATCCTAGCCAGTCATCTCTTGGATATAGAGGTACCATAATAATTGACACCCCGCAACCTCAAGAAGGAATTATATGCATTGACGTACACTAACCGTTCTAGTCCTCAACGGTGTGTCTAGAGTCAATGTATCGGATGAGGAAAATATACAGATCCCAAGGATCTCCACAACAACAACAGAGATAAATCTATGGGACGCCCTTGTATCGAATAGAGCATAAGATAAAACAGAGGCTACTGAGAACATACCTCGAACTGTAGAGGGTCTAGGATCCTACTCCAATAGGGTCTGCTCTATTGCAAAACCCTGAGCTGTACCACAACCCTGTGGCCCTACATGACTACTCTGAGCTGATCCTCCCTGCTTTCGCTCATCGATCAGTGTCTGACCACCCCAGCCACGACCTCCACCTCGACCTAAATGGCATGAAGAACTCTAGTTCCCAGACTAGTGAGAAACTGACAGTGCTGCTTCTGAAGGGGAAGTCACGGATGAACCCTTGTCACCAGCTTCTGATGAGAAAACCTAACAAAAGCATTGATGGTGATCCATCTTGACGAAATATCAGCACTCCACTGGGTCTCTCTAGCACTTCGGTCTTGTATGCCCAGCTCTTCCACACTGGTAGCATACCACCTGGCTACCTAAAGATGTCTCTCACTGTCTCAGATCACCGCATGTAGAATCCCTACGGAACTTTCTTCTATTAGTTGGGGAAGCACTAACCTTGGAAGTAGAACCACCCATGCTCTCAACTCCGGAATCTTTCATATTTTGTTCTCCAATCAGTTCCTTGTTGACGATGGAAGGGATGGAATTCAACCTGAAGATATTCACCTATGAGTGGATCTCCAGTCTGAGGACATCCTCAAACTTCCTTGCCAAGAACAACCCATCTTTGCTCTGGAGGGGCGTGAAATGCTGAAGCTTAGTGAAACAAGAGGAATAGTCCATGAAATAAATAGTAACATTCTCCAGGCTCATAAAATCTTGGGCTCAGTTGGCCCTTAGGGTCTCCTAATTGAAGTAGTCATAAAAGACATGATGAAACTCCTCCAACGCCATAACCTGCTAATGAACCGCCTGTGAGATCATGTACTACCAACTCTTTGCAGAGTCTCATAGCAGTAGTTAGAGATCATGACCCACATTCCTAGAGGTGTATCCATATGCTCTAAGATCATCATCAAGGCTTTTATCCATGACTCTGCAGCATGAGGTCCTCCATCCCTTGAAAATGTGGGAGGATGCTGCTGTTGGAAAACCTGTGACCAGTCTACCATAGACGTGGTAGAAGGAAGAGCTCTATAGGAGGTCTACATCATCCCCAGAAAACCATCCCTAAACTACGCATTAACACCTATAATCAGTATCACTACTTGTTCCAAGACTGGAACAACATGAGGATCTAAGGGAAGTCCTTAATCTCCCACATCTGGTGTCTGATCACCGCCTAGAAACGGGCATAAAACCGGAGGCCATCTCTGTGAAATGACTCTCCAAGGTCAAACGTACACCGTAGATCAACATTAACAAGAACTAAAAACTTAAGGCATAAGAAGGAATAGGGAAAATAAGGCATTCAAGTTATGAAAAGCATGACTACACACTGTGTACTTTCCCTACAAGGCATGTTCAATTAAGTCCTTCACACGGGCATGTACTCCTACCTAAACTGATCGTGTAACAGCCCAGATACTCGACATGTTGTCATAACACACGATGTGTACTTGAATCCTATTCCCTACTAAATTATTTCTACATGTTTAATCCACACGACTAATCTAAAACAAAAATGCAAGCTGTGTTCTAGGTAGACACGGTGTGTACTAGACAGGCCTTACCTAGACCGTGTTGTTAGCGACATAGTCAGACACACGGCTGACACTACATGGTGTGTTCTAGATGGACATGGCGTGTATGAGAAAGGGTAACACCAACCCGTGTTGTTCATGACATGGCCGGGTACCTAGATCAGACGACATGTCATGTCAAATTCAGACACGGTGTGTATGTGAAAAGATAACACGACTAGTGTTGTTTGTGACAATTTCATGGTACCTATTTCATATTACACGACATGATAAAATGGCACACAACGTGTTCCAATAATATTTAACCACCTTGTGTCCCTTCTCACATAGTTAGTGACACAACTAATGAATAAACGACGTGTATTCATAAATTACACGCCATGTATTCTGGGTTTTTTCGGACAGTAACCTCAGAACTGCACTTGAGCCCCGAAAACAAAGAAAACAAGCATTAAAGTACCAATTTCCGATCCGTGAGGGCCAATACTTCCCAAGAATTAGAACATGGAATCTTATACAAGTTATTAAAAGTCAATCAAGAAATGGTCCACCAACTTATGGTCCCTGAGGTCCCATAAGACATCACGAACCAAAGTTTGGCGCCCATTTTAGCAAAGTACTAAACAAACAAATTATCTATCAAACAACATTTATTCTATCAAGGAATCTATCACAGTAGCAGGCATAATATACACAACATCTATAAAAACTACATGAAATCACTAATGCATCCTAGATGGCATGGAAAGAAAATATGGCATGTTATTTCTAACAAGTTCTTATATGATGAATGAGATGGAATACACTCATCTCATTGGGTTGCGACAGAAATAGAACTGCAATAACAACAATGATAACATCAAAAATCATGAGAATCACCCAATTGTAAAATCAAATCAATTTCAAAATTGCAAACCAGTAAAATTTTAATAAATGAGGTAGTATAGATTTTCCATGCGCATGGTTTAGCTACTCCCAGGCATAGCTCATTACCAAGTACCTATTCCATCCTATCCCTGGATATAGTATCCAAATATTAAGTCAAGAGAAAAGAGACCCTTTAATAACACTTTGTAACGTCCCTTTTCCAGAATCCACCTAGAGGAGCCCCGCCCCTGGTTGTTCACATGGCCTCAACCGCATTTCCCCAAATGCCAGAGGATTCTGACTAGCATCGAGGGCCTTGGGTGTGATAGTGGGGAAACTATATCCTCATTTGTAGTGTACAAAGCGGAAGTAACAACACATAGAATAGCAGGAGCATTAAATATAAAACAACAATAACAGCGGATGAATGATAAAAAAACAACTAGAGAAGAAATTTATATAAATGATTCATGGTACATTTATGTCTAGGAAAAAAGTCAAACAAGTCACAATGTTGAATATAATACTAAACCAAATTATAGAAGAAAAACATATGATCCACTCCTCAGCATCGGAAGCCTTGGCTTGGTCCAATGCTTTCCACCTCCATTGCAATCAATAACCTGAAGTATAAGGGAGCTTTCCCTTATCTATACCTGTAATAATATAATCTGTTTGGGCCCACAGGCATGGCAGAAATAGGGTGTGAGATAAAAATCCCAGTAGGAAACCACCCAAAGATCTATGCCTAGCAGTCAATGAATATATGGATGGTAAAGGTAGAGTAAATATTAAACATGTATGTACTAAACAATAAACAATCCACAGTTTGTAGAATATAATCAAAATACAAGTAAGAATCCACTCAAGCAAGTAAAACAAATAGGTAACCTATTGTTAATTATCATAGCCTAAACTTAATGGTTCAATCTACAACTACTACCAACCCTCTGGTAAGCACACACAGTCTCTCCCCTCTGGTTCAACTAAAGAATAAACTCTCTAGGGAAGCACTCACAATCAATTCCCCCTATAGACTCGTATCTTACTAAAGGAAATCTAGGGAGTAACTCAACGTCTCATTCCACATGTGGCCTATGTCGATGAACTACAGACACTCTGAAGAAGAACTCAACATCAATTCCCCCTATGGTCTCGAATCGTATTATAAGACACTCTCAAGAATCTGTTACGTCCATTTTCCCTATAGTCTACTACAATAGATTCCCACAGCCCTGTGTAAAATTAGCAAGTATCACATCGCATAATGGCCCAAAGTATCCTCAAGAACTACATGGATAAAATCTACAACATCTCATCATGAAAGAACAGTAAATACCATCCTATAACTAGGCATGGAACTAGAAATATCCTAACAAGAAAAACTAGACCAATTGGCCATAAATAGGAAAACATGCGTGGGAAAAGCATCCAAAACGGAGTAAAGTTTACCTTATTCACAAACAATAACCTCTACTCAAGCATATAGGAAAACCAGGCAAACAAAAAGGGAAAAACATGAAACATGCAATACCCCATTACAGGGTATTGGAGGAATTTTCACAAATACTCAAGGACTTCTTACAGAAAGGAACAAACCACCTACCTCAACGTTAGGAGATCGGTATACTCAAACCTCGAAGATTGAATCTATTTGGAACGTTGTAGATGTAAAAAAACATCCAAAACCCTAAACCCATGATAACTTGATAAAAAGTATAAATTGGGAATTGAAGCTCTAGGAGAAGGAAGAGCTTACTGCTGCGGTTCCAACTCAATCGACAGCGTTCGACTCGAAGAACAGGCAGAGGATCGGGGGTTTGTTGAAGATCCACAGCCGTACGGAATGATCTCGATCGATGAATATGGATAAGAAGTCTGTTATGGTGTTATGATGTGACACCAGTGTGTTTAGTAAAAAAGAAAGAAATAACCCGGCGTGTACTTTTGGAGTAGAAGGTGTGTACTTGGCTTTTTTGTACTCCTCTTTAGGCGGCCTCCACATCACCCCCTACATGGATGTGTGCATGTTCGTGACACGACCAACATTTATCCTTGAGAGGCGTCAAAGTACAAGTCGTGAACTTCAAAAATAACTTCAAAATCCTCTTTTCTCAAAAACTCCAGAAAAAGAAAAACATATCGGAAAAGAAGGTCCTGGTTCTTACACATGTATTGAACACCATACCCATTTCCCAATAAAGGATATTAACTTTATTTCATTGTATATAATGATTTGGGAGTTACATGTGTGTATTCTACATTCCTTATTCATGCGATATATGATGTAGTTTAATGCATTATATATGTGGCACACTTAAGCATGAAAATGGAACGAGTAAGAATTGTGTGCTATAGTATGCTCCATGGTATTTGGTAATGTTTAGTGTCAGGATGAATCGTGGTTAATGAGGGTTTACTAGTTCTAATTCATTTTAAATAAGGGTTTAATCATGTTAATCCATGTGAAATGAGAGTTTACTAATGATAATATATGTGTAATGAGGGTTTACAAATTCTAATCCATTTGTAATGATACCTAAATCATGATAATATCATATTGAATGTCATTTACACATTTCCAAGTTATCATTACGACACTATATAATGACGTTATTTTCATTTTTATTTTATAGACCATTGAAATTTTTATTTACTATCATTTATTTTCTCCCTCTTGTTACTCAATATTTATTCCCTTACTGGTCATTATAGCTTTCCATATTCTTGTGTTTTTCTTCAGGTTATCTCATACAATGATATGTATGAAGGAATTTTGTGGTCATGTAAAAGAAGTTATAAGTAAATATGTCTTATTTCATGTCTTATGTTATTCTGTAATGTTCCAAATTTCCAAATACACATGAACTATTTATCTCTTGAGAATTATTAAGTGAAATTTTATTTAATAAAACATGATTAAATATGAAATAATGTGCATGGTCATTATGTCTATCATTTACCTTCCGAAATTACCATCTATTGAAAAATGATGACATCGCTCCTATTTATAGTGATCTTGGACCTCACAAAGTGGTGTGATATATTTTATGTTCCCACATCACAGAAATGATAAATTATATATATATATAAGGAAATAAAATTTTATTTACTATATAATGAATAAAATAGAATGATAAAATAAAAATTACCTTATTTCAATCCTGATCATTGAACAATGGACATGTTACTCATGCGTTTGTAAGGAATAACATATCCATTATTTTAATATATATCATTTATCATAATTATATTTCAGTGATGAATTTAAAAATATAATTTATTTATTAAAATTTTAATCATATAATGATTATTATTCTAGATATGACATAATATTGTCCATGTTGAACATGGCCACCACAAAACTGTCATTTTTAAATTTAGAACCGAGAATACCCAAAACATCCAATGTGTACATACCTGGTTATGTAATTAAACATATAATCAAAATAAATAAAGTATATTTATTTTTTATAAGGTATTGAAACAACAAAATGTTCTAATGAAATCAAAAAATATATATAAGTTTAATATATGTTATATAAACAATATACACGACTATGTGTAGATTTGAGGTATGGGTTTTGTGTCAAAACATCAATCATTGTGACACATGTTTTTTATGATCATAATTTAATTTAAATGGTTTAAATACTTTATATTAACATATTTTAACCTATATATTTAAAAATTAATGATATATGTTTCTTGAATTTCATCTATATATTTCATGGGGGTTATGATTCTAACGTTAAGAAAGTGGAAAGATTTTATGTTTCTATCATATTTTTAATTTAATTTTATATGTGTGAGTTTATGTTAAGAAAAATTATTTTATCATTTCATAATAAAACCGATTAATTTCATTTTCATATGGATTTTCAGAAAACATCCATGTAACAGTATCGTTGTCTTCCTTTTGGAACATGAAAATATAGTGAATTTTTTTTGAGAAACAAAATTCATTTCTATTTTTGATAGAATATTATTTTTATTTAATATCCATGATTTTCTAAAAATATATTCAGGAATATTTTTTTAATCTCCTAAAATATATATTAGTATAATTTTTAAAATCCATTTACTTTATTATATGACCTTTTGATATGAAGCTTCTTGTTGTCTACCAAACTAGACACTTTTTAACACTTTCACAAATGTGTGAAATGAATGATTATTTTAAATTATATGTATTATATAATATTTCCCAATATCATGAAAAATTACACATTGAATCATTCATTATATTTTTCAATAGATATTTTTAAATTAAATTTCATCTACATTATTTTTAAAATATTTCATTTTTAAAATGTAATTTTCATAGTGGAATGGTTATTTTCCTCAGTGATGATTTTAATCATAATTGAACTATTTATATTCATCAAATAAAATGGCATATATTGATACCTAATTATAATGTGTATTATATATAATTATCTTACATATATACACAACTCCATCCCCATTCCATTTTTGGGGCAACACATGCATTATAATTGTCTATCAAATTTCAGCTTTATGAATTGTATTTTGATTATGAAATATGGTATAATTATGAAACCCATTTTCATTCCATGTTTAATTATTATGTGAATTACATGTTATTTATTTCAATATGAGTCCCACATATTCGTATATATGATATGAATGTGATTGTTTTTTCCAAAATTATATTGACTACAAATTCCATGGGTTATGATCTAGCCTAGTAAATCATCATTTATGGGATTCAGGAGTGAACATAATCCATTATGAGGAAATTTTCAGCATGTGATGTTGTATATGTTTTTATCCTTAAGTAAATTTTATGTCATCTCTTATTATGCTTCCACAAGTTCTATTTTAACATGATCTTATGATTCAATGATCTTTATGTTACACTTAAAATTAATTACACAGGTGCAATCTAATTTTTTAAACCATGTTATAAAATTGGACCACAATTTATACCTTCATTCCATGTTTTTTCAAATAATAGGTATTTAATATCACCACATTTTGTCTATGTCTTCATATGTTCATCCAATGAAATTTTAAAATATTAAAATTATTTAGGAGGTCAATATTGAGAAAAAAATAAAGTATTTTTATTTTAATCCCTCATTGTTGTATTGTGAATCTTGTCTTTTAATGACTATATTCCACGTGATCTTTGGGTGGTAAATAATTGATCTTAATTTTTAAAACCTACTTTTAATATGTAAAATAAGATTAGTTTCATTTTGATGGCATAATTTAATGTTTTGGTTATCCTTTGGAATCTAGGAACAAAACTTTAAAAAAATTCATGGGATAAGCCTAGTGATATGTTTAAGTATAAGAAAATATCATACAAAATTAATTATGTATAGATATATTGGAATTATTGTCATGAAATCCATATCTAGATACTACAAGGGGATATGGTACTTTCAAAGTTGTTCTTATGAGTAATAAATTTGACAAGGGTGAAACGATATGGAATCATTCTTGAAAATGTTTCTTCACTGGACACCAAGTTTGACACACATCATGTGTATGGTTTGTAATTTCATAGGAAATTTAAGAATCATTAGGACGGAATTGAGAAAATTCTAAAGTTAGATAATTAATTATTAACATTATAATGGGTGACCTAATTAAGAACATATAGAGTCATAAGTAATGTTATACTAATTATTTATTTCATATTTCTCACAAGATAGTATTTTTAACTTTTATTTGTTTATTAGTAAATACAACTTGTTGTATTTTTATTTTATTAAATAATGATAGACAATATGATAAATATTTATAACCACCAATGTGATATGAAATGTAATTATTTTCCAAATGAAATGAATATAAAAATGAGAAAGGTAATTGGGAAAATTGTTATAATTCCAAATTAAATTTTATAAATTATGAATAACTACTAGAAAATTGTTTAATTTACAAAAAAAATGTATTGAAGGATGGATTTTCATGTAAATTCATGTGTTAATGATGATAAATAAATGAATATTCATTTTCATACATTTCAAAATGTCGATAGAGGGACATAAAAATTTACTTAATGGAAATGATATTTTCTTTATTTGTGGGAAAGGAGAAAAAACTAGGTAATTATAAAATGAAAATGAAGAGCCCAGTTAACAAGACATAAAGACATAAATTAATAACAATGGAATTAGTAATAGTTCAAAATATTTGATATGGGGACTTGGTAATTATCTAAGTCAATTCTCTGATCATTGATTATTTCATATGGTCATTTTTTAATAAAAAATGAATTATAATGGTTGATGTGTTTTTGTTTTCATATTTTAGAATCATTTTATTGAATTATTTTTATTAGTGGTTTAATGAAGTTTGAAATAATTATTCTGTAGTGTTGTTTCATTATGTATTTTCAAGATTGTATTGAATCGTACTGATGATCTATAATTTTGATTTATGAAAAGGTAATATTTCAGTAATAATACATTATTGAATTAAATAATTGTTTTTATATTTTTTTAATGATCAGTTAATTGATATAGATTTATTTTGGAGAAAAATTATGTTCTATAGAATATCATAGTGTTTAAAAATTAGATGATGAATAATGTTATGAAGAGAATGTTCATTATATTTTTGTGAAAAATTTAGGGATAATATTAAAATATTTATATAAAAATAATCATACATTTCAAGAAGAATATTATTATATCTCGTAAGGCTGTTGGACTTGAACCCACCCACCACTGTTGATTGATACGGGTGAATCACCTACAACATTCTTACATAATTTTCTGGTTAGAATAAATTTATTTTACATAAATTATTTGATGCATAAATTTTATGTTCATTTTGGGAAACTTCAATGTGGATGGATTATTTTTATTTTTATGTTTTTATGTGATTAATGATATTTTGGAAGGCATTTTATTAGTTTAAGATATACATATTGCCTTTAGTTTTAACATAATGGATTTTTTTTAGGAACATTGTTATGTAATTGGAGAGTTTTTTAATGTTATAAGAAAACATTTATGGTCAAAACCTTATTTCATTTTATCGTTTTTAGGTAATTTTGGATGCTTGGAAATTTAGTTAATTAATGATTTATGTTGAACTTTTTTTGATTATTCAATATTTTTTATTATTATATTCATAATCATTTTTAGTATAATTATAAATTGTGAAAAAAAATTGGTTTCTTAATGATAAGTGGAATATAATTAATATGTGATGGATCATAAAATCTATTATATGTTGAGTTTATTGATTCAGGATTTATATTATATTACATATGAAATAATTGGTTTAATAGGGGAATTGGAATATAATATAAGTACAATGAATGGATGAATTATTTATCATGAAATAAAATGTTAGAAAATTTGTATATTATATTGTGGTATATATCTATGTAGATAAAGAATTCAACAAAATTGGAATAGGGTCTCAAAAAAAGAATATCATCCAATTAACTTCAGATTTGATGAATCAATAGTATTTAAACTCATCAAAAATTTAGGGTTTTAGGGTTTTTGACTTCTACTTGATCATTCACTTCATGGAGTCCAATGATCTATATAAATCTCAATAATTATTTATGCATTTGTTCTAAGTCCACATTCTAACATTCGTCCAATGTTCTCTTGTATGAAATAATATTAATGTGATATTCCATATGACCTTCGTATTTCCCATTACCACATTTAATAAGAAGTATTATAATCCCATTTTCAATGTGTTCTCCCCATAACCGTATTTTATTAAAGAAAAACATATCGTTAGTAAATATTTGATTGGATGAAATTTTTTGATATGGTTATAAAGTAATACCATCATATTTTAAATAAACTCATAGTTTTATATAGTATAAGACAAGAAGAATTGATTTTATATGAACTGTGGTATATTATTAAATAATTATAATTTTAACATAATGGTTATAACCTAACTATTAAAATTGGTTGTAGGAATCTGAATAACCGTATTATGAAATTTATATCTAAAGATTGTATATAATATAAATTTTTTTAATCATAATAAATATGATTAAAAAACTATTAAATTTAATTTTTGCAACAAAAAATAAAGTTTCTAAATAATGATTTCTCATTGAATAGTGAAAAACTACTTTTTGTAAAAAATTATTTCTTTTACTAAATTATGAAATTTAAAAGATATATTTTTTTTAAAAAATTTATTCATAATTAAAATATTTAATATTGTAATTATATATAATCCAATAAAAAAAATTAATATTATCATTATATTGGATTTCATTATAAGTTAATTTTTAGGCTTAAAAATGATAATTTCGGAAGAATAATAATTATTGTGAATTATGTTCTTATATATTAATTAATTATAACAACCCATAATGAGTAATGATTTAAATGATTCATAATGACTATAATTTTATATTTTTTAATTTAAATTCAAATAATTTTTACTTTAATTCCTATTTTTAATATAAAATCTTATTTTACATAATATATTCTTTTTAAAAAATGCTTTTTCATAATCATTATGGTATTTATATTAAATTAAATTATTCTACTTATGGTAATATAATTTAATAAACTTTATGAAATATTATTATTCATCATAAATAATAATATATATAGTTCAAATAATTTTTTGTTCATGATGAATAGTAAAAACAGTAAATAAATATTTAGCATGGTATAAAAATAAATGGGGAGAGTAAACATATAAGAATAGCAAGTAAGAAGTTTAAAATATTTTTATTTTTTATTATTATAGGTGTTCATTTTAATACATATTAATTGCATCCTCCATAGGTATTGTTTGATAATAATTTTTATGAAGTGCGGAATATAGGTAATAGTCAAGATGTTTTATTCTTTGGATTATTTGTATTTTTTAGTGGGAAACATTAGATGTTATAAATCTATGTCATCCTTTCCACATGAATTTCTCAAATTTTCATTTATTTTTATCTTATTTTGAATATTTTGACCATTTATTGTTGCTGCTTTATTTGTTTTGGATGGTTTTACTACCTGTTTTGTAATTTTTGGTATGGGTAATATATTATGGTTCAAATTAACCTCAATAATGTGGATTTTTCATGAATATTAAAATATTTAATTTTTAGAAATGATCACACGCTAATTTAAACAAAATTCATACACTTATGTCCAAATGAAATTGAATACCATTTAATGGCAGCCACTATTTTGAGATGAAATAAAATCCATTAATTTAATTACTATTTAACCTAACTATTCAGTGAAGAACCACATTAATGATTCAATAAAAGAAAAACATTTAAACATGAATATTTTCAAGGAATGCATGTAATCAATATGAACTTACTCCACCAAGATGAAATTAATTTTTAATATATATTAAAATTTTAACCCCTTTATATGGAATAACTAAACCCTAAAAATGAAATAATTTTGATTGATATTTATTTGTTTTAGCTTAATTGAAATGTATGAAATAATATTATATATAGTTTAGTTTTTTTGTTTTCAAATTATAATTCTCATATCAATTAAATTATATTTTTATAATGGTATAAAAAATAGAGATTTATTGTTCTTTTTTCCATTGGTTAGTGTTTTAATTGTTGGTTTATTAGAATCTTATAAGTGAATTTCATAGTACATTGTAATTAATTGGTTTTTGCATTAATTTAATTTAAATTTGGTTCTTATGACAATTTTTGGGTAAATGATATTTCATAAACATGGTTATTTTACATATGTCTCAAACTCATTGAATAATTAAATTGATTAGTATATTTTTTTCCATTGTGAAATGTTAAAATGATTTTTTATTTTCATTTACTAGTGGGAATTAAAAAAAAGGAACTAAATAAATAAATGTTCTTGAAAATATATTTATACTTTTGGGCACACTAAAATTCTTGATAATAAACTATCATCGGTAATATATAATTTAACATTGAATAAAAAATTATTTCCTCATTGATTTAGTTTTAATTTTCATGAATAAGTTGTAATTAAATATTGATGGATGTATTCTCTTACCACAATTATTTTTTTCCGGTCTAAAAAGTGAATTATGGATTAACATTCAATCAGTAAAAACATGTAATAAATGTTAAAAAAAAATAATTTTTTTTAATATTTAATAAGGTCTGTATTTTTGTTGAATTTAACTAGATTTATTTCTTGTTCATAAAATTTATAATTTTATAAACACATTCCTTATTATTTAATAACATTAAAATATTTTATTCTCAAATTTTCCTTTTTTAATTTCAAGTAAAAAATTTCTGAGAGAATCTTACTTCAATACATTACACTGTATAGATAATATACTTTTTCAGTTTTGTTAATTGAGGTGTATATATATAATTCCCTATTAATATTATGAATTTTTCATAACCTATCACTAAAAATTTATTATAATTTCCACTACTAAATATTATTCTCTACAACCATTGAACATGGTGGTCTTGATTGAAAAATATATTACATTATATTTGAATACATTTTGTATCAAGTGGATTAAAACAATTATACCATTTAATAGTGACGAGATTTTTCTAAAATGAACTCCCATTTAAGAAAAATTTCCGTTAACTTTTTCTTATTAATTAGATTCACACACATATTATATATCAATAAATATTAATCCAATTTAATTAAAATTAGGATATTCATCAATAATGCTCTCCCAATAAAGTAGAACTATCTATCAAGATTAAACGTACACCAATTATGCCCAATCTGAATTATATTTTATATATTAGAACCAGTATATGAATGTGAGAATTATTTTTCAAATTATATTACACTTTCCACCATAGTTACACTTTGAAAACTTTCTTGAGTTTCTTTGAAATGTCCCATTTATTTTATGAATTATATACAAACATTATTTATTATGATTTATCAACATGTATGGAGTTATAAAATATAAAAATCAAAAATTATTTAGTTCTCTATGAAGAAATAATATGTAAGTCAAAAAATATAGAACACAAAATTAGGGGTCAAAATCTAGTTTAAAAACTAGTTCATCTCGTTACCACTATTTATGATAACCAGTTTTCCCACTAGTAAATGATAACTATTTTCATTAATTTGAAAATAATAAATCAAATGAATTAATGATATGTACAATAAAATGATTTTGTACGGAATATTGATAAATGGTGAGTTTTCCTGGTGATGATTTAGTGAGGCATTAACATGGAACCATAATTTGGAGGCGTACATATATAGAAGTGAATATATATCACCATATATGAATAACCATCAGAATTATTACATGAAGTTTCTTAAAAAATTCAGTTATAGAAAATGTATGACACAACCTATTATTATAACATATTACACATTGTGATTTGGTTGAAAACAGTGATTGATGTTTTTCATTTCTGATAACATTTCCTAATATGGAGAGTTGTTTTTCATGTTGTATAAATTCTTATCACATACTAACAGTTACCAAATATAAAATACATTATATCATTGGAAAAATTACATGAAAATGGGGGATCATTATGACCCTCTATCCTTATTATTTTTGAATGGGTTTTAATTACAACGATCCTAGAGGTTGAATTTCTTATTCTATGTTTTATTGTCATTTTTTCTATAAATAAAAGATGAATTGTTTCATCTATAAACCATCACATCCAAATATTTTCAACCACATTGGTGGGTAATGATAAGATGAAGATACATTTTTAATTCAATATGTAAACTCATGGTAGAGGTTGTGTCTTTTATATGGAATAACCTCATTCGTTTTTATGTCATTGAATGAAATAAGAAATCTAATTTTTGTTTAGTAATTTGACTGTTCAGTGAAAACATTATTGTAACAATAGATGGTTGATGTATCTTTTTATTAAAATTTATGATATCAAATGTTTAATTGAAATTAAAAAATTATCATGATCATTGGTATTATCTAAATTGGAATTGGATATGCAAGATCCTTGATTTTCTTTACTTTTTTCATTTCATCAAAAAATACCATTGAATGAAAAAAACAACTAATAATTTCCTTGATTATGGGATTTTGTATATATTTGGAAATTAATTTTTTACTAAATATGGTTTTTATTTCCAGTAATTCTATGTCAGGAAAAAGACAATGACATTCTCAAGTACGTCCCTAATGTTATTGGACTAAATAAATATATGTGGTAATGACCATACATCAATATGTAACATTTTCATCCATTTGTGTTCGTCCTAAATTATATTTGGTTACCCATTCCTCTTGAACATGATAAATATGATTTATGATAACCATGTAGATGTACAAATATTTCAATAAATTCAATATGTCCATGAAATAATTGTATGAAATGATAATTTAAAAAATATTTTTTAGAAAATAATAATTAATGGGTTATATTTTATAAAAGTATAAATTATTGTATTGTGTATTTAAGTTTTATGTTATGTAATGTACATGTAATTATAATATTTATGGTGCTTTTAATGCTTATGAAACCCATTTCACAGAGATGAACTTGATCATGGTTCGTATTTTATAGAATAATTGGTTGCACAAAATTAAATTTTATGTTTTTCTATATTTTAGAATCTATATATTTTATAAGTTACATTCATGTTGTTTATTTTTACAATTTATACTAAAATCGTGACACCATTTTATTGGATCCAATTGAATATCTAGAGATGATGGTATTGGGTACATATAGACCAAACAATCATTTAGATCAGTTCATATGTGATAGTCATTTTGTGAATGTTTATTGTAAACCTATAAGGAATGTTCATTAATATAAATTTTTTTCTTTATGTCTGGAATCTTCTATAAACACTTCCGGAATAGTTACTCAAGGATAATTATATACCTCCATTGAGACTGAAAAAAAAATCAAGGTTGCGAATAGTCTCAACAAAATGAAAAAAATAATGAAAAATGAATCATTGATCAAATGTTGTCCTATATATGAAATTTACATCCACCATAAGGTGAAGAAATCGTACAAGTATGTTGATCAAGTATATGAACCATTTTTTAGAACGGTGAAGTTGATGGTGGTGGTGATGAGGCGGATTAGGATGGACTGGTCGATGGTGGTGGAGAGGCTAATGATGATGGAAACATTGATGATGGTGTATATGATTCTAGTTGTGGACTCACATATATCAATGTTGTTGATTTTAGTGATAATGATGATGAGTTTTCAAATGAAATTTTTGGGAGGAATTATTAACAATTTCTATATTTATAGATTTATCAATTTTTAGAAAATGAATTTTTTAATTTCATTTATATTTGGATTTTGGATGAGGGTGGATGTTTCAGGTGGTGGCATATGGTGTATTTGGTATTCTATAAGGGGTGTGTTTGATGGAATTTCATTACAAAATTTCTATGGATAAAACAATGTAAATATATATAATACTAACATGGTTTAGAACATGGAGTTAGGTTTTAATGGCCATGGGTAACCCATGGATACATTAAGATATTTAAATATTTAAAACCATGGAAATATATTTCCTACATTAAATGTTTCAACAATGATTGCCATGACCCGTTCTCGGGGCCCGTGCCGTGACTACCCCAAGCCCACCTTCCATAGGCTAGGGGTTGGTGACTAGAACCAAAGGCGTAATCCCTATAAAAATGGAAGGCATTTCCATTTAACCTGTAACACACAGACACATAGTCTGAACACAAGAAGTAGGGGAAACGAGCACTAAAATAGAAATGTAAGGTGTGCTGAAAGTATGTGGGCCAGTATACCAACCTAGTTGAACAAAAATTAGAAGTAAAAAAGGTTGAAAAGGCTCATGGATCGTCCATCATAGAATTCTACATGAAGGGTAGGTACAGAACTCGAACAACTTGTCCATGTGTTACGTCTCGTCTAGTCCAGATCAAAGCAACCTCCGTATGTCACCCACATCCTCGATCACTACTGTGCATTGTCTGCACAGAACACAACAAGGTGCGGGCGAAGCCCATGCTGGGGTTGAGTATAACAATACTCAGTAGGGGACCACGAGACCCCCAAAGGTCTCCAAGAATCCACAAAGGATAAAACATAGTAGAATGATACAAACACGAATTATCAACCAAACCTACATAGATATATTCCTATACATATACCTGTGTTACCAGTCACAATCCCATCTTCAAATCTTGAGCCCATATAGAACCCAGTCCACAATGGAAGTAAAGTCAATCAATAGGATGATAATGGTTGAAGTTCATGAATCAGCTCACATAGGTACTCATCTTTTGTAGATTGATAGAGATGATCAGATGTAGTTACTGATTCATATAAGCTATCAGACCCCAACAGGATACAAGACCGGCTATTTTTTCGCACCAACAAAAGGATGAACTCTTCACGAGGGTCCCAATTCCACAGACGGCGCGTCGATCGGACGCGCGGTCTCTGAGATATTTTTATTTAAGGGATGTCGGGCCCAGTTTGTCAAGCCAAGTGGGATAGTGGGTCAAGCCGACCCAGCACGGTCGGTTTGACCCGGATGGGGAGTCATCCCGGCCCGTCTCGGTGGGTCCGACTCGGCTGGGAGGTCGTCCTGGCCCGGTGGGGTGCAGCCCAGCTGCAGAGCTGCCTAGCGCGGTGGGTCGGTCCGGTTATCCAGGCGCCACCTCCTCCCCTGCCCGGCTGACCATAGTCGGCCGGTTCTTCCCATCGCAAGTGGCCAGCTGTGCCGGCCGTAGTTCTTCCCACATGGTGTATGCGGGCACTGCGATTCTCCAGCCCGGCTGGCAAGCAGCCGGCTGGTTCTCCCTACCGAGTGGCCCACGGATGCGGGCTATGGACTCCTTCACGCGACGCCTTTGGGCGCCGCGGTTTTCCAGCCCGGCCGGCAGGTGGCTGGCCGGTTCTTCCAGCCTGGCTGACAAGTGACCGACCAGTTCTTCCAGCCAAGTGGCTCATGGATGCGGGCCACAGTCACCATCCACACGAATCCTTCATGCGTCCCAGCACCTGCTCGCGGACCGGTCGGTTGTCCCGTGGTCCGAGCATCCCGAGCGGCCGTCGGTCTCCCTCAATGCGGTCACCGCTGCCACCGCCATCGTTGTCGCCTCCATCCCATGGTTCTTCTCTGGTGTGGTGCAACGTCACCACGCCCCTTTGGCTTTACCTCTGACGTCAATCAACAATAACCAATGGAGGGGTGTCGGGACGTGTTGGTTCGGCCGACACCCTCCGCATTAGGTGATATCAACTGGACAATGACGAACCAAATCATTAATTGAATAGTGGGGGTATAAATTTATTCATTTCTAAAGAATAAAATCCTCATACCTCTTATATGTTGTTGTACATTGACGTGTCGTGGAAGACGGGCGTCGTGGAAGATGGGAATCGCAGAAGACGGATGTCGTTCCGTCAACATCGGAGGGAGTACTGCTCAGTGAAGTCTAGTCAAGAAGACGCCCTCAGTGTACATCCTGGGAGGTGGTTCTTCCCTTCCTTACTCTAGTTGAAGAAGATAAAATAGAAGTCTGTTGTTTTTCATTGGAGTGAAAGGGCGTTCTTCATTTTCTTCATGGTCCTCATTGGATGAATGATTCTCCTCCTCTCCTTAGTTCTCCAAAACAAATCTTATACCGACCAAACTAAAAATAAAATAATAGCCTCCATATACTTTAATGATTCCATGAATTTCCAAATAATTGAAAATAATTCATAAAACCACAAATTAATTAAATAAGGATTTAATTAATCCTTTTGTTTGCACCATTATGAGGGAAGGTGGAAAGGCTCCACCATAAAGTGGGAGTTCACATAATTTTATTTAATTTATTAAGAATCCCCAAATATTAACATCCACTCCCAATAAAATGAAACTACGGTAAAGGTCTCCATAAGAGAATAGTGGCGATGTGAGTTCATCGGTGTAATTGGATTTCAATTCTGAGCACCAGTTCAAAAGATATAAAAACTTGCACGTACATTTACTGAATGTACGCGAACAATACTTCATAAATTGATTCCGAGCACACCGGGCCTCGGAATCAATCACTGTCAGAAACTGCGGTCTCATAAAATTCTCATGTATATATGAAAAAAATTTCCACATGATTTCTGGGTTTTTACATTCTACCCACCTCATGGCTTTATGTCCCCATAAGAAACATCACACACTAAGGGAACAAAAGGGTGTACTGAGCATGCATCTGCTCCTCTTGCACCCATGTGATCTCCTAGAGGTTCCTGTGCTGCCAGAGAATACACACCCAAGGAATCGACCGTCCACATATGACCCTCTCCTGTTGATCCACAATATCCATTGGAACCTCTGTGAATGTCTCCCAGTCATCGATGTCCAGCTCCCCATGGTTGATGATCTGGGACAGGTTGTGCACGAATCACATAATCTGATATACGTGGAGGACATCATGCACCCGATGCAACTGAGGTTGAAGGACCAGGTGGTAAGACCCCACGCCTACTCTACCAAGGACCTGAAAAGTTCTGATGAATCGCAGAGATAACATTCCACCTCGGCTAAATCACTGTAGACCTCATTGAGGTGAGACCCGTAAGAAGGCGTGGTCGCCATCCTCGAACTCCGGTGGTCTTCGTCTCCTATCAGCACATGACTTCTATCTATTCTGTGAAATCTTCAACCACTCCTGGATAATCTTTCCTTATTCATCATAGCATGTACCATCTTTGGTCCTACAAGTGCTAACTCCCCTTGGTCAGTCCATCATAATGGTGATCTACAAGTTCGGTCGTACAGTTCCTCGTAAGGTGATATCCTGACTGTGGAGTGGTAGCTGTTGTTGTACGCAAACTCTACCACGAGTAATTGATCCTCCCAGCTACAACCAAAGTCAAAGACACATGCACAAAGCATGTCTTCGAGAGTCTAAATGTTCCTATCAGTCTGACCATTCATCTGAGGATGGAAGGCGTTCCTCAAGTGAATCTGCCTCTCAAAATCCAACTGCAACCCCTTCCATAGCCGGGAAGTGAAACAAGCATCCCAATTGGACACGATCGTCGATGGAACACCATGAATCCGTACGATCTCTTGTACGTAGAGCCATCCCACGATCTCTACCAAGACCAGCTCTCTGATCGGTAGGAAGTGGGCTGACATGGTGAGTCAGTCGACAATCACCTAGATAGAGTCGTAACTTATGGATGTACATGGATGTCTCGTCACAAAATCCATGGATATCCCATCCCACATCCACTCTGGGACCTCAATGGGATGAACCAAGACTTCTAAAACCAGGTGCTTCGCCTTCACTTGCGGACACGTGTGGCATCATGAGACAAACTCTCTTACTGCCTTCTTCATACCTGTCCACCAGTTTTTTCGTTTGAGGTCCTGATACATCTTCGCCACTCCTGGATGTACTGCTATAGGGGATGTGTGGAACTCCCTCAACACCTCCTCATATGGTGCAAAAGGTAACATGGTACGTCCTCTGAATAGGATGATGTTCTCCCCACCTTCAGAAAACCCATCAGGTGCCTTCCTAGAGGATATTTAACCTTGTCGCGTCTCACACTGAACGTCCCGACGCGGTGCCTCTCTGACTCGCTAAAAAAGTGTAGGAGTGACTGTGAGAGACTGTATAAAGGATGATCTATCTCTATCCACAATGGATATCTGCAATGTGGTTAGCTTCTCTGTCGCCTCTCCTAGCAGCGAAATTCCTGATCTCCAGCTGAGAGAATCTGCTACAATATTCCCCTTCCAATGAGTATAGAATATCTCGAAGTCATAGTCCTAGAGGAACTCGAGGCATCGTCACAGTATCAGGTTCAGGCCCTTCTGAGAGAAGAGATATCTGAGACTCTGGTGGTCATATGGGACTGTAAAACTCTCTCCCATCTGATATTTCCACCACATCTTCAAGACGAAGACCAATGCAGCTAACTCCAGGTCATAGGTAGCATAGTTCTGCTCATTCTATCTCAACTGCCATTAACTATACACAGTCACTACTCACTCCTGCATCCGTACACACCCGAGTCTGGTCCTTGATGTGTCACAGTAAACTACGTACCCTATGCCCTCCTCTGGTAGCCTCAAGATGGGAAAACTGGTCAACCTATGCCTCATCTTCAGAAAGCTCTAATGGCATCTATCTGACCACACGACGGTTTTACCCTTCTTCTTCAATGCTGAAAGTGGTGTTAAAACTCAAGAGAAGTCTGGAAAAAATCTCTGATAGTACCCATATAGTCCCAGGAAACTCCACACCTTCATCACACTCCTGGGTGGCTCCCAAGCAAGTACTGCCTTGATCTATGCTAGATTTCCCTGCAACTCCAGCCTCTGAGATGACGTGTCCCAGAAAGTAAACCTCTAAAATCCTGAACTAGAAAATCGAGAGTTTACCATATAGCTGGTGCCCTCGGAGTGTATTCAGTACTACCCACAAATGGTAGGCGTGCTCTTCCTCAGTAGTCGAGTAAATCAGTATGACGTCCATGAAGGCTATGACAATGTGATTGAAGTATGGCTTGAAGATCTTGTTCATGAGACTCGTGAACACTTATGGAGTGTCTGTTACACCGAAGGGAATAACCAAGAACTTGTAGTGGCCGTACTGACACCTGAACGTTGTCTTCTACACATCCTCATCTTGAACTCCGAGCAGTCGATAGCCTGTCCTAAGGCCTATCATCAAGAACCATTGTGCTTCCCTGAGAAGATCAAAGAGGTCATCAATCCTCGGGAGCAGGTACTTGTTCTTCATGGTATGCTGATTTAGGCAACGATAGTTGACACACAGTCTCTAACTCCCATCCTCCATTAGGGAAAAAAATCAAAGATGCATAGGATGAAACACTGGGTCAGATAAATCCCTTCCCGTGCAAGTCCTCCAGCTTTACCAGCAGCTCACGAAACTTGGCGGGAGCCATCCGATATGCTGGAGTAGATATTGGTGATGTCTCTTGTTATAGGTCAATGTAGAAGTCTACCTCTCTATGTGGAGGTAGTCCTGGAACATCATCAGGTAAAAGATCCATGTACTGATCCACCACAACAAGAAAACTCGGACTCTGCACATCAACCGCTCCAAGGATGAGACTAGACAACTAATGTGTGATCGGTTGACCCCTACTCTCCATAAGTACATCCTACATTGCAAAGTCTCCCTTTTCACCAGTGAAGGTTAACATGGTACCATCTGTGTAGATACACTGCACTTTCAACCTAATACAGTCAATCTATGCATGAACTTTGGATAACAAGTCTATACCCAAGATGACGTCGTAAGGCCTCGACGCTGCTACAAGAAGATCCTAGATGAAGCTCTCGCCTCCTAGAGTAGGATCACACTGCTGCCACCGGTGCGTAATCGTGGAGTGTGATCCCGTAGGAGTCTCTATCCATAATGATTGAGCCAATGACTCTGTCAGAATCTCCGAGTTCCGAATGAGGGTAGTGGCAATAAAAGAATGACTCGCATCTATGTATATAAGTACTACAGTAAGGGTGGAGTAGACACAGATAGTACCTCAAATAATCTCAAGTGTGTCGTGGTCGTAGGCCTCGACTTCCTGGAGATGAGCCTGCCTCTGTCTACCAGCTCCCTGTGGTCGGGGTGGACCTCATGGTGGTGGTGGTGGTGGAGCCTCGAAATGTCATCCACCACCCACTACTCTGCCAGCTCCTCTTCCACGTCTGCTTGCTCCCGGTGGACCACCACAGTCAAACCTCTCGTCTACCTAGGAGGTCACTCTACTGTCTACTGCTCATCTTCATAGCAGGTCGGGCAGTCATGATCCATGTGGCCCTGCCCGCCACATGCATAGCACTGCATGCTCCTCATATAGCTGGATTTATCACGTGTGCCCCGCACAACCAAAGCTGTATCCAGGGGTCACCCACTTAATGGCCTGGTCCGCTTGGACCTCAGTGACATCTATCTACTTCCGTCTGTAGAAGAATATGCTATGTGTCACCCTGTGGTGGGTCTCGCCCCTGGTGACTGCTCGGCGAGAAAACTCTCCACTAGAAGGGATCGCTCCGGCACCCCCGTCTACGTCGGTATGCTTTGGGGAATCGTCAAAGCCCCGATCTCATTCTTGATTCCCTGGTTGAAGGTCTATGCCTTGAAGAATGGGTCTTGCACCATATCTCTGGAGTAGCGTGAGAGTTCGGTGAACCATGCTGAGTACTGAGCTACTATCATGCTACCCTAATGCAGATGAAGTAACTCCAGAATCCTCACTGCACGAAGGGTGGCTGCAACAAACTCTGAGTAATAGAGTCTCTCGAAGTATTTCCACAGTAATGATGCCTTGTCATGCACCATGACTATCAGGCTCCACCATATGCCTACTTCTGCTTGTAGTAGACTCGTGGTAAGGATCACCATGAGGTCGGCTGGTGTCCCTACCAATGTGAAAACTCTCACAACAGCCTGCAGCCATTCCTCAGCTACCTGCGGGTCCGTCTCTCCCCAAAACATGGCTAGCCTCTAGCACTGGAACTCGTGCAAGGCACTCAGGCGGCGTTTAATCTCTCATGCTTGTGCTGGTAGTATAGGTGGCCTAGTGGGTACATGTACCGCTGGTACCTCCCCTGTGATTGGGCCCTAAAACGAGGCCTCATTGCATGGTGGGCTACCATCTCGTAAGAAACTTGTAACCCTAGCTGGCTGCCTTCGTAGGGCCATCCTAAAAAGAAAAATGTGTGCCACAGTTAGAATAGTATACCTGGTGAGTTGACAAAAAGTAATCATGATGAAAAAATTTTCAAGGAAACAAACACGTAGCACTGGTTTCGTGCACTAGGTCGAAAATTAGATGTCAGAGTCCTAGTGTATGGATACGTCGACTGCCGTACCAACACAGGTTTCTCTAAACTGATAACCACATCCAAAAAACCTAACACAATTACCGTTATAAGAATCAGAGTCCATGTTCTACGGTAAAACCAACCTCCCACTGATACCAATTTGTCACGATGTGTCCTCAGGGACCGTGTCGTGACTACCCCAAACTCACCTTCCATAGGCCAGGGTTTGGTGACTAGAACCAAAGTCTTAATCCCAATAAAAAAGGAAGTCATTTCCATTTAACCTGTAAAACACACAATGTATGAACACAAGAATTAGGGGAAAAATTACCAAAATAGAAATGTAAGGTGTGCAGAATGTAAGTGGGCCAGTATACAAACCCAACTGAACATCAAGTACAAGTAAAAAAAACGGAAAAACTGCTCCTGGATCGTCAACCAGGGAATCCAACCTGAAGGGTAGGTACAGAACTCAAGAAACTCATCCCTAAAGTACGTACCATCTATTCTATCTCCGAGAAGCCTTCATCTGTCACCCTCAGCCTTGATCACTTCTGTTCATCGTCTGCACAGAACACAAAAAGATGCTGGTGAAGCCATTGCAGGGGTGAGTATAACAATACTAAGTAGGGGATCCCAAGACCCCTGATGGTCTCCCATAATCCAAAAAGTATAAACCATTGTGGAATGATACAAACACAATTTATCAGCCAAGCCTTCTTAGGTATATGCCCATGCATATACCTATGTTACCAGTCAAAATCTCGGCTCCAACTCTCGATCCCAAACACAACCCAGTCCGTAAAGGAAGTAATGTCAGCCACCACGATGATAATGGTTTAATGACATTACTCAGCTCACACAAGTAAACATATTTCCTAGAGTGATATAGATGATCAGATTTAGTCACTAATTCATCTAAGCTATCAGACTCACACAGGATACAGGACCAGCTAAGCTGTCGGACCCAAAAAGGATACATGAGCAGCTATTCTGTCAGACCCACACAGGATACAGGAACAGAAGATAGAATTGTCATAACCACGAAGGATCCTGGTACAGTATTCATCATTTTTGAACCCATATAGGATTCCGGTACAATATTCATCATTATCGAACCCATGTAGGATTTCGGTACAATAGTCATCCCAGCCATCTCTATGGTTCCCGCAGACAGCACGCTCGATTCTGGGAGGGTCTTCTCCTTGAGAAAAGTTTCGATAAATCAACTATCACGAAGTCTTGATTTGATGTATCTCATATTTCCCTCTCATCATAAGGAACTCAATGTGACAGACAGCTTGTCAATCAGATTACCGGTCTGAGATTTATTGGCATTTTCGTTCCAGGACAGGGTTGGATTTACGCTTGATCCAAACCCGGACATTTTCAAAATTTGACCAAAACTCACTTACAGTTTTTCAAAAGGACAGGCTCATCACAAGGGTCCCAGTTCCACAGATGGAATGTCAATCAGGCTCGCATTTTAAAAGATATCCGTATTTAAGCGAAGTCGGGCCCAGCCCGTCAAACCTAGTGGGCTGGTGGGTCCGACACAGCTGGGGGGTCGGCCTAGCCCTGTGGGAGCACAGGACACCTTCGGGCTCGACCTGCGCTACGGGCCAGTTCGGTTCACCCGGGGGTGCCATGCGGCGCCGCCTCCTCCCCTTCCAGGCCGGCCATAGCCGGCTGGTTATTCCCGGAGCATGCAGTTTTTCACATGCGGCGCCTGCGGGCACCGTGATTCTCCAGGCCAGACAGCAGGCGGAGGGCCGGTTTGCCCTGCCGATCGGCCCGCGGATCCGAGCTATGGTCTCCACTACGCAGCGCCTGCGGGGGCCGCGCTTTTCCAGCCTGACTTGCATGCGGCCTGCCGGTTCTTCCAGCCCAGACGGTTCTTCTAGCCAAGCGGCCCACGGATGCGAGCCATGGTCTCCCCCCACGCGGCAACTTCGTGCGCCAGGACTTGTACACACAGACTGGCTGGATCGGCCAACCGGTTTTCCTAATGTTCGGGTGGCCGCCTGTCTCCCTCCATGCAGCCGGTGTGCGGTCGCCATTGCCGCCACCACCTTTGGTCATGGACGCCGCCGCCTCCTTCGTCCCTTTGTTCTTCTCAGGCACGGTGCGACGACATCTGCCCTTTCGGATTCGCCTCCGACGTCAATCAATAATAACCAATTGAGGGGTGTTGGGTCGTGTTGGTTCGGGCCGTACCCACCGCATTAGGTGATATCAATTGGCTGATGACGAACCAAAGCATTCATCGAAGAACAAGGGTATAATTTTATTCATTTATAAATAATCAAATCCCCATACCTCGTATTTATTGTTGTACGTTGATGTGACACAGAAGACGATCGTCGTGGAAGACGGATGTCATTCCGTCAACGTCGGAGGGAGTAGAGCTCGGTGAAGTCGAGTTGATAGGATGCCCTTGGTGTACTTCATGGGTGGCAGTGCATCCCTTCCTTGCTCCGGTTGAAGAAGATAAAATGGAAGTCTGTTGTTTTTTGTTGGAGGTAATGTGCGTTCTTTGTGTTCTTTACATTCCTTGTTGGATGAATGATTCTTCTACTCTCCTTTGTTCTCCCAACCATGCTTATGCAAACCAAACATAAAATAAAATATTTTCCTTCATATACTTTAATGATTCCATGCATTTCATTAGAATTCAAAATAATTCATAACACCAAAAATTAATTAATTAAGGCATTAATTAATACTTGTGTTGGCACCATTACAAGGGAATGTGGAAAGGCTCCACCATAAAGTGGGAGTTAAAGAGTTAAAAGGCGGGTTCAACAGGAGTTGAACGGTTTGAGTTCATGTGGGCCACACAAAAAAATATCCTCCCATGGGAGTTTATATCAGGGTGGGCCCCACCTCCAACTTCAACATGGTGGATAAAACAACCAATTAAATAAAATTATGTCACACGTAATTTTTATTTAATTTATTATGAATTCCCAAAAATTAGCTTCCTCTCCCGATAAAATGAAAATGTGGTAAAGATCTCCTTAATAATATACCAGTGCTGCGAGTTCATTGGTAACCTTGGATTTCAATTCTGAGCACTGGTTCAAAAGATATGAAAACACACACGTATGTTTACTGAATGTACCTGAACAAAACTTCAGAAATGGATTCCAGTCACACCGGGCCTCGGAATCAAGCATCTTCAGAAACTAAGGCCTCGTAAAATTATCATGTATTTATGAAAAAAAATTCACATGATATCCAATTCATTACAATGATAGTATTATTAAAATTCCATGGTTAAGATATGGTGATTTTATGCTAGTTTATTAGTTTCAACTGTGGAAATAGATTATCTAATGAAAAAATTTAAATAGTGGGGTTAGTGATTACTAATCATTGTTAAACCATGGATATATTAAGATACTACCACAAATATATCATGTCAATATTTGGACTACTAATAAATTTTTAACTATAGAATTATGATATAATGGAAATTGTTAGAATATGTTTTTTTTGTCTATTTTTATAGTTTAATCTATGACAATATATTACCCACTTCCATGGTTTAATACGTGGTCATAGATGGACTATATTTCAATGGAAATAAGGCCCATGGTATATACAACCCATGGACACAATCTATTTCCTTGTTTTTTTGTCTTATTTAATGGGTTTTTAAACCATGTAAAAGCCTAATTTTGTAGAAGTTATTTTAATATATGTTTATATTAAGGCATAAAAAAATTGAAACTAAATTAAAGTGAAAAATGTTACTAAATTATAATTAATTAAAAAAACCCATTCCAAAAATAATATTTAAAAGAAATATATTGATTATATATATATATTTTCAAACTCAAATTGGTGAAAATATTATTTAAAATCATAAAGATCATATATGTTCATATTTTCCTTTAAAGATTCATTTTCTTGAAAACAGCTTTTTCATCACATATATATGTTTTATTTTAAATTAAATTCTTCCCCATAATATAATTTAATTCAATTATTTTAATAAAATTAATTTATAATATATAATATGGTCAGTGTATTTTTTGGGCCGTATTGTATAATAAAAATTGTAAAAAACAATTTTCAGGATAAAAAATGGTAACTGTGAGTTTCCTTAGAGGTAAAGAGTTTAAATTTTTAGGACATTTTTATGTAATATTTTTATTGGGTTTTATTAGTCGCATAACTCATTTATAAATTTATTTGTCAATTTTGGAGGAATTTATGTAATGAATTTTATACCATTATTCAATATATTTGTGTATTTACAAGAATTTTATTCATCCTCAGTCATAAAATGGAAAAAAGACATCATAGTTATTAAACCAAAAATAAATATTTCTTTACCAAAACCTACAAGTACTAACAATAAAATTACTTATTAAAATTATAGGGCCCCTAGAATTCAAAAAATATCTTCCATATGGTCCGTAATAAGAGATCAAAAGGTCATTATTCTATGTGAATGTAGACATCCTCATTGAGATCCATCTTCTAAAAATTTTAAATTTCCAAAATAAATTATTTATTAAATATAGATATTTAATAAAAAAGGTAAATATTATATAAATATTTGTTATTATGATTATGTTATAATATTTATCCATTTCCCCCTCTATCAAATGGTAACTGAAACCATCATTCATGTGTACTGCAGACATCTCGCATGTAAACAATGGTAATTATGTTTCCACCATTGACACACATGTTTGTTCAAGATGATGAATTTACTGTCTATATATAATATTCATGAAATATTAATCATTATTGAAAATTGTCAAACAATATACCCTCTTACCTTACCATCCTTTGAAAAATGAAAACATCATTCTAGTGCATATCAATCTACCGCCTCATGAGGAAATATGATTAATTTTTTTACCACATCATATGTATTGTATATATTACTGTATTTGAAGAAATAATATTTAATTTATGATATAATTATCATGATTTAATTGTAAAATAACTCTTTCCATTATTCTATCATGACAATTTGAAAATTATAATGTCATCATTTCGTACGTACATCCAACTGTCGCCATAGTTGTAATGTAGTTCATTTTTTATAATAATATTTCATGGATAGTTTTAAAAGTATAATATCTATATAAATAAGAAAATTATCTAATTATTATTATTTTCTATTATTTTGAAAAAACGAACCCTTTTACCAATGTCATTACACTAATTTCATTTAGGAATTATGAATTGAGAGCCCACAAAACATGCGATGTGGGCATAAATGAAAATTTAATTAAATATTACAAAATAATAAATTAATTATACTCTATAATTATACTATATTTTAATAATTTAATTTAATTCTAAAGTAATATTATTTAATAATTTTCATTTTAGGGAAGCTATAATACCTACAGAATAATGTTTGGACTTGAGGTATGGGTATTGTCCCCAAACATAATTATTTGAGAAACATGTTATTTTATACATATAATTTATTATAATTTTTATATATTCCTATAATATATAATTTATATCAACCATACAAAATAAGTAATGATATTTTAGGGTACAATCAAATACATTATTCGTGGGAGTTACGATTCATACATTATTAAAGTAGTATGATTTTATGTTTCAATGACATTTTAATTGTTATTGTTTATGATATAGTTTTAGTTATATGATATAATTTAATTATTTTCTATTACATACCATTTTATTTTCCTCATATTATTATTCATTAAATATTAATTTAATATTATCATTTTATTCTTACTGGAACTTAAAATTATTGAAATTTTTTAAGAGAATCTAACATAATTTCTCTATTTGCGGAAAAATAATTTTCCTTTAATTGAAATTTATTTTAAATAGTAATTTAAATAATATTTTCAGAATTTCAAAAAGGAATTAATAAATGCATTTTAGGGATCCCTAGGCTTCTATATATTTTTTCCTTATGTTCTGGATAAATTTAATTCTTGGTAAATATATAATGATGTAATTATAATGAAATATGATTGATTTCATTATGTGACACACATATGAATATATATGTTATGAATTTGATGGGTGGTTCCAGAATTATATAGCCTTCCAAATAATTGGTGAATGTTTTAGTCCCATGATACATCGTGTATGTGATTATGGAGTAAACCAAATTCATTATGGAACAATTTGAAACATGATATATGGCCTTATTAAGTATCCATGAATTAAATTTATGTTATAGTTTATCTTTCTTCCACATTTCATTTATTACCATGATCAAATTATTCTATTTTCATTATTTTATTCACCAATTTTGATACTCGTGTGACATCCCTTTTACGATATCATGTTATACCCTTAACACATAGGTTAAACTCCTATGTCAAATTTATTCCTAAATCCGGATTTCTAAGACATCCCTTCGGTATATGTAATCTTTAGTTTATTATAGTCATTTAAGAGCTCGAAAGAATATAGGATATCATTATTATGACAAAATTAATGATGTCTTATTTTAGTCTTAATTTGATGTACTATAGTCTTAATCATCTAAAGGCACTCAACATCACAAACAAAATGGATCTTTATGTTAAAAATAAAAAATTAATTTTTGTAAAAGTATTGGGTATACAATTATATATGATTCCTAGTGATGGGTTTCTGATGGAATTGTGTTCATGTTCTATACTCATCACCAAAAACCTCTTGGGCCCATAAGAATTGAAAAAACAAGGATTAAATTCTAATTGTGATGAATTCACAAAAGGAATCCATGTTTTTTATGAATTTTTTTACATCTAGCGGGTGATTCTATATATGTTAATGTCTTGTGGGACATGGGTGGTTTTTAGGGAGGTTATATACTCTTTAGTAATATGAACATGATTTATATATAGTGCAGCTAGGGGGATAGAGATTATTTGTTTTTATGAGATTACAACTCAAATATTCTCCATTCATATCATACTAGATATCGAGAATTCAATCCTATATTGTTCGAGTAGTATAATGTAATATTTTTTTCTTGAATGACTGCACCATGTTGTTAAAATCATCGGGTCGCGATGAATTCATCATGGAAGGAGAAACAACAAGGGATTTTGTAGAGATTATTCCTTGAACTACATAAAATATTAGTGTTTTCTCACACCGATCATATGAGGAATCATGATATTGTCATAAGGGGAATCCTAATATCATCACATAAGATACCTTTTTCTCATCACAAGCGGTAATATATATTTTTAAATCAAATTTTTATGATATTTGATTTGATAAAAGGGAAATAATAAAGAATATAATTTTTATTATTTATTAATATTGCCACTAAAACCATAGATTATTAGTTAGAACAAGGGGGATTGACATGAATATTTCTTGACTGGGAAATATACCTATTAGGTAGAACATATATGTTTTTAGGATATGGTAGAGCCTGAGTTTAGATTTTAAAAATAATTATTAATGGGAAACAATTATATACCCAGCCCATCTTGTATTGATATAAATGTAGAAATTATATTTACTACCTTGTTTTATATTTAATGGTCTTAAGATGGAAAGTCTCAAATATTGGTCCTATGTATGGATTCTGCATATTTAACTCTTTATCATCTGTATGTTGAATCTATTGGAGCTCAAGAATCATGATATTGTGTGTAGTGGAATGGTACACAAAATAGATTCCCTGGAGAAGGGTTTTCTGAATGTATTGAGTTGTATAAAGTTCATAGTTTCATTGAAATTCGTTATCTAATAAAATGTTAGTCCCAAAAATCTATGGTATATGTTTACAAGATTATTGAATCTCTAAGAATTATGTTTCATTAATAATGGATAAATAACACTATTTTTGTTATTCATAGATATTTTTGAATGACACATGCCTAAAATACTTCCCAATACATTTTTTTTTATCATTTTATGTTATAAAAAATTTATTATATCCAAATGGAATCAATTAACTATAATTGTTATGCATGTATGGGAACGTTCAATTTTTCTGAGATAACATTGTAAGCCAAGATTTATAAAGGTTGGATCATTGAAATGGATAGTGGAAGGGTTACTTATAAGCCTCTGTATTTTCTAGTGAGTGGGTTTAGAAATTATTTATTCTCTCAAGTAAATTTATGTTTCATGAAATTCCAACATCAATTATTGAAGCTTTTATATTCAACAGATATTGTCCATTTCACTTGGATTTTACCCATTCAAGAAAAAATTCTAATATTGGACATTTTTTATTACATCATTGAAATGAATTGTGGTGAAAAAAATCCTCTTTGCATGAGGTTGTGTATATTTCATGTGATTTACTATTTTTAGTCCATTCTAGAGTTCACTGTAGATTTTAATATCACCCATGAATTCATTTTACTTCATTGCCATATCACTATTGAGGCAAGAGGTTTCCAATTCATCACAAGTGTAATAATATATTTTATCAATACCAATGGGTAGATTTCAGTAGTAGGATTATTTATTTCAGGTTAAAAAATGAGAATATTGTCAACATGACCTCGTTTATTGGTATATTGGTGTTTTATGCAACCCAAGATTTAATTAAAGGGTATGTTGTAGTTTCATATTTTCCTGGAAGTATTCAAGTGTATGATGGTATTTTATACCATCCATGAATGATTAATTATTTTATAGTGGTTTTATGTGATATTTACTAGTAAATTACCATTTATGATTAGATTGGCCCAAATGGGTATATTGGTTTATTGGATTATCACTTATAGAATAATGTGATAGAAGTGGAATTCCATTAGGGAAATATCATTTATATAATGTTAGACTCTTTTTTATACAATCCATGATGAAAAATGGTTATAAAAATATGAAATTGGTGTTTGTGTTGGTATTGGTCCTATTAGAAGGGCTTACAATGTTTACTTATGAATGGAAATAAACCCAAGTATCTTGGAGAATGAATTGATAAAATACTATACATTATAAATACATGTGTCAAGGTTCATTATGGTTCCTTTTTGGATTTTTCATCAATGCTAAAGGGTATGAAATTAATGGACATTCTCCCTTGAAAAATTATATTGAAGTATTAATTTTTTTATCAGGTACCATTTCTATGAATATTAGTCACTTAATTTTGAGAATACAAAGCAAATTTTCTTAATAGTGGTACGTATTCAGTCTTAGAATGTTTTCTTAATTCATGGATTTAGGCTTACACTTGTTTAGATTATTATTTTTTTCATAAGATATAATTTGGTGTCTCTATATTAATTGTGGATGATAGGGATCTTCAATATTAATAGATTTCATGATTTTATATAAAATATGAATACAATTGTTAAATTAATTATTAAATAAGGGGCATCCTCTACAAACATTATGAAACCAATTTCAAGGTGGAAACATGATTTATTTAGAGACGTGAATGTGGAAATTTTTTTAATCATGTATATCATTATCTCATTGAATATGCCTTGAATGATTTAAAATATCATGTACATTATCTATGTGAAAATATTTCAAAATTCCATTTTAACCACCACGATAGAAGAAATGAATTCAAAAAATATATAACATTTATGGGAATTAAAATCATAAAGTAAATCTAATTCACTGACCTATATATGGGTCAGAGGTATGGTTATTAACATGACCATAATTGACCTATAATTATCATTATCATCATCTGGATGAATGTGGTAGAAGGGTTTATATCCACATGGTAAGAAAAAAATATGTTTGTATATGACATACATATTGGAATTAATGTTATGATTAATGCTTAATAGTGGTCCTCCATGCTCGACATTATATCATAAGATAGTCACTAATAATGGAATATTAATCATTAATTTATCATAAATCATTGTGTATTGGTATGGTGTCTACATGTTGTCCTCAATTATTACCACATAGAGTAATTTTCAGTAGTATATGTTGACTGTGTTAAAAATTGGAAGAATTAATAATAAGTATTTCTACTCCCTCAATGTATTGATATTCACATTGAATTGGGGGAATATATCCTCTCATAAAATTTGTGATTTATTTAAATTATATGTTTTCTTCACAAGTTACATCACTCATAATGATCTATAATTTTAGAAAATATTCTAAAATATCATATTAATGTGTAGTTTTAGGTGGAGTAACTAAGGATTAAAACTAATTTTTCATGCATTATAGTTATGCGAGTAGATTATGTGTGAATTTCAGTAAAAATAATTTAAGCACCATCCATTTTCCAAGGAGGCCTCCAATCATATTTCTCTACATGACATCCAATATTACTCTATATCATTAAATTTATATTTGTTTCATGAGATTTTACTATTTATGCATCATATTGTAAAACATGTGAAAATAAATAGATTTTGATGATTAGTTTATAGTGCATCAAAATTATAAATCACTGGAGACATTGATCGGAGGATGTTTCAAATAATTATATAAACAAAAAATATATATAATTTATAAATAAAATGATATGCTTTCGCCCAAGTAGTTTAAAATTTTAATAAATTAATTAATGTTAAATATAAGTATGGTATTGGAATTCGTCTTGTGATAACCAATATTTAAGAAAAATTATAATTTTTATAAACCAAACATCAATTAAAATTCATTTTTTGGATACCCATTTTGTTATACAGAAATTATATTTTCACTTTATTGGTATCTATTTATAATTTACCATCTAATTTTTTATTTTTAAATTAAATATTGTATTATTGTTCTTTATATTATTAATAATAATTTTTCATTTTTATAAAAAACATTGAAATTTTATATAAAAAATCATTTTATTTAATTATTTAATGTGACCTATTTTAAATTTTTTTATGATAATTGTATTTGATTTTATGAAATTGTAATTTTCCTATTATCATTCAAAAATTTTAATTGGGGGAAATTATTTTTATGATGGTACTTAAAATAAGGAAATATGAAATGGTTTGATGTGTTTATATAATGGTTGGGTACATTAATAATGAATAAATGTGTTGGAAATTGGACAATAAGTGAAATAAAACATTATGATATATTTATATAGTATGACAATTTATGGTAAATATTCGGTTGTTTGAATTTACATGAAATTAGATCATATTCTCATTATTAGCACTTATAAAAGATTTATGATTTTTTACTTCATTATTCCAAAAATATGTTAATAATATTGAACTTCTTTTTTATAGTGAACCTCTTATACTTACCATTAATTTTGATAACTCAGTCATGATTGGTTTTGAAATTCTTTTTTTCATATATACAACTATAATGTTTTGATTTTAAATCTTCTACCCAATTTTTAAATAATGTTTACTCGATTTCCATTAAGAAACATCAAAAATGTAATTATATAATTTTTATTTAGGGAAATCCATATTATTATTTATTTACTCAAATAAATATTATCACCCATGATTAATTATTGTCATTTTACATGGTGATGAAGAAACATTGAATTTTGTTAAACAATACTTATTGATTATAGAATAATGTGTAAGAACCCTTTTTCAATAAGATATGGATCCTTTAAATTTATTTTTAAAACATTACTTTAGAACTAATATGGATGCCAAAAGGGTTAATAAATGTCTTAGGGGTGTTAGGGCCAATTTCTAATCCCAAAACCAATGTTTTTTGAAAAATAGGCTCGATTCATAGTTTAGAGTAAACCATGTTAGAGTTCCGCACAGTTTAGAAAACCATACAAATTTTGTTTTTTCATATAGAAACACATCACACTTTTTGGGCATGGTTGTGAAGCCTAACCATGTGGGTGCCCCTTTTCCTAGGTACTTGTGCATGGTCTATGCAAAGTTTGTCAAACCGGGAGGAAAAACCATGCAGATGCTAATTTTTGATTAAAAATCAACTTTTCCCATAATGATATAATTAATCACCCTCATTCATCCATAATCATTGTTTATTCATGATTATCCTATTTCTATATCAATTTGGAGATTTCGGGGATCTTTTCAAGGAATCAATAGATCTCCCTCTTCTAGAATCTGATCGAGCTTCCATTCATCGCATTGGATACCCTCAGTTAAATATTCGAGTCCCCTAAACAAGATCTCCTTCTCTCTTGCTCTCGACTGAGATATCAGGGAATGATCATTTATCACTTTCCCTTGTATCTACACTGATCTGATCTAAAACAAGGTCCAATATCAAAGTAGATGAATCATAAAAAGCCTATGTTGAGTGGTCTATAACTCATCCCTAAAGTTTGTTGATTTTAGATTTGTCAGGTGGGGCCCACAAATTTCATCAGGTTCCATTTATTAAATTTATATGTCATTATTATAATAATTAGAACCATTTATATATGATCATATTGTATATGTGATTAATTTTTTGTGGTTAGGACTAAATCTCCACCCCTTTCATGTCGATTGTTATGCCATAATTAGGTTTTAGTGTTTTGACACGTTTGATCGACCGTTTGGGTGTGTCTTGGTTTAACCAATTTAAGGGTAATATTTTTTATTTTAATTGGATTGGTTTTATACGATGAAGTTTCTAATCAAACATACTATATATGCATACAATTTCACATTCCTATGGTTAGTGCGTGAATTGATAATTAAATGTTAAATGGAAATTTTCAAAAAATATTGAGTAAATCACTTGATCCGATTAAATGTGAATGACTGATGGGTTTCACATTGACAGAACCCATTACCAAATTAATGGAATGTATCGAAATGATAATTAATTGTTGAATTTTCCTTAAATTGGATTAAATAAATGGATTCATGCTACTTGTCCTTGTCACACTAATTAGAGGATGGGCTTGAACCAATGGTTGCATGATACATGACCATATCACACTATTGAAATTCATGGCCTGAATGAAATGAAATATTACATGAGTACATAATAAAATATGAATGGCTTGACTTGAGGTCACCTTGTATTCATATCGGGGAATTCCATGAGCACTCTAGAACCCCATTCTGTTTCAAGGATACAACTTTCATAGGATGAAAAATACCTATATCCGGATCATTTTCTATTATGGGATTCCTGTTACAATACTGAATGATCCCTCCATATTATTACAGGTTTCCTTGGTTACACAACTTGGATCTAATATTGAGAAGTAGGGTCCATAGTTATATACAAAAGGTCATTGTCACTACATAGCATCGTTTTACCTTGGATTAAAACCATGGATTTGATAGGCACATTATTGTGGAATTACATGGACATGACCCTAGGATTAACCTATTTCCCTTATCCAAGTTATAGTTACGCTTGATTCGGTGACCATTGAGGTATCTGTTTCCATTGTTAATATGTGGGATCATTCACTATCTATACATAACAAGACTATGTCAGAGCTGGACATGCCTCACAGGACCTATTATTAAATACTAGAAATTGATTTATCAATGAATTGGTTACATGTTTAGACAACAGTCGAAGGATGAAGCAGGTACTTGGGTATTTTGATACATTTTTCTACATTAAATTATATATGAATTCATGCACATTGTTAAATTTCTATTACATAGTGTCTATGTTATAGACAGTGTTGGTAGTGGCCCACTGATATTTATCTCACATCCTCCATAGGCACCGTTAGGTACCTCAAGTGGATTACATGGTTACAGGTGTGGACCAAGGGAAGTATATGACTTCAAACACATGATTTCTTACTATTTAGCATGGATAATGATAGGAGAGGACCATGTTGGAACTCAGGATTCATGGGATAGTCAATGGATTCCTTTAAAGCATTTTAACATCTTAGGCATGTTGTCTAGTATCCATGTTTTCTAGATTTCTAGTACAATACATGTCATCATTAGTTGTGGACAGTTATTCCTGTTGTTTCATTTTTTATTATTTTCATCTTTATTTTTCCCGTATGACTTCATTTAACATATATTGCATCTACTATTTACCCAGGATTTCTCTCACCTGATGTGATACACTTTGGAAATGAGGGTATAGTCTCCCCACAAAGACCCCCTAGGCCCTAACATCTGGTTGGATTCCTCTAGCATTCAGGGATATGCGTTTAAGGCCAGGTGACCAAACAGGCTCAGCGCACCCTTTTTGTGGAATCCTCTTCTAGGATGTCACAAAGTTGTATGATAGGGTTTTCATTTCTTGTAATAATATTTTAAGATTATAGATTGTACAATAGGAAGACTAGGGACTTGGTCAAAAGTTGTTTTTGAGTGTTGTGAACCCATGTTAGGGGTAAAAGGAATGTTACCCAAAATGTAATTTCTATTCTATTTTTTTATTATAGTTGGTATTATTTCACCATTGGGTGACATAGATGTTGTGTGGTGTTGTGGAATATTACGCTATTTTTGGATTTATTTCATCCTTAGTCTGATGATATGAGGTAAAGGAGAAATCAATCCAATGCGAATCATTATAGGAACCTAATATTCAGATATCATGCATATTGGTGTTCCAAAGAGGTGAATTTCATAGATTTTCATTTATTGATATTCTTGTGATTGTTGGGTGATTATGTGATAGTTTTCTTAAACGTGTATTACTTTTGGTTTTGATTGAGTGATTTCCTACATCGATTCATGGGATTTTTGAGCCCTCATGGGGTGGGAAGTGTAATTTTCCTAGTTGATCCACTATGCTATAAATAAATGGGTGTTGTTTCTGGTGATAGGTGTGTGGGAATTGATTCATTGGAAATGTTTATCTATTATAAGGTGAATCAAGAAATCTTAAATGAATTGGTTGCACATACTTATCCATCCATGTCATGTTTATTAATTGTAATGGAGTGAACCTAGAAATAAAAATCAAAATGACGTGAAACGTATTCTTGAGAACATACTGATTCTTGATAATCTATGATGGTGGTTTAGGGTAGTATGACGTGGGATGGGATTTATCTTACGTTTAGCTTCTTCACGTAATGTTATCTTTTGATTCTAAGATTGTTAAATAGTGCATTTTTTGTATTTATAGAGTAATGTTGACATGACATCCCCATGTCGTTCACCAAGATGGTGGTGATGATCAAACTCCAGATTTGGTGGCCCCTTGGCTGCCAGTATTACCTCCAATAGTACTACATGAGGCACCGTAGATTGTACCTTATTTGGGAACTGATGACCATGTTCATGATAGGTTCCTACATCAGATGTAGTCCATCCATGGTGCTCTATAGATTGTACCCGCAATGTATTATTTGACTCAGGTGTTCTTACAACAAAATTATCCTATCTTTTTATGGGATGGTGGTCCCAATGCTACAGAGCCTTGGAAAGAAGCCACCCTATCTATATTTGACAATATGTAGATGCCTCCAAAAATAGGGGCAATTCTTCATCATATATGCTTCATAATTTATCCAAGAATTGGTGGGATGTGATTAGCGAGGCTGGTTGTCATCAGGTTATGTTATGAGCTGATTTCAAGATACCCTTATATGATTATCTCGTTCCCCAGATGATAAGATTTATGAGATCAATAGAGTTCATGCATCTCAAGCAAGGTTCAATTTCAGAAATGAAATATTCTGCACGTTTCACGGAGTTACAATACATTCCACCACTACTATCCAAAGATGAGGTTTTGTGTTATAGATGATTCGAGGATGGTATCCAATATGCCATCCATATGAAGGTCAATGCCCATTTCCTACCTACTTTTTCTGCAATAGTCAATCAGGCTCTTATCACTAAGAATAAACTGAGGGAAGGAAATAGTATTGAGCATTGAGGGTCATTTTTGTGATAGTTTAGTACTTTTTCAAATGGCTTGAGAATATCACTTGAGTTTTCTTATCAAGGTTTGGACAACAAGAGTATTGTTTCATTAGCTCTTTGGTTTTCCATAAACAAGGAAGACATGGGTTTTAAATGACTTAGTGTTATATAGATCTATTGGAGTGTCGGGATTTGGTACATATGGGGCATATTCTGTTTTTCTATAGGACCTTGCCACCAACATCGAGTGAACAATGATCTACAGCAGCTCCACCATCAAGAAAGAGTTCATCTATACCACATTAGGAGGGGATTTGGAATATCACTAGAATTTATGGCCGAGTATGAGTTCATGGTCATGGTAGCCATACCCCTGATCTCCAGTTGTGCCAACAAAGCAGTTTTGATCATGGTAGTCTATCTCTTTCATAGGGTTTTGGATTAGGTCAGTTCCATGCACAATAACCAATACCCATGTATCAGGCTATGGGTCCATCTACAGAATGAGGTACTATTCTAATAGCCTATACTATAGCATCATCCTTATTTAGTACAGGTTCTTCAAACTCTTTTATCTCGGTATCTATCGTGGAATGTCTCTGAATAGAGATACAATATTACGATGGTGTAATGACCCTAGATACTTCATTAGGGGTACAAATAGAGGGAATACACCAGATCAAGGACTTCCCCTTGAGATAGGCCGTCCCCCTCTAGAGAATAAAACATGACGTACATGGACATTACATTATATTTTCAGATTACTTAATACATAAAAAAACAGAAATCCAAGGACCGTAAAAGTTTAGTGTCTTTGGAAACATGGAAAAAAATCTTCTAATCATGGTGAAAGATCATCAAAATCTCCCATAAAGTTCTTTCCATTATGTTTTCTTACCTAAAACCATTCTTAATATCTGGGGAAAAAGAAAAAATTAAAAGGGTGATCTCAAATGCACAGTAATTGTTGCAAGGATAAAATAAAACAATCCATTTACCTTTGAACATAAAAACATGAACATAATCTCTAAACACTATAATCTTGAGTTGTGAAATTAATCATGGAAGTGCGTAAGTTATAGATCATAAAGGGACATTAATGATGATAAAATAGCATGAGAATAAAATATTTTATGGTGGAAACCATTAAGCACATGATATGGTTTCCATAGTAGGGAATACATTGCTTCCAAGACCATCATAGTGGTCAAAGTCTATTACTGAACCGACTTTATAGGTCGTTCCAGCCCTATATTACTAAATCGGATTTACTTGTCGTTCCAACCATGTTTATCTAATGAGATATAAATCTTTACCCAATTAATTGGAAAGATATATGGTTCCCACCCATCTCATAGTGAAATGATTCTTTTTTGTTCCACAAAATAAAAATAAATCATTCTTCATAACCCAATTAATATAATGGGTTTCATATATGTTATCCCATCGTATCATAATCCATATAAAAAAATTGATATTATTTCATCATGAAAAAATAAAACTATGTAAATAAAATGGACATTATATATGAGTCATATCCATATTTATGAATGTCATCTTAGATGGAGGATAGTTTGGATAAAACACTTGAAGTGAATTGTTGAGGAAAATATCATTTCTTCTTCAAAATCATTTTCTTTTCTCAAAATGCTGTGTGATTTTAAAATAAAAGAATTTTGTTGAAAATAATAATGAAATATTGTAGTGGAAGATTCATGGATATAAGGTGTTATAAAACACTAAAAATCAATTAACGTCGTATATGTTAAAAAAACATTTTATTTGTAATTTTTCTAGAAAGTCAAAAAAGTAACTCGTATGGTAAAAAAAGAATTATTCCTTCCATATAACATAGTAAAAGTTAAAAAGTGGTAAACATGAATTTAAGCATACATGACAGAATATTAAACACTTTATTAAAAAAATTATAATACAAAGACATGGATTATAAATATAACCCAATAAATAATAACGTATAAGAAATCTTGGATAAAAATGAGATTGCAAAATTATCCCTCACTTTATGTCCAGTCTCTTCCGAATGTGTCCGAGACTCCGGTATAGTGGGTTGAAAAATATTATTAACTTGTAACAGAACCATAATAATATTTATGATATCATATATGATTCACTTATGACTTTATATTACACTCTCTTTTGTCACATCCATGTTAAAGCAACGTTTTGGGTAAAATCGTTTCATTTATCATACGTGTCTGGACTTTTTTTCTTGATATAATTATTTATAACTATATTTAATTAATTCCATAATGTAAAAAATTATTTTTATATAATATATATTCATCATATATATATATATATGATATATTGATAAATGGAATGAAATACACCATTCGTGGAGATGGTAGGTCGTACGTACGCATGGACGATGTTTTTGTTTCCATATTAAATGTAATGTAAGTAAGTAAATAAAATATAAATAAATCAAGAATCATTATTATGTAACATTTTTCATGATTATATATTTTATAAACATTATTTTCATTCTTGAATGGTTAACAAAGAGAATGAATCTCATCGCGTCGTGGACACAGTAATCCGTACGTACACACGAGCGATGATATCATTCTCATAATTATTGTATGTAATTGAAGTGGATGATAAAATATCATGGAATTATTTTCATGTTATATTAATCATATATAGTTATTATTTACACAATTATACCCATCCATGTAAGGTTGTGGTGGAAAATAGATTACACCACGGCGTGGAGACGGTATTTTGTACGTATGCACATGTGGTGATTTCATTTTTCGTATGATGGATAAAGTTGAAATAGGGTTTTTTCATATTTATAATAACATATCAGTATATGATTGATACTGATTTTATTAATTTATAATGAAAAAAATAAATAACATGAAGTAGAAGAAGAAATAAATTTTAAAGAATCGGTGAAGAATATTATCTCTTCTTCGACAGGCCTCTTCTAAACCTCCACTTAGGGAAATAATGTTGGTATTTTAAGAAGAAAATGACCTCTATTATGATTCTATGAAAGTGGAGAAGAGAAAATGGTAGGTATTGGCAAAGCTTTAAGGCTCAAAATTGTGTGATGAGGATAGAGAGGAGGTGCCCCTTTATAAGAGAGGAGAGGGGCACTTTTGAGAACCTCTAAAATATTAATTTATAATAAACATAAAAACCACTTAAAAATATCCAAAAATGACTGAAATCAAAATATAAGATGATATATGATTGTAATAACATCAAAAAATAATATTTAGACATGTTGGTAATTTATTTTAATCTTTATCAACTTGATGTTTCCTTATTTAATCTAATTAATTTTTTTTGGTGATAATATTCTAAATTTTAAATTGTTATATATAAGTACTTCTATGTTGTGAGTTGTTCATAATTGAATTATATATGAAATTTTAGACCATATAAATTTCAATTTATAAATTTTAAATATTTTTGTGATTTTAAAAAATTTTATATTATGATCTTTATATAAAATAACAATATTGTCAGTTTTGACACTATTCAATTATTTGAATATAAATAAAATCCAAAAAATATATATTTCCGAAAAAAACTTTTTAATAGATTTATATAATGTCAAATTAATCTTTAAAATTCGTGGGGAACATTAATTATATTATAAAGTATTTATTTTAATTCTTTTAAAACCCATTTATTTGATATTTCTCTTCATAAAATAATCACTACAACATTTTTGTATAATTTTTAATGTACTTATTTGTTGCATAAATATTAAAAATAAAATACTATTATGTAGATAAATCTAATATAATCCATAAAAATACTTTTACTCGAATTTATGATCTTAAAATCACAACATTTAAATTTTTATATCTATTAAATTATAAATGAGACAACTTTTACATCATTTAATATAAAATAATATAAGTGTCATTATTGATTTTATGAGGCTCCAAATGGGAAAATATTTGACCATTGGATGCTTATAGATTAAATATACACGAAAAATAAGTTCTGGTCATGTGGTTTTTCATTTTATGGTCACTGTTAGTTTAATAAATACTGTATTATTGAAATTTCAATAAATAAAAGAAATTTTAATTACTATTGTGTCACCATTAATGATATTTATATAATCTGTAAAAATTATAAATAAATTATTATTTTGTAGATAATTTTATTATATTTCGGGTGAAAATTTATTTTCGATGTTTTTTGAAGTTTATCACTAAATTAAAATTATTAAAATTATAAGATATAAGAGAGTGACATGTTATCACTTTATTTGGTTTTAATAATAATTACATTAATATCAGGTTAAAATTCCATTAAATTAATCTATTGCTACCCTTAGGTAATATGGGTCTTCATTAATTCATCCAATGTAGTTTTGGTAGGTGTTAGAGTAATTTTATAATCTTATTTTTCTCTTAATTACCCGATTTAACTCTAACTGTAGTGAATTAATTTTCTGTAGTTACTATTTAAAATTCCTAAAAATAAAAGCTAGTATATTAACATAATTTGGACCTAATTATTCCATATATGGAATCGATTTTTCCAAATTCAAAACATAGAAGTAACTGTATTAAATTTAAATTTAATCCCACTGTTGAGATAACATGTTTTAAATTTTAAAACGTTGCAAAAGATTGAAAGGTTTTTACCTATGAATTCAATGTAAAATTAATTATAATGAATTACATTATATTAAATGGTACAGATATATTCTATTTATAATTTAAAACCATTCAATATTATAATTTACCAATATGAAATATCTCGATGAAAAAAGTTGTTTTTAAATAAAATTTACCGTATTTTTACATTTCATCAAAATATCAGGGTTATCAAAATAATCACAAAACTTCTTCCAAAGTAAATTTTTTATCCTGTTTCCATGTAAGAAGTTTTATTTGTCAAATTACACTTATAAATCTGTCAAAAACTCGATTTAAATTGGGTGCTCCATCAAAAGGCGGAAAAACTACATTTTTTAAAAATAATTATTTTACCAGAAAAAGTTATTTTGATCTCATACCATGTTATATAGAACATTTAAGATGAATTATAATGTCATAAAATTAAAAATGTAGTAACTAAAATTAATAACGGATAGTTCATAATAATATTATAATAATATATCGTTGTTTAGTGAAACTCAGTATTCCGTACAACACACTTTATCGAGGAAGGTCACTATTGCGTGTAATGCAAGCCAAATCAGGGTTGTGTGTAATGAAATCTTACTTTGGTGTTGCGTATAACATAATCAAAATATAGTTCATTTATACATTGAACAAAATCTATACTAGGTGTTCTGTATAGCACAATCTAATTTTGGTGTATCTTACAACACAAGACATCAAAGAAATTAAAAAGATTATTTCTCATAAAATCTAGGGGTGTTATAATCTACCCCACTTAAAATGAATTTCACCCTTGATATTCATCGGGGTTATAAATTGTTTACTACTTGAAAGTTTCTTTCATAGAAACCCACATCATAAAAATGAATACTAAAATGTAATTTTAAAAAGGAATGTTAGAAACATAATGGTCACGCACTGTAACATAGCACTGGGTTTCGACATTGGAGAATATAGGTTATAATATGGATATGGAAGATAAATCTAACCATCATGTTTGGATTAATAGTGTCAGAGTACATTGCTATGAAAAATCCAAAAAACACACAGCGATAAATTTTTGATGATCTAAGGTACCATCTAAGTCATCAGATATGTGGGTACTAGGACAACCATTTTTGTTTTCAAGATCATTTCCCTAATGTTGAATAATATTTGAGTTAAAAGTAATACATACATGAAATTGTTACAATCTCAATATTGTTTGTTCCTTGAACAATTTCCTCTTCATCTCTTAATGAAATGAAGTTGAATTTGTCTTCCGTAATGTTTTAGCAGATCATGCAATAGAATGATAGGTAATTCCATCTGTTTCAAACATAAGGTTAGCAAAATATATATGCATAAGTCCATCTTATGGTGAGACTAATCATATATGGTTCCATAAATGGACTTATAATTAATCTATCATACCACTTAATAAAATAAAACTTGTTTCTACTAACCAAGGACTTCTTTTAGGCATGTGGTAGGTGATAAAGGCATATCTATCTTTAGTTGAGGGTATGAGTCCCGCAACCTTGTTTGACATGATGGTTTTTCACCCATACTACAGGTTGTACTTTTTCTAAAAATATACTATTATAACATTTCAGAAATAATATCATAATGTTCTTTCCTTAAACAATACTATCTGATGTCTAACATAATCCATTTCAATCATTAGGCTTATCCAAAATACATATGTCCCATCTCATAGTATAATGAACAAGTTTACTAGAGAGTTCATTCTACAAAGCCTGTAAATACCATCATTTATCCCCCATATATCATAAGATATATCTTGTTGATCTCATTCCAAATAGGTGAATAGAATAATCTTGTATTATTTTGAAACATGAATAACCAAAGAACCTTAGTGAAAACATGAATGCTGTCAAAAGTGAACTCTTTCCATAAACAAAAATCCCAAATATTCTATATACTCAATCCATGATATCAATTTTTCCTTATATCATTCATGAGCTCACGAATACTATCAAACATATTATTTTCTCCTTATCCCATCATTATTCGCATATCACCTGCTTTACAAAAATATTTGAATCACTTTTCATGGATACTGATACCATAAAGTTATTAAAAACCACAATAAACCCATACCTAGATATTCCAATATACCATAAAAGTACCTCGAAGACATTATTCATGAATTAAAATACATAAACACTTTAATCCATACTCTTAAATGATTGTAATGGAATAAGTCCTTCCATTATTTAGAAGTAACCTCTTAGTTCAGGGCATTGAGTTGGGTAATGCCCATGTTCTCCACAGATAAGACTTTGAGCTCCATAACATTCTGTAACTCTATGACCCTACTCCCCACAAATATAACATCTTCCACTCCATTTGATGTATTCATCAAGTTTCTTCTTCCCTTATTTAGAAATCTCAATCTTCCTTTCCCTATGATCCTCAGCATTCAAACTCGCATAAAAGTCCATCTTGCTCTTATTTAATGAATTTTGAATACCATAAAATCTCGCCTTATCAATCGTATATCGCGATGAATGATTCGACATAATCACAATATCATTCGTTCTAGGAATTACACAATTTTTTTTCTCATAGTCACCAATTTTTCCATTGGATTCAATATTGACCCAATTATTTCTAGTTCCCTCCATTTACTAAAACTAAAAACCATGATGTAAGAAACAATTAAAATAACGAGGAACCACATAATCATAAAAAGTCACTTATGTGATGTCTAAATTATCACATATTCTTTAATAGATGACACCTTAGGTTCACCCTAGGTTATTCATTATCGTAAACATAACTCTAGTACTATAACCTATAGTTATACTAACCCTTAGGGGAATCCCTAGACATACCATAGAAATATCTCTATGGATCTGACTAATGTTTTCACATCATGGTTTCCAATGGTTGACTAAAACTTTCCTCTGATACCAACTGTAGAGACCCCAACTTGGCGTGCATGGACATTAAATCACTTATTTGGAATACTTAATACATAGGAAAAACAAAAATCCAAGGACCATAATAGTTTTGTGTCTTTGGAAACTTGGAACACAATTTTCTAATCATGGTGAATGATCATAAACATCTCCCATAAAGATCTATAACTTTTGGTTTCTTACCTAAAACATTTATTTATATCCTAGGGAAAAGAAAACATAAAAAGGGTGATCTAAAATGCTCAGTAATGGTAAGCAATGAGAAAATAAAACAAACCCTATATGTTTGAACATAAAAACATGAAAATAATGTTAAAAATTTAAAATCTTGAATTGTGATATATTTCTTGGAAGTACTTAAGGAATAGATCATAAAAGAACATTAATCATGATAAAATAGCATGGGAATGAATCATTTATTTGTGGAAACCATTAATCACATGATATTATTTCCATAGTATCCAAGTCATTGCTTCCAAGACCATCATAGTGGACAAAGTCCATTACGGAACTGGGTTTACATACCGTTCCAGCCATGTATTACTGAACTTGATTTACTTGATGTTCCATCCATATTTATGTCATGAGATATGAATCATTACCCAATTAATTAGAGTAAGATATGTCTCCCACCCATCTCATAGTTAAATCATTCTTTCATGTTCCCCAAAATTATCATAAATCATTCATCATAACCCAATGAATAAAATGGGTTTCATATACATCATCGCATGATAACATAATCCATATAAAAAAATGGATATAATTTCATAATAATAAAAATAAAACCATGTAAATAATGGGGAAATTATACATGAAGCATTTCCATATTAAATAATGTTATCTTAGATGGAAAATTGTTTGGATAAAACACTTGAAATTAATTGATGAGGAAAATATCATTTCTTCTTCAAAATCATTTTCTTTTCGCAAAATGTCGGGCGATTTTAAAAGATTTTTTTTTTAAATTTAACATGAAATCTTGTAGATGAAGCTTCAGGGAAATAATGTGTTAGGAAACCTTAAAAATCCATTCACACTGTAGAAGTTAAAAAAACATTCTCCTTGTAATTTTTCCAAAAAGATAAAAAGTAACTCGTATGTTAAACAAAATAAAGATTTCATCCATATAACATAGTAAAAGTTAAAAAGGGGTAAACATGACTTTAAAAATACATGGCATAATATTAAACAATTTATGGAAACAATTTTATAAAATAGGGACATGGATGATAAATATAACTCCAGTAAATACTTACATATAAGCAATCTCGGATAAAAATGAGATTGTAATATTATCCCTTACCATTTGTCCAATTTCTTCTTTATGTGTCTGAGACTCCGGTATAGTGGGTTTAAATGTATTATTAACATGTAATAGAAACATAATAATATATATGATATCATATATGATTCACTTATGTCTTTATATTACCTGTTCTTTTGACACTTCTATGTTAAAACAACGTTATGGGAAAAATCGTTTCATTTATCGTAAGTGTTTGGACTTGTTTTTTGTGATATTATTACTTATAACCTGATTTACATAATTATATATTGTAAAAAATTATTTTTAAATAATATATATTCACCATTTAAATATATATGATAGATTGATAAATGGAATGAAATACACCGTTAATGGAGACGGTATGTCGTACGTACGCATGAATGCTGTTTTAATTTACTTATTAAATTTAATATAAGAATGTAAATAATACAAAAATTAATCCATGATCATTATTATGTCACATGTTTCATGATTATTTATTATATATACTTAATTTTAAATTTTTAATGGTTAACATAGAGAATGAATCTCATCACGTCGTGGAGACGGTAATCCGTACGTACGCACAAGTGATGTTATCGTTCTCATAATTATTGAATGTAATTGAATTGGATGATAAAAAATCTCATAATTTTTAACATGTTATAATAATCATATATAGTTATTCTTTACACCATTATACCGATCCATGTATGTTGGTGGTGGAAAACATATTACAGCACGACATGGAGACGGTATTCGATAAGTACGCACACACGATGATTTCATTTTTTATAGGACGGATAGAAGGTGAAATAGGGTTGTTTAATATTTATAATATCATATAATTATATTATTGATACATATTTTATTACATTATAGTGAAATAAATAAATAAGATGAAGTAGAAGAAGAAACAAATTTGAAAGAATCGGTAAATGATATTACCTCTTCTTCAACATGCCCCTTCTAAACCTCCTCTTAGGGAACTTAAGGTTGTATTTTAATAATACCGAGACCTATAGTATGTTTATAGGGAAGTGGATATGAGAAATTGTTAATGGATGGCCGAGCATAAAGGATCAAAATGGTGTGAGGAGTAGAGGGAGGAGGTGCCCTTTTATAATAGAGGAGAAGGGCACTTTTGGAAACCTCTAAAATATTAATTTAGAATAAAATCAAGCCGCACCTAAAAAACTCCAAAACAAACTCAATTCCCGATATTAGATAATATAGGGTTTTAATATCATCAACCAATAATATTTAGACTTGATGGTAATTTGTTTTAAACCTTATCAACTTGATTTATCCTTATTTAATCTATTTAAATTTTTTTGTGGTAATAATATTCTAAATTTTAAATTGTTATAAATAATTAATTCTGTGTTGTGAATTTTCAATAATTGGATACGTTTTTGACATATCATACCATATAAATTTCAATTTATAATTTATAAATATTTTTTTGATTTTTAAACAATTTTATAATATGTAATTATTTCAAAATAACAATAGTGTCACTTTTGACACTTTTCATTTATTTGAATTTGAATAGATGCAAAAAAATAACTTTTTCTAAAAAAACTATTTAATAGATTTCTAAAAATTAATATTAATCTATAAAATTCTTGGAGAACATTAATTAGTTCATAAAATATTTATTTTAATACTTTTAAAATCATTATTTGATATTTCTCTTCATAAAATAATTACTAAAACATTTTCGTATATTTTTTAGTATACTTATTTTTTGTCTAAAAATTAAAAATAAAATATTATTATGTAGATAAATGTAATATATTCCATAAAAATAATTTTACTAGAATTTATCATCTTAAAATCACAAAATTTAAATTGTTATATTTATTAAATTATGAAGGTGACAACTATGACATCATTTAAAATAAAATAATATAAGTGCCATAATCACTTTTATAAGGATACAAATTGTCGAATATTCCACCATTAGATGATTATGGATTACATGTATGCGAAAAATATGTTTTTTTCAGGTGTTTGTGCCTTTTATGGTCACTATTAGTGTAATAAAAATTGTATTATTGAATTTTCACATAATAAACAATTTCTGCATCACTATTGTGTCACCATTAATAATAATTATTTAAGACCTAAAAATTATAAATAAAATAACTTGATTTAGATAATTTTATTATCTTTCTGGTGACAATTTATTTTCGACATTTTATGAATTTTATCACTAAATAAAAATTATTACACTTATAAGATATAAGAGAGTGACAAGTTGTCACTTTCTTTGATTTTAAAAATAGTTATATGATTTTCATGGTTAAAAGTCCTTGAAATGAATCTATTTCTACCCATAGGTGATATGGGTCGACATTTATTCATCCAATAGAGTTTTGGCAGGTGTTAGAGTAATTTTATAATCTTATTTTTACTCTTAATTACAAAATTTATCCATAACTACAGTAAATAGAATTTACCGTAGTTACTATTCATAATGCCTAAAATTAAAAAGTATCCTATTAACATAATTTGTATTTACTGATTCAAAATATGGAATAAATTTTTCAAAATTCAAAATACAAAAGTTTTAGTACTTAATTTAAAATTAATCACGCTGTTGAAAAAACGGGTTCTAAACGATAAATTGTTGCAAAAGATTGAAATGTTTTTATTTATGAGTTCAATGTAAAATTAATGATAATGACTTACATTATATTAAATTTTAAACATATATTCTATTTATAATTTAAATCCCTTTAATATTCTAATTTTACCAAAAAAATTATCTCGATGAAAAAAGTTGTTTTTAATAAAAAATTACCGTATTTTTATTATTCATCAAAATATGAATGTTATCAGAATAATCTCAAAATATTATCCAAAGTAAATTTTTATATCTTGATTTCAAGGAAGACGTTATATTTGTCAAATTGAACTTATAAACTTGTCAAAAACTAGATTTAATGTGGGTGCGCCATCGAAAGGCAGCAAAACTGCATTTTTAAAAAAATACTTATTTTACCCGAAAAATTAATTTTGTTCCTATACCATGTTCACTAAAATGTGTAAGATGAATTATAATGTCATAAAATTCAAAATTTAGTTACAACTATTCATAACAGCTAGTTCATAATAATATTATAGTAATATATCGTTGTTTAGTGAAACTCAGTATTGCTTACAATAGACACTATCGAGGAAGGTAACTATTGTGTGTAAGGCAAGCCAAGTCAGGGATGCGTGTAGTGAAAGATTCCTTTTGTGTTTCATATAACATAATCAAAATATAGTTCATTTATACATTGATCAAAATCTATACTAGGTGTTGTGTATCTCATAAGTTAATTTTGGTTTAGCATACAACACAAGACATCAATGAAATAAAAAAATATTATTTCTCATTAAATCTCTTTGTGTTACACCGCCTTTATTATGGAACTTATTTTCCCTCAATATAAAAAGATTTTATTTCATCCTTATAATGGAACGGTTGTTTCACCGTCATTCATTTGTATATTGGTATCACTGTATGGTAACTTTTACATCACCAGAGGGTAGCTGTTTTCTGTCAATGGGTCAGTGGGATGTTTAGGATGGTAGAGCTGAACAAGATAATCTTGGGATAGGTAAAGTGATTGCCCAGATTTAAAATATTTTCCTAGATGATATGGGTTAATGTCGAGCAGATTTCCTTCCAGTAGTGGATCATTTTAGGGATGTTTTCATGATTATTTTTCTGGATTACCTCGAGAGAGAGAGTGGTATAGATCACAATCAAGATTGTTCAAGGATCTACTCCAATGTCCATTCCTACTAACAGGATGGAACCTACAAATATTTAGGATATCAATAAGTTGTTATAGGATTTAGACACCAAATCATTTATACAGCCCAGTACATCCTCTTGGAGTTCACCAGTGCATTTTTCTAAGAATTAATACATAGCCTTACATATATGCATGTATTATTAAATGATGAACCAACTTATGATTAAGAACTGATATACAATTTCTGGAATATATGATATCATTGACCAGCTCTAAGAAGGAAATGTATCCTCCATGATAAACATGAGATCGTGTTATAATCTGGTGTGTGTCAGACAATCAGACATACATTGTACAGCATTCCATAGAATGTATAGTCTATATGAGTACCTAGTATTCCATTAGGTCATATAAAAGCAGCTTCCAATTTCATGAATTAGGTGAATAGGATTTTCTACCCCTATTTGGAGACTTTTTTCATGGTCATTATGAATGAAATATTGTGGTATTCGCACACTCGTAGTGACCATGACAAACATCTTGAGATCTTTATGAGTACACTCAGATAGTATCATCCTTACACCAAGCATTTTATGTGCCACATAAATCATGAAAAAGTCCATATCATGGATTATACTATTTTAGAATACGGAGAATCTGTTGAACATGAAATGGTTAGTAATATCTTTTCCTGGGAGCATCCCAAGAACAAGTTCTATAACAGAAGTTTCTTGGCAATGGCATGATATTATATTAATATTATATAAAACATAGCAAATCATGATTCATCTTTTATGGGCCTTACAATGAAGGGTGTCAATGTCACATGGGTAGAATCTTGTGATAAGTCCTTTTGGAGTTGAAAGAGAGGCTTCTTTGGGAATATATTATAATTTTTTCTGAACCAGGTATTGGTTATACAATATTATTTGATGCATCAGGCATAATTCATGGAGAATTGTTGATGTATGAATTCATATAATTCTCATATATATCATGATATTTTAGGCCTCAAGAGAGGAATGGCCCAAAACACATCATTGATCATGTAGAAGTTTTCTATGCCTTACACTACTGTAGACATTTTCTGTTGGTTGAGGTATTTTTGGTGTAAACAGACCACAATAGCATAAAATATATCATTTTTTTGTGTAACATAACCCTCATATAATAGAGATGTGTTTAATACCAACAATATTTTTATTTTTAGCTTTCCTATATTGCTGGAAAATTTAATTTCATTGCAGACACATTGAGTAAAAAAATCAAGAAAAGGGTGTTCGAGAATCCAGTGTTGAATGGATGTTAATGACCCACATTGTGAGCATCATCTGTAGTTTCATGATAGTCATGAGATGTATTACCTTTCAAACATGACAGTTACCTCTTCCCACTGTGAGAAGGTGAAGAGTATGTAGTTTTTAGATCCTGAAGGCTTGGTCCTCTGTTAGAGTATATCATGAGATAAATCGCCTTAATATTGGTGTACGGATAGAGAAAATGCCTTGTATCTATGTTGATGTTTCTATGTTCCTCCAGAAATCCAAAAAAGTGTTGATGAAAGAGTCCCATGCCTCTCAATAGGTTTTTTTATCCAGGAATCTCGAAGATGCGTCGATATATGCAACACCAGTATTAGGGGATTGTGATAAAAAATTATATAGCATAATTTCTGACTAGGTGTTCCACCTATTAGCAGGTGAAGGGGGATCACTAGAGACCTTCAGACTTGTTACAATCACATCCATACCCAGAATGGAAATAGGAATACATTACTACAGATTTTGTAGTCAGATTACCTAGGCCACTGAAGGGTAGTGATTCTACATGAGTGTTTTTTGACCAACAAGAAAAATTATCCCACTTCATTCATGTTCATTATAATTCCTCAGTTGATGAGTTTGGATGACTATATGTATGTGAGATCATATGACTGCACAAGGTTCCACATATTATCATTTTATATTGGAGTTCTTGTTTCACGTCAAAGTTCTGGAAGCGATTGTAGAAGGCTATGGGAACACAAGTGCTTCTATGAAGATATTTTCATCCTCAAACCGATGGAAAATTGGAACATAAAATTTTGGGTGTAGAAGATATTCTCTAAGCATGTGACCATGATTTTAGTGGTTCTTGGGAGATGAATATCCCTCTCATCGTGTTCACCTATAATAACATCTTTTAAGTCACAATTCTGATGGATCCTTTTGAGTTCGTATATGGTAGTCCATGATATCTAGCATTGTTCTGGATAGAGGTACGTGAGGCATCACTACTTGGTCCTTGTATCATTTAGAAGACTTTATAGAATGTTCAATTGTTCAGAAAGTGTTTGACTACTGCCCAGTCGAGACAAAAAACATATGTTGATGGCCATTTGACACCTCTTGAATTATTTGTTGGAAATAATGTTTTTCTTCAAGGATCACCTATTCTAGGTCATAGATTGTTACAAAAATAGGGGAGGAAATCACCTCATTTTGTAGTGACTTTTAAAATTCTATAGAGAGTTGAGCATATAGCCTATCAATTGCTACTACCTTAGAGGTATCATTCCATGCATGATGTCATTCATGTTTCATAGCTTCACTAATATCATGATAACCCATATCATACATTTTATCCTAAGGAAATTGAGTGAGATATTGATGAAACCATTGCATAATATAATGTATGCATCATCAACCAGAGCACAATGTCTTTCTGAAGCTGCTCTATCCCTCTAGTGGGTGCTATGGCTGCATGGATGAGTATAGGTTGAGACATGAGAGAGGAAAGCTGATGTACAAGCCGAATGCCTATATTTTTTCTCATGAAAGGTTTCTCAATCTTTTGAAGGTGATCTCAGGGATGAGTTATATTATGGGGGAACATTGTAAGAACCCAATTTTTCACTCAGGTATGGATCCTTTAAATTTTGGTCTAATTCTTTACTTTGGACCTAATGTGGGTGAATTAGTAGTTAATAATGGTCTTAGGGGTTTCAAAGGAATGTTTGAAACCATTAAAACTTCTTTTTTATAAGAACATTCATGGAGTCCAGTTTATAGTAAACTATGTTGGAATTCGACATAGTTTCTAAAATCGTATGGATTTTGTTTTTTTGTATAGAGCCACCTCGCACAATTAGCGCAAGGTCGTGCTACCCAACCATGCGAGAACCCCTTTTTTCTAGGTACTCATGCATTTTTTTCCTATGTAATGACAAATCATGATGAAAAACTGTGAACATGCTATATTTTCGGTAATATTCTTATTTTTTCATTAATGATCTAATCAATATCCCTCCTCTTTCCCGAACCTGATTTTATATTAGATTAACCTATTTTTCTCCCAATTTTGGGCTTTTGAAGATCTATCATTTGAATTAATATATCTCTATCATTTGGAAATTGATTGTGCTTATGTTCATCACATTGAATGGTAAATTGTAAGTACTCAAGTCCTCTTGAGCGGTTCTCACTCTCTTCTTCTCTATACCGAGATATCAGAGTACTGTCATTTTTCACTTTTACATAGATATACTCTGATCCGAGACAAATAAGGGGCCAATATCAAATGATAAATATTATACAAGCCTATATTGGGTGGTCTATAACTCATCCCTAATGTTCGTTGTTTTTTATTTGACATGTTGGGCCAAAAAATTCCCTCGGGTTCTGATTATACAATTTATATTTCATGCTCATAATCATAAAAAATATATGGATATTCTCATTCCATATATGTGATTAATTATTGGTCCTTATGACCACAAATCCACCCCATCCTTATCTAAGGTGATGCCATAATTTTGTTTTTTGTGTTTTGACGTGTTTCAACCACCGTTAGAGTGTGCCTTGGATTTACCACTTTAAGTGTATGTGTTTCTATTTTAATTGGATTGTTTTATATTATGAATTGTATAATGAAAAGTATCATGTCTGCATACCACTTGACCCACCTATGCCTATTTATTCAATTGATAATTAAATGTGGAATGGTATTTTTCACATATATTGAGTATATGACATAATCTGATTAAATGTGAATGATTTATAGGTTTCTTGTCCGTAGAACCCATTAACATAATAATGGAAGGTATAAGACTGATCCTTAATTGTTGAATATTCCATAATTAGAATTTAATAAATGGATTCATGCTACTTGGACATATCTGACCAATGAAAGGAAATGCTTGAACCAACAATTGCATGCTACTTAACCTTATCACACTAATGAAGGGATTGGGTTGAACCAAATGAAATATTAAATGAAATCATAATCAAATATGAATGGTATGACACGATCTTCCCTTGGATTCTAATTTTGGAATTCCATTAGTACTCGATAACCCCATTCAGATTCAATGATACATCTTTCTTAGTTTGAGAACCAAATAAATCCCAATGCATGTCTATTCTGGATTCCAGATAAAACACAATAGGATCCCTCCATATTATTATAGTATTAATCATATACACTCCTTGTATTACGAATTGATAAGTAGGAGCCATGGTTACAGCCTATAGGGCCCTGTCTCTACTTAGCCTTATTTTACCTTGGATGATATCCTTGGATTTGGAAGGCACCTTACTGTGGAATTCCTTAGAGATTACCATTATATGACACTTTTATCCATATCCAGGATAGAGTTACTATGAATATAGTGACCCTTGAGGTCCAAGTTCCCTTATTTAATACCTTCAAACATTCACTATCTACACATCATGAGACAATGTCAATGTGGGCCATTCCACATGAGACCTTTTAATATAATCTATAATTGATTGAAAAATAAATTGGTTATATATTCAGACACCAACTAAGGGTTGAATAATGTTCCTACTTATTTAGTTACATTATGCTTCATTAATTTATATATTCATCCCTACACACTCTTACATTTCTATTACTTGGGTCGGGTGTTATAGACAACGTTGGTGGTGTCCCTCTAAGGTTTATCTCACACCGTCTTTGGGTGTCCTTTGGTACTCCGATTATATTTTTTTGTTGAAGGTGTTTCCAAATTGAAGCATACGTCTTAGAACACTTATTTTAATATAGAATGGATTTTGATATAATATGACCTAGTTGGAACTCTAGATGCTTGGGATAGTATTTGGTTTGCCTTATAATTTTAAACATGTTATGTCTAATGTCTAGAATCAATGTTTTTCGGTTTTCTAGTACATGCCACATCATCCCCCAATGTTAAATGATATTGATGTTGTTTCAGTAATTATTATTGTTGTCTCCATTTTTTTGGGAACTATTTTTACAAATATTTCATCCACTATTTACTCATTTTGACTGTCACCAGTTATGCTAAACATTGATAATAAAGGAATAGTCTTCCCACAGAAACACCATAGAAAATCAATGTTGTTCGACAGCCTTTGGCATTTTAGAAGATACGCTTGAGGCAATGTGGACCACCGAAATTTGGGCACCTTGTAAGTGGAATCCGATTTCGGGACGTCTCTTAATGAATAAGTATATATATTACAATATTTGGATACTTTTAAAAAGTGGTCGTTGTAAGAGTCATATAGGATAGATTATATGTGTTTCTTTCATTTTATTATCTATTTAAAAATAGTATCCTATTTTTCTAACTATAATCTCCAAAATATATTTTTTTATTTAGTTTTGGATTTTATAATATTAATTTCTCATTTGAAAAAGAAAATTACATTGAAAAAAAATCATTCCCATAATAATATTATTATGTAAAATGGTAATATTATTCAAAATATATAAACTAGGGAGTGTTATTTAATATAGTATGGTCTTTAATTTATAAATCAATCATTTCATATGGTTTAAAATTTGTGATTAAAAATATTTTTATATATTAATTGACATATTTTTATGGAAAAATTACTACATTACTTGGGTTTTATAATTTTCATTCGAATTTCTTCAAAAATATCATAAAAATACTTTTATATATAAATATATCATACCTTCACAGTCTATAAAATATTTCTTTAAAAGACATTAATTTGTGTTCATTAATTTGAGACATATTTTATTTAAGAATAAACAGTCAGTTTCTATTAAACTCAGTCAAATTATGAGATAAATCATTGGGCTCCATGTTTTATATTTAATTTCATTTTTATTTTCATTATATATAAAATAATCTTTAATATCAATTTTTTCCTTAAAGTTTCAAAAATAATATATTTTGAATCCAATGATATTGATTAATATATTTTTAATGATTCCAAAATATTTATTTGTGTTGACATAAATCATGTTATGATAACATTAGTGGATTATTTTAATTATCCTCGCGACTTCTCATTATAAAAAACAACTTATCTTCATAATAATGAGTTTATTACTACATTTTATCAATATATAATTTTAGATTCCAATGATATATTTCTACATTATGTTAGACCTCAATCAATATTTTTTTATTTTTAGTTTTTTGAAATTTCATTATGTACCCAAAAATATGTATCACAACTACAAAATATTTGTTTAATATGAATTATAATAATTTCTAAAATAATTTTTCTTTTAATTAATATATAAACATATATATATTTATATCTTATTAATTATTTCCTCTTTTATAAATATTTTACCAACAACACCATTTTCTCTTTATAATAAATTTTAATATATTCCATATGTTTTATATTTTTTTAGAAAAATTAAATAAAATATGTATTTTAATCTCTATTCCCATTAATATCAAATTTTTTAACTTTCACTAACAATAAAATCTTTAAATAAATTTTTTCTATTATTAATATAATTTTTATAATTTATCTTTTTTTATATGATGTTAATTTTTCATCATCCTATTCATCAAAAAACACTTAATTATTTGTATAAATAATAGTGATAAGGATAATTATTGTTTAAAAAAACAATAAAATTAGGAGTTTCACAACATATTTTTTATAAAATTTTCAGATTTGGGGTGATCAGACACATCATGTCATCATCATTGTTATAACACTTATCTTCTTATAGAAATAAATTTTTCATTTACTTGAAAATTTTTTCATTTACAAACGTTTCTTCTTTGGAACAACCTACATCAATATATTTGCACATGGAATGAGATAAATTTAATATAATCAACATATTCCGTCAGAATTATAATTTATTTGTTTTCATAAAATGTAGAAATGATTTTTGAAAACAATATTGTCCTCATATATAACTTAAAATACACCAAATATTGGTAATATTTTTTTTACAACATTAAATATTTTATAGATTTCGAAATTAATTTTGTAGTTAATATATTTAATAGGATATATGATTTTGTTTTAGAATAAAATATAATAAATTAGTATTTCCCTCCCTAAATATAAAATCATCTTCATAAATGTTTCTAATATTCTTATTTATCATAGTGAAAATTATACATGAAATTAGTTTTTTACATTATGATGAAAAGAGGACCATACAAAACTATTTCCCCATATATCCACATCGATTCCCTTATAGTGTTTTTTCATTTGAAATCTTCTTATTATATAGAAATATTTTGTAACATATTTAATAATGATGAAAGAAGAAAATAGAAGATATTTGAGGTAGTGTCAAATTTGAATTATTCGATAGTCAAAAATTATTATTATTCATTCATTTTATATCACTGTGACTTTCCATATTCACCATATTGTAAAAATTTACAAAAACTAAATACATATTAAATACCCTAGCCTATGAAATAATTTATTATAATCATAATTTGAATAAAATTTTAATGGGGAATTATGTAATTATTAAACATTAAATTTTCACTTCATTCCCTTATATGGATATTAAAATTAACTATATTTATGATTAAGGGTTATTTAAATATATATTTTTTTAAGAAATTAATTTAAATAAGAATACACACCTATAATTTCATTATTCTCCAAAAATGAAGACTATAATTTTTAGAATAATAATGTAACCCTTATATATTTATATATTGAACTGCCCCCCTTTTTGAAAAATTTTAAAAATTTTATTACTTCAAAATATCTATAATTCTATCCAATATTATTAACTTTTAAAATAATAATCACAAAACCTTTTTAAATTTTCCTTTAACAAAATAAAATCATTATAAATTAAATTTATATTTTGGATTATATTTTCATATTATAATTTCTATTTATATAACATAATATTCAACACAATTATTATATAAAACATGATATCGTGGAAAAAATACTCTTCTCTAACCATAACATTAATTATAAACCAAAAATCGAACAATTTTACATGATTTTCAAATTACGCACTCTATTTGTCAATGCAGGCTATATAATATAATTATTATTTTATAAATATATTAATATACTCTAATGTTTAATCATACTCGCTAAATATTTTTAAATTTAATTATTCTAAAAAAAATATAAACCCTTAATCATTTCCTAGTTTTATAAAATAATAATTGTAAAAAATTGTTATCATAAATGGTATAATAAATTTATTCAACAAGAACAACCTATTATAACTCGATTATTTTCACCACATTGATTTCTATTTAGTTAGTTAGAAAATCCTAAAATATATATATTTTAAAACCGTGATCACAATAAATAATTCAACATAAGGTTGAATTGTTTTATTTCATATCCCCATTTCATTTTAAAAAAATTTGATTTAGTTATGTACTATATTGGGAGATATTTTAAAAAAAATAGATGATGTAAGTGGATATTTTCAACTTATTAATTATTATGGGTAAATGGTAAATAAATTAAACATAAATAATATTTTCAACACATTTCTAGATTTTATATATTATATTTACCATTTTGATGAGTTTTTGTAAATTTTAATGTGTCGTATATCGAATCATATACCTAGTAGGATACCATAATGAGTCTACTAATTTATTTATATAAAATAAATAGATAATTCAAAAGTATAGAAAATTTAACATATTTTTTATTTTAGAAGGATAAAAATAAATTCTTGAAAACATTTCAATTCAAATAAAGGAACATGAATTTATTAAAAGTAATATATACTAATGTAACCTTCAATTTTATAATTGTTGTTCAAAAAATTTAAATAAAATCATTATAAAATAAAAATCAATATAAAATTAAAAAATATCATCCCATGATCCATTTTATGATTATTGTACATTATAGAAAAATAAATAAATTTTTTCAAAAATCATGTATAGAGAAACATTGCATAACTATATTGGGTATGTGACGATAGTCATTGACATACGTTCATAGAAACCAATATTCAGTCTATGAGGTGATCCTATAACACATACATATGATATGATAACTCTATATTTATCAACCGTAATAGGACTTGAATAACCACAAAACACCATAGGGGATATGAGATATATCATAGTAGTGATCTATTATAACACTTATCCCTGGAATTCCTACTCAAGTAACGGAGTATCCTAAAAAAATTATAAAAAAATTATATAGATGATTGTCTATAAAATATAACATGATCAATATTCTATAGAATCTAGAAAAAACAATTATATTATATTATATTAGATATATAATTACCCATTTATGAAAAATCTCCATCAAATTCAACCTCATGATATTCATAAAAGTTAATTGCAGAATTAGATAAACCATCACAAGAGGCATATCAATTGGGTGTGAGAAAAAATACATATACATCTAAGTCAATAATTACATTATACATAAAAATATATTTCCAATTCCATTATTTTTTTTCATTATATCAAGTAAAAAATATCACCATAAATTTCATTCATTTTATCAAAAAAAAATGGAATTTCAACATACACATTGTATTCAAATGAATTCATAATAAATAAATTACATATAAATTAATAAATAAACAATTGACAAGAAAATGATTTCCAATATAATGATTTATATGCATTCAATATTACCATCATAAATAATTTATAAATTCATTTTTTATGCCAAAAATATAATTAAAACATATATGAACCAATTAATTTATCTTCATTAAAATGAATTGTATATAACCATTAATTGGAATTTAACATTACCTTAAAACTATAATATAAAAAAGATATAAATTGGTTGAAAAATTATAGTGTACAAATAAAACATCAAAATCACCTACAATTTCTAGTTTACTTTATTGGAATTGTTTCTAGTTAATTTTCCACAAAACTAGATGTGTGAAGAATATGGTTGGAAAAATAGAAGAAGATAAAGAAGTGAAAAATATTGATGAATATTGATATATATAAAATATATCAAAGATTCATTATGGATGTTTGTTTAATGGAGTTGATGAATTGAAATAGAGAATCCAAATGGATCATCTTATAAATTATAGGAGATAGTGGGATTCATCCACTTTTTAATACAAAATAATTAAATAATAATAATAAATAAATAAATTATTTTCACAATAAGATTCCATTTTAAATAATTCAAACATAAATCCCAAAATAATCAAATTATCTATCAGTAAAAAATATAAATTATATATTTACGTAAAAATAATAATTAAAAAAAAATTGAATTTATATTTTATTAAATTAGATGTAGAATATTAGAAGGCCAATTAAAAACATTCCTAAAAAAATAAATTATCAATATCATAATTGTACCAATATATAATTTTACTATGAATATTTATAGGACGTCCGAAAATTAAAAAATAATTCATTTAAATGAAGTTTAATATATAATAACAACCAGACAGATAAATATTGGTTATTCCTTAAAAATTTCAATGATTTTTATATATGTCAAACAGAAAATATGATTTATCACAGTAAGTTAAAATTGTTTCCTTATATTTTTAAAAATTATTGGAATATAACTATAGGTGAGATATGATTTTCAAATGATCTGGACACATAATGTCCTTCATAAAAGTACATACTTAATGGAAATCGAATGAGAATAGGTGTATTAAATATTTCATATGTCATACCTCCAATATTAATCAACCTATTTTCCAAATTCAATTCAAATTTAATGTATAATTCAAATAGTGATAAAAAGATATATATAAGTTGGAAGAAAATATTAACAAAAGGTATATTTAGATTTCATATTATATTAGGTTCCAAAAAACTGTTAAAATTGTTTCATTCATATTATTGATAATACTAAAATGATTTAGGTATAATTCAATTGTCCTGTTATTCAACCATTTTGAAAAATATATCACCTTAATGAACTCGTTTATTACTACTATGATCTTTTTCCCTATTTTATTATTGAATTTTTCACAGCCATGTATATTGTGAAAGGAAATGGAAAATAGAACTTATTTATATTTACCGATAGATTACACACACACCAAGTGACTAGACTCTCTTATGTCCATAGTAATATCCCATTTTCCAATTTTACACCAGTTTCAAATGTCTTCTTTGATAACAATTTTAGTTTTTCTCTATGGTTATTAATTTCAATAAGGTTTTTCCCCTAGGTTCCTTTTCAAATTTATATTTTTCCGAAATATATGATCATAATTACAAAAATACCTATCCTATATCAATCACTTTATCATTTTAAAAAAATATTACTAAAAGATATATCATGAAACAACCCTCAGTAATGATATATAACAATCAATTCATTATTTAGTGAAAACCATAATAGCCAGCATATTGTAATCTTATAGGTTTGAAAGAATATTTGTTCCACATGAAGCCTATTTTCCTTTTATTACAAAACTTATAATTTTGAATATTTTAAACAAAACATCAATCCGGATTTTGTTGTGCCTATGATTTATTGATAGAATGACCCCTATCCCACACACATAAAACTAAACATTATCCCCATTATTGATTCCTATAGAGGGAAACAACATAGTTATAATTAGATAATAAATTTTTTTTAAAGTTTTTTAAAGGCGTTAAATTAATGTTCAAAAATTACCCCCGAAAATAAATTACTTATAAAAAAAGAAACATATTATCCCTACGGACCACCATCTAAAATCATGTACATAAAATTATTTCATAAATTAAAATTTCATGCTATGAAAAGGAAATCATATTAAATTTTTTTCCAATTCAGTTAAAACATAATCATGTAAGGCAAAGAGACTTCAAAAAAATTCATCTTGAATACAAAATAATGATGGGGTGATACATAGATTTCGAAATTTATCACAATATAATTTTTACCTCTATATATTCTAACAAGAAAATCACATAGTTAAGAAAATGAATCAAAATGTTGACAAAATAGAACAATGATTATTCCCCCACAATTAATTCCTAGTTGCGTGGAATATAATAGTACATAATAAAAAATTTCAAAATTATCAATTGTACTTCAATGAGTTTGGAAGCTTCTCATTCTATTACTTAGCCACAAGGTTTCTCCATTTAATTGATTTATGTATGATCCACGGATTCATAGTTACATTCCCTAATAATGTTTATAAAATTGATATTGAACTTAAAAATTTACAGCTCTAAGAGGAATGAAATAAGGACTGAGTTAGGGATGTTTTAATATGTGTTTTCTAACAACCATGTTATCATGTAAGTGATGTTTCAAAAAATGTTGCCTATTGTAAAAATTATTATAGCTAACTAGAACCACCTACATTGAATGATATATTATGACCAACACATTCAAACACTGGGATAGAAACCACAATTAAGAATATAAAAATTAATCTCTAGTAACTATATTTCTCCAATTCATTTAATCCCATATGAACACACTAGGTATTTACACGAATAGAATTTAAAAGAAAAAAATAAGAAATCATGTGGGATTTATCCCACACAGTGCTCCGTTTGAAGTCCCAAACCAGTAAATATTTACATAATGATTTATAACCATGACCAATCCATTGGAATGAATCATTAATGGTTTTGACTTCACTATATTCTAAGCAATTAACTGTCGATTTCCTCATGGAATTTAAATCTTCACTAGAAATAATGAATCTAAAAAACACACCAAACATAGCAGTAGGGAACATTATTCACAAATCAACTTTACCTCTAAATAAATTAATAAACTATTAAATATTGAATTAGAATACTAGTAATATTTAATACTGGACCAAAAAATCTACCCCATCTTCCCCACATTTAGTGGATTGAAACAGACCATAAGAAGAAGAAAATCTAGTAGAAACCTCTTTATCATTTACAAAAAAGAGTCTATAACATCTTTCAAATCTAACAACTCAAAATTATACCATATTAAGGAATAATACTCAAAATAAAAAATTTATTTCCCAACTTCCAATGAAGAATAAAATGATTTTAACCTTTTAGGTTCTCGTTTGGATTCATCACACACAACTTCAATCTTAATAGGTTATAATTTTTCAATGAAATATAGTTTATCATACATAGAACAATAATTTTTTTAGTATGAATTAATTCAAAGAACTACATAGGTTCTGGAGCATTCATTCATTCATCATTAAAATGGAATCCTTTATAAATATGTTGTGATAACTCAAGAAACATGTGGGATTCAAAATACAGAATGGGTTCTTGGGAAAGAATCGCATCATTAATATATAGAAAATGTGGCGGAGAATTTGACTAATTAAAACATTAAATGCTCTAAGGAATAATTATACCTAATAAATCATGTGGGAAAGAACAATACTGGGATCTAACATCATTTTTTGAATAATTGATTCTAGGAAAGATCAACCCTGTCATAGTTACCCTGATGTTTGGGATTTTCTAAAACCATAATTTTATCCACATCATCTATTGTATGGGGGAATGTTTTCTCATTGAAAAATCAATGAAATCACCTCTAGTTGTATGGAAGGATCATTAAATGATGGTTTATTCTTTTTCATCCCATTCCGAAAAATGATTTAGAAAAATCACAGGTAGTTTGTTTTTTCCTACACAAATAAATATGTAATCTACCTATCCATATGGGTGAGTGAGTGAATTTAGAGTTAGTTGAAGACAAATAGTTGTTTTTCTCAATCCTAAAAGTCCTAGTTATTTAAAAAATGATTAAGAAATCATGTTAATAGACGCTCCTAATTCATAGACAATCAGTTTCCCACTTCCTCCAATTCGACATTGAATACTAAAACTTCTTGGTTCAGTTGAATCATCCTCAATAGAATGTCCCGACATTTCTCAATGATATTGATGGTATCCAACTTCTTCCAATAATTTATGTTATCTCTAAATATTTTTTTGAATTTTTTATATGATTGTATTATATCCATGGTATGAAAAAATTGAATCTTTATGTCAGAGTTTCGAATCATTTTTAGGAACTTATATCATTCTTGTTCATCAATCTTTTTCACTCTTTTAGTGAAGGGAATGAGTGGGGAATAATTTTTCATAACATTTTAATTATTTATCTTCTCCTCAAATTCAACATTAATATAACATTATATAATACATTCCCACTTCATTTTCCTTTTATATTTTTCTTTTTTAGAGGTGTGTTCAAAATTTTGTTCATTTTTGACAAAGCTATCCAAAATTCCATATATGGAGTTTTCATGATTTTAATATTCTGAATCAGATATTTCATTCTGTTTAACCTCCCGATATGGATCCTTTACATGTTCATGGGTTTTTAGACCATATCTCATAGTATCATCACTAAAATTCTATATTGGATTATGAAATGTAGTGTTTGGGAACATTACCTTATCCCTACCATGTTGGTCCATTTCAATTTGATCCATTTGAAGTTACTGGCTATCTATCCTAGTGTGTGTATCTTTCCACAATGAACAAATATCACCCAAAAAATACTAAAAAATAATTTTTCCCACATATTCCATAGTTAATTCATCTTTATATGGTATTGGAAAAACTATTTGGGTTGTGGTTGGTAATGTGGGGCAGTGAGTTTTGTAACGTAACCATACACCTTCTAGGATAGGTTTGTGTGATTTTTGTTTCCAACATTGTATTGGATTTAAATTAGATAATTTTACACATGATTTATATATTTATAATCATGGAATTGGGAATTATCCTCAGGTTGGATATTATTTTCAATGTTTGGTGATCATATTTGAGAATGGAAAAACATTCCAAAATGAAATAAATGTTCCTTGAGAACTCTACCATAAAAAATAGTGGATTATGGGGATTTTTTCAACTATAATAATGAATCTCATTATTTTGAATATTTGGTTATTATTTTGAACATGTTTATCAAAAAAATTAATCTAATCAGTAATGGAGTCTGAGAAGCCACAAAACAAGATTGGTCAACTGTGTTTCTGTTGTAACGGGTGATGGTAGCATAAAAGTGTTCATAAGATGATAGAGAGCTATGTGGTGGTAAGAAATATTCTGAATAATACTTATTATCCTATCCAATATATAAATGATTGACTCTCCCTCATCCTGGAATAACCCAATGATCATTCTACTATCCTCGATGGTGGTTTTTCTGGGGAAGAATTTGGATACAAAGGCCTTGAACAGCTCTTCCTAGTTTTTAAAACTGTCATTATCCTCATTTTGAAACCAATTCATATACATCCCATTAAATCATATTGGAAACACCCGCTACATACACTCCTTTTCACTCATCTCTTGTAGAGGTATTTTTTTGAAGGAACCATAAAATTATCTAACAAATTGAAAGGAGTCCTTTTTATGTAATCCATTGAGAGAAGGAAGCTGAGAGAGAAGAGAATGTTTGATCTCCTAATTCAAAAACCAGTTGCACAATGTTATGTTGGAAGGATTTGTTGAGATAGTTGGAATTTGGACCTACCTATTCATAGTACTATAAACGTTAGGAACAACATTTTGTCGAGCATTACTGTATTGTTGTATAGTTATTCCTAAATCTATGTTGCCAAAATTTTCTCTTTAGGATTTCATTTGATTTCTAAGTACATAACAATGTTGCATAGTTTCTTTAATTGGATTTATAAGTTTAATCATATAATATTTATCATCGATACAATTTTAGAGATAGTTATTTTTAATTATTATACATTTATATTTTTAAATTTTTTAATAATATTTTTATTTAAATTTTTAACAAGTTTAGAAGTGCTTTATCCTACATCAAAACGAAAATTGGACCATCATGTTTTTGAACTAATTAATTTTTAACATGAAAAACCTATTCAATCTAGTAATTTAGTGAGATGTGTCAAACAAAACTGAATTATTATTGACTGTGCAAACCAAAACACATAAAAATAAATAAAAAGCAGAAACAAAAACAAATAGTGCATAGTGAAATGGTGAATGTGAGGGTGAAATTGAATGGACCAATGGAAAATATAGTAGCGGTAGAGTAAATAGAAAGATGACTAAGGGGAACTGGATTATAATATATTAATTGAAATGTCACTTTTGTTTATTATAACCAATCATAGATGTATTGAGCTTTTAGGGAGTGTATGAAAATGACTATGTATTGTCAGATAAGTCAACCCCTCTAATGGTCTCTCTTGGGAATAGTTTTTTCTAAATGATTCCAAAAATTTGATTCATCAACACCGAGAATATATTACCTTAAACTTCTATGAATTAGTACATAGGATTTTATCACAAAGTAAAAGAGTTACTCTACCCATCACCTCTATGTTCTTGTCCTAGAGTAAAATAAGGATCACGAGGGAGTGAAAAAAATAATTGTAAGGAACACGTCATCCTGCTTGTGATTAATCTGATTTCACTATAGGTTGAAATGAATGTAGTTCAATATATAAGATTCAAAACCACTAAAATACATAGTAAATGATAATAAATTACACATCAAATATAAATTTTCTTAAAAATATCATAGTAAAATAAATAACTATTTATGAAAATGGAGAAGAGCTGTCCTGGTGTGAATGAATTCTTTCCCTGACTCAAACTCCACAATTATCATTCTATAAGTTTTCTCCATGATATATCATGTGACCCTTTCTCTATATCACACTCGGTGTATGTGGATTAATGATCCTATAATTGGGAGATGTGTAAAGGACGGGTGCCCCATCATTATTGGTCTCTCCCAATTTCCTTCTCTACTTTTCTTCTCTTATGGAATCCAATTCCCACTGATCCCTACCTGGATCTCATGATAAAAACACTTCAAGAATCTCTTGTATTCCACATTGCCTATTCACATTGCATATTTCTCCTTGAACGAGAAAAAACCATTCCTCCTACAACAAACTGCGATATGTGCTGATGATCAGGCTTCACTCCTCCCTATGTAATTTCTCCACACAATAAAAAATAAAGAACTTAAAAATATTATATAAATATCTATATATAAATATGTATTTAGGTGTTAGTATTTTCATATATGTTAATATTATGATAATGTTATCTATAAATTGTAAACATATAATTATAAATAATAATAGTATACAAATGTAATTATTATTATATTTACCCTAATATTATAATAGTGTGTATTATATAAAATAAAATGATTAAATAAATATGAATATATATATATGTACATATATTATAATAATGGAAATTATATATAAAAATTACTAAATTTATTTACTATCTTTATCTATTATTTAATAATTATAAGATATTTTATGATAATAATGGTGAAAGAGGTTGTGGGGGAATTCTTTTAAATGTTTTTTTTAAAATATATTTTTTATAAAATGACTAGGATTAAAATATATTTAAAATTACACCCCCAATGTGGCATTGGGTCTGCCACCTTTCCTAAAAAACCAAAAAAAATATATCACTACAACCGAAACTCCCTTTCGTGGCAGTTATTTAGAGGCTATTCTAGGAACCGCTGCTAAACCTTTCTTAAAAAAGGTTTCCTGGTAGTTTATAATAAACCACCATGAAATATTTATTTTTTTACTGCGTGGACCCCCCCCCCCCTCCACCCCGACATCTTTTCTCACCCTGTGACCCCACAACCCATGCTTCCCCCACATCCCTAGCAACCTGCGACCCTGGCAACCCCGCGACACCGGCGACCCCGTGACCCCGGCGACCCCGCAACCCTCGCGACCGCGCGACCCCTACGACCTATATGAACCCTATGGTTTGAATTTGGGTAATTTTCTTGTAGGTTTATTTAAAAATAACTCAATAACGTTTATAGATTAGGCACCCAGATCTTCATATGCTGTTGTGTTCATTTCTATTTCAACTGATTTCAGTTTTTTTTCATGTTTCTGTGTCTCAGCCTTTTGCAGTCTGTTTTTTTTTTGGAGTCCACAACAGCTTCTATTTGGTTCCAGCATATCAAGTAAGGGTGAAATTTTATTTTCTAATTATGGTTTTTTGATTTCCAATAAGTAATGAATTGTATTTTTCAATGATATGGTATGAAATAAGGAATTTCAATGGTCAAAAATAGATTGTGTATTGAATTTTAATTTTGCAGTAAATGATTATGTTTAGTAAAATTATATTCATTTGTTGTAACATATATATTTTTTAAAATTTATATTTTGGATTTTGGACCTTATTTTCTATAAGGGAACATTTAATGTATTTGAATTATGTCTCAGTTAATTTTAGGAAATATAATGTATGGTATTTAATATTTACTATTGTGATAAAACTTATTTTTAGGGATCATTTAATTTTTATAATTTATGTCTTATTTTAATGTTTCTATAAATCGTGTTTTGAGAATTAAAAGATAGGGTTTAGTTTTTCTGTAAAAAATTATCTTCTTATAATTGAATTCTATTTAGGGAATTATATTTTATCATGTTTTGATGTTCCAATGTTTGTGATTACTTTTATTTTAAAAACAATAATTCATGAATTTATAATTTTGTTAGAGGAATTTAATATATATATAAATATATATTCATCTCAAATTCCATGTTTTATACATAAGTGATTCACAAATTTATTTTGTTAGATTTTAAATTCATATAAATATATGCATGTGATTTCATGTTCGTCATACATAAAATCATATAAGTATATTTAAGTATTAAATTTCAAACTCTATGACTAATTGCTTCAAGTGATGTAAGTGGGTTCAACATATATATGTTTGTGTGGTGTGTATTATACAAGTTATGTAATTTATATAAATATATGTACATATATATAAATGAAGTTTGCAAATTGGTTAAAATTGGTGTATTATATATATGTATATTAGTGATAAAATGTTTATTGACATGTTATGAAGTTCACTACAACAGTAATAATGAGATGAAGAAGACCCCAAAACTAGGTTTCCCCCACTTTCAATATCCACTCATTGTGTAATGACATTGCACCCAAGATGGACACCACATACTCTCATCCATTAATATTCATAATCAACCTCTAATTGTATCCTCACATACACCTAACAATAATTCACTATGCCTACATGTGTCCTTCTTGTGTGGTTCATATCCCCTAACCAAAAAACCAATGCCTCACACCACCTCTTCTACTAGTTCTCTCTTATCCATGGTGTTTTCATCAGGATTTGAACTTGATTCTTTTCTATTCGTTTATCTTAGGCCCTCTTATTCCTTCACAATTACCTCTTCCTCTATTTTCTCATTTTCCTCATTTTAATTTTGTTTGGATAAATCCTAGGTATAGTTCTATCAAAAATAAGTATTTTTGAATCTTTTTTATAAAATTAATTACAATGAATCTATGGTGAAATATTTCTAGGACTATTTATATCAAACTTTCCATACACATTCATGTGTGTGTGTGTAACTTCTATCTGTTAATTCTAATTCCAAGATTGTGATTTCAAGTTATTTGTTTCCTCTTGTTCCATTAATGGACATTGGAATGTTCAGGCTTTTCGAGGACCACATGGAGATGTTTTGAGCTGTGAATATAGTTGTGACTTTTTTTGGGAAATTTTATTGTGAGATAGTTCAAATAGGTTTATTTGGTATTTAAAATTTTTTTCTTTCTCTATATGTTATCCAAAATAGATGATTTTTCATAAATATGTACAGTCATGGATGAACGTAATCACTTTCAGTGAATATGTATCTTTGTATTTTTAATTATTTTTTAAAATGCATAAACTATTTATTAATAAAGCCTAAATTACTATAATGAATTATGAAAATTAGGTATGGAGTTAGTTATACTTTTGATAATCGATCATGGAGTCCATCAAAGATGTGTTACTCAAGCATAGCATCCCTTTAAATTGAATAAATTTCTTTTCTCCGTTGAAGTGAATGGTATTGAATTCATTCTAACTTATTGTAGTGGTTTGGATGAATATAATTCTTCCATGTTCCCGAATATAATGTTTAGAGAGAATTCCTTCTAGGATCAATTTCCACCTATGTGATTCTGATTATCTTATTATGTTGTCCTGGATGATAGTACGAACACCTCACATTTCATCTACAAATTCCAAACATGATTCTATTATGAAACTCCAAACACAAAACCCAGACACATCAACTATTCTTCAAATACCCTATTTCAATCCCCAAACCACATCAGCCGCATCTTGAATGCCATTTCTGATGTGCTCTCCACCTCACCACATCAATTTTTATGCAACAACACTACTAAGTCCCTCTCTAGATGATTTATTCCAAAGGCACTCAATCCCACCCACCAATGCACTATCATATCCGGACCACGATGCCTTAAAACTCAAGGAATAACAAAAATGTTCAATGCCCACACCAAAGTCTGAATCTGACTCTTAGTTCAACTCCTTGGTCAGATCCTCAATCGTCCCATTTAACCATAATTATCCAGTCATGAGAACTAGCACATATATGATCCAAGTCACCCTCAAGTCACACCTCCACTCATTTCTATGTGAATACACTAAAGAGTTGTCTAGGAATTCAATCCACACAAGGTTCATAGAACCTCAAAACATAATCTCCCAAGTTATTTCACCATGAATTTCCATCAAAACCGCCACTTATCATGCCTCAAGACTGCCATCCCTCACGTGGTTCTTACCACTCCAAATTAGCAATGTGTTGAGTTTTTTAAGCATCATAATGTTTTCCATAAACATTATTTATAATAGATTTATTCGATATTAGAGTTTTATATTAAGACACAATATAGAAATAAGGTAGGGGTTTTTCTAAATTAACTAGGTGCTTTGGTTTTCATGGTAAAGTAGATACCACATTGTTAGGATACTATTTCTCTTTACCAAAGAAATGTCCCTTATCCCAAACACTAGAGGGTTCATATCTAACTCAGGGGCTCATCATTATTATATTATGTTTCGGTAATCTTACATTATCTTATATATGAATATCCTTCTCTATATAGTAGTAACTATGTGTTTTAATTTTTTTATTATTGTGTAGAAACATTGTGAGATACATGGATAAATGCTGGATCACATTACCGAGGAATACACCTCAGTATGTTAAGGGTTTGAATGAGTTTTTAGATTTTGAAATTTCTAATCGATCCGTTGAAGGGAGAATAAAATGTCCATGTCCTAAATGTAAATTTAGGACATGGTTGAACAGAGATGTAGTTTATAAACATTGAATACAGAAGTAGTTACCTGTTTAATATTTGTGTTGGATTTGGCATGGAGAATCGAACATTACAGAAATATTGAGCACTGATCTTAATCCACAGAATGAGGTCTCAAGTTCATGGACAATGGAAAATGAATTGTAAAACCTCATAAATGTTGCATTCGGCACTACAAGACACCAATCTCACCATCCTAACATATCAAAACAACCAAAAGAGGGTGATACAAATTTCAACATGACAAGTGATGTTTTTGAGAATGTAACCCAGGTAGATCAAGATTGTAACATAACATTGGATCCTCCTCATTATTATGTGGAGCCAAATGTAAGAGAAAAATCACTGAGGAAAATGTGTTTCATGATTTAGTTGACGATGGAAATCAAGAGTTGTATAGTGGGTGTTTGAAATATTTAAAGCATTCATTTCTGCTGAAGTTTTACCATATCAAATATCTATGTGGAATTACAAATAAGGTAGTTTCCATGATATTGGAATTGATTCATGATGCATTTCCTGAAACAAAAATCCCAGAATCATTTTATGATATGAAAAAAGTTGTTAACAATATTAGTCTGAATTATGAAAAAATATGTGTGTGTCTCAATGATTGTATGCTTTATTTGGGAGAGAATTCAAGTAGATAGAATGGAAAAAAATGTTCTTCTTATAGATGGTATGAAAAGGGTGATTTTGGAAGTCTGAATGAATGTAATTTCTTGGAGAAGAAGAAAAGGAACACACCTGAAAAGGTTTTGCGTTACTTTCCTTTGATGCCTCGACTTCAAAGATTATTCATGTCATCAAAAACCGCTGCATACTTGAATTCGAATTAATTAGATAATAACAATGATGGGTTAATGATACATCCATGAGATTCCCAATCATGGAAGAAATTTGATTCATTAAATCTAGATTTCTCAACTGATCCTAGGAATGTTCGATTGGGATTGTATGTCGATAGATTCAACCCATTTGGGACTTTGAGTACCAGTTATAGCATTTGGCCAGTTGTTTTGATCCCTTATAATCTGCCTATGTGGATGTGTATGAAACCAACATCATTTATCCTTTCGATGATTATTCCTGGAAAAAAAATTGCATGGAAATGATATTGATGTATACTTGCAGCCTTTGATTGACGAATTGGAGGAGTTATAGAGCAACAGTGTTGAGACATTTGATGCATCTTCTAAAACCATGTTCAAAATGCCTGATGCTTTAATGTGGTCCATTAGTGACTTACCTGGGATTGGAAATTTATCTGGTTGGAACATTTTCACGGGTTTGTATTGTCCCATTTGTAACATTGATTTTGAGCCCAAACGGATACCTCACAGTAGAAAATGGTTCTTCTTGTGTCATAGAATATTTCTCGATGCATCTCATAGATTTCAGCTAAACAGATCAAAATTATAGGATTCCATTGATCATAGACCACCTTAAAAGTTTTTAACTAGTTTTGAAATATTGACATGGCTTGAAAATGTTGAAACTGAATTTGGGAAGGATCATCATTTGGATGATAGTGGAAAACGGGTCAGAAGTGCATCGTCATGTGAAATCGGAACACAACAATGGAAGAAAAAAGGTATATTCTTCAAAATTCCGTATTGGGAATTTAATTTTTTGCGGCCTAATCTTGATGTGATGCATATTGAGAAGAATATATGTGACAATTTTATTTTAACATTTCTTAAAGAGCATGCAATGTCGAAGGATAGTCTCAATGATTTCAATGGCTTACAAGCAATGGACATAAAAAAAGAGATCTCTGGCCAGATGACAATGAAAAGTATCCTCCGGAAATTTTTAAAAAGAAAAATAGGGGTGAAGATACATTACATTGAATTTTAAATAATGTTAAGGAATCTGATGGGTATTAAAGTAACATCTCGGGGTGTGTTGACTTGAATAATTGCAAGGTACAGTGATTGAAAAGTCATGATTCACATATTTTGTTACAACAGTTACTACCATTTTCATTGCGTACATTATTACCTGAAAAATTACTGTTGTTCTACTCCAATTCTGCACAATTTTTAGACAACTATGTGAGAAGTCTCTACATCCATTTTATCTTTACAACCACTATGAAAGGTTTGTATTGAACCTTTGTGCAATGTAGATGATCTTTCCTCCGTCGTTTTATACTGTAATGATTCATTTAACTGTGCATTTGGGTGAGAAAGCTAAATTAGAAGGCCATGTTCATTATTGATGGATATATCAAATTGAGAGGTACTTTATTTATATCTTTTTCAGTTAAGTAAACAATTTTTGGTACTTAATTGAATGCATAATTATGTTTATTTTATTTCACATATATCTTGGGCATTTGAAATCATACGTGAGAAATAAAGCTCAACCAGAAGGCACAACTACTGAAGGCTATTTGGATGAGGATTGTCAAACCATTTTTTCATGATACTTGGATGATATTGAGACAATATTTTATCGAGTTGGTCATATTGACGACACATCGACTCAATCACAAATACATTAGAAATCCAAAATATTTCCTGCTATTGGCCGATCAGTTGGGAGGACCTCAAATGTGACACTGACTAAATTGGAATTACTACCGGCGCATAGATATGTGTTGCTGAATAGTGAAATTGCTGATCCATTTAATAAAGAGCTGAGGATAAAAAAAGAGAAAAATGAGAGGCCGAACACAAAATGAAATATATATAATGAAATTTGATAATAAAGAGTTTGTAGAATAGTTTGAACGATGTGTATGCTCATAAAAATTGAAATAAATACGAATATTAGTTTGACAAATACATTTTGTAAATCTAATAAAGTATATTTCTTTTTTCAGATCATGAATAATGATACTCGAGAAGAGGTGTCAAAAGATTTGATTTTTCTTTCTATAGGTCCTCTAAAACAAGTTAGAAAGTTCAACACTTATAATGTGAATGGATTTAGATTTCGTACAGTCGATCGAGAAGTGGGTTTGAAAACACAGAATAATGGTATATTTACATTTGCTGAAGTGGAATACTATGGAAAGATGTATGATATTTTTGAATTAAACTAGCACAAATATTTTTATGTTGTTTTATATAAATGAAAATGGGTCGATATTATTAGAGGTGTTAAAATAGATTCCTTGCAATTTACTTCTGTGAACTTCTCTTGCTTGATGGATGTTGGTGATCGTGAACTGCATGATCCATATATCTTATCATCGCAAGAAAAAATGGAATATTATGTTAATGATGTTGTCAACGAAGGGTGGAGTGTAGTTTTTCACATAATACAAAGATATTTGTATGTTATGGGTGATGAAGTGGACAATTTGACCTCGGAATTTGAATTTAATCAACAACAGGAAGCATAAGTATTTGTCCATCATGATATTGAAAATATTAGCCTAGCATGGATGAATGAAGTGGATGAAGAAATTGAGTAGGAAACCGACATCATTGAAGGGGAAAATGATTGTATGTACAATTATTTATTTATTCAGCAACCACTTGTTTCATTTCTGCAGTCATTCATTATCATTGTTATATATATTTTATCTGTCAGTACTGGGCATCTATAATCAATTTTATTTTTTTCTGCATAATTTTATTGAAATATATATTCTGAACGTAATTTTATTTGTTTAAATGACAGTAATTACAAGGAGGAAGTGTTAAACTATTTCATCTAGTTTTGTGATAGATGACGATCCATCTGGCTCCCTCCCCAGACATCTGAGGCCCCATCTGCCTATACCCCTACACCATCTCCCACTACACCATCTCTCACACCATCTTAGGATGCCCATTAGAGGGTGAGTCGTCAACTACCCCTTCAGGAGCCTCAACAGTGGGGCAGCGACACACCCCTTCCAGTTAACCATGGGAATATTGGAATGTCATTATCATAGGTACAAATTTTAATTAAAAAAAATTATTATGTTTTGATTATACTAATTGTTTTCTCATTGAAGATGAAAAAAATGAAACCGTGGAGAAAAACGTAAAATGTATAGATGTTTGGAATATGACTGGTGATAAGATAGTCGTGCCATTTGATTCTTATGGGGTCTCGACGGATGATGATGTGAGGTTACTTGGCCAGATTCTTGCCCAGTTGGTAGCGGAGCCCATTTCCCTTCCTATTTCATGTGATGATTGGAGGCAAATGCCTCTATTCTAGAAAAATGAAGTTTTTGATTCTAAAATATAGGTAAATTTATTACATTATGGTTTAATTGAATGTCATGTTACTAATATGTTCCAAATGAATTTATTTATACATATGTTCTTCCACTTTACAGTTTTTGATGTGACAGCACGAAAGTGGATGTTGAAAAATCTATGTAAGAAATGGAAGGATTTAAAATTGAGATTGTGGTGTGATTTCAACGATACCTCATTGACCGTGCAACAAATGAATGAGAAGCTACCCAGTAGGGTAGCAAAAGAAGTGTGCAATGTTTTTGTTGACAGACATCGTGATGAAAAGAGGATGGTATTGAAATATATATTATTATATTATCCTCATTTTACATTTATACATGTATATGAAGAGGAAATGACATTGAAAAAATTACTATTAAATTTAAATTTATTTATTTCAAGATATATCATGACAGAATGCATCAAACCGGGCTAACCAAGTCCTCCCTCACACTATGGGCTCAAAAAGCTTTTCTAGAAGTCGAACAACACTTGTAATATTTTAATTAGTTTAAATACTTATAATATAATATTATCTGTTTAATATATTGAATTATTGATTTATCTTTTCTAAATGTAGTCACAGAGTTTAGGGAACAAATGATCCCGAACTAAACTGTGCTTGGATGTTCACAAGAAATGAGATGGAAGTTTTGTTAATGAGCCTACTAAAGAAGTTGCGGTATGAAGTCAATTTTTTATTAAAATAACTTATTATAAGTTTTTACTGTGTTTATATATATTGATATTTTATTTATATGTAATATTTAAAGAACTATGGGAAGCCAATCATGTGCAGTTCTACTCAGTCTCCTTGTATGACCCGGTTGCTAAATTCCTTGGGAAGAAGCATCCTAGGAGAGTGCACGGGATGGGTTTGGGACCTGTACCATCTGAGGTTTTTACCAGTCCACTAGGGATGGCGGCTGCATATACTCCTGGAATTATATAGCCCATACTCGAATATGTTCAGAAAGAGTTTGATTATATATCAAACATAGTTCACTATCATGGGGATCAGATATCTACGTTACAAAATGATTTGATTGAAATACGTCAACATATGAGCAGATATTCCCCCGATGGTAGTGCATCGACTGGTGGTATGCAGGTAAATATAAAAAAATTAAAATCATTTAGTTTTCAAACATTCATTGGTTTTAAGTTCTAATATAAATATGCAACCACATTTAATTTTAAATATAATGTTCTTACAGGTGACATCATAAAGTGGTGATGATGGTGGCAAGGGTGAAGATGCATCATCAAACCATGAGTAGTTTTATTGTTCATGTCTTGAACAAATATGGGAACCGTTTCTTTGTATATGTAATATTTGTGGCACATAGTTGCCACCAAAAATGTTCATGTCCGAAATTTTCCTTGATTTCTCATGTTTCCATTTACGTGTTTTGTTGATTTCTGAAGTTTCTTTTCATGTCTTCATTTCTCGAGTGTGGTATACATCATTCCATTTAGGCCTGTGTTTGAATTGGTAGTCAAGATTCTAGATGAATAGGAGTTAAACCCATTGTTGATGTGTTGAAAAAATTGGGTCATTTCATAGTGATCAAGGGGATAGTGTTGTGGACACTTTGGTGAGGCCCTTGTAATTTGTCTTGCCGGGAGGCCCTTGGGGGTGGTAATTGACTACCGCTAAATAGTGTTTCTCTTGTAGTGATTCATATCTTTGTTCTAGAGAACCAAAAATTGCGACACATTGGGATTAAAAACATGTAATATACTGATATTGATCCTCCATTATATCGAATATCAATAAGATGGAGGTTCCAAATTTGTGTGGTATAGGATTTGAATCCACACACTCAAGATATGAATTCCAATAAGGTGGTACTCATTCACATCAAAACTCAATGTAATCCCCATGAGAAGTGAAGGAATCCACCGACTCCTAAGATACTACATCCTAAAATAACATTGGGACAATTTCCTTATATTGAATGAGATATATACCCACTGAAGGAAATTATATATAGAACATTAATGTTGTGGTAATTTGTGTCAATTTATTTGATCCTAATCAAGTTGGACATCTCAAACCGACCTTTAATGATTGATTAATCTACTATTATTATACAATAATAGATAAATTAGGTATGATAACTTCATCCAAATCACCATACATAATGGGTTTTTTCCCAATAGAAATTTAATATTGATTTTCACATGTTATACTATTTTGAATTTGAACTAACTAATATTCTCTTATGTTGATATGGTTTTACTATTTTTTGTGGTGAGGGGTAGTGGATTCATCCACACCTATTTCATACTCAATCTAATCATGTTTCCCAACATCAATTGGGTTAACATTAAAGAAAAATACTGATGTGTTACCACCAATAGGAAACACATATTTACATTATAAGAGGTATATCATTAATTTGGGTGTGATCCCATAGTATGAATGATACTGGAGATGTCCATGAGAAAAAAATGATAAAAAATTCCCCCACCCATGCGGGTTATGTTTTCCATTGTTATTTTATAGTCACAAAGTCCACTTAAGATATATTATGATGCTTAAAGATATTAGAGAATTGTAAAAATCTCTAGTATATGATCTAGATATTCTAATGGGACTCAAGGGTGTTTATACTAGTAGGGGTAAAAATATACTCTTGAGTGTCAGTGGTTTGATATCCCCAGTGGGATCAAATTTTAGATGCTTGAGTATAGAAAATAGGTAAAAACACCCTATATATCTTCTTGAGTACTCAAGGTCTCATGTTAATAAAAATGACTATAGTGAACATGAAACTCATAGTGAAGTTATAAGTTGATTTCTACTTTATGGTGGACATATTTATCTAAATAAAAATGATAAGAGAAGAACGTGTTCTCATGATATATTGAAAGGATACAAAAATGTTGGATGTGAAATTATGGACCAAGGGTTTTGCCATAATATATTTTTAGTTGGACAACATGTGGGTCATTATTCCCTATATATTATAATGAGTGTCATATAATATCAAGATAGACCCATTTAGATGGTATTCCTGAAAGAAGGTGTGAACCATCATGCACACATTTTATAAGTGCAGGAGACAATGTATGTCAGGGTATGAGGAACATATATTCATTGAAATTGAGTCTTATGTATGACATAAAAATTGTTTTCATGCCTCACCATTGTCTTCCTTATGGGTACTATCAGCTTGTTTTTGGTCTTGAACATTATTGGTGCATTTGGTGATTCAATATTAATTGAAGGATGCGATGAAGGTATTGAAATGGAAACACAATGAGGAAACCCATCAATACATCATAAAATGTAAGAGTTCACAGTTTATCAATCCAATTCAATGTTAATGGATTCTCATTATGTTATCTATTTTTTGATGAGAACCTCCAATGGGATTCCATGTATATGAATAATTGGTATGGATGTCCTTTTAGAAATAAATTAATATGAAAGGTGTTCACTAGTGACTCATACTATAGATTATTCAAAATAGGTATTGGTAAAAGGTGTGAGATTTTGAGATCATCAAATATTCTTTGGGTGGAATCATTTGAAATATTGGACTCCCTTATAGATTTATTATTTTTTAATGAATAACATCAAAATACTTGTGTTTAACGAGTTACCTCTATTCCAATGATCTCTCTAAATCTATGTAGATATGAAAATATATGATTTTTAGGTTAATAATACATATAATACATGTTTATGATTCATTTGTTTAAGGCCACATAGTTAAGAAATTATTAATTTTTCACCATACATAGAGTCGTAGGTGTTTAAATTGTTGGGATCAGGCCCATGTGATAAGAATCATATGAATCTATATAAATAGTATCCTAACAGAAATAGTATATTAATGATTATTGGGATACATCATACCATTTAATTTCATTTTAAACAGAATTATTTCAAGAATCGTAACTTTTTTTGAAGGGGGACACTTTGTGAAAGGTACCTAGAAATAGATAGTGTTTGAATTTATCATGAGTTTCCATTTCAGTTTCAACTTGGTCTTCAATGACTAATTTGGAGAAGAAATGGTTGTGGATTGCACCTATTAGAGGGCCCATATATTGTTTTCAATATCATATATGTTGTTATGATGATAATGGATGAATGCTTAAGAGGTTGGGGAATACAACTTGATGTTTCTTGTTTTCTGTTGGTATGTACATTATGGTATTTTTGGTTTGATTTTTCTTTCAGGGTTGTGGTGCAGCGGAAGCAGAAAATTTATTTTTAGTTCTGGTTAGCTTTTTGAGGTGGTTTAGACCGCCGGATAATGTACATTAGCGGCGGTTTAATCCTTTTCTAAACCATGAAAACCGCCGAGAAATGTAAAAAAAATTATGTTTCATGGTGGTTTTAACTACTGCTACATAGTGGCATCATAGATTCTCATTCTGTGGCTATTCTAGTGACTTCAGTGGTGGTTTTACAGCCACGGGATATGTGTTTATTCACGGCGGTTATAACCTCCACGAATAAACTGATGTCAAAGGCACGTAAATACTACCGCTAAACTCAGTAAAACCAACACGAAATGAGCCAGCTACTAACATTTCCTTAAACCGCCGAGAAATGGATATAAATGCCACTAATAGATTGGTGGCACTATATTACGCGGTGGTTTACCGAAACCGCCGCCAAACCATTTAGTGGCGGTTTACAGAATCCACCGCCAAACCATTTAGCGGCGGTTCAAACCGCCGCAAAACGCAAAATTAACAGCCGCTAAATAGCATTTCAGTTGTAGTGTATTAGTTTTTAAAGAATTTTATTTTTCGTTTATATATATAAACAAAAAAAAAATAAATATAAATTAATATAAATTTTTCTGCAGAATTCATCTACTATTCAAAATCCACCAGTACTTCCATTATAGTAGTCCAGATTCTGAATGAACCTCTACCATGGCGCTCCATTTTATAATAGGGATTACCATATAAATTCATTTTACATTTTTGATGTCATATTCTAGTTATCTCTTTCCGACACAGAACATTCTGCATTTTCGATGTTGGATTCTGTTACAAGTACGTTGTTTTAAATGAATGTAAAATATAAACTATAATAACAAAATAAATAAAACATAAAACATTGATTAAATATATTAAAAATAGTTGATGAAAAAAAATTCATAAAAATTGTTTTTGGAAAATAATTTATAAGGTTTCGAAGACACATACTTTAAACGTAAAAATGTTTCCAATATGTTAATTTCAAATCCTAAAAAATATATTCTATAAAACCAACATAAATGAATCAAAAAACTTGGATTAAATATATAATAAATAGTTTAAAATAAAAAATATTTCGTGAAAAATGATAATGGAAATTAATTTAAATATTTTCAAAGACACCTACTTGAAACTAAAAAATGATTCAAGTACGTTACTTTAAATGTCTACAAAAAATAAACTATAAGAACATCTTAAATGTAACATAAAACATGGATTAAATAGAAAAAAAATAGTTGAAAAAAAAATAATTCATAATAATTTTGACGAAAAATAATTTATTTACTTTCAAAGACACATACTTGAAACATTAAAATGAATCAATTCTCAACCATTGAAAGACAATAATATATAAATTATAAGTCTAATATTAATGATACTTATAACATAGATTTAATAAATTAATAAATTATTTAATTGGTAAATATTTATTATTAATAAGTAATTATATAATAATTAATTAGTTAATTATAAATTATTAAAAATTTATAATATAATAAATAATTATATAATTACTAAAATGATTTTTACCTATAAAATTGTTATTTAGTTAGTTAGTAATATAATTATAATTTATATTTATTCATTATAAATAATTATTAGTAATTATTAAAAATTATTATATAATAATTTATATGTTAATTTGTAATATAATTATTAATTTTATAACATTTAATTATTTCATTATTAGTATATTTTTGAATTATAATTATTAATTATAATAACTAATTTGTAATTATTAAAAATTATTATATATTAATTAATAACTAAATTAGAAATATAATAATTCTATATAAATATTCATTATAATTACTCATTATAAATATTCATTAACAATATTAGTTATTAATTGTTAATTATTATTTATTAATTAGATAATAAGTAATATAATTTTTTATTTTATAGTTATTAATTTTATAATAATTATTTAGTTAATTAGTAATAAATATTCTTAAATTAGTTAACAAATATTATAATTATTAATTATTAAGTAATTAATTTGTTACATAGTAATAAAATTAATAATTATATAATAATTAAATAATTAATTAGTAATATAATTATTATTTAAATAATTTGTAATAAGTAAAGTATTAATTATTAATCAAAAATTATATAATTTTTAAATAGTTATTTATTAATATATTTATTAATTATATAATAGTTAAATAGTTATTTTTTAAGAAACATATAGTTATGGCCCTTTTTATAATTATATTATTAGTAATATAATAATAAATTATAATTATCGATTAAAATTATTAATTTGTATTTTGAAAAAAAAAATTATATAATAATTATTTATTTAATTGGTAATATAAGTATTTGTTATATAATAGTTAATTTGTTAATTTGTAATATAATTATTAAATATAATTATTAATTAATAATTATTATAAATTATTATATAATAAATAATTTGTAAATTAGTAATATAATAATTCTTTATAATTACTAATTTTAATCATTCATTATAATTATTAATTAAAAATTATTTAATTATTAATCGTATCATAATTTGTTAGTTAATTAGAAATTATTAATATGTAATTATATTGTAATTAATTAGCTAATTAGTAGTATAATTATGAATTATTTAATAATTAGTTAGTAGCATAGTTATATAATTCCAAATTATTTAATAATTATTTAGATAATTAGCAGTATAATTATTTATTATATAATCATTAATTAGTTAATTCGTAATTATTAATCATTAAATATATAATAACAAACTATTTAATTAGTAATACGAGTATTAATTATATAAATGTCAATTAGTTATTTTTTACGATAAAGACAGAGCTAAGGCCTTTTTTATAATTAGTTAATTAGTAATATAATCATAAATTAGAATTATTCACTATAATTTTTTATTAGTATTTATTGAAAATTATTATATAATAATTATTTATTTTATTAGTTATTTAATTATTAATTACATAATAGTTACTTAGATAATTTCTAATATAATTATAAATTATAATTTTTCATATTAATTACTAAGCGATAATTATTAATAACTAATATAAAAAAATTAATTAGTTAATTATTATATAAATAATTATTAATAATTTCAAATAAAATAATTAATTATTATAGAATTTGTTATTAATAATTTATAATAACTAATTAAATAATTTATTATATTTTTAATCCATGTTGTAATTTTCATTTATATTGGTCTTATTGTTTATATTTTATAGGCATTCAAAAGCATTTACATGAAACATTTTTATGTTTCAAGTATGTGTCTTGGAAAACATATAAATTATTTTTCATCAACATTTTTTATGAAAATCATTTTATTTTAAATTTTGTGTTATATTATTAGATTATTACTAATATTTTATTTATGATGGTTTTATAGTTTATATTTTATTGACATTCAAAGTCACATACATGAAACATTTTTATGTTACAAGTTGGTGTCTTTGAAAACATATAAATTAGTTTCCATCAATATTTTTTAGTAATATTTTTTTCAATTATTATTTATACGTTTAATCCATGTTTTATGTTTCATTTAAGCTTCCCTTATAGTTTATATATTATATTTATTCAAATTCACGCACATGAAACATTTTTAATATTCAAATAGGTGTCTTTGAAACCATATAAATTATTTTGCTTCTTCATATTTTATGAACGTATTTTTTGTTTTTAACTATTTCTTATATGTTTAATCCAAGTCTTATGTTTCAACTATATTGGTCTTATAGATTGCATTTAACAGTCATTCAAAGTCACATACATTAAATAGTATCCCACATCAGTAATGACGAATGTTCTGCACATGAAATAGGGAAGCATACTCCCACATCGGAAACACAAAATGAATTTCAGGATAATATATCTAATAAAAGGAAGCACTGGGTGAGTGCTTCTGTTAGAATCCAAACCTCTCTAAGGGAATTACTACTGGATTTTAAATAAAAAATATATTTTTTAGAAATATTCTTATTTTTTTGTTTTTATATATATATATATATATAAATAAATAATCACAATAAAAATTGAAATGAAATAAAAAATGTGGTTTTAGTGGAAAGGTGGTGTCGTTGATGTCGTCATTCACCTAAGCTGTTTGGCAACATTAGTGATGCTGCCTTTCAGTTGAATTTTTAAAAATATTTATAACCGAGTAGTTTTCAAAAAAAAAATTAATTTTTTTTAAAAATATAGAATGTGGTGGGTCGTGTTTCTTAGACATGAAATGGGGTAGGGTGGTTGTTATGGCTCAATATAATTAAGGGGAAAAGATGCAGGTAGAGTCCATCGGGTGGTTTAGACACAATGGGAAGGTATGGGCCATACATCAATGGAAAAAAGGAGGGGAATCAACATCATGGTAGAGCGAGGTGTCTCGGGATCAGATTGCACCTTCTTCAACATCAATCCACAGAGGCAGCTCATCTTCTTCAATCGGTGTGGTGGATTTGTGGTGGCATGGTTGTCAGTCCAGATCTTGTATGGAAGGACACTAGATATGTCTTCTCAGTGGCACGATTCAGGTTCTTGATTTCCATATATGATGTGTGGTTCAGTTTCTTCATCACCGGAGGGGACATTGTTCCTCAGCAGTGATTCGGCTTCCATATGATGTTTTAATGATTTTTTTCTTCAATATCTGCAGTGATTCATGATTCATTTGGTATGGATTTCCTTTTTTTACCATTATATTTTTACAATATTAAATAAATAAATTAATTAAATTTATGAATTGATTTAATTTATGAATTTATTACATTTACGATTTATTTTATGATAAAAAGTACAATTAATTAACAAAAACATAATATCAATTACTCAACATACGATTTACAAACATCGAAAATAATTTCATATATAATTAATTAATTAATTATACAAATGAAATAGTTTTTTGAAAAATAAAATCAAATAATGAATAAAAAATGAATAAAATATAATTTAAAGAAAAACAAAGGAGAACAAATTTAATGGTAAATTTGAATTAATTAATCAATTTTCAAATATTCAAAATGACTACAATTATCAATAAAATTTATATTCTCACAATTAAATTTAAAAACATTAATACAAATAAAAATCCATAAATATTGAACAAAACACATAATTTTAATAAAAAAATTAGTAAAATTTAATTAATGATGTGGTAAATTATATTAAAAAAATACTCACACCACATAGATTAAATTGTTTTCAAATTCATTTCAAAACCTCATATCACACTCTACCACCAGGGTTTTGTGGAGCATATCACAAAACATGGATTTGAAACTTCTCCAAAGACCATACATCAAACATTAATTTTTCAAATTTTGAAACATTCCACTATTTTATCATTAAATTAATAATCTTAACATTTTATAATAAAATCTAAATTTTTTAGGTGATATATAATGCATATTGGAATTTTTTCTATTGAGGATTTTTTTTCCAAATCTGTTGAATGATATTATTATTTTTACCAATTATTTAAATGTATTATTTTAATAATTTATGTGATATTATTTTTTATTACCTTGTCCTACGATATTGGAGGAAAAGAGGAATAAAAATATTTTATTTTTTCAAATTTGTTTCTATATAGATGTCTATAAACCATTTTTATTGAAATGAATTAAAATTATATCTAATAGATGGTTATGAAATGGAATTCTAAAGTGAAATTTTTTATCTCATGTTGTTTAATATTCTACCTATAATGTGTTAATATATTATTGTTCCACTAAAAAGTTTTCTAGAAAATATTTACATTAACATTCATCATGATAAATGATTATGGTAAATGAAATTGTTCTGATTTTCAGGGAATAATATAGAATTTTAATATCATTGAATATATTTAGATGAATACAAATTCTGAAAATTATATGATTATTATGAATATAACATGATTATATTATTCAATTTTATATATAGGAATCATTATAGTAACATATAATGACTGTAATATTATATTGGAAATAAATTGTGATATATAAAAGTTAAACAAAAAAATACCTCAAATAAAAATATTTATATATAAATTATATTGTAAGAAATCATTTCAATGTAATTTTTTTTCTATAAATTTTTTTAAAATATTTGAATATAATATATGAATAAGGAAAAATTATTTTCATACTAAATCATAATAGAATAAAAATTAAAAATGATATTATGAAATTTATTTTGTAAACATCAACAATGGAAATCCAGAAGATGTGTTTTTTGGTTAAATATGATTTTGTAACATTTTGTAATATATATATGAAAATTTTATTATGTTTTGGAAAGGATTCATACATATTGGTATTATAAGAGTTGTTAAGAATTATGGATTAGTTTGACCTCTGTCATTTGGAATGTGATGTCTGTTCTTCCTACCCAATGTGTGGTTCATGAAAGAAATTAAATTTCCAACAGACTGATTTTTATCAGTTGGTAGAGAAAACATAGAATTCCATGTGTCATACTCCATAAATGTATGGTTATGAAATATTTATCATGTTTTATGAAACACTATGTTTTTTTCAAAATTATTTTAATTTTTTTAAGGAGTAATTCATATAGGTTGACAACGGATAACTTATTTGAATATTTTGTAATCCATTAGAAAAACAACAATTGTGTTCATATATATCGATTTACATAAGGAAAATTAAGATTAAGGAAGATATTATGTTTAATAGATTTTTTCAATTATTTGATTTTTAGTAATGATGTTGTCAAATACTGGAATGACAAAGTCATAATGTATATTGAAGACATGGTAATAAACTCCCATGAGATGTAATTTTTATAAATCAATGTTGGAATGTAGCATCTCTACATTATATTATTATTTTAAGGTGAAGAAATATTATTTACCTTAATGAGAAAAAATAATGGGTGGTTTGGTTTCAAAATCATTTTTGATGGTTTTTAATATTGATATAATATGGATTGTGTGGGGTTAAAATCCATTTATGATTCTTGATTATAATTTATTAATATTCACTAGCTATGGATGTGTTATGTTTTATAATGTTTGGATGTTGATTTTATCAGTGGGGAAAATCCCTATATATATATTACAATGTTGGTGAGTTGATATGGGGGAGTCCTCAAAGGATGACAGTAAGTAATAATGAGTGTCCCATCAATATGGAAGATACAAAATTTTTATCTATTATAGTGTGGTTCCTAAGGGTGTGTAAATACATAGATTACTTAGAATGTGGTCCATGATTGTTATATACATCTAGTGTAAAAAATTAATTTATTTTGTGGAATTAAGTTATTGAGAATATATGATATTCTATAATTGGGCTAGTTGACTATAAGTTATATGTGTAATATTTACTGTTGGTTCACTTAGGTGATCAATGATTTATTGTAATTACATCATTAATGAACTTATTATCATAATGTATTCATTTCGAAAAATTATATTTTCTTAGGGGATGATATAAAATCTTTTTAAATACATACTAGTTAATTTTATAATATGTTTCTTAGTAATCCTACATGTAATTAGTTGACATTTAAAGATATAACTTCTCTAGATAAAGGATTTTTTTATTGGATTTTTATTTTATTATACCTCATTAGAGTAATATATGTTATCATGGTATTTGTGTATATATTACCAGTTATTATTTAATTTATTAGACTTGGAGCATAGTTCATATAAATTATTTATGTATTTTTGGTATTGAATTCATTGATATTATATTTGATGAATGAGATATTTCATTTCAAAATTGTAATGTTATAGATATATATTTTATGAAACTAGAATGATGAGAGTTTTGTACCCATATTCAAATAATGGGGGTATATAGACACAAACTCATTATTGGTTCTATAATTGGATGATTTCTAGTGCATGATATATTACTATAACTATATTTCTTCTGATATGGTCCGGACTTTGAACAAGTTGTGATTTTATGGGTGTTTTTTAGGAATTATTAATATAAAATAAAACATGATTTAAAACATAGAAAATATATTGATGTATAAGGGACAAAATAATATACGCAGTGATTAATATATTGTATGCCTAAATTTAGGGTAACTATTTCACATCTCTAGGCAACCATAGGAGTTCCATCTCATATACTAGAGGATTCTGAATACTTATGATAGTCTACGATGTTGTTATGGGTACTGTACACTTTCATAATAGAGTAGTAAAAAATATGATAAAATGTATCATCACAAAATCTAAATGAATTAATAATCACCATGGGCCATAGAAAAAATAATATTTAATATAGAACATGATATATCAAGTGAAAAATGAAAATTGATCACATATAGGTAGACATTAACTTGATCTCTTAAGGACAAATCAAACACATCCCTCAATAAAATAAATAAAATAAAACTACAAATACATGAACATGAATCCCTACCCAATAAAATTTCTTAACCCCATCCTTTATTTATCTCTTGATCATAAAATATTTCCCCCAGATCCAACCAACACTTATGTTCATCGGGTCTTCTTCGGTACTAATGTGTCAAGGCCCCCTGACTAACGTCTTAGAAAAAAAAGGTATGAACCCAATATTAGTGTCACAAATAAAATAAGTAAATTCTATCAAGGTAAAATGGAATATTATATCAATAATATATATATATATATAACTATATATATATATATGGAACTACATATATAAGTAACTGATAATTCTCATGATCTAATTTGACATTAGAGAATTACTATAGCTATTTTTCCTACTGTGAGAAAACTCAAATATAATGCTCTCCACATAGGAGTACCTCTTCTATCCCATGAACCTATGGTATCATCACACAGGGTAAACCATTCAATTCCCCATATAAAAAATCTTAAATTCATTGGGGGGACCCATGTCACACCATTATACTAGATGTATCATCACCAAAGTAGAACTATTGTAATCCTAGGTACTGTTAGTAGCAACACCTAGTGATAATCATGTAATTCCTTGGATCAAGAAATGTTATCCTAGAGGTGGAGCCTTGTCCTTCCACATATCATGAAAATATTTCATCCAGTGGGGACCATGTCCTAACGAAAATCCTCAAATATCCCCACCCATGTGAACCATGTCCTTCCCTAGAGAATCATAAAACATACACCTCGGTAATTATACCTCAATTTAACATTACATATCATATACCCAGATTCATATTAAATCCACATAACAACATATATCTTGTACATAGTAAAATTACATCACTCTATAACCTTATATATAATACATAATATGGAATCATACAACCCCATAACATTATATATTATCTATTTCTGTCACGGTATAAGATACAATCCCAAATCCGAGTTAAATCTCCATGATGGGCCTTAGAAGTGCACAATGTATTCCTATCACCAAATCCGTACTAGGATATCAATAGAAAATCCACCATGATCTATCGTTTTCTATGATGAATATGAGATATGAACAACCATTGTACTCCTCAATTTTACATGTAATTGTAAACACCCGTCTAGTGTTACATTTTCTATTTCCATACCGAAGAGTTAACTAATGTTATACAAAGGGTATTATATCCCTCAAAGTATTTTCAATAAAATCATGATCTAACCAACCATATATATTTTAAAATATCAAAATTTCACAATTTAATGGCATAAATTCCAACATAATTCTAATTCGAGTGTGGTCGGTCCACACATAAAACATACAATAGACCATTTCTAGGGTATATCCACTAGGATAAACATATTATAGGTTAAAACAAACATGACCACCAAACACTAATCAAATATCGAAGGGTCAAAGAGGTACTCCATGATTAATATGTAAACAGCCCTTAAACTAACCATCCATTATCTATCACACACCCTAACATGGATGGAGAAAGTGATACTATTCATGAGGACTACTATGTTTAAATTATTTAATTTATACCAATATTGGACTTCAATATCTCATAACAAAAAATTATTGATAAACCCTTGTCAAATATTTATTTAGGAATCAACAGGTGACCGTGGTATTTTCATGGCCCAAGACACATCCTCTAATTCCACTTGTTCTGAAAATAAATAATTCAATTTTAATTTAATGTTGTCTCAAAAAATTTGGGGATACTAGAATATTATATGATACATAAATAATTTCATAATTATAGGGGATATTTTTTATTGATCACCTATATCCGTAGGATTTAATCAATTAAATTGAAAATATACCACCATCATCCCAATTCACCAATTACAAATCTACAATTACCAATCAACCCAATACTCATTCTCTATCAAATCCTTCTTAATATAATTACCAATATATCATATTCAATTAAAATTTTGAACAAAAATAAATCAATCATTGTGTCATTTTGTATAAACAAGGAGTTACTCATTGACTATTTCTCAATGGATAAATACACCAAAAAGGGGGAATCCACCACACATAGTATTCTCCAAAAGCATTAGTTACAAAAATACAAAAATAATTTCATGTCTGTTTCATACCAAAATGATTCTTCACAAAAAATTGTGTAACACTCATCCTAGTACCACTTATTTCCATGTAAAAAATAAATCAGTTTATGAAATTTTCACCATCATATAAAGGAGTCAACAACAATCATATAATCATGTTATACCATATTAAGACCAAATAAAGAGGGATTAAATGAGGAATGGATGAATATTGGGTCAGAAATTTACCAAAACCTATAACATAGATCATATGGAACTAAAATTATTTAAAATTAAATGAAGATAATACTAATGTAGAGATTTTAATGAAAGTGGAATGTTTGTGATGAAATAATATAGAAATGAAGAGAAGAAACTCTTCTCAGTATTTAAAATCACAAATAGTCATTATACATATTATATATATATATTATATAAATAATCCCATATGTATGGTTATAATAAATATATATCTCTATTTTTTTATTTAACTAAGACTTCATACATATGATACTTCCCATAAATAATATATATAACTCACACATAATATATATCTCCAATTCATAAGGGTTTTACCTTATCTAAACAAACAAACATGACTTTACAATTCTATATATAATATAAATAATTTTTATATATTACATATTCCTCAAAATAATTTTTCCAATTAGAAAAACCAATACATAATGTTTTCCACAAAAAATTATATTAATAAAACCTACCTATGGGTTTCACCCATATGTGAAATCCCATAAAAAATATTCAAATCAATGTGTAATATACTATCTTATACATCGAATAGTTTACTTGTGTAAAAAATGAAACAAAATATATATTTTCTAAATATATGGTCATTACATTAGAAAATATCCATACATGGTATATTCTACACCATAAATAATATATTTCCCAGAGAAAAAAACTAATACAAAAACTTTATTAAATATATTATAAATATTTAAATAATTTAGTCTATATTAATTATATAGATTTCACTAATAAATATTTTTCATAGAATTCATAGTTTTTCCCATAGAGATAAAAATATATGAAATTTTATTCCACATGTATGTTATTTTTTTCAAAATTAAAAACCCATAAGTAACATATTATTTATCATAACTGACATTTTCTCACAATATTAAATAATTTTTAATTAAAAATAATATATAATATTTCTTCTTTATATTACTGTGTTGCATCACCAAAATTTATATTTAATTTCATAGCATAGGATATGTATTTTCCCTCCCTTAGGTTCATATGGTTTTTAACGATGGATGTTCTCTATGTATATGGTTTTATAAATAGGTAATTTTCTAAAAATATATTAAAAACTAAAATACTCATATGTCATGATAATATAATATAATCTAATTTAAGGATTTATAAAACATATTCCAAAAATTTAGAAGAAATTAAAACTTTTATTAACCATATATTTGCTCAAATAACTCCTGATATTCAATTCCCAGTCCATTTGGTGCTCTCTATACCTCTATCATGTCACCATACACATGGTCTACAAGGGGTCAATACCTGAATAACATTCCCACATACATGATCAATTAAAAACATCATTATCTAATATTCAACCAATCATATAATTAATCTCATATCCCTCAAAAAACAAAAAAAATCTCTTAATTATGTTCCAACTCATTGAATCATATATGGATGACAATTCTCAAAATTTCACTATCCTAGGAAACAATTTTACTATTTTGAAAAATTTATAAAACGTATAATTGTGTAGGTCAATACAAACACCCCATCCCCATGAATATCATTCAAGATAAGTATCATATCTAATCCCCAACAAAACCACAAAACTACAAAAATATAATGCAGATATACAAATCAGATATCTCTCACTTGTTATAGTCATGCTAACATTGCACTCAAACTAGATCAACGACATATCTTCCTAAGAGAAAGCACATTAAAGAGTTGAATATTTCAAAATACTATACGATGAAGCCCTACTATAAATGAATTCAAGAATACTAATTATATGTTTCCAATTCCCATAGATCATTGTTACTAGTCTTCCATGTACCTTCTCTCTCTTAGTATCACACACAAACACCACTTGAACATTCTAATTAGAATATATATATTCCCTCCAAATACCATATCAAATATACATATCCTCACCTATATTTTTTATCATGTTCTTCACACATGAACCAATATTTCCTTGATCTATATTCCACACTAGATATTTTATGATACGCCAACCTAGTTAATGTACTTGATCATCACCCCACCTTTTATGGTTATTATATACTATTATAGTAGTTCAATATAATTATTCTCAATTAATACCCATATCCTTGATTTATCCATTTATGGAACATAATGATTCCAATATCAACCAAGAAGTAATGGAAAATTACATCCATCTTTTAATGGGTCCACTTTAATTCCAATCCAAATATTGACAAAACACTACTCAATAAAGGATATAATATCTCAAAAAATGCAAGGTGTTCCACCCATTATATGTCATTATTTATTACTGATCCACAACTAGAATTATACAAAATATACATCACTAACTATACTCTGGTATCCACAATCCTCCACCACATTTCATAAATATATCCACAACCGTTATAAAACATGAGTGTCTGGAAATGCAGATTACAAAAATGAATAATCTTTTAATCTATTTGTATAACTCAGGTTTACAAAATTTATGCTAATGTATATATAACATGGTCTATGAACATTATAATTTTCACAAGAATATCACATTATACACTATTACAGCACATACCTATTCTTTCTTTAATTTTAGAATCACATTGTCATCCTACTCATTTTAGTCTAGTAACTCCTTGATGCTTCAACCATCCCAAAAATCCACTCGACCCCTCAGAATTTTTCAATACCAAATGGTAATCATACCATGTTAAAAATTTCAAAAAATTAACATCATTAATTTATCTTATGATATAAAAAAATATAAAAATCTATGATCCTCATGAACCCTTGTTCATTATATCAACACATTAGACTAGATTCATAGGTTTCCACTGGTCAATTACACTAGACCATACTCCATAGTTTCCCATGATCTAAAATACACAATCCACTCTACCATGAATCATATAACATATGGAACAAGATATATATATCATATTTAATTACAAAAAACATAGATATGAATTTCTAACATTTCATCCATTCCTGCTCCAATATAATTAGCACCAACGTTACACTTGTATGATAAACATGGGTTTTTCCAATCCTCTTATGTATGAGGTTATGAATCGTCCCATTCTCTTATCCAATGGAAATTGAGTCAATAATAAACCAATATCCCAATGTTGTTCAGGAACTATTGTTACTATAAAAATTGAAAATGATGAAGGTGTAAACCCATATTCTTCCAAGACATACCATCTGATTCAGACCATATCATATGATATCCAATAAATTCTTAGCAGAGATTCCTAATTACCATTACAAGTTTCTGAAAGTGAAAATTACATAATCTAGTGGATATATATTATTTTTAATTTTTTCATTCCCAAGGATCTTTTAGGATTATTGTTTTAGAGAGTAAATTCAAAACACTATCATAAGAAACCAAAATATATTCAATGTAAAATACAGTAATTAGAATCAATTTTCCTTATTACATTAACTATTTAATTCAAAAAATTATTTATATTCATGAATCATATAAAAAAAATTACACTTAATTTATTCAATATTGACATAAATCAATAATGAATGTGAACCATATTTTATAACATGAGATGAAAACAAAAACCATTATAAAAAACTTAAAAAGAATAAAATTATCTACCAATGAATAACGTGAAAATCCATGGAATGATTACCCCTATCAATTTATAATTTTAGGAGATGAAATAAATCATATAATCGTGAAAATAACCCATTTTTATGTACAAGGAAAATAGTTAAAAATATTTGAGGAAAATAAAAAATAATAATATCGTTGAGAATTCTATTCAGTACCCATGTCAGACATAATTATATCCTAACTAACTCTATAAGAGGAACTTATTTGGTAAATCACAAATTTTTTCAATTATGATAAGGAACAATATAAAATGTATTGGATTACTATCTAGGTGCACCCATCGTATATGCTATATTGGGATGTGCCAGAGCTAACTGGGTTCAACCTAAATATAATAAATAATGAGCTCACTTGTGAGATAAAATTAGGCCCAAACCATCATTAAAGTTATATCTGTGTGACCCATTTTACATATATAATTATTAAGTACCATAACATGAAGAGAAAATATTATTTGTTCACATTTAATCAAAAAACAATATTATTTTTCTAAAAAAACTTATGAAAATCATATTTGGATATAGAAATAAAGTTATCATTTAAAAACACGTTAAAAAATATAATTTTTTTGAACATAATAAAGAAAATAATTTACATTAAAAACTAAATTGTAATAATAAAAATTATATTTCAATACAATTTGGTATCATTATGGTGGGATATTCCTTACATTCCATATGTGTTAAAAATACTTAATTTTAACATTGGTAATACGACATGAAAGGGAATATATAAAATAGGTTTTTTCAAATGAAATACCCTTACTATCATTTATATTCTTCAGGTTGTTTCCAAAAAACCTCTTTCGTGCAATAATTGATTGCAAGGGAATAAATGTTGTAAAATCACAAACGTTGGGTACACTATCTTCAAATGGTCTCCAATGGGTTTTTTCATTGATATGGAAACACTCAATGACTCTTATATCCATGAAGACTCCTGGTCCAATATTCCAATTATTGGAATCTATTGGGGAACTAGGACCACGACACATAAGGACTCACATTAGTATAGAGGATTGGAATTTTGGCACATCATACCCTTTTGGGGGGGGGGATCGTTTTCCTATTTTGTGACTCTCATACAGATTAATGATATGTTTTAGAATGAGTTTTTCATTTCATGGTGTTTATAATACAGATTAACCAAATGTAATGGTCAATCATTAATACACATGGGTTCAGAATCATCTGTATGCCAATGTGGTTCTCCATCGATGATGATATCTATATGTATCTGAGGATCTCTATCACCGTTACCCTTTTTTTGAACATATATGATATTATTTGGTCATTTATCATGACGATACTTATTTTAAGCCATTTTTTGAGGTGCTCTAGAGTCTACCATCATCTAGAGAGACATGAATTGTTTTGATCTTGGAATCTAACCCATTAGATGATATTCCTGGATATCATCATGAGTTGAATTAGAATACATTTATTTTAGTGCCACATACCAAGAAACATCATCTTTTAAATTCATGTGTTGAGGATGCAACCGTAATGATTAACATCATTTAATAAATACATCCCAATAATAGGTTCTTCATCAATGATAGGTTGGGACTTACACAGAGTTGGCCTGAGGATCCTAGAAGTGACATGGTCTTTTGGTGAGACATGACCCAACTAGGGATGTGGATTCAAAATTATTAGTTTGGATATGGGTGCTGGGTTTGGACCAAATGGAGGTTTCCAATGTATCCTAGTTATTTGGGAATCAAATCCCACATATTTTATTTGATGTTGGGGATTACGAATTGGAGCATCCTATTTAAGGATGCAAGATAAGGTATTAATCATGGAAGTGCCCCATCTAGTGTTTATTCATCAGGAATTTGGATCTTTGACGTTTGATGTAAGGTTTTGGGGCTTACAAATTGAATAGGACAATTTGGGTTTTAATATAATAGAAGCTAGTGCATGGAAGCATCACATTTGGATTGAATTTGGGGAATACCTTTAGGGATAAGGCCCATCGATTCGGGTGTGTTTGGGACATATACCGAATGGGAGGCCCATTTAAATATTGGGACCATGTGGATGTTATGATCCTTGATAACCACTAAGACCATGTGAGTCATGCTCTGTGAAAAATTGAATCAGTAGATTTTGTGATCACATGATTCTACCATATACGAATTTGGATGAGGTGTTGAAGTCTAAAAGGAGAGGGAGAGGCTATTTAGTGTTCCCATTTCGACTTTTATTTTGATATATAAAATAGTCAAATCTGGAGATCTGTCCATCTGTGGCCTAGGCTGGGGTAAAGAGGAGAAAAATTTCCCTTCCTGTAACACCCCAAGCTTCCACAATATGCTCTTCTTTTAATAAAGAAATAGCATGCTTTGTACGCAAGTTCGAGATTCTAACACACCGCGACCAATCAAAGTAGCCATTATGAATAGTAATACCCACTTTTTGAAATTAAATAAATATTATATTTCAAAATGGACTTCATTATTGTATTTAGAATATCGAAATTATCCTAAGTTTAATTTTTTGTAGTTTTCTGAGAACTACAAATTTTTATGAATAGTGAAAAATACTAAAAAACAACTTTTTTAATAAAAATAAATTATAGTCATAGATTATACTATTTAGTGGTTTTAAAGTATAAATAGAATATGTTTTTACAATTTTATCCAATGGTGGTCATTAGAATTAATTTAACTTTGAATTGGACATAAACAATTGTCAATCTTTTGATATATACTGTTTCTTAAAAAACGCTATTTGTTGTGACAATGGGAATTAATTATAAAATTAATTAATGCAACATATATGTTTCGAATTTTGTAAAATAGAAATAATTTTTTAATTCGGAATATCAATTATAGCTGAGGGTGAATTTTTGGCATTGTTCTGAAAAACATCAATTTTTGATGAATAGTGAAACCACTAAGTGATAGTTTAAAACTGATTTTTCATTTAAATGAAACATTACCAATTCTGTGATTTGATTTTCAAAAATCCAACATACATGGTTGTCATTAGGAAGTAAAATGATGTTCAATATGATAAAAATATTTTCATGGTGATTAGTAACTTTTAAGTTTAATTAATCGTGATAAATGGTAATTAGTGAAATTTAAGGTAAAAGTGATATTATAAAAATATGAAAATACCATTACACTTGTCCGACCCTTATTGGATGAGTCATGGCCCACCATGAAAATCAATGGGTCAACTTGCGGACCCCATGGAGCCACATGTGTAAGAAAATTATATTAATAACTTTTTATTTAAAGTAAAAATAAAATTGTCACAAACATGTGTTGTTTTACTAAAAAAATAATTACATGGGGTTATATAAGTTAACCTTTTGACTATAAATATTAATTGGAAAGATAAAAATATTTCCTAAATCATAGTAATTTTTTTATAATTTTTAGGCCTTAAATAAATTGAATTTTCTTTGACACCATGATGATGCAGTGATTACCTCATTAATTAACGATTTTGATAAAATGAAAAGATAATGTAAACTATAAGATATACACTTGTCAAAAACCTATTGGATTAGTATATTTAGATCCCTTTTCACCTTAAATTAGAAATATATAATATTGGGACATTTGAAATCTGACAAGCATTTCAAAATAATGTAACATTTGATGACATTCCAAGAGTGCCCCTCCTATCCTCTTATAAAAGTCCCCCACATCTACCACTTTATTCTCACCATCAAATCCATTTTGATCGGCCAAAATCTGCCCAAATACTCTTTCAACTTCACTATCTTACTCCTAGAAGCCTCACTTTTGGCAGAATTCTTCCCAAGGAAGCCTTTGGCTCAAATCAAACAGAGTTACCCGATATTAAGGTAATGTCTTCTCTCATGTTCTTTTGGTTTCTATTGCATCTCCAACCCCTTAAAATATTTTCATTACTTTATTTTGTAACAAAACCAGTATATAAAATATAATAGGATTTTCTTATGATAATTATTTCATTTAATCTTACACACACCTCCGTCTAATGGTTAATGAACATACTGTTTCCGTGAGGGTGAAATACTACCTCACGAAACGATGATTGTTCAATATTCTTTTAAAACCCCTAATGGTAGAAAATATGATGAAAATATTTCTATATATGATATATATTATGTTTATGTTTTTCTTATGCTTCTATATTTCTCATTTATGGAATACCTTTATGATTTCCATTATGGGTAACGCGATAATTTCATTTTAGGAAGTGCGGACTACCGCCCCTCAAAGTGATTTGAATCGTTAATGCCATATGTGGGATGTATAAAGGATGGAGTAAATGATATTATATATTATATTATAATGGAATTATAATACACCTTTATATCATTATGATTTAATTCCATTAAATATGAAATAGAAATTAAAGTAGTGTTCATGCGTATGTACGGCTTACCGTCTCCATGAACGGGGCATTTCAATTCTTACCTCTAAATGTTATGTAATATTATGAATGAATGTATATACTATATATATATGATATATATGATATCTACATCATGAATATAATTCTGGATATAATGGATATTTTACCACATGAGCAACTTGTAATTATTAGAAGTTTATTTTTGACTCAAGTACCAGAGATCAACAAAACGACCGTTATTAACATAAATAATTACATAATATTCATAACATGGTAATAAGTGATATAAAAGGAATAATAAACTTGAAAAAGGATCTTAATCAATTATAAATTAACTCTAGTTTATTATTCATGAGGTTAAAGAACAGTGGAGTCAAGTCGGACACGAGGTAAGGGCACTTCTTAACCCAATTTCCGTTCATTGGGTTAATCTCCTACCTTCAAATTATGTCATGATATTATTATGTACTATCTTGTATTTGAACATTGTTTATGTGTACATATAGTGAATAAAAATAATAGATCTATTTTTAAAAAAATTATCATTGTAAGGACTTCATCTCAATCTCCTTTCATTGAGGCATATTTTATTTTATACAAAACATTCTTTTATACGGTGTATAAACCCCTTCAAATTTTACTTTTATTCAAAAGGAATCTTTTTTATACAAAGCGTTTTACTAAATGTCAAAAAGGAATGTTTTTTGTCATATGTATTTGGCACCAATGACTTCTCCATCATTGTGACCATTATATTAGTTTCAACTTCCGCTACAATCCATAACTTTTTTAAATGAAAAATAAATACAAAGTTTTAATTTTCTTTTATTTTGATATTGAAAATGGTTTTAAAAGTGTTTTTTTATTATATCAATGTGTTGTATTGATATCCTGTGATTGAAATGTGGAAATTTTATGTTTCCTTTATGCATGTTTTATGTTATACGATTATGTTATGGTTTATGATATGTTTAAACCTGTTCATATGAGGAATGAATTGGACGTAATAAGTGACGGGTGGAGCCCTCTATAACTCCTTGATGCATCGGTAGGTCTCATGAGACAAACTAGTGTCTTGGCACGAGGCCTTGACAAAATATTATTTCTAGTCTTGGAACGAGGCCTTAGTTACATGGCTATGATAGTCTGGCATTATGCATTCCATCATTATGAAAGTGGTTATTTATATTTCATGTGATTATTAGACTAGTATAATATCCATGTAAATAAGTAAATGGAATTATTTCATTTTGATTTTTCCATATTATGTTGAAGTTCATGTTTAAAAGGATTTTGTTTTAGTTATACATTGCCTTGAATGTTTTTGTTTATTTATGAATGCTTCCCCTATATTGTTATACGAACTGAGCATCTGAGCTCACCCCTTCCAATGTTTCAATTTTTCCAGGATGTGAAGAATTATATTATGAATGAAATGTAGGGATAGTGTGAGGGGATATGAAGACAAGATGTTGTTGTAGTTTTGTTTTACGTTATGACGTAATGTAAGACTTATGAATGTATCTAGTGTTTCCAAGGTTACAATACTAATTAGTCTTTCTAGACTTGATCTTTTGTGATCATTCCAATGTTACTCAATAATGAACCGACACTGGGTGACTAGGGTCGGGGTGTTACAGTTGCTATCAGAGGAAGTTTAGTACTAACCTTTGAAGCTAGATTTTGATAAACTCTGATTAAAGCACATAGCCCTAAGATAAACATTGAGGATTAGTATAGAAGAACATCCTAGAATTTTGGTAAAGTATAGATTTTGTGTATTTTCCAAGAAATACATCCATGTCTGGATACGAGCAGGTAGAGGTGGCTCTGGCACAGATGTACCAAGGGGTAAAACCCGAAAACACTACTTTGAGCTAGACTTAAATGAAAACTGGTGCACGACAACAGGCCTTGCTGCACTCTTTTTTACGACACTCCCAAGGGATATGCTTAGGATAATTATAATTTTCATTACAAACCATTATGAAGGGTTTATGATTATATACTTCCTCAAAGAAAACATTTTTATGATTATGGATTATATCCATAAATAGTTCAATTTATGTTAAGTGTTTTGCAAGTTTTTTTGTTATGTATATTCATTCATAAACTAATCTAGTTTATGCCATTGTCTAGAAATGGCACCTAGTGGAAGGAATGGAAACTGTATCAATGTACACACTCCATGTAGGGATTTCCCTCCTCCTCATGACCATTATAGTGGAGTTGGTGATACAACTAGTGCTGATCAACTTATCACCATACTGGGACAACTCACTCATGTTATGAATAAAAAACATACTCGTATGGAGCACCCTGATCCGCAACATGGAAGATCAATGTTAGACCGCTTCATGAGGAAACAACTGCCAACATTTAATGGGGGTACAAATCCATTAGTAGCTGAGAAATGGATAAAATCGATAGAGAAAATATTCCATACCTTGGGGAGTAGTGAAAGGGATAAGGTTATCATGGAAATTTACCGCCTCACTGGAGATGCTGATCAATGGTGGTCATTGATTCAAAACACAAAGGAAGATGATGAAGTATCAAATACGGAATGGAGGGAGTCCAAAGAGATTTTCAGAGAAAAATACTTTCCTCATGACCATCAAACAGATATGGGAAGGAAGTTTCTGATTCTGAGACAAAAGGAGGATGAGAATGTCGCAAAGTATGTGGCCAACTTTACAAGGTTAGCGAGGTATGGTCCAGATTATTTACGTAACCCAAGACGTAAGATAGATCATTTCTTTGATGAGTTAAAACCATTTCTCCATCGAAAATTTGTCTCACAAACCTTCTCATTGTACGAAGATATTGTCTCATGTGCTATCAAGACAGAAAAGGAATTCTCTAAATCTTATGACAATAAAGTAAAGAAAGAGAAGAAGATAACGGTGGAATAAGAGATAGATAAAGATAAAATAGGAAAGAAGGATTTTACATTATGCAATAATTGTTAGAAGAATCACCCCAGTACCTTCCTAAAAGGAATGGGAGTTTGTTATAAATGTGTAGAAAAGGGTTACCTGGCTCGTGATTACAAGGGAAAGAAAGCGGCTATCAATGTTGAATGCTACAATTGTTGGGAAATGGCGAATTATGAAAATTAATGTCTTAAGAGTCAGGGAAATATACCTCAGAAAAGGCCAAGGGATCAAGGTCAATCTTATGCTGTTACTACAGTTGAAGTGGAATAATTAATGTATTGGTGCTTTTGGACTCAAGGATTATATTCTGGTTATAATAATAATGTGATATATATAAGGATTATTCTGCAGTAATTTTTGTTTTCATTAAGGTTTTAATATGATGAAGGTAAACATATTTTTAGTATGTGAAAATAAGATAAACATTACTTTTTTAGGGAATCTAATGTTACAATTGATTTTGGAATTTAGAGACATTTTAGAGAAAGTATGGACATAGGGATTTTGGATAACAATAAAGGTTGGAATGGATTATGTTGATCCTTTGATAGTATTGTTTAAGGTTAAAACATTTCTAAAGATTATTTTTTTAATATTATAATACAATAGTTTTAGGAAAAGGATAACCTGCAGGTTGGAGGATAACCTGTCACGTCAGACAAAGCTGTAGGAATCGAACCCACAACCATAGTGCAACAGGACTTTATTACCTACCACTAGCCTACAGGAAGTCCCTTGTTATTTCAAAATAGTTTTCCTAATATAAATTGTATGTGTTAATATTTGGAACCTTGTACGATTAGGATAAATATAATATTTTGGAGTCTATTATCTTTTTGAGTGAAAGATGAGTTTGTGGTGGAAATTAGTTGAAGTTTGAAACTATACTTCTCAAGTATACCTCTCTCTTATTGTATGAATAACTTAATTCTTAAAATTTAGAAAAGTGATATTAAAAAAAATTATCCTAATACCATATGTTTTGTTGAACTAGTGATATTTTAAATCACAATAGATTGAAGGATTTAAGGACCTGAATTTTACACTTTTTGTGATTTATGACCTCAATCACTCCCTAGAAATATTTATGTTTTTTCTCAAATCATATTTCTCTAATTTCCACCAATGTTCTCCTAATCGAGATCATAATTTGGTGGTGATTTTTTCATTTACCTTTCCCTCTTATTAAGGCTAAATTTTATTAACCTTATTTTTGATATGGGTTTTCCACAAAGGTATTTTCTACATTGAACCTTTTAATTTAGAAGAAAATTTTCAAATTGCGAGGATGAAATTTATTGAAGGAGGGGAGAATGTAACACCCCAAGCTTCTACGATACGATCATGTTACAATAATGGAATAGCTTTCTTCGTACGCATGTTTGAGATTCCAACACACCACGACCAATCAAAGTAGCCATTATGAATAGTAATACACACTTTTTGAAATTAAATAAATTTTATATTTCAAAATGGACTTCATTTTTGTATTCAGAATATCGAAATTATCCTAAGTGGGATTTTTTGTAATTTTCCGAGAACTTCCAATTTTTTATGAATAGTGAAAAATACATAAAATCAACCTTTTAAATCAAAATAAATTATAGTGATAAATTATACAATTGAGTGGTTTTAATGTATAATTAGAATATATATTTTCCATTTTATCCAATGGTGGTCAGTATAATTAATTTCACTTTGAAATTGGACATAAACAATTGTCAATCTTTTGATATATATTGTTTTTTAAAAAATGCTATTTGTTGTGATAGCATGAATTAATTATAAAATTAACTAATGAAACTTATATGTTTGTAATTTTTTAAAATAGACATAATTTTTGAATTTAGGATATCAATTATAGCTTTGGGTGAATTTTTGTCATTGTTCTGAAAAACATCAATTTTTTATGAATAGTGAAACCACTAAGTGATAGTTAAAAAATGATTTTTCATTTAAATGAAACATTACCACTTATATGATTTTATTTTAAAAAGTCCGACATAAATGTTTTCCATTACGAAGTAAAATGTTGTTCAATGGGATTAAAATAATGTTTTTGTGAATAGTAACTTTTAAGATTAAATAATCGCGAATAATGGTTATTAGTGAAATTTAAGGTAAAATTGATATTATAAAAATAAGAAAATACCTTTACACGTGTCCTAAACATATCGGTTGAGTCATATCCAACAAATAAAATCCATGGTTGAAATTGGGGACCCCATTGAGCCACTTGGGTAAGAAAATGACATTAATAACTTTTTATTTAAAGTAAAAATAAAATTGTCACAAACATGTGTTGTTTTACTAAAACAATTATTAAATAGGGTTATATAAGTTAAATTTTTTACTATAAATATTCATTGGAAATATAAATATATTTCATTCATCATAGTAATTTTTTTATAATTTTTAGGCATTAAATAAATTAAATGTTTTATGACACCGTGTTGATGCATCTATTACCTCATTAATTCATGATTTTAATAAAATGAAAAGATAATGTAAAATCTCAGACATAAAATTTCCAAAAACATATTTTATGAGTATATTTATAACCATTATCACCTTATCTTTTAAATATATAATTTTTGGACATTTGAAATCCCAAAATCATTTCAAAATAATGTAACATTTCATGACTTTCCAAGAGTGCCCCTCCTCTCCTCTTATAAAAGGCCCACACCTCTACCACCTTATTCACACCTTCAAAGCCATTTTTCTTGGCCATACTCTCCCCAAATACTCTCTCAACTTTCCTATATTACTCCTAGAAGCCTCACTTTGGGCAGAAGTCTTCCCAAGGAATCCTTTGTCTCAAATCAAAAAGAGTCACCCGATTTTAAGGTAATGTCTTCTCTTATGTTGTTTTGTTTTATTTTGCTTTTCCAACCCCTTAAAATCTTTTTATTACTTTCTTCTGTAACAAAACCAGTATATAAAATATACTATGATTTTTTTATGATATGGAATTGATTTAAACGTACACACACCTCCATCTAATGGTTAAAGAACATACTGTTTCTGTGAGTGGCGAAATACTGCCTCACGAAACGATGATTGTTCAATATTTTTTTAACACCTCTAATGGTGGCCAGTATGATGAAACTATTTCTATATATGATATATATTATGTTTATGTTTTCCTTATGCTTTTTTTTCCTCATATATGGCATACCTTTATGATTTCCATTATGGGTAAACGCGAAAATTTCATTTTAGGAAGTGCGGACTACCGCCCCCTCAAAGTGATATGAATAGTTAATGCCATATGTGGGACGTATAAAGGATGGAGTAAATGATATTATATATTATATTATACTGGAATGATAATACACCTTTATATAATTATGATTTCATTCCATTAAATATGAAATAGAAATGAAAGTAGCATTCATGCGTACGTGCGACTTACCGTCTCCATGAATGGTGCATTTCATTTCATACCTCTAAATGTTACGTAATATTATGAATGAATGTATATACTGGATTTATATGATATCTACATCATGAATATAATTGTGGATATAATAAATATTTTACCACATGAATAACATGTAATTATAAGAAGTTTATTTTTGACTCAAGTACCAAAGATCGACAAAACGACCGTTATTAACATAAATAATTACATAATGTTCATATCATGGTAATAAGTGATATAAAAGGAATAATAGTCTTGAAAAATGTTCTTCATAATTATAAATTAACTCTAGTTTATTATTCTGGAGGTTAATGAACGGTCGAGTCAAGTCGAACATGAGGTAAGGGAACTTCTTAACCCAATTTTCGTTCTTTGGGTTAATCTGCTACTTTCAAATTATTTCATGATATTATTATGTCCTCTATTGTATTTGTAATTTCATTATGTGTAATTATAGTGAATAAACATAATAGATCTATTTTATTTAAAAAAATTATCTTTGTAAGGACTTATTCTCAATCTCCTTTCATTGAGGCATATTTTATTTTATACACAACTTTCTTTTATATGGTGTATAAACCCCTTTGAATTTTATATTTATTCAATAGGAATATTTTTTATATGAATAGTTTTACTAAATTTCAAAAAGTAATGTTTTTTTGTCGTACGTATGCAGCGACAATGACTTATCTTCCACCATGAACATTATTTGAGTTTCGGCTTCCTCTACAAGCCATAACTTTTTTTAAATGAAAAATAAATACAATGTTTTAATTTTCTTTTATTTATGTATTGAAAATGGGTTTGAGAGTGTTTTTTTATTATATAAATGTCTTGTATTGATATCTTGTGATTGAAATGTGGAAATGTTTTGTTTCCATTATGCATGTTTTAGGTTATACGACTATGTTATGGTTTATGATATGTTTAAACCTATTCATATGAGGAATGCATTGGACTTAATAAGTGATGGGTGGTGCCCTCTATAGCTCCGCGATGCATCAGTAGGTCTCATGAGTCAAACTAGTGTCTTGGCATTAGGCCTTGACAAAATCATATTTGTAGTCTTGTCACGAGGCCTTGGCTACGTGGTTATGAATGTCTGGCATTATGCATTACATCATTATGAAAGTGGTTATTGATATTTCATGTGATTATTCGACTAGAATAATATCCATGTGAATAAGTAAATGGAATTATTTCATTTAAATTTTTCATATTATTTTGAAGTTTGAGTTTAAAAGGCTTTTTTTAGTTATACATTGCCTTAAATGTTTTTGATTATTTCTGAAAGCTTCTGCTATATTGTTATCTTTACTGAGAATCTGAGCTCACCCCTTCAAATGTTTCAATTTTTCTAGGTTGTGAAGAAGTATATAGTGAATGACATGAAAGGATAGTATGAGGGGATATGAAGGCAAGACGATGTTGTAGTTTTTTTACTTTATGATGTAATGTAAGACTTATGAATGTATCTAGTGTTTCCAAGGATACTAAACTAATCGGTCTTTCGAGACATGATCTTTTGTGATCATGCCAATGTTACGCAAAAATGCACTGACACTCTGTAATTGGGGTTAGGGCGTCACACTTCCCATAATAAAGGCTTTGAGGGATTCCCTAAAATTGGTTCTACGGGTAGTTTCCCATTCCACATTAATGGTAATGGCATGTATGATCCATACAGTCACTGCTCAACATGTGGAGTTTAATATGAAAACCCTAAAGTCACAGTCCTCATTTACCTGTGAATGTAGACCAGAATACATTATGAGGGTCTATCTTATTATGGATTTTACACAAGTGAATCCACCTACTATCTGTATGTATACCTAAAAGGAGAAGCTGATGTGCCCAATTACATGATGATGCATTTTAAGAGGATTTGGGAGATTCATTTACTTGACACCACAATACTCATTTGCAAAGAGGCTGATATTGGATACAATGATATGATAGAAGGGAGTGGCAGGATATGGATCATTGAACTCCCTTGGATTCCCCTTTCCATGTAGAATGTTCATTATTAACCTTCACATAGCATGCTGCTATGTGGGTGAGGGTTTCGTCTGTGTATCATTATACTACACAGACCTCGGTTCTTCCCATGTAGTGTATTGCTATATAGGGCTACGTTCTGTCTGTGTATTGTGATTCTAAATGGGGCCTTGTTCCTCCCATGTAGCATTTTATTACATGGGTTAGGGTTTCATTTTCATAGCATTTTTCATTGTGGGATGATTTTCTATAGTGGGGTCATCCAAATATACCACGCTTAATAGTGTCTATAGAGTGGTTTTGATTTCTTGGATGGATAGAAAAATTATTATTTCCTCTATAATGTTATGTAGATGATTTTTACATACTGAGAATTGATTTATATCTATGAATTCATATAAACAGCTCCAATTTTTTCATTTCCTCATTTCTCTTCTCTTTCACCTCTCTATTGTTCCATCCTTCTCAAGGTCTTTTTATAGAATAGCACAGGGACTAGATACCAGCCTGGTAGGTCATCTATGGAGGCACATGAGGAATATTTTGTGGGATCCCAATGTTAATTCTCGGGCTTGATAATTACAATGTTAGAAGAATGAAATCTTTCTTTGTGGGGACATCATTTATTATTGTGAAAATATCCACATTTCTCATCACTAAAATTGCTTCATTCATAGGCACAGAATGTATTATCCTATCCCATGAACAAATTTGTTTGTAGGGATGGTCATTCAATGGGGAAAAAATCATTGTATGGACCTACAAACAAATGTGGTTTTTTCATGGGCACCATTGGCATCGTCTTGCCCCAAAAATTGTTTCATTAGAAGGGCACTTCATGAAAATAGTGGAACACCCTGCGGAATAGCGTTCTGAAAAGCAATTTGTACTTTACAGAATCAATTTTTCCACTTTGATCCTTTTTTTCATCAGTCATTACTGGTGTATTATTTTTACACATTACCATGTTTAATGGAATTATTATCTTCTTTCCTACCAAAATTTCAAGATCCAACAAATACCCCCATCAATATTTTTTACAATCGAGATCGATAAGAAGTTATTTCGATGAAGAAGTGTTCATAATTTGAAGGAAATATTATATAATGATCAGATTTTATCCTATCCCAAGGGACTTAGTGAGAATATTTTGATTTTTTCTAGGTTCTCATGAAATAAAATGACAAAATATGTTTCTTTTTCATTATCAACCTAATTTTTTCCAATGTCTATTGTTGTGTGGGATTAACAATCATAACATGACTTATTCTTAGGACTCCAGTTATAGTTTTTCGGCCTAACAAAATTTTCTTCATTTAATTTTTTATTCTTCAAAAAAATTTATAATCCACGAAAAACATATGTTTAGATATTCAGAAATCAACCTTTTTCTAGAGTTCCCTATTTTTGTTTTCCAACTGAAAGGTTTTTTTCTATTTTTATCGGAAATTAAGAGTCTTGAAAACCGGACAATGAATGTTTTTTTAGTTCAAAAAACATTGACTGTGAATTATAGGATGAGGGATCCAATAGTTATTACTGACTAAAATGCCCAAAATAATTTATCATAAATGAACAAGGGGTTTTTCTTGATCTTGGTTTTTTTATTTCTAAATCTAAGACATTATATAGGGAATTTATGTGAGTGATAACTATAATAATGTTTTCAAGCATGATGATTTCTTTGAGTACGGAGGAAAGAAAATCCTCTTTTGGGGAAGAATTTGTCTTTTGTTGAGATTTATTTTTTTTGGAAAATTTATGATGATCCAATTAGGGAATATTTTCATAGTCAAACATTAAATTCTAAAAGAAACTAAAATATCATTTGTTATAGTTAGTTAAATTATGAAATTCGGGTTTTCATGACCATGAAGGGGGTCTTGTTGAGGGGGTGATGTCTAAAAATTGTGATGGTGTTTGTATCAATGATATTCGTGAATGAAAAAACACTCCCACGTTGAATTTATATGTGTAAATAAGATCTGAAGATTCATTCAGTTTAATGTCATTATATGAGGAAAGGTACCATTCAATTTAATACCTTATCATGTGGATGTTTGAAGGATATGGTTTAAGGTCACGTATCATGGATTGAGGGATAAAATATTTCATTTTTCATGGTATCATATTAAAGAAGGTTCCATAATATTTATGCATAATGGGATATGTTTTTACGTAGAAATCGGTGGGTCTCCAAATCTACAGAATGATGTGGGATGTAAACATCATTGGGGAATATGGATATATGAGAATCATCTTCTAAAGAAGATTTTTCATTTTGTTTATAGGTATTTTTAGTGGGTATTTTATGAAGTGCCAAATGAGTAATATTGTTCATATTCAACCTATGTTGTCCTCAACACTGATCCTACATTTTAAATGGTTGGGTAGGTATATGGGGATTTAGACCTTCATGGAAATAGAGTTTTTTTGTGAAAGTAACGTACAAGAAAATGAAAGGATAACAACATATTGAAACATCAACTGATTGGGTAAAAGCATTTCACTAGCATTGGTATGGGAATGTTCCCAGTGTATGTATGATCCTTTCACAAGGGAGGTATTTATTTTGTAGTTTCACCAAGGATTAGAGACCTAGTAATAAATTTGTATCCCACGATAGAAGGAATCAAGACATATATTGTTTTGGGAAGTTATCCCCACAAACTGATCAAACTCCTGTTTGGGAAAGGGTAATTTTCCTTTGGATATGAGTTCACAAATGAGGTGAGGATCATTTTATTCTATCTTATGAAGATATATCTAATGTAAAGGTAAGTGAATATTTTTTTTGTATGAGATGGGATAGAGGATCTGAGTGTCACGAAATATCACATCAAAGATAGAATTGAATAGAACATAGTTCATATAAGGATCCCCATGACGCTCTAACGATGCATAGTAAAATGGTATTTTTATCTTTTGTTTTTTCTTAAACCCTAGATGTGATGTTTGAATTTAACTACATACCCTGATGTGGAAGAGATCCATCCACATGTAGTTTTTTGTTTAATTTATTTTCAATGTCACAAATAACCTATGAATGTGTAGCAAATACATTCAAAATGATATATTTTTACCTCATGGATGTAACAATATTTAGAGATCTTGTATTCACTTCATATCTTGTGAAAATGAAATTCATTACTAAACTAGATCTTGGGAAAGATTTAATTTAATTTTATGTGACTAGGACACCATCCATGCATTTTAATGTCATGTGATGAGATCGTCATCTGTTATTTCATTTTCTCGGTCATATGGCTAGGACCTTTTTCCATGGAAATAATGAGTAATAGGAGGCTCATCTAGATGGGATGTTATGATGGGACTCCTAAATGTTTGGGGAATGAACGTGTAAACCATGGTTTCGAGGTTTCTTATATCCTGAGAAATAAGATGGTGAATAAATATCATTGGTACATATGGGGATAGTAAAATCTACACTTAGGGATGAATTTCTATTTTTTTGAGAGGCCTATTTTGTGGGAAACTTATTAAGAACCATATCAGGATATTTTTTATAGGAAAAAAAAGGTGTACTAAAGGCAATGAATCTCTATTTCTAATGACCTGAGGAAAATTTTGATGATACGAAATTTCGTAGGGCATAGATAATGATGAACGGTATGGATTTTCCTTGTTATGAAAAAAACATTCCGACATCAAATGTCCTCTAAGTGTAAAATTCCCAACATATGTCTAACTCAAACGTATGGGGTTTTATTATTGTTTCCTTAATATATTCTTGAATGAGGAACCTATAACTTTGATCTTCTTGACAGATCATTGTTTGTATGTAGGCGTTGGGAAAATTATTTTTAATTTTTTATCCCATTGATGGAACTGTGACACATGGCCCACATTTCACTATGTATCTCATAGAATCAGAATTAATCAACAAGTCTTTCTTGAGGAACCATGTTCTTTTTCATCATCTTGTAAGGAAATCCATCATGTAGTTTAATATCTTGTGTTAAGGATGTCTGTGAACCAATGATAATGAAGATGGATATTGTGGATCCATTCAGTTTTATGTCATTTGGTTAGGAAAATTCCTCTATTGGTTAATGTCGTCTAGTAAGAAAATTGTTGTGCATTTTAATGCCTTGCCACTGGGACCATATAAACCATGATTTTGATTAGCACACATAAATCATGAAGGTAAACCCTTTCATAAAACATCAATCCGAAGTGAGATATGCATTGTGTGATAAACAATGGTGGAATGTATTTATTCCTCCTCATATCGGTGTTCCAGTAAAGGATATGGGAAATTTTTAAATTTGTGGTTGCTGGAAAAGGATATTAAAATTGGGAATCTCAATGCATCTTCTCAATATTAGAATCATGCCTAACATAGTAATTAATGGGGTCACCCTGTCCAGACCTGACGCATACGCATGTATGATGTAATTTTCACCCTTTTCCATGAGTGGAACTGTTATTGGAGGTCTTTGTATCACTACATATTCTAAGATGTTAAGAATAAAGTCACAAAATTTAATAGATTCCCATGGAGATTAAATTCATGCAGTAAGTATGTAGGTGACCCAATGTAAAAGACCAACATGTTACAGGTGGATCAAAAGTAGAGATATGAGCATCACTACGTATCCTACATGGGTAAGAGTCAAGACATATATATTTATCAACACACATTCCTACACAGATCTGACTAATGTATAGGGAGGGGAATTTTACATGAAAAGGTCCTTTCAATAGGAATTTCATTGGAGTCCCCTGCATTTTTTGGTATTGGATTGACAATGGATTATAGATTATGGTGGTCACTATGTATCTTGAGATGACAGTAGTCAAGAAACACATAGTTCTGGAATTTTGAGTGGTAGATGACTGATGCTAGGGGAAATGATATCTCAAGTGAGAACATTATGGTGATGTGGAGTGTCACATCATACAATGGGGAAATTGGTGTAAGGAAATTTATTGTCTGGTAACATAGATGTGGTACCATGTAGTTTAATGTTATGTGATCTTGATGATTGTGTTTTATAGTTATTGGATAGATGATTTCACAGACTATTAGGAAACATAATCTGGTTGTGAAAATAGGACTTGATACCATAGGATGGTAAGACAGTCACCATATGAATAGTTGGAGATTTTTTACGGGGTCTAACACAAGAGGTCTAGGAGACACATCCTAGGATGGAATGAATTATTCTAAATGATGTTCTGGATTTGGATACTCCATGTATGTCTTAACCATCAGTAGAAGAGTGAATTTTTTCCATTTTTTGTGTTCGAGGATTTGATATAGGTTTCGAATGTCACTACATATCTTGTGACGACAGTAATCAAGCCATAAATAGTTTTGGAGAAACAGACTCCATTTGAGGATCCAACCCTCTTGTTGGAACATTGTTATTTCCTCTTTCTACACTATTGATCTAGCTCATGTGTAGTGATCCATAGTTTAAAATGATGATTCCCATTAATTTTAATGTTATTGGATTATTAAATTTATTTCTTACAATTTATTGTCCCATGACATGGATAATAGTTTCATGATTTTTACGTTCATTCATCCGTGGCTGACTATGTAGTTGTTGTCACTGGAAAATGCATCCATATAATTCATCAAACACTACGATGCACGATCTTAGGGAAATTATTATTCTGCAGGCTTCAATTTGACTCGTTGTGGATCCTGAATTGTGTTATGGAACAGAAGAATTTTAGGGCCATTTGAGTGTAGACTACTAAAAATGGGCATTCAGGACGATTTTGGGGAAAAGTATGGATTTGCGGGGAAAAATGGAATCCTGCAAGAAAAATGGATTTCTAAGATAAAGTGGAATAATATTTTATGTACGCTAATGTTCAAGGATTTTCATACAATTAAATGTGCACCACTTCATCTAGGAGGCCCCCGAGAGGTCGATCACCGCTCTAATGCATTTAAGTCTGCATTTTCTACGCCTGCATGCAACCCCCCCCCCCATATTGTGCTCCAAACATCACTTTTGCACACAAATGTGTCAGCATGCCCATTTCTCCATGCAAGACATATTTGTTTGCATTCAACAGTGCCACTATTCCAAATTTTTCGTGCACAAGTGATGCACCTATCCAAATGTGTGCCCACATTCCCTATTGTGTGCAATCCTTCCTTATTGCATGCCATCCTTTCCTATTGCATGAAATCCATCCCTATTACAAGAACAACATCCCTATTTCATTCAAAACACATAATATTGCGTGAAATAGTGACATATTTCTAATTCGTTCATTCTCCTATGTCGTAGAGTGCAATCTTCTGCACAACAATGCCGCAGGTCCCTTCACTTCCATCCCAGACCCCAAGAAAAATGGAGAGTCTCACCATGATCTTTTTGGGTTGGGACATCAGTATTTTCCATTGTGCCCTTATGCGCACCCACCTTTAATCTATGGAATTCCATGATTTTAGATACTCCTCGGTGCACCATGAACTACCTTGATTTGACATATTCATCATAGTTCATTTCCCCTGTCATGAGTTGAGATTCTCATAATCAATTCCACAAATACCATGAGTCAAACAATTCCTCAAGCAACTCATCCATACCCCATCGCGTGATTTCGATACCAAGATGAACCAGTATGGTCCTCTCTTGTTTAAGTCCCAACACCAACCATTTCTAGGATCTTTATTCCTAATAGTCCTCTCTATATGTCTTCAAACAGTAGTGCATCCAATTTTACAAATATAGGATTCCTCTTGCTCCAAATAAGTTAATCATTATGCACGATGCATAAGATTCCAATATTCATATCTACATGGCTATAAACTATTCATCAACATATTAAAAAATATAGGAGGCCTCTTGATCTAAACAATATATTCCTTATCCGCAGAGCATAATATGATAATATTCCTATCTACCAAACGATAAAATGTAGTATGATCTATCATTTGATAATAGGATGCCTCTTGTACCAAATAAAAGATTCGTTATGTGTTAATCATAATGATATCTCATGACTTGATTACATTGGAATAATTTTAAAATCATTGGAATCCATTCAAACATTCCATAACTCCCCCTCATGTTTTGTGTGTCCAAAATTCAGATATTTATCATCATTTATGTGTAAATGGACACCCAAATGGTCTAGTCACATTCCTCATCACCCCACCTAACATTCTGGGCCAATGCCCCAAAATACATTGGATGAAAATTCGAGTTAGGTCTTGTGTTTCGATCATAATAAACAGTTGACCTTCATAAGTTTGTCCCAATTTCAGGATAACACGATATGGTTTCTATTCATAGAACACTATAAACTGTTATCCTTCATCATCATTCCACCCTCATTGTATTCCGTATGTCAGGCATGTGATTCAAAAATTTCAGATACCTTTATTAATATTGATTCCAACACCCTTGGTATTATCCCACATGAGCACTAGCACATAGGTGTAAGACACAATTATACCTCTCAACCCACTAGCGATTTGGGATACCTTCAATGCCAAAAATGAGGATGAAATAATGGGAAGCTTCCATTAGTAAGCCACATTCACCATTTCCACTACATAGCGGCACCCCTAATGCTTCCATGCATAAGCCCCATCCACCATTGTCACTCCATAGCGGCACCCAGGCATCTTTTATGCATAATCCCATCCATAATCACCATGCCTTGTGTGCTCCATGTGTCATCTTTACCCTGAGGATCCATGTATAAGCACATCTTATACACGACACCTCTGTTGCACACACCCTTCTCCCATATGATCCTCTAGGTTTTTTCAAATTAATTTCAAGGTCCCTTTGGTGGTGCTTTGCATTACATTACATGGAGATATGCCTGTTCTCGTAGATACACTAATGGTTATTTCTTCTTTGAATAGCCACCCTAATGAGGGAACCCTGGTGGGTCACTCCATGACACTCCTTTATCATGGAATTTTCGGCTCCTTCCCTTCACCATGGTTTAATGAGTGACTATTATGTAAGCCCTAAGTGTGCATTGTGAACCTACCATGTCTGAGCTGAAGTACATTAAAATTCCAAGAACCATCATCCCTATCACTGGATTTTTAACTGGGGACTTTCCCCATGCATCATACACAGGGGGGGCATGTCATAGACATTCTCTACGCCCGCTCATGTCCACAGGTGTGAGAGCTTCCTCACATGGAATGAGATACTCTTTACTAGAGAGACACCTATCCATGGGTAAGGTCATCCATCTTGGTGTTATCCCATATCCTTTCTTGTTGGAGGTTGCACCACTGCTCCACCTTTCTTCATTCGTTCCAATGCATAGAAGTGAGTGGGGAACATGGAACTTCATTCTCCCATCCCTGCCCCTCTGGTATTTTTTACCATCAGTCATCCATCCTAGATTAAGTCCCAATCTCCATCTCCCATTTCCGATAACTACATATAAGCCCAAGTTTCCTCTTTGAGATGTTAACCACGCATAAGATCGAGTTTCCTCATTGGGCTGCTAACCACTGGTAAGCCACATTCCACTTCTCATGGATGCTCCCTTCACGATGTGATCATCAGATCATTACTGCCACTTGTTTCTCACACCGAGAATGACATATGTGGGCTTAGAATAACCATCGAATGTGGCGTCCTTCATGGGCCACCCTAGACCGTAATCCCCAATCCATTATTCTGATCAATGTGGACATTGATCGTTGCCAAAGAAAGGTACATATGAATACTTCATAGGGTTCAAGCCCAACCCCTACGTGTATCGACCCCTTTACATCTATTCAGATTTGTCCCATATGATGTTAAACATTATCCATCATTCCAAACTATGTGTATATTGATCCATTCTAAGGCCAGGTATGTAGTAATCCTCATTGATGTTCAATCCCAACACCTACTGGTCCCAACCCTCCACATTGGTTCACCTTTGTCACTCATGATATTAAATAGTAACCATTCAAACTATGTGGTATTTGATCCTTGTCTCCATGCCATGGTAAATAGAAATCCTCCCTAAGGTCCAACCCCAATCAATGGTAAGTTACTGTGTTCCCCAATCGACAACAAGCCATTGTGTTCCCTAATCAACAGAAAGTCGTTGTGTTCCCCAACTTACGGTAAGCCAGTGTCCACCCCCCAATTGATGGTAATCCATTGTGATCCACTATAAATGGTAATAAACAGTGATTTCCATCCTGAATTAAGTCATTCGAATTCAGTGGGAATTTGTTGTCAACCCCAACCAGCGGTAAGCTGTTGTAGTTTGCAAATTGATGGTAAGCCATTGCACCCCATCTTGCGGTAAGAAGATGTAAACCATCCAGAATTAGGCCATTTACCCCAATCGATAGTAAGTTGTGGTGTTTTCCAATCGATGGTAGTCCGTTGGAATCCCAATCGATGGTAAATTTTTTTCCCCAATTAGCAGAAAGCTGTTGTCAACCCCAAGCAGTTGTAAAATGTTGGAACCCAAATTGATGGTAATCCATTGGAATCTGAATTGACAGTAATCTGTTGAATTCTGCAATCAAAGATAATCTTTTTTAGTCCCCTTATTTGGGACCCACATCTTTGGTCTGCCCCGGGCATCAAATAAATCTTGGATTCTAACAACATGTAATCCCAGATATACATTCCGGTCATTGTCTTATGTGTACACCCTGATTCTATGCCCCCATCCTGAACTACATGGACATTTATTTCCTGCCATGAAGATACGTAGGAGTTATCTTAAATTATCATGAACAACATCACTATCACCCTTGAATCAGATTAATTAAAATCTCAATCCACAATCAGAAATCCTTATCAATCCTGATTCATACACGAGATTCCACATCCCTATGAGATCATGTAACACACATAATTTCTACTCCATTTTTAAATTGGGATACAAACCACACATTATCCCATCATCGGTTTTACCTCCTAGGTTTGAACCCATATGATCCACATCCATTAGTGTTTTGATAATTCTGATCCATCGCTGGTAGTTGTTATACTTGTGGAATACACTATGTTAAAAATGGTTAGCTGATGAAAACATTAGAGACATTCCAATGGAATAAAATTCTCCATATTCGACGTGTGAGAACTCACGATTACATGCCCTCAGTATCCCTATAATAATTGGAATAAACACAGACAAATTAGTGTTCCATCGTCTATACATGCCAGTGATGTCAAACATTACTACTCCCCCAACTGAAGGTTGCTGCCCGGACTAGACCCCTTGGAATGTTCTAACAGAAGTAATGTAATTTACCAGAGACCATGAAGACATGGAATTGGGAAGAGTTTCACGAACAACATCTTCAGTCTATGAGGGAGTTATGGACAAGGTAAAGATTTATGTGGACGAATCCATGGAAGGAGAAACCGACATCCCATAATATCATTTTGATCAAGGAGTAAACATCCATGAGTAAGTGATAGATGTCAGCTGCATTAGGAAAGCATGAATGTGGGGGAACAATGATGCATCCTCTGAAAGAGATGGATGGGAACCTTGAGAAAAACATCATAAACAGTAATTTAATGTCTATAAGTAGAGACCATGAACCATGTATTTTATTTTCATGGGATCTGTAAGATAATCCATAGTTCAAGGTCATCGATTATAGACTAAAGGGTTAATCACTCCAAAGGGATTTCTGTGATATGGTTCCATAATAAACGTGATGTGAATATGGAAAAATAAGGCCCACACACAACATACTTATTCATCAGGAGGATCACATAGAAGTTTACATTGCAATATTTATATATGAGTTTCCAATTTATGTTCATGTAGTTATGACCTATGGAATGAGGCTTCCCAAAATGATAATTTGTGTCACGGTGGAGTTAAAAACCTAATGTGAGAGAGGGACTAAGAGGAAAAAATTTACACCACGCTTTCCTAATATAATTGTACATAGTTTAAGGTCATTATTCTTGGAGTAAGATATGTACTTTAGTGTCATATGATAATGATGATAGTTATTTTAAGTTTAACATCTTGAAAATATGATGATATTTTTTATTTATCTTCATTTGATCTATATGATTTATCATGTGATTAAATAAAATGTTTCTTTAGGACACTTATGTTGGTGGGGGTCATGGTAAGCTAACTATACAATGAAATCAATGAATAGGATCCATTGGAGTAAAAAATATGGTTGACGTAATTTCCATCCAATTTTGGTTCCAACTTCATAGGTTTACTCTAGTGTATCATTAGAGTCCTAAAGACCAACACCATATCTTCTTTGAGAAATGATAAAAGGTGACACATTTTTTTATTGGCTCATTTGATCCAGCTTTTTGTGACTTCCATGTGATTCAATGTACATAATATTTTCTCATCATGATTCTCCAATTAATCTTGCAATTTATATGAATTCTCATCCATGGATTATTGATCATATACAAAAATTTTGTGAGATGGAAATTGAAACCTGATGCGTAGGACCAACACAATCTCATATATTAATGACTATGTGTTCATATATGTGTTTTTGAGCATTTTTCTTCTGTATGACCATAAGGTATGTAGGAGCATGTCCTACCACGACTTTTTATCCTATATACCATATTCTATTGTATATTTTATGGGTTATTATATATATTTGTCCATTATGTATTGCATTTTATCTGGACGAATGTTTTTACTTGTTGTCATTCTCATGATATAGATTCTATAATTTGTTAGAATATAAATTTTTGTCAATGTCGATTAGTATTTTATGAGGGAAAAAACATTAGGTGATGATGGTGGCTTTCATAGTGATGAAAATATTTCGTGCCCCTAATTTTTTAGAGGTATAGATTTAGACAACATGGTGAAGGTGTTTGTAATATTAAGAATGTAATTATGTTTCTTGGATGTGGAACGAGGGTATGGCCCTAAAATTTCTATTCTATGTATGAATAATTTTTTTGAGTACTTGTTTGTGGGAAACAACTCTTGGGGTTGGTGAATGAAGTTAGAGTGAACAAAGAGGGAAGGGGCCTTTTTATTGCATTTATTGTAGTCTATTGTAAGAGTGTGTTAGTAGTACCCATTTATTCAGATTTGGTGGGAATATTTGATTCCTAACTGGTGATCTCAACACTCACCACTCTACAATTCCTTCAGTTTATCGGTGGTCTCTTCCCCATCAATTATATTGAGAAGAACAACATTAATGATTATCTTATAGAGTATCTTTTAGTGACTTGTTGCATAATACAAAAAAAAATCCTTTATATTTTATCTATCATTGATATTTTTTTTAAGAGCATCCATTATTAATGGACTCACCAATGGGTGTCGTTCAACTGGTGGAAGGTCCATGTTGTTCGATGATGGGCCTACTCCCATTGACCTCTTCTGTATTGTTGTGAATGAATGGTGATACCAACTGATGATGCACAACACTGATAATTGTTCTATCTTGTTTTGGATCTACTAGAGTTGTGGACGAATTCTATAATGCATCACTTAAGAATTTCGTGACCATGGGGAATGATAAAATGGTGGATCCAATGATAATTCCTAGATTAGTTCTTAAGATCTTCATTAGATGGGGGATTAACTCTTCCATTTAGATAGAATTTTCTTTTTTTAATCTACATCGTGAATTGTTCAGAATCATCATTTATGTTCATGTGATTCACATTCACTTGATACGCCATCTCTAGTCCAACAATAGGGCCATGATATTTTACGTACTTATTTTTTCATCTAAATGATTGAAGGAACAATTAAGGAATGACTTCCATTTGTAGATATGATAACAATTCCCAGCCCCACATTGTTGAGACTAAGGTCATCCATCCAATTTTCTGTCTTTATTCTAGATGCACCATAAAAAAATCTTCCACATCTAGGGGAACTCTTGAACATAAAAAACTCTTCATAAGTAAGTTATATGTCTAATGAATTCATTTCATCTGAGGGGTGCTCTTCCCTAAAATATACTAATTCCTGGACATTGATCGATTTATGAGGAATGAAATAAATGATAAATTTTTATATGATGAATTCCCTCCGTGAAAGATGTATGGTCAATATTAGACAACTGATAATTTATTTGAATGTGATTGTAGGAAATAGTAGATAGACCTCCTGATTTTGTAGATGGTACAACGCCTTCTGGAATTATAATATTAGAACTGAACCACTCTTCATGATATCTAAATAATGAGTCACAACATTGATCATGGTGAGAAAATGATTATAGAAGATTGTTTCATTGTAGGTGTCATTATTTCATGTAGGTAAGACATCCAGTGATCACTATATGGGTAAAACATACAAAATAAGTTTACTTCCTCTGATAGAAGACATCAAAACTACAATATATATGATACATTGTTTGGGACTTTTGAATGTTTCTTGAAAATCTTCTTTCCACTGTTATGTAACCCAACATTTTTATCAGCCTGGTTGAAGGGAAAACAATATCCATTAAGGCCATCTATGATGCTCTAGATGTAGGATAAGCATCCTTAAAGTCCTCTCCGCATTGTGATGTTGTGAATGTAACATCCCAGGTAAATAATGAATAGAACATTTTCATATTTATTAATATTTATTAATTAAATATTAATTTTACTTTAAAATGGTTGCTATGTTCGATAGCGTACCAGATACGCAACAAAGAGTTTCATTGAAATCTTTCGTTGCACACTAGTAATAAAATAATATTATTTTAAATGGTAGTTAACACATAGACATTGTGTTGGAAGTAATGGATAGAAATAACTAAAATATGATTATATATGTTTTTTAAATGTTTTTTGTTTTATCTAATAAAAGATAAAGGCTTAAAATAAGGAAAGAATTTAATTTTAGGCGTATATGCTCTAGTTTTCACTAAAGGTTAACTTATCGCCTTTTGATGGCGAACCATCATTAAATATTATTTTTTTCACACTTATACATTCTATTGGACCAAATAAAACTCTTCTTTATAATCGGGACATCAAAATTTACTTTGTGTAAATTTTTGGTATTTTTCCGATAAAGTTCATTTTTTAATGAATAGTGTAAAATGTGGTATTTTAATTCAAAACCTCTTTTTAATCTAATTTATTTATATTATTATATTATCCATTGAATTCGTTTTAAAGTTAAATTAGAATATATTTTTACCATTAAATCCAATAGTGGTTGTTGGAATTAATTTCACTTTGAAATCGGACTTAAACTAGTGTCAATCTTTTGATACTTATTGTTTCATAAAAACACGCTATTTGTCATGACAGCGGGAATTAATTATTAAATTAATGTGACTTATATGTTTTGAATTTTGTAAAATATACTTCATTTTTGAATTCGGAGTATCAAATATAGCTTAGGGTGAATTTTTTGTATTTTTCTGAAAAACATAAATTTTTGATGAATAGTGAAACCACTAAGTGGTACTTATAAAAACTGATTTTTCGTTTAAAAGAAATGTTACCACTTCTGTGTTTTGAATTTCAAAAATCCGACATACATGGCTTTCATTAAGAAGTAAAATGTGGTTCAATGAGATTAAAATAATTTTTTGGGGAATAGTAACTTTTAAGTTCTTAATCGCGATTAGAGGTAATTGTTGTAGTTTAAGGTAAAAATAATGACTTAATAAATTGAGATGAGCTTGAAACATGTCCTACCCTCATTGGATGTGTCATGGCCAACCAATAAAATCCATGGGTCAACTTGGGGACCCCATGGAGCCACTTTGTTTGGGAAATGACATAAATAACTCTTTATTAAATGTAAAAGTAAAAATGACACAAACATGAGATGTTTTACTAAAACAATTTTTACATGGGCTTATACAAATCATATTTTTGACTATAAACATTAACTAGAAAGATAAAAAGATTTCATAGATCATGATATTTTTTAAAAAATTTTATAAATTAAATATATTAAATTATTTATGACATCATGATGATGTAGCGATTACCTCATTATTTAACGATTTAAATAAAATGGAAAGATAATGTAAAATATAAGACCTACACATGGAAAAAACCTATTGGATGGGTGGATTTAGAACCCTTATCACCTTATCCTAGAAACACATCAATGTGGGACCTCTTAAATCCGAAAAAACATTTTAAAATAATGTGACTTTTTTTTACCTTCCAGGAGTGCCCCTCCTCTCCTCTTATAAAAGGCCCCCACCTCTACCTCCTTACCCACACTCCCAAAGCCTTTGGATCGGCCAAACCCCGCCCATTTTAGCTCTCCACATCCCTCTCTTACTCCTTGAAGCCTCACTTTGTTCATAACTCTTCCCAAGGAAGCCTTTGAGCTCAAGTCTAAGAGAGTTACCCGATTTTAAGGTAATGTCTTCTTTTGAGTCCTTTTGTTTTATTTTTCTTCTACAACCCCCTAAACTCTTTTTATTATTTTATTTTGTAACAACTACAGTATCCTAAATATACTAGGATGTTGTTATAAGATGTATTCGAGCTACACTTACACACACCTACATCTAATGGTTAAAGAACATACTGATTTCGTGGATGGAGAATTCCGGCCTCCCGAAACGATGATTGTTCAACATTATTTTAACACCTTCAAAGGTAGCCATTAAGATGAAACTATATTTATATATGATATATAATATGTTTATGTTTTCCTTATGCTTCTTTATTTTTCATTTTGGGCATACCTTTATGGTTTTCATTATGGGTAAACACGATATCTTCATTTAAGGAAGTGCGGACTACCGCCCCCTCAAAGTGATGTGATTCGTTAATGCCATATTTGGAATGTATAATGGATGGATTTAAAGTTATTATATATGATTTTATACTACAATTATAATATAACTCTATATCATTATTATTTATTTCCATTAAAGTATGAGATAGAAATGAAATTAGCGGTCATGCGTACGTACGGCTTACTGTCTCCATGATCAGTGCATTTCATTTCTTATCCCCAAATGTAATGTAGTATTATAAGTACATATATATAATGGATATATATGATGAATGATAAATCCAAATGATTAATATAATTCTGGAATTAAAATATACATACCTCTCATTTAGTTTTAATTCCATTAATATGACAATGAAATGAAAGTAGCGTTCATTCGTACCTACGTCTTACCGTCTCCATGAACGGTGCATTTCATTTCATACCTCTAAATGATTATGTAATATTATAAATACATGTATATTCTGGATATATATGATATATATGATATCCAAATCAGGAATGTCATTCTAGATATAAAGAACCATTGACTACATGAACAACAAGTAATTGTAAGAAGTCCACTTTTGACTTAAGGACCAAACATCGACAAAACAAACATTATTAACATAAATGATTACATAATGTTTATAACATGGAAATAAGTGATATAAAAGGAATAATTACCTCGAAAAAGGTTCTTATGAAAATAGAAATTAACTCAAGTTTATTATTCAGGACGTTAAAGAACGATCGAGTCAAGTCGGGCCTGAGGTAAGGGACTTCGTCTCAATCTCCTTTCATTGAGGAATATTTCGTTTTATACACAACTATATTTTATACGGTGTATAAAACCCTTTGAATTTTACTTTTATACAAAAGGAATATTTTTCTACAAATCATTTTACTAAACGACAAAAAGGAATGCATCTATTAACGTACGCGGTGACAATGACCTTTTTCGCCGTCGCGAGTATTATCTGGTCTTTGGCTCCCTGAAAAAGCTGTAAGTTTTTTTAAATGAAATAAATACCATATACTCTTTTATGTATTTTTCTATTAAAAATTGGTTTTATAATGGATTTTTTATGTCAATATATTTAAGTGATATATTGTGATCAAAGTGTGGAAATGTTTTCTTTCCATTATATTTGTTTTATGTCTTATGATATTTATAATGGTATTTGGACATTTGACGGGTGGTTACTTGATAAACCATATGACGGGTGGTGCCATGAATACCAGGACAGGTGGTTACGTTATAACCTCCAATGCATTGGGTATGGAAGTCGGCCGTATGTCTATTCCATTAAGTATGTATGGAAGTTGGGCGTATGGCTATTCCATTAAGTGATATGTGTGGAAGTCGACCATATGGTTACTCCACTTAAGTATGTTTATGTCCCATGTTACCTTTATATGTTAAGTGATCTTTTTATGGGTTTTATGGTAATATCTTGTTTACAACAGGGTAAGTAATGACATTTTATTCAGTGTTGAGTTTTTACTACTTCTTAAAGGTGAAAAGTATTACATTGATAATGTATACATGGTTTAGTTGTTGTTTTGATAAACTAATAGTTTTCATTATTTTTGTATCCCTTGCTGGGATCTTTATGCTCACCCCAAGTTTTTTTAAATGTTTTTCACATGACCTAATATGGAATAGGGTCAATGATAGGATCAAGGGAAAGTCATGCTATATAAAACATGGAACTAGACATGATTCTTTTTAAGAGTTTTTTTTATTCTATGGAAACTTGGTAGAAGTGTCTACTTTATAAATCTTTTGAGATGTAATAGTTATGTTATAATTCTCTAAAACTCTAATCCTAAAAATATCCTCAAAGTGAATTATTCATTTAATTCAATATTAAGTAGCCTTTAAGGTTGGGGACTTATAGTTGGTATCAGAGGTCGGTTTAGACAACATTAGAAGTTAGAATAGTGTTTAATTATATATTAATTTATGGTACGATTGAAATGATATAGAATTTACGGATTACCATGTTGCTTTGCCTAAGATATTTCTGTGTTAAGAATGGTTTTTCATAGAGGAAATAGAACAGCTTTTCTGGGAAGGCATACAGGGGGAAATTAATTTTCATAGTAGTATCCTGTGATGGTCAGAATCAGAACTAAACAGTTTGTTGCAGTGATGGCTCAGTTGACTCTGGTGAAAAATGTGGTTGTTTTCATTGATGATATTTTGTTGTTTTCTAAATGTAGAGAGGAGCATGAAAATCATTTAAGGGTTATCTTGGAAACATTAATAGAAAATAAACTATATGGAAAATTCAGCAAGTGTGTGTTTTGGTTACAACAAATTTCTTTCCTAGGTCACATTGTTTCAAAAGATGTCATAACTGTTGATCCTGCTAAAACAAAAGTTGTTTAAGAATGGCCAAGACCCACAAATGTGACATAGATCCGTAGTTTTCTTGGATTGGTAGGTTACTACCGAAGGTTTATTGAAAAAATTTCAGTGTTATATAGTCCAATGACATAGCTAACTCGGAAGGGTGATAAGTTCATCTGGACAACAGAATGTGATGATTATTTTCAGGAGTTGAAAAGAAGATTGGTGAATGCTCCAGTTTTGGAACTTCCTTCCAGGAATGGTGAGTTTGTTTTCTACAGTGATGGTTCATTGAAAGGACTTGGCTGTGTTCTAATGCAAAATGATCAGGTAATTGCATATGCTTCATATCAGTTGAAAAATCATGAGGTAAATTACCCTACACATGATTTGGAATTAGCTGTTGTTGTCTTTGCTTTAAAATTTTGGAGGCATCATTTGTATGGAGTAAAGTGTGAAATATATACTGATCACAATAGTTTAAAGTATATATTCACTCAGAAAGAATTGAACATGAGATAGAGGAGATGGCTGGAATTAATCAAGGATTATGATTGTACAATTCATTACCGTCCGGGAAAAGAAAATAAAGTGGATGATGCTTTGAGTCAAAAAAGTAGTTCTTCATTAGCAATGTTGCATTTGGAACGTAATCCTTTGTTAAAAGATTTGATGAACTTTGGCATAGAAGTTGTGGGTACAGGATGTTCTTCTGTTTTGTTTTAGGTATCAGTGAAATCTTCTCTATCAGACAGAATCAAGAAAGCACAGAAGCAAGACAGTGAGTTGCAAAAAAAGGTAGAGCTGGTTCAGAAAGGTAAGTTTCCTGAATTCAACATTGATAATGATTTTGTTTTGAGGTTTGGGAAGAGATTATGTGTGCCTTGTGATTCACAATTGAAGAATGAGTTGTTATGTGAGTCTCATAGTTCCCCGTTTTCAGTTCATCCTGGCAGTACTAAGATGTACAGAGATCTGCGGGAGTATTACTGGTGGGATGGAATGAAAAGGGATATTGCTGATTTTACTGTGAAGTGTCTAACTTGTCAGCAGGTTAAATCAGAGCGGCAGTTACCGAATGAGATGCTTCAGCCTTTACCAGTGCCAGAGTGGAAATGGGAAAACATATCCATGGACTTTGTTGTGGGATTACCGAGGACATCTCGAGGTAATAATGCAATCTGGGTTATTGTTGATCGCTTGACTAAATCTGCTCATTTCCTTGCTATACGAGATAATTTTTCCCTAGATCAACTTTGTCGTTTGTATCTTGAAGAGATAGTCAGGTTACATGGAGTTCCTCTCTCTATTGTGTCCGATCATGATCTCAGGTTCACTTCTAACTTTTGGAAAGGCCTTCAGAAGTCATTGGGTACTGAATTAAATTTTAGTACAGATTTTCATCATCAATCAGATGGGTAGTCAGAACGAACAATTCTGACCTTGGAGGATATGCTACGAGCTTGTTCGATGGATTATTAGGGAAGTTGCGATCAATATCATTATTTGGTTTAGTTTTCTTATAATAACATTTTTCATTCAATTATATAGATGGCACCATTTGAGGCATTATATGGGAAGCGGTGTCGAACTCCAGCACTTTGGGATTAAGTGGGTGAAAGGAAGCTGATGGGCCCAGAATTGGTAGAAGAGATGGCAGAAAAAGTTTATTTGATTCAGAAACACATGAGAACAGCTCAGATCGGGCAGAAGAGTTATGCGGATAACCGGAGGAAGGATCTATCTTTCGAGGTAGGTGATCATGTTTTTCTCAAGTTTTCTCCGTGGAAAAGTGTGATGAGATTTGGTAAGAAAGGAAAGCTGAGTACAAGGATCATTAGACCATATGAAATTCTGGAGAAAGTTGGATCAGTTTCTTACCGAGTGGTTTTACCTCCGATTTTATCTTAGGTACACAATGTTTTTCATGTTTCAATGTTGAGGAAGTATATGCCAGGTACATCTCATGTTTTGAGCCCAGGGGTAGTTCAGTTGGAAGAGAATCTCTCTTATGAAGAACAACCAGTCCAGATTCTTGACTGAAGAGAGAAAGTGTTGCGAAATAAGGTAATTCACCAGGTAAAGGTTTTGTGGAAAAACCATATTGATGAAAAGGCAACGTGGGAATCTGAAAATGCTAGGAGGGATAAATACCCCCACTTATTTTGATAAGTGAATAAAATTGCGAGGACGCAATTCCCAAAAGGTGGGAAGGATGAAACATCCCAGGTAAATAATGAATAAATCATTTTCATATTTATTAATATTTAATAATTAAATATTAATTTTACTTTAAATGGGTTTCTATGTTCGATAGCGTACCAGATACGCAACAAAGAGTTTCATTGAAATCTTTCGTTGCACACTAGTAATAAAATAATATTATTTTAAATGGTAGTTAACAAATATCTGTTGTGTTGGCATGAATGGATAGAAATAACTAAAATATGATTATATATGTTTTTTAAATGTTTTTAACTTTATCTAATAAAAGATAAAGGCTTTAAATACGGAAGGAATTAAATTTTAGGCGTATATGCCATAGTTTTCACTAAAGGTTCACTTATCGCCTTTTTATGGAGAACCATCATTAAATATAGTTTTGTTCACTCTTATACATTCTATTGGACCAAATAAAACTCTTCTTTAGAATCAGGACGTCAAAATTTACTTTGTGTAAATTTTTGGTATTTTTCCGATAAAGTTCATTTTTTAATGAATAGTGTAAAATGTTGTATTTTAATTCAAAACCAATTTTTAATCTAATTTATTTATATGATTAGATTATATTTTTAATTGGTTTTAAAGTTAAATTAAAATATATTTTTACCATTAAATCCAATAGTGGTGGTTGGAATTAATTTCACTTGGAAATCGGATTTAAACTAGTGTCAATCTTTTGATACTTATTATTTCATAAAAACACACTATTTGTCATGACCGTGGGAATTAATTATTAAATTAATGTCACTTATATGTTTTTAATTTTGTAAAATACACTTTATTTTTGAATTCGGAGTATCAAATATAGCTTAGGGTGAATTTATGGTATTTTTCTAAAAAACGTCAATTTTTGATGAATAGTGAAACCACTAAGAGGTACTTATAAAAACTGATTTTTCGTTTAAATGAAATTTTTACACTTCTATGTTTTGAATTTAAAAAATCTGACATAAATTGTTTTCATTAAGAAGTAAAATGTGGTTCAATGAGATTAAAATAATTTTTTGGTGAATAGTAACTTTTAAGTTCTTAATTGCGATTAGAGGTAATTAGTGTAGTTTAATGTAAAAAAAATGCTTTAATAAAATGAGATGAGCTTGACACATGTCCTAACATCATTGGATGTCTCATGTCCGACCATGAAAATCCATGGGTCAACTTGGGGACCCCATGGAGTCACTTTGGTTGGGAAATGACATAAATAACTTTTTATTAAATGTAAAAGTAAAAATGACACAAACATGAGATGTTTTACTAAAAAAAATTACATGGGGTTATAAAAATAATATTTTGGACTATAAATTTTTATTAGAAATATAAAAAGCATTCCTACTTCATGATATATTTTTTTATAATTTTTAGACATTAAATTTATTAAAATATTTATGACATCATGATGATGCATCGATTACCTCATTATTTAATGATTTAAATAAAATGGAAAGCTAATGTAAACTCTAAGACCTAAACATGGCCAAAACCTATTGGATGGGTGGATTTCTAACCCTTATCACCTTATCCTAGAAACACATCAATGTGGGACCTCTTAAATCCGAATACCATTTTAAAATAATGTGACTTTTCTTTACCTTCCAAGAGTGCCCCTCCTCTCCTCTTATAAAAGGCCCCCACCTCTCCCTCCTTACCCACACTCCCAAAGCCTTTGGCTCGGCCAAAACCTACCCATTTCGGCTCTCCACATCCCTCTCTTACTCCTTGATGCCTCACGTTGGGAAGAAGTCTTCCTATGGAAGCCTTTGAGCTCAAATCTATGAGAGTTACCCGATTTTAAGGTAATGTCTTCTTTTGAGTCCTTTTGTTTTATTTTGCTTATACAACCCTCTAAAAACTTTTTATTCTTTTCTTTTGTAACAACTCCAGTATCCTAAATATACTAGGATTTTGTTATAAGAAGTGTTCTAGAGAAACTTACACACACCTACATCCAATGGTTAAAGAACATACTATTTCTGTGGATGGCGAATTTCTGCCTCCCGAAACGATGATTGTTCAACATTCTTTTAACACCTTCAAAGGTGGCCATTAAGATGACACTATATTTATATATGATATATAATATGTTTATTTTTTCCTTAAGCTTATCTATTTTTCAATTTGGGCACATGTTTATGGTTTCCATTATGGGTAAACACGATATCTTCATTTAAGGAAGTGCGGACTACCGCCCCCTCAAAGTGATGTGATTCGTTAATGCCATATGTGGGACGTATAAAGGATTGATTTAAAGTTATTATATATGATGTTATACTAGAATTATAATATACCTCTATATCATTATTATTTATTTCCATTAAATTGTGAGATAGAAATGAAAGTAGTGTTCATGCGTACGTACGACTTACTGTCTCCATGAACGGTGCATTTCATTTCTTATCCCCAAATGTAATGTACTATTATAAGTACATATATATAATGGATATATATGATGAATGATACATTTAAATTATTAATATAATTCTGGAATTAAAATATAAATTCATCTCATTTAGTTTTAATTCCATTAATATGACAAAGAAATGAAAGTAGTGTTCATGCGTACGTACGGCTTACCGTCTCCTTGAACGGTGCATTTCATTTCTTAACTCTAAATGATTATGTAATATTATAAATACATGTATATTCTGGATATATATGATATATATGATATCCGAATGAGGAATGTCATTCTGGATATAAAGAACCTTTGACTACACGAACAACATGTAATTGTAAGAAGTCCACTTTCGACTTAAGGACCAAATATCGACATAACATACATTATTAACTTAAATGATTACATAATGTTTATAACATGGAAATAAGTTATATAAAAGGAATAATGACCGCAAAAAAGGTTCTTATGAAAATAGAAATTAACTCAAGTTTATTATCTAGGACGTTAAAGAACGATTGAGTCAAGTCGTACCTGAGGTAAGGGACTTCGTCTCAATCTCCTTTCATTAAGGAATATTTTTTTATACACAACTATATATTATACGGTGTATAATCCCCTTTGACTTTTACTTTTATACAAATGGAATATTTTTCTATGAAGCGTTTTACTAAACGAAAAAAGTAATGTTTCTTTCAACGTACACAGTGACAACGACCTTTTCCTCCACCGTGAGTATTATCTGGTCTTTGGATTCCTGAACAAGTCGTAAGGTTTTTTTAAAATGAAATAAATACCATATACTCTTTTATGTATTTTGGTATTGAAAATGGTTTTTATAATGGATTTTTTATGTCAATATATTTAAGTGATATATTGTGATCAAAGTGTGGAAATGTTTTCTTTCCATTATATTTTTTTTATGTCTTATGATTTTTATAATGGTATTTGGACATTTGACGGGTGGTTACATGATAAAACATATGACGGGTGGTTCCGTGAATACCAGGACGTGTGGTTACGTTATAACCTCCAATGCATTGGGTACGGAAGTCGTCCATATGGCTATTCCATTAAGTGATATGTGTGGAAGTCGACCGTATGGTTACTCCACTTAAGTATGTTTATGTCCCAAGTTACCTTTATATGTTATGTGATATTTTATGGGTTTTATTGTAATGTTTTGGTCATAATAGGGTAAGTAATGATCTTTAATTCAGTGAAGATTTTTTACTACCTCTTAAAGGTGAAAAGTATTACTTTGATAAAGTATACATGGTTTACTTGTTGTTTTGATAAACTAACAGTTTTCATTCTTTGTTTATCCCTTACTACGCTCTTTATGATCACCCCATGTTTTTTTGAATTTTTTTTCACAGGACCTAATGTGGAATATGGTCAATGATGGGATCAATGGAATGTCATTCTATATAAAACATGGAACTATAAATGTTTCTTTTTAAGAGTTTTTTTATTCTATGGAAACTTGGTAGAAGTGTCTACTTTGTAAATATTTTGAGATGTAATAGTTATGTTATAATTTTCTAAAACTCTAAACCTGAAAAGATCCTCAATGTGAATTATTCATTTAATTCAATATTAAGTAAGGTTTAAGGCTGGGGCCTTGTAGTTGGTATCAGAGGTCGGTTTAGAAAACTTTAGGAGTTAGAAAAGTGTTAAATTATAAATTAATTTATTGTATGATTGAAATGATATAGCATTTACGGATTACCATGTTGCTTTGCCTATGATATTTCTGTGTTAAGAATGGTTTTTCATAGAAGAAACAAAACAGCTTTTATGGGAAGGCATACAGAGGGAAATGAACATTCATAGCAGTATCCTGTGATGGTCAGAATCAGAACTAAACTGTTTGTTGTAGTGATGGCTCAGTTGACTCAGGTGAAAAATGTGGTTGTTTTCATCGATGATATTTTGGTGTTTTCTAAAAGTAAAGAGGGGCATGAAATTCATTTAAGGGTTATCTTGAAAAACTTAAAAGAAAAGAAACTATATGGAAAATTCAGCAAGTGTGAGTTTTGGTTACAACAAAATTTCTTTCCTGGGTTACATTGTTTCAAAAGATGGCATAACTGTTGATCCTGCTAAAACAAAAGTTGTTGAAGAATGGCCAAGACCCACAAATCTAACTGAGATCTGTGGTTTTCTTGGTTTTTCAGGTTACTACCGAAGGTTTGTTGAAAAGTTTTCAAGGTTATCTAGTCAAATGACTAAGCTAACTCAGAAGGGTGTTAAGTTCATCTGAACAATAGAATGTGATGATTGTTTTCAGGAGTTGAAAAAAAGATTGGTGAATGCTCCAGTTTTGGCACTTCCTTCCAGGAATGGTGAGTTTGTTATCTACAGTGATGCTTCATTGAAAGGACTTGGCTGTGTCCTAATGCAGAATGATCAGGTAATTGCTTATGCTTCACATCATATGAAAACTCATGAGGTAAATTAACCTACAGATGATTTAGAATTAGCTGTTGTTGTCTTTGCTTTAAAAATTTGGAGGCATCATTTGTATGGAGTAAAGTGTGAAATATATACTGATCACAAAAGTTTAAAGTATATATTCACTAAGAAAGAATTGAACATGAGACAGAGGAGATGGCTGGAATTAATCAAGGATTATGATTGTACAATTCATTACCATCCAGGAAAAGAAAATAATGTGGCTGATGCATTGAGTCGAAAAATAAATGGTTCATTAGTAATGTTGCGTTTGGAACGTGATCCTTTGGTAAAAGATTTGAGGAAATTTGGCATAGAAGTTGTTTGTGCAGGATGTTCTTATGTTTTGTTTCAGGTATCAGTGAAATCTTCTCTATCATACAGAATCAAGAATGCACAGAAGCAAGACAGTGAGTTGCAGAAAAAGGTAGAGCTGGTTCAGAAAGGTATGTTCCCCGAATTCAACATTGATAATGATTGTGTTTTGAGGTTTGGGAAGAGATTATGTGTTCCTTGTGATTCAAAATTTAAGAATGAGTTGTTATGTGAGGCTCATAGTTCCCCGTTTTCAGTTCATCCTGTCAGTACTAAGATGTACAGTGATCTGCGAGAGTATTACTGGTGGGATGGAATGAAAAGGGATATTGCTGATTTTACTGTGAAGTGTCTGACGTGTCAGCAGGTTAAAGAAGAGCGACAGTTACCGAAAGGGATGCTTCAGACTTTACCAGTCCAGAGTGGAAATGGGAAAACATATCCATGGACTTTGTTGTGGTATTACCGAGGACATCTTGAGGTAATAATGCAATTTGGGTTATTTTTGATCGCTTGACTAAATCTGCTCATTTCCTTGTTATACGAGATAATTTTTCCCTAGATCAACTTTCTCATTTGTATCTTAAAGAGATAGTCAAGTTACATGGAGTTTTTCTCTCCATTGTGCCTGATCATGATCTCAGGTTCACTAATATCTTTTGAAAAGGCCTTCAGAAGTCATTGGGTACTGAATTAAATTTTAGTACAACTTTTCATCCTCAATCAGATGGGAAGTCAGAACGAAAAATTCAGACCTTGTAGGATATGCTACGAGCCTGTTCGATGATTATCAGGGAAGATGGGATCAATATCTCTCTTTGGTTGAGATTTCTTATAATAACAGTTTTCATTCCAGTATACAGATGGAACCATTTTAGGCATTATAAGGGAAGCGGTGTCGAACTCCAGCATTTTGGGATGATGTGGGTGAAAGGAAGCTGATGGGACCAGAATTGGTAGAAGAGATGGAAGAAAAAGTTCTGTTGATTCAAAAACACATGAGAATAGCTCAAAGCATGCAGAAGAGTTATGCGGATAACCGGAGGAAGGATCTATCTTTCGAGGTAGGTGATCATGTTTTTCTCAAGTTTTATCCATGGAAAAGTGTGATGAGATTTGGTAAGAAAGGAAAGCTGAGTCCAAGGTTCATTGGACCATATGAAATTCTGGAGAAAGTTGGATCAGTTTCTTACCGAGTGGATTTACCTCCGATTTAATCTCAGGTACACAATTTTTTTCATGTTTCAATGTTGAGGAAGTATATGCCAGGTCCATATCATGTTTTGAGCCAAGAGGTAGTTTATTTGGAAGAGAATCTCTCTTATGAAGAACAAACAATCCACATTCATGACCAAAGAGAGCAAGTGTTGCGAAATAAGGTAATTCACCAGGTAAAGGTTTTGTGGAAAACCCATATTGTTGAAAAGGAAATGTGGGAATCTGAAAATTCTATGTGGGATAAATACCCCCACTTATTTTGATAAGTGAATAAAATTGCGAGGACGCAATTCCCAAAAGGGGGGAAGGATGTAACATCGCAGGTAAATAATGTATAAAGCATTTTCATATTTATAAATATTTACGAATTAAATATTAATTTTACTTTAAAAGGGTTGCTATGTTCGATAGCGTACCAGATACGCAACAAAGAGTTTCATTGAAATCATTCATTGCACACTAGTAATAAAATAATATTCTTTTAAATGGTAGTTAACACATAGCCGTTGTGTTGCTAGGAATGGATATAAATAACTAAAATATGATTATATATGTTTTTTAAATGTTTTTACTTTTATCTAATAAAATATAAAGGCTTAAAATACGGAAAGAATTCAATTTTAGGCGTATATGCCCTAGTTTTCACTAAAGGTTCAATTATCGCCTTTTGATGGAGAACCATCATTAAATATAGTTTTTTTCACTCTTATACACTCTAATGTACCAAATAAAACTCTTTTTTAGAATCGGGACATCAAAATTTACTTTGTGTAATTTTTTCGTATTTTTCCGATAAAGTTCATTTTTTTTAATGAATAGTGTAAAATGTTGTATTTTAATTCAAAACATCTTTTTAATATAATTTATTTATATGATTAGATTATCATTTGAAATAAATTTTATAGTTAAATTAGAATATATTTTTACCATTAATTCCAATAGTGGTCGTTGGAATTAATTTCACTTTGAAATCGGATTTAAACTAGTGTCAATCTTTTGATAGTTATTGTTTCATAAAAACACGCTATTTGTCATGAAAGCAGGAATTAATTATTAAATTAATGTCACTTATATGTTTTGAATTTTGTAAAATAGACTTCATTTTTGAATTCGGATTATCAAATATATCTTAGGGTGAATTTTTGGTATTTTTCTGAAAAAGTTCAATTTTTGATGAATAGTGAAACCACTAAGTGGTACTTATAAAAACTGATTTTTTGTTTAAATGAAATTTTACCACTTTTGTGTTTTTAATTTCAAAAATCCAACCTACATGGTTGTCGTTAAGAAGTAAAATGTGGTTCAATGAGTTTAAAATAATTTTTGGTGAATAGTAACTTTTAATTCTTAATCGCGATTAGAGGTAATTAGTGTAGTTTAAGGTAAAAATAATGCTTTAATAAATTGAGATGAGATTTACACATGTCCTACCCTAATTGGATGTGTCATGGCCGACCAAGAAAATCCATGGGCTCAACTTGGGGTCCCCATGGAGCCACTTTGGTTGGGAAATGATATAAATAACTTTTTATTAAATGTTAAAGTAAAAATGTCACAAACTTGAGATATTTTACTAAAAAAAATTTACATGGGGTTATAAAAATCATATTTTTGACTATAAATTTTAATTAGAAATATATAAAGATTTAATACATCATGAAATTTATTATATAATTTTTAGACTTTAAATTTATTAAATTATTTATGACATCATGATGATGCATCTATTACCTCATTATTTATCGATTTAAATAAAATGGAATGATATTGTAAAATCTAAGACCTACATATGGCCAAAACCTATTGGATGGGTGGATTTATAACCCTTATCACCTTATCCTCGAAACACATCAATGTCGGATCTCTTAAATCTGAATACCATTTTAAAATAAAGTGACTTTTCATTACCTTCCAAGAGTGCCCCTCCTCTCCTCTTATAAAAGGCCCCCAACTCTACCTCCTTACCCACACTCCCAAAGCCTTTGTCTCGGCCAACCCCTGACCATTTTGGCTCCCCACATCCCTCTATTACTCCTTGATGCCTCACATTGGGCAGAAGTCTTCTTAAGGAATCCTTTGAGCTCAAATCTATGAGAGTTACCCGATTTTAAGGTAATGTCTTCTTTTGAGTCCTTTTGTTTTATTTTCCTTCTCCAACCCCCTAAACTCTTTTTATTATTTTATTTTGTAACAACTACAGTATCATAAATATACTAGGATGTTTTTATAATAAGGATTCGATCTACACTTACACGCACCTATATCTAATGGTTAAAGAACATACTGTTTCCGTGGATGGTGAATTTCAGCCTCCCGAAACGATGATTGTTCAACATTCTTTTAACACCTTAAAAGGTGGCCATTAAGATGACACTATATTTATATATGATATATAATATATTTATTTTTTCCTTAAGCTTCTCTATTTTTCATTTTGGGCATACCTTTATGGCTTCCATTATGGGAAAACACGATATCTTCATTTAAGGAAATGAGGACTACCGCCCCCCTCAAAGTGATGTGATTCGTTAATACCATATGTGGGACGTATAAAGGATGGATTTAAAGTTATTATATATGATGTTATACTGGAATTATAATATACCTCAATATCATTATTATTTATTTCCTTTAAAGTATTATATAGAAATGAAAGTAGCGTTCATGCGTGCGTACGGCTTACCGTCTCCATGAACGGTGCATTTCATTTCTTATCCCCAAATTTAATGTACTATTATAAGTACATATATATAATGGATAAATATTATTTATGATACATCTAAATGATTAATATAATTCTGGAATTAAAATATACATACCTCTCATTTAGTATTAATTCCATTAATATGACAAAGAAATGAAAGTAGCGTTCATGCATACGTACAGCTTACCGTCTCCATGAACGGTGCATTTCATTTTTTACCTCTAAATGATTATGTAATATTATAAATACATGTATATTCAGGATATATATGATATATATGATATCAAAATCAGGAATGTCATTCTGGATATAAAGAACCTTTAACTACATGAACAAATGTAATTGTAAGAAGTCCACTTTCGACTTATGGACCAAATATCAACATAACAAACATTATTAACTTAAATGATTACATAATGTTTATAACATGAAAATAAGTGATATAAAAGGAATAATGACCTCGAAAAAGGTTCTTATGAAAATAGAAATTAACTCAAGTTTATTATTCAGGACGTTAAAGAATGATCGAGTCAAGTCAGACCTGAGCTAAGGGACTTCGTCTCAATCTCCTTTCATTGAGGCATATTTCGTTTTATACACAACTATATTTTATACAGTGTATAAACCCCTTTGACTTTTACTTTTATACAAAAGGAATATTTTTCTACGAAGCGTTTTACTAAATGACAAAAAGGAATTTTTCTTTTAACGTACGCGGTGACAACGACCTTTTCTGCCGCCACGAGTATTATCTGGTCTTTGGCTTCCTGAACAAGCCGTAAGGTTTTTTTTTAAAATGAAATAAATATCATATACTCTTTTATGTATTATGGTATTGAAAATGGTTTTTATAATGTATTTTTTGTTTCAATATATTTAAGTGATATATTTTTATCAAAGAGTGGAAATGTTTTCTTTCCATTATATTTGTTTTATGGCTTATGATTTTTATAATGGTATTTGGACATTTGATGGGTGGTTACGTGATAAACCATATGACGGGTGGTTTCGTGAATACTAGGATGGGTGGTTACGTTATAACCTCCAATGCATTCGGTATAGAAGTTTTCCGTATGGATATTCCATTAAGTATGTATGGAAGTTGGCCGTATGGCTATTTCATTAAGTGATATGTGTGTAAGTCGACCGTATGGTTACTCCACTTAAGTATGTTTATGTCCCAAGTTACCTTTATATGTTATGTGATCTTTTTATGGCTTTTCTGGTAATCTTTTGGTTACAACAAGGTAAGTAATGATCTTTTATTCAGTGAAGAGTTTTTACTACTTCTTAATGGTGAAAAGTATTACTTTGATAAAGTATACATGGTTTACTTGTTGTTTTGATAAACTAACAGTTTTAATTCTTTGTGTATCCCTTACTGGGCTCTTTATGCTCACCGCATGTTTTTTTGAAATGTTTTTCACAGGACCTAATGTGGAATAGGGTCAATGAAGGGATCAAGGTAAAGTCATGCTATATAAAACATGGAACTAGACATGTTTCTTTTTAAGAGTTTTTTTTATTCTATGGAAACTTGGTAGAAGTGTCTACTTTGTAAATCTTTTGAGATGTAATAGTTGTGTTCTAATTCTCTAAAACTCTAAACCTGAAAAGATCCTCAATGTGAATTATTCATTTAATTCAATATTAAGTAAGGTTTAAGGCCGGAGCCTTATAGTGAAGAGTTTCATTCCAAGGATAACCATTGCTTTATTGGGGTCTACATTGATTCCACGATGGCGTATGAAAAATCTGAGGAATTTATATGAGGTAACACCGGAAGCACATTTTAATGGGTTTATTTTTAGGAACTATTTTGGATATCTATTGAATACAGTTTCATGATCCTCTAGTTGGTCAGAGAAATTTAATCATTTATCAACTCTTTCATCAAAATTACAATATAAAATCCTTCCATGGAATGGTTTTATGATGTGATTCAGGGTACATTTGTAATAAGCATTGTAATTTTTCAATCCAAAGGGAATTACCTAATAACAAAATACTACCCGGGGGCCTAGAAGTTAGTCGATTATTCATCTTTATAAAACATTTTGGTTTGATTATATCACGAGTAACCATCCATGAAGGAGATATATTGATATCCAACTATTGGATCGATCAATAGTTCTATGATTGGGACTCAGAAATCATCCTTTGGAAAGAGACGGTTAAGATCCCTGAAGTTGATGAAGGCTCTAATTTTCCAATTATTCTTTTTGAAAGGGATAATATTACCAATAAAGATGGGATATTGGACCTCCCAAATTATTTTTTATCTAATGATCTTGTCAAAATCAGCCTCTATTTTTGTATCTTGTGTCGGGTGCATACATCTAGCATCTTGTTTATAGCCCTGGTGGTCCTCTAGGAGACCCAGGTGGTGAGTGGACTCCTTGGGATCTAGGTCGATAATTTTAATGTAATTATAGAAGAATACATCCCAATTATTCTTTTGGAATGAGGTATATGCATATTTCTCTTATATAAGACAATGACACACTAATTAACACAGTTTGTGGGTCTTTTTTGTACCAAAATTTATTTATACGAGCTCATAAATGGTGGCATAGATTCGCTCATAAAAATTATAGAGGGGTTTTTGTAAGGTAATAGTTCATTTATTCTTCCTCCACATCATCATATTTAAATTATTTCACTGGGAAAAAAATCCTTCAGATGATTTCTACATAGTTAGGTTAGGATTTTATATCTTGATATTTCAAAGATGAAGCGATTTCCCCAGAACAAAATGATAGTTGGTAATTTCCTTGGATCTATGAAGAAGATGGAGTGAGAGGTGAAGGACTGTCTTCATCCAATTTAAATGGTGAGATTTCATATTCTACCATAGTCGGTGAAGCTATGATTTCCAAGAGCTCAAAGGATGAAATGACGTAATCTTCATATGAAATTTCATTATTTTTGTGGAGTCAACATTATTTTCAACACTACTAGACTTAGTGTTCATGATTGAAATCATGAATATTTATGAACATGTGCTTCTATTTTGGCACATATATATTCTTTGATTGAATGGTAACACATATTCCCCACTTAGCAGTTTGAATAGGTTGGTTTGGATCATTTTAAGTCCATTTGTGGTGGTGACCCAATCAACACTACCAACCATGGGCCATTTCCCTTTCTCATGATAGAATCATTCCTTGATATATTTTGAATTATAGGATTAAAATGGGGACTAATCAATGTGAAACATCTTTATTTCTCCCTTAATGTAGTATTTGATGAATTGATGGTACTATGAGTGAATTTTCTTCATGTTGAATAATCTAGGGCCTTCCTAGCAGGACATTGAAAGCATTGTTCTTCCAAAACACTAGAAATACCATGTAAGCTATGAGGTATCCAAACTAAAACTTGATATTGATTTTCCCTAATGTATTCTAATCAATTATTTTAGATCTATGAACTGTTATGGTGGAATGTTCTATATTATCTTCATCACAACCCACCCGATGAATGGTTTGTTCGGAAATTGAGATAAACTTCATAGCCATTTTCAACGAAACATTTTCACAAATCGACACCATTTATCATAATGTACAACTAAAAGGTTCTAACATTTCCCAGTATAATAGATTATTCATCTTGATTTTTTAAGGATATAACAACATGAAATTCCATAAAATCAACCTTTATGTGATAGACCTTGGTATTATCCAATTTAGCTTCAAAATCCTAGGGGATTATAAAATACACTAGGAGTGATACCCTAAGGTATTTTAATAAACTCTGGGAATAAATTATCAGAAAATTGGCCTACAGTGAGGATAACTATTTTGGAATATCATGATTCTTATCTAAATACCCATAACTACTAGAAAAATTCCCAATACCCTTGGTTAAAAACCATGGGTATAGCCCTAAAAACTGTGTGTATAAGCTATACCGACAGTTTTGGGAACCATGGGAAACTGAGGCATCAGGATAGGTCTACAACCTATACCCATGCTCTTACAGACAATGTGTATAGTATTTTTCCAATGAATGAAATCCTCATACCCTATTTCAATGTCATAAAATCCTTATACCCATGGTTTTAAAACCATGCTTAATGATAATCCAAAAAATTTCCACCAGCTGTTGAACATGTAAACATTCCAATCTAATTCTAGGTTCCTCACCACTCATGCTATGACTGTAGAGACCCGAAACTTGATGTACATTGACATTACATTACATTTGCGGAATACTTAGTACATACACACAAGGATGGTAATAGTTTAGTGTCTTTGGAAACTCGGAACGTAATATTCTAATCGTGGTGAAAGATCTTCAACATCTCCTATAAAGATCTTCCCTTTTTTTACCTAAAACCTTTCTTTATATCTTGGGGAAAAGAAAACATAAAATGGGGAGCTCAAATGCTCAATAAGGGTAAACAAAAGAAATATCAATCACATCGTATTCATAAGAACATAACATTTTGGAAATCTTAACCTGCAAAAGAGAGCATAATTTCATAACATGGGATAAATCATGGCAGTGAAATGTAATCACAATAATCATAACTTAAAACATGAAACTTTGTGGCATTCACACATAATCATAGAGAATCATTTCTTGTTAGTCAAGACTCATTGCCAAGACTATCTTAGTGGACAAAGTCCCTTTCTGAATCGAGTAACCCTCGTTTCAGTCCTGTTTCACTAAACTGGTATGACCTACCATTCCAGCCCTGTCTATCTCATGAGATATAAAATCTTTACCCAATGCATTGGAGGGAGATATAGGTCCCACCCATCTTATAATGAATCCTTTCTTATGTGTTCCACATAATCATAAATCATACATCATCGCATAACCCATGTAATAAAAATGGGATTCTTAAACAACATGACATCATAAAACAATTCATATAAGATAAAGGAATTCATAAAAATGTTTCCATCACAACATAATCAAATCCATGTAATAATAGGGATAAAAATAGAACCCTTTTATTATTTTAGATGGAAAATAATTTTTATAAAATACTTGAACTTCATTCTTGAGGAAAATATCCTTTCTACTTCAAAAACACTTTTCTTCTCTTAACATGTCATACAATTTTAAACTAAAAGAAGTTGATTAAAAATAAACATGAATACTTGTAAAGGAAGCTTCTTGGAAATAATTTTTTAGAAATCTCTTCATGCCGTATAAGTTAAAAAAACATTCTTCGTACTTTTGTTGGAAAAGTCAAAAAGTACCTCGTATGAAAAACGACAAAAGATTCCTTTCATATCTTTTAATAAAAACTCACAGAAGGGTAAAATTGGATTTAAACAATTGTATGTGGATGTAAATAATATTACATACTGAAGAAACATGGATGTGGATGATAAAATACACCCCAGTAAATACCAAAGTATAAACAATCTCGGATAAAAATGAGATTGTGATATTTCCCTTACCTTAGGTCTGATTTGCTTCGTATGTGTCCGAACCTCCTGTATAATGATTTAAATAATGTCATTGACTTATTAAAGAATCATATTCATTGTTATGATACCATATATGGTTCACTTATGACATTATATTACCCGTTCTTTTGTAAATTCCATGTTAAAAAAGCGTTTTGGGTAAAATCGTTTCATTTACCGTAGGTGTTTTGACTTGTTGTTCTTGACATTATTATTACTTATATCATGATTTACTTACATACAGAATATAAAATATGATTTATATATCATATATATTCAGTATATATATATATAATAGATAGATAAATGAAATGAAAAACACCGTTCATGGAGACGGTAGTCCGTACGTACGCATGAACGCTGTTTTTCTTTCCTTATTGTCTTGAATGGAAGTTAGTAGATGACATACATATATATATATATAAAAAAATCCAGTATCATTATTATGTCATATATTTCATTAGTACTTATTATATATACCTTATAATCATTCATGAATGGTTAATCATTAAGAATGAATCTCATCGCGTCGTGGAGACGGTAGTCTGTACGTACGCACGAGCGATGATATCATTTCCATAATTATTGAATTGAATTGGAGTGGATTATAAAATATATCATAATCAATATGATGTATTAATAACTATGTATAGTTATTCTTTACACCATTATACCCATCCTATTAAGGTGGTGGCGGAAAATAGATTACACCACGGCGTGGAGACGGTATTCCGTACGTACACACGCGCGGTGATTTCCTTTTTCCGTAGGATGGATAGAAGGTTAATTATAGTTGTTTCATATTTATAATAACATGTCAGTATGTAAGTAATACTGATGTTATTACTTTATCCTGAAACAACTAAATAAGAAGAAGTTGAAGAAGAATGAAATTGAAAAGATCGGTAATGGATATTACCTCTTCTTTGAAACGCCTCTTTGAATCCTTCACTTAGGGCAGTAAGATTGGTCTTTGAAGAAGACCAGAACCTCTAGGATTATTATAGGGAAGTGGAGAAGGGATTTGGTCAGGGGTTGGCCGAGCTAGAAGGCTCAATGTTGTGTGAGGAAGAGAGGGAGGAGGTGTCCTTTTATAAGGGAGGAGAGTGGCACCTTAGAAATATCTCAAAATATTATTTTATATTAAAGTCAAAATCGGTTTATAATGGTTCCAAAGGGTATTATTTCGAAGCTAAAGTGGGGATGGGTCGAAATCCTATCAACAAATAGGATTTAGACAAGTTTAGGTTATTATTTTAACCTTATCAGTTAGATTTAACTCTACGTTAAATAGTTTAACTTTTACCGTGTCTTTTTGTTTTCTTACACTATATGGTTAATAAACATACTATAACATGCTAAAAGAACCCCAAATTGTTTATTATTAATATATATATCCTTATCTAAGTCATTTGGACGAATATTAGATTTTTAGGAATAAAATAACAATTAATAATATAATATTTGATTTAAAAACTATTTTGTGTCAATTTTGACACTATTTGATATATGATTTTTTTGAAAGTCATAACAGAATTTTATGTTCGAACCAAGTTGATTAAATCAACACTAATATATCATAGTAACCTAGAAAATTAGTTTAATTCATAAAAAGTCTCAAATTACATTCATTTGAGCATTTATAACATCAATTATGTTAATATTTCATTAAAAGGGTAATTACTGAATCATCGTTGTGTCATAAATAAATTAATTTATTTAAAGTCTAAAAATTATAACTAAAATATAATAATGTAGGAAATATCTTTATCTTTCTAATTAATATTTACAATCGAATTTATCTTATGTATAACCCTATATTAAAAATGTTTTAGTAAATAAACTTTTATTTTAACTCTTTTAACTCTTCTTTGAATTAAATAATAATAAATGTCCTAATCTAATCCATGTGGGCCTAAATGATAATATTTTACACTTAAGGTTGTTTTTGGTCGAGATACACTTGTCCAATATAATTAGTTCATGTGTTAGGGTAATAATAATATCATTTTTACCCTTAATTACCGTATTTACTTTTAACCGTGGTAAATAAAAGTAAAAAGTTACTATTCACTAAAAAATTATTTTCATCTCATTGAACAACATTTTACTTACTGACATCAACCGTGTCTCTCGGATTTTTGAAATTCCATTCACATAAGCGGTAAAATTAAGTTTTATGAAAAATTCAGTTTTTTTAACTACCACTTAGTAGTTTCACTATTCATCAAAAATTGATGTTTTTCAGAACAATGCCAAAATTTCATCCTAAGCTATATTTCATATTCCGAATTCAAAAATGAAGTCTATTTTACCAAATTCATAACATAGAAGTTTCATTAATTAATTTTATAATTAAATCCCGCTGTTAAAACAAATAGCGTGTTTTTTAAGAAACAATATCTATCAAAATATTGACACTTGATTATGTCTGGTTTAAATGTGAAATTACATCCAATGACCAACATTGTATTAAATTGTAAAACTATATTCTAAATATACTTTAAAACAACTCAAATTAATAATTTATCACTATTAATTATTTCGATTAAAAAAGTTGTTTTTAATTATAATTTAGTAATTTTCACTATTCATCAGAATATGAAAGTTATCCGAAATGTACCAAAATTTCACCTTAGGCTAAATTCGATACTCCGAATCCAAAAATGAAGTCCATTTTGAAAAATAAAATTTACAAAATTTCAGAAGGTGGTTATTACTATTCACAACAGTTAGTTTTAATAATATCTTAATAGCATATCGTTGTTTAGCGAAACTTGGTGTTGCGTACAACACACTCTATCGAGGAAGGTCGCGATTGCGTTTAATGAAAGGCAAGTAAAGGATGTGTGTTGTGAAAGCTCCTTTTGGTGTAGCGTACAACACAAGACATTAATAAAATTAAAAAGAATATTTTTCATTAAATCTCGGGCTGTTACATTCTACCCCCCTTAAAATGAATTTCGCCCTCGAAAATCGTCGGGGTTATAAATGGTTTACTATTCGAAAGTTTCTTTAATAGATACCCACATCGTAAAAAGGATTATTAAAACCAATCTTTAAAAACAAAAGTATGAAACGTAACGGTTACCCAAATAAACTAATCACTGGGTTTCCACATAGGTGAAAATATGGATATGGAAGAGAAATCTAACCATCATGTTCTGATGGAGAGTGGTAGAGAACATGGCTATGGAAAAGCCAGCAATCACAAAGCCATAAATTTGTGATGATCTAAGGTACCATCTGATTCATCAGATATAAGATCCCTAGGATAACATTTTTGGTTTTCAAGATCGTTTCCCTAAAGTTGAAGAATTTGAATTAGAATAAATACTTACTTTATTTTGGTACAGTCACACTATTGTTCGTGCCTTGAACAATTTCCACTTCATCTCTTAAATAAATGAAGTTGAATTTGTTATTCGTGAAGTGTTAGCAGATCATGTGATAGAATGACGGGTCATTCCATCTGTCTCAAACAAAAGGTTAGCAAAATTTATATACATAAGTCGATCTATAGTGAGATTAATCATATATGGTTCTTAAAATGGACTTATACTTCATATATCATACTTCTTAATATAATAAAACTAGTTTCTACTAAAAAGGGACTTCCTGTAGGCTAGTGGTAGGCGATAAAGGCCAGTCGCACTTCGGTTGTGGGTTCGATTCCAACATCCTTGTCCGAAGCGATGGGTTGTCGCCCGTACTGCAGGTTGTCCTTTTTCTAAAACTATATTACTATAACATCCCATCAATAATATCGAGAAAACTTCTATCCTTAAACAATACTAACTTATGTCCAACATAATCCATTCCAATCTTTAGGCTTACCCATAATACTGCAGTCCACTCTCATAATATAGTGAAAACAATTACCAGAGATTTAATACCATCGTTGATCCCCATAAGATATTTCTTGTTGGTCACATTCTAAACATTCAAAGTCCTTAATCATGTATTCTCTTGAATACCTTAGTGAAAACATGAATGCAGTTTAAAGTTAACACTTTCCACATACCAAAATCCTCAAAATTCTATATACTCAAACCATGATATCACTTAGTCCTTATATCAAACATGAGCTCATGAATACTATTAAACATTTCATTTTCTCGTTTTCCCTTCATTATGTGCATATCATCTTATTTCCAAAAAATATCTCAATCACTTTGAATACCACATCAATAAATATTGCAATACTCAATGATACAACATTATTTTGGAATCCCATTACATAAACACTTAATCATTCCACCACATCGTTGTCATATTCAACATTTCCAATAGTGATCGCATGTGACTTCCCTTTGTCCTTTGCCTTCAGTGGTTGATCATGTTGATCATCACTAACCCTTGGATTAGGGCATTTATTAGCATAATTCCCCATTTCCTTGCACTTGAAGAATTGAAGTGTTGGTGGTGCGTTCTCTGCAGTGTTTTCTTTATTCACATCATTAGAAACCCTTTTTCCATTACATCGACACTCAGCTGCTCGATGACCTTCTTTTCCACACTTAAAACATTTTCTAGTCCCTTTAAGACAATCTCCACCATGCTTCTTTCCACACTTTGTGCATAAGGAAACATTCATCTTCTTTTCACCATTATTCTGAGATTTCTCCTTGAAATCCATCTTTCGTTTCTTGTCAAAACCATGAGATGGATATGTAACACCAACTTCCATTTCTACATTAATAGCACAACGCACAATTTCTTCATAGCTACTGAAGTCTCTTATAGATAATGCCCTTCGAAGACTTGGTTTTAAGCCACTGAAAAATCGATCAACTTTACTTTCAGGTTGGATAATAATACCAGAAGCGTACCTTGCAAGTCTTGTAAAATTTTCTTCATAGGTACCAACAGATTCATCATCCCTTTGCTTCAGTTCAAGGAACTCTTTCTCCATCTTTGTTCGGAGAATACGAGGGAAGTACTTATTGAAAAATAAGTTCTTGAACTCATCCCATTCCATAGACTCAATTTCATCCCATTGCCTCGTATTCTTAATAAGATTCCACCATTGATCAGCATCTCCTTCCAAACGATACACTACTAGGATGACTTTATCATGCTCAGAACATTGAAGAACTGAAAATATCTTTTCAGTAGTACTAATCCATTGTTCAGCAACTAATGGATCAGTAGACCCGCTGAAAGAAGGTGGACGTTGCCTCATGAAGGATTCAACAGAATGTTGCTCCTTCCATTGTTCGTTTGGAAGTCCTGCATGATTCATAGCTTGAGAAAGTTGTGTGAGCATGGCTACAAGATTTTTCATTCCATATCCTATATCGTTTGGCTACTCAGCGGGACAATCATTGCATTGCCCATCGCATTCCGCATTAACACGGTTCCTTCGGGTTCCAGCCATTGACTAAAACCAAGAAGAATAGTGTGAGAAACACTAATTATAATAGGAAACCACATAATTCAAGATTAAAATTTTAATGCTTAAGGTCTTATCCTAGGTTATTCATGGACATTTCTAAAACACTATGATTGTGTTCTATTCTTAGACTTATCCTTAGTGTTCTTACTAAGGCTTTCACATCCTAGTTTCCAAAGGTTGACTATACCTTTCCTCTGATACCAACTATAACGACCCATACTTTACATACATTGTTAAAACATCAAAATTGAAGCACACTTATTACAACATATGACAAAACCACAAAGGACCGTATAGGTATAGTGTCTTTAGAAACTGGGAAACATAAACAACTGGTTCATAAATCTTCTACAGTGTCTCCCATTTATTTCATCATATCTAGGGTCCCTTTTAACATATTCTACGTAATATCCATCTTCCTGACCTGGGGAAAAGAAAACATAAAAGGGTGATCTCAAATGCTCGATAAGGGTAAACAAAAGAAATATCAATCACATCGTATTCATAAGAACATAACATTTTGGAAATCTTAACCTGCAAAAGAGAGCATAATTTCATAACATGGGATAAATCATGGCAGTGAAATGTAATCACAATAATCATAACTTAAAACATGAAACTTTGTGGCATTCACACATAATCATAGAGAATCATTTCTTGTTAGTCAAGACTCATTGCCAAGACTATCTTAGTGGACAAAGTCCCTTTCTGAATCGAGTAACCCTCGTTTCAGTCCTGTTTCACTAAACTGGTATGACCTACCATTCCAGCCCTGTCTATCTCATGAGATATAAAATCTTTACCCAATGCATTGGAGGGAGATATAGGTCCCACCCATCTTATAATGAATCCTTTCTTATGTGTTCCACATAATCATAAATCATACATCATCGCATAACCCATGTAATAAAAATGGGATTCTTAAACAACATGACATCATAAAACAATTCATATAAGATAAAGGAATTCATAAAAATGTTGCCATCACAACATAATCAAATCCATGTAATAATAGGGATAAAAACAGAACCCATTTATTATTTTAGATGGAAAATAATTTTTATAAAATACTTGAACTTCATTCTTGAGGAAAATATCCTTTCTACTTCAAAAACACTTTTCTTTTCTTAACATGTCATACAATTTTAAACTAAAAGAAGTTGATTAAAAATAAACATGAATACTGGTAAAGGAAGCTTCTTGGAAATAATTTTTTAGAAATCCATTCATGCCGTATAAGTTAAAAAAACATTCTTCGTACTTTTGTCGGAAAAGTCAAAAAGTACCTCGTATGAAAAACGACAAAAGATTCCTTTCATATCTTTTACTAAAAACTCACCGATGGGTAAAATTGGATTTAAACAATTTTAGGTGGATGGAAATAATATTACATATTGAAGAAACATGGATGTGGATGATAAAATACACCCCAGTAAATACCAATGTATAAACAATCTCGGATAAAAATGAGATTGTGATATTTCCCTTACCTTAGGTCCGATTTGCTTCGTATGTGTCCGAACCTACTGTATAATGATTTAAATAATGTCATTGAATTATTACAGAATAATATTCATTTTTATGATATCATATATGGTTCACTTATTACATTATATTACCCGTTCTTTTGTAAATTCCATGTTAAAAAAGCGTTTTGGGTAAAATCGTTTCATTTACCGTAGGTGTTTTGACTTGTTGTTCTTGACATTATTATTACTTATATCATGATTTACTTACATCCAGAATATAAAATATGATTTATATATCATATATATTCAGTATATATATATATATAATAGATAGATAAATGAAATGAAAAACACTGTTCATGGAGATGGTAGTCCGTACGTACGCATGAACGCTGTTTTTCTTTCCTTATTGTCTTGAATGGAAGTAAGTAGATGACATACATATATATATATATATACAAAAATCCAGTATAATTATTATGTCATATATTTCATTAGTACTTATTATATATACTTTATAATCATTCATGAATGGTTAATCATTAAGAATGAATCTCATCGCGTCGTGGAGACGGTAGTCCGTACGTATGCACGAGCGATGATATCATTTCCATAATTATTGAATTGAATTGGAGTGGATTATACAATATATCAGAATCAATATGATGTTGTAATAACTATGTATAGTTATTCTTTACACCATTATACCCATCCTATTAAGGTGGTGGCGGAAAATAGATTACACCACGGCGTGGAGACGGTATTCCGTACGTACGCACGCGCCGTGATTTCCTTTTTCCGTAGGATGTATAGAAGGTTAATTAGAGTTGATTCATATTTATAATAACATGTTAGTATGTAAGTAATACTTATTTTATTACTTTATCATGAAACAACTAACGATGAAGAAGTTGAAGAAGAAAGAAATTGAAAAGATCGATAATGGATATTACCTATTCTTTGAAACGCCTCTTTGAATCCTTCACTTAGGGAACTAAGATTGGTCTTTGAAGAAGACCAGAACCTCTAGGATTATTCTAGGGAAGTGGAGAAGGGATTTTGGTAGGGGTTGGCCGAGCTAGAAGGCTCAATGTTGTGTGAGGAAGAGAGGGAGGAGGTGTCCTTTTATAAGGGAGGAGAGGGGCACCTTAGGAATATCTCAAAATATTATTTTATATTAAAGTCAAAATCGGTTTATAATTGTTCCAAAGGGTATTATTTCGAAGCTAAAGTGGGGATGGGTCGAAATCCTATCAAAAAATAGGATTTATACAAGTTTAGGTTATTATTTTAACCTTATCAATTAGATTTAACTCTAAGTTAAATAGTTTAACTTTTACCGTGTCTTTTTGTTTTCATACACTATATGGTTAATAAACTTACTATAACGTGCCAAACGAACCCCAAATTGTTTATTATTAATATATATATCCTTATCTAAGTCATTTGGACGAACCTTAGATTTTTAGGAATAAAATAACAATTAATAATATAATATTTGATTTAAAAACTATTTTGTGTTAATTTTGACACTATTTGATATATGATTTTTTTGAAAGTCATACAGAATTATATGTTCGAACCAAGTTGATTAAATCAACACTAATATATCATATTAACCTAGAAAATTATTGGAATTCATAAAAAGTCTCAAATTACATTCATTTGAGCATTTATAACATCATTTATGTTAATATTTACTTAAAAGGGTAATTACTGCATCATCGTTGTGTCATAAATAAATTAATTTATTTAAAGTCTAAAAATTATAAATAAAATATCATTCTGTAGTAAATCGTTTTATCTTTCTAATGAATATTTACAATCGAATTTATCTTATGTATAACCCTATATTAAAAATGTTTTAGTAAATAAACTTTTATTTTAACTCTTTTAACTCTTCTTTGAATTAAATAATAATAAATGTCCTAATCTAATCCAAGTGGGCCTAAATGATAATATTTTACACTTAAGGTTGTTTTTGGTCGAGATAAACTTGTCCAATAGAAGTAGGACATGTTTTAGGGTAATAATAATATCATTTTTACCCTTAATTACCCTATTTACTTTTAACCGTGGTAAATAAAAGTACAAAGATACTATTCACCAAAAAATTATTTTCATCTCATTGAACCACATTTTACTTATTGACATCAACCGTGTCTCTCGGATTTTTGAAATTCCATTCACAGAAGCGGTAAAATTAATTTTTATGAAAAATTTAGTTTTTTTAACTACCACTTAGTAGTTTCACTATTCATCAAAAATTGATGTTTTTCAGAACAATGCCAAAATTTCATCCTAAGCTATATTTCATATTCCGAATTCAAAAATTAATTTTATTTTACCAAATTCATAACATAGAAGTTGAATTAATTAATTTTATAATTAAATCCCGCTGTTAAAACAAATAGTGTGTTTTTTAAGAAACAATATCTATCAAAAGATTGACACTTGATTATGTCTGGTTTAAATGTGAAGTTACATCCAATGACCAACATTGTATTAAATTGTAAAAATATATTCTAAATATACTTTAAAACCACTAAAATTAATAATTTATCACTATTAATTATTTCGATTAAAAAAGTTGTTTTTAATTATAATTTAGTAATTTTCACTATTCATCAGAATATGAAAGTTATCCGAAATGTACCAAAATTTCACCTTAGGCTAAATTCGATACCCCGAATCCAAAAATGAAGTCCATTTTGAAAAATAAAATTTACAAAATTTCAGAAATTGGTTATTACTATTCACAATAGTTAGTTTTAATAATATCTTAATAGCATATCGTTGTTTAGCGAAACTTGGTGTTGCGTACAACACATGCTATCGAAGAAGGTCGTGATTGCGTGTAATGCAAGGCAAGTCAAGGATGTGTGTTGTGCAAGCTCCTTTTGGTGTAGAGTACAACACAAGACATTAATAAAATTAAAAAGAATATTTTTCATAAAATCTCGGGCTGTTACAATGACACATACTAGTAAATATATATCTTTATATTTCTAAATATAATATTCCAGGTCTGTAATAGAAAAAATATAACCCACTAGATTTGATCCTGCATTTTTTTTTTCAAACATCGAACACATGACCAACCAAGAAAATGAGCTCATACATAAACATAACTACATTTATTGTAATATATTAATTTCACTCACTCTGTTAGAAAAAGAACTGGTTAGAGGGATTTTATCCAACGACCATAGTGAACACCAAGGATCATCTCACCTACTCACCGAGGAAGTTTATATGATTATATATATATATACATATCTAGGTAAATATATTAATCCAAACCACGGAAATATAAGCGAAATTCGTGGGTATAGTTCCCCCCCAATATTCTTTGTTCCTTGAAAAATTTATTTCCCTCTATAATGCTGGAAAGCAATACACATAGTGTTTTAAAAATGTGGGTATAGTTATTTGAAAAGAAATCTTATACCCACAGTTTTTCCAAACCGTGGCTATAAACCTTGAAAAAAATTTCTTATTCACACATTTTGGATCAAAACTATGGGCATAACTGTTTTGTAGCCACAATATTCCATAATCTTGGGTATATGTCTTAAAAAATATAATTCCCATTGTTTTCCAAAACTATGGTTATAGGTTCCCATACTACCCTTATACCCACATATTTGAGAAAAACCATTCGTATAGGGCTATTTTCTTATAGTGCATGATTTCCAGTGTGGGGATTCTCTTTCATTGGAACTTTAGGGACTTGATTATCTGTTGTAGATAGAATATCCTAGGGGATAGGAGCTGTATGTGCTCCTTTCCCGGGTGGGTTCATTCAGGTAGGTCTGCATTACCACCAAGGGTGATATGAAACCTATTCATCTTATGATTTATATTCCATTGTGTTCTGGTTAGAGTGGCTTCCAGTAGCTTTAGGATGATTGTCCTATTCCTGTAGGGAATGCGGAATCGATCTTCAGGGAGTTTCTATAACATTGATAGTATGAATAGTGTTGTGGGTATAATTATTGTTATTTCCATGATTTTATCTCTCACATCCACCTCAGCTCTAGTGACCACTTCATCCGATTCACCAATTGGATGTGGGGAACTCAGGTTCAGTCCCATACTCATAGTTAAAGAGGTGATCCATTATGTGATTTATTTTATTAGAGTTAAAAATCAACTCCTCATTCAATAAAGTATTTTTATGGTTGACTGTTTTTGTGGGGCTGTTTAGTGGGGTGGTTTCCATGGTTTAGGATATAAGGGCATAAAATATGATAATTTTAAAACCATCATTGGTTGTGGTGTAGGTTCATCCTCCTATTCATTGTCCTTATTCATCAATCTTGGATTCTTTTTTAATGGATATGTTGGGGAGATTTGTGAGACCCATTACATTGTTTTAGTTGTAGTGGTGGTGGTTGGGAGAATAGTTTGTTCATACAAATATTCTTAGAGAATCACATGAGCATGTTTGTCTGTTTTTTGAGCAATACAACAATAAAATATTGCATCCTTATTCTTACAACATCACTCCATTAATTTCCTTATTTAGGGGTAGGGGAGATTACTAGGACACATGTTTGGGTGGTATTATCATCATCACATTTTAGGAATCTATCAACTTATGTAGGCGGTAAATGAATATAATGAATTCCAAGATGGTGTGTCCTAGTATATAGTGAAATGGGAAATAATATGTTCTGTTGTTAAGACCTACCTTGTTGATTCCCATGGGTTCCGATTGGGATAGTATATTATTATCCAAAATGGATATAAAATAGTGATTAATTTGATCATCTTATAAAATGTAAATTTTATTTCATTTCTCCTTGAATTTATTATTCTCGAGTCCAATATGCTCACTATGGAAAAGTAGGGATTTTTTTGACACATTCCGGGTGATACATAATATGATACATGCTTCATAGATGGAGTAGGTGTGGAGGAAAACTTAATTTTGAAAATTCCACCTCATCCTTACCTGCTCATTTCCCTAAGACTGGTGAAGTAATTCGAGACTTGATCATATTCTTTTGTATAGATAATTCAATTCATTGGGAAATAGTGAATAAATATTGAAACTCACTTTTATATTTTTCTAGGATGAGTGATGTTCGCTACTCATCCTGATGATTATTAACATAGAGAGTTTGCATATTATCATGGGGAAGAGGTTGGTTTATGGAGAAGGTCAACCATTTCCATCATTAAATGAAATATGAAAACCTCTTGTTTTTTCAATGATTTCAATTCAAGAGAGATTGTTGTCTTTTTTAATATTGAGTTGACTTGAAATAAGAATTTCTGGCAGAGATCATCAAATCCAAATACTAAATGTGCTAGAAAACTGGTGTACCATACAAAGGATAAACCTTATATGGTTCACAAGAAGCATCTTAGATTAATTGCTTCTTGTTTCTCAAGATTTACCATCATGAGATTATAATGGGATTCATAGCATGTCTTCTGTTGTTCTGGGTCACCTGATCCATTTAATATTATAATTATTGGACTCATAAAATTTGACATGGGTGAGGTTTCCTTCACCTTGTTGGGGTATGGTTTTCATTCATACTACACTGGTGCATTCCACTATTCCAATGAATCCAGTACAGCTACTAATGACTCGATGGTGTTGATAATCCCTTAACGAGAGTTCTATTTATCCTGATCATGGACTAGTGCATCAATCATCATGATATGGAATGCCAATACAAACATTATTTGATGATGATATCTAGTCGAGGTCCACTTTTGATCATATCCCAAAACCCTCTTTGGTTATCTCCTTGATAGAGTAAAATCTTGATATCAGTCCATGATCGTATCTATGTAGACCATTGATCTAGGGTTCATGTATAGAGGATGTATGCGACATGCTTCAATTTTTGGTAGGAACACATGGGGTTATGGTATATCCTCAAAAAGTGTATATTAAGGATCTACCTAGGGATCATATTTGATCGGAATGCTACCTAAGAGAAACTCACCATGTATTCACCTCAACACTTTCATTTCATCCTCCTGTAAAGTGAATCATTCTTCATACATAAGAAGATCATCCTCATCTAGAAAAGGGTGTGGGTAATATATGATCATGCCTTTATTAATATCTCTATATAGGTTTGTGGATAACATATTATATGATTTTTTGGAGTACAATTTTTTCGGGAATCTTTGGTTTCAGGTAAGGATGCTTTCTTTCTTTGTTTAAATCACATCCCTGATGGAACTGTCCCCTCATTTATCTTCAAAATTACCATCATTTTCCCTATAATTTTTAGTGTTTAAATCCACAAAATTTTCCATTGCATAATGCATTGCTGGCATTAAACCCAGAGATAGATGATAAGAGGGTTGTTTACATATTTTTTTATACCTCTCACTTCATTTCCAGGATCCTCTTTAAGATTCATTGTGAAGAGTGTCTCAGAGAGAACATTTTTGAATCCCAGTCACATTCCTACCTTATGGGGGAAATGGTTCATGAGATAGTGTGGAATAAGATGTCTTAACTCTTGTCATACTCCCTAAATTGGAACAAAATTATTTTCATTGAGGGTGTGGTAGAGATAAAAATGTCTCCATTCTTGAGGGCTGGGGATTCTCGCATTCTCTTGTGGTTGTACCTTGGTCCATATTATATCAATGTTTTGGGGGAATTTTATGATATTAATTCCCAAATCCTAGTGGGTTGGAATTTTTCATATCCTACAACAACAACTATTGTTGTCATTGTTCTCATGATCTCATGCATCCCTATTCGAACATGAGCCAAATATAGTGATAAGACTATACATGAAAATTTTGATAATGGGGACATTAGATGAGATTGATTATTGACATCCCTAAGTGAGAAGCCTTCTGAATGATCTTATCTACCCATTTAATGAGTTTTTCAATTGATTTATCTCATTTGGCATGACACTTTTGAGGATTACTCATGTATGGTTCTAGTTGAGTGTGATTTATTTTATAATAAGGGTATTTTCATGATAACCACCTTGGAATAATGACTTTATAAGATTTAATTTATATTGGGATCTACTGAATTAGGTGTGGAGTGAAATAAAAAGATTAATAATCCTCCCATCCCCTAATGTGAACACTATATGGGGCATTGAAAAATAGATGATGCAAATTCTATAGTGCATTCAGGTAATTCTATTGGAGATCATTCCACAGCCTCTTTGAATGAATCATTGATAAAATGGATGGAATTAAAAGTGGACTTGATGAAGAATATATCCCAATATTTTTAAATGATCGATATACAAATTGTAAGGAAATTTTTTAACTATTAGTTGGTTTAGAGTTTTACAGAGGTTGAGACGAATGTTATGTATGAATTCTTTTGACAACGCCCTTGGTTTATTGAACATAGAAGTGGATAAGGGCCAAAACAAAATAGGTATTTCATCCCTAGAAAATTTTCCCCTCTTGAGATTCATATCCCATTGTTCTTATACTAGATACATATCTACTTGATAATACCAACAAGGTAACTTGTTGACTATTTTTTCATGAGTAGTGGGGCTATTAGAGTTCCCATTGGTATGTGAACGGTCTGCGGTTAGCTCAGATGATGAGTGTTGTCCCAGGTCATCTTCTTTTATAGAAACGATGTCTCTAGTTATTGATAGGTTCTATAACTTATCTATCCCAATAATTCCATGTGATTCAGAATATGAGGGCTTCATTCTATTTGACTTTTCATGGGGTGGACCTTCCTATAAATATAAAATGGTATTGTATAGAAAAAATTCATATTAGGTTCTATAATGGAGGTAACTACCATCATAGATTTTTTCTATATTTAGGGAAAATAAATATAGCTTATACCATGGTTAGGGACGTTAGAGAGGAATATGGAAAGGGGGACCTCTTTTTAGAAATATAGTGTCACTGTGGGGAGGACCCTCATAGTGGATGCATTCATGGTGTGGTATTCCATCATAGATCGATGTCTGACTACAGGGATAATTTATATATCACATACCATATGGGTGACCTTTTGGGAAGATTAAACCAATAGGATGAACATACTGTTGTATGATTCTCTATTCATGATTGTGGATATCCGGAGTCTCAACTGGAGATACGTTCTCATGATCAATCAAATTTTGACCACAAGGGAATTCGTCATGGTATGTGGTCTATAGATGAATTCTAGAGGTACTGGTAAGAATATTTTGGGGATGAAATTACAAACTTCTCCCACCACTTACATTATTTTATGGGATCAAAAACTCTAGCTTCTAGTAGAGAAGGTTTATTAGACAGATATTCATTTTCCAATTTCCATTGTTGAAATAACTTCTTAGACGCTCTTTTTGGGATGAAGTGGACGTTTTCTATAGGTTATGTCCATCAAAAACTGGTTTCTATTGGAGTGGATCTAGTTGTGTTGTCAACATAGGTCAATAAGCCTCTAGCATTCTAGAAGAGATATATGCATTCCATACAGTGTCCACCGAAGTGGAATGGTGTCCCACTATTGTCCTGGCTATTTGTTCCTCTTCCAAATTTGAATTTCTCACAGAATACTACTAGTGACCCTCCTGGATGGTAGAAAGGATTCATGTATGCTACTATGTGACCACCTTATGGTGTGGATGAGTCATCCCACGTAAGGATGCAGGGTTGTTGCCCTGAATACATTCTAACACTGTTGACATGATTAAATATTGGAAAGTCTATAAAATATGACTAGGAAATGAGTTCTGATCCAAAATTATTGATAATATGTGTTGAGAGATTTACATGGAAGGAACACAAATATATTCCAATTCTTTTATTAGAGTAGGATTATGTGCCTACTTCAGTCCTCTATTTCATGTTAGTATGAACCGGTAGTTCACCTATGTGGGGGACGATGTATGAATCTTCCCCTAATTCATTACATTGATTTTTTAGATGATTTTTACAATTTTCATTTTATTTTTATAATGTTATTTATTTGGATGAGTAAGAATTTGTGTATTCTCATCAGTTATAATTATATCTAACTGATGATATTGGTATGTGCCCAAATGAATTTTCATCTGCCCATAATTTTCAGCGATATTTGACTAGCGGGATTTGTGTGCATCGTAAGAGAAATATGATTGTATATAACTTTCCACCCTATTTATGTGGTGGTATTTGAGAGTAGAAGAAACAATTTTCATCTTCTCATAATTTTCCACCATATTTGACTAGTAGGATTTATGATTGTGAGAATGAATGTATGTCTACCTATATGTTCCCATCTTATTTACATTAATGAATTTTTTATCAGGAATATGTATGATAGCATGTTCATAATTATTTAATTTCATCCTTTTTTTAGGCCTCTCTAGGTTCCCTGTATATTTGACATAAACTGGGGCCCCCTGGGTAGTATTTACTTCATATTGAGGATGCTAAGTAGTGTGGTATTGGTGGAGAAAATTTCTAATAGGGGATATGGGTGGGACCCATGTGAAATTGAGATAAATTAATTGTCGATGAATAAATATACATACCTATGGAGAGGGTGGGATGAATTATCACATTCTATAGACTGGCTCCCAAAATATTGGGAAATGGATAGTAGGTTTTTTGGTTCTGGACTGCTGACCACCGCTGGGTGGATGGCTGGTGGGGATTCATGTACTAGAGGGTGTGCCTAGTTTTCTCCAGAGTGGGGAGAGTACCATTCATGTGGTACTCTATGACAATTTCATTTTAAATATTTAATTGATGAACTATGTGGGTGATGGAATCAGTTATTTGTTTTAGGACCTAGACAGTTCCATGGTTGACATGTGTGTTTATGAAATTAGGTGACACACCATTGTATTGAATAGAGCTATGAAGAGTTCATACAATACATGGGAAATATTAATGAAATAAAACCTCATCAATGTTTTATCACATGACTACATGCATAATTGATCATTTAATTTTACCTATCTCATTTCAGATGTTATTGGAATCAAATTCCATTCCCCATATGGATTGAGGGCACCCAAAACAATATGGGACAACATTAAACCCGAACAAGTCACAAAAATCACTAAAGAGGATACTTCCTGAAGAAACATCGCAATGATCTCGACCTCTGTAAGTGAAAAGAGCACGTAGACAACCACAAAGTAGTTATATAAGCCTCTGCTAGTGTGAATAGTACTGTGACTTCAGTATATTATTAACATAAGGCTATGTGAGTCTGACGACACCGCCCATAATTGCAAAGCCCCCTTTTATATGTGTCACACCCTCTATACACCACAATACAAGATGCATATAAATATTCCACCTTACCCAACCCCAAAGGATCAGAACCATGACTTTTCACATTCTAGGCTCTCATTTCCCAATGCTTTCTATTATCCTTGAACTTGCCATAAAATACATCACCTAAGGTAATTGATCATTGAGAACCACCATTTCCTTCAATACAATATTCTTTTTTCCTTTTGTTAGGATTCCCATTGTAGATCCTCGTGGACCTTGCAAAGGTATGAGTCGCTTTCAGGTACATGGGACTTCTCATATTATTTATCCTTTGCAAAGAACTCTCCATGAACATGTAGAATCTATGACTTAGATGGTTCACCATTCTTCGTGAAACTCATCCCACCTTGGAGCCCCTATTCATCAGGATTCACAATGTTCCTTCATTTAGGAACCTCCAGAGCATCGCGGAGACCCTTTTTTAGGGCCTTATACTTTCTATTGTCATGCCTTATGCTTCATCTTATAGGTATAATAATGTATACTTTTTCATTACATAGGAACATTTACAGGGACAACTCAATTTACCACTCCTCCAACTCACTCCCATTGGGTATTTATTTTACCTTCCCTTCCCCATCTATGGGTTGGTGCAAGTTATGTATTTCAAAGGGATGTAAAGTGAGTCCTCGTATTTTGAGATGAAGGACGTTAATCAGCGAAGAACATTAATCATAAACAGACATCATTAAAATGCGAGTTGTTGAATGAATGACATGTCTGAGAGGACATGAATGGGAATGGGAATTACAAATATCCCACTCTCCCTATCATGTTGTGCTCTGTCAAAATGAACACCTCGTGAAGTATTTACATAATTCCTGGAACATTATCTCAAGCTTACCTCCTAGGGTAAGTCCCAATCTCTATATCCTAGGGCTGCTAACCTGGAGTAATCCCCACCCCATCCCTCATGGAAAAACCTTTCACAACATGATAATATGATATAATATTTCCTCTAATTTCTCACACGGTGCCTAATTCACATGGGCTTAGAGTAAGAAGAGACCATAAAATTCTCTTAGGGCGTGTAACCATGCATAATTACTATAATATCTTTCAACCAACAACCTTGCATAAGTCCCAGAAATCTCATTGGTATTCCAACCATGTGTAATCCCGATTCCCCTCATCCCACACTGGGTTATACTATATGCACCACAGAACTACATGGAAATTGTACCATTTTAGGTTCATGGGAAGCTTCTATTATGATCAATCCCCTCAATCCCCACAATACATTTTTTCCATGGCTTTCAAATCGATTCACCACCATCTCACATGATGTTAAAATATATTCCCCCATACCAAACTATGTGGGATTTGATCCCTTTAAGGTACATAGGATGCCTCCATGTGGATCAATCCCAACAATTGGAAAACTCTATTGGTCCATCGTTGAGATTTACCCCCTGATGTAACATGTTCTATTTTTGGGACACATATCTCAGATATATCCATTGAGTTTTTTAATCCACTCAGGGTGGTAACCATGAAAAAGCCCCGAACTCCATCTATACTCTTCAAACCAAGAGTTTCCCTCTTATGATGGGCCACTAACCATGTGTAATCCCCAGCTTCTCCCCATATCCTTTTCCATTGTGTAAACCCCAATTAAACATCCAATTAATGGACAATATAGACTTTTATCCCTTTTGGGTATGTATTTTCCCTCTTTAAAGGTTCAATCCCATCATCCCTTTCTATCCTAGACTCCCCCTCGAGCCCTTCTGTCTTGGAAAGATCATTCCCCAACCTGGAGGTTCCACTTCCTTCGAGTCCCTATCCTTGCACTCCATTCTCATGAGATTCTTCATTAGGTGACTCATTGAATGGCCAAACTATGAGGACATTGTTTCCTAGCTATTGGGATACATATGAAACATCTATATATTTCAATCCCAACAACATCATCTACATGTCGATTCTATCTCATCCTTCTCCATCCTTCATCACCACCTCCATCATCCATCTTGATTCTTACATAGGACACCAAGTCAAGGTGAGGTCATGCCATCCACTACCTTGCTATTTTTCAGTTCCTGGGATGCTAACCACATGTAATACCAAAATCACCATTTTGAACTATGTGGGTTTTGATCCACATCATCAACACAGGTTACATATGAATCCTTTCTGAGGGTCATTCCTAACCAATGGTTAAATTTTGTGTACACTTTTCTGGGGATCATGATTCTTTGATACGCACTTTGTGGTGTTTAGATTAGCCTTCATGGTGCGAAATCCACCATTTTGGGAGACATAATTCCTAGTATATCCTCATTGGGTGTTCTGATCCATCCATCTGGTAAACCTTCTTAGTGCTCCCTATAAGGAACATACAAGTCTGATCAACTCATGTTAATGTTCTAATCAATCTGATCTATCTTTTAATGATATTAAAATCGAATCATAACCCATGTTAAACACGGTAATCCGAAGAAAAGATCATATACATTCCTATGGAAAAATATTCCCCACATTCGATGTGGGATTCCTCAGGCATTCATGCACTTGAGAAGCCCTTTGATAAGGGAGAATTTAGGTTCACCATGGATCCAGCATCCATACGTGCCAGAGATTCCCTACATAAAAACTTCCTAGAAAAGAGGTTTCTACCATGAAATTACCAATGAGAATGTCCTAACAGATGTAGCATAATTAACCAACATCTGTGAAGAAATGGAATTTGAAGAATTATCAAGAACAGCGTCTTAATATATGAGGGAGTCCCAGACTGGGTGACAAATAATGAGGAGGAATCCTTGGAATGGGAGAATGAAATCTCATCATCCTATTTAGATCAAGGAGAAAGCATCACCATAGAGGTGATGAATTCCAACCAACTTTGAAATGCGGGAATACAGACATGCGTCCCCATAGATAGGCATGTGCCCTGGAAGAATGCATGAAAAATAGAAAGGGTGAACCCCTCATGATCATTTTCTCCTTCAACCATGGTGATTAAAGGAATTTGAGAAATTCGTAAATAATCGTTTCTCTGAATCTAGTTATCTGGCTCTAGGTCCCTCTAAAAAAAGTGGGTATGGTGAGGAAGTCACCAAAATCTGGGATAGTTAATCACTGGGCATTTCAGTTTGTGATATTAGCAGCATCAATTTCTCTATCAACTAATGAATGACTGAATGAAACAGGGGAACTACTTTCCTACTATTTGTACTGATAGCTGAATATTATTTCTTTATAAGATCTATGATATATAAAATCAGTCGCTTCCCATTAGAAGTTATAGGGGAAGTTGAAAATCTAATATAGAAATATCGTATAGCTCCACCTCAACCATGACATCATCCACAACCATTGCTACCGGGTGCCCATACTCGATCTCACCCACATATTTTATCTAGAGGAGGGTGATAGATACTCTTATCCAATTGTATGAATATGAGGGGGTCATCCTAGAAAGGGATATGGCCTGCCAAGGTTTAGAGGCCTTTGTGTCCATCCATCACTTCTACACCCAATAGCTGCACAAGGATCAACTATCCCCTACTATGATGTCCATCTATTTTGGGAGCCTCTCCCCAGAACACTCATACGACACATTCCCATTTGATGATGAGGTGAGGGATGTCCATGTTGTATCGACTGTGAAAATTTCTATAGAACCCCCAAGGAGGGGTCCCTCCTAGTCACACACAAATATTAATATGGTCTCCTAGGTTATCGAATATGTGGCTTATATATCTGCACCACTTTCCCCTATTCGGCTGACACGACGCCAATGACGGGTTGATGCTCACGAGAATTCCCATCAATGGGAATCATATTCTAAAGCTCCATGGGACCATACAATCATTATTTCATACTATCATATCCCTATTATTAATGAGAAGGGGAAATCCAATGTTTTATCAGAATTGATACCCCATCCACCCCATGAGTAGGTTGGGTTGGCTCTTCCGGTCACCGGTGTGAACAACAGTCATCACAAGACAACTTGTGACACATTGATTCAGTACATAGGCCCTCCCCATACCATCAAAATCATGAGTGGAATTCATTACCTCTATTTTACCTAGGTGGGATGTCCTCCACATTATACCAACATTTTTCCAAGCTGAGTCCCTCAGCATCTTGGTGATAACTGGTACTGAGATCCTCAACATTCCCATGTTTACAGGTATAGACATTTTCCACATATTTCAGAATATCAATGCGAAGGTCCTTCTCACCTCGTCACCCCTCATCATGAAGGTCATCTCAATGTACATAAGATCTTCAGTGGAGGTCATACCTTCTCCAGTAGACATCAATGAAGAGGCCCTCCCTGGTTTATAAATGGCCAATAGAGAGTTACCCCCCACGCTACCACTGCCAACCGACACCTGGGTCCTTCCCATTGTATAGGCATCCAATATAAAGGCCCTCCCCAAGTCATCACCTTCTCTAGCAATGTACCTCCCCGATCCAGCACTCCCAGCCATGGTGGTCTTCTTCATACAACTAGTAACATGTGAAGAGGTCTTCCTTGTACCAAAGATCACCAAAAATAGTTCCACAAACTAATTCTTTTGACATCCACTTGGTTTCTCCTCTCACTACAACACACCAAAGTAGAGATCCTCTAAGTTTTCATAACCAACACAGAGGTCCTACCCATGTTCCTACCAGCACCAAAGGAACCCCCCATCCCATCACCATCTCGCACATAGGTCCTCCATTATCAAAGATCTACTCTAACCTAATAAACCATCATAGGAAAATAGGGTTTACCATCTCTACTAAAGGATGAATCCTTCATAGAACCAAATCACTATCATTATAGTACACTTTTCAATGTATAAAGCGGAGTGTGATTAGATGATGGACCTGTCACCCAAATACTCTACATTGGATTATGGGTTAGGAAGTTGGAATTTTTGAATCGAACTACAGGAAAGTGAAAAGCACCAGATCCTCATGTTCTTATGTAGGTACAAACATGAGGAGGATGATTTGGATTTTTGGGTCCTATCATGCATTCCTCTCTATCACCACCATGATTCTCTATACCATGACATGAGATTATGGAGAATTGTTCTAGGGGCCATCATGGGATTATCACTACCCAGATCCATCACCAGTATCCACCACATTAGTACATGAATTGATCGTCAATACTTCGTCCTACCGGGATATGATGATACAGTCAACACCACCTCAACGATATTAACCAGTATGTAGTGGCTTGTTAACCCACACAATGTTATTTCCCCTGACCATTCCTCCACCAAAACAGTACATATCTGTATCGTTACCAGTTACTCATCTTAAACTATTTGAAAAATGGGGAAACCAATGGCTTTGTATTTCCTATGAAATATTTAGTCTGCGGGACATTCACACGGTGGACCATTGTCCCAATATTTTTTTGGCCCATTGATACTCAATAATCCATCATTCTAGACCCACTCACCTAGGTTGAAAATATGTGTTTCTGTAGAACCCAGGGGACGATACACATTCTTCTCCATAATCGTCAGTTGGCTTATCCAAAAAGCTGGAATCATCATGTTAATCATGGTATTCCCCAAGATATACATAGAATGATGAATTGGTGCATAAAATGTGTATTATAACCCACTACAAGGGGTAACACAACATATAGTAGACTCTTTATTCATCCACACTCGTCAACAGAAGATATTTCTTGCCCTTGGATACCCATTCGAGTCATGGCCTCTAATCTCGGACCCCAATATGGTTAAATATCATACCTGGACCATAAAAACCTCTCTCCCATCAAGATTGACATTGAATAAGTATGATGAAGGAGAAATGTTTGTATTTCTCCAATAGGTCATAGTGTAGAAGAAGCTAATCAACATGCTCCCTGCCCAATGCCCTATAAAAATATCCCTAGATTTTGGTGATCCATGGTATGATCCCAACCATCCTCTACTGGGCGAATTGGGGAAGGTAATGGTTCCCCTGGTTGTGTTTCCCCCCACTGATGTTGACCATCATTAATATCCCAATAGGATAAACAACAATTTTTATGGATGTAGGCCATGCTATTTATCACCATATCCCCATGAGCTATGTGAGTATCATCTTTGAGAATCATCTCCACATTCCCTTCCTCTAGTGTCCACTTAGGTTTATATTTAAATCATTCAACTAGATTCTCCTTAGGTCATCCCTACAATAGTTCCACAGGCCATCCCACTAGCTACTCCATGAGCTACTGGGCCCAGCTATCTTATTGGAGAACCTGCCAATGCAATGGTGGTCAAGAATCATCACCACGATAGGAACTCTAGTTTTTGTGATTTGATGTCCCATATCATTGAATGCCTCGATGCTGATGAATCCAACCAGGTGGCGATACGACCTTATGAAAATAAAATACATCAAGGGTTGATGATATGCTAGCAGGATCAGGTTTTGGGAATCCTACATTCCCAGTATTAAATGGGATGGGTGACCTCATGCAGCATCTGTAACATGTTATCTCATGGTGTAGACATGTGTTGAGATCACTAGTGCCATAGGAGGCAGCTGAGATCTAGTTTATTGTACATGAAATGGATGGCCCCACATGAATCTGGTACATACAACAACCAATCATGTATGTAGCTAGTGGGGAGGATCCCTACAGGTAGTTTATTTATCAGTTCATCTCCACCATGTGAAGGACTTGTATTGATGAGCACATCAAGTGAAATTAGGGGGTGAATGACCATGTCATGTAATTTGTAAATAGGTGGATGGGTCTCACATATACACTATATATTCCACTAAGTAAAGATAATTTGGTGATGATGTGTGTGGGAAACGTATAGACTGAATGCGTAACCTATTTTATTACTCAAAACATCCCAGGAGGATTCTAGGATTTTTATAAAAATGAGATGTTCCTAGAGGATGCCTTGTAGCATTCCATGTAGGCATTCTCATTCTATTCCACAGCACATGCAACAAGAGAATCCAAGGATGAGACCAGTACCTTTTCATATGTAGAGGCCCCCAAGACAAAAGATTTGTTAGTAGAGGTGCCTCATCCAATGCCTTCCTGAGGGAATCAGTCTTAGGCCTAGCCTCAGGTTCAGCACTGCCCGTAGAATCGGTATGCTCTACAATGTAATACTCTACCACCACCCAGGCGAGTTATTACAATTCCACCTCCTCACCAAGCTTGAGATCTTCATCTGGTATAGGCTCCCAATGTCCCTTTTGAAAATAGAAGAAATATGACCTTATTTTTTAGAGAATCTCAGGTACCTTCCAATTTCAAGAGTTCCTTTGATTAGAGAATCATATAGATTCTAGAATACATGAGTCCTCAAGAGGCCGATCTCATAGATCTCCCTAATTATTGTCCCTATCACCAGTTCCTTGGACATACCCTAATGTTGTGTTATTTTATCATGGAATTCCTATTGGACCCGATTGACAACAACATAGTAATGTTGGTTCCTTCCATAGAATAGGTAGCCCGTGTTTCTGCAATTCCAAATAGCGACAGTGAGGGTGAACGATAGTGGGTCTCCTTCCATGGGTCTCAGAAGTCTGATTATTGGATAGTAAGAAAGGTGGTCACTTGTGCTCATGGAATCATCCATTCCCATTTGAGCCTTCCTAATCTCTATCAGGTTTCCACACAACCTCAAGTCACCACTTATGTGTCCACATCTCAGCCTTCAAATTCTTAGAATTGTAGGTGCCGACATCACAATGAAATGTAAACCTCCCAACTAGTGACAAAGTCATGTTTTACACTTGACGGATTCATCACCGAGATATGGGAATCAATCCCAGAATCTAACCAGTATTGTGGGTTTTTTAGGATATGATCATGGGTATGCATCATTTAATATTATTGAGCTAGTGGACACATACATGGTCTCTGATGATGAGGAGCATCAATCATATTGTCCACATTTATCTAGTTGACACCATCATCGATGTAACAAGGGATTCATGAATCGTCAGAATACATTATTTGATGCTTTTGAACACTACATTCACGCCACTTATACAATATAATAAGTTTAGCGTAGAGAAAAACAAGTTTAGTGTTATGATCCTTTCTCGTCAGATTCATGAATATTGTTGTTTGTGCTGCTCGATAGGAATAGGTGATGCGACCATACTATAATTATATTAATTTAGGCATAAAAAGAGATTAGTCATCTCATATATATCCAATAATAATTTTTCATTGTTTATCCAGTGAGCAATTGCATATTCCTAGCACCAGGCGTAATCTACCGGTTCAGACAGTTGTACTCATCATACCCCTTGAAATAAGCAATCTCTTGTTATTTGAAATTTGCGCCTAACATGGAAGTATGATGTGATCATGAACCTTTACCGCATATCTAAAAATACCTCCATCCTATAGGACTTATAACTATTATAATATTTTCATTAAGCCCCAGTAGATTCTTTGAGAATCCCCCTCCAGTTCAAAACAGAGGGTGCAGCCATAGAACCATTCCATGATGAGGAATCTAAGCCTGTATAATATCCTGAAATCTTATAATTACCCATTGAAGATTAAGTCTCCGCTATACAATAGAACATATAACCATTTTACATCACATGATAGCTTAATTGTATTGGTGTCCATCGTTTTCATGTTGACACGTGTTTTTGAGTTCAATCTCATCCTGGCCTAGATTCTTTATAACTCAAGACTGTCTGAAACAGATCTGAGTCCCTCTAACATGAAAATTCAAGATTATTATCAGACAAAGCAGAGTCCATGTAGAAAGATACACCTAAAGACCCAGTTTAGTTGTCTTATTTCCAGCACCGAATATATATTCCTCTCATAGAACACCACCTATGATTCAATGATGGGTAGACCCTAGCTTCATCCGCATGTGGCAGTTCTATCTTCATATAATCAAAACCACATGTAATCCCTCAATGGATGTGTGGGCATACTACAAGGTGATTAATATCCATTTTCCTCTTGGGAATCCAATTATATGGGTTCCAAATATTACAATATCAAGTAAAAAGGGTTCAAACTACTGAGGTTGATCATACCACTCCTTCTAATGACCCATGGATAAATTTTGATGATTCATTCATACTCTCGCTTCACCAGTTGGATTAACCAACCCGAGAATTGGAACATTGCATTGGTGAAACTGGAAAGAGAGATAAGTGCACTCCTAGGTACAAGGAGCCCCAAAGGATCTTCTTATATTCCAATACAAATCATGCTCCTGAAATTCTAGAACCCCTAACCATTATAAGGAATCAGGATGTTCTCCCCATGGAGAAAACAACATGACATACTTGCATGTTTCTATGAGTTGGGATAAAATTACATGCCAATACTACTTTGATATTATCAATCATGGCTCTTAGGGTCGAAGGCCTAATGGGATTGGGTCGATTGATTTTGTCTCCATGGTTTTGGAAGTGAATGTGTCTCCCAATAAATATTCAAACACCACTCAGTTTGACACAAGAATCCCTTATGGGTCATCCATCCTAGAATAATTTCTTTATCACAATGATCCTATAACTATAAATGAAAAATAGGATCTAGAAGATAATACTCCCCCATTCGAAGAAGGATTCTCTACCACCATCGATGAGTGGATACAATTAAATCTCATTACCATGGTAGACCTAAGGTCGACACTGATCAGTGCCACTATGTTTGTAGAAGAGAAGTGACAGTTTTATATTTCCAAAAGCTTCATCTCTACGTGTTTTCTTGTAGTTATGATTAGATTCTAGGATTTTAACCTCAAATAATTATCCACATACATTGTCTCTTGATTAGATATTGGCAGTTCAAACAACCTCTAAGAAAGATTCACCCATCTCATGGTTCCACGTTCGTGGATAAAGTTGATATGATGAGTAAAGACAACATTGTCATGGAAGTAATGTACCCCAGATGGTTGGCCAAAAATTTACCCATCATAAATAAGAACATCAAATTTTGAGTCTGCCTAAATTTTCAAGATCTAAACCACCACTATCTGAATGATGATTTTATCCTTCTTGTGAAAGAGATTTTTATCGTTTCCAGTACTAGGTTCCAAGCCCCCTCCATCAGGGATGAATATTCATGGTATTTCCAAATATGGATTGATCTCGAGGATGAAGAATCCACCACCATCATCGAACCACATCGTACATTCTATTACCAAGTAATTCCCATTGGCATGATGAATTTAGGATCCTCCTATTATCATTCTAAGAACCACATATTTAGAATGATCATCTGGACATTGGTGGAATTCAATGTGGATGATTTTGTGTCCAAATACCACTAGCGTCAGTACCATCTCCGAGATCTGGGGAAGGTGTTTGGATTCCTTAAATACCACCATCTAATTTTAATCCCCATATGTGTGCCTTCTGGGTTACCTATGGAATGTTCCTTTGATTTTTCATCATATACGGAGGCAATGAGATTGATCTATATAAGATCAAAGCTATCAGTCAGATTCTTCCTCTACAAAATCATCACGATCTATAAGGTTTCCAAGTACAATTAGCATACATACGTAGATTAATAACAATCATAGATGGAAATGGTAATCACTTTTCCTAACTCATGAATATAGTCATTGTCTACCTATGTGACGATGAATGTCAAAATTCTTTTAAGGAGATCAAATAGTACTTTCTGCTGCCTGTCGTTTTGATGACACCCATCTTCAGAAATCTACTGTTCCTCTGTGTTTCCACCCAGGAATGATCTTCCAATTCCCTTATCACTTATTACAAAAAATATGGGATAAATAATATATCATATTAAATCATCCAATTGATCCTTTACATGGGGATCAAATATTCCTCAACAGAGCAGAGTTTCCAAACACTGGTTTTTGTAGTGCAGATGTTTCGTCATTACTTACAACATCATGAGATACATATGGTGTCCTATGTGGACATGATAAATTACAATATGAACCACCCTATGTTTACAGTATGTCTGGATTGGAGGGAAAGAATCCTTTAGAAATTCGATATCAGGTTTGTACAATAGAAATCTGTCAGGGTTGAGGAACTAGAATATTTTTGGGTTGCCCATGCATCCCATGTAGAGTAGTCTATGGATATTGACTTCTCGAGTGAGGCCATCCTATCAGTGTATCAAGATGAACCATGTTGGAAAATGACATTTGATGGTTCCTCATAGAGCCCCACCTATATATGTCTCAATGATTCCTGAATCCTTAATGCAGGCCTAGACATCAGTTTCATCATGTCAAAACAAGATTCCTTTCACTATTCGTTCTTGTTGTCAGAATGTTACACCAGTAACAAGGTAGGGTGTGAGGCTGTTAAAACACGTCTTGAGTTGGATATTGATATTGAAGTTCCCCACCTACATGGGAAGGGGGAATCCTATCTAGTTATCAAACAAGTCAATAGTGACTACATCAATTGAATTATAGTTCTCTTACCCTTACTAGAGTTTTCTTTCCAATAGATATTCCGGTTCCTTTCTTGGACTGAGGACAATTATAACAACCCTGGTTTTTATTACACACATAAAAATGATTTAGTACATAGACTCTTCCCTTGATACAACATGGATGATCAATAGGTCTAATGTATTTGGGCCATAGTAAAATTAAATAACTATTAAAAACATGAAACACAACATCTATATTGAAACATTCCTTTACATGGCCACTACATTCCCTCATACTTAACATTGGAATGGGTAACCTGAGAACATACATGTGAAAAGGGTGTGCTATAAATCCCATTAAGGGAGTAGACATTGAATAAAATTAAGATTAAAATATATTTTAGAAAATTGGAATATCAATTGAGTATAAAAGAATCATGAAAATAAAGTCATGATATAGCACGATTATAATAACATAGAAATGTTGCAACAACACATAACATGGCTTTAACCTGAACCAAGGCTCATTGCACATGAAGCTTCTGTAAACCCTCATTTCACTTGAATTATCATGAGTAAATACTCATTTATCTTGAACAACCATGATTTAATCCTTATTTAATGTGGCATATCCTGATACAAATCTTTACCCAATGCATTAGAGAGCTATCAGGGAACAACCTTCTTAATCATTTTATTTCATGCATAAGCTTTCCACATGGATCATAAAACATGGATCCATTAAACATATTAATTTATTCCTCAATAGAGGAATGTTGAATTCGTACATGAAATTATATAGTCAATAAATAAATGGTCATAAAGGTAAATACCTTTGATTGAAAAATGGGTATGGTACTCACAACACAATGACTTTTGCATGGAAAATCCTGGTGCAATTTCTGCAGCATAACAACATGACATAAGAATTCATCAAAAAGGTTTAGGAGAGATAAATGGGTGTATCTGTAGAGAATCGGATTTTACCCTGTAATAAATTGGAATATTTCTAAATATAATTCAAGATTTAGGCGCAATGACGTCGTGCGATTCCGAGGCCCAGTGTGCCTGGCATTAATTTTATAAAAATAATAAGTATTTTTATACTATACTCATGGAATGGTTGTGTTTTCCACTAAATGGTAACTCGTATTGGGAATCAGAGGGAACAGTTTCATCCGAAGCATGATTTTTACCCTAGGTGGGGTGTAAAAGTTGCGGGCGCGGGCCTGCTGTGAGAGATGTCACCTAGGGGAAAAATTGTCATTTTGAAATAATGACTTAGAAATTTGTATCACTGGTGTTCTATTCAAATAACATTCAAATGAATACTCAGAATGGAAATTCGAGACTTCCATTGTGTTCAAGATGGGGCATTTTTCCTAGGAGCGATATAAAGTGAGAGGGAATGACAGTTTCGGATTCCGCGCAAAGAGGATTTTTCTAAAAATACAAAAATAAAGAGTTTGAGTTAGGGTTCTCGCTTCTATCTCCTCTTCTATCTCTCTATCTATCCATCTCTCTCTAGTTTTTCTTCGCCGTTATTTGTCAGATCGAGGAGAGATCTCCGCTGGAACATTGGTGGATCGAAGCGGGGGCATCGTTGAAGCGTCTCCAACGATGCGCGACCGATTCGAGGTAGGATTCTTGATTAATTTTTTCACCTTCATCAACTTATTGTGTTTTTCCCAATTTCATTGTTTAAATTCAATAATTTCAGAATTGGAGGGATGGACGAACAAGCACAGCCAACGCCCGACCCCTGTTTTTAATTCTCATTCTTGGGCGTTCTTCGTCACAATTTTCAGATGCACCAAATCATGCCGAATTGATGATAGGGGGAAATTGATATGAAGGCCTCACCCCAAGGATCTTGAATCATCCTTCAGATTTTGGATTTTACCACCAGAGCGTTGGATTTGGCCATCGGAAGCCCCGAATCCTGTAAGGGCGGTGGCCGGAGGTCGGGGTTGTGCAGCAGGGTGTGCGGCGGTCGGGGTAGCTCCGGGAGGAGCCGAGGCAGTGCGACCGGGACATTAATGGTACTGGAGTCAGGTGTCACCATTACAGAGCACGGAGGACCAGTCGGCCGCAGTGGGGGCGATCGGTTCCGGGCGGTGCGCTCGGCCGGCGTGGCGGTGAGCCCAGGCGGCCGCGACATCGGGTGGAGGTGACACAGCGACGTCGGGTCGTGCAGAACCGGTAGGCGGTGTCGACAAGACCAAGAGGAGACGGAGCTGTGGGCTATGGTAGGAGTCAGTAGAGTAGGGTCTGGGTGGAAGACTTGTCATGCTCAGCCGACAAGAGAAGGCCTCGAGGTGCTGACCTTAAGCGTCTGAAGAAACAGGACCGGCCTCCTACGGGTCCTTGGCACATGCGGTAAGACCGGCCCATGTGGCCCGGTGGAGGAGGTGCGGGCTGGGGCCAGAGTGTCGCGACGAGCTATACCAGACCCGCGACCGGACCGCAGGCTGATGGACTGGACCAGGTCGGCCGGTCTGGATCGTCCTAGTTGGGCCCCTTGTGTTCAAGGGGCCGTATCATTGAAAAGGCGCGTCTCTTTGGTGCGCCTTCTGTGGCTACAGGTACATGTCAACAAGAAAAACTTTTTGAAGCGTGTTTCGGGGGTTTTGAGTATTGCGCCTGAGGTCGGGTGGCCCGAGATGCTTTAATTTAATAATAACAAATTATTATTAAAGCTTGTGATGGACGTACATAGCTAGTTGGACGTCCGTTTGGAGTGTCGTTAGAGGCTCTATGGCCCTGGAGTTGAGACGGTCCTCCCTAAGTTGGTTTGGAAACTTGGTGGTTTGGTTTCGTTTCTCGGTGAAACAAAAGGATTAATAGGAATAATTGACTAATTATTTAATTAGTTAATTATTCTTGTGTCGAACCTAACTCCTGTTTGGGATGTCCGATTGACGGGTTATTAGTGGCAGCGTGACCCCAGTCCTCGTGTAGACTTTTTGAGACGCTTTCTGAAGCATTTAGGTTGGAGATAAGGTGCGGGCCCCACAGGGGCACGGTTCACACGCTTTACAGTGAAATGCCTCTTTCACAGCCGACATCTGTTTGGGGTGTTTGAGTACTCATTTCTAAGTGTTCATCCGAGAGGATTGCGATGACGTAATCCACCCGCCCAAATTCGAACCTGAGGCGTGGGCCCCATGAGGCGGCTTTCGGGCGTATGCCGCATTTTTAAGAAATATGTTTCATAAGTCTGTTCAGAGCAAATGAATAGACTATGCCTCCTGGATATCGACAAGGAACACAATGTTAGGATCTGCGTGACGTGTTTTGGGGTCGATGTGTGGGCCCCACAGGTCCCCGTTTGCATAACGCAGGGAGTTGTAGAATCTACATCCTAAGTACTTTTTAGGAGTCATTTGCAGCATTGTGAAATTGGCATCAAGTTGAAGTTGACCCGGGTTGTTCTAGGCATTGGAGCTAGAGTTGAGGCGTGGGCCCCACGGGGCGTCTTTTAAGGTGCGTGCAGCGTACTGTGACTTTCTCATCAGAGGCCCATTAGGGGCGTATGAATTTTCTATTAGGAATTTTTTTCTGATAGCATCATGATGGTGCAGTTCTCCCAGCCTTTTTTCGGACCATGGTACGTGCCCCATAAGACGCCGTGTGGGCGTAAAGTGGTGTTGAATAACTTTTCCATCAGGAGCTTGTTGCCAACAAGTAAATATTCTATCTCGTATTTTTTTCCATGAGGATTACAATGGTGTAATCTGTTTGGATGTTCATAGCTTCTTTATAGATCTCATTAAATGTGGAAACATGAAAGGGAGTTTTTCGGAGGTTCCCTTGACGCACTCTGACCCAACACATAGTCGCAATACTAGCGAATCTTAGAGATGGTTCAGGCAGTGTGATGTTATCAGACCAGTTCAGGGTTTACCCTCATGCTGGTCTGGGTAGTGGGATACCCATAGACGTATTAGGGATTACCCGCCAGCGCAGTTGGGCAGTGGGTTACCCATTTACCTTAGGGTTTACCCTCTAGTGGGGCAGGGCAGTGGGTTACTGGTTCTCTTTTGGGATTACCCTCTAGCAAGGTTGGGTATGGGTTACCCCACAAACTCTTGAGGTTGATCCTATAGCAGGGCTGTGCAGTGGGTAACCCGATGACCTTTTGTGGTTTACCATCCAGCAGGGCTGGGCAGTTGATTTCCCTATGGCCTCCTGGGTTTTACCCTCTAGTAGGGCTGGGCAGTGGGTTACCCGAGGACTTCTTTCAGACTCATCCCTTTCTATGAGGCTAGTCAGTGACTATTCTCTATGGATACCAGATCGTGACCCTTGGTTATATGGTTTAGTTATGAGGCCTCATGATGTTCATGATTTTTGGGCATCAGTGATGGATACCCTTAGAACTATTTGCTTCTTTTCTTGGGCTGAGCTTGGAGACAGAGATCCCCTTACACACTCGTTCAGGTTTCTTATTGAGCATGTTTATACACCCTACATTTTTTCCAATCCATGGGTTCAGTTACTATACTTATTGGAGGGGTGAATATGACACACAAACTATGCCACATACATTCCGTGTCTATCTCCTCTGGGTTGGATGAGCCGATTTCCTTTCTCTTGTCGGGTTGAGCGACACTCTCTCTTTTTTTCTCTTACACTATTCTTGTTCTGTCTACTGCTCATCGTTTTAGTATCTCCTTTGTTGCTCCCTCAAGCATTCAGGGCATCATAATAAGTATCTTTATACTCACCCCTGCTTGGGCTTTTCCCGCACATGGTGTGCCCTTACAGATGATAGACAGGTCGATCGAGACTATGGAGAAGCACAGAGGACACATGAGTTTGGGCATAGTTCATTGTTCGTAGGACTTCCGGGTGTGAGACTCACAAGTTGTTTACATTCAATTACCTACTACCAGGTTGTGGAACCATTCTATTTGGGGGATTGTTTTTCTTATTTTTCTATTCTGTTTATTTGTCCGTCTACTTTTCATCACTTTACTTATACTGGTTAGAGGTCGATGCATCTATGTTGGTTTCCCTTTTGTAGCAGTGTTGAATCTTTCTTTATTCTCTCTGCACTTTTGTATTGAGTTAGTTGCGTGTGTGTGTACAGTTTCTTAGGAAAAGGCATACTCCAGTTTGTTGTTCCTTCAGTGCTAGTCTCCAGCACCAGTCCAATGGAGTCAGGCTTGGTGTAGTTGCGGCTCGAGCCCCGGTACAGGTCGGGCCGTGAAAAAGTGGTGTTAGAGGAGGTTCGTTCCTTGTGGTGTTGATCGGATGTCCCTAAAAAGGAATTGGTTGAGTTTTGCGGAAAGTTTCAACATGTCTCAAGAGTGGCTCTTAGGCCATGGATTCTAGTGATGATGCGACATGCAAAGTATCCATTCACTTGGACCCTGATGACACGCTTGTCGACTCGACACATTGAGAAACCTGTTGTAGGGAATTTGGTTCATACATCATATAGGATTGGGTCTTTGCGTATCCTTATTGAATCAACTCCCAATTTTTATTGATATATGTATGCTCATTTGACTATTGAACTCCTTGATCGGATTCAGTATGTCTCCATAATGATAGCCAGCCAAGATACTAGCTCTAGTTCCTGACAATGACTTTGTGAGCGATGAGGCCCCAATTCAAGATCCATCATACAGTTACCCTTTATCTAGGAGGACATTCAACAGCAACTCCACCTGTGGAGTAGAAGATAGTACCAGAAGTGAAGGCCGATGAGGAGCACAGTCTGGGCGCGCTACGTGAGTTCCAACATCAGAGACCACTGAGGTTCCATGGGTGTACATACCATCAGACAGTTAAGGGTTGGCCTAATTCGGTGGTTTGAGTCTTCAAGCTTGTTCGGACTGTCACAGGTTAGATGGTGGATTTTACAACCATTATTTTTCCACCAAGCAGTTTGGCGTAGTAGAGCCAGAGTTACTTAGTTGCACGATGAGTCGGTACTCGCATGGGATGACTTCTAGAAGCTATTTAGTTAGGAGTACTACCCCTCCTACTGATTCTTTATATGGTTTCAGGAGCTTCTCCGACACCAGTGGGGAGTGATGGTAGTGGCTGAGTACACATCTACGTTCATAGACCATACATAGTACTCTTTAAATGTGTTCCATGACAGAAACATCCTATCACAGATGTTTGAGATAAGTCTCTGTAGAGTAGAATCGTTCTAGCATAGTGCCCTTGTGCATCCTCACCCATCTCGGGGTGCTGGAACAGCCACTGGTGCAAGATAAATTTCTGGCAGAGGGACCTCGATTGGTACGGCCTCAGTGCCAGAGGTCTCCCCTTTATGAGATTCAAGAACATGGACTGGGCGAGCATAGAGCACCGAGACAGATCAAGGAGGACTAGTTCTATGTTTGTGATTTTCGAGGTCACATGGAATTAGGCTACGCGACCAAATTTGGTGAGTTTTCCAGATAGTTGTTAGATACACCGCCACAGAAGAGGCAGTGTCATGATCAAAGAACTCCCAAGTGAGGACAAAGTGGTCCCCATGGAAGAGGTTTTTGAAGAAAATAAAGGAGAACTATGGTTGGAGGATGACGTTTCAAGGTCCTTACACCACCATTAGGCGGCCCATGATAGGATTAGGGAGCTGACAGATGGGGTTGTGGGTGGCTGTGTTCTATTGATGTCTACAATTCTGCAACACATGAGATGATAAGAGGTACTCTCTATGTATTTTTCTAATTTTCTCTATAGAACTTTTTAGACACTATTTGAGGTACTCTTTTTTATAAATACTTGTTCGAGGGGTTACCGAGGGTAACTCAGGGCGTCGATGTAACTATGTGTTGGTGTTGTCTGATGTAGCTTTGAAAGCACGGGAAAAAGGGGTTCTTTCCCCCACAGAGACACATGTTTGTGATGCGATCAAAACCATGAGAGAGTGTCAGTACAACCCAAAGAGGATAGTATTAGGTGTGGTGGATGAGAACCTCTGACATGTGCATTCAATGCAGGGTTGTGTGGTGGAGTGTCAGAGCAGGATCTGGTTTTTCCAGTGGGGATTTTCAGCTTGACCCCCTTTTTTTCTTGAGGTTCCACTAGTGGGTTTGGTAGAGTGCCTGATTTTGGATTACACTCCTTCCAAGAGGGGAAAAGAAATGTGAGGTATGCCACGTGCTTTATGGGTCTAGCCTATGGCAGTTGGATGAGTTTTCCAGCCTGCCCTGTTCATTTGTACCTTGCGTTCTCAACGTCAATCTTATTATCATTATCAAGTACCGGTCAAGGTGATGGACACCCCATGAATAGAAAAAATTGTTTCACTATGTGGTTATGGAGGAGGTGGTCCTTGAGCTAAGACTGTGGAGACTCTATCTTCTGGGAGAGCGCTTTGTGGTTTTCTCAGACCATCAGTGTCTCCGGTGCGCCCTCACCTAGAGTGACTTGAACCTGAGGTGACGGTGCTGGTAGAAATTTTTGCAGGACAATGACTTCGAGGTAGTCTATGTTTTGTAAAATGGTCGTGTTGTAGCAGGTTCCCTTATTAGGAAGTCCCAGGATCGACTATTGCATAACCTTTTAGAGTAGTTAGCGTCCCTACTGTTGACCTTGGTGGACTAGGAGGGTACAGCTTTTCTGCAGTCGATACTGTTGAAACATCCACTTTTTGAGCGTTTAAGAGAGTCTCGATTGTGATGCACCAACTGTGAAAACTTGTGTGACCACATATCCTTGGGTGTTTAACTAGATTGTTATTCAGAAGGAGGGAATCATGAGACCAGTTTCCAAGAAGAAATCGTGATTTCGTTCGCGATGTGGGAAGTAGAGGTTCGTCTTGAAAAGTTCCCTGAGATTCTTTGGGCCGTTTGGGAATCGTGTAAGGGTTTTAGAGGTGGCATATTGTCTTCCCATACCCTCCAAATAGTAGGAGTGGACACACGATATCTTCCACATGTCACAGCTGAAGAGGTGTATGCATATTCCTATGCATGTCCTGGAGAGTAGCAGAACGTATAACTATGAACCATCTCTTTGGTTCATGTGTCCTTCCAGCATGGTGTTGTGAAATTTTTCTTGGGAGTGGAAGAACTAAGTGTGAGATCTATTTGTGATGTTGTTTTTCCTAGTTTTTCTTTTCAGGGATGAAAAGCTTGATGGAGGGAATGATGTATAGAATCTATTTTTACCCTGTAATTATTTTGAATATTTCTACATATAATTCTAGAGTTAGGTGCGAAGATGGTGTGCGATAATGAGGCCCGGTTTTCTCGGAATTAATTATATAAAAATATTAAGTATTTTTATACTATGCAAGTGGTGGGGTTTTGTTTTCTCCTAAATGGTTACTCATATTGGGAATCCAAGGGCACTTTTGCGTCTGGAGCTTGCTGTTTACCCCAGGTGGGGTGTAAAAGTTGATGGCGTAGGCCTGCTATAAGAGACGTCATCCAGGTGTAAAATCGTCATTTTGAAATAATGAATTAGTGATTTTTATCACTTTAGTTCTTTTTGAATAACATTTGAATGAATCCTCGAAATGGAAATATGATACTTATATTGAGTTTGAAATGGGGTGTTTTTCCTAGTTACGATATAAAGTGAGAGGGAACGACTATTTCGGATTCCACGCTAAGAATATTTTTCTATAAATAGAAAAATAAGGAGTTGGAGTTAGGGTTCCACCTTCTCTATTATATTCTATATCTCTCCCTCTCTCCCTCTCACTCCCTAGCAGTTCTTCACTGTTCTTCTTCGGATTGAGGAGTGATCTCTGCCGGAACATTGGTAGATCAAAGTCGGGGCATCGTAGGAGCATCGCCAACGACATGCAGCCGATTCGAGGTAGGATTCATGATTAATTTTTGCACCTTCAAATATTTCTTGAGTTATTTCGAATTTTTTCTTTTAAGTTCTATAATTATGGAATTGGGGCGATGGTCGATCGAACACAGCCAACGACCAAGCGCCGTTTTTAATTCTTTTTATTGGGCGTTCTTCGTCCCAATTTTTGGACGCACCAAATCATGTTGGATCGATGATCGGGGGTAGGAATCGCGAAGGCCTCTCCCCGAGGATTTTGAATCCTTTCTTGGATTTGGGATCGGGCCACTGCAGTGGTGGAAGTGGTCGTCGAAAGCCTAAGCTCCAGCAAGGGAGGTGGCTAAGGTCGGGGTGGTGCAACGGGGTGTGCGGTGGCTGGGGTAACTCCAGGAGGGGCCGAGGAGGCGCGGTCGGGACATCAGAAGTTCCAGAGTTGGGTGTCACTGGTGTGGAGTGAAGAGGACCAGGCGTCCGTTTCGGGGCGGTGCACTCAGCCGACGGAGTGCCGAACCCAGGTGGTGGAGCAGGCAGCCTAGGCGGCCGTAGCATCAGGCAGGGGTAACGTGGCGGCGTCAGGTGGTGCAACACCGGCAGGCGGTACCGGTGAGACTGGCAGGAGCCAAAGGTGAGGGATCCGGTGGGTATCGGTCGAGCAGTGTCCGGGCAGCGGACATGTCGCACTCAGCTAGTAGGAGAAGGCCCCGAGGAGGTGACCTTGGGGGGCGTAATAAATTGGACCTGCCTCTTACTGGTCCTCAGCGCATGCGAAAAGACCGGGCACCCTAGCCGGTCTATTTAATCAAAATGGGACACATGGCTTAGTGGAGGTGGTGGAGCAGTGGCCAGCGGGCCGCGAAAAGCTGGGTAGGACCCGCGGCCGGGCTGCGTGCCGGCAGACTGGACCGACCCAGTTGGTCCCCCTTGTGTTCAAGGGGCCGTATCATTTAAACAGCGCGTCTGTTTGACACGTCGTCTGCGGCTATAGGTCCGTGTCAGTGAGACAGACATTATGAATCATGTTTTAGGGATTTTATGTTCTTCTCCCAAGGGAAGGTGACCCTAGATGAATTAATTTAATAATAATAAGTTATTATTAAAGCTCGCGACACACGTACTTCGTGATCCCGACATCTGTTTGGCATGCCGTCATAGGCGTTGTGGCCCTGGAGTTGAGAAGGTCCTTCCAAATCTGGTTCGGAACCTTTTTTAGTTTGGTTTCATTACTCGGTGGCTTGAAATTATTAACATGAATAATTAATTAATTGATTTACTAACTAATAAATTATTATTTCATCAGACCTAACTCCTGTTTGGGATGTCTGATTGACATGCCGCTAGCGGCAGTGTGACCAAATTCCACGTGCGGACATTTTGAGATGCTTTCTGAAGTGTTTAGGTTGAAGACATTGTGTGGTCTACATAGGTCACGGTTCACATCTTTTATGGTGAAACACCAATTTTTCACCGTACATCTATTTGGGGTGCTTTATTACTCGTTTCTTAGTGTCCTACCTAGGTGATTTCGATAGCACAATCTGACGCCAAAAATCAGACCTGAGGCGTGGGCCCCACGAGGAGGCTTCCGGACGTAAGCTGCGTTTTTTACAACTTATGCTTCATATTTTCGTTCAGGAGAAATGAATAGCCTACAGCTCGTGGTTATCTACAATGAACGCAATGGTACGATCTGCGGGATGTGTTTCGAGGTCAAGGTGTGGGCCCCACATGGCTTTGTTTGAATGATGCAGGGATATGCAACTTCTGCATCCAGAGACCATTTTATGAGCCGTTAGCGGCGTTGTGATCTAGGAATCGAGATGATGTTGACTAGGGTGGTTTCAGGCATTGGAGAGGGAGTTGAGGCATGGGCCCCATGGGCCGTCTTTTACGCTATGTGTTGTGTACTGTGACTTTTTCATCAGACACCCATTATGGGGTATGAATAGTCGATTTTGCATGTTTTTTCGATAGCATTGTGATGGCGCAGTTCTCCCGAACTTTTTCAAGACTGATGTGTGGTCCCCACAATACGTCGAATGGGCGTAAAGCGGTGTTGAATAAATTTTCCATCAGGAGCCCGTTTTCAGTGTGTCTGTAGTCTATCTCGCATGTTTTTACATGAGGATTACAATGGAGTGATCTATTTGGGTCTGCAAAGCCTCTTTCTAGATCTCATTAAATGTGGACACATGAAAGGTCGTTTTTTGGAGGTTCCCTTGACTAACTCTGACCCAACGCATAGTTGCGATACTATCGACTCTGAGAGATGGTTCGACCAGTGTGGAGTTATCAGACTAGTTCAGGGTTTAACCTCATGTGGGGTTGGGTAGTGGGTTACCCAACAACATATTAGGGATTACCCTCTTGTGAGACTGGCCAGTGGGTTACATGATGACCTTAGGGTTTACCCTCTAGTGGGGCAGGGCAGTGGGTTACCCATTCTCTTTAGGGATTACCCTCTAACAGGGATAGGTAGTGGGTTACCCCACGAACTCATGTGGTTTACCCTCCAACAGGGCTGATAAATGGGTAAGCCAATGACCTTTTGGGGTTTACCCTCCATCAGGGCAGGGCAGTGGGTTACCCGATGATCTATTGGGGTTTACCCTCCAACAGGACTGGGCAGTGGGTTACCTGACGTCTTCTTTCAGACTCATCCCTTTCTATGAGGCTAGTGAGTGACTTTTCTATGTGGATACTAGAGCGGGACCCTTGGTTGTATTGTTTAGAGATGAGGCCGCTTGACGTGCATGATTTTTGGGAATTAGTTATGGCTACCCTTAGAACTGTTGGTGACTTTTCTTGGGCTGAGCTTGGAGACAGAGACCCCCTTACAAACTCGTTCAGGTTTCTTATTGAGCATGTATATACACCATACCTTTTTCCCAATCAATGGGTTCAGTTACTCTCTTTTTAGGAGGGGTGAAAACGCAAGGGTTATTCCATGTACATTCCGTGTCTATCTCCTCTTGTTTGGACGAAAATGATTCCTTTCTCTTTTCGGGTTGAGCTATACTCTCTCTTTTGTTCTCTTACACTATTATTGTTCTGTCTACTGCTCATCGTTTTAGTATCTCCTTTTTTTCTCCCTCAAGCTTTCTGGGCATCATAATAAGTATCTTTAGACTCACCCCTTCTTTGGCTTTTCCCGCACTTGGTGTGCCCTTGCAGATGACAGACAGGTCGATCGAGACTATGGAGGAGCGCATAGGACACATGAGTTTAGGTAGAGTTCAGTGGTCGTATATGGTCTTCCGGGTGATAGACTCACCAGCTGTTTACTTTCGATTACCTGTTACCGGGTTGTGTAACCTTTCTAGTTGGGCGCATCTTTTTCTCCTTTTTCTGTTTAGTTTATGTGTCAGTATACTTTTTAGCACATTACTTGTACTGGTTAGTGGTCAATGCATGTATGATGGTTTCCTTTTGTAGATGTGTTGTATCTTTCTTTATTCTCTCTTCACTTTTGCATTGAGTTATCTATGTGTGTATATAAAATTTCATATTCAAAGGCCTCCTCTAGTTTGTTGTGCCTTTGACGCTAGTCGCCAGCCCCTGGCTTATATAGGCGAGCATGGGGTAGATGCGTCCCGAGCCCCGGTACGGGTCGAGCCGTGACAGTCTCATCATATGTACACAAAATATACCTTAAGGGGGTCATATAGATACATTTTCCAAAATATGTAATGGAATTTGGATTCATAATACAAAAGAATTTTTGAATGTAATTTAGGGGAGTGAAATTCCTTTCTAAATTTTGGCATGGGAATGGATGTACATGGGAGAAATTAATGAGTGATAAAATATGTATCTCATCATTCATACATTCAAGGGAAGTATTAGGGATGTTAGAAAACATTCCCACATATTTAAAATTGAAAATAAATGGGCATAGAAATATTAAGAAACCTGGATAAAATAATAAATGATGGAATCTCTTACATGGAAATGTGATACCAAAGGCTTGGAAGTGGATTGAGAGATGATTATTGAGATATTGGGTCATCTTTGTAGGATTCTAGAGATATGAGGGATTGGATTGGTTGAGCACGAAAGGATTTTATTGAAGAGGAAGTGGGTGCTTGGGTGGGTTTATATTGGAATGTAGAGGGAATTCATTATTTTTTAGGTTTGGGACACCACATATTAAACTAATAATAAACACAAACCATCAAATCGGATTTCCCATTTTTTCCAATGTATAGAAGAAAACTATATTTTATATAGATAATGGACTAACATCTTAAAATAATATGGTTTAGGTTTTGGACGTCAGTCACACTCCCAAGGAAATCAATTTATAATGCTAAAATGTTGTATTTTTCTTGGACGGTCCACAAAGGCTTTGTAAAAAAATCCACAAACCTAAAATTAAATTATTATAATGTTAAAACATATATTGGTATAAATTCATGTTTATAGTGTTTTATTACATCACTATTGTGTCATTATGATGTCATAAAACACATTATATATTTAATCGGTATTTAATTTTTACCAAAAATTTTGACTGTCCCATTAAATTAAGAAAAATATTCCGTCTAATAATTTTGACATTTTGATACCAAAAATAATTTTAATTTTAACCAAATAATTTTCTAAATAAGTGAATTTACACTTTTAATATAAAAACAACATTCATCGTAAATTCATGGGGTTCGAAAAAAACTATTTTCAAATCATAATATTTATTAAAATTATATTAATAAAAATTAAATGATTATTTATACAAAATAAAACATAATTTAATAATAATAATATTTTAATAAAATATTATTCAATTTAAATATCACTTAATTTATTAAAATATATTCCTTAGTGGAATATTATCTAAAAATAATATTTCTACTTTAAAAACTATTTACAAAGTAACAATAATAATATAAATGTATATTCACTGTTATATACAAAAATATTGCACATGATAATAGTGATAAGGTCTTGTTACATAACCCATTATAACACCCACATAATACAGAAGGGTATAGTGTGAAATGCTGATAGACTGTTGGGGTGGCTCAGATAACATCGCTAAGGTGGTGACCTCTATCAACTTCCACTTCTCCCGTAGGTGGTTCCTCTCAAGATTAATATGTTGAATATCTGCATGGGATTTTCAAAAGAGATTCCCAATGAGGCCACATCCTTTACTAGATCCGACAAATGGGCTTCGTACGGGGATACTCTACTTGATGAGGCCATCACTTCCTTTGCCTGAGTAAATTGGATTCGTTAAAGTCCTATATTTATTGAAAAAATGGGATCACTTTTCGATGTCTATAATAGAAATGGTAATGATTATTAACATGATTTTTAAATAAAAAAAACCAAGGTAGTGCATAATTTATATAACCATTTTCCATAATAATACATTTAAATAGATCAAGAGGAATTTTAATTTATAAATGTTTGGGTCGTTACAATATTCGCACTTTAAGAAACTTCTCCCTTGAAATTTACTTTTCCTGCACTAAAACATATCTGGGTAACTCTCCTTTGTCACATCCTCTAGTTCCCACATTGCCTCTTCAATCATGTCGTTTCTCTATAACAATATGATGAGGGGAATTATCTTATTTCGAAGAATATTTTCCCTACGATCTATGATCTTCACTGGCTACTCCTTATAAGAAATATCAACATATAACTATACTACCACTGAAGAGAGTACATGTGAAGGGTCTAAAATTTAATTACATAATTTGAATACATGAAATAAATCATGTACTTTGGCCATGGTGGGTGGAACTGCTAGTCGATAGGCCACAACCTCAACACGATCAGGAATTTTGAAGGGGTCAATGTACCTGAGACATAAAATCCCTTTCTTTGAAAAAATAATGACCTTTTCCCATGAATATATGTGTAGAAATACTAGTCCCCAAAATTTTAACTCATAGTATCATCAATGGTTATATTCATAACTCTTTAGTCGACTTTGGGTTGCCTTGATATGCTGCTAAATGGTTTTCACCATCTTCACCATTTGTTATACCATTTAAATTCCTAGCAGCTTACGCTAACTGACATCACCCCAGCACACCAGTGTTATGAACCTTTTCCAATAATGGTCTACATATGGTTCCATTCAGGTCGTCGGTTGGAAACTGTTATTGTAGGATAATTCAACCAGTGAAAGATGTTGGTCCCATCCTCCTTAAATGTCCATTGAACATGATCATAATATATTATCCAGTGTCTGAATAGTTTTCTTAGATATCCCAATAGTATGAAGATTATAGGCCTTATTGAAGTCCAGTTTAGTGCTTATTTCTTGTTGGAGACTTTTCCAAATCTTCCAGGTGAATCTTGTATCATGATCAGATTAAAATAGGTATTGGTACTCCATGAAACCATACCACTTGATTAAATTAAATCTGTGTAACTTAATAAATTGAGAAGTCCTATTGAATCATGATAAAGTGAGATTCCATTGTAAAATGATCCACATTGACCCATATTACATTGTTTCCTTTGGATGTCCTTGGATTTCTAGTGAAAAATTCCATGGTAATGTTGTCCAACATTCTTGTTGGTATGGGTAGGTGATGCATCAACCCCTTAGAATATTGCCTCTCATCCTTCACTTGATAACATAATGGGAACATTTATATATATTCAGAAATCTACTTATTAATATTTTCCCACAAAAAGTTTCATCAGAAATATCAATACATCTTTGTGCTCCCCATGTGAATAGAGAAGGTTGATCTATGCACGTCATTTGGAAGCTCTATATTTTTTTTCTGGATCAGATATTACACATAATCCTTACCCAAATATCACAATTCCATCCATATCATCCACAATCTCTAAGGACTTTCGATTTTTTATAACTTCCATCCTTTTCATAATTTCCAAATTCATTATTTGAGAATCCTTTATTTTCTCTATGAGGGATGGTTGAGAAATAATTTGAGAAAGGATTGATGATGTTCCTCCCTTAATGATCCCCATTTCCATCCTAAGAAAATATAAGAATATTGGTTCCTTTTCAATTATCAAATTTGGTAAAGATGTCAGATCCTTTCTACTTAGAGAATATGCTACCTTGTTTGTCTTATCGGGATGGTAGTGGATTGAGAAGACATAATACTTAATGAGTTCTACGTATCTTCATCAGTGAAAATTAAGCACTTTTAGTGTGAATATATCTTTGATGCTCTTGTGGTCCTTATATATCTCACAATTATCGCCATATAGATAACACTACATGTTTTTCAATGTAATGATCACAGATTCCAAATCCAGATGATCTGTGGGATAGTTTTTCTCATGGATATTCAACTTCCATGAGGCATAGGCTATCACTTTGTCATTCAACCTCAACACACTAACCAGACCCTTCTTCGAAGCATCACTAAATACCACAAATATTTCACCACTTGTGGGTAATGTGAGCACGGGAACAATAATAAGACCACATTTTACCTCCTTGAATCTCTTTTCACATTCATCGCTCCTAGTAAACATTAATCCCTTTCTTGTTATCTTTGTAAGAGGTATGGACAATCGTGAGTAAATTCTCACAAATCGGTGATAATATCCAGATAACCCCATGTAGCTATGGATATCCATTACCGATAATGGCCTCAACCATCCTTCAATTGCAATTATCTTGGAGGGATCCATAGATATCCCATTTCATGGGTTTTTATGACCCAAGAATGAGACCTCATTCAACTAGATCTCATAGTTTTTGGCCTTGACCATCACCCATCCTACATGACATTGAATCATTTCATCCATACCATATGTTGTTAAAAAATATGGACTATTCATGTCATATGACCCTAAACTATGGAACCATTGTCTTGGTCGCATGCTGAAAAATAGCACAACATTGTGTTGTTCTAACATAAGGGGGAATCACCATTAGAGCTAGTTATCAACTATGCAATTTGTCTATTCTAACACATTGCTTGATTCCTATAGTGATACTTTCACTTTTCATCAGGGATAGTCTCTCAAAATAAAAACTATCACCAATTGAAAAATAAAAAACATTGTATATCAAATGCATCTTTTCCTAAATACCTGGGCCAATGCTGCATGTTTGAACCATCCAATAACTACACACGTCATGATTCCCATCCTTATGGGATACATAGTAATTCCTCGATCATAGAGCATGTGTCTAGCTACAACATTATTTTCCCTTTCCATATCGGATCATCTGGATTCTTACAACATCACATCAAACAACATGGGATTCAAGAACTACATTTGGCGTGATTTCCTCCCTTTTAGGATAAGTAGTGACACCAAGACATCATATCACTAGATCCAACCAAAGGATTTTAAACTCCCTATTTTTTTATTTTGGTTTAGTTTCTACTCTGGGAGATTGTGGTGTGTTTTGTACATTTTTTTCTCCATTCATGTCGAGCTATATACCACACAAAACTTTTCTTCTTCGGGTTGTGCATTTGATAGTTGTACGATAATAAATCGCATCACATATCCATCCCCATCGCTTGATGTTAAAATTCATCAAAGTGAATAAGTTTTTATTTATTGATTAACATCATTAGGGTATATATAGGAATAACCGAGCATTTTTCATCAGGACTTACACCAGTTTCACTTGCCTTCCTGGAACATTGGATATAATTTTGGACCGAACTATATGACCATATACTTGGAGACCCTAGTCTGTGTATCATGCCTTTAAATTGTCATCTAGGGTCCAACCAGTATTATTATAAACTATGTGTTGTGTCCTAGTCCTATGACATTAAACTATCTCATGCATCTTTGTCCATACCATATGATGATAAAATATGTTCATACCATCATCCTTTTCATGACACAAAATTACAATCAATTCTAGGTCCTCACTTGAGTGGTTCTTCCTAGAATTAATTTTGATATTGATTTAGATCAATACACTCACCCCATGTGATTTCATTGTGGTTTTTTAATTTCAAATCTGTTGGAATCCATTTGAATATACATTTACTCCATATCCATGCTTGGAGTGCCCTTTTTTGGATCCTCACCACCTTTCATGTTAGAATAATCCCCATAATGGCCTTTCCCAATCCATTTTGGCCTCAAATACTATCATAGTTCATCATTCTAGAAGACATATGATTATGTTTTTAGTTAGGCCCTGTGTTTTTGAACATGAACTGTTGTTTTCCATTATTTGTTTGACCATACTTTATGATAATGAGATATGGATACTGTATTTCAAATACAATCAAAATTTATCCTCTATATTCATGTCACAATCATTTTGTTCTCAATTTTTTGTTTTTTGATTCACTATTCTCATTCCCCTTTGTTCGGATGGGTTCTAACACCCCTATTATTATACTGCTTGTGAACAAGAACATTTTGAGAAAGTAATGTTGGATAATCTAAGGACATTATTCTATAGTCATAGCCCATGTTTTAGACTGAATGTTCTAGGTGTTCTGTCAGAACCAAAATGTTTGACAATTGGCTGATGATCTCATATCAAAAGTGAGAAATTACGTGGTCATCCATTGTTTCTCACACTCAGAATGACCCACATGATATAAGGGATTGATCATTAGTTGTCTCACAGATACGATAGAGATTCAATAATCATATAACATAGGAATATTTATATTCATGTATTCTAAATTAACAAATAAGCATGAAAATATGTTTGTGAGTTTGGAAAACATTGTCCCTATGGAATGGCCCCTCTGATGGAGCATCTCAGCCCTTCCACTCTATGGTGTGTGGAATCCATGTTTTTTAACTATCTCCTAAGGTCCCTTAATCACACATTGGATGTGGGGAAAAGTTCATTATCCATAATCCATACCCAGTCATGCTCATCTTGGATTTCATCCACTTCATGAAATTATCACCCCAACTACTCTTCAAATCTCCTACAACTGGACCTGTAGTCATGATATGAGTTAGTATTGGAATCTGGTGAAATAAGGGAATTTGTTCACCTATTTTCTAACACTAGATCTCAGGTATAGGTTCCTGAAATTTTCGAATGTTGACATACTTACTGCGCTTTTAGGAAACAATGAATCTATTGTATCTCTCCAATGACTTCTCAGCAAGGTAATCACAAATGAGCATATGTGGACCTCGTGCATCTACCCACCAATATCATAGGTCACATAGTTGATGCCAGAGTTCTCTAATCTAGTTAATCTAGTATGAATGAGGGATGCTATCAATAATTTTCTTGATTAGCTTCAATGACTAGAAATGGATAGCATAACTATCCTCCACAACATAATGGGATTAATAAAACTACATTGGGTCACTGTGTTCGTATTCTATGAATGAATTTATGAGTTCAGTATTTGGATCCTCTGGAATTTAATTAGATGAGCTTGGTACTAGGTTGTGTTGTTGATCTACATCATTGTGTCCCACCTTGGTATGTTTAGGGTCCACCCCTCCAGTGGTTCTACTCGTAGCTGCAATTTCAATTTGTTAACCAGTTCAGATTCCCAATACAATTTCAATGGGTATTTCCGTTAGGAATGGAGCTTTGGGACCTCCATATATCATCACTAATAGTAAACCCATGGATTGAAGGACTATTCTACCAATAACAATGTACGTTATCATAGTTGGGTGGAAATTGGTTATGAAAATTTAGGGAAGATGATATACAAAGATCCCGTAGTTGATCACTCCCTCGAGTTGCCACTATAGAGTTCCTATGACGTGACCCCCCATATATGGTTGTGAGTTACAATAATCTAAAAGGTCCACCACTATTTTCACATCCTTGATGGACCTTGTGATCATCAGTTTTTCAAACATTGTCCCTAGAGCTTGTCCTTATACATCTGTTGTCATGCATGAAGGGGTGTCTTGATTGAGGATATCATGTATAGAATAAAATTTTTATTGAGAAAACTACATGACATGAGTAAGGTAATAGATCAAAGGAATCAATTAGAGCTTACATCAAGGGACTAAGAGAATTATCCAAGCTTTGAGGCTGAAACCTCAACTTCTTACCTTGGGAAGTCTCTATCAGTATGTTCTACACATGGATCCTTTGATCTCTGAGGTAGAGGGAAGTACACCAACAACTCAGTAACAGACAGTTGTAGTAGAGACTTTTGATTAATATGTACATTAAAAAAATCTATCATTTGACACAACGTTCCCTGAGAGTTTAATAAATCTTTTAGATAAGCCCCAGATCACATCCTCACCTATCTTAGAAACCAAAAATCTGGTCATAACATGACCAATGTTGTAATGTTCTATTCCCACACGATTAAGATGGACCCCAATTTCAAAAATAGTAAGGAATTTCTTGTCCATCAACCAAGAAAATCAAGACTCTAGGTACAAAATATCTTTGGGGTTATCCACACATCGCAATCCCTTCGCTGGATATAGGATATATATTTTTTGTAACCCTCTAGATTGCCACTCTTCAAAAATATTTTGCCCATTTTAAGCCACTGGATTAGATGTAACCTCTCCTATTTCATTTCTGATAGGTGTTGGCCTCACAATTATTAGACATTCAATTGCTATAGTTCTGTCACTATGATTTTCATCAGCCATACCATCGTGATGTCCTCTTTGCATTTACTAAAACCAACCTCATGGTTTATTTGTCACCTTTTCATCAACTCAGGTAGTCTGTGTCTTCCATATCTCTCTATGTTTGGCTGCCTCCCAACATTTTTGCATACTCCTCAACTACCCCGTATGAGGTTGTAGGTAGAGGCATGTCATTCTACATTTTCACATCTCCTCATGTGGACATGAGAAAAAGTGGCTTCATCACTCATGGTTTATCCTCATGGTGTACCCCCTTGTAATATTTCGTTGTTTACCTCTATATGAACCATAATTACATCAATAAACATTACGGTGTATATAGCTCAGAGATAGGCATCAAATCTTCCCACACCACTAGAACCCACATTTAATGGCCAAAAGATACAACTGATTCTCTTCAATTTCCCTTACATAATCAAAAAATACTCTATTTTGAAACAGTAATAGGGGAAAATTGAATTCTTCCACCCTCCAGATTTTAATCAACATCGCAGGTAACTCACCATGATCAGAAATATTCCCACTATGTTTAGAATGGAATGTCGAAAATCTGCCTGAGTAACAAAAATGGGGTTCACATATTCATATGCCCAAATGTGATCTTGTATATATTCATACTATATATGGAGTTCCACACATACACATTGTAGCTTCTTCACCGAAATGATCTGATGAGGAACCTTGTACAACTTTTCCAATGCTGGGACCCCATGTTTAACACACTTCCCCATCCCTATCACGGCCTCCATAATATATTTTCTCTATATCACACCCATTTATTCTTCCTAGATTGAAATTTTCCACCCAAAAATTAGTTTAGAGATGGACGTAACCAACCTAACCACCAGTTTATGCTCAGTGATAAGGTTTTACCACCATATATTTCATTGTATTTCTTTTAATGTTATCTAGTAATAACAATCCATACCTCTATGATCTCCCCTTGAATAGGTATGTGCCTCATTGTTAGTTTCATGGGTATTTATTCTCACTTACAACATGCTTCGATGGGAAATTCAGGAAATGTAAGATCCACTCCAAGAAGTGGATGTCCCTAATTGATTGTTTATCTTCACCCGAAACCATTTCCATTGGTGTCTTTACTAGCCATGGAATCTAATCCTGATTTTCCCATGTATTATACACAGGGAGGAACTCATTTTACATTTCCCCTAGAATTGTAATCCCTAAAATATGGTGGAGGTGACAGTGGCTGATTCCATCACCCCATGGTGAAATTGAATGTTTTGGTCATTGATGACAACCTACTCAATTGTTCCAAAATTATTGGTTTCGTTTGGTATATGTGGATTTGAGAAAACCAAGTACCCTTATACAGACCAACCAGCCTCATCTCGACTATAAATTCATCACATGAAATCCAATATCAGTATCTCCATGCCCATTACTCTATGAAATTGCCACCTTGTCATATGTCCCAATTGGTAGTCCTCCCTTTCCCCAAGTTCCTTAACACTACCTTGATAATGGTGTGATATTTTGGTGGTGAATCATCAGGTTCTAATGAATTATCATTGACATCATTGACTTGTTTGTAAAGGTAGTTAATGATGATAGATATATGGTCCTTCCAGGTATGGCCATCTGCAATTATGAACAAATGATATTGACATGTCGTTCCCCGGAACCAGTAAGTTGGTCCAACCCTAATTATGTCAAGGATACAAATATTTCCCGGTATACTAATGATGTAAAATGATAATCTCTTTCATAGGGGGTAATACTTTTGACCTTATATCAAATTCTATACCAATGACTCGTGATTATAATGACTCCCCAAACATTCTTTGAGTAGGGAATTATTCATCATGTTATCCCTTCAAGCAGCATCTGGGAGGACCTCCCAAGAAACATTGTGATGATCCATTTGTTCCATGATATGGTTTTTCCCCTATTGGTAAAGTCCATTTTTGAAGCACTTTTAAATACCACACATTCATGGAGCCTCGATGGACTCGACATTCTTCGCAGAGAAACAATGGATTGTAGTTCAGTAGTTCACTATGTAGCATTCACGGAGTGGAGATCCGAAGAACCTTGTTCGAAATATACGTTCACAGTGGAGCTGGAGCTTTGCAATTTGGGATCTCAAGCATCAGTTAGTAGAGAAAAAATGCAGAAAAATGGGGACCTTGGGCACCAAATTTACATGAAGTTGCCTTGTGAGATTTATGGTGCCTTTGGTAGCAATGAGCTTTGTGTCGATCTCTCCCCACACTCTGCACACCCTCATCATGAGACAGCTTCACAATCTAAAGGTTTTTGACATTCTAGCCTTATAATCTGACCCTCTTTGTCTTAGACTCACATTTTAAGGATATGGGGATTTATTGGTGATGAAATTGTTTTCCAATTTGGATTGAGGTCACCCAAAACTGTTTAAGAAAACATTAAACCTGGGCAAGCCAAAAATTCACCAAACGACATTCTTCATGAACCTCCATCGCAAAGTCCCTCACCTCAGCAAGTGGGATGAGAACCACAACCACTGCATAGTAGTGATGAATCCTATATGAGTTCTATTAGAACTGCATCCACTTAAAATTAGTTATGGAATGATCTGTGTGTCTAACATCCCAACCACTGACTGTGAAGCACCCTTTTCTTCGTGGTACACCTTCCTTGCATCGTGAAACCTAGTGCTTATAAATATAATTCTCAAAACCATACCAAAAGACCGATACCTTGACCTATAACCTTTCGTTCTCTCATATTGTGAGGCTCTACTTTCTCCATAAACTAGCAAAAAAAGAATCAACCATGGTATTTGAACATTGAGAACATCCTTTCTCTTCATTCCTTTTTCTCTATGATTTGTGTGGGGGTTCCTTATCTAATCACCATAGCCCTCATGAAGGTAGAAGTCCCTTTACGGTACTTAGGAATTTTTGGATCACTACTCATTCGTGAATCACCATCCAAGGACATGTAAAATCCATCCCTTGTAAAGGAAACCGTGATTCGTGATGTTACTCCCTATGTGAAAACCCATTTCACCGTGAATCATCATGTGTCTTCCTTCATGAAGCTCCCCCTCTTCACGATGAACGAGAGCTTCAAAAATCCCATTTTTTAGGTCCATCTTCTTCCTAGATCCCTCTCCGTTATGACCCTATAGGATCATACAAAATGATTTCATGGTCCCAGAATGTGGTGATTCTTATTGCATCATTCTACCTAATGTTTCATCTCATAGGTTTGATAACGTCAATTTCTTCAACTCAAATCCATGATAATGTTATCCAATCATTTGACCACTCCTCCACCTCACCCCCACCAAGCATTTCTTGTTCATTACCTTCCCCATGAAATGGTTTTACAATTTATTTATGTCTAGGGGATGAGTAGTGAGTCCTTATCATCCAATATTCATGACGTTAAACTTCCATGAAACATCATCCCCAATCGACGATGTTAAATTGTAAGTTTCGACATGTGTGAAGATTTTTGGGGGACATGGAGGGGATTAAGTATTTTCAATCTCCATCCCTTCCTGTCTCAATGGGATCTGTTACCATGTGCACATTGGGAAATAATAATGTATGCCCAAAACCATTCCCTCAGGCTTCCATCCAAAAGTAAGTCCCAATATCGACCTCTTTGGTACTCTAACCATGGTTAATCCCAACATCATCCCTCCTGGACACACCTATAATGACACGATCATTGGGTCTGTTGGTACCTCTTGATTTTCACAAAAATAATGACTCACATGGGCATAGAGTAAGTAGAGACCAAAAAATTATCTTCGGTCCACTAACCATGTGTAATAACCAATATCTCTTTGGAACACTATCCATGCGTAGGCCTACGAATCTATTTGGGATGCTAACTTGACATAAGCCCCATGCCCCTTGCCCTGCATGATATTAAAATGTATGCACCACTGAACTATGTAGAATTTGATCCATTTCATGTATGCTGAAATCCTCTATAATGTTGAAGCCCCAAACACCCCATAATCTTTTGATTCCATGAATTTCATTTCTATTCCCCTATGTCCCATTTGACGTTAAAATGTATGACACCATACCAAACAACATGGGATTTGATCCATTTTTTGATTGTAGGATGCCTCCATGAGGTTCAATCCCACCAAATAGTATGTTCTAGGGATTCAACCTAAAGATGTACCCGCTAATGTGACACATTATTTTTTTGGAACACATCTCCTGAATCCATCCTCTGATTTGTTCTGATCCACTTGGGATGTTATCCATTTATATGCCCTGAACTCCATCTAAACTATTCCAACCCATAGTGTCCGTCTTGCGATGGACCAGTAACCACACATAAGCTCTAGCATGTATTCAAGTCACTATCCTTTAGGATTACCCATCTTCTATGTCCGATTCGTGAACTATATAGGCATTTATCCCTTTCAGGAATGTAGGAAGCCACATCGAATGTCCAATCCCATCATCCATTCCCAACCTAGTCTCCCCCTCGAGCCTTTATTCCCCAGGAAGATCATTCCCCAATAATAGTGGTTCCACTTCCCTCAGGTCCCAATCCATGTACTCTATTCACATGAGCCACATCCTCAGGTGTCTCATTATCCATCCAAAATATGTGGACATCGATTCACAGACACTAGGTTATATAGGAATCCTCCTTGAGGTACTAGCCCAACAACATCACATTCTTGTTGGTTCCAAACCATCCTTTCTCATCCTTAAACACCACCTCCATTATCCATCCTAATTCTTACTGAGGCTACAATGTATTGATGAGGTCATGTCATCCACTTCCCTATTTCTTTTTGCAGCACCTGATCAACTATAAATATGTATGCCCCAAATAAACCTTTTAAAATACATTGGATTTGATCCCAATATACTAAAATGGGTACATAAGAAGCATCATTAAGGTTCAATTCCATTCAATGGTAACCTTGGTGTCCCCTTTGTTGGATCCACCATTCACTGATCCTCTCTTTTGGTGTTTTGATCATCCTTCACAGTGTGAAATTGACTCTTTTGGACATTCTATTCGAATTCCATCTTCATTTGTTGTTATGATGCATCCATATGGTAAAACTACTAGGTGATCCCTCTCAGGGACATACAAATCTGATCCACTATTTTTAGTATTCTGATTAGTCTGATCCATCTCCTCAAGATATTTAACTTGCAGATTACCCCATGTTAGTCATGGATATCCAATGAAATCCTTGGAGACATATATATAAAATATGATTATCCAGTTTCACGTTGGGATTCATATGACTTCCATACCCTCGAGAAGACATTTAGTAAGGGTAAATTCAGGTATACCAAGGTCCTATGTCTAGACATACCAGCGATGGCTAACGTAACTACTTCCCAGAATGAAGGATGCTGCCTTAAAATGAAACTTTGTAATGCCCAGACAGATGAAACATAATTAATCGAAATCAATGATGAAATGGATTTGGAGAAGTATCTCGAACACCATCATATTCTATGAGTGAGACCCAAGCTAGGTGAATAATTTAAATTTGGAATCCATGGAATGAGATACTATTATCCAATCATCCCATTATGATCAAGGTGAAAACATCACCAAAGAATTGATGACTGACACCCAACATTGGAAAGTGGGAATGTGGGGAAACCAATGTGTGTCGCCCCAGACAGGAACGTCACCCAGTGTAAAGAATCAAATATACATGTTAAAGGGACCATATATGGAATAACACCACCACATGGATAAAGGATTCACCTTGTGTAGAACATTTTTTTCTAAATAAATAATATTAAACTGATTATTTATTACAAGGGATTGAATTTCATTCAATCACTGACATTAGATACAAAAAAATTGAATGGTATATATATTGTTTTGATGATGGATCCAGAAACACCCAACGACTATCAAATCCATGAAGACTCTTGGACCAACTCTCTCATGGTAGGAATTTTTTAGGGAATAGGACCAACAACACTTAAGAAATGGCATTGGTTAGATGATGGGAATTCCGAATCAAAAAAGCATTTTGGGGGAATTTTTTTCTATTTTGGAGTCTCTTATAGATTTATATAAGTTCATGAATCCTTGGTTCATTCCAAAATGTGTATAATATGGATTACCCTAAGGTAATTAGAGATCATCAATACGTTCATGGGTTTGGAATCTTCTATATATATCTATGGTTCTACACATATATGGATATATATATATATAATTTTCTTTATAAATGGAACCATTTTTATGAATGTATGGGATATTATGTGAACATTTATCATGATGACACTAGTGTTAAGACACATGATGAGTCTCTCTAATGTTTACCACTGTCCAGGGTGAGGGGACTTTATTTGAGGCTGGGATCGAACCCAATATATGGGCATCTAACATATCTTCATGAGAGGAATCAAAAACCATGTAGTGAGGTGTAACATATTAAGGAATATGACCTTTTAAGGTCATATTACTATGGAAAAATCAAGTAGTTTAATGTCATGCGATATGGATATCCATAAAAATAGTGCTTGTTTTATGATTGTGTGGGACAAAAGATGAGGTAGCCTAAGAGGTCCATAAGAGATATGACCTCTTTGGTGGATATGTACCAAATGATAATGTGTCTTGGCGAACATTAGGGTTGATTTGGGAGATGGGTTTGGGACTCAGGGAGGCTTCCTATGTATCTATGTTTTCTGGGAATCGATGGTCACACAGTTTGATTAAGGTTGGGGCTTATGCAAGGGAGTTGAGCATTTAAGGGGATATTATTGTGTAATATGTATGGGACTGGCCCATCTAATTTTTTCTCATGGAAATATAAATATTTGATATTTGAGGAATTTTTTCGAATCTTATGCATTGATGCGGAACATTTGGGTTTAAATATGATTGGGGCATACGCATTGAAGTGGACCATCTAGATTGAAGTTGGTGATTGCATCTATGAATAATTCCCATGGATTCGGGTATGGGTGGGATATATAATAAATGGGAGGACCATTTTAAATTTTGTACCATATGGAGTTCATGATCTATACGAACCTCTAAACAAAGGTTATTTGTGCTTGATGTGAGAATCAAGAGGAAGTAGTAGATCTGAGAATCACCTGATTCCACCATATCCAATAGTGGATGAGGTTTTAAATCAAAAATGGTGAGGGGGAGGTAATTGGGTGTGCATATTTCATATTTTATTTTGTTAAATTATATTTTTACATATGGTGATCTGATCGGCTATGGATCGGGGTAAGGCGAATTGGAGAAAAAGCTCATCCCTCCTCAAGAAAGGTTTGATGATTACTATTGGAGGGATTCACTAACATTATTTTGGGGGAGGTTCTCATTATCAATTGATGGGAATGGAATGTGGGATTTTTTCCCTCAATACTATGAATAGGGATGTTCTTGTGAGTACCCCAATGTTCGAATCCACATTACCATGGAAATTTAGATCTAAAGACATTATGAGGGCATGCCTTGTTGCATATGTCACAAATGTGATTCCTCTTACCATGGTTATGTATACCCAAAATGAAACATTTATGTGCCCAATGAGCAGACCATTCATGTTAGGAGGCTTTGGAAGAGGCCCCGTCCTAACATCACTAGACTAGTTCATGGATGGGAAGATACGGGGTATACTTATATGAAGGAATCTGTTGAATGAAGGTGGAGAGTGGAACAACCTAGGATTCCCCATTATGTGTAGAAGTTTCTTGTGATAGATATGGTTCCTTATACATAGAATATTGTTTCATGGGTGTGGGTACAATCAGTGTATCATTGTGCTACCTAGACCTGGGTTCGTCCCATGTAGCGCATTTCTATGTGGTTCTAGGTTCTGTCCATCGAAAATGATTCTTCCCAGGGCCATGTTCCTCCATTATATCATTTTTTACATGGGGTAGGGATTCATATGCATAACATTTTTCTATGCAGGATTGTTGTCCATAAAGTATTCATAACATTTATACCTTACGGAATGGTGTCCAATTTTTTTTGATTTCACAGATGGATATATGGTTTATTATTTCCTATATAATGATATGTGGAGGATTTTTACCAACTGGGAATTTAAATATTTCTCTCAATTCATATCAAGGGATCCAAATTTTTCACAAACTCATTTCTCATATCCTTTGCTATGTTATATTTAGTCAATCTCAAGAAAATTTTATAAACGAGAGAAGGGAACATATACTGGACTATCCATTCATCCATGGAAGGCCACATAGCTTCTTTTGTAGGAGACTAAGGAGAATTCCCCAACCCTAAAATGAGTTAGTCATGGGGATGATTTGTTCATGATGGGGGTTATTGTTTTTAGGGGAAACAATTATCGCTCTAATTTAAAAATGACTTTTCTTCATTCACATGCACAAATGGTACCACCCCACCATGAAAACTATTTAGTTGTTATAATTCCAATTCATCCATATTTGGCCCTCATGATTATATTGTGGGACTCCAATTAGAATTCCCCAACTCCCGAATGACTTACTCAGTGGGGATCAGTTGTTCGTTAAGGTGGATATCATCTTTTGGAGAATAAATCACCACCCTTACCCAAAAATTACTTTTATTCATTCACGGGAACTGGCAGTACTGACCCATCATGGAAACTATTATGTTTATGGAGATGATCACTAGTATGGGCATAAATCACTTCTATACCCCATAAAAAATGGTGTTTTCATTCGCAGGTTATGTAGGAACCACTTTATTCTGAGAAATACTTAGATCATATATCACTTTGACAAAATGGTGAAACTCCATGTTGAACAACGGTCCAAGAAGAAATGTGTACTTCACAAAATCAATTCGTCCAATTTGAACCATTTTCCCTCAATCATCTTATCATTTTATTTATACCCTTTTTAATGTTCGACGAAATTATTTTCCTCTCCCATTCATAAATTTCATGACCCAACACATGTATCCTAATTATCATCATTAATAACAATAATATGTTATATTTATTCTTGATTATGAACCATTGTAATTCTCATTATTCCATTATATATATATTAATTCCATGTTATAGATAATTTCTTAATCATTGAAATTCATGATGGGTGCTTTGATGAAATTAGACTCAGATGCTAGAAATGACCTCAATAGATTTAATATAAGAAATGTTGTCATTATTTCCTGAAATCTATAATAATAACCATGAATTAATTATCATTTTTTTATTTCAATTACAATTATAAATAAAACCATTAATTATGGGTACCAAAAATATACTAAATTATAATCATAGATTAATTATGAGATTTATACGCTTGAGTAATGTTCCTATTTAGGAATGATCATTATAAAAAAATGGTAAATGGTATTTTATCATTAAAATTATGAAAATAAAATAATTATATAAGATATTACTAAATTAAATATTTTTATGTCTATCATCCAAATGATGTAGGAATGAAAAGTGAATGGCATCACTTCGTGGAAGTGGTAGTCCACTTGTATGCACGAACGATGTTATCTTTTTTTATATGAATAGAAATGTAAGAAGGTAAATGATATATTATCCTTTCATAAATATAAATTTTTAATTAATTTAATATATTAAAAATAATTTCATTAGTATAATCCATCCATTTGTGGTGGTTTTGGAAAATTAATTATAGTTGTTCACGATCTAGTAGTCCAACATACACACAAATGATGGTATTGTATCTCATTTTTTGGATTAGGAAATGGATATAGGTTATTATATTAAAATAATAACATAATTGATTTAAATATAATTTAATTATAATTTTCTAATTGTTATAGAGTATTTTAAGGATGGGATGAAAAAATAAAATAGAAGCGCTTGATTCAAAATAACAACAAATCCTTGAAAAATCTCTTAATAATAACACCTTAATTCAACAAAGGATGGTGTTATTTCTAACCAATACATTTGTAATGAAAGGATGATTTTTAAAAATGAATTATGAATTTTTTTTTCTGAACCAAATGGATTTTTATGTGTAGGGAAATGATAATAATTGTTGTCCATTTATAAGAAAGGGGAGTGGAATTCGGTGAAATTCTCAAATTATTAAATTAATATAATTAAATATTAAATTAAATATGAATCCATAACAGTGTTTTTCAAAAATATGATGAGTATGGGTCTAAATAATCGCATACATTAATTCTTTGATAGGATTAGGTATCATTTTTACACCATTTATTTTTCATTATTCCTTTATTATCCCCTTTCATTATTACCATGGCGATACATTTATTTATATTTTCATTGTTAATATAATTAACATATACAGAAAACATCACATAAATGGATGATGGGTTATATTTTAAACCATATAAGAATCAATTCAATGAATATAATATTTTTAATAATTTTATATCATTTAATAATAATATGAATTATTATATAAGACAAAAAATTGCAATATTCTGAACTATTAATTAAATTAATTTTAATAATATCAAGAAAACAAATAAATTTAGTCAAAGATATTTTAATATATCTCCAAAATTTAATTTAATTTTAAAATAATCTAGGATCAATATAATTAACAAAAAAATTAATTATTTTTACATATTATTAATATTGATTATTTAATTTTTTAAGTTAATTTAAAATTTACTGCCTCAACATCATGTAAATATTCAAGTTCATTGTTTCATACCAAATTATTAAATTAAATTAACATGGTGTAGAAAAGTATATTATCATAAAAATTAATATTAATAATTAAACATATCCCTTTTCATCCCCTTGTTAATAATAATATTTTTATGAAAATGAAGAGCATCAAATTTTTTACATTTCAAAAAATAAAATATTATAAAAAACATTATCTCATACAAATGAAAAAAATGAAATATAACTTATCATTAAATTATTATCAATAAAATAGATTCATCCAGTAATCCTAGGAATGATTTAGTTTAATCTTATAATCTGTATCATTTTATTTTTATCATTAATTACCCAATTTAACAGTTAATGTGGTAATATAATTACTATGGTCAGTATATTTTTTTATTTCAAAAATAATGGGGTAAATTTAAAAAAAATCACTGATTCTAAATATTTAATACATTCTTAAAAATTCAAAACATAGAAATAGAATAATTTAGTAAAAACTCCAAAGTAAAAATGTGGTAAAAATGGTTTTTTTTTCAGAAAATGACCTTTTAAAATATATTTTTTTTATTAAATAATCTAGTATAAAAACCATTTAAAAAACAATGATTGTATAATTTGATCTTATATGGAATTATTGAAAAATTAATTCTAATAATAATTAAAATTTTACATTGTTAATACTTTAAAAAACACGGATTTCAAACAAAATATACTTTAAATATTAATTAAAAATCAATATTTTCCTAAAATACTAAAATATTCATTATAAGATATTATTGAAATGATAAATTCAAACATGATATAAATTTTTTCATATAAAAACTCATAATTTTAATTTTTAACCCATTAAATAAGTCTTTATAATAAATGTGTTTAATAAAATTATTTTAATCTACATATTTTAAAATACCAAATATATTAATAATGAATAATAACACCCAATTCAAGAATAATAATATGAAAAAATTTATTTTATCCATACCTAGGTAGATTAATTCTCCCACCATTTGGAAATTGCATCTTTATAATTTTATTCATTTTTAAAACATTTGTGGATATCGTTCCCTCAAAGCATTTCATATTCCAATGTTTCATCTTTAAACATGTGGTTTCTCAATTCAATCATAACCTAATAAATTATAATATTCCAAAAATAAATTCTATATATTGTTAATAATATAAACATTTTATACCTCAAATTGAATTTTATGGTAAAAAAATTATTTTTTTGTAGAAAAACATGAGTTGAATCATGATCATATTTCATTAACATTAAAATATGAAATACATTTTTTAGCAAGGATAAAATCATTGGCATGATCCTTCAATAGGAAACTAATCAAATATTCACCAATATATCATATGATCTATTGAACCATGGAAACAACGTCCCATTTTTAACAAAATGAATAACATATTTCCATGGAGACACATTAAAAAAACATAATCACCTTCCCCAAATGAGTGGTCTTTCATCCTATTATCTACATTACTTTTTTTTCGTTCTCAATGTTATCCTCATTCATTGATAAATTATTTCCACATTATCATCCATTTACTCAATCATTTATCATCCCATGAATATCCATTCTGTTACCCCATCCCAAAAATAAATATTCCAATAACTATTTCAACATAATTAATCAAAAAATTCAATTTTTATAATAGAATAAAAACTATTATTATAAGAAATATCCAACCAATGAATTATCTTGATCCCAACTTCTCGTGTAGTCCATTGAAAAAGAATGAATCTAGTTTTCCATCATATAAATTTTTCATTAAAACTATCAATTATATTGAGGATGTAAAGATTTACTGAAATTTAATTCATTACCCAAAAACTTCTGGTGTCCTTTAAAAAAATTGAAGTGTAACTGTCATGACCTATCCCATGACGGGGCTCAAGAAGCAACTACCCTAGAACATCTTTAATAGTCTAGGGGTTGGTGAAAAGCATTGGAGGCATAAAATACTTGGGGAGGCATTTTCCCCTGAAGATTTATATATGCACACAACCAACACAATGAAAAATTTTAGAGTAAAAGGAAAACAATGAACAATATAGCTATAAATAACTCAAAAGTATTGATCGACCTCTAAATAGTATACCTATAGGTGATTAAATGTAAAATGAAATATAAATGGAAAATAAAACCCCAACTAGAAAAGGATCACAACCCCTCTTGAGGATTAAAAGTAAAATAGTTAATAGAGCCCTGCTCATGGATCTCAAGCATAGACCACCAAACATTGTCAAAGCACCCTCAATCCCTAATAACCTCTGAGTCATGATCATCTTATACATCATATGGAAGGGCACACAATGTGGGGGAAAAGTCCAATATTGGGTGAGTATTAAATACTTATTAGGATGCTCAGATGGTTCATGTGAATAGAAAATGTTGTAATGAAGTGGGGATATGTAGATAGAACAAGGTATAGTAAATGAGAGTACAGGTCAACCCAATAAGAGAGTTAAGTAAAGTCATCCAAAACACAAGGACCTAGGAATGGAGAGAAGATGAACTTATCATCGAGTCTTCGCTACCTATAGAAGGATAGTCGACTAATCCAACCATGAGAAGATAGACATGTAAAGTATGTGGCATTCCCCACAAATATCCACCACTCGTGTAAGGAGCGTAATTAAGACCTATGTAATGGGACCTAAAATCAGATACATATATATGCTCAGTCAAAGAACCCAAAAAAATGATTATAAGGGGATCTTCATCTCAAAATTCGGACTAGTAAAAGCATTGCCAAAAGTTTTATATGTAACCACCAATGATGGCCATCATCCCTCATGTCTTCCCTATACACACAACTAAAAGGGACTCAGTATCCAAACTTTAATAATATCTACATTGGGCGAGTCTATCTTTCCCGCACGGTTTTAGGCCATGTCACAAGGATGCATCTTAGTTGGGAAAGAAAATCTATTACTCAGGAGTCCAATGTAACATCAAAATATGTCTCCCCATTAATTCACAGTTGGAATATGTAAAACAAACAATGAGGACACAAAAAGTTGTGTTTTGGGGGATTCCACCCTAATAATCACCATAGAGGACCCACACTATGATGTGTTAGTTGGATTCCAATCATCATCATCTAAAGACTTCACCCTAGTGAGTAAGGTGGATTCCAATCAGAAGTAGGTGATAGATAACCCACACGCATGTCGATGGGGGATTCCACTATTATTCTCATAGGGGACCCACACCCTAGTGAGTCACAGGGATTCCACTTTCATAGTTGTTATAGAGGACCCATAACCATGTTGATAAGGGATTTGACTATTATTTTTTTAGAGGACCCACACCCTGGTGTGTCTGGGGGATTCCACTCTCACTATTGTTGTAGAGGACTCGCACCCATTAAAATGTAGGGTATAACTCTAATTTTCATAGAGTACCCACACCCTGGTGCTTTAGGGGGATTCAACTCTCACATTAGTCCTCATAGACACACACCCAAGCAGATGGGGGGGTTACACTATTGGTCATTGAGGACCCAATCCCTACCTAGTAGGGGATTCCACATGGATGGTATCAAGGAGCTACGCTGGATTTCCTTACAGGATGGAACCTCTCAAAACAAACTAATCGGCCAGCACCTGATCACTACAGTCATCAGATGTTGACTTATTATGCATCACATTCAGAACATCACACATCATATATCTAAAACCACTACCGATCTAACCATCATGTTCTACATGGAAAAAAATCAGGATAGGATACTCACTTGACAATATTTGATTCCAAAAGAATGATATAAAATAGGTAGAAGATTCATAGTGTGGTACACCGAGCGTGGGGATCCCACATGATGTGTGCTTCACATCATTGCTTGGATGTCTACCCAGACATACTTAGCTACAAAACTGTGAAAATGTACCCCTAGTCTTTCCAACGTACTCCTCGAGTACATGGAACCTCTATCCCCATGATGAGCGCAAGATGCACGTTGGTAGATCTGAAGGGAGAAATAAATTTTCTAAAAACATGCCTCTTTAAACAACCTTGGAAAATCGAATGCATCACATCACCATGATCATTGTGAAAAAATGAAAAGGATGAACTATTCATTCACCCAAATCAGACTCCCAGTGATGAAACTACATTTCACAGCATTGACCAAGAACGGTACATCGTGGGAGGTAAGGAATGATCCCCAAACACATAAAAAAGATTCGACAATTGTGATCCTCATAGAAAATTACAATGGAATGGCTATTCATTCGTCCCAATTGGACACCCAGTAAAAAAGATTCATTACCCCAAAAACACCCAAATTGCATCTTGTGGGGCCCACACATCCATTTTAGTTTAATCACCCAAAATTAGTCATAAAATACATTCCTCAACTCTTGGGTCGCAATACCTCTGATGGAACATCAATCGGACTTCATATCCAGATGTACAATCCAATACATGTTTCTTGAATAATAATTATTATATAATTATTATTATTATATGTCTTTTCATTCCATAGATCCTTGATTGTGAGTTATAATAATAACAAAATAGTCTCAAAATGTCTTTCTCAAAAAAAGGGTCACATTTCCACAGAAGGAACATGAATCAGATGTCCGGTTTGCAGGCTAGGTCCGAAACAAGATTTATGAATAATAATAATTAAAATATTATTATTATTATAATTAAATTCATATATTATACAGATCATATCCACGAACGCAAGTCATAAACATCTCTATCTGTTCTATGAATATCCATCTCAATAATAGGAATATATGACCGCACACAACACCTAAAATAGATGATATGTTTAGGATTTATTTGTGTATGAAAGTTTAACTTCAAATAATAATAATAACATTATTATTATTATTATAATTATTATTATATTTTTTTATTGAAATTTATTCTAAAATAGTTATGGTGGATTCCCATGGATGGCCTCCCTACCTGATCCCACCACACCGCCAATTACATGCCCCGCTGCCTCCTACCACTGCGCCTTCCTAGCTGCCTCTGAAGGAAGCCCACCACGCCACCGTGAAACCAGATCTGCCAACATGTCGGTGCAACAACTCACTAGGCTTAAGCACCTTTCCACTTCCAAAAACCATGAGGAACAATCCAGTGCTTGTAAAGTTATTATGAGACTAGATCTTCGATCATCAAATCCCGATCTACAATGCGGTGGTCTCCACTAAAATAATCGTCAATGTTTAGATGTGAAAAAAAAGATGAAAGATATTAAGATTGATATCATTCCTCTTGTATGAACTCAAACATGAATATGATAATATCTATGGACTCCTTGTGTCGATATCTTCATAGAAAGATTCCTTTCTCCACAATTTGTCAAAGATTTGATGGATTAAAAAGTTGGAAGATGAAGAACTAGATGAAAAGACAATCAAATATTATATCAGATGGTGTCCATCAATAGTTTGGACATCTATAAATTTTTCTATAGAACCTAATTTGATCAAATATTGTATAATACCACAAAATAATAAATTAGGATATTTAGTATCTGAAATAGAAATCATACATTTTTTTGGTGATGTCGTTGTGTTCACTAAACTCTGATCTACTAGCGACAGAAATTTTTCGTCATCTGAAGAAGAACAAACTTAAAATAACCTTCAAGATAGAAAGGGTAATTATTCCCTTTCATGGGAGGAAATTATTAAAACCCCTACTCGTTTCCTCAATCTCTTATTTGTAAGAAACTATCTGTGGTGGCGGGATAATAACCTCATGTTCCATATCATCTTAGGTTTCCCCTAGGGAAACCATCATAATACGAAGTCAACGATGATAATGGTTCTCCAATAAGAATCTCCAATAATAAGTTTCATGATATGATGTCCAGAAATAATAAATTATTATATTCAATTAATTTACAAAAACACTCTCAACATCATTTTCCATAAGAATATTGAGCTCGCAATAGTTATACCCCTCCTAGGGATAACGACATGCTCTAGACTCAACCATTGAGTTATATTTCCAATATGAGAAACCATTTGTGGGATACCCCATTTACTCTACATGCACAATTTGAAAACACATAATATTTATATAAAAATTATTCTTGGAACACTAGGCCTCAAAATATCACATAGTCTCATTTACTATCTCTAGACATATATGTAGAAGGATTCCAATGTATTATGTGGAAAAAAATTGTGTCTCTACATCATTCTAAAATTCAATATTTTCATCCATGATAATAAAAATAGGGAAAAAACATGGGATACTAACCCTACTCTTGCCTTTTCCACACATAGTAACTCTCATGGACCTTGTCATGCAGCCACAACATGTGAACCAGGGGGATTGTCCATTCGTGTAAGGTATTCTCCTAACAATGATGTGTGTATGAAATATTGCACATATCATCTTAGCTATGTCATGTGGAGAAGGTCATGTGCATGTTCTAACTCCATGGGTAGGGCATGGTTGTAAATGACCTCTTCAACCCTCTTGGTAATCATCAGTGGCCTAAAGTACACTAGGGGTAACTCTCCTCCCCATGTGATAACCAACATGAAATCCCTTATCATATCCTATGGCACCTCGATAGTGTGTTAGGTGTACCCATTGGTTCTAAGGGTGAAAGCCTATACCCATCCCCAAATGGGTCCCAAACACGTCATCTGAGCCTCAACAAAATCATAATCTAAACTATGTGTCACGATAAGAGACTAACATCGGGGGTACCACGTGATGGTGGACAATCTCCCATACGTACAACTGTCACATACTCTTTACCAAGCTCTTTTCCCTACTCAAAAGTTGTATTCCAGCACTGTGATTCAGTGTACTATGACCTATATGATGTCATGTACCATAACTATGTATGGAATCCCTACCATGAAGTCCATGGATATGCCATACCATTTTTACTATGGGGTTTGAAGAGGCCGCAAAAACCCATTGGAATTCACTGCTCAGACTTCACATAATGATATGTGAGGCATCTTGATATAGACCGAGCTACGAGTCATCTCTTGTCAGTCCACAATAATTTCCGCTAAAGATCCATATAAATGTTCCCCACACTAATATTTACTTCTAAGGGAGATGTGTAACTCTCACATAACAACCTCCTACATCATAAAAGAAATCATTGTATTCTAATGGAATAGGGTTTCATGATTCCATCCTTCCAAATATCCATCCAGTGAAGAACCCAAGGATATCATCTCACATGGGATTTCAAAGTTGATGTACCAAAACTAAGAATCTCTTACATGATTGAGAAGTGAAAGAGTACACACCATCAACAGCACAAAACCGCACCCCCTACACAACCATGGTCAGCTAAAGGGAAGACAATTACTCCAAATATTATTGTATTTGGAGATCATGTTACATACTTCAAAGGGAATATTCAATAATTATTTCTCCTTACAGATTATATAATATCAAAAATTCATTGTCCAGAAAGAATGTCCAACCAGCATAGCAATCTCATGTTATATCGCTTTGGGTGAAGACCCACCAGAGACTCTAGTGTTCTGTGAAAACTATAATGTGACCTCCCAGAAGATTGTGTCTCCACATTCTCAGGGTGAACACTGCCGCTGCTAGCATCAGATAGTGAGGCATGTAGTTCTATTTATCGGAACTCCATCACCTAAACATATACATGATAACTATTGTATAAAAGTTGACAATAATCACCCAAGGTGTCAACAAATAGGGATAGTGAGTAAACTCATCCAACCATAAGAATATATACATAGAAATCGTGTAACATACACTGTTTTTATTGGATTACCTTATAATGAATGTAATCCCCAAACCATATACTACACTAAAATATCTACTGGCATCTAAAGCATAAAAAAGGAGGTAATGAAGAAAAAATCCACTAACATCGCCATAACATGCCCTAAAACTCTACTGCATAACCCTACCATGAATTAAAAAGTTAGATGGACTCATCCACCACACCTCATTCATATCCTCTTTGGTCGGAACAGACATTCCCTCACATAATTTATTGTATCACAAAAATTCATCATACTGGGATAAGTAACCCTCTTCTTCTTGCATTCAGTCCTTTGTTGAAAAACCCTGACAAAGGTTTACATCGTTGCATACACCACCCCGGAAAATACTAAAAAAATAAGAAGGTTGAAAAGGATAACTCACCCAGTGTCTAACAAGTTCTACTGAAAAATATTGAAATCTCACACATGACATATCTTTTATCATGCCATGAACTAAAGTATTATGACATCCATAAAATGCAGGGGCATATGGCCCCTATAACTTGCTCCCTGAGCTTGATGTTGGCCACCTCGTGTTTGTTGATGGATCTCACAGAAACGTCCACTAATGAATAATCATCATCATCCCCTTCCTACATCACAAACCCATGGAACACCTTATCCTCTCATGGGAGATCCCTGATCATGGTGTCATCTCTATTATGGCGGTTCATTTACTATCTTCATGCAATCTCAGCATATCTGGTCGGCCATACTCATGCAATGTGAACTCGGCTATGAAAAGAATAATATCACCCCTTGCCCTGCCCCTGTTCTCTATTCTACCTTGCCCCCATAATACTACATGCCTAAGGCCGATCCTAGGAAGTCCTCTTATGATGAGGTCCGTACAACTGATGTATACTAGCTACAACATATGTGTCAGCTCTAACGTTCCCACTTCAAAAACTAGCTAACTAGAATTAAAATGATATAAATATTTATGTCACCAGTCACCACTCTAGAACCCAAAAGTTGGTAGTGGTGAACAAGGGAACTACATTCCCACATATCTCCCCATGGAGTCCCTACTCAAAATTTTGTGCCCAGAAGTAGCGACCATGGATCATGTCAAGAGAGTTGTGTACTATGTCTATGAATCTAGTCACATACACAGCCATCATCATACATCCCTACTGAAACTGAATGAGCACCTGAATCTAGACGAAGCATAAGAATGAGGAGAAGTACTCTTCACGAATAGCTGCCGGAATTCTTCCAATCAGAATGCCGACTCAACATGTATTTCAGTTACCAGAATCCACTTACCTCTTGCGTCTACATGGAAATGACTAACTACTAAATCCAACATATGATCTATTTGTGTACAAATAAGTATAAATAAGTGAAACACTGACATTAGCTAAACATCTACATCAAGAAGTTATGAGTCACCACATATGATCATTGGTCACTATCACTTTAACTCACAAAGCATTCTCAACCTATGAAAATACATATACTACCATGCTGGGACTAACTGCTACTCATCGGGTGGAGGTAATTCTACCTCTCCTCCTAGAGGAAGGTGGATCTTATTATGGACCCTAAACTGGGGCCTTGTCTTTCATGGAATCTTCATCAAGAACTGGATCTAGTATCCTTGCATGATGTAGTCATAAAGGCATACAGAATCCATCTAAGAGTACTATGGTAAAATTAGCACACACACAGACACATATATATCAACCACAAAGAGGATATGACACAATAATTTATGTCAATGACACAATCCTATATGATGTTTGTACAATTTTTTTGTGAAAAAATTTCCCATCATGCCAAGTCGAGAATCATGTCATCATTATAACGACCCACACTTTACATACATTGTTAATACTTCAAAATTGAATCACACTTATTACAACATATGACAAAACCACAAAGGACCGTATAGGTATAGTGTCTTTAGAAACTGGGAAACATAAACAACTGGTTCATAAATCTTCTACAGTGTCTCCCATTTATTTCATCATATCTAGGGTCCCTTTTAGCATATTCTACTTAATATCCATCTTCCTGACCTGGGGAAAAGAAAACATAAAAGGGTGAGCTCAAATGCTCAGCAAGGGCAAATAAAGGAAATAAAAATCATATCATATCTTTTTGAAAATCAAAACCTGCAAAAGAGATCATAATATCTTAACATGGAATAAATCATAGAAGTGAAAATGAGATCCCCAAAATCATAACATAAAACTTGAAACTTTGTGGCATGCACACATAATCATGGAAAATCATTTCTTGTTAGTCATGACTCATTGCCAAGACTATCTTAGTGGACAAAGTCCCTTTCTGAACCGAGTTCACTCCTCGTTTCAGTCCTGTATCACTGAACCGAAATAACCTTCCGTTCCAGCCATGTCTATCTCATGAGATATAAAATCATTACCCAATGCATTGGAGGGAGATATAGGTCCCACCCATCTTATAATGAATCCTTTCTTATGTGTGCCACATAATCATAAAACATGCATCATCGCATAACACATGTAACAAAAATGGGATTCTTGAAACATCATGACATCATAAATCAATTCATATATGATAAAGGAATTCATAAACATAATTCCATCACAACATAGTCAAACCAATGTAAAAATATGGATAGAAACAGAACCCTTTATTATCTTAGATGGAAAATAATTTTGATAAAACACTTGAATTGAATTCTTGAGGAAATTATCCTTTCTTCTTCAAAAATATTTTTCCTTTCATAACATGTCATACAACTTTAAAATAAAAGAAGTTGATTAAAAATAAACTTGAAAACTTGTAAAGGAAGCTTCTTTGATGTAATGTTTTAAAAATCCATTCATGCCGTATAAGTTAAAAAAAACATTCTTCGTACTTTTGTCGGAAAAGTCAAAAAGTACCTCGTATGGAAAAACGACAAAAGATTCCTTTCATATTCTTTACTAAAAACTCACCTAAGGGTAAAATTGGATTTAAACTATTTCAAGTGGATGGAAACAATATTACATATTGAGGGAACATGGATGTGGATGATAAAATACACCCTAGTAAATACTTACGAATAAACAATCTCGGATAAAAATGAGATTGTGATATTTCCCTTACCTTAGGTCCGATTTGCTTTGTTCGTGTCCGAAGCTCCTGTATAATGGTTTAAATAATGTTATTGACTTATTCCAGAATCATACATATTGATATGAGATCATATATGGTCATATTATTAGCTTCTTGTTAGTAATATTTCATTGTTACTTGTTACTCGGGTCTTTATAACTTTTTGTTCTTATGCGTGTTTTGTCGAATAAATTCTTATTCTTATCTTTAGGTTATAGATAATTCATTTCCAGAATGGTATTAGTGTATTATATACCATATTCATTCATTCAATTCATTTATATAATCATTATGAAATGAAGATCATGTAGAACGAGTCGCATCACATCGTGGAGACGGTATTCCGTACGTACGCACGAGTGATGATATCGTTCCTATGATCGTGGAATTGTATTGGAGTATATATATATATTATTTCAGTATCAGTATTACTTAATAATAATCATATATAGTTACTTATTACACCATTATAACCATCCTTGTAAGGTGATGGTGGAAAATAGATTACACCACGGCGTGGAGACGGTATTCCGTACGTACGCACGCACGGTGATTTCATTTTTCCGTAGGATGGATAGAAGGTGAATTAGGGTTGTTTCATATTTATAATAACATATCAGTATGTAAGTAATACTGATGTTATTACTTTATCATGAAACAACTAAAGAAGAAGAAGTTGAAGAAGAAAGAAATTGAAAAGATCGGTAATGGATATTACCTCTTCTTTGGAACGCCTTTTTGAATCCTCCACTTAAGGAACTAAGATTGGTCTTTGGAGAAGACCAGGACCTCTAGGATTATTCTAGGGAAGTGGAGAGGAGAAAATGGCAGGGGTTGGCCGAGCTTGAGTGCTCAAATTGGTGTGAGGAGGAGGGGGAGGAGGTGCACTTTTATAAGGGAGGAGAGGGGCACCTTAGGAATATCTCAAAATATTATTTTATATTAAAGTCAAAATCGGTTTATAATGGTTCCAAAGGGTCTTATTTCGAAGCCAAAGTGGGGATGGGTCGAAATCCTATCAACCAATAGAATTTAGACAAGTTTAGGGTATTATTGTAACCTTATCAATTAGATTTAACTCTAAGTTAAATAATTTAACTTTTACCATGACTTTTTGTTTTCTTTCACTATATGGTTAATACACTTACTATAACATGCCAAACGAACCCCAAATTGTTTATTATTAAAATATATATCCTTATCTAAGTCATTTGGCCGAACCTTAGATTTTTAGGAATAAAATAACAATTAATAATATAATATTTGATTTAAAAACTATTTTGTGTCAATTTTGACACTATTTGATATATGATTTTTGTCAAAGTCATAACAGAATTATATGTTAGAACCAAGTTGATTAAATCAATACTAATATATCATAGTAACCTATAAAATTAGTGGAATTCATAAAAAGTCTCAAATTACATTTATTTTGGTATTTATATTATCAATTTTGTCAATATTTCATTAATAAGATAATTACTGCATCATCTTTGTGTCATAAATAAATTAAATTATTTGATGTCTAAAAATTACAAATAAAATACCATCATGTAGAAAATCTTTTTAGCTTTCTAATGAATATTTACAATCGAATTTATCTTATGTATAACCCTATATTAAAAATGATTTACTTATTAAACTTTGATTTTAACTATTTTAACCCTTCTTTAAATAAATTAATAATAAATGTCCTAATCTAATCCAAGTGGGCCTAAATGGTCATATTTTATTCCTAAGTTTGTTTTTGGTCGAATTACACTTGTCCAATAGAATTAGGACATGTGTTAGGGTAATATTAATATCATATTTACCCTTAGTTACCCTATTTACTATTAACCGCGGTAAAAATAGTAAAAAGTTACTATTCACCAAAAAATTATTTTCATCTCATTGAACCACATTTTAGTCCTTGATATTAACCGTGTCTCTCGGATTTTTGAAATTCCATTCACAGAAGCGGTAAAATTAAGTTTTATGCAAAATTCGGTTTTTAACCTACCACTTAGTGGTTTCACTATTCATCAAAAATTGAAAGTTTTCAGAAAAATACCAAAATTTCACCCTAGGCTAATTTCGATATTCTAAGTCCAAAAATGAAGTCCATTTTGAAAAATAAAATTTATAAAATTTCAAAAAGTGGTTATTACTATTCATAACGGCTAGTTTTAATAGCATATTGTTGTTTAGTGAAACTCGGTATTGCGTACGACGCAAGCTATCGAGGAAGGTCGTGATTGCGTGTAAAGCAAGCCAAGAAAGTGTTGTGTAGAAAAAGATTCCTTTGATGATTTATATAACATAAAAGTCTCGGGTGTTACATTCTACCCCCCTTAAAAAGAATTTCGCCCTCGAAATTCGTCACTTTGCAACAAACAAATGAGGATACTTCTCCCTCATCATATCCTCAAGCTCCCATGTAGCTTCTTCAAGTTGGTGGTTTCACCATAAAACTTTCACCAAGCGAGTGGTCTTGTTTCGTAGTACTTTTTCGCTACGATCCAGAATCTCTATCGGCTGTTCTTCATAAGAAAGATCTTGCTCCAGCGGTACAACTTCTGAGCTGAGTACATGTGAAGGATCTGGTATGTACTTTCTCAGGAGAGATACATGGAACACATCGTGAACTTGAGAGAGATTCGGTGGAAGCACCAATCGGTAAGCTACCTTCCCAACACGATCCAGTATTTCAAAAGGACCGATATATCTAGGGCTCAACTTCCCCTTCTTTCCAAATCTCATAACCCTCTTCCAGGGAGATATTCGTAAGAACACTTTATCACCCACTTCAAACTCTAGGTCTTTTCTTCGGTTGTCGGCATAACTTTTCTGTCGACTCTGAGCTGCTCTTATGTGTTGTTGAATAGATCTGACCTTTTCTGCCATTTCATCAACGAGATCAGGTCCTAATAGCTTTCTTTCCCCAACTTCATCCCAGCAAGTTGGAGTCCTGCATTTCTTTCCATATAGAGCTTCATAAGGAGCCATCTGAATACTGGAGTGAAAGCTATTATTATAAGAAAATTCCACCAAAGGTAGGTGTTGATCCCAACCTCCTTTGAAATCCATAGAGCAAGATCTCAACATATCTTCTAGGGTTTGAATTGTTCTCTCAGACTGACCGTCTGTCTGGGGATGATAAGCAGTGCTGAAACTCAACTCTGTATCCAGAGTATGCTGAAGACTTCGCCAGAACTTCGAGGTAAATCTCGGATCTCGATCAGATATAATAGAAAGTGGTACTCCATGCAATCTTACCACTTCCTTTACATATATCTTGGCAAGCTGATCTAGAGATAAATCCTCTCTAATAGCAATGAAGTGTGCAGACTTTGTAAGACGATCAACTATGACCCAGATAGCATTATTGCCTTTGGATGTTTTAGGAAGTCCTGTGACAAAGTCCATAGTGATGTTTTCCCATTTCCATTCGGGTATGGGTAATGGTTGTAACATCCCCTTAGAATTCTGTCTCTCAGCTTTAACTTGTTGACAAACCAAGCATCGAGAGACATATTCAGCAACATCTCTTTTCATGCCATCCCACCAGAAGTACTCTTTCAGGTCCCTATACATCTTCGTGCTTCCAGGATGAATAGAGAATGAAGAACTATGAGCCTCATCCAGCAGCTCTTTCTTTAATTCGGGGATGGGAGGAACACAAACTCGATTCCTGAACTTTATTATCCCATCACAACCAAGGTTGAATTCAGGAACATTTCTCACCTTCTTTTGTAACTCGACATCTTCTTTCTGTGCCTCTTTAATCTTCACATGTATAGATGGTTGAACATTCATTTGAGAAAGATAAGATTTTTTCCCTTCCATTATAATTCCAAGATCCATCCTTTGTAAATCCATAAATATTGGATCTTTTGTGATCCTCATCATGGATAAACTAGCATGGTCTTGTCGACTTAATGCATCTGCCACTTTGTTTGCTTTCCCAGGGTGGTAATGGATTGAGCAGTCATAATCCTTAATCAGCTCCAACCATCTTCTTTGGCGCATATTCAGCTCCTTTTGTGTGAAAATATACTTTAAACTTTTATGATCAGTATAAATATCACACCTTTCACCATAAAGGTAATGCCTCCAAATCTTTAATGCAAAGATTACCGCAGCCAACTCCAAATCATGTGTTGGGTAATTTTGTTCATGGATTTTCAACTGTCGTGAGGCATAAGCTATCACCATATCATTTTGCATAAGAACACACCCCAATCCCTTCTTGGATGCATCACTGTAGATCACAAACCTTTCTCCACTACAAGGCAGTGTGAGCACAGGTGCACTGGATAACCTTCTTTTCAACTCCTTGAAATTCTCTTCACATTCCTCTGTCCAGACAAACTTAACTCCTTTCCGAGTCAACTTGGTGAGTGGATTAGATAATCGTGAAAAATCTTTTACAAAACGTCGATAATATCCAGCCAAACCAAGAAAACTTCGGATCTCAGTTACTGTTGTTGGTCTTGACCATCTTTCGATAACCTCTGTTTTTGCTGTATCCACAGATATCCCCTCTTTTGAGATTATATGACCCAAAAATGCAACTTTTTGAAGCCAAAATTCACATTTGGTAAATTTGGCATAAAGCTTCTCTTTTCTCAGGGTCTTCAATATAATTCTCAAGTGATCTTCATGCTCTTCCTTGCTCTTTGAATAGACAAGAATATCGTCTATAAAGACTACCACAAATTGATCAAGATAGTCTCTAAAGACTCTATTCATTAGATCCATGAAGATAGCAGGGGCATTAGTAAGACCAAATGGCATCACTATAAATTCATAGTGTCCATACCTTGTACGGAAAGCCGTCTTTGGTATATCCTCCCTTTTGACCCTTAATTGATGATACCCTGAACGAAGATCAATCTTGGAAAAGTATTGAGCTCCGCGTAGTTGGTCAAATAAGTCATCAATGCGTGGGAGAGGATATTTGTTCTTGATAGTGATCTTGTTAAGTTCTTGATAATCAATGCAGAGTCTCATTGATCCATCTTTCTTCTTAACAAATAGAACAGGTGCTCCCCAAGGTGACGCACTAGGGCGTATGAATCCCTTATCAAGATTCTCTTGGAGTTGCTTCTTCAATTCCTGCAACTCAATTGGGGCCATTCTATAAGGTGTCTTTGAAATAGGCAAAGCACCCGGTACGAGTTCTATTGAAAACTCAACTTCACGATTTGGTGGAAGACCCGGCAATTCCTCCGGAAAGACATCATCAAACTCCCGTACAATGGGCATATTCTTAATCGTGAGTTTCTCACCAACCATTTGAGATAAATAACCTTCATTTAGTGGAATCAATACCCATAAGATGGAAGAAATTTCCACTGGAAGGTTATGTTCATCCTTGCATTGATAGACGATCGTAGGTTGATCTGGAATATGAAATGTGACTTCCCTTCTTTGGCAATTGATATGAGCTCCATGTAGAGAAAGCCAATCCATGCCAAGAATCACATCAAATTCCACTAAAGGAAGGATCACAAGATTTGCAGGAAGCACTTTCCCACAAACTTCGATCGGAGAAGAATTATAAACTTCTGATGCGATTGATGTGCCATTAGGTGTTGTCACAGCTAACTCAACATCTAATTGTTGAGGTAATACGGTGATACCCTTAGAAAATTTTTCAGAAATAAAAGAGTGGGTGGATCCAGAATCAAATAAAACATTTGCTACTTTAGAGTGGATGGTAAGTGTACCTTTCACCACATCGTTATCGTACTCCACATCGCTGATAGAAATTGCATGTGACTTTCCTTTGTCTTTAGCCTTAAGAGTTTGTTGACGTCGACCATCATCATCAACCCTTGGATTTGGGCATTGATTGGCATAATGCCCCATCTCCTTGCACTTGAAACATTGAAGTGTAGCAGGTTCATTCTGTGTATCCCTTCCTTTGTTTGCATCATTAGACATCTTCTTCCCATTATCACGGCATTCAAATGCCCGATGACCTTCCTTTCCACATTTAAAACATTTACTTGTCCCTTTAAGACAACTCCCTCCATGTTTCTTTCCACACTTTGAGCATAAGGGAAAGTTCATCTTCTTTTCCGTGTGCTCTTTAGATTTTTCTTTGAATTCCATCTTCCTCTTCTTATCAAACCCATGTGACTGATGGGTTACTCCAATCTCCATCTCGACTTTGAGAGCACATCGAACGATTTCTTCGTAGCTATTGAAGTCCCTTATGGCTAACGCCCTTCGAAGACTTGGTTTTAAGCCACTAAAGAATCGATCGATCTTACTCTCAGGTTGGATAATAATACCAGAAGCGTGCCTTGCAAGTCTTGTAAAATTTGCTTCATAGGTACTAACAGATTCATCATCCCTTTGCTTCAGTTCAAGGAACTCTTTCTCCATCTTTGTTCGGAGAATACGAGGGAAGTACTTATTGAAAAATAAGTTCTTGAACTCGTCCCATTCCATAGACTCAATTTCATCCCTTTGCCTCGTATTCTTAACAAGATTCCACCATTGATCCGCATCTCCTTCCAAACGATACACTGCTAGGATGACTTTATCATGCTCAGAACATTGAAGAACTGAAAATATCTTTTCAGTAGTACTAATCCATTGTTCAGCAACTAATGGATCAGTAGACCCGCTGAAAGATGGTGGACGCTGCCTCATGAAGGATTCAACAGAATGTTGCTCCCTCCTTTGTTCGTTTGGAAATCCTGCATGATTCATAGCTTGAGAAAGTTGTGTGAGCATGGCTACAAGATTTTGCATTCCAGCTCCCATATCGTTTGGTTGCTCAGGGGGACAATCATTGCATTGCCCATCGCATTCCGCATTAACACGGTTCCTTCGGGTTACAGCCATTGACTAAAACCAAGAAGAATAGTGTGAGCAACACTAATTATAATAGGAAACTACATAATTCAAGAATAAAATTTTCATGCTTAAGGTCTTATCCTAGGTTATTCAAGGCCATTTCTAAAATTGTGTTCTATGCTTAGACTTATCTTTAGGGTTCTTACTAAGGCTTTCACATCCTAGTTTCCAAAGGTTGACTATACCTTTCCTCTGATACCAACTATAACGACCCACACTTTACATACATTGTTAATACTTCAAAATTGAATCACACTTATTACAACATATGACAAAACCACAAAGGACCGTATAGGTATAGTGTCTTTAGAAACTGGGAAACATAAACAACTAGTTCATAAATCTTCTACAGTGTCTCCCATTTATTTCATCATATCTAGGGTCCCTTTTAGCATATTCTACTTAATATCCATCTTCCTGACCTGGGGAAAAGAAAACATAAAAGGGTGAGCTCAAATGCTCAGCAAGGGCAAATAAAGGAAATAAAAATCATATCATATCTTTTTGAAAATCAAAACCTGCAAAAGAGATCATAATTTCTTAACATGGAATAAATCATAGAAGTGAAAATGAGATCCCCAAAATCATAACATAAAACTTGAAACTTTGTGGCATGCACACATAATCATGGAAAATCATTTCTTGTTAGTCATGACTCATTTCCAAGACTATCTTAGTGGACAAAGTCCCTTTCTGAACCGAGTTCACTCCTCGTTTCAGTCCTGTATCACTGAACCGAAATAACCTTCCGTTCCAGCCATGTCTATCTCATGAGATATAAAATCATTACCCAATGCATTGGAGGGAGATATAGGTCCCACCCATCTTATAATGAATCCTTTCTTATGTGTGCCACATAATCATAAAACATGCATCATCGCATAACACATGTAACAAAAATGGGATTCTTGAAACATCATGACATCATAAATCAATTCATATATGATAAAGGAATTCATAAACATAATTCCATCACAACATAGTCAAACCAATGTAAAAATATGGATATAAACAGAACCCTTTATTATCTTAGATGGAAAATAATTTTGATAAAACACTTGAATTGAATTCTTGAGGAAAATATCCTTTCTTCTTCAAAAATATTTTTCCTTTCATAACATGTCATACAACTTTAAAATAAAAGAAGTTGATTAAAAATAAACTTGAAAACTTGTAAAGGAAGCTTCTTTGATGTAATGTTTTAAAAATCCATTCATGTCGTATAAGTTAAAAAAAACATTCTTCGTACTTTTGTCAGAAAAGTCAAAAAGTACCTCGTATGGAAAAACGACAAAAGATTCCTTTCATATTCTTTACTAAAAACTCACCTAAGGGTAAAATTGGATTTAAACTATTTCAAGTGGATGGAAACAATATTACATATTGAGGGAACATGGATGTGGATGATAAAATACACCCTAGTAAATACTTACGAATAAACAATCTCGGATAAAAATGAGATTGTGATATTTCCCTTACCTTAGGTCCGATTTGCTTTGTTCGTGTCCGAAGCTCCTGTATAATGGTTTAAATAATGTTATTGACTTATTCCAGAATCATACATATTGATATGAGATCATATATGGTCATATTATTAGCTTCTTGTTAGTAATATTTCATTGTTACTTGTTACTCGGGTCTTTATAACTTTTTGTTCTTATGCGTGTTTTGTCGAATAAATTCTTATTCTTATCTTTAGGTTATAGATAATTCATTTCCAGAATGTTATTAGTGTATTATATACCATATTCATTCATTCAATTCATTTATATAATCATTATTAAATGAAGATAATGTAGAACGAGTCGCATCACATCGTGGAGACGGTATTCCGTACGTACGCACGAGTGATGATATCGTTCCTATGATCGTGGAATTGTATTGGAGTATATATATATATTATTTCAGTATCAGTATTACTTAATAATAATCATATATAGTTACTGATTACACCATTATAACCATCCTTGTAAGGTGATGGTGGAAAATAGATTACACCACGGCGTGGAGACGGTATTCCGTACGTACGCACGCGCGGTGATTTCATTTTTCCGTAGGATGGATAGAAGGTGAATTAGGGTTGTTTCATATTTATAATAACATATCAGTATGTAAGTAATACTGATGTTATTACTTTATCATGAAACAACTAAAGAAGAAGAAGTTGAAGAAGAAAGAAATTGAAAAGATCGGTAATGGATATTACCTCTTCTTTGGAACGCCTTTTTGAATCCTCCACTTAAGGAACTAAGATTGGTCTTTGGAGAAGACCAGGACCTCTAGGATTATTCTAGGGAAGTGGAGAGGAGAAAATGGCAGGGGTTGGCCGAGCTTGAGTGCTCAAATTGGTGTGAGGAGGAGGGGGAGGAGGTGCCCTTTTATAAGGGAGGAGAGGGGCACCTTAGGAATATCTCAAAATATTATTTTATATTAAAGTCAAAATCGGTTTATAATGGTTCCAAAGGGTCTTATTTCGAAGCCAAAGTGGGGATGGGTCGAAATCCTATCAACCAATAGAATTTAGACAAGTTTAGGGTATTATCTTAACCTTATCAATTAGATTTAACTCTAAGTTAAATAATTTAACTTTTACCATGACTTTTTGTTTTCTTTCACTATATGGTTAATACACTTGCTATAACATGCCAAACGAACCCCAAATTGTTTATTATTAAAATATATATCCTTATCTAAGTCATTTGGCCGAACCTTAGATTTTTAGGAATAAAATAACAATTAATAATATAATATTTTATTTAAAAACTATTTTGTGTCAATTTTGACACTATTTGATATATGATTTTTGTCAAAGTCATAACAGAATTATATGTTCGAACCAAGTTGATTAAATCAATACTAATATATCATAGTAACCTAGAAAATTAGTGGAATTCATAAAAAGTCTCAAATTACATTTATTTTGGTATTTATATTATCAATTTTGTCAATATTTCATTAATAAGATAATTACTGCATCATCTTTGTGTCATAAATAAATTAAATTATTTGATGTCTAAAAATTACAAATAAAATACCATCATGTAGGAAATATTTTTAGCTTTCTAATGAATATTTACAATCGAATTTATCTTATGTATAACCCTATATTAAAAATGATTTACTTATTAAACTTTGATTTTAACTATTTTAACCCTTCTTTAAATAAATTAATAATAAATGTCCTAATCTAATCCAAGTGGGCCTAAATGGTCATATTTTATTCCTAAGTTTGTTTTTGGTCGAATTACACTTGTCCAATAGAATTAGGACATGTGTTAGGGTAATATTAATATCATATTTACCCTTAGTTACCCTATTTACTATTAACCGCGGTAAAAATAGTAAAAAGTTACTATTCACCAAAAAATTATTTTCATCTCATTGAACCACATTTTAGTCCTTGATATTAACCGTGTCTCTCGGATTTTTGAAATTCCATTCACAGAAGCGGTAAAATTAAGTTTTATGCAAAATTCGGTTTTTAACCTACCACTTAGTGGTTTCACTATTCATCAAAAATTGAAAGTTTTCAGAAAAATACCAAAATTTCACCCTAGGCTAATTTCGATATTCTAAGTCCAAAAATGAAGTCCATTTTGAAAAATAAAATTTATAAAATTTCAAAAAGTGGTTATTACTATTCATAACGGCTAGTTTTAATAGCATATTGTTGTTTAGTGAAACTCGGTATTGCGTACGACGCAAGCTATCGAGGAAGGTCGCGATTGCGTGTAAAGCAAGCCAAGAAAGTGTTGTGTAGAAAAAGATTACTTTGATGATTTATATAACATAAAAGTCTCGGGTGTTACAATCATGGTCATTGTGAATGTCTACGTTATACGCTACACCATCAATAGAATCACTGACCTGAGAGCTGCTATCAAGTCACATTGGCACTATTTCCATAAAACCAACCATGAAAATTTTAGGGAAACATCTGAACAACATCAAAATGGTCAAACAACCTCTAATAACACTTTTTCATGACCAAGCCCATGCCATGGCTCAAGTCGCAACAATCCCAATCCTTCCTTCATAAGCCAGAGGGTGGAGACAAGCACCGAAGGCATAACAAACTCAGGGAGACCTTTTATTATGTACATAAACACACAAACATAACCCACCCAATGAAAAATTGCATCGTAAAAGGAAAACAATTACACCAATGTTATAAAAAACCAACAAAAATGCCTCACCCTCTAAACAGTGTAAGTATAGGTGTTGAAAATCTAACTGAAAGGTAATGGGGAAAATACACACCCAACCAGAAAAGTGCCAGAACCCAGCTGGAGGAGATAAAGTATATAATTTATGAGAGCCTTGCTACTAGATCGCATGCTAAGTCCACCACAAATAGTTCAATCACCCCTTATCCTTATGCTCATACGAATTCATAACCAATATGTTCATCGTCTGAAAGGTAAAACAAAATGTAGAAAATTACATAAAGTGTTGAGTATAAAAATTCTATGTTGGATGCCTCAATGGCTCAACAGAGCAGCAAAATATGTACCAAAGGGAGATGCAGTAGATTGAAAAAGATATAGTAAATGAGAATACAACGGAAACCAACAGGAGGGTAATGTAAACTGTTCCAAAACACATGATTCTAGAAATGGTTAGAAGATGAACTTCTCATCGAGTCTTCTCTACCTATTATAGGAGAGTAGACTCCTCCAACCATGAGATTCTAGACATGAAAATCATGTGGCATTCCCCACATGTCTTCACCTATCATGGAAGGAGTGTAATAAAAATCCATGGAGTGGGTACTAAAATAGGATTCATATATTTATGTTCATTCAAATAATCCCAAACGAAAGTGAGTAAGGGGATCTCCATATCACAACTCACCCTTGGAATGGGGACCCCAATAGTTCAATAAGTGACCACCATAAATCCTATAATCCCTCACATCTACAAAAAAAATTGAAAGCTAATGGGACTCAATCACCACAACACATTGGATGGATATGTCTCATCAACATGATTTTAGTTTTTGTCCCAATGACCTATCTCAGTGAGGAAACTTCCCTTATTTAACATTACTCTGAAGTAGCATCACCGAGTGCCTCACCACTTATTCATTATCAGACAGAGTAAACCCAAAATAGAGGACCCACACCCTGGTGTGTTAGAGAGATTCTATTATAATAGACATCGTAGAGGATCCACACCCTGATGTATCATAGGGATTCCAATCATGTTCATCTATGAACCTCAACCCAATGTTTTAGGGGGATTCAACTCAAATTTTGATGTTATAAGAAACATGCCCATGTTGATGGGGGATTGCACTATTATTCTGATAGAGGATCCACTCTCTAGATTGTATGGGGGATTCAACACTGATAGTAGGCGTAGAGGACTCAAACCCATGCTGATGGGAGCTTAACCAAATAGTATCATAGAGGACCCATTCCCTTGTGCATCAGGGGGATTCCAATATGATAGTTGTTATATTGGACCCACACCCATGTCGATTGGTGATTCAGCTCTTATTGCCGTAGAGGTCCCCCCCTTGATGTGTCGAGGGGATTCCACTCACATAGTAGTCATAGAGGACCCACACCAATATTGATGGGGGATTATTCTCTTTGAAATCGATGATTCATGCCATACCTGCTATGGGGATTCCATTAATAAGGTGTCGAGGAACAACACTGGCCATCGTTTCTAAATAGTACCTCTACGAAAACACATATATTTTAGTGCCTGATCACTACTACTGCTAGAAATATCTTGAATAAGAATCACATCTGTAACATCTCTCATCCTATCTTGAATGAAACTAAATATAGATTAATTGTGTTCAATGTGGAAAACACTCAGGATATGATACTTCCATGCCAAAATCTGCATCCAAAAGAAGTAGATACAAGGGTAATATGATTAATAGTGTTGTACACGGATCATGTGGAGACCACATGATGTGTCACCCCACCTCATCGCATGGCCATGTACCCAGCCATACTTATGTACTAAAATATGAACTAGTATCCCCTACATCTGCCAGCATACTCCCCATGTACATGACACATCTGGGCCAAAAGGCTGACATGATCACAATGCTCATTGTTTGATACGAAGTGATAAAAATAAATTATTCCATCATACCTCTTCAAACGGACCTAGATAATCAAACAGATCATACCACCATGATCCTTGTGAAAAAATGAAATGGAATCACTATTCATTCACTCGAATTTAACACATGGGGAATAAAATACATTTCTTATCATTTTACGAGAATTATTCTTTGTGTACCCACACCACAATCCCAAATCAAATTAAATATATTGCACCATTGTGATCATCTCGGAGAAGCACATGGGATTGGGGATTCATTTATCCCAAACAGACACCCAATGAAAAAGATACCTTTCACCACAAATTCCTATATCATACCTCATGGGGCATACACATCTATTTCAGTTTAGGTGCCCAAAATTAGTCTTGAAATGTTTTCCTCAACTCCAGTGTCTCAATTTCCCTAACGGCGCATCAATCAGATGTCATAAGTAGATGTACGTTCTGATGCAATTTTCCCAAATAAAAATCAAAATAAAAATAATATTATTAATATAATTAGACTCATGTGCCACAAAGTATCCAGAATGAATTATAAAAATCCCAAAATATTTTCAAATGTTCCACCTCGAATCAAGGATTTTTTTTTCATCAGACGACACATGAATAAATTTTCTTGTTTACAAGATCGGTTTGATACATGATTTATGAATAACAAAAATTATACTATTAACAAAAAATTAAATGTCACAAACTGACCCATAATTATCCATCCTAATAAGAGGAATGTGTTCCCATAGAATACATATAAAATAGACGATTTGTTTAGAAGTTATCAGTGTTTGAATGTTTTAATATTGTTTTTAATAATATTAATATTATTATTACCTGAGCCCGAAGCACCACCGCCTGTGTGACCCATCATTTCATACGAACCCCACTAGTTCATATGTTCCCTACCATTCTCCTACCACTACACTATCCCAGCCACCTCTGATTGTATCCCAACACGCTATCATGAAACTGGGGCCACTGCCTCGCCTAATTCACCGCTCACCGGACCCATGCCACCGACCTCGTCTGCAGACCACGAAGAACACCCCAGGGATCTAAAAATTATTTCCAAACTAGAACAACTATCATTGGATCCTTATATACACTGTGGTGGTCTCAGCTCTATGAAATGTTGATGTTTCATCATGATTAAATGATGGAGGATCTTCCCCTCGCCGCCGCATCTCCTCTGGAGCCCAAAACATTAATCCAAGAATATATCAAGAATAATCATTTCGATAGATTCATAGACATATTATCAACTCCATTAATCATTTAATATGTGTTGGTTCGAAAATTTTCATGTTGATGTACATGGAAAACATGAAAAATGAGCAATCTAAAAATAAATCGGATGATAATCATTGTCAGTTTGGCCATCGATTAATGGCTTCATTAAAGAGAAAACGATTACAAGATGAAAATGACTAAAAGATCATCATTCAATAGATATTGAATATGATATTAAAATCCATCTTCGATTTTGGGATCCACATTAGTTTTCTATAGGCTCTGATCTAACAGTGCCTGAGGATTCGTCTCGATCCGATGACAAACAGATCACGAATCATTGTGGGAAGGGAGTGCCACGCTTTGCCCACGCCTAAGAGAAAATGATCCAAACCGTAGCTAACTTGCTTAAACTCATATTTATATGAAACTTTCCATTGTATTGGGATTCAAAGCCCTCACACCCACTCATATAAAGTCATCCCTAGGGAAAACATTACACTATGAAATCAATAGTTCTATTGGATCTCCAATCCGAATATCCATTCATTGTTTATTCGATCTGACGTGCATAAAAAGTAAATAATTTTATTTTATTTATTTATAAAAATTCCCACAATAGTGTTTTACATAGAAATATTATCCCAAAATAGTTATACCCCACCAAGGGTAAACAACATGCTCTAGACTCAACTATGGCCTCAGATTTCTGATCCGAGTGACCATTTTTGTGATATATGGTTTCCTCTTTGTGAACAGTGTGAAAATACATAATATTTTTAGGAAATTAATTCTGAGCACTTTGGAAAATAGAATCACACATCCTCTTAGTGACTGGCTTTGGAAATATATGTATAAATATTCCAAAATCTTAAAAGGTGAAAATCTAGCCTCTATAGTAACCACAACCATGATTTATTATAATTGTATGATGAACATCATGTAACCTATCTAATTTCATGATATATGGTGAGTAAAGATGTATTAATAAGATTATATATTAGATTGGTAGGAAATATTAGGATTTATTTAATCTATCATCAACTTTCCAAATCATATTATTACTATCTGAAGTCATTGACAATCCCACCATGAAATTCATGGATATATTTTGGCATTTTCACTACAGTGCTGGTAAAGGAAAAAGAATCCTATTCATGAATTTTTTTTATTCTATAATCTATTTACAAGTAAATAATTTCATAGTAAATTTAGAAATATACAATTTCATTCCATCCCCAATGTAATAATACCAATTGACTCTATACATAATTGTACACATAGGATGGATGAAAAATGTGGAACAATTAGATTCACATAAACAGTTTCAAATTAAATGGGAATTAGAGGGAACACATAATAACATTCTATAACTAAAAACCCCTTATATCAAAAATCTATATTCATTAAATTTTCTTATCATATCAAACACTGTGTTTTTCTATAAAAAATGACACTCCTTCCAATATTGCATTATTGTGAATATCATATCAGATTATACAGACACCTAAAATAAAATAGATAGGTTCCCACATCAATAACTTCTGGGTAAAAATTCAACCAATAATTAAAAAAAGGGACACATTCCGAAAGCTACATGGTTAACATCACATGTTGTTTTTTCCTCAAATCAACATGTACATTTTTTACTTTACCTCGTTAGTAATGAATCATGCAGCCAGAATACAACACCCAATGAATTTTTTATGTAATCCTCTATTTATGCTTTGTTTTTCATCCTTATTTTTGGGTATTTATGGGATTCTCATGAATGGAGATACTTTTATGTGGAAATGAATGTATGTTCAGGGGTATATGTTTATTTCAATTAAATGAGACAATTTATAAATGTTTCAATAATATATCAGGTTTCTTATAATGCTTTGAGAACACACATAATAAGGTTCGTGATTTTATCTTCTTAAACCTATAGTTTCTATAGTATACTGGAGATTTACACACCATATAAGGGGGTTATATGATGTCTATTTGTCACTTTGATGATACAATGAATTGATAGATGGTGTGAAATATTTATGTTTCGTGTAACATTTTCATGAAGTGAAATGAATGGAAGTCATATTTTAGTAAAATGAAATATGATTTTTGGAATACTCGATGGGTGTGGCTTTCACAGCATGTAATAGGATTAAATGTTCTGCAAGTCTCATTGGTTTTTTAAATTAAAGAATTAAACTAATTATTCTTAATTCATTTGTCTTCATGAATTGGTATCTCTTCATAGAGGCTCTCATGATCAAATTTAAAGACCTATGCTCTATCTAAATTGCTTCATTAAGCAATTTATCTCTATTGTGGTTCAGTTACATCTCTTTAGGTAATATTATTTCCATTTCATCTTTCATTTTTTAGACTTTTTTATTATCTGTAGTTTGGATTCAAATTCATAATAAGGTAGTGTTTATAATCAATCCTTTTCAGTTTAATTTTATTGTTTTTTCTTTGAAGGGCGATCACATGGTTTTATGTCATTGTTTTTTACAGTGGATAAATTTATACAATTTTTGAAGTAGGTGTTTCTATAATATGGGTTAATGAAATGAAATATATATTGTTTTTTTTGTATTAATTTTTATCATTTAATTTATGTGAAATGGGGTTTCAATGAGATTTTTGGAAATGAAAATGTTTTCAAATAAGTGATTTTCATTGAAAAGGGATTTTATGATTTTGAATTGTATTTTAAAACACCAAGGGAGATTCGATTGTATTTGATATTGTTATATAAAATAATGACCATGTTTCTGAAATTAAATTGATTATTTTCATGTTGGAAACCATGTGTTTTTCAGGAAATATACCTATGTAGATCTAGTTCTTGTGGAAGCACTATGTGGTAATATTTTTTAGATATCAATGGATTGTGGAGGGACAAAATATTTGTTGGATGTTTCATTTTCATTGTTTATTATCTTGATTGTCCAGCACTCATTTTCCCATAGTCTTGGAACCAATATAAGGTTCGTTATCATTTGTGGTTATTTATTTCATGATTTTTTTAATCATGGATTTTTTCTGATAAGATGTTATATGAGGTTGTATCACATTGTATCACATGATTATTTAATTAATGGATAAGTGTATACATTCTTACCTATTGATGACTGGAAATTATTAATAGTTTAATCACTTATACATCTCGTATTTTTATATTGAGTATAATAAACTATTTTTGGAAAAACAATTGGAAAATTATTTACAAATGAATTTGGTTTATAAAATTTCACTGTAAACTATTTTGATATTAAATGATAGAACTATTTCATTCTTGAAATTACACCTTCTATAAACTCTGTGGTGGTATAGTACTATGTTTTTTTTCACACAATAATTATTCTATTATGGATATTATAAATGTCTTGTTTCAAGATACATGTTAATTGAAAGGCATCTTTTAGTATATCAGCTTCTTCTTTTGTCATTGCCTTCAGTTATGTTTAGTTTGGAGGTGGCTATTGGTCACATGGAAAATTTTTTGTCTTTATTTATTCATAATTTTTTGTTTATATTTATATTAATAGATTATATTTATCTAATTATATCATTTTATTCCTCATAGTACTTATTTGTATGTGTTGTTTCATTATAAACAAGATGTGTTTAGTTTTCTTTCCATACCTCCACATGTGACGACTAGATTAGCTAAATGGTTTGGCTGACCCAAGATTGTCTATAACAAATTGTTATCAGAGGGAATTCTCTTTCTGAAGTGTGTTATCACTTCCAATGTTTGGTTTTGGGTCTTAGATAGACAGGAGCGAGGACAGTCTGAATTAAGATAGTAATACAGTAGATGGGCATATACATTTCACATATGTAATTAAACCCTTCTAACCATGGGTGGTGAATGAACTTAACAAGGATTGAGACATGGGGTTTTGGATCATTTGAATGAATTTTTTAGGAATTTTTATTAAGTTTACCTATTTATTTTTTGAAATGTTTAATTTTTATTGATATTATAATTTCTTTAAATTCCAGTTGTTTTAAGCAATTGTTTTCAATTCTAATATTGGTCTCAATATTTGTAGAGTATTTGAATTACGTAATTGGATAATTAATTATTCTTATTAGATAATTTTTCTATGAATATATCTATAAAATCCATGATATTATGTTCTAAGACAGGTTCCATAAGAGAATCCTCTAGTTGAACCTTCCTTGGAGGATAATGTAATCTGCACAATTCAAATTATAGCTCTAGTGGGTGTTAGAAATCAAGGATATGTGGGGGATCATGGAACTATGTTTACATGGAATCATCCCCTAGTATCCCATGGTGAAAATTACCATATAAATATGAGTAGTGAGTTGATCATATTGAGAATATCTTCATCAACATCAAATGTAATGAACACCAGAATGTGGGTTTTTCAAACTATGTTCTAGATGGACAAGAATGAGTTTCTAGGACTCTATTGTGTTTTATAAAATTCATTGTATGTGTACAGGTTCTTATTTTTTAAAAAATTAAATAATTAGTTTTAACTTATGATTTTAGGTGTAGAAAAGTCTCAGGAGAATCTGACCTTTGAGATGTATTTACGATACTGAAGTATTCTACCAATTTATCAGTATCTATATACCTAGAACTAGATAATTTCACTAATGAGAACCCAAAGGGTTAGAGTATTGAGTTGGTAATGAGGCCACATAGCAATATTATGTGGATTCTTATGTGCCAAATGACATTTTTAGAGGTAGTTTAAAAGAAAACTTAGATGAGGAAAACATAGTTGAGATGATAGGTTTGGGTGGAGACTCAGTTTTATTGGTCATTATCCATAGTTTATCTTCTAGGTAAAAAAGAAAACCTTGGGGTTGTCAGTTTTATTTGGGACTAGTTTAATTTAATTCTTCTACGAAGTAGTAGATTGTTTTCTATCAGTGTTGTCGGTCTTTTCAAACCATATATAACTTTAAAAAATCTCATTAGGCATGTCATCTTTGTGGAATATAATTTTATTTAAATAGTTTTCATGAATAGATTTCCTAGGGTTGTAATGAGTCGTCCACTCTCACCTAGGGTTCTTAAGTTTGTGCTGATGCTTGCAAGGGATTTGGGTAAAATCTTCAATACATGAGAGATGTTCAGGTGGCTAAGGCTAGAAAGATTTACATGGATGATAATGTGCCTAGGGAATGTCAAGTAAGGATAACTTTTTTTAATGATATGGTGTTAATATCATCTTATATGGTGATATAATGTTTTTATATAGGTGATGATAATTATTTTATATCGTTAATGTTAGCTAATTTGTGGCGACTATGTTCGTAAATTTTATTATAATTGTTGGGTCCTTTCACACCATTAGGAAAAAAGATAGATTAAGGTTTAATGTGTCCCATGTGTCGAGTGATGATTGTCAGCTTTGAGGAATATTGTGACTTCCTGGCGCATAATATTTTCATCATCGACTTCAATATCTATAGGTATTGGATGATAAGTTTTAAATCTTATATATTATTTTAACACAAAAATGTACAATTATTATACTCTGATGAGATCTCTCATTTCATTCAGGGTGAGTGGGACTCTAGAACGTGAAGGGAATGGCATGCCATTCCTTTTGATGGGTTAACATCGTGTCAGTAGATATAGTTTTTTCTTGATTTAGATCAACCTTGTTTTGGAGGTTGACTTTCGATAATTGTGTGTGCATACTATAAGGTTTTTTGGATGATTTCTTTTCCATAGAGAGAGGTCATGTTTTCTATTTACGTACTCCCTAGTATGATTCCTATTTATATTCAATAGTAAAAATTGGAACCAACTGAGTTGGTGGAAGTTAATTTCTATCTTGAGGACCTATTGTTTAATGTATTTATTCATCGTCTCCTGAAACCATTGGATTTTCTTATCCTCATTACTAAGAATGACGATGAGAGACTCAGATTTTATATATACAATCAGAAGTTAAATTTGATGACCACTAGAAAAATATCATATTCATAGGAATGATGATATCTTTGATGATATTGTTATGGAAATAGGGTTTTAAACAATTATCCTATAGTCAAGGTACCACTATTTGAGGTTTTAAAAAGAGGGTGTACCTATTAAAACATTCAAGAGCTGGTATAATCATTTTGAGTTTACTGTTTTTCCATTCGGTATAACTTGTGATCCTTCATAGTTAATGAATTGATTAATCATATCAATCATTTGTTATTGGAATGTTTTATTTTTGTGTCCATGGTTGATATTTTATTTTACTCTATGAAATAGGAGGAGAAACAATACAATTTGGATATCATTATTTGAACATTGAAGGAAAATATTCTATATGGTAATCTCACCATGTGATATTAGGGGTTCGCCCCTTGTCATCGGACACATGTAACTTCCACTACGGGTGTCTGTTTTGAGTGTTATCTACAGAAGTGAAAAACTCGGCCTAAGACAAAGATTTTTAAATTATCTCGGGTATTTTTAACTCTAGAGACGATGGCTCGGTAGCACTACATGCTCGTTACGTATTTCTCTGGGATTCTTCTTTCAGATGGCGCAGACACATCCGGAGTCCGTTTAAGGCGCCTTCAGTGGAATTTTGACACTGGAGTTAAGAATAAGTGGTCCATGTTGGTTTCAGGTGTTGATGTCGGAGTTGATACGTGGGCCCCACGGGCCGTCTTTTATGCTGTGAGCAGCGTTTTACGACTTTTCCATCATACGTATGTCCAGAGCGAAGGAGTAGTCATTTTTGCATGTTCTTCAAAGTAAACCATGATGGCACAATTCACTTAACCTCTTTTGAGACCGAGGTGTGGGCCCCACGAGATGATGTATGGGCATAAAGCAGTGTTTAAAAACTTTTTCTTAGGGAGTATGTTTCTAGTGAATAAGTAGTCTATCTCTCTTGATTTTCAGTGAGGATTGCAACGATGTAATCAGTTTGGGTGCACAGAGACTCTTTCGAGATCTCATTAAATTTTAAAACATGAAAGTACGTTTGTCGAAGTTTTCTTTGACGCACTTCGACCCATCGCACAGTCATGATGTGAACGACACCCTATGATGGCACAGGTAGCGCTGAGTTATCGGACCAGTTCCGTGTTTACCCTGCAGCGGGGATGGGTAGTGGGTTACCCATTGACCTTAGGGTTTACCCTCTAGTAGGTGTTGGATGTGGGTTACCCATTGACATTAGTGTTTACCCTCCATTTGGGCTGGGCAGTGGGTTACCCGATGACTTTTAGGCTTTACATTTTATTAGGGCTGAGCAGTGTGTCACCTGACGACCTTTTCGGGTTTAACCTCCAGTTGGGCTGGGTAGTGGGTTACCCGACGACTTATTTTATACTCCACCCATTTCAACGAGGCTAGTCAGGGGATTTTATTTTTGATTACCAGATCATGTATTTTGGGGGTACATTTTAGTGATGTTGAAGCTTTGATGTGTGGTACTATTGGGCATCAGTGATGGATACCCTTAGAACTATTGGCGATTTATCCTGGGCTAAGCTCGAAGATGGAGATACCCATACACAGTCATTCAGGTTTCTTGTGGAGCATATATTTATATACACCCTACTTTGGTTCCCACTCCTTGGGTCCAGTTACTCTCTTTCTAGGAGGGGCGAAGACACGTGGGGTATGCCATATGCTCTCCGTGTCTAGAACCTCTTGGTTGGGACGAGTCTACTTCTATTCTTTTGTTGGGTTGAGCTGCACTATCTCTATTATACTCTTTCCTTGTTATTTCTATCATTTACCATTTAGTACCTCCATTGTTGCTCCCTCGATATTGGGGGCATCATACTGAGTATCCTTATACTCACCTGTTCTTGGGCATTGCCCGCACATGGTGTGCCCTCGCAGAGAACAACCAGGTCGATTGGTACTATGGAGGAGCCTAGAGGACATAAGATCTTGGGCTGCGTTCGATGGTATTAGTAGATCTTTTAGGTGCGAGACTCTCCAACTATTTACTTTTGTTACCTATTGTCGGGCTATGACATTTTTCTTGGTGGGTGCATGTTTTTCCCCTTTTCTGTTTAGAAACTTCTCATAACATTACTTTTTTTTCAATTTAGAAGTTGATGTGTGACTGTGGTTGGGTTATAGTTGGTTGTCCATTGGTTTTCTTTTTCACTCTACACTTATACATTTATTGGGCTGTGTGTGTGTGTACAGGTACTTATGGGAGGGCCAGAACGAGATTTTTACGCCTTCGGCACTTGTCGCCAGCCCCTGGCCTATGGAGGTGGTCTTGGGGTAGTTGCGGCTTGAGAACGGTATGGTCGGGTAATGACAATGTGGTATCAGAGGTGGTTTGTTCCTTGGGGTGCTGTTTGGACGTCCCTAAAGAGGAATTGGTTGGTATTTCGGGAAATAGTGTCGATGTGTCTCGAGAGAGGCTCTCAGGATAGGGAGTCCAGTGATGGTATGGGAGACTGACATATCCATTCACCAGGACCCTGATAACCTGCCTATCCACTCAACATGATGAGACACTTGTTACAGGGAACTTTAGAACATGCATATAGTAGAATTGAGTCTGTGACTATTTTTTTTTTTGAGTCAGATCCCTTATGTTATTACTGATATATATATATATATATATATGCTCATCTGATCGCGGTAATCCTTGATAATTTTTAGGATGCCTCCATAACAGCATCCAGCCAGGTTACCCTCTTCAGTTCATGATGATGACATGGCGATCAATGAAGTGTCAGTTCGGGGACCCTCACGCGATCCCCTTCCACCCTGTGCTTCAGTAGTGGGCCCTACACCTGGAGAGCGGTAGTTAGTACCGGCAGTACAGGCCGAGGTTGAGCACAGGCTGAGTGCACTCCGAGCCTTTCAATGTCAGCGACTGCAGAAGTTCAGTGGAGACCCAGATCCCCAGGGATCAGAAGACTGGCTAGAGTTCATGGAACAACATTTCAAGATGGTACAGAAAACAATGGAACATATGGTAGCCCTAGCTACCAACCTTTTCATTGCGACAACAAGGCGTCAGTGGGAGTTGGTTACACAGTCCCACGACGTGTCGTCTCTCATGTGGGATAGCTACCATCAGCACTTCTAGGAGGAGTACTCAACACTTTCTTCTGCTCCTTTTGGATTCAAGAGCTTTTGGAGCTGATGCAGGGGGGACGACCGTGGTGCAGTACTCGGACTGGTTTACCGATATGACATTCTACTCACACGATATCATCTACTACATGTACTTTTGTGCGTGGAAGTTTGAGCAGGGTTTCACAAGGAGATTTGTGCTAGTGTATTGCCCATGTGCATCCCTACTTATGTTGGGGTTCTAGATCGGGTCCTCGTGATGGAGAGATTCTTGGCTATGGGACACTAGCTGACAGGGCCTAGTAGTGGCCGCTTCAGAAGAGAGTCCTCGGTGACCGGGAGGTGGGAAAGAGTAGAGCCTCGGTGGAGGAGGCCCTTCCGTGAGAAAACACATGGGTAGGGTCATCACCACAGTGGAACTGTGGAGTACTAGGGCATGCCAGAGAGAGCTGGTGCTATGCCTGTAACAGAAGGGGCCACCAAGCACGAGACAACCAGACCAGGCATACCTAGTAGTCGTGGAAAGCTGTGGGTGCACCGCAGTGGCAGAGGTAGTTCCATGAACAGGGATCTCTCAGGTGAGGACATGGTGGTCCTCAGCGAGGTGTCCCATGCAGAGCGGTAGGACCTGGAGGTCCGAGATGGTGTTTCTAGGTCCTTCCACCTCCACCACTGGGCGGCCCACACTAGGATCAGGGAGCTGGGGGTAGGGGTCAAGTGCAGCTTCAGGCTATGGGTGTTCGTGACCCCCTAGCACATGAGATGGTTCAAGGTGTGCTTTGTGTTTGTTCTACGCTTGCTTTCATACTAGTAGAAACTGGAGCTAGCCACTCTTTTATATCACTGCATTATGTACGACGTTTGGAGCTTCTAGTAGACGTGCTGACACATGCACTTAGACTCGAGGTTCCTACGAGAAGTTCCTCGTTAGTGACCTTTATCTGTATACAGTGGGAACTATCATTCGAAGGAGGGAGTTTCACGTGGGACATGATCATCATCACGATGGAACCTTACGATGTCATCATGGGCATGGATTGGCTTTCTATTGTTCACGCCTAGATCGAATGTCATCACAGATGAGTCAGAGGCGTGTTTTCTGATGGTATTTGGTTCACCATCCTTGGTGGACGAGACCTCATGGCAGAGCATATAGGTAATCTGAGCAAGAGACCCCGACCTTTTTCGCACAAGTTAGCAAACATGGATCTTAGAGCAGCAGACTCTATAGGCACATGGATCCCTACCATTGTAGAGGACTACATGGAAAACATTACTGAGGGTGTTTCGACACTACCTACGAGGAGAGATATAGATTTTTTTCATTGACTTGCAAACAAGGACTATCCAGATATCATATTTGGGTTAACGGATGGAACCCAAAGGGCTTCGGGAGCTACGAATTCAGTTGGACGACCTTCGTGAGAAGGGATTCACCAGGCCCAATATCTCCCCTTGGGCATCTCTGGGTTTTTTTATGAAAAAGGAAAATGGGAGTCTGCTGCATTATGTGGAATATCGTCACCTAAATCAGGCCATGATAAATAACATGTACCCTCCACTGAGGATAGACGACCTCTTCGACTAGTTGAGAGGTGCGAAGTGGTTCTCCATGATTGAACTTTGATCCGGCTACCACCAGTTGTGGGTTCGTCAGGATGACATCCTGTGGTTGGATTTCCATTGTCGAAATTGGAATTATGAGTTTCCGGTGATGCCCTTTGGCATGACGAATGTCCCTGCCTTTTCATGGATTTTATGAACCAGATCTTCAAGTCGTACTTGGAACGGATTGTGGATATATTTATTGACGAAAAACACTTCTACTCTGTGATGGAGGAGGAGCATGTGAAGCATTTGAGGATGGTTCAAGACTTAATCCATGAGAACCAGCTGTATGGGAATCTCTTGAAGTATCAATTCTGGATTCTTGAGGTTCACGTTCTGGGGAATTTAATTACTGAGTAGGGATTGGCCGTAGATCCCGAAAAGGTACAGGCATTATTTTCCGGGCAGCCACCATAGAATGCATCAGAGGTGTGGAGCTTCCTTGGATTGGCAGGGTACTACAATAGTTTTGTGGATGATTTCTCTAGGATTGCTTCCCCTTTGACAAAATTGACGTGGAAGGGAAGAATATTCAACTGGACTGATCATTGTCAGAAGGCCATTGTGTAGTCAAGACAGAGGCTGTCGAGTGATCTAGTGTTGAGGCTGCTAGAGGAGGATGTTGAGTTCATAGTGTATTGTGACGCTTCATGAGCAAGGCTCGGGTGCGTGCTGATCAAGCAGCGGGAAGTGATTGCATATAGGTCGAGCCAATTGAGGCCCCATGAGCAAAATTATGCGACTCAAGATTTGGAGCTGGAAGAGGTGGTTTTGCCTTGAGGTTATGGAGATACTACCATCTATGTGAGTGTTTTATGGTCTACTCGGACTACCAAATCCTCAAGTACATCTTCACTAAAAGGGATTTGAATCTGAGGTAGAGGCGTTGGCTGGAGTTTCTGCAGGACTATGAATTAGAGATAGTCAACACTATAGGGAAGGGGAACATAGTAGCAGATGCTCTTAACAGGATTTCCTAGCCTCAGTTAGTGCGGGAAGCATTAGAGCAGTTAGATTCCCTACAGCTGACCATGGTGGAGTAGGATGGTATGGCTTTTCTGCAGTTTATGGTGTTGACTCCTTCGCTCCGGGAATGTGTCAGAGAGTCGCAGCTGGGGGATGTCGACAGCAAGGTACTTCGTGATCAAATTTCCATGGGTGATGCACCCAATGGGTATTCTGAAGAGGGGAACATGAGATCATGTTCCAGGGGTGAGCTGTAGTACCAATGGAGATGCAGGAGGATGTGATGCATGAGTTCCACACATCTTTCTTGGTTTTACAACCTGGTGTGGGGAAGATGTACAGAGACCATCATCGGCAGTTTTGGTTGTCTAGAATGAAGCAGAGCATATTTGAGTTCGTTTCTCAGTGTCTTACCTGTCAGCAGTTGAAGGTAGATCATCAAATTCTAATAGGGTTGTTGCAACCCCATGATATCCAAGATTTGAAGTGGGATGACATATAAATGGACTTCGTCACAAGACTCCTATGCATAGAGAAGGGCCACGATTCCATTTGGATGATAGTGCACCGACTCAAAAAGTTAGTGCACTTCCTTTCCATCAGAGAGTAGAGCTCTGTGGAGAGTTTGGGTCAGCTGTATGTTTGGTAGATCACCCGCTTTCATGAGGTACCCTCGAAAAACATCTTCGATCGTGATGCGCAGTTTATGTCACGATTGTGGTGAGGCCTGCTGGAGGCATTCATAACTCAGCTGCGGATTAGTACAGCTTTTCACCCACAGACGGATGGGTATATCGAGCACACAATCCATGTGTTGGAGGATATGCTCAAGGCGTGCATGTTATAATTTTTCTTGAGCTGGGAGGATCACCTACCCTTGGTTGAGTTCACGTACATCAACAATTACCAATCTAATATCATCATGAAACCTTTTGAGGGCCTCTACGGGAGACCATGTAGGTCACCATTGTGTTGGACGGAGGTTGGGGAGACCTCTCTCTTGGGCCTAGAGTTGGTGCAAGGTGACGACGAAGAAGGTGCAGGTCATCCGTGAGAGGATGTCGACAACTTAGAGGAGACAGAAGTCCTATGAAGATCTTCGTCACATGCCTTTGGAGTTTGAGTAGGTGGACCATGTCATTTTTAGATTCTCTCAATTCCATGGTACATGGAGGTTTGGCTGGGGTGTCATGCTACCCCCAAGGTTCATTGGGACCTTTGAGATCAAGTGCATGGTTGGCGAGGTTCACTACCATCTTGCACTACCCCCACATCTGGAGAGGGTGCATGAAGTCTTCCACATGTTTTAGTTGAGGAAATACGTGCCTGACCCAATGCACATAACCGACTTGGGAGAGCTGAACATCGAGGATGGGACACCATTACAGAGCACCCGGTTGCGATTGAGGACCAGCAAGAGTGGACACTGCATGGATGGACCATTCCTTTGGATCATGTGCTGTGGCAGCATAGGAGGGTGAAGGAAAGAACCTGGGAATGGGAGAGCCAGATGAGGGCTCAATATACATAGTTGTTTTTGTAGTATTTCTTTTCGGGGATGAATAACATGAAGAATAGAATGATGTAAGAACCTAGGTTTTGAGCCTGTAATAATTTGAAATTTTCTTGATGTTATTCAGAGCAGGGCGTTCAGACGGGGTGTGTATCTGAGCCCTGGTGTGTTCAGAATTAGATTTTATGTGCGTTCACAGTATACACACCAAATAAAAAGAATAACTCTTAAAAGTTTGTTCATATGGGAAAACTGAGGCCACCTTTGAGTCCGGAATGTGACATTTACCCTAGGAGGACTGTAACATTCACGGGCCCGACCCTTCTGTGGAAAACGCCACCAGGGGCATTTTCGTAATTTAGAGGACTCGGGCGTGGACTTTATAACTGCTGAACGGAGGCTCGGATTAAAATTCAGAGACCGTCATTTCATTCAAAATGTAGATTTTACCCTAGAGGCGACATAACCCCGACCCCGCTGAATGTTCGGGTACGGTGCCTACGAGGCATGGGGTTTACATGTTTTTCTATTTAAACACATCCACCCGCACCCTTTTTCATCCCCTCCATTCCCCCATGGCGGATCCCTCTCAACAAGCTCCTATCCTCTCCTCCACCTCTCCATGGTGGCGCGATGCTCCGGCGGACCGTTCGTGAAGCAATGGGCTACGCCCAACGATGTAGGAGGTTACGTTTTTCGTTTTTGATTTTCTGCATCATCCATGAATTAAATTTCTTGCATCGAATTTCTTTATAATTCTCACGAGAGGACCATGTTTCCATAGGGATAAATTTTAGATTCCCAACGATCCTTTCATATCGAAGTTTTGAGTCCTTGGGCATCAAGGGTGGCCCCAGGATGTTTTGTGGCCATTTCACATGGTTTTCGGTGGGCTCCCTGTGGCGGCAGCAGTTTTTGGGATGTCGGCGTAGTGGCGAGTGCCTCAGCATGGCAACGAGCTCCTCTGCAGTGGCGGATTCGCGTGACATGGCAGGCTCCATGAAGCGGCGGCTTCTCGCAGCACAACGGGCTCCAGGCGGCGGCATGAAGAGGTTCTCAGCGAGGGTGGATTGGGGGTGGCGGCGCACGACCCCTAAAGGGAAACCGAGAACTGCCTTCAGTGGGTCTCTGTGTGAGACAATGACCAAAGATGAGGGCCAGATAGTGCAGGGTGGACCGGGGGTCTGCGGACAGGCCGCGCTAGTGAGCTACGGGCCGGGCCGACCGACGCGGGCCAGCCCAGGCTAGGTGGACCGGCGAAGGGGTTCACCCCTTGACTTCGGACACCCGTAACATCCAATACAAGTGTCTGTTTTGTGTGCCATATGCGAAAGTGAAAACCTCATCCCGAGATGGATATTTTGATATGGTGTTGTTGATTTTTAATTCCAGAGACAAGGGCTCGGTGGTGCGACATGCTCGTTACGTATTTCACTGGTATTCTTCTTTCGGATGGCGCAGAAACATTCAGAGTTTGTTTACGGCGCCGTCAGTGGTGTTGCGACCCTGGAATTGAGACGAAGTGTTCCAGGGTGGTTTCCAAAATTGAAGCCGGAGTTGAGGCATGTTCCCCACATGCCGTCTTTTAAGCTATCAGCAGCATTTTGTGACTTGTTCATCATACATCCATCTGGGGGGAATGAGTAGTGGTTTTGGCATGTTTTTCCAGGAGAATCGCGATGTAGCAGTTCGCCCGACTACTTTCGAGACCGAGGTGTGGGCCCCACGAGACGTCGTATGGGCATAAAGAGGCGATGAATAACTTTTTCATCAGGAGTCTATTTCCAGTGAGTAATTAGTCTATCTCGCGTGTTTTTCAGTGAGGATTGCTATAGTGTAATCGGTTTGGGAGTTTAGAGCCTCTTTTGAGATCTCATTAAAAGTGGAAATAGGAAAGGATTTTGGTCGAATTTTTCTTTGATGCACTCTGACCTAATGCATGATCGCGATGATCGTGACACCTAGTAATGGTGCGGTCAACACAGAGTTATCAGACTAGTTTCGGGATTACCCTCTAGTGGGGCTGGGGAGTGGGTTACCTGTGGACCATATGGCTTACCCTCTAGCGGGGCTAGGCAATGGGTTACCCATTGACTTTAGGGCTTACCCTCCAGTTGGGCTGGGATGTGGGTTACCCGATGACCTTTTAGGGATTACCCTCCTTTATATATGGGAAGTGGGTTACTTGACGACCTTTTGGGGTTTAACCTCCATTTGGGCTAGGTTGTGGGTTACCCGATGACTTCTTTCAGACCCCACCCCTTTCGACGATTCTAGTTTGTGGCTTTTCTCTGTGATTATCGAAGCATGAATTTTGGTGGTACAATCTAGATATGTGGAAGCTTTGACGTGCAGGACTGTTGGGAATCAGTGATGGCTACCCTTAGAACTGTTGGTGGCTTATCTTGGGCTGATCTTGGATATGGAGATCCCCTTATGCACTGGTTCAGGTTTCTTATTGAGAATATATATACACCCAACTTTTGTCCCCACTCCATGGGTCTTGTTACACTCCTTCTAGTATTGGTGAAGACACGTGGGGTATGCCACTTGTTTTCTGTGTCTATCTCCTCTTGGTTGGGACAAGTCTAATTCCTTTCTTTTGTTGGGTTGAGCTGCACTCTCTCTATTATACTATTACATAGTTCTATCCTTATTTTATCATTTAGTACCATCTTTGTTTCTCCCTTGAGATTTCAGGGAATCCTACTTAGTATCCCTATACTCACCCCTTCTTGGTCTTTGCCCGCACTTAGTGTTCCCTTTTAGATGACAGACAGGTAGATCGAGACTACATAGGCGCGTAGAGGACACATGAGTGTGGGATGCATTCGGTGGTCATAGTAGGTCTTTAAAGAGAAAGACACCCCAGCTGTTTACTTTTTCTACCTGTTGTTGGGTTGTTGCAGTTTTTTAGATGGGCACGTGTTTTTCCCCTTTTCTGTTTAGCATCTTGTCATCACTTTACTTTTTTTTCTATTTAGAACTAGATGCATGACTATGGTTGGGTTATAGTTTTTTTTCATTTGGTTTTCTATTTATTCTGAACTTGTGAATTGAGTGGGCTATGTGTGTGTGTGTGTGTGTGTGTCTAGGTAGTTTGGTGTAGTCCTCCCCAAGATTTGTATTCCTTCAATGCTTTTCACCTGACCCTGGCATATGGAGGAAGGCTTGGGGTAGTTGCGGCTCGAGATCGGTAGGGTCGGGTCGTGACAGTTTGGGTCATTATGTATTCTATGATTCTCTTGCAATGGGTTTGGGAATTGTCTTGATGTATGGGAAATAGGTGGTGACTATGGATCACACCAGTTATTACTCCACGATAATAGCTACCCTAACCATGATCTTGAGTTAGTATAGGTTATAAATTCAAAGAAAATATGGCGAAACATCCACTTTGGTGAGTGGTGAATAGTGTATTCTGATCATAAGATCCTAAAATATATTTTTACTTACAGTTATTTTGAAAATGAAATAGGGACCATGGGTAAATTATTCTCACACATTTGTCTTTGAAATTTCAGTCAATCACGGGAATTGAAATGTGGTTTTTTATTAATTGTGATTATTATTATTGACAGATTCCATGAAGGAATTGGTATATAAGTGTTATCTGATGAGATTTTTATGAGATTTTCTTGGGAGTGGATGAGTTTGGTGTACATTCATTATTTTAATTTATAGAAGTTGATTCACCTTTGGATGAGGGAGTTGGGAATGAGATGGTTATGAACATAGAGTTCCAATGAATTAGTGAAGCCATTATGACGGGGATACCTCATGTGAGTGGTCTTGATCTCCAAGAGGTTCTTTGTGCTTTAATGATTGGATGGTTTCTCTGTTTTCCCAAAGGTAGTAATTGGTTGATAGTGGATACATATGATGTTAGTCTGTGTAACCTAGGGATACCCATATATTTCATGAATTCAGACCTCAGAATTGGTGGTAGGGGATGTGGTGTTAAAATATGTATTTTATATATTAGTGTCTTACTTTTCATTGTATTAATTAAGAATACTAGAGATATTTCAGTATTATTCAAACCTTACCCATTCTTGTATACAAATTTGATGTGGTTTAAATGCATTGAATTATTGGATTTCCATAGAATCCCAGTGGAAAGGATGTTATATGGGTATTTTTTATCATCCTACAAAATTAGAAAATTTCTTATCTATCAAGGGGAAATGAAGGATGAACCACTTGGGGAAATGTATATATGATATATTTGGAAACATCATGGAGTTCCCTCTATAGTTGCATCTAACAAGGATCCATGGATCATGTATTGCTTTTGTAATAGTTTATAGAAGGTGATGGGTTCCAATATTATATTGAGTGTGGATTATCATATGATGATGGTTAGAATACATAAACGGTTATCCATGTTCTTACGGATATTCTCCAGGATTGGGTTCTTGATTTTGGAAGATATTGGTAAAATCATTTTCTTCTAATCGACTATTACTATAACAACAGTTATCAGGGATAAATTTAGATGGTTCCCATTAAGGCATCTAATAATAATCCATTTATATATCTATTTGGTTGGGAATATTTTCGAGAGTGGTCTTCAGTTAGGCTGACAATTTTCATAGAGACAACAAATATGGTAGATTTGATCTAGAGGATATTCATCATGGAACAATGTCATAAAAAATCATATAAGGCCCATCATCACTGACCACTTTAGTTTTATTATGGTGATTGTTTTCATAGATTTTTACCTTGAATGGTACATCTTCTTCTTCTTAAGTGGTTATAAAAAGATTATAGTTGGGATATTGTAACACCCTATTGAGATTTATAAGAAATCCCTTGATTATCTAACATTTATCATCCATGTTTGTGTTTTTTTCTGAAATCTAGTGGATGGAGAGACTTTTTTTGGGGCAAAAAACCAAAATTTAAGGTAGGTGTTTTTTTTGGAAATAATGGATTCTAGGTGAAAACATGTCAAATATTTAGTGAGGTTCTTCCAACGTTATGATAATGACCGGAATGGGGTTTTTAGTTTTTCTGATTAAAACTTTTTTTTCTAAATCCTTTTGGGAATATCTCTTCCATGTAAGTGGATTAAAAAATGTGTATTTGACTCCTTATAGAGGTATTGAACTTATATTAGTCATTAAAGATTCACACCTCGTGTGATAGTTTCTCGATGTGTATTGGCCGAAAATATGATTTTAATAAAAATGAGATAGGTTTTTTTCACCGTATATGGGATATATGGATTTAAAAATGTGTAAGGTAATTACATTATTTGTAATTCTCATGGAATATGGCTATTAGGGTGTTTCACTACTGATTTTTCATTAATTCATGTGCACTCTTTTGACTCTCGACCTAGAGGATCTTGGGGACAATTTAGAGGACATCAGCTCCATCTAAATCGCTTCATTTTCAAATTGATCTTCATTACTGTATGGTTTATTATCATTAGGTAAGTGTTTCATCATGTTATAAATTTCATTAGTTACATATTGTGCATTGGTTATTTTATTTTTTCATATTCTTGATCATATAGTATTTTATATTGATTCTTTTATGTTTCTTGATTCACCTTGTCCTTCAAAGGCTAATCTCATGCTTTCTGGCCACCATTATCGATTTCTTGCGATGTTTGTACATTTTTAAGGTAGGTGTTTCTAAAAAATGGCTTAATGAAATTAAATAATAATCATTTTTGTAATTTTCCATTGGGTTGTTCATTAATTTGAAGTGATATTTCGTACCAAATGTTTTATTGGAAAGGAAAAGGTATTCAAAATGGTGGTTTTCTTTGAAAATGTATTTTCTTGATTTGGTAATGGATTATAAAAATAAATAGTATATTGTTTTTGATTTGAAATATTTAAAAAAATAACATTGTTTTTTAATTTATTTGATTATTGGAACATCGAGATGATTGGGGTCATTTGGAAGGAGACACGAGTAGCCTTAGTGTGTGTGGCACCATTAGGTGGTTACCATTCTTTCATATCAATGGAATGTAGTAGGGCTTGATATAGGTTGGATCAAATGTTACAATTTTTAATTTTATTGAGTGTCTAGGATGTATTTTCCCTAAGTCTATGTTCTAATACCTCATTATTTTACATTTATCATTATTTCTCAAATGGTAGTTTTTAGTATGGACTCTTACTCAAAATTATTTATATGTGTCTGTATCACATAGATTCACATGATGGGTGACATTACGGATTTATTTTAATTATTTACGTCTTGATACAAGGATATTAATTCCCATTTTACGAAATACAGAAGTCATTTTATGGTTTTATGTTATTAACAGATTTTATAAAAACAATTGGGAAAATCAATTACAAATTTATTCAATTTGATAAAATACTTTTTATATTTTTTTAATGGTATAACAATCACATTGTTGATATTATTTTTTATATAGACTTTGTTGTGGTATCCTATAAGTTGTTTTTATCACACCCCAATTTTTCCAATGGGGTGATTTTAGAGGTCTCATTAGAGGATCAAGGTAAATGGAAGGGATTCCTGTAGAATGTCAGCTTCTCCATTTGTATTTTTTTCAGTTCATGTTTATTTAGAGGTCACTATTGGTCACATGGATACTTCTTGGTCTATTATTATTCATACTTTTAGTTTTATATACTTTGGATTGTATTTTATGGATATTTTTGTCTCTTTTTCGTTTGCATAGTTCTCTTATTGTTTGTTTTGTTTTTTTAAACAATACTTGTTATGTTTTATTCCTGTACTTCACCATGGGATGGTAGGATGAGGTGTGTAGTTAGGTTGACGTATGATAGTCTGTTACACATAATTCTGGATTAGTTCCAATAATATTATAATCTACATGTTCAAATATTTTTCATAGAATATATACTTTAAAAAATTATTACATATATATATGACACCATTTTCTCAAAATGTAAGATTCATATAAATTCTAAAAAAAACCGCATAATCTAATTCCCAGTCATTTGTAGTATAATGTAATCCCTGATATTTTAATTCACATGAAACATAAGGAATTATATGTTGATTATACATCAGGACACAACAATGTCCTTTCAAATAATCATTACTATATATGGCGACTTCACCATTCATGGAGGGATGGCCCAAAAATGGGGAATTATCCAATATTCCTCTAAGTTTATGAAATAAAATAATAAAATTGTTTTATAATAATAAATTTTACTATCATTCATGTTAAATTTGATAGTTTTATTGAAATCCAAGAAACAGTTTCCACAAAACATTATTTGTATGCCTCTATTCCCTGAAAATAGTGATACATTTTTTCATTTTATGGTCATTTACATTAATCAACCACATTAATTTTAGAAGGTTAAATAGTAATTCCATATTTACATACAATATATCCCTGGAAATAATTTTTTTAAACTAAAACACTCATTTAATAATTTTTTAATATAGTTTATTTTGTTCCAGGGAGATAAAAATACTCATTTTCTTTCATTCATTATAATCATGAATTTTAGAATATACCAGTATATTATCAATAATGACAACCAAAAACATATCCAATAACTAATAAAAAATATATTAATTAGATATATATATATACACACTAAATTATACAACATAAATGGAATGAAATCAGAATCATAACGCCCATATCATGACCAAAATGTAGTCTTCAAAAAATCTGACTCCTATATCATCAACTGATGTTACAATGACCAGTGTAAATTTGTTAAAAATAACAACATTCAACATATTAGATAAAAAAACATCGAAATGAGGAAAAGTGTTCTCTTTCATAATATATATTTTACAAAAATATATATAAACAATAATGGACTCATGGTAGAATCATTATATTTAACAAAAAAATAGGTTCAACATAAGGTGAAGAAAAAAATATGAAAAAAACATTATATATAAACTCATATTATTTATTTTTCAATTCAAATTGTTATACATGGGATAATTGATAATTGTTTTTTTTAATTTTACTACTATCAGGAACTAGGTCAATAGTAAACTAAACCACTAAATTACAAAGAACCATAAGAAAATAATTAAAAATATATATATATTAATTAACAATGAAAACATCACTAATTGAAAAAGATTATTTATTTTCAACAACATGTGATAGTTAAAATTATCTTCCATATCTAATTAATTTATCATCTTCATCATAGGTTATCAAAGCTATAAAATAATTGGACAAAAAATTATTGGATACACAGTCTATCATGGAATGATAAATTAAAGGCCAATCCATAAAAAAATATCAAACTCTACAACGAGATATTCAAAAAAATCCTTAATAACCATCCCACTAATAATAATCAAATTATTCCTATAAGTCTATGTTACATTAATATTTCGAGATAAATTGTTAACCATTATTTATATCTAGCCATCATTTCATCATATTTCCAATTCAAATTATAATTTCTCAAACATGAAATAATGCAATGATCCAGAGTAAAAAAGTGTATTGGCACAATTTAAATAAACAAGAAACTAATATCTCCCCACTTCATTTGAATCCTCATTATCAACCATAGTAATAATAAATGATCTTCCCACGCCGTAATTTTTTTAATCATTATGATGCAAACCCTATATAAGTACTGTTATTAATACTTAAGAATTATTCCATAATACATTGAAATTAGTAAATCTTACTACTAGATTTTTAACTTTTACCCCATTCCATTATTGATCAGAACACATTAAATTGCAATCAAATGATATATCACCAAAATTACCACACCAAAAATACTTTCCAGTTCCCGTTAAACATTCATTGATTTTTTAAAACCATATATATAATTTTGGGGGTTTTCATATAGACTTATTTTCATGTTTCTTTTATATTCACTACATCTTAAAAAGTTTCATTATCTTTTCATCGCAATGTTTGTAAATTTTAGAAAACACTTTCTCATAATTTTAATCACAATGAAAAAAAATTTCATAAATTTTAAAATCTTATATAACAAAATTTCATCATAAGGTTGGTTTCATACATTATTAATTTTTTTAAAATTTTAAATCAATGTCATGGTGAAAATATGACATGTACATTGATAATCTTGTAAAATTGACTTCATACCCAGCCACAATGTTTTTAATATTCCAACCTAGTTCCCTAAATTATTTCTCCATTACATATAATAAAACCATTGGGGAATATTTTTATAGATAAATAATAATAACCTTATCCCATTCCATAGCATCATGATAATTTTTAACATTGGTATTATTAACCATAGAACATCATCGATCATCTTCATTTTGAAAATGATAATCCTCAAGGGTTTACTTATAACATTTTGAACATAACATGACTTTAAATATCATAGACAATGAATTTATAAATCCATAATCTACTACTAAGTAAGAATATTCACTGACTATTGAGGTATATTGCATCATAAAATTCTATAAAATTTATATATTCTATTATGGTAGATCTAAATACTATCCACTATGGATCTCATCAACTTTTGAATCCTTTATAAATTGGTCCGTAAACATAAAAATAAAATAAAATTCTATAGCCAACCATTCCATGATGCTGATTGGGGATGATATTTTCCACTTTGTTCCTTCCTACAAAAAACTCACTTATTTCCTTAGTGAACAACTATTATAATCAAATATTATTTACATGACGCAACATGAATATAATAAAATTCTATATCATCATAAAAAATAAGTAAAAATTTTATTGTAATTATACTATTATTTTCCTAACCCCAATAGTTTTATAAATCATCTGATGACACCAACTGTAATGAATTAACATTAAAAAATACACAGTCCTCTGTATTTATACTAGTAATAATTTTTATACATTCTAATGGTCAATTTAATGTAACACATGATTAAAATTCAAAAATAATCATCATGAATTTAAATATTATTTCATAAATGTATTTACCATTCCACATACCCAATGATAGAATATTTAATATATGAGATTTCTATACAATTATCAGTAATAGAATAAAAAATAATAAATCTATTACTCTAGTGAATATCATGAAAACCAATGAAATGTTTAGATTTATATCAATCATCATTGAGAAATTGAACAAAATCACTTCCACATGAAAATGAGAAGAAACATTTATCAAGTAAAATAATTAAATCTCACAATAAAAAAACTAAAACCCATTTTTAGAACATATGGAATTAAAATCTTACTCTACGTCCCAAATAACTAGATCCCTATTAAATCCTTATGAAAATAATCATTGGTAACTCCATACTTTTTGACTATTAATAGAAAAAATGTTAACCAATTCTTCGGAGTGTAATATGGGCACACCAATCATATAATCTATATCTGGATCACTCAATTCTATCTAGGAAGACCAACTTTTATGCCATTTTCCATTCAAATTTTAGAAATATTGGGGCTTTACCCATCCGAGATGCTATATTAGGCTCACCTATACAACATATATCATATTTAATTAATATAAAATAAATTAAACATTTTCTTTTTAAACATTTCATCCTTATACTTTAGATAAAATATTTTATACCTATATGTTATTTTAAATTTTAAAATAACATTTTTCTTTTTAAAAATACTTTTAAAAAATCTAAAATTTGTGCACATAAAAAGATAATCCATTATCATTAAAAACACCCTTGGAATCAGATAAAAAATTCCAAAATATAATGGAATCTAGATAGTGTTAAATTATAATCATTCTATCTATTTCTAAAAAACCATTCTTTTATACATTGGTAAAAATAGTTTAGAAGTTAAATTTTAATGCATAATTTTAAAAGAATGATTCATATCTTGTGGCTCAATTGTCAAATACATTATTTATATAATAGAATAAAAAATCATTGTTAATTATATAATGGATGGAGAACCATTTAAATTTTATGTATTCCATTATTTATTTTAATATTATTTCATATAAAATTACATAATCAATAATATTCATATATTGAATTTTGATGTTATTTGGATCATAAGTTAGAAATGACTTAAATAGATTGAATATAGCTAAATAGGATGTTATTCTATCATCATAAAAATAATAATAATGAAATAATAATTATTTTTATAAGTCAATTTTACAATTAAATACAAATATTAAATATGGTTATAAAAATTGAACAATGTTAAAATTTTGAGGGCGTTTGGTTGTACATATTCTTGGGTAACATTTCCATTTTCAAATTTAATTATACAAGTATGGTAACAATTATTTTAAAAATAATTAATGTTATTAATATTAAAAATATATTATTAATACATTAAATATATTCTTATATATGATCCATTTTATGTGTTGATGAAAAATGAATCGCATCGCTTCATGAATGGGGTAGTTGTAACAACCCAACCCCAGATTCCCATATCCAGTGCATTAATTTAATAAATTGGAATTATCATAAGTCATAAAATCTCAAAGTAATGATCATTTTAGCAGTCTTGGAAAATATATTATATATATAAACACTATATTAAAGTTAAAAACCTAAAATAAAACATTTATAATCCTTTGATAATTATATTATTCACATATCTTAACCCATCATATAAAACATAATACACTTCTTAGCAGACCAGGAATGAAAAAAATATGGAAGGGATGAGCTGAGATGATTAGTAAGTTTAAAAAATACAACAGAATCTTTTATAAATAAGCCTAAACATTTATGGCAAGGTATAAAATTAAAACACAAGCTACTTAAACATTACATTCATCACAATATTGAATTAATAAATCAATTATTTGAATTTAAACATACACATGGATATTGTGTTAGTCAAATAATAACATATAATATTAATAAAGTAACACATTATGTGGGAATTCACAATACCAGACATACCATCAAGTCCTCGTTCCAAGACTATACTTATGGATAATATCCAAACTAATTTATCTCTTTAGAAATATTGATTCATCAAGGGGAATTTATTAACTGATCCCAATCCCATAGGGATTTCATTAATCAGTACCCAAACCATATTTCTTCCATTAACTGGTCCCCAACACACTTCATTCTAATTCCAATGTATTCCTCATATGAAAAGAGTGAAACATAACACAAACATTAACTTTAAAAATAGAATACTAAATTCTAATACTTTAACCTTAAACCATAAATGGTATCTAAATAGTACATACATAGTCAAACATTTCCTAAAACCATAAATATAATATAGTAGATTTTATCATAATAAAACAACCTCAATTAATAATAAAATCCAACAAAGGATGTTGAAATTATTTAAAATCATCAAATAAAATCATTAAAAATTATCTTGAGGGGAGTACCCTTTTTTCTATGAAATCATTTATTCAAAAGTTCCACACTTATAAAATAATACATTTAAAAAGATATTTTTTTTATCAATTTTTATCATAAAAATTTGAATATTTTGAATTAAATTAACATTTTAAAACATTCATGTCAATATAAATAAATCCATAAACCTATTTTAAAATCATCGACATTAATGAGAAATACTTTTAATGATAAATAATTAAAACATTGAAAATGATGTCTTAGTTCATGATTCCCCAATATAATAATTTAAAAATATTTATTTTAAAAAAAAATAATTAACATAAAAATAGATATAAAATTTTCATTATTATCCTTTTATATCAATATAATGAGTTTTGTAAAATAATATCTACAATATTGCAATGGAGAAGGGATTAATTCTTAAAATATTTAAAGGGTCCTGTACCGCAAAAAACATTTAATTAATAAGTAAAATGTGATAATATAAATCATTAAATTCCATTAAGATAAATTTTTTCATTATTTGAAAAACAATAGGGGTAGTACGTACACATTTCATATTAAATTGGTGGGGAACACAGCTTATATCTCACACAAATTAAATGTGAGAGAAAAATCACTTACCTTGGGTTAGATACTCTCAATATTTGTGTGTAAAAATAGTATAATGGTTTTAAATATATTATTAACTTGTACCAAAATAATAATAATATTTATAATTTTTTATATTACTCATTTATGACTTTATATTACCCGTTTATGAATAATTTTCATGTTAGAGAAACTTTTTGGGTAATAACTTCTTTGTTTATCATAAGTGTTTTGAACTGTTATTCTTCATCATATTATGTATATCATAATTTCATTAATTAAATAGTTAATAAAATAATTTATATATAATATATATATAATATATAATATATAGATAAATAAAATGGAACACACCATTTACGGAGACGGTATGACATACATACAAATTAGCATTGTCTTTATTTTATTATCATATTGAATGGAAGCAAGTGAATGAAATATATATGTATATATATATATATATATTATTCTTGTATAATTATTATATCATATATTTCATACATATTCCTAATAAATATTTTTATAATCATTGTTGAATGCTGAATGTGGAAGATGAATCTCATTGTGTCATGGACACGGCAAGTCGTACGTATGCCTGAGTGACGATATCATTCCTTTAATGGTAAAATGGTTTGAGATTTTATGTATATGAATTGTACAGATAAAATATCATGTTATATTTTTTATTTAAATCCATTATATTCATCATTATACCCATTTAAATAAATTTTATATGAAAAACATTTCACACCACGATGTAGAGATGATAAGCCATACGTATGCACACATTATGATATTATTTTTCATAGAATGGGTAAAAGTAGAAATATGGTTGTCCCATTATAAAAAATATAATAAAATATTATACTATGTATTTATTAATTTATTATTCAAAAATCATAGGAAGTGGAAGAACAATAAAAAACAATGAATGATATGATAAAATATTTGCCTCTTTTTTCTGGTATTTCTTTTTTATTTTCCATTAAGAACTCTAGAGGTTGTCTTATTTCCCAAATTACCACCTTTATGATATTATTAGAGAATGTTTGACATTAAATTATAAGTTTTGGACAAATTCAATGGGAAATTAAGGTGTGAATTAATGATAATGAGAATTCACTTTTATATGAGAGGGGAGGGGCCTTTTGCAAGATCAGAAAATAATAATTTGTTATAAATTTATTTTTGGTTCTAAGTAGCTCCAAAGTAATTTAGTTCTAGGAGAAGACGAGGATAGGTCAATATCCCCTCATAAAATTAATTTAAACATGTTTAGTTCATAAAATTACCATTATATTTTAGATTTAACCGTTAGTTAAATAGTTTAACATTTAGCATGCCTTCTTGTTTTTTAAACTATATGGTCCATATAGTTACTATAAAATGACTTAAAACCCCAAATTGGACCATTAAAAACATATTTGAAAATATTCAAGTCTATCAGACCAAAATTATATTTTTATGAAATTTATATCATTTAGTAAAATAGTATTTATTTTAAAAACTCATTTTTGTCGATTTTTATGCTATTGAGTATATGAATTTTTAAAAATAAAAAACAACGTGATAATTTCAAACTAATAAATTAAAAATATCATTAACATGTCTATAATTTCAATAAAATTTGTTTATGTACTTAATTAACTACAATTGTTTTTATTTTAAAATTATAAACATCATTTAATTGGTTTTTTCCTTTAGTAAAGAAATTAGTGCATCATCATTGTGTCATAATAAAATTTAATTAATTAATGTATAGAAATAATAAATAAATTATCATGATGTATATAAATTTTGTAGATTTATAATTAATATTTATAAAATAATATATCTTATGTTAAAACCTATATTAAAAATGGTTTATTCATTAAAATTTGAATATGACACATTTAACCCTTCTTTAAATAAAATATAATAAATATCTTAATCTTACACAAGTTCCATAAAAAGGATCATATTTTTCACCTAAGATATATTTTTGTCGAAACACACTTATAAAATAAAAATAGGGAAATTTTTAGTTTAATTTTATGTTATTATACTTATATTTTAACCATTAATTACTTTAATACCTTTAACTGTCGTAAATAAAATTCAAGAGTTATTATTCACAAAAAATTTACTTTGAGCCTATTTAACCAAAAATTTCATAATTATTACTACAATTTATGTTTTTTTTAAATTCAATTCAAATAAGCGGTAAAAATATGAATAATTCTAATCTACAAATTTGGCTAGAAGGCGGGTAAAATGACGTTAAAAAAAGTTCAAATAGATTTTATATCTAATTCTATTATAAAATTATTATTATGACCTAAATTGGTTGAAAATATTTATTAATTGTCTATTTTGAATTTAAAATCAACTTATATTTAGATATTTATTTAAATGAATAAGTCTATTTTCTAACTACAATTTAGTGTTTTTCACTATTAATCAAAAATATTTCTTTTCAGAAAAATACAAAACATTCTCCATAAGATAATTTTGAAATTTTGAATAAAAAAATGAAGTTTATTATTTCAAATTAAATTTCTATGAGTTTCTAAAATTTATTTTATTATTGTTCAAAAAGCGGAATGAAAATTAATTCCTTTACGAAAATAGTACTTTTTAACATATAACTATTATTCTAAAAAAATTAATTTCATTATAAATATTTTATATTTAAGTGAAAAAATAATAAATATATTTTAAAATTTATTTATTACTATTTATTTTACTATATATAAGGGATATGTTTTGAATATATCTTTAAATTAATTTTGAGACCAAAGTATTGTTTATTAGAAACTCAATCGTGCATGATACGCAAGCCATGTCGGTGTTGTATGAAACACACACTATTAAAGATACTGTACTGTGAAATATTGGGGTGTTACATTATATTCTCTATCAATAAATAAAATCTTCGAATTTTAAACATGGAATTGAAAATTACGGGATTGAATTTTTCAGAATATCTTTATTTTAATCCCATATCAGAAAATAGATTATTTAGAACTCAATTTTAATATAATGAAATCGAAGTAGTAATGTCACCAGAGATAACACATACTAGGGTTCCATAAAGGAAAACATAGAAATAAAATAAAATTTTACTATCTAGTTCTGATTGAGAGTGATGGAGAACATTGTTAATATATAATTGATATTTCTAGAGCTATAAATTTGAGATGATCCAAGCGACCATTTGATTAATAAAAAATGAAAGTATTGGGAAATCATATTTGGTTTTATGATATTCCACGTAGAGTTGAATAATTCATTTACTTTATAGACTAAGATCATAATGAAACATACATAATTATATAACTAGTAAATTTTCATCCTTTAATCAATTTCCCCCATAGACACATTTTGTTTCTAAATAAATAGTGTTCAAGATGAAATTTTCACACTTTATGCACTAGATTAATCTTTTAGATAATCTCATTATTCAAAAAATATTAATGATATTTTCATACTATCTTTTGTTAGTAACCAATATTTTAGTACAAAATAAGGAAATTTACAAATATAATCTTCAAAATTACTTAGTAAAACCCAAAAGCTAATTATAAATCATTCATCAAATAACTAACCTTCCTTAAAATTATTCTAGACTAATATTTAAACCCAACACTTTGAAGGATATTAACATATATTCCTCGAAGAAAACTTTTAAAAATTATCTCAAAAAAAAAAATAAATCACTCATAATATCGCATATCAAAAATTAATTAACCAATTTATATATTCTCCATATATGCTAATTTTTTCCATAAAAACACAAAATTATACAATCCCACAAAAAAATCATAGACTCTTAAAAAATAAAATTCAACCATTAATACACATATAAAATCCAATAATATTTTTTTTATCTTAATCATATAATGATTACAAAATAGTGATCATGTATCAAAAAAATATTTGTTATTTAATTCGTAAATCATTTTCCAATACCATAGATTTCCATTTTCAAACACAAATTTTCCCAAAATCAAATTATTCTTATTCCATCAACTCATTAATCCAACAAGAAAAAGTTATAACAACTAGCGAAATCAAATAGTTTAGTGGTAGGAAGTGCTCCTTTATTGCCATTCAGTTGTTGGTTTAAGACCCTTGTCCTTTCTGGACATGATGGGTTGTCACCCATTCTCAATGTTGTCCTTTTTCAAAGACTATTTAATTTTAATAACATTCAAAAAAAGAGATTAAATGTAAAAAATAACAACAAATTATTTTTAATCACAATTTTTATCTCATACATTTCAATTTTCATCACCAAATGTAATATCCCATAATTAACTCCAAATAAAAAACCCAAATGGTTATTTATACCTATATAATAATGTTCACAAATGTAAATATAATTTCTTCATCAAATAACTCTTTCAAATAATATCATTTAAAAATTCTGATGGATATTATACTTGTGTAATAATCACATGTATTATCAATAAATAATCTCATAATGATGCAATTTATAATATCAGACATCCCATCAAGTCCTCATACTAGGACGATTCTTATGTGTAGATAACCAAACAAGTTTGTCTCATTAGAATTATCAATGCATCAAGGGGATTTCATTAACTGGTTCCCAGCCCATATGTATTTAATTATCTGGTACCCATCCCATAGGGAATTAATTAACCATTCCCTAACTGGATTCATTTTATGTCCAATGCCTTCCTCATATTATAAAGGTAAAATATAACATAAACATATTTATTAATAATAGAATAGGAAATGTTAATACTATAACCATAAATCATAACTGGTATCAAAACAGTTCATACACAATCAAACATTCCATAATCCCTTCTATAAAATTATGAATATTTTATCATAATAAATCAACCTCAATTAATTATAAAATCAAACAAAGAATGTTGACATAGATGAAAATAATCAAATAAATTCATTAACAATTATCTTTAATAAAATACCCTTTTTTCATTTAAATAATTTATTCTAAATCCACAAACATATAAAATAATACATTAAAATACTTTTTTTATCAAAGTGTCCTATAAAACATCGAATATTTTTAATGTAATTTAAAATTTAAAACATTAATGTCCAAATAAATTGAACCTTAAAATGATTTTGAAAACATGGACATTTATGAAAATGATTTTGATGAATAAATATTTAAAAATTATAAAACTAGGATTTAGTTAATGTTTTCCCTACATGAAACATTAAATGGCGTAATTTTAGAGAAAACATGTATGATGATAAAATTAGACATAAAATTTCCTTTACAATCGTTTTATATCCATATAAATATGAATGTAAAATAATATCAAGAATATTACAATGGAGAAAGAATTAATTAATTAATAATTCAATGTGTTCCATACCATGTGGAAATTTTAAATTAGAAGATTAGATTCATTAAATAAATATCTAAATACCATTATTATAAATTTTTTAATGACATGAAATTCAATTGGGGTAGTACATATACCATTCTCATAAACTAAGTCATGAACTTGGCATATATCTCATGAAAATTAATTGTGATATGGAAATCCCATAACATATGTTTGATACCCAATGTACGTGTCCTAAACAACTATATAATGGGATTGAACATATTATTAACCTATAAAAATTAATAATAATATTTACAATAAAATATATGGTTCATTTATTACTATATAATACCTGTATATTAATAATTTCAATGTTAAATAAACTTTTTAAGTACTAACTACTTTGTTCATCATATGTGTTTTGACCTGTAATTCATGATCACATTAGTTATATAATAATATAAATAATTATAGAAGTTAAAACCTTCTTTATATATAATATTTATTTATTATATAATATATAGATAAATGAAATAGACCACACCGTTCCTGGAGACAGTGGGTCATACATATGCATGAAAGTTATTTCTATTTTCTTATCATATTGAATGGAAGTAAGTGAACGACATATATGTATATAAATAGATATAGATATAGATATATATATAATTCATGTAAACTTTTTATTTTATATATGTGATACTTATTCATAGTGTATATTTTTTAAATCATTTTTTAATGGTGAATGTGGAAGATGAATCCCATCACCTCGTGAGACGATGAGACGTACATACACATGAGTGGTGATATCATTTATATAATGGTTAAATGGACTGGAAATTGATAGAATATTAATATTAAAGAAACAATATAATGTTTAATTTATTATCTACATCCTATATATTCATGTTTATACACATAGAAATAAAATATACATGAGAAAATAGTTTATACTACTATTTATAGATTGTATATTGGACGTACGTATTCACAGTGACATTGTTTTTTGTAGGATGGGTAAGAGGAGGAATATAGTTTTTCCATAATAATAATAATTTCTCATAATAAGGAATATTATGTAGTTATTTCTTTATTATGGATAAAATAATAAGAGGATGTAGTAGAAGAAAATAACTTTGAAATAGGTAAAAATAATAATTACCCCATTTTCAAATATTTCCATTTGATATTCACAAAAGGAATTCATAGAATGTGTTTATGACCAAATTATGGCCTCTATGATCTAGTGAGGGATGTTTTATGATGAAATTGTTATCGGTCGGTGATTCAAAATTCATAGGAGGTGTTAATTAAAGAGAGGGAGAAGTGGCTTTTTATAAGAGAGGTTAGGGGAACTTTTAAATGATCTTAAAATATTAGTTGATTATAAATTTATTTTTATATTTAAATAGTTCATATGTTATTTATTTCATGTATAAGATGTATATGACTTTAAATCCTCTCATACAATTTATTTTTTACTTTTTTTGTTATTAAATTTACCTTATCTTTGGGATTTAACCTTTAGTTAAACTGTTTTACTTTTACCATGTCTTCATATATTTTTACACTACAGGGTTAATATAGTAATTATAAAATGATAAAAACACTAATTGAATAATTTTTGGAATATTTTACATTATCATTGTTATTTTTATGAACCATATATTTTTATGACTTTTATATCATTTAAAAAAATAGAATTTAATTTAAAATTTCATTTATGTCAATTTTAATACTATATAGTATTTATATTTTTAAAAATTTTAATTCAACATGATATCATAGAAAATAATAAAATATTTCAATAAATTTCCTACGTAGATATATTATTTTTTATGTCATTAATTATGTCAAATTATATTTCTTTTAATATTTTGAATATCTTTTTTTTGTTCTTCCTTTAATAAACCAATTACTACATCATTATTGTGTCACAATTAAATTTAAATATTTACTTTCTAAAAAATATTAATAAATAATTATGATGTATATAAATTTATTATTATGATAATTAATATTAATATTATAATTTAAATTTTTTATAACACTACATTTAAAATTATTTATTTATTACAATATGAATATGACACCTTTGACTCTTCATTAAATAAAAAATAATAAATCTATTACTCTAACACAAGTGGCACAAAAAGGGTCAAATTTTTGGCATAATATTTATTTTCATCTGGAAAACGTATCCGATGAAATCGGGACAAGTTTAAGGGAAATTATATATTAATATAATATTATATTAACCTCTAATTAAACGATTTACCTTTTACCGTTTTTAATAAAATTCAAAAGATACAATTCATAAAAATTAACTTGAACCAATTGAACCACTTTTTTTATACTGATTACAACCATGAATGTAATTTTTTTAAATTAAAGTAACAAAAGTTGTAAAATTAAATTTAATGCTAATTATTAAATGTGTTTATAAGTAGGGTAAAAAGACGTTAAAAAGTTCAATGAATTTTTAAATCTAATTATATAATATAAATATTTAAAATTACCTACATTGAGTTAATATATATATTTTTCATATATTCGGACTATAAAATGAATTTATTTTAAAATTTTTATTTTAATTAAAATGTTGGTTTTCAAAAAACAATGCAGTGTTTTCAGTATACATCAAAAATTGGATGTTTTAAAAAAAAATCACCCTATTATAATTTTGATATTCGGAATTCAAAAACAAATTATATTATACCAAATTATATTTATACAAGTTTCTAAAATTAATTTTATTATTGTTTAAAAAATACTAGAAAAGTAGTTCCTTTATGAAAATATTATTTGTAAATATATAAAAAATTTATAGAATCATATTCATTTCATTATAATTATGTTTTATTTAAGTGAAAACATTATAAATGACATTTAAAAATTATTTATAACTATTTTTATTACTATATTAAATGGATAAGTTTTTGAATATATCATTTGAGTAATTTTGACAATAAAGTGTTGTTTTGTAGAAACTCAAACTTGATTGTTCATCAAGAAAAGTCAGTGTTACGTGCAAAAAAAATATATTTAAGAAGATGTTACATGAAATACTATAGTGTTAGATTATACAAATGTTAAATAAATTGCATCTTGTCAATTTAAACTCATAATCGAAAATGATGGGTTGGACCTTTTGAAATTATCATTATTGAAATCCCACATCAGAGAATTGATTATTGAAACCACTATTTTAAAATAAATAATTGGATGTAAGATGGTCACTATATATATCACATACTAGGGTTCCATGTAATAAAACATGGAAATGAAAGAAATATTTAACCATAAATTACTGATGGAGTGTGATAGATAACAATATTAAGAAAAAGTTAATAATTCAAAAGCTAAAAATATTGGATGATCCATGGAACTATTAGATTATCGCAAAAAAAAGTACATAGAATTTTTTTGTTGGGTTTTATGATCTATCCCTTAGAGTTTCAGAATTAATTTACTTCATAGACTAAAAACATAATGAAGCAGGCTTACATTATTAATTAGTATAGTTTCCTCTTTTAATCAATTAAAACCACATACTCATCTTTTTCTCTAAACTATGAGTGTTAAATAAAAAATTTTCACAACTGAAGCACTAGATTCAACAATTTGATATTCTAAAAATTCAAAAAAATGTAACTATATTTTTTTACAATCATTATTTATTGAACAAAATAATATTATAAGATATGATAATTTCCAAAAATAATCCCAAAAATTATAAAGTAAAACCCAAAAGCTCATCATAGATAATTAATTAAATAACTAAATTTCCAAAAAAATATTCTAGAATATGATTGAAACCCAAAATTTTTAAGGATATGACCCCTTAGTGTTCCATGAAATTTTTTAACATTTATATAATAATAAAATAATAACTGCTAATGTCTCATAAAAAAGTAATTAACCTAATTACATATTCTCTAAGATTGGTTAATCATAATAATAAATAACTCGTATCTCTACAATACCATAACAATGTCATAGTTTCTTATAAAATAAAATTAAACCATTACACATCAAATAAAATCCCATAGTATTCTATTTAACATAATCATATAAAGTAACTAAAATAGTGAACATATTTCAAAATAATATTCATCACATAATAACTGATCCTTTTTTCCAATACAAAGCATATAAATTTTTGTAAACAATAGTTATTAAAAGAAATATATTCTTATTCCAACAACTCATTTAACCAAAAATAATATCTCATACTGACAATAGACTTCACATAGGCTAGTGGTAGGTGTTTCACTCTGGCCACCCCTCTATTTTGGGATCAAGACCCACTACCATGTTAGATGCGACTGGTTTTTACACTTCCCATGGGTTACCATTTTTTAAAACTATATAAATTTTTTAACATTCCAAAAATGATATTAAATCTATAAATATATTCTTAAAAATTTTTAAATCTCAAACATTATCTCATGCATTTTATTTTTTATCATGAAATGTAATATCCCATAATTAACTTAAAATCATATAAACTATAAAGGTTATTTATACCATTATAATTATATATATAAAGGAAAAATAACTTTCTTCCTCAATTAACACATTAACATTATAAACATCTTGATTACAAAAACTAAATGAAATCAATCCAAAGTAATACCATCATCAAAAGACAATGAATACATAAAAACATATAATCGTCCATTTATTTCAATATAGTTCCATTATTGGCCTAGTGGTTATCATATAGAATTGCGAATTGGCTTAGATAATTCTTTGTTCCCATACATTTGATTAAAATGATTGTAAATGGTTTATTAGGATTATGTTTATTTTCTTCCATTATACTCCTCATTTTCCTCATAAATCCTTTGTTTTAGGTTCTTCTTTCCCACACATATTACATTTCATTTTTCTATTGAGACACTTTCCTGAGTGTCTCATTCCATATTCCTTGAATGATGGAAATTTAGCTTCATTTAATCAATGGTCTCCACCATTAGAGCTCATATCATGATCCTCCATTCTCTTTTATGGAAGGATTAGGAGTTGGTTAATGTATATATTGTTAATAATATTTTTGTAAAACTAATTTGTAATAATCAAGTTATATTTCATGCCTATCAATATACAAATTTGATACTCATTTACACTATCTTTTCTAGCTTTTTCATCTTGTTCGATATTAATATGATTTATTTGGGATCCATCCATTGACTAAACCCAAAATGGAGTGTGTGAGTAACAACAGTGGTAAAATAATTCAAATAATATCATGACACATTATTTTTTTATCTAAAAAACATTATGATTCACCAAGGATATTCATTACCATCATATATTAAAATATTTCATATTTTTTTGTAACGAAAATGGGAATTATCCTAATAATATCCCCATGTGTGTCAAACTAGTTTCTCAGTAAGGCCCATTTTAATGTACTCAGTTACCCTCTGTCAAGCCCGGAACACCATGTTTGTGTTATTACTCCTAGGAACATCTATGGTAGGAAAAAATCCGGTTGAAGTATCCAAACAAGAATGTATATTCTAGTAATGAAAACATAAACTATACATTAAAAATATTTTAGATGTTCCTATATAGTTATCCTCAAATTATATCGTAGGGTTATGATTCATATTCAATGTTTTCGTAAAACTAGTTTCCAAGGATCTTGATAAAAATTCTTTGATACCAACTCCATCATAACAAACCTAGATTCCAAGATTCGGTGAATTATTTCAACACATTTAAATATAATATAGAAAAAAATCCAGAAGGACAGATAAAATTAGCAGTCTTTGAAAATATATTATATACATGGACATTACAATACATTTCCAAAAATAAAATACAGCATTAATAATCATTTTAGAACGCCCTTATTCTATAAGGTCAACCCTATCTATAAATAATAATACAATTAATGGAATCATAGGAAAATAAAACATAATAAAGGGGTGAACACAGATGCTCACTAAGGTTAAAGAGTACAGAAAAATATTTTATAAATAACCATGAACTTTTAAGGCATGGAAAAAAATTATAACACAACCTTTTAAACATTACCTTTATAATAATATGGAATAAATAAATCATATAATTCCATTTAAACATTCACATAGTCATTTTAATAGTCAAATAATCACATGTATTATCTATAACTAATCTCACAATGTTGTAACACATAATTCTAGACATACTATAAATGCCTCTTTCTAAGACCATACATATGGGTAAAACCCCTAATAATTTTGTCTCCTAAGAACTATCGATGCATTGAGGTTCTTACATTAACCAATACCCAACCCATGTGGCTTTTCTTAACTGGTCCCCAACCCATAGATAATTCATTAAATGGGCCTAAATATATTTGTTATTAATTCCAATGAATTCCTCATTTAAAAAGGGTTAGTGATAAAATACACATTTTTATTAAAACTACCATATAAAATGTTAATCCATTATCCAAAAATCAAAAATGGAATCATAATAGTACATAAATAGTAAATCATATCATAAATCATTCAATATAATATGGTAAATTTTATTATAGTAAATATATCTCAATTAAGAATAAAATCCAACAATGTATGTTTACTTATATGAAAATAACAGATAAATACATTAAAAATAATCTTGAGACGACAACCCATTTTTCAATGAACTATTTTTTTCAAAAGTCGTGCACTTAGAAATTAATACATTTAAAAATATATATTTTCTCAATTATAAAGGTATTAACAGTTTAAAATTTCAATGATCATATAAATAATTCGATAAACCCATCTTGAAAATCATGACATTATTGATAAATATTTAGAAGAATAAATAATTAAAACATTTAAAATGTTGTTTTAGTTAAAGGTTACACTAAATAAAACATTAAAAATATTAATTTTTGAAAATATTTGAATGAACATAGAAAAAGTCATTAAAAATATTTTATAATCCTTTTATAACCATATAAATATTTATGTAAAATAATATAAAGAATATTGAAATTGGGAAAGGATTAATTATCTAAACATTTTAGGTGACCCTTATCACACAGAAAATTTAAATAATTACTTTCATATAGTCAATAAATTTTTTAAATAACATTAATATAAATATATTAATGATATTAAATACAATAGGGGAAGTACATAGACCAAATATAATAAATAAGTGTTGAACGTGGCTTATAACCCACAAAAATTAAAAGTGAGATGAAAATCCATTACCTTATGTCTGATACTCATTGTACATGTCTGAAACTCATGTATAATGATTACATATATATTATTAATTTATTTAAAAAGAAAAATAATATTTATTATTTCATATATGATTCATTTACGACATTATATTACTAAATTATTCATTATTTCAGTGCTAAAGCATCGTTTTAGGTAAAAACTGGTTTGTTTATCGTACATGTATTTGACCTGTTATTCTTGATCATATTACATATATAATAATCTACACACATAGTGAATATAAAAAATGATTTATATATCAAATATATTAGGAATACAATATATTGATTATTGAAATTGAACAAACTGTTCATGGAGACGGTAGGTAGTACGTACGCATGAACAATGTTTCCGTTTTATTATCATATTAAGTGGAATTATGTGAATGAAATATATGTATATGTATATATATATATTTATATTATAATAATTATTTCATATATTTCATACTTATTTATAATAGATATTTTTATAATCATACATGAATGGTGAATGTGGAAGATGAATCTCATCGTGTCGTGGAGACGGTAAGTCGTACGTATGCACGCGGGAAAATATCATTCATTTAATAGTTAAATTGTTTTGAATTGGATGGAATATGAATTTTACATAAACATTATATTGTTATATTTAATATATAAGTCACTTATATTCATCATTATACCCATATAAATATTTTTTACATCAAAAATTGGTTACACCATGGTGCAGAGACTGTATGCTATACGTACGCATGCATGGTGATAATGATTTTTCTTGGATGGGTAAGAAGAGGAAAATGGTATTACCATAATTAAAACAACATATCAGTATATATTAGATTATTGATTTATTAATTTAGTATAGAAACAACATAAGAAGAGGAATAAGAATAAGAAAAGAACATTGATAGAGGTGATAAAACAGTTAAAACCATTTCAGGTATTTCCTTTTGATTTTCAGAAAAAGACAACATAGGATGGATTTATTCCCAATGTATGTCCTATAGGATTTATTTTTAGAATTTGGAAGAGGAAATGGGAAGGTATTGTCTAATAAAATGTATTTGGAGGTGTCAATTAGAGACTAGGAAAATTTCTCTTTATAAGAGTGATGGATGGCACATTTGAATGATTTTAATTTATTAATTTATTATTAATTTAATTTCAATATCAAATATCTCCAAAGTGTTTTATTTATTTGGTATTATGAGTATGGGGAATATCCCCTCATATACTGAATTTTATACATGTTTTTTTCATTAATGTAACCTCATCTTTTTTATTTAACCCTTAGTTTAACAATTTAACTGTTACAATGCCTTCTTTATTCTTACACAATAGGGCTAATATAGTTATAATAAAATTAAAAAAGAACTGCAATTGGATCATTTTTTACATCTATGACATATCCATGTAAGCTATATGAATCATATATTTTTATGACTTCTATATCATATAATAAAATAGTATTTATTTTATTATATCATTCATGTCAATTTTAATACTCTTTAGTATTTTTATTTTTAAAAATATCATACCAATATACTAACTTTGAACCCATAAAATAAAAATGTCACAAGAAAATTCTATGTTATATATAATATTAGTTTATGTAATTAATTAAGTCATATTATATTTCTTTAATATTATTGATACCATTTTTTGATTAAACCTTTAATTAATCAATAAATGCATCATCATTGTGTCATAATTATATTTAAATATTAAATGTCTGAAAATTATAAATAACGTATCATTATGTTGATAAATTTCATTGATTTATAATCAATATTTATAGTATAATTTATCATCTAAATAATTATATATTTGAAAAATTATTTGTTTATTAAAATTATATATATGACACTTTTATCTATTCATTAAATATAATATAATAAATGTTTAAATCTAACTTAAGTCGACGAAAAAATCATATTGTCGACCTATGAATGATTTTGGTCTAAAAAACATATCAAATGTAATTTGGACATGTTTTATGATACATTTTTACTATTATAATATTATTTCAACCTTTAATTAACATATTTACCTGTAATAGTGGTATATAAAATTTAAATATTACTCTTCCAAAAAAATTATTTTGATGATATTGAAAAACATTATTCTTTTTGATTAAAAATATGTATGTATTTTTTTTTAAAATCCAATTCATTGAATTTGAAATATTATGTTTAATTCTAATCAGAAAATGTGTCTACAAAATAGGTAAAAAGTCATTAAATAAAGTTCAAGGAATTTTATATATAATTTTATTAAAATTATGAATATAATGACCTATAATAGGTTAATATATGTATTATTTTTTAAATATACATTAAAATATTCTTAAAAATATAATATTTTAAATAAATAAGCTGGGATTCTACAAATAATGCGGTGTTTTTCATTAATCATCTAAAATTGAATGTTCTTAGAAAAATAACAAAAATGCACCCAACGATAATTTTGATATTACGATTTAAAAAATAAAGTCAATTTTATAAAATGAAATTCATAAAAGTGTCTAAATTTATTTTGATTATTGGTAAAAAAAGACATAAAATGTACTTCCTTTATGAACATTTTATTTGAATATATATATATCTTTTATATAATCTTATACATTTCATTATAAATATGTCTTATTTATGAGAAAACATTATAAATAAAATTTAATAATTATTCATTATTATTTATGCTACAATATTTAATTTATATGTTATTAATATATTATATAAATTAGTTTAACGGTAATGTGTCAATTTACAATGACTAAATCTTGTGTGTAATGCAAGACAATTCGGTGTTGCGTGCAATACAAGATATTGAATATAATGTAATGTGAAATATTGGAGTCTTATAGTAGTCCCAAAGTACACACGAATGACATTATCATTTTTTAGTTGAATGGAAATGTATGAAGGTAAATGATATTTTTTCATTTTATAATGATAAATATATCTTGAATTTCACATATAAACATAAAATTATTTATTATAACTCGTCCATGGGAGATATTAATGGAAAATAAATTACGTCAGTTTATTAGATGGTAGTCAACCGTACACACAAATGACAGTTTTGTTTATCATATGATGGAAAAAGATATGCATATAGGTTATGATATAAAAATAGTAGATAATAAATATTTCTAATATACTAGATTTAGGGTTCTATCATGGATTATATATATTTAAAAGAGGTTGAAGAAGATTTAAAATGTAATGGTTTGATTAAAAATGATACCTCTTCATCCAAAAATTTATTTTCTCAACTCCGTATTACCGAGATGGTTGGTTTTATTCCTAGAAATATCTCAAGAATTAGGTAATGTAAAATAAGAGAGGATTTTTTGTAGTATTTTCAGAATGAAATTGGATTATATGTGGGAATAAATGAGAGAATTTGGTTCCATTTTAAAATAGAAGGGAGCGAATCTGTTGGAATTCCCTAAATATTAATTTAATATAAATTTATTTTCAGTTAAAATTTGATCTAGACTGGTTGATTCAAAAAATAGAATGATTATTTGTCTAAATAAACACACATAATATTTTTTTTTTAAATTTTATGTCACAGTTTTATACTTATCAATTGATTATAGCCGATAATTAACCCCAATCACTCTTACCACGAAGACATATATTTTTTAGAGGTTAATATAGTTATTATAGATTGAGAAATGGTCAATAAATTGACCATATCTGATATTATCAACCGTAATCCTGTAACTTGGTAAAATATATTATATTTAGTAATTTTATATTTGTTTATAAAATTTTATTTATCAGAATAAATATTCAATGGCAATTTTTTTAACAATTCATTTCAATGATTTTATTATCACCAAAAAAATTAAATTCGTAAAAATAATATTCAATACCTATAATTTAATGGTAATTAATTAAATTCGTGGATTACAATGATTATCTCACACTATATTAATATTAATATGTTTTACTTAATTTATTTAATTCTTCCATATGTTGTATATTTATTACGTCAGTGTTGTGTAAATATTTAATGTTAATTTTTATTAACTAATAGGTAAAAATAATTTCCTTAAATAAATAAATATATTTTATATTTAAAATGAATATATATAACATAATATAACCACTTCCAATCCCCATGTAAAAAATATTTACGTTACCGAAATCAAGAGTCTGACATTTTATTACTTTTTTGAAATAAAATATTATAAGTAATAATCTCATCTAAATAGAAAAAAAACATCAATTTACCAGAATATAAGATGATTATTAATGAATTAAATTATCCATTAAACATAATTCAGATTTTTGGATAAATTTATAATCCTTATCATTTTATTTCTTACATTAATTACATAATTTTTCATTCATTGGGGTATAAAAAATTACTACCACTACTATTAATTTTGACAAAAAATGGAACATATCTATAAAATATGGATCAACTAATTATAAATATAGAATCCATTATTCATATTTAATAACAGAAAAAATGTATAATATAATTTTTAAACAAATTAAAAAATGTAACGAATGATGGTTTTTTTTGGAAAAAATGAAGTTATAAATATAAATTTTTTTTATACAAAATTGAAGTATAATATGCTGTTAAAAATATATTATTTACTGTTTTTTAGTAAAAATGAATGAGTTAAATTTTAAAAAAAAATCCATAATAAATTTTTTCATTGTAAATTCCCTTAATGACATTATGGTTTTCAATAAAAAAATTATTTTTCTCTATTCATTAAAAATTAAATATTTTGAGAAATTTTTTTTAAATTCAACAAATGATAATTTTGACATGATGAATTAAAAAATTGAATTCATTTTTTTGAAATAAAAAATCTATAATTTAAATATTTATCATTTAAATAAAATAGTATATGAATTTAGTAAAAAAAATTATTTTTTTATTCTTTTTTTAAAAAATTACTTAATATATTTATAATGAATATAACTATACATTCCAAGAATAATACTATAAAAATGATTTATTCTGTTAGTAATTGGGTTATTACAGCCCAAATCATCACTCAAAACACATTTTCTCATCCTATAATCTTTTGATGCAGATGAATATTTACTCAACTTACCATGACTCTTATGAATACCAGATCTATCGATATAATTTAACTACGTATTCTTTATAATTCACATTTTCTATGCCATACCCAATCCATAATCTCATACCTAATGGAAACTCCCATGTATCATACTCATAAGCTAAAACATATACCCATGTTTAACATATCATATTTTCCCCATTATCCTTGTCTAACACAACCTCTTGGTTTGTCCTTGTATTTCATAACACATCAAAGAAGTAATAAATGTTTTTCATCATCAATTAGAACACAAAACCAAAAATTTATATAGTCGTATCTCAACATCACATGGCTCTATCATATAGTCAGTAACCATGCCTCACATGGTTTAAATCTAATGGAGGATCATCATCTCTCTTGTGTTAACTATCATATGGAAAAACATGGGCCAACACAACCACTATGAGTTGTCATATATATATCACACTTCTCATACTAAATTCACGACCCACTCTAGTATCATAATAGAAATTGGGAATTTTTATTCCATCCTATCCCCATAGGGATCATGAGATCAAATATGAGTTTATATATTGAAATATATATTGACATCACCATATTACTACTCATAGTAGATATACCCAAACTATTTTTCAGTTATATAAAATTCAATTCACCTATAATAGAATAAAAATTATTATAATTTTTCATGAGATTATTACATAACAGATACCATATAATTAGTATATCATCAGTATTCACATGAAACAATTAAAAATTATCTAGTAAATTTATTAATAATTTAATGAAAATAATTTATTGGAAATCACCATAAATGATTTTCTTCAGACATGACATAACTAAACAATTATTATTTTTATTTTCATTATATATATAAATCATTCTCTTAGCCAGTTTCAATGTATCAGAGAAGCATGATGATTTCATATGAATGTACATGCATGATATACTTCATGATTTAATCAATATTTTCACCATGGAAAAATAATATTAAATAATAAACCAGTAAATCCCAATTATCAATTCGAATATGAAAGAACTAAATTGAAATATAAAATAATGAAGAATAATTAGTATCATGGGTTTCACTTAATTAAATTGATTCCTAATAATACGATATAGAATCATCCCCACGTTAAAAATAGTATTGAATAATTTCTAAAATATCCCAAATAATATGGATAATAATACAACAATATGATGCATGATTTTAGTATCCATGGGCTATCTCACTGTATTAAAATTATAATAGGTCTCAATAAGGGTTCATGCATGCCTCCATGTATTCTTGAAGATCAAGACATACATTGAGGGTCTAAGGTGTTAACGTGGGTATTCTACACCCTTATATTTGAATAGTAAACATGGTTGAGATATTATAATTTTATTCATAGATATTATTACATGAAAAAAATATATTTCACAAAATTTATAATAAAAAAATTGAAAATAATTATATAACAAAGGAAATATCAATATACCAAATCTAAATACAGGAATCTCTAGGTTCTCACATAGGATGAAATTATATATCGTAGAATTAAATAAATATAGCAAAACATCCCCCATATTTACTAGCGTCACTAGCTTGTCCAAAAATCATACATCATTCAATCTGTCAAGAATGATCTTATAAAACCAATCTTCTTCACTAACTACACATATACTCAACAAATATTCATGGGTACCAAACTGCACAGACTGCCTAAGAAGGGAGTGGGTAAAAGATAATTGACCACCACCAATGGTTTCCCTAATATAATTGGTAAATATAGTGTATGCATAATTAAATATTCTCAAAAAATCATATAATTAATTAAATTTAAATAAATTTATCATCATATATTATTATGTTCGATAGTGACACATGAGATGAACCATACATGATTTGTATAGTTCCATATGTCTCAAACCAGAATATTCACCAATTAAGGGAAACAACATAATGCACTAATATCTAAGGAATCATTATCCTAGGAACTATTTCCTTCTACAGAACATGATGTATCCTCTCTTAGTGGGGTCCTTAACCAAACCTCTAATCTCGATATAACAATACCCAATAAAGAATGTATAAATTCACGAGTTGGATGCATCATCTCCACGTGGGAACCTTTTCCATCCTTATAACCTATAATATAGTTACCCTTTTGGGACTATGTCATATCATATAACCTTAATTGTATTCAACCTGGGGGAAATATTCCATCTTCATGGCATAATTTATCATCACCATAAAGGATATATCCTATCCCAAATCCTATTGAATTATACACTAAAGGAATGAAACCTCCCCAAATCCCCATACACTATAGGGCTAGGAAAAATGTTACTCCCCAGAACCCCATATTTCTAATATTATGGGATGCATACCTCCATGGAATCATTTAATATAGACCTTGAGGAATCATAAATCCCAGGAACATCATATTTAATTTATTACAATTAAAAGTAATATAGATTTTAATACTATACATACATTTGATATGTTGGGATATAAAGAAATCCAAATAATCCAATCATCATATATAAAAAATCTATCATCATAAAATAATCCCTCTTATATCACTCTATAGAATGAATATGAGACATAGAAACTTATTATGCTCCCCTCTCTAACTTCTCAATCTAAAAAAACATAATGTGGGAAATTTTTTCTATTTTCAAAATATAGGTTAATAACCATCACATAATGGAAGTAATATCCCTCAAAAAGTCCATGAAAACATCAATTAATAAACTACATTATATGATACAAAATATAAAAATTTGTTAATTAGATTCCATAAATCACATCATACATCCTATGTAATTCTAGTATAGTTCTCCGATATAAAATAAATTGAAACCATTCAATTATATGCCTCCTATGATAATGGAAAATTATAAGGTGAGGTACAGTGTACATTAACACTAATCAACTGTCAATGGGACTATAAGGTACTCTATGATTTTCATTTTTCATCCCCTATGAAAACTATCAAGAATTCCTCACTCTTATTTATTTGGATGGTTTTAGGGGAAATAATCCTTAGGCACATTATATATTATCAAATTAATTTATACCCTTATTCATCTATAATGTCTAATTACATGAAGTTTTTCTCAACCCTAGTCCATTATTTGAATGGGAATCAATGAGTTTTTAAATTCCTATCATGGCATATAACATATTTACACTATTCCTAGAATTTAAAAATAAATAATTAAATTTTATTACATGTCTGATCACACAATAGTGAAAATTCCACATATAACATGATACATTTACCACTACATAAAAGTTAGGGAGATGATTTTGGAAAACATGAATCATTATGAGTTATTCAATTTAAAAAATGATAAACAATAATTAATATGTTTATATATGCATGACAGAACATCACCCCTTCCCATTAGGTCAATTCATTATCAATGGAATCCCTAATAAATTAAAAAAATTAGTATTAGCAATAATGAAAATAAATAAAATTTCCATAATTAACTCATCATCTACAGATATGGAATTAATCACTGGGATTCCTCTAAGGATAATTCCTCATTTAAAGGGTTGTACACAACCCTTGGAATCAATCCAAAACATTAAAACAAGAAATCCACAATGTCTATTTTAAACACATCAATTAGTTTTAAGAGAAATAACAAAAATAACAAAATTAATTCAAAGTATTAATATACCACTATGAAAATGAATGTAACACCCCAGGTAAATAAAGAATATCACATTTTCATATTTATACATATTTGTGAATAAAATATTAATAATACTTTGAAGGGAACGCTATGCTCGATGGCGTACCCAACACGCAACAACGAGTTTCTTGGGAATCTTATGTTGCACTCTAATAATAAAATGATATTATTATAAATGGTAGTTAACATGTAGTCGTTTTAATGGCGGGAATGGATATAAATAACTAAAATATGATTATATATGTTTTTAAATGTTTTTACATTTATCCAATGAAAGATAAAGGCTTAAAATACGGAAATAATTCAATTTTAGGCGTTTATGCCCTAGTTTTCACTAAAGGTTCACTTGTCGCCTTTTGATGGAGAACCATCATTAAATATAGTTTTGTTCACTCTTATAAATTCTCTTGGACCAAATAAAACTCTTCTTAATAATTGAGACATCAAAATTTACTTTGTGTAAATTTTTGGTATCATTCTGATAAAGTTCATTTTTTAATGAATAGTGTAAAATGTTGTATTTTAATTCAAAACCTATTTTTAATCTAAATTATTTATATGATTAGATTATCTTTTGAATTGGTTTTAAAGTGAAAATAGAATATATATTTACCATTAAATCCAATAGTGGTCGTTGGAATTAATTTCACTTTGAAATCAGACTTAAACTAGTGTCAATCTTTTGATACATATTGTTTCATAAAAACACGCTATTTGGTCTAACAGCGGGAATTAATTATTAAATTAATTAATGTGAATTATATGATTTTAATTTTTTAAAATAGACTTCATTTTTGAAATTTGAATATCAAATATAGCTTAGGGTGAATTTTTGGGATTTTTCTGAAAAACATCAATTTTTGATGAATAGTGAAACCACTAAGTGGTACTTATAAAAACTGATTTTTCCGTTTAAATGAAATTTTTCGATCTTTGTATTTTGAATTTCAAAAATCTGACACACATGGTTGTCATTGAGAATTTAAATGTGGTTCAATTGGATACAAATAATTTTTTGGTGAATAGTAACTTATTAAGTTTTTAATCGCGATTAGAGGTAATTAGTTTAGTTTAAGGTTAAAATAATGTTCTGATAATATGAGATGAGCTTGACACATATCCTAACCTCATTGGATGTGTCACAGCCGACCAATACAACCCATGGGTAAACTTGTGGACCCGATGAGGCCACTTTGGATGGAATGTGACATTAATATCTTTTTATTTAAAGTTATAGTAAAAATGAGACAAACATTAAATGTTTTACTAAAACAATTTTTACAAGGGGTTATACAAATCATATTTTTGACTATAAATATTCATTGAAAATATAAACAGATTTCCTACATCATAGTAGTTTTTTTATAATTTTTAGACATTAAATAAATTAAATTATTTATGACATCATGATGATGCAGCGATGACTTCATTATTTAACGATTTAAATAAAATGGAAAGATAATGTAATATCTAAGACCTACACATGTCCAAAACCTATTGGATGAGTGGATTTAGAACCCTTATCACCTTATCCTAAGATAACATCAATTTGGGACCTCTTAAATCTGAATACCATTTTAAAATAAAGTGACTTTTCTTTACCTTCCAAGAGTGCCCCTCCTCTCCTCTTATAAAAATCCCCCACCTCTACCTCTGTACCCACACTCCCAAAGCCTTTGGCTTGGAACAAATCTGCCCATTTTTTCTCTAAACCTCCCTCTATTACTCCTTGAAGCCTCACTTTGGGAAGAATTCTTCCCAAGGAAGCCTTTGAGCTCAAACCAAAGGGAGTTACCCGATTTTAAGGTAATGTTTTCTTTTGAGTCCTTTTGTTTTATTTTGCTTCTCCAACCCCCTAAACTCTTTTTATTATTTTCTTTTGTAACAACGCCAGTATCCAAAATATACTAGGATGTTTTTATAAGAAGGATTCGAGGTACACTTACATACACCTACATCTAATGGTTAAAGAACATATTGTTTCCGTGGATGGAGAATTTCTGTCTCACGAAACGATGATTGTTCAACACTCATATAACACCTTCAATGGTGGCCATTAAGATGTCACTATATTTATATATGATATATAATATTATTATGTTTTACTTAAGCTTCTGTATTTTTCATTTGTGTCTTACCGTTATGGCTTCCATTATGGGTATACATGATATCTTCATTTTAGGAAGTGCGGACTACCGCCCCCTCAAAGTGATGTGATTCGTTAATGCCATACGTTGGATGTATAAAGGATGGATTTAATGTTATTATATATGATGTTATACTGGAATTATTATATAACTCTATATCATTATTATTTATTTGCATTAATGTATGAGATAGAAATGAAAGTAGCGTTCATGCGTACGTACGGCTTACTATCTCCATTAACAGTGCATTTCATTTCTTATCCCCAAATGTAATGTACTATTATAAGTACATGTATATAATGGATATATATGATTAATGATACATATAAATGATGAATATAATTCTGGAATTAAAATATACATACCTCTCATTTAGTTTTAATTCCATTAATATGACAAAGAAATGAAAGTAGCGTTCATGCGTACGTACGGCTTACCGTCTCCATAAACGGTGCATTTCATTTCATACATCTAAATGATTATGTGATATTATAAATACATGTATATTCTAGATATATATGATATATATGAAATACAAATCAGGAATGTCATTCTGCATATAAAGAACCTTTGACCACACGAACAACATGTAATTGTAAGAACTCCACTTTCGACTTAAGAACCAAATATCGACAAAACAATCATTATTAACTTAAATGATTACATAATGTTTATAACATGGAAATAAGTGATATAAAAGGAATAATGAACTTGAAAAAGTTTCTTAAGAAAATATAAATTAACTCATGATTATTATTCAGGATGTTAATGAACGATCGAGTCAAGTCGGACCTGAGGTAAGGGATCCTACTCCTCTCTTTCTTTTTAAAGTACACTCTTTTTATGTCATTCATTTTAAAGCTCATATTTCTTGTTATTGGGATATTCTATTATATTACTCTTATTGTAATTTTTATTTTCATATGATGAGAGACCCTATTCTCTCTCATCAATCCATTTTGGAAGTTGTGAGTGGTGCATTTAAGCTGCCGAATTTTCGTAAGAGATCCAACCTCTCTCTTTCTTTTTATGTACTCTCCTTTATGTCACTTATTTTAAGCTCCACTTTGTTATGTTGGGGGATGTTATTTTATATTCCTATTTCTATAAACATTATGTTAATATGATGATATACCCTACTTGATCTCATTAATCCATTTTTGTATGTTTTATGTGGCGCCGTTAGGTTGCCGACTTATCGTAAGGGATTTTTCATCTCACTTTTATTCCCATGAGATTTAGGCTAAATTTGAAACAATTTCCTTTGAGTGGTGTACGTACTGCCCATTATTCTACTCATTTTGTAATATAATTTCGTTTTATCAGTATTTACATCAATGATGTATTGTCCTTCTTTCAAGGGGTGTATGTTTTGAAAGATACCCAAGTCCGTAAGGGAACCTTTCACCCTCCTCTTTTTAAAAGACTTCTTTTGTTGGGTCTTTTAATTTACATATTGTTATGCTGGGATATGTTCTCATTTATCCTTAATGATGTAACTTTTATGTCCAAGTGATGAGATACACTTTTTATCTCTCATCAACTCATTTTGATGTGACGCTGTTAGGCTGTCAAGGGAACTTCTTAACCCAATTTCGATTTCATTTGTTTCAACATGTAGTTATTGAATATGACATCCTTTGAATATGTGTGAATGACCTTTGATTATTTTACACTTAATATCCACCTATATTTGGTGTATTCTTTTGTCACACATAATTATGTAATTGATTTATCCTTAAACCAAGGATATCGTCTTTTTATGGGACTGTGTCTCAATCTCCTTTCATTGAGGCATATTTCGTATTATACACAACTTTCTTTTATACGGTGTATAAACCCCTTTGACTTTTAATTTTATACAAAAGGAATCTTTTAATATGAAGCGTTTTACTAAACGAAAAAAGTAATGTTTCTTTAAACGTAGGCAGTGAAAACGACCTTTTCCACCGCCGCGGGTATTTTTTAGTCTTTGGCTTCCTCAACAAGCTGTGATGTTTTTAAAATAAAATAAATACCATATACTCTTTTATGTATTTTGGTATTGAAAATGGTTTTTTATAAAGGATTTGTTATGTCAATATATTTGAGTGATATATTGTGATCAAAGTTTGGAAATGTTTTCTTTCCATTATATTTGTTTTATGTATTATGATTTTATTATGGTACTTGGACATTTAACAGGTGGTTACGTGATAAACCATATGACGGGTGGTTCATTTAATACCAGGACAGGTGGTTTTGTTATAACCTCCAATGAATTGGGTATGGAAGTCTGCTGTATGGCTATTCCATTAAGTATGTATGGATGTTGGCTGAATGGTTATTCCATTAAGTGATATGTGTGGAAGTCGACCGTATGGTTATTCCACTTAAGTATGTTTATGTCCGAAGTTACCTTTATATGTTATGTGTTCTTTATATGGGTTTTATGGTAATCTTTTGGTTACAAAAGGGTAAGTAATAAACTTTTATTCAGCAAAGAGTTTTTACTACTTCGAAGAGGTGAAAAGTATTACTTTAATAAAGTAGACAAGGTTTACTTGTTTTTTTGAAAAACTAACAGTTTTCATTCTTTGTGTATCCCTTACAAAGCTTTTTATGATCATCCCATGTTTTTGAAATGTTTTTCACAGGACTTAGCGTGGAATAGGGTCAAGGATGGGATCATGGGAAAGTCATGCTACCTAAAACAAGGAACTAGACATGTTTCTTTTTTAGAGTTTTTTTTTTATGGAAATTTAGTAGAAGCGACTACTTTGTAATCTTTTGAGATATAATAGTTATGTCTTAATTCTCTAAAACTCTAAACGTGAAAAGATCCTCAATGTGAATTACTCATTTAATTCAATATTAAGTAAGGTTTAAGGGCGGGGCCTTATAATTAACATACACCATTTATTATCATCATTCAAGGATACACATTTTCCAATCCAATCCGAATCCCCATAATATCTACTTGGTTCTTCCATGTTCCATTTAACATTACATCAAATTTGTGTTCAGTTGGTATAATATCAATAATGATTAAGTGAAAAAGGAAATTATTTGGAATCTATGAAGTGTGTTATATTTATATTATTCTTCCACGTAGGAAAAACACCACAAACATATATTGGGAATATAAGTAGAAGTCACCTTGGAAAATATTGGATTGTGAGAGGCCTGTAGTTGAATAATAATTTCTATGTTAAAGGGAAGAATCATAACTTATTATTTAAAATCAATAAAATATATTGTATAACAATAAACATGTTTTTCTAATAACACTCAATTTCAAAGGATCATAAAATAATAAATTAGGTATTCAACATAACAATATTTTTATACACAATATTCCCTCTATAAAAATATATATAATCCACAAATAACACATATTCCCTTCTCAATGGTATCAATCCTTTTTTATTTAACATAAAATTAATTTTACAAAAAACAAAATATTTATATATACATAAAATATATATAATTATTTATTTAATATATAATTTTTTCATCATAGTAAATACATAAAAAATTATTATCTTAATACCAAATATTTTTAAATCATATATAATGGTTAATCAGTAGGAATAATACATCACGTAATATTTTTTTACAACACAAAATTTATTAGTTTATAATTAATATATTTTAAAAGAGGGAAAAGTTAAAAAAAATATACATTCTTAATATATAATTTTTCTTCATATCAAAAAAGGATACATATAAATTTCTCATAAATATGTAATAAATTTACCATATAAATTTTTGATAAACATTATTTTTCGTCGATTCTTAATAAAAATTTCGAAATATAAAAATATATTACTTATAAATATTTTTATGGTTAATATTATTATCAATGCATATGTTTTCCCCATAGATATATATGGATATAAAATTTCCTCTGATTGGTTTATTGATTTTATTGTAGGGAATAACTACAACATAATATACTATTTCCAATATGAATCATCTTACGATCACACATTTGGTTTTCCTTTTCATAAAATTAATTATACTATATTTTTATTTTATATCTTTGTTTTTTATATTTATAGATAATATTTATTTTTATACATAAGATATTTATTTTTTTACCATCATAGGTGTGAAATATATATAACTAATATTTTTGTGAATAATGATTTAGACATGTATATATTTCATTATATAAATAATAAATATACATAATTTAGCATCAAACAATTATAAAATATTTTAAAACCTAAAACCAAAATCTAAAAATACCTCAATAATAAATATCATCATTAACCAGCATTAATCCCAATCAAATATAGGGACATGATTACAAACCAATTCCATCACCCTCAGCACCTCTACCAAGACCCATTATGAATGGTTTTCCTAACAACCAACCACAAATACCATAATCACACACTCATACCTTCCATACACCCCAAATATAGGATTCCCATTAGCAACTGATGGACCTATCAAGAGTACATTAAAAACTAAAACATCTCTTAATGATGTTAATACCATTGTATTTAAGAATTAAATCTTAATTATGAAAATTTCCACTACCCTAAAAAAATTTAAATTTCCCTTAAACATCACAACGCATAATGGAATGGGTTGTTACATGAATGGACTCTTTTTATGCTAGGATTCATATATCATGTAGTTGATGTATATAATAATTACATATGATATGTATGTATTGAGGATTTATTTGGAAATAAATTCTTTGGATGTATTATTTTAAATTTATTATTAGTAATCATACTCTGAGGGTTTTTTATCTATATTTAGGTATATAATATGGGTTATACTAGAAGTATGTTTTCCATATAGAGTGGCACCAATAACATTGGACAATAAAAGGTGGTAAGACCCCAAGATAAATTTTCATAAAATATTTAATTTAGTACATTCTCAAATTATACACTATAAATGTTGTAGGGGTCAATTTGTAATCATGAAACATATTACTGGTTTTCTAGGATTGATATTTATTTTCAATAAATCCAGATTGTGGATGATATTTTTTTCCATTTAATGTTAGTTTTTTAGGATCAGTGTGTCTATGGAGGATTCAATAAATGGATGATCATAATTTTTCGATTATTGAATGTTCTTAGTTTGACATGATTTTTAATGATGCATTCTTTTTTGACACACTAATTGTTGAAAAAAAAATCAAATATTGGTGATCCACTACATGACCTCATTTAACACCCTAGGATTTCAGAATATATTTTTATTTTATATATTTGATGTGATCGATGGATTTTGATGAACACGTATCAAAACTATATAGAATAATTAATTATTAAAATACAATGTTAATGATATTTATAAATAAATAAGTGAACAAAAATTTTTAAAATAAATTATATTAAGTAGTAATTTTATTTTTTTATATCAATAGAAATTTTTTTATAAATTAATTCAATTTTATATTATATTAATTATGAATTGTTTCAAAGATAGATTTCTGGCATTTATAATTTAATTTTTTTAACATGAACATAATTTTTTTATTTTACCTTGTTAAATTTATATTATGGTTAATTTTATTGAATTTTCTAAATAGGAGGAATTTTTAATGCATAGATAAAAATACAATTTTTTAAAAATTTATATCATTGGAGAAATAATTAATATATAAGCCTAAAAAAATAATTTGAAAAATTCATATCAACCAATGGTATATTTACATAGTTAAATAATTCATTTGAAAAATTTTGGATGAATTTAGATGTGAATTCCAGACTTATTAGTACCCAAGTTGTACTATTTTATAATAAAATTTATTTTTGATTCTTTACCTTTAATGGGGAGGTCAAGAATTCCATTAATTTTTCAAATATATCAAATTTAACAGAACATTATTTTTTTATGAAACAAAAATAATACATTCATGAAAAGAAACACTACTCATCAGTAATTTTTTTAAATAATTATATTTATATAATTACACAAACAATTTTTTTTTTCCTAAAAATGGTTTCTATATTATTTATGAACATGTATTAGAATTATTTTATTCATAATTTAGGAAATAATTATTTTAATATTGATTCAATATTTGAAATAATGTTAATTTATATTATTCATTATGTAATCATGATTTTTACCCATGACAAAAATATACAATGGTAAAAAATCATCTATGGTTATGGTTAATGTGGGTTTTATGGTTTAAAATAATGGAATAATTCATTAAGATATGAAATACATCATAAAATATCATTGGTTGATTGGATTTTTTAATACCAATACTTATCATAGAAAATTAGATTTTTTGGATCCACATTACAAAGATAGCTTCTTTATTATATTATACTACTCTTAATAATGTCAAAAGGACTACTCACCTAAACTATAAAACGAAATCTCCTCGTGTCAGTTCACTAGGCCACTTTTTCACTATATCCCGAGAATAATTAGTAAAAATTACCTCCCATCATTCTATTACATGTCCTATAGATTTATGTATCAGAATATATCCCACACAAAAGGAGTTAAATTGTGTTTTATTTGATTGTACTACGGTAAAATGTGGTATGAGTCTATAAAAAGAATGCTGGGACATGAGGTATGGGTTGACGTTGTAATATATGTTTTTATCCAATAATGTTCATTTTTTATTTTATATTAATTTAATCCTTTGATCTATCCCTTAAACAACTTATATATTCATCTCTATTCACTATTTGATAGGTTTTCTAGTTTTCCATTCATTTTTTCTCATTAATACACAAAGATACAAAAATAATGTATTTTATTAATAACTAATATTATTATCCTCTGTGGAAAATATTCATTCAAATCGATATCTATTTTCTCCAAAAATTATTTATAGTTGTTTCTATATATAGATATATGTTTGATCATGATATATTTTACTTCCATGTAATTTCATTACAATTTATTATAAGTAATATTTTCATATTTTTTCTACAAGAATTACTTTTTCCATTTACATATGTATGAAAATGATGTAATATTAATTTATATTACATTAATAGATTTCCACACTATAATTTTCATTCTTAATAAGTTACAATACATTAAAATTATCCTATATTTATCAATGAAAATTATATTTCAATTGTTCTAGGAATATTTTTCCATTAAATAAATTAATAGAGAAGGATATTATATTTTGTTTTTAAATTCATAATTCTAATTTTTATATAAAATAACCTTTCTTCAATGTGAACATCCATTAATAATTGTTATACTTTTCTACAGTTTTCTTCTTATGGTACCATCAATCATAAATCACTAGATGATTTACGATGATGATCTTATAACACTATTTTAGGAAGGCACTCTCTTAGTATGGTTAACGTATGTGGTGATGAAATTAAAAATGAAATTTTTATAATTTGATACACACTTATATAGTTTTCATTATTTAATAGGTGGGACTAAAATTATATATCTATCAAATGAATGTGAGAATGTATAATATAACAAGTGATGATATGAATATGAATGTTGAGTGAAAAAAATTCACTATGGGTCACTGTATACTATAATTATGAGAACAACATAACACACATATGTTTTAATATGTTTTTATCTTCAAATAATGACTTTGAGAGCTTACGATACACACACCCCTAAGAATTTATTAACCATAATATAATATACCATTATATCATACCAATTATATTATAGATTATGAATATTAATAAATAATTTTTAAAAAATTATGTGAACCATAAATTTAATGATTATAAATTGATTAAAGATGTAAATAATAAATTTTGAATGTAAACAAGATTTTTTATTGAAAATTTATTTTTATGTTTCCATCATTTTTATCCCAAAAAATGTAAAATTAGTAACTATCAGTGAATTAATTTTAGAAAATTTATATTCTTCATATCCAATTAAATGAATCAAAATTAATTCAATGTTTTTTAGGAATATGATATGAATAAATCCTTTTCGATGATTAAAAGTTTATTTTTTCTAAAAACTAGATATCATCATGTTTGGTTCAATTATTAGAAAATAAATATTATCCACTTATAGTCATTGAGATAGATAATATTTATTCCATGTTAGGAATTTTAAATGTCAAAAATAAAAAAAATATCCTTTTTTTAGAATTATTAATTATATCCTCGATAAAATTTATCACATTAGAAAAGGATAAATTAGGTTAGTCTAGTTTAACTTTATGTGCTATTTTTATAATTTACCTTAAAAAATATGAATATAATTCAACCCACATAACCACAGACAAAAAATTTAATTATTTAGGAAATACTATTTCATGAAAACGTCAAATACAATATTTAAACTAATGAAAAATAAAAAATAAAACTCTTTTACATTTAAATATATCATATATGTTGACTTAAAGACAGATGAATGTGGTGATGTAATGTAGATTATTATTTTAAAAATAACTAATTTTTTATTGTGAAGTCAATTTATTTATTATTTTTTTGGTTTTATATAATTTCATTTATTGATTATGTAATGACACCACAATATTAATTCAATTTGGGAAAAAATATAATAATTTATTTTAATATTTAAGAGTAAAATAATTTGGGTCAATTATTGTTATCCATGAAATTATTAAACAAATATAAAATTTTAGGGATATGAAATTGTTTTATATGGTAATTAAATAAATTCTCAATATTTATTGGATGTTGAAAAATGAAGTGTAAAAATTAAAAACAATGTTGTTTCATAAAACTCAAATTTTATAGAATTATTTTATGTTAATTAAATTATTAAAATTGTTCATGGATTATTGATATATTTAAAATTTCATACCATGTCAATATATGATCCAATTTTACAGTTATATGTAAAATTATATCCCATTATGTGTGAATATGTTGTTATCACGAGTCACACAATAAAATTATAAAGGGATATTATTTTTTTCAATTGAACAAGTGATATATAAAACTAATATTAATAAATTCTTGAAATTATATTTCATCAAATTATATATGTTTGATACCTTACAAAACATGCAACAATGTGACTAAATGGACAATAATATTGTATATCATTATAATGTAGATTGAAATTTGTAGGGTATGAATAATAATAACTAAATTATGAAAATTATATTTTTATAACATGTAAAAAATTAATTAAATGGATATATATTAATTAGAAATAAAGTAGTTATAAATTTATATATAAATAAATGATTTCTAAAGAATTATTTTTTAACTAAAACATATTACTCAATTCTTGAGAACTTATTATAAAAATGATTTATGAATATTTTATACAATTTATAATATAAAAATAAAATAATTTTAAAAATTAAATTATATAAATATAAATAGTATGAATTCGTTGTATTTTTTAACATAGTTTCATTTTTCTATGAATAATGATAAATACATATTTTTATTAGAAACTACCTTTTCATTTAAATTATTTACAAATTTAAATTATATTATAAATTTATTTTAAAGACAAATTAGTTCAATAATATCTCAATTAATACAATTCTGGTCATTCAAATCAATTTTATGTTGAAATTTTTTTATTAAAACCTTCAATACATATCCGAATTTTCTTCTTGATAACCAGCTATTTCATTGCATCTATAGGTTTTTATTTATATTTAATTTTTCCAATTCCATTATGTAAATATGGTAACATTTATTCCATATTTTTAATCTACATAATTTTTATTTTATAATAAGGTAAACTAATATTTTACTATATTGAATAATTAAAAAAATAACAATATTTACGATAAAAATGGGTTTATCATGGGTTAAACATAAATTATAATGGTTACAATTCCAAATAAACTTATGTAAAATATATTTTATAAGAATATTTATACCTTATCAAGTATAAGTGTTTATAATTCATAATTTTGGATCAATATGTAATGTGAAAATTGTGGGTACACCTTTTTATTTTCAAAAACCAATTGTGTGCCACTCACTCACTTATAAAAGGCCACACACTCTCTCTTTTTAAAAAAAATTAAAGACATATTTGTTTTGAAAATAAAAAACAAAATAAATTTCAAAAATTAAATCAAATAATCCTATAATCCTTGGGATTTTATGAAATCTTACATAATAATAAATTTGATATAATCCTTAAAAGGTAGTCCAAGATGTGGTAAAATTACAAACTATGTGTTTTTATATTAATTTTTATATATACCCCATTAAAATAATATTAATTTATTATTATATAATAACACCATTGTATCCCATATACTAAATATTTTTATGAAAATGGAATTAACAATATTTATATATTCATATGTCAAATGGGAAATAATAATATTGCTCGTGTGTACGAATGACTATCACCTAATGAACTTATATGACACATTTTCCATCATAACCTATAACAGACCATTATAATGCTGAATATAAAGTATATATATTATATTTATAACATAATTATTCCTCTGTAATGATTATTACAAACATTAATGTTTTGCATTCCAATCGATAGGGGGAACTATAATGGCGCTAATGTGTAAGAAAGAATAATTTATCACAAAGCAGTGTGATTCAATTTTTACTAATGCTTTGCATGGTAGGTAAAAAAAGAATGTTAATGAAATATCTGATATAAATGAATTAATTAATATATTCATGAAATATATATCATTGTTTAAAGATAATATATCATTTTTATTCATCAATTTTCACTCACAAAATGAAGATAACATCATTCATATATGTTTGGACTACATCCTTCACAAAGTTATTTTTCTCAATTTTCATCAAAAAATTATAGTAATAATATATATTAGTATATTAAAAGAAAAAATATAGATTTTATGTAACTATAATTATAATATAAGGATATATTTTCACATTCATTCTTTTTATAATGATCGTTGCAAAAGTGAAACATTACCCATGGATACACCTGGCCTACTATATTCTTGATCACAACATGCATAATTTCTCAAAAAATCAATCATTAGTGGTATTAAAATTATAATTTATGTATATATATAATAATTATTTCATTATTATTATTCTGTATATTATGAATTAATTACCTTATAGAACCATAGTCATCATATTGGTGTGATTTTTGACATGAAAGAAAAATATCATTGAAACACCTAATGTAGACATAATTGATTAAGTTATTTTATTTAACATGGTAATAAGTTCCAAAAAAGAAAAAATAAATTTTTTTTTCATAAATAAAATAATAAAATATTTTTTTATTAATGATGATATTGAATACACTTGAGAATTCCAATAAAATGTAAGGGAATTAATCTAGAATTTTCTTCTTTAGTGAATATAGTAATTTTTTCCCATAATTTGTTTTATGTGGTATGTATACATACATTTTGACATTTAATATCAGGATTCATTAATAATTCATGATGTTTTCATGATTTAATTTTAATTATTTCCTTTAATGTTATTTTACATGAATATTACCAAGTGGTAATTAGTATTACAACTCAATTTATTTTTAATGGTATATATTAATTCTTAGTTGGCCTATATATTATATAAATATGAATATAATTAATTATTATTATTTCATGTTGTATTTCAACTATCTATATGGGTATTTTCATTTTATAAATATAATATATTCATTTATTAATTTTAATTTGATCGATATGATCCCTTGAAGGGTTTATTTCAGAAAATTATATTAATAGGGATTATTTAGAATTGAATATCTAGTGAATGATAATTATAGATAATTTTATAATAGTACCATTTAATTTAAATTTACTATAGTTAGTCGTGAAATTTTCATCTAATAGTACAATTTTTAGACTATTTGGAACATAAAATAATTTAGATTTTTTTTTTCAAAAATCGAACATCATTTCTCACTTAGATTAGAAATGTTTTTTCAAAATAAACATTGTTCTCTAGAAATGTGTTCCAAAATGTTTTTAATCATTTAAAAGTGATATTTAAATTTTTTTTGACAAATTTTCAACTTCTTAAACATTTCATTTAAGGTAATATTTATGGCTTTCTCCGAACAATGAATGTTTTAGTTTTACTAAAAAATTAAATTGATTTTGAATTTTAATGATTAAGACATGTATATAATTTCCTCCAATTATTAACACAAATTTATTTAATGAATCCATAATAATATTTAAAATTTATTTTCCAACTAAAGTATATTTAATTTATTTGTGACATATTGGTTATAAAATATGAATTTAAAAATAAATATATTATTTTACTCATGAATTATTTTAAATAAATTTATATTTTATTTATATTAACAATAATAAAATGACATTATATTTCACCGAATCTACAGGGGATAAGTTTTGTTGATACCAAAATTATTATAGTATTATATGGTTGTTGAATTTTGACCATTGATAGTATTTAAATTCATTTTATTAATTCATTTTCTTAATGATTATATTTCCCTTGTATTATTCAATTTTATGTAATAATTCGGAATTACATTTATCTTTATTATCCACAATATTTTTCATTGATAAATAATTTCTTAAATTTTATCCCATTTATGTATGTAGTGTTTCTATTTTAATGCTATTTGATTTACTATGGAAAAATTAATAATTTATATTCTTTTTTCAATAAAAATATTTAATATTATGTCATAGTGATCATGAATTAAAGTACTTACTCGATATATGAGATATTATTCAAAAATGGAGAAATGGTGTTTACCATTTATATATATCCAATCGATGAATTAATAGTCAAATGAGGTGAATCAATATGCTAGTGTTAAATGAGTTTCTACATGTAGTTTTACAACACCATATGTATGATATTGATGGTAGAGATATCATATTCATGATTAAATGATGTCCAATGACTAAGAATTAAATCATTATGAATTTATTTGTAATTATATATGATATTTTCACTATGATACTATCTATGGATGAATTTCATGAAAAGATTATTTATTTAATGATATGTGACATCAGTTACCTTTCCATACTAATTATGCATTATCTTATTATATATGACATTGTTTCAATGATATTATCTATGGATGCATTTAATTTTTATTTGACTAATTAAATGAAATATATATTAGGTTAATTTTCATTAATTATTTATTATAACATATCTTAACATGATAGTCATGTTTTTTAAATGGCACGTGTTTTATGTAATTTAATATTCCTTGTAGATTATACTTGTTGATTCATGATAGCTTCCATTGTAAGTAACCAAAACTGAGAATTTAAGCTCTCACTTATGGTGTTTAATTTTCTACAAATCCACGAACTATTATGTAATTTATATTCAATGAAGAGATATAGTAAATTATGTTCTTATAAAAAAAGTTGTAATTTTTTCAGCTGTAATTTGTGAATCATGTATGTATCCACATTACCAAGAGTAAAATACTATTCAGAACAACATCAAAATCCTATAGTTATTTGGGAATCTCTAGAGATCTTTTATAGGTATTATTTTCCCTTATTTTGAGTATATCTGGTTTGTGTTTTATATTGGGAATTTTTTGGTGAAATTGATTAATTTTTTGAAGAAGAGGGGTTCTGCGCAGTTGGCGCACAGTCATCCTAAACTGTAATGACATGCTAGAAAACCGTGTAAACCCAAATAGAAGGGATTCTCCTGGATGGAAAAATGTTTTTAAACTTTGTTCTCTTATAGTATTAGTCACGTGACTCCCTGATAGGAAATTCACAAATTGGAACACTATTAGGGAAAACAATGCGCCCGGAGTACGAAACCAAGTGTGCAGAATTTCAAACCAACAATAATTAGATTAAAAATTACCAAACATTATAATTAACCATTTTCAACCCAAATATATCATAATCCAATTTATATAATTTTTAGAGGATTTTAGTTGTATTCTAAGGCATTCCAACCTCTGTTATTGATGAATTGATTCATCGATTGAAGATCTTCACATCTCTCGGTAATAGATTCTCATCCTGATAAATTTACCCTTTCTCTCCCATCATTACATAATCCATTAAAGGTATTTTTTGATATATTAGATGTGGATATATATAAATGTTTCTAATTAACTAATCCATTAGATATTGGATCTAGGTTATAGATCATGATTTTGTTCTTCATCGTGCTCTTTGTTGACCTGCTTCAATTGGGAATTTCTGTTGTCAAGCATTCATCATCATTCATGAGGTTTGTAGTCTAAATTAAATTCATATAGTCTTAAATTAAAATTGTGTGCATGTGTTATGGAATTTAAATTGTAGTTTTTTTAATTGAATCTTTTATAGAATATAGTAATTTATTAACTAATTTATGGAATCATGAAAGAGATTAATTTAGTTTTAAAGTAAATATGAGATGAGTAGTACATGGAAAATTTTATTTGAGTAGTTGTGATTATAAAATTGGTGGAATTAAAATAATTTATTTGATAATTAATTAATGGAATCTTGTGAATGTGTAATTCACAGAAAATTGAGAATGTACAATTGGTCAACCAATGTGATATGAATTAATTGACAATGGGGATTATGTGATGGTTGATTGTACCTTAATGTGTTACTGGGTAATATGAGTTGAATATTTCAACATGGGATAATTGATAAATTTTTATATTATATCATGTGATTAAAAATATTATCCCTTCAATTTTGGTGTCAAATTATAATGTTATACCTGTGGTGAAATGTTGATGAATGGATTAATGATGATTAACCAGATAAAATGTGATATATGTGATATCTGTGTTTAATAATGTAACAAGGACTACTCACCTAAACTATAAAATGGAATCTCCTCTTGTCAGTTCATTAGGCCACTTGTGCACTATATCCCGAGAATCATTAGTTAAAATTACCTTCCATCATTTTTGGTTGGAGTGGACACTCAAGAGGGGGGTGAATGGAGTTCCAATACAAATTTCTATTAAAAATATTTCTATTAAAATCCCCCAAATAGAATAAAAATATAATATATAGTGAATTTGTATTAAAGAAAAGGGTCAGTTAGGTTCTCAATGATTGATTAGTTCTCAATTAATCTAATCTTGAAGATTAATTAACTTTTGAAACTAACCTAATAATTTTCAAATCATAAAAACACTTTCTAGATTAATTATCAATGTAACTTTAAAATAGTTGTGTATTTCAAAGAAATAGTAGAAGAATATAAATTAGATATTTTATACTTCAAACTTAAACTAAAAATAAATAGCAGATATAACCAAGAGGTTAAGTCTCAGGCCGATACATAGTCCACTGAAATTTATATATAAATTTGATCCATACCCAAGATCGGGGTTAACAACAGATTACAAACTGTCCAGGTACTCAGACCTCTACCACAGTTATTCATGGGAAAACAACTCAATAGCACGCAGGCTGTCCAGGACTCACTTGACCACTACCACAATCCAAATTGGGGCACAAGTAGGTGTGGAATATTTGGAATGAAGATTTAGTATCCTCCATTTTAGCATAGGAGACAGTGTGTGTGTAAAAATAAACAGAGTACACACACTTCTCTAAAGTAAATAATTAATTACTTAGAGACTAGATAAGATTTTTGAATGTTCTAGTGATTAGAAGTGTGGATTTAGACTCGTTGGATTCAGCAAAAATGCTTCTGAGTCCTTCTCTGATTTTTATGTTGAAAAACACAGTATCGTGTTTCAGCTTGGTGTCTTTCATGAGTGATGATGTTCTCTTGATTCTTCGTGCATTCTTCAGTTGAGTTGGATAGCACACATGAGAGTTCTTTGAAGATCATGCAATGTGTTTTTCAGTTGTGCTCATGATTTCTCTTCAGTTCAGTATAGTGCACTTTGTGTTTCTTGCCCATGTACGTATGTTCTTCTAGCATGTTCCTCTCTATAGCAGCTCGATCTTCCTTATATTCAATGACCTCCGGGGATAGGAATGATTAACTATTCATATTTATGAGGTACGATTTCCTGACAGGCCATAAACTATCATTAAATATCATTGATTGCATTAAAAACATCAAATACGTCTGTTAGCAATATTTAAATAATATTGACAAAAAGGTTATGAAACAATGTCACATTAGTTATAAAAACAGTGTCTCCTTCACGGTATGTCTTTCACGGTGTGTCGCTCATGGTTTCTTGCTCATGGTGTGTCGCTCACGGTGTCTTGCTGACGGGGTTTCCTTCATGGTGTCTTGCTAATGGTGTGTCCTTCATGGTGTCTTGCTCACTGTGTGTCCTTCACGGTGACTTGATGACTGTCTTTGTCTAACTATGTCATGATATCTCATTGGTCATGGTGTCTCAGACTTATGCTTCACGGTGTCTGCTTCAGTGTTTCTGTTCACGGTTTCTGCTTCTTGCTCACAGTGTATGACATACTATGTCAAGCTTCATGGTGTCTTCTACTTAGACAAATAACTGTTTTTAGAATTAAAGAGTTATATGCATAAAATGTATTGATCTTAACCATTATAATGTATAAGATAACTTGATACATAAATACACATGAGTAATACGATATGTGAGATTTTTTATCAGTAATAAGATTTTCAAATATAAAGGAGATTTTTAAATATTAAGGAGTATGGTGATTATTTTTAAGATTTCTAAATCATAATGAGATTTATGGTCATTGAAACATGATTAATACATGAGGAGTCCAACAATCCCCCCCTTTTGATGATCACAAATCATGTATAGGTAAATAATAAGTGATATGAAACTATAGAGAATATAACATATAGAAAACATAGTATAGAATACCACATAACATAGAATCATTTTTCTCCCCCTATTGGGATTATCAAAATGTAACTAAAACTGAGGGAAAAATAGTGCATATTGCATTAAAAAGATGTTTGGAATACACCATACAGTAGAAATAAAATCAATAAACAATCAAATACATCCCCATAAAAGAGAATGTAGTCACTGCTCTTCTTCATGGATTGGCCTTTTCATTGCCTTTTATCAGTTTCTGATGTGGAAGAAGGAAAACAGTTTGTAGATAAAGTGGGTAACGACAGACCTTCAAAGATAGAGGGAACCAAATATGGAGCTGTAGAAGATCGAGTCTGTGGCTGATCAAGAAGGACTGGACTGATCTGAGTTAGAGCTTGGCTAACTGACATGACAGTGGAGGCTAAGGTAGGTAGTCCAAGTCTAAGAGGGGGACCCACTGGAGAAACTATTGTAGTACTTTGGACCTGGAGATACGGCTTCATAAGGTTTGTGAAGTTTGTGATAATATCTCCTCCATATTTCAGAGACTTTTCAAAATCATCTTCATTCTCCATGAATATTTCCAACAATTTTGTGAACTCAGTGAGCTTCTGAACTTGAGTTTTGAAATCCTTAGTCACAGGAGGTATCTTCAAATTTTCCACAAGATAATTAAAGTCACTGGTTATATCATATTTGGAGAAAATATGGGTGAGATAGAAATCTATCTTTTTAGTGATCTCATTTTGAGAATCATTTGCAATCTTCGAATGAATTCGAATAAGGTTAAGTGATTGATCATATTCTTAACAACTTTAGATAATGGATAAAAATCAAAATCACTAAAGGCATTCTGAATTTTTTCCATGATTAATGATATGTGTAGAGAATCATCCATAGGAGGTGTGGAGGTCTGACCAAAGGAAGGAGAAGCCTTGACAGCTACAATTAGAGCTTTGAACAGTGTCAATACCTTTTGAAGATAGCCAGTGTATTCATCTGTCAGCTTATTCATGTTCTCCACTAGCTCTCTCATTCGGTGCACCTTCTGAGTGTGCCTTTTGAAAATATTTTCATCAAAAGATAACTTATAAAGATTCATTTGGGACACAATTTATCGAGAAATGTTGGAAACAGTAGGTTCAGGAGATGAAATAATAGGTGTAGGAGAAGAAGCAGGAGCATGCTCTAATCTTGAAGATTGTTCTTTCTTCATGTCTGCTACCATACTTTTCAATGTTTCATCATCTGCACTATGAAATTTGTTTTCAACTCATACTTCTATAATTTCATGGATAATCTTGGGTTGAATGTTCAGGATAATATTTTCCAAAAGAATCGAGGCATCTTCCTAACTTAGTTGAGTCACAGGATGAGGTTGAGAGGACATAATCTTCTCCACTCTAGGTAATATTTTCTCTCCAAAGAATTTGAAATATTATTTACATAAAAAAAAATTCTAATCAGGTAAGGCATCAGGTGAAGAAAGTACTCCATGGCCAGGTTTAGGGTCTGGTTGTGGTTCAGAGTCAGTTTCAGTTTCAGATTCTGATTCAGGTTCAGGTTGAGTTTTAGGGTGTGAGACTGACTTCAATCGAAACAATGAAGAAAGTTCAATTCCATGTGAAATCACATTCTATGATTCACTCACATCATAGAATCTAGGGAATTCATATCAAGTATAAACAGAGTATGAATCAGTTGGTCGAGATGCACTACTAGTCTCAGATTCATTAATCTCATTATTTTGAAGTTCCCCCCCCCCACAAAATGTTCTTCCATTTTAGATTTTTGAGGCTCAGGAACTAGGTTAAGATCAATAGGATCATCTCTATTATCCTAATCCATATCTTTCCTTGACAACTGAAAGACAGTTTCCATTCTTTCAACAGCTGAAGGTATGTACTCAGGAGCATATTTTTCGTCAGGTAGAGCTTCCAAACTTGCTTCATTTTCAACAGGAAGATCTTCTAGATTTTATTTTTCCATTGCAGGGAGTTCTTCTAAGACAGGATATATTTCATCCAAGGATTTCTTCTCAGATTTAGAAAAAAATAACTCTATTAAAGCATAATATTGGGTTTCCTAATTGACATGGGTAGGAGGTAATTCTTCTTCAAGCACGATAGAAGGACCACCAGTCCTTTCCTTTTCAAAAACATCTTCTTCTCATGAAAATTTAGCAGGAACATCAGTCCTTTCTTTCTCAACAGGAGATGCTTCCTCATGAGGTATTTCAGCCTCTTCTCTATGAGGTAATCTAGATTCCTCTTCTTCTTCTTCTTCTAGATACTCAGCCACCTCATCTGGTTCTAAACCAGGATCGGTAATGTTTTTAGGCCTTGTAGGATAATCCACAGGATTGAACTTTTCATAAACCTTTTCATTATCTTCAACCCACTGCTTCTTCTAGGGGTTCTAGTTTATATTCTAACTTCTGATGGTATGCTTGGATAAACAGTACTCAAAATCCACAATCTCTTCTTTATTTGGTCCATCTACTCCCTTGGCATCTAACATAGCCGAAATCATCCTTGAGTAAAACATGGAAGTGGATTTGGATGTGAAATTAATCAATTCACACATGTGGTGAATGATATATTTTCACATATTTATCTTATGGCCAATATTCATCAGATGAATCATAAAGACAACATGATAATTAAAAATAGAAATGTATTTTTTCTTTGGGATAATAAAATTTTGAAGAATCTTAAACAACATCCTAGTCTCCCAATCTAATTCATCTGCTATAGCCCTTTTCATGGTGACATTTCCAGTTATAATTTCCATGGAATTCTCTAGGTCAAATATGTCAGTTGTAGGATGAGGGTCTCTTTGTTAATCATCAAAAAACCCTTCATGAGGAATCCATAGGCATGTATCCCATATCCTCGAAAAGAATGATCATTTTTTTCCATTGATCCAGCTTGTTACCATAAAACTTTCTCCAGCATCAAAAGAAAACATTACATACTGATAGAACTGTGAAACCAACCTCGAGTAAATAGGTATGTACATCCTCGAGAACCATTCAATCCATCCTTGTTCTCTTACTACTTTCAAGACTAAAGACTTTTTGGACCAAACCCACTCAGGGTAGATTTCCTTTTCAAGAAAAACATTATGACTAACTAGGTTAGGATTCTGGGGTCCTTTGGGTGCGAGCTTCAATGTCTTCTTCTGTTTCATAGATCAGAGATTCTATGATGAGGGTGAAGATGGACACTTCATCCTTGTCATCCAGTAAGGATTCAGCCGAGAGATAAGGAGAGAAGGATCACAAGGTTGAGAAGGTTCATGAGGGAGATCGGGTGAGGAATTGAGTGAAACCCTTACGTTTTTTCATTTGGGAATATCAAACGTCAAAAAAATAAAAATACGGGAAAGGAAATAGCGGTGAAATAAAAATTACCGTGATACGGGTTAGAATAAATAAATAATCTTCACAGTGAGACTGTGAGTATTCGTTATGGTGCGAGGAAAGGAGATCGTCAGGGTGAGACAGTTAGTGGTCGTCACGATGAGATAGTGAGTGTTCTAGTTTAGTCACGGTGAGACAGTGAGTAGATTTTTTTGTCACGGTGAGATAGCGACAGACCGTGAACACAGAGTGTTATCTTTGAGACCGTAAACATGAGACAGTATCCCAGAAATAGTGAGCATGAAACAGTAATGTACTTTTTAGAGAAATATTAAATAGTAAGACCAGTAAGAAATCTATTTGTAATTGATCATGCCAATATATGGTATGATGTATTCTAATCCCTCTGAATTTAATGATTCAGGGAATATATCAGAAAGTTGATATTCAGTACCAATGAAATCCAAGGTGATATCACCTTTTTGATAATGATCCCTCAAAAAGTGATGTCGTACATCAATATGTTAAGTCCTAGAATGTGAAACATGATTTTTTGAAAACATAATAGCACTTGTGTTGTCACAATTTATTGGGACATGTTTGAATCGATATCCATAGTCTAGTAATGTGTGTTTCATCCACAAAATTTCTGCACAACAACTTCCATCAGCTATGTATTTACCTTCTCCAGTTGATAATGTAACAAAATTTTGATTCTTACTACACCATGATACTAGTGACTTGCCTAAAAGGTGACATGTTCCATAGGTGATTTTTCTATCTAGCTTACAACCAGCAAAATCAGCATCAGAGTAACTAATTAGTTCAAATTATTGTCCTTTTGGATAGAACAGTCCTAAATTGGATGCATGCTTGAGGTATTTTAAAATTCTCTTTACATCACTTAAATGTGATTCTTTAGGGATTACATGAAAGAGAGCACACATACAGACACTAAACATAATATCGGTATGGAAAGCAGGTAAGTAGAGTAGACTTCAAATCATTCCTCTATATGTGGTTTCATCAACAGATGTTCCATCTTCATCAAGATCCAACTTACAGGTGGTACTAATGGGAGTGTCATTAATTTTAGTGCTATCTAATATAAAAAGTTTTATATGATATCTATTATATTTACATTGAGTTAAAATAATCCCATCATTATTTTGAAAAATTAGAAATCCAATAATGAATTTTAGTTCACCCATTATACTCATTCCAAATTCGTTTTGAATCATTTTAGAAAAATCTTTACAAAGTGAATTTTCTGAAGATCCAAAAATAATATCATCTACATAAATTTGAAAAACTAAAACATCATTATAAATCAATTTTATAATGAGGTTATGATCAGCTATTACTTTTATAAAACCTTTGGAAATTATAGAAGTTGTTAATCTATCATACCAAGCTCTTGGATCTTTCTTTAAACCATATAATGGTTTTGATAATTTGAAAATTTGATTTTGAAAATGAGGGTCTGTAAAACAGTGGGGTTGTTCAATATAAACATCCTCATCTATATACCCATTTATGAATTCACTCTTGGCATTCATTTGATATAGTTTGAAATTCAGATGTGCAACATAAGCAAGTAGAATTCTAATGGCTTCATGTCTGGCTACGGGAGAAAAAGTCCCCTCATAGTCAATTCCTTCTTCTTGACTATAGATTTGTGCAACTAACCTAGACTTGTTTCTAACTATGATTATAGCTTTATCTACTTTATTTCTAAACACCCATTTAGTGGCTATGACAAAATTGTCCTTGGGTCTTTCTACTAGTTTCTAAACATTATTTCTTTCAAACTGATTAAGTTCTTCTTGAATAGAAATTACCTAACATTCATCATTAATATCATCATCAATGTTTTTAGGTTCAAGATGTGACAAGAAAGCTTGATGTTCAACCTGATTTCCAAGAGATTCTCTAGTCTATGTCCCTCTATCTAGATGTCCTACAACAGCATCTAAAGGATGATTATTTAGAATCCTAGTTGATCTAGTAAAGGCATGACTAGAAAATTCATCTTCTTCTCTAGGTTTGGGTTCATTAGTAGAAGATTCTGGAATATTTCCAGAACTGGTTGTCTTTACAGTAGGTTCATTAAATTTATCATTACGGTTCAGAACAGACAAATCTTTTTCAATATTTTCAAGAGATGACTAAGGTTCATGTGGATCAGTTTCATCAAATCTGATTTGAACAGATTATTCCACACACTTGGTTCATTTATTGAAAACTCTATAGGCTTTGCTAGTTATATAATATCCTAAAAATATTCCTTCATCACTCTTAGAGGAAAACTTATCCAGAATATCCTTGGAATTAATAATAAATACTTTGCATCGAAAGACTCAAATATAGATAACTTTAGGTTTCCTATTGTTCCACAGCTCATAAGGGGTCTTTTTGAGAACAGGACTAACTAAGACTCTATTGATGATATAGCAAGTTGTATTCACAGCTTCAGCCCAAAAGTAAATAGGTAGGTCATACTCATTAAGCATAGATATAGGAATTTCATGAAGTGGTCTATTTCTTCTTTCTACTACCCCATTTTTCTGAGGTGTCCTAGGGGTAGAAATGATATGACTATAGCCATTGTGGGAGCAATAAGATTCAAACTCATGATTTTCAAACTCACGACCATGATCACTTCTCAGGGTCTTAATCTTATGTCCACTAATGTTTTCTACGGACTTGGAGTATTTAGTAAAGTAAGAACAATCTTCACTTTTGAGAGCTAATAATTTTACCCATGTATATCTATAAAAGTCATATACTAAGACATAACCATAGTTTGTCCCATTTAAACTTGATAATATAGAAGGTCCAAACAAGTCCATGTGAACCAACTCGAGAGGTTGATAATTTGACACCTCTTTATTTGGTTTGAATGTGATTTTGTGTTTATTTCCCTTCTGATAGGGATTACAAACTTTGTCATTTGGAAACTCATGTTTGGGTACGTCTCTAACTAAGTTCATCCTAGTTAGTTTTCTATGTGAATATATATTGCAGTGTCCTAATCTTCTATGCCAAAGCCAATATTCTTTATGGAAATCATTTAAACAAGTAATGTTTTTTTATCTAAAGAATTCAAATCAACTGCATAAACATTTTCATTTCACAGAGTAGAAAATAAAAAAACATTATTAGAATTAAAAAAATTACAAGAATTATATCTAACATAACATTAAAGTCATCATCAAATAACTGAGAAATACCTAAAAAATTATATTTATGTCCATCATCATATAAAACATTAGAAATTAAAAATGATTTAGTATTACCAATTTTGTTTAGGCCAATAATCATTCCTTTAGAATTATCACCAAAGGTGACATGGACTCCATAAACAATTCTTATGCTCTTGAAGCATGAATAATCCCCAGAAACATGCCTTGAACATCCACTATCCAAGTACCACATCTTCTTATGGTTACTCTCCAAACAGGATTCCAAAAAATTGTTCTAAACAGAGAATGATTTTGGTACCCAGATTCTCTTGGGTCTAGACAGGTTAGTAAGCAAAGCTTTAGGTACCCAGATTTTTCATATTGGTCTCATATTATCAATATATTCAACATATATTGAAAGATACACACTATTTGAGTTATAAAAATGTGAGTAACTTGTTGATGCATATGAATTTCCAGAACTGGAACTAGCATAATTTTTTCCAGGTTTAGGAATAAATCTAGTTTTTGTTATATGTCTCTATCCAGGTTGGTATCCCGAACCAGTAGTATACTCTGGTGCCACTTGTTTACCTATCATTTGAGTAAGTGTATCTTTTCCCTTTGTGAATTTTTATAATTCCATTCTATGTTTCTCATTAGACATTTTCAGTTCAGTATTTCCCTTCAACATTTGATCATTCTTTTCCTTTTCTAAAGCAAAGGAATATTTAACATTGGTAGTGAGAGCATGAAGTTTCTTCAATGATTTATATTTGTCCTTAAGTTCATTACATGTTTCTTCTAGCATGTTATAATATTCAAATAGTTCCTCACTAGGAATGTTTTTACATTCCGAATTAGAATCAGAATCAACTCTAAAATAGTATGAATTTAAAGCAGGACGTTCCAGTGTTACCTCATAGGTGTTTGTCATAAAACACATGTTTGATTTATGAGAATAATCATCATTAGCAGAATAATAATCACTTGAAGTGTCTTCTGAATCACTTTAAGTTTCTTTCATGTCTTTCTTTTACATACTATCCTTGTAGTCATGTTTCTTATTGAATATCATTTTTGGGAAGTCTGCTTTAATGTGACCTTTTCTATTGCATTCATAGCAGATAACTTCATCACACTTTTCATCTTTCTTTCTATCATTCATCCAGTGACCATTGTTGTCATATTTACCTTTTTAGTTTGTTTTTCTGAAGAATTTCTTCTTCCTATATAATTTCTTAAATCTCTTGGCCATCTGAGCCATTTCTCCATCACTGTCAGATTCTGAACATTCACTTGTTGAGATTTCAATGGGTATGTGAGTTTTATCCTTGTCCTTAGTCTTTGAATATGTAAACTTAAATTCCATTGATTTCATTTTAGGTTCATCATCTTCCTCCTTATTCACCTTGAGTTCTTCCTCATGCATCATTAGCTTACCAATTAGCTATTTGATAGGATGATCACCAATGTCACATGATTCTCTTATTGAAACAGAAGTGCCTCTCCATCGTTCTGGTAGACATCTAAATATTCCCATGAATTGTTCCATTGCGAGAACAGGCATTCCATGTGACCTCATAGTGTTGACAATATCAATAAACTTGAGATAAATTTCAGAGATAGGTTCATTAGTCTTCATTTTAAATTTATCATATTTAATACTATACATGTTTAATATCATTTCTTATACATTGGTTGTTCCTTCATGAGAAAAACCCAAGGTATCCCAAATATCATAAGCAATTTTACAAGAAAATATTATATTAATCTCTTCATCTCCTAAATCACAATACATGGCATTCATAGCTTTACAGTTATTATTGTAAGCTACTTTAGTAGGTTTATCCCAAGTAGTTCTTTCAGTTTCTGTAATTTTATATTTAGTCTATATTGTAGTCCAGATATCAAAACCCATAATTTCCAAATGAATATTCCTTTTATGATTCGACTGGGAATAATTTTTACCATTAAATAATGGTTTCATATTGGTAGAAACAACTTCTAGTTTATTATCGGAGTGGACACTCAAGTGGGGGGTGAATTGAGTTCTAATAAATATTTCTGTTAAAAATATTTCTATTAAAATCTCCCAAATTGAATAACAAGATAATCTTTAGTGACTTTGTATTAAAGAAAAGGGTCAGTTATGTTCTCTAATATTGATTAGTTCTCAGTTAATCTAATCGTGAAGATTAATTAACATTTGTAACTATCCTAATACATTACAAAGCATACAATCAATTTCTAGATTAACTATCAAAGTAACTTTAAAATAGTTTTGTATTTCAAAGTAACATCAGCAGAATATAAATTAGATATTGTATATTTCAAACTTAAACTAAAAATGCACAACAGATATAACCAAGAGGTTCAGTCCCAAGTCGAGACTTAGTCCTCTCAAATTTATATCTAAAATTGGTTGACACCCTAGATCGGGGTTAACAACAGTTTACAAACTATCCAGGTACTCAGACCACTACCAAATTTATTCATGGGAAAACAACTCAACATAACACAGTCTATCTGGGTCTCACTTTACCTCTACCACTATCCACAGTGGGACATAAGAAGGTTTCAAAATTTTAGAATGTGGATTTAGTATCATCCAGTTCAACACAGGAGACAGTGTGTGTGTAAAAATAATCAGAGTACACACACTGATCAAAAGTAAATAATAAATCACATAGAGAGTAGATAAGAGTATAGAATTCTATAGTGATTAGAAGTGCAACTCTGGACTTGTTGGATTCAGCAGAAATGATTTTGAGTCCTTCTCTGGTTTTTCTGTTGAAAAACATTGTATCATGATTCCACTTGGTGTCTTTCATGAGTGAAGACATTCTCTTGATTCATCGTGTGTTCTTCAGTTGAGTTGTATTGCAGGCATGAGAGTTCTTTGATGATCTTGAAATGTGTTCTTCAGTTATGCTCATGATTTCTATTCTGTTCAGTATAGTGCACTTCACATTTCTTGATCATGTACATATTTTCTTTTATCAGGTGCTTCTCTAATGCAGCTCAATCTTCCTTATATTCCACGATCTCTGATAACAGGAATGATTACATTTTCATAGGTATGAGGTACGATTTCATGACAGACCAAAACCTATCATTAAATATCATTGATTTCAATAAGATAATCAAATATGACCATTATAAATATTTAAATAATATTGAAATAAATGTTAAGAAACAGTGTCACAGTAGTTATGCAAGCAGTGTCTCCTTCGAGGTATGACTTTCACTGTGTGTCGCTCATAGTGTCTTTCTCACAGTGTGTCGCACATGGTGTCTTGTTCATGGTGTGTCCATCACAGTTTCTTGGTCACGATGTGTCCTTCAGTGTGCCTTACTCATGGTGCGTCCTTCACAGTGTCCTGATGACTATGTCTGCCTATCTGTGTCATAGTGTCTCATTGGTCACGCTGTCTGAGACTTAGGGTTCAGAGTGTCTACTTCAGTGTTTCTGTTCACGGTGTATGCTTCTTGCTCACAGTTTCTGACTTATTTCTTCAAGCTATATGGTGTCTTGTACGTAGACAAATAACTGTATTTATATTTAAACAGTAATATTCATAAAATGGATTGAGCTTTACCATTATAAAGTATAAGATAAATTGAATCATAAATACACATGAGTAATATGATATGTTAGATTTGTGATTAGTAATAAAATTTTCAAATATAAAGGAGATTTGTAATGATTAAGGAGTTTGGTGATTATTATTAAGATTGGTAAATCATAATGAGGTTTGTGATCATTAAAACATGATTAATAAATGAGGAGTCCAACACTTTACATGTCCTGTATATTTTTGTATCAGAAAATACCCAACAAAAAAGGAGTAACATTGTGTTTTATTTGATAGTACTAAAGTAAAATGTCGTATGATTGTATAAAAAGAATGTTGGGACATGAGGTAAGGGTTGATGTTGTAATATATGTTTTTATCGAATAATGTTCATTTTTAATTTTATATTAATTTAATTTTTTGATATATCCCTTAAAAAACTTATATATTCATCTCCACTAACTATTTCATAGGTTTTCCAGTTTCCAATTCATTATTATCTCAATTATATATAAAGATTCCAAAATAATGTATTTTATTAATAACCCACATTATTATGAGTTGTGGAAAATAATATTTCTAATTGATATCTATTTTCTCCAAAAAATATTTATGGATGATTCTATATATAGATATATGTTTGGTAATGATCTATTTCATTTCCATTTAATTTCATTACAATTTACTTTAAGTAATATTTTCATATTTTTTTATACATGAATTAATTTTTATTTTTTACATATGTATTAAAATAATGTATTATTAATGTATATTTCGTTAATATATTTCCACACTATCATTTTAATTCTTCATAATTTATAATACATTAAAATTTTCCTATATTTGTCAATGAAAATTATATTCCCATTGTTCTAGGAATATTTTTACATTAAATAAATTAATAGAAAAGGATGATATATTTTGTTTTTAAATTCATAATTCTAATGCTTATATAAAATAATTTTTCCTCAATGTGAACATCCATTAATTATTGTTATACTTTTCTACGGATTTTTTCTTGTGGTACGATCAAACATAACTCATTAGATGATTTAAGATGATGATATTATAACATTTTTTAGGAAGGTTGTCTATTAATATGGGTTACGTATGTGGTAATGAAATGAAATAGTAAATTTTGATAATTTGATACACACTTATATGGTTTTCATTATGTGATAGATGGGGAAAAATTATATATCTATCAAATGAATTTTAGAATGACTAATATAACAAGTGATGATTTGAATGTGAATGTTGAGTGAACACAATTCACTATGGGTCATTGTATACTATAATTATGAGAATAATATAACACAAAAATATTTTAATATATTTATCTCTTCAAATAATGACATTGAGAGCATACGATACACACAACCCTAAGAATAAATTAATTATAATATAATATACCGTTATAACATACCAATTATATTATAGACTATGAATATTAATAAATAATGATTAAAATAATTATGTGCACCATAAATATAAGGATTATAAATTGATTATAGATGGAAATAGTAAAATTTGAATGTAAACATGTAATTTTATTGAAATTTTATTTTTATGTTTCTATCATTTTTTTATCCCAAAAAATGAAAAATTAGTAACTATTCGTGGATTAATTTAAGGAATATTATATTATTTATATAGAACTAAATGAATATAAATTAATTTAATGTTTTTTAGGAATATGATATGAATAAATCCTTTTCGATGCTTAAAAATGTATTTTTTTCTAAAAATTAGATTTCATCATGCTTGGTTAACTTAATAGAAAAAGAATTTTATCCACTTATAGACATTTAAATTGACAAATTTTTTGCAATTTTAGAATTTTCAATGTCATATATCGAAAAATATCCCATTTTTAGAATTATTAATTATAACCATGGTAAAATTTATCACATCAGAAAAGGATAAATTCGGTTTATCTAGTTTAAAATTAAGTGCAATTTTTATCACTTTCCTTTAAAAATATGAATATAATTCAACACACATAACATTAGACAAAAAATTTAATTGTTTAGGAAATAATATTTCATGAAAACGTCTAATATAATATTTATACTAATGAAAAATTAAAATTAAAACTCTCTTTTTTTAGATATATCATATATGTTATCTTAAAGACAAAAGAATGCGGTGATGTAATATAGATTATTATTTTAAAAATAATAATTTTTTTATTGTGAAGTGAATTTATTTCTGATTTTTTTGGTTTTATATAATCTCATTAATTGATTATGCAATGACACTACAATATTTATTGAATTTTGGAAAAATATAATAATTTGTTTTAATTTTTTTAAAAGTAAAATAATTTGGGTCAATTATTGTGATCCATGAAATTATTAAACTAATATAAAATTTTAGGGATATGAAATTGTTTTATATGGTAATTAAAAAATTCTCATTATATATTTTAAGTAAAAAAGGAATAGTGTAAAAATAAAAACAATGTTGTTTCATAAAATAAAAATTTTATGAAATTATTTAATGTTAATTAAAATATTAAAATTGTTAACGGTTTATATATATTATTTAAAATTTCATACCATGTCAATATATGATCCAATTTTCCAGTTATATGTAATATTATATCCCCATATGTGTGAAAACTCTTTTATCACGTGTAATACCATAAAATGATAAAAGGATATTATTTTTATCAATTGATAAAGTGATATATAAAACTAATATAAATAAATTCTTGTAAAAATATTTCATTAAATTCTAAATTTTTGACACCTTACAAAACATGCAACCATGATTCTAAATGGACAATAATATTGTATATCGTTATTAAGTAGATGGAAATTTTTATGGTATGAATAATAATAATTAAATTAGGAAAATTATATTTTTATGAAATTGAAAAAATAAATTAAATGGATATCTAATAATTAGAAATAAAATAGTTATAATTTTATAGAAAAATAAATGATTTCTAATGAAATATTTTTTAACAAAAACACATTATTCAATTCTTGAGAACTTATTATAAAAATGATTTTTGAATATGTTATACAATTTACATGATAAAATTAAAATATATAAATTAAAATAGTATGAATTAGTGGTATTTTATGGAATAGTTTCATTTTTCGATGAATAATGACAAATAAATATTTTTATTGGAAACTACCTTTTCATTTAAATTATTTACAAATTTAAATTATATTATAAATTTCTTTTAATGAAAAATTAGTTCATTTATATTACAATTAATACACTTTTGGTAATTTGTATCAATTTTATGTTGAATTTTTTTAATTAAAACCTTTAATAGATTTGAGAATTTTCTTTCCCGAAAACCTGCTATTTCATTGCATCTATAGGTTTTTATTTAAATTTAATTTTCCCAATACCATAATGTAAATTTGGTAACATTTATTCCATATTTTTAATCCTCATAATTTTTATTTTATAATAATCTCAACAAATATTTTACTATATTGAATAGTTAAAAAATTAACAATAGTTACGATAAAAATGGGTTTATCGCGGGTTAAACATAAATTATAAAGGTTAAAATTCCATATAAACTTATCTAAAATATATTTTATAAGATTATTTATACCCTATATGGTATAAGTGTTTATAATACATAATTTTGGATCATTATGTAATGTGAAAAATGTGGGTACAATATTTTTTTTTCAAAAACCAAATGTGTGCCACTAACCTCACTTATAAAAGGCCAGACACTCTCTCTTATTAAAAAAATTATAAACATTTTAGTTCGGAAAATAAAAGCCAAATTAAACATCAAATATTAAATCAAATCATCCTATAATCCTTGTATTTTTAGGAAATATTATCTAATAATTAATTAGATATAATCCATAAAAGGTATTCCAAGATGTGGTAAAATTCCTAATTATGTTTTTTTATATACCACATTAAAATAATATTAATTTATGATTATATAATACAACTATTATATACCATATACTAAATATATTTATGAAAATGTAATTAACAATATTTATTTCCTCAAAACTAAAATGGGAAATAATAATATTGCTCGTGTGTACGAAAGACTACCACCTAATGAACTGATATGACCAATTTTCCATCATAACCTATAATAGATAGTTATAATTCTGAATATGAAGTATATATATTATATTTATAACATAATTATTCCTCTTTAAAGATTATTACAAATATAAATGTTTTACATTCCAATCTATACAGGGAACTATAATGGCACTCATGGGTATGAAAGACTAATGTATCACAAAGTGGTGTGATCCAATTTTCACTAACGCTTTACATGGTAGGTAAAAACAATGTTAATGAAATTTGTGATATAAATGAAATAATTAATATATTCATGAAATATTTATCATTTTTTAAATATAATATATCATTTTTATTCATCAATTTTTTACTCACCTATTAAAGATAACATCGTTCATGTATGTGTGGACTACCGCCTTCACAAAGAGATTTGTCTCAATTTTCATCACCAAATTATAGTAATAATATATATTCATATATTAAAAGAAAAAATATGTATTTTATGTAACTATAATTATTATATAAGGATATATTTTCACTTTCATTATTTTCATAATGATATTTTAAAAAGTAAAATATTACTCATGCATACACGTGACCTACTATATTCATGATTATAACATACATAATTTCTCAAAAAATAAATCATTACTGTTATTGAAAATATAATTTATCTATGTATATGATTATTATTTCATTATTATTATTCTATATATTATTAAATAATTACCTCATAGAACCATAATCATCATATTGATGTCATTTTTGATGTGTAAGTAAAATATATTTGACACACCTAATGTAAACAGAGTTGATTATGTTATTTTATTTAACATGGTAATAAGTTAACAAAAAGAAAAAATCTAATTTGAAATTTTTATTCATAAATAAAATAATAAAATAATTTTTTTATTAATGATGATATCGAATACACTTGACAATTCTTATAAAATGTAAAGGAATTCATCTCAAATTTTTTTCTTGGGTGAATATAGTAATTTTTTCCAATAATTTATTTTATGTGGTATATATACATACATTTTGACATTTAATATCATGATTCATTAATAATTCATGTTGTTTTCATGATTCAATTTTAATTATTTCATTTGATGTTATTTAACATGAATGTTACCATGTTGTAATTGGTATTATAACTCAATTTTTTTTCAATGGTATATATTAATTAAAAGTTATCCTTTTATATTATATAATTATTATTATAATTATACTTATTATTTTATGTTTCATTTCCACTATCAATATGGGTATTTTCATTTTACAAACATAATATATTCATTTATTAATTTTCATTTGATCGATATGATCCCTTGAAGGGTTTATTTAAAAATATTATTTTAATATGGATTATTTATAATTGAATATCTAGTGAATGATATAGACAGATAATTTTATAATAAAACCATTTTATTTAAATTTACATCATTTATTCATGATATTTTCATCTAATAGTACAATTTTTACACTATTTGGATCCTAAAATAATTTAGACTTTTTTCCAAAAATCAAACATCATTTCTCACTTATATGGGAAATTTGTTTTCAACATAAACATTGTTCTCTAAAAATGTATTCAATTTTTTTTAATCATTTCAAAATGATATTTAAAATATTTTTTTACAATTTTTCATCTTCTTAATCATTTATTTTAAGGTAATATTTATGACATTCTCCAAACAATGACTGTTTTAGTATTACTAAAAAATTAAAAGGATTCTAAATTTTAATGCTTAAGACATGTATATAATTTCCCCCAATTGTTTACAGAAATTTATTTAATTATTCCATAATAATATTTAAAAATTTTTTCCAACTAAATTATTTTTAAATATTTATGAAATATTAGTTTTAAATTATGAATTTAAAAATAAAAAGTATATTTTTATCAAGAATTATTTTAATGATATTTTTATTTTATTTATATTATCAATCATAAAAATTGATTATATTACACCAAATCTACCGGGGATAAGTTTTTTTGATACCATAATTATTATGTTATTATATGGTTGTTAAATTTTGACAATTAATAATATTGAAATTCCTTTTCTTAATTCATTTTGGTAATCATTATATTTACCTTGTATTATTCAATTTAATGGAACAATTAGGAATTACATTTTTCTTTAAAATCCCCAATATTTTTCTTGGATGATTAATTTCTTAACTTATATCCGATTTTTGTATGTAGTGTTTTTATTTTAATGTTATTTGATTTACTGTGGAAAAATTAAATATTTATATTCTTTTTTCAATACAAATATTTAATAGTATGTCATATTGATCATTAATTAAAGTACTTACTCGATATATGATATATTAATAAAAAATGGGGAAACGGTGTTTACTATTTATATATATCCCTTCGATGAATTAATAGTCAAATGAGGTGAATCAATAAGCTAGTGTTAAATGAGGTTCCACTTGTAGGTTTAGAACACATTCTGAATGGTGTTGATGGTAAAGGTATCATATTCTTGATTAAACGATGTTTACTGACTAAGAATTAAATCATTAAGAATTTAGTTGTAATTATAAATGAAATTTTCACTATTATACTATCTATGGATGAATTTCATGAACAGATTATTTATTTAATGATATGTGACATCAGTTACCCTTCCATACTGATTATTCCTTATCTTATTATATATGAAATTTTTTCAATGATAATATCTCTTGATGAATATAATTTTTATTTGATTGATAAAATGAAATATATATTAGGTTATTTTTCATTAATTATTTTTTATAACATATCATAACATGTTAGTAATGTTTTTTAAATGGAACATGTTTTATGTTATTTAATATTCTTTGTAGATTATCCTTATTGATTCATGATAGATTCCATTGTACATAACCAAAAATGAGAATTTGAGCTCTCACATATGGTGTCTACTTTTCTATAAATCCGTGAAATATTCTGTAATTAATATTCAATGAAGATATAGAAGAAATTATGTTATTATAAAAAAATGTTGTAATTATTTTCAACTGTAATTTGTGAATCATGTATGTATCCACTTTACCAAGAGTACAAGAATATTCAGCACAACATGAAAATCCTATAGTTATCTTGGATTCTCTTGATATCTTCTATAGGTTTTATTTTCCCTTATTTTTAGTATATCTTGATTGGGTTGTATATTGGGAATTTTTTGGTGAAATTGATGATTTTTTGAAGAAGAGGGCTTCTTCACAGTTGGCGCACAGTCTTCCCAAACTATATAGCCAAGCTAGAAAACTATGTAAACCCAAACAAAAGGGATTCTACTAGCTGGAAAAATGGCTTTCAAACTATGTTGTCTTATAGTATAAGTCATGCGACTCCCGGATAGGCGATTCACAAATTGGTGCATTATTAGGGAAAACCATGCGCCCGGAGTACGAAAATGTGTGTGAAGAATTTTAAACCCACAATAATTATATTAAAAATTACCAAACATTAGAATTAATCATTTTTTAACCCAAATAGATAATAATTTTATTTATATATTTTTAGAGGATTTTAGTTGGATTCTAAGGCATTCCCACCTTCGTTATTGATTAATTGATCTGTGGATTGAAGTTCTTCACCTCTCTCGGTAAGATATTCTCATCCTGATCAATTTACCCTTTCTCTCCCATCATTATATAATCCATTAAAGGTATTTTTTGATCTATTAGATGTGGATATATATCAATGTTTCTAAATAACAACTCCATTAGATATGGGATCTTGGTTTTAGACCATAATTTTTATCTTCATCGTGCTATTTGTTGATCTGCTTCAATTGGGAATTTCTGTTTTCATGCATTCATCATGAATCATGAGGTTTTTGGTCTAAATTAAATTCATATAGTCTTGAATTAAAATTCTGTCCATGTGTTATGGAATTTAAGTTGTAAATTTCTCAATTGAATATTTAATAAAATATTGTAATTTATTAACGAATTTATGGAATCAGGAAAGAGATTATTTGAGTTTTAAAGTAAATATGAGATGAGTAGAACATGGAAAATTTATTTGAGTAGTTGTGATTATTCAATTGGTGTAAATAGATTAATTTATTCGATAATTAATTAATGTAATCTTGGGAATGTGTAATTCATGGAAAATTTTGGAATGTACAATTGGTCAACCAATGTGATATGAATTAATTGAAAATGGGTATTAAAGATGGGTGATAGTAACATAATGTGTTACTGAGTAATATGTGTTGAATATTTCAACATGGGATAATTATTAATTTTTTATATTATTTCATGTGATTAAAATTATTATCCCCTGAATTTTGGAGTCAAATTATAATTTTATACATGTGGTGAAATGTGGATGAATGGGTTAATGATGATTAACCAGAAAAAATGTGATATATATGATATCTATGTTTAATTGATAACGAGTTTAAGACATGGAATACTGCTTCAAAAGATCACATGTGTGATTTATTGATAAATGTTTGTGGGACATGGAATAATGCTTCAATATCCCAAAATGATAATGATTTTGGAACATAGAAAATTAATTCAAAATCCAACTTGTTTGAATGATTGATAAAAAAGTGTTAAACCTGGACTACTGCTTCCATATCCCATATTGATAATGAGTTTGGGACTCGAACTGCTGCTTCAAAACCTCGAGATGACCGATACATGATGTTCAAGGAACAAATTGTTGGAATTGGACTATAGTTCCAATTTCATATAATATGAATTCATTTGAAATGAAAAATGATAACCATAGTGTTGTATATGGTTTAGACCCAATGTAGGTATTTAGGTTTCAGGTTTCCATTGGATCTTGGGGGATTATATTTTTAAATATATAATAATAGAAATATATATAAACTGTTTACATTATTTCATGTAATTTATTATATAAAAAATGTTATAAACTATTATTGACACTATATTGTTTTATATTTTATTGGTTCTGGACCACATGGTTTTTCTCTCACCCTACATGTGCTTCCTAATCAGTACTTGATTATAATTCTTATTTTCAAGACTAGATAAAGAAAAGATCCCCATGTGTGATGGTTGATCTTAGACAGAACATGGATGAAGGAACCAAAACTTATTTGGGATACTCTTAAGTGTTTTTAGTTTCTTTAGATGTTTGGGTTTTCCACATTTATACATGACCCATATTTGGATTGAAATTTCAATTATTTTTTTATGATATTTTCTTCCAATATTTTAAAATTGTGTTATACTAGTTTGGTTTGGTTATGGGTTATAGTATTTTATAAATCTTATTTTGATCCAAAATTTTAATACATTGAAAAATATGGTATAGTCTCCCCTTTATTGATATTAGACCCTCCCTACTTGTTGGAAACCACTTTCATACATGGAAGAAAAGATGATATCATGTGTCTAATAAGATCATGGCACTAGTGTCTGTAACCAAGGTTGGGATATCACAAATAAGTGCCAAAGGAGTTTTCTTTTCATTATTATTTTACCTTAATATTTATGAAAGGTATACATGAAAATAGAATGATTCAATCATTTTTATGAAATTTTACAGGGGTGTAGCTAACACATGTATAGTGGTAAACAACAACTACCATGGGTGTGATTATTGTTATTTATGTGTTGTAACATTTGGATGATATTTAAACTTGTGTGATGCATTTGTTGTGTGATGTGATTATTATTTCTTAGTTTTCTTGAGATTTTACTCATGAAATGATATGGAACAAGAAATGGTTATTCATGAAACATTATAGAAACTCAATAATTGTTTTAAAATACATTATATTTTGTCACACATAAGAAAATATGGTTTTGGGTAAGTGGTAAAATGAAAAATTCTTTTATTTTCATGTTAAACTTAAAATTAAATGTGCCTAAAATGTCTCAAACCATCCCAATGGTGTCAATGCCGAAACTCCCCAAGCCCACCTCCTGTAGTCTTGGGGATGAAGACTATGTATGAGTAGAAATATCACTATAATGAGAGTCCTTAACCAATGTAACTGTATACATGCACACATCTACAAGCCGATAAAATGGTGGAAAGAAAAATCAACTGAACAACTATGCATTCCTACAAGTAAATACAACATCAAGAGTGAAATAATGAAATAAAGATAGGTAAAAAGGGAAAAATAAAATACCACTACAAATATTATGAAAACAATTACAACCTAAATGTAAAACTAGGTCTGCTATTGATGTATCACTGTAAAACATGTTAGTATGTATGGTCATTCTAATAACTGTCTAGTACTCATCTATCTATGACTCTATCAATGGGTTGGTAATCATCACAATACAAGATATGTGTTTGAAAATCCCATGTAGGGGTGAGTATAACATTATCCAATATAAAACCCCAGAACCACAAAATCATAAAACATAATAAAAATATAGTCATCACTATACATTTATATTTAAATAACACAAATAACATGAATATTGATATATACTCAACATAGACTCATAATATAATGGTATGTCAAAACTGTAGTATGCTATACTAGGATCCCAACTAAATGATTCCACAATGTATTAATTAGGGAGAATACACTCTGATGTTTGATAGTAATGATGATGTCCAACTGAGTTGTGGTGCTCGTCAGGTCTCTCCTTAAAATATATAAATTGAATGTCTAGAGAAACCTGATAAACATATAAGGATCACTCCCACAGTCATGCGGTGATACAAACAACTCAATATTAATTAACCAAATATGTAAAGTATTGAATCCTACATTGTGTTACTCATTATGATACTATGATTTCCACCTAGGGCATGAAGATTTATAGAGGATATGACTTCAGTCCTCTTGGAGGGATTCTAATGACTCTATTTCAGTAGTATTGTTGAAAGGATTGTAGTCTTGGGATTTTGATATAATTCAGTAGTAACTCTTAGGTTATGTATAAGGCGAACACATCATAGAGAAACTGGTGAAAGACATATAGGTAAATCCCTCCATGCCTTGTATATAAATGTAAATGGCATGTTGAGAGGTTAAATATTGTGTCCCTCGACCCCGAGTCCTACCACATGTAAATGACTCATGTCTATTTCTTGTTTCTATGTAGATGTACAGCGCCTGTATTCTTCTTGTGAATTATACCCATGTTATAGTACATGACTTTTCCTATGTAGAAATTCCCTTATTATAGTACATGACATATCATGTGTACTCTAGTCTAGGATATGTACACGTAAGGGAGTACATGGTGTGATTCAAATAATGTACTACAATATCGTGTTTGTGTACACTACAAGGTATACGCTGAGCCATAGAGGAGGGGCCAAAAAATGTGTGACTTGGGTTACACTCAATTTTATTCTTAGGATCTTATAAACCCTTATCAACCGCACAGTGGGAACATGATGCGTTGATTCAGATTAAACATTGTGTAACGCAGAATTTTCTAGAATCAAAGATCTTGATCTATGAATTCATTAAGGTACCTCCAATATTTGATCAACAAACTGCCATGATAAGAAAATAATGGAATCGCCTCATCATATCCTCGATGTTTTCGAACAAAAAGTTATGACCCTTCGATATATACAAAAAAAGGATTTAAATGTTGTTCTTCATTCCAAGATAAAGAATGAAAAATTAGGTATCTATTTTATCTGATATTTTTTTAACACCACTTTAGCACCATTTTTGAATCATTCTAGTCTCAGTTCTAAAATATTGGATCTTTACACCATGAAAAGGGTGTAAATTTTTTCATATGTTGGGATATTTTGAAAAGAGATCCATATGTTGAACGCCAATGATGATCGAATAATCGGGGGAGAAAAGAAAAATAAAAATAAAAATGAATGGACGTAGAATGATATCCTTATTGATCATGGTTCATTTCTATGAGGAAAATATAGAATAATCAATAATTAAATCACTATGAAAATTCACCTGAACCCTGATGAAACAAACCCATTGTGAAAAGAAAAATCCCAAAATAAATACAGTTGTCGATTGATTTTCTTTCATCATATAAAATTAGAATGGGTAAGGAAAATCCAAAATAGTGATGTCATACTTAGATTTGGTTCGATGAATAATGATGAATGGGGTTTCACTATGATTCTTGATGAGATCCTTTGAATATTTTTCATGTCGATCATCAATACATGATATAAACCCCCAATGATTTGAGATAAATCCTTCAACTCTCACTCCAATGAATCTCCTATGGTTCTGGGGTTATGTGTATAACCCTAAAATTCTAACATAGCATTCTATTTAGTTACCCTATAATCAATACATTAATTAAAATAATTAAAATAAATAAATTATATTTTTTATTCATTTCCACTCCGGTGATGTCTTCTCTACAAATGACCTACACGAAAAATGGTATTGTGATGCCTAAGGTAAAAGTTCTATTGTATTTTCAATGTTACCCTTGAGTTTATGATCCAGAAACCCGATTATACATTACTCTACTTTTTCTGGGAAACTACTCACATAAGATATTTAATATTTTTTTTCAAGCATATATTACTGGCACACTGGGACTTAAAATCACACACTGTCTCAGAGAATGGTCTAAAAAATAATCAACACAGTATCCAAAACTAATAGAAGAAAAATATGATTCATTAAATCAAATGTAATTAACAATTTTTAAATGATGAAAAAATGATGAAAAATCATTTCTAATGATATACATGAATTTTTAGAATGTTTTTACCCTTTTGTTAACAATTACATAGATGTAGGATAATTATGGGTAGTGAGAGTGCCTGTAGAGACCCGAAGCTTGACGTACATGGACATTACATTAATTTTGCAGAATACATAATATATAACAAAAACAGACACAAAAGGACCATAATAGATTAGTGTCTTTGGAAACATGGAACGTAATCTTCTAATCATGGTGAAAGATCTTCAACATCTCCCATAATGATCTGCCAATTTTTGTTTCCTTACCTAAAACCTTTCTTTTGATCCTGGGAAAAAATAAAACATAAAAAGGGTGATCTCAAATGCTCATTAAGGGTATGAATGGATAAAATAAAATATACCATATACATTTGAACTTAAAAACATGAACATAATGTTTAAACATCAAAATCTTGAGAAACTACATAAAACATGGAAGTACGTAAGGCATAGATCATAATGGAACATAAACCATGATAAAATAGCATGGGAATAAAACCTGTAATTGTGGAAACCATTAAGCACATGATATGATTTCCATAGTAGCCAAGGCATTGCAGCCAAGACCATCTTAGTGGACAAAGTCCCGTTCTGAATCGAGTTCACTCCTCATTTCAGTCCTGTAACACTGAACCGGATTAACCTACCATTCCTGCCATGTCTATCTCATGAGATATAAAATCTTTACCCAATGCATTGGAGGGAGATATAGGTCCCACCCATCTCATAATGATACCATTATTATGTGTTCCACAAAATCATAAACCATACATCATAGCATAACCCATGTAATAAAATTGGGAATCTTAAACATCGTGACATCATAAAACAATTTATATAAGATAATGGAATTCATAAAAATATTTCCATCACAACATAAATAAATCCATGTAATAATAGGGATAGAAACAGAACCCTATATTATCATATATGGAAAATAATTTTGATAAAACACTGGAACTCCATTCTTGAGGAAAATAACCTTTCTACTTCAAAAAATTATTTCATTTCTTAACATGTCATACAATTCTAAACTAAAAGAAGTTGATTAAAAATAAACTTCAAAACTTATAAAGGATCCTTCTTGGAAATAATGTTTTAAAAATCCATTCATTCTGTATAAGTTAAAAAAACATTCTTCTCTTACTTTTGTCGGAAAAGTCAAAAAGTATCTCGTACGTAAAACGACAAAATATTCCTTTCATATCTTTTACTAAAAACTCAACGAAGGGTAAAATTGGTTTTAAACAATTTTATGTGGATGTAAATAATTTTTCATATTGAGGAAACATGGATGTGGATGATAAAATACACCCCAGTAAATACCAAAGTATTAACAATCTCAGATAAAAATGAGATTGTGATATTTTCCCTTACCTTAGGTCCGATATGCTTCGTACGTATCCAAACCTCCTGTATAATGATTTAAATAATGTCATTGACTTATTACAGAATCATATTCATTTTTATTATATCATATATGTTTCAATTATGACTTTATATTACCCATTCTTTTGTAAATTCATGTTAAAGTAGTATTTTGGGTAAAATCGTTTCATTTGACGTTCGTGTTTTAACTTGTAATTATTCATATGATTAATCAGATCACGATTACTTACATCCAGAATGTAAAACATGATTTATATATAATATATATTCAGAATATATATATAATGGATAGATAAATGGAAAGAAATACATCATTCAAGGAGACGGTAGGCCGTACGTACGCATGAATGCTGTTTTCATTTCCTTATTGAATTGAATGGAATTAAGTAGATGAAATAAATATATATATACATAAATCCAGTAGCAATATTATGTCATATATTTCATGATTACTTAATATATATACTTTATAATCATTCTTGAATGGTTATCATGGAGAGCGAATCTCATCGCATCGTGGAGACGGTATTCCGTACGTACGCACGAGCGGTGATATCATTCCCATGATCGTGGAATTGTATTAAAGTGTATGTATAATATTATAGAATCAATATCACTTTAAAATAATCATATATATTCATTACTTTCACCATTATACCAATCCATGTAAGTTGGTGGTGGAAAATAGATTAAACCACGGCGTGGAGACGGTATTCCGTACGTACGGACGTGCGGTGATTTCATTTTCCGTAGGATGGATAGATGGTGAAATAGGATTGTTTCATACATATAATAAAAAATCTGTATATGATTGAAACTGATGTTATTAATTCATAATGAATCAACTAAAGAAGAAGAAGTGGAAGAAGAAATAAAGTTGAATGAATCGGTAATGGACATTACCTCTTCTTTGAAGCACCTATTTGAGACCTCCTCTTAGGGCACTAAAATTGGACTTTGAAGAAGACCAGGACCTCTAGGATGTCTCTACGGAAGTGTACAAGTGAATTTGGCAGGGTTTGGCCGAGCATGAAGGCTCAAAGTACTGTGAGGAAGAGAGGAAGGAGGTGCCCTTTTATAAGGGAGGAGAGGGGCACCTTTGGAATTCTTAAAAATATTAATTTATAATAAATCTAACCCCACTTAAAAACCTCCAGAAAAGACACATATCCGAATATTGGATTAGATAGGGTTATAATATCATCAACCAATCAAATTTTGACATGTTAGGAATTTATTTTAAACATTATCAACTTGATTTATCCTTATTTAATCAATTTAACTTTATTTGTTGTACTAACATTCTAAATTTTAAATTATGACAAATAATTACTTATTTGTTTTTAATTGTCCATAATTGGATACATTATAACATTTTATACCATATAGATTTATATATATAATTTGTAATTATTTTTGTGATTTTTAAACAATTTTATAATATATTATGTTTATAAAATAACAATAGTGTCAATTTTGACAATATTCATTTATTTGAATTTAAATAAACTATATACAGAATATATGTTCAAACTAAAAGCTTTAATAGATTCATAAAATTTCATATGTATCTAGAAAATTAGTGGAGAACATTAAATAGTTCATATAATATTTATTTTATTGTTTTTAAAACCATTTATTTGGTTTATTTCTTAATAAAATAATTACTGCATCATTTATTGAATAATTATTTAATATACTTATTTGTTTCATAAAAACTAAAAATAAAATCCAATGATGAAGATAAATATATTACCTTTTACAATAATACTTTTAATCTAATTTATCATCTTAAAATCATAATATTTAAATTTTTATATTTATTATATTATGAAGGTGACAACTTTGGCATCATTTAAAATAAAATAATATAAGTGTCATAATCATCTTAATAAGGATACAAATGGTCAACAACTCTGCCAATGGATTATTAGGGTTCATATATACACTAATATTAAGTTTTTTCCTGATTTTTGGGGCTTTTGAAATTTATTAATATTTCAATAAAAACTATATTATTGATTTTTCACTTAATAAATAATTTCTGCATCACTATTGTGTCAAAATTAATGAAAATTATTTAATACCTAAAAACTATAAATAAATTTATATGATGTATATAATTTTATTAGCTTTTTGGAAACTATTCATGTTCGATGTTTCATTATGTTTATCAATAAATTAAAATTAATATACTTATACGATTTAAGAGAGTGACATGTTGTCACATTCTTTGGTTTTAATAATAATTATGTTATTGTCATGGAACAAAGTCCATTAAATGATTATAATCCCACCCTTAGGTGATATGTGTCGCATTTTAGTCATCAAATACGATTTTGGCAGGTGTTTGGATAATTTTATAATCATTTATGTAACCTTAATTACCTGATTTACCTTTAACTATGGTAAATAAAATTTACCGTAGTTACTATTCATAAAGCCCAAAAATAAAGAGTCACTTATTAACATAATTTGGACCCACTGATTCCAAATATTGAATCCATTTTTCCAAATTCAATACACAAAAGGTGATGAAATTAAATTAAAATTAATCTCATTGTCGAATGAAAACGGGTTTTTGTTTAAAACATTGCAAAAGATTGAATTGACTTAACCAACGAATCCAAGGTAAAATAAATGACAATGACATACATTATATTAAATGGTAAAAATATATTCTATTTATAATTTAAAAACATTCAATATTATAATTTAATTAAATAAATTATTATGATGAAAAAATTTGTTTTTAATTAAAATATAGCGTGTGTTTACTTTTCATTAAAATATGAAAGTTATCAGAATAATATGAAAATTTTATCAAAGGTAAAATTTTATATCCTTATTCCAAAGAATAATTTTATTTTGTAAAATTGAACTTATAAACATGTGAAAAACTTGATTTAAAGTGGGTTCTCCATCAAAAGGCGGCAAAACTGTATTTTTTTAAAAATATATATTTTACCCGAAAAATTTATTTTGTTCTTATACCATGTTCTAGAAAATGTTTAAGATGAATAATAATGTTATAAATTTCAAAATTTAGTTAATACTATTCATAACGGCTAGTTCATAATAATATTATAATAATATTTTTCTTAAAATCTCGGGATGTTACATTCTACCCCCCTTAAAATGAATTTCGCCTTAGAAATTCGTCGGGGTTATAAATGGTTTACTACTCGAAAGTTTGTTTAATAGAAACCCACATCATAAAAAGGAATTACAAAACATGGCTTTAAAAAATAAAGTATGAAATGTAACAGTTACCCAAATTAACTCATCACTGGGTTTCCACATAGGAGAACATAGGTGAATATATGGATATGGAAGAAAAATCTAACCATCATGTTCTGATGGAGAGTGGTAGAGAACATGGCTATGAAAAAGACAATAGTCACAAAGCTATTGATTTGTGATGATCTAAGGTACCATCTGATTCATCGGATATAAGGGAACTAGGACAACATTTTTGGTTTTCATGATCATTTACCTAAAGTTGATGAATTAAAATAAATACTTACATGATTTTGGTAAAATCTCATTATTGTTCGTGAGTTGAACAATTTCCACTTCATAACATAATTAAATGAAGATGAATTTTTTATTTGTGATGTGCTAGCAGATCATGTGATGGAATGATGAGTCATTCCATCTATTTCAAACAAAAGGTTAAAAAATGTTTTCAAATATACATAAGTCCATCTATGGTGTGGTTAATCGTATACAATTCCAAAAATGAACTCATACTTCTTATATCATAATGCTTAATAAAATAAAACTAGTTTCTACTAACCAGGGACTTCATGTAGGCCAGTGGTGGGTGATAAATTCCAGTCACACTTCGGTTGGGGGTTCGATTCCCGAAACCTTGTCCGACGCAATGGGTTGGCGCCCGTCCTGCAGGTTATCCTTTTTCTAATACAATACTATTATAACAAAAAGTTATAGCCTTAAACAATAATATCCATTCCAATCTTTAGGCTTATCCAAAATACTGCAGTCCAATCTCATAATATATTAAAAACGATAACCAAATTTTTAATACCATCGTTGATCCCCATATATCATAATACATGTCTTGTTGGTCACATTCCAAACATTAGAAGGCCTTAATCATGTATTCTCTTGAAAAATGAATAGCCATTGAACCTTAGTGAAAACATTAATGTAGTTAAAAGTTAACACATTCCACATAAAAAAATCCTCAATATTCTATATACTCAAAACATGATATCCCTTAGTCCCTATATCAATCATGATCTCATGAATACAATCAAACATCTAATTATCTTCATATTCCATCATTATGCGCATATCATCTACTTTACAAAAATATCTGAATAACCTTCCATGGTTACTGGTACCATTCAAAATATATTTTTAAATACTTTTAGGAAAAACAATAGTGTAACAATCCTTAGATGAATCTTTATTCCATAGTACCACTAACTATACAACATAACTCTCGATAAACATACAATCATTCCACTACCTTCTAAAACAACTGACTAAGCTTCAACACTTCTTTCAGCTCATATATCATTTGTAGTCTCCTCATCATCATCCACATAAATACTACCCATATGACCATGCTGATTCTCTTCATGAGATTTTCCATTAGGGCATTGGTTTGCATAATGCCCGAACATTCCACATTTAAAACATCTAATCATTGTTGATGTCGTAGCAATACCATTATCCTTGTCCATGGTGTTAACTGAACCTTTTCCTTTGCACTTACTGTCTTTGTGTCCTTCTTTTCCACACCCAAAGCATCTTCCAGTTCCTTTGAAACAATGTCCCTGATGCCTTTTCCCACATGATTTACATGAGGGAAATTGAAATTTCTTTCCTCTATGATCATCATGAAACTCCATCTTTCTCTTATGATCTGAGTTGGGAAACTTACCAAAGTTGAGATTATTGATCATATTATGAGATTTCTGATTAGGAAAAATAACGATGTTTGGACTTCCAGATCCCATTTCATTTGTTTTCTCATGAAAAAAATAATTCCATTGTCTATCATATCCTCCATTATCGTGAATATTCCTGTTTCCAGCCATTTTCTAAAACCCAAAAAGAATAGTGTGAGAGGAAAAAATCATGCTAGGGAAAACAACATAGTAAAGGGGGAGTATCCTCAATATATAACATATTATTTTAAATTCTATGATCGTTACCGTAGTTATAGGACTATATCCTATAGGTATAATTATACTTAGGGACATCCCTAGACATACCTTAGAAATATCTCTAGGGATCTCACTAACGTTTTCACATCCCAGTTTCCAAAGGTTGACTAAACCTTTCATCTGATACCAACTGTAGAGACCCAAAGCATGACGTACATGGACATTACATTACTTTTTTGGAATACTTAATAAATAACAAAAACAGGCACACAAGGACCGTAGTAGTTTAGTGTCTTTGGAAACATGGAACGTAATCTTCTAATCTTGGTGAACAATATTCAACATCTCCCATAATTATCTTCCACTTTTTGTTTCCTTACCTAAAACCTTTCTTTTGATAATGGGGGAAAATAAAATATAAAAAGGGTGAGCACAAATGCTCAATAAGGGTAAGCATGGATAAAATAAAACATACCATATACATTTGATCTTAAAAACATGATCAAAATGTTTAAACATCAAAATCTTGAGAAATGACATAAATCATGGAAGTACGTAAGGCATAGATCATAATAGAACATAAACCATGATAACATAGCATGGGAATAAAACATGTAACTTTGGAAACCATGAAGCACATGATATGATTTCCATAGTAGCCAAGTCATTGCTGCCAAGACCATCTTAGTGGACAAAGTCCCTTTCTGAATCAAGTTCACTCCTCGTTTCAGTCCTGTAACACTGAACCATATTAACTTACCGTTCCAGCCATGTCTATCTCATGAGATATAAAAATCTTTACCCAATGCATTGGAGGGAGATATAGGTCCCACCCATCTCATAATGATACCATTCTTATGTGTTCCACAAAATCATAAACCATACATCATAGCATAACCCATGTAATAAAAATGGGAATCTTAAACATCGTGACATCATAAAACAATTCATATAAGATAAAGGAATTAATAAAAATATTTCCATCACAACATAATCAAATCCATGTAATAATAGGGATTGAAACAGAACCCTATATTATCTTAGATGGAAAATAATTTTGATAAAACACTTGAACTCCATTCTTGAGGAAAATATCCTTTCTACATCAAATGTTTTTTTCCTTTCTTAACATGTCATACAATTCTAAAATAAAAGAAGTTTATTAAAAATAAACTTGAAAACTTATAATATAACCTTATTGGAAATAATGTTTTAAAAATCCATTGATGTTGTATAAGTTAAAAAAAACATTCTTCTCTTACTTTTGTCGGAAAAGTCAAAAAGTACCTCGTACGAAAAATGAAAAAAGATTCCTTTCATATCTTTTACTAAAAACTCACCAAAGGGTAAAATTGGTTTTAAAAAATTGTAGTTGGATGGAAATAATGTTACATATTGAGGAAACATGGGTGTGGATGATAAAATACACCCCAGTAAATACCAAAGTATAAACAATCTCGGACAAAAATGAGATTGTGATATTTTTCCTTACCATAGGTATGATATGCTTCGTACGTGTCCAAACCTCCTGTATAATGATTTAAATAATGTCATTTACTTATTAAAGAATCATATTCATTGTTATTATATCATATATTCTTCACTTATAACTTTATATTACCCGTTGTTTTGTAAATTCAAGTTAAAGTAGTGTTTTGGGTAAAATCGTTTCATTTGTCGTTCGTGTTTTAACTTGTAATTATTCATATGATTAATTAGATCACGATTAATTAGATCAAGAATGTAAAACATGATTTATATATAATATATATTCATAATATATATATAATGGATTGATAAATGGAATTAAATACACCGTTCATAGAGACGGTAGGTCGTACGTATGCATGAACGCTGTTTTCGTTTCCTTATTGAATTGAATGGAATTATGTAGATGAAATAAATATATATATATATATATACATAAATCCAGTAGCATTATTATGTCATATATTTCACTATTACCTATTATATATACTTTATAATCATTCATGAATGGTTATCAAGGGGAGTGAATCTCACCGCGTCGTGGGGACGGTATTCTGTACGTACACACGAGCGGTGATATCATTCCCATGATCGTGGAATTGTATTAAAGTGTATGTATAATATTATAGAATCAATATCACTTTAAAATAATCATATATATTCATTACTTTCACCATTATAACCATCCATGTAAGGTGGTGGTGGAAAAATAGATTACACCACGGCATGGAGACGGTATTCCGTACGTACGCACGCGCGGTGATTTCGTTTTCCGTAGGATGGATAGATGGTGAAATAGGGTTGTTTCATACTTATAATAACATATCATTATATGAGTGATACTGATGTTATTACTTCATAATGAATCAACTAAATAAGAAGAAGTGGAAGAAGAAATAAAGTTGAAAGAATCGGTAATGGACATTACCTCTTCTTTGAAGCACCTCTATGAGCCCTCCTCTTAGGGCACTAAAATTTGTCTTTGAAGAAGACCAGGACCTCTAGGATGTCTCTAAGGAAGTGGAGAAGAGGATTTTGTAGGGTTTGGCCGAGCATGAAGGCTCAAAGTGGTGTGAGGAAGAGAGGGAGGAGATGCCCTTTTATAAGGGAGGGGAGGGACACCATTGGAATTCTTAAAAATATTAATTTATAATAAATCTAACCCCACTTAAAAACCTCCAAAAATGACTCATATACGAATATTGTATTATATTGGGTTGTAATCGCATCAACCAATCAAATTTAGGCATGTTAGGAATTTATTTTAAACATTATCAACTTGACTTATCCTTATTTAATCAATTTAATTTTAGATGTGGTAATAACATTCTAAATTTTTAATTATAACAAATAATTACTTATTTGTTGTGAATTTTCCATAATTGGATACTTTATAACATTTTATACCATATAAATTTAAATTTATAATTTTTAAATATTATTGTGATTTTTAAAAAATTTTATAATATATCATTTTTATAAAATAACAATAGTGTTAATTTTGACACTATTCGTTTATTTGAATTTAACTAAAATATATACAGAAGATATTTTCGAAATAAAAGCATTAATAGATTCAAAAAAGTTCATATGCATCTAGAAAATTAGTGTAGAAGATTAAATAGTTCATATAATATTTATTTTATTTTTTTAAAACCATTTACTTGGTTTAACTCTTAATAAAATAATTACTACATCATTTTTTGTATAACTATTTAATATACATATTTGTTGAATAAAAATTAAAAATAAAATCCAATGATGAATATAAATCTATTAACTTTCAAAATAATACTTTTAATAGAATTTATCATCATAAAATAATAATATTTAAATTGTTATATTTATTAAATTATGAAGGTGACAACTTTGGCATCATTTAAAATAAAATAATATAAGTGTCATAATATTCTCAATAAGGATCCAAATGGTCAAAAATTCGGCCATTGAATTATTAGGGTTCATATATACACTAATAATATGTTTGGTCCTGATTTTTGGGCCTTTTGATATGTAATAATATTTCAATAAAAACAATATTATTGATTTTTCACTAAAAAAATAATTTTTGCATCCCTATTGTGTCAAAATTAATGATATTTATTTAATACCTAAAAATTTTAAATAAATTTATATTATGTAGATAATTTAATTAGATTTATGGAGACTATTAATGTTTGAAGTTTCATGAAGTTTATCATTAAATTAAAATTAATAAACTTATACGATTTAAGAGAGTGACATGTTGTCACTTTCTTTGGTTTTAATAATAATTATGTTATTTTCATGGACAAAAGTCCATTAAATGATTCTAATACGACCCTTAGGGGATATGGGTCTACTTTTAGTCATCCAATAGGATTTTGGAAGGTGTTAGGTTAATTTTATAATATTATATTTACCCTTAATTACCCGATTTACATTTAACTATGATAAATAAAATTTACCGTAGTTACTATTCATAAAGCCCAAAAATAAAAAGTAGCATATTAACATAATTTGGACCCACTAATTCAAAATATGGAATACATTTTTTCCAAATTCAATATAGAAATGTTGCAGAAATTAAATTAAAATTAATCCCGTTGTCGAAAGAAAATGAGTTTTTGTTAAAAACATTGCAAAAGATTGAATTGATTTAACCAACGAATCCAAGGTAAAATAAATTTAAATGAAATACATTATATTAAATGGTAAAAATATATTCTATTTATACTTTAAAAACATTCAATATTATATTTTAATTACATAAATTATTACGATGAAAAAGTTTTTTTAATTAAAATATAGCGTTTTTTTACTATTCATTAAAATATGAAAGATATCAGAATAATATGAAAAATTTATCCATGGAAAAATTTTATATACATATTCCAATGAATAATTTTATTTTATAAAGTTGAACTAACAAACATTTCAAAAACTACATTTAAAGTGGGTGCGCCATCAAAAGGCGGCAAAACAGTATTTTTTTAGAAATACATATTTTACCCAAAAAATTTATTTTTTTCTTATACCATGTTCTAGAAAATGTGTAAGATGAATAATAATTTTATAAATTAAAAAAGTTACTTAATACTATTCATAATGGATAGTTCATAATAATATTATAATAATATATCGTTGTTTAGTAAAACCCGGTATTGCGTACAACACACGCTATCGAGGAAGGTCGTGATTGCGTGTAATTCAAGCCAAGTCAGGGTTGCGTGTTGTGCAAGATTCCATCGTTGTTCCGTGTAACAGAATCCAACAATACTTCATTTATACATTGAATATATATATATATATACTCAATGTTGTGTAGAATAACAATTATCAAAATTGTGTGTAACATGATCCAAGAATAGTGTTGTGTATACTACAAGCTAATACGGTGTTGCGTATATCACAAGTTAATCATGGTGTAGCATACAACATAAGACATTAATGAAATTAAAAGAATATTTTTCATAAAATCTTGGGGTGTTACAGTGCCTTAGTTATTATAGTGTGGCGGTATTTGGGAAATGAGTTGTTATGGATTATTGTGGATCCCTCTTTCGAAATAGAGTTAATGTTGTTTTATTTTTCCTTAGACATGTGTTTCTCATTACAGAGATATTCAACCATGAATACTATTTTTTAGGAGATGAAAATGGGTTATGAATGAAAATGATCCACTAGGAGGGGAACCTGATGCATATATATCGCCTAGTGAGAAAGACCATGAGATGTTCCGGGATAAAATTTATCACATTATGATTATTATGGAAATATACCAAGGGAGGGTTGTAGAGAGTATGTTTGATTTGAAAAGGGTGCTTTAGTTGCATCACCCTCTGAATTCCACCGAAGAGTATGGACTTGATGATGTTGAATTTTCGATGGAGTCCTTATAGACTATTCTTGACCACTTAGAGTCTCCAATATAAAATAGAGTCAATTTGGATACTTACATGTTATACAGTCAAGAATTTCATTGGCAAGACATACCAAATCGGGATGGAGAACTGAATAATACGGAGTGGAAGGACTTTTAGGAGAATTTATCGGAGCCATTTTCCATGAGATGCTCAGGAAAGAGAGAGAATTTGAGTTTATGAGGATAAATTAAGGTATTATATCTATGATAGATATTGCTTATTGCAATATATATTTCCAATTCTATGTTCCAACATTGGTGAGGGATGAGGCTATTTCAATAATATGGTTTCAGGATGGTCTCAAATGTGAAATTACATCTTATGTGAATATTCTTTTTGCGGAATGAGTTTTTATAAGTGGTTAATCTAGATCTCATTTCTATCGAGAACAAGAAGGTGTCATCCGATGGAGTACATGTGCTTTTTGATAGATGATTAAGATGAATGACTTCTGAGTGTAGGAAGAATCCTTATGAGAATGTTCACCATAGTAGAGGAAATCACAGTTCCCAGGGGGAAGATCATTTAAATAATAACATATCTGGATGTCCTATCACTTGTGTGGTAGGTCGGGTAACATTCATAGATAAATCCCCAGACCACCAATAATGCGATGATATTTAAATATGATGAGACACTTATAGAGGTTCTACATGAACCCACATCACATGGGTTACGGTTGGTATTTTAGGTAAAATCAGAGTGTAATAAGGGGATGCAATACAACATACCATTTTGGTTAATGCAGTTCTAATGGATATAGTAGTAGAGATTGTGGATGAGATGCTTCTGGGAAATAGATCCCATAAAATCTGGGTGGTGTAGCTTAGGGGGCTCTAACTGCATCTCTGGGAAGAGGGGTTGGACAATTGTAAATAGTCAATCCAATACATTTGGATAGTGAGGGTATAACATTAATAGTTTGAGTTACTATTATTATAGCTTCTACTCTATCTAGTGCCTTATTTTATATGGGTACATCTACTTTTTTTATATCTACAAAATTAGTGAAATTATTGAGTTTGGAAGTGGAGTTTTTCAGTGGGTCATTGGTGATCAATACACCGTTGAGATTACGATAAAGAGTTTTTTGTTTGTGTAATGGGTGTTCCTGCGAGGTTGGGGAGTATTGTTTCCCTTGATATCTCCACATTCTTTATATGTCACTATTTGACCTAATTATGGGTATGAACTAGTTATTAGAATAATGGGACCATATTTATTTCATCCTAATGATAGTGAATTTTACATTTCCTTAGGGTGACTATTTTATTCACATTGGGGAGTGGGATATCCAGATGGGCCATGAAAGGAGAGTTTATCAGTAAAGAGGGGAGTTCACTACCCATTATTTTGGTCTATTGTTGGAAGATAGAGGTTAAATTTATGATTTAATTTCACCTACTATGATGATGTTTCAAGATGTTTTTTATAGTAAACATCTTATAGATTCATACTGAGAGAGATTTTGAAATTACAATTGAGCTCATTCATATGGTTTATCCGGTTTCTATTATACTATACAAAATGGATTCGATAGAGATTTAGGTGGTTATGAATCAATTGGAAGAGTTTATAGATAATGGGTTATTTAACTCAGTATGTAACCTTAGGATTTTTTGGTTTTTTAAAAAGTATAATGATAGGAGTTTGTGCATATGTGTTGATTACTAAATGTTAAAATAGATAATAGTGACAAACTAGTATCCTCATATGCATATCAATGTTGATTGTGTATAGTTAATCAGATATTTTGTTTTCTCTAATACCATCATGATAATGGGTTATGATAAGCTGATAGTTTGGACTTCTAATATGCTAAGGTCTAATTTCAAAAGCATGTATCAACTTTATGAGTATATCATGACGTTGTTTGGGTTGACAAATTTTGTAGCCGTTTTTATGGCCTTGATGAAAATAATCTTCCATACATACCTAGATTAATTTTTTAAATTATTTATTGATGAAATATTCGTCTACTACAAGAATCATGATGATCATGAAAAACTTATTGACACATCCATAAGCGTACTGAGAGTTCATTATCTGTACAGAATGCTATATTTATGTTAATTGAAAACCAATCAGCTATAGTTTATGGAACACATCATCTTGAAGGGAGTAGTAGAAGTGGACCTAGAAAATGTTCATGTAATTTTTTCATGGAAGAAATATAACCATTTTTTTGACATCCATTGATTTTTATGGTTATTATCATATAACTAGATGTTCATGCATGAATTTTATCATTTGAAAGAACCAGTTTTAGTATTGACCAAGAATGGGGTAATGTATTAATGGAGTGGAAAATGTGAGAATGCTTTCTTGGACATGAAATTGAATTTGATGATGGAAACAATCTAGATCCAACATGGTCTAGGTGAGGAGTATATGGTGTTTTGTGAAACATATGGTATCAGAGTTGGAGTAGTGTTTATTTAGGGGTGTCGTGTTTTATCATATGGGTCTCTCCAGGTGAGGCCACATGAATGGAATTACCATACGCAACACCTAGAATTAGATATACTGGTTTATTCTGGGATGTGTTGATAAAATTATATATTGGGAGAAAAGTTTACTATATATACTGATCATAAAAACATAATGTATATATTTTAAAAATGATATTTGAATCTATGTAAGAGGAGATGGGTCTAGAATATTTATTCATTCTAATTTTACCAAGAATATAAACCATTTAAAGGAAAATGATGCTGATGATTTAAGAAGTAATGATTAGATTATGGCAGTTAATGTGTTTAGAAGTGAGTTAAAAATGATGAAATTACTAGATGAGATACATGTTTTGATTTAGGAAGACCAATAGCTGATGACTCTCATATCAGTATCTATAGAGTCTACACTGTTTAGTGGTGTCATAGAAAATAAGTCTTAGGATCTGAAATTTTTGGACATAAAGTAAATACTTGATGGTTGGGAGTCTCCATTTGATTAGACCGTAAATGAATAATAGATCATATATATTTGAAATTGTGTTATTGTGCCTATGAGTATGTGGGAGGAGATGAAGGGTGAATTTTATTCCTCAGTGTGTGGTGTGCAACCAGGTTTGAAAAAAATGTACAATGAACTGCAATGATACTTTTGGTGGATGGGTATGAAAAATAAGATTAAAGGGTTCATCGAACAATGTTACACTTCTCACCAGGCGAAAGAAAAGAATCCATTACTATGTGGTGTACCATTGTTTCTTCCCTTTCCAGAATGGATTTGGGACAATGATACCATGTATTTTACATTTGGTTTCTTGAGGACACCTTCACAATGTAATTCTATTAGGGTGGTTGTAGACCGACTGATGAAATTACTGAATTTCATACCCATATGAGATAATTTATTATTCTACCAGTTGGGAGACTTGTATGTTTATAATATATTAATTTTTTATGGGGTGCTATAGAGTATTGTCTCAAACAATGAATCACACATTAATTTTTTGCTTCAGGTAGGGCTTAAAAAAGTTATTGTTCTACATGTTTTACTGAGTACGACATTCCCCCCATAGATATGTGGGTAGTAAGAGCATACTAAAAAGGTTATTGGGGATATCCTTTAACCATGTGTCCTTGCCATTGGTGTGTCAAGGGAGAATTACATAGATTTCGAGGAGTTCACATATAAAAACAATAACATTGAGAAAATACATAAGGAACCATATGGGTCTCTTTATGGAAGACCATTTACTTCACCTCTATGTTTCTTGGAGGATGTTGAGTTTGAATTATTGAGATTGAGTCTCATACAGAAGAAATTAGATAAGGTTCGGCTAATTGAAAAGTGTATAGATATATTAAAAAGTATGTATAAGTTGTATACCGATGAAAATTGCTGACCATCTAGAGTTTATAGTGGGTTATAATATATTCCTTTGAGTGTCTCCATGATTTGGTCACTATCAGATATAGAGACATGGAAATTCAATGCCTAGGTTTGTCTGTATTCTTAAGGTTGTGCAGGGAATTAGGCCAGTGGATTACATATTAGATCTTCCAATGTGGTTTAGTATTATGTATGATGTTTTTCAGGCATCACATCTTCATCAGTATCACCTCAAACCATATAATATGATCGATGGGGACGACGTTGATATTGATACTGATGAGATCTTTGGGGAGAATCTAAAACATGTGTTGGATCATATTTATGAATTTGTTAAGGGGAATGAACATGAATATAATTTATGGGTTGTTGAAATATTGATGTGTTTAGGAGGAAACATGGGATATGGAATTATATATGTGGCCTTCGTGGAAAAATATTTTTTTACATCGTAATCATTGTAATTATTGGAGGTACAAGTTGAGGATGAGCTATTATAGGGTGTTAAAATGGTAAGATCCAAACATTTTCTAGAGATTTATAAGGCTATTTACCTACTCTATTTTTTCCATTTTAAATAAATATATATTTATATATTGGGTATTACTTTGGGGTGTTTTGGGGTAAAAGAATATAATTTTGGGAAGAAGAGGGGATGTGCATGGTGGGTTCGGGGGTTTCCGCAAACCGTAAACCATTTCCATGAAATCATGAGAGCATAAATAGGGGGGATTCACATAATTGGTGCATGGTATTTAAAATTATACACTCTTCCAGTAGTATGCATTTCAATCCTTGATAGGAGGTTCACAGTTAGGATCCTGGCTAGTAAGATATGTGTGCCCCGAGGAATGAACCATGTACTTGTAATTTTAGAACACCAAAAAATAGATTAAAATTTACCAAACCCCTGTAATTCATAAAAAATGACCCAAAAAACCCTAAAAAATTATATTATTTTTATAGGTTTCAGAAAAGAATCCAAGGAATTTAAACATCTATTCATGCTGAATTAATTCCTTAGTTGATGATCATCATCTCTCCTCATAACAGATTCTCATCCAGATATGTTTACCCTATATTTCTATTCATTATATAATCCTTTTAATTAATGATTTCCTATATTGTATATGGATATAGATCTAGGATTTTAGAGATATAATCCATTTGATCTTCTATTTTTGTTTTCGATCGAGATCGTATTCATCATCATGACCAATGTTGTTATCCGTTAGTTGGTGATTTCCATTGGTGAGCGTTCAACATCAATCTTGAGGTAGGTAGACTAAATTGAATTAACATAGTCAAGAATTCAAAATGCATGTATATGATGTGTTATATAAAATGAAAATTTTGAAAATTAAATATTGAATTGAATAAATTAATTTATTAATTAATTTCATGATTAATGGAATTAATTAATTGATTTTCCATGTAAATATTAGATGAGTTGAACTTGGGAAATTTGATTTGGGTTTTTTTGATTATAAAATTTGTTGAAATATGTCAATTATTTAGTTAATTAATTTATGGAATATTGTGAATGTGTACGCTATAGGGAATTTAGAATGTACAATTGGGGAATTAATTTGATATGAATTACATGAAAATATAGATTATGAGATGGTTGACTGGACCATAATGGGTTAATGGATTATATAAATTTATATAGACACATTGTTTAATGGTTAATTGCATATATTATTAATGTGATTAAAAGTATTGAACTATAAATTTTTTCAGTTTATTTTAATGATATTAATGAGATGAAATCTTTATTAATGGATTAATGATGATTAATTAGAGTAAATTTGATAAATGCTATATATGTTTTTAATTGATAATGTGTATGGGCTAGATACAGTTGATCTGAAAACCCCCTTTTCTAATGGATTAACAAACATGGGTTGGATATGGTACGGTACTTCAAAATTCCATAGTGTAATTGATTTTGGGAAAAATAATTATACATAAACAATCCAACTTCATTGATTAATAAATATACATATGTGGGAAATCGACTGAAGATTCCAAATCCTATAGTGACAATGAGTGTGGGACACAAACTGCTTCTTCAAAAGCCCATGAGGTCCTAATCATGGAATTTTGGGAAAATTGTGTAGGAATTTGACTATGGAACAAATTATACATAATTTGAATTGAATTTAAATGATAAATGAAAACTATGGAATTTTTTATGGTTTATAATGTGTCATGGACTAAATTAGGTTTTAAGGGTCTGGGTTTACATGGGGAACTGATGGTTTATATGATTAAATAATGAATAATAAAATATATCTATACATCTAGATTTATTTTGTGTAATTTATTCATTATAAAAATTAATACATTATTATTGATTTAATATTTGTTTAGATTCCATTGGTGGGGGCCCACTGTGTTTTTCTCAAACCCTACATGGGCAACATGATCGGTACCCAAATAGACTTCCTAATTACATGACCAAATAAGGGAAAGAGTCCCATGTTATATGGATGAGTAGGTATGGTGTATAGATGAGGGAACTCGGCGTGATTCAGAACGTACTTGAGAGTTGTCAGTGTATTTATTCATTTTTTATATATAGGCATCTGAAGTAGTTTTGTAATAAAATATATATTGTTTTGTTTTGGAAAGTTTATTGATGTCTTTGGCCATTATATGTTAATGGTTGGGTTTGGATACTATTATTATCACATGGTTATTTTTATTTACATATGTAGTTGGCTTACTTGATAAGGAGGGTATTTTCTTTCCATGATCGACATTATAACTTCTCTACTAGTCTGAAGAATCTAGCATATGGGGAGGTGCACATGAGTTCAAGTGACCAATAGACATAATGCATTGTTCTATGGAAAACAGGTTGGGATGTCACACCATTAGAATGTGATTCCCTGCATTTTTTTCAAACATAAAAAATGAGACACAGACTCCTTGTAAATGGGGATAGGTTCAATAATGTTTGTATTAGTGGGAGTTTTTGTATAAGCATTTGGAACTATATTTAGGGAAACATACTTATAGATTATATCCTTATGTTAAACATTGATGATAAGTATAAAAGAATATCCAAATTTTTTGGTAAGGAAGAGACTGTGTTTGTTTCCTTCCAATACATCAGTGTTTTCTAACTACATGTGGACATGGTTATAGAACTAACAAACATAGGGGTAATGAATCCAAAAAAGTAGGAATTGGGATTTAGTCAATCATTACCCAGTGAATATAAATGGTCTTTTATTAACACATTGTTTGATAATATGATATGAAAATCATTGGATAATTCACATTTTTTTAAAACTTTTTAATATTTTTAAATTGATGATGACATCAAACAACCATGGATAATCTTATGGTGTCACAGATTGAAAATAATGCGTCTGAAAGGAACAGAAACAAGATTTTAGTCAGGAAATAATGGGCATAAATTAATAAATTGATGAGAAAAAATGTAGACTATGATGGATGGAAATAAATCCCATCCTATGGATCTATTTATAGTTCATTGCCTTAAGTGTAGTGACCAAAGTAAATATCCAAGTCAATGTACAATTTTAATGTCTAAAAAATAGAAAAACTATGGTGTTATGTTAAAATAAAACGATTATAGTATTTTGTTATTGGGATTCATGAATTAAACTGTCAATGTATTTTTTTAGAAATACTTTTTTTGTTTTAAAAATCAATAAAAATATAAGGATTGTGTAAAATGTTAGTTGAATATCATTCCTCATTGACATAAGAGCTATATATACCATCATGGGTGATGAGTTTAATGTTTATTATAAGTTAAAATAGTTAAAGATCCTTTTTAGGTTTTATGTGATGATAGTTTACAATCATTAAGGATATTTTTGGAAACTTTTTTTCAAAATACAGCCCATTTTATTACTATATGTTTTACTGAGAATGTTCTTTTATAAGGGATTTAATTACATTTTGTGATAATAAGTTTAAATATATTGATAAAATATAGGGTCTTCTTTTCATTTATGTGGAGCTAATTACTGGATATTACAATTTGGGAACGTTATTATAATCATAATAATATTATTTAGGAATAAGGAAAACACAAAGCATCAACCTAATGATGTAGGGCACAAAACCACAACTAAAGGATAATAAGGTTTTAGTACATATGGATGTCATATGTGTTTCCATGGGTAATATTTTAATGTTCATAGTTAAAAAACGTGATAATTACAAATTGATGATGATATCATTTTGTTACAGTTGAGGTTCATGTATTAATATTGTATATTAGATAACTTGTGTTAACCATATTGGTTTCAAAACTATTTTGACATAGATAGAAAAACAAGAGAATCACTGATGAATATAATGATATGTTAAATGGAAATATAGTGCTTTTAAGAATATGAAATTTTCATTTAGATATTAATTTAAATGTTAATGTGATGAATTGAAAATTTATCACAGACTAACTGACAAATGAAATTATTATTATGAAATATAAACATAACAAGTAATCATATTTCATTATATTTAAATACAATAAATTAATTCCTAAACATTAAGTTAAGGTTCATGAATTAGAAAACAATTTTCCTATAAAATTAATATATGATGAATAAAATGGAATTTTAAATAATTAAATATTAATAGTTTCTTAGTCTTAAATTCTATTGATAATTGTTTATTTTTTATCAATGTTCTCTATAGTTCGTATATATATTTTCTATTTATATTCATGTCCATATAATAACATTATACCAATTTCTTCCTACATAGAAACCTAGTTATGTGTTATAACAAAAGAAATTTTTTCTTCCCAATAAATCTTATAAATAGTATATTGTGCTACCCCTTTTTATAATGTGAGTTTTCAACAAATAAATTTGAAAAAGAAATCCACTGTTTTATGAGGGTAAAATATAATTATGAGGACACAATATATTTATGTTGGGGATAATCTAATAAAATAAAATTATAAAAGAATAAAAATTTATTTTTCATAGTATGATACAGATAAATAAAAACTAAAATATCCCAGAAAATATATTTCTTTAAACTTAATTTCATAGATTCCCTGTAGAACACAGAACCGAGAGACCAAATGAACAGTAATATAACATTACATTATAACCTAGACATTAAATTAAATGGTAATAAAATTAATAAATAAATTATGAAAAATATATGGTTCATATGTGTACAAAATAAAATATAAGGAAATATATTGAAAATAAATAAATTAAGATTCATTTTATATATAAATAAATGCATTCTAAAAAACAATTTTTAATGAATATGGTTTCATCACTTCTTGAATAGTTATGGTCAAATTAACTATTGAAACATTAAGATGCATTAATTTATTAATTTAATAAAATTCATACAAAAAAATATAAAAAGAATATTATTATTAATTTTTGGTATCCTTCTAAAATGTTCCACATATTGATGTATACTGGAAATTAATGATTTTTATGGAAAAATTAATTCACATTAAAATTATTTTAAAATTTAAATTATATTATAATTTTTCTAAAGTGATATTAATTAAATAATATTATAATAAATACATTTTATTTCATATTAATTAATTTATTTATGAATTTTTATTTTAAAACCAATCATACTTATTAGATGTTTCTTCATGAGAACATGATATTACATTGCTTCTATAGGTTTTGTTTTAAATTATAAATTTTCACATATATGATTTGAATTAGGTAAATTAGATGCTATATTTATAATATTAAAATTTTAAATATTCTAATAATATCAACATAATTTATTAAAAAAATTAATTATGAAAAAATTAGATATTATTTATAAGAGTGAATATATAAATCGGTTTACCAAGGGTTAAAATAAAAATATTATGGTTTAAATGATCTAAAAATGTCTCTAAAATATATTTTATACTAACATTGTAACATAATAATATATAATTATCTACAATTACCAATTTTTCACCCTATTGGAATGTGATATAATTGGATACATCATTTTCTACTCAAATATTCACTCACCTCACTTATAAAAGTTCTCCCAGTTTCCTCTATTTTTTACAACATAAAAAACATTTTGGTTCATACAAGAACAAACCAATTCACATAAAAATTCAATCCCGTCAACAGTAAATCCATTTTTTGGTCAAAAATATCATTTTTGGAATACTTTAGATGCAATCATAAAGAGTAGGTTCAAAAAGTTGTAGAACTTCTAACTATGTGTTTTTGTTTTATTTCTTATTCAACATCATTAAAATATTATTGATTTATAATGATATAATAAAAAATTTATTGAAAATATAATAATATTTTTTTATGTTAAGGGAACTATTTATATTCATACTCTCTACCCTCAAATGGTAAATGATAACGTCACTCATGTGTATGGTGGACTACCACCTCACAAACCGGCTGGACACGATTTTCATCAACATAACTCACGGTTGGGTATGATGAATGGTATATCATATATATATGACATTTAAAATATATATATATATATGATATTTATGATATAATTATATATATAGACAAATTATATCATATGTATCCTTTTATTATCCATTCCATTTTGAATACAAAATGATCACTTGTGTGAATGTTGAACTACCACCATAGGAACCGATGACATTCATCTCTCACAAAAACATTACAAGGACGGTAACTAGCATATGGTTAATGACTATATATGATATAAATGAAATAATTTTTATATACATTTAAATTTTACCATTATTAAAATCCAAATGTAATTTTATTTATTCCCATTTCACACATCAAACGATGGAAATGTCATTTGTGTACGTGTGGACTACCACCTATAGGAAGTGATCTGAGGTGATTTTCACCACGACACAACTTGGATGATATATATAAGTATATTTATAGAATTAATATTTCATTTATTCAATTAATATCATAATTTAATGATAAAAGTTTACTTACCTCTATTTCCAAAATGAATGTTGATAAATTTCAATTTTACTCATGCATGCGTAGGACCTACCATGTCCATGATCATAAGGTACATTATTTATAAAAACCAACTCTATGAATTTGTTTTAAAAGAATAATTTATGTTTAAATATGATAATTATGTCATTATTTTATTCTGTATATGTTGAAGTAAGGACCACTTATACCATCGGCCGACCTTCCAAAGTCAATTTTGATATAGAAGTCAAAATTCATCGAAACCCCAATGTAATTTTAACTGAATAAGTAATTTTATATTAGATGGTAATTATTTAAATTAATGGACAAATAAAATATAATTATTTTATTAATAAATTAAATATGTATATATGTTTTGTTATTTTGTAAAATAATGTACATACATGATGAGTCAAACACAGGGTTAGAGACAATGTCTCAATTTCGCTTCAATAAGTTATACTGTAATTTTATAAACCTAATTTATTTTACATGGTGTATATAAATCCTATTTTATATGTAACTAATACTCACCTATTGATTCACACGTCATATTGGATAATGGTTTTTATTTAATAAGATAATGATATTTGTGAATGTTACTATTTAATAATAATATTGAATATTTTTCAGTCACAATGTATTGTTATGGGGATAACATATATGGTATTTATAGTGGTTTAAATAGTAAAAGGGACTATTATAGGTGGTTATGGATTAGTTATTGTAATTATTTATGAACCTAAATTTTTGAATAAGATAAACTCCCTAGACCACATGAAAACTGCTGACAAAGACATGAAATGGTTAGTATATGGATAAACATTGGGGACAAAATAAGTAGAAAAAGTAATAATATATATATTTATTAAGCTGTATCCATCAATGAATGTATCATAAAGTTATATGATGACACCCAAAAATATTGTCAGATTGTAAAAATAATCATCTTTAATATATTTGAACGTAATTTTCTGTAGAGAAAAAATGATTAAAAATATGAATACCATACTGAATTTTCATAATAAAAAAATATGAATGTTATCAAAAAATAAATAATTTGAAAAAAATAAAAAGATAGAATTTGGAATGTTTTCACAAAATCGTATTTTACATATAATCATTTTTATTTATTCTCTAATTAAAACAACTTTCTTGGGATGTGGGAACCATTATAAGAAAACAGACAAGAAAACAAAACACCAACGGAAACATCACCTCTTGGAAGATTGAAACATGTTACAAAAGAAGAAAACATTTTCATATACCAGAAATACACAATAGCACCACTTGCAGGCCCTATTATACTTTAAAAACCACACATCTATGCAAACAGAGACATCCCAAATGGTCCCAAAAATTAATCAATCCAAACCATTCAGGGATATGAATCATACACTAATTTTAATCAGCCTCGTTTTGAACACAAACAGAAAATCATGAAGTTAAACAAAGAAGTGATAATTGTAAGATCACTAAAACAACATGACAATATCCAGAATACACAACTACAGTACTGGGTAAAATTGAAGGCACGTGAAATCCATCGTATACAAAAATACTTATCCTTGCATGAATCATTTTTAGTTCCCATCCCGTGGACTCCTAAAATGGACCCACCTGCAACAGGAGGGTAAATGAAAAATAACTATCTTGTTTTGCTAAATTCTAATATAATACCATTAATAAATCATAGAACAACAAAATTAAAAAACAATCTATACTTTAGTAGACAATTGGGGAAATAAATAATATTTTTATTGTATAATATGAAATATATAATGTGATGTAATCAATAATATTAAATTAAAGTTAGATTAATCTATATGAATTATTGGTATGGAAAATATACTTTGTCTATCTTCTCAGACATTAGTTTCCATGAAATGGAGAAGTATGATTGTTATAATTGATTATCATCATTTTTTGATAACTCGTGCTACATAAATGGAAAATTTTGTAGCCAATATAATATTCACTAAAGGCCTAAACTCATTTGAAATAGTATCCTATACAAACATTATGAATTTGGTTTAAAACCAACTTTTTCTCACTTCCTGAAGTATCATAAATCCTAACAACTGAAAAACAATAATCAATAACTATAAAATGGTAATTAACATGTAAAAAAATAATATTATGTGGTAACTATATTGACTCTGAGGTAGACATAGCATGTGAACACTTGATTTACCATGGAGTGGGTATACTGATCTTGAATGCTTGGTTAATAGAAAATATTATCATATACTAACTCTAGATACCATGATTCTCCGTTGAATCTTCTACCATTTCTTCTGAATTAGGTTTTTAAGCAATAAACATCAGTCACATAACAATATAAAAATGGAAAATGATTTAAATATATTGGAATTCATAATATATGTGAAATATCTAATATTTGTGTATAGTGTGAGAGGATAAAAATCCTATTTGTTGTAAGATTCAGTGTTTTCTGAAGACCCAAGTAGTTGAATCCATGGAAGGGAAGAATCCATGCTACATAAATGGTTGTAGGTGTATCCAATATGATGTTCAGTTAAGGCCTCCACTCACTGAATGTAGAAGCCTATATAAACAACATGAAATATTTTTAAAAAATAATTTTCTCACTTTATAAAGTATAATAAATCGTTGTAACTTAAAAAAATAATTCAATAACTATAAAAAGGTAATTACCTTGTAAAAATATTATTCTATGGTAACTATATGGACCATGTGGTGGACATAGAGTGTGGATACATGCTTTAAAATGGAGTGGGTATACTGACCATGAATACATGGTCAGTAGTAAATAATAACATATATTAATACTATATACCATGATTCTCCATTAAATCTTCAACCATTTCATGAACATCGTGTTTTACATGAATAAACATGAATCACACAAAAATATAAAAAAAGGAATACAAATTAAAATATATTGGGATGCATAATATATGAAAGATATACTATATTGTTGTATAGTATGAGAGGATAAAATTCATATTTCACATATCTCTCAAAAAAAATTCATGATCTGAGCAGGGCGGATCCATGAAAAGGGATCAATTGTGCTTTTTAAACGGTTTTAGGTGTATCCCATATCATATTCTATGATGGCCTCCACTCACTGCAAGTGTCACTTATAAAAACATCATGAAATTGGTTTAAAAATTGTTTTTCTAACCTCAATAAGTTGCATATCTCCTGGTAACCTAATAATAACAATTCATTAACTATAAAATGATAATGTGACGACGTTGGTTCAGATAATACACATCACATTATGCATATAGATGTTATAGTTACAATAAATAGGGTTTACTGTAGGTATAAAGACCCTTCACATCATATAATTTGGTGATTATTTATCCCTTCTAAACAATAGAACCATCCAATTTTAAATTTTACATAATTATATATAAAATCGAGATATTTCCAATAGGATAAATAAAAAAATGGTATGTATTAATTATCATTATATACCATAAAGAATAGTGATATATATATATATATGAATCCCATAGAAGAAAATAACATGAATGTTTAAGAACATCATCCATTTTCTAAGGTATCTAAATAGAAATTACAGCCATTCTTGCATTTTAATGACATATAGATAACTATATTAGATTTATGATGAAACAAATATCCAATTATTTTGAATTATATCATTTGTGTTATTAGGTAAAAATAAATTTTTGGAAGTCTAGATTTCATAAAAAGTTGAAGTGAAATCAAAGAAACTTTTATCCCATAGAAACAGGTATTTTAATCATCATCGACCATTAATGAAATATGAAAAATATATAGTTTCTTCCTAACCAAAAAAAATTAAAATAATTTGATCTATATATGTAAAATTATAGTTTATTATCTAAATAAAACTATGAAACACTATAATAAAAAAATTAATGTTAGAACCAAAATCATAGAAATAGGAAAGACATAATGTGATTATGATAGACGAACATGGAATAAGATATAAAAATTGTTAATGGAAGTAGATATTGTTGAAATAAGATGAATTACATAGAATATATTAAGAAAAAAATATGTGATACTGCTTATTAATTAATTAATAATTCATGGGTAGTCGAGATTCCCTATGAAACCCTCATGAAACTCGTTGAATAGTGATCTATTAAGTGTTTCCTACTGTTATTGATTTGGCTTCCAGGTTTCCTTCCTGGTGACCAGTATAAAATTCATATCAAACTAAAACCATATATTATTCAAAAGTCCTATAAAAAAATTAAAATTTTTACGAGTAAAAATAATGTTACAGAAACACATGAACATGTAGTTGATCTTCAATTGTAAATTTTAACCATATCATTACTATACTGTCATACTCATTTTCATATAAAACATTTTGTTTTATTAGTTATAATGATGTGAGGAATGAAAAATATAAAATCAAAATAACATATTAATTACATACAATATGTAACATAAATTAGTCTAGAAAAAATATAAAGACGTGTATTTTAAATAAATAATTATATTTCACCATAATAAAAAATTAAAAACGATATTTTATGAGCCTACGAATTCAAGGGCAGTTATCAGCCCAAAATAGTATAACCTGGTCATCAACTATTTCCCGAATGAAAAAGACACCATAATGAATCATGCCAATAAGTAGGGAGCATTGTGTGGTCAGTAAGAAGACAATAGAGGAATATCATCATACCTCACTTCCAATACTAACACAAGTCAATGAACATTGGTAAAATAGGTGATGCCAAATATTGGTGATTCCAAACATAGGTGATCAAAAACATGGTGAATGAAATAATTATATGCTCAAATTCTTAACTCAAAATAGATTAATTGTAGTATTTATGATAAACTCATATACATAGGGTGAAACAATAAATTATATACCTCAAATATATTTAATAGAGATCACCTTAGTTACCTATAAGAAGGATTTCCAAAACTATCCCTTATCCTAACATCGCCACAATGACCACAATTTCTATTATTAGTAAAAAAAAGATTCTTCCTTGAAGATTTTACAGACTCCTAAACACATGATTCACAACGACACTGTACAAATAGATTCATAATTTACCTCAAAGATTATGTGTGAAGATGTTGTAGGAGGGAATAAGAGATGTAGGAATTCATACAAGAAGATATAATCCCAGACATAAAACTAACCATAATAGATTTTTTTTTATTTTCAATAATAACATTAAAAATAAAACAACTAAATTTGAACCCGTTCTTTATAAAATGTACATGATAAAGAAAAATAATACATTAAATTTGTATGTAGTCACTTCTATGGTTGGATTTTATGTTACAGTAATTTACTATCATCATAAGAAGTTAAATTCTGAAGACAAATAATATTTGAAATTATTGACATAAGATATTGTATTATGAATGTATCAATAACTTAATTCAATGGATGTGGAGAAAGGGAAAATAATGGAGGTTTTCAAAAATGTGATTTGGAATTGGTAACTTGTGACGATATGGAGATCAGTAGAATTGAAGATGGAGTAGTGAAGTCGCGCAGAGGTGTTGGTACGAAGAGGGGAAGATAGAATAGAGAGATGCAGCACAAATTGTAGGATTGAGAGGGCAATGTTAGTGAAATCAGTGAGTGATGAGGAAGGAATAATTGTATAGGTCAAGAAACTATTTAATTGGAAGATGGAAGCTATGACTAGGAGAGAGAGGAAGCTAAAGGAATAATGGAAGAGTATTACAGGATATCGAAAGTGCAAGTGGAACTACATACTGAGGGAAAACTCATGAAAAAGGCCTAGAAAGGGGTAGTAGAGGGTTAACACTGATGTAATATGTGGAAGAGAGGCTACGTAGTAGAGTGGTGAAATGTAGGGTGATAGATGAACTAAAGGAAACCAAAGATAAGAATATATAGTAGATTTCATGATTCCATAATTGAAATTTTTTATTTTATGATTCAATTTGAATTATTTCACCCAAGGGTATATAAAATTAATGTTACCAAGTGATAATGAATATTCAAAATCAATTTTTTCCATTGGGTTTTATTAAATCTAATTCACGTTCAATATTAAAAAATTACGTTTATAATGAATTTTTATTATCTCATATTAAATTTCAACTTGTTATATGGGGATTTACATTTGATAATCATAATATATACAATTATTAATTCTCAATTTTATGTTAAGATCTTTTTAAGGGTTTAATACACATTATCATTTTATATGAGATTATTTATACCTGAATTTCCATTTATGAAAATTATTTTTTAATTATGTAATAAAAAAATTAATTTACTTATCCATTGGTTATTTGTGATTTTTCATGTAATATTAACAATTTTACACAATTTATGAAGTATCAATGGTTTTTTGTATGTGACCCATACTTTATGATTTTAATGGTTATAATGTTAAGGGTGATGAATGGGAGAGTCAGAATAACATTGAATGAAGTCTTGAGGTAATGGCGAATTCGCACAGACGGCGGAAGGTTTGTATAAACCGTGCGGCAAAACTGTTCGTATTTGGTCTTAGAGGCAGTAGCTGCCACATGGTTGGTGCATGGATTGCCTAATTGTGTGCTAAAACCATGTGTGGAGGGTCTGTCAAGGATGTGGCTACTGCACGTTTAGCACACAGTTTGTCTAACTATTTGAAAAGAACATGCGGCCACATAAATGAGATCCTATAAAGATGGATCTCAGGCGTGTTTTCCTCTAAGTGGCTCATTATTCTTCCTAAGAGGCCCTTACATGGGATTTTTCTTCTCCTAATCTCAAATAGAGGTTTCCCACTGTTCAATAGGAGATCCAAAGGCTTCTTTGGTGAATCTATGTCAGATTCTTGAGGTATGTTATCGTTCTTCATTGTTCTAGTTCGGTTTCGTAGATCTACTTATATCTGCTTTTCCTTGTAACGACCCGAAGTTTCATTAATGGAAATCCCTGTTGATCTAATAAAATGACTCTGTATGTTTATATAAAATGTCAACTTCTTTGGTTTTATGTTAACAATTTTTACCATTGCTAATATAGTCATTGAACAGTGATCACATGATTAGTGTAAATATAGGGCTTTAACAAATCCTATTTACTCAGACAAAAGAAGCGATGGCCTCATCCAGTAGAATTTCTCCATACAAAGCACATTTTTCTAAACTCAGAAAAGAGGTGGCGTCCTGGGGATTTTCTCTTGAACAATCCCATGCTAAGCTTCATCATGTCAAGCTCGAACGTGACTGTCTACGGGAGAAGTGGAAGTTGATAGAAATTACCACTCGAGCGATGTTATCCGAGCCTCCCCAACAGTCTGTCACCATCGCAAACCTTACCCTTAGGTCTTATGCGATTGTTTTAAGGGGTTATGTAACAAATCGATAGTTCTATTTTCATGTACATTATTTTTTGTATATGACAATGTGTATACGTTCATGTCATCATTGATACATTGTAAATAGTTTTTAAAGTAAAAATAGTGTTTTTAGTTATTATTTAATTATGAATTCTGTTTTATTAAATTAAGGGATTTTTCAATTAAATAATATTTTAATAAAATATTATTATTAAATAAATTTTTATTAAATATAAATGATCTTATAATTTTATGAATGCAATTATAATTTTTATTATGTTTTGCAAGCCATTTCTGTCAAAACACGTAAATTTTCAATAAATGTAAGTTTTTATTTTAAAATTGAAAATTAACATATTTAGAAAATTATTTAGATAAAATAAATGTTATTTCTGGAATAAGGATGTCGAAATTATCCAACGGTGAATTTTTCTTAATATTCTGAGACAGTTAAACTTTTGGGTAAAAATTAAATACCGTTTAAATATATATTTTGTTTTATGACATAATAATAACCCAACAGTGATATAATAAAATACTATAATCTTTATTTTCAGCCAATATATGTTTTACCATAAAAATAATGTGATTTTGGGTTTGTTTGACTTACTTTTCAAAGCATTAATGGACCCCTCAAGACTTATTAAACACCTTGTTTTAATATTAATTTCCATGGGAGTGTGACTCACCTCCACATAAGCAACCATATTATTTTATGAATTTCGGACTTTGGCCTTATAAAATATTATTTTCCTCTTCCCTTTTCCAAAAACCATGGGAAAAAACCATTGGATGGTTTTTGTTTTGGATTAATTTAATGTAAGGGGACCCAAACCTAAATAATAAAGAATTCCCTCACATTTCCTATATAGACCTACCCAAGCTCCCACTTCCTCATCACTCAAAGCATTTGGGGTTCGTCCAACCTCTTCCCTAATTTCTATAGAATCCTCCCAAGGTTCCCCATGCTCCCAAGTATCCTCTCACAAGCCTATCTCTAGCCTTTGGAAGCACACTTCCAAGTAATGGTTTTTTCTTCCTTTCTCATTTTTGTCCAATTTTCATTAACTAGTTTTTCCCTTTTAGATTCAATTATGAATGTTGGGGTATGGTTTCTCACCTACCTCATATTTCCCTCTTTATTATTGAATGATGGGAGACCCCTTTCTCTCTCACTAGATGCCTCCCATGTATACCTGTTACTATGTCGAAATTCCAAAAGGAACTTCTCTCTCCTCATTTACATTCAAGCAATAATTTTGTATCATGATCCTAAATTCCATTAAAATTGTTGGGACATGTATCTATATGAATTTCTCATTGTACATTACATGTAAATATTATGAAGAACCCCTTTCTCTCTCAACAACATTTTTTATGAATTATTATGTCACGCCGTTATGCTGCCGAAATCGCACCGATTTTTTAGGCCAATGACATTGTGTAGAGAATACCATGCCCATTTCTCTGTCAAGGGTATTCACCTTTATGAAAATTTACTTATTTATTATAATGTTTCATCTATTAATTCCACATTCCTTTATAGTTGAATAAATTATTATGTTTTATGAATCCATGTTTTATGATCCATGTGGCACACTTATGCATGAAATGAAATGATTAAGAAGGGTGCGCCCATAAAGCGCTCCAATGAATTGGGTAAAGTATAGTATCATGATAAATCATCTGTAATGAGTGTTTAATCATGATAATTCATGTGCAATGAGGGTTTAATCATGCTTTATTTTCAATGAGGGTTTACTCATGCTCCATGTGCAATGAGCCCTGGCTCATGCTAATTCCATGTTAAGTGTTGTTGCCACATTTCCATGTTATGTTCATCATTCTTTATCATGCCTTTATGTTCATGTTTATATTGTACTATATTGATATGCATAATGTCTAGATTGTGTTGTACCCCTCATTTAATTCCATGTGTATTCCCTTACTGGGCTTTATAGCTCCCCCTTTTCTTATGCATGTACTCTAGTTATCCTATGCAATGCTAAGTACGAGGGAATGTAGTGGTCATGTAAAGGAAGTTTACAATAAAGATGTTGTATTTCATGTTTCATGTTTTTATGTAATGATCCTATGCCCTAAAGAAACTAAACCTATTGATCTTCTTTGTTGTATTGAGTGATGTTTTATGTAATAAATCATGATTAAGTTGTAATAAAAAGCAGGGTTGTCATAGTTGGTATCAAAGGATAGGTTGTGTTATTTTTGGGATTAGGATTATAAATCCTTAGTAAATCCTTAGATACAAGACTATGTATAATAAAAAACATCCCTATGTTTTGGTAAGTACTGAGTAAGTGGTTTATCAATCAAATACATCCCTATCTGGATACGAGTAGATAGAGGCGGCTCTGGCACAGATGTATCCTAGGGGTAAAACCCAAAAACACCGCTTTGAGCTAGTCTCAAACGGGAACTGGTGCACGAAAATGGCCATTGCTACACTCTTGGTTACAACACTCCTGGGGGATATGTTTGATAAATTCACAAGCTTTGTATGAAACTTTATAAAGGGAATTAAAAAAAATTCCCCTATGAATTTATGTTAGAAAGTAGATTATAAAAATCCTAGATTGAAGCATATAGACTCCGGTGTTAAAGAAATAAAAGATTATTTATAAGTCATCAACATGTGTCTTTGGATTACCCTTTATGTGGTACCCCTAACATTCCTTTTATTCTAGCCAATGGCCGGTAGTAGGAGGACTCAGGCTAAAAACTTATGTGAAGATCAGTGTGATTACTGTACTAATGAGATGCCCAATCCAATGGGAGTGGGAATCGCGAGCATTGTCATGATTCTCTCTCAGCTAACTCATATTATGATTAAAAACATGGGTCAAGAAGGGAGTTCAAACCCCCCTAAGAAATAACAAGTCACTATCGAGAGCTTAATGAGACAAAGGCCTCCTACTTTTTATGGATCATCTGATCCCACGATCGCAGAACAATGGATCAACTCCATTGAAAAGATCTTCTCCATCCTTCAATGTTCTGATCAAGATAAGGTTCACCTAGAGGATTATCGTATGGAGGGTGAAGCTAATTATAGGTGGACGTTGATCAAAAATACGAAGCATGAGGATGAGATCTAGGCATTGGTATGGAATGATTTCCGGGAGATGTTTTTCGATAAATATTTTCCGTCCACCCTCCGGCATAAGATGGAAAGGGACATCCATTACCTCATGAAAAAAGAAGAATAATCTGTTGGAGCATACGTGGAAAAATTCACAAGGCTTGCATGATACGCTTCCGGTTTTGTCATTACCCCCAAATGGAAAGTTGACCGCTTCTTTGGTGGGCTGAAGCCTAGACTGCGGAAGGCATTGCCGATCCGTGACTTCGACAACAATGAGTAAATTGTCTGATGTGCCCTCAAAGCCGAAATAAAGATTGGAGAATCACAGGGGTGTCATGGGGATAAGAAGATTAAGGTGGACTTCAATGCTGGTGGTCTGATGGATAAATCCAATGGTGATAAGAAGATCCACACCCCACTTTCCAAATGCGTGGAAAGAAGAACCCTGGAAATTTCCTTAAGGGGATGAGGAAATGATTCAGGTGTGGAAGATAAGGGCACCTAGCTGTTAACTATCGGCAGGAATGTCCCGCGACTGCCATAGAAGAAAGGGACGCTCCATTCAAGCCTCAACACGTTGTTCAATTCTTCAAAAGCAATGAACCGGGGAATTTTGCAAATCAGTTCCCTAATCCAAGGGTTATGGGAGGCAACCAACAACCTCCAAGGCAGCATCGAAGAGCTTTTTCTATCACTTCTGCCGAAGTGAACCCCGAAAATGAAGTGGTGATAGGTACGCTAGTTATTCATTCATGAATAGAGAACGTACTTTTTGATTCATGTTCTACACATTCTTTTATATCTCGAAAGTTTAGTAGAACAATCCCAGCACCACCAAAAATCATGGAAGTGAAGATGTCGGTGAGTATGAAAAATGGGGTAATAATTGCATCCCATGAATATAAGTCCTCCCGTGTTATAATCTGTGGATTTATTTTCCTGGTGAACCTCTTCATACTCCCTCTGGTGGAAATTGATGCAATTATTAGCATGGATTGGCTTTCCTTATATAGAGCCAACCTAAATTGTAGGGAGAGGTAAATCACACTCCATATAGAGAACCCACCCCCCGATTCGTTACATGTGTAAGGAGGAAGATGAATCTCCATTAGCTCCATCATCTTAAGAATGGATATTACTTCCCTATGATCACGCGTATCTGGATCAGATGATTGAGTCCAAGGAAGAAACCATCCTTGAAGAAATGCCTATTGTGAGGAAATTCGCATAAGTGTTTCCCTAGGAACTGATCGGTCTTCCTCCTAGAAGAGATGTAGAATTATTAATTGAACTTATACCCGAGGCATGAAAAATATCCAAGACTCCATATAGAATGGTTGTTGTAGAGCTGGAAGAGCTGAAGAAACAACTATAGGAGAATCTGTAAAAATGGTTTATACGCCCAAGTGCTTCACCATGGGGTGCACTAGTCCTATTCGTCATGAAGAAGGATGGGTCAATGCGTCTTTGCATCGATTATCGTGAACTTTACAAAATCATGATAAAGAACAAGTATCATCTCCAATGAATTGATGAATTTTCGATCAGCTGCGTGGAGCACAATACTTCTCCATGGTGGACTTGGGGTCGGGATATTATCAAGTAAGGGTGAAAAAGGAAGATATCGCCAAGACCGCTTTTCGCACAATATACAAGAACTATGAATTCATATAAATTCCTTTTGGACTCACTAATTCTCTATTAATATTCACGGACTTAATGAATATAGTCTTTAGAGATTACCTCGAAAAATTTGTTGTTGTCTTTATAGATGATATTTAAATATACTCCAAAACCATAGAGGATCATGAGGAGGATTTAAAAACTGTACTAGAGACTTTGCGCAAGGAGAAGCTCTATGCAATGTATATAAAGTGTGAGTTTTGGTTGAAGGAGGTCTCATTATTGGGACATATCATCACAAGCAATGGGATATCTGTGGATCCCTCCAAAACAGATGCAATTGAGGGATGGGTGATGCCAACATCGGTAACATATATCCGTAGCTTCTTAGGGTTAGCTGGATATTATCGAATATTTGTGAGGAATTTCTCACGATTTTACAACCCTCTTACCAAGCTAACTCAAAAGGAAGTAAAGTTAGCTTACAATGATGAATGTGAAGAATGCTTCAAGGAGTTGAAAAGGAGGCTTATCACTGCATCGGTGCTCACTTTACCCACAAGTGGGGAACTTTTTGTGGTATTCAGTGACGCTTCAAAGATGGGCTTAGGTTGTGTGCTGATGCAGAATGATAAAGTGATAACCAATGCCTCATGGCAGATTAAAATCCATGAGCGAAACTATCCAACGCATGTTCTGTAGTTATCAGCGGTGATCTTTGCCTTCAAAATCTGGCGGCATTATCTCTATGGGTAGAGATGTGAGATATATACTGACCACAAGAGTCTTAAATATATATTCACACATAAAGAGCTTAATATGTGCTAGAGAAAATGGATAGAGCTCATAGAGGATTATGACTGTTCAATACATTACCACCCTGAGAAAGAAAACAAGGTGGAAGAAGACCTAAGTAGAAAAAAGACCCAGCAATTCTGTCAATGTGAAAATTTATAAAGATCCAATCATCAAAGACATGATGAAGATAGAAATGGGAATCATAAAGAATGGAACATCATCAATCCTTTCACAAATGATTGCTCAACTGTCTCTTTTGGAAAGGTTAAAGGATGCTCAAAAGGATGATGTGGGAATTCAGAAAATGGTGGAAGCTTTCGAAAAAGGGAAATCCTTGGAGATTAATGTTAATAAAGAAGGAACTGTGCGGTTTGGGAAAATACTATGTGTTCTATCAAGTCTGGAGCTGAAGAAGGATCTTTTGGATGATGCACACAGTTCAAATTTACCTTTTCACCCAGGGAGAACAATGATATATTGAGATCTCCGAGAAAACCTTTGGGGGGATAATATGAAGAAGGAGATCGTTGAATATTCATAAAAGTTCCTGGTGTGTCATCATGTGAAGGTAGAGATGCATAAGTCTAAGGTGAGGATGCAACCATTGACCACACCATAATGGAAACGGGAGAACATCATCATGGACTTTGTCACCGAACTTCCAAGGACATCCAAAGCCAACAATGCAATCTGGGTTGTTGTGGATCTTCTTACAAAGACTACACACATAATTGATATTTGAGAGGATTTCTCATTAGATCAACTAGCACAGATATATATCAGGGAATTGTTAAGGTTGCATGGAGTACCACTATTTATTGTGTCTGACCGAGATCCATGATTCACCTCTATGTTTTGGAATAGTCTTCAACATGCTTTGAATAGTGAACTAAACTTCAGTATGAATTATCATCCTAAAACTGATGGCCAATCTGAGCGGACTATCCAAACAGTTGAGGACATGTTGAGAGCATACTCAATGGACTTTAAAAGATGATGGGATCAACATTCTTCCACTGGTTGAATTCTCCTACAACAACAGTTTCCACTCAAGCAACCAAATGGAACCATTTGAAGCCTTGTATGGGAAAAGGTGCAGAACACCGGCATGTTGGGATGAGGTCAGTAAACGTAAGCTTCTTGGACCATAAATGGTCGAAGAAATGGTGGAGATGGTGAAAACCATTTAGCATCATATCAAGGTAGCCCAGAGTTGATAGAAGAGTTATGCAGATAACTGTCAATGAGTCCTTGAGTTTAAAGTTGGAGGCATGGTTTTTCAACACATATCTCCGTTGAAGAGGGTAATGAGGATTGGAAAGAAAGAGAAGTTAAGTCCAAGGTACATCATCCCCTTCGAGATTATTTATCGTGTCGGGGTTGTGGCCTATCGACTAGAACTTCCACCTACCATGGCCAAAGTACATGATGAAATTCATGTATCCCTCTTAAGGAAGTACATACCAGACTCTTCACATATACTCACTTCTGAGGTGGTACAATTGGAAGATGATATTTCTTATAAGGATTAACCAGTGAAGATCTAAGATCGTAGAGAAAAAGTTCTATGAAATAAGACAATTCCCCTCATCATGGTGTTGTGGAGAAACCAAATGATTGAAGAATAGACATGGGAATCAGAGGAAATGATGAAGCTAATTTACCCACATCTATTTTAGTGTGGGAAAAGGAAAATTTCGAGGGCGAAATTTCTTAAGGGGAGAATATTGTAACGACCCAAAGTTTCATTAATGGAAATCTATCTTGATATAATTAAATGTGTCTGTATGTTTATATAAAATGTCAACATCTTTGGTTTTATGTTAAGAATTTTTACTGTTGCTAATATAGCCATTGAACAGTGATCACATGATTAGTATAAATATAGGGCTTTAACAAATCCAATTTACTCAGAAAAAAGAAGTGATGGCCTCGTCCAGTAGAATTTCTCCATACAAATCCCATTTGTCAAATCTCGGAAAAGAGGTGGCGCCCTTGGGCTTCACTCTTGACCAAGCCCAAGATGAGCTTCATCATGTCAAGCTCGAATGGGACCGTCTACGGGGGAAGTGGAAGTTGATAGAAATTACCACTCGAGCGATGTTATCCGAGCCACCCCAAGAGTCTGTCACCAGCGCACACCTTACTCTTAGGTGTTATGCCGCTGTTTTAAGGATTTATGTAACAAATCAATAGTACTATGTTTATGTACATTATTATTTTTATATAACAATATATATACGTTCTTGTCATCATTGATATGTTGTAAATAGTTTTTAAAGTACAATTAGTGTTTTTAGTTATTATTTAAATAAGATTTCTATTTTATTTTATAAAGGGATTTTTGAATTAAATAATATTTTAAATAAAATATTATTATTAAATTAATTTTTATTAAATATAAATTATATTATATGATTATGAATGCAATTATAATTTTTATTATGTTTTGAAAGCCAGTTCTGTCAAAACCCGTAAATTTTCGATAAATCTTGGTTTTTATATTAATAGTGAAAATAACTTATATAGAGAATTATTTAGATAAAATATATGTTATTTCTGGAATCGGGATGTCAAAATTATCCAACGGTGAATTTTTTATAATTTTATGATACAGTCAAATTTTTGGCTAAAAATTAAATACCGTTTAAATATATAATGTGTTTTATGAAATCATAATGACCCAATAGTGATGTAATAAAATACTATAATCATTATTTTCGGCCAATATATGTTTTAACATTAAAATAATGTGATTTTGGGTTTTTTGAATTACTTTTCAAAGCATTAATGGACCCCTCAAGACTTATTAAAAACCCTGTCTTTTTAAATTAATTTCAATGGGAGTGTGACTCACCTCCACATAAGCAACCCTATTATTTTAAGAATTTCGGACATTGGCATTATAAAATATTTTTTTCCTCTTCCCTTTTCCAAAAACCATGGGCAAAAACCATGGGATGGTTTGTGGTTTGGATTAATTTAATGTAAGGGGACCCAAACCTACTCTCTCTAGAATCCTCCCAAGTTTCCTCAATCTCCCAAGAATCCTCTCACAAGCCTCTCTCTATCCTTTGGAAGCACACATCCAAGTAAGGGTTTTTTCTTCCTTTCTCATTTTTGTCCAATTTTCATTATGTTGTTTTGCCCTTTTAATTTCAATTAATAATGTTGGGGTATGGTTTCTCACCTCCCTCATTCTTCCCTATTTATTTTTTAATGATGGGATACCCCTTTCTCTCTCATTAGATTCCTCCCATGTACACCCATTACTATGCCGAAATTCCGAAAGGAACTTCTCTCTCATCATTTACATTCATGCAATGCTTTTGTATCATGAACCTAAATTACATTAAAATTGTTGGGACATGTATCTATATGACCTCCTTACTGTCTATTACATGTAAATATTACGAGGAACCCCTTTCTATCTCATCAACCTTTTTTATGAATTATTACGTCACGCTGTTACGCTGCCGAAATCGCACCAATTTTCTAAGCCAATGCCATTGTATAGTGAATACCATGCCAATATCTCCATAAAGGGTATTAAACTTTATGAACATTTACATAATGATTAAGAAGATTCATGTATGAATTCCTCATTCCTTTATCATGGAATAAATTATTATGTTTTATAGAATCCATGTTCTATGATCCATGTGGCACACTTATGCATGAAATGAATTGTTTAAGAAGGGTGCACGCTTATATCACTCCAATGCATTGGGTAAAGTATAGTACCATGATACTTCATTTGAAATGAGTGTTGACTCATTCTAATTCAAGTGAAATAAGGGTTTACTCGTTCTTCATGTTCAATGAGGGTTTACTAATGCTTCATATGCAATGAGCATTGGATCATTCAAATTCCATGTTAAGTGTTGTTGACACATTTCCATGTTATGATTATCATGCATTATCATGCCTTTATGTTCATTTTTCTCTTGTTATCTATTTATATTCCTAATGTCTAACATGTATTGTACTCCACATGTTATTCCATGTGTATTCCCTTACTGGGATTTATTGCTCACCCTTTTGTTCTGCATGTGCTTAGGTTATCCCATGTAATGCTAAGTACGAGGGAATGTAGTGGTCATGTAATGGAAGTTTTCAATAAAAATGTTTTATTTAATGTTTCAAGTTTTTATGTAATGATCCTAATCCCCAAAGACACTAAACCTCTCGATCTTCTTTGTTTTATCAAGTGAAGTCTTATGTAATTAATCATGTTTAAGTTGTAATAAAAAGCAGGGTTGTCATATTCCCTATATCTCGTTTTCATAGATCTACATTCATTATGGGTACATATAAATGTGTGGATGCCAAATATGATGAGTTTTTCTCTTGGTATTTCTAGTAGAATAGATCTATGGTGGGTTTTTGAAGAAGCAAACCGGTTTTCTTGCGCGTTCTTCATTCGTTCTGGTTTTCATAAAAACCCTAAATGTAGGAGGCTTCACCCTCGACTACTATTGTTATAATTTATTGTCTTAGATTCAAATTGGGTTATTTTAATGGAATTGATTTTAAAAAACATAGAATAAATCATATTTAGTGATGATTTATGGTTATAGTGAAATTGTGAAATATTGGTGAATTGTGGTTCAAGTGATTTGGATTTTTAAATTTAAAATATTGATTTTAAATTATGGATTTTCTAAAACTCTAAATAGTTTGTTGAAAATGGGGTTTAAATAGAAATGATGTTTTATTGAAATGTTTTGAGATTAAAATAAATTTTATGGAATTGGATTTCAATAAAAAGGAAGTCTTATTGAAATGGTTTGAAACTGAAATGGTTGGCGTTGTGATGGTTTTGATGGAATTGGTTTTCAATTAAAAGGGAGTTTTATTGAAATGGTTTTGAATTGAAATGGTTTGGAATTGAAATGGTTATAATGGAAATGGTTTTCAACAAAAAGGAATTTTTATTGAAAGGGTGTTTTGGAATGATTGAGGGGAATATGTGGTGTGTGTTCATGTTGCAGGTACGAGGCTTTGATGAAATATGACCTTGTGCTTAGTGCCAAACGATTAATGGAACTTGGTAAGTATATGTACGAGGATTTGTTGAAATATGACCTTGTGCTCAGTTCCAATTTTGTAATGGTACTTTGGATACAATTACCTTGTGATGACCTAGTTGATCGATGAAAAACCACTCATGAGTATGGAACTGTCATAACGAAGCATACATGGTTGGTTTTATGTGTTGTTAAATTGTTGGTTATGCCAAAATCAGATGTTTTTAAAATGGTTTTAAAGCTTGTTTAGTGAGTTTTATGGAAAAATAACTCACTGGAAAATTGGTTTCTTTTGCATTGAATAATTTTGGATATAAGTGGTTTTTGGAAACTTGTTTGTATTTAGTTACAAACTGTTTTTGTGAAATTTTTTATATAAAATGTCTTTATATACATGTTGATAACTCTTATATCATAATGGAATGAGTAGGGAAGTCATTGGGGAATCCTGCTGAATTTTATACTCACCCCTGTGTTGGCACATTGTTTCTATTACTAATTTCATGTTCAAAGAAAAATGTAAAGGTTATGAATCTTATTGTTAGTGGCTCATGGTGATGCTTGAAAGATGTTGAGGAGCTTGGAGCCTGTGGAAAACAGAGACATGGTGTCTTTTGAGTGTCTTGAGTTATTTATCTGTTGTGTACATTGATTCTTGGTTTGGTCTTCCATTGTTGTGTACATGATGTTGTTTGACATAAATGAAGTTGTTTTGCTGAAAATAATTTTTTATTTCATCATATATTGAATGTGTGGATATACTTGGTTGGTTTATTGGTTATTTTTTAAAGGTTAAATCGTCCCCCCACTTGTATTTGAAACCCTTCAGCATTTATTTCCATCCTTTGGCGTCTTGGTGATGTTTCTTATGGCCTAGTAATGACACGTTTTAAACTCATGCCAATGAAAATTTTCGGGGCATTACAAATGGTATCAGAGGGAGGTGTTCCAGTGTCTATAGTCTCAGATGGAGATCTATATTTCACATCTTTTTTCTAGAAATCATTACAACAAGTCCATGGAACTCAGTTGACTATGAGCTCAGCGTATCATCCTCATATGGATGGTCAATCTGAGCGGATGATACAAACATTGGAAGACATGATGCAGGATTGTGTAATAGAATTTGATGGCTCATGGGAGGAGCATGTATCCTCATTGGAGTTCTCATACAATAACAACTATGAAGCCTCAATACGAATGGATCTATTTGAAGCAGTGATGTGCGTCATTGTCGTTATCCACTATGCTTGGTGGAAATGGGTGAAACATCAATAGTTGAGCCAAGAATTTTCCTAGAAACAACAAATAATATATAGTAGATTAGAAAAAGGATGGAGAGAGATCAGAGTTGTTATAAATCTTATGAAGATCACTATCAAAGACCATTGTTGTTTGTTAAGGGTGATCATGTAATTTTTGAGGATCTCTACATGGAAAGGACGTCATCATTATGGGAAGTAGGTCAAGTTATCTCCTAGATACATTGGCCCTTTTGAGATACTGGAATGGGTTTGAGAGGTGGCATATCAAATGGCATTACCACCATAGTTCATTTTGGTTCATAATGTATTCCATGTATCTCAGTTGAAAAGGTATCGCCCTGATCCTCACCGTGTGATCAGACGGGATCACATTGACCAACATCCAGATTCATTGTTTATACAAATCCTAGTGTGGATTATGGATAGGAAATAGAAAGTCTTGCGTTGAAAAATCACTGGTCCAATGCGGGTTTTCTGGTAACATGGTAAGATTCAAGACGAGACTTGGGAACGTGAAACGGACATGAAAGAGGATTGGCCAGAACTCTTTCAGTTGAGTGAAGGTTTTCTACATTCCAAGGACGAAAATTCCAATGGGGGGAGAATTTAGTACCCATGATTTCAGGTATGTAACCCTTACATGGTGTTTTTCATGGTTTTAATGATATGGGAGATTAATGGGAGAGTCGGGTGAACTCTGAATGAGGTTTTTTGGCAAAGGGGATGTCGCACAGATGGTGCACAGTATCTCTAAATCGTCCATCAAAACCATGTGTAGTTGGTCTTGGAGGAAGTATCTTCTGCACGGGTGGAACATAGTTTTTCTAACAGTGCGACAAACAGTGCATTGAGGGTCTGTTGAGGAAGTGGCTAATGCATAGTTAGTGCACAGTTTTTCTAACCATGTGAGCATACCATGCAACCACCTAAATGAGATCCTATAAAGGTTTATCTCACACGTTTTTGCCTCTATGTGGCTAATGTTTTTTATTATATATCCCTAACTTGGGAATTATCTTCTTCTAATGTCAAAAAGGGTTCTCCCATTGTTACAAAGGCAATATGAAGGATTCCCTGGGAGAATCGAAGCCGAATTCATGAGGTATGTGATGGTTCATCATCGTTCATGTTTTGCTTTATAGATCTACAAAGATCTGCTTCTCATCTTGTCTCAGTTTATTAGATATACACTAGTTATGTGTAGATATATGTGTGTGGATGCCAAATATGATGATATTTTGTCATGGTCTTTCTAGGTGAAGAGATCTAAGGTATGTTTTTGAATAAGCAACACAGTTTTCTTTGGCATTCTTCGTTAGTTGTGTTTTTATTCAAACCCCTAAATAAAAAAGGCTTCACACTCAACTCCTCTTGTTATAATTTATTGGAATTGAATCAAATTGGGCTATTTGAATGGAATTAATTGTTAAAATCTTAGGACAAATCTATTTTAGAGATGATTTATGGTTTTAGTGAAATTGTGAAATCTGGGTGAATTTTTATGCAAGTGATTTGGCTTCTCAGATATAAAATGTTGATTTTAAATTTAGGATTTTCTGAAATTGTAAATGTTTAGATGAAAAATGGGTTTTGAATTAAAAGGGAGTTTTATTGAAATGGTTTGACATTGAAATTATTTTGATGGAATTGGTTTTCTATAAAAAGGGAGGGTTATTGAAATGCTTTGAAATTGAAATGGTTTTGCGCTGTGATGGTTTTGATGGAATTGGTTTCCAATAAAAAGGTTTTTTTATTAAAATGGATTGGAATTCAAATGGTTTGGAATTGAAATGGTTTTGATTGAAAAGGTTTTCAATAAAATGGTGTCTTTATTTAATGGGTTTTTTGGCATGATTTATGGTCATATGTGGTGTGTGTTCATGTTAGAAGTATGAGGCTTTGTTGAAAAATGTCCTTGTCCTCAATGCCAAATGTTTAATGGAACATGGTAACTGTAAGTATGAGGCTTGTTGAAATATGACATTGTTCTTTGTTCCAAAGGCGTAATGGAACATGGGAAAAAATTACCTTGTGATGACATGGTAGATTGACGAGAAACCGCACTTGAGTATGGAACTGTCATAACAAAGAATGCATGGTTGGTTACATGGGTTGGGAAATGGTTGAGTATTGCAAACTAGGATGTTTACAAAATTATTCTAAAGCTTGTTTAGATATTTTTCTAGAAAAATAACTAAGTGGAAAATTGGTTTCTTTTTCATTGAATGATTTTGGTTATAAGTGGTTTTTGGAAACTAGTTTGTATATAGTAATTATATTATTTTAGGAAAATTTATTATATAAACAATTTTTATATAAATGCTGCTAACTCTTCTATCCTTGTGTTGTGAGTAGGGAAGTCATTGAGGAAACCTACTGACTTTTCAACTCACCCCTACATTGGGACTTTCAAGCTTCTATAGATGTCGTGTTTCAGGATACAGGTAAAGGAAAATCCTATTATTGTTAGTGGCTCATGGTGATTCTTGGGAGATGTTATGGAGCTTGGAGCTTGTGGAGCACAGATTCGTGGTGTCTTTGAGTGTCTTGATTTGTTCATTCACGGGGTACATTGATGTTGGGTTTGGTCTTCCATTTTTGTGTACTTGATTTGGTTTGACATAAAATATTTTTTTTGACATTCATTTGGTCATGCATCATATAGTGAATGTTTGGTTATGCTTGGTTGCATTATGGGTTAATTTATAAAGGGTAAATCGTCCCACCAATTTTTTTTTGAAATCCTTCAACATTTATTGCTAGCCTTTCGCACCATGGGGATGTAGCTTAATGCCTAGTAATGACTCGTTTTACCCTAAAACCAATGAGAATTGACGGGTCATTACAATTTAGTACATAAAATAATTTATAAAATGTTTTGTGGAAAATAGAAATTCATTTATCTCATAGATCATAATTTTTTTCCATCCAAATAAATCTTTTCTAGAAATGATTCATAAATTTTTTCCCCTTCTTACATTTTATTTATTGAATACATTTTTATATATGTTTTAATTATTACATAGTATTTTTAATGGAATATTCTTGTATTTTCCCAAAAAATTCCCATTTAGATTTTAAAGAAAACATGAATGGAATACTTTTTTAAATTGAATGACATATATATAATTGCTTTCTATTTTTAACACTCAATTTTTTTATTCTAACTTTTTAAATTTTATGGGATCTTTTAAATTAACATAATTTTCAAAATGTGTTGTATTTTTTAATAGTTTATTATTAAAATGAATGGATTATTTTATATAAAAAACCAAAAATTAAAAATAATTACATTTTTTCATTCCATATATGACATGGAACACCGATCACAAACAACCCATGTAATACATTCTTTTAAATTTAATTTCATTGATAACATGTGGAACACACAACCTCTATTATGAATATATCAAAATATTATATAATTTTATTAAAAAACTACTAAATTGGATTTTATTAATCATAATGAATCAAATATGAATATTATTTTTATATAGTCATAATAAATAAAAAATAACTATTTAAAAGAAAATGAATTTTTTTCTGAAAACCATTATTTTTTCTAAAAGACAATTTAGTCATTATTTCCAGAAATAATTTAAAATATATTATTTTTCCAATTTTTTTAAGATAATTTATAAAATTATATTAATGTTAAAATTATAATTCCAAAATGATCATCGGGATAATTATTATATTTGTCTAAAATATTTCAATTTTTATTGACGAGTTAAAAATACTAATTTTTTTTTTTGAAAATTGCCTTTTTGTTTTAATGAATTTTACAGAAAAATAATATTTTGAATAGTTTTTAGAGTAAAATTTGTACAAATATACATATCAATATCATAAAATTGGTATAATATTCATATTTATGTTTGCTGTAATCAAATGTTACCATCTGAAAAGGTTTTTTGTAAAGTCGATTTATCAACACATTTTAGAGATTAATATTAAAAATATTTTTTCCACATATTTGAATATAATTTGTAGAAAAGTATTAATTATTTAGAAATATAATAATTTATAATATGAATAAATAAAAACATAATTTCTAACCAAAATATACAATGGTAACATTATATATAATTTACCATGTTTAATGAATAATTGGAATCACTAATGTGGTATAAATTAAAATAATAACCATTAAAATGACTTAATTTTTTTTCATAAATATATTATATATTCATATATAGAAATTAAAATATTTATTTTTAATGAATAATATTTATTATTATTTTATTTAATGTGTAGAATTTTGGTACTCAATTTTATTTTTAAAAATTGAAATTTTGAAATTATTCTCACATATAAAATTACACCATCGTTATTCTATAATTAGATAAATAAAGACAATTTGGTTCCTCAAATCCTAGACCAAGTCACTTAAAAACTCCATCACCTAATAGGATAAACATTATTTTTATTAATACATGATGATATAATTAACATAGTATATTATATTTTGTGATATTTTTTTTATAATATGTTAATTTTTTGAAAGCTTCCCCAATTCCATAACAGGGCTTATGAAATCATTATTCATGCGTATTGCGGACTAATACCTCACGAACTTATGTCATTAATTTTTTTATTACCACCTATCTTGGTTGTGAATGATTATTGATGTAAATTATATATATTATATTTGTAACACAAAAATATATTTATATTTATTATATAATATATACATTTTTATATTCCATATCATATGGGTTAAAGTAACGTCACTCAAGACTATGGTGGCCTACCTCCTGGAAATGGGATGTGATTCATCTTCCACTAGTTCTTTATATGGAATGTAATAATCATATTTTTATTAAATATATATGATATTAATGAAATAATTATGATATAAATAAATTATATATACTTTTAAAAAGATAATAAATTATTTTAAATCTTACATTTTCAATCACATTAAGATGAATACATCATTCATGTATGTGTGGAGTACTGCCTTCACGAAATGATGATACTCTATTTTCATCACCAAACCATGTGGGTGACATATATAATTATATTTAAAGAAATAATCTGGTATAAATGATATTATTATCATTTTGGAAATATAAAATATTACAAAAATACTTCCCATAATGATCATTAAAAAAATGAAATGTTGTTCAGGACTAGTATGGCCTACTATCCCAATACTTGTAATTTATTAAATTTTTTATAAACTAAATTTTTTGTATTTTTAAATAAATTAATTTATTTATGAATATTATAATTATTTCATGATAACTTTTATGTATATGATGGAGAAATATAATATTAAAATAAACCAAAACATTAATAAGATATCACCATTGAGATAATAGGGAAATTAATACACAAAACTATAATAAAAATGAAATAATAAAAATGAAAGGGTGATTTGATGTTATTACAGTATAATATATGATATTTCAATTATTATTATAGAATTATCATAATTTAATAACTTTTTAAAGACAATATTACAATTGGTATGATAACATTGATCCAAAAGGAAGTGTGAGGTAATGGATATCATCTCAATATTATTTCATTGGGGCATATCGTAATGTTATGAACCTGATCTATTTCATATTGTTTATATACTACCATTTTACATATAATATCATGATTATATAATAATTCATGTGATTTTATGTTTCAATTTCAATTTTTTCATCCATGCCGATTCGATTTGATAATTAAAAATTGGTAAATAAAATATTAACTCAATTTACATTAATAAGGTTATAATTATAATTCATTTATTATATATTTAAAAGATTATGTGTCTAATGAAATTTTATTATATTATATTTTATTTATGATATTTTGTGTCGATTAATGTCTGGTATCTTAATCCATTCATTTATTTATCCCACATTAATTATATGATATTTTAAGGTATTTTTCATCAATTCCATTTCATTAAAGAATATTTTTATGTTATGAACCGATTTAATTTCTGTAGTTCATAAACTACCCATATCAAATATAATATCTTAAATACATAATAATTCTCTATATTTTTAGATTCATTTTCAATTTATTGATCCATGTGTTACTGAGAAAAAACATATCTGGTAGAAATACTTTCATAACTCTATTTATTTTCATTGGATTATATTACTTATTAATAATCATTGATATTATCATATTCTATTTGTAATGAATTTTGATTAAACTAATAATTTTATATGGATTTAGAGTTTATGAACATAATTTATTAATTTATTAATTCTCACTTCAATGTTATAATCATTTTAAGGGTTTATTTCACAATCTCTTTCTAAAAAATATATTTCATTCATGGATTTCTCATCAAAGAACATATACGAAAATGTTCTATATACCCGTTAAATCTTCTTATCCTATTTTTATTTAGGATGTGTCCCTTAATATTTCCATTTTCCCTCTCATTGGTACTTAATGTCGTTGACAATATGATTGTGAGAAAATATGAAATTATTTCACTCTTCCATAGGATATCCATTTTCAAGAAAATCATTGTTAACTAAAAATGATTTAAAATTATTTTATCACATTACAAAATAATTTATGCGAGGAATTTTTAACAATTTTTACTTTTTTTAAAAAAAAAATCAAGGAAATATTCATCTATTTTTCAAAACAATAATGGTTTTGATTTTATCAAAATGTGAAGGGAATTGTTGTTTTAATGTTTAAGAAATAATAACAATTATATCCTTTATGGAAAATAAAATGTTTTAAATATTATATTTTAAGTTTAAAATATATTTTTTGAAAAGTTTTAATAATATTTAAGAAATTTTATCTTTATAAAGTGACGTTCAAAATGAAATGTTTATTTTCTTAAGAATATTTTTAAAAATATTTTTATTGTATTTAAATTCATCAACAAAAAAACCCTATATTTATACTCAAATGAGTATATGATGTATTTATACCATCAGTATTCTTCTTATAGATGATATATGATCACTCTGAATAACCAATGTATTGAAAATCACTTTCTAAATTGATTTTTGTAGTCATTAACATTCTTTTGAAATATTCACTTTCTTACGGACAATGGAAAATAAATTTCACCTACATACACATATTATTTATAATGTATAGTATTATTTCATAAAATATATATCATTATTTAATATAGTGTTAAAATTTTCAATTTTTTTTATATAACAAAATAATAATAAATCAACATTCATTACTAAATATAGATATTTGATGATAATGCAAATTTTTCAAGAATTAAATCAATTTTTCAATATATGTGGAACTCTTCGAACATCCATACATTTTTGGGGATACGATATTATAAGGCCACAGCCTTAAACCTTACATAATCTTGAGTTATTACAAGATTACACATTAAGGATCTTTTTAGGTTTAGAGTTTTAGAGAATTAGATCATGAAACTTTCATTACATTCCACATTTAAACAAAGTGGTTACATAAAAGACAATATTCATTCTTCCCATCAACGGAAACATATTTAAAATAAAAAACAGATTCTTTCTCGACACATCCTTGACATAATCATCACATCATGTACCTTTCCCTTGTCCTGTGAAAAACATTTCAAAAACTTGGGATGAGCATAAAAATCACAGTAAGGGTTATAAAAATATGGAAAGGAAACATGAGTTCATATATAAATAAGAATGAAATCATACTTTACCCATAAAACATAGGCACTTTAACATACCTCATCAAACCATGAATAAATCATAGAAATCATAAGACATAAAGGTAACTTGAGGCATTCATAACATTCTTACGTTGGGAGTAACCATCTTGGTTACGTTTGGAATACCCATCACAATATATTCCATAAATCTCTTCGGAGAAACCTTAATGTTTCACTCCTTTGCATTACCCAATGCATTGGAGAGCTATATCGGGCTCACCCACCCTTAGTTTATCACAGAACCACCCATCTTCATAACAATGCCCAAGAACCATAACATAATATTATCACATAAAACATGCATAAAGGAAACATAACATTTCCACATTTCAATAACAAGATATCAATACAACCCATTGATATAAAAAACCTTATGAAAACCATTTTCAATACCAAAATAAAATAAAAGTACAACATGGCATTTATTTTTCTTTTTAAAAACAAGGTATGGCTTGTAGAAAAAGCCGAAACTCAAATAATGGTCACGGATGCGGAGAAGTCGTTGTCGCCACATACGTACGACAAAAACATTCCCTTTTGTCATTTAGTAAAATTATTCGTATAAAAAAGATTCCTTTTTGGATAAACGTAAAAGTCAAAGGGGTTTATACACCGTATAAAAGAAGGTTGTGTATAAAACAAAATATGCCTCAATAAATGGAGATTGAGACGACGTCCCTTACAAAGACGGTATCCTTGGTTTAAGGATAAATCAATTAAATAATTATGTGTGAAAAACGAATAAACAAAATATAAGTGGATATTAAGTGTAAAATAATCAAAGGCCATTCACACATATTCAAAGGATGACATATTCAATAGCTACATGTTCAACCCAAAGAAATCGAAATTGGTTTAATATGTTCCCTTGACAGCCTAACGGCGTCACATCAAAAAGAGTTTATGTGAGATAAAAAAGGTTATCTCGTCACTTGGAAATAAAAATTACATCAATAAGGATATATGGGAACATATCTTAACATAACAATATGTAAATTAAAATACACAACAAAAGAAGTCTTTTAAAAAGAGGAGGGTGAAAGGTTCCCTTACCGACATGGGTATCTTTTGAAACATACGCCCCGTGAAATAAGTACAATACAAAATTGATGTAAATAATCATTAATGAAATAATATTACACAATTATTAAAATAATGGTCAGTACATACACAACTCAAAGGAAATAGTGGAAAATTTAGCATAAATCTCACAGGAATAAAAGTGAGATGAAAAATCCCTTACGAAAACTCGGCAGCCTAATGGCGCAACATAAAACATCCAAAAATGGATTGATGAGATAAAATAGTGTATCTCATCACATTACAATAAAATGTAAAGAAAGATGAATATAAAAGTACATCCCCTATCATAAAAAAGAGGATCTTAAAAGAAGTGGCATAAAGGAGAGTACTTAAAGAGAAAGTGAGAGGTTAGATCTCTTACGAAAATTCGGCAGCCTAACGGCGCCACTCAAAACATCCAAAATGTATTGATGAGAGGGAATGGGGTCTCTAATCATATGAACATAAAAATTAAAGTAATAACATCCCAATCATAATAAATATGAGCTTAAAAGGAAGGACATAAAAGAGTGTACTTAAAAAGAAAGAGAGAAGTAGGATCCCTTACCTCGGGTCCGACTTGACTCGATCGTTCATTAACGTCCTGAATAATAAACTTGAGTTAATTTACACTTTATTAAGAACCTTTTTATAGTTCATTATTAATTTTATATCACTTATTTCCATGTTATAAACATTATGTAATCATTTAAGTTAATAATGTTTGTTTTGTCGATATTTGGTTCTTAAGTCGAAAGTGGACTTCTTATAATTACATGTTGTTCATGTGGTCAAATGTTCATTATATCCAGAATTATAGTCAAGATTTGGATATCATATATATCTTATATATCCAGAATATACATGTATTTGTAATATTACATAATCATTTAGAGGTAAGAAATGAAATGCATCGTTCATGGAGACGGTAAGCCGTACGTACGCATGACCGCTACTTTCATTTCTATTTCATATTAATGGAATTAAAACTAAATGAGAGGTATGTATATTTTAATTCCATAATTATATTCATCATTTAGATGTATCATTCATCATATATATCCATTATATACATGTACTTATAATAGTAAATTACATTTGGGGATAAGCAATGAAATGCACCGTTCATGGAGACGGTAAGCCGTACGTACGCATGAACACTACTTTCATTTCCATTTCAAATTTTTATGGAATGTAATAATAATGATATAGAGGTATATTATAATTCCAGTATAACATCATATATAATAACTTTAAATACATCCTTTATACGTCCCATATATGGCATTAACGAATCACATCACTTTGAGGGGGCAGTAGTCCGCACTTCCTTAAATGAAGATATCGCGTTTACCCCTAATGGAAACCATAAAGGAATGCCCAAAATGAAAAATACAGAAGATTAAGGAAAACATAAACATATTATATATCATATATAAATATATTTTCATCTTAATGGACACCTTTGAAGGTGTTAAAAGAATGTTGAACAATAATCATTTCGGGAGGCCGAAATTTGCCATCCACGGAAACAATATGCTCATTAACCATTACATGTATGTGTGTGAAATTTTAGCTCGAATACTTCTTATAACAACATCCTAGTATATTTAAGATACTGGATTTGTTACAAAAGAAATGAATAAAAAGATTTTAGGTGGTTGGAGAGGCAAAATAAAACAAAAGGACTCAAGTGAAGACATTACCTTAAAATCGGGTAACTCATTTTGGTTTGAGCTCAAAGGCTTCCTTGGGAAGACCTCTTCCCAAATTTAGGCTTCTAGTAGAAGTATATGGAAGTGGAGAGACAAAATCGGAAGAGTTTGGCCTAGAAAAAGGCATTGGGAGTATGGGTAAGGAGGTGGAGGTGGGGGCCTTTTATAAGAGGAGAGGAGGGGCACTCTTGGAAGGTAAAGAAAAGTCACTTTATTTTAAAATGGTATTCGGATTTAAGAGGTCCCACATTGATGTTTTTTGAGGAAAAGGTGATAAGGGTTATAAAACCACTCATCCAATAGGTTTTGGACATGTGTAGGTCTTAGATATTACATTATCTTTTCATTTTATTTAAATCGTTAAATAATGAGGTCATCACTACATCATCATGATGTCATAAATAATTTAACTTATTTAATGTCTAAAAATTATATAAATATTATATGATGTAGGAAAACTTTTTAGATTCCCAATGAATATTTATAGTCAAAAATCGGATTTGTACAACCCCATGTAAAAATTGTTTTAGTAAAACATTTCATGTTTGTCTCATTTTTACATTAACTTTAAATAAAAAGATATTAATGTCATTTTCCATCCAAATTGGCTTAATGGGGTACCCATGTTGACCCATGGGTTTTCTTGGTCGGCCATGACACATCCAATGAGGTTAGGACCTGTTTCATGTTCATTTCATATTATTAAAACATTATTTTTACCTTAAACTACACTCATTTCCTCTAATCGCGATTAAAAACTTAATAAGTTACTATTCACCAAAAAATTATTTTTATCCCATTGAACCACATTTTCCTTATTAATTACAAACATGTATGTACAATTTTTGAAATTCAAAACACAAAGATGGCAAAATTTCATTTAAACGGAAAAATCAGTTTTTATAAGTACCACTTAGTGGTTTCACTATTCATCAAAAATTGATGTTTTTCAGAAAAATCCCAAAAATTCACCCTAAGCTATATTTGATATTCCGAATTCAAAAATGAAGTCTATTTTAAAAAATTAAAAACATATAAGTCACATTAATTAATTTAATAATTAATTCCCGCTGTCAGAGCAAATAGCGTGTTTTTATGAAACAATAAGTATCAAAAGATTGACACTAGTTTAAGTCTGATTTCAAAGTGAAATTAATTCCAACGACCACTATTGTATTTAATGGTAAAAATATATTACAATTTCACTTTAAAACCAATTCAAAAGATAATATAATCATATAAATAAATTATATCAAAATGGGGTTTTGAATTAAAATACAACATTTTACACTATTCATTAAAAAAATGATCTTTATCAGAAAGATACCAAAAATTTACACAATGTAAATTATGATGTCCCGATTATAAAGAAGTGTTTTATTTGGTCCAATTGAATGTATATGAGTGAAAAATACTATATTTAATGACGGTTCTCCATCAAAAGGCGTTAAGTGAGCCTTTAGTGAAAACTAGGGCATATACGCCTAAAATTGAATTCTTTCCGTATTTTAAGCCTTTATCTTTTATTGGATAAATGTAAAAACATTTAAAAACATATATAATCATATTTTAGTTATTTATATCCATTACCTCCAATACAACGGCTACATGTTAACTACCATTGAAAATAATATTATTTTATTATTAGAGTGCAAAATAAGATTCCCAAGAAACACGTTGTTGCGTGTTGGGTACGCTACCGATCATAGCATCCCATTTAAAGTTATATTAATATTTTATTCACAAATATGGATAAATTTGAAAATGTCATATTCTTTATTTACCTGGGGTGTTACATCCTTCCCCCCTTTTGGGAATTGCGTCCTCACAATTTTAAAATTGGGGCTTGGAATCTTCATTGAAAATTCCACATCAGAACAAGAGTCAGTGAAACAATAACTTTAAAATAAAGAAAGATAAGTACAAAGGTCACCCGAGTTAACACATACTAGGATTCCATGTATGAAAATATGGACATGGAGGAGAAAACATAGGGTCATGTTTTGATAGAGAGTGATAGAAAACATGTTTAGGAGAAAGATAACAATAATAAAATCACAAACTTGTGATGGGTTAAATGGTGTTGGGTTCCCCAGTAGGAAAAGTTAATAGATAACATTTTTGTTTTAAGTTACTTTTTATTGAGGAATTTGTTTTTGAGCTTAACTAAAACATAAGGAAACATACTTACTTGTCATGTTGACTTTCAAATTTTACTATATTTCATACGCAGACTCATACTTTCTCCAAAAGATGAGTATTTAGGAAGACTTGTTCACATTAAGAGTACTATAAAAAACTTATAGAGGAGCACATAATCCACAAAAAAAGAACTATACATTTCCCATGTCTTCAAACCTTAACCAAATCTAAAACCAAAAAGGTTACTAAAAGATCCGATAATCCAGAAAAGAATAAACATTTATTAAAAGAAAATCTATTCTTAATCTCAAAATTTGTCGAACAAAACCCAAAGTTCAACGATGACCATTCAATAACCAATTTGTCCATAAAATTCTTCAAAGTAAACCAATATAAGATTGAAACCCAAATATTTGAAGGATTTAGTCACATAGTCTTCCATGTTAAATAGTAACATTTATCAACAAACAACATCAGTTTTTTCTAAAGTCTCGTATTGAAAAGTAATTAACCTAATCACATATCATCCATGATAGGTTAAAAATTTTCATAAATAACCCAAAATAAACTTACTCTTAATTCATAAAATCATCTAACTAAAATGAATCAGTCAAACTAACTAGGGACTTCACGTAGTCCAGTGGTAGGCGATAAATAGCAGTTGCACTTTGGTTGTGGGTTCGATTCCCACAGTTTCGTCTGACGCGACGGGTTGTCACACGGTCTGCGTGTTGTCTTTTTTCCAAAACTATATAACTATTAAAACATTCCCCAAAATGAGATAAAATCTTCAAAAAAATCATAACATAATTTAACCTCAAGTTTATCTCATGCCTTTCATTTTCAATCATATCATAGAGCAACACATAATTACCTCAAAAGTAAGGATCATATAAACTCTAATGGTTACCTATATAATTATTACATGAACTTCCACATCGATTGGTCATCACGTACATGATGAATTACAGAATATACCAAGGATCAAGTGGTTGATCATGACTCCTTGATAGTTGGTTTAGAACAAACACGAGTTTACTCATTGAATCCTCCATTTTATCTAGTATCTTAATCAGAAAACCACCACAATTTCCTTCAAACCTGTTGTCTCTTTGGTTCCTTCTAGATCCATCCATTCACTAAAAATAGAAATGTCAGTGTGAGTATATCAACAAAACCATCATGTACTAATGAGGAAGGTAAACACTAAGATATACTTACTCATTCACTTTATCTAAAACTAGGACTCTTTCTGAAATCCTATCCATTATGGTAATGTCACTTATGCTTAATGAATACCCTAACCTCTAAAGTTATTTAAACCGACCTCTGATACCAACTATAAGGCCCCAGCATTAAACCTTACTTAATCTTGAGTTATTACAAGATTACACATTGAAGATATTTTTAGGTTTAGAGTTTTGGAGAATTAGATCATGAAACATGCATTACATTCCACATTTAAACAAAGTGGTTACATAAAATTCAATATTCATTCTTCCCATCAACGGAAACATATTTAAAATAAAACACGGTTTCTTTCTTGACACATCCTTGACACTATCATCACAACATGTAACTTTCCCTTGACCTGTGAAAAACATTTCCAAAACTTGGGATGAGCATAAAAAGATCAGTAAGGGTTATAAATATATGGAATGGAAACATGAGTTCATATATACATAAGAATGAAATCATAATTTACCCATAAAACATAGGCACACTAACATACCTCATCAAACCATTAATAAATCATAGAAATCATAAGACATAAAGGTAACTTGAGGCATTCATAACATTCGTACATAGGGAGTAACCATCTTGGTTATGTTTGGAATACCATCACAGTATATTCCCTAAATCTCTTCGGAGAAACCCTAACATTTCACTCCTTCGCATTACCCAATGCATTGGAGAGCTATATCGGGCTCACCCACCCTTAGTTTATCACGGAACCACCCGTCTTCATAACAGTGCCCAATAACCATAACATAATCTTATCAGATAAAACATGCATAAAGGAAACATAAAATTTCCACCTTTCAATAACAAGATATCAATACAACACATTGATATATATAACATTATGAAAACCATTTTCAATACCAAAATAATAGAAAAGTAGAACATGGTATTTATTTTTCTTTTTAAAATTAAGGTATGGCTTGTAGAAGAAGCCGAAACTCAAATAATGGTCACGGAGGCGGAGAAGTCGTTGTCGCCACATACGTACGACAAAAAAATTCCCTTTTGTCATTTAGTAAAATGCTTCATATAAAAAAGATTCTTTTTTGGATAAACTTAAAATTCATAGGGGTTTATACACCGTATAAAAGAAGGTTGTGTATAAAACAAAATATTCCTCAATAAATGGAGATTGAGACGAATTCCCTTACAAAGACGGTATCCTTGGTTTAAGGATAAATCAATTAAATAATTATGTGTGACAAACGAATACACCAAATATAATTGGATATTAAGTGTAAAATAATCAATGGTCATTCCCACATATTCATAGGATGACATATTCAATAGCTACATGTGGAACCCATAGAAATCGAAATTGGGTTAAGAAGTTCCCTTGACAGCCTAACGGCGTCACATCAAAAAGAGTTGATGTGAGATAAAAACGGGTATCTCATCACTTGGACATAAAATTTACATCAATAAGGATATATGAGAACATATCCCAACATAAAAATATGTAAATTAAAATACCCAACAAAAGAAGTCTTTTAAAAAGAGGAGGGTGAAAGGTTCCCTTCCGGACATGGGTATCTTTCGAAACATACGCCCCGTGAAATAAGGACAATAAAACATTGATGAAAATACTAATAAATGAAATAATATTACACAATGAGTAAAATAATGGTCAGTACATACACCACTCAAATGAAATTGTGGCAAATGTAGCATAAATCTAACAGGAATAAAAGTGAGATGAAAAATCCTTTACGAAAACTCGGCAGCCTAACGACGCCACATAAAACTTCCAAAAATGGATTGATGAGATCAAATAGGGTATCTCATCACATTAAAATAAAATGTACAGAAATAGTAATATAAAATAAAATCCCCCATCATAACAAATAGGAGCATAAAAGAAGTTACATAAAGGAGAGTACTTAAAGAGAAAGAGAGAGGTTAGGTCTCTTACGAAAATTCGGCAGCCTAACGGCGCCACTCAAAACTTCCAAAATGGATTTATGAGAGAGAATGGGGTCTCTAATCATATGAACATAAAAATTAAAGTAATAAAATCCCAATCATAATAATTATGAGCTTAAAAGGAATGACAAAAAAAGTGTACTTAAAAAGAAAGAGAGGAGTAGGATCCCTTACCTCGGGTCCGACTTGACTCAATCATTCTTTAACGTCCTGAATAATAAACTTGAGTTAATTTCCACTTAATTAAGAAACTTTTTCTAGTTCATTGTTTATTTAGATAACTTATTTCCATGTTATAAAAATTATGTAATCATTTAAGTTAAAAATGTTTGTTTTGTCGATATTTGGTTCTTAAGTCGAAAGTGGACTTCTTATAATTACATGTTGTCCGTGTGGTCAAATGTTCATTATATCCAGAATTATATTAATGATTTGGATATCATATATATAATATATTTCCAGAATATACATGTATTTATAATATTACATAATCATTTAGAGGTAATAAATGAAATGCTCCGTTCATGGAGACGGTAAGCCGTACGTACGCATGAACGCTACTTTCATTTCTATGTCATATTAATGGAATTAAATCTAAATGAGAGGTATGTATATTTTAATTCCAGAATTATATTCATCATTTAGATTTATCCTTCATCATATATATCCATTATATACATGTACTTATAATAGTACATTACATTTGGGGATAAGAAATGAAATGCACCGTTCATGAAGACGGTAAGCCATACATACGCATGAACACTACTTTCATTTCTATTTCATATTTTTATGGAATGGAATAATAATTATATAGAGTTATATTATAATTCCATTATAAAAGCATAGATAATAACTTTAAATCCATCCTTTATACGTCCACACATGGCATTAACGAATCACATCACTTTGAGGGGGCAGTAGTCCGCACTTCCTTAAGTGAAGATATCGTGTTTACCCATAATGGAAACCATAAAGGTATGCCCAAAATGAAAAATAAAGAATATTAAGGAAAACATAAAAATACTATATATCGTATATAAATATAGTGTCATCTTAATGTCCACCTTTGAAGGTGTTAAAAGAATGTTGAACAATCATCGTTTCGGGAGGCCGAAATTCGCCATCCACGGAAACAATATGTTCTTTAACCATTAGATGTAGGTGTGTGAAAGTGTAGCTCAAATACTTCTTATAACAAAATCCTAGTATATTTAAGATACTTTATTTGTTACAAAAGAAATTAATAAAAAGATTTAAGGGGTTTGGAGAAGCAAAATAAAACAAAAGGACTCAAGTGAAGACATTACCTTAAAATCGAGTAACTCCTTTTGGTTTGAGCTCAATGGATTCCTTGGGAAGACTTCTGCCCAAAGTGAGGATTCTAGGATAAATAGAGAGAAGTGGAGAGAAAACATGGGCAGAGGTTGGCCGAGCCAAAGGTTTTGGGAGTGTGGGTAAAGAGGTAGAGGTGGGGGCCTTTTATAAGAGGAGAGGAGGGGCACTCTTGGAAGGTAAAGAAAAGTCACTTTATTTTAAAATGGTATTCGGATTTAAGAGGTCCCACATTGATGTGTTTAGAGGATAAGGTGATAAGAGTTCTAAAACAACTCATACAATAGGTTTTTTACATGTTTAGGTCTTAAATATTACATTATCTTTCCATTTTATTTAAATCGTTAAATAATGAGCTCATCGCTCCATCATCATAATGTCCTATATAATTTAATTTATTTAATGTCTAAAAATTATAAAAAAAATCTATGATGTAGGAAATCTTTTTAGATTTCCAATGAATATTTATAGTCATAATAGGATTTGTATAACCCCATTTAAAAATTGTTTTAGTAAAACATTTCATGTTTGTCTCATTTTTACATTAACTTTAAATAAAAAGATATTAATGTAATTTTCCATCCAAAGTGGCTTCATGGGGTCCCCAGGTTGACCCATGGGTTGTCTTGGTCGGCCATGACACATTTAATGAGGTTAGGACATGTGTCAAGTTTATTTCATATTATTAAAACATTATTTTTACGTTAAACTACACTAATTACCTCTAATCGTGATTAAAAACATAATAAGTTACTATTCACCAAAAAATTATTTTTATCCCATTGAACCACATTTTTCTTATTAATTAAAACCATGTATGTAGGATTTTTGAAATTCAAAACACAAAGATGGCAAAATTTTATTTAAACAAAAAAAAACAGTTTTTATAAGTACCACTTAGTGGTTTCACTATTCATCAAAAATTGAAGTTTTTCAGATAAATCCCAAAAATTCACCCTAAGCTATATTTGATATTCCGAATTCAAAAATGAAGTATATTTTAAAAAATTCAAAACAAATAAGTCACATTAATTAATTTAATAATTAATTCCCGTTTTCAGAGCAAATAGCGTGTTTTTATGAAACAATAAGTATCGAAAGATTGACACTAGTTTAAGTCTGATTTCAAAGTAAAATTAATTACAACGACCACTATTGAATTTAATGGTAAAAATATATTATAAATTAACATTAAAAACAATTAAAAAGATAATCTAATAATATAAATAAATTAGATCAAAAAGGGGTTTTGAATTAAAATACTACATTTTACACTATTCATTAAAAATTGAACTTTATCGGAAAGATACAAAAAATTTACACAAAGTAAATTTTGATGTCCCAATTATAAATAAGAGTTTTATTTGGTCCAATTGAATGTATAATAGTTAAAAAAATATATTTAAGGACGGTTCACCATCAAAAGGCGATAAGTGATCCTTTAGTGAAAACTAGGGCATATATGCCTAAAACTGAATTCTTTCCATATTTTAAGCCTTTATATTTTATTGGATAAATTTAAAAACATTTAAAAACATATATAATCTTATTTTAGTTATTTATATCCATTACCACCAATACAATGGCTACATGTTAACTACCATTTAAAATAATATTATTTTATTATTAGAGTGCAACGTAAGATTCCCAAGAAACTCGTTGTTGCGTGTTGGGTACGCTATCGATCATATCCCCTTAAAAGTTATATTAATATTTTATTCACAAATATGGATAAATGTGAAAATTTCATATTCTTAATTTACCTGGGGTGTTACAGATATAGATTACCTTGTACTAAATTAGTAGAATCATGAGGTGAATCGAAAAGAGGCCATCAAATCAATTGGATAAACCAAATGTTGTTGTAGAAAGTTCTATTAAACTGTCTAGTGAAAGGTCTTAACTGTAGAGGTATCATGATCTTATGTATATGATGTCCAATAATTAAGCCTTTCCTTAATTGAGAATTCAGTTATTATCAGTATCCATTATATTTTCTATAATATTGTATTTCTTGATTAATTTAATTCTCAATTATTGATTAAGTGTCATGTGTATATATTAATTTACCTTATATAATGATATTTCATTACATTTTCATTATAATAGAGTTATTTAAATGGAATATGTGTTATGTTATTTACCTTGAGACATTTATTATATCATACCTAATAATGAAATATAATTAATTTGTTAAATTTATCATTTGTTGTGTTATTTAACATTTAATATTGATTATTGTTTATTGATTAATGATAGTTTCCACTGTGCGTAACCCTTATTGAGAAAATGAGTCCACTCTTATTTTTTTACAAGAAAGTATATTTTATATTGAATAATTATACTCTAAAAAATAAATTATATTGAAATATGTGTATTCATATGTAATGTAATAGTCAATTTTGAATCCACTTAAATGAAAATACTAAACTATTCAATCATTTTGGATATGATTCCTAGTATTTTTTCATATGTAAAAAATAAGTCATTGGATCATGGTTACTAGGGTCTGGGTTACTTGAGCTGGAATAAGATGTATCTTCCAGGTTATCATGGGGTCATTATTTTGAAAAAAAGGATTATGTGCCGTAACCCTATGATAGACATAGGGAAACCTATAAAACATCCTAATGTTTTTTTAAAGTAGTGATTATGTAGTTTTTTATGAAATACATCACAATGTAGATACTAAATGTAGAAATGGTACTATAAAATATAAAAATAGGTGTAATATATCCATAAAGGACACACTAGACTGACCTAATCGTCATCTAGTGAATGAAAACATGACATGTTTTACACAAGTTTTGACACTCAAAATGGGATATTATTTGGATAATTCTGAATTTCATTAAAAAATTTATAATGGATTTAAATAGATGATGAAAAAAATAAACTAGGATAGAAATTATGTGTCTTGATAGATAAAATGTATCTCAATATAATAGTAAATTTCAATATGTGTGTAAAATAATGGAATAAAGAAAATAATTGCTAATGAAAAATGAAGAGTATGGTCACAGAAATGAAATATCATCACAAGAATTGATTTATTGTCTGATGTCTTAAATGTGTGGAATATGTGATTTGTACATGTCAATTCTGTCTTCTAATGTCTAAAACCAAAACCAAGGAAGGATATATGTTGATGTAAATTAGTTTAATTATTTATATATTTGTATTCAAAGATTAAATTATTGATGTATTTTTTCACATATAATATTATGGTCATAATAATAATGAAACATCTATAGATATTTTGAAATATTTGAATTCTATAAGACTTGAAGAATACCGTCAATGGTATATGAGTTTAAGGTTGACCATACATTCAATGTCTTAAACGACCCATTTTAGGTTTTTTTGGGTGTCTACCAAGATTAAGGTGATTTTTAAAAAAAATTATAGAATGTATATTTTTTAATGTTTTTTAGGAATAATGAATTTTAATTTTATAGAAATATTTTTAATGGAAATTTTTACATTTATGGATAACATAAGAATTAATAATATTGTAATAACATTAAATAAATATTACTATAATTTGGGAGAAAAACATTGTATTGAAATCCTTAGTAAAAAGGTCATATAATTATTATTATTAATTAAGGTATATCCATCCTATATTTTTGGGAACATAATATGATATATATTAATATGGTATTATAAAAAACCCCATCATGATAAATAAGGTCATGGGTCTTGTATAAATAACTAAATAATGATAATGATTTAATTCCAACCAATAGACTACATAATTTTCTATAAAATATATGATTTTTTTAATAAATTAATTGATATTAATTTTTAATTTCTACAAATATTGTTGATATTTATAGAATAATGAATTATCATTTTTTAATGTGTTCTAACCATATTGTTTATGGAAAATAGTTGGTGACAAATGGAAATACATTTCACTATTTTATAGATCGTACTATCAATTAAAATTGAATTTTAGTTCTTTAAGCGTAAAAAATCATTTTATGATATTCATTTCCTAGATTAATAGATGAATTGGAATAAAATAAAAGTTCAACCACAGGTTTAAATAGATCTTATGGAATAAAAATTTGTTAAGTAATTATATTTACCCATATTTTTAAATAGTAAAAGAATTTATTATTATTTTGAAAAAGGATCTTGAAGAAATATAAATCCTAGTACATTCATATTTAATTAATTAGATGGTATCATAAATTATCATATATTCATAGTTTTAAACCACTTAAATTTCTATCTCCAAATTACATTCTTGTGTTTATATAACTCAATCACTCTGTATAATTATTTACATTTTTCATAAATGTTTAAATATTTACTTTTCAACATTTCTATACAATATAGAAACCTAGTTATCGTACATTCCATATGATTATTATACATCACCATTGCTCTTGTAAATAGTATATGTATTTTACCCTGTTATGATGTGTGTTTTTAAAAATTCATATTTTCAAATGCAAAACCCTTGACTGCCAAGATAAATTTGAAATTGAAATTACTAAATTTTTTTAATTTGGGGATAATGTAAAATATTTAGATTTTAAAATAAAAAGAATTTATTTTATATCGTATGTGACACCATGAACCAGTCTTAAATAACCAAGGACATATATTCCTCAATATTTAATCTCGTTGATAGCTAGCAGAACACACAATCCTAATTAAAAATGTACCGTAATATAGTAAAAAATTATAGAGTAAAAAGGAAACTGAATGGTTTGAATAATAATGAAAAAAGAATGAATATATTGTTTATCCATTTATTATAAATAAAATAATAATCATTTATAAGAAAATTATTTTTTCATAAAAAATTATATTTTTTTCTAAAATATTGTTTAGTAGCAGTTTGAAAAAAAAATTATTATTTATTTCTACCACATATAAAAATTTTATTTGATAAAACAAACTTAATTTTTTAAATCATAATAAAAAAATTATCTTAGGATGAATTTTAGAGTATTTTTTTGAAATGTTTCTTTATTTGATGAATAATGAAAAATTAAAATTTTTAATTAAAAATTATTATTTCCTTTAAATTATATAAATATTCATACTATATATTAAATTTTTAGTTATAAAATAATTCAATTATATATATATATATATATTCTATTTAGTCCATTGGAATAATTCTCATATTTAATTGTCATTTAAAAAATATTCCAATATTTTGAATATTTTCCCACTGATAACACAATTTATTATAACATTTATGAGCTTAATTTTAAATGTTATTTGGAACATATATAAATTGTATTTATAAATTTAGAATCAATATTTCTAATCATAATAAATTATATTATCTTATAATTTCAACCATATTTTTTACCAAATGGATTTTGAAAATACTTATAAATATTTTATGCAATTACCGTAAAAATGGTTTTACTGGGGGTTAAACTAAATTGATAAGGATTAAAATGACATAAAAACATTTCTAAAATATATTTCATGTCCATATATAAAATCTATTATTTCTAATATATCTTGAATAATATACTTGTAAATATTTTTTCATGTGGAAAAGGTGGGCACACATTATTCATTCCAAAAATAGGAATTTGCAGCTCACTTCACTTAAAAATGTCCTCCCACTCCCCTCTATAATTTAAAACATAAAATAAAATTTTGTTTTCTAATACATAATAAAATCACTTCCCAATATACATAAATTTTTCTTGTAATCATAAAATTTTTAACATATCCACCGTATGAGTTTTTTTGGTGCAAACATAAGGAGTTTACCTAAATAAGAAGTAACATTCTTTGACATAGATTTTTTTTTCATTTCTTCCCCACCTACATAAATTTTTATTAAAAAATAAATATAAAACCAATCAAGTATATCCCTTATATTAATAATTATTTAAAATAATTTAATTACCTAAATCCATTATCGCTTCCATCAAATTGCATAAAATGTATTATTTGTGTGTATGATAGACTACCACCTCACAAACCAATGTCATTCATTTTTCCTTTACCACCACTCACGTATGGGTATTTGGAACTATATAATATATATATGATATTTATAAAATTATAATAACTCTAAATTAATTATATCATATATAAATTTTTTATTTCCATTCTATTGGGAATATGATAGTGTCGGTCATGTATACTGTGGATTATTATCCCACAAAGAGATATGATTTATCCTTCACTAATTCGTTACATTGAATGTTATAAGGATAATTTTAAAACATATATGTTATATAAATGATATAATAATGATATAAATAACATATATATCATTATTAAATGATATAAATCAGTTTTATCTTACATTTTTACTCACATAATAAAGATAAAATCATTCGTGTACTTGTGGACTACGAAATTCACAAAGCGATGTGAGTCCCTTTTCATTGCCACACAACATGAATGATATTCATAAGTTTATTTGAAGAAATAATAAACAATATATGGTATTATAATAATTTATTAATGAAAATATATTATGTTTATTCATTCCACAATGATCATTCAAAAATGGAAATGTTACTCATGTGCATATATGATATATAGTTTCCATGATTGTATCATTTTCCATATTATGAAATAATCATCCATGACTAGATTTAAAAGAATAATTGATGTAAAAATATGATAATTATATCATAATTATTATTTTATATATTAATTAACTATATAATACGATCAATAACTGGAAAATTCTTAATAAAGTATGAATGGAAAAATAAGGAAATTAACATTAGAAAGAAAATAATAAAATATTTATAACTAATGGATTATAATATTTTATAAAAGAATAAAATATGATATTATAAAAAATAATATGGTTCTAAAATAATTTAATATCATATTTAGAACAACTATATAGGATCTTAAGTCAAGATCAACCAAATGGTTGTCTAAGTTGAGATATTTCTTATCAATTTCATTTCATTGATTTATATTATAATGTTATGCACCTATATTGTTAATTGTTTTAAAAACATAATATTTACATAAAATTAAATAAATAAATCATTCTTTATATGAATTTATGTTTTTTTTGAATTATTTCATCCTATATAATTTTTATTTAAAATTACCATATTGTAAAAAATTTCGTAACCCGAATCCCATTCAGTGGGTAAAACATCAAAATCATTGATTTTTTCAGTCTTATATGATGTGTCTATTGACCATTGATTTTTTTATTAATATTATTTATGTGTATTTATATTTTATACACATAATAAATAAATTCATTAATCCCCACTTAAATGATATGATAATTATAAGGGATTCCTTATCGATTTCCTTCATTTAGGCACATTGGTTTGTTATGTGAAATTTTATTTTATATGGTGTATAGATATCCCATTATTCATGTAATATAATGATTAAATAATAATTCATAGTATTTCTAGATTCAATTTGAAATATTTCATCAAAGGGGATTTGAATTAAAACTTACCTAGTGGAAATAAATTACATAACTCAATTTATTTTCATTGGGATATATATTAATTTTATAACATCTATGAATTATTATATTATGGATGTAAGGAATTTGGATTATATTTTGTTTTATTTCTATATTTTTACGTGAGTTTATAATTTTCACACATATTCTATTCATTGATTAACTCTTAATTCACCATTATTATCATTTTAAAGCTTTATTATAAAGATCATTATAATTGAGATTATTGATTATTGATTTCGTTTAACAAGAAATTAGTAGATAATTGTTTATAAAATCCACATAATATTTTTTTAATAGAGTTATCCGTGGTGTTTTCATGTAATATTGATATTATCTACTGTACTTTACTTAACATAATCAAAGGAATATTTTTAATAAAATCAATTTAACATCTCACTCTATTCAGAAATATGTTTTCTTACAAAACTATATTTTACAATAAAATATAAAAAAAGATTTTAGTCCCATAAAATTTTAACAAATCGTTTCTTTTTTATTATTCTCAAATGAGTCCAAATTTCTTTTTCAAGGGAATTTCTGCTTTCATTTTAGCAAAAAAATGAATAGAATTGTTATTTTAACAAGTATAAAATGAATATAATTTCATTCCATCTAGACCACAAAATTATTTTAAATGTTTTAATATATTTTTCAACTACTATATTCAAATAAAATAATTTTTATTTGAATATTTCATTATAAGGTGATTTTCATATTTCAAAGTATATTTTCATCATGGTTTTTAATGGTCTTTTTTTGGGATTTGTATTCATCATTGAAAAAAGCCCTACATAATCAATCCAATGTGTATTTTTTATTAATAATATCTGTATTCTTTATATAGATTTTTTTAATGATGTTGATCAATGAAATTATTAATATTCACTTTCTTGATTAATTTATTTAGTCCCTGAATTTATATTGAGATATTCACATTCCATTTACATAAAAAATTTAATTTCCTCTAGATACCCATATTATTTATCATTTCTATGATTATTTATTAAAATGCATGACATTCCTACATTTTATGTTCTTATTTAGAAATTATTTTTTTATCTTGGTAAATATTGATAATTTTTTATACCTTCATATATATGGATATTTTATGATAGGGAACGTTTTTCTTGAAATAAATTTATTTTTGGATATATATATATATAGAAATTTGAAGATGTGCCTACATGGGTGTGTCCTAATTATAGATTGTCCCTCAAGGCATTAGTTGAATCATGAGGGGAATAATTATGGTAGCATGAAATTAGTTTGCTGGACCATATGGGTTTGTACCCATTATTTTTAAAATGTAATGAAAATGTTCATAATATTAGAGTTATAAATATCCTTGATTCATGAAATTCGATAAATAATCCATTTCATTTATTTATATTTTAGTTATTAATATTATCCATTATATTTTCACTATGATATTATCTATGGATGATTTTAATTCTCAGTTATAGAGTAAATAACATGGGTTTTCAGTTATTTGCCTATACAATTTGATGATGCCTTACCTTTTAATTATATTCATGTTATTTAAATGGATTGTGTGTTTAGTTATTTACCTGTCAATATTAAATTTTTCATCTGTAATTATAATATCTAAATTTTTGTTAAATGAAATGTCTATTTAGTTATTTACAATGTAATATTGATTTTTCATTAATTTATCATTGTATATTTATCTTTACATAACCCTTACCATGATTGAAAGAACATCATTAATTTTTTATATCCCCATGTATTTATAAAGTGTACTATGAATTAAATTTAAATGATTTATGAATGGAATAATTTTATTCTATAATTTTTTTGTGTATTTAAATGTAATATAATTATCAGTTATGTATATAGTTTTACATTAATACTAAACTATTCGATTCATAAGGTTGAGAATCCTTCGATTTTATGATAATGTGACAAAGAAGGCATCGACATAGGGATAATGGGATAGAACCCCTGAAATATTCCCCAAAAATATTTTTAATGGTATTTTTAAGGTATTTCAATTCCTCAAATACAACAATCCATTAATGAAAATGTACTCCACTTGGTATATTTTGTTTTTATAACATCCTTATAATTACTATTTAGGGCATACAAATATTTTGATGAGGGATAATACTAACACTCACTTTTGTGATTCATTTATGTAGTGATTATATTTCATATCAATTAGTAACTTTCATTTATCATAGGAAATTATATTTCCCTTTAATATCCATATAATTGATCAATTATATGCTTATTTACTAAAATATATCCCATTTTTACATATTTTGTTTCAATTTTAAATTTATTTTATTAAATGTGTAAATATTAATAATATGTATTCCATATTCAATATAGATATTTAATGGTTAGTAATTCATCTCCTGAACTAAATAAATTATTGAATATAAGAGAAATGATTTAGACATTCATGTATGGGTTGTTCATGGTTATAGACATCCCCTCGATGCACTAGAAAAATCATATTGAAATTTAGTAAAATAAAAATAAATGGGATTCAATAGGTGGTATTAAATTATCTTATGAATTTATTGATTGTATAGGTATCATGTCCTTGGGATATGTATTTAAAATGATTTGGAATTTATATCAATAATAATACATTTATTATCATCTATGTAATTTTCACAACGATAATATATTTGGTACCAATAAATTACATGTTTATTGAATAAATGGAATGTGGTTTTAGATTCCTAGTTGTGTTGATTATTCCTTATCTTATTAACCATGATATTTTCAAAATGATATTATCATTGGATGCCATTCATTTTCAATTTATTTATTAAATGACTTTTTTGTTTTATTTTTTACCATTCCATATTGATTATGCCTTATCTTATTAGGTTAGTAATATAATTTAAGTTCCATGTGTGTTTAGTTATCTTACATTCCATGTTAACAACTATTATTGATTCATGATAACTTCCATTGTAATAAACCCTTACTAACCATCTATGCTGACTGTTATTTCTTTTCATAAAAATTTATGAAGTGTACTATGATATATAGAGTGTACTTTGTTAATAGAATAATGTTATTCCTGAACAAAATTTATTTTTTAAATTAGGTTTTCAAATTAAATTTATGAATAATATTTTATATAGTTTAAAACTACTACTAAAATATTTATTTTTTTGTGACTTCATTCCTTATATATTATTCTAATGTAATAAAGTAGAAATGAGCTCCATGTTACTGGGGTTAGGGTCATTACACCACGGTTAATGTTGAAATTGGTTAATTAAGGGGATAAATCAAATTATATTTTTTAAAATACCATATAAGCCTAACCAAATTTTTTTTGGTTCTATCATAGAAATACATCCTTAGTTTCATATCATTGTCTATTTATAATTTTATTTTTTTATATTGACTTAGTAATATTTTGACCCTTTTAATAATTCCATGTCTTCGGCTCCTATTATATATAAATTGGCACACTTTTTACATCTTCATTAATTTTTTTTGGTAAAACTAGATAAATAAATTCATTCTTTTCTTTTAAAAAACTCATTACCCATGATATAATTTTTGTAGTATTCCCAAAATCCAACTCTAGGTTCTTTGTGAAATAATCTGAAGGAAGTCTCCAAGAGAAGAGGTTACAATCTTACCCAAATTATTTTGATATATTTATTCATGTCCCCCTATAAATATAGGGTATCAATCATAAAATAGAAACATATGTTTCTTAAATATACATAAATGTAATTTTAATTATAAAAAATCAATTATTCACCCTCTTTTCAATAAAATGTTTTTTATGCATCACATGTGCTTACATATATCTTACCGTCACCATGAAATGATACAATTTATTTTTGATTACCCTTTTTATGGATTTTTATTATGATGGTTTGAAATTTTATATGTGATATCTAATATATAATTATCCTTCTATAATTAAAATATTACACATTTCTTCATACTTTCTAATCCATTGGAATATTATGATGTCACTCATAGATACATATGAACTACCACCTATAAAAAGTGTTGTGATATGTTTTTCATTTCTGTTATATATTTTTATTAATAAGGAAAGATTAAATGGATATAAATTATTTATATATTATAACAATTATTCATTAAAGATGAATTATTATTTTATTTTCATTCATTCTATCCGTCGAAAGTTGAAATTAGTGTGCATGTGTAGGTACAACCTACTCTCTCTATAAATGATGTAGTTCGTTTATAATTATATATCTTTTATGCATTATTGAAAAAAAAATATAATTAATATTTATAAATATTTATATTATGTTTAGAATTATTGATATCACAGAACCATGATAAAATTAAAATCACTAAAATTTCCAAACCAAAACATATAAAAAATTAAACAGTTATTGCATAGAATAATGATTTAACCATGAATTGTTAATAAATATGTCATATGGTGTTAAAATTAAATCATATATATTTACAATGTTTATATAAAATTTGTATAATAAAATTATTTTTTTATATTGGATGTTTATACACATACGAATGATTTCAAATTTTATATAAGTGTTAACTTTAGAATCTCATCATCTTTAGGATTGTTTTTGTTTATATTCCCATTTTAAAAATTATTAAATACTTCTTTGAAAACAACAATATAATTTATTATACCCTTAACCTATATAATTTCTCATCTTATGTTTATTTCATGAAATTACATTCAGTAATTTAATTTTAATCACTTTATGTACTCATCTTACTGAAATAATGTTGTTAAAGAAAAACCACCTTGTTTTTCTACTCGATTGGGAATATTTATATCAAATAATTTATTTTCCTTAAATATTAAAAAATGGTTCATTTAATATTATAATATGATTTATTAAATAAAATTTTTCTGATGTTTTAATTTTTATAAAAATATTTAGAATTAATATTCATATCATTTTCTAAAAGTTAAATTTGTTGACTTTTTTTTTAAAAAAATTCAAAAAAGAATTTTTATTAACTTATATGAAATGAATGTAATTTTAGATAATCATTAGTAATAATCATTTTAAATACTCATTTATATGTTTCTAGGGTTTTATGAAAGAAATTTTTTACTAAAATAAATGTTAAATATTTTAGACATTAAAAAAGTTATTTTTAAAGAGACAATTGTATTTTACACATAAACACAGTTATTGATCATTTTGAAATATTTTCATCTAGGAAAAAATAACTCTGTAAAGACCTAGAAAATTCCATTTAATTTTTTTACTAATTTGGAATTTTTACGAGTCTATAAAAATTTACCGCTGGTGATTCTGAGCCCTGGTGTGTCAGGAATGAATTTTTAACCTCTATATGGTACGTTGAGTAAACGCTCATAGAAACATTCAATATTTTGTATTACTGATCTTATTAAATATCTGACAGAACCGTTGAATTCAAAATGCCAAGATTCACCTAGAAATGACTTAACTTTTTCAGGCGAGGGCCGAGCGAAAAAGTTATTTTTTGGATTATTTGAGAAAAATAATAAAAGAATTTTATATAATTATTTTATTATTTTCCCTCTATTGTGTGGCAGACGGAGACATTTCAGGGAAGTGATGATGTGGAAATGTTGTACTTTAATGGAACTCATTGATTAAATGTATTTTTCCACGTAATAGTGAATTTAATTGTTCAAAACAACGACAGTGCTTCATAAATGAAACCGTGTAAGGATGTGACGTCAAGTCATTATGGAAATAGTGTAGTGTGGTTCTCTAAATATTTTTGATGTGCTGGAAAAGATAAAAAGGAATGATTTTAAGGATTACCAGGCAATGGCCTGACACACTCTCACCCCTATGAAGAACAAAAGACGACAAAGAATTCCTTTCGAAGGTCGGAACATGGAAACGTTTTCGACGACGTAAACACTCAAGGATGAACTTGAGACCACGAAAGGCTTAATTAGTAGGAGTTTTATGTGCTTTGATGTTCCCTCTATTACAATTCTTGATAAATATAATGAATGAGGAAAAAATGACTAACGGTTTGATCCATGTCCCATCTAATCATTTTGATGGTTATTGCGGGATCTTAAACTCGTGTATTATTCAATATTTTTTTATTATTAATTTTTCCTAATATTTAAAATGCAAACATGGATGGCATGGGATGAAACCCACAAGGCCAGGACCCTCCTCTAATATTTTTCTTGGTGTGTTATTCATGGGGGTGCAACTAAAACAATGACAATACTTTTGAGGGCCACTAAACTATGGCGGAATTCTGGTGCCACGCGGAAACAACTGTCAAAGTGCCATACCGGCGACAACCTGTAGAGGACGGAAGAGATCCATAGAAACTAGACACGGGCGGAGGATTGAGGCGTGTCTTCGTGTAGCGTGGTGGCCATAGGTTCCCCGCTCGAGCCGGTCGCGCGGGAGATGGATGGCACCCACAGGTGTCACAAGCTGTGGTCAGTGGGCCATGGTAGAAGGGCCGGTGCTAACCTCCTGCCACACCATGTTACATTGGACCAAACAACCCTGCATCCTTAGGGCTATATGAGATAAGTTGTCCCTCTTATGGCAGACCAGGCCGGACATGGGTTGGAAGAACGGCCCAGACCTGTGGCCTAGTGCGCTAGCACAAGTAGACAGAGCCCCACCATAAGGATCGGGCCAACAGAAGCCTCGACCCGCGAACCAATTGAGATGACCCCGATGGGACAGACCTAGTGTAACCAGGATGAACCCTAACGGTACTGACCCGAGCGATGTTAGGAAGACCCCAAGACCCATAGAGTTGGGTCGGCCTGATCAATTCGAACTCGGCCCAGACTAAACCAGCCCCCAAATAATGAAATTCCAGTAAATGATGAACCTATTGTCTGGTTTACACGATTTCAGTGGTGTTGGGACCCCACATTGGAAGTGCTCACTATGAAATATTTAGGTGGGTCTAAAATAGCAAGATCGGACCGAGGTGCAGTCACACCCATTTCATAGAATGGGGTGTAACTAATATGCCGAGCATTCGATCAAAGCGCCGTTTATAGAATAAAGAGGCCGGTAGCAAAGTGGTGAATTGGAGATACTCTAATTTCGGTTTTATATAGTTTGAAATGTTACCTTGGTGGGATCATACATGAATCAAACTAGGAACTTTTTACAAAAGTGCCCATATCTCACAGACTGGGCGTCAGATCGACGTGTTGTCTTTCATGTTGGGACGTCTATGACAGGGCGGTCCCTTGGGTATGATTTTCAGGACATTGTACCAGTTGAAAAAACAAGGATGGGTTGAGGATCAGTTTCTTCCAAAGACCAGTCTTGCTTCGTGCGAGAATCCAATGGCTGGCTATGAGATGAAGAAGAGGAGTGACCAATACCTGTCATCCTCAGAAACCCCAGAGTGGTATGGACTAGTTGTATGGATAATCGTCCCTAACTCTATATCAGAAAACAATGAGGGTCATTACCAGTGACCAATACAGTTCAGTAACGAGCGACCAATACGGGTCATCAGCATCAACTAATATGGATCATCATCTAGCGACCAATAAATATCAGTATACAGCGACCTATACGGGTTAGGAGTAGTGTTACTACGGATACGATGATCTGGCTATACGACTAGTCTTCCAAATCCCACTAACATTGATGATATACTATTAGAGTGAGATGTCTCGTTTTCTTTTTTTCTTCATCATTTATATCATGCTTGTGATATTACACTTGTTGTATTTCTGGTGATGTATTACTTTGGGGATTACTGAGAGACCATTGGAAGTCTCAGGGTCCCCTACTGGGTATTCTTATACCCACCAATTCATTGGAATCTCCCACACATGGGTGTCAGGTGCAGACTACTGACACTTCATTGTGGAAATGGGAGGTTCATGACTTAGTGTAGATTGGTGCGATAGGATTTTTTTAGATCCTCTTGTTCGACATCAGATGTATAGATATTAAACTCTCACTAAAGATCTAGGGGTGATACAACAATTTATTTATTTCATTCAGTTTCTAGGGCTTGTATTTCGGCACACTTTTTTTAGTTTTTAGTTTTACTTGTAGTTTTACTTTACTCTCATCGTTTTACCTTACTTTTGTTGGTTTTTTAAATTAGTTTTCTTTTTTAGTGTGTACATATATTTTAGGAAATTCCATCCATATTCGGGAAAATTCTTCAGGTTCTAGTCACCAACCCTTGGATTATTTAATTCTAGATTGGGGTAGTCGTGTCTGAGACGCATGGGATGGGTCATGACAAAATTGTATCTAAGGGAGGTTGGTTATAACAAAAGAACTAAAATTATACATTTAATGGGGCAATGGTGTAAATTTTGTTGAGATTGTTTTTCAGTTCATGGTGTCTAGTGTTGGAGTGGTGGTTGACGTATCCATACAATATTACCATGAATTCTGTGTTCCAACTTGATACCAGAAAACACATGTTTCTATTGTTTTGAATAGTTATCTTGACCATTAATGTGTCAAATAACAAGGCATAACTGATTTACCGTGGAATATATGTTTCTTATAGAAGGCCTCCACATAAAAATACATTCAAGATTCTTGTTAGAGGTCATGACAGTGGACCACATAGTGACGAGGGGTTAGTAATGAGACCACTCACATTGATGGAACCTTTGGGTGGTGTACCAGCAGCACCAACATCTGTTGAGAAGTAGGTGCTACAAGTGGACCATACGTGATGGCTGAGAAAATTTCATGAGTTCCATAGACAATGTCCTATGAGGTTTCAAGGCGAGACAGACCCCAAGGTTGTATATGACTTACATGAGGCAGTTTTGCAGGTATTTTGCTTAGTAGTGACACCCTACGAGCAGATGGAGATCTTGACCGCTAGCCTTCTTTAGGGCTCGGCAGGAGGCTGCTAGAACTCGAAACTCCCGGTGCATTAGGTTATGACCCTCACTAGGCCGGAAATTGAGAATTTTTTTAGGGAAGAGTTCATTAAAGTGAATCCATGCTCTGTGCATATTCGGGAGCTACAGCTTCGGCGGAAGGGAAGCAAGACTATGGTATAGTAGTCTATTATTTTTAATTACTTCTCATGATACTCCACTAACATGGTACAAGTTCCATAAATCCGGGCCCGAAACATTCAGCAGGGGCTCTGATGAGAGATCAGAACTATGACCATTTCTCTCAGCATCCTGATACTGGTTGGGTGCTAGAGAAAATATTACCGATGGAGAGTTTCCTAGCCGAGCAGGCACTGACAGTGTGATCCCATACCATACGATAAGTACCAAATTCATCTGTAGATGGAATTAGGAAAATGATGCAGAATCCCAAGATGGCCAGACTATCTAGAAGAGTACTCGTGGATGCAGGGTTAGACGTGCGAATCTCGAGAGGTCGAGGGAGCCACTAGTGAGGTATGCTCTATTTTTTTGTGGGGGGGGGGGGACACGGTCACAAAGCACTTGACTATTTGACTACCCTCATAGAGGATCAGAAGATAGTGGAGGGTCCACAGATGCAGTGGCAGTGTTAGGATCATGATCTTCAGCCAGGCGACGATGAGGTGGGGGAGAAAGACGTGTAGCTGGAGGTAGTTGGGGTCACCATGCACTACAATCACCACCACCACCGTGAGGTTGTCCACCATGATCTCAGGCAGAGGGTGGACGGGGACATTCCCAACTACTAGAAGTAAAGGATCACGATTCAGACGTCCCTGAGATGATTCAAGGTACGTTATATATCTTTACTGCATCAGTAGAAGTTCTTATCAACATTAGTTCTAGAAATTCATTCTTTTCCACCATCATAATTTGGGACTCTGAGATTCCAACTGTTCATTTAGCTCAACCTTTGAATTTGGATACTCCTACGGGAGGTGATTTAGCTGTCACACACTAGTGTCGACAGTGTGATCTAACTCTTGGATATGATAGTTTCATATGGGATCTTCTAGTAGCTACATTGAAGCCCCACGACATCATTCTAGGCATGGACTGGCTATCAACAGTTCATGCACAGATGGCTAGTTGAGACGTGCCATGTGATGAACATGCAGAGATGGAATCCATTTTTCATTTGTTGGAGAGAAGGAAAATAGAGAAGCATGAGTTGTACAGGCGCTCAGGAGGGTCCAACTGATTACATATCAGCAAGAATGCATGTCCTTCTAAACAGTGGATGAGGCGAGTCCACAGTTTCTAGATTTGGTGGATGTGTTGGACATGAGCTCAGGAGGGTCCAACGGATTACATATCAGGAAGAATGAATGTACGGTTGGTTAGGGTTCCTCCAAGACTATAACATTGAGATAGTCTATACACATAGGAATAGGAATGTAGTGGCAGATGCACTTAGAAGGAGATCCGGTTTGTAGCTTCTAAAGATGGCTTTAGAGAAGTTATCCTCACATCAGATATCCTACATGGATAGAGATGAGTCATTCTACCTCCAATCAATGGTAGGTTCCCTACACTCCTTCAACGAGTCATGGAAGTGAAACTCGGAGAAAAAAAATGCAAGACTACATGTTCTCAAATATCCTTAGGCTTTGCAACTGAAAAATATTCAGAATGTGGGGAGGAAGCTATCCCTTTCGGAGGATGTAGAATTGTACCGGTGGCGCTGTGATTGGAGGAGCAGAGGGAATTCCATAATTCCCCCATTGAATTACATCCTGGATTTATAAAGATGTATCAAGACCTTATGCATCAGCACTGGTGGGTAGGGATGAAGAATGTTGTGGAAGAGTTCGTATCCTAATTCCTCGATTTCCAGCAAATGAATCTAGAGCACCAGGTACTAGAAGGCATGATCCAACCCCTCAGGATACCAGAGTGGAAGTGGGAAGGGATATATATGGACATCATAACAGGGCTACCATATACTTATAGATGCCACGATACCATCAGGTTGATCATTGACAAACTCACCTTGTCAGCCCACATCCTTTCCAATCGAGATGATTGTTCAACCGAGATCTTGGGATGTCTCTACATTCAAGAGATCATGTGACTTCACAGGGTTCCTTGTACGATAGTATAAGAAAATGATGCATGCTTCACATACCAGTTGTGGAAGGGATATCAAGAGGCTTTTATAACTCCTCTTCAATTGAGCACGACTTTTCACCCTTAGACGGATTTTCATACTAAGTAGACCATCCAGACCATAGAGGGCATGCTTCGCGCTTGTGCCCTAGATTTCGGTCATAGTTTGGAAGATCACCTACCCTTGGAGTAGTTATCATAAACAATAGATATTACTACATCATTTATATGGTCCCAATAGAGGAATTGTATGGATGACTGTGCAGATCACATTTGCATTGGACAGATCTAGAAGATCCAACACTCGTGGCCCCGAGGTGGTACAAGCTACCACTTAGATAGTTCGGGTCATCTAAAAGCGGATGAAGACCGCACAAAGACGACATAAGTACTATGATAATTGGTGATAGAGACTACTAGAGTTCCAGGAGTTGGACCATGTATTCTTGCGAGTCTCCCCTCGTTGGGGACTGTGATGATTTGGCCAAGGTGGAAAACTTTCACCGAGGATTAGCAGAACATTCACAATACATCAAAATATTGGAAAGGTGGTGTACAACAAGGTACTACCACCATAGTTGGAGAGGTTGCACGCCGTCTTCCACATATCCCAGCTGAGGAGATTCTTTCATGACCCATATCATGAAATCAACCATGGGGAGGTGGAGATTGACGATGAGGCGCCTTTTGCAGAGTACCTGGTAGAGATAGAGGATCGATAGATGCATATCATTCATGAGAGGTCAATACCTCTAGTGTGTGTTCTATGTTATCATTGCAATATAATGGAGAGAACAAGGGAGAGAGAGGCTCATATGAATTCCAAATACCCCTATTATATTGTGTTTCCTTGTTTGAATTTAGAGGACTTACAGCCCCAAGGTGGGGATAATGTAAAGACCTGAAAATATCCATGTAATTTTTTAGTTGTTATGGAATTTTATTAATCTGTGAAAATTGATGGTTCTTGATTCTTAGGACTAGTTTTCCCAAAATGAATTTTTGAACATTTTTAAGGTACATTTCATAAATGTGTGAAATATTTTTTCAATAATTTAAACCAGTGTTTGGATTACAATATGGGGGATCCTTTGAATCTGGAACACTGGGATTCTCTAAAAAATAAATTAACTTCAGCCGGCGAGGGCTGAAATGATATGTTATTTTTTGGACTTTTTGAGAAAAATAAAAAAATTATATAAAAAAAATTATTTTCCTCTTTTCTCTCCATTGTGTGGAAGATGAAGATTCTAAGGGGCAGTGATGGGGTGGTTATGTAGTACATTAAAGAAACACATGGATGTACTGTATTACCCAATGAAATAGTGAATTTAATATTACAAGACAATGACACTATTTAATAATTGAAACAACATAACGACACAACATCATGTCATTACGGAAATGTTGTATTGTGGTTCTATAAATAGATCATCATGCTAGGAAAAATATTGATGTCAGATTTGGAGGATTCTCGAGCGATGATATGATGCACTTACACCCCATAGAGGAATGATGAACGATAAAGAATTCCTTTCGATGGTCAGAACTAGGAAGCATTGTCGACCTAGTAAAACTTCAAGGATGAAAGTTCTGCAATAAACATCATAAAAGGTATGGGATTTTTGTACATTGATGTTCCCTCTCTTCTAGTTCATAAAAATTATAAAAAATGTGGACTAACTGACTAACGAGTTGATCCACGTCTTGTATAATCATGCGGATGGTTGTTGCAGGATATTAAACATGGGGATTGTTCTTTCCTTTGTTATTATTAATTTTTCATCATGTATTAAATGCTAACGAAGAGGGCACAACACAAAACAAACATGGCATGGACCATCTTCTAGTATTTTCCTTGTTTCGTTCTTCGTGGGGACAAACTAATGGGATTGAATGACGTTTGAGGGTCGTGAAATGACGAAGGCCTTCCGGTTTCCTATGGAAACAACCACCAGCAAGCCACAATGGTGGTAGTAGGCGGTGGCTGGATGAAACACACAAAAATCATCCACAGGCGGCAGAAGGTGGCCTGATGTTGTGTACCATGATGGCCAAAGGAGGATGGCTCGAGCCGACCATGTGGGTGGTGGGTGACGCACAGAGGAACCGCAGGCGGCAAAAACCATGGCCAGCAGGCCTCTGTTGGAGGGGCCGGTGAGGACCTCACACCATGCCACGTTGCACATGATGAAACTGCCCCACATCCACAATGCTAGAAAGGATAAGCGGTCAACCGATAGGCTGACCAGGCAGCACGCAGGCCGGCCTAACGGGCCAGACTCGCGGCACAGTGGTCCAATGTGGGTGGGCCGAGCCCCACCCGGCAGGCCGGACCAACTGTGGCCTGGGTCCGTGAACTAGTCGGGCCGACCCCGACGGGCCAAACATAGTTTATCATGTCTGAAACGTAATGTATTGGACCTTGGCAGGGTTAGGTAGACACTATGACCCGTTATGTCGGATCATCCTGATCGAGTCAGACCGGGACCAGACCCAACAAGCCGCCGAATAAAGATACGCTCGTAAATGATGAATCAGGTGTTTGTTTGACACACTGTTAGTGGAGTTGGTATGCCATGTGGGTAGCGATACCTATTCCATATACTGGTGGGCCCAACCGTGCTGGGTCAGACCGAGGTTCGATCACCACTGTTTTCACAGAAAGGGGCGTAACTAACTGACTGGGCATCACATCAACGTGTTGTATGTGGTATAAGGACCCTTGTGAAAGGGTAGTCCATCATAGATACTCTAAGAGTGTTTTCAATATGTTTTAAGTGCAACCTAGGTTGGATCAGACAAGAATCCAACTAGGCACTTTTTATAAAAGTTCCCATATGTCACAGAATGTGTGTCTGATCGACTCGCCGTCAGTCACGTTGAGACTACTATGACTGGAAAAACCCTTGTTTATGCTTTTTTCTGTACTTATTATGAGTTTAAGAAAGAACTGATGGCTGGAGGAGATGATTTTTACAGAGATTAGATGTGCTCCAGGATGGAATCCAATGGCTGGCTAAGACATGAAGAAGAAGAGAAAACAATACAGGTCAGCATAAAAAACACTAGAGTGGGTTGATCTAGTTGTACGACTAATCATTTCTACCATTATATCAGTGACCCAGGGGGGTCAACACCATCGGCCAGTACAGGTCAACACCAGCAACCAAAATGGGCCAGCACCATCGACCAATATGGGTCAAAATCTAGCGATCAATTAAGGTCATCATATAGTGATCTATACGGGTCAGTAGTAGAGTTACTACTGATTTTATGATCATGATGTACAACTAGTCATACTTATACCTATACCCATGAAGTTATACTTTTAGAGTGAGCTATCTCTTTTTTTTTGTGTTTCATGATTTAGATCATGCTTGTGATATTACCTTTGTGGTATTTCATGTGATGTTTTCTGTTGAGGATTACTAAGAGACCATCGGGTGTCTCAGGGTGCCCTAATGTTTATTGTTATACTCCCCCTACACGGTTTGTTCCCACACTTCCGTTTCTGATGTAGACTAATAATGCTCCAAGGAAGACATGGATGGTTCAGGAAATTGTGGAGATTGTTGGGATGTGCGAATTTGATATCCACTTCTAATAATTCAGACATAAAACTACTACCCTCTAGTTAGAGCTCTGGGGAATATGGGACAACATTTTTACTTTCTTAAATTTCTAGGTGAATTCAGGCCCACTATTTTCAGTTTACAGTTTTGCTTGTTGTTATACTTTACTCTTGTGGTTGTACAATACATTGGTGGCTTTTTTACAAGAGATTCCATTTTTTGAGAGTTCAAGAATCCTTAATTCAATGCCTTCCCTGTTCGAGAAAATACTTCAGGTTAGTTCCCAACCCCGCTTCTATGGATGGTGGGCTTGGGGTAGTCACGTCCGGGCCCATGGGATAGGTTGTGAAAAATTCATTGAATATTATTTTGAGAATATAATCTAACTACATCATCCAAAATATTTATATAGATATTTTATGATCATTTGGACTCATTAATGAATTGTTATTCAATATATATGTTGTTTTAATACATTAAATTATTGACATTCAAGGCTTAATGATTATGTGGTGTTTCTTTATTAATATGATAAATGAATTTTATATATGATTAAAATAGTGGGATAAAAGATACATAGATCCTAAATTAATCGGTCTGTCTCGTTACATTAAATATATTGTGTTGTTGGTGATGGAAATACCAATTTATACCAATGTCTTAGCATGACACTATTTTTAGATTCCTTCATTTGAGGAACCAACAATATTTTTATATAAAAGTAATTATTTATTATATCATTATAAAATTAGTTATTGATTTCTATGTGTGTATTTTTATATTTTTTGTATCAATAGATATATTTTAATGTCATTTGATTATTTATATTGAATTATTGAATCAAAATTTATATGACCTATATTGTTCTTATCTTATTTAGCATTTACGTTATTCATTATTTTATCTAGCATATGAAATCGTGAGATTATATGATTCAATTACGCATGAATCGTGGAAATATTTTATAATTGATGTATAGAGATATAATATAGGGAATAAATATGATTTAAAATAAAATAGATTTTTGTATATTTTATTTGAAATAATAATTTGGATGTAAAATATAAATCTACATTACCAAGAATAATAAACTATCTGATAACATGGATGTGACATGAATGTATTTAGTACCTATCTAATAATGTAACCAGTACCTTTGGGATACTAGTACAAAGGTATTTACCATCAGTATAAAAATAATTTTTGTAGAATCATTGGGATGTAGATTTAGAAAATAATTGATTATTTAACTTAACCAATTGAAAACCTAAATAATATTCACAACAAAACCAATATTATGATATTAAGACTACTTATACATTAAAATTCATTTAAATGAAAGAATATTCACAACAAAACCAATATAATAAAATGATTTTATATATATTATCATTGAAAAATATTTTACATAAATAAATGAAAAGGAGGATTATAGACAAAAATGGATAAGGAGAAGACAAAGAAGAATAATTTTATGACATGTGATTTTATCAAAAGGAAACACCATGGTACATAAATAAAAGACAAATGATTTTTCATAATGTATTGATAAAAATTCATCCACTCTCATGAATGAAATGTTAAGGGAGAAAAAATCATTGTAAAATAATTTAACTATAAGGAGATGGGGAACTATTCCAACTAATTACACAAACATAATTGGACCATACCAAAAATGAATCCACATAGAGAAGAACAATATTACGAAATTACAAAATCATATGTTGAAATTCCAAGCATTGTGGTGAATGATACACATATCACCCACACTAGAATATCAAAATATCATATTTCATTCTGGATCTTGCTATTATATTATATTTGATGAATATTAAAAGGGAATCATATAACCACCTCAAATATTATTTATTAGTTAGTGGTGAATACTCCTAATCATAGGATCATTACATCACATGTCTATATATCCCCTCCAATAGAATTATTTTAATGGTTCAGTAACTGAATCATGTTATTCATCATATAAATGAATGTGGTGTAATTTTATTATGGATGTTCTCTTCTATTATAGTGAAGAATATAAATTATTATTGAAGGGATGTTGGATTTTATGTTCTAAATCATCTTCAATCATCTATCTGTTTCTAGAAGAACCATAATACAAAATAGAAATTACTTCCATTATATAGAATTTTCAACCTATATATTAGATTTATTTATGTCATATTTTTATGGAGAAAATAAACACTAAAAATATTCATATTTATTTGGAATGTGATGATGTGTTTCTTGATGACTTACCTAGTGTTCCTGAAAATTGTGAAGATTATTTTTCAATAGAACGCATACATAGGGATACATGTATATTTAAAACTCTATATAATGTGGACCGAATTGAGCTATAGAAGATTAAGAAAAAAACAAGGATAATATATACAAGGGAATTATTTATCCATTGGATTATCCATGGGGTGATCCTATGCCTTTTGTCAAATATAATGATATGTCAATACATCAATTCATTGATTATCGATAATATAATAAATTTAATATTAAAAATAGTATCATATACCTTGCATTGCTGATTAATTTGATCAATAATGAGGAGCATAATATTTTCCCATGATTTATCATTGATTTTGATATAATTTATTATAGGTAAAGAATTAGGATATATCCATGAAGAAAATCCATACGAGGTATGATCATTATGAATTCATATTAATTTTATTTGGAAATAATATTATCCTAAAATATCTGTGTATTTTGTTAATAGATTTTTTAGAGATTGTCATGATGAGTTTTTGGTATTCATTATAAAAGATATTCGTATTTATTCGAAGGTAAATTAAGAGCATGATGAACATTAATAATTGTGCTAAAGACCCTAAGTAAAGAAAATTGTATGCTAAATTTTAAATTTCTGGATTTTGGATTACAAAATATTCATTAATGGGTCATACAATCTCATGTGAGAGTTTATGAGTGTGTCCTTATTAGAAAAATTTTATTGATAAATTTACAAGTATGACCACTGTAACAGAAAATATTAGTTATCCTATGTTCAATGGATTCTATCGATGCCTTCTAAGATATTTGTAGGACTATCTAGTCTACTAAATATTATTTCTCAAACGGGGGTAACATTTGTGTATATATATTAATGTGAATATAGTTTTAAAAATCACATGGGATAGTTATTCAACAAAACTATTCTGATACTAACCTATAGCAGAGTTTTGTGTGAGATATTTAGTGATGCATAAAATAAAGTTGTGAGAAGTATTCTCATGTTTTATTTTATAGTGTTAGACTATAATTATCTATAATTTAAATTTAATCAGTAAAATTACCAAATTCCTGATTTGGATTTGGATGTTGTAATTTTTTTCATTTAAAATATTGAAGTATTATTAGTATAGTGAAATTTGTGATATGTATAGTGATAAAAAAATAATCATGTACATTTATAAATAAAAGGACATTAATATCCATTATATAATATGCTTATATTTAATCATTTATTGTTATTTATAAATGAATCACTACTCTACGAAGATAAACAAGTTAGATGATTCTTTATGTTGAAAATACCATTGAAGATTTTTAGTTGATAGAAATGAATGTGATAAGGTATTTTTTGATTTCTATAATGTGGATCTTGAAATGATGAGAAAAGGTGAATGATCATATTTTTTCATATAAATATTCAACCATTCATCCATTATATGATTAAAAATGGGTTTAAGGAAGATGTAGAATTATAAAACAAGGGGATGAAACCTAAGGACTTAAAGCATTACCATAGTAGAATGAAAAGGTTCTACAAAATGGAATGTTACACATTAATAAAATAATTAAAAAATGATATTTTTGATAAGGAAAAAAGATAATAATTATTTATTCATCATGGATGAATGAAGATGTATATTTTTCTAAAATAGTGTTTCATGTGTGATAACACGATGGCATATATTTCATTGTATTTTCTCGATAACTAAACTGTTAAAAAATAAACACTGATAGATTTAAGACATTGGGCATTCTACAATTAGTACTAATTAAAAAATATATATTGGAAAACATATATATCAATTTTTTTTTCCAAATACTTATAATATAAAATGTTCATAATTTTAAATGTGTTGGGGTTGATTTCATTATGAAGTCAGAAAACTTTTTTACTATTAGAGAATATTTTTATCATGATCATATTTCGAGAATATACATTAATTTTGTGTTATGTTTTCATGGATTTATATTTTCTATTTTAATTTATTGGGATATGAGTATTACCTTAATGTTTTTTAAAAGTCATCAAAGAGATCTAGTCTTAGAAATGAGTTTTTTTAGTAAATATCATCTTTATAAAGATGGTTTGTCTAAGAGAACCATTAAAACTATCGATGACATATCGAGATATTGAACTATGTATTTCAATGGAGGTTGGGATCAAAACCATCCATTAGTGAATTTTTCATATAAGTATAACATTCTCGTGACCAATGGATTAATCCTTACGATTCCCTCTAAAATCATGGATGAAGAGATAAAAAATATCCACATACATTGGGATAATTATCTGTTTCTTCCCATGACATGGGTGTATAAATTAATTCTAATTTCTATATGGAAGGAAGTGAAATTTAATAATCCTTTAAAGACAAAAAATCTAGAATTTTCACACTTACATGAGACAATGGTATTGAGAACTCCATAAAACATCAAAACCTAATAAAAATACTATTTCTCAATATAATGTAATGAATTCGACGATATTATAACTAATAAATGAGTTAACTTGTTGTTTTTTAAAAACCACCTATATGTCTTCAAACCCACTATGTTCCCCATGTAACCAGGTAATAAAATCCATTATGAAGTCCTACCATTTTCATGTAGGAAAATCCATGTGATAAATACATCCTCCTAGAATATGATGCTCATACTACACCATTTAATATTATAAACATCATGTTGTAAACTCTATAATTAATTTCATCAAACTGAGCCAAATAATATGTATCTTTATGTAATGATAAATCACATAAATAAGTGAATTTATCATTAATTATGATATGTTTAACAAAGGATGAACCTTCCATAAAATTACAATTAGAACCTGAAACCATCAATGGAAAAAATCCATTCTAACAATCTTATGCCCAATGGTATTTGGAATCACCATGATGAACATGATTCCACGTCAACTCAACCACCATGTATCCCCACTATTACACATCTACATGATGAAAAAAAGATAAATATACTATCATCTAAATAGGAATCCTTTATATCCTTTCACGACCTCAATTAGATGCATCACCACTAGATCCTCCATGAATCTATAATCATCTCAATATACCCAATATATATCATCCCATGACTTCTTGTTCAGTGTGGTAACTATAATATTTCATTTAACTAGGGTGTAAATGATCAAGAAATAATGTTCATAATTAAATTACATAATCCATTATTTTTTTATGATCATAAGATGACGATGTGAAACAAATTTCAGACATTTGTAATTGTGATAAACAGAATGCACTCACTAGCGTGGAAATGTCACTATAGGTTGAGTTAAAATAACCCTAATATCATGTACAAATCAAGGGTAATACTTATTTTATCATCTTAATACCCCTTAAAAATACCATAAGATAAAACAAAATATTAATAATCAATAAAAACTATAATATCTTATAAAATTGAACAAAAAAAATATAACATCGCACATTCTATAGGAAACTGAACAATTGGGATAGTGATTTCCTTCTCATCCATGTAAACAAAATCCACATTACATTGTTCAATGAAAATAAAATAGTGTTCATTATAGTTAAGGGATATTATTCATTGCACTACAAATGAAAAAATAAAGAAAAATGTTCAATAATATCCTATGATAAATATAGAACATTGAACATATATAATTTTTTATGAAAACCAAAATTGTACAACTATAATCATGGATGGATCCAATGATAATTACTTTTGGGAAAAAAACTTCCAAAATTACTATACCTCTTGTGTCTAAATCCATCATAGGGATATCTTCCCATAGAGGTGATTCAATTGAATATTATATATAATAGATCTATATTTCACAGCATGATAAGACTTTAAATCTAGTTATATAAGCATTTTTTCAATGAGAATGAATAAAAATTAGTATAGGTACTCACCAAAAAATATTTATTTTGACCCAAGAAACAAACGTATTTTGGTTAGGTCTCCCAATGAAATGACGATGAACTCGACGTTCTGATATCAACATCATAAAATAGCACACATCATGTCTTCATAATTCAATATCATCTAATTATTTTATGATTAAAAATGTATGATAGAAAATGAGTGATGTCCCATCATCTAAAAAAATAGATAATATGTTGTAAGATCATTTATTTCACCATGTACGTCCCCCTTTGATTTATTCATTGATCTTATATCATTTGTGTTTTCTTTTATCTTTGACCCTTGGTGGTTGAGTCTAATCTAAATATGGGTAGAATTTTGTGTTGAAAATGATCAAATGTTTGGAGTTATATGTTTATTTGAACTAATGTATTTTGAATATAATTGCATTAAATGGCCTTAAAGTGGGTTTCCATATGTTTTTATGGATTTAGATATGGATTGGGATCTTATGTGGAATTTTGGGCTTAATGATACATGTATAGAATTTTCATAATGTTTATATGCATTCGACGAAATGTAACTACTGAAAAAAGGATTGTTTTAAATGAATACAAGTTGTAAACTAGTTACACACTAGAATTTACATTACAAGAAATATAATTTTCATGTTGCATTAATTTTACTTGAGAGAATGTGAATTTTCGTGTACACATAAATTACGAATATACAACTATTAAATAAATTTATATGCTATTTATCTATCATAATCATTTTTTATAATCCTTTTCATTCATTTATGTTTTCTTTTCACTTTTTTGAGGCCATCCTACAGGAACCCCAATTTGTTTTTAGGGACACTTTGGAGAGCATTTCTCCATTTTTGACATCCCGATCATGAAATCATCCTCTAGTGATATGTTTTTCAAAGTTTTTTATATATTTTTATTAATATTTATTTTCATTGTGGAATATATATATTGTGGTTGTTTGGGGGTTTGATATGGGTCTATTGTGATCTAGGATAATTCTTACAATCATCTACCTTATCCCACTTGTTGGAATTACCCGTTTGATGCACTTTCTTCATATTCAGTTAAATTTGTGTACTCTAAAATGTATCCCTTAGGTATAGATTAGTAATATATAGTATGTGAAATAAGTTTGATCACACTATCATTCCACATATATGAAAAAATAAATTTGTTTATCCCTATTAAATTATAATTATTCATTTCAGTCCATTCATTGGAACTTTTGGGTACATAGGCATGAGAATGAGTCCTATGGCCACCTGGGTGGTGTTCCAAACATGGACCATGATAATAATTAGTCTATTTATTGTTATATACCTATAACAAACTAGATCAATTGATTGACTGCAGGATTAATCCTATGAAATAGAAATACATGTATATTCTGTGATCTTATTTAGTTAAATCAACTTAACTGAATTATGTGAATTTATATGGAATTTACAATATTGATAAATGATAAATGAATTTGATTTGATAAAAATATGATAATAAATAGGAACCCAAATTACTGAAATATATATGTTTAGAAAAAGGATAATTTTATATATTGATTGTTATTTATAATGATTATTTAATTACATTGTATGTTTTTAGAATTTTGTTTTCCTGAATATAATTTTTTTAGGTGACACTGATGTTATTAATTCCTAAGGGATGAATTCCATGTTTCATGTTGAATTTATCGGTATATGTATCATGATTTGTGATTATTCATGAGGTATTGGTGCATTTTTTCACCCTTCTAGAGGGATAGGTGCCTAGGTACATGATACCCAAAAGAAGATAATGTGATTATATCATATTTCTATGGACTAGATTCTTAGTAACAAGATGATTGAGGTTGATATTCTAGATTCATGACTGTAATATTTTAAAGAGTATATGTGAAGAGTCCATTTTTAAATTTTAGGTTTGAGATAATTTAACCATGAAAAATTAATATTAAACTACTTGGGTGATCCATCATAATGTTGGAGGATCATTCCCAAAACAAATATATCTGGTATTGTTTTGAATTATGAATTGTGATTACCATGGGAGCCACCCCGGAACATGAGTTCAATCGGGTTTATTTCACAAACAATATTATTTTAATAAATTAACACCTTGTTGTTTTCATTATTTCATGAAATAATTTACTTATTTTGGATATTTCTTGACCTGATAGTATTGACATACAGATTTTTAATAATGGTTAGTATGGGTCTTCATTTAGTATTTATATATATTTCATGGATGTACGTTTTGATTTGGGAAAGGGTCCTTAATGCTGATTTTTGGCTTGCTGGATGGGTTGAATTGGGTATACATGAATTACATGTGGCTTAATAATGAGTTATTTGGAGTATTTATTTTATTAATCTTATTATATTATATGTTTGAATTGTTTTATGACATTTAGATTCATAATTCTATTTATTTCATTGTTAAATTATTCTGTTGTTATTAGTATTTATTTATTTAGTTCCCTCTAATATTTGGTGCATGGATTATTTATCCATATTGTTTACATTATTTATTATACTCTGCTATTATTTTCCCCCATTACTAAAACTCTTTACTATAGGGTATAGTCTCCCATGTGTATAATATACACCCTCAATGCTTGTCATAAGCAACCTGCGTAAAAAGAGTTACATCATATGGAACATATCCAACATGCTTAATCACTTGAGATATCAACGAGTCAAGGATGATACAATGTAGTGTTGGTATAATATTTCTCTTTTATTTATTTAATATTTTTTTAAGGTATAAAATTGACTAGGTTGTTTTAAGACTTGGTAATGAGCTCTTGTGTGGGTATAAATATCCAATGTAGAGGGAAAATTTAATGTACCCAAAGATGGGGTTATTGTTCAATATGTTCTCTTATTATAGTTTGATGTTATTTCACCTTTTGTTATTAACATGTAGTGTGATGATATTTTTTTATAAATTTACACTCACGGCCTAGTATGGGTTGAGATGAGTGTGTATGTATCATGATATTCACCTAGTGTTATATATTAACAAGAATTGTTCATTATAGTGACATATTTATTGCATGAGGTATAATTTATTTTATGAACTATTAAAAGAGACACCTATAATATTTGATAAATGAAAATAATTATCTATAATTTTATTTCAATTGAATTGTTAATCCATGTTTAGTGAGATAATGAACTTGTGTTTCATTATTATTTTATCCTAATGAGGTTGGACTCTTGTTATAACTTATTGCAGTTGATCTTTTGTATACACTTTTATTTTAGGATTATTTTTGTCTTTTTTGGAAAATAACTCCTTGTCATATTTGAATTGTGTGTTTGGATAGAAAAAACTAACATTCACCTAATATAGTTGATCCAAATAATCCTGTATCTCTTGGAGATATGATGGATGTTCCATTTCACAATATCTTCTTGATTTTTATGAAATGAATGTAATTAGACACTCATTCCCATGCCATATATGTATGATATTAATTTAGAGTTTCATTTATATTTTCCTCCTATTTTAACATGTGAGGGAGGCCCCTAGGTAGATTATTTATGAATCTTATCAGTCACGATGATCAATAATAACACTGAGACACCTACATATAGGAGGGTATAGATTGTTCCCTACATGCTTAACAGACATGCAATGCATTGGTGAGACATTTTGGGGAAATCCAATCAACAATAGGATTTGTCCTAGAAGGACTTGTAAGAAATTATTTTGACCCACTTCTATCCTAATATGATTAGTTATGAGAATTATTCGGAGTTAAAGCACCTATTAAATGAGAGATTTTATATGAAATAATATATTAAATTCATCATCTGAAAAAAATTCCTTTCCACATATTTAACAACCATTGATACTACTAGGTATATCTGTTAATTAGATGTGCTTCATTTTGAGATCAGGACACAACATAATGTCATTTGGCATAGTAGCCTTATGAATGTGACGAATCAATATATCATACTAGAAGTAAATATGAGAGAGTCCCCAATTAGTGGAAAGACAATTTTATTTTGGTTTTTCAGGAACTGTTATTCATGTTACAAAAATAACTACTATGACAGTTATTTCTAAAGAGGTATCAGGAATGGAAGTCAATGTAGTGTATTATTCTTTATGACAGTTGTTTGATAATGTGTTATTAGTTTTGTAGATTGTTCCACAAGCACACATATTATCACCACCCTATAGTGGAGTTTCATTTATAAAAAATGATTGTTCTTATTAAAACATATTATGGTAATTTTCTTTAGAAGTGCATTAAATGGGGTTCTTATACTATAACTAGATTCTATAAGGGGCTCAGATACCCTTAGTAGACATGTTTGTGGAGTTCCAAGAGTCATTCATGCCATGGAAAAATACATGGTACCCTTATAGAGGAGTGGAATTACCACTCATAAGGAACAATATGTGTGATTCATACTAGATCATAAGTGTAACAATTCATGATTTCATTTTATGTTATCTCTTCAATGCAATTCAATAACTTTCGCTACACAGAACAATGACTTCGAGCGCACCATAACTTACCATACTTGACGTTAAAAAAGAGGTTATGAATAGTATTTTCGTAATTTTTTATTTTATAAACTCAATATAATTTTAGTATCAATATTATGTGTTTCATATAAATAATATATGAAGAAATTCACATTTTCAGATAAAGGAATTTTTTTTCAGAAAAGGAAACTTTACCACCTTATAAAGGTGAACCCTTTATTAAATCCAATACTTGACACTTTTATATATTCAATTGGACTAAATAATATTATTCATTAGAATCAGGACATAAAAATTTAGTTTTAATATTTTTCTGTGTTTTTCTGATAACATTCATATTTGGGTGATAGTGAAAAATACTAAATTTAAATTAAAAACCATTTTTTAATCAAAATAATTAATAGTGTTCAATTATAAACATTAATGTTTTTAAGTATAATTAGATTATATTTTTATCATTTAAAACAATGTATGTCATTATAAGTAATTTCAGATTTAAATTTCACATAAACACATGTCAATCTTTTGATAGTTTTTACTTTTTAAAAATCCTTTTTTATTTGGTTTTGAAAATGAGAATGAATTTTTCAATAATAAAGAAAACTTATATATTGTTAATTAGATAAAATAGACTGCATTTTTGAATTTATAATATCAAAATTAGCTGAAGGGAAATTTTTGTATTTTTCTGAAAACATTCAAATTGTTTTGAATAGTGAAAACACTGCGTTATTGATTAAAAATGACTTTTTATTTAAATAAATAGTTATTTTTTTAATCTATTTTAGGTAAAAATAAATACATAATACCTATATATCTTATAAATAATTCATTGAAGCCATTGTATAATAAGTTTAGATATATAAAAACATTATCGAACTTTTTACCGTCTTTTGCCCACCTCATAAGATCATTTGAAAATTTTCATAAAACTTATTTTTAACACTATATTGCATTGAATTTAAAAACTACTTTTGAAATGGTTTATATCAGTAAGTAAAATTGTATTCTATAGGATGAAAGTATTTTTTTGTTGAATAGTAACATTTAACATTTATTTACCAAGGTTAAATGTAAATAAGGTAAATAAATTTAGAAATGATATTATGATTACCCTAACACGTTTCATTATTCTATTGGATAAGTGTAAATCAACCAAAATAAACTTTAGGAATAAAATTTGATCCCCCTTGGTTCACATGGATTTGATTCATACATTTATTATTATTTTATTTAAAGAAGAGTTAAAAGTGTTAAATTCAATGATTAATAGAAAAACCATTTTTTAAATAGGGTTACACATAATATAAATTCAACTATAAATATTAATTATAAAGCTAAGAATATTATATACACAAATTTATTTTATTTATAATTTTTAGAAATTAAAAAATTTAATTTATTTATGACAAAATTATGATAGAGTAATTAACTTATTAATGAATAATTAAAATAATTGATATTATAAATGTCCAAATAAATGTAAATTTAGACTTATGATGAATTAAAATAATTATATAGGTTAATATGACATGTTAGGGTTGGTAAAATAAATTTCATTCTAAGTGATAAGGTTTTTATGGCTTTTAAAAAAATCAAATACTAAATAGTGTCAATGTTGACACAATTGAGGTTTTAAAATAAATAATATATTATTAATTGATATAATATTCCTAAAAATATATGGATCAGCCAAAAAACACAGATAATTTTATATATATTAATAAGGAACAACATGTGGTTCTCTTGGCATGTTATAGTATGTTTAGTAACCATGTAATATAAAAATACAAAGACACATGGTAAATTTCAAACTATTTAACTAAGAGTTAAATCATAAATATAAGGTTAATATAATGACCTAAACCTATTTAAAACCAAACGTATGATAGCTATGCGACCCATCCTCACCATATAATTGGAATAATTCATTTTTAAGCCATTATATACCTAAAATTATTTTATTAAAAAATAATATTTCAAACTTTTCCTAATGTGACCCTCGCCTCTCTTATAAATAGGCACTTCCCCTTCTCTTAATTTCACACCTCCAAAGCCTTTTGGATCTACCAACCCCTGCCGGTATATCCTCCAAAAATTCCTCCCTTCATCTTTTAGGCCTTACTTTGATCTGAAATCCATCCAAAGAAGTCTTTCTATCAAATCAAAAGTAAGTACCCGAAGAAGTGGTAAATACCTCATCACCACATTCAAGTCATTTTCATCTTATAATTCTACATTCTTTGTTGTTTCCATACCAAAATAATAAATACAGTACCTTCTACATACTATTAAATAATTATGAAAATGGTACATCCATATTATTTATTCTATCTATCCTATAAATGACAAAGTCACCATACGTGCGTACGTACGGATTACCGTCTCCACGTTATGGTGTAATTTGTTATTCAAAATATTAATTATTTGGATGGGTATAATAATGAGTTTCACTGATGTAAGTAATAAATATAAAATTTTTATGATCCTTTATATATGATATACCATCCAATTACATATTATTTCACCATCAATAAAATGATTTTGTTTCTCGGGTGTACGTTAGTATTACTGCCACCACGACGCGATGAGATTCATTTCCATGTTTACCATTCAACAATTATTATAAAAATATATTTTATTAATATGTATATAATATATGACATAGTAATGATACTGGATATATATATATATATAAATTTACTTACATATAAATTATTCACTTACCTCCATTCAACATGATATGGAAACGGAAACAACGTTTATGCGTACGTACGACCTACTGTCTCCATAAATAGTGCCACCCATTTCATATATCTATCTATTATAACTATTTTTATTCAAAATATACTGGATATATAAATCAATGTTTATATTTTTTAATTATTTAAATCATGAACTAAATGATATGATCATTAATAACAAGTTAAAACATGTATGATAACGAAATAAATTATTACCCAAAATGTTTATTTAACATGGAAAAAATTATTAAATGAGTATTATAAAGTCATAAATGATTCATGTATGATATCATAAATATGATTATGATTCTGGTATTATTTAAACACTTACAATGTTTATTATACAAGAGGTTAAATGTACCCTCTACCAAAGGAAAGTTCAAGGTTAGGGTTAATTTCACAATCTATTTATTATCCAAGGTTGTTTTTACATAAGTATCTAATTGGACATATTTATTATCCATGTCCATGTTTCATAAAAGATATTACAAAGGGATATGATTAATGGTACTTTTTACAAAAACACCATTTTAAATGTATTAATGATTTATTCTTCAAAACATTTCTCAATAATGTCCATGTTTTCAAAATGGTTTTAAGGATTTATTTATAATGATGTGAATGTTTTAAAATTATAATTCCTTTCGAATATTTCAATGTTTTATGGGACACTTTGATTCAAAACCTTATTTTTAATGACATCTTTTATATGACTTTTAAATGATTTCCTGAAAAATGATATTTCTCTTAATGGTTTTTACTGATCATTTTAATCTATGTCAACATCTTTTACGAGATATTATTCTTGATTGAGGTTGATTTATATTGATAAAAGTCATCCATATTTTGTTGAAGGTTTTTTGAAATGGTTGATCGTTGATGTTTTATTTTTATACCATTCATGATTTATGGATAAAGGATTGACATTCTGTATGCTAGTTTTAATATGAATTTGTATGTTTTGATTCAAACTGTTCATATAATAAATGCATTAGACTTTGTTAGTGATGGGTGGAGCCTGCTATTGTTTCTTGATGCATCGGTAGGTCTAATGAGACAATCTAGTGTCATGTTACAAGTCATGGGAAAAAAATTATTTGTAGTCCTGGCACAAGGCCTTGACATTGTGGTAATGATGTCCGAGATTAGGAATTACCTCATTATATAATTATTTATTAAATGTGATTATTCGACTAGTACAATATCCATGTTCATGTAAATATGGTGATGTTTGATTTTTGCTGCCACATTATTTTCATGATTTTGGTAAAAAATTCTATTGTTTTTATTTCACATCTTTATTTAAATGTTTATAGATTCTGCAAAATAATTTACCCATATTGATCATATGATCTCAACTCTTTCAATGTTTTATTTTTCCCATGATGTGATGAAGTATTTTATGGATGATTTGTTGGGATAGGAAATTGATATAATTGTGTTCAAAAGAGGTCAAAATGTTGTTGATTTATTTATTTCAGGATTTAATAAAAAACATATGAATGTGTCTAGTACTCCCAAGGATGAAAAACTGATCATTCATTCAGTACATGATTCCTTGTATCATGCTAATGTTATGTAATAATGCACCGTGTCTAGGATTCTGGGGTCGGTGTGTTACATTTGGTATTATAGGATGTTTAGTATAAACCATTGGAACAATATTTTGATAAACCCTGATTAGAGCACATTACCATAAGATAGACTTTGACAATAAGTATAGAAGAACTTCCTAGAATTTTTCTCATGTAGAGATTTTGTGAATTTTCAATGAAATATATCTATTTATGGATATGAGAAGGTAGAGGTGGCTCTAGAATTGATTAACCTAGGAGTGAAAACCCCGACAAGGAGTCTCAGTCTTGACATGAGGAATTGTAGTGCATGAAAATGCGACTTGCTGCACTATTGGTTACAAAACTGTTGGGGGATATGTATAGGATAATTCACATTTTCAATTAAATCCATTATGAAGGATTTATGAGTAAATACTTCCTCCAAGAAAACATTTTATGATTATAGATTATCTTTGAATAATAATTTCTATTTACATTAGTTATTATACATGTATGGAATTGTGAATTGTGATTCATAAAATAACATAGTGTGTGCAATTATTTAGAACTGGCACCTAGTAGAAGGAATAGGAATTCCCACAATACGTATGGTCGAATGATAAAGTAGGACCATATCTATCAACGTATTATGCCAACATTTAAAAGGGAAATAGTCTCCCGTGTATTCTCATCATATAAAGAAGTAGTATCATGTGTTAATAAGATAAATAAAGAAATCTCTAAATCTTATGAATTTACAGGGATGCAAGAGACGAAAAGGATAGAAGAGTGATGTATTGAATAAGGGGATGAGGGGAAAGAATGATTTTTTTCTCATATGTGATAACTGTGGAAAGAATCACCATGATAAATGGAATAAGGGAATTAGAGTTTGTTATATGTGTAGTGAAAAAAGAAAACTAAGTACATGATTGAATGAGTATGAAAAGTGTTTCAAATGTACAATGCTTCATATACAAGGAGTTGGGACACTATGAAAATCAATATCCAAATCATCAGAGTATACCCCAAATTCTGCGATTGAATATTTATGATGTTATGATACTACTGAAGATGAAGAGGAATGATAAGAGTTATTATGTTTTTATTCAACTATTGTGTAATTTGAGTGTTGTATTAATTTTTTACATGTTATTATAATTATAAAGTATATAAGGATAGTACTATATTACTATTTCATTAAGGACGTTAGAATGTGGGGAACCACGAAAAGTGACGGAATAACAAGTTAACTTTTTTTGGAAAATATATGGTTAAGAGAATGTTAAACCATAATATGGTTCTTATAATGAGGCAGTGATTTTGGAATAATATATGATTGATTTTGATAAATTATATTGGATATTTATGACTACATTGAAAGTGATTAATTATTTGTATATTCCATCATTGTTGTAGTTTACAACATTATTGGATAGAAGAAGCATATCCAAGCATTCTATATGGAATAAGGGAGTATGAACGTAATCAATAAGGATTTATGGTAATTCAGGGTGTTACAATGTTTTAAAAGAATAGATGATTAAGGTATTCAAATGTTATTACATGGAAAAAAGTATCGTCATTTTGATTGCCATCTTTATAAATTTTCGACATTGAGTGTGGAAGATGTCTTTCAAATAATTATAATGGTTGGAATCAATTAAGTTGTACATTGGTTACTATTGTTATGTTTAAATCATTTCTTGAGATGAATTCATTGGATTTCCATAAAAAGGATAACTCAGAGGTCAGGAAACAACCTGTCATGTCTAGAAAGGTTATGAGACATAAACCTACAACCGAAGGGCGACAAAAGTGCATCACCTACCAAGGGCCTATATGATGTGCTGGTTTATAAAATGTAGTTTTTTATAAATATTCTAAAAAATAAATTATAACCTAATTATTTTTGTAACCCTATATGATTAAGATAAATATAATATTTTTGAATTCTATTATGTTGGAGTGAAATATGATTTTTTTTAAAGGCTAAATTCTACTTGTAAAGTATATTTTTCCACTTATTCAATGAATAAATTAATTCTTAAACTTTTTAGAAGAGAACTTAAAACCAAAAATGTGTTATCCTAATACTTTATGTTTTGTTGAACCGGTAATATTTTAAATCATCATCGATTGACAGCTTTGTGGATCTCAATTGTACACTTGTTTGTTATTGATGACAATAATCACTCCCTATAAATATTTATGTTTTCCTCCAATTATGTGTCTCAAATTAACCCCAATGTACTGTTAGTTGATATCATAATTTGGTTGTGTATTTTTCATTTCCCTTCCCCTCTTATTATAAATAAATTTTAATAAACAAATTTATGATGTAGGATTTCTAAAAAAATTATTTTTCAATTTTTAACCTTTTATTTTTTGAAAAAATTAAAATTATGAGGAATAAATTTATTGATGTAGGGGAGAATGTAACTCCCCATGTTCTTGTAGTGAATTATCTCTTAAATGCAATTCAATTACTTGCGCTACATGAATCAACGAGTTCGAGTGCACCACAGATTAAAAAAATAACCGTTCAAAAAGACGTTATGAAGAGTATTAATTGAATTTGGAATTTCATATACTCCATATAATTTTAGTAACAAAAATATGTGTTTCTTAGACATAATATTAGAACAAATTCAATTTTTTCAGAAACAGGAAGTATTTTTCAGAAAATGATATTTGACCGCCTTTTAATGGGGAACCCTTTTTTAAATACAATTTTTGACACTTTTATATATTTAATATGACAAAATAATCATATTATTTATAATCGAGACACAAAAATTTAGTTTTGAAAATGTTTTGGAGTTTTTCTGAAAACATTCAAATTTGTATGAACAGTGAAAAATACTAATTTTTTTTTGAAAACAACTTTTTAAATCAAAATATTTTATAGTGTTAAATTTTAAATTTTTATGGTTTTAATGTATATTTAAATTGTATTTTAAACATTTAATACAATGTAGGTCATTATAAGTTATTTCTCATTTAAATTAGAAAAAAACACATGTCAATATTTTAATAGTTTATAATTGTTTAAAACATGCTTTTTGGTTTTGACAACGGGAATTAATTTTAAATTAATAAATGAAACTATTATATTTAAAATTTGGTAAGTTAACCTTTATTTTTGAATTCATAATATCCAAATTATCTTCGGCTAATTTTTTTGTATTTTTCAGAAAACATTAAATTTTTAATGAATAGTGAAAAAGACTTCATTATATTTTATAACCTAATTTTTATTTAAATAATTAGTTATTTTATTTTAATCTATTTTAGGTCAGAATATATATATAATAACTATATATTTTCAACATCATTCATTGGATTAATTTTATAAAAAGTTTAAATTTATAAAAAATTTATTAAACTTTTTATCTTCTTTTAACCACCTCCTAGGAGCATTTGCATATTTTCATAAAACAAAATATTTTCGAATATGTGAGCTTAATTTCCAAAATCAGATGAAAATTGTTGATACAAGTAAGTAGAATGTTGTTCGATAAGATGAAAATAATTTTTTGTGAACAATTAATTATTAACTTTTATTGAACATGGATAAAAGTAAATCATGTAAATAAAGGTAAAAATGATATTATTATTACCCTAACACATGTATTATATCTATTGGATAAATGTAATTTGACCAAAAACAACCTCAGGAAATAATATGGTCTTATTTTGACCACTTGGATTATATTAGGACTCTTATTATTATTTAATTTAAAGAAGAGTTAAAAGAGTTAAATTCAATGTTAAATAACTAAATCTTGTTTAATATAGGGATACACCCAATATAAATTTGACTATAATTATTCATTAAAAATATAAAAATATTTCTGACATAAAGGTGTTTTATTTATAATTTTTAGAAATTAAAAAATATAATTTATTTATGACACAATGATGATGCAATAATTATCTTATTAATGAAAAATTAAAATAATTGATATTATAAATGTCCAAAAAAATGTAAATTTAGACTTCTTGATGAAATAAACTAATATTTTCTGATAATAAGACATGATAGGGTTGTTTAAATATATTTTATTCGATGTGATAAATTTTTTATGTCATTTAAAAAAATCAAATACTAAATAGTGTCAAAATTGAGATAATTGAGTTTTTAAAACAAATAATATATTATTAATTGATATAATTTTAATAAAAATATAACGTTCATCCAAAGGACATAGATAAGGTTTTATATATAAATAATGTACCACATGGGGCTCTCTTGGTCAGTTATATTATTTTTATTAACCATATAATATAAAAATACATAGAGACATGGTAAATGTCAAACTATTTAACTAAGAGTAAAATCTAAAAGATAAGGTTAATATGATGAAATAAACCTATCTATACCCTATTGGTTTATAGTTTTCAGAACCATCCCCACCATATCCTCGAAATAATTCATTTTTGAGCCATTATAAACTATAAATGATTTTATCATAAAATAATATTTCATGATTTATCTAATGTTTCCCTCACCTCTCTTTTAAAAGGGAACTTCCCCTTCTCTTAATTTCACAACTCCAACGCCATTTCCATTAGCCATCCCCTTTTCAAATATCCTCCAAAAATTCATCAAATAATTCAATATTCCTTCCTATGTTCATAAATCCATCCTAAGGATCCCTTTTGATAAAATCAAAATGAAGAACCCGAAAAAGAGGTAAATATTTCATCTCCTCTTTCAAATCAATTTATTCTTCCACTTCCTTTTTCTTTGTTGTTTCCATACCAAAATAACAAATAAAGTACATTATACATACTTTTATGTTATAAAAAACATGGTACAATCATATTACTTATTCTATCAATCCTATAAATGAGAAAGTCATTATGCATGCGTACATACGGCTTACCGTCTCCACGTTGCGGTGTAGTTTGTTATTCAAACAATTAATTATGTGGATGGGTATAATAATGAGAATTAATGAGATTAATAATAAATATAACATGTTTATTATTTTTTATATGATATACCATCCAATTACATATGATATCACCATCAATATAATGATGTTGCCGATCGTGCGTACGTTCGGATTACCGTCTCCAGGATGCGAGGAGATTCATTTCCACGTTCACCATTCAATAATGACTATAAAAAAATAAATTATTATTATGTATGTAATATATGACATAATAATGATACCAGATATTTATATATATAAATATATATTTATTTACTTACATATATCTTATTCAATTACTTCTGTTCAATACGATATGAAAACAGAAACATCGTTTATGTGTACGTACGACATACCATCTCCATAAAATGGAGCACTTCATTTAATATATCTATCTATTATAACTATTTATATTCTAAACATATTGGATATATAAATATTTTTTATATTCATGAATCATTTCAATAATTATCTAAATGATATGACCATGAATAACAAGTTAAAACACTTACCATAAAGAAAGCTATTATTACCAAAAAAATTAAATTTAACATGTAAATCATTATCAAATGTGTCGTATAAAGTCCTAAATTAATCATGTATGATATAATAAATATTAATATGGTTTTGTTATAATTTAATAACATACTATTGTCATTATACAGAATGTTAAGCGTACCCTCGACCGATGGAAAGTGCAATGTAATGGTTAATTTTACAATCTCATTAGAATTCGAGGATGTTTTAACGTGTGTATATACTGAGACATATATATAATCCATGTCCATGATTCATAAATGGATTTTATAAGGGATTATTATTATGGTACTTTTTACTAAAACATCATTTTAAATGTTTTAATGATTTATTCTTCAAATACATTCTCATTAATGTCCATGTTTTAAAAATGGTTTGAAGGATTTATTTATATGGACATCAATGTTTTAAAATGTTAATTCCATTATAATTTATAAAAGTGGTATGTGACACTTTGATTTAATACTAACTATTAAATGACTTCCTTTATATGACTTTTAAATGATTTAATGAAAAGGGATATTTCTCTCAAATGTTTTTACTGATCATTTTCAACTATGTGACATCCTTTACGGGATATTATTCTTGACCGAGGTTGATTTATTATTATAAAATTATTCCATATTGTATTGAAGGTTTTTGTGATATGTTTGACTGTGGATGTGTTATTTTTATACCAATCATGGTTTATAGATAAAGTATTGACATTTCGAATTATAGTTTTAATACAAATTTTTATGTATTGTTTCAACCGTTCAATATATGGAATGAATTGGACTTAGTAAGTGACATGAGGATCCATCTAAAACTCCTCAATTCATATGCAGTTCTAATGAGAAAAACATGTATATCAGAATAAGCCCATGCCAAAAAAATAATTTGTAATCCTTAAAAAAGGCCTTGACTATGTTGTAATTATGTTTGGCGTTAGGTTTTCCTTCATTATATAATTAGTTATTAAATGTGGATATTATACTAGTTGAATATCGATGTTCATTTTTATATTGTTATGATTGATTTATTCCCGCCATATTATGTTCATGAATATATTTAAAAAGTATGTTGTTTTTATTTCACATTATGACTTAAAAATTTAATAGCTTCTGCTATATTATATACATTTACTGAGCGTCTGAAATCACCCATTTCAATGTTTTATTTTTCCCAGGATGTGAAGAAGTATTCATTGGTTGACCTGCAGGGATATGATAAGGATATACCTATGTTCAATAGTGGACAAAATGTTGTTGATGTTTTTATTTAATGATGTAATGTAAAACATGTGAATGTATCATGTACTTCCAAGGATACTAAACTGATCAATCATTCGGAACATTATTCCTTGTATCATTCCAATGTTATGTAATAACGCACTGACTCTGTGATTCTGGGGTCGGGGCATTACACTAGGTTAGACAGGATATCTAGTTTTACACTATATTGTATTTTCTCAATGATTTAGATATAAGACTTTCCAATGGTAGAAGTAATATTATTGTATCATATACCTTATCATGTTTCATTTATATAATAGAATAACATTACTTTATGTAAATTCATCTTTAAAATGTATTTTTTTGGATATAGAGAGAATATATGGGTTCATGATCATTGAAACATAATTTAGATTGTAAATAGAGAGTATCAATCACTGAAAATTATGTTCTCCGGATATTCTGGATGTCATTTACTTTGGAGGTTTTTGTGTTATAAATGAAAGGACATTATATGAATACTTGTATATATTTTCATGTTTTATACTAGGAACATGTCAAATATTATTGGAGGAATCTTAGATTTCTATATCCATAATGTGGTATCTATACTCCCGAGGTTGAGTTGTATATTCATACTTTTCCGGAAAGACCAATAATGTACTGATTCGATTATCATAAGGATCAAATAATAGGACATATTAAAGATTATTGATGAATACAATGTGAATCTTTTTATATAGTGGTATTCCATTTTTTAAGATGTATTTATATAAGTTTTTTCCCAATTACCAAATGTGAGGGAGTCTGTGTTCATGATATTGTTTGTTCAACTAGTTAATATAGTTTCTATCCAACCTTATAAGATTCAACTAGCATAGAATCATGAGTAGACTGTCCTATTATATGAACTAGAGGAGAAGGATTTCATATGGACTAATACATTTCTGTGGATTTCACATTTTTATTTCATAAAAGAAGGCTGATTTTACATTGTGATTATGTGTGGATTAGTCTAGACTAAACTAGATGACGATAAAGAAATAATATTCCATTATATGTGTTGACAATATATTTTATCAGCTAAGAGATTCCATGAATTTCCCCATTATTGACATTAGGTCAGGTTACCACCACTGTTGTTTAAAACTATAATTTATACCCCAAACAACATGTTTGTGAAGGTATTTCATATATCAGTTTATAGTGATGCCATTCCATTTTATGAACACACTGGCGATATTCACATCCTTGAAGAATAATACCATTCAACCATTCCTAGATTAGTTTGTCGTATTGTTTTCGATGAAATAATTTTTTTTTCTAGTTTGTAGACGATCATTCCCAATATCTTGACATATCCATGAGTATAGTTAGATGTCATTGGATTGAAACCATGTAATACAAATATAGTTTTTGTATTGATATAATTCACATGTTAGCGCATGTTATTTCAAAGTGTGTAGTATTAGTTGTCCATGAAAAGGATTCATCCATGGAATCCTTTGAGTGACCTATGATTGAATTCAAGATTTAGAGTTTTCATAGACTAATAAATTATTTTTGGAACATTGTCAAGGACATCTCCATTATGAAAGCACTAAATTATATGCACACCATGAAGTGAGTGATGTTTGTTTCCTTATATTCTAATGAGTGAGGTTTTCAAGGGAACATGGGCCTCATCCCTGTTGGTGATGTCTTCTTAAGTGTATGCAGGTGACCGTGATCAAAATCAGGAAAAGGAATATTAATGGGTACTGTAGCATTACGGTAACCGGTACTATTTGGCACATCAGTATCCGGGACTATTCCACTATTTCGTACATCAAGCCACCAATTTGGTACCGAGTCCTTTAATGCCTTCATGCCAACCAGGCCTTCGTGCCACCTCAAGGCATTCGGGCCACCTTAAGTGACGATGCAAACCAGACACCCAAAAAGGAACAAACTCCAGAGTGAATAATATCAAAGATATTTCACCATAGAAAAAGCTAAATAGATTTCACGAATGAGATGGTATGGCACCAGCAATTGGGAAAAACCTGTGCATGCTCAGGAAATCCTATCCAAATAGTCATGTGATGGTGGAGAGTTGATTTCCCAATGAAGATGCTACGGAGGGGCAGTTCCGAGTAGTTATTCTGGGTTATAGGTAATTTTTGAAGCTTAAAGACAATTAATTTCTCTACGGCCTATGAACCTTGTAATAATTACACTTATGGGGATTTTATGGGTTCACCTCATCTCATGGAAGGTGGATTATCAAAAATCAATAAAAAATAATGGCTTTCAGGACCTTGGTGGAGGAGATATCTTTTCTTGGGATGAATAACAGACTGGCCTCAACACTGACCCTTAACTTACGTTATCATGGTAAGATGTAAACACTGTACTTTGATTGTTCCAGATTCAGAATCATGAATTTTTTTATGTAGGTGGTCTGTGAGGACACTTTTGAATCAAAAAAGCTGATACCACATGAGAGGAATTATCCTACCCTTGATCTGTATATTCCAGCATTTGTACACACCTGAGAAAATGGAGACACATTATTTTGTGCGAGATGATTTTTGTTTACATGGACAACAGTAGATACAATTAAATATTTTATTATTGAGACCTAAACCATTAGTATAGGTGGTGGTCTGAGTATCTGATGTATTTAGACCTTGAGTTAGCACATAGAATGGGATATGGAAACTCATTTCTAACACACTGATTCAAAATAATCATAAAATGGTAGAATGAAAATCTTATACCGACTATTAGCTTATAAAAATATTTGTAGATGTGAATCTTGTTTCCATGAGTCCTGTGTATGGGTATATCTGACTTCGATATCTATTATAACAGTGGTTTAGGATTGGACCATGAATGATTAGTTATCTGGTTTGGTGGGAATAGATCAGGGATTAATTATATGTGATGGGGTTCCCCCAGTATTGTAGTCTCTTAAAAGTGATAGTTATCATACTTTTTGGGCATGTGGAAGTGTTCTGAAGGGTTTTCATAAGGAGAAGAAGTGGTATTTTAATTTAATCAATGGGATGTACATCCAGGTTTAACAATGATGCTTAGAAGAACCTGTAGATGAGAAAGTACATAGTTTGGTGTTTTCAATATTCCATATTTATCCTTGTACGTCTCAATTTCATTCTTTAATTGAACCTATTATGTTTTGGATTTTATTTTAATATAAACTATGGTGTTCAAGTATTTCATTGAGATATATAATTTTTTCTAGGTAAAATACCAAAATTTTGGACATGTATGTTTGATAGATTAAATGTTGTCTAGGAATAATAGTGTAAAATTGTATTATCAATGTTATCCAAGTGTTTAGAAATATTTTATGTTGGATTAAGTTCATCAGTATATTTTTGGGATTAAATATTCTAATAGAACAACTACACACCTTGTATATGTATTACATAACATGAAAATTTTTTCCTAGAAGTTTATTAAATTGAATTCAGGTCTTGAAATGGTTGATGAAGTGAACTGGTCACATTCTATATATATATATACTACATGATGTGTAATGATTGGGATTGGTTAATTTCAACAAAGGTGACACATATTTCAGACAACTCATATATATAGAATATCACACTATGTAATTCATGTATACATGATTTATGAATTAGTAAAAATGATTATAATAATTTTAATGAACTCATATTATCATTCATCTTTCACACAACCCTCCTATCTCAAACCCGAATTGATTTTATTGAAATTTTGGATTACCTTCCTCAATTTCGAATATCCTGATCCTGCAGTCAATCTATGGTGAGTAGTTTATCTTAGGTTTTCCTCTCTTTTACAATTCACTCCACTCATGCAGTGTAATATTTTTACTTAATTTTTATAGGGTTATAAATTTTTTCTTTTTTGATCTAGTTTTCATCAAACAATCTTCTCCCACTTCATTCTTTTTGGTGATACCCTTAAGAAATTTTTCTTATCTCGCATTAAACATTAGTGGTCTAAATATTTTCCCATAGGTCTAATTATCTTATCCCTACTATTTTCAATATATGTGATCATGTAAAAACACAACATGTGTAACCAAATAAATTGGATATTACATATTAAAGTAAATATTTAATATTTGACTATCAATTTTACCCCATTGGGTCCATAGGCCAGGAGACTAAGATTTGCAGCTCCCTGATTGGTGAGCCATCCTTTGACTTTGTTAACACAAAGTCAATTTGACCTTAGCACCCTATATTAAGTTGACAAATTGATTGATTGATGGTATATTCTTATGAATTATTATAACTTGTGTATTGGTTATAGTATAATAAACATATCTAAATTGTGTTATCTAATATGTAAATAACCTTAAAAATAAATGATAAATTAAATTTCTTTGTTAAAATTTTGATAATAATTGGATACATGAACTAAATATATATACTTGGATGAAAAGAATATATTTTTAAAAATTTGATCAGTTTTCCTATTAATTATATATCATGATTTTGTATTTAAGGACATTCGATTACTTCTATATATATTTTGTTTTTGTGGTCCAAATGAGTCAAATGCATGAGTGAATGATGTTTTGTGGAATATTGAGTTTTTTTGGAATAGAATTAAAAATTATGATGATTATTAAGGGAATTGTGCATGTTTTTGTACCAAATAATGTTTAGGAACGTAGTCATATGATGCCTAATGGAAAAGTATAAAATTTTATCAGATGTCTGGGGACTAAATTCACTCTCAGTATATGAAGAGGGTGAGATTTTGGATGTCCAAGGGTGATAATATTAGATAGCATATGGGAAGTGAATATTTTTTAATTTTATGTTTGTATGAATCATCATTGGTGTGATAATGTTCCACAAATTGGGTGATTCATCATCGTGTTGGAGGATCCTTCCATGGACAGAAATATTTGGTAGGGCCCCAAAGCATGTTTTGTGCTTTCATAGGTGTCACCATGGATCATGATGATCAACATAATTATATCATGTAAAGTATTAATTATTTAAATTAATACACCTTATTATCATTATTACATCAAAAATGTTTCATATAATAGATATATTTAGGGATGATGGATTCGACCTACTGAGTTTTACTCACACCCTTGATGGTCCATTATTGGGTACCCATAAATAATTCACGGTTTTGGGTTTGGATAACTGTAGGGGACCCAATTGTTGATTTTTATATTGATGGATGGGCTGGATCATGGACGTGGGGCCAAAATGGGGTTCACGAATAGGGTCTTTGGAGTATTTATTTGAGTCTTCATAGGCTATTTTTTTATGTCTTTTTCATTCCATTGTTTCATTCATATTTTCATTGTATTATTACATTTTTTATTTAAATTTGATTCACATCAGTTTTTCATTTCTCATCCTTGGTGGTGGGATCATTTATCCATATTTCATCCAGTATTTATTATACACTAATATTATTTTATGATTTCATTATAAACTTTTATGAGAGGCTATATTCTCCTCACAATATAACATTTACTCTCACTACTAGCTAAATGTTTCTAGAATTTGGGACGTCACACATGATGTCATGGAGAGAATTATATTGATCCATTGAGGGAGAATTGGGTTGGGGATAATAGATTTATCCTTGGGAGGGGATAATAGTTTAGGAAGTTTACCTTGTTTAACCACTGTAAATCTATGTAGAACCTCAAAATGCAATCTTTTGTTTGGTAAAAAAACATCTATGAACCCCATAGAGACATAATTGGGTGAATCTAACACCGATGAATCAAATTATCACCAGGGAACATCTACTCATGTAGTATTGATTGTCTCATCAAATAAGGGGTCATCAAAATTAAATTGTAATAGGGATAAAACTGGATCGAAAACTAAATGTCACATTGAGTGTGTAAGGACAAAACTATTAGATTACAACATTGTGGTACTCCTTCACAACCCTAAAAAACACTACTATTTTCACCTATTTAAACACTAATAAAAATATAATAACTATGATAAAAATGAACTGGAATAGTCTTGTCACATTAAATGATATCTCTAACAATATAAAACCAAATATATTCTCTTCTCATCATAGAACTCAACACTCCCCTATAAAAAATATATTAGTACACATAGAGAATACAACTAGACAATTAAAAAAATGACTCCATATGACTGAATCAATAGAAGAATGAAATTCAAATATTAAAAATGATTCCCATGTAATAGTTTTTACTCGTAGTAATATTCAAAATAAAATTTACGGGGCTCTTACACGCATGGATAACATCATAGACTACATAATTTCCTCCACTTATAGACCCAAGGAATAGACAAGGGAAGGGGAAATGAAGCAGTGTGATAGTAAAAAATCATACATAACTTAATTCATAGTAGTAGATATTCATAGGGTAGTTTATACGATCTTTTACCTTAATTCACATCAATATCTTTATCATAAAGATCCTGACTCATAGACTCACCACTGATGTCCAGTATAATTTTGATGTTCTGAAAAAGGAAACTCAGGATAAAAAATATTCTTGAAGAAATCTACCAGATTTATCTTTAATAAGTGGAAAACCCCTCCACTACATATAATATTGAATCTACCGCAATGTATAATAAATGATCTGACCACAAATAGAAACTCATTCTTAAGAATGGTTAAGCAGTAGAATTGATGGTCACTAAGCTTAAATAAAAAAAATCACCAGCCAAGATCCCCTAGAAGATTCACATAGATAACTCGAACAAGATGAATAGGGAACCATAGTTTTTTTACTCCTAGTAGATTTAAATCATGATCACATAGATGCGTGATATTCTCTATCTGAAGCTCAATTACATTAAAAAATCATATTTCTTTTCTGTCATGGTTGTACACTAACAAAATGTATCCTCTCTATAACACCCTCATTCTTATAGAACTCCAAATACATATACAATGCTTATGGTGTGATAATATATTTAATTTTTAGACAATATACTACATAAATACATATATATTTAGACTCTAAATGTGAAAATAGACCAGGAAAAAAGGAATAAAAATCCGTAAACATCATTATGTGTTTCCACACACTCAAGAAATAGTATTGATGGGATAGTAACGTATAAATATTCATATCTATCATCATTGATGATATAAAATCCAAAAAATCTATTTTCAATTTATCGACAATGAAACATGTACCTACATCCACTACCATAGTTAATAAGTCCACCATGACTTGAAAACCACTCTCATATGAATTACATATTCTATAAGAAAAAATTCAACACGGGATAAAATCATAATAAATTCAATATATACCTCCTCTACAAATATTTTCATATGCATAATATATACACTCACCTCATTCATTCCATGGATATTCTACTAAAAACATGTCGGGTCCTCTTCCCATACTCATCCATCTCTACCACATTTTATCTCGAACAATATACCAGTTTTATATTATAATTTTTTCAAGGAGAAAGTGCCTAAATTCGATTCAAAATAAATATCTCAGAAAAATAGGAAACTTTAAATTTGTTGTAGATTTAAATAATATTTCTTCATTTAATTAAAAAAATTTCTTAATTTTCAATGATTCCCAAATTTTAAAAATGTATGTAACCATTATTCATGTATCTCCATGAGGACTCTACAAATAAAATAATTCATAATTTATTTAAATATTTAGAAAACATATAGTCTGCATGATGGATCATAGGTGTCACTAAAATCCCATATCATATAAAATATAATTTTTTAGGTTAGATGGTAGGTTTGTTGAAACTTCCACCCAATGAAACCTATGAATTCCTCACTATTGCATAACAATAGTCTATATACATTAATTCAAAAACATAATTTGATAAAAATATATCAGGACCCATTCTTCCAATAACACTCCTCTTAGGTAGGTAGTCATGAAATGTTGATAATGATCCTTGAAACCCACCTCACATAAGCCACAATGTGGAGACATATAATGAGGTTTTGAAATCATACATATTGGATGTTTTACCAAAAAAATAAAATAATGTATTGAGAGATAATGTAACCATACAAAAATAAAATCCATGTTATAATTATAAAAAATTCACAAATATCCCATCAATCATGAGAATGTTTTAAAAAAAATGAAAATAAACAAAATAGAACTACTAACTGATCCTATGATAGTGATTCAATAGCAAATTAATCTTCAACTAATTACAACATAGTCAATCTAAAAATACATCCTAGATACATGAATTTTTAAAGAGTGAATAATAGGTATATCTAGTATGATCATACATAGGTCATATAAAAATAAATATACAAGAATCCTCCCAATGCATCAGTTAATAAATAGTATATTAAAATTCAACAACAATTTCAATTAATCAAATAACGATTTAAAATATAATCTAATCTCATGATTTATCTGTTACATAAAACAAATAGTTTCACAACACAAAAACTATGAGGTTAAGTGTCCTTTAGATTAGTTACTAAAGCATCTTAATCTACAATCACTACTATGTAACTGTACTCCTCTAGACACTCATCAATACATATCATATAGTATAGTCATCATTATATTATAGGTAATGGAAACCTAATAATGGTTTGAGTTGTTACACACAGTAATGGGAAACAATTAAACACTTCATCATGGTACATTTCATAAGGAAATGAGAAAATTTTGTAAGGTAAATTATTTTCTATTTAAAATAACATAGAAAAATACTATTTTTTCATTAAACATGATTGAAGGAAACATAATCCCAATTCAACGAACCTATATCACTGAAAAATTGAACGGATTATTGATACAATAATCACGATTCATGTAGAATAATCATAGTCATATTGAAATATTCTATGTCATATATAAAAATAATCATAAAAACCATACAATAAATGAGAAAATGTAACATTTAAAATATAGAAAATTCACACATTCCATGTTATTAATAAAAAATTTCAAATGTATCATGTTGTGAACTGCGAAAATACCCACTCTTCATATTGTTAATAAAAAAAATTCCCATGATTGATATTGTGAACAAATTACCATGAATCAGGTTGTTAACAAAAAATTCTCACGCTTCATGTTGAGGGCTAACGAAATGGCCATGCCAAATATTGTGAAATAATAATTTTCTCACACTATATGTTGTGAACAAATAGAATTCCATTGATTCAGGTTTAAAAAAATTTCAAATGCTAATGCTTCATTTTGTGAACATACATAATACCCATGACTAAAATTCTTTTGTAAAGACATATAAATCACTATCAAATGAATTAGAGGGATAGATAAGACCCCACACATCACCATTCACAAAAATGTGTTCCATTTTAAAAATAATCATAAACATATAATAATGAACCCATGAAAAAATCATTGGTTTCTTATACAATTAAAAAATTACACATTACCCGAACATAATAAATTATCGAATATAAAACTATAATATTATAATATAACTTATATTATAATAACATATAATGTCTTATCAAAATAGTACATCATGAGAGACAACAATTTCAGGGTAAATATAAATGAATGTAAATTAGTTTTAACATCCTTTTGAATCATCAATTTCTAAATTAAATTCCAAAAACCTTTTTTTTAAGGGAAAGAGTGACCTATAGAAAAAAAAATATTACAATAAAATATCCATAAAAATAAGATGTGTTTCTTAAATGTAATTTACAATTAATTGAAAAATTACTAAATTTAAATTTATCATTCATAATGGGGAGTTAAAAAATATATATATATATTTAAATAATTTTTTTAGAAAACATATAAAATTTATATTTAAAAAATTATTTAATAGTTGAGGTTTTAAAAATAATTTCCTCATTTCAAAAAATATATGTTAAAATACATTTAAATATATAACATTTAAAAATCATTATAAATAATAGAATATCTATAAATGCATATTATTTTTCAAAATGTATGTAAAAATAAATAGAAAATTTTTACATAATAAAATATTCAAAAATAATGGAAAATATAAATATTATATAACTGGTAACAAAATAAATTATGTAGGGGATGATAAAAACGTTTTTAAAAAAATATTTAAATCATTGATAAAATTATGAAATAAAACTGTTGAAAACCCACAATTTTTAAAAAATCGAGAAATAAATATTTTCAAATGTTTAATGTGAAATAAAATGATCACTGGAGAAAAAAATATGATCTCACAATAGGGAAAGTATATCATAGTTAGGGAGTAAAAATATTATCATGGATGAAACATCCATTAAAAGAAGTATGAATTATAATTAACAAAAAGGATTTCTCTAGAAAAAATTGAATCATCAGGGAATAAATTTTTTCCTAAAACATTCTTTAACAAGTAATATAGGTTATATTACAACATAAAATCATCATATGATATAATATATCATTGTTAAATTATAATATTCGATGAAAAGTTACACAACCCAATGGAAAATATTTTAGTTTAAAAACCCTCTTTCAAGCATTATATCATTTCTATAAATTAAACATGACTAGAATACATGAAATCAAGAATTTAATATCATGAAATATAAGATAATAATAATAAAAAATGTAAATTGTATTGTTTTTCAACCATTTATTTAAAAACATGTTCTATAAGTTAATATTGACTCAAGAGATTAATATTCAAGAGAAAAAACCCTTACCTTTTTTATCTCATAGAATATCACTCTATAAACTCCTTTAGAATAAAAATAATTCAAATAATATAAACATTAATAACCATTATCATAAATTTTATGATTTTATAATCCTTATTAATATTTTTTATGATTTTTTCATTTATTACATACATTTTATTATTAGAAATGGGTGATAATGACATGACTATTTTTCCCTTCTTGAAAAACTTGTAATCATCTCCCATTATTTGATAAAAATTTAATTATTGATATACCTCTAATAATAATTTATATATTAACTATATTTATTTAGTATTTTTTTCATTTATTTTAATATATGTTTTTGTTGAATTATGTGAAAAATATATCAATAACAACTTATTTTTCTGATTTTAGAAAATGAAAATGATATATTATAAAAAATAGGTTATATACGTAACATAGTATTTAAATAACCAGAAAATATAAATTAATTTATTATTTTCTTCCTAATAATAATAGTTTTTTGTGTTCCTATAGTCATTAATAAGTAGAACATAAATAATTATTCATGTTGGTGGTGAAACAAAGAAAAATATGTACATGGATTAACTATTTCAGTGATTTTGGGTAACTAGGTGTTTCATTTGACATAATATCGTTATGGAAGAATAATTTTTTATTTATACTTTTATATATTTGTGAATAAGGATTGAATATATTTATATATATAATTATAAACAAGGAAAAATGAAAACAATTCTTCATGGAGGTGATAGTTTTCTTAAACTCATGAATGGTGTACCTCTGTTGTTATAACTGGATGAAAATTAATAAATGTGGTTTTTAACAAAAATTTAATAACATATAAATATACTTGTTATAATGAATTAGTCATATTATATTTTTAATACAATTTATTGAAAAATTAAAATTAATAATAAAAACATAAAAAGCATATAATAATTATATTAGATACTTCATATTTCATTGGATGTACCCATGAGAATTATGGACTTCGACTAATATTGATGGGGCTAGGGGTTTAGTATTTATGAGAAGAATATAGTTAGAATAAAATACTATAGTTTCAAGTAGAAATTATAATAATTTGTGTGCATTTTAAATGGGGTAAGTGATCTTACTTGATATGATAGAAAAAAGAACTTATGAAAACAATATTTTTATTTTAATGACTTCCAGAAACAATTCCATTATCAATTAATGAATTATTTTCTAATAATTTTTTGTTCTGGATTTTTCAGGATGATAATGGTTTCAAAAATTTGTTCTTTCAGATGTTGTAAACATGTTTTGTTTTTTTACCATTAGTTTTTTTTCAATTTACACTTTCTTATATGGATTCTAGGTAACATGGTTTTAAAGAAGTCATTTTTATATTTTAATAAATATATAACATATCCCATAAAAAATTTAGGTTTTATTAAAATGGGTTTAATGTGTAATTAATACCATTATTTTTATAAACATTATAAAAATATAATTTACCTTAAATCATATAATGTCTAAAAAACCACATTACTATAAAAAAGTAACTTTAACCATTGTAGATTGTTAATTTTATTTTTTATTTATTACCAATTAAATTAGTATTAATATATTACTCAATTATTTAATTCATCATATTTTATAAATTCATTAATTATTTCCTTTTAATTTATTTGATATAAAGTCCTTAATATCAATAAATCCATAATTTTGAAATGATTGTTTTATCAATATCAGCGTAATTAGTATTGTTATTAAAAATATAAATTTTTCACCAAATTTTTTTAATTGTAAATAATATTATCATTATTATATTACATTGATGAATATTTTTATCAAATAACTGTTATATGCGTACTAAAGTTATTCTTAATGTTAAAAAATTTATTTTGTAAAGCCCCATTGTTTGGAAAAAATTATTCTTAAGTAAAAAATGATTGATGATTAGGAAAAAATTATATGCTATGTTATATTTAAATAATTTAAAATAATTACTGTCATTAAAATTGTATTTAACTAAAGGAAAACTAAATCAAAAAGGTCATTTTATCGAATTATAAATAATTAAATTAAAAAGTAAAAAATGATTTCATTAAAATGGAACATAATTTGTCAAAATGATGACCATTTGTTCATAATTACAACATTTTAATATAAAATAATTTATTTTAATTTATAATATATTTTTATGAACTTTTTTTAATAAAATCACAGTCATATAAATGTGATATATTTTTGAATTTTGATTTTTCACCATTCTTCTAGAAAGTAATTATTTTATAAAAATACAAAAAATACATCACATGTAAGTATTTTTACGAGGAAATAAAAAAATATATATTAATTTATTCTATATATATTTCAATATTTTTAAATACTAATATCTATAAATTATATAATATAATACAAATAAATATATTTTTAATGAAAATATAATTTTCAATAATAACTCTTATTAATTCGTTAACATATAATCGTAATAATTTTTAATGGGTTACCATATCAATGAATATTATAAATTACATAATAATGTCTTCTAAATATATTTTGGGGGTTTCTATTTTTGACATAATATTCAAAAAAATAAATATAACATTCTATTTATTTTAAGAAATATAAATTATTGTGTCATAATAATTTACCTACATAGACCCTCAACTTTTCAATATATTATTACATGATTTTATTGACAATTTACTATTAAATATAACCAAATATATTAATTTATAGTGTATTTGGCAGATTATGTACATAATTTGAAAACAAAAAAACCAAAATAAAAACATAATTTATTTAAACTTCGTAATGAGTTTTAACATCCATTAGGCTCTTAGATCATCATAGGATAACATGGGAAATACATAATCAAATGGAATGAGATAAAAATCACAGTAAGGGAATAATAATAGGAATAATACATATCACATGGGTTAGAATTAATATGATATGACATAAAGGTTTGGAAAATGAAAAAAATAAGGAATAATAACATGTATAACATGGGAACACATAACCATGAAATTATTGGAATGTGGATACATCATATAACATGACATTAACAGAATTAAAGGTTAACCTCCATGAAATTACCACATGTGGACATAGTCCCATAAAAGAAACAATTTTAAACTCTATCAAAACATAACGAATAATGAGACTAAAGATAACCCGATTCATTGGAGTGATATATGGGTGAACCAATCATAAAAAGTTAATGAATATGTGTGTTACATAAAGAATCATACATAATTAAACAATCATAATCCTAATGGTGTCCATTAAATAATGGATTTAAATTTTACATAGATATTCATAAGAGAAAATAGCAATAGATCATGATAATTTATTTCAATCAAAATTGAAAAAATAAAAATTGTTTATTAAAGAGGCATTAGAAAAAAATCATTTTAGTGCAGTTTTAAGAAAATATTAAAGAGGGTTTATAAATGAAAATGAATATTTGTTTTTATGAAACCTAAATTGATCGAAGATATATTTAAATTATTATATGAATCATTTTAGAAAAATAATTATATTAGGTTGAATGGGGAGAATTATTAACCCGAAGTAAATAATGGAGTTTCAAAAGAAATTTTCAACATTCTGTCTGAAACTATTTTCAACATGATATTAATATCATGTATAATAAAATTAAATACCTTAATTAATTAATTAGGAACCTTATATATATTTACATTTTTTTTATTTTCATTCAGATATGTTTGGATGAGTTATAATATACAATTTTACCATTCATGAGCATTCATTTCCTTCTTTTCTGTGATCAGTTTTTTGTTAAATGTATAGAAAATCATTTAAAATGATAAAATTTGCCTTAAATTGGAGTTGTATATTATTTAAGGAATTATATAATATTAAATTATCTTTTAAAAAAATTTATTTTATGGTGTGACGATGAATCATTAGATAATTTGTTAATGATAATCGTTTAGGTTATTTTTTGGTGGTTTTCGATCACAATGAACTCGTTTGGTTTCATCATTTATTATTATGTATATATGTAATTTATAGAAAATAAATGGGTTATAAAATGAATTTTACTATATAATTCAACCATTATAATGGATTTATCAAAATCCGTGATTATGGTAAAAGAAATTGAATACTTGTCATCCTAGAATGCGATAAATTAACACACAATGAACGGTGAATTCATTTTTAAAACAAAAATGTGACGGAAATGAAATGATGATGGATTTTTCCATTAGAATAAAAAAATTATAACACATGTAATAGATTTAAAATTTCATTTGAATTAGGGGAGTTTATTATAGAATATTAAAAATAAAAGAACAGGAAAATAAATTAAATGAACAGAAAGAGGATTTTACGTCTTGATTCCTTTTACGTGATAACCTTCAAAGGGGGATTGGTTGTGGTGTTTTATTGAGACCAAAGGATTCTAATTTTGGGTTAGGATATTAGGAATATATTTGACTATAATATTAAAATGTCTAAAATATTTATAGGAGTGAGAAGATGAGGTGGTGAGGGGGTATTTAGAGTGGAAGAGAGGGGTGTTTTAGTAGTATTTTATCCATTAGTTTATTATTTTACTCAAGATAATAAATAGTGAGGATTATTATGAATAAATATATTCACTAATTCATGTGAGCTAGAACCAAATGTCATTTATATATTCTATTACCCAATCATGAATCAAAAATTCATTTTATTACTTCTACTATAAATTTTAGTATTTTAGTATTCACAAAAAATTCGAATATTTTAGAAAAATTTGAAAACTTTCACCCATAAAATTTCATGATGTTTAGAATTTAAAATATTATTTATAATTATGAAAATATATTTCTAAATATGAAAAATTTTCATTTTATTTAAATTAAAAATTTACACAACTTATACTGATTTTAAATTAATAACTAATTTTAAAATGTTATTAAATATTAATAAAGGTATCACTAAATTAACATAAAATAGTAATAAAATAATATTTATTTATGAATACATTTTATGAAAAAAAATTCTTTTAAATTATTTATATTAATTTAAAAATTGTAAATAATCATTTATTGTTAAAAAAAATACTAAAACTAAATTTGTCATTTTCAAGAAATTTATTTCCATAAAACTATGATATAATTATATCATATTTTCAATTATAAGATGCATAAAATTTTTAAACATTTTTGGTTGAGGTTAATAACTTATTGGATATTTTCCAATTCATAAGGATCTTATTACTATTATAATGGTCAAGTCACTATTCTATTGGTATTGGTTCCTTAAATTCTAGAAATACTTATTATTTCATTTATTATTCATTTATAATTTTTGAAATTTTTTATATATGTTCTTTAATATGGTGTATAAAATTATTAAAAGAAGATAATTTTCATTGATAAAATATTGGGTCATTAGATTATTCCCATGTTATCTATTTTCACCTTCATTTTTTTACATTTTATGTTTAAAATCGGTGAGGTCACTTCTCCCACATTACTTCCTCTGGTTCCACTGTTACCACTTTTTACATATGGATCTACCATTATACTGTCACCATATGTGTAATATTTTTCCGTAGAACATTATCTATATGATCCATGATCATCACTAAATAATCCTCATAATAGAAATCAATTTAAAACTATACCACATCTGAATTAAAAATTTAGGATGGATATGGTATCTACTTCCTCAAGATATATACGTATAATACATCATGTATTTGGGATATGGTAGGTGGTAGTGCTAGTTTATAGTCTATATATCCAACCCAATAATGTTTTTGTAAGGGGATGATGTACATGGGAATTATATTTACCTTATTCCAAAATCTCATCATCATATTCCATAGAGAGATGTGAAGGAATACCTAGTCTCCAACATTAAACTCCAGGTCTCATCAACAACTATCTATGTAAATCTTCTGTCAACTTTGGGGTACCCAGATGGGCTCATGAACTATTTTCATCTTTTCAACCAATTCTTCAACACTTTGATGACATAAAATCTTAGATTAATTGTCACCATAGCATCCGGACAATTTTATATATATTTTACTATAAATGTATTCATATGGATCAATTTTAAAGCTCGAGTAAAATTCGTTGTTGTTGGGAAATCATCCATAGGAATATCTTTATCCCTTACTCCTTTGAATTCCGTTGAACATTATATAAACATGTCATCCAGTGTCTAAAGTGTCTTCTCATATTGGCCATCAGTTTGAGGATGATAGGCCGTACTAAAATTCATCTCAGTGTTTAGATCATGTTAGAGACATTTTCAAAATATAGAGGTGAATATCATATGTCGATCAACTATAATCGATAGTGGTATATCATGTATCCTTACCACTTATCTTACTTATATCGATGAATGTTAATACATGTATAATCCATCTCAAATTGGTACTAACTGAGCTATCCTTTAATGTCGGTACACAAAAATCCATATAACATTGTTTCCTCAAGATTTCAACAGGGTTCCAATGAAAAATTCCATGGTGATTTTTTCCTTTTTCCAAGATTGTGTATCTAATGGTTTTATAACCCCTTAAACATTTTTCTTTTGGCCTCACTTATTGACTTACTGGGAATAAAGACGTATTTTTAGAGATCTCCTTTTTCATGTTGTCCCTCCAATAATCGTCTCAATGATATTAATGAATTTTTGTGATCCTTGGGATAATAGATATGGATGAGCTATGTGTTTCATTCAGAATCTATTTATCAATCATTTTATGGATGGTACACATTTACATGATCCAAATATCATGAATCATTATTCATTAATTTTCATCTATAAGGATTTCCCATTTTGGATATCATACACCATTTTCTGAATTTCAATATCATTTATCTGAGAATACTTTATTTTCTCCATAAGTGATGGTTAATAAGTCATTTGAGAAAGGATTACTTTTTTCATTCAATAACGATTCACTTTTCCATCTATTTAACGTCTAATAACATTGGATCCTTCTCAATATTCATCATTGATAATGTTTGATGATCATTTCTACGTAGATTATCAACCAACATATTTGAATTACCAAGATTGTAGTTGATTGAGAGGTCAGAATCATTGATGATATCTAACCAACTTTGCTAGAACATATTAATCTCCTTCTATGTGAATATATTCTTGAGGATTTTATAATGAGTATATATATAACTCTTATCTACATAGAAATAATGATGCCATATTTTCAATGAAAATATCAGAACTGCCAACTGAAGATCATCTGTGGGATTGTATGGATCATGAAAATTCCTTGAGGTATAGATAATCAATTTTCATTTTTCATCAATAAAAAACATAATCCATTTTGTAGTGGATGATTGTACAACATATTGAGTTACCCACTTGTTCGGATGGTGTGTACGAGCATAATATTAAACCTATTTTTAATCTATTTAAATCTATCTTTACCTTCAAGGGTCTAGAATGTTTTTCTCCCTTCCATTTCAGTATTGTAGATAGTTGTTAAAATCATAATAAATTATTCACAATTCTCTATTATTACCCATCAAAACCAAGGTGTATATGGATTTTTGATATAGATTTTGAAATTTACCACATATTGATTGCCATTGGATTGGAAGTGTCCACATATATCCCTATAATGGTGATTACATGCCCTATAAATGAAACTTACTCCATCCAAAACTCATATTTACGATAATTTTAATATAGTTTCTTCCATCACTATGTTTTCAGAAATGTATTAAAATTATAATCATCTTCCACCGTATTGATATAGTATATCAGAATATGATCAGTAAATATTACAACAAAATTTTCAAGGTATCCCATAATGAATCTATAAATTATGCCCATGAAAATTGTTACAAAATTAGTGGTTATTAAATAAATTAATATTAAATCATAGTTTCGATACATTGTTCAAAATGTTGTCTTTAGAAAATCTTCCTTCTTAATCATTTGTTTTTTATATCCTGAATAATGGTCCACCTTAATGAAATAACTATCCCTATGTAGCTGATCAAAGAATCCTTCTATTCATGTAAGTGGATACTTGTTCTTTATAGTGATTTTATTGAGCACATGATAATTGATATAGAGGTGCATTGAGATATCAATTTTCTTGTTAAATAGGACTACTCAACCCCATGGTGATGCACTCAGGCATATAAAACCACGGTCTAGATTCTCCTACAATTACTTATTTAGTTCTTCTAGTTCAACAACTGCCATTCTTGAAATGGTTTTTTATATTGTTAGAGGTCCAGGAAAAAGTACAATTGGAAACTCAACCTCTTAATTAGGATGGAACCAGACAATTATTGTGGGAATACATCAGTGTAATCCCTCACGATGGACATGTCTTCGAGCATGATTATCTCTATTCTCTCATTCATTTGAGATATATATTATTTCTTATAAGGTAATAATATCCATAATTAAAGTAATGATTCAAAAGTAGATTCATATTCTTCTTTACACACTACAAAATTGGAGGAGGCATTGGGATGTTAAGGGTTATGTCTCTTTCCAAAATGTTGATGTTGTATTTATATAAAGAAACTCAATCCATTAGCTATATAGAATCATGATCTACCAAAGGGAGTATGATATGGTTTTATCGGAGGTTTAGTCCACAAACATTAACCATGGAGGAGTTATAGACATTTAATGAAATTATAACCTGATATAATATTCTCACTGAAAACGCAACTATAAAATTTTGAGTAGGTTATTGAATAGTTCTACTAAAAATTCATGATATTAAAAAATTCGTATAACTAGATCAAATGGTATATTCACTACTCTTGATTGAATAAGCAGCATAGTTTTCACCTCACCATTGATGACTTCCACCTTACAAGTCATAATATAATATACCCTACCCTGTTTACATGGAGGTGGTTGTTGTTGATTGCCTACAACAACCCTTTGTTTAGTGAAATGCATCACATTGTTGTCATGTACCTTGCAATTAAAACACTGCACTATTGGTTGAGTGTTGTTCTGAACATTCATTTCATCTTCCACATTTGTGGGTTGCTTCTTATCCCATTTGGAGTTATTTTCCATATTTTATTCTCTTTGATAATTGAATCATATCTTGATTACCTTTTTGATGTTTCTTGGATGAACCTTCCCACACCTCTTACATTTGGGATTTTCGGATTTCTTTTAATCATGAATTTTTTCTATTTATTATCCCATATTAAACTGCATTTTTTATTACCAAGACCATGATACAATTTATGGACATTGATATCCAATTCAAATTAACAAGGACAAAAGGAAATATCCTTGTAAATGATGAAGTATTAAATCACTAATGATTTTTCTAGAATAATATTTAAGATGATAAATAATTGATCTGCCCTAAATTCAGTGTTCCGGACAAAGTCCAATGTGTATTGTGAAACCATTCTGAATTTTTCCTCATCTGCTATAATAGATTCATCTTCATTTTACTTAATTCCAATTAACTCACTTTACAACTTATGATAAAGTGTTTGGGAAACATTATTAAATATTTTTTTGAAGTTGTATCATTCCAAGGAATAATTTTCCACCATAGACCTTGTGTTCATGATCAGTGTCTACCACCGATTAGTTTCCCCATCAAAATGATATATTTCCTACACAAATTTCTCTTATTTTAAGCACTATAGGATAGTAAATATAATTTCAATGGAGTTTATACATTGTTTACTGATGAGGGGATCAAAATATCAACTTAACATGGGAGTCCATTATCATATGAAGAAGGAAACATCAGCATTCTCTTTCTTTGGAGATTGAGGGAATTTCAGATGATTTACCTTATTATTCGTAACATTATCCAGTTGATTAGGTATTGTCATAACGTTTTGATCACCACTTCCCATCATATTTTTTATTTCATGAAGGCATTTATAAAATTTCCTATCATATTGATTATTATCACAAGTTCTCATATTTCCTTCCATTGAATAAAAAAATGTAAAATTAGGGGGCTGGAATACATAGTTAATAAGAATAATAAATGGAATCTTTGAACAAAAAAGGGAAAACATATAAAATAATGTCATATCCAAACATGTCATACCATATGTTTCAATATAGTTTATCCATGATGATAGAATTATACCTAGATTTTTACTAAATATCTCCAGTGTTAATCTAATTAAATAATTAAAACATGCCTCTCATACCAACTAAAAGGGCCCAATTCATTGAAACATATTATTATAATATTTGAAGCAGATTTTAACATCATATACAACAACTGATTGTAATGTGTAGCATATTTGGAATGTTGGGTACATAATTTGAAAACATGAAAACCCAAAAAAAATAACTTATTTAGTCTTATTAATGAGCACCTAACATCAATTAAGCTCTTAAATCTACAAATAATGACCCAGGGAATACATGATAAATGGTATGAGCTAAAAAAACCAGTATAGAAATAAGTGTTTGAATAAAACATGGAAAATATGTTTGAATGGATAACATGGTGAAATTATGGCATGGAATATGAATAAACATATAAATAATAACATATATCACATGGAAAATATGAAAATGACATCATTTGTATGTGGAACCCCCATATAACATGAAGTAAACCTAAGTCAAGGTAAATTTCATAGACTATATCACGTGGTAGAAAAAGTACCATTATTGAATTTGGTTTAATCCCTCTCCCAATATCATGTATCATGTGAGTAAACGTTTCCCAATTAATTAGAGATTTAGCTAGGAAAAAATAACATAATATGATCATGAAGATATTTTTTGCCTGAATAATCAGACATAATGAATAAATGATAATCAGAATGGTTTCCCTTGGAATGAACGAAGAATCATAATCATTTTAAATGGAATAATAAATGGAATATCATTTTGGAGTCCATGAAAGAATGGATATTAATCGTAAATGGATATTAATAAGGGAATATAGGCATATATCATGCTATTTGTTTTCAAACGTAAATGAATATATGTAAAAATAGTGTTTAATATACATTATAAATGAATCTTTTTAGGGTTGTTTAAGAAAAATACCAAAGATGGTTTATTTGAGAAAATCCATATTTGTTTTCATAAAAGATAAAAAACCAAGATAGTTTCTCATAATTATATGATTGATTTTATGAAAATTATTGTGTCTTAATATAGATTATGGAGGTCACATGAAAATTGGTACGAAATCGAGAAGTTCTATTGAATCAGGATTGCTTATCGGGAAAGATATATAAGGGAATTTTGTTAAAACATGTATATCGCCAGAAAATAAAGATAAAATAATCTATATACATTAATTTGGATCATATAAATATAATTTAAAATAATTACATGATCATATATAATAATTAAATTTGGATAAATAGTGTGAATGTGTATCCCGAAGGAAAAATGGAGGTTTGGAATAAATCCCTTACTAGATATCTAAAACCGCTTTGCAGTTGATCTTAATGTCCTTGATAATAAAATTAAATCCATAAATTAATAAATTAATAATATTTTAAAAATTTATTTTATTTATTATAATTTTATATATTGTATTAATTTCATTTCGTTTGAGTTATAAGGTACGATTTTATCTTTTGGGAGCATTAATTTCATTTGTTTTAATGATCAGGTACTCTATATATTTATGAAAAAACATGTAATGTGGGGATATTTGTAATGACTTGAATTTATAGTTTAAAAAAAATTATGAACACTTAATTATTTTATAAAACCTTTAGTTAAAAGGTATGATAATGAATCATTGGATAATTAGTTGGTGATAATCAATTAGTATAATTTTTTGTGGATTGGGATCACAAAGAACTCGTTTTGTATTATCATTTAGTATTTTGTATATATATTTGTTCTAGAACATTAAGAGGGTTACAAAATAAATATTAATAAATATTTAATCAATTATAATGGCTTTAAGAAAATACAATAAGGCACTAATGGATGTTGAAAACTCATCGTCATTTGATGCAATAAATTTACACATCGTGAATGATGTTCTCAATTTTAGAAAAAAATGGGGGGAAAGGAAGATTGATTATTCCATTAGAATAATATATTTCCATAATATTTATGGTATTTTACATATCCTACAATATTCATGATGGGATGTGATGAAAGAATAGTCAAATAAAATAACATGAAAATAAATTAAACGAAAAGAAAGAGGATTTTTTCAACTTGAATAATTGTTGTCGAGAACCTCATTAGGGGGATTAGTTTTGGTATATTATTGATATAAAATAGATCATGGATGTATGGTATGTGATTATGAAGATATTTTTGTTGAATATTTTCAAGTCATAAATCATGAGCGGTTTGAGGAGAAGAGGTGGTGAGGGTTGGAATTTATAGTGGAGGGGAGGGATGTTTTCTCGTTATTCTATTTGTTAGTTTATTATTTTGATCAATAAAAACATTAATGGGAATTATTATGAATAAATAAAATAAATAATGCATGTGATTTATAACCAAAGGTCACTTTCATCATTCATTTCACATGCATGACTCAAAAATTCATTTATATTCTTATATTGTATGTTACCGTATTTCACTTTTCACCAAAAAATAGTCATTTTTTGAAACAATTAAAAAAATAACTATATTCATTATTTTATGTGTTGAACTCCAAAATAGAATCCATTTTGTGAAAATTTAATTCTAAATATTATAAATTTATTTTCTTATTAAAATCATCATTAAATAAAAAAATATCAAATTTTAAATTATAATTTATCTTAAAACACTTTGAAAAATTAATTAAAGTATCACATAATTATTTTATAATCATAATACAACAATATATTAATTTAGGAATCTATTTTTTGAAAATAAATTTTATGTTAAATCATTATATTAATTATAATATGGTAAATAAACATTTTTATTTCTCAAAAATTACAATTATTAATTTATCATTTTCACTACAATTATTTACCTAAACAATGATATAATTATATCATATTTTCATTTATAAGTTACTTAAATTTTATTTTGACATTCATTGGTGATGATACTCTTCTTTTTTTCATTATATTATTTACATGTGTTATGTTACTATTCCAAAGGTTGTGTCACTATTCTATTTGTATAGGTTTCTTTATTTTCGAGAAATATATCTTACATATTTCATTATTTATTTATAATGTTTTTTGTGTGTTCTCTATTTGGTTTTATGAGGCTTATAACATAATTAAAGAATGAAATATTCATTGATAAAATTTTGGGTTGTTACATAAACCCCATAAATAATATTTTCTCTAACAAGATTAATTAACATTTAGTAATTGAAAGAAGGTATGGGATCCATAATAAAAAAATGACATTACATTTACCACATATGAACCTAACAAAAAAATGATAAAAATAAAAATTTATTTATCCAACATTTTCATCACAGGAGTTCATAGGGGAATACATTTCAAAGGATCATTTTCAGGATTTTATATCCATCTTAATACTACGACCAAAAAACTAATGATTAACTCACTACATAAATTTAATTGAATAAGAAAATTAAATCCTATGATGATTTTTCTAATTACCCATCCATTTAAATATATTATAAATTCTATTTGATTATTACAAAATTGGTACATATTATAATCATAATATTTATGTCAATGATACTATAATTTTTCTTGTCACAATATTATCTACATAATCCCTCACTATAACTTCGTAGTAAATCCTTCACAAACGTTTGAATGAAAAATACGATCTACAAAAATTAACCCATTGGAGTTTCAATTAAGGTGATTATTTTTAAGCCTAATAATAAGGTAATAGGGTTATGATTGATCTAATTATCCAGTTGGGGAATCTATTGAATAAATATTTGAATTTTTAGTATCTAGACGTGAATGTATTTCTTAAAAAAATCTACTCAAGAATTTTTCATTTTTTTAGTATATCATTCTATACTTATATATATTTATATGAGTTTTAGTAATGATATATTATCATCACATTAAAGGTAACAAGACTAATATATAAAAATAAATGAACCAAGATTTGATACCAACTATAGTTAACAAATCTAAGCATGACATAAATAAAAAAATAATATCATTATTTAAATAATTAATATCACAATTAGTCGCATAACATAAAAAAATAAAAGGTTTATTATCATGGAGATTATCTACATTAGAATCAAGAAATAGAATAATTAATCTATAATTTTCCCTCTTTGGCCTCTCTTATATACTTATCTGATGATATAATTAACATCATGATTAGGGTAATGGAATCAAATGAAAGGGGTTCCCTCTAATTCTCAGCAAGGGATTAGAATTTAACATTCCATTAAGGGTTAAATAATAATTATAAGATAAAACATGTTTCAGGAATAGATTTTTTATTAAAAATAAATATGTCAATAATAACTATTCAAATGACATGATTTAATGACATTAAAAAATAAAATAACCAAAATAGTACCATATAATATATGTTCGGAATTTAGAGATAAAAAGCATGATTAATTGACTATAATTATAGTTACATAGAAATACGGGTTATTAAATAAAAAATGAATCATGGAAAAAATATATTCATAGATAATCATTTTAAATTTAAATAAATAAATGTTCCAACCATAATGTTATGAATAAAAAAATTCAAACTCTTCATGTTGTAAACACACATGATTCGCACACATTATAATTCGAATAATTAATTTACATAGGCTATGTATTTTGAAAATTATAATGTAAAAATACCTTTTTTAAGATAATAAAATTCTCTTGATTCATATTATGAAATAAAATTCACAGACATCATGTTTTGTAAAAAGAAATTTGCACACTGCATGTTCTAGAAAATTCTCAAACATAAGTTTGTGCTAAAAAAAATCACATGCTTCATTTTGAGAACAAACAAATTGATCCTGATTAAATTCCATTTCTCTAAAGATATAAATCTTCACCAATGTAACAGATATTGATTTATAACCAAGACATTAATCATTCAATCAAATATTTTACAATTAAATATTAATTTTAAACATATCAAAATTAACACATTAAAAGAAAATGTTTTCTTACAGCTTTTATAAAGAAAAAAATACAATGATATTCGAAATAATAGTATATAAAATAAGACATTTTTTGAAATAAATAATAAAATCATAAAATATAAAGGGAAATTAAGGCATCACATCTTAAAAAATTAATCATGGAGAGTAAATATAAGTTAAAATATAAAAGTTTTCATATTTATAACTATATCATTATAGTGAAAATATAATTTCAAAATAATCAATGAAGGGAAAGGAAACTATTTTAAAAATAATATTTCAATAAAAAATATCCTCGAAAAAAAATTATCAAAAAGGACAAGTATAAAATCATTTAATTTTTTTTTAATTTTGAATGAGTCTTTAAAAATGGGAAAGTAAAAAAGACTTTATTATATCAAAAATTTATATGAAAAAAATTAGTAATGCATTACTTCAAAATGAATCAGTAATAATGAAGACTTCAAATAGGTAGAATGATTAAAAAATAAATTACTGTTATTTGAAATCAATTACATTTTAAAATATTCTTAACTAATGGAAACATGAAAAATACATAATATTTTCAATTAAAATGGAATAATTAAATTAAAACAATTAATTTTCATTATAATATTAATAAAACTGAATCATGAAAAATTAAAACATGTTTATCCAAATAATTTTTTGAGGGGATCAAAGAACATTTTATTTAAAATTTACAGGAAATCCTATTTAACCTCATGAATATCATTTCTAGAAACCCACAAAACAATGTATACATAAAAAAATTATTCCAAAATGTACATAAGTGGAATATAATCTAATTATAGTATAAAATATATAATTTTCCCTAAAGAAATGGGTATAAATTTTTGAGGTAAAACTAGAAATAAAATAATATTCTATTAAATGAAATTAGAATCATTATTTAAAAAATTAATCATTAAGGAATAATAAAATCATCATGGATGATATCTTTTCAAATATATTTTCTCAAAATGGATTGTGGAAATATAAAATAACATAATAATATGCTATAATAGGACAATAAATATTGATTATAGTCTGGGAATATTGATTAACAACCAAAGAAAATATTTTATTTTAAAAATCCCCAAAAAACCATCATATCATATCAACCAAAGGACCTTTATCGGTTTAATAATAAATAGAACATTGAATTATTATATTTTTAATAGTATTATTATAGAAAATTATAATATTTTTTATTTAAACCCTTTAAATGAAACATGATGGAAAATATAATTTTGTCTAAATGGATTCAAATTTGAGGAAAATAATACCATACAGTGTTTTTTTCTTCATTTATTACACTCTAACATCATTTAATAACAATTAAATAACATAATATCTAATTTTATAATATTTATAAAAAATATCATCCTTTGAAAATCCTTATTATATTTTTTATGATGGTTACATTAATTAGTTATAGTGACTTATTATCATGGGATTTAATTATGAGTAATAATTTTGGGCATGATTAATCATTTTTTTTATAATTACTCACCATTTGAGAAAATGATAATTATCAGTAAATCATTATTGATAATTTCTAATTTAATCTATATTGATTTAAATTTTCCATATTTCATTCAACGTGTTTTTCTGTTATATTATGTGAAAACAAAATTTGGAACTTCTTATTTCACTGATTCTCATTTACAAATAATGAAACAATAATGATATGTAATATAATTAATTTAATATTTATAAAAAATATAATAATAATAATATTTTATCAAATTAGATTATCCTATGTTATTAAGGTCCTATAAGAATCCATAATTACATTTAAAAGCATCATTCATGTAGTTGGTAAACTAACATGTTCATGACCATGCGCTATCTTATGTGGTGAGTATGATTAAGGAGTATTTTCTTTTGACATAATAAACTTATGATAGAATAATATTATTATTTTTCTTGTTTTTATATGATGTTGAACCATTAGTGAAGATGATTATATAATGAAAGAAAAAATAGAATAAAAAATAACTCTTTATTGAGGATTTAGTCTGCAAACACACTTAATTTCTATTAATTTATAATTGAATATAAATGAATATATAAGGGTTATTACATTAAAAGAAGAATAAATGAACATACTAATTATATTAATGGGCCAAATCACCATTAATAATATGCTTTATTTTTGTTTATACCTAGGGTTCTCGGAATACCAAAACAACATATTTTGTTTTGTTTTCTTGTTAGAAAATAGAAATAGAAGGATTTCATATTGTAAAAGATGGTGAATATCATTAATATACCATTTATGTTTAGTGTATGAGTTTATTTGATGGACTAAATTGAGTTTATAGGTTGTTCTTGGGTGGATTTTAGTGTGAATTAATTATATGAAAGACATTCATAATTTTAATAAAAAAATGTTTTTGACCCAAAAAATCCAACCACACAAAACCCACATCATTTAAACGGAATTGTAATAATGAATTAAATTGATTTATAATAGTATTTAGAGACACTTTTTTATCAATAAACAATTAATTAGGAACTTGAAATGTGAATAAAACATTCATGTGGTGAATAAATGGGGGGTTGTACACCTATAAGACCTATAACCCAATTGGTTTTCTAAACCCCATTCATTTTACACGAAAATTATAGGCATCCAAAATAGTTTTTTCATGGTGTTTATGAATACATTTGACATAATTTAATACTAGGATTCCATTTTTGATCCATTGAAATCAGTGGTTGGATTATCCATTATACCTTATGATTTGTTAATGGTCCAGTCTTGTTCCCACCGATTAATCATATATATATTTTGAAATATGGGCTCCATTGTTCTTATGGAGTTATTTTTATGTTTTTAGTATAGTTTTTCCCTTTTTTTCTTGGATTTTTGTACTTATCTTGTGGGTAAAGTGATCAAATACTTGCATTTGTATTTATTATTTTTTTTATTAATTTGGAATTATTGGAATATATGAATCAATTTTCCAATTTTTTAATAAAAAAATTAATAAATTAATTATAATTTTGATTAACGGTAACCGTATAATTAATATATAAAAGGAATAAACCATATAAAATTAAGTGGATGATTATTGGTATATGGAATTCATGTTTTCTACTGAAATAAGGATGATCCACTTATTTTTCTAAAAATTTCTCTATTTATGTCATGTGTGTTGGTAATTCAATTATTCAATGTTTAAGGAAGTATATTTATATAAAATTTTGAGGAAGAAAATCAACTAATTATTTATTGGATAATTAATTTAAAAGTTCAATGATTATTGAATTATTTTTTTAAAACAATAATGGAAATTAGAGGATTCTTGATATATGTTTAGTTATATTTTTTATTTTTTATTCTCATGGGAATTAATGATGAAAATAAACCAATAATTAATATTGTGGATAATAATAAAATGGATGTTAAATTAGTACGGTTCATCACATAGTTTCATGAATAAAGAATTTATTCTATAAAGAATATTTTAATAATTTTATAATTTTTATAGCTGATCACTTAGGGTATATATAGTTTTAAAATTTGATAATATATTAAGTAAAATATAGATGGAATTGAAATATATTTTTGTGAAAATAAATATTTGGGGAAATTTGGGCTTGTTTTTATGTAATGGAAGGATTGCATGTTTTTTATTAGTAGTTTCCCATCTGACTATATTTTTTGTTTAATTATTTTAGTTTTTATCAAAATTTTATCCATGATATGGAATTTAATGTGAGTATATAACTAAAATTTATTGATTAGTTATGGGAAGTTTGTAGCTATAGTTAATTCATGTGGTGGTAAAATACATATCCATATGAATGTTGGTGTTTGGGATGGATCTATGAATGATTCAATGGGTTTTTCCTAAGGATTATGAATTTTATTCTTAAATATGGATTCTTAATTGTTTATAAATATGTTTACAATATGTATAGATGTGTAAATTTTTAATCTATATTCCACTCCCCTACATGAGGTATTGGGATGTGAATAGATATGAATCACAATATAGTAGAAAATAAGGTCTCTTATATAATATAGAATAATTGAATAAAGATAATATTTAATAAATTTAATAACTAATGGTATGGTTCTTATCAAAATACAAATGAATTTAATTTTGGGGAACCATGAAATTAGTGGGATTATACAAGGAGGACACTTAAGTCATTGTTATTTTTAACCAAATATTATTCAAAATAATGTTAACTAGTGGATAATATATTTATTTATGCATGGTTAAATATTAAAAAGAAAAATGTTAATTTATTTAATTCCATTTAATTTTTTTTGTTATTATACGATATCTGTCTTATAGCGTTGTAATCATTATTTCCAATAGATGATAGTTTCAGTAATGTATGATACTACGTTCATTCCCCCATGGTAGTTGTGATATATATTATACCATCTATGTTTTTAAATTTCATATTCTACACCACCTTGGTTGGTTGGGAGATAGAAATCTAGTGGAATATGGTAGTGTATTTTCCCCAACATCCTATCAGGAATGGGATGGATAAATTACAACCCACTCTCACACTGGTATCTTTTCATGGATGCATTATTTTCTCGTATGCATGGTGGTTATTATTCCTTATATATGTGTATAGGGTTATGTAATGGCTTGTGGTCATTTCAGAATCATGTATCCTTGGTTAATGTATCCTAAAAATTTCAACATGTATTTCATACATGGGATGTTATTGATTGAGGTAATTACATGGGGTATTGGTTGTGACGGCTAGAGGTATAATACTCGATGTATACATCATAGCATATAGGCTGTGATGGATCTCAAACTTTTATCGGATAATATATGAATATGTGTATGTGATGATGAGATCCAATGATACAAGATATAAATGTTATTATAATTAGACCATGTATCTTTCTATGGTCCCCTTTTTGAGGGGGCTGGCTAAGGATTTACGATATTAGGGTCATGTTTAAAACCACTATAGAAGTAGTGGTGGGTGAACTAGTTTTATTATGATAATATTTGATTTATTTTAAACATTAATTGGTGATAGATAGTCATGTTGAGGCTAGAAACATATTATACATATTGTTTTGACGGGTTACTGTCTCTTTTTGTTTATAGGGATTCATAATTATTTCAGTATCTTTTTCATTAGTGGATCCATAAAAATAAGTTAAAAATGAATTCTCAAGATAAAAATATATGAACATATAATTGTTTAACAATATTATATTGGATATTCTGTAAGATATTAATATATTAGGGTTTATATGTGATGTCTTCTCTTCATTATCAATCCCAAGTTTTTCATTTGATATTCGTATTTTACTTATCAATTTGATATATTTTTATATGGAATCACATGTATGTACATTGGTTATAATTAACTATATATGAGTATGAGATTATATGTTTACTTGTCTGATCACTCATTCTCATTTACAATATAGATTTTAATGACTCACATTTTATGTATCTTATAACCTAAGTGTTAGTTGATATTGCATACCCTATTTGATGTAGGATTTGAGCGTTAACTATTTCCCTTATCTCATTACTATCCAAATTGTGGTACCATTGTTGGGAGGGGGTCCGGATATAGTGGTATCATAGGATCAAGATAAGGGATATGATGTAGTTTTGAGTTAATAATAATTAATATTTCATTGATTGGTAAGGAAATACTATCATATTTTTAGTAAGAAACATATACTGTAGATACTAGATGGAACATGTGTATTTATATCACCATATGATTTGATGCAAGAACCGTTATTTTTTACTGATCATTCTATATTAAGTGATACTGGTTATAGGTAAGAAATCTTTGAAAGGATCACACATAATTACATGTTTCACTTATGTTCGAAATGGGTATGACATCAAATTAGATTAAATAGTAAAATCAGTAGGAAAATTAATTAATTAGTCTTAAATATTCATTAGTCTAGGTTTATAAGTAACAAAATATATTTTTCATTTCATATACATATTTAATATAACATCATCATTAGATTCAAAATAATTTTATTTTTTAGGCCATGCTAATAGTTAACCATAGAGTAGTCCTGATCAACAACAACATATAAAAGGGGAAACATTGAGAGTTTTTGCAAATGATTTTGTTGAAGAATAATGTATATGATTCCAAAATACTCATTCATGACTAATTATATTTGGTGGAGATAGCCCTTAGTTATTTTGTCAAAATGATCTTTAATTTTCTTATTTATGATAATATATCATAGATAAATGTGGGAGTGGTGGATCATATTCCTTAGGTAATATGATGTGTTAGTTGTCTCATGGGATATTTTCTTAGACCTGTTACGAAATTATATTATTTAATCAATATTATAGGGTGGAAATCTCCATGAAGGACATATATTAAGGCAGGATAATTCCAACTTACGAGATTCATAATATATTTTAAGACCCCTCACAGTTAATCATTTGACCTATTTCAATATTTGACGGCTAGGGTAAGGTATTTTTAGATGTTTTTGTCTCTATAGATCAAGTACAAGGCCATCACATTTGTATCGATTGTATATCATGAGTTACCAGTGAGAGAAGATGTTATATAGAGGATGCTGTATATTACCAGATCATCATGAGGAAAGAGTTACCAAGAAACTAAATGATGTGTATATGTTGATAGAGGCTCCCAATTTACTAAACATATGATCATTTATATAGGTAAGGGTAAGTCATATCCCTCATCATCTAGTTTCTATAGAGTTTGATACTATAATCCCATTACCAGGGGACTAATCATGCTTTTAATGATAATTAATAATTGATTAATAGTATGAGTTATGAACCATTTTGATTACTTAGCATGTAGGTGGTCTTCCATGTTAGGTTCCACCATTAGGGAAGTTTCATCCCTGACAATATAAGTAGGATGTATCAGCTTGGAAAGAACTGCTATTGGAGAGGCATCCCTTATTTTTCGATATAAGCACAAAACATATTCCTAATAATATAACAGTTGTAGTAGGTTCTTGATATTGTGTATTTATTTAAGAATTATTATTATATTATATGATGTTGAAGGAGATTATTCAATGTTTTTTTGAGTGATACCCTTAGATGTGTCGAAGGTAAGTATTGTCATTATCTTCCAGGGTGAGACATCTGATGTTGACTTCATTAGTTGATACGAAAATAGTGTTTTCTTGGGATTCTTGGATACTACTATGATATTTTTCTTTAGGAGGTTGTGTTATTTCATAATATATCTCTAAATATATACTCCCATATCATGTGTTAAAAACATAATATATACATTTTCTATTATGATTTTAATATTTATGACTAAAATTTTTCATTCCAATCCTTAAAACAGTATATGTAAAATTGGAAAATTTCTTTCTCGATTAACTATTAGGTTTTCAGTTTTATAGAATTAGGAAAAACTCTAACATTATAAATTATCATATCTTCAAAAAAATATTTCTCACATTTAACCTAGCTTTTATTATTTTACATTAGTGAATAAAAATCATCCTAGCAAAATATTTTTTAAAAATAAATCCTTAAAAATCATCCTTTATACCCTTGGGAAAATAAAACATAATATGGGTGTGATAAAAAGCTCATTAAGGATATATATATGAATTAATTATTGAATATCTTCAATTATAATAAAATTTATTGTGTATGATTACACAATCAATGTCTATGAGTGAATAATAAATGAACTCATACGCATGAATACCTTGATCATCATATATTAAAACATAAAAAGGAAAAGGGTCATAAAATTCAAAAATATTGTGCCCTGTGATATCAATCTCAATCATGATAATCATTATAAACATATAATAGGCATATACAAAACAATATTTTAAATTAGAACATCATTTTTACATGACTCTGACAATTACACTAAAAACCGGAATAACCAAATGGTCAAATTCCGTTCCTAATTCGTCAATGGGCTATAATGGACCCACCCATTTCTGGTTTATCAATAAACCATCCATCATTGGTTTATCATGTAATTTACCGTTATTGGTTTATATGTATACAACCATTAAATTTCTAATTACCATTACATAATAATATCACATAAAAGCATTAATTTCATACTAAAATCATAGGAAAAACTATTATCCCATTCATATCATGATTAAACCATGTAAAAAAAATTCAATAACAATATCTTTGAAACATGGTTAAACTTTGGAAAAGATATAGTTCCCATAATTATCTCTTAGAATCATGATGAACCCGTAGAAATGATTCATGTTCTTGAACAATCTCTTTGAATAAAATCATAATCCTTCTATAAAATAATGTGGATTGTATCGATTAAAAATATCCCCAATAGATGATAACTAACATTAATTATTGTTGATATTTGTGAATTGAAATAACACTACAAGATTATTAACATCATTTTCGAGTAAAATAGATTTTATTATTATGAAAATAGATTTTAAAACAGGAAAAATATTTGAAAATACTTTAATTTTAAAATATCATTGATATAATAAAAAACGATTTCATAAATAAATAAAATAATTTCATTAATAAAATATAATGATTATTATAAAAATAAATTTTTAAAACATTTATAAATATATTTTTCTAAAAAATGGTTTTTAGTGAAACCAAATTTATATTCAAATAGTTAAATAATGTTATAATTTTTTTAAAAATAGTTAAAAATAATAATTAAAAAATAGTGAAATAATTTTACAATTAATATAAATTTTTATGAATAAATATTGGATATTATATTTCATGTTAATTATAATATTTTAACATTAGAGAATTTAATATACTCAATCCCAAAAAAATATGATATTATAACAACAGTTTATAACCACTTTGTTGACATTTAATAACAATTAATATGAAATGATTACTTAATAAGAAACATAAAATACCAGGATAATAATTAAATTCATGATATTAAATGAAAATGGGGATATATGTATATACCTCATATAATATATTGGATCATAATACAACATAAGTCTCAAAGTAGAATTATTGTGAAAACAATCTATTACTTCTTTGGAAACATTGAAATCATACACCTAATGAAATGTTGATCCAATGATGGATATATAATTCCAAATAAATTAATGTATACTAATGATATAATAAATTCATAATTAGTATATAAACCATAAAAAATATTTGGTGAATAAGTCATGTGTCTGAATAAAATAAATGAAACATGAGAAAACACCATTCCTCGAGTCTTATTCATCAAGCATGTAATTTGTCTTCATGAAAAATAACATTTTTATTTATTTACCTAGATGAGAAAATTTTAAATGTTTATATTTTATTATATTTCAATTATAAGAAATTTATATCTATTTACTTTATCAATTAGTCTGATGTTGTATTATTTTGACCAAAGTCATCTTATGTGTCTAAATTAACTTTTGTCAGTAGAATAAGGTCAAATGGGTGATTATTTAAAAATTTAAAGAATAATAATAATGAAATAATTATTATATTAATTAATTAACTATATACATATTTTTTTTATAAATGAATAATAACATCTCTTCGAGGAGGAGTAGTCCACATGTCCACCAATGATGTCACAAATTTTTTAGTATCTAAAAAAAAGAAAATGACATATTATATTTCTAAAAAATTATTTATTTAATGAATATAATATATATATGAATTTATATCAAATATTTTTATTAATCCCATACATTATACATTCCATGTAATATATGAATGAATCGTATGGCTTTGAGGAGGTGGTCGTTCACACATCCAAAAACAATGTAATCATATTCCCAAAAAATGGTAAACATGAATGAATGTGTTATATAATAATTATAATAGAATAATTAAATCATAAATATCAAAAAAATAATATATAAATAGTATTTCAATCATTATTTCAATCCTTCAGAGGTGGTAATGGAAGAACGAATGGCATTGGTTCATGATATGGTAGGCTTTTGTACACACAAACAATGATTTTTTTCCCAACATGATAAAATTATGTTAATTTTTTAGATGTATATATTACATAAAAACATTTCAGAACATTATGTATAATAAAGTTGTTATAAAATAATTATATAAAACTAAAATAATGGGGTTTATACACAATGAAATCAAGGGTTCCAGTTGAATCATGTTACCTCTTCTTTGAGGATACCCTATTATCTTCCCTGAACTTACTTCATTCAATTGATTTATACTTAATTTAAGGATTAAAGGATGATTATAGTAAATATGGGAAGATATTTTGATAGGTATTGGATGATAAAAATGTATTGAGTTTTGTAAGTATAGGAAAAGAGGTGGTGGTCTTTTTTAAGTGGGCAAAATGACACCGAAGGAATTATTTAAAATATGTTATGTAAACCCACATATTACCTAATTATATGCTTACATAAAACAAAAAATTCCATAATCGTGAATCAAATGCCTATATATTTCAATAAAATTGGCTTTGGAAATTTGGTGGGTCACATTCATACATTCGATAAACGTTTAACCAGTATGTAGAAACATTTTTCACTTTAACATCGTAATTAATTATCATTGATTTCACAAATATTTCTTTTCCAAAAACAATTTGACCATTGTAGAAACTATAAATAATTTTCATTTAATTTTTTCAATCAATTTTTCCAATATCAACTAAATGATATTACCGAAATTAGTCTAAAATAGCATCCATATAAGGGATGAAACAATTGGGTTTTAATGTAAACATTTTAAAAACATTCAAAAGTTTTTATATCCAATTTCAATTCGAAATTGAATACCATAAACTAAATTTTATTAATATATTTAGGATTTTATTATTTTATTTTTACAAATAATACAAAATATAATTTATCATTATAAATTATTTTTACAAGAAGTCATTTTTCTTTTAAAATACAGTAGTTTTCACATTTGATCAAAAAAAATTCTAATAAAAATACACAAAATTAACTCTATTGTAATTTATAAATTTATTTTCAAAAATATAAGTTAACTTTTTAAAATAAAAATACTAAAATTTTCAAAATGTATTTTTAAACAAGCCATCCATTAAAAGGTGACAAACGTGCCAATATGAATAGTAAAGATCTTTTATGCATAAAATTGGTGTTTTTATTCTTCTATTAATATAAAAATTATTGAATATATTTAAATAAATTCCATTGACTATATAAAATATAATTTCATTTAGATCATTTTACAATATTTAATAATGTAATTTATTAAAATAAAATTCCTTCGTGGGAATAAAAATGGGTTTTCAAGAAAATACATCATTTATATTCAATTGGTTTTTATTTTAATTAGTATGAAATTGGTCAGAAAATATTACATTATTTATACATCTGTAAACAATATCTTCATAATTTATTTAATCATATAATTTCCCACCATTCCCAATGAAATGTGGTTACTATCATAATATTAATGGAATAATGTTTTCTAGTGATACTTAACATGTAGTGTAACACATGTTATCGAAGAAAAAAGATTTTATGTGCAACAAAAGTTAATATTTTTGTTTTGTATAATTCAAGATAAACTATTCATTTCATGTAACAATGCCTACCATGGAATTTAAATAAATTCAAATGATGGTATTTTGTAAAATATTAGGATGTTATATCCACACCCCCATAAAATTATATTTTACCATGATATTAATCTTGGTTTTCAAAGTATTAAAATTTTTGTAACTAATTTATTAAATCCCACACAATTCAAATGAAATAAACAAAAGAGCCCCAAAAAGAGTCATTGTGAAATTTAAAGGTTAACCAATGATACATGTAACTAGTATTCCCCATAGGTAGAGATTTAGGGATATTAAAAGATTATTTTCATAGAGAAAATTTATTCCCAAGTACTAATAGAGAGTGATTGAATATTTTTTCAATATAAAGTAAATGAAAAACCACCAGCTGAATAAGTGTGGAATACATCATTAATATCCTTATAAAATATTGGAATATGATATCATTTTCTTAGAACATTAATTTCTTAATATTGAAGGATCCATTCTCCATTTGGATTGGAAATGTAATGATGTATACTTAATGGATAAGTAATATTTCCACATTTAACCAATTTCCCTAAAAAATATCATATTTTTTATCTAGACAATATGTATTGATGATGATTTTATTCATACCTGAAGCACAAAAATATTATTTTAATGAAAACATAATCATATCAGATATTACAAACTATTCCTCCAATCATTAAACATTAACACCCACAAAAAATATTTAGCACATGGTATGATAATTCTAAGAACTAATAAGCCGTCAAAAGATAGAAAAATAATAAATAATTAATTGAAAATACAACAATTCAAATTTAACTATTCAATAAATAACTACCCTTAAAATTCATCAAACAATGAATGACTATGTTCAAAACACAGTTATTAGAAGGATTTGATAATATATTATTTAGAGATAAATCAACTTTTATTCCAAAAATAAAATCCAATATTCCTATAAAATATATATTATATTTACAAAAAATAATATCATATTAATTATAACATCATGTAGGACAGTTGCATGAATAGAAACTTTATCATCCTTCGATTATGGGTTCAACCCCCACCTCTTTTTTGTATGAAATGTGTTATCACCTAGAAAACATGTTATTGTTTTTTCTCTAACCATGAATCTTATTCCGACATATATAAAACTTCATATAGATCACGGGGGTTACAAATATCCCAACAAAATAAAATATCTCCATAAAAGTCTTTAATTACATTATGATATGATCACTTAAAACCTAAATGGGGTGTCTATTAATTTTAACTTTTGACCATCCTTATTCTTATAGACCTATGACACCATCCATGAATCTTAAGATAACTACACCTAAATGAAAAAAAATCTCCAAAGTTATATAAACTATCCTTTTATTAAAATTACAATATCATAATATCCAAACTCCTAGATCCTCATTTTGAATCCTTTTTAATATATTACTTCATTTGATACAGACATCTATAACCCACATTTTTCCAACTAAACGATAAAAAAAAATTTGGGTAATTTAAATTCTAAGGACAATTAAGAATACAGTTTTATAGAATTAGGAATAATTTGTACAAAAATAAATCAGACATAATGAAATGAAAATTTATATCTTTTAACCCATATTTACATATTTCACGTTAGTTTATCAGCATTATCCTTGGAAAATATATTTCAGACATAAATCATTCAACTTCAATCGTTATAACTTAGAGAAGAGGAATTGTAAGTATATTGAGATCAAATTCTATGTAATGGTAAAAATAGCATCATCGTATTAATATCCTCAATGATAATAAACGTTCGCAAGGTTATTATTTTATAATCATTCTGAATGAGTGAATAATAAAGGAGCTCATACCCATCAATATGAGAATCGTCATATATTAAAAAAAATAGATTGAGGGAACAATCAGCTGAATCAAAAATCATGATCTATGTGATATCAATCTTGATATTGAGAAGCATTATAAACCCATAACATGCATAAATAAAACATGTATGTAACAGGGGACATCTTTTTCACATAGTCTTACAGTGACTATTATAAATGGAATAATACATATTATCAACAACCATACCATGTTCATTAGGGGAATATCATGGAACCACCCATACAGGGTTTATAATGGAACCACCCATCATTGGTTCCCAAATGAAGCATCCATAATTGTTCTATAATATAACCACCCATCAAGTTACCATGTACCATTACAAAATCTTAACACATAAATGATTTCATATCACCAAAATCTCAACTAAACATCCATTAAGAATTTCAAAATATTATTTACCAAGTTAAAAATAATTTATTATATAATAATATATTTAAAACATGATTAATAAGTGGAAATGTAATGGATTCTCTAGAAATAACATTGAAACATTATTAACCAATTGAATGGAAAAGGTTTCTATAATTGTTTTTTTGAAACATTATTAATCCATCTAGAAAATAATGGGGATGGTATCAAAAAAATATATCACCATTTAAGGGAATGTAATAACAAGTGGTTTTGGAATTTATTAATTGAAAAAATATTAAAATATATTTGCAATCATGTTTAGGGAATATATCCTTTTCATTTAGAAAAAACACATTTTAATAAATATTTAAAATAATTTTCTTTGAAATATCCATGATAGATTATAATTGATTATTTTGAAAATAAAATAAATAATTTCTTAATGAAATTATCCTTTATCATTTTAAAATAATTTTAATAAATTTTGTAAATTTTTTTAGAAAACATGGTTTTGAAAGAACACATATTTCAAGACCAATAGGTAAATTAAATCATATTTTATTCAAAACACATTCTAAAAAAATTTATGTACCAATGTGTCATATTTTTTACAATTAATTGAAAATATCCAAAATAACTAGTATAGAGTATATTTCATGAGAATTATATGATTTTAACAATGGATTTATAATTATACATAATTCCTATAAATGTTGTGATTGTTTAAAACAACTCAAACAACTTTAGAAATTTTGAATCACAATCCTGATGTATGGATTACATTAAAATTAACATAAAAACCCATCATAAAAAATAATCTAATAGTATTTCATAAAACCTTTCATCTATATACCCATCATAAAATAATATATGTTCATAAAATGACCTAAGTCTCAAATATGTTAAATTTAAAAAAAATCCATTACCGCTTTGAAAATATAGAAAACGTAAACCTAAAATAAAACAAATACAATAATGGATATGTAAATACCCGTAAATATAATTATTATAATCATAAAATGGATTAATATTTAACATATCATCCACAAAATTAAAATAATGGTATAATATTTCACATATCTCATAGAAATAAATGTGAGATGATACAAACCCTTATAATGAGTCTGATTCATCAGGATTGTTCTTTCTTTTTATGAATAATAATTTTATTCTAATTATTTAATTGATTTATATCCTTTTAAATTTTAATTATTACTTATATTTTACATATTAATATTTTATATAAAATTAAATTATCAATTGAGTGGTGGTAATGGAAAAACAATCAACATCAGTTAATGCGGTTCTAGTCTGCTGTAGACACGAATGATGTTTGGGTATACCATTTGATAGATGTGCATTAAATTTTAAGTAATATCATTAATATAAAAAAATATCATTATACTTAAAATACTGAGGATATTATATAATCATTGTATAAGAATAAATTAAGGGGTTTCAGAAATAATGAAAACAAAATTTCTCATTAATCAACATTACCTCATCTTTAGGTCACTCATTTTGGTTTTCAACAAACAGATATGTTTTATGTATCAATACCAATTATTATCCATATATTATTAGGATAGGGATTTTTTTAATCTATTTTTATATGGATTCGATAAACTAAGGGGGTTGAGAGGCATAAAGAGTGGACGAAATGGGGTGTCATTTAAAAAATATCGAAAGAACACAATTTATATCAATTTTGAGAGATTATAGTCCATAAAATGTTACTAGGACCCAATGAAAATATTCGAATCACAAAAACACCTAATAAACATTATAACTATTGAATCAAAATCCCATGAGTGTAATTACATTAAATAGAGATTTTAATTCCGTGAAATATAATATCATAATGATATAAAATGAAATTAGGTTACTATTTACACCAAAATAAAAATAAAAATGTAATACAACTTAACCATGTCTGAAGGGATTTAAACAAGAGACAATGAAACCCTTTCCGTGATAGGTTTTTCGAAGATCAAACTATATTCCCATGTAAAACAAACATTAATAAATTAATTTCTAATTAATTATACTTTTCAATAAATGTTACCCTTTAAATAATATGTAATATATTTTTATGTTGAGTACATTAATTAGTTATATTGTATTATGAATATTCGGTGTTAATAAGTTGAACTATTGTTCGCATGGCCAATAATGCATATATAATTTTACATTATTGAATAAAAAATATATTATTAATAAAAAATATATTATTATTTTTTATATAACGTATTTATATTTTATATTTTCTCAATTCCCACTATATGTGATTCAGTTGTGTAATTTTAAAATAGAACTGATAATGTCTTATTTTGGTTATTTTAGAAAAATATAATGATATATTTAAAATAATTTTTATATATAAGATAATATTACGAAAACCTTAAATGTAATTATTTTATTATTATAGTATTATAATATTTGTTTCCATGTTTCCATTTTCCTCCATTTTTAGTTATAAATCATCTATCATTAAATAGGTTAAGTCAACCCAAATATGAAATTCATTAACTCGTTTAGTGATCATGGTTAAGTAAGTGCTTCATTTGAAATAATTTAATTATAAAAGAATCATAAACATATTATTTGGTTCTTATTTGATTGGTATACATTCATTAATAAATATGGATAAAAAATTAAAATCTTGTAGAAAAATGATGAATATATTCCTCATGGAGGCGGTACCCCCTGCATATGCTCGACTGACATTTTTACCAAGGGGTTGGACTTTATGAACTAATGATTGTACAATTAATATTAATAAATATTAGTATAATAATTATAAATATTTTATTCTATTATTATGGTGATAATATATTTTTAATATTATGATTAATAAGAAACAACACGTGAAGGTTAAAATATATACGTTGGATACTTGATCAATCCTTGGATGTCCCCTAAAAATTGATTGGACTACGATAACTATAATAGAAAAAGAGATTATGTATGTGAGAAAGGGTTATATGGAAGTAATATAAAAGTTAAGAGTATTAATTTGATATAGACTTTGTTTTTGAAATTATTTATGAGATAGAATTATATAAAATAAGAATATAGAACTTTTGTAATCACAATTTATATTTTAATTATAACGACCCACACTTTACATACATTGTTAATACTTCAAAATTGAATCACACTTATTACAACATATGACAAAACCACAAAGGACCGTATAGGTATAGTGTCTTTAGAAACTGGGGAAACATAAACAACTGGTTCATAAATCTTCTACAGTGTCTCCCATTTATTTCATCATATCTAGGGTCCCTTTTAGCATATTCTACTTAATATCCATCTTCCTGACCTGGGGAAAAGAAAACATAAAAGGGTGAGCTCAAATGCTCAGCAAGGGCAAATAAAGGAAATAAAAAAATCATATCATATCTTTATGAAAATCAAAACCTGCAAAAGAGATCATAATATCTTAACATGGAATAAATCATAGAAGTGAAAATGAGATCCCCATAACATAAAACTTGAAACTTTGTGGCATGCACACATAATCATGGAAAATCATTTCTTGTTAGTCATGACTCATTGCCAAGACTATCTTAGTGGACAAAGTCCCTTTCTGAACCGAGTTCACTCCTCGTTTCAGTCCTGTATCACTGAACCGAAATAACCTTCCGTTCCAGCCATGTCTATCTCATGAGATATAAAATCTTTACCCAATGCATTGGAGGGAGATATAGGTCCCACCCATCTCTTAATGAATCCTTTCTTATGTGTGCCACATAATCATAAAACATACATCATCGCATAACACATGTAACAAAAATGGGATTCTTGAAACATCATGACATCATAAATCAATTCATATAAGATAAAGGAATTCATAAAAATAATTCCATCACAACATGATCAAATCAATGTAATAATAGGGATAAAAACAGAACCCTTTATTATCTTAGATGGAAAATAATTTTGATAAAACACTTGAACTCCATTCTTGAGGAAAATATCCTTTCTTCTTCAAAAACATTTTTCCTTTCATAACATGTCATATAACTTTAAAATAAAAGAAGTTGATTAAAAATAAACTTGAGAACTTGTAAAGGAAGCTTCTTGGAAATAATGTTTTAAAAATCTATTCATGCCGTATAAGTTAAAAAAACATTCTTCGTACTTTTGTCGGAAAAGTCAAAAAGTACCTCGTACGAAAAACGACAAAAGATTCCTTTTATTTCTTTTACTAAAAACTCACCGAAGGGTAAAAATGGATTTAAACAATTGTAGGTGGATGGAAATAATATTACATATTGAGGGAACATGGATGTGGATGATAAAATACACCCCAGTAAATACTTACGAATAAACAATCTCGGATAAAAATGAGATTGTGATATTTCCCTTACCTTAGGTCCGATTTGCTTTGTTCGTGTCCGAAGCTCCTGTATAATGGTTTAAATAATGTTATTGACTTATTCCAGAATCATACATGAGATCATATATGGTCATATTATTAGCTTCTTGTTAGTAATATTTCATTGTTACTTGTTACTCGGGTCTTTATAACTTTTTGTTCTTATGCGTGTTTTGTCGAATAAATTCTTATTCTTATCTTTAGGTTATAGATAATTAATTTCCAGAATGGTATTAGTGTAGTATATACCATATTCATTCATTCAATTCATTTATACAATCATTATGAAATGAATATCATGTAGAACGAGTCGCATCACATCGTGGAGACGGTATTCCGTACGTACGCACGAGTGATGATATCGTTCCTATTATCGTGGAATTGTATTGGAGTATATATATATATTATTTCAGTATCAATATTACTTAATAATAATCATATATAATTACTCATTACACCATTATACCCATCCTTGTAAGGTGATGGTGGAAAATAGATTACACCACGGCGTGGAGACGGTATTCCGTACGTACGCACGCGCGGTGATTTCATTTTTCCGTAGGATGGATAGAAGGTGAATTAGGGTTGTTTCATATTTATAATAACATATCAGTATGTAAGTAATACTGATGTTATTACTTTATCATGAAACAACTGAAGAAGAAGAAGTTGAAGAAGAAAGAAATTGAAAAGATCGGTAATGGATATTACCTCTTCTTTGGAACGCCTTTTTGAATCCTCCACTTAAGGAACTAAGATTGGTCTTTGGAGAAGACCAGGACCTCTAGGATTATTCTAGGGAAGTGGAGAAGGGAAAATGGCAGGGGTTGGCCGAGCTTGAGTGCTCAAATTGGTGTGAGGAGGAGGGGGAGGAGGTGCCCTTTTATAAGGGAGGAGAGGGGCACCTTAGGAATATCTCAAAATATTATTTTATATTAAAGTCAAAATCGGTTTATAATGGTTCCAAAGGGTCTTATTTCGAAGCTAAAGTGGGGATGGGTCGAAATGCTATCAACCAATAGGATTTAGACAAGTTTAGGGTATTATTTTAACCTTATCAATTAGATTTAACTCCAAGTTAATTAATTTAACTTTTACCGTGTCTTTTTGTTTTCTTTCACTATATGGTTAATACACTTACTATAACATGCCAAACGAACCCCAAATTGTTTATTATTAATATATATATCCTTATCTAAGTCATTTGGCCGAACCATAGATTTTTAGGAATAAAATAACAATTAATAATATAATATTTGATTTAAAAACTATTTTGTGTCAATTTTGACACTATTTGATATATGATTTTTGTGAAAGTCATAACAGAATTATATGTTCGAACCAAGTTGATTAAATCAACACTAATATATCATAGTAACCTAGAAAATTATTGGAATTCATAAAAAGTCTCAAATTACATTTATTTTGGTATTTATATTATCAATTTTTTCAATATTTCATTAATAAGATAATTACTGCATCATCTTTGTGTCATAAATAAATTACATTATTTGATGTCTAAAAATTACAAATAAAATACCATCATGTAGGAAATCTCTTTATCTTTCTAATGAATATTTACAATCGAATTTATCTTATGTATAACCCTATATTAAAAATGATTTACTTGTTAAACTTTGATTTTAACTATTTTAACCCTTCTTTAAATAAATTAATAATAAATGTCCTAATCTAATCCAAGTGGGCCTAAATGGTCATATTTTATTCCTAAGTTTGTTTTTGGTCGAATTACACTTGTCCAATAGTATTAGGACATGTGTTAGGGTAATATTGATATCATATTTACCCTTAGTTACCCTATTTACTATTAACCGCGGTAAAAATAGTAAAAAGTTACTATTCACCAAAAAATTATTTTCATCTCATTGAACCACATTTTAGTCCTTGATATTAACCGTGTCTCTCGGATTTTTGAAATTCCATTCACAGAAGCGGTAAAATTAAGTTTTATGCAAAATTCAGTTTTTAACCTACCACTTAGTGGTTTCACTATTCATCAAAAATTGAAAGTTTTCAGAAAAATACCAAAATTTCACCCTGGGCTAATTTCGATATTCTGAGTCTAAAAATGAAGTCCATTTTGAAAAATAAAATTTATAAAATTTCAAAAAGTGGTTATTACTATTCATAACGGCTAGTTTTAATAGCATATTGTTGTTTAGTGAAACTCGGTATTGCGTACGACGCAAGCTATCGAGGAAGGTCGCGATTGCGTGTAAAGCAAGTCAAGCAAGTGTTGCGTAGAAAAAGATTCCTTTGATAATTTATATAACATAAAAGTCTCAGGTGTTACATTCTACCCCCCTTAAAAAGAATTTCGCCCTCGAAATTCGTCACTTTGTAACAAATAGATGAGGATACTTCTCCCTCATCATATCCTCAAGCTCCCATGTAGCTTCTTCAAGTTGGTGGTTCCTCCATAAAACTTTCACCAAGCGAGTGGTCTTGTTTCGTAGGACTTTTTCGCTACGATCCAGAATCTCTATCGGCTGTTCTTCATAAGAAAGATCTTGCTCCAGCGGTACAACTTCTGAGCTGAGTACATGTGAAGGATCTGGTATGTACTTTCTCAGGAGAGATACGTGGAACACATCGTGAACTTGAGAGAGATTCGGTGGAAGCGCCAATCGGTAATCTACCTTCCCAACACGATCCAGTATTTCAAAAGGACCGATATATCTAGGGCTCAACTTCCCCTTCTTTCCAAATCTCATAACCCTCTTCCAGGGAGATATTCGTAAGAACACTTTATCGCCCACTTCAAACTCTAGGTCTTTTCTTCGGTTGTCGGCATAACTTTTCTGTCGACTCTGAGCTGCTCTTATGTGTTGTTGAATAGATCTAACCTTTTCTGCCATTTCATCAACGAGATCAGGTCCTAATAGCTTTCTTTCCCCAACTTCATCCCAGCAAGTTGGAGTCCTGCATTTCTTTCCATAGAGAGGTTCATAAGGAGCCATCTGAATACTGGAGTGAAAGCTATTATTATAAGAAAATTCCACCAAAGGTAGGTGTTGATCCCAACCTCCTTTGAAATCCATAGAGCAAGCTCTCAACATATCTTCTAGGGTTTGAATTGTTCTCTCAGACTGACCGTCTGTCTGGGGATGATAAGCAGTGCTGAAACTCAACTCTGTATCCAGAGTATGCTGAAAACTTCGCCAGAACTTCGAGGTAAATCTCGGATCTCGATCAGATATAATAGAAAGTGGTACTCCATGCAATCTTACCACTTCCTTTACATATATCCTGGCAAGCTGATCTAGAGAGAAATCCTCTCTAATAGCAATGAAGTGTGCAGACTTTGTAAGACGATCAACTATGACCCAGATAGCATTATTGCCTTTGGATGTTTTAGGAAGTCCTGTGACAAAGTCCATAGTGATGTTTTCCCATTTCCATTCGGGTATGGGTAATGGTTGTAACATCCCCTTAGACTTCTGTCTCTCAGCTTTAACTTGTTGACAAACCAAGCATCGAGAGACATATTCAGCAACATCTCTTTTCATGCCATCCCACCAGAAGTACTCTTTCAGGTCCCTATACATCTTCGTGCTTCCAGGATGAATAGAAAATGATGAACTATGAGCCTCATCCAGCAGCTCATTCTTTAATTCGGGGATGGGAGGAACGCAAACACGATTCCTGAACTTTATTATCCCATCACAATCAAGGTTGAATTCAGGAACATTTCTCACCTTCTTTTGTAACTCGACATCTTCTTTCTGTGCCTCTTTAATCTTCACATGTATAGATGGTTGAACATTCATTTGAGAAAGATAAGATTTTTCCCCTTCCATTATAATTCCAAGATCCATCCTTTGTAAATCCATAAATATTGGATCTTTTGTGATCCTCATTATGGATAAACTAGCATGGTCTTGTCGACTTAATGCATCTGCCACCTTGTTTGCTTTCCCAGGGTGGTAATGGATTGAGCAGTCATAATCCTTAATCAGCTCCAACCATCTTCTTTGGCGCATATTCAACTCCTTTTGTGTGAAAATATACTTTAAACTTTTATGATCAGTATAAATATCACACCTTTCACCATAAAGGTAATGCCTCCAAATATTTAATGCAAAGATTACCGCAGCCAACTCCAAATCATGTGTTGGGTAATTTTGCTCATGGATTTTCAACTGTCGTGAGGCATAAGCTATCACCATATCATTTTGCATAAGAACACACCCCAATCCCTTCTTGGATGCATCACTGTAGATCACAAACCTTTCTCCACTACAAGGCAGTGTGAGCACAGGTGCACTGGATAACCTTCTTTTCAACTCCTTGAAATTCTCTTCACATTCCTCTGTCCAGACAAACTTAACTCCTTTCCGAGTCAACTTGGTGAGTGGATTAGATAATCGTGAAAAATCTTTTACAAAACGTCGATAATATCCAGCCAAACCAAGAAAACTTCGGATCTCAGTTACTGTTGTTGGTCTTGACCATCTTTCGATAACCTCTGTTTTTGCTGGATCCACAGATATCCCCTCTTTTGAGATTATATGACCCAAAAATGCAACTTTTTGAAGCCAAAATTCACACTTGGTAAATTTGGCATAAAGCTTCTCCTTTCTCAGGGTCTTCAATATAATTCTCAAGTGATCTTCATGTTCTTCCTTTCTCTTTGAATAGACAAGAATATCGTCTATAAAGACTACCACAAATTGATCAAGATAGTCTCTAAAGACTCTATTCATTAGATCCATGAAGATAGCAGGGGCATTAGTAAGACCAAATGGCATCACTATAAATTCATAGTGTCCATACCTTGTACGGAAAGCCGTCTTTGGTATATCCTCCCTTTTGACCCTTAATTGATGATACCCTGAACGAAGATCAATCTTGGAAAAGTATTGAGCTCCGCGTAGTTGGTCAAATAAGTCATCAATGCGTGGGAGAGGATATTTGTTCTTGATAGTGGTCTTGTTAAGTTCTCGATAATCAATGCAGAGTCTCATTGATCCATCTTTCTTCTTAACAAATAGAACAGGTGCTCCCCAAGGTGACGCACTAGGGCGTATGAATCCCTTATCAAGATTCTCTTGGAGTTGCTTCTTCAATTCCTGCAACTCAATTGGGGCCATTCTATAAGGTGTCTTTGAAATAGGCAAAGCACCCGGTACGAGTTCTATTGAAAAATCAACTTCACGATTTGGTGGAAGACCCGGCAATTCCTCCGGAAAGACATCATCAAACTCCCGTACAATGGGCATATTCTTAATCGTGAGTTTCTCACCAACCATTTGAGATAAATAACCTTCATTTAGTGGAATCAATACCCATAAGATGGAAGAAATTTCCACTGGAAGATTATGTTCATCCTTGCATTGATAGACGATCGTAGGTTGATCTGGAATATGAAATGTGACTTCCCTTCTTTGGCAATTGATATGAGCTCCATGTAGAGAAAGCCAATCCATGCCAAGAATCACATCAAATCCCACTAAAGGAAGGATCACAAGATTTGCAGGAAGCACTTTCCCACAAAGTTCGATCGGAGAAGAATTATAAACTTCTGATGCGATTGATGTGCCATTAGGTGTTGTCACAGCTAACTCAACATCTAATTGTTGAGGTAATACGGTGATACCCTTAGAAAATTTTTCAGAAATAAAAGAGTGGGTGGATCCAGAATCAAATAAAACATTTGCTACTTTAGAGTGGATGGTAAGTGTACCTTTCACCACATCGTTATCGTACTCCACATCGCTGATAGAAATTGCATGTGACTTTCCTTTGTCTTTAGCCTTAAGAGTTTGTTGACGTCGACCATCATCATCAACCCTTGGATTTGGGCATTGATTGGCATAATGCCCCATCTCCTTGCACTTGAAACATTGAAGTGTAGCAGGTTCATTCTGTGTATCCCTTCCTTTGTTTGCATCATTAGACATCTTCTTCCCATTATCACGGCATTCAAATGCCCGATGGCCTTCCTTTCCACATTTAAAACATTTACTTGTCCCTTTAAGACAACTCCCTCCATGTTTCTTTCCACACTTTGAGCATAAGGGAAAGTTCATCTTCTTTTCCGTGTGCTCTTTAGATTTTTCTTTGAATTCCATCTTCCTCTTCTTATCAAACCCATGTGACTGATGGGTTACTCCAATCTCCATCTCGACTTTGAGAGCACATCGAACGATTTCCTCGTAGCTATTGAAGTCCCTTATGGCTAACGCCCTTCGAAGACTTGGTTTTATGCCACTAAAGAATCGATCGATCTTACTCTCAGGTTGGATAATAATACCAGAAGCGTACCTTGCAAGTCTTGTAAAATTTGCTTCATAGGTACTAACAGATTCATCATCCCTTTGCTTCAGTTCAAGGAACTCTTTCTCCATCTTTTTTCGGAGAATACGAGGGAAGTACTTATTGAAAAATAAGTTCTTGAACTCGTCCCATTCCATAGACTCAATTTCATCCCTTTGCCTCGTATTCTTAACAAGATTCCACCATTGATCCGCATCTCCTTCCAAACGATACACTGCTAGGATGACTTTATCATGCTCAGAACATTGAAGAAATGAAAATATCTTTTCAGTAGTACTAATCCATTGTTCAGCAACTAATGGATCAGTAGACCCGCTGAAAGATGGTGGACGCTGCCTCATGAAGGATTCAACAGAATGTTGCTCCCTTCTTTGTTCGTTTGGAAATCCTGCATGATTCATAGCTTGAGAAAGTTGTGTGAGCATGGCTACAAGATTTTGCATTCCAGCTCCCATATCGTTTGGTTGCTCAGGGGGACAATCATTGCATTTCCCATCGCATTCCGCATTAACGCGGTTCCTTCGGGTTCCAGCCATTGACTAAAACCAAGAAGAATAGTGTGAGCAACACTAATTATAATAGGAAACCACATAATTCAAGAATAAAATTTTCATGCTTAAGGTCTTATCCTAGGTTATTCAAGGCCATTTCTAAAACACTAAGATTGTGTTCTATGCTTAGACTTATCCTTAGGGTTCTTACTAAGGCTTTCACATCCTAGTTTCCAAAGGTTGACTATACCTTTCCTCTGATACCAACTATAACGACCCACACTTTACATACATTGTTAATACTTCAAAATTGAATCACACTTATTACAACATATGACAAAACCACAAAGGACCGTATAGGTATAGTGTCTTTAGAAACTGGGGAAACATAAACAACTGGTTCATAAATCTTCTACAGTGTCTCCCATTTATTTCATCATATCTAGGGTCCCTTTTAGCATATTCTACTTAATATCCATCTTCCTGACCTGGGGAAAAGAAAACATAAAAGGGTGAGCTCAAATGCTCAGCAAGGGCAAATAAAGGAAATAAAAAAATCATATCATATCTTTATGAAAATCAAAACCTGCAAAAGAGATCATAATATCTTAACATGGAATAAATCATAGAAGTGAAAATGAGATCCCCATAACATAAAACTTGAAACTTTGTGGCATGCACACATAATCATGGAAAATCATTTCTTGTTAGTCATGACTCATTGCCAAGACTATCTTAGTGGACAAAGTCCCTTTCTGAACCGAGTTCACTCCTCGTTTCAGTCCTGTATCACTGAACCGAAATAACCTTCTGTTCCAGCCATGTCTATCTCATGAGATATAAAATCTTTACCCAATGCATTGGAGGGAGATATAGGTCCCACCCATCTCTTAATGAATCCTTTCTTATGTGTGCCACATAATCATAAAACATACATCATCGCATAACACATGTAACAAAAATGGGATTCTTGAAACATCATGACATCATAAATCAATTCATATAAGATAAAGGAATTCATAAAAATAATTCCATCACAACATGATCAAATCAATGTAATAATAGGGATAAAAATAGAACCCTTTATTATCTTAGATGGAAAATAATTTTGATAAAACACTTGAACTCCATTCTTGAGGAAAATATCCTTTCTTCTTCAAAAACATTTTTCCTTTCATAACATGTCATATAACTTTAAAATAAAAGAAGTTGATTAAAAATAAACTTGAGAACTTGTAAAGGAAGCTTCTTGGAAATAATGTTTTAAAAATCTATTCATGCCGTATAAGTTAAAAAAACATTCTTCGTACTTTTGTCGGAAAAGTCAAAAAGTACCTCGTACGAAAAACGACAAAAGATTCCTTTTATTTCTTTTACTAAAAACTCACCGAAGGGTAAAAATGGATTTAAACAATTGTAGGTGGATGGAAATAATATTACATATTGAGGGAACATGGATGTGGATGATAAAATACACCCCAGTAAATACTTACGAATAAACAATCTCGGATAAAAATGAGATTGTGATATTTCCCTTACCTTAGGTCCGATTTGCTTTGTTCGTGTCCGAAGCTCCTGTATAATGGTTTAAATAATGTTATTGACTTATTCCAGAATCATACATGAGATCATATATGGTCATATTATTAGCTTCTTGTTAGTAATATTTCATTGTTACTTGTTACTCGGGTCTTTATAACTTTTTGTTCTTATGCGTGTTTTGTCGAATAAATTCTTATTCTTATCTTTAGGTTATAGATAATTAATTTCCAGAATGGTATTAGTGTAGTATATACCATATTCATTCATTCAATTCATTTATACAATCATTATGAAATGAATATCATGTAGAACGAGTCGCATCACATCATGGAGACGGTATTCCGTACGTACGCACGAGTGATGATATCGTTCCTATGATCGTGGAATTGTATTGGAGTATATATATATATTATTTCAGTATCAATATTACTTAATAATAATCATATATAATTACTCATTACACCATTATACCCATCCTTGTAAGGTGATGGTGGAAAATAGATTACACCACGGCGTGGAGACGGTATTCCGTACGTACGCACGCGCGGTGATTTCATTTTTCCGTAGGATGGATAGAAGGTGAATTAGGGTTGTTTCATATTTATAATAACATATCAGTATGTAAGTAATACTGATGTTATTACTTTATCATGAAACAATTGAAGAAGAAGAAGTTGAAGAAGAAAGAAATTGAAAAGATCGGTAATGGATATTACCTCTTCTTTGGAACGCCTTTTTGAATCCTCCACTTAAGGAACTAAGATTGGTCTTTGGAGAAGACCAGGACCTCTAGGATTATTCTAGGGAAGTGGAGAAGGGAAAATGGCAGGGGTTGGCCGAGCTTGAGTGCTCAAATTGGTGTGAGGAGGAGGGGGAGGAGGTGCCCTTTTATAAGGGAGGAGAGGGGCACCTTAGGAATATCTCAAAATATTATTTTATATTAAAGTCAAAATCGGTTTATAATGGTTCCAAAGGGTCTTATTTCGAAGCTAAAGTGGGGATGGGTCGAAATCCTATCAACCAATAGGATTTAGACAAGTTTAGGGTATTATTTTAACCTTATCAATTAGATTTAACTCCAAGTTAATTAATTTAACTTTTACCGTGTCTTTTTGTTTTCTTTCACTATATGGTTAATCCACTTACTATAACATGCCAAACGAACCCCAAATTGTTTATTATTAATATATATATCCTTATCTAAGTCATTTGGCCGAACCATAGATTTTTAGGAATAAAATAACAATTAATAATATAATATTTGATTTAAAAACTATTTTGTGTCAATTTTGACACTATTTGATATATGATTTTTGTGAAAGTCATAACAGAATTATATGTTCGAACCAAGTTGATTAAATCAACACTAATATATCATAGTAACCTAGAAAATTAGTGGAATTCATAAAAAGTCTCAAATTACATTTATTTTGGTATTTATATTATCAATTTTTTCAATATTTCATTAATAAGATAATTACTGCATCATCTTTGTGTCATAAATAAATTAAATTATTTGATGTCTAAAAATTACAAATAAAATACCATCATGTAGGAAATCTTTTTAGCTTTCTAATGAATATTTACAATCGAATTTATCTTATGTATAACCCTATATTAAAAATGATTTACTTGTTAAACTTTGATTTTAACTATTTTAACCCTTCTCTAAATAAATTAATAATAAATGTCCTAATCTAATCCAAGTGGGCCTAAATGGTCATATTTTATTCCTAAGTTTGTTTTTGGTCGAATAACACTTGTCCAGTAGTATTAGGACATGTGTTAGGGTAATATTGATATCATATTTACCCTTAGTTACCCTATTTACTATTAACCGCGGTAAAAATAGTAAAAAGTTACTATTCACCAAAAAATTATTTTCATCTCATTGAACCACATTTTAGTCCTTGATATTAACCGTGTCTCTCGGATTTTTGAAATTCCATTCACAGAAGCGGTAAAATTAAGTTTTATGCAAAATTCAGTTTTTAACCTACCACTTAGTGGTTTCACTATTCATCAAAAATTGAAAGTTTTCAGAAAAATACCAAAATTTCACCCTAGGCTAATTTCGATATTCTGAGTCCAAAAATGAAGTCCATTTTGAAAAATAAAATTTATAAAATTTCAAAAAGTGGTTATTACTATTCATAACGGCTAGTTTTAATAGCATATTGTTGTTTAGTGAAACTCGGTATTGCGTACGACGCAAGCTATCGAGGAAGGTCGCGATTGCGTGTAAAGCAAGTCAAGCAAGTGTTGCGTAGAAAAAGATTCCTTTGATAATTTATATAACATAAAAGTCTCGGGTGTTACATTAATAATGCTATAATTCTATTCCATGTAAATGTCTCCAAAAAATATAAATAATGGATTATGGTATTTTTTATTCTTAAGCTCAAATATTTATCCCCTCATAGGATTTAAACATATTATAGAGTTTTTATAATTATGTTTTTATATTATACACTTTTACTCTCAAACAAGATAACTAGATTAATCTATGTAATTTTATGTATTATAAAAAAAATTGTTATGAAAAAATTGGGTGTTATGAAATAGAAATTAATATATATATCATCCCATTAAATTTATTTTATAAAATTAATTTTTAAAATAAAAGAGATAAAATTTTGAAAACATATTATATTATAAAAAATGAATTCATACAATTGTAGATAAATAAAGATAATTAGAAATGAAGAAAAAAAAATTTCTTTAATATATTAATTTAAATTATTATAAAATATATTATATTCATTATTAAAATTATTTAAATTTAATTTTTCAGATATAAATATCTTGATATAATAAAATAATAATAATAAAATATGTTTTTCACAATTATCATGGTAATAAGTATTAATCCTAACAATCTAAATATTATACACAATAATGAATACCACCAAATTATAAAATATTAATATTATTATCTCCAATTTAAAAATAATTTTATCAAATTATCATTATTTGTGTATGGAAACCCCTTTTCGTCGTCTTAAAAGAATACTATGATCACAAAAGCTCCTGGAAAACACTGGTGTTTAACCAAGACAAGGAAAACCACCCTAAAAATGCCAAAGCTGCACTCCCCACCATATGGCTTTACTTAGAGTGCTTCAAGAGCACAACCAGAACAGGTTCCAACCTCCACACAGATGAACATTAAGAAAGAAAAAGGCCATCGATGTAAGGTAGAAGCTCTCTCAGCATACTCAAGACAAGTCAAGATAGCGCATGATCATCTCTAACTGGACTACAATGAGATTCACCAAAGGTGTGTCCGGATCTCTCCAAGCCACGCTAACATCCTTCCAAAACCTTACCATGATTCAAGCACAGGTCAACCATTTTCACACAGGTTCCCCTAGAAGGGAACATACATTGACCTACTAAAATTTGATTCAAAACCAAGGGTATCCAGGTCTTCCACATATCCCTATAGAAAAATCCTCACAACTGGGTCACAAGGACTAACCACCTAGACCAAAATATCCAAAACCACTCAGAACACGGTAATGATCACAACATCCAAAGAAATTCAAAACCAAACCACAGCCTACAAGGTCCCTGGTCCTCTCTGAGCATATTCAAAAGGAACTAATCCTTAGAGGTCACCATCAAAACAGAAGATACAAGCTGAGCTAACACACATTGGGGGTCCGTATACAACAATACCACAAGGCGGTCTAGTTCTAGAGAAAATCCTTGGTATCTGTTGACATCGTTCTTAACGATCCGACTAGATAACCACAGTCCTGAGAAACAACACCCAATAAGGGGTTAAACAAATCACGTGCCACAAAGACCAACTAGTGTCACTGCACCACCTGTGAAAAAGGGATGATTCAGCAGCCCCATCAAAAACTCATTAACGTAGATCCATGTAACCTACCATTAGAGTAAAAAAGTATGTGTAATCAGACCCAAAGGTCTCAGTCGTCAGTAAAAACACACACTAGCAGGCCTATATGATGTGAATCCTACGTGCCTAGTATGATGAATGAGAAGCCTGTTGAATTTTCCAGCCAAGAGTCAAAAACTACCCCTGGAATCTTACAAATGGCCAAGATCTAAAAATCTATAGTAAATCAAAAAAACACACAACATGTGAGTCTCTCAAGGAAAAAATCATATACAACCGTAGCATCGCAAAATCAGAACAAAAACCCCACACCATGTCAACCATGAATTCTTACTAGAACTATTGTTCACGAAGCACTAGCCCGATATCCATCACAGGTTCTTAAAAATTCTTAATAGTCATGTCTACCACATCCCAAATAGTAATTAGCAGGAAAGAAAACTCCTATGATACCACATTGTAATGTCCTGACCCGGATGCCACTAAACCAGAGATCTGAGCCGGTTTTCCACAAAGCCTCAAGAGCACCCCCACATATGCCAGAGGCTACAGACTAGAAGCGAGGGCCTAGGGTGTGATAGTGGGGCGACTATTCCCTCATACCAGAGTAAGAAAATAGTGGAAATAACTACATATCATACACAGTGGAAAGTAAACAGGGTATGAAAGTAATAAACAACTTAAATGGAACAATCTGTAATAGTAAAATGTTGTAAAAGCCCGACTAGTTTTGCAATACAATACAACACTGGTCACCTACTGGTCCAAACATACAGATACATGTAAATATGAAACTGAAAGTAAAATTATAGGGCTCTGCTACTAACTCTGAGCCAGTCCACATACCCGATCTCTAGACAATGTTGAACTTCTGCAGCCCGATCTGTAAAACCACTCGACCAGCTCTGCTCAATCATGCAACATTGGGCCTCATCCCTATCAACCATGCAACTCGTGCTCAACCTGAAAAACAGAAATTAGGTCTACATATACACCAGGGTGCACGTGCAGGGTTGAGAAATAAAATTAGTAGGGAACCCCGACAAGAAACCTATAACATTGCTACTAAAAGTGTATGCAACAGCAATGTGATCAGCCAAGGTGGAACACAGAAAAATTAATCAAACCAGATGTGCAACCACAGTTGAATTCATGGTCTGTAATCCCTATCAACAGGGAAAGTTCCACCATGGATGTTCATATCTATATACGTACACATGTATACTCCCATACCTATACAAATATACCTAAATATGAATATTCATGATTAAGTGACTCAAATAACAAGAAAAAACATCAACAGTCAATCCGTGGGACCATAAGCCCGATCTCCTTGACATCCTATGCAAGGTTATTGAGCTGGACATCGTGCCACTCAAGATGTGTATCATTAAGTCGATCTACGGCTCTGTAATCCCATCGACATGTACCTTCGTCGGCCAATATCAGAAAATATGTCTCTAAACAAGATAAAAAAACATGTAACCCTATGGGAAGTACTCACAACGTGTCCCCTCTGGTTCAACCAAACAAACACAGGAAAGAAGATTACAAAATATGTAACCCTTTGGGACGTACTCGCAACCATCCCCTCTGGTCCTACCTAATACGTACAAACAACCCTATGGGCAGTACAATCAGCCTAACCCATCTGGCTTGGTCACATGGAAATTATAAGACCCTCTTAGGAAGCACACTCAGTCAATTCCCCTTATAGTCTAAGGTATTCATGGAATCTTTGAGGAAAGTCACGCGGTCTATTCCCCTTATACCTCCATGTTCTAGAGACTCTCTGAGGAATCTCACTCGGTCAATTCTTCCTATAGCCTCAGGTCTATCAAAAAATCTCTAAGGAAGTTCATTCAGTCAATTCCTTCTCTAGCCCGGAATGGTTTTAATGAAATTCAATCAAAGTAAAGACTATCTGAGGAAGCCCTCTCGGTCTACCCTCCCGTAGTCTATAATATCCAAGACTCTCGGGGAATCTCACTAAGTCTATCCCCTCGAGTCTATTATGTCCAAAACCCTCTGGGAAGCTCACTCGGTCTGTCCCCTCTAGTTTATAATGTCCATGCCTCTCTGGGAAGCTCACTTGATCTATCCCTTATAGTTTATAGCACTAGGTTCTCACGATCTCATTCCAGTCAGTGCATAATAATTCTATAAGGCCAATGTACACCTATATAGCTACTTGGCTAACCAGTCTACAACATAACAATCCTGTCAACAATATCACTCTATCCTATGGTCAAAAGCATGGAAACAAGCATAACAGCCAAAGGAAAAACATGACCGAAAGCTCGTAAACAGATAAGCATGGTATAAATAACCAAGAAAGGTAAAATGCACTATTTATAATCAAGACACCTCTAATTAGGAACACAAAGAATAGTAGAAACTTGAACAAACAATAAAGAAACATTGCGTCAGGCTCAGCAGCCACCAACTAGGAAGCACCTCTGGTAAACACTACAGCATCAGCAAACAAAGTCAGATATAAACAAAAAGTAAGGGTGACCCAAATCGGTTACAAGTTTGGAATGGGTTCTAGGTGACACTTTCTCACCATCTCTAACTAAACCTGACATAACAACTCCGGGTCGGTCAAACAACGAGCACCCAATGGGCCCCTTAGGTCAAACACTAAGGAGGCATCATACTCGGGATCCTCAAGGTAAACACAAGCGAAGGCATCCTACACGAGATCATTACCAAAGAGTAAGGGAGGAATCCTACACGGGATCCTCAAAGGAAGGACAACATAGGCATTCCATAACATGGTTCATGTCAAGGTATGAACAAGAGAGAGATCCTACAAGGGACTCCCAAGTCAGCACACAAGCAAAGGAATCCATCAGGGGATCCTTAGAAGTGTCCGGTCTCACAAACTCATAAGCTAGAAGGGGATGTCTCACAAATGGATTATCCTGTAAATCATAGGTTACGAGAGATATCTCACATCTCATCTCATATTAAAGGTCTCAACTAAGTTGGTACGAACACCCAACCTATCATCCACCTCATTTCTCACTCTTCGGTGACAACTAAACTCAAAAAGTGGATGAAAACCCCTCCATTTTGATAGAAACCCCCAAAACCCCACTTATAATACCTATAAATGTAAAATGGATTCCACCATTTCGATCTACGTGAAGAAAACCTCATAATCGACTACTCACACACCCAATTCTGACTTCTAGAGCCCATGATATCTCAAAATTACTAAACTGAAGCAATATATGGCCAGAATACATCGCCAGAGCACAAAGGGGCTGCTTGTGTAATAGTACACGGCATGTACCTTACTGTACACGGGGTGTACTATTCACAAAAAGTTACGTAATCTCTTTTTTCCCCTACACACATGCCAATGTACCACGAAATAGTGTGTACTTAAAGTACACGACATATAGTCCTTAAAAACCACTATTCTGTGTTCTATTTCACATGACCAGCCACACAGCTACCCACTACACGGCGTGTACTCAATGTACACTACGTGTACTTAAGAAAACATCGTATTTCCTGAATAGGAAGAATACAGAGTGTTTACCCATGGAATAAATGTCGTGTATTCTGGGATTTCCGACGGGAAAACCCTGAAAATAGTCGAAAAACCCATTTTCAGCCCCGAAACATTAGATCCAGCCTTATGGGGCCACAAGAAAGAAATATTAGGCTTTAAAGTATTAAAACAACATGTTTAATGTGGATCTATGAAGACAACATAAATGGCCCTACCTTCAGGCAAAAACCGCCAAATCTTCGGTTGATTTCATGGGTCACGGTAGTCGTACGCCGACTCAGCGTGTCGAGAGCTTCGAATCGATACCACTCTCACCTTCTTTCTCTCCCATTTTCTCGATCTCCAAATTCGCCCATAGGTCATGGACATGGAGGAGTGGAATAGGAGACATGCACAAGGAGGAGGAGGAATGAATAAGGATAAAAATAAAAGGAAAGATGAAAAGAAAAGGAAGAAAAAGGGGTTCGGGCCGGCCCCAGTGCCCGACATGAGTTTATGGCTTCCCTAGGATAAACTCCCCATTCTGAACTCTACAGTGCATACATAATCTCAATCTGACTATCTAGTTAATATTTATTTCCAAATGAACCTACGAGAATAATTTAATATTTAATTTAATAATATTAAATATTAAATATTCTGCCAAAATTCGAACAGCTCAGATTTCCTCCAAACTCTTGTCCTAGGGTAAAATACCTATTCTGGGACCAACAAAGTTGTCAGAAAAAAATATCAGTGATTTTTTGTAGAAGAAAATGACAATTTTACCCCTCACGAGCATCCAACAGAAAAAAACTCAAATTTCTGCTCAGAAACGAATGTCCGGAAAAACACGGGTTCTTACAGTTTGTCGGTTACAACATTTTTGGGATTGGGATGTGTGGAAGTTTGGACTATTGTGTGGATGGATATTTAGGATGGAGGAGGTTTGTTGATAGTACATTATTACAATGTTTTTTTCCCAGTTAGAGGGGGTGAAGTGTTTATAGGGTGTGTGTTTCTTGGTATATTGGTTTTCTTGTGTTTTTTGGTGGTGACATGTGACATGTGATGAGATCCTTGAGAGGTATCTCTTGAGATGGCCATTAATACCCTTTCCATTCCTTCAGGTTTAGTTGTACTTCTTTATGAAAATAATCTTTTTTGAGGTAAATAATTTCATATTATTTTCCCATTCATCACAATAATTTATTAGTTTGTTGGGTTAGATAGTGATTAGGGGGAGTCGATTAGGGTTTGATGGATTTGGAGATGAATTTTTTGATGAAAAAGGTATATTATGGTGTTATGGAAGTTATTACGGTGTAATGGGGTGTCTTACAACCTATTGTAACTGTTGATTATAGATAGCCTGTAGGAGTGGAGAAAAATGTAAAATGGATTTACACAACAAAATTGGAATTTAGGGTGTATGTTTATACCTTCATGAGGTATAACAACATGAATGTCTCATACATATATAAATCATATGAATAGATTATTATTCATTATATAACATAATGACCCACTATAAAATATTTTGTGTCTACTTAATTTGGATACTCATAAGTATAAAAGATAGGGTCATTGGTGAACAATACTAGGTTCGACTCAGTTATTCAAAAGTATCACCCTTCATAGACATATCATAAATAATAATTTAATTCATAAAATATTGAAATTAAATATAACAAATGGTTACTTAATATTATTTGTAATGGTAAAAAAGTTATATATTAACATAACATGAGTGTAATGGAATGGTAACATTATAATAACATTAAAAAACTACACATTGGATAATGTATATCATAATCTTGATTCCTTGAATAATTCATGGATGTCAATATGAAATTATTTATAAATGTGTAAATTTATATTATCCTTTTGAGAATAAAATTTTCATCATACATATATTTTTGGAAGACCCATAAGGATAGTAAATATTATTTTGCATATACAAACTAATACATTCAAAAAAATACTCTTGGGCTAACCACTAGTTTACCACATTTGTTATTATGATAAAATATGGTGAGCCCTATTTTGGGCATAGTATAACCTCCCATGTTTATTTTTTTTTTGATTTTTTCATTACCACCCATGTATCATCATTGTTTTTTGCAGGGAATAACCACACATGCAACACTTTTTTCAGGCTTTCTATAGCCACCATTGTACCCTTCTTATTTGTGTGTGGTATAACAATATATATACCATATGATCCCAAGGGATATTGATAAATATCAAATGCATTAAAGGGATATAAAGGTCCCAACCATTACACATTCCTCACATTTGTGCTCTTCAATATAAAGAATCCATTACCATATCTTAACTTTTCAAAATAATTGGAAATTATAAAATTTCTTCATAGAATAACCCATGGGAATTAAATGGGTTTCATAAAAAAAATTCATCATAATCATAACTATTTAAGAGAAATAATAATTATTCATTGATTATGTTATATCTGGTGTAAATTCATTGTATTATCAAAAAATTGTATCTTAGATAAAAACATTCATTTGCAAGATCACATGGAACATTTTGGGAGAAATTATTCATTCCATTTTAAAATAATTAATATTAAAATTAATTTTTTTCAAAATATTATATAAAATTCTAATAACTATAAAATATTTTAAGGGATTCATTAAAAAATTCATGTTCTTTATAGGAAAAAATATAATTATTTTTTTATAGGTAACAATAAATATTCAATCTACATTTTTGTTAAAAATAATAGAGAGACTCTTAGAAAAATGATAAGATGAATAATTTTAAACCACATTATAAAATTACATACTTGGATAAAAATGTATATAAATAATAACTGGATTAGAGATAATATAGTATCATTTTTTCAAATCATGAAAATAAAATGAAAACTAATTTTAGTTGAAGTTAGAAGTAATATTTATTTTCTTAATAAAATTTATGTTATATCTCATGTACCTTAAGGGATAAAAATGACTGAATGATTTTTATTATCCTGAAATAAAAATATTATAATGAATATCATGAGTTAAATAGAATTTATATTATAATATTTCATCATTACATGAATTATTATAAAATTTGATGATAAAAATTGAAATTATAAAAAAACCCTTACTATATTTGTAACATTTGAATCATAACTCACATTAAATAATGAAACATAGATGGTTATGTTAGACACCAGAATTTTTTTGGTAATAAATATTAAATACATTAATTAGAATCATATACACCACATAAAATAACTATTTGTAAATTATGGAACGTGTCCCACAAAAATAAAATTGAGAAAAAAATTATTTAATGCTTTTATAACTCATAAAATAATTTATCTTCAAATCATAACTTTTTACCTAAAATGATACATTAATACAATTTTTCATTACCAAAACTCTCAAATTTTTTCAAACATGTTCAAATATCCTCTATAATAAATATTTTATAATTTTAAATTTATTCTATATCCATAATCAAATATTTATCACCATGAATTATTTAATTATAAAAAAATTAATCACCCATATAACCATAATTTCTTTCTGATGTGACATTATTTGTATTAATGAGTTTTTTTTCATGTATTTATTATTTTTGTAGTAGTAGTCCTTTTATAATTACCCAAAACATTATAAGTTGAATTTTTTACATTTTATAGTAACTATATATCTTGTTATAATCACTCATGGAACATAATAAAAACATTTTTAAGGAATAATATATGGAATAAGATGTATTTTTAGAAGTTAATGAAGCAATACAGAATAAATAATAACTTGACCATATAAATAGAAATATTGAACTTATGAATACTAAATGAACCAAATAAATAGTATCCTCAACTATTAATATATTAATAAAAGTTTTTCATACTATAAGTTGAAAAATGATATAATTATATAATATTATAAGAAAGTAAAAATTTTAAAAATAATTAATTAAGTGTAGGTATTTTCATAAGTCACAAATATTAATTTTCAATTTTATAATTAATTTAATAATATAGAAGGAATTTTATTTTCAAAAAATTTATTTATAAATTAATAATTTTATATCTTATTATTTATAGATAATTTCATGAGACCTTATGTAAATTTTCAATGACTTATAAAATCAGTTCTTGTTTTCAAATATTTATCTTTTAAGTAAATTAGGATTTTAATTAAAATATTAATTACTCATATTTATAAAATGATTGTCAAAAAATGAATTTAAATTTTTAATTATACACATTTATTAATGGATAAATTCCATTTTTGGCATTTTTCTGAAATACCAAGTAATTTTATGAATAGTAAAATTCAATAATTTTAAATAAAATCTAATTAAAGGAATTATTTAGTCATTACTGGTGTAAAGATGATGTAAGAACCTTAATCACTAACCATACATAATTATATTAATATATTTCAAGATAACTCTCAAATTTATCTTAGTTTTGATCCAAAATAATAAACTAAAGATTATGAAACATATAAAACACCCATCTCCTCCAATATAAATACTTCTCCTCGCCCACCTCTTTTCTCCAGACCTCTCATGATTTTATCCATGTGTAAATTTGGCCCAATAATATTTCCTATTCCCTATACCCATGAACTTGAGAACATGGAATCATCAAAAGACAAAAAAAACTATTCCCTAATGGGGTTCTGAAGGAGGAGATATTTAAGATGTAAAATCTACTTCATTTTTCATTTAAATTCTTTTCATTTTTAGTTGTTATATTCATTTCAAACAACCCTATCATATTAAATAGTAATGATAAAAACATTATGTTTGATATTATATAATTACATAATGTTAATAGATTATCAATAATTAAACTCCTCTCTCTCTCTCTCTTTTATTCTAAAAGTTAAATCACCTCCCATGATGTGTTAATTAACAAACATCCAAGGTGATGTAGTTTAATTTTCCATTCACACCATCAAGGATGTTAATAAACCAATTAAATTGTTGAAAAAAGTATTTAATGGGTATTTTAGAACCCTTTTTATGTTATAGAACTAACATATATACATAATAACAAATTATGTTACAAAAGTAGTTCATTGTGATCGAAAAAGCGGAAGAATTACACTTAAACGATCATCCTTAATTTGTATCTAATAATTCAACCACAGTCCATATAAAAAAATAATTTATATGACAATTAAAATATCTATAATTTCATTAATATCATATAATAATAATTTTGGATATTTTTCACCAATTTATATGAACATCCATTCATGTATATATGTGAACTGATCTTGAAAACCATTAAAAATAATGCTCAGGAATGATGTAATTAAACTGTATAACTCATCCAAAAATATATAAATGAACTTAATAAAACTATAATGAATTAAATTAATTAATTAATTTTTATTTATTTGTTAATTAAGTAATATATTGTAATTTTAAAATATATTAATGTGATGGAATCTTTCAGACATAATATAAGGGGAATTATCAAACCCAACTCTCTTTCACGGGGTTTCCCCACTTTCACCCCATTTTTAGAATGTATACTCCATAAAATCATTTATTTTCATTATTTTACCTTTTATTGGATATAAATTACTTCTAATTGAGTTTATTACAAACAAAATGTTTTCCCAAATAAATATATTTTCAAAAAAACTCACCTTTAACGTCTCATGATTGTTTCATCTTTATTCAAGAATGATGATTCATATATCATGAATTTCATTCCTCATTTCATTTGGGAACCCAATTGTTATATATATAGGCTTATTAAATGAAACATACAACTTACCATGGATTATGTTATGCCTAATATTGATATATGATCTATGTGGTATATAGGATAATTTAAATGTTATGATGTGACAAGTGTGCATGGAATTATATAGAATAATGTAAATGTTATGATATGATGGGTGCACCTATAATTATATATCCCTAAAATAAATTGGTTAAAATGAATTATCTCATTAGGAATGTGAAATACGTGTTAACATTATTTTATATTTTTTCTTAACTATGTGAGGTATTTGACCTATAAGACATGATGTTTCATATTTATTCATTTCCATATCATATTCCTTGTATTAATGATTACACTCAAGTTTATGATCTTATTCCTATGTTATGATGATAATGATTATTCCCATCCAATTTTATATTGTTTCATGTGCTTATATATCCTGTTACTCATAATTTAGATCACTCATTTTTTATTTATATCATCAGGTGACTAATTGTACTAAGGTGAATTAAAGGGCCAATACGAAGAGAGAGAAGAAGGGATTAAATATAGTTTTATGTTTTTTTAAATTTTATGTATGGTCCAAATTTTCCAAAGACACATAACCATTGGATAATAATTTTGTAATGATTTTTCATTGTTTATCGTCAAAATGATATAATATGATATGAAACCATGGTGTATGTAGTTACAATTAGAGGATGGTTTAGTTAACTCAGTTATTCAGTTAAGAGAACCTTATTGAAAACCCGTAGTTTGAGACTAAGTATAAGTGATCATCCTTAAAGGGATCTTTTAGAAAATTCTGAACGCATGGACCCCACAAAAATTGACTTCGGAATATCATGAAAGGGAGGAAGTTTACAGCGTCTGAAATCGAGACGGACTCAGATACTCTTGCGAAGATCATGAAAGTGATGAGTGGGGTTCCATGGGAGCTCACTTACATTTTTAGAAGGTGCATGATCGGAACCTCAAATGTAGATGGACTCAGATACTCTTGTGAAGATCATGAAAGGGGTGATTGGGGTTCCTTGGGAGATCACTTACATTATCAGAAGGTGCAAGATCGGAACCTCACATTGGAAACTTATCCATCAATGTTGGAGCGAGGCTAATTTCGTAGAGGATTCCCATGCTCGCTTGGGTAGGCAGGATGAGACTCTCATCATTTATGACTCTCTCCTTTCCTTTCCTCCAGAATGTGCCTCTTTTGTGATGGGGGATGCTCTGGGGCTCCACCATTTTCGACCCCCTTGAGGATTCCTGTATCCCTTGTCCTTTTAATTTTGAAAAAAAAAATAAACTACTACTTCTACAATAATTGCCTTTATAATTAAATACAAAAAAGTAATATATTATTTATTCATTACTTATTGACATTTGTTTTATTCTAGCCATTTATATTTTATATAATGTTAGGAACTAGGAGAAAGTTGGTCGACAGCCCATGTTAGGGAAAATGAAAGGATTTCATGAATTACATACCAATTTTTGGGATGTGCAGTTCCTAAATTCATTGTGATTCATAGCAATCTGTCTTAGGTTATGATTGATAACCTGAATAATAAAGAACATTTGACTTCAACTAAGAGGGAAAAACTGGATATCTGGTATATTATGAAGCAATGACCATAAATATTTGGTGGATCTTATAATCCACTAGTTTTTGAACATAGGGTCTACTCTATGGAGAGCATATTTTCTGTTCATCCTTGTTTTGAGAAAGTGAAGGTGAATATTATTGTTTATCATCTTGATAGAGGGGAGATCAACAGTTGGATTTGATTAAGAACACCAATCCGAGAGATGAAATTGAAGAGGTTGAGTGGGAAGACTTTATGATGATGTTTCTTAACAATTTTTTCCCTCATACACTTCTTACGTAGATAGAGAGGGAATTCATAGAGATGAATCAAAAGCGAGTTGAATCTATCTACGCCTACCATTAAAACATTACATGGAATTAATGGTTTGTTTTTTGTTTTTCTATGAACAATTAATGAAAACCTTATCGATTCATTAGTTTCTTAAAAGAACACCATGTAAAGTCTCCTTCAATTCATTAATATTGGTGTAATGAAGATTTTTTTGATTCTCTCTCAAAGTGGTTATGGATTTTGTATAATGGTTTCATGGTTATGGAGATAAAAATCAAAATTTGAAGGTTCATGCTGGAGGATCTAATGATAAATGTGGAATGAGAACTCAAAAACCCCACATGTAAAAAATTGCGAGATGAAGCATCATCAGAATTTCCTCAAAGTGAAGTAAAATTGATTAATGTGTGGGAGAGAAGGCCACCAAGCTTATAAAATTAGAAAATATAGGAGGAAGTAAGAAAATGTGGTAGATGAAAGGAATTACCCTCCAATGGTCCAATGCTATAACTGTAGGGAGAAATAGAACTAATAATGTTAGTTCACAAAACCTCATTTCCTTAAGGTAACTCAGAATTTGTAGCCACTAATGCTAAAGGATCAAGGAAAGTCTTATATCATCACTACAATAGAAGTGGCATAAATTAATTAATTCATACAAGATGGACATCCTATTCACCCCTGAATGGAATATTTATTATATTATTATGGTCCAATGCTTTCTTTTATTTCATTCTTGTTTTATAGAACAATTGAATGAATGCCTTGAAACCATGATGTAGATGTATTCATAAAAACACCAAGAGATGAAATCATTGCAACCCATGTGTTTCACTCTTCACCTATTTGGGTATGTGGAATGATCTTTCCATAAAATATCATAATATATCCCTTGTTTTAATTCAACACTATACTAGGGATTAATTAGATCTCATTATATAGTGAAAATTTCAACTATCGAGAAAATGAAATAGCATTCATATTTTGAAACGTCACATACTCCCCTACAAATTCAAGGAAGATCTTGAATCTTCTTTGGAAAATCCATTGACATTATTTTTTTGATTCTCTATGAAGAATAATTCCCTGATCAAATGGATATGTTAAGAAAATTCATCAACCTAGTGAAAATTCTCATTGTGAATGAATATAGTGATTTATTTCTGGAATAGTTTCTTAGACTCCCTCAGAAGTTGAGGTCAAGTTCTCAATAGGACTCATATATGGAGCTATGTCTAACTATATGTTTCCTTATAGGATGTATCCTATCAAAATATATTAGTTGAATAAGAATATGCAAGAGTATATGAATAAAGAGTTCATATGACCTAGTGCATCACCTTGGGTGCAACAGTGCTCTTTTTTCAAGAAGGGAGATAAAAATGGATGCGTATAGATTATCAAGAACTTGACAAGATCACCACATAAAAATTGTATCATTTGAAAATAATTGAGGACTTGTTCAATCATTCACGAGGAGCTCAATAACTCTCAAAGGGAGATCATTAATTTAGATATCAATAGATAAAGATGAAGAATGTTGATATTCTGAATAATGCCTCCAGTACAAGGTATGGTTACTACATGTTTTTGGTGATCCCCTTCAGACATACTAATGCCTATGTAATCTTCATGGATTTGATGAATATAGTGTTTAGATAATACTTCAATAAATAACTTTTATTTTTTATCGATGATATTATCAGATACTAAATGTTCCATGAGGAACATGAATAACATCCATGGATTCCGTTGGTGACAATATGGAAGCAGATTTTGTACACCATGTTCAGAAAGTGAGAATTTTTGACGCAGCAAGTCACATTCTTGGGAAATGTGATCAATAGTTATGGAATGTTTATGAATCCATAAAAAAGTAAATTGTGTAATGGCCAAGACCCAAAAGTGTCATAGAAATCCATTGTTTTCATTTCATAATAGGGTACTGTAATATTTTTGTGGGAATTTTTCATGACTGCCGAGCCTACTAATTATGTTTTTAAGAAAATGGGTTATGTATTTATTCCTGGAATAATGTGAGGAATGAATCAATGATCTTATGAAGATGGAGATTGTGGTACCGATACTCAAACTACCAAAATGTGGAGAATTATTTGTGACATAAATTGATGACTCAATGGATGGATTGTGTTGTTTTCTCATGAGAAATGATAATGTGATAGCCTATGGCTCACGATATTTGATGATAGATGAACATAAATAACCGACACAAAATATAGAGCTACTCGCTGTGATTTTTTCCTGCAAAATCAGGACAAACTCCCTCTATTGGTAGAACTGTTACATTTATAACAATCATAGGTGCCTAAATTATATATTAACAATAAAAGAGCTCAACATAAATCAAAGGAGATGGTTTGAGTTATTCAATTACTAATACTGCTCTATTCAGTATCATCCTGGCAAGGGAAACTAGGTAGATGATACTCATAACAGAAAAGAACCTACTACTATATCTATGTTTCTTACTTATAAAGACCTTATCATTATCGATATGAAAAGGATATATTTGGAAATTAGGAAATTAGGAAATAAATCTTACTTTGAAAAAGTGATTTCCCAACCATCTATCCAACATTGGAATAAAGAGGTGTGAAGGGAAGATGTAGTGTTTCAAAGGTAGGTGAATACAGTAATTTAAGGGAAGATATAGGAGTTCCATATCGATAATTATGGTGTTATTTGACTTATAATGAAGCTTTATATGTCATTATCACTTGGGGAAATGAAGGATCTATTGGAAAATTCACATAGATCAACATTCTCTATCAAACCCTAGTGAACGGATATGTATAGTGATTTATGAGAAATCCTCTGGTGGGAAGACATGAAGAGGGAGATTAAAGTGTACATCTCAATTTCTTTGATATGTCATAAAGTTAAGGTTGAGTGAAAAAATTATAAAGGGATGATGAAACCATTTCAAATACCCATGTGTAAATTGGAGAATGTCAATGTCGACTATATCATGGGTCTCCCAAATACATCCAAAGGAAATTATATGATATGGGTTGTAGTGGAAAGACTCCCCAAGGCATCCTACTCTATCATTATACTAGAATACCTTTCACTAGAATAGCATGATAAGATATATGTGAAAGATGTGGTGAAAATTCATGGATTTTCACTCTCAATTGACCTTTATCGTGATCACATGTTTACGTCTATATTATAATGAACTCTTACACATGATTTGAGTACTTAATTAATTTTCAGCATGGCCTATCACCCCCAAATTGATGGACAATATGAAAGGACTATTGAGAAGCTTGAAGATATACTAAAAAAATACTCTTTAGAAATCAAATGTGTATGGAATAATCATATCCCGTTGGATATGTTATCATACAAAGACAACTTACACTAGAGTATACAGATGGATATTTATGATGTTATATAAGGAAATCAAAGTAGAAATGCAACTTGTTGGGATGAAGTTGGTGAAATGAAGCTACGTTGAATAGATCTTGTGAATGAGATGACAATGAAGGTTCAAATCATCCATGAACGTATCCAATTTTTTCAAATTCGGAATAATAACTGTGCTGAAAATCATTGAATGCACTTGGAGTTCGATGTTGGAGATAACGTCTTCCTTCAAATATACCTATCAAAGAGATTCATGCAGATTTGAATGAAATTGAAGCAAATCCCATGTTACATTGGTCCCTTTGAGACCCTTGATCGCAAATGAGTTTTAGCCTAATTTTTTTCACTTCCACCCAATGTAGATAATGTTAATAATGTGTTCCACATATCAGTCCTATGGAATTACTAACAAGATCTTTCACATGTACTAAACTCAGAGGTGGTATTGTTGGATGATGATCTCTCTTTTGAGGGGTAGCCAATGAATATTTTGGACATGAGAGATAAGGATCAGTGAAACAAGACATACCACAATTCTAATGTGTTATTGAGGAACCATATTTTTAATGAAGCAAATTTTGAACCATAAGAGGTGATAATGGAGAATTAACTTCACCTTTTTAAGTAAAAAGAAATTTAGCGGGTGAAATTTAAAATGGGGGGAAGAATATAAGAACCTAAAATTTTATCAATGGAATTTATTCCTATTTATAGTAATTTCATAATCAGATATAATAACTTATTCCTAATAATATATAATTTATAAATGAATAATAATTTAAATAGGATAATTTCTAGATTTTAAGGAACCAAAACAGATGAAATATTATCTTGAACTTAGGAATAAAAATATGACCCTTGTGAATTGTAAATGGTCCAAATGAGTATTATAATCAGTCATTAAAGTATAAATAAAATTTAGGAACCTTATAAATGAAATTATGATTTAATTATTTCATATTACAAGTATATTTGTTAAAAATTATTAATTATGTGTTGTTATTTTTTTATGTAATAAAATAATAAATTACAACATTATAAATAATTTCAAAACAAAAAAATAATTTTCATAAATTGTATTTATAAATTAATATATTTTTATTATGATTTTGATATAATTTTATGAGACCATAAGTAATTTTTCTGTGTGACATAAAATTAGTTATAATTTTAATATCTGTATTTTCCATGTAAATGATGATTTTAATGAAAAATTAAATTACCCATATATAGAAAAATTTTGTCCAAAAATGGAGTTATTTTTGTAATTATACACATAGAAAATGGTTAGGGTATTTTTTGGGATTTTTTTTAAATACTTGATTTTTTTTATTAATAGAAAAATATGATAATTTTCGAGAAATGCTAAATACTTGAATTTTTGAGTAATTGATGATATAAAAATGATGTAAGAAACATAGTCTAGAAAAACCCTTAATTATTTTTATAAATTGAAAGATAATTCTAAAACTACTCATTGTCTTGGTCCAAAAATTATAATATAATGAATATAATATTAAAAAAATACCCCTCTATTCAGCTATAAATACTACATTCACCCCCTTTTCTCCACACCTGTCTCAAGAATTGTTCCTTGTATAAATTCAACCAAATAAAAAGACTGATAATATCGTAAAATTTCAATATATATTGGTCTAATAAAAAGATGATAAACCATTACCAAAGTAGTTTCTCAATGAGGAGATATTTAAGAGGTAAAATTATCTTCAATTTCATTTAATTTCATTTCTATTTCAGTTATTTTATTCTCATCTCCCCAACATATCATATAAAAATGGAATTATTAATCAATTAGGATTTATATATTATAAATATCTCATTTTAATGGAAGATACATATTTAAACTCCACCCTCCCCCACTATTATTTTAAAAATTAAATGGTGGCCCATGATGCATTAATTTACTGACATTGTGGGAAATGCACATTCATTTACCATTAACAGAATTGAGGACGATAATAAAAATAAAAAATGGATGGAATAATATTGTCATTTTTATTTTCTTATAATTTTTTCTTTCTGGAACTAACTTATATACAAAATACTAAAAGTTAAAATAGAATGATCTCATTGTGATCGAAAAACATGAAAAATTAACCTAAAACGATCATCATTAATTTTTATCTAGTGATCCATACTCATTACATAAGAAAAATTATATATTATAACAATAATATTTCTTCAATATTAATAATGACATATAATTACAATTATGGTTATTTATCCTCATTTTACTTGAACTTCTATTCTTGAATACTAGTGAATAAATCTTGAAAACCATGAAAATGAATGCTCCATAACGATGAAATTGAACTATATATCTATAAAAAATTACAATACATGAACTTAATAAAATAATAATGAATAAAATTCAAGTATAAAATATTTCTAATATGTTAATTAATGAATCTAATGTTACCATAAAAGATATTAAACTGAAATATTCTTTCAGACATAAGCTAGGGGGATTCTCGAACACAACTCTCTTTCATTGGGTTTCCCCTCTATAACCCCATTATCATTTTGGTTATTTCATAAAAATAATTTCGATAACGTTATGTTATCCTATATGGGATATAAATTCTTTCTAATTGAGATTATTATAAACACATCATTTTATAAAAGAACACTTCTTTAAACAAATAGTCTTTTCACTTCTCCAGATTGTTTCATATTCACTCAATACAGAAGATTCATATATCAAATATGTTATAACTTATTTCATTTGGGAACCCAATTATTATGCATTTATTCTTAATAAATTATACCCATTCATTTCCATGGGTTATTTTATTTCCATGATTCAAATACTTTCTATGTTGCATGCATGATAATGTAAATGTTATGATGTGACGAGCTCTCCCAGAATTATATAGCACTATGAAAATTTTAGGATGTGACAGTTGTGGCCATAATTATATAGCAACTGAATTTATTATTTAACATGATGTATGTAATTATAAATTTCAAATATGCATGGCCATGATTCTAGATTTGTTCAGAAGTATGAGTTGTTGTTATCCATTAAGACACGATGTTTCATGTTTTTTAATTTACACATTCTAATCATTTTATTAATGATTTCAGTCATGATTACGATATTATGAATATTTTATGATGATATTGATTATTCAAAACCCTTGTTATATTCTATAATTTCCTTATTTATCATATTACTAGGATTTTAGCTCACCTCTTTGTGATGTATATCCCTTGATGACTACTTGTACTAAGAATAATTCAACAGACAATAAGAATCTAGAGAATAAGGAATTAAATAAATTTTTATGTTTTATTCTATATATTTTATGTATGGTCCTAATTTTTCCATGACACTAAACATATGGATCCTCTTTGTGCAATGAGTTTATATTGTTTATCTTCAAAATAGTTTAATAGAATATAAAATCATGGTCAATTTAACTTCAACATTGATAATGGGTCCTCCATTCAAATAATTCCTTAAATGATATAAATATAATATATATTCATTTTTTGATTATTTACACTAATCCATTAAATTTACTAATATTAAATGAATTTCCATAATTATGTAGACTGTTGGTCATACATTTTTATGAACGTGATTTCTATATTCTCGAAAAATAGAAATAAAGAAATCTAAATAATATAAAATAATTATAATATAAATTATATGTCCTTGATATTATATATATTTCATAAATTTATTTTATTACAATTCATATCTAAAAAATTATTTTTGTATCATATTGCTTCATGGATGTGGTGGATCACATGTATACACGAACAATGTTACCTTTTTACAATGGATTTGTAGGTAAGAAAGTAGATGTTATATTGTTATTTTACAAGTATAATTATGAAACAAATATAATATGAATATGATAAATCCATAATTATATTCTATTTTGATAGTAGGTGATGGAGAATTAATTACCTCAACTTGGGAGGTGATATTCTTCCGTACAAATGATCAACTGTTCATTTACCATTAGATGAGGGAGGAATCCTATATAGGTTCATTGATTAATGTAATATCATATAATAATATTTTATATAGTTTTATATTAAATAATCATAAATGAATAATATTTTATTGATGTGGAAAAATAAATATTGAAAAAACACATTGTAAATAAAAAATAATAATTGGATGTGTTTATAAGGCAAGATAATGTTTTCCATTCTATAATTGGGATTTAAGAAACACATGAAATTATAGAATTAAATTAAAAACTTTTTTATCACTCCAAAAGTATAAAATATTGTACATTATTCAACAATATATGTGATATGGTCTAAATATGGCCATCTAAAATGAATTAAATTGTTTTTTAATTATTTTAATCCTTATGATTTTGGTTTAACCATCAGTATACCTGTATTAACCCTAATCACAAATATTAATATTAACAATTATTTAAACTCAATTTGAAAAAGTGGGATTAATATTTTTTATAATATTAATAATTATAGTTTAAAATATTCAATTAATCTTTCCATATTTAATTTACAGAAGTGGAAGAATATAGTTTAAAAATAAACTTATAGTGGTAATGAAAAATCAATTATCCAAATAGAAAATATTATCATGTATATATAGTTTTAATGCCAATATTAAATAGTAAATAGAATATAATTACATAAATAAGATTAATTATTATATAATTTTACTATGAAAATTTTTACATGGTAATTATAAAAATTATTTTCATTTTTTTTGAAAAGGAATCGGTAATTTTAAAAGATTCATCTTATTTTTTGTTCACAAAAGAAAATAGATATAATTTTTTTTAGGAAATAATACTTTCTATGTGTATAATGAAACATCCATAAAAATAAAGAGTATATATATATATATGATATTGTTTATATAAAATAGCTATAATAAATTTTCAATAAAATTATTCCTATTTTGACCACCATGTTTATTAATTATTTTATAATGGAAAATTTAAAATAATAATATTAATAATATTTTTTTGATAAAACATATTGTTTTATATAACCGAAGATATCAAAAAAAATAAAATTATTGGAAATTTTGATCCATAAAATTTCATGGTGTTACACTATACCCCCTTAAAACAAATATCTTCTTTTAAATTTTTTCACACTCATGAAAACAAATGAGGATTCATCATCCTCATCATATCCTTAAGTACCCTTATAGCTTCCTCGTGTTTCGGTTTTACCATAATACCTGTACTATGAGAGTTATGTTATTTTTTGGAATATTCCCTTTATAATACATATTATCCCATGGTTTTTACTCATAGAAAAGATCATTATCCAACGATATGAATTATATGTTCATTACATTGAAATTTTCTAGTATGTACTTAATCAATAGGGATACATTGAATAAATAATAGACATGAGTGAGGATTGGTGGATTTGAAAGTGATAAACCATTTTCCTTATATAATAAAGAATCACCAAGAAACATATATAACAATGGGTCAACTTTCATTTCCTCTCAAATATAATAACCTTTTTCAATGAATAAATTTATTGAAGAACATTCTCACTAACAAAAAACTCTACACCATTCCAATGAATGTCATCATAAATTTTATTTTATCACTGGTTGAATTTTATGTGTTTTATAATGACACTGAATTTATTCAAAATTCATTCCAAAAGGTAATGTCCTAATAGAAATCTTTATCAAATTTCATACCTTCATAATACATTTCTACACTTTATTTAATAAGATTAATTAAAGGCCATATTATTAGTTGAATGAAATCTATTATTTTATTAAAATGGTATGTGAACCCCAAGGTGAAACACATGGATGAATGAATCCTTATTCAAGGATCTCATAGAGTTCCCACTTCAAATACCTAAACATGATAAATGAAAATTATATTGGGAGGCATTGAAATTGGACATGCAATGGTTTTGATTTCTATAAATAACTCAACTTCCTGATTTGGTGGGAGGATGGGAAATTATACTAAAAACTCATCCAAAAAATCATAACAAATAGTTCTATAATGAATGTTTACTTTCACGACAACCATCTAGAATAAATATTTTTTTTTCAATAAAAATAAAATCTGATACAGTGGTTGAGAATTCCATATAAATTTCATATTTATCATCACAATAATAAATGATCATTGTTAGGTATTAAATATAAGTCATGACATACCTTAATCAATAATTATGTGGGATTTATATAGATAAATCTAATCCATGCCTAATATAACATCCAATTAAATCATCAGAAGAAATAAAATATTTAAATGAAACAAATTCCTAGAAATTTCATCTGGGATATAATTATAGACTTTAGATGAAATCATTATTCCATTAGGGGTATTCACTACTAATTTAAAATACATTTTTGGGGATATGAATTATAATTCCTTCTAATTATTACCAATATACATGAATTTATTTAACTAATCTCAAATAAAGTACGTAAATATTTGAGAATACATATTACCACAAAAACTTCATTAATCTATCTATAATCCATTAGTAAAACCAAAATGGTTAACATGACCATCAAGAAAATTTGATCTTTGTAATAATTAATGAATAAACATTCACATGATTTCTATATAATGACTCCATCCTTCCAATCTATGAAAAATACAATTTATCGTAGGTCACATTGGGTCAGTATTTAAATCCTTCATGATGGATCATAAAGAGTTGGTGTATTTCTAAAGTATATCCCATTATATTACCATACCCGATTTAATCAAATTTCCCTATTCATGCACCATGTGATAATTGAGTATATCTCAATGTTGCCTTGTGGGATTTATTACCACTATGTACAACTGTTACAGAGAAATATCCTCAGGTAGTATCTACATTAAGATGTAATTTCTTGGAAGCCAATCACTCTATCCATCAACAAAATTATAATATATTTTCCTATTCATAGACTTATCTATAGACATAGACTTAGTTATCCCTATATACCTAACTAATGATTTCCCATTCTTGTTTCTAGAATAAAAACCAAATTTTATTTAATAATATCTATATCCAACCAAATATTTCATTCATAGTTATCATAAATAAATATATGAGTATTCATAACATAATTTAATTATACAAACCAAAATCCATGTGGTTGAGTTCCTATGGATAATTTGATACATAAAAATTTGATTCATAGGAGAATTATGTCATATCCCTTAACATTCTTCATTAGTAGAACCATTTTTAGAGAAACCAAATAAAATAAAATTCTTTAAAATATGGGGGAACAAAACATAATAATGTGTGATCTCATAATATTATTAATTGTAAATAAGGGAGATATTTCAATAATTTGAGAATACATGTATTTTAAAATGAGAAAAACATTTGAAAACAATGCCCTTCATATCATAGTTCATAAACACGAGTCATGAGTTTAGTTCAAAACAAATTATTCCTAAAATAATCAAAGAATATGATCCATGGGAAATTAAAATTAACCTAATACATAGATTTTTTGAATACACATATTCATAGTAACTCTTATGTGAATCCTAGGAACTAAAAAAATTAATTTTTTTATAACATTGTGATTACAACCATTATACCTACATTGGGATTTGGATAAAATACAATGTACCCCTTATAAGGATTTGTATAACATCCTATGAAAAAACAATTTTAGTATTTGGATTATCAACTATATAACCTCGTGTTTTTGGATTTGGATAACCGCCCTTGTACCCTTGTTTTTGTTGATTGGATTCCCACACTTGTAACCTTAATTTTCATGTGTGTGATAACATCCGACGCAACTATTCAGCTCATACAACAATAATCATTAATCAATGATTTTGATAAAGATATATATCACACCCATCTCACATTACCTATATTATTTATATTAGATAATAAATTATTCATCATATCCTAACAAATGATAATAAGTGGGTTTCATATACATTTATTCACTGAAAAAATCCTGGGAAATGAAATAGTTTCATTCACATTATGCATCATAATCATAACTATTCTAGAGAAAAAATAATTGAGTCATTTATTCATATCCCCAATAATTATTCATTTAAATTATTGTATTTTTACATATATAGAAAATAATTTTTAAAGATCACATTGAACATTTCATCAAGAAATTATCCTTTTTAATAAGAAATCCATTATTTAAAAGCATCAAAATTTCCACATATCAATGAAAAAAATTTCAATAAATTTTTTTAACATGTAGTTGTCACATAAAATAATTTATTTTTTATGAATCAGAAAAATATAATTTCTGTTGTGTTTGTTAAAATATTGTTTATTTTAACATTTTTTATAAAAAGTCAAAAGATACTCATTCAGAAAATGGTTAGAAGATACCATTTAAATTTTTTTCAAAATTAAATCTTCGGAAAAAAAAATATATATATAAATAATTGAAAAAAATTAAAACATTCTTTAAATGATTTCTCGAAAAAAATGTATGGAAAATGATTTTCCATCAATGAGAAGAATAAAGTTCATTTTTATTAAAAATCCAATATAGTCCATTAATAGAGGAAATTTAATGAAACTCGTATAATCATTTGAAATATATTAAGATGAATAAAATTCGTGAGATTTATTAGAGATTTATAATATGGTCTTATAATTGTAAACATTATCAAAAACTATCACAATAAATAATGATAATTTATCAGAATAGATGTACTACTTTGGAATTTTTTTACCAAAAATACACATATAATAAATAACCCAATATAGAATTTTAATCCCGATAACATTAAAAAAATGTAATTATAAAATAAATTCATGAGGATTATTTACACAATATAAAATTATAATTTGTTGAATATGGGATCTGTGTTAGAGAAATGAAAGTGAGATGAAACCCTCTTACCACTTTGGTATGTTTTAATCATAATAATCCTGAATGAATAAAGTAAAATTTATAATTATATATCATAAAAATAAATAATAATATTATATAACATGTTATTGGTCTTTTGTACACACCTCATCAATTAGAATAGGTTTATAACAAAACTTATATACCAATGAATACAAGTTGAGACAAAAAATCCCCTTTGTCAATTCTCGCCATTATTAATCTTTGTTCACTCTTCTTGTATAATAAATATTTGTTTATTAATGTTATATTATATAAACATACTCATATATATCATACCATATATGATTCACTTATATCCACATATCACTGATCTATTAAAAAATATATGTGAAAATAATTTTTTGAATAACAAATGCTTCATTTTTCAGGTTTATTTCGGTTTGGGTGTTTAGGAAATGTTTATATCATCATAGTTCCATAATATCATTAATTTTGACGATGATATAACAGTATTATATATTCTTATATATTTATTTATTGTAATCCTTTAATTTTAGTGATATAAATATCAATACCATGTTCACTATGACGGTAGGTCATGTGTATGCATAAAGATTTTTTTAATATTCATAAAAAAAATTAAATAAAGTTAGATCATACTTCACATTTATATTATAATTAATATTTCATATATTTAATATTTATTCATTTAATATATCTTAATTACCATCCATGTGACATTAAAATGATAAACATATAACATCTCATGGTAGAGGTGGTAGCCTACAAATTCTGAAGAGTGATGTTCTCATTGTTCAATGAATTTAAAGATAATAATGTAGATGTGATATTATAATTTTAGAAGTATAATTGTTTCCAAAATATATTAAATATATGTTTAATCCATCATTGTATCTATCCTTGAGATTATGTGATCGGGAATTAATCACATCAGTTTGTGATGTGATAGGCAGCCATAAACATGATCGATGGATTCATTTTACATTTGATAAAAAATTTGATAGATATATATTATATTATATAGGTAATAAAATCATAGTATATGGGAGATAATTAATTTATTATATTATCACTTTTGGATAGGATTTATAGCAGTTGGAATATTGAAAAATAAAAAAGACTCGGTTACGAATGAAACATATCATTTAGAAATAATACCCAGGGTGTCACAAAAAATTCATTTTTGGATGGTTTACTAAAAAAATAAGGAATGTATTACATGTGTTGTTAAGTGATTAACCTATTTCTATAGCTATTGGACTATACCAAAATATATTTATTTTTAAATAGAGAGGAGAGGGGGTTCTCAATTATAATTATTGTTGGGGAGATATTTGTAGTATTAAAAAATAAAAATAAAAAATAACTTTTTAATCATTAAAAAAGTATCCAAAATTGATAATTTTAGATCCTTATATGAGATAAAGAAGAAATATGATCATAAAGTTGGAAATAGAAAATGTTTTACGTTATTTTTACCCATATCGTTTTAGTTTAACCCCCAAAAAAACTGCTTTTAACATTAAATGCATTATTTTTTAATATTTTTACTACTAATTATGAAATAATTATGTGGAAAATATTATCTAATTTTATTTTTTATAATTACAAATTTTATTATATATTTATTATAATAATGTTCAGAAATGTAAAACAAAATAATTTAAAATTAAACCATAGAAGTGATGAAAATGTTGGTTTCCAAATTGAAGCATTTTATATGTATATAATGTTTTAATATCAATATTAAATATTAAAAATATTCTAATAACCTAAATTGGAATATTTATATAATTATTAAAATAACACTTTAAAACCATTTTTATAAACTATTACTTTGTAACTGATTTAAAAAAAATTATGAAAATTAATATTGTTTACTGTCTAAAAAATAAAAAAAATTAATGAAGAATACAAAACAAAATTGTGATGTTAGAGACATCTTCAGTACATTCCTTCCTGAGAATATGGTGTTTGAGGTTTTATGGGATGTTGAAGCACCTCTTTTCAACAATTTTCTAAATTCCATGATTTTGAAATTTTATAATAGTGGATCACCCTAGAGGTTTCCCGCTGGTGATGACTGTCTAGAAGTTTCTTTTGGTGGTGAATCATTGGAGGTCTCTCATTGGTGGTGAATCACTGGTGGTTTCTCATCCAGTAGTTCTTCTTATGGTGGTGTGTTTCCTAGTGGTTTCTCACTAACACTAACAACTGTTTCATATGATGGTCACCTGAAAAGCACTTCTTTGCCTAATGGTTGATCACGAGAAGTACCTCAGCAAGTGTTGACTCGCTGAAAGGTGAATCATTGAACTGTGGTAATCAATGTGTTATATTGATGAGTTTCATCTCTCTGAACAGTGACTCACCTAGCGGTGCCTCAGATAATTGTGGGTCTTGTACAATGTTTCCAGCATCCTCTTGTTTCTCAATTTTAGGTTTTTATTGATGTAAAACACTCTTAAAAAAATTTGAAAGGATTTTAGGGTGATTAAAATTCCATAAATCCTATATTATTTTTTATAAGGGAACTATTTCTTTTACTAGTTCAAAACACGTTGTCTTAAATTGATAAATCTTTAATTACAAATCAAAACACATGTAAACTACTAATAACATTAGATCATTTGAAGGATGAGATAATTTTTCCCAATTTTTCTTCCTTATTTGTTTCCCTTAGTGTGATACTCCCCAAATTATTCCTCACTTAGAATTCATATGATCATGTTTTGGATTTTGATCATGCTTCCATGGTGTTTTACCTACTACTTGGGCACCCACCTTTTGTTGCAATTAGGATGTGCATATCACCATTAATTCACAGTTGATTTTCCTCTGTATATGTTATTTATACATCTTGCAGGGCAGGTGTACGAATGTTTCCTCATTAAATATGGATTAAATCATATTAATAACAACCATTTTATTGGTTTAAAATCAATTTTTCGGGCTTAGAAATGGAATTTTTGGACTTGTTGTTTTGTTATAACTGTTGATATTTGATTTCTATAGGCTAACTACCCACTAAAAAACATGGTCATTGGGGTTTCATGTTTTCACATATATTGATTTATGGAATTCATTTTTTTTTGTATTTCATCGATCAATTTATAATTGAAAATTCCAAACCACATATACTCAAAAAAAATAGATTCTCTGCGATTATATTTTTTTGTGATAATCCATGAATTGAGAAGTGGAATTAAAGGAGGGTTGATTTGTTAAATCATAAATATTATTTTTCTTGGTTAGTGTGGTGATGTGTTTGTGGGAATGAATGTGAATATGTTGTTGGTTTTGTTAATATGGTAGTCTCATCGTGGTGTGTATTTTCAGTAGGGCTATAAATCTTGTTGTGGTTTAATTTTTTGAGGGATGTGGTTTCGATTAGTGGGTTGTTTAAATATAGATGATGGATTTGGATGGATGAGTTTTAATAATTATTTTAGTTGACGGTGTGTCTTATTATCCATAGATAACATGAATAATGCTTCTCCCCGTATATAAAGACCAATATATGATATATCATGACTTGGAGTATAAAATGGTGGTCATGGAATAGTGTGTCTGTAATGTGAAGTGAATAAATTTACCATGTATGTGGCTATGTTAGGATTAGTTTTTTCTATGTAAATGACAGAATGTAGAAATGATCTATTTAATAAATAATAGAGATGGTTATTTAAATTTTATGGGCATTTGAAATGGGTTTTGTGGCTTGTTGTGTTGTGTTGTGTGTTTATATGTAGCTTCGAAGTTGGTAGTGTTGTGAGTTATTGGTTTTCATGAAAACCCATAATTGTTGAGTGAGTTTTTGGAAAAATATATATGTATATACGAGTATTTTCCTTGACATTTCTATTCAAACCCCACCATTGTTGAGAAATATGTTTCGAACACCCGCATCGTCATATATGAGGGTGTCTTTACCAAACATCCCAGGGGGAGGATGGATAAGTGGCCACCAAATCTTCTTTTCTCCCTAATACAGGAAGTGATAAGACTTGATTTTTTCATGCAGGTTTCGGTTTTCGAGGCCTAGGTGTTTGTTGGTGAGTTGTTCTTTCCCAACTGTGTTTGAGATGATATGGGTTATTCATTCCCAACTATCATTGGGATAATATGATTTTGCATTTCATAGTTGTGTTTGGGGTGATTTTTTTTTGATTTACTGATCATCATTGTGATATGATATGGGTTGTGGCGGAGATATCTAAGTGAGGGATGTGGTCTGGTTTGTGGCCTAGATTTCTTCGAGTGGGATGTGTTGAGGTCTGTGGCACATGTGGCTGCAGAAGAGATTTGATGTGTTTTGTGTCCTAGGCATGTGAGGCCAAGAGGTGTTGTAAGTCCCGGTTGACTGCAAGTGTGATGCGATGTGGTAATTTGGGTAGTGTTAAGAGATCAAGGATGTTTTCCATTAGAAAAGAGTAGCTAATTAGTGGAAAAGTTTTGTGGGTTAAACTATCATCAATTTTTGTTATATTGTATTACATTATTTACATTATTTGGTGAGTTTTACATGGGGAGGTTGGGTAGGTTAGTATATCTGTTAGCTGTTTTTTGGTCATTCTATTTTGCCACAGGGGCATATGTTTTCTTCTTTCACATGTGCATGAGAGACTTCAGTTTTCCTATTTAGTGTACATGTATGGTGATCCTATGTATATAAAATCTTTTCTAGTTTCCATGAGGACTTTACAGAATGGGTTGGACCCTACTAGATCCGATATTGACACTTTCTTTATTGCATCTTATATTTACAATTGGTATTTACTTTGGAGAATTTGTTGATTTTACTAGTTAAATTTATTATTTTTGTGTGAGATTGGAATTGGATTTATTTTATGTTTTTTGTGGAGTTTTTTATGGATGACCGATCATATCTCTTGATCTTTTTTTTTCAATAATGGTAATGCCTCCAATATTGTGGGATATGTATACCGTTGGCTCTAGTCTCTATCCCAAGGCCTACTAGAGGTAGGACTCAGGGTCATTATCTTCCATTCTTCTTTGCCAGCCCCTGAGAGGTATCATTGGAAGGAGGGAATTGTGATATAATGGTATTAGAGGAAAGTTAGTTGAGATCTAGGATGGATTTTAGAGTTAGGAATAATGAGACTTACATTGGATGGTATGAAAATATTTCCAGTTGACCTTTGTGCATGATGTATGCTAAGGAAACTTCCTAGGACATGGGATTTTAGGCCAACCACGATCAAATTCATGGACATTGATCTTAATTAATGACCAAAAATGATAAACATGTTTATAGGGTAGAGACCTAGGATATGTGCATGAATTATAGTGATATGTGTAATTTTTTGAATTGGGTAATTTTGGGGTGTTTAGAATGAATAAATTAGTAAAATTGAAAGAAAAACATCATAAAATTCCAAACCAATCAGGATTAGAAAGGCTTTGTTCACTTTTCGTCCATATATCCTGGACGTCGTCCACATGTGGCTCAGGATGTGGAAGCCTGGAAGGATTACCTGGTTGATTGTTGGAGGTTTTATCAGGTTTAGGTGGATTAATAGTGGTAGAGAACATTGTTCTCCATATAGTGGAAATATTTGGGAAAGAATGATGGTAGTTTTTTTGACATAGAAATTTATATTTGGATCACCTTTAGTTTGATCTATGGATTGATGGATTATTGGGCCCATTTGGTTGTAAGATAGGTGCGATGAGCTACACATTAGTAGTGGAAGCATTATATGGGGGAGAGGACAGAATCATACTTGTTTTGGGTTCAATTTAAGATGGAATTATGGATGGAGTTACATTCATTGATCATGAAGGCTGAGAAGGGTCAAGAGCTACTCTCCTTTTAGTTGGAGAGTTTTTCATTGAGTTATATTGGGTTAATGATCAAGGACCTACTTCATTTTCCACTAGATCCATTTCTATTTTAGGAGTATCCTCTGATATTCTATGAGGAGGTTCTCAGTCCATTGATCTAGTGCATAGTTACTCCTTTTAAATTTCCATCATACATGGAGGTTTATATGAATGCAGAGGTGATAGAATTAATTCACTCATGAGGAGGACTACTATGAAATGGTAGCCATAAGAGTTCGTCGAGAGGTAGGGTTACCAAAGACAGTTCATAAGAGGACCGATAGGTTTTTGACTGGCAGGGAGTTGACCACTACATTTTCCTTTTTGACCTTCTGGTCCTCATGCCCTTCCTATGGGCTTAGACCCAAGGTGTGACAACTATGTAGATTTCATGCATCCAAAGAGATATTGTTCTATAGACGTTCGAGCTCAATTCGGTGGAGGTGGAAAGACTCAGTGTCAGGATCAACAGTAGAGGCCAGTGAGAATGATTCAGTAGTAGGGACCATTAGCTTTTCCCATTGAGAAATGATCTAAAGGTATGGTCTGACCTCAGGATGTTCCTCATATTTAGGGGCTTCAACCTGGTAATGGGTGTGTATGGGTTCAACATCAGAGAGGCATAGGGGTTAGGCGTGGTCTATTTCACGATGTAGAGGAAGTAGTTCCAGGAGGTCCATAGGTTTTCAGTGGTATAATTTGTTTTTTCAGCATCTTTTCTTGTTTTTTATTTGAATCAAGATATTTTATCTCATTTATTTTACCCACAATAACATGTTCTCTGGGACCATATGTAGATAGGCTTCCAATTCCCCCAGTGTTGAGTACGCTAGTCTGAGTTCGGAACCGTTTGTTTGATGTTTACAGGGGTAGTAGACAGATAATAGAACCACATTAGACCCATGTGGATGTTAAAATTTTATAGATTCAACCATAATATGTCATTATCAACATCAACTGGTTGTATTCCATGCATTCTATTATTGAGTACTTCTAAATAAGAGTCGTGTTCTCAGACGTGAATGAACAACATTTGGATTTATTTGGTGAATGAGGTGGTTAGTTGGGTTTTCTATGTGTGAATACTATTCTTTTCTTGTCAAATGAGCTATCAGTCGAATCAGCAGACAATGATATGGTTGAGGTTCATAGCGTCATTTGGGTGTTCCTAGATGTTGTCCCTAAGGATTCTGTGATGATACCCCATTGACGTGATGTTTATTTTGGAATATACATACAACCTGGTGCTTCCCCAATTTTGATGGTACCTTATCAGATGACACCTTATGAGACGTAGGAGCTAAAAATTTAGATATATGATCTGATGAATAAGTGTTTTATCTAGTCTAGCATGTGCCCATTAGGCATAGTGGTGTTTGACTCCATGTAGGTGGATGGTAGTCTAAGGCTCAATGTAGACTACTAGAGGTTGAACTAGGTAACAGTCAAGAACTATTACCCTATTATGTGGATTGACTACCTCTTCAACTAATTGAGTGGGGAATTATTGTATTCTAAGACTGTTCCACTATCGGATGTCACCAATTTAGGGTTTAGTGGGTAACATTCTGAAGATTTCCTTCAGATATAGGTATGTGCACATAAAATTTTTGGTCATGTTGTTCAGTGTTAAAAATTCACTAGCAATGTTCATTGGGATTATGAACTCTGTGTTCCATGTGTTCTGGGACCTATTCATCATCATGTACATCAATTAAATCATAATCTACACAAATAAATAGTTGGAGCATGCCAAGTATCATAGAAATATCATTAGGTTCTTCAAAGCTACCAGTTATATGGAATGTTTTCCATGTATATGTTTTGTAAATGAGATGTACATTTCATTAGGAATCTGGTCTCTCATCAGGGTGAATAAGTAGAACCATAAAAGGATTAAATGGTTATTTCTTGCCGAGAACCACATAACAGGGAAGAAGATCTTTATTTCCATGGTATTTATGGATATTATATGAGATTTTTACTCGATTTATCTTGATTTTCATACCCACTGAATGCTTTTACTATGAATGATCATGTTATTTTTTGGATTAATTAGTGATTGGTTTCATTTGGTCAACGGAAGGGTAAGTAGGTTAGTTCTCCTGTCATCCAATTACCAGAGGAATGAGCGATGTTTGAGGTCTTCTGTGATTCATACAATCTGGTTTTGGGATTTGTGCTGATATAGTAGTGGGATATGATCTCTTATGGGTCGAGGATGATATTTCCTCACAAACATATGTATGACACAAATGATATATAGTAAGCATGATTTATCTTTTTGTTGAATATGTAGATGTAATACCTAATTCGGTAATGCTTTGTGCTCATCCCTGTTCATAAGAGGATGAGGTATATATTTTCCTACTGTGATATAAATATACTGTATCTGAGGTGGATTGAGTTTCTTTAGGAATAAATTTTTAGGTCTCCTATACCTCAAGAATGGTAAATGTCATGGCTAATTCCCTAAGAAAAATGTCGAAGAATGCATTTTTTTAAGAATATGTAGATTCTTGGAGAGTGATAGAAGAGTTTAGAGATTTTTCATTAGATATATGTGTTGAATTTGGCAGAGGACATTTGTTTTAGATGATGGTGGATTATTCTCAAATGTAGAAGGTGGAGGATTCTCATTAGGGAGACATAGAGGCAGAGATGTTTCGCGACCATGTTTGCGACAGTGATTCTCTGAGTGGATGTTTTAAGGATGCTCAAAATCAGATGTTGTTTAAAGGAAATTGTTTTTGTTAATGTGTTGAGGTGTGGTTGAGTTCATCATGAGTTTCATAGACAACCCTTGGTGGTACATGTAGGAGTTTCCAAGATGTATCATGTCTTGAGGATGTATGTCTGGTGGCTCGAGATGAAATGGACAGTGGCAGAGATTGTGGGGAAGGGCATGGTTTTCTAGTAGGTGAAGGATGAGAGGGTTGTTCTTGGTGGTTTTTGGTAGCACTTGGATGTTACCAAGTGGAAATGGAATTCCATGTCAATGGATATCAACACATGGTTACCCAATACACAATGATATTGCGATGATATCAGGGTGATATTGGATCGGTTTATGAAAATAGCCCATATCTTAGTGATCAAGGAGACAGGTGATGTAGATTCCATGGATAATATGTATGTCTATGAAATGGTACAATTTTATTGAGATACAAGGTCCATTTTCGCTAATTCAGACAGATGGTTTACATCATGATTCTAGATCGTATTACATCATGCTTTTGGGACTCATTTACATCTCATCACTACTTTCCACCTTAAAAAATGTGGGAAAACAGAACTGAGTATTCATATATTGGAGGATATGTTGTGGGAATCCATCTTGGAATTTTATGGATCATGGGGATGACCCCTAAGATTGGTTGAGTTTTCATATAATAATATTTATCACTCTTCCATTGACTTGAAACTATTTGAGTCTTTTGATGAAATACATTATCATTCTTCATTGTGATGGATAGTGGTTAGGGAGAGAACTTTTCATGGTCCGGATATGGTGTACCACACAAATAAATTTTTTTTGGGTTCTTCATGATATGATGAAAGCATCGCAGGACCATAATATGGCTAATGTCGAATAGAGTATGAGGCCCTTTCATTTGAAATATTGGGACCACATGTTTGTAAAGGGTTCTACTCAATGTGTGTAATGATGGTTTTGAAGAGGTATTAAGATTTTTCATTGGTTTGTTGGACCCATTGAGGTGATAGGGTGAGTTGGAAAGGTGGAATACCATTTTACATTGCCACCAATGTTGTGAAAATCCATAATGAGAACCAAATATTCCATTTTCTCATGTACCTATAGGATCTCTCCCATTTCCTTGATATGGTAATGATGGATTTTGAGGATGATGCGACATTAATAGAGTGAAACATAGAGATCTACGATTTTCATGAGATGATTCTACATGGATGAACCATTCACTTGGTTCATGTGTTGTGAAGGCATGGTGGACATGTGGATATTACTTGGGAGAGAGAGACAAAGATGCGTCCCTTTTACCCAAAGTGTATTCAATTTTTCCTTCCTATGTTTTTCTTTGTAATGTAATTTTGAACCTTGTTTTATGACATGATATGTTTTCAAATTTTTTTGGTGTGTTTGGTGCGATGTGTGGTAAAATCATGACATCTAAATATGAGAGGACCCGATTCACAATCGAGATTAATTTAATTTAATGTGATAAAACATGTGTGGGTGAGTCATTTCCCTCCAGATCATATAGTATCTTGACGTTGATATTGGGATTCCCTAATTGATGTGTTTGAGATGGAATGGTTTTGTACTTGTGTTGTGGGTTTTATGATTGTTTGGGTTGATAAGTCATTGGTTGAGGATTTTAGAGGATGTTTTCTTGAATGTGGAGGTTTCTAATCCATCATTGATATAACACCAGGGGTTTTATCATTGAATGTTAGTGTGTTTGGTTGATAAGACATTTCTCGAGTGTAGCAGGTTCCCTGATAGGTATCGTGAGGTATGGTTGTTCTGACCCATAATATTATTTCATTCCTTGTTAGTCCTTAACTCTTGAGTGTAATAATTTTTTATAGGTATCTTATGCAATATGTTGTGTTCTCTGGTTAATTAATTTTTTTTTAAAGTGTTTTATGAGTTTTTTTGGAGGTTATGGTTGATATTCTCAACACTTTTTAAAAATCATGGTTTTTTAAATTTCCCTATAGTGGCTCACCATAGATGTAACTCCCTTGAGGTGATTCACTGGATGTGACACACACGTTGTAACTCGCTGGTGGTTGATCACAGGCGATGACTCACTAGTATTCAATTATCCAATGGTTCCACATCTGACGGTGACTCACATTGAATGTCTCTCTGATAGTGGAAGTAATTTCATCTAAGAGTTTATCATCGAGTGGTGCTTCACCTAAGGGTATCTCATGATCGGTGCCCCACCGAGTGATGAATCGCAAAATGGTCACTTCCCATATAGTGACTCGCCAAATAGTGACTTAAAATTGATGTATCACTGGGTGGTTTCAGGATGAGCGATGATGCACCAAATGACTACATTTCGAGTAGTGCCTCGACTAATGGTTGGTCATGTACAACATTTCTATCTGCCTCCAATTTCACCCTTTTTATGTTTTATTTGATCTAAAATGATCATTATGACTTTTTTTAAAGGATTTGAGGTAGATTCAATGCCTATATATTCTATCATAATTTACATAACTACCCTAGGGATTTAACATTGTCAAAACATGTTTTCTTGACTAGTTTAAACATTATTGGAAAATAAAAACATATCTACCCTGTTATAGTGTTTAGATGTTTTGAAGGCATATATACATTTCCCCCCATGTTATTCATTCTTGAATTCCCTTTTTGTGAGATTCTCTGAAGACTTCCTCCCAGAGGAGTTGTGAGATCATGAAGAGTCTTTTGATTGCGTTTCCCCTTGTGTTTTTCTTGCAACAAGGGCAGCCTTATCTGTGTGGAACCATGAGGTGAAAAATTCATTTTCTTCCAATTAGGTTTTCATTCATCTCTCTTATTTTATTATCACATGTATTGGGTGTATGAATGTTTCCCTTGTAGAGATAGTTTAATTATGATAAATAAACACTATTGAATCAGTTTAATATCAATATGATGGTCTTTGAGGTGTGGTTCTTATTTTTGAATTTTTTTATTGTTTCTGATATTTTGATATGTATGGGCTTCCTACCCATGGAAAATCATGGATATTGGAAGCCCTAGTTTGCATAGAAAATGATTTATTGATTTTTTTGGGTTTTTCATTTAACATTTTATATATGAAAATTTTAAACCATGTATACTCGGATAATAAATGGATACTCTAGAACCATACTATTTACGTGATAACACTTGATTTTCCAAGTGGAATTAATGTAGAGATTATTTGTTAAATGTTAAATATTTTTATTCGTGGTTAATGTGATGATGAGGTTGTGGAATCAAATGTGCAATGGGGTTTGGTTCTATTGATTGGGAAGCCTCAGCGTGGTATGCTTATACAATAGAGATGAAGAACTTGTTATTATTCTATCTTTTACTGGATGTGGATAGATGTGGCGGCAGGGTTGGGGTTGAGATGATGAATTAGGAGGGATGAATATCAAGAATTTTGGTTTTAATTGGTATGGGTGCTTCAATATTGGTGATATAAAGAAAGTTCCATCATGTATCTAGAGACCGATATATAGTATATCATGATTGGGTATTTATCATTGAGGACATGGAACTACGTGTCTTCAATGAGATGTGTATTAGTTTACCATATATGTGGCTATGTTGTGATTAATAGTTTCTCGATATGTGATCAAATTGATAAATTATGTGTTTAATAATGAATCAAAATGGAAAATTAAATTTTTTGGGTATATAAATGGGTTTTCTGGCTCATTTTGCGGTGGTGTGCATTTAGAAGTTCCAACCAAGATGGCAGTGTTTTGAATTGGTGGTTTTCATGGGAACCCATAGGGTTGTATTATGTGTTTGGTATGAAATATATATAGTTGTATTTTCCTTGTGATGTTACCCAATCAGGATCCAAGTATCACTGAGAGTAGGATGGGTGAATCATAGATATAGTTTACTTTTATGATTCCTTTTTAGTCATCTTTTTCCTCTTATTAATGAGTTCTTTCCCTACTGAACACACACACCCACGAGAACACTTGATTTACAATTTTCACTACTCAGCAAGAGATTCTATGTCCATATTATGGTACATAAATAATCCAGTACCACCCAATATATTAGAAAAAAAATTCTTTGATGTGGAATACAATGAGTAAGATATACTCATACACTTGGGTAGCACATGGAAGGAAATCCGCAAGTGGGTGTGCACCCTTTTTTCATAAATATGGAAATAAAATATTTTTTTACTTCTTTATAATTCAATAAGAGAATTCTTTGAAGTAAAAAATCTTCACATTCCAACACAAAAGCTAGTAATAACTCCCATACATAGAACTAAAAATGGAAATTACCCCAAATTTTTCATGAAGCCTTTACGATATCTTGCACACAATTCAGATGACCTGTACGAAAAAACATCCACTTTTGGGGCATAAAACCTATTTCATTCCATTAACATTTGCGCGCAATTTTTTACTATGACGTGAATCTTCCCATTTCCATTAAACCTATTTTTTTTTGAACAACTATCATAGTCTATATTTTTATGCCCTTCAGAGATCATGATTTCTCTAAGTTTATAGCCTTAGTCATTTGAGAGGGGTCCACTTCGTATTTATAAGAATTTTTAACCCTACATGAAAAAATAATACCCACATAAATTCTTATTAATGCTCGTAAAAACACATTCATGCAATATCATATTCCACTCACTTTATTGAGGTTTTCACATGCTTCATGCCTTCTCCATTTTTCTCCATTATGATCTCAAAACACCATTTGTGAACAAAATTTTAATCAGTGTTTCAAAATTGTATATCAATGGAAGATCCTTCCCCCCTTCCATGATAAGTCATTCTAAAATATGATATTTGTGAAAAAAAATCATCTAAGAATCAATTTATTTTTTCAAGGCATTTACAAAGTAAGTTGATTTATCCTTTTTGAGAACAAAATATAACACACTACAAATGAAAACTCTTCAAAATTCATTCTCAATCCAACATGGTCCCAAATCCATGTGATTTATATACACAACCCTAATTAGATGAGAACTATGTTCCAATCACCCCCATAATTAATGGGAGGGTGTCTTTCCCAAACATCCCGGTGGGAGGATAGATGGATAACCACCCACTCTTTTATTCTCTATTATACAGGTGGTGATGACCCATGATTCATTAGGGAGGTTGTGGTTTGTTAGGAATAGATTTGTCCATGATTGTTTTCTCCCCAAGTGTTTTCAGTATGAGATGTCTTATGCTTTACTAGTTGTCTTTGGATATGAGTTGTGCATTCCTAGGTATCTTCAGGGTGAGATGTTTTATCATTTTTTAGGGGTCATTGATATGTGGAATGGTTTGTGAAACAAATATCTATGGGTGGGATGTGGTTTTTATTGTGGAATCGGTGTCTATGGGAAGGATTCTATGTGGTTTGTGTCCTATGTGTCTTTGGGATAGATGTGATGTCGTCTGTGGGCTAGATGTGTGCATGTGGGATGTGTTTTGAGGCCTAGGTGTGTGTTGGCGGGATGTGATGTGGTACATTTTGAAGAGGTAAGAGAGCGTGGACATTTTCCATTAGGAAAGAGTATATTTTTTTTATAAAAGGTAGTACCTTGGTCAAAGAATGACATGCATTTTATTAGATAAAAGAAAGGAGAACTACATGAGTCTAAAATAAGGTATATTATTACAATATTTATCGTAGAGAGGGAGAATCTCAACTGGAAATTCGTCCTTCCAAGTTATGCCATGATTGATTCCATTATTAGAACAACCAACACCAACTATGTTTTCTTTATGAAAGTCATGTGTGGAAATAAAATTAGTACCTATAATCGAATCAATATAGTTCATCCAGCGGATGGTTAGTGGACATGAATGATGCACCACACCCTCCCAACTAGAATGGAAAATAGTGGTTGAGTCACTATCAATCCAAATATTATTCCAGCCCTTTTGCATGGCTAAGTGGACAACATGTATCAAACCTAGAATTTCGGCCTCCTGGGATGCGGCAGTACCACACATGCCAATGAAGCATCCATTACCCGTATTGAGGTAGTATCTAAAGATAACACCACATCTTTCGTGTCTCAAATTGCCTTTAGAAGTACCATTCATATTCACTTTGATCCGTCCTCGAAGTGGTGCTTTCCAGAACACCTCAAAAGTGTTCCTCGACTGTTGGTAGAGCCCATCAATCCATTGTCGATGGATAATCTCAAAATAAAAAACATTTTAGTCACAATAATCTCTTTTGATCGAAGGATAATCCCTAATGGAAATTATAATTCACATCATACAACAATTGAGATTTAATGTGTAATTGTTGATTATAATTTCATTTGGATCGTACCATATCACATGTATGAGTTTAGTAACCGTTGTGAGGAAGATTTTATTGATTTTTTGAGAGAAATATAGATCCAAACATCATTTTAATTGCAAAATGAGAGAATCAATGAGAATCCATCATTAGTAAAAAATGTGAGAAATATAATTCTAGTGTGTAGAGGTTGTAGCACGTGATAGGAATAGATGGTTAGTATCTTATCTATGTTGGTGGCAGAAAGGATGCATGGAGCCATGTTGGACTGCAAAAGAACCGAATTCAAACCTCATTATGGATAATATTATAGGCTAGTCACAAAACATGAGTATGTCTTTAGGTTTTATCCATGGTTTGTACAATAATTTCAACTAATAAAAATAAATATCAGAATTTGAAATATTGTGTTTAATTAAAATTTTAAAATCAAGAATACCATTATGAGAAGACTCTTAAATGAGGAAATCCATGGAATTAGTTAAAGCATCGTTATCAATAACATGAATTATGTTCTTGGGAAAAGTGGAGATACGGGATTGCATTACAACTTTTATAGTAGTGTTGGTGTTTTTTGGAAGAGAATTTGGAGGCACTATAGAGATGATGGGGGTGCCCGACCAATTATCTCACCAAATGTTCCGGGAAAATTCTATGCTAACCATCCATCTAGAATTAGACCTAATATAAGAAATATATTTCCTAATGGAGCGAATTAAAGATGAATTAATGTATTTTAGAATTCCCATCTTTAACATTGAAAGAATTATTTTTTTAGAAAAATGATTGAGTCAGAATTGATATAGATTGTCCTCCAGGGGAGACTTGCATATAGGGAATCATTAAAAATATATTGGTTTTTGTTTCCAATACCACATTTTTCTATATTTTTTCAGAAATTATTCTAGGGGATGATTACTAGTTTCCTTTCAAAAATGTTGCATGTCCAGAAAAATTGTTGATGTAAACGTAGATTTTTTCAAAAGACTAGTAGGACATTTGTAGACCATCAGTGAATAAACAATATTATAAATAATGGTAGATTTCACCAGATAGATCCTTCCAGCTCAGGTCTAACTGGACTATGGACTCGAGGCTGATTATCTCCCATTGTCTATTTCCAGGACTGGATAGGCATATTTTTTGGTAGGGGGTCCTGACATTTACCATAATATATTATTTGAATGTTTATTCCAAAAAATGATTGTCATTTTCTTAAATTAGATTTCAATAGTTGTGATAATTATTTTTATTATTTGATGACAAATCGGAATACATATCAAATTACAGGAAAAAATTTATTTTGACACATATAATGAATTTTTCAAAATATATTTTAGTTTTTATTAATATATATTTTTTATATAAAAAATTATAATTAATATTAAAAGAATTATTATTCATATTCAATAATCATATTTTTCATCTAATTAATAATTTTTATTTTTAAATAATAAAATTAATAGTATTTTGTTTCTACTACTTAGGGTTGTATGTATAATAATAGATTAAGAAAATTTAATTTTTTTGGAAAAAATATTTCAAATAATCTTTCGGAGTTACAGGAGGTTTCATGATTTTTATTAGAAAAGGGATTTAGTATATAATAGTTCTTTTTATGCTTTATAATCCACTAACCTGTTGAAATTATGGTGTTATATAAAAATTTACATCGTAAATTAGGAAAAATTTAGCATATATATAATTGTTTTTCACTAATTATCATATTATTCAATCATCAATTCCTTTAATTTTATATAAAACCCTCAAGTTATTTTTGGAAAACAACATTCCTAACATCATTTTCCTAGATCCATTGATTCTTTTGGTTGTGTGTTTGTGATTAGATGTGAGTTATCATCCCTGATTCTGATTGTGTCACATGCATTTTCCTTGGTTTAATTATTGTAGAATTGTTGTTGAAATCCCGTGGTGTACGTTTTTTGAGTTTATGATAAATATTTATAGAAGATCTAATTAATTATGGGGTTTTTAGTGTAATTTGTTTTTTTGGGCTATTAATTCTTATCCATGTGGTGCATAGTGAAAACATAAATATTCTTTGACATAGGGTAACCAAGTCCTCTCCATATATGTGAAATGTTTCTAGATTTCATGATGATGAATTTCTTGTTTCTTTGTAAGGGATCGAGTAATACAATAATAAATTGGAATAAAAAAATTGAATGATAGGGGGATATATTTCTTGTTTTAATCTCTTACACATTTTTTCTAGTTTTTTTTTTTTTTGATGTTTCTAATACTAAAAATAACAGCTATGGGGAGCATTATTTTCTATATATACAATATTACATGAGATCCATGATATGTTATTGGGTGATAACACTTGAGAAATACTCTAAATAATATATAAAATTCTTAATAAATTGGATTCTACTAGAAATATGTATTATATGATATTACCTATTCTAAATAAATAAGTTATGTAATAAAAGAATCATAATTAATTATAGAATTTGAGATGTGTTTATATTATGTGTTTTTTTTATTTTTTTCTATGTGGATTGATATATTGTGGAATGATGTAGCTGAAATATGGGATGTGTGATGTATGGGGATGTGACAAAGTGGTAGGTTGGCCTGTATGTGACATAGACAGTTGTGCGATGTCATGTTCAAAGGTTTTGATTCACAGTTTTTTTGTTTACAATGGCTGTATTGCATTGTTTTAAAATTTCATGATTTTGATAATTTTTTGTTTTAATGTTTGAAGTAGTTTTTTTAAATGATCAGTGAGATGTTTTTTATTTAATAATATACATTGGTTGTTGTGTAATGGTGATGATGGGGGTTGTGGAGTTTTTGTGATGGTTTTCTTGATTTATGAATTTTGGTGTGTGGACGGGTTGTATTAGTTACTAGGGTAGTATTGTAATGAATGACGATATCAATTTAAATGAACAAAATTAGTGGGTTAGTAAATGAATAGAAATGGGATGTGTAAATGTAAAATAAATGGATTTGTAATGGGATTTTGTGGGAGAATATTACACATATAAATAAAGGAACTTGTAATTTAATGTTCTAATGCGTGTCTTGTATGATTGTTATGTGGTGTGTTTCATAGAGTTTTAGTATCATTTCGGATAGATACAATGTGATGATGCTATAGTGGTGTTGGTGTTCACTAGAATAGTTTTTTTATGATCAATGGTTGGGTATCCTATATATCATGTATTTTTATGTTATATATATATATGAACGCCATCCATGTCAGATAAAATAACCAACAATTAATGGTTTTGGGTTCTTGGTGTTTTTCCCACATCCACGATGGTGGTGATACAGATGACTAGAAAACCATTCTCCACTAATCATTGTTTAGTAGTGACAACACTGGCGTTTTCGTGTGAGATGTGCTGCGAGTTTCAATTTTTCATCAGGCGAGTTGAGATGTGATTACACAATGATGAGATGTGACATGTTTTGGTGTTCAAGATTGTTTTGAGTAAACAAGGATGATGTTCCCCATATTCATGATACCCTTCTTCTTTGGTAAGAGGAGGATTTTTTCTATGAGGGACAAGGTGTATTTTTGTTAGTTTTGTTATCATAAAACCTAATTCTAGACCAATATGATTGACCTAATTTGGGATGGGGTTGGTACAAATGCAACTTGACCTAAACCAGTGATTGATTTTTGATATGCAAGTTAATATTATACATATATAAGGGATGAGAGAATATGAAATTTGTTTTTGGGCCATGAGAGTGGAAAATATGTATGCCAGTGTAAGTGGGGTCCCTTCTTTTGTTATGATATTTATCATATATTACTATATTGGATGTGTGATTTTTTGAGATATAAAGTTTTGAGTTGTTATAGAATAGATTTTGCTGCTTTTTGTTTTTATATTTCCCAACTGGAGAAATATAATTCTCTTCTCACATGTCCTCCTGAGACCTCGAATATTTTTGCGGAGGGTACATGTAAGCTCACCCGATGTTAATAATATATATTTTATTTTTCTAGGAGTAAATTGGATATTTTATATACCTTGATAGCAAGGGTCTCATGGATTATGTTGAGTGGATTATATATGACATTCCTTTTGATATTACACATTGGAGACTTTTTGTAGACTTATTTACAATGTTCACACATTGAGATATGTTTTTGTAGAGACCCAACACTAGTATCACAGAGACATTCTATTACTCTTTTACATTAGAATAAGATATGATAATCACATTTTGGGGGACCAGTAAGTTTAGTAGTATCGGTAAGCTAGATAAATACATGATTCATTAAATACATTTTCATATATCGATTACAACATAATATTTTTGAAAATAAAATTATTCATATGTAGAATATCTAATAAAATCATTCATAGTAATCATAATGTATTCTTATGAAAGGTAAAATATTAAGTGTGATATGAAATTCATTGTAATGGTTACGTATAGTGGAATAAATTATTAATCAATATGAATAATAAATATTAAAAGGTAAATAAATTAATAGGAATTCCATGTGGTAATAAATAGGGAAGGAAGTGCATCTAGAGATAATATCACTGTAAAAATATCATGGTTATTAATAAATATGGAAATGTAAATAAATGATAAATAATTTCAAATTAGCTAATAAAATGAATATCATAATGGGAGAAGGTATAATTAATATGGAATGGTATGTAACTAAAAAAACATTGAATTTAATCAATAAATGAGAATGAAATAAAAAATTATATAATATCATTATAAACATATCATGGATTATAAAAATTCAATTCTAAATGATGGAAATGAATAATTACTGTGCATTATATCTCAATCACAAGACACCTTTACCATCAAAAACATTTAGAAAAATGTTTAAAACAAAGGGTTATGTATACACAAGAGATAAATTTAACTATGGATAACTAATTGATTTATCTCATGAGACTATTAATTCAACGTGGGGCTATCTATAATCCAGTATCATACATATATTCCTATAAAAATCATTGCATATTTATCGAATATTTTATTTAATTCATTAATAGTAGTCCTCATCTTTAAGTAGTCATATTGATAGAATAACATGAATTATAAATAAATTCCTAGTCAACAAAAAATATTCAAATTGAAACACAATATGTCGGTATGAGGTTTGTTTTAATAATTAAGAGTATTATTGAAAAATAATATATATATTAAGGGAAATATAATGTCCAATAATCACATGAAATTTAATATATTTAGTGAGTGATAATAACTTCCAAAATGAATCAAGAATGTAAATTTCTATAAATTTATTTGTTAAAATGATTACAAACGATCAAGAGTTAGAATAATTATGGTATCAATACAACAGATATCAATTAGTTTCAGAATAAGTGTTTGTTTTAATTGAGGAATAAATATATCCTAAAGAGATCTTGAAAACCATTCTTGAAGAATGTAACTTCTACATTTTGAAAAAAATTATAAAACTAAATGTTCAAAAAAATATTTCGAAAATAATATTAATTAAAATGAAATATTTAAAATTATAAGGGAATATTTTACAAAATTGAGTGGTCATGATAGTTGGAAATTCAGTTCATGTCTCACATGATAAAACAGATATTCCTTTCAATTTTTTGGTTAAATACAAACAAGCATTATTTTTAAAAGGACCAGAATATTCCTTTCAAAAAAAATTTAAAAAGTAAACATGAATAAAATTTCATAAATATATCATTTTAAAATTTTTCAAATCATTGTTCAAAAAATTTCATCCAAATATGGTTTTGGAAGAAAAAAAATTTCTGACTGAAGAGATAAATTAAGTAAGACTTTTATAAAATAGCTATAACAATTATTCTAGGTACTAAAGACTGAATGATGGTACTATTTATTAAAAATAACCCAAATAAATAATGGATAATAAAATTAAATTGTTTTATTAAGAAATGTCCAAATGATTACCATCAATTAAATTTCATGGATAAACAACCCAGATTAGAATGATATTTTGAAATAAATCCTTTTAATGATTGTAACTTTCAAGTGAAAAATAATCAATGAACTGATTATGTATATCATATATCAACCCAAATAAAATAATTGAAAACAAAAAATAATATAATCCAATCTCAATTCCAACATAATCATATAATATCAATGATAATTAATAAGTAATATAACCCATTGAAAACAAATTGAGTAATGAAATTATTTACCACTTAGTAACACTAAATTAAAATAACCTTGGCTGTGATAATTCAAATTGAAACAAAATTACACAAATTATTAAGTAATCATAATATAATATGTTAAATGGGTTTTCTATGTAACATATTAAATAAATTATCATCTTAACATTACAAATTCATCAATTAAATGAAATTGAGATGAATTCCCTTTCCACATGCTTCCTTTTGATTATATATAATTTAAAAACACATATAGTAGTTTATATATTTTTATAAACTTATTATAGATAATTATTATAAATTATAAAATCATATATTATAATTAATTAAAATATTACAACAAATTAATTAATAATTATTTATTATTCTGATTGTTTCATATTTTGATCAATTTTTTTCTAATTATTTTTTGGTAATGATTATCTACGTTCATGTGCATATTATATACTTCCATAATATCCTGAATAAAAATCATGAAATAATGAAAATATATATTCATAAAATATAATTTTAGGAATTATCATGATTTTTTTGAGAAATGAATTTTATTAGGATCACAGATATAGAAAGTTGTACATACAAATGGTAAGGTTGTAGTTTGTCAATGATCATTATAGAATAGAGGTAAGTAATATTTTATATTTACCTAATGATCATAATATAATAAATATCACATTATTTTTTAAAATATATTCATATAAAGCATCCATTACGCATGGTGATCAAAATAGAGTCACATAACCTTGTGAAGGCGGTATTCCACACATACACTAATAAAGTTATAATTTTTCATTTTATGAATGAAAATGATATATTATCCATTAATAATGATAGATATGCAATTTTTATCATTATTATGTTATTTTTATCACAACTATTCCAGAAACATTACCTCATTACCTTCCATGTAATGTATTATTGAATTGGGAATGACATTGTTTCATGATGCGGTAGTATGATGTACACATGAGGGATGTTAACATATATCAGAGGGAATAGAGAGGAAGAAAGAAAATATATGATATAATTGAACCATAACATAATTTTGTTATAAAAGTCATATATAAAAATTACATACATGATCATATACATCCGTGAGAGGCTGTAATTAAAAAATTAATGACATATATTCATGAATTTATGTTCTTCCGTACATAGGGATGATGATTTCCTAACACATTTGATGGATTTGTTGATAATTCTAGGTCATTACCTTCACATAAAAAATTTAATTACATGTAATATATTTAGGTAATTATTCCATAATGGTTGAATAATTATTTTTTGATTTGGAGGATGAAATAAAATAAAAATTCTCATTTAATAATGTTATCTCTTCTTCGACTATCCTCAGTATGTTTACACCAAATCTTTCTAGGTTAGGATTTATTCTCAAAATAATTATCCATGTAAAAGGAGAGGGAATTTTTAAAGGGAATATATTTGGTATTTTCGTAACCAAAATGGTTTTAATGTTTTAATAATAGAGGAGTGGTGTGTATTTGGATATGTGAGGTGGTGTTAACAGTTGTAGTATTTGGAAAGAAAAACGTGAACTCGTGATCATCATATCCCAAAGATGTAAAAATGTTTTATTTGAGAATTATATATTATAAGATACAAATATATATATTGGAATGATTTTATACATGTTTTACAGTTATTTTAACTATGATCATTATAGATTAACCCCATGGAAAATCAAATTTTACATTAATTAAGGTAATTAATTTTTTATGGTTTCTAATTATGTTTGGTCAAGAATTATGTTGTTATTATTTAGAAATATAAATTATTTTTATTTAAATTATGGATTAAATTTTTCTAAATATCATTCTTATAATTGGAAAATTATAATTTAAAATTAATTTGGAAGATTTGATGAGAAATCAGGTTATCAATGAGAAAATGATCGAATGTTTAAAATATATATATATATAAATTAAAATGAAATGTATTATAATGGATGATATTGGATTAATATATATATAATGGAACTAATTTTATTTTCCAACATATTAAAAAAATATTTTATAATTATAAATAATTTAAACTAAAATATAATATTCAATTAATATTCATTATATTTTTCCATTTATAAAAAATTGAACGATTTATGAAAAATTAAAAAATTAAAAAATTAAAATATTTATGTTCTTATTTAAAAAATTAGTTTTATTTTTTAAAATAAAATGTCTAAAACTGTTTTAAATTAATTTTAAGTTATGAGAGAGAAACACAATTTAACCATCTTCTAAAAAAATACAGTTTTGGTGAAAACAGTTTGGTTTCCATTTAAAATATTAATATTTTATTTATAACAAATAGTTTACCAAAATATTCATATCATAGTTTGTAATATTTTTACTTTCCAATTTATAATCTTGGTTATAAAGATATATTATAATATGGTTCATTTCGAAATGAGGTTGAGTATTCCTCAAGATGTGGTTGAGAATGAATTTAATGAAATATATTTCAGGGTTTTTTTTATTCTCTATGTTTCATGTCACATACACTATCAAATATAAGTATTTTCATTTAGAATATTATGTTTTCACATTATCCCCACATTATATAATTTTTTTCCTAAAAATTTATACATTATCTTGTGAATCTAGGGTTCTATATTTAGGAATTATATTGTTGAAAAACCCACATCATTAAAGGGTTAATAAAACACCCACTTAATAAGAGATAAAAAGGAAGTAAAAAATTTCATATTTATTAACACATAACTGTGATTCTATATAGGGGAAAGTTTTTGGAATGTGAAGATGTTTAAATGGATGAAAATCCAAAATAATTATAGATAATGACTAAGTTAATTGATCACATGAATGTATTTGATTAATGGAATGTTAATGACCTCAATACGATAAATATATGATGATTGAAAATTATATTTAATTCATCATATATTAATGAAATTGGGTACATGTATTGTTTTAATATCCTTCTCATAATGTAGAGAAATTATTTTACTATATATGAATATAATGAAATATTATTACTCGATATGTTTCTTTTTTATATGCATAATTTCAACCACTAGTTGGGATTTTATCAATTCCCATCTAATTTCATACACAAACTAATGAATATCCAAAAAGGAAATTTTATTCCGGATGAATTAAAATTCAATTTTAATATACCTTTATATGAAAAATACAGTGGCATGTCCTTCCATAAATATATAAATATTTTAAAATACCTATTTGGTTTGTACACATTATCCAGTATAATAATATAATATGTAATCCTAAATAGTTAAACAACTGATTAATCATTATTATTTATTTGTCAAAACCTTTAACTAATGATAGTGACATATTAACCAGGACATCACAAATGAAAGTGGTAGGCCTTAAACCCTTATTTCCCTTCAATCATCGGTACAACCCCAAATACCTTGTAAAATGTTACAGTTTTTCATCGAGAATTCGGGGTTTCAATTTTCTAAAACTATATTAAAATAATTATTATATAATTCTAGAAAAAAAATATATTAGCATCTATAAAATAAAATAAATCATTAAATAAACATTTAATATGGTTTTGAGTAAAAATTAATTATTCCCCAAAAAGTCCAATAATATTATTTGAAAATTATTATAATGTCAATAATTATCAAATCAACCAAAAAGTGTATCAATAAAAAATATATTATTTCTATAAAATACATAGGAATTTTTAATCAGACAAATTTTTTTCACAAAAACATATAATAAACCAATGGATTAAATTGTAATAAATTTATAAAAAAAAATCTATAATCATGGTAGAATCCCTTCATGTAAAACATAAGAATTGATGGTTAATAAATTTATCTTATGATCAATTATATTGGAATAAATCCATGATTTTATCCATAACAGTTATGTTTACAAAGAAACCAGTGCTTCTACAATTTTACCAAATTCTTTTGGGTTTCATTATTTTTATAACAAAACTAAAATTGGTAAAAATACATCTAAAATTTAATTCAATAATCATCATAAATATATTATTTATTCATATTATACCCACAATGGTCATTCAAAGGTAAAAAACTGACCCATGTTACCCTCAAAACTAGAGGCTAACTCAATCTGTCACATTTCATAAGGGTGTTCCTGATCTCTATGGGCTAGAAACAAGCACCTATGTATCAATCATTAAACAAGAGGGAACGATTTCTCACAGCTTGTACAGACTAATTGATTATAAATAAACACATAAATAATGAAATATCATATGACTAATAAATATATTCCACAACTATGAGAAAAAATTTGAAACAAATAATTGTAGAAGTGGCTAAAACTCGGAAAAATAAAAGTTCCAACTACAAAGGACCAAAAAAATAGCTTGTCCATGAAATGACATGGATAAAATACCCCCAAATCTCCACTAGATATCCAACCCAACTAACACCAAACATCGTCGCCTCCCTGATGTGGATTTCATTTCAGTACAATGGAAGACATTCTATGGTCTATGAACCACCGTAGAGGTGCGCATGCTGTTTGCTAAAAGGGATAGTAAGATCCCACCTAGGAATACTATAATTATTCTCCATATAAAACAACTTTTGTTATCATTTTAAATATAAACAATGATATAATAAGAAATAAAACAGGTTTATAAAAATCATGGAATACATTTCCCTTTTATAACAGTTCTAAAAAAACATGTATATCAATTTAAAGAAGAATTTTCCATATCATATTTTACAAGTATTAACATGCATATAAAATGAACATTAGATAAAATCCATGAAATTTTAAAACAATAGTAGAAGCACATGGATCTCAACTTCAAGGAATACAAATGGTCAGGCATCTGACTAATCATAGAAATAAATATATGAATAGTGCAATGTGGTTCTTGAAGCCATTGATCTAATCTCCAAGACTTGAGAGACACCTAAAAAATTTAATCCCCAACATCATATACATACCTAGATCCAATAATCTTTAATCTAATATAAGAAGACCACCGTAGAATGTGAACCCCAATAATGGATGATGTCCTCAAGATAAACCATCCACCAATTACGCAAGGTAAACCATTTACTCGTTTTCATGAACATTTCAATATTTCAAAAATCATTTCAAAAAAATCTCACAAAAAAATTTCAATTCTTTTAAAATACCCTTTTAATTTAAATTTTTCATCAATTAAGTGAAATTTTGTGTATTTAAAAAATCATTTCAATATCCACAGTTAAATAATTCCAGTTCGTTATATAGAATAGTTTATCAAGTTGGAACCAAAATGTTAATCAACATGGGCTAGAGGGGGAACAACCAAACTCGAATCTCAATTCGCACACGCCCGCAACAGGATCCACCGTCAATAATAACCCGACAATGAAGAAATAGAACCCATAATTCAATCCACATATCTTATGATTGATAAATTGAGAATGATGGTCAACGGAGAAGAGTAAATAAAACATACCTCAACAAAGAACACTCGCCACACCAAACATGACAAGGGAATTTCATACAGAATAAGATAGCATAACAGATATTGGGAGTAGACTTGATGAAGCACTAACACGTACTAATGGATATTATAACACAACCAAAAGGTGATACCATGATCAAAGATAATGCAGATGTGGAAAGATCACTTATATAGAGAGACAAAATTCAACCTTAACAAATATCAAAAAAACTGACTAAATTTAAATAAATAGAAAGTTTTTTCCCTAAATTTATTTGTAATTTCCATAGTTCAAGAAATAAATACTTTAGAGAAGGAATCAAAACAAATCATTCATAGGAAAATCTTATAATCAATATATGGGATGTTACATGGTGTGTAACCCAATTACATGAAGGGTAACCCCCAATGTCTTAGATACCTCAAAAAACCCATCAACTCATATTAAAATACATTATTTAAAAAATTCATGTAGTGAAACATCTCATTACATTGTGTAACATTTCACAGTATTGAGCCTTTCAAGAAGTGCATCCAATAACTATTACATGTCGTGTAACCTAGTTATATAGAGAAAAATCCTCCTTCGACCTGCAGAAAAGTTGATTCAAGCTAAGAGTCTAACAAGTCTCTAACTTAACCATTATAGGTATCCCCCAAACCCTTCTCATCCCCATACAAACAATGATAAAAATGAAAAATGTGATAAATTTAATGATATACTAAATTTATTAGTAACGATATGTAACAAAATCCCCACCATAAATACTTTTCGTCCCTATGTAGTCAGGTTGATGATGTAATCCCTGAAAATAGATGAGGCCACTACTCCCTCATAATCAAATATCATTACCATGTCTCATGGGAATACGAATCATGTTTCCATTATTCTATGACCAAAGGAATCAACTTCACATGAATGAAATTCACATGAGAGTTAACAATTTGAATTTTATTCTCCAAAATATAAACATCTAGATCTAACTCAATTTCCTCCCAACTCAAAATGTTAGTTGGATTAGGATGGTACTTCGGGAGATGAGATATATAGAAAACATTATGAACCCCTATCAACTAAACTGGAAATGATAACTGATAAGAAACCTGTCCATGCCACTCTATGACCACAAATGATCCAACATATCTTGGAACCCACATACCTAATTTTCTATATTTATAGTGATGCAACCAAGGAGAAACATTCAAGAAAACACTATAACCAACAGAAAACTCTAGATGATGGCGATGCCAATCTGTAATCAATTTAGAATGACTCTTCTCTATATGCAGAGGTTGATGTAGCTCTTGAATATTTACTGATGTCTCATATACCGAACATGGCCCAACCAAATCTACTTTTCCCACCACCTCCGAACAATGTGGTTATCTTCCTAGGAGACCAAACAACACTTCTAAGGTAGTAATTAATATTTCCAAATTCTAACCATTTATTCAAACAAACTCAACCAATCCATGATGGTTATCCCATGATCAATCTAAATCCAAGACATATGAACAAATCATATCCTCTAGGATCTGAATCACATTTTTTGTTTGACTGGCTATCTATGTATAGAATGTTGTTATCAAATTAAAATGACGTTATATTTCCTATTGGATACTTCTCTTGAACTGTGAGGTAAACCTAATGTTCCAATTTGGAATAATGAAATAAAGACTCCAATGTAACCTCAAAATATCCTTCACATATAAAATATCCATATTTTCATCTTTAGTGGTATCCACGATCAGAATGAAATGAGAACACTTTGCTAACTGATAAACAACCACCTATATATAATGTTTCCCCCATAAAGGGCATGGAATCCCAAAAAAATATCAATGTATACCTTGTCCCGTTTCTCTACTCCTATCGGATGAGGCTAATTCAAACGATATGTCTTCAAGTGCTATGACTTTAGAAATTGGCAGGCGTAAGAGGGAGAAATATAATCTGAAATGTCGCACTTCATACCAAGCCACTGAAATCATCATGTCATGTCACAATACATCTATAATTTCCCTGTATTGATGAACCATAATGTGATGTGACATTTAAAAAAGACTAAAAATCTCATAGAGAATGGGAAGACAACCTGGTATTTAAAGTGGAGTATACCATCTGGAGGGAACAAGTAACTAGAAATGGATTCACCTCCATAAAGTATTTTGTGAACATTACTAAACTCAAAATTCTACTGCTATATCTACAATATAGAATCTGGTAGAGTTGATGATAAAAAATAGTAGTTATAATGATACATGAAGCATCCTCTTTATCCACTACGTTCATCTGAGTGAAAATCCTTATAAGGTTCTTCTCCTTCGATTCTATAATAGGAATGGATGGTACATTATGGAAAAGAGCATCTTTTAGGAAATTCCCCTTCCCCAAGGTGTAAGTGATACCAAATTCAAAAATATGAATGTATTAGACCCATCATAACTATTTGAGATTAAAGTATTTCTGAGAAAATATGTTACTCAAACTGTTATGATCAGAGAAGACTGTGAAACTCAATCTAAAAACATGGTACAACCAAAATTTAAGCACATGAATAACAACAACAAGCTCAAAATCATTAGTGAGCTAATTCTTTTCAGGTGGTTGAAGAAGTATAGAACTTTAAGCTACAGCATGGTCACCCTACATAACCACACATCCCAAAATATCACTAGAAGAATAAAAAAATCCATCATACCCCCTTACCTGGTTTATGAAAGATCAAAATATGAGATGATGTAAGATGTTGTTTCAGTTCTATGAAAGAAGATTGTTACATTACATCCCTAGTTAATTTAACCACTTTTATAGTGAGAGAAGTATAATGTTACACTAACATAGATAAATCCTTAATGAAGCATTAGTAGTATCCAGTATAACCAAAGAGGTTATGAAATTCAATCAGAAAATGTGGATCCTTCAATGATGAAACAACCTTAACCTTATCCAGAACAACTGATAACTCTTGTTTAGAAATGTTTTCTCCAAATAACATCACTTAATGAATCTAGAAACTAAATTCCAAATGTTTTCCATGAAAATAGTGAATTCTTATAACATCCAAAAACAACAATAGATGGATCTTGTTCTCATGCATGGATTTCAAATAAACTTGACTATCATCCACCAAACACTACAAAAAAAGCATCAAGATATTGACCTATTATCTACTTTATATAGTCAATAATAATTGCAGTAGTGTTAGTCAAACAAAAAGGAGTCATATGATTTTAAAATTGACTATTAAAAACCATAAAATCTATTTTAGTTATATTAAAATTCCCAAATCCTAGTTGATGATAACCTAATTGAAGATCAATCATTGAGAACCACTTTTATTTATTTAAATGATAAAAAAACCATACCACTGAGGAATATGATTTTTGTTCTCAACTATTACCTGGTTTACCTTCCAATAGTCCACACACAACCAAATTGTTCCATCTTCTTTGATGGAAAAGAGCATAGAGAATTCCCAATAAGAAATAGTTGGGCGAATGAAACATTTTTTCAATAGTTCGTCCAACTGAATTTGAGATCAACTAGCACTATTATTTCTAAATGATAAAAATATATCGATATATGATGAAAACCTTGCACAATATCAACTACAAACTCTACCTATCTCCCTAATGGTTGACTGCAGAATTAATTTGTTAAAACATCAGGAAAGTCTTGAACAATAATAATAAATCCAATAATAGGAGAAATGTCTTGAGTCTCAAATGAAATATAAAAAATATGAGCTTTGTGAGGGAGGGCCTTGAACATCCTGATCTTAGGTCCCCCTCTCATTCAAACACATAAAAGATTTCACCAACATTAAGAAATGAGACAAGTTGATGATGACAATCAACATCATCATGATGAGCGAAAATCCACTCCATACCAATAATGATGTAAAATATATCCTTATTAAAAATGGGAAAATCCAAGACCAACTACGTATCATTAATCATTAAAGGAAAAGGAAACGAAAACCCATGATGTCTAATCATTCAAATGGGGGTCTATAACTCTATAAAAAATTCTATATTATACGATTATTAATTTCAATAAGACGTGAAAATATAAATCGTGGGAGGCACCAGTTTCAGATAAATCAATTTCTAATAAAGATGCAATGAGTATAATACATAACACTATTGTTAAAACTATATCAAAATTTACTGGACACTCTTCTAATGCATTATGGTTAATCAATCCAGAGGCCTATAGTTTGAGTCATGTAGTCATTGAATCTTTTGACTACACCATGGTAGCCTTTGGAACTGATAAAAACATTCTATAATGAGTCTTAGTCACATATTTATAGAATAATTGTATATGATAAACCATCCAAAATAGTATAATGTCTTCATGGGATTAGGAAAAAAACATATGGTGTGTCTGACCCTTCTACACTGATAACATGTCAAAGGAATATTGCTAGCTATAGAAGATGGTGCAATGAATGCTCACTACTGAGACCCACTACCACAACTCATGTGATGATCCTGCTGTTTCCTCTACTTCGCATGCACTCCACTAATTATTCCACTAGATGGAATAAGAATAGTTAGTATAAATAACATATAGAGCCATATCCAAGCCTATAATCATAACTCTGTCTACCATCTTCATATAGGTGGAAGGTTTCAACATGAATACTCATGATCAAATATACAGTCGCAAAACATGCATATACATTTGAGATTTTAGCATGTTATTCTTCATTACTTCTAGAGAAAAAAAGCTAAAAAACTAATTGGTGTACATTGACACTGAGCACTCTCTCAGTTACCAAAACCAAAATTAAAAGACATTTCTATGATTAGTGTCTATGAACAAAACAGATGGATTAATAGAGTCTTGAAACCCTTACAATCTAGGTCCACCAATCTTCCTTCCTGGACCATAGAATAAGACTATTGCATTTGAGATCCATCAAGCCTAAATGCTAAAAACATTACCTTGTTTTTCGCAGGTATATCTAAGAAGTTGAATATTTGATCGATCTTATCCACCCAATCTATATTCAATTGTGTATCATATTTTCTTTTAAAAGGCGACGACTTCTCATGCAAGAATTCCCCCAACATATATATCTCTCCCCTCTAGCACTGTGACGTACCTCAACCACCACATTATTATCTCATGTCAAATAATGATGATTAAAATGAACTAATCATATGATAAGCTCAATAAGATTAGGACCTGCTACAGGATTATCTTATGGAGCATCTGCCACACCATCTAGAGGAAATCAGGGAAGACATTTGGGGGGCATACTACTACACATCAAAATAGAAGTAATGATTAGAAAATATAGTAAATATCATATTAAACCAGAAGATCCATAAGAATAAATTGAGTTTTAAATAGAAACCAATATTAGATACACATAACTCATTATCTTATTGTAACTTGATTCCCGTCACGACAAGAGCTAGTTACGAAGCCCTCATAAAATACCTCTCAAGTCCTGAAAATCATATATCCATTAATTTTGATGTCATAATACAATAAATCTTGAGGATACACCTCCACTGATAATAAATTGTACTGAACCAACCTAGGTTACCCACATAAATGGACCCTGACCCAATCTATACAATACTCGAAGGGAATTCCCGGTCTTCAAGGGCTTATTACAAGAACCCGAACATCGATGAACAAACTAGATGGATTGATTTAATCTAACATGTAAAAAAATGGAAGATAAATACACCTATATAGAATGGAATGATAGAATACTAATAAATATATTCTTGTAACTGTTAAAAGAGAGTGATAACAAACAACTGTAGATGTAACTAAAACTCAAAAAATAAAAATCAAACTGAAAAAGCGAAAATTGAAAAAGCTACTCCCTATGATGGAATAGATGAACTCCCCCATATCACCAACAGTTTACCTACCTAGCTAATATAAAGCCTCACAACCTCACTAGGGAACCTTGAATTTCCCTACTATGGATGTCATACAATGGTCTTTGCACCACCAAAGAGGTCTGAAGGATGTGAGCTAACAAGCTTAGTATGATCCATCCCAGGTGTCCCATAACCATTCTCTATATAGAAAAAAATATGTGAACTTTTTAAATTTAAAACATGGAATGATAAAAGGTAAAACATTATTATAGAAAACATGGTAAAAATTTACCTTTTATCACTACTCTATAACAAAATAAGGTATATCAATTTCAAAGTATATTTTTATTTATCAACATTCACCAAAATCAACATGAATATCAAGACAAAAATAGTACAAAGGTGAGAATTACCAGAACAACTGTAGAAACACAAGAATTAGAACACTAAATAATACAATATGTTAGACATTAGAAACCTCATACCCCTTAATCTATGAAAAATGAATTGTTTTACTTGAATACAAATATCTACTCTCCAGGTGTTGGGAGTCATGCATGAATGTGAAACCCCAACATCATATATGTACCTAAATACAATAATCATAACTCTAGGACAATTGGAACACCCCAATAAGTGAACCCCCATAATGGATGATGGAATCAAGCTAATCATTCCACCAATTACCCAAGGTAACTCATGTTCCCAATTTAACAGTCATATAAATGTTTCAAAAATAATTTCAAAATCATATCACAAAACCATTTTCAATGCTTAAAAACCATTTTTCTCCCCATTTATTTTCAATGAGGGAAACCCATTTATATTTAAAAACGCTTTTCAATACACCAAATTAATTCATCCAAATTCATTTTATAAATCAATTTACAGACCAAGAACAACAAGGTTCATCAACAAAGGCTTGAGACAAAACAACCAAACTTGATACTTGGATCGCACATGACTTCAATGTGATCCACCAATAATGAAAACCTAGAAACCAATCCACACATCTTAGGATTGATCCAATTGAGGAACATGGTAGTCCTAGAAGAGAAAATACCATATACGTCAAGAAAAAATACCCAATGCACCACAAATGATACCGGACCATACATCAGAATGATATATCACAACCAATCATGGATGATGACAAGGAGAAACTAAAAACAAAGAAAAAATTATCTGAAAATGTAATCTAATAGAGGTACAATGGTCACGGTCAATGAATAAGTAGAATGATTACTTACCTAAGAGATGCAACAAAATTGAAAAAAATAACACACCTCAAATAGATTGACCCATAAGGATTAGAGTCTGCCAAAATAACTTTTTTACTTCCCTCTATAGAGAGAAAACGTGTTTGGCAATGCAACCAAAACATAATATCCACACAAAAATTTTAAAAATTATAGGCGAGCCATTACACTTTGTGTAACAGAGTTACATGACATGTAACTACCAATGCCCCAAATATGAATAAAAACCCTTCACCACAGATTAAAATCCATTATTTAAAACATATATGATACGAAACATATCATTATTGTGTGTAACATTTCACTGTGTGAAGACCTTAAAAACCTGCATCCAACAACAATAAAACATCAGGTAACCAAGATACAGGGTGTGATATCCTTCTACAGCCTTCAAAAAAGTCAGTTCAAGATAGGAGTCCAAAAAATATCTACATTACCATTATAGATTACCACTACTATTCATCATACCCTTAATGTATATAAGAAAAATGAATTCCAAAATGATGCTAACAACACAACTAATAGATCCTTAAAGGGATGTTACATCCTAGGTGAAGGGTTTAACCATTAGAAGAGGTTATTGACTCGAATGACTCCATGTTTAACCATATTTATTAAAAACATCGATAAATAGATCCTAAGGGTGTTATTTTCTCCCCTTCCATCAAAACCCTCATTTTTTCTATGAAATTATTTTATCTATGCAATTCCTTTCCACAGATAATATTTTTTTTTCCATTGAGAAAATTTCTTTTCAATATATAAAACCTCAGGTTTACCCTATGTCATTGATTTTCATCATCTACTAAAATCATAAAAATTTTATTATAATGGAAATGAAAATTATTATAAGAATATACCCAAGAAATGTAATACTTGATGCATAATAAGGCCCATTTTCGTACACTATATGAAGATGAATTTAATCACAATACACCATTTTCAGTATTATTACCCTTCGGTACATCTTTCATAGAACCAAAAACACTTGTTTTATCTAGAAAATGAATTATTTCATGTAATAACCACATAATATAAACCTGAAATACATTAGAATGTTTTTATATACTTATCCATAAAATAAATCATAGTGTTATGATCCCTAATCATTGATTTTAAAAATCTTGCTCCCATGGGTTTTAGTAAAATCCCATTTATAACAATTATAGTGACCTAAACTACTATAGCCCAGAGATGGGGTCTTAAATTAATAAATTGGGAAAAAAAATATGGAATCACATACCACAGAGAAAAATTAGTTTTATAGTATTGGTTCAATAGGTAAAAACATGATACTTAGATTACATTTACCTATAATAATTTCAACATATTTTTTTGGAATAACATTTTTCCATCAAGCGTATCCTTACATTTAAATAATTTTATATTTCATATACTTATTTAAAAAGAATCAAAATAATGGTGTGATAAAATTCTCATTAAGGTATATGTATATAAGAAGAAGTCATGAATTTGTAAGCACAATCAATATGAAAAGGAAAATAACTGAACACACAAACCATGTAATAAAAAAACATAAAAGTAAAATAATCCAATGATAATATCAATGGTAAAATTTCTTGGATAATAGTAAATATTGAATGGTAAAACACTAATAACACTATTCATTTATTCATCAAATTTACTGTCACAATTGGATAAGGAATAATCTTAATGGAAATGTTAATAATATAAAACACATTTTGTTTAATCTATATAAGACAATGAAATGCATCTAGATATAATAACATCATAAAAATATCATGGATAATATTATATTAATTCTTAATTAATGAAATATTTAATTATTGGTGGGATTATCTTAGTAGCATGAAACCTTGACCATCAGGACCATTCAAATGATAGTGTAAGACAGATAGGTGGGTATAAAAAAGAAACTCTTTTATCTCAATCTATCAAAATGTTTCATCTCATGAGACAATATATAGATCAAGGTGTAATATATAATCGATCCTAACCCATATATACATATATCAGGTGTTCCAAATATATAAAATAATCAATTTAATTAATAAAAAATCCTTCATATTTCATAACTTTATTGGAGAAATAATAAATATTATCAATATTTCCCCTTTCAAAAAAAGTACATTCAAATTAAAACACCATTTGTTGATATGATAAATGGTTTAATAAATAATATTATCTATGATAAGAAATATTTATATTTAGGGAAAATATAAGTTCCAATGATCAAAATAATTTGAAAATTATAAGACAGTGATAAGGACAATAAAAAATAAACATTGAAAGTGAGTTTTAAAACATTTTATAATCAAAATGATCATAAACCATCTGAATGAATAAAAATGATGGTATCGATAAAATATACAATGTTTGTAGTAAGAAAAATGGTTTATTGTCATCAATGATTATAAATACTACAAAAATATTGTTAAACATATTCTTAAGAAAAAATCATCTTCATTTCAAAAATCACTTATTAAAATATTGATTTCAAATAAATTAATATACATTTATATGAAAATAATATTTTAACCTTATAAAATAATCATTAAAACATTTTTTATGACACCAATATATTTTTATTATTATTTACACATTAATATAAATATACCATTCAATTTTTTTGTTATTGAAAAATGGGAAATCCTTTGAAAATAAAATAATTATGATTATAAACAAAATGTACAATAAAAAATGGGTAAAAATGTATCTAATGTATCCTATTTAAATTTTAAAGACAATTTTCAATACATTATTAGAAATCATGGTTTTAGAATAATACTGATTTCCGACTAAATATAAAAATGGAGTGAGATTTTCTTATAATATATTTTCTATTATTTTCATCACCAAATAGTAAAAAAATGGGTTTATTACATTAATATATTATTAATAAAAAAATAAGAAAATTGAATTGGTTTACTAAGATATTTTCAAATATTTTCATAAAAATTAAATTCATCAATAAATAGTCTTAATTAGTGTGATATTGTGAAATAAACCCCTAAATGATCATATTGTTGAAATGAGAATTAATAAATTAATAAATTATGTTTATACAATATAACAACACATAAAAAGGGATAAATAAAACATAACATAATAGACACTTATTTCACACATTATCATATAATATCAAACCTGAAGAAAAAGTAATATAACATAATGAAAATAAATTGAGTTATGAATTTTTTTACAAATTGGTAAATCTTATGACAAATATTAATAGATTAAATAATTGAAATTTGAACATAAAATACAATGATTTATAAATTAATCATGATATTACAGGTCACAAGGTTTACATAAGCACCATATCAAATATATTAGGCTCATAACATTACAATATACCTCAATGAAATGAAATTGAGATGAAGTCACTTCCCTCACACTTCCATTTGGATAAATGTACATTAATCTACTATAAAGAGGTTTTAAACATTTCATTAACTCTTTTCCTAACCATATTAATATTTATAATATCATATTTTATCCTTCAATAAAATCGTATCCTATTCATTAATCATATTTCATTAGTCTTGTTGTTTCATGTTTTATTCTCATGGTTTTCTCAATAGTTCTTTGTAAAGAAAAATCTAGTTATTATTAATATTATATAGAAATATCATCACAAGAATAATAAAAAAACATAATTCTATGATTTTTAGATCAACTATAATTTTATGATCAATCTCGAAATATGGTTTTGAAAAATGATGTATGTTATGATCATATAGATAGTAGGTTGTATGTAAGCATCTGCAAAGTTTCCATTTTTAAATTATCATTATAAAAAGGTGTTTTATAATAATTTATATATAAATAATGATAATTATTTCATATATGTCATATAAATTATTTAAATATATTCATATATATCATTAATGTGTTATGGTGGTGAAGAGACAACCTTATTGCTTCGTGAAGTGAGTAGTCCACATGTACTCGATTGATGTTATCATATTTTAGTGAATGAATGAATTTGATATATTATAATTTTATAATGATAAATATTTAATTTATATTAATATTATATAATTTAAATTTAATATATTTATTAAAATTACTCTTACTACATTCCATTTAAAGAGATAGTGAAAGAATAATTACATCTCTTCATGAGGCGGTATCTCGTCGTATACACGAGTGTAGTAAACATATACCTTATGTAATTAAAAGTAAAATATTATATTATATAATCAATCTATGGGGTATAATTATTTTATAATTAACACATATATAATTTTGATCCATCACCGTACCCTTCTTAGAGAGGGGGTAATGAAAAAATGAATGATATCGGTACTTGACGTGGTATCCCACCGACAGATGAATGATTATTTTTTAAACCATTCGATGTAAATGGATATTGATTTAGTTAATGATATTCAAATAAAAAATATTAGTATATGGATGATAATTTGGTAATTATATAATCATTTATTAATAATAATTAAATGTGGTTGCGGAATAAATAAAAAAACTTGTGTGGAAGATCATTTTGTCATCGTCACATATCCTCCATAGGATTGCACCAAATTCTTACAAAGGTGTTTTTATTCCCATCATATCGTTTAAATGAATAAGTCAATTAATAAGGAAAGTGGTTTGGGATGTTAAATTTTGATACAAATAAGTATCAATGTGTTATTGATATATGATATGTGTGGAATTTTTTATGTTAGTTGAGGGGAAACTAATAATTTATGGAATTAAAAATTTGTACACCCATTTTTCACATGAATCGAGGGTTCAAAATGAGTATTAACAATGCATATACATTATAGGGTAGAAATATTTTAGGTGAATATATTTTAGACATGTTTTCAGTCATGTTAAACCATATCATTGATTTAACCCTAGGTAAATCCATTATTATGTCAACCATAATGATCAGTTTCTACAAGATTCATTATTCATTTTGGTAAATAATTAATTTGAAATTATTAAAAATTATAAATTAAGATGATTCCTAAAATTGAATCCATTTTTATACATTCCATCAATAGACGTTTAAAATTTTATATTGAAATTAATCTAGTAGAGGTAACAGGAAATCATATTTTCATGAAGAAAAGAACCAAAAGATTATAATGATTGTAAATAATAATTAAATATAAAAATGAATCAAATTAGATAAATTGGATTAATAGATATATATTTTAAATAATAATACTTTAACACTAATCCAAATTATATAATAAATATTATAATAATTTAAACTGAAAGGTTTTTTTTAATTAAATTTCAATATTTTTATCTATTAATCATAAAAATGGAATATTTTAGAAAATAAAAAAACGTAACCCTATGGAATGTTTGATTTGGTGAATTGAAAAATACAGTTTACATTAGTTGATATTTTGATATATTTATAAAATAAATGATTCATTCATGTGTTGTTTGAGGTATTTAGGTGGATATACCTAGATTTAATTAATAGTTTACCTATAAAACATTAGTAAGCTCACTCTTCCATTCACACAATTAAGTAGGATATTATCCATTTTATCACTGATCTATATATTCACCAATATAGCATTGTATCTTTTCAATAATGTGACAATGGTAGGATATCCTTCCATTATCCATAATTTTCATTCATTTTGTTGGTAGCATGAGTAATCCCATATTTCTCCATATGTGTTTATAATAGATCATAATCATTTCTGTCATTATAAATCTATTTTAAGAGGTAATCATTGGAAATTTTAATGTTTTGAATAACTATTCTAATTTTATTTCTCAGTGTCTTCATATACATAAGAAAACTCCCAAGATTTTAATATTTTGTGATTGTATTATTCTAAAGACACATGATTAAAAAATAGTAATAAAATATTTTAATAAAATAGTTATTTTACAATACATGTTCATATATATTATAAAAATAGAAAAAAATAAGAAATAATAATTTTTTATAATAAATAAAACTACTTTTACTAATCAATTAAATATATAGGGAGGAAAGGAAATTTTGATCCCTAAATGATTATATTTTATAAATAAGAATAATGAAAACCTTTTACACTATTAAGATAATAAAAATAATAGTTAGAAGGAGAATATATATGAAACTAATATTACTAGGAGAATGATTTTATCAGTATGAATGATGTGAAATTACAATAAAAAATAAAAATATTATTCAAATCTGACAGATTTATTTCAGATCATTGGAATAAGAAGATGGATGTAAAAATAGTAATTCTTCTATTTGTATAACATTTGTGTTTTAAATAAATAACATAAAAAAATATTAATAGTATATGTAATACCAGAAAAAAAAATATCGCTCATTCTATAATAGTGTAATTGAAAACATTTAACTTATGATAAAATAATATTTTCTGAATAAGGGTTATTAAATATTTTCAATCAAAATAATAATTTCAAAATAAAATTAATTTTAAATGTGATATTAACATTTCTCACTTATATAAAACTATATTATTAAAAATTGAATAAATATTTGAATCAAAATATCAAATTTTCATAATATTGAATTTTTCATAATATATATATAAAACAAAATTTTTAGGGAAATAGATAATTATGGTACACAATTTTTTAAAATTACTAAGACTTAATTATGGTGAAAAACATGGTAAAAAATTAATATAAATGAATCTATAAAAAACTTAATTTAATACAATAGAATAAAAATATTATATAGTGTTTAAATGAATTTTCATGGCTATAATGGACTTATTTTCAAATTAAAATTAAGATTTAAAAACAAATTTTAAAAACATTATATTTCAAAGGCCTAAAAAATATGTAAAAATTGATTTCAATTTTTAAATATAATGAAGTCAAAAATAGTCCATTACTACAGATTGAAATGAATTAAAATTATGGGAAATCTAGTGGTATTAAATTATTTCTAACCTGTAATTTCAAGAACCAAGTTTAATATTTACGAAACAAATATGTATAATATTTTATGAAAACTCACTGGTCAAATTATTCTTTCCCTCTCTAAGTAAATTTTTTTTTCTATTCTCAATATTCCCCAATATTGTGTCATTCTGATCTATGAATTTCTTAGATGAGTTCTAAAAATTACCATTATAACCTATATTTTCTAAATAATCTATGATCATTTATTATGTTGTCTCTCTGAATAAAATTAAATTTTAATATAAAATGTTATTATAGTCCCATATTATAAATTTTTATTTTAATATAATTGTTTTATTATTATTCCCAATATATATATCATTATTATTCACATTATTTCTATATCAAAAAATCCATAGTCAAAATACCTATGTATTGATGTATTTATGGTACTATGGGTATAACATTTTTAATATGTTAGCTGCATATAACTAATAACTCCATTATTTAGTCATAGGTGGACCGTGCTATATTTTTTTAAAAGATAATCTTTTAAATGGAACCACACCTAAATAAAATATTCTCTATAGGATATATCATATATCTAATATATGTGAAATATGTAAGTCACATAATCATAATTCAAGAAGATTTTTTTTATCATTACATTTTTCTCAAATGATTGAAGGTTATTATATTAAATGAATATTTAATATTTATATCCAAATATGATTAATTTAACTTATCATTTTTTTCAATTAGCTTCCATTTGATATGGATACATACTATTATATTGTGAATATTGTATTTATATATGTATATTAACCTAGATAGATATATTATTAAATTTAATTTTGAAATTATAATGGAATATAACTATGTAATATATTTTTTGGTAAAAATTGAATATATATACATTTTCATGTATGTGGTTATATATGGTGCATAATGTAATAAATTGTTCAGAAACTCTCTTCCTATGATATATTTACTACATATGATGGGCCAAACAATAAATCATATATCACATCATAACATCGATTTGTATTGTAGAAATATATGATTGGGTATTTGATATATAGAGTCACATTTATATATTATTCCTTGACAGAAGTCTTAATGTCATTATTATTATGTCTCGAATTATTTATTCCATCAAAATAATAATATTTATTATTATCAATGAAAATATATTTCCATTTCTTTTGGAAATCAATTAGAATATTTGACTCAATTTATTAGAAAAATGATATAATTTTATTATTAATGGATAACATATTATATAATTTTTTTCATATTATGAGGATATCATGGTATTATACCACATAAAAATTGATTAAGATCACCCCAATATTATTTTATCATTTCCCAAGATATTATGAAGACATCTATTAATTAGTTGTGAATATAAGATAAGGAATAAACAATATTTTTAATTTTTAAATGATATTTCACTTATATTGTTTTCATGATGTATGCATCTAGTATATCAAAATAACAAAACATATGATACGTTGTATCATACACTATGTAATGTATATAATAATTATAATTCACCACCATCTCTAGGATACTAGATTTTTTATTAATATAGTTTTTAATTGACAATTTTGAGATGAAACATTAGGAGCTCGGTTTTGGGAAACCATTTCAGAGAACATTACCAGGTAAAAAAATATGAAATCCAATTAATATTTATATAATTGATAAAATGAAAGACACAAATATTTATTATATTTATAGGAATTATATATTGTCCTTAATGTTTTTTGAGTTATTCATGATAAACATTACTCTATAAAATTATAAATATATAAATATATAATATGAATTTCCGTAAGAATTTTTTTGAGATTATGATTGAATCAATAATATATTAGATTGTTTTTATTACATTTCATGATTTTATAGTGGAAACATGTATTACCATTCTATTAGATTACCTTGAATTAGTTTTAAACATGTATTTTCTTTCAAGGATTAAAATATTAAATATTTATCATGTGAATATGATTAATATTTTTGAGGGTGGAATAAAATTCTAATTATTAATGGGGATAAATCATAACCAGGGTATTTTATGGACCCACCTAGGGTATCTCAACATAAATGAATCTATATTGAAGTAGATCAAATTCAATAAATTAATGTAAATGATATTATATGACTATAAAATATACCTATTTTTAATTATTATATTGATGTATTGCTAGGGAATTTTCCAAATAGATAAAATTATCTTGTTGATTTTTATATTAATGATTTCATTAAGGCATATCCATAAATAACACATCCCATATAATTTACCTAATTGACTTATTAGAATTAATTAACCATCTAGACGAGTTATTGGAGGTTGTATTTTTTGGCCCTGATGTCTCATCACATGTTGTACCTTGTATAATAAATAGAGATCTATAATTTAGTTCATTGATCATAGGTAAATAAATGTCATTACTATTTGTATTTAATACTCTTTACCATGAATTGATGATCAATTTGATAAAAATTTAGTGTCAAAATACTAATCAATGAATGAAATGAACTCATTTTATCATCAATTAATAATTATTGAGAATTATGTACCAAAAAAACTATTCATATGATGTATGTGAAATAGGACATCATAATATTTTATTTTGGGAAAAAAATATCCCCATTTTTTAAATAAACATATGTATCATATATATAAAATATATGATATTGTTGTAAATATATATATATATATATATCATTTTCATTTTATTATATTAATATGAAAATAATGAATGTAACATTCATGCCTACATACAACCTACACTCAATGAATGATGTATTTCATTAATTATCTAAAAATATTACAGATTATTTTAAATACATATATAGTGAATATATACGATAATTAAATTATGTTTTACATTCTTGATATGATGAAACCATGATTTTTGTAAAAATAACAACATGTTACATGTTAAAACGTACTAAAAAATTAGCCAATTAACACCCAAATTAGGGAATATAATGAATTATTTTTGTCAAACTGGTAATAATATCTTATAAGATGAAAATATATTATATCATAAACATTATTATATTTTTTAGTAATTTATTAACAATATTAAAAGCCTTATATAATAAATTTATGGATGTCTAACAAAAATATAACACAATGTAATGGATTTCGTCTCAATTTAAATTCTACTAAGACTTATATGATGTTATGAACCTAGTTTCTTTTATATGGTGTATATAAATAAATTTTATGTTCGATATCATGATTATATTTTTCTATTAATATTAATTGTTTAATTTAATTTTATTCATTCATGGAAATTCAAATTCAAATGTTTTAATGTGTCATGGGACACTTTAGCGTTTTTAATGATTATTTACCTCAAGAATAATTTTAATGATAATGAATTTCCATTCAAATAAATTATAAGATAATTTTTCAATAAACCCTATTATCATCCACACCTTTCTTTATTCATGACCTTTCATAGTATTGTTTCCATTTACCACTCTCCGATAGTGAAAGTATATTAGAAATTATTTCCATGAAAACCCGACATCATTATCTCTCTATTCGAAGAACCAGTTTTCTTCTAAAAACTATGTTTTATTAATGTTTCAATAAAAATATTTTTAACCTTCTTAATATTCATTATTATATATATTTACCCCTTGTTTCTTTTAAAAATTTTTGGAAAATAATATTCTTATCACTTATTAAATACATAATTCTTCTAACCAGTTGACTTTGAAAACGGAATATTCTTTTTACCTTGTATCTTTTTCATTTTTACCAAGGATTGTATTTACATTCACTACCATCATTCACTTGTTAGTCCCCTTGAAATATTCAATTTCATTTTATCAATGGACATTAAATTTAGAAAAATTATGCAAATTATTTATCTTGAATATGTTAATTTCTTAATTATTATATCATTTTTCATATATTTTTATCGTTTAATGTTATTTCATTATTTGGAGAAATATTGATAAATTCAAATTTTGTACACTATAGAGATATTTGATAAGGGAAATTGTCAAATAAATTATTCAATATATGAGTAATGATTTTTATATACATGATATAGTTGGGCCTAGTTATAGATATACCCTCAATGCATCGGTAGTCTCATGGGACGAGCAAGATGGAAAGCTACTGTAGATGGGATTTTACCTGCTATTTTATACCATCTTGTAAATGTCTTGAAGACAATGGTTCCATGTACCTAGTAAACATAGTGTCCAATAATTTAGAATTTACATCATTAATTTTTAGTTCTTAATCATCCATGATATATTGCATCGATATATGTGTGGATGAATTTCAATTTTGGTTTATTGATTAAATGAAATGTTTTTCATTTTCATACCTTTCCATACAAACATTACCTTATCTAGTTATCTGAATGGAACTTGTTCCCAGTCATTACCGTTTAATATTGTTTATTACATTCCTTCGTAGATTTTTATTACATGGTATATGTGTTTAGTTATCTTCCATGGAATAATTATTATTCTCATTGATTCATTATTACGGCAACAATACTCTACCCTTACTTTTCTTTTGACCGCTCACTTATTATGTTTTCTTTCCCCAGAAATCCATGAAGTGTGCTATGAATTATATGAAGGGATGTATCAATTTTAGAAAAGTTATTATCCATGATTTTAAAAAATCTGTTTAAATTATTGTATCTATTTGTATTATAGGACTCATGTTTTTATTAGATATACTAAGATAGATGAACCCTTTTTTCAATCTTGATTTGATTTCTTGTAATCATGTCTATCTGATCATATTGGACACTGGCTCTATGAATTATATTGTTGAGTTGTTATATTTTCTATCGAATAATGTTTAGTAGAAACCTTGGAAACTATATTTTGGGAAAAAATAGATTACAATAAAAACCCTATGGAATAATTTAATTATAAGTATAGAAATACATCCTAAACTTTTAGTTAGGTAGTGATAATGTGGGTATTACTATAAATAAATCACTATTTTGATACTAGAAGTGGATGTGGTTTTAAATTATATGTACCTAGAGATGACTATCTTGACATGTTGTGTTGGGCCTGACTTGGTGTATCTTGGTACACGATAATAGGGCTTATTAAACACATATTTTGATACTCTTATGTTATATTATTAGGATAATTTACATTAGATTTACCATCCATTATGAAGGAATTAAATAAATATTTAAGATGAATGATCTAGGTTAAAACATAGAAAATGGAAGGACTTATAATGGATTAAATGGATGAATTATTTATGTATTAGGGATGTATTGAAAAATGTGGGCTATTTAATGATACAATTTTTTGGATTCCAATCATTTTGATTTTAGAAATTATATTAATATGATTTTGGAAAAGGAAAACATGTATTACAGGTCATAACCCATCAATTCTAACAAGGTTATAGGACTTGAATCCTAGACCGAAGGACGATAAGAATTTCATGCCAACCACATAATTGTGAAATCTCCTAGATATTATGTCATTTTATTAGAAAAACAGTTTGATGATAAATGTTAATAATTAATCATTGGGGTTACTTTTCTGGTTTAGAGATTAATGTATTAACAATATTGTCTTTGTAGAATAGTTAGAGATAAATTTTTGTATTTGTCACTCCTTTGTGGGCTTTATGATCATTTAAATGTGTATTTTAGTGGTTCAGGCATCAATGATTATTTTTGGATATCCATTTCCTAGAGTAATGGATGAATTGGAAATTTATTGTAGCATATCCAAATAATAGAACTGTGTATACTGAAATATATCATGTAATTATATTTCCTTATATTTATTGTCGATAAAATAATATGTAAAGATTAAGAAAATTTTCTTAAAAATGGAATCTTTAGACATTAATTTTTGTTGAACTGGTGGTAATATAAATCATCACAAGATTATTTCTTTGGTTCTGTCAACATTACATTGATCATTCACTTGTTTTTAATTTATGACCACTATGATCAAGATTAATTTTATAGGATTCAATTTAATTAATTTGGGGAGAATGTACATACACAAAAATGTAATGTTGCAACATTATGTTCAATAACGTGCGTGACACTCAACACTAAGAACACAAAGGAATATAACATACTAATAATATATAAGATATTTAATAGTTTAAATAAATAAAATATAATTTATATATTTTAATTCACAAGGAAGAGATATTGAATAAATTGCACATAAGAATGACTTTCAACCATGGCTTGTGTTAGATACAAGATCAAGTTTTACTAAACCATAATATAATACTAAAATATTATAAAATAAAATATAAGCATGTTGTTCAGTTATAGGTTTTGAATATTATAAACTCACATATGAAATTGTGTGGATTATATAAAATAAAAAATAAATTCATTGGTTAAAAATTAATTATAAATGTATATAAAATCCAATTCAATATAATGTTTATATTATTACACAAAATTAATAATGTTCAAAAAATTTTCCCGTAATAAAAATATATAACATACATTTATTGAGTGATATTAATGAACTATATATATATATATATTATTTTCAAAAAAATATTATTGGTATTCATCAAATAGATTTGATAAGAATATGATATGAATAAACGCAATATTACTTATAGAAACCTATATTTGTATAATGGAACTTAAACCACCTTTTAATGGAGAACTAATTCTAAATAAAAGTTTTAAATTTTTTTAAATATCATATGTTCATATAAACTTATCATTTGAATCTGTAACTTAAAAATAATGTTATGGCGATGTTTTGTTATTTTCTTCTGATGTTTCATTTTTAATGAATTGTGAAAAATATTGAATTTTAATTCAAAACTACATTTTATCTAATTAATTTATAAGGATAAATTATATTTTAAAATAGATATAAAGTATAATTATATCATTATTTTATTAAATAATCCAATTTACTTCATTTTAATCAATTTCAAATTCAAATAGGATATAAAAACCTAGCAAATTTTTAAACGTTTTTTACATTAAAAACCTGTATTTTCATCCCATCTATTGGATTAAATTTATATTAATATCATCCACTTATGTGGTTGTAATTTATAAAAATCAATTCTATATTTTTTATTATCATAATTTATAATATCTAATAATATAAAAATATTTTTTAAAAAAATATTAGTGAAAGTAATTAACACTAATTTCATGGATTATGGTGAAATTAAGCTTAACAAGGGACAAAAACATAGTCTTACTAACAAAACTACCTTATAATGTTGTACAAAAGACATTTTATGGAAATATTTTTATCCAATACTCACTTCTATCGAATTGGGATCATTATTGGATCTAATTTCATTAGGAAAACATGGATAGAATTGTAACATCCTCTTGCCGATCTGACATGTATGTCAGTATTCTTATCATGGTTTTTTTGTTGATTGTGTAGGGTTTATAATTAATTTTAAGGATGCCTATATGGGAGAATTAAATGTTTTATTGGACTCTCTACTTTAACTTACCTTTTATATAGTCTTGCAGAGGGTATCACGCCAAGCAACTAAGTCACGCGATCTATAATGGTTGTTATGTGGATACCATGAGAAGATTCAAACCATGAAAGCTTATACATCATGAGTATAATTTGAATTTCTATATATATTTAATGATTAATTTTCAATTTAATGAGATCATTTTCACTTTTTATGAAACAGAACTATTTCTGACGTGAATTTGGATGACACCTCATGTAATACCCCGATTGTGGTTTTCAAGTGGGCAGTATGTCAGAGATAGTATTTTCCAATCCTCTCAAGTTAAATTTATATTGAATAAAATCCTTCATAATTATATCATAGATCCATAAAACCATTCCTGTTTCGTTCATTTGGAATTCAATCATCATTGCGATTTTAGTGTGGATTCATGCGTATTATTTCACAGTATAATTCATATTTACCTCTTTCTCTTACATTTTCATATAAATTAATCTACTTTTTGTTAATGAATATATGCTCCATAATGTTTTATATCATTAATATGTTGAGTTTCAGTGTATTCAATAACTTCTTTCTCTTAGATGTGTTCTGTTGAAAGTGTTGGTATTCACAAAAAGGGTAGGTGGTTCTGTTTTGTTTGGCCAAATTGATTATCCATTAATTTCATAACTTATTTTAATTTTTTATTTAAATTAAATTTCATGAAAATTATTTTAAATGATTTGGTAAAACCCAATTCTATTTTATTTTGATACTTGAAATGGTTTTGGAAAGAAAATTGGGGGAACCCCTAATTCATTTGAATTGGGGAGATTTTGTGGAAATTTTTTGATTTAAATTGTTTAATATAAATAATAAATTTGATGGAAGATACTTAAATTAAATTTTTGAATTTAATTATGATAATGGATTGTGAAAATGAATGAATATGATTTATATTGATTTCAAATCTTTTGATAGTGGATTAAAATGTTATCATAGAAACCTATTGGGTTTATCTTGTTAAAGAGACACGTTTTTTGTAGAACCTATTTGGGTATTAAATGGAAAATTTGCATCTTAAATGTGGGAATGGTATATTATTGTATTCTAATAAGTCTGAATATAATTATCCCATCATTTATTTTTTATGATAATGTTACTGCATTCGGTTGTTTGTGAGTTATTTGGCCATACACTGTACTTATAAAACATTCTAAAACAAAAATGTCGTATGTTGCATCCTTGATAAGATGTTGATGAGAAACCTATGTCCAGTGTCAGAGGGATGTGCGTATATAATTACTTCCATGATCACATCGAGAGTGCAGAGTACTATATCCTATAAATATTTTTACCTATTTGGTTGATGATTAAGATGTTCAATTGTTTAATATTTTTGTTATAAATATGTGAGAATGTTTTTGAAATACATTTAATGTCATTTAAATTTATATATATATTTTTATATATTTTTTTTCTTTATGAAATTGTTTTAGAAATAATCCACTACTTGTTAAGACAACTCAGATTGTATTTTTTGATAATTCTAATTGTATAGAATGATTTGTTGAAATATGATTTAAAATTAAAAACCAATGAATTCGAAAATTGAGTGAACATGATTTGTTAATCTATTATTTTCATCTAATAAAGAATCCTGGTGAGACATTATTGGTATCTTTCCCTCGCATTGTAATTATGATTTTAGGTGTTTATAGATTATCTCCATCATGTTTGGAATAGTGTAAAATATCATTTAGAGGTAGATCTAGCTATTGAACCATAGATGTTGTGAGTGATGTCATTAGGCTCAAAGGGGTTTTTATCCTCTTTTGGGACATAGGTTGTGTAATTTTGGCTGTAATTCCTTATTGAAATCTATTACATTACTTCTTATGGAATTTTTTTTATATACATATCTAATTTCTTTTCATTCTTCCATTACGTCTTGTGGAAAATTCATTCCCACATGCATATAGTATAATGTCTTGTAACACCCCGAGATTTTATGAGAAATATTATTTTTAATTTATTTGATTTCATGTATTGTATGCTACACAAAGATTATCTAAAACTATACTTAACACTGTATTAGCTTTTAGTATACCAAAACACTATTCTTTTTTTGTGTTGCACGCAAGGGAGACCTTCCTCAATAACTTGTGTTGTATGCAATACCGTGTTTCACAAAACAATGATATATTTTTATAATATTATTATGAAATAGCAGTTATCAATAGTATTAACCACTTTTTTAATTTTTTTAACTATATATTTCATCATGCACATATTCTAGAACATGGAATAAGGACAAAATAATTTTTTTGTGTAAAATAAGTTTTTAAAAAAATGTAGTTCTACCGCATTTTGATGGCGCACCCACATTAAATCTAATTTTAGAAAAGTTTATAAGTTAAATTTTACAAAATAAACTTCTTATTTTGAATCGGGATATAAAAATTTACATTGGATAATCTTTTGATATTTTTCTGATAACATTCATATTTTGATGAATAGTAAAAATATGCTAAATTTTAATTAAAAACAACTTTTTTCATCGTGATAATTTATATGATTAACTTATAATGTTGAATCGTTTTAAATTATAAATATAAGATATTTTTTCCATTTAATGTAATGAATGTCATTAGAATTAAATTTACTTGGATTCGTAGGTAAGATCATTTCAATATTTTGCAATGTTTAAAAAAAACCCAATTTTTCGACAATGGGATTAATTTTAAATAAATTACTACATCTTCTGTGTTTTGAATTCGTAAAAATGGATTCCATATTTGGAATCAGCAGGTTCAAATTGTGTAAATAGATAACTTTTATTTTTGTGTATTATGAATATTAACTATGGTAAATTTTATTTACCAGAGTTAAAGTTAAATTATGTAATTAAGGGTAACAATACTATTAAAAAATTACCCTAACACATGTCTTAATATAATTGGACGATTATATTTTGTCCTAAAATATACTTGGGTCAAAATGGTATCTATTAAAACTTAATTTTTGGTGATTAAAACCTTTAATTTATTTTTTTAAACGAAAGTGAAATATGTCTCACTCAAACTTAATAAATAAATTATTTTAAATATAATCTTATACAGAATATAAATTCAGTTATAAATACTCATTTGAATTATAAATTTATATTATTTATCATGGTAATTTATTTGTAATTTTTATGAAATATATAATTACTTTAATAGCTTATACATTAATTACGCAGAAATTATTTATTTTGTAAAAAAAATATTATAGTTTTTATTAAAATAATAATACCCATAAAATGTTTTAATACCAGAAAAATAATTATTGTTCATGTACATATAAACCAAAATCATCCTAAGGTATAATTTTTGACTATTTGGAGCCTTATAAAAGCGATTATGACACTTATATTATTTTATTTTAAATGATGTCAAAGTTGTCACCTTCATAATTTAATAAACATAAAATTTTAAAAGTTGGGTATTTTAGAGGATAAATTATATTAAAATAATATTTATGAAATATGTTAGATTTATCTTCATCAGGGTATTTTATTTTAAATTTTATGAAAAAAATAAGTATATTAAATAATTATACAAAAATGATGTAGTAATTATTTTATTAAGGGAAACATCAAATAAATGGTTTAAAAATATTAAAATAAATATTATATTAACTAATTAATATTCTACACTAATTTAATAGATCAATATGACATTTTATAAACCTATTAAATATTTTTGTTTGAATATATTCTCTATGGGTATTTTATTTAAATTAAAATAAATTAATTGTGTCAAAATTTACACTATTTTTATGTTATAAAAATGACATATTATTAAACTGTTTAAAAAACACAAAAATATTTAAAAATTATAAATTTAAATTTATATAGTCGTAAATGTCATAAAGTATCCAGTTATGGACAATTTAAAACACATAATTAATTATTTATAACAATTTAAAATTTATAATATTATTACCACAAATAAAAATAAATAGATTAAATGAGGTTAAATCAAGTTTGTAATGTTTAAAATAAAACACCAACATGTATAAATTATATTGGTTGATGATATTAAAACCCTATCTCATCTAATATTCTTATTTTAGTCATTTTTTGGGTTTTTTTGTGTGGATTGAGTTTATTATATGTTAATATTTTAGAGGATTCCATAAGTGCCCCTCTCCTCCCTTATAAAAAGGTACCCCCTCCCTCACCTCTACACAAAATTTTGAGCCTTCAAGCTCTGCAAAACCCTGTCCATTTCTTTTCACCACATTTTTAGAAACATAATAGAGGTCCTGGTATTCTTTAAATTCCAATGTTATCACCCTAAGAGGATGTTAAAAAGAGGCATGTCGAAGACGAGGTAATATATTTTACCGATTCTTTCAAACTTATTTATTCGTCTATATCCTCTATATGAGTTTTTTCATTATAAATTATTAACATAAGTAATGATAATAAACTGATATGATACTATAAATATAAAACAACCCTATTTCACCTTCTATCCATCCTATGGAAAATGAACTCACCGCGCGTGCATACGTGCGGAATACCGTCTCCACACCGTTGTGTAATCTATTTTTTATTCCACCACCATACATGGATGGGTATAATGGTTGAAATAATAACTATATATGATTATTATAAAATCATAATTATTATGAGATATTACCCACTCCAATTCCATTTAATAATTTTGGGAATGATACCATCGCTTGTGAGTACGTATGGATTACCGTCTCCATGACGCGATGAGATACATTTTCCATGTTAACCATAACAGAATGATTATAAACTATATATAAAAATAATAACGAAATATATTACATAATAATTATACTCCATTTATTTATATGTTATTTACTTACTTCCATTCAATTTAATAAAGAAACGAAAATAGCATTCATGCGTTTGTACGGCCTACCGTCTCCATGAACGGTGTATTTCATTCCATTTATCGTTCTATTTTATATATTATATTCTGAATATATATTATATATATAAATCATTTTTTACATTCTGGATTTTTGTAAATTATGATATATGTACCGATATCGAGAACAACAAGTCCATAGGTGTACGATAAATTAAACGATTTTACCCAAAACTCGATATTAACATCGAATTGACAATTGAACGGGTAATATAAAGTTGTAAGTGAATCATATATTATATAATAAGTATTATTATGGTTCGGTTAAAGGATAATATTATTTATAAACCCACTATACAGGAGTCTCGGACACATACAGAAGAAATTGTACATAAGGTAAGGGATTATATCGTCTCACTTTTATTTCAATGAGACATATACCTTAATCACCATCTATTTATTCAGTATGGTTTGATTTTTCCCATGAATGTTTTATGATTTTTATAATGGAGGATATTATATTTATATATTCATGTCAATTTCTTTATTTTATAACACTTATGATTCCACCAATCATAAAATGTAAGGGCTTATTATTCCATTCTCATTCTTATCCAAGATTGTTTATTTATAAGTACTTACTGGGGTAGTGATTATCATCCATCTCCATGTTTTCTAAAAAAAATTCATAAAATGTTTATTATTATTCCATGTATGTTTAAATTTATTTTTACCCTTTTTGACTTTTATCACAAGGTATGGAAGGAATCTTTATTTTGTTTACCACATGAGGAACTTTTTTACTTTTCCAACAAAAGTACAAGAAGAATGTTTTTTTAACTTATACAGAATGAATGGTTTTTTATGGATTCTTAATTCCTTATTTTAATGAAGTTTCCTCTACAAGATTTCATGATTATTTTCCAAAATTATATTTTCTTTTAAAATTGCGTGGCATTTTATGAAAAGTAAATTATTTTGAAGAAGAAAGTATAGTTTCATCAAGAATTCATTTCATGTGTTTTATCAAAACTATTTTCCATATTGGATGACATTATTTAGTATGTTTATGATTCAAGTATAATGTATCTATTATTTACATGGTTTGATTCTTCTTATGATTAAATGATATCCATTTGTTTTAAATGTATTATGATATGATGGGATAATGATTATGAAACCCGTTTTATTATTTGGGTTATTGTGAATAATTTATGTTTATTTTGTGGCACATGTTTGAATGATTTCCTTATTAGATGGGTGGGGCCTATATCTATCTCTAATGCATTGGGTAAAGATTTAAAACTCCTAAGATAGACATAAATGGAATGGAATGTAAATCTGGTTTAGTAATATAGGGTTGGAAGGTCAAATAAACCAGGGTAAGTAATGGACTTTGTCCACTATGATGGTTTTGGCAGTAATGTCTGTGCTACTATGGAAATCATATCATGTTCTTAATGGTTTTCCAGAAATCTGTGTTTTATTCCCATTCCATTTTATCATGATTAATGTTCCCTTATGATCTATGCCTTATGTAGTGCCATAATTTATGTCATTGCTCAAGATTATGATGTTTTCTAATCATGTTTTTACGTTCAAATGTTTATGGATTGTTTTATGTTCTCCATGTTTACCCTTACTGATAATTTGAGCTCACCCTTTGTATGTTTTCATTTCCCCAGCATATAAAGAAATGCTTTAGGTAAGAAAACAAAAGGTGAATATATTTATGGGAGATGTTTAAAATCATTCACCATGATTTGAAGATTATGTTCTGAGTTCCCAAAGACACTAAACTATTATAGTCCTTGGGTGTCCGTTTTTGTTTTGTATTATCTATTCTGAGAATGTAATGTAATGTTTATGTACGTCATGCTTGGTTCTCTAAAGTTGGTATAATAGGAAAGGTTTAGTTAACCATTGGAAACTAGGATGTAAAATCTTTAGTCATATCCCTAGAGATATTTCTAAGGTGTGTCTAGTGATGTCCCTAAGGTTATGTATAAGTATAGTTTATAGTACTAGAATTATGGTAACACTCATACAATTAAACCTCTGATGTTAGATAATGATGGTACTCCCCTTTATTATGTTATTTTCCTAGAATTATTTTTGCCTCTCACACTATTGTTTTTGGGTTTTTGATGATGGTTGGAACCCGAAGGAACCATGTTAATAAATGGAATGGAAAATGAATTGATTGTCCTCCTGAACAAACCAATGTTATGGGATATGGAGTGAAAAATCATATTTCTATACTTACACAAGCTGTGAATCATTCTGGACATCCAAATGAGCAGAGAAGGCAACAATATTATATTGAGTCCTTCATGAGGCGACGTAAACCTTATTTTAGTGGGTCTTCTGATCCACTTGTTTCTGAAAAAAGGATCTATACTATTGAAAAGATATTTTCCATACATTGTTGTTCAGAGCATGAAAAAGTCATTTTGGAAGTTTACCGTTTAGTAGGTGAAGCAGACCAGTGGTGGACTCTAATTAAGAATACAAGGCCCCAAGATGAAATTTAAATCAAGGAATGAGATGAGTTCAAGAACATTTTTTTTCAATATGTACATACCATGTATTCTTCGAACAAAGATGTAAAAGGAGTTCCTTGATCTTAATTAAAAGGATGATGAATCTGTTGGTATACATGAATCAAATTTTCCAATTCTTGCAATGTATGCATCTGTCTTTTTCATCCAACCTGAATGTAAAGTTGATATATTCTTCAGTGGCTTGAAACCAAGTCTTTGAAGGGCATTAACTATAATTGACATTAGTAACTATGAAGAAATTTTGCATTGTGCTACCATGGTTGAACTGGAGGTTGGTTTCACATATCCATCTCATGGTTTTGACAAGAAACGAAATATGGAGTTTAAGGAAAAATAAAAAAACAATGGTGAAAAGAAGAAGAATGTTTCATTATGCTCAAATTGTGGAATCAATCATGGTGGATATTGTCTTAAAGGTACTAGAAAATGTTTTAAGTGTGGAAAATAAGGTCATCGAGCAACTGAGTGTCGATGTAATGGGAAAAATATCACTAATGATATTAATAGAGAAAATACTACCGAGAACGCACCACCAACACTTCAATTCTACATGTTAATGGAATTGGGTCATTATGGTCACCAATGCCCTAATTCCAGGGTTAATGATGATCTAGATTAACAAGAAATTAAGTAAAATGATAGAGGGAAGTCTCATGCGATCACTGTTTCTGATGTTGAGTATGACAATGATGTGGTGGAATGATTAAGTGTTTATGTAATGAGATTCCAAAATAATGTTCTGGAATCTCATTTATAGTATTGTGGAATATTGGAATATTTATGTATTGGTTTATTGTTATTTTCAATAATTTTATGGTACCGATTAACATGAAAATATATTTAAAATTTTTTTGGACAGAAGATTATATGCACATAAGGATGGGATAAAGTGAAAAAAATATGGTTGATAGTATTATTGAGCTCATGAATGATATAATGAAAAAGTAACATCATGGTTTGAATATATAGAAAATTTTGGATTTTTGTATGTGGAAAGTGTTAACTTTTGACTGCATTGATGTTTTCACTAAGGTTCAATTGGTATTCATTTTTCAATAGAATAAAAGATTAAGGTATTCAAATGTTTGGAATTTGACCAACAACATGTATCTTATGATATATGGGGGATGAATGATGGTATTCACATGCTTGGTAGATGACCATTCTATTAGCCATTTTCATTATACTATGGGATTGGAAAAAAGTATTTTTTGTAAGCCTAAAGGTTGGAATGGTTTATGTTGGTCATTAGATAGTGTTGTTTAATTCTAGAAATTTTTTATTTTATTTATGGAATTTTATAATAGTATAGTTCTAGAAAAATTACAACCTGTAGTATGGTCGACAACCCATCGTGTCGGACAAGGCTACGAGAATAAAACCCACAAACGAAGTGCGACATACCCTTATCACCTACCACTGGCCTACAGGAAGTCCCTGGTTTTTTGAAATTAGTTTTATTTTATTAATTTGTTTGATATATGAAGTATACGTCCATTTTTGGAGACATATATGATTAATATCACCATATTTGGACTTATGTATATTTAATAACATTTTCTAACCTTATGTTTGAGATAGATGGAATGACTTATCATTCTATCACATGATCTGCTAACACTTTATTAATGAAAAATTCAACTTCATTTCTTTAAGACATGAAGTGGAAATTGTTCAAGGAATGACCAATGGTGAGGTTGTACCAAAATCAAGTAAGTATTTCTTCTAATTCAAATTTATCAAATTTATGGAATGGATCTTGAAAACCATATATTTTTTCCTAGTACCCTAATACCCGATGAATTAGATTTCCCCTTATATCATAACAAATTTATTTCTTTGTGATTATTGGAATTTTCATATCCAAGTTCTCCACCACACTCCATCAGAACATGATGGTTAGATTTCTCTTCTATATCCATATTTTCACCAATTTTATCCTATATGGAAACCCAGTGATGAGTAAATTTGGGTAACCGTTACGTTTCATACATTTTATATTAAAATTCTGTTTTAGTATTACTTTTTACGATGTGGGTTTCTATAAAAAAAACTTTCAAGTAGTAAATGATTTATAACACTGAAGAATTTCGATGGAGGAATTCATTTTAAGGGGGGTAGAATGTGACACCCCGAGATTTTATGAGAAATGTTCCTTTTAATTTCTATGATTTATTGTGTTTTATGATACACCAAGATTATCTTGCGCTATACGCAACATCTTATTATCTTGTAGTATACGTAGTCACTATTCTTGGCTTATGTTGCATGCAAGAGAGACCTTCCTTAATAGCTTGTGTTGTACGCAATACTGAGTTTCACTAAACGATGATAAATTTTTATAATATTATTATGAACTAGCCGTTCTGAATAGTATTAACCACATTATAAATTTTTTAACAGTATAATTCATCTTACACATATATTCTAGAACAAGGTATGAGAACAAAATAATTTTTTTGGGTAAAATTAGTTTTTTTCAAGAAATGCAGTTCTGCCACCTTTTGATGGAGTTCCCTCATTGAATCTTGTTTTTGACAAGTTTATAAGTTCTGTTTTACAAAATTAACTTCTTATTTTAAATCAGGACATAAAAATTTACATTGGATAATGTTATTATATTTTTCTGATAACATTCATATTTGGATGAATAGTAAAAATACGATAGATTTTAATGAAAAACAACTTATTTCATCGAGATAATTTATATGGATAACATATAATGTTGAATGGTTTTAATGTATAAATGGAATATATTTTTACGACTTAATGTAATGAATTTCATTATCATTAAGTTTAAATTTAATTCATAGGTAAATCCATTTCAATATTTTGCAATGTTTTAAAAAAACACATTTTTTCCTACAACAGGATTAATTTTAAATTAATCACCCCATATTATATGTTTTTAATTCATAAAAATGGATTGAATATTTGAAATCATGAGGTTAAAATTGTTTAAATCAATAAATATTATTATTGCGCATTAATAATATTAACTACGTCAAATTTTATTTACCAGAGTTAAAGGTAAATTAGGTAATTAAGGGTAAAATAATATAAAAAAATATCCAAACACATGTCTTAATATAATTGGATGATTATATTCTGTCCTAATATATTCTTCGGTCTAAATGGTATCTATTAGACCCAACTTTTTGGTGATTAAAACTGTTAATTTATTTTTTTAAAATGAATGTGAAAAATGTCTTAGTCAAAAATTAATAATTATATTATTTTAAATATAAGGTTATACAGAATATAAATTCATTTATAAATACTCATTTGAAATCTAACTTTTTTTTCTTTATCATGGTAATTTATTTGTAATTTTTATGAAAAATATAATTACTTTAATAGCTCATACATTAATGATGCAGAAATTATTTATTTAGTGAAAAATCAATAATATAGTTTGTATTAAACTAATAATACCCATAAAAGGCCCAAATACAAGACCGAAAATTATTTTTCAATTGCATATAAACTATAATAATCCAAAATGATAATTTTTTACAATTTGGAGCCTTATAAAAGCTATTATGATGCTCATATTATTTTATTTTAAATGATGTCAATGTTGTCACCTTCATAATTTAATGAACAAAACTTTTTAAAATTTGGGTGTTTTAGAAGATAAATTTGATTAAAAGTATTGTTATGAAATCTATTATATTTATATTTATCATAGTATATTACTTTTAATTGTTATGAAAAAAATAATTATATGAAATAATTATACAAAAATGTTGTTGTAACAATTTTATTAAGGGAAATATCAAATAAATGGTTTAAAATATTAAAATAAATATTATATGAACTAATTAATCTTCTCCACATACTTTATGGATTAATATTAAAGGTTAGGAACCTATTAATTATTTTTTTGAATATATTATATGTGTGTGTTTTATTTATATTAAAATAAATGAATAGTGTCAAAATTGACACTATTGTTATTTTATAAAAATGACATTTTATTAAATTGTATAAAAATCAAAAAATAATAGTAAAAAATTATAAATTGAAATTTATATGGTATAAAATTTCATAAAGTATCCAATTATTGACAATTCACAACACATAATTATTTATTTATAACAATTTATAATTTATAATAATATTACCAGAAATAAAATTAAATAGATTAAATAAGGATAAATCAAGTTTGTAAGGTTTAAAATAAAATCCCAAAAGACTAAATTTTATTATTTGATGATATTAGAACCCTATATCGTATTATATTTGGATTGTAGTCATTTTTGTAGGTTTATTAGTGGGTTTTGATTTAATTATAAATTAATATTTTAGAGGTTTCCAAAAGTGCCCCTCTCCTCCCATATTAAAGGGAACCTCCTCCCTCTCATACGCACAATATTATGAGCCTTCAAGCTCATCCAAAACATGTCCATTTATCTTCTCCAATTCCATAGAAACTTACTAGAGGTCCTGGTCTTCATTAATGACCATCTTTATCACCATGAGAAGAGGTTAAGAAGAGGCGCGTCGAAGAAGAGGTAATATCTTTTACCAATTCATTCAAAATTATTTATCTTTCAAATTCCTCTATATGAGTTGTTTCATTATAAGTTAATAACATAAGTATCACTCATATACCGATATGTTAATATAAATATGAAACAAACCTATTTCACCATCTATCTATCCTACAGAAAACAAAATTACCACACATGCGTACATACGGAATATCATCTCCATGTCGTGGTGTAATATGTTTTTCCACCACCCACATACATGGATGGGAATAATGGGGGAATTAATAACTATATATGATTATTATAACTTCATAATTATTATGAGAAATGATCCACTCCTATTCTATTCAATAATTATGGGAACGATATCATCGCTTGTGTGTACGTACGGATTACCGTATCCACGACGCGATGAGATCCATTCTCCATGTTAACCATTCCAATTGATTACAACTTATATATAATAAATAATTCTGATATATATGGCATAATAATGATACTATATTTATTTATATTTTATTAACTTACTTCCATTCAATTTAATAAGGAAACAAAAACAGTGTTCATGCGTACGTACGGCCTACCGTCTCCATGAACGGTGTATTTCAATACATTTATTGATCTATTATATATATTATATTCTGAATATATATTATATATATAAATAAAATTTTACATTTTGGAAGTAATTAAATAATTATATAAGTAATGATATAAAGAACATCAAGTCTAGACAAGTATGATAAATGAAATGATTTTACCCAAAACACCGCTTTAACATGGAATTGACAAATGAACTGGTAATATAAAGTCTTATGTGAATCATATATGACATAATAAATATTATTATGGTTATGTTACAAGTTTATAATATTTCTAAACCCACTATGCATGAGTCTTAGACACATACAGATGAAATTGGACATAATGTAAGGGGTTATTTCATCTCAATTTTATTTCTATGAGACATAAGCCTTAATCACCATCTATTTATTCTGCATGGTGTTTATGTTACCCATGAGTGTTTTTTTATTTTTATTATAGAGGTTATTATATTTACATATGCATGCAAATTTATTTATTTTATTACATGTATTATTCCACCGATCATAAAAGGTAAGATATAATTATTCCAATCTCGTTCTGATCTGAGATTGTTTATTTGTAAGTACTTACTGGGGTTATTTTTATCATCAATGTCCATGTTTTCTAAAAATGTTTTCATAAAATATTTACTATTCTTACATGTATGTTTAAAGTTATTTTTACCCATTTTTACATTTACCACAATGTATTGAATGAATTATTATTTTGTCCACCATACGAGGTACTTTTTTACTTTTCCGAAAAAGTACAAGAAAAATGTTTTTTTAAATTATATAGAATGAATGGATTTTTACGGTTTCATAACACCATGTTTTAATGAAACATCCTCCACATGATTTCATGATTATTTTCCAAAAAATTCTTTTCTTTTAAAACATCATGGAATTTTGTGAAAATAAAATGATTTTGAAGAAGAAAATATATTTTCCTCAAGAATTCATTTCAAGTGTTTTATCAAAACTATTTTCCATCTAAGATGACATTATTTAGTATGTTTATGATTGAAGTATAATTCCACTATTTTTTACATGGTTTGATTTTTCTTATGATGAAATTATATCCATTTGTTTTAAATTGATTATTCTATGATGGGATAATTATTGTGAAACCCATTTTATTTTTTTGGGGTTAAGATGAATGATTTCTGTTTATTTTGTGGCACACATAAGAATGATTTCATTTTGAGATGGGTGGGACATAAATCTCTCTCCAATACATTGGGTAAAGATTTATAACTCATGTGATAGACATGGATGGAATGGAAAGTAAATCTGGTTCAGTAATACAGGGGTGGAATAACAAATAAACCCACTTCAGTAATAGATTTTGTCTATTATGATGGTCATCGTAGTAATGCATTGGCAACTATGGAAATCATATCATGTGATTAATGGTTTTCCACAATTAAATGTTTTATCGCAATGACATTTTATCATGATTAATGTTCCATTATGATCTATGCCTTATGTAATACCAATATTTATGTCATTTCTCAAGATTTTTATGTTTAATGTTCATGTTTTTACGTTCAAATTTTTATTGATTGTTTTATGTTCTCCATGATTACCCATACTGAGAATTTTGAGCTCCCCGTTTTTATGATTTCTTTTCCCAAGGATATAAATAAAGGTTTTTGGTAAGAAAACATATGGGGAATATCATTATGGTTGATGTTTAAGATCATTCACCATGATTAAGAGATTATGTTCTAAGTTTCCAAAGACACTAAACTATTACGGTACGTGGGTGTCGAGTTTTTGTTTTGTAGTAAGTATTCTGAAAAATTAAGGTAATGTCTATGTACGTAAAGATTGGGTCTCTACATGTCAGGTCCTAGGAACCAACCCATGGGGATCAGGAACTCCCTTTGGGATATTTATGGGATTATACATTAATCTGGTTACTAGGTTACCCGAGCTTGTTAGTAACAAAATTGTATTAGGGGAATTTTTATGATATCCTTTATTGAATTTTGTTTTCATTGTGAAACCTTATTGGGACATAGAAGGTAATTTTGATTGAGTGCATGGCCAACTCTTACAACAATAAACCTTAATTCGCATGGGGTAGTTTGGAGAAGAAGATTATTTTAGATCTAGTCTCCAACCTAGTTTTATTTGGATAGAGTGAAATCCAAATATTTTATGTTATATAGGTCATGATATTGTTTAACTTATTATTTAGTTTGAGTGTTAATTTGATGTATTCTTTATTATTTATTGATATTTTTTAGAATCATGCCTATGAGAATATGTGAAAATTGTGTCTAGGAGGATGCTGCTCTTGATCCATATTGAAAAAAATCCTATTGTGGATCTGAATCTAGTTGAGGAAATTTCAATCAGTTTCTAAGATATTTGACAAACACCACCTCTAGTATGCATTCCGAATCCAGCTATGGATCCTCAGGTGGCAGTTCATACAAATCATTTAATGATTTCTATCACCAGAAACCACTAGTTTTAATGGATCCACTGATCCTCAAAATGGTGAGGAATTATTGGGTAGGATAGAATGTCTATTTAGTGTTCTCGGGGACACCAGATGAGATCAAGGTGAAATGTGACACCTTTTTACTCGAATGAATAATATAGAGATGGTGGGACATAATGGTGATTGAAAATAAACATGAGGGCTTGTCATGGAAATACATTAAGGATATTTTAATAGACCAGTTATATCTAGAGTAAATGGTGTGGGAATTGGTGATAATGTTTTTCAAACCTTATAAGTACAACAGAACTGTGACTGAGTGTTCATATTTCTCTGATGTGATTGTGAAATTTGAGTATGATATTATATATAATGATATGATGATAGATCGATGGTTCGATATGGGATTTCAATTGTATGACCATTATTATAAATTCATACAAAAGTTACCCTCTTATACAGATGTGCTAGATAGGGTGATGATATATGACATGGACCTTGATAGAATGCCAGGGTTTATGGGGGTTTCTTTTTCTCCTAGTGGATGTTTTATTTAAATCAACAAAATGATGAAACGTGATGATTCATGCAGTGGTTCTAGACAGAAGGGTCATTATAGACCTCTCTAAACCTTAAGAGGATGTCCATTGATTTGATATAAGTGTAGATAGATAAGATATTTTACAAGGGTTTTCACTGGAAAAAACCCATGTGTTTTTTTTCTTTGTATTTTTTTTAGTTATATAGATTATTAATTATTTTTTTCTAATCCTCATAGTGGAACATGATCATAATCTCCTCTTAAAATTATGAGGAAATCATATTCTTCATATATAAAAGGGTTCTATCCACCAACATTTGGAAGAAAAATACTTCTCATTGTAGAAGAGTCTCCATAGGAAGAAGATACAAGTCCAATGAATAATGTTTCTCGTGCATATGGGTGGACATCCACATCCATTATGTGATGTGATTATTTTTACATTTCCAATTCACATGAAATATTATTTGGATATATTTAATTAATATATATTATGTTTATATCATTATTATAATTATACTAATTATGGAATCTTAATCACTATATGGGCTCTCTAACTTTGGTGACAAAACATATATGAAAAAATAATCCAGATAACAAGTGAAGAAAATATAATAATGATTGATTGTTACTAAATGGTGTATATTATGTTATAAGAAGAAAATATTTGAAATTACAAATATTAATATGGTTCTATTAAATATTAATAACTTTTATTAACTAATTATACAAGAGTTGAAAACACATATATTAAAAGGAATACTCAAGGTAAGGGGTTTCTTAACACAATTTTATTTTATTTTTTATATAACTTCATCATGGGAAATATTATATAATGAATATATTTTAATTAAAATGTCAATATTTTCTATTTTCTATTTAATATTCAGTTATATTGTGTTGATTTACATTTTTTCACACATACTCCCCACAAATTGATTATTATTTCAATGATAAGATCTTTTTAAGGTATTTATCAAAATTTTTACTCCATTGAGACATATTGTTGTATTAAAATTCTAGTTTTTGTGTTTTGTATATAATACCACATGATTTATTTAAAATAAATATTTTTTAATGATGAATTTATTTTACTTTAATGTTTATTATTTCAAGGATTTGAAATTTGAAATAAACAAACAATGTGATAATTTGTATTGAAATCTCATTCGAGGTATCCCAATAATATTCATTTGAGGATTATTGAAGTTTATCCATTATAAAATACCTATTTTTTGTTATACTCTATGTATTTAGGGATTTTATATGATTCCTCCATCATATTAAGTCATCATAACATGAATCAATCATGGAAAACATTAATTGAAAATATGATTCTATTACTTTTTCTAATTAGGTATATCCCCCACATATTTATATTTTTGAAAATTGTGGTAAATTTTTTTTTATTCATAATAATGATTTATTGAGGATATTTTATGTTATCCAGTTCATATTTGAATAATTTAAAATCATCATTATAATTTTTTATTAATGGTTATTTGACATTATTTGTAGAAATTTATAATGAATATAGTTTATAACACAACGTTCATTAAAAGACATTTCCACTACCATTATCATTTTACTCTCCTATAATTTAATATAATTTTTCATTGGTTTTAAAAAAGATAAATAATTAATAAAATATTATTTTAATATTTTTACTCAATTTTATTAATTTCTCAAAGGGGAATGACTTATTATAAAACCTATATTTTTGAGTAATTGATTGAAATAGTTTATATCTTATAATTTTTTTAATTAACATCATCATAAAACCTTCAATTTCAAAAAGAATAATCTGTTATTTTATATTCAATATATGTATTATATGTATTATGGATATAATTGGTGAAAAAACCATATATAATTTATATATATAGTGTTTTTTATTTTAAAGTTATATGATTGATAGGTAAAATATTTATATTCAATTATCCTTATTCAATAAATATATTTTTAAGGAACATTTTTCATGAATTAATTTGACCAATAAATTTATGTTGCATGAATTGTAATGTAAGTGATGTTTTTTCAAGAAATTAGATAGCCCATTAATAAAATGTGTTTTTGATGAGGCAAAACTATAGGCTACCCTTATTAAATAGATTATCATTTCTTTATTACACATTGTTTTAAACTCACTAAGAAAAATGTCTTAATGATAAAAATAACATGATGTATGAAATCATGAGTTCCAATATTAGGAGGCTAATTTATTATTATTTCAATTAATATTATAAATGAGAGTATTGTAACGATATTAACAATTGATACATTTAATGATGAATTTTCTGATTAAATTTAATGTTTTCCCAGCTATTCCCCATTAAATATTGATTATATAATATTTTATCATGATTGATTATACTATACGTATCCATTATGTGAAATTTGAGCTCAGAATTTATTTCTTCCCTTTCCCCATGATATGAAAAAGACATCATTGAATGAGATTTAATGGTGATGAATATTTTTTTATATTTCATTTCCAATGTAAAATGGGAATCATGTGAATATATATATAAATATATTTTAAAACTAAATAGATATAACCTTTGGTATTATAACCCTCGTTTTTTATTCCTACGTAGTAAAGTAGACACTGGATCTATGTTATTTTAGTTGGTCTCATTTCAATAGGTATTAAGGGATATAATGTAGAATAAATTAGAAATATATTTAGTGAATCCAAGAATATACAACATAACCCTATGAATAAAATTCAATATATTTCTAGTTATATGATAATATTATATTGTTTTTCATATGTTAAATATCATTTTTTTCAACTCACATAAATATCTAGATACTTTGTTGGGATATTATTGTTTCGTGGATGTATATATTGGTTATGACCCTTAAAGTAGTTGGATAAGTTTATCTATACCATCATTATACTATAGAGTTAACGTGACATTACTATACACATGGTTTGACACTCCCCGGGGATATTCATGGGTGTACTCCAATATTCATTATGATCCACTATACATGATTTGACCATATATAAATAAATGATTTAATACATTAAACAAAAGGTTTCATAGTGTGAAATTAATATGTCATGATTTTGAAATCCAATGAATTATATATCCACATTACCAATGATAAATATTTTATATCAAAATATGATTGTAATTTTTATTCAGTCAATGAAACCAAAAATAATAATGTCAATGTGGAATGATATAGAAAAGGAAGTTCTTATGGGGAACCAAATGGGGTGATTATTAGAGTGAAATATTTTAGGACTTTTAATGGTATGTTATCAATATATATTATTAACCGTATGTATCTTAAAAAAATTAATATACTTACAAAAAAATTAAAAGGATGTAGTTTTCAAAGAAATTATGTGGTTGACACCATATAGAAAGGTAATATTAATTTCCATGATGTAAAAAATGTTGAAATCGAAACCTTTTATAATGTATCAAAGGACTATGAAAACATTAAATGTATAGAAAATAATTGAATTGGTCAACTAGATGTTGAGGGATCTGAAGAGTATAATTGATGGGAATAAATTCACCACAAGACTCGACCAACTGTTTAATGTACTCTATGTGGTTAATATGTGAATTATTTAAGCTAATTCTCTAAATAATCTGTTAAATAATATTCTGAGGAATCACCAATTCCATTAACAAAATTTTAGCAGAATCATATAGATTTTTTAGTAATTGGATTTTTGAATTATATTGTAGATTTTATATATCATTGATATTATTGTTATATGAATCATGAAATATATAAGGATTTTTCTAATATATATTTTCACTATTGATTTGAATGATTATATTGAATGGTACTGATTAACAAGAATATTGATTTATTATAAAGTTGATATTTTATAGGAATTTATGATTTGTGTAAGAACCAGGATCTCCATGCAGGTACGTTTTTCCTTTTTCTGTAATTTTTGAGAAAAATGATTTTTCTGGAAATTTCAGAAGTACACACCGTGTACTTTCGGAGTACATGTTGTGTACTCTGTTCCGGCTCGAAGCTGTGTACTGGCTGTGTCTGGGCCACACAAATGGTGTGTAAGGCTGAGGTGGAGGCCGGTTATTTCGGAGTCTGGAAATATTTGAAGTACACACCGGATACTCAAAAAGTACACGCCGTGTACCTTTTTTCCTTAAATGGACCGGGGTCGCGCCTAACGCCCATATTCATCTTCTTCTTCAGTTTTTGACTGTCCTAGAGCGACCGTATAGTCGGATCATCGACAGAGTCCTACCCCGTCGTCCGTTCTCCGATTTTAGCATGGTCAGTTGTGTTGGAATCGCTGCGGTTGGTTCTTCCTTCAGTTTGAGCCTTGTTTCTTGATTCCTCCACTAGTGCAGAAAACAGTTTTTACGTTGGTTATTTTTCATTATTTACGTCGGTTTTTAGGCGACGTTAATACGGAAGACGTTATAAATAACGTTTTTTACGTCGGTTATTTAAAACCCGATGTAACATCCCTAACATCACGGTGTTTATCACGTCGGTTCATTAATAACCGATGTGATAATTATGCGTTGGGGGGGGGTTTATCACGTCGGTTATTTTCTAAACCGACGTGATAAAATGCCTGGGATATCCTTTATCACGTCGGTTATGACATAACCGACGTGATTAACCCTTCCCCGGGCCTATTATCACGTCGGTTTCTTAAATAACCGACGTGATAAAAAGGCCTGGGAAACGTTTTAGCACGTCGGTTATCCAATAACCGACGTGGTAAATCGATTCCCAGGCCTTTTATCACGTCGGTTATATTAAGAAACGACGTGATAAAAGGCCCGATAACGGTTTATCACGTCGGTTCTCGGAAAAACCGACGTGATAAACCCCTACCGATTTATTTACCACGTCGGTTATAAAATAACCGACGTGAAAGCGATATTTTTTTTTAAATAATTGCACTGCTCTCACCAAAAAGCAACCAGAAACCAAACAAAAATAACCATGCCAGCCCTCCCCCAAGCCCCAACTGAACCCCACCCTCATCTATACCCACCTAACAACCTGGCCATCCCTCCCCCACCACATTGGAGCCCCACCACAACCCTTGGACACCACCCCCACCCCTTGGACAGCCCCCCCCCCCCCACCCTCATTTACACCCCCACGACCCCTAGTACAGCCTCAAACACCCATTGGACACCCCTCCCATATCCCTTGGACACCCCCACCCCTTGGACACCCCCCCCCCACCCTCATTTACACCCCCAAGACCCCTAGTACAGCCTCAAACACCCATTGGACACCCCCCCACACCTTGACAGCCCTCCCAGACCACTTGGACACCCCCCCCCCCCCCGACCCCTGGACACCCCCCCGAGCCCTTGGACAGCCCCAAACACCCCTTGGACACCCCTCCCATATCCCTTGGACACCCCCCCACCCCTTGGACACCCCCCACCCCTTGGACAGCCCCCCACCCTCATTTACACACAACCGGCCCCTTGGACAGAACTCCCAAACACCCTGGACACCACTCCCATATCCCTTGGACACCCCCACCCCTTGGACACCCCCCACCCCTTCGACAGCCCCCCCCCCCACCCTCATTTACACCCCCCGAACACTAGGACAGCCCCAAACACCCCTTGGGCACCCCTCCCATATCCCTTCGACACCCCCCACCCCTTGGACACCCCCCCACCCCTTGGACAGCCCCCCCACCCCCTGGACACCCCCCCGACCCCTTGGAAACCCCCCCCCCCCTACTCCTTGGAAACCCCCCCCCCATCCCCTTGGACAACCCCAAACACCCCTTGGACACTCCTCCTATTTCCCTTGGACACCCCCCCCCCACCACTTGGACACCCCCCACCCCTTGGACAGCCCCCCCCCCCACCCTCATTTACACCCAACCGACTCCTTGGACAGCCCCAAACACACCTTGGACACCCCTCCCATATCCCTTGGACACCCCCCAAACACCCACCCACCCACCCCCTTGGAACCTCTCCCCCCATACCAAAATCCAGACCAGAAAAACCATCAAAAGTAGACCAAAACAAGAAGTAGAGAAAAATTAAACATTCACTTCTATAACATTCAAAACATACACTGTAAACTTCAAAAAAACTAAATCCAACCTAAACGACTACGAAATACACAATTACATTGACAATATTCAAAATTACATTTTACATTACAAACAACTAAAAGTCAATCAAACCTGTAAAATAATTTGACCACTCCACTTGTAAGTGTTTGATATCTTCAGCAGTAAAGGGTTGAGGGTCATAAAAAATCTACAAAGGAAAAGGATAGTAGTCAACGTGTATAATTAATAAATCAAATTGAAATATTATGAGAAAGAGGAAATCTTACCAGGTCAAAACTCAGAACTGTCCCAGTTGTTATTATTTCATACATAAATCTTAACATGTAATATCCGCATTCTATGATGCCTTGTTGCTCATGAAATTTCTGTTTGAATGAGTGTAAATTCAATATATTATTTTTATGTAATAAATCAAAATGTACAAATTATAAATGGATATTTACCTTCGCATGTACATATTTGATCTTGAAATTCCTTTTCTTTGCGCTTTTTCGAAAGTGGACCCATGCCCTGTTAGAAAATAATACGAATGGAGTAAATTTAAAATTCATTATAATATATAAAACTATTGTGAAATTGAAACTTACGTTTCCAATATATTCTTAAAACTTTCTCGCACATCATCATGGAGAGAGCATATCCAATAAAGTGTTTTCTCCCTAGGGCAAAAAACCCCTAACATCCAATGATCCCTGATAAAAGGAAATTTAACGTTAGTGGTTTTTTATGTTATAAGATAATTAACTCTTTGAGAGGGATGTGTTTCATACCTCTCACAAAAAGGCATCATCCAACACTGTTTGATTACATTCTTTTCAAATCTATCAGCAATATAAAGCATTCTTTGTTCCTCATCCAATGCACATGCTTCAGGGGAAATCAATTGTGGGTCCACGAATCCATATACATCTGTCAGCTCATTCCTCTCACAAATTTTATACAGATACCTAATACAAAGCAGACATAAGTATACATTTTTAATAAATATAACGCAAGGAAAAGGTGTTAAGACTTACATGATAAAAATTTGCACCACGTTGATGCCCAACTTATCTCCAGTGACAAACTCCATGATATCAGTTTTCATAATCCCCACACTTAGTTCACGTCCACAGACATGAGCTTCCATTGTAAATTCATAATGATCCACCAACAAATTTGAATATCTTGACAATTTGTCAAGACTGCTAGTATCTGCATCTGATGTCATAGCTATCTGTCTTTGTTGTTGTCTAAACAGTATTTCTTTACCTTTGAAGTATTCCTATAAAAATAAATTGAAAAATATATTAGTTTTCAAATGATAAAACATTAATAAAAATATAAAATAAAAGATATAACATCCATACCTCTATGGTAATGAGTCGAAGAAGTCTGGATGGCCAAAGTAAAAAATGGCCGATACTATGTCCAACTGGCGTCACCTCATCTGTAGGTAATGGTATCCGAGCTGATCTATCTATAATATCCTGTACAGTGACCCTCTTATTCTCTACCTCTAACTGTTGATGATGAACTGTATCTCCTATACAATATACCATCCCATATGCAACTATATGATGTTGAGGATCATCAACATACAACTCACAATAAGTAGGTAGCTGCGGCGGAGGAGGAGGATCAAAAATGGGGTCCGCAGGCTGAGGTGGGGGAGTGGGAGCTACTCGGAGAGGTGGAGTGGGAGATGCACCCTGAAATTGTCTTTGCAAGTCTGCAAACATAATCTTCACCGATGCTCTAATCTTGTCCTCCATTGTCGCATTAATATTATGGACTTCAGCCTCCAAGGATTCTATTTTTTTAAACTCCCTCAACGTTAGAAGTTGAGGAACGTGGCAACACTTTTCTTACCGATACACCTGCCGGATATCCCCTTACACGGCCAGGATGTTCGGGATTTTCCAATGCCACAGATAAAATATCTTCCCTCCCAGATGGTGTAAATGTCCCCTGTGAACTCTGCTCCTCAAGAGAGTCCTGTAATAATTAATTGAACATTTCTATAATGATTGGAAATATATGACGAAAATAGTAAACTTAAATAAATAATATAGATATCTGACAATACTCTCAACTACGAGTCTCGATTCTTCCGAAAGATATTGTCCTTTTTTGCCCTTCCGAGATCTTTTCCATTTCTCATGTCTAGATGGAGGGGATGGAGGGGCCACCTCTCCAGAGCTTGAAGACTCAGCTCTTAGTTGTTGAAATTTTTCTGCCATCATTTGTTCTTCCAATAATGCATACCCTACACGAGATAATCTATGAGGGTATACATTTTTAGATTGGATCTCTTGATGAGCTTTCCTTGTTTGCTGTAAATTAAGAATATGTAATCATTAACAAAACAATAATAATATCATTTATATAAGAAATCTTATAAAAGTTTACATTGCCCTTACCAAAAATGATTCTTTTCTTCTACTTTCAAAAAATTGTCTCCATGTGTCTTCATCTATAAAAGGATATATACGACATGGATTCTCACGACTCCTATGACCATAAATGAAATCAGATGAGAGGGTTGATTTGAAATCCCTCAATCTCCTAGCAGCCAACGATAATCATTTCTTCCTGACTCCTCCAGTGTCAGGAATATCAAATGTCATCTGATAAAAAAGAGGTTAAAAATATTATATATACTAGAAACATTTAAAGAACAGTCAAATAATAGCAAAATATCTTACCAAAATGGTCTCCCACAGCTGAGAAATTATCGCCTTATCCACACTTCTCCAATCATCATAGAGAATGCTTACTTTGCTCTTAGCCTGAGTTGCTACAAAACCCTTAAAATCTTTAGCATTTGGACCTCTAGGAAGATCATCATCATCAAACTCCACGACTATCCTCTCCTCCTTCGTACGGGAAAGTGATAATTTTGGTAAGCGTGTGCACCCACGCTTACCAACCTTTGAACTCTTTTTCGTAATAGGAGCATGTGAATGTTCCTCCCCAGATGTATGACCAATATGCTCATCTCCAGAATCATGTGGCTGATCAACTGATTGATCTGTCATTTTCCTTCAAATCAAAAAAACAAACATTAGTACACAAATATACAAATTCAAATATTGTAATACTACTTAATCAGAAAATAGAAAAGTGTACTAAATTACATAATAGTAAACATTGCTAATATGGTAACCATGTTAAACAATGATAAACATGGTAAACACAGGAAAAAGGTTGCCAAGGAGTTGGCCCAAGAAAGCTGAAAAGTGGACTCACTGAGTCCACCGGTCAGCCGGTGTGAGCTCACCGGCTAGCCGGAGGAACCAGGCAGTAGACTTGCCCACTGCCTGGTGCCACCGGCCGGCCGGTGGACCAGACAGAGAGCCTTCCTCTCTGTCTGGACCACCGGCCGGCCGTTGGCTCACCACCGGCCGGTCGGTGGACCAGACAGAGAGCCTTCCTCTCTGTCTGGACCACCTTCCAACCGGTGATCCACCACCGGCCAGCCGGTGCGCCCAGGACTTCTCCTCTTTACGGTTTTTATTGTTTTATCATTTTGGTTTGATACATGTTTTAATAAGTAAAAAATTTACAATATCTAACATTATATGAAAAAACTAAATGTAAACAAGAAATAAACATGTGTTACCTGTAATTTTAGGAATGTACAGTTGGATTGTTTTCCCAAATTCCTTCGTCGTGATCGTTCCTTATGGCACAAACCATGTCTTCAACATACTCATCATTATGTTCTGTTAATCATTCCATGGAAGTAGGGATCTCACATAAATCAGCATCTTCATCAAATTCATCCTCACCAACATATTGTTTTTTCCCTTTTAAAACAACAGCCCACTGCATATCTGATTGATATACTACACAGAAAATTTGTTTGGCATGTGTTGCCATTATAAAAGAATCAGTTGTGTCTTCCAATCTATTCAGATTAACAAGTGTCATTCCAAATTCATCGTGTCTGACACTGTTGTTACCGATAAACCATTTACAGTTAAAAACAGGAACTTTAATTTTAATGTAATCAGCCTCCCATATGTCTTCAATCACTCCATAATATGCACTTGATGCCGAAATTGGGTTTCTGTCCTTAGCACTCGAAAAATGAATTGCTTCTGCAAACACCAATACACCACTATTCTGAACTGCACTTCTATTGTCCAGAGCTTTCGTATGAAATGTATAGCCATTAATGTCATAAGCGGACCATGTTATCACATTTAAAGATGGACCACCCACTATCCATTTTAATGTCTCTAATACATCTGATCTACCAAGAAAGGTATTTTTAAACCATGGAAAAAAAGTTTTGTTGTGCTCATTCAAAATCCACATTTCTTTCTTCTTTGGATGACATTGTTTCAACTCATTAATATGCAATGTGATATACGGTTGAACATCAGCTATGTTATTCAAGATGTATGATTCTAACTTCTTCATATGTTCAGCTGACAGTGATTTGACTTTCAAGCCACAAATCCCCTTTCCCACATTATTAACCCGTTCATGGCGAGATGGAGGCAAACCTATGTGTTGCGCCATAGCCAAGTAGCTCGTACAAAACTCTGCTACCTCCTCAGAAATATACTTTTCAATAATGGAGGCTTCAGGTCGATATGGATTTTTAACATATCCCTTTAATATTTTCATATACCTTTCAAAAGGATACATCCAACGAAGATATACAGGTCCACAAAGCTTTATTTCTCGAACCAGATGAATCATTAAATGAACCATCATATCAAAAAAAGATGGAGGAAAATACATTCCCAAATGACAAAGTATAAAAATTTCATCCTTTTCCAAAATGTTCAAAGCATTCACATCAATCACCTTGTTACAAATTGAATTGAAAAAATAACACAACCTCATTATAGTCTTTCTGACACAGATGGGAAATATTCCACGCAGTGCAACTGGTAGAATTTGTTGCATCATGACGTGACAATCATGTGATTTCATACCTATCAACTTCAAGTCTTTCAATGAGACAAAAATTTTTACATTTGAAGAATAACCTTGAGGCACTTTGATATCATGAAGACACTGACATAAGCTTCTTTTCTCCCTCTTCGATAATGTATGACAAGACGGGGGAAGAAATGTTCGTCTTCCTTTAGGAGTGGGAGCTAACTCCAAACGTATTCCCATTGATAGTAGGTCTAACCTTGCATTCAACCCATCTTTTGTCTTTCCTTTAATATCTAGCAATGTTCCGATCAAATAATCACAGATATTCTTCTCCACGTGCATGACATCAATATTATGTTTGACTTCATGATACCTCCAATATGGTAGCTCAAAAAATATTGACCTTTTCTTCCAAATATGTCTATCATTACCAGATTTTTGTGTCTTTCCCAATGTCACATCAAGGTTTTTCACCCTCTCAAAATACAAATCTGGGGATAAAGGTTTTGGAGCAGTATCAAATTATTGTGATCCATTGAATGCCTTTTTTAGTCTTCTATAAGGGTGATCCATAGGCAAAAACTTTTGATGACCCATGTACACTGTTTTCCTCCCATGATGCAATTGACAATATGACGTCTGTTGTTCGCAAATTGGACATGCTTTATGCCCTTTAACACTGTATCCAGACAAATTTCCATATGCTGGGAAGTCATTTATAGTGAATAGAAGCGCTGCATGCAGTTGAAAATATTCGATTTTATAAGAATCATACACCCTAATACCATCAGCCCATAACAGTTTCAAATCATCAATCAGCGGTGACAAGTATACATAAATATCATTGCCGGGTTTCTTTGGACCAGAGATCATGATACTCAACATGACATATTTGCGCTTCATACAAACTTCAGGAGAGCGGTTGTAAATTACCAATAAAACAGGCCATGAACTATATGTGCTACTGAGGGTTCGGTATGGATTCATTCCATCTGTGCACAAGCCTAGTCTCAGATTTCTAATTTCATTTCCAAATGTAGGGTACTGGGCATCAATTTTCTTCCATTGTGGACAATCAGCTGGATGACGTATTTTTCCATCACATACCTGCTCATCAGCATGCCATCTTAACCTTTTTGCATCATGTGAATTAGCAAATAAACGTTTGAAACGAGGAATTATAGAAAGATACCAAAATACCTTTGAAGGGAGCTTTGTAATCTCTATATCAGCTTGTGATTTTTCTTTCACCTTATACCGTGATGTCCCACATTTAGGACACTCTTTCAGAAATTCATATTCCTTCCTATATATAATGCAGTCATTCGGACAGGCATGTATTTTCCTGTATCACAATCCCATCGGGCATAATATTTTTTTGGCCTTATAATGTGAATATGGAAGATCGTTATCTTTTGGAAGAATGTCTTTCATCAATTGTAGCAGCTCTGTAAAACTTCTGTCACTCCATCCATGTTTCACCTTCAGGTTAATCAATCTTAACACCGCCGACAAAACCGTAAAATCTGTACAACCAGGATATAATGGTTTTTCGGCATCACCATATAGACGTGAAACTGTCGGTTCTATCTCAATTTGTTCTGCTACAATATCGCGAATCATTTCTTCAATTCCATCGGAGTTACCATCTTGCGATTCATTATCATCAGTGACATTCTGTCCAGTTTCGCCATGCCAAATCCAAGGGTTGTAACTCGGATTGAAACCATGACAAATCAGATGATCTTTTATCTCTCTACTTATCAACTTCTTCATATTCAGACATTTCAGGCATGGAAAGAAAAAAATGTCACTACTTGGAACATTTCTTTTAGCAAATTCCAAAAAGGCATCAACACCTTCCTCATATTCATTGCTCATTCGATGTGCCGTAATCCAACTTTGACTCATTATTACCTATAACAAATAGAAAAAATATATATATTTTTTAGATAAGACAAATATATTTTTATATGAAAAAAATCATAATTTGAATGTAAACAATTTTGAAATATAAAACAAATCGATGTGTATTTAAAAAAATATGCTTGAATATTATTTTTTATACAAAATATAGTAAGATATAACACCCCCCTGGACACCACCCCCCACCCCCTACCCCCTTGGACACCCCCCTGGACACCCCCCAACACCCACCCACACCCTTGGACAGCCCCCCCACACCCACCCACCCCCTTGTAAACCCCCCTGGACACCCCCCGACCCCTCTGGACAGCCCCCCGCCCCTCCTGGACACCACCCCCCACCCCCTACCCCCTTGGACACCCCCTGGACATCCCCCAACCCTTTGGACAGCCCCCCCCCCCCCCACCCACCCACCCGGACAACCCCAAATACCCTCTAGAGAGGCCGCCACCCACTTGGACAGCCCCCCACACCCATCCAACCCCTTGGACACCCCCTGGACACCCCACCGACCCCTCTGGACAGGCCGCCACCCCCTTGGACAGCCCCCCACACCCACCCATCCCCTTGGACACCACCCTGGACACCCCCGACCCCTCTGAACAGCCCCTGACCCCTCTAGAAAGCACCCCACCCCTCCTGGACACAACCCCCCACCCCCGACCTGCTTGGACACCCCCCGGAACACCCCCCCCCCCCCCCCCAACCCTCTGGACAGCCCCCCCACCCCTCCTAAACACCACCCCCCCCACCCCCTACCCCCCTTGGACACCCCCCTGGACACCCCCCAACACCCCCCAACACCCACCCACCCGGACAACCCCAAATACCCTCTGGAGAGGCCGCCACCCACTTGGACAGCCCCCCACACCCACCCACACCCTTGGACACCCCCCTGGACACCCCACCGACCCCTCTAGAGAGGCTGCCACCCCCTTGGACAGCCCCCCACACCCACCCATCCCCTTGGACACCACCCTAGACACCCCTCGACCCCTCTAGACACCCCCCGACCCCTCTAGAAAGCACCCCCACCCCTCCTGGACACAACCCCCCACCCCCGACCTGCTTGGACACCCCCCTGGACACCACCCAACCCTCTGGACAGCCCCCCCACCCCTCCTAAACACCACCCCCACCCCCTACCCCCCTTGGACACCCCCCTGGACACCCCCCAACAACCACCCACACCCTTGGACAGCCCCCCACACCCACCCACCCCGTTGTAAACCCCCCTGGACACCCCCCGACCCCTCTGGACAGCCCCCCGCCCCTCCTGGACACCACCCCCACCCCCTACCCCCTTGGACACCCCCCTGGACATCCCCCAACCCTCTGGACAGCCCCCCACCCTCCCTGACAACCCCAAATACCCTCTGGAGAGGCCGCCACCCACTTGGACAGCCCCCCACACCCATCCAACCCCTTGGACACCCCACCGACCCCTCTGGACAGGCCGCCACCCGCCTTGGACAGCCCCCCACACCCACCCATCCCCTTGGACACCATCCTGGACACCCCCCGACCCCTCTGGACAGCCCTCGACCCCTCTAGAAAGCACCCCACCCCTCCTGGACACAACCCCCCACCCCCGACCTGCTTGGACACCCCCCTGGACACCCCCAACCCTCTGGACAGCCCCCCCACCCCTCCTAAACACCACCCCCACCCCCTACCCCCCTTGGACACCCCCTGGACACCCCCCAACACCCACCCACACCCTTGGACAGCCCCCCACACCCACCCACCCCCTTGTAAACCCCCCTGGACATGCCCCAACCCTCTCGGGGATTTATAGAAAACGATGAAAAATTAGTGAAATCATAAAATTAGTCAATATTGCAAGTTGAACTAATAGATCTAGGGATGATAAATAATATTATGGTTCCAAAACGAGTTAAAAGGGTTCGCAATCGAAGAATCTTAGCTAGTTTCAACAAAAAAATCACAACACATATATATATACTATCCGCGAAAAAAAACGAACGAGTGGGAGGATTACCTGAGTGCTGCGAGTTTAGATGATTGATCCGAGGGGATTAAATATGAGAAATGATGATCGCAAAACGAATCTAAACCCACGAAATGGACGAGCCGATTTGGGTTTACGCGCGAGAGAGACAAGTCGCGACTGTCGAAGGTAAACTCGCGAATGAAAATCCACGGGTCTGGGTAAATTTTTAAATGAGTTATCACGTCGGTTATTCAATAACCGACGTGATAATTGTTTTAAAAACATTTATAACGTCGGTTATTTCAATAACCGACGACAAAACCTTCCTCCGATTCTTTTTTTACGTCGTTTATTTTATAACCGACGTTATAAAGGGCTCAAAATCCGGGTTTTATTACGTCGGTTATTCCATAACCGACGTCAAAAACATCTGCGGATTCTTTTTTTACGTCGGTTATTTTATAACCGACGTAAAAAGGCCTTCAAAAACCGCCTTTTATACGTCGGTTATTGAATAACCGACGTAAAAAAGGCCCCCCGCTTCTGTTTTTTACGGCAGTTAATGTATAACCGACGTAAAAAACGAAGCCGCGCGATTAATAACGTCGGTTATAAAAATAACTGACGTTAAAGGTGTACTAAACACAGGTTTTTACGTCGGTTATTAAATAACCGACGTAAAAAACCTCGTTTTACATATTATGATGTCGATTTTATATAACCGACGTAAAAAATGGTGACGTAAAAAACGTTTTCTGCACTAGTGCTCCTTGTATTCATGTTATCGTGGTATGAACGTTTTGTGCGTTTTCTCAAATCTACGTCGTTATAAGGGGAATCTGTCATCGAGGTTCACATATATCGATCTCCTAGGATCAAGTTAGGTGGTTTGTGCCATTTTGTAGAAAGTCTTTGAGTATTTTCTGCAAATTCCACCAATACCCTTGAATGGGGTATTGCGTGTTTTCCTATTTTGCCCTTGTTTCTTGCCTGCTTTGCTTGATTGCTTTAGTTGAGGTTATTTCATGAGATTAGAGTATTTTGTTTGTGCTCAGATTTCTTTTCCATGCTTGTTCTGCCTGTTTGGCGTTTTTCCAGTTGCCATGCCTAGTCATAGGATAGTGGAACTGTTGTTTAATTAATGCTGCTGAGCCTTAGTTGATAGCCAAGTTGTTCTTGAGGTTTACATGGATGGTATACATGAACTGATAATGTTTAGTTACATAGTACTGTGAGAACCTATAGTAGTAGTCCAAAGGTAGAATTGACAGAAGGGCTTCTCCAGAGTGTCTTTTAATCACGATGTGAGACCAACTGGGGAATTGGAGGAAGGGATTCTCCATAGTGTCTTTCAATAACGATGCGGGATATAGGTGGAATTGACATTGAGTGCTTCCCTAGAGATCCTTTATCACATTACGAGACTATAGGGGGAATTGACGGTGAGTGCATCCCCACAGAGCCTGCTTAATTTACATAGCTGAACCAGAGGGGTGAGACTGTGTGTGCCTCCCAGTGGGTTGCTAGTACATAGAGGTTGAACCATTGGGGTTAGACTGTTAGATCTACCCAGAGGGTTACCTGTTTTCTTCTTGTTGTTGGCTTCTTACTTGTGTTCTATACTTGTTAGAACTGTGGATAGTAGCTGTTTGTGCTTTTCTGTCTACTGCTTCTTGATTTATTACTGGCATGTATTCATTGACGATTAGGATCAAGTATTTGACTGATTTCCTACTGGGATTGTATCTCACACCCTGTTTGGACCATGCTTTTGGGCCCATGTAGACTATGTTGCTGCAAGTATAGACAACATCAAGTGCCCTTCTACTTCAGGATCGTGATTGCACCAGGAGCTGGGGAGCATGGGACCGAGCTGTGGCTCGCAATGCTGAGGAGATTTTTTTTCTTTTGCACTTGGTTTCAGTTGTATTTCAGCACATTGTTGTGTTTTCGGTTTTCCTTATATACTTGTACCTGCGGCATCATTTTCATCATCGTTATATCTCTACATTGCTTCCGCTGTTTGGTTTCTGTTGTTATGCATGATGTTTGCTGCTTCCGGAGTTTATTGTTGTTTCTTATGTTTCATGCCTTACCGAAGGAGGGAATAGTTTCCCCACCGACTCACCAAGGCCCTCGCAGCTAGTCGACAACATCTGGCATTCCGGGAAATGCGCTTGAGTTCATGTGGCGAACTGGGTACGGGGCGCCAGTGGAGGGGCTCCAGACTCGAGTCGTTACAATGTGGTATCAGAGGAGTTCTTTTCACTTGGTTTACTGTTTGGAGACCATATCCAGGGATAGGACGGATTCGGTACATGAAATTAAGTTGTGCTCGGGAGTAGCTAACCCGTGTACCGGGAAAATCCATACTACCTCGTTAATTGCAGTTTTCTGGTTTTGAGATTTTATGGTTGGTATGTTTTCATCTAGAGTGATTCGTATGACTTGTGCAGTTATTGTTCTGATATTTCGGTTCTATTTCTGTCGCAACCCGATGAGATGAGGGTATGCCGTCTCATGCATCATATAGGAACTTGTAGAAATCACATGTCATGCATTCTTGTCATGCCATCTAGGGTGCATTAGCGATTGCATGCTGTTGTGATAGTCCATGTGTAAATTATGCATGCTGTTGTGATATATGTTTGATATATTCTCTGCTGTTATGTTAGAAAACTATTTTTTTATCATTTCTTAAAAATGAATGCCGAATTTTGGGTTCTTGAGGTGCTATGGGACTTCACAAATCTGAATTTGGAACCTTTTCCCTTGTTTTTAGTGTTTCTAGAATTCTGTGCAGTTTCGGAGCTACTGCCCCGAAAAACCTAGAATACACGACGTGTACTTTTTGGGAACACGTCGTGTAGTTTTCAGGCCGTGTCACTGACTGTGTGAGAATAAAACGGCGTCGGGGGAGTAACTTTGGGAACACACCGTGTACCCGTGGTACACGACATGTGAGTTTGGAGTCGTGTACCCGGCTGTGTCACTAACAACACGGGCTGGGGAAGATTGGGTAGAACACGCCATGTCCGTAGGGAACACGCCGTGTACTCCTGTCCAGGTACTCAGTTGTGTCACGAAAAACATGGGCCAGTGTGACCTTCCTTTACACACGCCGTGTTTTCTAGGAACACGCTGTGTAGTCCTCTCCAGGTACCTGGCCGTGTCACGAACAACATGGGCCGGTGTGACATTCCATTCCACATGTCGTGATTGCTAGGAACACGCCGTGTAGTCCTGTCCAGGTACCCGGCTATGTCACGAACAAAACGGGCCGACGTGACCTTCTTTTCCACACGTTGTGTTTGTTCGGAACACGCCGTGTTGTCTTGCCCAGGTACACGGCCGTGTCACGAGCAACACGGGATTGTGTCACCTTCTCCTATACAAGCCGTGTTTGTTCGAAGAACATCATGTAAGGTTCATCCGTGTAGACGGCCGTGTGCTTAACAACATGGGCCACCAAAGCCTTGTCCAGTACACGCCGTGTTTTTTTCAAACACGTCGTGTAGTCTCAGGTTAAGTCGGACCGTGTGGGTTAGCCGTGTAAGGAGACTCAGACAGGGGAATAGTTTTCAAGTACACTCCGTGTGGGGGGGTCAACACGTCGTGTAGATTGTAGTGTACATGACTTGTAGGGAAGGAGTACACACCCATGCCAGCGGGTTAAGAAGACACGCCATGTAGTTTTATACACGCTGTGTAGTCATGTTTTTCAATCTTGTGTGTTTTCCTTCCCATGTCCCTGTTTTTGTACTCTTGTGTTCCTTCTCCTTTTTTTCCTGATTTATGGTGTGCTTTTGATCTTTCAGATCTATGCCTCTGAGACATCCTCCAGTCGTACTTCTGTCGTCAGGCAGTGATCAGACGCTAGACAGGGCTGATCAGGGACTTCTTTTCGATCCCCTAGTCGAGCCAGTCTTGGCACCGGTTGTTATACCAGTTACGGGCGCTGATGCGCAGTTTAGGGAGTGTTTCATGAGGATGATGTAGGCCTTCCAGGGAGCACCGCCTCCTGCTTCGTCTATTTCAGACATGACACAGGTCTTTCTGCAACATCATCCTCCCACGTTCTCGGGGGAGGGAGGACCTCAGGCTATAAATTCATGGCTGGAAGCCATGCTGACTATCTTCGAGCATCTGGAGACGCCTCCAGAGAGGCGGGTCAAGCTCGCCACCTACATGCTCCGAGACTCCGCCAAGTGGTGGGGGAATTGATCTCACAGGCGGGTCAGCAGCATGCTATGGCTTGGGAGGAGTTCCAGCACGTGTTCTACGACTACTTTTACCCAAAGACCCTGAGGACCGATAGATCCCAAGAGTTCATGAGCTTAGAGCAGGGTACTCTATCTTTCATGGAGTATTCCTCTCGTTTCACTAAGCTGCGGCATTTTACACCCATTCGGGATGGGAGTGGGGTGTACTTGGCGAGGATGTTTGAGGATGGACTCAGGCAGGAGATCTGATCGTAGGTGAACATCTTTCAGATGACATCCATTACTTCAATCGTCAACCAGGCACTGATTGCGGAGCGCAATCTGAGAGACTCTAGAGCTACGAGTCAAGGCGGAACTGCTTCCAGAGCTAGCTTCCCTTCAGATGACAGTAAGAAGAGTCGTAGAGAGCCTACGCGCGGCGATGCAAGGAAGCAAGACGCATCATCAAGAATCCAGGTGACATTCTACCAGCGTGGATGGACAGGGCACACAAGGCCGCAGGGACAGAGAGACCCCGTAGAGTGCCGATCTTGTGGCAAGATGGGTCACCTTTAGTGTTTCTGCCAGGCTTTCTCACCAGCAGCAGGTGATCAGGGTTCTTCTATGACTCCTTGTTCAGGAGCATCCCCACCAGTCTCTCACCAGTCAAGGAACTGTAGTTCTTCCAGCCGTTCGGGCCAAGGTGGAGGTCGAGGTCGTGGTGGTCTACCACCAGTTCCTCAGCACCAGCAGGGAGGTTCAGATCAGAGTGGTTAGCCAGGGGCGCATGGCCGCGACACGGGCCAGTCTTTCGCCGTTGAGCAGACTTATCATGAGAAGGATCCCGACCCATCTACTGTTCGAGGTACGATTTTTTTAGCCTCAGTTTTATGTTCATCCCTTTTCGATACTGGTGCTACGAATAGTTTTATCTCTGTTTCCGTTGTGGAGAGCCTTGGACTCTGCATCTTTTCTTCTGCCGACTCATTGACACTAGACACACCTTTGGGAATGAGGACATCTAGTGTACGCCAGCGTAGAGAGTGCCCTCTCGAGGTTGTAGGGTATCACTTATTATGGGATCTCAATGTCCTAGAGATGACATGATATGATGTCATCCTCGGCATGGACTTGTTGATCACCTTCTTGGCAGTCATTGACTGTTATCACATCAGAGTCTGTTTCATTTCACCATAAGGTGAATCATTCCTTCATAGAGGCTAAGGGGACGTTCGGGAGAGTCGGGTGGGACTTGAGCATATTGGCATAGGAGGGGTGACATCCCATATTTCAAGTCATTATCTAGATGATTAGGGGACTCCACAGTTGGTTTTTCCTCCAGTGGTAGATCGCTTCAGGGATGTCTTTCTAGAAGACTTGTCAGGATTTCCTCCAGAGTGTGAGGTAGACTTCTCTGTTGAGCTCGTGCCAGGAGCGGCACCGACGTCCATTACACCCTATTTGATGACCAAACCTAAGTTCCAGGAGCTCAAGAAGTAGTTGGAGGATCCACAGGCTAAGGGTTTCATCCGACCCAGTACTTATCCTTGGGGTTCGCCTGTACTGTTTGCGAAGAAGGAAGATGGTACCCTTCGGCTTTGTGTAGATTATCGGAAGCTAAACCAGTTGACAGTCAAGAACTGATATCCTTTGCCGAGGATTGATGACCATTTCGATCAACTTCATGGAGCCCAGGTGTTCTCGAAGATCGACATGAGTTCCAATTATCACCAGCTGCACATTAGACCATCATATATACCTTTGACAACCTTCAGGAGAAGGTATGGTCTATACGAGTATACAGTCATGTCGTTCGGTCTCACGAACGCACCTACAGTTTTTATGGAACTGATGAACAGAGTGTTCCATCCTTACTTGGATTCCTTCATCGTGGTCTTCATGGGTGATATCTTGGTGTACTCTCACACTTGACACGACCATTCCACACATCGTGAGATCGTTCTGAGTACACTGTGAGAGCATCGGATTTTTGCTAAACTCTCAAAGTGCCACTTCTGGATTGATCAGATTCACTTCTTGGGTCACGTCATCTCAAAGGCAAGTGTATCTGTGGACCCAAATTAAGTGAGAGATGTAGTTTCCTGGGAGCAGCCGAAGAACGTATTTGAGGTACAGAGATTTCTAAGGCTGGCTGGATACTACAAACGCTTCATTCACGACTTTTCATGTCTATCAGCACCTTTGATAGGTATGAACAAGAAGGGAGTGAAGTTATTGTGGTCAAATTCTTGTGAGTCAGCCTTTTAGGAGTTGAAAGGGAGGTTGATGTCATCACCTATACTAATCTTTCTAGAGCCAGGAAAGAGCTACACTGTTTACTATGATGCATCAGGTGTCGGTCTAGGAGCTGTGCTTATGCTGGGATATGGAGTCGTTGCGTACGGGTCCCATCAGTTGAGGCCACATGAGAAGAACTAGCTTATGCACGATCTAGAGTTGGTATATGTTGTTCATGACTTGTGCTGTTGGAGACACTATATTCTGGGAGAGCACTTTGTGGTCTTCACTGACCACAAGAGTCTCAAGTATATATTCACTCAACGTGATCTGAATCTGAGGAAGCACAGGTGGGTTGAGTATCTACAGTCTTTTGACTTCGAGCTTTCCTATACGCAAGGAATGTGCAATGTCGTAGCAGATGCGTTGAGCATGAGAAATCAGATTCAGGAAGCTCAGGAGGCAGTAGTGAGTGGAAGCTGATGGCTCTATTCTCTGAGATGCATCTGGAGGTGCACGACAGACGGGGACATACTTTTCTATCTTATGTAGCTGTTACCTCCACGCTTTTTGATAAGGTACATATGAGGCAGCTATCAGACTCGAAAGGCTTAGTCTTGTGGGAGAGTGTGTCAGAAGGGGACCCTTTTCCTGGATGGAAAGTGGTCGAGGATGAGATTTTGTGTTTCCAAGGACGTGTATGGGTTCTAGCAGACATACGTGAGGAGCTGATGCAGGATTACCATTTCTCAGTTTGGGCAGTTCATCCTGGTGTCACCAAGATGTTTCGGGATATTCATCTCCAGTACTGGTGGCCAGGTATGAAGAATGATGTTGCTGGTTTTGTAATGGGATATTCTACTTGTCATTAGGTGAAAGCAGAGAATCATCGACCAACATGCCTTTTACATCAGTTACCCATTCTGGAGTGGAAGTGGAACGATGTTGTGATGGACTTCGTGACTGGGTTTTCGAGGTCACCGCGAGGGAACGATGCTGTTTGGGTTGTCTTCGATAGACTTACGAAGGTTGATCACTTCTTCCGATCAAGGATACCTTTAGTGTCGATGATCTCGGACGACTTTACATTAGAAAGATTGTACATCTTCATGGTGTTCCGTGCTCTATTGTTTCAAACAGTGATGTGCGCTTTACCTCACGGTTCTGGAAAGGACATCAGAAGGCCTAGGTACACATGTACTTTTGAATACAACAAACCATCCCCAGACTGATGGCCAGTCCGAGCGCACGATCCAGGTTCTTGAGGATATGCTCCGGGCTTGCATCCTTGACTTTGGAGGTTCTTGGGAAAGCATATTCCTTTGGTGGGGTTCACCTACAACAATAGTTTCCATGTGAACATTTAGATGGAGCCATACGAGTATTTGTACGGTAGGCCATGCTGATCACCCTTATGCTGGCTGGAGGCAGGAGAGGCAGCTTTGTTGGGACCTCATCTTGTTCAGGAGACTTCAGAGAAGATAGAGCTGATTCGGAAGAGGATGGATACAGTACAGTCTCGGCAGAAGTCTTATGCTAATCAGTAGAGACGACCTCTGGAGTTCGAGGTCAGTGATCAGGTTTTCCTACGGGTTACACCGAGGTTGGGACACAAAGGATTCAGAGATAGGGTAATATTTCACCGTGGTACGTCGGACCATTTGAGGTCTTGGAGAGAGTTAGGCCAGTCGCCTATCAGTTGAAGCTGACTCAGAGGTATCGAGCAATGCACGACATCTTCCACGTCTCTCAACTCTGACGTTACTTTTAAGACCCTTATCATGTCTTCCAGCCCGAGGAATTTGAGCTTGAAGTGGATGCATCGTTCGATGAGCATCTTATCCGGATTGTCAATCATAGTACGAAGATTCTCTGTGGGTGGTCTGTTCCGTTGGTACGAGTACTATAGCAGCACAGGCGAGTACATGATGAGACATGGGAGAGGGAGGTCGATGTACGATCGTAGTGGCCAGATCTGTTTGGGGATTCCTCTTATCCACCTCGTTAGGGAAATTCGGGGATGAATTTATTTAATAGGGGATGTTTGTAAGAACCCGGATCTTCATGCAGGTACATTTTTACTTTTTATGGAATTTTTGAGAAAACTGAATTTTCTAAAAATTTAAGAAGTACAGGCTGTGTACTTTCTGATTACACACCGTGTACTCTGTTCCGGCTTGAAGCCGTATGCTGGCCGTGTCTAGGCCACACACACGGTGTGTAAGGCTGAGGTGGAGGCTAGTTATTTCGGAGTACGGAAAAAATCAAAGTACACGCTGTGTACTCAAAAGGTAGACGTTGTGTACTTTCTTTTTTTTCATTAAACGGACTGGGGTCGCGCCTAACCCCCATATTTGTCTTCTTCTTCAGTTTTCGACCGTTCGAGAGCGACCGTACGGCCGAATCTTCGACGGAGTCCTACCTCGTTGTCCTTTATCCGATTCGAGCATGGTCAGTTGCGTTGGAATCACAGCGGTGAGTTCATCCTTCTTCTTGAGCCTCGTTTCTTGATTCCCCCTTGTTTTCATGTTATCGTTGGATGAACTTTTTGTGCGTTTTCTCAGATCTGCGTCGTTCTAAGGGGAATCTGTCAGTGAGGTTCACGTATATAGATCTCATAGGATCGAGGTAGGTGGTTTTGCCTTTCTGTAGAATGTCTTTGAGTATTTTGTGCAAATTCCACCAAAACCCTTGAATGGGGTATTGTTTGTTTCCTGTTTTGCCCTTGTTTCTTGCCTGATTTGCATGATTTCTTTAGTAGAGGTTATTTCTTGAGATTAGAGTATTTTTTTTTTGTGCTCAGATTGCTTTTCCATGCTTGTTCTGCCTGTTTGGCATTTTTCCAGTTTCCATGCCTAGTTGTAGGATAGTAGAACTGTGGTTTTATTATTGATGCTGAGCCTTAGTTGATAGAAAATTAGTTCTTGAGGATTACTTGGACGATATACACGCGCTGATCATGTTTAGTTACTCAGTACTGTGAGAACCTATAGTAGTACACCAAAGGAAGAATTGACGGAAGGGCTTCTCCAGAGTGTCTTTTAATCACGATGCGAGACCAAGTGGAGATTTGTCGGAAGGGCCTCTCCAGAGTGTATTTTAATTACAACATGGGCTATAGGGAGAAATGAAGTAGAGTGCTTCCCCAGAGGTCATTTAGCACGATATGAGACTATAAGGGGAATTGACGGTGAGGGCTTCCCCAGAGAGTCTGCTTAATTTACGTAGCTGAACCAGAGTGGTGAGACTGTGTGTGTCTCATAGAGGGTTGCTAGTACTTAGAGGTTGAACCATAGGGGTTAGACTGTGAGAGATACATAGAGGGTTACCAGATTTATTCTTTTTGTTGGCTACTTACTTGTGTGCTATACTTGTTAGAACTTTGGATTGTAGTTATTCGTGCTTTTCTGTCTACTGCTTCTTGTTTTAGTACTGCCATGTATTCATTGACTATTAGGCACAAATTATTAGGTGATTTCATACTGGTATTGTATCTCACACCCTGTTGGGGCCATTCTTTTGGGCCCAAGAAGACTATATTGTTGCAGGTATAGACAAGGTTAAGCGCCCTTCTACTTCTGGATCTTGATTTCAAAAGGAGCTGGGGAGCAGGGGACCGAGTTGTTGCTCACGATGCTGAGGAGATTATTTTTTTTCTTTTTCACTTGATTTTAGTTGAATTTAATCATGTTTTTGTTTTTTCTGTTATCCTTAGATACTTGTACATGCTGTATAATTTTCATCATAGTTATATCTCTACATTTCTTCCGTTGTTTGGTTTCTGTTGTTATGCTTGTTATTTACTGCTTACGTTGTTTATTGTTGTTTCTTACCTTGTATAACTTAACGGATGAGGGAATAGTTTCCCCACTGACTCACCAAGGCCCTCAATGCTAGTCGGCAGCGTCTGGCGTTCAGGGAAACACACTTGTGTTCATGTGGCGAACTGGGTACGGGGCACTTGTGGAGGGGCTCCAGACTCGGGTCGTTATAATTAGGGATATATAAACCATAATAGATAATAAATGTAGATGAATTAAATTTGACACTATAGGTAACCATGAAATTGGTTACTGATTTGCTGACATATTAATTTAGGTCATCATTGATGATGTTTATTTTATCTTTGGATTTATATAATATATTACATTTTCTATTATACTTTTTGAGGAATAAGGATAGTTTTACTTTTTGAATAATATATGATTTACAAGAGTTTTTATTGTGATTATCGCTATTATTATGTTTTAATACAATATATGATCAATGTATTGATATGTTTTGTATATAACATTAGGAGGTAGTATAAAATGCATAGGGATAAATATTTGGTTTTCGAATTTGTTTGAAATATTTTTTTTAGTACTTAGATTAACTATTTTTAAAATGGAAAATGTAGAACAATGGGGGTTATTATTTATAATTTAATGATAATTATATTATATTTGTTCATATTGGATAATTTATTTTGAATATTTTTTTTATATTTTATTGAAACAATGAAGGACATTAAATTCTTGTCTGGATCCTATGATCCCAAAAATGCTAATTTTAGTGTATTAGGATTGAAATAATCATTTCAATATTCATTTTTGGGAATAATATATTATTTTGAAATTAATCCAAGAACATGTATATGATGAAATTAGGCTTATGAAATAGAGATAAATAATGTAAATAAATTTTCTTGGGTTATCTCTTGTTATAATAAATGATTCACTCTACAATGTGAAAAGGATAATGAAATAAAAATGATAAATGATAACATTTGTACCCTTCAAAAATTTATGATTATATAGCCTTTACATTCTCAATAACATGATCTATATCTATCTTAATCAATCCAAAGAGATTATATTTTTCAGGTATACTATAATAGATAACCTAAGAGGGGGTGATTTGTGGTTTGACAGAGAAAAACAACATCCCCAATTGATCTTGTTTCATTGTTTGAAAAAACACTCTTATCCCTCCTTCTTGTTGCAGAGTATGAACAAATCATAAAGCAATAACATGACACAAAAATTTTACATGGATCACCCTCACTGGGCCATGTACAAGGATCATGCACCATCAATCTTCCCTTGTACCAAATCCACTAAAATCAGACTATTGTTAACTATGTTCATATCGGATTCAATGTCCCTCCTAGATTACAATCAATCTAAATTTGAAAATCACTACTCTCTAAATTGAAGATATCTCATTGCTTCTTAAGAAGATCCACTCATTTTTTATAGACTTGTAGGAATTTTAATTATCTTTAATGAATTTATACTCCACTTTTTACAGATACAATGTTGATATCCAATTTTAATCCACTGATGAATACCACTTTACCAAAAGTGTACAAGGCAACTTACAACATTCATAAAACCTTAGGGTTACTTTTTTGCAACATTAACTAGTGCGAAACCTCTACATTTTTTGTTGAGAAACCAACTTGTGTTCCAAGTTTATACTTCTAAGCCACTTTATACATGTTTTCCACTGCTTGTGTGAAAATTCTTGTGTGGCACTACTTGCACACCAATGGTTGTGAACCTCTTCATGCATGCCACTATTTTTGTGTCACTTCGTGCATGCCACTACTTTTGTGCCACTAACTATACAAAAAACTACTTTTCCTCCACTCAAAATGCGCACACCACTTTCACTTGCACGATCAGAGCTTGGATGTTTTCTATGTGTTCAGATTCAACAAAATGAGGAGGGTAGTCGTCTATTTATATGTATTTTTTAGACCCTTTGCATATGGTTCACCACTCACCATGCACACCACTTGGTGAATATCACTCACACATTAACATGCATGCCATATCAAGCCTTGCACACCAATTAATGACTTGCACACTGTATGTTATCTTGCATGATGATTTATTTCAATTTTCATATTTTGGTGTGATGAAATTGAAATATGACTTACACACCACTTCTTTACTTGTGTACCAATTATAAACATTCAATCCCCTTAATGAAACGCACACCCCTTCATCACATGATCACCAATTCATGACATGTGCACCACATTCATTACATTTCCTTATTTTGATGTGATGATCATGAAATATGACTTGTATTACCCTTCTAGACATTCATGCCACTTTATGACAATCATACAACATCATGACTTGCGTGGAAATTATTTAAATGTGTTCCACTTTCATTCCATGACATGTTTTGATGTTCTGAATTTGAAACATTCTTAGTGCTCAACATTCCAATCACACGCTTTTTCAACAAACACAGTCACCTCAAAAATGCTACAATGACACCTTAAGATAATTTTTAACAACAATCTCTCCCTTTGGTTTTGATGAAAACATATTCATCACTCAATATATCATCAAATCATCTCCCATCCTTAACCATTGTTTGCCTCTTTCCATTCTAATAGTAATCAATGATTCAATCACACATACTCTATGGCCACATGAGAAATCATCATCTTGAGAAACAAGAGTAATGAAAAGTTCTTCAATGAATCACTTCATTATGAACACCAATTCTTGATACCATTCCAATGACACTATTATGATTTCATCACAAAACTCAAATGTCAGGATATCTAATCTTTGATCGATCACTTCAAGCATATATAGATTTATTACACTCTCATATCTCATTGTGCTCCCCCTATATCAATTCCAGTCCTATCATATTCTACCCATGTCATTTAAAAATGCATTTTATCCATTATTGACCATAGTTTCTCCCCTATTAAGAGTCACTCTTTATCCCCCTTTGTCAATGAACCCAATGGTAAATCTTGTGTGTTATTCAAAAGAGTAGAGAATACAGATCAACACATTATAGAATAACACACAATAACATGGGGATAGGGGGTTCCACATCCTCACTCTTTCATGATCAGGGTTTCAACTGAACTCCCAGATCCAATCGATACCTTTAAAACTCTTCCTTGGGTATGACCTTCATCATAATATCCGCAACATATAGCTTTGTTGCTACGTATTCCAACTTCACTATCTCTTTATCCACCATCTCCTTAGTAAAATGATATTTTAACTCAATTTCATTGGTCCTCTAATGATTTATGGTATTTTTTCTGTGATTTAAAACACATGATTTATCACACTGAATCCTAATCAGAGACTCCACTATAAGGAACATGTCATCATGATGTTGTTTCATCCACAATAATCATATGCATTATTGAATGGATAAAATATACTCAGCTTTTTTGATTCACAATGAATTGAAATCTTGTTTCTTACTCAACCAAGAAATAAAAAATCCACAACGATAAAAAGCACCTCCTGACATTAATTTTTTATCATCTGCATAACCAGACCAATTTCCAGCTGTATAACTAAAACTCTATGGCTGAGATTTGATATTATACATTAAATCGAAATCAAATATTCCCTTATATGCCGAAGTAATATTTTCACTATAATCATGTGTCTTTTATTGGGATTACGTTGATTTATCACTTCTTGGAATGTGAGAAATATAATTTCATTCCATTTCATGATCAAGTACAGTAAACATTCAATAATTTTCCTATAATATATGATATTAACTAACTTTTATTCATCATAAAAAGATATTTTCATCTACGTATAAACCATTAAAATCATTTATTTTGTATTTTCAATCCCAATTCTCCTCAAAAAATCATTGTAATATTCTAATTGAGGTATAAATGTTCTTTTCCATCCTTGTCTTACCTGTAAACTGAGGAAAATGTCAAATCACCAATCATAGACATTTCAAATTCATATCTCATTAATTTGGAAATCTGTTTGCACTATGTTTCATCATATCCTCCAAATATTATATCACTAACATATACAAATAGAATGATCCTTGGATTACTATAATTGTTCACATATAAACTGTTATTAACTCCACCATGCTGGAAACTTGGCTTTTTAAAAAATTGATCTAGACTTGAATACAAATATCTCCATGCATGGTCCACCAATACAAATCCTTATTCTGTTAGAAAATGGTTTTATAATCTTCATGATTTATAAAACCATCTGGCTTCTCAATATACACATCTTTGTCAAGAACCCCATTCAAAAATGCTTACATTGCATCCATCTGGAACACTTTGAACATCTGTTTCACTACAATTTCCCAGAATAATGTGTTTGTTTCTAGCATTTCCATAGGTGAAAATTTCTCATAAATTTCATTACCCTCTTTCTTTGAGTATTATTTACACATGAAACATTATTTGTTCTATATCACAACACCATCTTCATTCAGTTTGTTATGAAAGACCCATTTTATCACAATGATGTTCTTATCTCCATAACTCAAACATTGTCCCAAGTACGAATCTTCTCAATTGATTCTACTTCATAATTCATCATCTAATACAAATTTTCATTTTAATCTCCATTAGCAAAAAAATTTAGTCTCAATATGATATAATAGAGATGTCTGCAGCAGTGAATTCATTCTTCTTGTCTTAATTGGAACTATATGATCACTAATGACATTCTTCCTATATGTTTCTACTATACTTTTTAGCTTCATTGAAGATACAGAATTAACTTATTTATGTTCATCATGAGTATTTTCTTCTGATTCAAAATCATCTACTTCTGCGGCCCCTAAGTTAATTTCCTATTAATCAGTTTCATCAAGAAACCGTTAATTGTTCAATTAATTATTCTCTTCATTTTCCACAAAAGTGAAATCATTTTTCTAAACTACATTTAAAAACCACTGTTTAAATCACTTGTATGATTTTCATTTTCCTAATTACTTATTAAATATCCTCTCAACTCCACAATAACCAATATTCCTATGTTTTTTTGTTGAGAATGAAGAACTTTGTTCCACAGATTATAAAGTATTTCAATGTCGACTGCATTCCATACTACATGTCATATGAAGAATATCATTTATTAGGACACAACAGAGCCCTATAATAAATGTAGACTGATTCGAATACTTCTTCAATCCAAAATTTCTCTAGTATGCCTTTTTCAATAAGAATCGTTATAGTCATGTTGTTGTTGACCTTATGTCTCCATTCCACTACTCCATTATTTTGGGGAGTTTATAATAATGAATCATGATGCATTATCTTGTGTTTCTTGATATTGTATACCTCTGGACATTTTTTGAATTTCGTACCATTCTATGTGTGAAACTTCAAAATTATATTCCCACATATCATTTCAAATTCTCATTGATATTGTTTTTGGATACAGAAGAAATCATACTAATGGGAAATGACAAAAACCCATTCTATTATACTATAATCATCAATGAACAGAATTTAATACAACATTCATTAAATGTATCTTGTTGGGATAGGTCCACAAACATCAACATAATCCAATTCATAACTCTTATTGACTTATATTCCATTTATTAGTACGTATTTATGATGATCTTCCCCAGTTTACAAGAATCACAAATATGTGTAAGATCATGTGATAGCTTTGGGAGATCTTTAGTTTCATCACAAATTACTAGATCATTAATGGAAGGTTGGCATAGTTGACAAAGTTGATTATGAAATTACATTTTTTCCTCCTATATTGATGAAAATCACATATCTTCCTCACCAATTACAAGGTAAATATTTAACATTTCCCTTTTTAGAAATTGAATCAGGACACCATATCTTCCATGGAAAATACAAATCTTTTTAGTAAACCTTATAAATTTCCCTATGTTACATAGTTGACTGACAATGAGCCAATTGTGACTAGGACCTTCTACTACTATTTCATCGGCATATAATACATCTTTACCCTCCAATACTACACTATATAGAGCCAATAATCTTCAGAAATTCATCATTTCCAAAATTGAAAACTCCTTCATTGTCATATTGTATTCCTATATCAAGATCTTTATTTTATTACATAGTATATTTTAAACCACAATCAAGAATCCATTCACTAGAATGGTCTAATTCTTTATTGGATATTTATAAAGACACTACCTTCGCATCTCTCTTATTATTGATCTATATTTTTTTATTCATTCATGTAATGGATTGTAAATCATGAGCTTCATAGGAGTATGATTTACTAGCTTCATCCTTTAGAGATACAAATCAATTGTGTTTTTTTATCTCATTAAATTATTCTCTTATTTTCAGCTTACGATTACACGTGTTCTATTTTGGAACATTCCTCTCCATGATTCATTTACAATATCTACCCTTGTGATCAAATCCTCCACAGCAAAAACAATGTCCCTGAAAATATGATCTATTATATTATTCTCTATTTGGATTACATTGTTCCTCATGTGCCCTTAAATTTATCATGGCTACAGAACAAAGGTTCTATGAATTTTACATCTTTCCATAGCAGTAACACCAAATGTTGGGTGCATTTATTTGTTTCACCTCAGCACACCTAATTTACCCTTGAATTCACTGAATAAGCAGATTTTTCTTTATACCCAAATCAATCTTTAATTTTGCAGCAGGTTCTTTCCGTCTGACTCCAGTTTCATATTTTTCTATTTTTGGTCACGACGCTCATCATAACTACATCAAAAAACAACAGTTTCATCTTTTATACTTTGATTCTATGCTTCAATTTCATCTTTTTGGTCTTCTAAATGATTTTCTTTGCTGGTATAATACTAGGAACCATGTGTTTTTCATTATCCTTTACCATTCAATATAGAATGAAAACATATTCTTCATGGTATTAAATAATATTGACTTGATTTTATAGTGTTTTATTCCATCCATCAATCTCCCTTTTTTGTTCTACAACATTGACATTGTGTTCATCAATATTTTCTAAGTTGTCTAGCTTATAGAACTTATGTTTTTCAATTACCTTTACCAGCTATGAATTCTCTTACTCCCGTTGTTTCATATAGTGTTTGGAATCATGAATAACATTGTTATCATTCTTAATTTTTTATGCTAAAACATATATCCCTTCAAGAGCTACTTCCAAATCAGCTTCCATGTCAAATCTTCCTTTAAATTATCCATTATCTTCATCATTTTCAGTTTATTATTTCTGAGAAATCCAAAAAACTACAACCAAATAATTATCAACAAAATCATTGATGTACTGTATCTATTAATCCTCTTTAGCCTCAAACGCATATAAATTCTCACATTTTTATGAAAGAGTAATATTTTTCATACAAAACTTTCTCTTGAACGATTTATTTTTATTTACATTGGCTAAAGACTTCTTATTGATAATTACACCATCATAAACATAATCTTCATAGAACTTCCTAGGGAACCATGTAGAAAGTTGTCCAATAATTCCACATCATAAACATGCAAGTGTAATTTTCCATTTGAACATCCCTTCCCCTCTTTGTATGATTGTGGAATGGAATAAAATCACCTAGTTTGTCACTTCATCATCGTGATAGTCATCAATGGTTGGAATCTTCATGGCCTTGAATGACACCTCATTATATTTCCCTTCTTCTATGACATCATTATCATAATTTATCATTTCCTATGAAACATGGTTGTTGTGATGGTTATCCAATGTCATCTCTTTCGAGTATTTATATTCCATAACTGAAACTTTCAGATTGAACTAAGATGGTTGTTTCCTCAAGATGTGATTCACAAACTTTATGTCTTCAATAACTTCTAAAAGACCTATCTTGCCTTTAAAAATGATATTTAGCCTCTCAAAGAATGAATCAATAGATGCATTCGGGTCCATTCTATGATCTGTATACTTGTTCCATAGCACGTTCATCTTTTCCTCTATGAAATTTGTATCCTTTCATATATAGTCAATATATTTTTCCAGATAGTATGTGAAGTTTTTAATGACATCTCCTTAATATTGATAACATTGGATAGGGCTCCCCCTAAGTCATTGTTTCTCATAGCATCTGTATCTAGTTCCCTTATTTCATCCTCTGATTATGCACCACTATTGATGCTGACTGAGATACCTTACATCGCTGCTAGAAAAAATTCATTCCCAATGATCGGATGTAGTGTGGCATCTGATTCTACCAAAATTGAATGGTGTTCCAATTGAATATTAGGATCCCATTAGGATTTCTGACCTCAATTGAGAGGGAAACACTGATATCAAAATTGGTCATTGATAACATTTGTTAGGTCCACTCAGATAGATACCCTAAGAGGGGGGTGAATCTGGTTATGACATTTTAAAAAAAGAATACATGTTAATCTTGCTTCATTTTTAGACAAAACTATCTTCTCTCTCCTTCTCAAAGTAGATTATGAATAAATCATAATGAAATCACAAGACACAACAATTTTACTTGGTTCACCCTCTCTAGGATACATCCAAAGATCATACATCGGTGTTTTACCGATGTACTAAATCCAATAAAAGTGAATTTATGTTTACAATATTTTTATCAGACTCCTTGTCACTCCTATTTTACAACCCATCACAATGTGAATGCTTACTAATCTCTCAACCAAAGAGGGATCACTGCTACTTCAAAAGATCCACACACAGTTTAAGGACTTGTAGGTCCTTTCATTTCCTCCAATGAATGCATCCTCCACTATATATAGATGCTCTGCTTAGTTTAAATTTTCATCAACATATAAATACTAGATCATCATAGGTGTAGTGAGTAACTTTCAACTATCACGCAACCCTAGGGTGACTTGTGTGCCCCTTTAACTAGTGTGAAAACTCTACCATTGTTACTTGAAAACCAACATTCACATCAATTTTAAACTGTTGTGCAACATTATACTTGTCATACACTTCTTGCACTCCACTTTATGTGTTCCATTTCATGTGTACCTATTCATGCGCACAAATACATGTGTGCCACTTCATTCACACCACTACTTTCATGCCACTAACTGCGCAACTCACTACCTGCGCGCCACTATAAAAATTCACGCCAATTCCACATGCTCGATCAGTGATCAAAATTTGTCTTAGTGTTGAGCCACTAAAAAATGAAGAGGGTTTCCATTTATTTATAGAAATTTTAGAGACCATACGCTTGAGGTGCACAACTGAACTTGTTTGACACATCATGACTTATACACCATTCCATAACATACACATCAATTCATGACTAGCTTTACAATAGATGAATTGAATGCCCCTTTTTAACATTCCAATCAAAATAATTTCATTCTTATATTTGGTTTTAATGAAATGGAAATATGAATTGGAACCACTTCTTCACATGGGAACCAATTCCTTACTTGTGCGCCCCTTAGTTTTTTGAACCCAGGTTTTTTAATGGTTCAAAATCCCGACCCTGTTTGAATTTTGACTTTTTTCTGAGAAAAATGGGACAATCTGGGATGTTTTGGAAATTTCCAAACTACAAGCCATGTATACTAAAGTACAGGCCATGTATCAGTTAGGTGTGTACCAGCCGCGTGCTCGCAGAGTACATGTCATGTGATGACCATTTATGAATTTCCTACAACAAAAAATGTAGTGTTTCTCGACACGCCATGTACCTTTGACTATGTAAAGGCCATACATGGCACATAGGCTTTTTGGCTCAGTTGAATGTCTTTAGCAAGTACACACCGTGTACTATTTGTATGTTCTGTGTTGAGGGGCCATGTATGGGGATATACATGTATTGTTAGGGATGATGTCTAGGTAGTGGGGTACCCACCGTGTGCCATAGGTTCACACCAATTAGAATTTTGGCAAGCCCATGGTGAAATATCAGTTGTCTTATCAATAGTAATATGAGACAAGGTGTGTAGTCCTGTGTACTGACTTTTTATTTTTTTCGTTAAAATAGGAAGTAGCCTCGTTTTGAGGCAGGGGGTAGTGGGTTTTGTCTGGGAGACACAAATAGCCAACTGAGGCTTCAATTCCTTCCTATTTCTTCGTCCGTAGTCCGATTAAGACAACATATTATCAAATGGAACCCCCTCATTAAGGCCTTGATTCCTTTTGAATCGTTCTCCTAGATTTAAAATCTACGATGAGTTATATTGGTTTTATATTTTTTGATTATTTTTTTCGATCTATCTTGTTTTAGAACTAATTGGATGTTATTTTAGGAGTAGTATCATCGTACAAGTACAAGGTAGGTGGTGCATACATCTTTCTGTGTTTTTACATAATTTTTAGTTGTGCATACTTTGCGCATTTTATTGGTAATTTGAGCATGACCTTGTATAACCTGTTACTACTTGTTTAATTGTTATCTGACCTATGGGATACCATTTTCTATGCCATGATTCCTATTTTTCTAATTTGGGGATGGGTGAGTGTTCGTTGATCTTCAAGAGATTTTGGTTGGGGAATGCCAAAATGGTTATAATTAAATGGTAATTTTTAAACTATTTTTTTTTGTTTTTCCAGTTTAAAAGTGTTTCCTTTGATTATTATAAATAATTGCTAAATTTCATATTCTGGAACCCTCTCTCTTGTGTTGGACGGGGCCTTGATATTCTTGAGTGATGGTGATCACTAGTTGGGCATGGACCGGGATACCATGGGTGGTTCTGACCACGAGATTGGGAATCATGGACGTCGGCTAGAGGCAGGGTGACTATCAGGTTCGGAATGGTCCAAGTTACTTGGATGGTGAGGCCGTCAGACATGAGTGTCATGGTCGCAGGGATATGAGGTGTCAATTGGTTTAGGCCTTGGGTACTATTTTGGTGATTACCGCTCACCCAAAACATTGAGTAGTGTGTACAGAAAGAGACTCAATGATGAGGTTTTTTTTACCACTCATGGTTGTAGTGGCCTCAATTAGTTGTGATTTAGGTATTTATGGTTTGGGGATTCTTGCTATAGGAAGCAACATAGAAGGTCAGGATCCTTAAGGAGATAACGTTGATGCTATTGGTTTGGGGTATATGATATCCATTATTTTAGGGCAGACATAGTTGTTCCTCAAGTTTCTATACATGAGAGAAGACCTTGATGTCCCTTCAGTTACATTATTTTAGGGCAGAAATCATTGTCCCTATTGGTATTTACTTTAGGACAAGCATCGCTATTTCTATGAGTTACAATTTCCAGGGTTTTCCTTCGAAACATCGGTTCTTGTGACACGCGGTGTTAGGGTCCACATGTTTCTGGGTTACATGGAAGATATTTCAGCATTTTCTGAAGTAGGTGACACTTCATGATGGCTGCTGAGTGCTAGTGGAGTTGTGTGTTCTTGTGTCAATAGTATTGTTTACTATTTTCCTAATTAATGTATGTCTGCTTAAACACTTATATTGGTTATAAATTGTTGGGTGGTATGATACATAGATTCATCTCACACCCTACATGGGCCCTTCAAGACACGTGCAGACATTATTGATTTATGTGAAAGAAAGTGGTTAGCTTCATGTTATGGACTAGATTATCTATTTCATGGAGATGGAATGCACCTAGAGTTCTTTCCTCACCAGAGTTTACTTAGTTTATCTATCTTTTCTGTTTCATCATTTTCACGACCCGCCTTCACCATGATGAGTGAAGGGAGAACAGGTTTCCATACCCTTCATTATTCAAGTTTAAGGAGAGATAATGACCCCTGAGACCCGCCTTCAATAGGTCCTGGAGTGGTGACTAGCACCAAGGGTATAGAATCACACACAAGATGGAAGGCATTACCCTTTTATGTAATAGGATCGGGAGATAAGATAGTAAATCCCAACAACACCAAAAGTGGAAGTTGATGTAAATACAAAAGAAACTATTCTCATATGCATGTTCCAAATGTAAATGATACAAATGTTAAAGGAAACCCCAACAAATTTACCAAAAGAAATAAAAACAGCAACAACAATTGTCCCAACGTCTGAACTAGTACGACCGTGCACAATCCCTGAAGTCTTCCTGGAAACCTGAAAAAAGTTTTATATACATAGGGTGAGCATACAAGTATAAACAGTAGGAAAACCTAATGATCTCGTGCACAAGTGGGGAGTCATTCTAATAATCTTTAAGAAAAGAGACAACCAAAGCACCTAACAAGGAAAAATATCCACCCAATCCTCACCAAGGAACACTCCCCAAATAAAACAAGTCATGTAATGTATAGTAATATAACATCGACATTTGGGTACCACATGCCACTTTCCCACTAGTTATTGAATACATCCTACGCATCGAAACAATCCTGCAATTCTCACCACAGTCCCACTGCCACACCCCGCCCGCACACACCTGGGCCACAACCACACATCCCGCACGCAAACACCTGGGCCACTACCACACATCCTGCATGAAAACACCAGGTCCATTACCACACATCCTTCCCAATAACACCTTGGCCACTACCACCATGTGTAACCATGCCCGCAAACACCTGGTCCAGAAAAACCACTTCCATTCCCAAAGACACATGTGCATTATCCCGAAGATTCTTGGGAAACTACCTGCCTGCACACACCTAGGCCAACCACCACAACTACCCTGCCAGAATTTTTTTTGGCTATAATGGACCTCAGGATGTCACATCCTGCTTGAAGAGTCTTGTGCTATTCGAGAAAGGGAGTAGAAAAGGAGCTAACAACTAGCCACTCATAAGAGTGTTTGGAAGAAAACCATCCTCCATTAAATGGGGATGTTCAGCACTAGGTGCTCAACATGGGTGGGGCGCGAATAAGAAATATAAGATCTACACTTATAAAATTTATATAACAATAACTCATCCCAACCTAGGAGTTACAAAACCAAAATAAACACACACACCCTCATTACTATTCATTCACATGAATCACAGAACCCATGACCTTGTCTCCACTCATCCTGGAAATAAATTCTTCTTTGAGCCCATTATTTTTTTCATGTTCAAGTGATCCCTTTTAAGTATATTCTGCACTTTTGGGCAACTAATATGCATAACCACATGCCATAGAAAGAGAATCACCCAAACATAAATTTAAGCATTCACACCTGGTTCTCTTTTAAAGTCACAACGACAGCGGTATCTGTGAGATCCCTCAATGTAATGGAACAAAACCAAGCCACGAGATTCAGCCCCACACAACTTTAGATTCACAACTAACAACCGTGCCACAATAGAGGATCCCATCCCCATCCCCATCACCCCATAAGCATCAACCATTAAAACACACCTACTACCATAACATAGTAGGAAAACTTCCAGTTCAAGCACATCAATCACTCTGTTTTCTTCTTTCTGTTTGGTTAACCGAGGTGATCACACAAGGTTTGTTGTTCACTGGACATTCATTTAATCAGTCGATTTTACATGATTAACCAAATTACCATATTGGAACCATTCAATCATCATAGAAGATGGTGGTTCATTAATGAAAAATGAAATACCACCAACAACCATGATTTTTAGTGTTCAGAGTCTCACACAATTCACAACATAAATAATCAAGGTATGGAAAAACAGCAGAACATCGATAACACCCCACCTTCATTCCTTAAAAGACCATTTGTTATCTTAATTAGTGTTTGGTGTCTCCCATTCCACAGAAACAGTAGTGTACCCACCCCACATGGTCCACAATAGAGAGATAGAGAGAAGAAGGTAAGATCCTTACGTCAAAGGTTTTTGACGAAAACCCTAACAAACAATGAACGAACAATAAGTCTGGATGATCCTACAGGAATCCTCCTTAGATCCCTTCTCCTAACACAACGAAGACCAAATCTCATCATATTTGGAATCCACACACTTATATCTACCCATAACGGGTTTAGATCTAGGAAACCGAGGGAAGAGGAGAAGTAGATCTATGTAGATCTACAGAAATGATCAAGAACGAAGGAGAAATATCACATACCTCAAGAAACCGGCTTCAATTTTCCAAGGTAAGGCTTCAGATCCCCTCCAAAATGCTTGGGAGAGGTTCTCTATAACGACCCACACTTTACATACATTGTTAATACTTCAAAATTGAATCACACTTATTACAACATATGACAAAACCACAAAGGACCGTATAGGTATAGTGTCTTTAGAAACTGGGAAACATAAACAACTGGTTCATAAATCTTCTACAGTGTCTCCCATTTATTTCATCATATCTAGGGTCCCTTTTAGCATATTCTACTTAATATCCATCTTCCTGACCTGGGGAAAAGAAAACATAAAAGGGTGAGCTCAAATGCTCAGCAAGGGCAAATAAAGGAAATAAAAATCATATCATATCTTTTTGAAAATCAAAACCTGCAAAAGAGATCATAATATCTTGACATGGAATAAATCATAGAAGTGAAAATGAGATCCCCAAAATCATAACATAAAACTTGAAACTTTTTGGCATGCACACATAATCATGGAAAATCATTTCTTGTTAGTCATGACTCATTGCCAAGACTATCTTAGTGGACAAAGTCCCTTTCTGAACCGAGTTCACTCCTCGTTTCAGTCCTGTATCACTGAACCGAAATAACCTTCCGTTCCAGCCATGTCTATCTCATGAGATATAAAATCATTACCCAATGCATTGGAGGGAGATATAGGTCCCACCCATCTTATAATGAATCCTTTCTTATGTGTGCCACATAATCATAAAACATGCATCATCGCATAACACATGTAACAAAAATGGGATTCTTGAAACATCATGACATCATAAATCAATTCATATATGATAAAGGAATTCATAAACATAATTCCATCACAACATAGTCAAACCAATGTAAAAATATGGATAGAAACAGAACCCTTTATTATCTTAGATGGAAAATAATTTTGATAAAACACTTGAATTGAATTCTTGAGGAAAATATCCTTTCTTCTTCAAAAATATTTTTCCTTTCATAACATGTCATACAACTTTAAAATAAAAGAATTTGATTAAAAATAAACTTGAAAACTTGTAAAGGAAGCTTCTTTGATGTAATGTTTTAAAAATCCATTCATGCCGTATAAGTTAAAAAAAACATTCTTCGTACTTTTGTCGGAAAAGTCAAAAAGTACCTCGTATGGAAAAACGACAAAAGATTCCTTTCATATTCTTTACTAAAAACTCACCTAAGGGTAAAATTGGATTTAAACTATTTCAAGTGGATGGAAACAATATTACATATTGAGGGAACATGGATGTGGATGATAAAATACACCCTAGTAAATACTTACGAATAAACAATCTCGGATAAAAATGAGATTGTGATATTTCCCTTACCTTAGGTCCGATTTGCTTTGTTCGTGTCCGAAGCTCCTGTATAATGGTTTAAATAATGTTATTGACTTATTCCAGAATCATACATATTGATATGAGATCATATATGGTCATATTATTAGCTTCTTGTTAGTAATATTTCATTGTTACTTGTTACTCGGGTCTTTATAACTTTTTGTTCTTATGCGTGTTTTGTCGAATAAATTCTTATTCTTATCTTTAGGTTATAGATAATTCATTTCCAGAATGGTATTAGTGTATTATATACCATATTCATTCATTCAATTCATTTATATAATCATTATGAAATGAAGATCATGTAGAACGAGTCGCATCACATCGTGGAGACGGTATTCCGTACGTACGCACGAGTGATGATATCGTTCCTATGATCGTGGAATTGTATTGGAGTATATATATATATTATTTCAGTATCAGTATTACTTAATAATAATCATATATAGTTACTGATTACACCATTATAACCATCCTTGTAAGGTGATGGTGGAAAATAGATTACACCACGGCGTGGAGACGGTATTCCGTACGTACGCACGCGCGGTGATTTCATTTTTCCGTAGGATGGATAGAAGGTGAATTAGGGTTGTTTCATATTTATAATAACATATCAGTATGTAAGTAATACTGATGTTATTACTTTATCATGAAACAACTAAAGAAGAAGAAGTTGAAGAAGAAAGAAATTGAAAAGATCGGTAATGGATATTACCTCTTCTTTGGAACGCCTTTTTGAATCCTCCACTTAAGGAACTAAGATTGGTCTTTGGAGAAGACCAGGACCTCTAGGATTATTCTAGGGAAGTGGAGAGGAGAAAATGGCAGGGGTTGGCCGAGCTTGAGTGCTCAAATTGGTGTGAGGAGGATGGGGAGGAGGTGCCCTTTTATAAGGGAGGAGAGGGGCACCTTAGGAATATCTCAAAATATTATTTTATATTAAAGTCAAAATCGGTTTATAATGGTTCCAAAGGGTCTTATTTCGAAGCCAAAGTGGGTATGGGTCGAAATCCTATCAACCAATATAATTTAGACAAGTTTAGGGTATTATTTTAACCTTATCAATTAGATTTAACTCTAAGTTAAATAATTTAACTTTTACCATGACTTTTTGTTTTCTTTCACTATATGGTTAATACACTTACTATAACATGCCAAACGAACCCCAAATTGTTTATTATTAAAATATATATCCTTATCTAAGTCATTTGGCCGAACCTTAGATTTTTAGGAATAAAATAACAATTAATAATATAATATTTGATTTAAAAACTATTTTGTGTCAATTTTGACACTATTTGATATATGATTTTTGTCAAAGTCATAACATAATTATATGTTCGAACCAAGTTGATTAAATCAATACTAATATATCATAGTAACCTAGAAAATTAGTGGAATTCATAAAAAGTCTCAAATTACATTTATTTTGGTATTTATATTATCAATTTTGTCAATATTTCATTAATAAGATAATTACTGCATCATCTTTGTGTCATAAATAAATTAAATTATTTGATGTCTAAAAATTACAAATAAAATACCATCATGTAGGAAATCTTTTTAGCTTTATAATGAATATTTACAATCTAATTTATCTTATGTATAACCCTATATTAAAAATGATTTACTTATTAAACTTTGATTTTAACTATTTTAACCCTTCTTTAAATAAATTAATAATAAATGTCCTAATCTAATCCAAGTGGGCCTAAATGGTCATATTTTATTCCTAAGTTTGTTTTTGGTCGAATTACACTTGTCCAATAGAATTAGGACATGTGTTAGGGTAATATTAATATCATATTTACCCTTAGTTACCCTATTTACTATTAACCGCGGTAAAAATAGTAAAAAGTTACTATTCACCAAAAAATTATTTTCATCTCATTGAACCACATTTTAGTCCTTGATATTAACCGTGTCTCTCGGATTTTTGAAATTCCATTCACAGAAGCGGTAAAATTAAGTTTTATGCAAAATTCGGTTTTTAACCTACCACTTAGTGGTTTCACTATTCATCAAAAATTGAAAGTTTTCAGAAAAATACCAAAATTTCACCCTAGGCTAATTTCGATATTCTAAGTCCAAAAATGAAGTCCATTTTGAAAAATAAAATTTATAAAATTTCAAAAAGTGGTTATTACTATTCATAACGGCTAGTTTTAATAGCATATTGTTGTTTAGTGAAACTCGGTATTGCGTACGACGCAAGCTATCGAGGAAGGTCGCGATTGCGTGTAAAGCAAGCCAAGAAAGTGTTGTGTAGAAAAAGATTCCTTTGATGATTTATATAACATAAAAGTCTCGGGTGTTACATTCTACCCCCCTTAAAAAGAATTTCGCCCTCGAAATTCGTCACTTTGCAACAAACAAATGAGGATACTTCTCCCTCATCATATCCTCAAGCTCCCATGTAGCTTCTTCAAGTTGGTGGTTTCTCCATAAAACTTTCACCAAGCGAGTGGTCTTGTTTCGTAGGACTTTTTCGCTACGATCCAGAATCTCTATCGGCTGTTCTTCATAAGAAAGATCTTGCTCCAGCGGTACAACTTCTGAGCTGAGTACATGTGAAGGATCTGGTATGTACTTTCTCAGGAGAGATACATGGAACACATCGTGAACTTGAGAGAGATTCGGTGGAAGCGCCAATCGGTAAGCTACCTTCCCAACACGATCCAGTATTTCAAAAGGACCGATATATCTAGGGCTCAACTTCCCCTTCTTTCCAAATCTCATAACCCTCTTCCAGGGAGATATTCGTAAGAACACTTTATCACCCACTTCAAACTCTAGGTCTTTTCTTCGGTTGTCGGCATAACTTTTCTGTCGACTCTGAGCTGCTCTTATGTGTTGTTGAATAGATCTGACCTTTTCTGCCATTTCATCAACGAGATCAGGTCCTAATAGCTTTCTTTCCCCAACTTCATCCCAGCAAGTTGGAGTCCTGTATTTCTTTCCATAGAGAGCTTCATAAGGAGCCATCTGAATACTGGAGTGAAAGCTATTATTATAAGAAAATTCCACCAAAGGTAGGTGTTGATCCCAACCTCCTTTGAAATCCATAGAGCAAGCTCTCAACATATCTTCTAGGGTTTGAATTGTTCTCTCAGACTGACCGTCTGTCTGGGGATGATAAGCAGTGCTGAAACTCAACTCTGTATCTAGAGTATGCTGAAGACTTCGCCAGAACTTCGAGGTAAATCTCGGATCTCGATCAGATATAATAGAAAGTGGTACTCCATGAAATCTTACCACTTCCTTTACATATATCTTGGCAAGCTGATCTAGAGAGAAATCCTCTCTAATAGCAATGAAGTGTGCAGACTTTGTAAGACGATCATCTATGACCCAGATAGCATTATTGCCTTTGGATGTTTTAGGAAGTCCTGTGACAAAGTCCATAGTGATGTTTTCCCATTTCCATTCGGGTATGGGTAATGGTTGTAACATCCCCTTAGACTTCTGTCTCTCAGCTTTAACTTGTTGACAAACCAAGCATCGAGAGACATATTCAGCAACATCTCTTTTCATGCCATCCCACCAGAAGTACTCTTTCAGGTCCCTATACATCTTCGTGCTTCCAGGATGAATAGAGAATGAAGAACTATGAGCCTCATCCAGCAGCTCTTTCTTTAATTCGGGGATGGGAGGAACACAAACCCGATTCCTGAACTTTATTATCCCATCACAACCAAGGTTGAATTCAGGAACATTTCTCACCTTCTTTTGTAACTCGACATCTTCTTTCTGTGCCTCTTTAATCTTCACATGTATAGATGGTTGAACATTCATTTGAGAAAGATAAGATTTTTTCCCTTCCATTATAATTCCAAGATCCATCCTTTGTAAATCCATAAATATTGGATCTTTTGTGATCCTCATCATGGATAAACTAGCATGGTCTTGTCGACTTAATGCATCTGCCACTTTGTTTGCTTTCCCAGGGTGGTAATGGATTGAGCAGTCATAATCCTTAATCAGCTCCAACCATCTTCTTTGGCGCATATTCAGCTCCTTTTGTGTGAAAATATACTTTAAACTTTTATGATCAGTATAAATATCACACCTTTCACCATAAAGGTAATGCCTCCAAATCTTTAATGCAAAGATTACCGCAGCCAACTCCAAATCATGTGTTGGGTAATTTTGTTCATGGATTTTCAACTGTCGTGAGGCATAAGCTATCACCATATCATTTTGCATAAGAACACACCCCAATCCCTTCTTGGATGCATCACTGTAGATCACAAACCTTTCTCCACTACAAGGCAGTGTGAGCACAGGTGCACTGGATAACCTTCTTTTCAACTCCTTGAAATTCTCTTCACATTCCTCTGTCCAGACAAACTTAACTCCTTTCCGAGTCAACTTGGTGAGTGGATTAGATAATCGTGAAAAATCTTTTACAAAACGTCGATAATATCCAGCCAAACCAAGAAAACTTCGGATCTCAGTTACTGTTGTTGGTCTTGACCATCTTTCGATAACCTCTGTTTTTGCTGGATCCACAGATATCCCCTCTTTTGAGATTATATGACCCAAAAATGCAACTTTTTGAAGCCAAAATTCACACTTGGTAAATTTGGCATAAAGCTTCTCTTTTCTCAGGGTCTTCAATATAATTCTCAAGTGATCTTCATGCTCTTCCTTGCTCTTTGAATATACAAGAATATCGTCTATAAAGACTACCACAAATTGATCAAGATAGTCTCTAAAGACTCTATTCATTAGATCCATGAAGATAGCAGGGGCATTAGTAAGACCAAATGGCATCACTATAAATTCATAGTGTCCATACCTTGTACGGAAAGCCGTCTTTGGTATATCCTCCCTTTTGACCCTTAATTGATGATACCCTGAACGAAGATCAATCTTGGAAAAGTATTGAGCTCCGCGTAGTTGGTCAAATAAGTCATCAATGCGTGGGAGAGGATATTTGTTCTTGATAGTGATCTTGTTAAGTTCTCGATAATCAATGCAGAGTCTCATTGATCCATTTTTCTTCTTAACAAATAGAACAGGTGCTCCCCAAGGTGACGCACTAGGGCGTATGAATCCCTTATCAAGATTCTCTTGGAGTTGCTTCTTCAATTCCTGCAACTCAATTGGGGCCATTCTATAAGGTGTCTTTGAAATAGGCAAAGCACCCGGTACGAGTTCTATTGAAAACTCAACTTCACGATTTGGTGGAAGACCCGGCAATTCCTCCGGAAAGACATCATCAAACTCCCGTACAATGGGCATATTCTTAATCGTGAGTTTCTCACCAACCATTTGAGATAAATAACCTTCATTTAGTGGAATCAATACCCATAAGATGGAAGAAATTTCCACTGGAAGGTTATGTTCATCCTTGCATTGATAGACGATCGTAGGTTGATCTGGAATATGAAATGTGACTTCCCTTCTTTGGAAATTGATATGAGCTCCATGTAGAGAAAGCCAATCCATGCCAAGAATCACATCAAATTCCACTAAAGGAAGGATCACAAGATTTGCAGGAAGCACTTTCCCACAAACTTCGATCGGAGAAGAATTATAAACTTCTGATGCGATTGATGTTCCATTAGGTGTTGTCACAGCTAACTCAACATCTAATTGTTGAGGTAATACGGTGATACCCTTAGAAAATTTTTCAGAAATAAAAGAGTGGGTGGATCCAGAATCAAATAAAACATTTGCTACTTTAGAGTGGATGGTAAGTGTACCTTTCACCACATCGTTATCGTACTCCACATCGCTGATAGAAATTGCATGTGACTTTCCTTTGTCTTTAGCCTTAAGAGTTTGTTGACGTCGACCATCATCATCAACCCTTGGATTTGGGCATTGATTGGCATAATGCCCCATCTCCTTGCACTTGAAACATTGAAGTGTAGCAGGTTCATTCTGTGTATCCCTTCCTTTGTTTGCATCATTAGACATCTTCTTCCCATTATCACGGCATTCAAATGCCCGATGACCTTCCTTTCCACATTTAAAACATTTACTTGTCCCTTTAAGACAACTCCCTCCATGTTTCTTTCCACACTTTGAGCATAAGGGAAAGTTCATCTTCTTTTCCGTGTGCTCTTTAGATTTTTCTTTGAATTCCATCTTCCTCTTCTTATCAAACCCATGTGACTGATGGGTTACTCCAATCTCCATCTCGACTTTGAGAGCACATCGAACGATTTCTTCGTAGCTATTGAAGTCCCTTATGGCTAACGCCCTTCGAAGACTTGGTTTTAAGCCACTAAAGAATCGATCGATCTTACTCTCAGGTTGGATAATAATACCAGAAGCGTACCTTGCAAGTCTTGTAAAATTTGCTTCATAGGTACTAACAGATTCATCATCCCTTTGCTTCAGTTCAAGGAACTCTTTCTCCATCTTTGTTCGGAGAATACGAGGGAAGTACTTATTGAAAAATAAGTTCTTGAACTCGTCCCATTCCATAGACTCAATTTCATCCCTTTGCCTCGTATTCTTAACAAGATTCCACCATTGATCCGCATCTCCTTCCAAACGATACACTGCTAGGATGACTTTATCATGCTCAGAACATTGAAGAACTGAAAATATCTTTTCAGTAGTACTAATCCATTGTTCAGCAACTAATGGATCAGTAGACCCGCTGAAAGATGGTGGACGCTGCCTCATGAAGGATTCAACAGAATGTTGCTCCCTCCTTTGTTCGTTTGGAAATCCTGCATGATTCATAGCTTGAGAAAGTTGTGTGAGCATGGCTACAAGATTTTGCATTCCAGCTCCCATATCGTTTGGTTGCTCAGGGGGACAATCATTGCATTGCCCATCGCATTCCGCATTAACACGGTTCCTTCGGGTTCCAGCCATTGACTAAAACCAAGAAGAATAGTGTGACCAACACTAATTATAATAGGAAACCACATAATTCAAGAATAAAATTTTCATGCTTAAGGTCTTATCCTAGGTTATTCAAGGCCATTTCTAAAATTGTGTTCTATGCTTAGACTTATCTTTAGGGTTCTTACTAAGGCTTTCACATCCTAGTTTCCAAAGGTTGACTATACCTTTCCTCTGATACCAACTATAACGACCCACACTTTACATACATTGTTAATACTTCAAAATTGAATCACACTTATTACAACATATGACAAAACCACAAAGGACCGTATAGGTATAGTGTCTTTAGAAACTGGGAAACATAAACAACTGGTTCATAAATCTTCTACAGTGTCTCCCATTTATTTCATCATATCTAGGGTCCCTTTTAGCATATTCTACTTAATATCCATCTTCCTGGCCTGGGGAAAAGAAAACATAAAAGGGTGAGCTCAAATGCTCAGCAAGGGCAAATAAAGGAAATAAAAATCATATCATATCTTTTTGAAAATCAAAACCTGCAAAAGAGATCATAATATCTTAACATGGAATAAATCATAGAAGTGAAAATGAGATCCCCAAAATCATAACATAAAACTTGAAACTTTGTGGCATGCACACATAATCATGGAAAATCATTTCTTGTTAGTCATGACTCATTGCCAAGACTATCTTAGTGGACAAAGTCCCTTTCTGAACCGAGTTCACTCCTCGTTTCAGTCCTGTATCACTGAACCGAAATAACCTTCCGTTCCAGCCATGTCTATCTCATGAGATATAAAATCATTACCCAATGCATTGGAGGGAGATATAGGTCCCACCCATCTTATAATGAATCCTTTCTTATGTGTGCCACATAATCATAAAACATGCATCATCGCATAACACATGTAACAAAAATGGGATTCTTGAAACATCATGACATCATAAATCAATTCATATATGATAAAGGAATTCATAAACATAATTCCATCACAACATAGTCAAACCAATGTAAAAATATGGATAGAAACAGAACCCTTTATTATCTTAGATGGAAAATAATTTTGATAAAACACTTGAATTGAATTCTTGAGGAAAATATCCTTTCTTCTTCAAAAATATTTTTCCTTTCATAACATGTCATACAACTTTAAAATAAAAGAAGTTGATTAAAAATAAACTTGAAAACTTGTAAAGGAAGCTTCTTTGATGTAATGTTTTAAAAATCCATTCATGCCGTATAAGTTAAAAAAACATTCTTCGTACTTTTGTCGGAAAAGTCAAAAAGTACCTCGTATGGAAAAACGACAAAAGATTCCTTTCATATTCTTTACTAAAAACTCACCTAAGGGTAAAATTGGATTTAAACTATTTCAAGTGGATGGAAACAATATTACATATTGAGGGAACATGGATGTGGATGATAAAATACACCCTAGTAAATACTTACGAATAAACAATCTCGGATAAAAATGAGATTGTGATATTTCCCTTACCTTAGGTCCGATTTGCTTTGTTCGTGTCCGAAGCTCCTGTATAATGGTTTAAATAATGTTATTGACTTATTCCAGAATCATACATATTGATATGAGATCATATATGGTCATATTATTAGCTTCTTGTTAGTAATATTTCATTGTTACTTGTTACTCGGGTCTTTATAACTTTTTGTTCTTATGCGTGTTTTGTCGAATAAATTCTTATTCTTATCTTTAGGTTATAGATAATTCATTTCCAGAATGGTATTAGTGTATTATATACCATATTCATTCATTCAATTCATTTATATAATCATTATGAAATGAAGATCATGTAGAACGAGTCGCATCACATCGTGGAGACGGTATTCCGTACGTACGCACGAGTGATGATATCGTTCCTATGATCGTGGAATTGTATTGGAGTATATATATATATTATTTCAGTATCAGTATTACTTAATAATAATCATATATAGTTACTGATTACACCATTATAACCATCCTTGTAAGGTGATGGTGGAAAATAGATTACACCACGGCGTGGAGACGGTATTCCGTACGTACGCACGCGCGGTGATTTCATTTTTTCGTAGGATGGATAGAAGGTGAATTAGGGTTGTTTCATATTTATAATAACATATCAGTATGTAAGTAATACTGATGTTATTACTTTATCATGAAACAACTAAAGAAGAAGAAGTTGAAGAAGAAAGAAATTGAAAAGATCGGTAATGGATATTACCTCTTCTTTGGAACGCCTTTTTGAATCCTCCACTTAAGGAACTAAGATTGGTCTTTGGAGAAGACCAGGACCTCTAGGATTATTCTAGGGAAGTGGAGAGGAGAAAATGGCAGGGGTTGGCCGAGCTTGAGTGCTCAAATTGGTGTGAGGAGGAGGGGGAGGAGGTGCCCTTTTATAAGGGAGGAGAGGGGCACCTTAGGAATATCTCAAAATATTATTTTATATTAAAGTCAAAATCGGTTTATAATGGTTCCAAAGGGTCTTATTTCGAAGCCAAAGTGGGGATGGGTCGAAATCCTATCAACCAATATAATTTAGACAAGTTTAGGGTATTATTTTAACCTTATCAATTAGATTTAACTCTAAGTTAAATAATTTAACTTTTACCATGACTTTTTGTTTTCTTTCACTATATGGTTAATACACTTACTATAACATGCCAAACGAACCCCAAATTGTTTATTATTATAATATATATCCTTATCTAAGTCATTTGGCCGAACCTTAGATTTTTAGGAATAAAATAACAATTAATAATATAATATTTGATTTAAAAACTATTTTGTGTCAATTTTGACACTATTTGATATATGATTTTTGTCAAAGTCATAACAGAATTATATGTTCGAACCAAGTTGATTAAATCAATACTAATATATCATAGTAACCTAGAAAATTAGTGGAATTCATAAAAAGTCTCAAATTACATTTATTTTGGTATTTATATTATCAATTTTGTCAATATTTCATTAATAAGATAATTACTGCATCATCTTTGTGTCATACATAAATTAAATTATTTGATGTCTAAAAATTACAAATAAAATACCATCATGTAGGAAATCTTTTTAGCTTTCTAATGAATATTTACAATCGAATTTATCTTATGTATAACCCTATATTAAAAATGATTTACTTATTAAACTTTGATTTTAACTATTTTAACCCTTCTTTAAATAAATTAATAATAAATGTCCTAATCTAATCCAAGTGGGCCTAAATGGTCATATTTTATTCCTAAGTTTGTTTTTGGTCGAATTACACTTGTCCAATAGAATTAGGACATGTGTTAGGGTAATATTAATATCATATTTACCCTTAGTTACCCTATTTACTATTAACCGCGGTAAAAATAGTAAAAAGTTACTATTCACCAAAAAATTATTTTCATCTCATTGAACCACATTTTAGTCCTTGATATTAACCGTGTCTCTCGGATTTTTGAAATTCCATTCACAGAAGCGGTAAAATTAAGTTTTATGCAAAATTTGGTTTTTAACCTACCACTTAGTGGTTTCACTATTCATCAAAAATTGAAAGTTTTCAGAAAAATACCAAAATTTCACCCTAGGCTAATTTCGATATTCTAAGTCCAAAAATGAAGTCCATTTTGAAAAATAAAATTTATAAAATTTCAAAAAGTGGTTATTACTATTCATAACGGCTAGTTTTAATAGCATATTGTTGTTTAGTGAAACTCGGTATTGCGTACGACGCAAGCTATCGAGGAAGGTCGCGATTGCGTGTAAAGCAAGCCAAGAAAGTGTTGTGTAGAAAAAGATTCCTTTGATGATTTATATAACATAAAAGTCTCGGGTGTTACATTCTCCTACCTTCAAGGGAGGGTAATCCTGGGTTATGGCCACTTAGGGGCTTAAACAAAACATTTAGAGGAAAAACGAGTTAGATCCACAATTTTAGGATCTAAGATTATGTGCCCACACAGTTAGTCCACACGGTATGAAAAACCGTGCAGTAACTGTGTGTTATATAATGCCTCATAAAAACTCCTCACATGGTTAGTCTATAGGGTTATTCAAACCTTGTTCTAACCATGCATTAGCCACTGCCTCTAACACCCACCTCGCACGGTTTGGCCACACGGTTAAGACAAACCATGCGCAGCCCGTACGAAAGCTAATGCCCTTTAGTCTTCCATAAATGTTCACCCAAACACACCCCCAAGTCACCTTAACCTCCCAGAACACCCCTAACACCAATGTTTTACAAAGTAATGGACTGGAGAAGTCCATGCCATTACATCAGATACCTCTCAAACTATTCTCATCCTCGAGAATTAAAACCAGACCCGAAGATAAGAGGGGGTCCGAACAACCACCCTGAAAGATACCTCTTAGGAGTGAACCTCTACCACATATAGGAACACCTCCCCATTAATCATCCTTGCAACATTAAAGGGTCAATATTTCCAATCATATGGGATAAAGAGATTCTTCCCCCATGTTAAGAAATTATTCGCTTTGGGCGGCACTGACTCGCCCGCACGGGTTTAATCGCATCCACCTTAATGCCTCTTGATTAGGGATCTTGTCCTCCCCTCATCGCAGTCAAGACATTTCACATGCATATAAAGAATATGGAAATCCAATCAATTCATAGTTAACAAGCTAATGTTTTCCATCACAAACTTGTATAACAGAACAAAACTCAAAAGAGCTTTGGGTATTGGGCACGCATAAGTGCCTCACATTCCTAGGTACTCTCCTCAATACCACGATGACTACATAACACACGAAGAAAAGGAATGGTTCTTCCACAAAGAACATTCTTTTCACAACCTTCGAACATCACGAGTCTTTCCATGAATGTTGCATCGTCCCGGATATCTAGTTCTCCCCAGTCAAGGAAGTGTGAATAGTCGTGATGGTACAGATAGAGCTGAGACACATGGAAGACATTGTGCACCCTTTGAAGTGGTGGCGGAAACACCAGTTGATAAGACACTTCTCCAACCCACCACAACACATCGAAGGGCCCGAAAAACATGGGATAAAGCTTGATTCCCTTTCCGAATCTTCAATGCCCGCGCCGAGGAGAGACCATCAAGAACATGTGGTCCCCGACCTCGAACTCCAAGGGTCTCCTCCTATTATCGGCATATGTCTTCTGCCAGTCCTGATCTTCCTTCAACCTCTCTCGTATAAGCTGAATTGTCTCTTTCATGCTATGCAACACCTCCAGGCCAAGAACACCTACTTCTCTGACCTCTATCCATCATACGAGTGATAATCACAACCTCTCGTACAAAGCTTCTAAAGGAGACATGACAATGGTAGAGTGATAATTGTTGTTGTAAGAGATCTATATCAGAGGAAAGTATTTTTCCCATGATCCTCCAAGGCCCAAAACACATGCTCGTTTCATATCTTCAATGTATGGATGGTGCACTCTTTCTGCCCATCTGTCTTGGTGTGGAAAGCTGTGTTAAAGCATAGTCAGGTGCCGAAATCATGTTGCAATATTCTCCAGACCCATGAGGTAAACTGGGTATCCCGGTCAAAGATTATAGATCTCAGAACTCTGTGCAACTGAACCAACTCCTTCACGTACCTCTGAGCTAGGGCCTTAACCACACTTGATTACTTGATTTCTATGAAGTGGCCTGATTGCTTCAGTCGGTCCACCAATACCCAAATGGCGTCACAACCCCCTTGAACTCTGGGCAGACCTATGACGAAATCCATCGAGATGTCATCCCACTTCCACTCAGGGACATCTAAAGGTTGTAACAGACCTCCTGGGATGTGGTGTTCAGCCTTCACCTACTGAAAACAGAGGAACTTTTCTACGAACTCTGCTACTACCCGTTTCAACCTGAGCCACCAGAACTGCCCTCTCAAGCCCTCGTACATCTTGTAAGATCTTGGGTGTACAACCTGGGGTGATTTATGGAACTCAACAAGAACTCTCTCGCGCATTGCCTCTAAGACAAACCAATTCCCCTGGAAAATCATCCAATTCAAACCATCCTCTTACCATCCTTTCAAAGCATTGCCCTGGCTAGCCCGATCGTGCATCTATTAACTCTATATGTCTCCCCACTGAGACGCCTCCACCATCCATAGTATGGAGGACTGCACTGTCATCTGAAACAAACAACTTCTACCACTATCTTCCCATACATCGAGGTGTAGTGCAGCCAATTCTTCCATTGCCTTCCAGACATCTTCCGACTTTCGAACCGCGACCTTCCTCCTACTCAAAGCGTTAGCCACCACATTTCCCTTTCCTTCGGTGTATGATATTTCGAAGTCATAGTACTGGAGGAAGTCCATTAACCTTCCCTACCACAAATTTAGGTCCCACTGGGAGAATATATACTTCAAACTCTTGTGATCCATGAATACCATGAAGCGCTCCCCGATGAGGTAATGCTGCCATAACATTAGTGCGAACACAACCACTGCAAGCTCTAGATCGTGGGTGGCATAGTTACATTCATGAGGATGTAACAACCTAGACACATAAGATATCACCCCTTGTTGTTCCATATTCACACAACCCAATCCATGGCCTGAGGAATCACAGAATACCTCAAACGTTACTCCCTCCTCTAGAAATCTCAGTACTAGGGAAGTAACCAACTTTCCGTTTAGATAACTGAAGGTTTCCTCACACTGCTCATCCCACACAAAATCTCGATCCTTATTTGTCAAGGCATTCAAAGGTTATGCAACTCAGTCGAAGTTGGGCATGAACCTCCGGTAGTATCCTGCTAGTCCAAGAAAACTACAAACTTCTACCACGTTCTTGGGTGCTTCCCAAGAAACAACGGCATCATCCTTTGAAGGGTCCACCACTATTCCCTACCCGGAAACCATGTGTCCATGTAAGTGTACATCCTGAGTCCAAAACACGCATTTGGACAACTTCCCATAATGTTGGTGTTGTTGGAGGACCTCTAAAACCGTTCTGAGGTGCCCAGCATGATCCTCCTCTGATCATGAGTAGATTAGAATGATGTCGATGAAGACGACTACGAAATGGTCTAGGTATTCCTAAAAGATGGAGTTCATGAGTCCTATGAACACGGCTAGTGTATTTGTAACGCCAAATGGCATAACCACAATCTCAAAGTGCCCATATCTACACCTGATGGTTGACCTAGAGATGTCACCCTCCTTCACCCTCAACTGGGGATATCCAGACCGTAGATCGATCTTAGAGAACCAACATGCTCTCCTCAAATGGTCAAAGAGATCATCTATCCTTTGGAGGGGGTAACAGTTATTGACGGTTAACTAGTTCAGTCTCTGGTAGTCTTTGCACAGCCTCATACCACCATATTCATTATTTGAGAATAATACTGGAGCACCAAAAGGTGAAGCACTCGGTCGAACAAAACCCTTCTTCCTCAGATCGTCAATCTAAATCCGCAACTCCCGCAACTCGGAAGGTGCCATCTTCTAGGGAGCCAACGAAATCAGACAGGCACCAGGTTGCAAGTCTATCTCGATCTCAACATCACATCGAGGGGGTAGTGTTTCCACCTCCTTGGGGAGGACATCCATAAACTCACTGACGATCCCTTGAACTTCCACAATTTCTGCATCCAGCTACTCCACTGATATCATTGCTAACATGGAAAGGAGGGGTGCCTATCACATTTTGCTTTTCTGGAAACTCCACCTGCTAATTAAAGTTACAGGTCGACTACCCCAATCTGAAAACATGACCATTCTTCAGAAACAGTCAATGACGGAACACACCGGGAACATCCAGTCGATTCTTAGAATTACGTCGTATGGCTCCATTTGCAGAAAAAGAAGATCTCCATTGGATTGGTGTGGCCCAACATCAACCTACTTCCCCGGAAAACATGAGACAATGTAGTCTGGCCTCCGACTGGCATACTCAAAACCATGGTTACAGAAAGTGTCTCTATGTCTAGGCCCAAGTCACATGCTAGTCTAGGTGAAACAAAAGAGTGTGATGCTCTTGAATCAAACAAGGCATAGGCAGGGGTACTAAACAAGTTGATCATAACTTGAACGACTTCTGGCACTGCAGGAACTACTGCCTCTACGGCGTGCATCTTCCCATACCCAGTTCCTATGCCTCTTGGCTGTTAGCCACCTCCCCGACCACACCCTTGTCGATGTACCTGAGGGGAGCCCTGAGGTCAGAGTACTACTGCAAAATTTTCCCTTAGAGGAGCAGGAGCTCGCTGCCCCAGCTACTGCTACTAGAAGGGACTAGCTAGAAATTACTATAGCTGAGGCAGGTACTGTACTTGTCCACCTCCACTGTATTGTACTCGGTCTGGGCACTAATTCCATAGGTGCCCACGGCTTCCATAGATGAAACACCTTGGTCCCGGGCTCGAAGGAAATGGGTGAGGACCAGGAGATCAGAACTGGAACTTCTGAGGCATGTCCCTACTGGTTGGAACCTAGAGGGCCCTAATGATGGAGGATAGATAATGAAGACTTTCTCCTTAAACAATCCCAAATGGATTCCCTCTAGTGACACACATCCCAGTGTGTGAATCCTCTCCACCACTTCAGCCTTCTTCTGGACCTCCAAGTACATCGGTAGGGTGAAGGGAGTAACAGCCTACTGAAGAGAAGGACGAAGTGCCTCCTCCAAATGTCTTTCCTGAAACACCTCATCTGGAAAGTGGTATGGGGAAATGCAGAGGATATCCTTGAACTTGATCCCCAACTCACTCACTAACATAATCCCCTACTGGAGGGAGAGTAGTTCCTGCCTCTTCTCAGCCTTCATCGTGGAAGATATAAATTCTGCTCAAAACTCTTTCTCGAAGTCAGCCCACGTGACTTCAACCTCTCTCTTCTTCCCAAGATAATGCATCCACCACTAACATGATACTCCCTGCATCTGTCTTACATCCAGAGGAACCCAATACTCAGCTGGAGCCCAGATCATGTTGAAAGCTATCACTAGATTTTTTAGCCAGCTCTCTATCTCATTGTTTGAGATGCTGCCCTAGTACATCCAGAGGGTATATCGCTAAAAGTCTCGAAGTGTCTTATGCTAGTGATCGTCCTCCTCCTCTCGGTCAGACCTCTGTCGATCATCCATGTCACCCACCTGGACGTCAATCACCTGCACTACTCGTGGTCATCTCCCAAGTACCATAACTGCAAGGTAAACAAGGAATGACTAAGCCCGAGTAGTGTAGAATATTGTTCTTAAATTTTTCATAGGCTCTTTATTCATTTTAAATCCCAAAAATTCCCTGGAAACACAAGAACACAAGTCATTATGATGGTTGTATCATTCATAGGGTCTCTACCCTGCAATCAGTGTAGCCTCAATTGGTTGTCCGGTAAGACCAGAGTCCTTGCATCGGATCAAGAGTGCCCTAAAATCATGTTCCCCAGATGGTCTTCCCTCACCCATTTCACACACCAGGATCGCCAAACACTATTTCCATACCATCCCATGCAATCCTCACTATGCCTAACTCCGGACTCCAACTAATCTCTCAACCATCCCCCTCTGATACCATTCTTTCCCGACCCGCCTTCACCATGATAAGAGAAGGGACATCAGGTTGCCAGACCCTTCCTTCTTCAAGTTTATGGAAAGATAATGACGCCCGAGACCCGCCTTCATTAGGTCCTTAAGTGGTGACTAGAACCAAGGGAATATAATCACACACAAGATGAAAGGAATTACCCCTTTTATTTAATAAGATCGGGAGATACGATAGTAAATCCCTACAACACAAAAAGTGTAGGTACAAGTAAAGCCAAAAAAACATTCTCATATGCATGTTCAAAATGCAAATGAAACAAATGATAAAGGAATTCTCAAAATAAGTAACAAAAGAAAGTAAAACAGCAACAACAACTGTCCCAATGTCTGAACTAGTAGAACCATGCACGATCCCTGAAGTCCTCATGGAAACCTGGAAACAATTTTATATACGTGCAGGGAGCATACAAGTATACTTAGTAGGAAATCCTAAAGATCTCATGCACATGTGGGTGGGATTATAATTCCCTATGAGAAAATAGACATCCAAAGCACCTGACAAGGAAAACTATCCACCCAAGTCCCACTTAGGAACACTCCCCAAATAACGCAAGTCAAGTAATGTATGGTACTAACACATCAAAATTTGGGTACCCCATTCCACTTTCCCACTGGTTATGGAAGAAATTCTACACATCGAACCAATAGTTCCATTCTCACTATGATCCCACTACTAAACCCTACCCACACACACCTGTGCAGTAACCACACATCCTGCCCGCAAACACCTGGGCCACTACCACAATTCCTTCCCACAAACACTTGGGCCACTACCACACATCCTGCCCACAAACACCTGGTCCACTACCACCGTGTGTAACCACACCCACAAACACCTAGGATAGAACAACCACTGCCATGCCAGAAGACACATCGACCTCATCCCGAAGACTCTTGGGAAACAACCTGCCCGTACACACCTGGGCCAACCACCACAACTACCCTGCCCAAAGAATCATGGGATATAATGGACCTCAGGCCGTCACAGCCTGACCGAAGAGTTTTTGGCTATTCGGGAAATGGAGAAGAAAAGGGGATAATAATTATCCACTGATAGGAGTGTTTGAAAAAGCACCCTCCCCCATCAAATGAGGGTGTTCGGCACTAGGTGCTAAACATGGGTGGGAAACGAATAAGAAATATAAGAACTAAAATTATATAATGTATATAAAAAGAACACTTCCCAACCTAGTAGTTCTAAAACCAACTTAAGAACAAAAACCCTCATTAAAATTCATTCACAAGGAACACTGAACCCACGACCATGTCTCCACTCATCCCGGAAAGCAATTCCCTATTGATCCTATTCCTGTTTTCATGTTCAAGTGATCCTATTTAAGTATAATTTTCACTACTGGGCAACTAACAGGAATAACCAGAAGCCAAATAATGAGAAGAAACCAATATAAAATTTATGCATTCACACCTGGTTCTCTTGTAAAGTCACAACGACAAAGCGATCGGTGAGATCACTCAATGTGTTGGAACCAAACCATGTCGTGAGATACAACCCCACATAGCTTTAGATTAAAACCAAAACCTGTTCCAAAACAGAGGATCGCATCCCCATCCACATCACCCCATAAGAAACAACCAGTACAACACACCTACTATCATAACATAGTAGGGAAGCTTCCCGTTCAAGAACATCAATCACTATGTTTTCTTCTTTCTGTTTGCTAAACTGGGGTGATCACACAAGGTTTGTTATTCACTGGACATTCATTTAATCGGATGAGTTTAAGTGATTAACCAAATATCCATATTGGATCCATTCAATCATCATAGAAGACGGTGGTTCATTAATGCATAATGAGTGACCACCAACAACCATGATTTTCAGTGGAAATGTTCTCCCACAATTCACAACATAAATAATCAAGGGTAAGGGAAAACATTAGAACATCGATCACACCCCACCTTCTTTATTTAAAAGTATGTTTGTTATCTTCATTAATGTTTTGTGTTAGCCATTCCATAGAAACAATAGTGTACCCACCCCACATGATGCACAAGAGAGAGAGAGTGACGAAGGTAAGATCCCTACCTCAAAGGTATTTTTACGAAAATACCAACAAATAAAGAACGCACAAGAATCCGGGATGATCCTCCAAGAATCCTCATTATATCCCTTATCCTAAAACAACCAAGACCAAATATCATCATATTTGGCATCCAAACACATATATCTATCCATAATCAGTGTAGATATAAGAAAACGAGGGAAGAGGAGAAGTATATCTAAGTAGATCTAAGGAAATCATAAAGAATGAATGAGAACGATCACATATCCCCATGAAACCGGCTTCAATTCACCAAGGGATGACATCATGTCACCTCCAAAATGCATGGTAGAGGTTCTCATACCTTCAATGTAGGGTAATCCTGAGTTATGGCCACATAGGTTCATAAACGAACAATTTAGAGGAAAAACGAGTTTGATCCACAATTTTAGGATCTAAGATTATGTGCCTGCACTGTTAGTCCACACAGTTTGACAAATCGTGCCCTAACCGTGCATTAGCTACTGCCTCTCCAACACTCCTCACACGGTTATTCCACATGGTTAGCCAAACCGTGCACTGACCATGCGTTAGCCACTACCTCTAAGAGCCACCTCAAAGGGTTAGGCCGCACGGTTTAGACAAACAGTGTACAGACCATGGGAAAGCTACTAACCTTTATTCTTCATTAAAAGATCACCCAAACTCACCCTCATGTTACCTTAACCTCCCAGAACACCTATAACACCACATTTTTACAATGTAATGGACCAGAGAGGTCTAGAACATTACAAACATTTTTAGTTGTTTTATATCTACAATTGTTTAGCCGTTGGTGCCTTTTCAAATGGATATGTATGACTAGATTTGGATGTATGTTTGTTGTTAAGTATTAGTTACATGTGATGAACATGATATTGTGTTTAATTTCCATTTCCGTTATTTATATTTATTTCTTCCTCTGTTTAACGATATTGATTGTGCTTCCGCTATGCGGGTTTTTCTCAAGTATGCATAGTCATTTATTCTGTTGCATAATTATTTTTACACTCGGACTAGTACGATTATCATCTTCTGAGAGTGTATATCGACCCAACTATTCTTATAAAACCCTCGCTACTATTCAACATCATTTGGCATACAGAAAGGTCTGCCTATGGTATTAAAGCCTGACCTATTTATCACTATTCAGAAGGTTTTTCATGTCTGGGTCATTACAATGTGGTATCAGAGGAGTTATTGATAAGGATTTAGTTTTTTTCCTATCTACTAATGAGATTGAAAAATATCTTTTTATTTCAGATGGTTAGTACTATTTGGTATATTATAGACTAGGGATCGGTTTTGATTGGAACTGGGTTTCAAGCTTTTGCTTGGGTCCCTGCATCCCCAGGTACGAGGGATGGACGAAGTTTCCATGTGTGGTAATTGATGTTTTATTTTGTTCAGATTACAGTTTAAATGATTTCCTCCAAGATAGCTCACTTATTTGGTGATGTAATTGATTGTGATATGTAACCCTTAACATAGTGTAGTAAGGGAGGATTCAACCATGTCCTGGTTTGGAAAGGCTCATTTTCTAAGATTTGTATAGGAACATTATAGGGTATTTCAATTTTATAACTACAAGTATGCTTTTGAAGTGATAATTCTATGTATATAATATCAATTTTTTTTTGCTTTGTATGATTTCATATGGGAATTGGTGATATTACTGATAGAATTTCTTATTTATTGAAATGTGTTATTCCATGGTTTATATATTTGTATAATTGCATGTGGCAGGGTATTTGGGTCTGGATCATGAAAGGGAATGCATGTACTATTGTTGAGGGGATTCTGATCACCAGTATTGGGCGACTCGATCGTTGCTTTGAGGCAACGTTAGTTATTAGGATGGTCATGTCCTGAGATACTTTTGATATTTGGCTCAAAAATGGTGGGTAAAGAGGCCATTCGGCCGAGATGCCATGGGCATGGGTTGCGATAGGGGAGAGTAATGTTAGATATTTGTTGCAGCCTCTTTACTACTTCTATTATCTACATTGAATATATATTATTCTATATATAAGTGTTGACAGACCATTTATGGTATTCGGTGGGTTCATATTAGTTGAAACAGATGGAGAGTCTGATGGAAGTTGTACAGTGCCATATCAGCTGGGTCCAGTTCAGGATCCGGTGAAGGAAGGGAATGAGCCCTAGGAATAGGATCAGGGACAGGAACTGGCCCAGGATCCCGAGCAAGCTGGACAATAGTAGGGTTAGGAAGCATTTTTTCCATGGATCGATGAGAAGTATCGAGCTAGCCTGGTATGTGTCTTACATGGTATTAACTTCTTACTTATCTATTAATTATATTGTTATAAACCCACCCAAGAATTTTTGGTGAATACTACATTAATAAATAAATTTTATTTATTATTCATTACCATATTATATAGATAGAAATAATGATGGAAAATATATTTTTTCAATTTTAAAAAATTTATTGTTTGTTAAAATCCAAATATCTATTAAAATATTTTATTTATCAAATTATGAAATTTAAACTTGATTTCATCTGTACTTGGGGACTACCATCTTCATGAAATAGCATGGATTATTTTTTTGAATAGTATCCTTGGTTATATTTATACATGTACCTAATGTATTAATATTAAAAAATATAAACATATTAATATTTATTAAAGAATGAAATGATAACCCCACTAAACATGGACAATTCACTAATGCATTTTTAAGGTTATAAACCAAAGACATCCAAAATATGAATCACAAACATAACCACTTTTATAAAAAAATAAAACATTATAATAATAAAATAAAATAACAATAATAATGAAATTAATAATTATTGGACATAAGTCGAGAATAAAATATATATAATTTTATTATACTTATTTTACGAAACAAAAAATATAGAAGAGATTAATGGTGTAGAATTTTTTGTCAAACCTTATTTTGAAGTTTTAATTTTAAATAATTTTCCTCAATGTACATGTTCTCCAAAATTTTCATTGATTTTTATATTAAAAATTAAATGGATATAAAATTTCATTTCATATCAATTTAAATTTAATTAATACCTTTTTAAAATAGATGTTTTTATGGTTATCAATATTGAAAATTTTGACATGCTTTACAATTGTGTAAAATGAATTTTTTTAATATACACAAGTAGGGTAAAATATCCAGCCACTCTATACATTAATTATTATAAAGATTAATAATCATGTATTTTGGGTTTCAAATTTAAATTTAATTCTCATTGTAAATAGTAATTTATCTTATTAATGTGTTTTCCATATAAAAGTAATATTTATTTTAATTTTTATTTTAATATATAATTTTTTTTAAATTATATTCAAGTGAGTTTTTCTAGGGTTTTGTAACAAAAAGGAATAGTGTTATATGTATTTTATTCATTATATGGTATAAAATTATTATAAATGATGTAGAGTGATCCAGATATAGATCAACATGATTAGTGAGATGGATATATCTCTTTAGTGCATTTGGTAACGATACTGTCTTCGACGGGAAAATATAATGGATATAGACATGATGATTTATAAAATGGAATTAACATTGATATAGTTATATAAAATATTGGATAAAAATGATTGAACATGGTTTATGAATATGATTCTTCAGGATTCATATTTTATGATTTCTAGGGGTTCTTATGGAAATCCTTGTATTTCATAAGTTTTGAAATTCACTAGAACTTTTAGAATTTAAATGATTTATTTTATATGAAATTATTTCAAGATTAAGTCATTGAATTCTAATAACATATAATGGGTTTTATTGCATTTCATTGAGTAAATATTGAATTTTTTATTTATGGAAATGATATACTTAAATAAATTTATTGAATATATGTTATACATATTTAAGGCCTTCAATATTTTTTATCTGACTGATGATATTTTATTTCATTTCATATACTTTTATATTCATTATATTACTTATCCTCTATATTGAATAATTATTTCAAAATATAGGAATGAATAATAAAGATAATATAGGCAATAATCCCATTATTGTGATACAAATAAACTGTAACGGCCCAGATCCTAGTGGTCCATTATATTGTATATTTTGGTTCATGGGGTGACCTAGATGCCATGGTTGAGTCAGGAGGGTGTTAGTGTCATTGGCGGGGTGTCATAGAGGTATCAATTATCAGTGACACAGATCTGTCCCAATGTTCGATGTAGCACCTCAATGGTGCCATAGTGGAGTGCGAGGGTTTCATTCGCCAGTTTTCCAGAAACACCTCATTTACATATTCTATCATCTTTTAAATGGGTTTAAGGCCATTTAATCCCATAAATGGTTTCTTAAATCATCTAACAGTTCAGTGACCACATTTAATAGTTTTTTTACTTTATAGTTTATCCCTCTTACGTATTTTTATACATTTAATGGATACCCATTAACTCTCAATTGTTATCACCACAATCTATTAGATAATTATTAAATCATAATGAAATCTAATGTGCGAAACTGCCCAGCCACCTGGTTAAACATTAATCCTCTTTTTAAGGACATTGAGAATGCACATCCCATTAATCTAAAATACATATTTTTAAAACCTGAGATATTCTTCTTCCTTGGTCTCTTTCCATTAATTGGAGCATTTGTAGTATTGGAGTTCTTCGTAATGTTGTGCATCCCTAGTTCTTGGAACAAGAAGTAAAAAATTGATCCTTGATCATCCAACTAGGGTTTTCTTTTGTATCTCATTACTCAGTATCATGGTGGGTGGGTATGAAAATGTTTCCTCATGGCGTAGACAAACCCTAACCATGAAAAATATAATAAATGAATTTTAAAAATAGAAGGCCCGTGTTTTTTTTATAATGATTCTATAATCTTTTTTTTCTTTATATGTTGTGAATTTTAGGGGCGTAGGCTCACTAAAAATCATGGTTGTGGGTGGTCCTTCCATAGGCACTAATGAACCTATATTTTATTGACAACTTGTGATTTATTGTCTATAACATTGAAACTGGTTAATAACATTGACGTGGTTGATTAAATGGATTCCTAATAAATTAGAATCCGAGTTATATAATTATAGTTAACCAAAGAGAAGAATAGAACTAAATGAATGGTGTGGACAGATATAGAAAAATCATTTATCTATTCTTGAAATATGTGAATATTATCTTGTTGATTCTTTTGGGGTGGTGTGGAAAGGTATGGGATATCATGTTGTTCGATTTTATTCATGTGGATCTAGGCACATATGTTGGGTATTGGTTTGGGTCTAGTAAGTTGTGGGATCTCATGGACCCCATTTAGTGTTGTGACTGTGCAGGAGAACCGATTGTGAATGCTGAAATTTTTATTTAGATGTTTTCTTCTTTATTCTAAAGTTGTTATGACTTTGGTGTGTTTTTTATTGTTTTTCAGGTAGTGTAGAATTATTTTCTATCTAAATCACTTGAACATGATAACAAAAATGGGTGGTGATTTGGTAGTGGTTGTTGTGCATTTTTTCATATATGAATTATAACAACGGTGTTTGTGTATATGATGGTTTTAGAACCCTTATGTTCGGATGAGTAATTTTTTAACTATATGTATAAATTTATATCATGCATTTCTAATTCCCACCCCACCGAATTTGAGCACTTCATGTTGAAGACCACCATTTCATGGGAGAGGGTATTTATCAAAAATTATAATGAGTGCATGGTTATTTTCTCCTTTTTATCCCTTTCCTGAGTATCCCATGATTTTTTGGGTAGGTTATGATATCCCATGTTATATTATATCTCATTATTAATTGAGTAGGGTATATTGTGGTTGTTGTACAACGTGTGTGCAGGTAGGATAGTTTCCCAAGTGTATTTGGGATGAGGACACGGAGTCATTAGTAGTCGTGGTGGTAGTTCAGGAACATGGGTCAGTAAGAGTGGTTACATATTGTAATGGTGGCCTAGGTGTCTATGGAATAACGCATGGTTGTGGTTGACAATGTCTATGGTTAGAATGTGTGGTTTTGGTGGCCCAAAAGGTTGTTTTGGGGTGGTCGTGGGACTGTAGTGAAAATGGAGGGGGAGGTCTGAAGGATAGGATGTCATCAATAACTAGTGGGAGAGCAGTGAGGGGTACCCAAATCATATGTTCTATTAATATTACTATACCTGACTTGCATTATTTGGGGATTGTTCCCTGGTGAGGTAGGGTGGGTAGTTTCCCTTCTTAGGTGTTTTGGTTATATCTATTTTCTCATGGGGAAATATAATGTATCCCCACTTGTGAACAATAGATTTCAGTTTTCCATACTCTGTATACCTGTATACTAACCCAACATATATAAATCTTCTTTCAAGATTATAGGAGGACTTCACCGATCATGGAAATAGTATTAGCTTAGACGTTGGGACAATTTCAGTTTATTTTTTCTTTTCATTTGGTACTTCCCTCTAATGTTTTTCGTATACCTTTTTGAAATTTATTTTGTGCATGTTTGTGGAAAAAGGGGTTTGAGTGTACTTTTACTTTCTAAATTTGGAGTTTTTTGAAATTTACAATCTTATCTCCAGATATTTTCCTTTAAATAGGGTAATTCCTTCCATATTATGTGTGATTTGATACCCTTGGTGCCAGTCTCCACTCTGGGTTCTATTAAAGGTGGGAATATGGGTTCATTATCTCTCCTTAAACATGATGAAAGAAGGGTCTGGCAGTTTTTTTCCGTTATATCATCTTGGTGAAGGCAGATCATGAAATAATTGTATCAGAGGCGTTGGTTGATAGATAGTAATTAGTTCGGAGTTATGAACAATGTATATTTCATGGGATGGTAAGGAAATAGTGTTAAAAAATCATGGTTTGTGAAATAGGCCATGGAAGAATGGCTAGGACATGGTATTTTAGGGACCACATGATCTGATCCATGGAATCTGGTCCTACCGAACAACTATGTGAGGCTAAACTAATTGCAAGTTATAGTCCCCAAGAAAGGTAAATTAATCTTAATGTCTACAAATATTTTGTGTATGGGGTGTTCTATGAATTGAAAACAAATAGAAACATTAAGAAAAAAATTTAACAAAAAATCTATTACACTACTCAGGGTTAGGCATTCGTTGTTTACCATGCAGCGATGTCAGTAGGATGATATCCTTGAGTAGTACAAGTGATTGTGGTGTGGGATGCGGATAAGGTCAATCAGCAGAGGATTGACCGAGAGGAAGAGGATTACTAGTGGAGGAAGACACTTTTTGCCATTCAGTGGAAAACCCTCCGGATGTATGAGGGGAGCATCTCATACATGGAGGTGGAGGGTTAGCTGAAGCCATTGGTGATTTATTTCAACATGATCTAGGTTTCAAAATAGTACTGGGTTATTTTTGTTGTAATCCAGATTCGGGTAATGGCGCATTAGTGTTGTACACTCTATCTCGGGGAGAAGATGGATTCTGAGATTTTGTGGGCTAACATTAAGAGGATGTTCAGGGTGGAATTCATCTCTTCCATAATGAATGTTGAGAAGAGGTATGTGTAACTCTCCCTCCAGTAGGGGAGTATGTCAATGTGGGTATTGGGGATCCTGTTCAAATATGTCCATCATTGTGTTCCGAACCTATTTTCAGATGAGGAGTCTTAGGAGAGATGTTTAATGTTGGCACTCAGGCCTTATCTTTAGTATATTGCTACTCCCTCATCTCTATTGATGTACTTGGAGGTTCAGAAGAAGGTTGAAGTGGTGGAAATGGTTCACACACTGGATGGTGTGCTGCGAGTGGTGATCCAGTTGAGCTCATCGAAGGGGGAGTCTATTAGCATTAGGCCCCCAACTTCAGGGCCATCTAGGTTTCGGAAGACGTGGAGCATGCCTCATTAGTTCAGGTTTTAATCTCCCAGTCTTCTCCCTTTATACAAAATAATTCGGATGAGGTGTTTTATCAGTGGAAGACATGGACATCATTAGAATCTATTCCCGAACCGAGTGAATTTCGGTCGTCGTGTGATGGTTCAACGGCCACGCCAGCAGCAACAGTTTGTAGTCAGGCCTTTTTAGAAGCTTCTGTAGTGACAGAGAGCTCCCTCTCCTATGATAGTAGAAATTGTAGGTGGAGGATGACCTTAGGGTGGTCTTTAGGGACCTTGAATAGGTCATGGTCATGGAGGGTGTCGATAACCTAGGGGAAGAGGAGCTTGGTGTGGGCCATTTCATGCCGCAAAGGCAGAAGTTCATGTAGGGCCATAAGTCGTTCGAGGTACGATCAGCTTGTTTAGTACTCTTGCATGTGCCTCAATTGGTTCAGGAACATCAAAATCATATGTTGTGGCCATTCAAGCCCATGCTCTGGGTATAGACACAGAGTGTCTTCTAGTGACCTTGGAATTGAGAATTCTTTTATGAGGTCAGACCATCTTTTCTTATTTTTTATGGGGATGTAGATTGATATTGGGGCCACATCAGTCCAGTGGGGACCATATTTTGATACACATTTACCCATATGATGCCATTTTAGTCATGGAATGGCTGTTCTTTGTGTATTCCATTATCGACTACTTGTAGGAATGGGTTGTGTTGTCTGTTATGGGAATCCAGATTGTAGATTTCACTGATGAGTGGGGTTTCCAGGAGGGAAGCTGGAATATGGAGCCCCTTCTTTCCTTGTTAGTTGATCTGTCAGTGGAATCAGCAGACATAGATATGATTGAATTCCCAGGAGTCTTCATAAGGTTCCTGTGTGTTTTTTATAAGGAGGTTGTTACTCTACACCTCGATGTGATGTTGAGTTTGGGATAGAATTGCAACTCGAGGCCCATCAGATATTGATGTCTCCTTATCGGATGGCGCGTTATGAGTTTCGGGTGGTACATATTCATATTGAAAATAGGAGGAAGGTGGGTTTTTTCCAGAAAAGTGTGTCATCGTGGGGTTCTCCAATCTTGTATCTAAAATTGCAGATGGTGGTCTCATTCTATGAATAGATTACCAGAGGCTGAATTTGGTAACGGTCAAGAACTATTAGCCTCTCCCAAGGATAGACGATCTCTTTTACTAGTTGAGGGGAGTAGGTTGGATATCTAAGATTGACATGAGGTATGGGTATCACCAGTTCAGTGTGATACATGGTGATATCCAGAAAACTATTTTCATATGCCGGTATGGGAACTTCGAGTTTTTGGTCATTCCATTCAATATTACAAACACACCTGCTATTTTCATGGGGCTCATGAAATCTGTTTTTTTCATGTTCCTGGAATGATTGTCATTGTGTTTATTGAAGACATCCTAATCTACTCAGGATCATAGGAGGATCACGCAGAGCATATGAGGATTTTTTTGGAAGTACTTTGACAAAACCAACACAATTGGAAGTTGTCCAAGTGGTATTTTGGGACATGAGAGGAGCACATTCATGGACACCAGCTTTCTCAGAAAGTGGAACAGGTAGATCAATCAATGGTTGTAGCAGATAATTCTTGTGTAGCACCCAAGAATGTGGTAGAGGTTCATAGTTTCTTAGCTCTAGTAGGTTATTATCAGTGGTTCGTACCTGAATTCTCTCAAGTTGCAGCTCTTGTGACATCTTTTACCAGAAAGGACCAGGCCATTGATTGGAGTGTGAAGTGTCGGGATGCCATCAACAATATGAACGAAATGATGGCCAGTTCCCTAGTGCTTATGTTCCTAGAGGAATGGTTGTTGTTTTGGTTATTTTTTGATTCGTCTATTATTGGAATGGGGTTTTTGATAATGTAGTATCATAGAGTGATCACTTTTTGGCATATTAAGTTATGTACTAATGAGCGTAACTATACCACCCATGTCCTTGAGATTGTAGCAGTAGAGTTTTCATTGATGTTCTGGGGGTATTACCTCATCGAGGATCAAATTGGGGACTTCAAAAATCACAAGAGTTTGAGGGATATCATTACCCAGCGGGGCCTGAGCTTACAACAATGAAGGTGGGTTTGGTTTCATTAGGAATAAGAATTTGATATCACATACACTAAAGTAAAGGGGAATGTGGTGGCTGATTCCTTAAGCAGGAAGTCACAGAATGATGTGGTTCAAGTGTTTGATTATTCTTGGATGGTGTTGAAGGAATTGGATTCCAAACACTATGATTCAAGGGTGGATATTGGAAGAGGCTATTTGTTTTAGAAGATGATACCGTCTTCCATGGAACCACGGATGGAAGAGACCTAGTGGGGGGGGCTTATAGGCTGAGGTGAAGCGTGATTGCGTTATCAAGGTAAATGTTTTGGAATGATGGTCAGAGAATTCTAAGAATCATATGTTTTTTAATGGGAAGATTTTTTTTCCGGTGTAAATGTGAAAAAGATTTATCGGTGAGTATAAAATCTATGACATGGAGGTACACCACAATGCTTATAATATGTTCCAAGGCTAGAGGGTTCAGTTTTGGTGGCCCTGGGTTCAGCGGGCAACAGCAGAGTTTCTGCAATAGTGCCTCGTGTGTTAGCAGGTGATGGATAAACACCACATACCAAGAGGAAAGTTTTATCCATTAGATTTCCCTGAGTAGAAGTGGGGTGACATATTGATGGATTTTATCATGGTACAACATAGGGTTCAGGGAAGCCAAAATTCTATAAGGGTAGTGGTGGACTGGCTGAAGAAATCAGATCACTTCCTAGTGATAAAGGATTCGAGTGCAGTGGATGCATTAGCACAAAGATACATGGATGAGGTGCTATAGTTGCATGAATTTATGAGATCCACAATATTTTATTGGGATTTATTATTTACAACATGAGTTTGGAGAAGATTGAAGCATGATTTTGGCACCTAGGAACATCGTAGCACCGCATTACACCCCTAGATAGATGGGTAGAAATAGCGGACCATCCCGATGATAGAGGATATGTTGTGAGCATGTGTTCGGGACTTCATAAGATCATGGGTATAACACTTGTTTCAGGTGTATTTTTCCTACAAAAATAGCTATCATTCTACCATTGTCATGGATCCTTTTGAAGGCTTGTATGGAAGACTGTGTCTTTCTCACTTGTTATGGACATTGGTTGGGAAGGCGTGTGTTCATGGCCCATAGGTTGTTTAGGGAATGACAACAAAGGTTCCTCGTATGCTTGAAAATATTAAGGAGGCTTAGGACCAACATAAATCATATTCTGATCATTGGAAGAGACCCCCGTAGTTAGAGGATGGGAACTATCTATTCATAAAGGTCTCCCCTTGGTGTGGACATCAGAGTTTCGGAAATGGGGAGTACACTTTCTCCATGTCACGTCAGACCCTTTGAGGTGTTACGGCGGGTCGACATAGTCTAATATCATCTGGTGCTACCATTACCACTACTATGTGTCCATGACATCGTCACTATGTCACAGATCAGACAGTTTCAACATGATGACTCGCATGTCCTTGACAGGGGAGAGTTGGATATTGAGGATGATACGACGTTCATGGAGCCACTAGTGAGGATTGAGGTTTGTGAGTAGAATATGACTCGTGGGTGTACCTTTCACATTGTTTTTCTGTTACGGAGGTAGGGTGTCCTTGAGGGGGGTACCAAGGAATTGAAGGCACAAATCTGTGCCCAATACCCAGAGCTATTTTGATTTTAATTCTGTGTTGTTTTGTACATGATTATCATGTGGTTCTTGGCCCTGTTTACAATGAGACGAAATATTTTCCATTTTTTCTCTAAATGTTTGTGAAGAGCCTTGACTGTGGGGAGGGGTGAACTAGACCTCTAATCAAGACACATTAATGTGTATGTGATTAAACTCATGTGATAGAGCTAGTGCAACCAAACGGGGATTTTATCTTGACCTGATGGAATGAACTCCCTAATCCATATATCTGGATGGTTTGACTTTTGTGTTCTTGTGGTTTCATTGTGATTCAATAGTTTTTCAAGAGATGGGTGAGAGAGATACTCATGGATATCAAGGTTTATTTTGGATTTCAAGCAATTGTTGGGGGGTTTTTTCCTAGAAGGGTATCTTACGAGTTGGTTGTTATGACCCCTGTCTTTTCTTTGGGATTACTATTAGATTCTCAAGGACGAGAATAGTTTGAGAGGAATCTGATGTATTGGATCGTACCCTTGATGCCTATTACATGGTTTATTTTAGTGCATGGGGTGACATGGATTCCATGGGTGATTTAAGAGGGTCTCAGTGTTGGGGGAGGGGTTTCACCGAGGTTTCTCCTATCGGTTCCACCGATCGGCTCCCCGATCGGTGATGCACCCGAACAATGCCTTCGTGGTCTGTCTGGGTTTCATTCCCCAGTTTTCTCAGAACACATATTTTTAGTATTCTTACCTCTTTTAATGTTTTTTATGGTGGTTTATTCCTATATTTGGGTTCTTATATCCTCTAACGGTGGAACGAACCCATGTCACACTTTTTATATGTTTCCAGCATAGCCTTATTAAGTGGTTTTCTTAGTTTTAAAGAATATCAATTAACATACAGCCATTATCTCCACCATCCCTGAGAAAAATTATTAATTTGCTATAAATTATAACATGTGAAACTTCTGAAATGCATGGTTAATCTATTATCTTCTATTTAATATTTTTGAAATTACACATTATGTAACTCTAGAATCCATCCTTTTATAACTTGAGATCTTCTTCTTCCCTCACCTCTTTCCATTCCTTTGTGAATTTTTAGTCCTTAGAGTTCTTCATATACAAGATATAAATCCCTAGTTCATGGCGAGAGGAAAAAAACAGTGATCCTTGATCATCCATAAATGAATTTCTGTCATCTCACTTCACTGTGCATCATACGGGGTGGGAATGAAAATGATTCCTTGGGGGAAGATGAAACCAAACCATAACAAAGTTAATAAATTATTTTAATTAATTAAAAAGAGTGTTTTATTATTATTATGTCATTATCTTTTGTAATGTTTTATATATTGGGAATTTTATAGGATTATGCCCTCTGAAAATCTTGGTCGTTGGTGATCCTTCCTTGTGCACAAATGAAACTTTTTTCCTGATAATAGTGTGATTGAATGGATGTATCATGGAAACTGGTTAATCACATAAGAATGATTGATTATATGGATTCCCAATGAATAGTAATCCTTCTTTGATCAACCCTATTAACCAAACTGATGTATGTAAATTAATGTACACTCTAGAAAAAATTAGAAACATCCTTGCTCTGTTCTTTTAATATCTATATTTTCTCTAATTGATGCTTATGGTGTGGTGTGGATAGAGATGAGATATACTATTTTTGGGTTGTTGGCTTGTGAATATGGGCCATTAGGTTGGGTATTTCTTGGTTCTAGTAGATTGTGGTATCTCACATATCCCTTATGTTGTTGTGAATAAATAAGAGAACAAGGTGTGAATTCTTATGTTGTTGTTTGGATGTTTTCTTCTTCAGTATAGAGGTATTTTTTCTTATTGATTTGCCATATAGTTTCCTTTTAGTGTAGAATTATTTTCTAATGAAATCATTTGAACATGATAACAAAAATGGCGGGTGCTCTTGTTTTGGATGTTGTTCATTTGTGCATATATGAATAGTAATGAGGGTGTTTGTGTATAGGCTGGTTTTGGAACCCTCATGTTGGGATGACTACTTGTTCAACTATTTGTATAAATTTAGTTAATATGTTTCTTATTATAAACCCACACAAGTTGAGAATTTGTGACGAACACCCCAGTCCCATGTGGGTGGGTGTTTTCTAAAAAAATTTATTAGTGGCTAGTTATTTTCTCTTTTCTTCTCCCTACCCCAGGTAGCCCAAGACTCTTTAGGTAGGCATTGATGGCCTGAGGTCAATTATAGTCTAGGATTTATTGGGAAGAGTACATTGTGGTGGTTGGACCAGGTGTGTGTGACCATGTTGGTTGCCAATGTATCTTCTGGATGAGGCATAGGTGTCTTCAGGCCTGGCAGTGGTTATTCTGGCCTATGTGTCTGCGGGCGTGGTTACGTATGGTTGTGGTAGCCCTGCTATCTATGGATATGATGTGTGGTTGTGGTTGCCTAGGTATTTTGGGTTTGGATGTGTGGTTGGGTGTGGCCCAAAATTATGATGTCGGGGTGGAAGTGGGAATGTAGAAAAAATGGATGGTGAGGTCTTACACATAGGATATCATCAATAACCAATGGAAAAGTGGTGCATGGTACCCAAATATCTTCGTTCTATTACAATTACTTTACCTGAATTGTATTAATTGAAGAGTGATACCTGGTCAGTCCGGGTGTTTAGTTTCCATTGTTATGTGTTTTGTAAATATCTATTTTCATATGGGGCATTAAAATGACTCCCCACTTGTGCAAGATATATTTTGATTTTCTTTACTGAGTATACATGTATAATCACACTATGTATATAAAACTGTATTTAAATTTCCAATAGGACTTCGTGGACCATAAAGAACCATATTAGGTCGGACGTTGGGACATTTGTTGATTCGGTTTTATTTTCATTTGGTACATGCCTCTAAACTTTTTCATGTACCTTATAGCCCTTTATTTTGACCATCCTTGTGGAAAAATGGGTTTGATATTACTATAGCCTTCTTTATTTGGAGGTTTTTGAGATTTAACATCTTATCACCAGATCCTTTTCTATAAAAGGTTAATGCCTTCCATATTATGTTTGATTCTATACTATTGGTGCGAGTTTCCACTCTGGGGCCTATTGAAGGCCGGACATGGGGAAATTATCTCCCATTAAACCTGATGAAGGATGGGTCATATAGTTTTTTATCCCTTAATTCATCTTGGTGAAGGTGGTCGTAAAATAAACCATGAAATAATGTCTTTAATGAATCATTTGTATAATCATAATTATTTGTTTTTCTGAAAACAATTATGACGTTTGAAATGGTCCACATTCATTTGTAGTGTTTTACTTATTCTCTAAAATTATAAACTAAAAATATCCACTAAATGTATGATGTTTTATCCCTTATAAGAAATCATGTATTTATGTTTGAAATATTCCTTTATGGTCGATTTATGATCCATTATTGATCATATAAGTAAACTTTTTATCATTAAAGTAATAAAAAGTGTTACCATTGTTAAGGAAAAAGGAGTTAGTGAGTTGGTTAAAAACTCATCTACCAAGGAATGTAATATCATGAGATAAATCATGTATTATTGTAATCCCTTGTTAATAATAAAGTATTTATGATCAACAATGTATACCACTGGACTCGTGAGATACATTTTTCACCATTGAAGAAAATATATGACACTTAATTGATAAAAAATGAGTTATCATAATTGTTGTTAAGAAGGTATAATGAGGGTGATAAACCAAAAAATTGTGTAATGAATATTATTTCTAAGGATAATAAGGTTTGGCATAGGGTGTGAACCCCATTCATTAAGGGGTCATGTTTATTTTGATAGTCTTAGAAGTGAAACATTAATATATAAATGGAGGAATGAATGTAAACTAAATCCCCAATGACGGTTTTTGGAAGTGATCCTTGAGTTCGGAAATGGTTATTTATTCCTATTTTCATGAAAATATATATTCCTTATGTATATGGTATGTTCTAATGGAACTATATTGATTATTGTTGATTAAACTATCTTATGTCTTATCTATTTTATAAATAAATATAATATAAATATTAAAGATTAATGATCCTATAGTAATTTGGTATGACATTCAAAAGTTATGATCATTTTATTATAAAAATATTATAAAAAATATATATATTTTATGATGGATGTTCAAAATCATTTGAAGAAAGAAAATATCTGATGGTTGAGATTTATGTTACAATCCCATTTCGTTTTTGGAGTTATTATGTTAAGTTTCCATTGATGGATGTTTTATGTGTTATACTCAAAAACTATTATATAATAAAATAAATTTCCATTTTATATATATAATAATGATTACTAATTGTTTAAAATTAAAAATCATCATTAAATATTCATATCATAGGAAACACTTTTTTTGTAAAAATAGACATTGAGATGAAGTGTCCACTTTGTATTATAAGACAAATTCAAAATTATAAAATTAAAAAATGATCCAAAAAATATATGAAATTAGATAAAATTATATAAATAATTGTATTATTTATTAATAATGGTATGGTTCATCGTAGTATTTATCAGAATAAGGGATTACTTGAAATTAAAGGATTAGATTATTTATATTTGGATTTTTGACGAGTTTTACATGCCATACTAGGGTTATATTTATAACTGTTTTCATAATTTTAAATCCTTATATACTAATTATTTATGTTATGAGAGTTCATAAGGATAAATTTATATGTATATTTATATTTAAATTTTGATGTTATATATTACTTGTACAGTTAATTTTTAATGTAGTAAAATTTACGGAAGAATGACATTGTATTTTGTGGATATAAGTTTATGGGTATTGATTACTATTATGATGAAAATGATAAGTGATGTTGCAATATTTATGGATATTTGTGAAATAAAAATTTCCACATTTTTGGGAAATATGATTTAACATATATATTTCTAGGGGTTTGAAATTCATTTAGAAACCTAGTGATAAATGTAATTTTTTATGATATTCGATAGTTTGGGAACATTATATGACTAATTTCATTGTTATTATTATTATTTGTATATTGGATATTATTAGTGGAATAATGGTTTAATAATATATTATAATAATATATGATTTTGATGAATTATGGTGATTCTTTTTATTTAGTGAAAATATTAGCATATTTTAAAGATTATACAATCTGGGAGTAATCATTTATATTTGTGACATTATGAGTGGTTAATTGTTTATAAGGATACAATTTCAAAATTAATTTTAATTGTATTTCATGAAAAAACCCAACGAGGACTGCATGGTTGGCTGAGAGGTGAGCTGAAACCACCCAATGCTCGACTCCTTCAGTAAGGGTCTAGAAAGATGAGTTGAAAGGCATAGCTAATATGGGATTAATTTTCAAAATGACATGTATGAACACACCCAACCATATCATTGGACAGGTGAAGATAAATAAATATAATAGGAAATAAAATATTTAGTACCAATCACCCATGTAACAACTTCTATGTAATATATGGGTAAAACATCATAATTTAGTGTTATAATTGCTAAAATAGATGCCCAACCTGTAATATGTTCCAACATGATAGTAATTGTAAAGGTGAAGGATTAGAGATCACATCTCTAGCACTCTATTACTTGATATCCAATTGTGGTAAAATTCACTAGGGAATCCTTATTCTCTGATGAAATCATCAATGACATATTCAATGTCTTTATAAGACATGGCATGTGTAGGAAAAACCCATATAGGTGTCACTATAAACATACCAAGACAAACGCCCCAAATTTTGGGGGTGATTATTGGATAATAGATAGATGTAAAAATATCAATCAACAAAAAGAGATAGAATAAATAAAAAATAATGATACATATCAATATTCTCATAAAAATAACCCAACTGATAGAGAAAGGGTATCTCAATTTTTCATCCCATCTAATAATAATGCATGAAAACTGTTCCAAGTGGTCCAATAGTTATGATCCACATCTCATGTATCATCCCATAGAAGTAACCATATGGAATAAAAAAATCTCACCACTTTATTTCAAATTATAAGGGTCATAAAATATATGTAGAGTAAATGTAACCTATTAGGATAAGGGGCCCATCAGTAGCTAGAGGATCTGCTCTCTTGTCCCTTAGGGGGTACCACTCATAGATAGAACACTCACACCACATTCCTTCATGTGGGTACCTCTTAGTCGATAAAGGACTAATTCCCTAGTTTGGTAGAGGTACCACATAGTAGATAAAGGATGAGCTCCCTAGTGTGTTATGGGGGTACCACTTAGTAGATAGAGGACCTATACCAACTGTGTTTGGGGGTACCACTCACTAGATAGAGGAACCACTCACTAGTACGTCATGGGGGACCACAAAGTAGATAGTGGAACAACACCGTAATGAATTATATGGGTACCCATTAGTATATTTAGAACCCATACCATAGCATGGAAGTTAGTACCACTTAATAGTTACATGAAATATGCTTTATTGTGTAAGGGGTACCACGATAACGATCCTTCCCAATAATTATGATAGTTGAATGCAAACAGTAACAAACTAGGCCGAATACACTTCCAACCCAATACCTTACGCATAAACCCATGATTTTATTGTTTTTATCATTTAAAATTTAATTCCATTGATATCTTAAGATTCACATAACACCCATCTTAAATTAATAATAAAAAAATATTATGTAATTTTTATAAAAAACTCGTAAAATTAGAAGTGATGAATTGCATTCACCAAATTATGAAATTCATATATTATATTTTCAATAAAATGTTTTGAAAACTTTAAAATAGTTATTATATTAATAAGACAAGAATAAATCTGATGTTATTCATAAAATCTACATTTTTTCTAATGGATGTTTTTTCATATTTAAATGACACACTAGTTTTAAAAATAAAATTCTGAAACATTTTATGTTTAATTTAATAAAATCATGTTATTTTTAAAAATATTAATTTTTAAATTTTCTTAATGTAAGTTGTTGGTATTTTTATGTTATGATTAATGTTCCAATAAATAGTTATAAATACTTTTTTAAATAAAATTGTCAATTTTCAAATTAAATTAAATTTATATTTTAAATTTTTTATAAATATTACATATGCACTTTGTAGATATAAATAATACAATTGATATAATTTTATTAATTATTATACATTATTTTGGAATAACTACATTATTTTGTTTAAAAAGGCATTTTTCATGAAAACTGGTTTTTGTTCTGTTTTGTGATATTAATTTGAAATTAAATTATTAAAATTCATTGATTTAAATTAAAAAAACAACCAAATTTGGATTTATAATTTCATTTTTTTAAATAGGTCCCTTTTATTTATGACTATGAATATTAACCAGGGTAGTTTTTACTACCATGCTTTAGGGTAAACAGGGTTCTTGAATATAAAAATAATACAATGAGGAATATAAAATTACCCAAACACTAGTCCAAATATTATAAAATGATTTAACATTGTACATAATCAAATAATTTTTAGTTATATGACTACCTATGTCCATTTAAAAGATTTTATGTTATTTATAAAATTTAGTTTAACGTAATGTCAAAGAAGCCACACCCTTCTTTTTAATAACCGTAAAAATTTTTACATGGAATTATTTAGAATTAATACGAAAATATAAATACTATTTTGAAATATAAAATATTTTTATTAATCATAATAATTAATTTATAGTTTCTGATGATGAAATAATTAAAATAAAAAATATCAAAACATCGAAATAGTAATTATTCAATTAATGGAAATATCTAGTGAATGATATTAAATTTTTTAAAATAAAGAATTTTTTTTTAATTAATGAACTCGAGGTTCATTATATATGACCTTAAAATGATTAGGATTTAATAAAATAATTTTTTTTCGAATTTATCTTTTTGAATTGATATTTTTAAAAGTAAAATTAATGAATAATTTTTATATAGATATTAATGATATTTTAAATATATAGTAATTTTTAAAATGATATATAATTATATAAATATGAAATTTGGACAACTGATTAAGATATGGTGTAATATTTCAGAAATGATCCATTTAAGGGACTTTTCTTTTTTTATTGAATCCATCTTATCCCTCAAAGAATAAAGATAAATCTAGTCATGATAAGATTTAAAGGGATGGAATATGTGTCAAAACCAAATGATTAAGTTATAAATATGATCTAAACCTTTATAAACATAATTTAATAAGATTATATCATACCTAACTCATTTTGTATTATATATAACTCATTTAGGAACCATTTCTAATTGAAAATTAATTTATGTTAATTTAAATTTTTAGAGTTTCCCAAATTACCCATCATCACAATTATGAAATAGAACTCCTTACATAACTTCATTATCCCATATTGATCCCTCTAGATCGACAAAAACCTAAAAACTGCTCTTATAAAATTATATAGTTAGTAAATTTTTTATTTTCTAGTCCTTTAAAATGAACTACCCTATATATTATCATGGACCACTTTAGACCATTCCTCTATGAAAATTTTGTGATTGAGTTTATCTAGGTGGTCATGGTGTCTTATTCCTGACACATTAAAATATTTACAGCTATGTGAATAGTGTTTCCAATTCTATGGAAAATATCATTGGTGAGACAAATGTATACATTGTCATTGATGGGTCATTTTGATGAGTCAGAATGTAGAGTTTCATCAAATTGTTATGTCGGTGAATCATGTTGGTGACTTGCATTGGTGACTCAAATCAATTAGTAACTTATCGATAGGTCACCTATCATTAGGTCATTAGGTCGTCTGTTAGTAGGTATTTTGTCAGTAGGTCTTTCATCACAAGGTCATCTAATAGTATCTTTTCTTTTGGTAAGCCCTCTATCAAAAACTCATCTGTCGGCATGTCCTATGTCAGTAGGTCATCTGTCAGTAGGTCTTCTGTTGGTATGTCATTTTTCGGTATGTCATATGATGGTAGGCCATCTTCTAGTAGGTCATTTGTCGGTAGATGATCAATTGGTTGGTGCTATGGTGTTTCCAAATTAGTATGTGAAACTTATTTCTATCTTCCTACAGTTTCATCCATTTTTCATTTTCCATGATGTAAAATACATTCTAATTCATTTTTATAGGATTTAAGGTTTATTCAAAGCCCATATCTCTTATATTAATATTCCTATGTTTCTGAGTTCCATTATTCTTAAAACCATATAGTCCTCACCATATCCTAATTAAAATGAAATTATAAACTTTATATAATATTATTCCCACTTAATATTTTTAAAAGGTCCATTATACATCACACCTTGTCCTTCATTATTATTTTAAATGGTACGGTATGTCCTAGACCATTTGTTCCCAATTTGTTATTTTGTTTTTTATGGACCTTGGATTTGTTTCCCTGGGGTACTTCATGTTTCATGTGCACACCCTATTTCGATGCAACTAGGATATGTTGATCCATCATCGACATAAGGTATGTTATACATCCATTCATATAGGTTCCAAAATATATTTCATCCTTTTCTTATTTCCATGTTATTGCATGAGATATCCATTTTTCTAATGGACCATTCTGGGGTGTTGGTTGATGTCGTTTTTCCATGGTGTCCTCGAGTGGATGCATTCATTGTAGGAGTGGTGATCGTGATCAATTGTGATGGCTCATTCTAATTCAAATAACATCAAAAATATTTTGAGGTAGGGGATTCAAGGATTATATATATTTTTTACATAAAATATTAATGTTATAGTGTTTTATCCAATTGATGACAATGAAATTTACAAAATAAATATTTAAAATTGATTAAATAATTTGTATCTTTTCAATATCTATTTTCTTGTCTATCGATATTGTAGATAGTCTGATATATATTATTTTCTATTTTAGGATGTTAATCATGATAGAAATTGGTAAAGAATTTAAGTCTAGAAATAATTGTAAATTAATTTTCCCATGATAAAAATACATGTTTAATGAATCTGGTTGTTTTTTTCATTGGTGATAATAAAATGGACGATGTGATGCCTGATTGAAATAATTAGTCGATTCATTATGGAATAATGAATCATTTGTGAAATTATGATAATTCCCTATAGTTTTTTGAGTTACCAACATTCTTGTAAAATCCAAGGGCCTTATTGTTTAGAGATTTGAGTGCTCATTGTGTGTTAAGGATGAATTCCATATTTAGGGACGAACCCCAAGTAGCTATATTGTTTGTTTCTGGATGCATATGATGCGATGTTATCCTGGTATGGAAGATTCAGGAGGGTTGATGTGGTATGTGGGGAAAGGTATTCCAAGAGTTTGTGGTAGGTTTTGATTCCTTGACAAGCGATATGAATTTGTTTTTTGCATATGGGTGTTGGAAAAGACACTGAGGTTGATCAAATGGGTTGAATGAGGGTTTACAGTAGATATAAATGTTTTATCAGTTGAATGTATTGTTTTTTAACTTCATTACATTAACAATATCTTGAGGTAGTTGGTTTTTCATACTCTCCTTCAAAAATAGACATGGTTTTGTGGGGGATGCGACGTTCATTCTAGGTTTATCATCATGAGGATGGATGGGTATACACTCTTGTTATAGGTGGGAAGGACGTGGTAGGTAGTTCACCTACTCACCATGTTGAGCCCCTTATGTTTGGAATCATTGAATGCATTTTCAGAATTCCATGGAATTATTGAAAATTGTTTATTCGTTTAATAAATGATTGACTAAATGAGGTTAAGCCATGGGTTTGAAGCTAGTTGAGATTTAATGTCGAGGATACAATTTAATGGAATAGTGGTTTGGGTTTGGTTATTCCTAGAGGTCATATAACATTTTCATTATGCAAATAAAATTTAATGTGGATATGATAAAGTTTAACTAATGGTTAAATAAATAATTAACATAATGTTCAACTGATAAAAAGTGGTAAAGTAATATAATATATCTCCTTAAATGGATGTGTTATTATTGGATACCTAGCCTTAGCAGTGGAAGTTGGGAGTTTGAGAGATATTAGAAATAGTTGTATATACGATTTTGTTATTCTTAGAGTGTGGTAGTGGGATATATTTTATTCTGTAATTTTTGTGAATATATTTTCTATTAAACCCTATTAGTTATGTATACTAACACCCTAGGGATTCTATGACATGTTGGTGTTTTCCAAAACCACTTGGTGGGAGGATAAATTGTTGAAAACCCCTTTTATCCCCCACATTCATCGGAAGGTAGTTACTATTTCTGGTATGCATGATGTTTTTTCTCATATAATTGTCTAGAAGGATATAATGGATTTTGGTTCTTCCAACCACGTGTATTCTGGATATAGTTTATTTTTTTCTACTATTGGTATAATTTGTATTGGTTGTGATGGAATGTTGTTCCTTAATTTGTGTATGGTATATAATTTCTTGAGGTATAATACCCAACATATGAAAAAAAATTATTTGAGATGTGGTGGCTACCCAAAACTATCATGATAATTTGGTTACATGGAAATGGTTTTTTTGTTCCATAAGGTTAATTTTTTGGTTCTTTGCCTAGGTGTCTACAGGAAACCCTTCTTAAAGAGAGATTATTTGGATGAGAAATGTTGTGTAGAAGCATAAATATAGTGGGGAAGTTCTTATGGGGATCCCATGACATTATTTATTTTTTATATACTCTTGTATTGAATAATTGGTGAGAGTTTCCCTATTGAGGCTGGGAATATACAATACATGTTTAGGGGATGAGTTAGCTTCACTTATTTTTCATTGTGCATTACCATGCCTTCTATACAATTGCATGGTAGGATCTGGGGATGATCATATTGAGAATATTATTATACTCACCGGAAATTATATATATTTTTTTCAAATCACATTGAGAAGGTTGGAGGTCATCCTGGTTACTAGTTACTGGGGATTTTGTAGGAGTAGTTCAGGATTTATAGTCTCTACATGTTTAATTTCTTTTGGTACTAGAATTTTTCCCTTACAGTTATATTTGTTATTACGTGACATTAAAAATGTGAAGTTGGGTATCATTTTCATTTCAGTATGTGTATAATATGGTTGGATTATGTCCAATCTCACTCCTTTCACATGTGTTCTCTTAGAGGGTAATGCCCCCCATAGGTGTGTTTGCTATACACTTGGTGCTAGTCACTAACTCATGGACTACAATAGGTGGGACTTGGGGATCATTATCTGTCTTCCTACAATGTCGGACCAGGTGGGGTACAATTTTTTGGGAGCGGGCCATGACAGAGTGGTATTAGAGCTAAGGATAATGAATATGGTGGAGTTTGGAGATAGACACATGTGATCATTCATGTGTTGGTAGGGAAACAATTATATCTATCTTTAGAAAGAATTTTCTAAATATGAGATCGGGTGAGACACTAGTATTTAGGGCCCCCTGGTATCTGATATAGAGAATTTTATGTTTACAATTTATACTAAATGAAGAGATAATTGTTTCAGCGTCTAGTCCAAGGATTGGACTATTCATCATTCTTCATTATTAATGTGTTTTAATGGGTAGACCTTGGTATAGGTTAATCAAAAATGAATAAAAAAACAATTAATTAATTTTATGTATTCTGTATTCTAGGTCTTTGAGCTCCATCTATTTTTTTTCTTTTGATGGTATGGACTCATGTCGATTTACTCTTAAAGTTTTTATAGAATATGTTTAGAAGGATGTTCTGGGAAATATCCATAGAGTTGATGTGGATGATGGAGACACATGGAAGGGGAATATTTTGGAATTCCAGTGCCATAGTCTACAGAAGTAGGAGGAATCCATTTAAGATTCCCACATAGAAAATTTTTAGTGGGAGGTTGAGAGGGATTTTAATTTAATATGTACCTGTAATGAGCATTGGGTGTTGTTGGTTTTGATGATTTTATGGGGAGTATTGAGGAAGTGGTGGATCTTTTTTCCTGTATATTATGATGAGTTAGTTGTCTCATGGGATGAGTTGTTAGACAAGTTTAGAGTAGAGTTTCTCTCTTCAACCGTTATGGAAGCCAGTCTCCAATAGCTAGTTACCCTTTGATAGGTGTTTTTTAGAGTGTAAGAATTCAGAATATTATTTAAGAACCTTTTTCAATATGCTTTGGACTTATTTATAGATAAAAAGGAACAAGGAAGGCATTTCAGGGAGGCTTTCCTTCTAGGTATCCACCACCATGTAACCCCATTTCTGATAAAGGCATATCTTGAGGTACTGGAGAGTGTAGAGTACATAGATAGGTGTTAATCTAGAACTAGATCACCATGGGAGGAGATTCCCCATGATTCCTCACTAATATGAGCCATGGTTTAGCATTCTTATTTTTCTAGGGAGAAGGGGTTTGGTTTATTCGGGGGTAGGTCCAAGCCATCAGTTTCACATTTATAAGGGGGTGTATATCATAGACCTATGATAATGTATTGAGCATTTGTTTTTCAAGTGAAGGTCGAGGTCATCAGTAGTTAGAGTACTTGACCTTTCAGAGCAGTAATCAGGTGCTACACATTCCGATTCATGTTTCTCCGTTGAGGTAGATTTATGTGAGTAAGTAGTAGGGGATTCACTGGCTTTTAATCCATATATAGTATAAGGGGTAGGAATATAATATCCTTTAGATGCTCCCCATCCTTAGAGAGTAGAGTGAAGCCCTATTGGTGGTCAACATTGGTTTCAGAGAGATTGTCGATCTGGTCGTAGTTAGCTTCAGGATATAGCATTGGCCGAACTGGGAGAGAAGGATTTCATAAGAGGTACCCATTTTTTATTTTGTACATTGGTGTATACCTTGTTTGATTCAAGAGGTACACACTTCTTCGTAACAACTGGCCTTTCCATGTTTTGGGATTTATGGTAGAGAGACTTATAGTGCCCATGGTGTTGACTATACTTGCTGGAGTTTAAACTAACTGGTTTGATGTATGTAGAGATAGTGATCTAGTGTTGACGAAGCACCCCTATTGGGTATATTTCCTGTGTTTATTTATACAACCATACAATGTCATCATCATCATGTATTGGTTGTATTTGGTGTTGGAAATTGTGGATTTTTAAGGGGGCTGGGTGTGTTATTTGATTATGATGGAGAGCCAATAGTGTTTGATGGAGAGTGAGACCCTTAGATGGGTTAATGGTGGGTTCAATACTTTTCAATCCAAATTGTTGATCAGATACATAGTTCATCAAGCGTTCAATATTTTTTGTTTCCAAGAGTCAGATTAGAGTTCCCGGATGTATTTCTGGAAGAGGTTGTAGCCATACCCCCTCAACGAGAGATCGATTTCAGGGTCTAACTACATCCAGACGCGTCTTTTATATTATTTTCTCTATTTAGTATAGATCCTTCTAAATTTTTGGATATTATTATAAAACTATATTATCTATTACAGTACATTTTTTTTTCTGCCAAGTGTGTCAACATGGGGTGAACAGATTTTGTTCATGAAGAATCATGACCTCAATTTATGGTTTTGTATCGATTATCCTCACCTAAACCTTGTGACAGTGAATAAACTCTATCATATTCTCTAGATTGATGAATTTTCCGATCAACTAAATGCTGAATGTTGGTACTTGGATATTTATTTATTTTCAGGATATCATCTGATGCATGTGAAGGATAAAGATATTCTGAAGACAACTTCTTATTTCCATCGTGGGATTATTAGTTTACTGTGAAGCCATTCATGTAGAATAATTCTCTAGTTATGTTCATGGGGTGGATGAATAATGTGTTCATAGAGTTCAATGATAATTCTATTGTTGTTTTTATTTATGAAATTCTTATGTTGTTTCTGTCTGAGGAGAGGCATATAAGGAATCTACATTACCTTCTGGGAGTTATTCGTTTACTATAGATATTAATAATGTTTTCGTCCTGTGATTTTTGTGTTAGAGAAATCAATTTCGTGTACAATGATGTATCTCAGAAGGGAATAGCCCTTGATGCTTCAATGATATAAGCAGTTTTGTCATGGGAATCCCCCAAGACAGTGGCAGAGGTATGATGTTTCCATGATCTTTATTGCTATTAAATGAACGTTGTATCCAATTTATCTCGGGTTGTGACTCCTCTAATAGGGATATACAGGATGGATCAAGTTTTCATGTTGAAAGAATAGTTTTTTTAGGACATAGATTATCTTAATGAGAAGTTTCTCAGTACATTGGTTCATTATCTTCCTACAAAAGGAGTTCATTTGGAGGTTTTATTTGATGCTTCATGTCTGGGGTAGGATTTGTTCTGATTTAGTAGAGATCAATCATTTCATATGGGTCATGCTAGTTTATTCCACATGAACGTAACTATGCCACTCATGATCTCATGTTTGTAGTAGTGGTGTATTCCCTAATGTTGTGGAGACAATATCTCATTGTAAATCATTGTGGTGTCTTCACTGGTCAAAATATCCAATAATATATTTTCTCATAATGAGACTTGAATATCTGGAATCATTATTGGATTAAATTATAAATGGATTATGACTTTAGAATATTATATACACCTGGTAAAGGGAATTTTGTATCCAATGCACTGATTAGGAAGTCGTGTAGAGATGCATTTCATGAATCTGGTGATTCTTGGATAGAAATGTAAGATGTTTAAACATTACATATGTATATGGGAGATGTTGGGGGATTTCGATTCCCTTTCTAGAGGTTTTTGAAATCATCATTAGTGATCCAGGATGAAAAGACCCATTTGGGTGATCTATAGGTGGGGGTCTATATAGAACTAGTTGTCTATGGTGAGGCCCATGAAGGTTTTTTTGACGATGATCAACACGGGTTTATGTTATAGGGAATAATTTCTATTCCAATGAAAATACATGAGATATTTCTAAAAGTGTTCCATTGTTACACCATAGTGGTATATCCCGGCGTAACAAACATGTATTGTTCTTTGAGGAGTTAGTTTTGGTGTCTTGATATGAAGAATGCAATTGTAATGTTTGGGTCTGGATGTTTGGTATGTTAGAAGGTGAAGGATGATAACAGTGTTCCAGGTGGTTTTATCCAACTTTCATATGTTCCTCATAAGCGGTGGGAGGATATCTCGATGAACATTGTAAATAGTTTACCTATATATCATGGAGGATATGATGAGATATGGTTAGTAGTGAATTTTTTGAAGAAATCACAACACTTTATAGTGAAAAAGAAGTGGCTCGCATTCTAAGGATTTTGAAGGGAGTATCAAGAGGAGGTATTGAGACTCCACAGAGTCTCCAAGATGATCATTTCAGAACAAGATCCTTGTTTTTCATCCAGGGTGTGTATATGTCTCGAACATTCATTTGATTCTCAGTTATTCTTTAGAAATGTTTTTCATCCGTAGACAGATGGTCATACAGAGTAGACCAACCTGACTCTTGAAGACATGTTGTGATCTTGTGTCATAGATTTTAGATGTTCATAGATGAAAACATACCCTTTGAATTATTTTATTACAATAATAGTTTTCAAACAATCATTGACATGACACTATTTGAATCCTTGAATTGGTGATTTCCATTTTCAATTGTGATGGACTGGGGATAGAGAGTTTCAATTATCGAACTGGAGCTAGAACAGAATAGGAAAGAGATATATTCTGTTATTCATGAGAGTATGATAGAAATTAAGTATTTTCGTAAGTCCTATGATGATATTAGGATGATACATCAAGAGTTTGATGTTGGGGATCACATGTGTCTGAAGATGACTTCCCACCATGGGTAACAAAGATTTTGTCATGGGAGTAATCATACCCCCAGGTTTGTTGGTACTTTTGATGTGTTGGCTCATTTTGGTGTCATGGAATATTAGGATGCACTTCCCTCATAGATGACCAGGATAGACAATGATTTTACTGTGTTGTATATCTATCATTGTCTTCATGATGACTCTCACATCATCTATTGGGGTGAGATCGATTTTTATGATTATTCTACCTTTGAGGAGAACCCTGTAGAGATCCAAAACTGCATGGGGAAAGTGTTACACATGTTTGATATCACTTTCGCTTGTGTCTTATGGAGGGGCATTAACATGGTGGAGAGTACATAAGATCGTGAGTTGTATATATGCTCTCAATACCCTTATATTATTGATGTATATATTTTCTCATCTAATGATGTTAATTTTTTGTTTTTATAACTTTCCTATATTTTAGAGGTCATTATATAGTTTCTTTTTGAGGATTTCTCATTTTTGAATCGTATCTCCCTGAGAAAAGTGTATAGAAGCCATTTTTAGTTTTCCCATGGATTCATGTAATTCTTCTAATGATGCTTTTGAGAACTTTTGGTGGTGATATCCCTGATAGGTATCTCTCATCATTGTTGTTCAGACATAATTTTTGGTATCATTTTTTGTTTGGTTTTGGATTCTTGAGGATGAAAAAGTTTTGGTGGTATCTAATGTAATCTCTCGGACCTCTCCGGTCTATTATATTATGAAAATATAATTTTTGAGGTGTTTTGGGAGGTCAAGGTGACATATTCCTCACAATTTTCAAAATTTCCAGTTTAGTGAACATTGTCAGCGGTGTGATAGTTGTGAAAAATATCATCGGGGAGACTGATATGATTAGTGATATCAGTTGGATATACGTGATCAGTGTCATCAGTGAGACCAATGTGAACAATGTCATAACGTAGTTCCATCAGTGTGTCGTGTTGTGAGTCACGTTGGTGACTCGTGTAGGTGACTCAGGTCAGTGATACACATGTTGGTAGGTTATGTATCAGTAGGTCATATGTCAGTAGTTTGTCTATCGGTAGGTCATATTTTAGAAGTTTGTCTTTTAGTATGTCTTCTATTTGTAGGTCTTCTATCAGTAGTTCACTTGCTGGTACGTCTTCTATCAGTATTTCGTCTGTCAGTAGCTTGTCTGTTGGTAGGTCCATGGTTGGTGGGTCATCTGTTGGTAGGTCATCTATTAGTAGGTTATATGTTTGTAGGTTTTCTATTATAGGTCACTTATCAGTAGTTCATATATCGGTAGGTCATATCTCATTAGGTCATCATTCAATAGGTTATGTGTCAGTATGTGATATAGTGTTACTAGAGCAATTGTTGAAGAGTTTTTCCCTCTTCCTATATTTTTACCTGTTTGGTGTTTTCATTGATATAAAATGTATTCAAATCATTATTTTAAGAGATTTATGGCTGATTAAAATACCATTACTCCTATATTAACACTCTTAAGTGATCATGTGACATTATATGGTCAAACCACACTGTCATGATAAGATCTGTATTTAATGGAAAATCTAAACAATGTCTAAACCACTACTATGTTTAGATTATCAAAAGGGACATAATACATTAGTCCATTTTATTTATTCATATTTAACATGGTATGGTATTATAAATACCCTCAATTACCAATGAATTGTGTGATTTTTGTGTGGACAATTGACTGTGTTTTCCCTAGAGTTCGTCCTACTGCATGAGCACCCCCAATTTTTGTGTAATCAGGAAGTCTTGATCCATCTTCTTGATAATGTATGTTCTACCACCATTCTTCTATGTTCCATGATCTATTTCCCACTAATCCAATTTCTGTATCACTGAATGTGATCTACATGTTTATAATGGACACTTCATGGGTTTTGGTTGATACAGTTCTGCCATAGTATCCACGGGTGGGTGGATTCATTGTCAGAGAGGTGATGGAGATTCATTGTATTGGCTCATTCTTGACAAAAGATCATTGGAAACCTTTTGAGGTAGGTGGCTCATGGATTGTCCATCCATTTTATGTGAAGTCATAGATTTATCATTTTTTTGATACTGGATGAAAATGAAATTGTCATGATATATTTATAAAAAGTATTAATGAATTGGTATCTTTTTCGTAGAGATATTATTGCCTCTTGATTTACTAGATATTGTGATATTTATGCATTATTTATATAAAATTTATTTTTTAAAAAAATTGGTGAATAACATAATGTATTTGTATATTTTCACTTAATCATTATATGATATAGAGTCATGTTTAATGCATCGGGTTATTGTTGTTTTTTATCGAGGATAATAAAATGTATCATGTTTTTATTATTTAAAGGAATTAGTTAATTCAATATTTAAAAATGAACTAGTTATGAGATATATATAATTCCTGAAGGGTTATAACATACCCAATATCCTGTAAAATCCAATGACCTTCTACCTTCGACCTGTGAGTGATCATAGTGTGTGAATGATGAATTCCATGTTTTAGGCCAAGAGCCTAGTAGTTATGTTCATTATTTGATGCTAATTGTGTTGGGTTGTGATCATGGGATAGCTGATCCTGGGGGGTTTTGTGGTATGTGTGGGCAGAAAGGACCAGTAGTTTTGGATGTAGTTGATGCCTTGAGTGGACAGATGCCCCATATTATCCATATGGGTGTCGGGGAGGACACCAGGGATGACGAAATAGGTTGAAGTATGGCTTACTGTAAGTTTGAAAGTTGTTTTCATTGAATCTGTAGTATGATAACAACTTTACATTCCCATGAACTTGAGGCTGATTTTCTTTCTTATTATCCTTCCAAAAGATGCGATGACGTGTGGGGTATGTGATGTTTTTCTGTGTTTATCTTCCTAAGGAAATATGGGTCTATTCCCTTTCAATAGGTGGTAATTTCTCGATGAGGAGTTCCCTTACTCACTGTTTTGATCCACCTAGGTTTGGTAGCTTAGAATTATTTTCAATAATTCATGGGAATTATCGAAATGTTATAATTATATAAATAAATTATTAATTATATGATGTTAGCACATGGGACTGGTTCATACAGGGATAAAATGATGAGGTTCTAATATAAAAGAACTATCAACATTGTTTGGTTTTCCCAAGGGCACATATAACCTTGTTGTTATTACTTTTAAATGTAATCAAGAAATTATAGTCTCTTATTAATGGTCAAATAATTTGTAAAATTAAAGAATAACAAATAAAAAACAGATAGATTAATCTAATGTAGCAATTTAAATGATTGTGTTCTTATAGGATACATAGTCTTAGTAGTAGAAGCCAGGAGTCCTTGGGACATATGCTATAGTTGAGTCAAATACTAGTTTATTCCCATTATTTGTTTTTGAGATATTTTACATTAGTTAATTTATTTAATTTTATATGATACTCCACCCTATCGGATAGGGGAAATAGAAACCTATGAAACATGATCCCTAGGGGGTTGTTTTACCCAATATCTTGGTTGGAGTATGGATGGATAACTACCCCCTTTGGTCCCACTAGATTATCTTGGATGTTACTAGTGTTGGTTTTCAAGACAGTGATATTTCTCCATATATGTGTTCATAGGGAAGTAATGATTTGTGGTTATTTGACACACATATACTATGTATATAGTTTTATATGTGATACTATATCTATAATGTGTATAGGTTGTAAGGCATGATTATCCTTACATTGTGTAGGTGTAGTAAGGTCTTGAGGTATAATACCCAACATATGGTTCACATTATGTGAGTCGTGGGGGCTCCCAGAAAAATCTTGGTTAATTTTGGTTATGTGGACAAGGTGGTTGTATTTCATGAGGTGCATGATGTGGTGCTTTCCCAAGCTGTTTGCAGGCAAGCCTTCTTAGTGAGAGATGATTATGATGTGTGTTATTAGCGAAATTCTGAAAAATAGTGGCGAAGTGGTAGTGGGGTACCCAAGAAATTATTTATTATGTTATATACTCTTGTGTTTGATACATGGTGAGAGTAACCATTGCGAGGCTGGAAACATATTATACTTGTTTAGGTGATGAGTTTGATTCACTAGTTATACACTACGCTTTAGCATGATTCCATTATATTTTCAAGATATTCTCTAGTGATGATCCTAATATATTTACTTTTATACTCATCCTACATTATATAAGCTATTTTTCATGTAATATGGAGATGGATGGAAATTTGGCTGGTAACAACATGATTGGGTTTTTGCAGAAGCTATTCGGCCATCATGGTCACTACCATTTTTTCATTTGGTACTTGAAATTTTCCCTTTCAGATTTATTAGTCCAGGAATATCATTTCATATGTGATCATGCGGTTATTTTAATTTTTTTTATAATAAAGAGAAAGTTGTTTTCTATACAATATTCCCCTTTCGCATGTGTTCTCTTTGAGGGTAATGCCTCTCATCAGCATATTTACTATACTCGCGGTCTTAGTTTCCAACCCAGGGCCTTCTAGAGGTGGGACTCAAGTGTTATTATCTATCTTCTCACATATATAGACTATGAGGGGTACACATTACGTGGAGTTTGTCTTCAAACCCATTTCTCGTTAATAGAAGTTATAATGTTAGTCCGCTAAAGAAGAGGTAATTATCTATACCAAATCATGAAAGTTTATTTTTTCAACTACTTCCACATCATTTGTTTATTACAAGATAAATTAATAAATACTTTATTATATATATAATTATATTTTACTATTATTTTTTACAACTATATTCTCACTTTATCCATCCTATGAAAAAATCATTACACATGCGTACGTGCGACTGATAGTCTCTAGGCCATGGTGTAATTTTTTTCCATCATAACTTTAACTTGATGAGTATAACAATTTAAATAATATATATATATATATATATATTATAATTATTATATGAAATTTATTCTAAAAAATTTAACATACCATACATTTCCTATGTATTTCACCATTAATTGAATGATATTGTCGTTAGTGCATATGTACGACCAACCATCATCACAATGTGCGTTGATTCATTTTCAATGATCACCATTAAAGAATGATTATAAAAAATTTTATAATAAATACATATGATATATTTGAACTGAATATCTTTTTGCAGTAGTAATAATTATATCATGTACACAAGAACTGGGCCTTAAATAAAAAACATATATATCAAAATGAGGTATTTAACTCTAAAAGAAAGAAAAATGATGAAATATTATTAACCAAAATGTTTTAAGATGATATAATAGTGTCATATAATATTACGCAAATATAAATTTGTATAATAATAAATTAATAACATTATTTAGACATTTATACGAAATGATAAATAATATTCCACTAAATGAAACTGCAAGGTAACACTTCCTCATCTCACATTTAATTATTTTAGGTACATGCCTTATTCATCATATACTTCATTTGTTTTGTGCACTACACCCATTATATGTAATATCATGAATCTATTTATATTCATGGTATTAAATTTTAAATTTTAAGATTATTAATTTTTTGGGCTACACGATTCCACTGATTACGAATTGGTACGAAATTCAATAACTCAATTTTTGTTCATTGGGATGCAACAATAAATTCTTTATTACGTCATGAAAATATTATGTTTGAAATGAATTTTTATTATATTATATTGTATAAAAACTTTTATTTTTGTTTTTTTATATCAGATACATATAATCATTTCATTTTATTGATGATATCATTTCTGTAAGTGATTATGTCTCAATTTCACTTCATAAAAGGAATATATTTATATTATGCACGTAATTAATTTCCTATGGTGTATATACTAACCATTTTTATTATTTATGATCACCATTCATTGAAAATTTCATTTCCATTAAATATCCATATTTCTTGTATACTAGATATGATTTTTATCTATATTGTATACCATTTTTTCATATGGTGTTTACTTTGAATGTTATTTGATAAAATGTGGATATAATGTTAAACCCAAAAAAATTACTCAATTTGGATGAATTAAAAAAAGAAATAATTGTAATTAATTAAATAAATTGGTTAACATATGAGGAATTATTTATATTGGAATACATGGGTAGGTCCTGCTTATAGATATCCCATCGATGTCTCAGTAGTCTCATGAGACGAATGAGTTAAGGAATCATTAAATGGGGTTTTACCTGTAGAATAAACCATCTAAAGAATTGTCTTTATTCTAGTGGTTCTTATGGAAGATACAATCCGTATAATAATTAATCATTTTCGTCATTCAACACTAAGTTATTATTATCGATTATATTTTCACCGTGAGAAAAACTATTGATGCGTTATATTTGTCTGTTTATTGATTAATTTGAATATGGGTTCAATTATCTACCTTTACAATTTTATTACGACGACCTATTAATAATAAATTTCTATGTAGATAATCCTTACAAAAAATTTTAGCTCAACATCATTATGTTCCCTTTCCCATGAATATGTCGAAGAACTCTTGTAATGAATTTCAAGGACATTGATCCTATTATATTGTTATGTACTCAATTTAATTTTGTTTTCCCAAGATAATGTGGATATCATGTATGCATCTAGTTTACCAATATCAATTACCTATTTTTTCCTTCGGGATGATATTCCTTGTAATAATTCCAATACAATAACGTAACCACTAATTCCATGATACTTGATTTGGGGATTTTATAGTTGGTATCATATAAAATTTTGTAGAATCTTTTATATTTGGATTTATGAAAAAATATATTAGAATACAATCCCTTATGTTATAATTTGAAGATATGTGTATACGAAAAAAAGAAACCATGATTATTATTATTATGAGATTGTGTAGACATATTTTTTTCAATGTATTCTATGTAATCATTATGTTTTTATATTAAACAATAAAAATTATTTTGATATGATCTAATACATTATATGAAATTATTTTGAAATCGAACCTAGGAGGAATAATGTTATCAACAATCCTGAAAAATATAGATATATTCTTATTGAGTGAACTAATAAAACTTGTGACAAAATTGGGAAAATTGTAGCTATAATAGGGAAACATAATCAGTTTATAAAAATACCATGTCCCTGATGGAGAAATATATCACATAACAAGACTCTCATTTGATTAATATAATTACTCAATAAAATCCCCATCTATTTTTTGGAATAATATCCCAATTACAACTGAGAAATATAATATGTCTTTAGATAAGAAATTATTATCATTTGGATGTAGTGAAAATGAAATGGTCACACTTGTAGTATATTACCTCAAAAGAGTTGTTAACCATTGTCAGTCATTTATCCTTAATAATACGAGGAAGAATTAACATAACTTTTTAGATGGAATAAAATTTAAGATAAATTAATGGACAAATATATCCCTCATGAAGAAAATATTGATATTAATGGAATTCTCATTAGATTAAATAAAAAATGACTAGAAATTATTATCAATTATGAAGCTACATTTACAATGATATCTAGGTATTCTATGGATTACAAACACAACATGGAGTGAATGATTGAACATTTATTTTATGTCATTAAAAAAATCCCCAAAATATAGATGAACTATCAGACATTTTATTCATATGATGAAATAGTTTTATTTGTATTCATGATGAAAAAAAAATTCTCCAAGTCCTATTGCTTCAAGGGGAATAAAGAGAATAAGAATATGATACAGAAAAAGATAGATAAAAGGAATAAGGGGAAGTATTATTTTTCCACATGAGATATTTTTGGAAAGAATCAAAATGGGAAGTGATTGAAGTGATTAAAAGCTTTTTATATGTTCCATGATAATGGTATCCTTGAAAAAGAATTAAATAGGAAGCATAAAATGAAATCTATTCATTGTTACAACATTGAGGATATGGGAATCTATGAAAATGAATTCCCCAAGCATTAAGATAATATAAATTTGATGAATCTAAGTGATCAATTTCAATAAAATGTTATTCATATAGCTAAAGTGGAATGGTTAATTTTATCATATATTTGGATCATTGAAAAATTCATTCAAATTATGTTATTGATGATATCGTGGTTATAATTATTATGGAATGTTAAATAATTATTTTGTAGTATTTTTTAATTGTTGATTTTAAAGAATATGTTGAATGATACTGAAGATCGGGAATAATTGTTTTGGAAAAATTATATCATCTTCGAAATCAAATTAATGTTGAAAGAATAACACATCATATTGATATAATGACATTTGGATAAAGATATGATTTATATGAATGATGTAAATTATATAGTTCTAAATAATATTTAAATAATTAATGAATTTTGGTAGAGTAAAAAAAAATTGGGATATAAGGAATTGACCATATAATCATTTTTTTTAATCAAAGAATGAGTATGAATGCTTGATTTTGATAATTTATATTGGTAATTAAGGTAATTACCTTGTTTCCTGAGAATAAATTTCTATGGTATTCACATGATTGGTATGTGATTATTAATAGATTCCACAAATTGTTTGGGGGATTAATGATAAGATAATATTTCAAATTTAGAGACCTTATTTTTAAATTATTTTATCCTAATGTATTATAATGGTCGACATGTTAACCATTTCTGAAATAGTTTTAGGTGAATTTTTAAAGTGGTTTTAAATATTAATGTATGCCTTCAACCTAGGGACATTTATTTATATTAGACATCATTTCTAACTATATTGTATTAACAACATTTTTATAGACATAATGAAATACTTTGCAGTGTATAAATGATCTCATGATTTGTTAAATGTGATATTTAGTGAATCAGGTATTATGGAAATTCATTTTTTGATATTTATTTCATAAAGTATGAAATGAATGAAAAATAGTTTGGAGCATAAAAAATGGTTGAAATTATACTAATAAAATTTAAACATATCAGAATATTATATAAATATATTTTCATACTCTTTTTAGTATAATTTTTCATCAATAGTCAGAAATGGATTTTTGAACAAAAATATTATACATTTAATTTTCTTACTACAAAACAAATGGTCTTTTATCAGATCATAGATTTATCGTTTGGTGATCGTTATCTTTTTTATGAACATTTTGTTATCACTCTCCATCATAATTTTATAGTCATATTTTACAATTATATCATTGTTTTCAATTACAACAAATTTTATCCACATTGAATGAATAATTTTCTTCTGACCGTTGCATTTCACATTTTCCCACTTATTAATATGGTGTTTTATTAACCCTATTTATGATGTGGGATTCCCAAATAGAAATTTACAAGTATGAAACACGGATTTTATATGTGTAATTAAAAATTTTGAGGAATATTTTATTTAATAATGGTAGAGTATAACACCAAAATATTCTATGGTTTGTCTCTTTTTAAATATTATCCCCTTAATAGCTAACAATGAACGCAACACCCATCATAAATGGACAAACAAATATTATTATGTTTTCATATAACCTAGACATTAAATAGGAGATATTAGATAAAAGTTACCAAATTATGAAATTTATATATTATATATTCAATAAAATTCATTAACATTCCCAGAATAGTTTATATAGCCATATGATAAGAATAAATACAATTTTATGTATAAAGGCTCTATTTTTTCTAAAGGTAGTTTTTTGTATGATTTTGTTGACGAAATTATCTTAAATTAAAATGTTGACACTTATATAGATTAAATTTGAAAAAATAAACATTATTTTTAAAATAATAATATTAAAATTATCATAGGCTGAATTTGTGGTATTTTTACAATAATATTCATTTTCTAGTGAAGAGTTAAAAACATAAGTTTTTTTAAAACTATAAAATTATTTATAATAAATGATTATATATGTTTTATATATGACTGTGATCTATGTTAAGTAATATTTAGTTATAAAAAATAAAATTTAAATAATTTAAATAATTTATTTACCTTTTTTTGTTATAAGAACATATTTTGGATTCAAATGTGCAGTTTTCAGGGTAACTATATTTCATTGCATTTTGTAGAAGTAATTTGAAATTATATTATAAAAATTATATGTTTGAATTTATAAAAATACTTGATTGATTATTACATATAAAGGACATTTTTTAAATATTTCACTTCTAGTTATCACTAATTTTACTAGTAACCCTCAAAATTTTTATTGCCACACTAATGGGTAAACTAGGTAATTCAGGTTTATAATCAAGTGATAAGAAAAATAAAATGGCATTAACCCATTTTAAAATTTTATTGGATGTTTTAATTTAATCCATTATCAATTATATTCGATCATATGATCATTTATGTCCGCATGGATGTGGATACAATAATCATAATAATTTATTAAAATAATTGTTCATGATGTCATTCTCATATTTTAAATAAAAATAACATTTTTAATTTAGAGTTATCGATATTGTATCTTTAACAATAAATATAAAATAAATACTATTATAATTAACATAGATTCTAGAAGACTTTTATGGATTAAGATTAAATTTTTTATATAATAATATATTTCATTCTATGTTATATTCTTGGGTTGATATTTTTAAAAGTTAAAAAAATGAATAGTATCAATATTGACATTAATGATATTTTACTGTATATATATTATATTAAATTACATAAAAATATTAATGATATAAAATTATTAAAAATTATTAGTATGAGGTTTAGAATTTAATTAATGACCAATTTATAGTTTTTTTTCAACTTATTTTAACTATATTAACCCTCCAATAGTAATAATATATATAGTTAGAGAAATAGTTATAGGGATTAAATAAGGGTTAAAACCAAATGATAAGGGAAATAATGTGATCTAAACATTCCTAAAAATTATTGCATAATTTTTTTCATCCAAACCGCATATTATATTATAAATAAATAATTTTTTATCAATTTGGAATTCCATATTAATTAATATTAATTAATTATTGTGATGGCTTCCAAAAGTGACCCTCACCTCAATTATAAAATGGAACACATTCCTTTACTTATTTACACCTTGTTGGGACGTATATATAAACAAAAACATTCTCATTTAATTTATATACATCGTTATTTAAGATATTTTTGTTATTGTCATTCTACAATCACATCCTTATGTTCCTTAATATAGGTTATAATGGAAGACTACTAATGAATAGATAATCATCTTTACCGACACATTCAAGCTTATTTATTCTTCTACATTCTTTTCATGTGTTGTTTCCATTATTATGTAATAAATTCAGAATAATATATATTATAATATGTTATTATGATTTTTTGTAAACCAATATTTCACCTTTATCCATCCTATGAAAAAAGTACTCAATGTGTGTATGCACGACTTACTATCTTTACAACGTGGTGTAATTTGTTTTACATCACCACATTACTTGGATGGCTATACTGATGGAAATAAAAGATAAATATGGTAATTATGACATGATATTGATTATGGAAAATTTAACATACCATAAAATTCCATTCCCTTTCATCATTAATATAATGACATTATTGCTCGTGTGTACGTACGACATACCGCCTTCATGACACAATGCGAGGAATTTTACGGCTTCGCCATTGAATAATTATTATAAATATGTAAAAAATGAATAACAATGATATAAAAAAACCATAATATCATCATCTAACTTAATTATATCTTATTACCAATGACAAGTAATTAAATGATATAACATGTATATTAATATGAATCCATTGACACCAAAAAAATGATAATAGGGAAATATTATCAACAAAAAAGTGATAAGATGATATAAGTGGATCATATATGATATCATAAAAATGAATATCGTTATTTTATAAATTAATAACAATATTTAACCTATTATACATGATATTAAATGTTGAATAACTAAAGGAAAGTATAAGGTAATGGGTTCTCATCACACATTTACTTATGTTTGATACATGTCTTATTTAACACTTCTTTATTTTGTATAGTATACCACACATTTGATATATAATAAAATGAATATTTTTGTATTCCTGGTATATGTTTCATATGATCATTAATAATTTTATGGGACATTATATTAAATATATTACAAATTGGAATGGGATTACTTAACCCAATTTCCATTCAATAGGTTAAATCTTCAACTTTATTGAATATGTCATGCTAAGATTATGTGAGAAATTATTTTTTATTATAATTTATTATTTTTGTTGTTAATTAATGTGGATTTATAGTGGATACAGATAGTTTATTCATTTTACTAATGATGTTATCTTTATAAAGGATTACATCCCAATTTCGCTACATTAGGGAATATTTTATTATTGCGCACATAATTTCTTTCCCATGGTGTATATACTACCCATTGATTTATTTATTATAATAATTCATTTAAATCCTTATTTTTCATGAATATATGTATTTATTGTATTCTGAATATAATTATTATCTACTCTATATACCATTTTTACATTCAATTTTCACATTGAACATTATTTCATAAATTGGGGAATAATGATAAATCAGTATCAATTACTAAATAAAAATATTTCATGATAAGGAAAATTGTATACTAATTAAATAAATTATTATATATATAAAGAATAATTTTGATTATCAAACATGGTTGGTTCCTACTTATAGGGAGACCATCATTGAATTACTTTTATAATAGGAAAAATCAATTAAGATAACATTAAACATGTTTTTAACCATAGATTAAATAGTATTGTGAACGGTTTTACTGGTAGTGGTTCGTGTGATAGACAAATGATTTTCAATAATTAAGAATTTACTTCATTCAGATTTCAATTATGTTAATCCATGATATTTTCACTAGGAAAAAATATATGGATACATTTCATTCCAAGTTTACTAAATAAATGGGATGTGTGTTTAGTTTTCTACCTTTCCATGTTGATTATGTTTATTGGATAATGATATATTATATTGTACTTACCCCTTATATAGATTTTGAGCTCTCCATTATTTATTTTCATTTCTTCAAGATATGAAGAAATTTTTTTGAATGATTTTCAAGGATTCTGGTGTATTTATTTTTTTATGTATTATGTTTGATTTATTTTCCAAATGTAAAATGGGATTTATGTTTGTATTATGTTTACCAAGACCTATAAAATATTTTCTCCATCATGATTTTGTCTTTTTAATCATGATAATATAATAAATTAACTACTATATATGGTTTACTAGAGTTGGGGTTATAACCCCCAACCTGACCCTATAAATACCCTAAGGGTCTTCCCGATCCCCACAAGTTGGCGACTTGGACCCGAGAAAAGAACAACCATCAGAAGGAACATTTTCTCCCAACCTCTGATAAAAATGGTATATATATATATATAATAGATCTTACAATTGAAATGATATATAAATATTTCATGACATAAAAAAGTGGAATTGAAATATCTCAAGAGTGTAAATAGTATCAAAATATAGGTCAAACTACAATGGACTACCAAAATACAGAAACCAATTACACCAAGTGGTAACATTGGCAGACATCCACCATCTCACCAACAGAAAACCATGGTAACATTTATAAAACCAAACTTTACCATTGTTCCACCATTATTTTCTATATCATGACCCTATACAATAATCCAAATGTGCTCAATATTAAAAGAATCATTGAAATATAATTGAATAAAAATTTGTATATATAAAATGTGAGAAAATATTAATTTCACCCTTTTCTACATTTCAGGATAAATATGGTAAATAATTTGCAAATAATTTCATATCCAAATATCTCAATAGATGTATGATGTCAAAAAAATCAATCATTGCATATCATTAAAATCCATTGAAGTACAAAAAAACCGTACAAAATAAAAGTATCCCAAAAAGTCCAAGAATCACAGATAACAACACAATACGAATCACAAAAGGTTTGGATAACTATGAGAGTCAGACCAAAAATAGAAAAACGTACAAACATCAAGCCACTATAAAATGCATCTTGTTGGCTGGGAAGTGGAACTCCAAAAAATTTGAACAAACCACACATGTTTAAAAAGTATCTAGAACAAGAATACTAAGATGAATAGATAACCCCCATGTGAAAATTTCACAAATTTGATGAGAACTATTATTATGACATCCAAATAAGTACCAAATTCTTCTCATGTGATATAAATTAAATATAAAAAAATCTATCCATTTTGATCCATTCATTATTTAAATACTATTTCATAAAATCATTTCTCAATTCAATGAATAATAATTTCATTTACCAAAATTAGGGGAAAATTATTTTATAGAAACCTTTCTCTCCACACACATGTCAAAACAATCATATCCTTCCATTTCATTTCATAAAATAGTTTATCAAAACATGAGAAATTTATCTCATAAAATAGAGCTAGATATTGAACCACCTACCCTAAAACATGGGGTCAGACATGCCCACAAATTATCCACTAATAATAAGAACACAATAATGAAAATGGAGGACCAAAAATCTATATACACATCAAATAATTGATGAAATTTTTAAAAAGTATTATATATGAAGAGTAAAAACACTTACCACAAGAATGAACATCTAATGCACCTCAACTAATAACAATTATCCCCTAGAAAAAAATCCCACAATAAATCTAGATGGAAAAAAGAAGTAACATCACCACAGTTCAATAGATCAGATAATGAAATTTATTGGTGCCACCATGTTCAATGAAAAAAGGAAATAGAAATATAACTCATACATGGAGATTAAAAACAATATTAATGGGGATTAATATATGAATTAATTAATTCAGATCAAATATATCTCTAAAAATCTCTAGGTAATCTTTCTAGCTCAAGAGACAAAGATATTTCGAACAAATGAAATAAAATTTAACTGTTGTAGTACCTGAAATTACGTTTTATGGCATTTTCACATTGTGTAATCTCTTTACATGTATTGTAATCATTTATGAACATATATTACCCAAACACATCACCGTATTATTAGAAACTAATATTTAATTATTATAAAATATGTAATATTTACGTGACATGTAATCACTCCATGTTGTGCACTAGAATAAATTCATCTTCTCTACAGAATATACAAAGAATTTACTCTAATTACTTGACATTCATTTCTCTTAAAAACAATTAAAATTGAATATTCATACAGAAATAACTAAAACCAACACAACCATTAATTGAAATAGAGTAGAATCTAAAAAATCCATTACATGTTTACACCCAGAGTACATTAATTTTAACAAAAAAATCTCATAAAATTATGTAATTTTTCACCAAAAATTCTCCTCATCCATGGGAGAACCAATATGCACTTTGTAAAAGTGGAAAAAAAGAATGTTTAAGGAATAATACTTGATAATGTGTAATGGGATATAATAAACTCCCCACCATTAGAGATTATGTCTTCATAAAGCCATGTGCATGAATGTATTCTCGTAAAGAGGTGATGCCACTAATCCCTTATCAATGAATCATACTCCCATGTATCATGATAATTTTATACATCACTCCAAAACACTAAAAAAACATACATCCCATATAAGACATTCAATTGAGATTAAAAATATCAACTTCTTTCTAAACAACAGAATCATCAAGCTCATACTTAATATCATGCCACCTTCAAACATGAGAGGGACAAATATGATATTTTATGAGTTTTGATATGTGAAAAAAATATAAATTCCAAAAAAAAACTTGGAATTCCAACATATACACATCCTTCAAATGCTTCTCAAAAACATACACTTTTCCCATATATCTCAGATACATATTTTCTTATTTTCTAAGTTTATTATGACCCAACAAATGAAAATGTTTCCTAAAAACCTCGTCACCGATTCAAAAATCCAATTGATGACTTCATTGATTCACATTTGATTTCTATATAATCAATAATATAACCAAATGTTGTCTTATACAATATATATTCATAGACATTTCCTCACCTAAGCGGCATCCCACCAAAGAATCTTCACCCACCTCTACCCAAAAAAAGAGGTTATCTGCACAGGAGACTAGACCATCCCTCAAAATATACCATTATAAATGTAAACAAATAACTATTATTACAATAAAAGAAAACAGGTTTGAGATGGATATCCCATGATCCACCAAAATCCGGTACTCATTCATGGAAAATATCCTCGATGATATGAATAGCATACTCTATCTGACCTCCAATCAGTGGATGATAAGTTGTAATCAGCCTGACCTAATTCCCCATCACCTATTTGATAGTTTTCCCTATGCTCGATGTAAACCATCTAAACATCACTAAATAAATGGAACAAGTAACTCCATGTGACATACAAATCGTTTTCACAAATATCTTACCCAAATATAAAACTTTTATGATATCAATCATTCGAATCGAACAAGATGAGTTTATTAAATAGTTAATGAGAATAGAGATAGAAATCCTTCCTCAATGAGTTCAATGTAATCCAACAAAAAAGTCCATGGGTGCCTAATTCTAAAATAAAACTAGATTTGGAAGAGACTAGAGAAAACAAAATGCATTCCAATGCTATTAATTAATTTTTTAGGTGTAAGAATGGGACATCGATCCATCCAATTGCCTGAAGGCCTTCAATTTTATTTTATGTTGAGAAATCCTCCTTTTATGGGAATAATGGGGGGAAACCATGAAATTAAGATTTAAAAAACAAACCAGGACCCAGCAGACCAAATCACAAGATCATGAAAAACCCTTAATTCAAGAGATAATCTCCCCTCGACAACAAAAGGTATTAAAGGGTTTCCACATCACATAATCCACAAAACACAAAATCCAAAACATTTCCTTCGTTCTAGAATATCTCAAGCGTTGTCACCATCCATTCAATGAAATCCAAATATACAATAACCACCATTCCATAAAACTTTTTAGAAATAACTCAAATTGAAGAAATCCACCATCACCAGTATTCCAATAGATTCACCATCATAGAAACACCATCACGGTAGCATCCTACATCCATTCAAATCAGGAAAAAACATAACCCAAGAAAAACAACTTGCTGCCAATATAACAATTTCAGTAAGGTACCAAGGTTCAAAATCACCGAAGACCAGAACAATACAACAAAATTACCAAGGATGCATAAATCATCGCATGAGTTGAAGAAACTCATATCAATCCAAACATTACAATAGGAATGTAAAAAAGAAGAACATCACCATATCTCCAGAAGGACACCCGCTACATGGATCCCATCACTGACATCCTGTTCGGACTCAAAGACCACCAAAACCCGCCAACCGCACACACTAGAGGCAGGGTGAAGACCCAGGATATCGAATATTGAACCACAGATGTGGTCTAGAACCACACCACTGTGAAAAACCTATATAGAGAGAAGAAATCGGGCGAGGTGAGGCAAGAAGTGGTGAGGAAACTGAGTCCATGAAGCCACCTCATGAGAGGAATCTGCCTGATCTTGCTGAGCATATGGATAGCCACCAAGAAACCCCAAGAAGGAGGCAGCGATGAGGAGAATTCCCTAGCGCACAATTCCCATTACAGGCTCATCTACGGGATTTTTAATTTCCTCATTCTAATCAAAATTTCCTTGAATGGTATATATAATCAACAATGTCATACTTCATATCATGGTACCCAAAGCAGCATCTCATGTCATAATACATCTTCATTGTATCTAGAAGGAAAACAAATATTGAACTACGAAAATAATAAAAAAACAATCTTCTCATAGATGTTTAGTTGAAAAATTGATCCCAAAAAACGAAAAACACCATCTGGAGATATAGAGAGTGGCCAACTACCAACAATTTCCCCACAATTTGGGGTTTAATGAATTCAACCGATCTGTTCATCCTACAATTGATTCGGCATGAATATAATCAACGATAGTTTATTAAAACTAATCATTAATTAGTACTATACCAGAAACATCCTTTTAACCATGTTGAGTTAAATATTGAAAAATCTACATAATGTTCCACTTTCCCACCAATTCCATAAAAATTTATGGGGGGACGTTCAATTTGGAGCATCTACTGTGAAATTTTACTTCGTCAATGTGTAGCTGATTACAATGTGTAATGTGTAAAGGTATTCCACCCACTACCACTCTCTTGGATTAAAATATTTGAGGAAAAATATATCACTTCAGGTATTATAGAGAAAAACTACATGGAAACGGTCACCCAAAAGATAATTTCCCCAACACTTAATCGCATGGATAATTGTGGAAAACATTAAATCAATAGTTGGATAGTTATTCTACTGTGTTAAATGATAACAGGAGCTATAGTCTACCACATGATCATCCTACATAAGAAAATAACAGATGCCAGTCCTAGAACAATCATAGAGAACATCATATCCTTTACTGAGCATAGGTAAGATCAGAATAGGTGATGATATCAGAAGTAATCAAATCACATCTACAGAAGAATGACACTTTTAATATCATTATAATTTAAACCCATTCCTAGTAAGTGCTATGAAGGGTGATGAAAAATTTAAAAATCCTTAGAAATTGATGATATTACCCAGAAATTCCAAGGATGATGTAGAGGCTTGAAGCTTGATGTACATGTAAACTACATTACTTTTTCGGAATACTTAATACATAACAAAAACAGACACACAAGGACCGTAATAGTTTAGTGTCTTTGGAAACTCGGAATAAAATCTTCTAATCATGGTGAAATATCTTCAACATCTACCAATAAAGATCTTCCCCTCTTACCTAAAACTTTTCTTTATAACCTGGGGAAAAGAAAAAATAAAAGGGGTGAGCTCAATTGACCACTAAGGGTAAAAATAGAGAACATAAAACAATCTATAAACATTTGAATGCAAAAACTTGGACATAAAATCTAATCATCAAAATCTTGAGCAAAGACGTGAATCTTGGAAGTACGTAAGGCATATATCATAAGGGAACACCAATCATGATAAAATAGCATGGGAATAAATCATGTAATTGTGGCAACCATTAAGCACGTGATATGATTTCCATAGTATCCAAGGCATTTCTTCCAAGATCATCATAGTGGACAAAGTCCCTTTCTGAATCGAGTTCACTCCTCTTCTAGTCCTGTATTACTGAACCGGTTTAACTTGTCGTTCCATCCATGTCTATCTAATGAGATATAAATCTTTAACCAATGCATTGGAGGGATATATAGGTCCCACCCATCTCATAATGAAATCATTCTTACTTGTTCCACAAAATAAACATACATCATCCATAATAACCCAATAAATAAAATGGGTTTCATAAACATCATCCCATCATCTCATAATCCATATAAAATAAATTCATATCATTTCATAATAAGAAAAGTGAAACCATGTAAATCATATAGTCATGATACTTGAAACATACTCATGTAAAATAAATTCATCTTAGATGAAAAAGGTTTTGATAAAACACTTGAAATGAATTCTTGAGGAAACTATCCTTTTTTCTTCAAAATAATTTTCTTTTCATAAAATGTCATGAAGTTTTAGAAGAAAAGGTTTTTGTTGAAATTAGTCATGAAATCTTTTGGGGGAAGCTTTATGAAAATAAGTCTTTATAAAACCGTAAAAATCCTTTCATGCTGAATACGTTAAAAAGAACATTCTTCTCGTACTTTTGTCGAAAAAGTCAAAAAGTACCTTGTAGGGTAAATAAAAGAATGATTTCTTCCATAACAATTGGTAAAAGTAAAAAAGGGAAAAAACGAAATTAAGCATTCATGATACCATTTTTAGGAAACATGGAAATAGATGATAACAATAACCCTAGAAAATACATACGAATAAACAATCTCGGATAAAAACGAGATTGGAATAGTAATCCTTTACCTTAGATCCGATATGCTTCGTATGGATCCTAACATCCTGTATAATAATTTAAATAATGTAATTGATTTATTACATAATAATATTAATTTTTATGATATCATATATGTTTCACTTATGACTTTATATTACCCGTTCTGTTGTAAATTCAATGTTAAAGCATCGTTTTGGGTAAAATCATTTCATTTATCGTATGTGTTTCGACTTGTCGTTCTTGATATTATTACTTATATCCTGATTTAAATAATTCCAGAATGTAAAAAATAATATATATATTATATATATTCATCATATACATATATATTATAGATAGATAAAAGGAATGAAATACACCATTCATGGAGACGGTTGGCCGTACGTACGCATGAACGCTGTTTTTGTTTCCTTATTGAATTGAATGGAATTAAGTTGATGACATACATATATATATATACATAAATCCAGTATCATTATCATGTCATATATTTCATTATTACTTATTATATATACTTTATAATTATTCATGAAGGGTAAATCATTGAGAATGAATCTCATCGCGTCGTAGAGACGGTAGTTCGTACGTATGCACGAGCGATGGTATCGTTCCCGTAATTATTGAATTGAATTGGAGTGGATGATACAATATATAAGAATACGTATGATGTTATAATAACCATATATAGTTATTCTTTACACCACTATATCCATCCATGTAATGTGTTGGTGGAAAAACAGATTACACCACGGAGTGGAGACAGTATTCCGTACGTACACACGCGCGGTGATTTTGTTTTCTGTAGGATGGATAAGAGGTGAAATAGGGTTGTTTCATATTTATAATAGCATATAAGTATATGAGGGATACTGATGTTATTACTTAATAATGAAACATCTTAAGAAGAAGAAGTTGAAGAAGACGAAAATTGAATGAATCGGTAACGATATTATCTCTTCATTGACACGCCTCTTTGAATCCTCCTCTTAGGGTACTAAAATTGGACTTTGAAGAAGACCGGGACCTCTAAGATGTTGACAGAGAAGTTGATTATGTAAATGGGCAGGTTTTGGCAGAGAATAAAGGCTCAAATTGGTGTGAGGAAGAGAGGGAGGAGGTTCCCTTTTATAAGGGAGGAGAGAGGCACCGTTGGAAATCTTAAAAATATTAATTTATAATAAATTTAACCCCACATAAAAACCTCAAAAAATGACTCATATTCGAATATTGGATGATATAGGGTTGTAATCGCATCAACCAATAAAATTTAGATATGTTAGGAATATATTTTAAACATTATCAACTTGATTTATCCTTATTTAATCAATTTTATTTTATTTGTGGTAATAACATTATAAATTTTAAATTATAAAAAATAATTACTTATTTATTGTGAGTTTCCTATAATTGGATAATTTATAACATTTTTTAGCTTATAAATTTATATTTATAATTTTTAAATATTTTTGTGATTTTTAAACAATTTTATAATATGTTATTTTTATAAAATAACAATAGTGTCAATTTTGTCACTATTCATTTATTTGAATTTAAATAAAATATATACAGAATATATGCTCGAAATAAAAGATTTAATAGATTCATAAAAGTCATATGTATCTATAAAATTATTTGAGCACATTAAATAGTTCATATAATATTTGTTTTATTATTTGTAAAACCATTTATTTGGTTTATCTCTTAATAAAATAATTACTACATCATTTTTGAATAATTTATTAATATACTTATTTATTGCATAATAATTAAAAATAAAATCTTATTATGAATATTAATCTATTTCATTTTATAATAAGACTTTTACTAGAATTTATCATCTTAAAATCCCAAAATTTAAATTGTTATATTTATTAAATTATGAAGGTGACAACTTTGGCATCATTTAAAATAAAATAATATAAGTATCATAATTGCTTTTATAAGTCTCCAAATGGTGAAATATTCGACCATTGGATGATTATGGTTTAACATTACATGAAAAATATGTTTTGGTCAGGTTTTTGTGCCTTTAATGGTCATTATTAGTTTAATAAAAACAATAATCTTGATTTGTCACTAGATAAACAACTTCTGCATCACTATTGTGTCACAATTAATGATAAATATTTAATCCATAAAAATTATAAATAAATTCATATGATGTAGATAATTTCATAATATTTCAGGATACTATTCATGTTCGAAGTTTCATGAAGTTTGTCACTAAATTATAATTAATATACTTATAAGATTTAAGAGAGTGACATATTGTCACTTTCTTTGGTTTTAATAATAATTATGTTATTTTCATGGAACAAAGTTCGTTAAATGATTCCAATTAGACCATTAGGTGATATGGGTTGACTTTTTGTCATCCAATAGGATTTTTGCAGGTGTTAGGATAATTCTATAATCTTATATTTATCCTTAATTTTCAGATTTACCTTTAACTATGGTAAATAAAATTTACCGTAGTTACTATTCATAATGCCCAAAAATAAAAAGTATTCTATTAATACAATTTGAACCCACTGATTCCAAATATGGAATCCATTTTTACATATTCAATACGCAGAAGTTTCAGAAATTAAATTAATATTAATCCTGTTGTCCAAAGAAAACGGGTTTTTATTTAAAACATTACAAAATATTGAATTGATTTAACCTACGAATTCAAGGTAAAATAAATGATAATGACATACATTATATTAAATAATAAAAAAATATTCTATTTATACTTTAATACCATTCGATATTATAATTTAACCACATAAATTATTACGATGAAAAAAGTTGTTTTTAATTAAAATATATCGTGTTTTTACTATTCATCTAAATATGAAAGTTATCAGAATAACATGAAAATTTTATCCAAGGTAAAATTTTATATCATTATCCCAAAGAATAATTTTATTTTGTAAAATTGAACTTATAAACATGTCAAAAACTAGATTTAAAGTGGGTGCTCCATCAATAGGCGGCAAAACTGCATTTTTCGAAAAAATACTTATTTTACCCGAAAAATTTATTTTGTTCACATAAAATGTTTTAGAAAAATTATAAGATGAATAATGATGTTATAAAATTAAAAATGTGGTTAATTATATTCAAAAATTCTAGTTATTGATAATATTATAACCATATATCGTTGTTTAGTGAAACTCGGTATTGCGTACAACACACGCTATCGAGGAACGTCGCGATTACATGGAATGAAAGCCAAGTCAGGGTTGGGTGTAGTAAAAGACTCCTTTGTTGTTGCGTATAACAAAATCCAACCATATTTATTTTATACATTGAATATATATATATATATATACACGCACTCAATGTTGCGTAGAATAACTTCTATCAAATGAACTTGAAATTGTGTGTAACACGATCCAAGAATTGTGTTGTGTATACTGCAATCTAATACGGTGTTGCGTATAGCACAAGATAATCATTGTGTAGCATAAAACACATGACATCAAATAAATTAAAAATAATAATTATCATAAAATCTCGGGGTGTTACAGATGATGTGGATCTCAATGATATTTCACAGTTGTTCCCACAAATATAAAGACATTTCCTTTTCAAGTTTAATGAATAAGTAATTCTCTGTAATAAAATGCCAAATTTTTTTCTTTTTTTAATCATTAAGATTCATTTCAAATGTTCTCAATACAAATTTTGACTCCTTATGAATTCAAAAAAATTTAAATGGATCTCGTTCTTGCACTTAGGTCATCAACAAACAAAAACATCATCCATTAACACAACAAAATAAGTGTTGAGACAGTGATGAAATAAATGATTCATCAAATCCATAAAAATTTAAGGTTCATTAGTCTTACCAACTGTAATAACAAGATATGTTTAATGTAAATACCTACTCTTAAAATCTATGATTATTATATCACAATCCCAAACCATTACCTGATGATAACAAAACAAAATATCTTCATTCAAAAAAAATATTTACCCTATTTAACTAATCAATGAAATAATCTGTACAAGAAAAATGATATGTGTTTCTAACTATTACCTACTTACTCTTTTGATATTCCATGTGTAATCTAGGAAAACATTCTGCCTTAATGGAAAAGAGAATAGGGGTTCCCCAGGGAGAAAAACTAGGGTGAACATAACAATTTTCCAATAAATCATCCAATAGATTCATAAGCTCTCTCTATTCCATAGGATTGAAATGATAAGAAAGAAATAATATTAGTTGTGACCCTAGAACCATGAAAATTTTTTCATCTACACCCTTATATTGGAAAATCCCAAAGAAATAATTAGATACAGCATTAATAAAACACCAAATAATAGTAAGAAGATCAAAAGTAGATGAAATTTCATTGGGATCAACTGTAATAGTATACTGAAAACTCTTGAGCACTGTGTGGGAAAGCCCTACACAACATGATTTTAGATTCCACACTCTATGGACCACCTGTCATTTCCCATGTTTTGTAAGAAAGGATGTATGCTGATGATAATGATCAACCTCAGAATAATGATTCACAATTCATTTCATCTCAAAGGTGACGTAAAATAAATCTAGATCTGAAACAAGAAATACCCAGACTAAATATTCAGTATCTTTCAATAACATGCTAGAAGGAAACTAAAACCCATACTATTTCTGCATCCTAATAGGTTTTACTAAATTCATAATAATGTAAATGGGTTTCATTTGATGGTTAATAGTTTTAAAAAACATCCAGATATATATTAGTGGTAACCACAAAAAAAAAAAGAAATCATGACTGATGATGTTTTAAAGATGCTAACTATCAGTATCGCTAGACTTTTTTCTACCTCTACTAAAAACTCATCAACTGCAGTAAGGTGATTAACTCCAGTGGAATGATTATGAATCCTTGTAGTTTTGAATTATATGACTATAATGTAGTTTCCATTGGATATGGAAATAACTTTCTACATCATGGAGTAGACATAGCCTTTTTGAAAATCTGCAGATGACTATAACATCCACATTTATTATAAATAATTGTAGGTTAAGGACAATAATTTCATGTGTGTCCGACCATTACACACATATTGAATGTTAGGGGAAAACCACTTTATACAACTAGTGGTTCTGAAGATGCATTCTATAGAGAAACACATCCACCGCTCAGGCGATGATCCGTCCACATCCAATTTTTCCCTTGTGAGACATTCAAGCTTCAACTAGGTAGAATATAGGGGGAATAATATAAAAACCATTCAATCCATGTTTAATTATTCCATAATTTTTCTATTCACTATTTGTATATATTTATAAATATTAATCAACAATACTCATGATCTGATATCCAGTTATAAACCATGTAGGTTATTTTGATATTTCAACATGTCATTATTTACAACCTTTTTTGTAAAATAAACTGACTTAGAAAACCACATGGGGTATGTCAAAACCAAACATTATCTGTACAACAAATAAGGAAACTCCATATACATTACAATTAGTAGTGACTCAAAATATATTTATGTAGGGAGATAGTCTTAAAATCATACTAGTATAATACCACATTTTTATCCCCATATAACATGAAATTTGACCATAGTTTGAATGGAAACTCATGTATGAATGATAAAAACATCCCCTTGGTATTATGAGGTGTTTCTATGTAGCTTAATATTAGATCAATCTTGTTAAGATAGTCCTCCACCTCTTTAGGATCAGTAGTAGGTTTAAAGGATAGTGGTTTCTCATGAAATAAATCCCTTAATCAATATCTTTCTCTAATAAGTACTATAGTTACCTTAACAACTATGTTCTGAGAAGGTGACACATTCTATCCAACATCTAGATCTACTCGCACAATATACCTGTTGAAATTTTGATCCATTAGAGGATTACCTTAATGTGTATCATCTATATCCTCCCACAACACTTGCAAAAAAATGTTTCGGGGGCATACTAATACACACAAAAACAATAGGAATGATCAATAAATAAAACAATATCATATCAAACATGAAGCACCACAAGAAAAACCCATGATTAACAAAAATAACACAATTAACGGGACACACATCCCAACATCCCGTTATAAATTGAGTCTCATCATGATAATGGGTGGTTAGGAACTTTCCACAATCTACCTATAATGTTCGAAAAATCCTATCTCCAATTTATATAACATACCAAGACAATGAATAACCCCAAAAACGCGGTATTGATACCATTTTGTAATAAACTAACCCAAATTCCCTCCAAATCGTGTACCCAACCCGACCCCCACATACTCGAATGGAATTATCGATCCCCATGGAAAGACAATGAGAACTGATGTATTGAAAAAATATATGCCAAATGATATCTCCCAACATAATGTATACATGGAATATATATATATATAAGATATTCAAATATAAATGATAATGTTATATTCTTTAACAGGAAAAATAGTGAAAACCAAAAAATATTGTCCAGAAATAGTCACTATATATTGATCCATCCACAATGGAAAAAAATATGTAAATCAATGACTCCATGTGTAAATAAGGGAAGATTCCAGCAATCTCACAACTATATATCCATCCCAGCAAACAAAAAACCTCACAGCCTCACTGTGATGCCTCACCAATTCGTACATCATGTAATATAACCAGGTCAACAACCCACCGAAGAAGTACGCATTGTGTAAGATGATTGTATATGAATGGTCTTATTAAGGTGTTTTATATCAAGTCTCTAAATAATAATCAATGCATGAAAAACTATTAATAAAACAAGGCATGATATCCATTTAATAGTTTTTATATTAAACGCATGAAAAAACAGTTCGATTTACCCTTTATAAACATACCCAAATAAAGAAGGTAAACCAATTTCAAATACTATCTTCTCCAAATATATCAGTAGATATATCATTTCATAAAATATAATTCATCACATATCATATCACAATATATTACAGCACAACAAAAAATGAACCAAAAGTATCCCAAATCTGCCAAGAAGCAATGGTAACATTAATCAGAGGATGACACTGGGAGCATATATCTTGGAAACTCATACCAAACATATAAAATAACATATTAATAAATATTTTATTCATATGAATTGTGTCTAGGGAGAATTGGAATTACCCTACATGTGAACCCCCTAAAAGGTTAAAAATTCTATAGAACAATTTTCCTAGGGAGAAGAAATAAGCCCCATGATGAAATCCCAAGATCATTGATGTGTCCTATAACTATTCCTTCCACCTAATTACCCACTGATTCCCATGTGATATAATTTTCAAATCTATTTATGAATCCATTTTCATCCTTTCATCCATTAACGCTATTTTTTCATTTATTGAAAATCCATTTCATTGAGAAGAATAATGGGAAAACATATTTTATAAATACCCATCTTCACATAAACAAATAAATTGAATCCTATAATTATATTTCATTTAATAAGATTGTTTATAATAAATAGAAATGTATTTCATCAACCCATTCTAGAGATGGAACCACCTACCTCAGAACATGTGGTCAGACAAGCCCAAAAAGGCTCCAACAAAAAAGGTAAAAAATAGAAAAATTGAGGCCATTAAATAAATATACACATATTATTATTCATACAAAATAAAAAAATGGTGGAAAATATGAAATGGCACATACCTCGCGAATGAAACTTGGCCACACTAAAAGTGAGAAGGATTTTCCACAGAAACATGATCACACAAAAAAATATAAATAGATACAAGAAAAAAAACACCATAGTTCATAATAAAATATAATTAAAAGCAATTAAGACACCTAGATCAATTAATTGAAGATAAAGAAAGGCTCACTCACCAAGATATACGCATACCAGCTACAATGGTGATCAATAATCAAATTATTCCTTCCAGATCGAATATAGACTGTAAAATTCATTGTACTAACCTTCTAGGTAAACAAAAAAATAGAATTGTGGAATAATTAAGTATATCATACCAATTTAGGACCCTAATATTTTTTTCCCTCACCATTAAAACAATTTTTAATCCCATTACACATTTTGTAAAACACAATGATTGGATTCAACGAAAAAACCATCACTATTTTATGTGAAACAGATTTTTTATTATAACATGGAGTGTAATTTTTATAAGACATGTAATTATGTCACACTATGCACAAAATTCAATGAATATTACAATTACAATATATATGGAATATAGTACCTTTACATGCTGTGTATTTCACAAGTATAATTTGAAAATTGTAGATTCTTACAACATAAACCAAAGAAAACATGGGAATTCTTTAAACACTGGGATGATCCCACAAATCAATAACTTGTTTATACCTATATTTCATTAATTCAAAACAATAACCATAATTGAAATTTATTTCATTCCCCAAAAAAAATTATCATAGGGAGCCCAATGATGCACCCGATTAAAGAGGAAATCAAGAAAAGAGAACGAAGAATACCTGAAAGAGGGTAACAAGATGTTACAATACCTAAAAAAATCCTAGGATAAACAAATAATGTTTCATATCCGAAAATCCATTAGAAATTCCATTCCCCAGCTCCTGAGTACCCAGAGCGGGTGCCATACAAATGATCGAACTCGGTTCAGGCACTGAGAAACCAGCTGCTGCTGAAATGGTTCATCTCTTAAAAGTTGTTACCTAAAAATTTTTAGTAAAAAATGTAGCATGAGCATAAAAATTCCTCGTAAGAGATTTTAAAATAAAACCTTTCATAAAACTATCTTCTTAAAAAAATGTTGTAACACATGTACACATCATAATGGTTCTCAATTTATAACAAGAAAATAGAATCAAAAGGATACAAGATTAGAATATATGTATTATGAATAAAAGAAACTCCTAACATGTATGACATAATAAAATGTAAGCATAAAAAAAATATCCATGTTTAATCAATATTCATAGTTACGCATAACTATAAACACTTCAATTTTATACATCAAATACTAAAATCACTGAGTTCTATACATATGACATTCCCTAAGATTTTACTTTTTTAATACTTATATGTAATGACTTTTAACCATGGATATTATACTAGTTGAATATCCATTTGGTTAATTAATTAAAATGCACATGATGTACAATGATAGAAATTATGAAACATGTTGTCAGGCCTTGGCCGAGACATCTAATGATTAAGGCCTCCGCCAAAATCTATAATATCTATAACCAAATATTCTACTAATCAGATATTTTTTTGGTTAAATAAATTACATAGTCATAATGAGGGAAGTGCATATGTCAGTCCATGTCAAGGCCTCGTGCCAAGACCTAGGGGCTATGTGTAACCAGACCCCAACCCGAAGAGCCTCTGTAACCGGACTCCATCCTAGAGTGCCTCTAATAACCGGAGCCCAAAAGACAGTGCCTCTGTAACCAGACACCAACCCGGAGGGTCTACTGTAATCGAACCCCAACCCAGAGGGCTTACATTTACCTGTCCTTACCCTAGAACATACTAGGTCCAATGCATTCCCCATATCTCTAAATCAAAGTGCTCATGATACTTTGATTTATTATATTACAGATCACATATCGAAATAAGTGACACTTTTACTTGGTTACTTATTTCACATTTCATTTTGTCCAAGGTGTACCATACCACATTGAATATTTAATTTTATTAGATATGACCCAAGGTGTCCTATAACACCTTGGGTAATTTACCTTGAACAAAATGTAAATTGAAAAAACTAACCAAGTAAAAGTTACACTTGGTTTGATATGTGATATGTAATTTAATAAATCAATGTGGCATGAGCACTTTGATTTTGATATATGAGAAATTAATTGGACCTAGTATGTTCTGTGGTGGGGATCGGTAAATGTAAGCCCTTCGTGTTGGGTCCAGTTACAGCAGACCCTCCGGGTTGGTGTCCGGTTACAGAGGCACTACGGGTTGGTGTCCGGTAATTAGAGGCACTCCGAGATGGATTTCGATTATAGAGGCTCCCCGGGTTGGGGTCCAATTACATTTATCCCCTAGGTCTTGGCACGAGGCCTTTACACTGTCCGACATATGAAATTACCTCATTATGTCTATTTAATTTAATTAACCAAAAAAATATTTGACTAGTAGAATAATTGGTTAAAGAGATTATTGATTTTGGCTAAGGACTTAATCATTAGATGTCTCTGCCAAGTCCTTGACAACATGTTTCAGAATATCCAGCAGTATACATCATGTGTATGTTAATTAATTAACCAAATGGATATTAGACTTGTAGAATATCCATGGTTAAAATCTATTACTTATGAGTATTAGTAATTTAAAATCTTAGGTCATTAAATATGTACAACACTCAGTGATTTTAGTATTTGATGTTTGAAATTGAAGTGTTTACTCTTATGCACAAATCTGAATATTCATTAAACTTAGCTATTTTATTTGTTCTTGCATATTCTTATGTCATACATGTTTAGAGTTTGTTTTTTTCAGCATTACTATATTCGAATCGTGTATCCTTGTGTTTTTTTAGCTTGTTTTAAATTGATCACATTTATGATGAGTACATGTGTTTCAACCTTTATTTATTAAGATTGTTTTACAAAATGGTTTATTGTAAAACCCCTTCCTGGAAATTCTTATGCTCACCCTACGTTTTAGATTATAATTTTTCAGGTAACAGCTTTTAACAGATGAACCATTTCAGCAGTAGCTGGTTTCTCAAAGCCTGAACTGAATTTGATCCTCTGTATGGTACCGGCTCTAGGAACTTGGGAGCTGGGGCATGACAGTTGGTATTAGAGTATTCAATTTAGATAACTCTGGAATACCATAACTAAAGAATGAAAAATTTTATTTAAGAGTTACTAAGTATTATGTTATTGAAAAAAATATACCAGTCTTATGTCTCTTCGGAGACATCCGATAAAATTATAACAATACTAAAAACATTGTTATGTGTTAATAAATGGTAGTTTCTTTAAATTTTTAGATGGCTGATGCATCATGCCTTCTGTATCTCCCAACAGAGATAGTCAAAATTATAGTTGTAATGTCATGTTCAGGGGACTACGAGACATTCAAAAACCATAGGTTGTCTTGTAAACAATTAAATTCTGTTTCAAACAACCCAAAAATTCTCTATATTTACCAAGGATGCAATATTTTCTTTTACCTCAATGAAATTGCACAATTTTCAGCATACAGGCGGAGAGGGAAGTTTCACGAAGCATAATTTCAATGTTTCACTTTGGCTGATAACTACCAAGCTGTTGGTAAATTTCTAGAAGCTTCTTTGGATAGTGACCATCAATCAGCCTACCTATTATAGGTCCTGAATTTTAGAATGTACAACGAACTCTACGACCTAAATAATTTCAAGAGCGATGTGGTGCGTGGGAATTATTGGGATTTATTCCACTCTGAAATTTTCATCCTCCACTCTTCTTGTGCCTCTTTGTGGAAGGTTGAGTTCTTTAAGCATAGGTACGACCCCAGCTATTCAAAATGTGTATGGGCCAAAGAGATTGAGCAGGTGAATACAACCTTACGAATTCACTCGAGGTCACCAGCACCCTACCATCAATGGTGTTATAGGTAAATGGACCTCACGTGTCATGTTTGTCTGGCGTTTCTATGGATTGTGTACAAATATATTTGAATTGCGAGGACACAATTATTCAAAGGGGGGAATAATGTAATGCCCCGACATTTTTTATGTGTAATAATAATAATTATCATATTAACCAGTGCAGTTGTCAGAGTAAATATTATCTCACACCAATTAAAGAATAATTTAAGAATAACTATTTCATTCAAATATAATTTATTCCAAATCAAATAATTATTTTAAATAATAATTATAATACTATAGGAACACAACTATCTTGTCTCTTGTTTTCAAATATGATATATACATGTATATATATATATATATTCATATTTAAAAAATACATGAATTATAATTATATAAAACTAATACTCTAATTTTATAAATGACATTGAGAATTATTTCTTTAAAATATTTTGACACCATTATTTTGTAAAAGAGAATTATTTTATTTATGCGAACAATTATTTAATCTACTATATGGGTTTTATATATGTTCGAAAATATGATATGTATACACGTAATCTATATTTGCAGATAATTATTTAATTTAATATATGAATAATTATATGGGATTTATACACAATTATTAGATTATAAATTGGGTTAATGTTTCGTAATATTATTAACATTATGAAGATAAAATAAAACTATTTTAATAGAATGATTAAAATTTTACATACATGAATGATCTTTTAATAAAAATTATTTTTACCTTAAATAATATATATGTGTGTAATATTAACAAATTTACAAATATTTTTTAACAACTATAATAATAATTATTATGATAATAAATTTTAATTCTAAATGTTATGAGTATATATAATTAAATATAACTATGTATGATACTAATTATACCCTTTATTTTGACAAAAATACAATCTGATCAATATGATCTATATTAATATTTTGATTGTAATGATAATAAATCTAATGTTAATAATTATGATTAACTATAAGAAATTTGTTTTATGAAAACTATTATCAATATTTTTAAGATAATATATTTTAAAAATATATGAAAATATATTATGTTTTCATTTAATAAAATGAATATTTATGAATATATATAATTATTTTAATAGAAAAAACACACTATTATATATTTGTTTAATGAAAACGAATTTGTAAATGTAAATATATTAAAATTACAAGTATATAGTTATATATATATAATAAAAATGAATATATATATATATATATATATAAAAGATAAACAGACGGTTTAAAAAAATGGCGATTTTATAATGTTAAAAAAATGTATAACCATAATAGTTTAACAAAAAATGTAAGTTTAATGTTTTGTTTAAATAAAATAATTATATAGTAATATGTTATGATAAATTGATAAAAAAATGTATAATATAATTATAATAGAGTAGAAAACGTGTAAAAGAAAAGGAAAAAGGAAAAATGCAAAACTAAATCAACAATACCAAAAAGAAAAATGAATGTGAATAGGGAAAGATTAAAAAACCGATTTCCATTATCTTTTTAAATAAAAACATTAATTTTTCGTTGTTCAAACAAAAACACCACCTTTTGTTATAAAGAAATTCTCAATACGTAAAAAAATTACAATAATAAAACACATTGATAAAATAATATTTAAAAAACATTGTAATAATATTTAATATGATGAAATAATTATGGAAAAAGGAGGTGAAATCCCATATGGATTTTTGAGGTTCCGTGTTTGAGGAGTCGAGGTCACGAGGTCGAGGCTAGGGTTTTTGCAGTGTCCACCATCTGTGTCGTGGGAGAAAAGATGAGGCTGGAGTAGTGCATGAAAGGTTGTCGCGCTGCGGGATTCTGGTCTTCTAGATTCGAGCGACGTCGCCACAGCTACAGGTTGTGCAGAGTCGAGGTCTCACGATCTCCCTACTTCACTCGTGTCTAATGATATTTAGCGAAACCTCATCCTGGATGTCAATTATTTTTATACATTCATCTCATTTCCCGCTCCTACTACATCCCTCTGATCCGGCATGTCCTAATCGTGGTCACCCACTACATCATAGCTCCCCTCATTGTCTTCTTCCTCCGCATTACTGAACTAGTTGGTTATCGCCCTCATCCCTCTCCATCTCCACTTATCTGAGATGGACTATGACCCTCTAGGAACCCCTTTTTCCTCTTCTTTCAATGATCCTACATCCCCTTTATTCCTCAAAGTTTATCCTCCGGAGCTCCTCCTCCGGTAAGGTTATAATTTTTTTATATATATGTTTTTTTATTGTTTTATTTTCCCAAACATGAACCTTTGTCTTCTCCTTTGGAGGTCTTGCAGTAGGGTCCGCCTGTTTGGTCTGAGGCTTGTTGGCCTTCTAAAACCCCTCTTCTGTGAAACCGAAACCCACAGGTTTGTTATCTCCACCTCACCCTTAGGCCCTACAAGACCTCAAGCGAGCTCCTCCCTCATGCGACCCTCCTCCTCTGTCCATGTAAGGGGACTTTCTTTAAAATGTTTGTTATTATACAGAACTAATTATACCGTTTTTATATAATTAGATATGTATATATATATTTATTTGTATTTAAAATCCAAGCTATTTCATGATTTCAAATGCCAAACGTTTCTGTTCAAGAGTTTATAATGTTATAAGGGCCTATTCTACCTATTTTTTTATGGAAACCGATTACACATTCTTTTTGTATAAAGGGGTATATTGTATATTGTATATGTATAAATATAGATATATCAACTCCTTCATGTTTTCATTCCTTTACAGAAAAAGTGTGTTTCACAGTTTTAATTAAGGGTTCGTAAGTAAGGGGTTAAGTATTCATTAGTTTCTAATTTACAAAACCCTAGTATATATTTATATATTCTATATATACAATTTTATATATATATGTGTATACTCTCTCTACCATTTTAATGAATCTGATACGATCTTTAATGTTTTGGTAATTTGTGAAGGAGATTATCATGTTATGTTTTTAGTTTACAAAACCCATTTTATATAGAAACATATATATATGATTTACATACGTAAATATATGTATATATATAGTATGTTTAATCGGGTATGTACAAGTACAAATACGATTCAATCTAAATCCATTTTTTAAATTTTAAAAGATATGTTAAACCCCTCAAATAATGTCTTTGATGCGAATTATGTTTTTCGTTCGATTGTATTTATAATTATTATATAAGACCTAAATTTTTATATATATGTATACACTTGTATTTTGATATACATGGGTAATTAATTAAAAACCGGTTTATCATTTTTAAAATGGTGAATACCAATCTTTACATATTGGGCTGGATGGGAAATATTTTTTGAATTCAGTCGAATTTATATTTAGTATGCCAACCCCTAATTTTTACATATAAATTTACAATCGGTCACATGAGTTATATATCTTACATGGTTTGGGTTTCAATGAATAAGTATTAATGATTAATTATGTTTTGAGGTATTTATTACATTTAAAAAATTATTTGGTTTTAAAAGAATACACCATTCGTATATTCGAATATATATACATATATATATATATATATATTTGTGCAATTCCCAAACCCTAATTTCAATATGATGATCATCAAAATATAATTGGTGTTTTTAATGCAATTAGTATTTAAATGGTATTTAATAAATGTTAATTTTTTAGTTTTCTAAATTAAAATTTATGTGTCAAACATAAAATAATTTAAAATGTTAAAATTATATTAACATTATCTGTTTGGAATTCATGATATTAGTTAAAAAATGATTTAATGTAACATATCTGTATGGTCATTTACTAGAAGTAGTGAATGTTTTTGATAAATCAAGCTATATTTGAGTCTAATTTCATATACATTGACACTTTTATTATCATAATGAATGACATGTATTTTTAGTAAGAATTCATTTCAATGGATAAGGTTCTTTAATTAAGAAGACATCATTTCATGTAGAAAACCCTAATCGCCCGTCATTTTAAGTGTTATCTGATGTGGAAATTATATATATACGTGAAAATATGTATATGCATTATTTGTGTATCAAATGTTGTTTACATGTTTTAATATACGAAAACCCAGTGCAAATGTATACATATTTAATGGAAGCATAAAATAGTTTTCAGAAAACCTAACTCTCGGGTGTGGTATAAATGAAGGGATTGGGCGTGGATCCATCATGGCCTGTACTTAGTCGAGCAGTCTTAGAATTAGTTATTTTTTTTTTCAGAAGCTTGCCAAATGTGTTCAGAAAAACAATGGATTATATTCGGGTAATATCAATTGAAAATTAAATATTCAAAGTGGTATGAGACACCTTAAATGTCATACCTTATTGACATATGAGGAATGTATTGGACTCTCAGGTTAGGGTCCGGTTAAAAGAAATCCCTCCACGTTGGGGACTAGTTAAAGTAAGCCCTCCAGGTTAGGGACTAGTAAATGTAGTCCCTTTGGGGTGGACACCGGTAAAAGTAAGCTCCTCGATGCATCGATAGTTCTCTAGATAGTCATATTGGGTTATTACCATGGCACAAGGCCTTGACATTCAGACATGATTCCGGCATTATACGTTTTGTTATTATGTTTTAGTATATGAACAACCAAGTGATTATTTCTACTAGAAAAATATCCTTGGTTATAGAACCATTACCTTTTAGTATGGGATTAAAGTGCACATGGCATATGATGAGACAACGATGATGCATTATCTGTTTACCTTTTCATGAATTTTAATGAAAATGTTAGCATTAATAAGCATGTCATAATGTTCATTTTTATAAGTTATAGTGAAATTGTTTATGCACAACTCTGATAATATTCATGCTTAGTAGTAATTTCATACCTTTCATGCTATTCCTACTTTACTTGTTAGTATTTATGAATTTTTTTAAAAACATGCTTACTAGCACTCAATTAAATGATTAAATAATTGTGTATGAAATGCTTTAATTGTTTTATAGCGACCTTTGAAATGTCATGATGTTTACATCAAAGGAATAATTTTTATGTATGTGAAATTATTTTCAAAGGATGTTTTCAAAAGCTTTATTTAGTATTTTAAAAACACCTTTCTGAGTATTCGTGTTCTCACCCTACGTTTTTGTTTTAAAAATTTTCACGTACTGGTTTTTACCAGAGAAGTTTTCAGAAGTAACTGGTTTCTCAGAGCCTGAACCAAATTTGATCCTCTGGACAGCACCAGCTCCAGGTACTCGGAAGCTTGGGCATGACAAGAAATGCCTCCATCACATTTAAAATGAATAAACACTTTCTATACTCTACATATGGGCCAAAATTGGAGTCCAAATGAAGGATATACGAGTGAGGGGAATCTCATGAATATCAATATGGTGTGTGAGGGGTTCCATACTCTATGTAACCTATCCTCACCAAATCTCCAGGCCTAATCTTGTTAAAAATCATAGTTTGTGTTGTATCAAACAATCTGTGAGTGTACTACACAACCGATCATATCCACCCAAGTCCCTGATCACACCCTCGGTCATGCCTGTGTTTCTAACATTGCACCCAAATAGTGTATTATCCCATATACTAATAGAGTAATCGCCGAGACTTCTGGATCCACGTCACACTATGTGTTGGGGTCCCACATTGGTTGTTATACTTTTCTACTTAGAATCATTATCTTATATAATGACTAGTGAGAATATCATGAGATCATCCTATCAACATGTTGAGTTGTTGGGATTTTCAATGACCAAACATAATCCTCACAAAGTTCCATATTTAGCACATCTTCCACTAAATAAAATTTTTGACCACCTGAAAATTGTGAAATGTTCTTATAGAGATATATTTTTCCCATATATTCAATAGAAATTTCATTTCCAAACCATTCAAATGTATCCACCACAACTAAATAACCTTTTGTCATTTCAATCTTGGATTCAAATACCAGATCTACAAATCATTCACCATAACTTGAAAACCATCCCTGGCCATCTTCAAATTGTTATCCTGATCACAACATAAGAATATTCCATGAATGTAGTGGTTCATTCAATCTCTATCCTACATAAAAAATTTGAACTGATTCCAAGTTTGAGAGTTACAAAGGTCCAAAATATCGATAGGGGAAAACACCTAAATCAATGGTGAAAAATCATTATGCACGTGTTCGTGGATAATGAATATAAATTGGGGATATCAATGATGAAAAAAATTCAACTATGGAGATAAATATAATAAATAATCTAAATTAGATAAATGAGATTAGGAAATGGATTAATTTAAACACATTACAAAGAATACAAGTTTAATCATTCTCAATATTTTCATAATAATGGTAGAATCCCAAAATGACCAGTAATACCTTGAGATTGGATCATTTTATTTTTTGGGAAAGTATATAAAAATGATGTAGAGAATTTGTAGCCTTTTTTCATATTAATATGGTTGTCGACCCAATATCCCATCCACGATTCTCTAGTAATAGGTTTGTAACACTCCAAGCTTTTATGAAAAATATTCTTTATAATTTCATTAATGGCTTGTGTTGTATGCTACACCAAAAGGAGCTTACACAACACACATCCTTGACTTGCCTTGCATTACAAGCAATCACGAGCTTCCTCGATAGCGTGTGTAGTACACAATAACGAGTTTCACTAAACAACAATATGCTATTAAAATATTATTAAAACTAGCCGTTACGAATTGTAATAACCACTTTTTGAAATTTTGTAAATTTTATTTTTCAAAATGGACTTCATTTTTGGATTCTTAATATCTAAATTAGCTTAAGGTGAAATTTTGATACTTTTTGTATAACTTTCATTTTCTGATGAATAGTGAAAATTACTAAATTTTAATTAAAAACAACCTTTTTAATCGACATAATTAATAGTGATAAATTATTAATTTGAGTGGTTTTAAAGTATATTTAGAATATATTATTACAATTTAATAAAATGTTGGTCATTGGATGTAATTTCACATTTAAACCAGACATAAACAAGTGTCAATCTTTTGATAGTTATTATCTCTTAAGAACAAGCTATTTGTTTTGATGACGGGAATTAATTTTTAAATTAATTAATGAAACTGATATGTTTTTAAATTGGTAAAATAGACAACATTTTTGAGATCATAATATCAAATATAGCTTAGGCCTAATTTTTGGTATTTTTCTGGAAACTTTCATTTTTTGATGAATAGTGAAACCACTAAGTGGTAGTTAAAAAAAATTCATTAAACTTAATTTTACCACTTCTGTGAGTGAATTTCAAAAATCTGAGAGACACGGTTGAAAAATTTGGTTCAATGAGATGAAAATAATTTTTGGTGAATAGTAACTTTTTACTTTTTTTACCACAGTTAAAAGTAAATAGGGTAATTAAGGGTAAAAATGTTATTATTATTACCCTAACACAAGTCCTAATTATATTGGATAAGTTTAATTCGACCAAAAACAACCTTAGAATTAAAATATGACCATTTAGGACCACTTGGATTAGATTAGGACATTTATTATTAATTTATTTAAAGAAGGGTTAAAATAGTTAAAATCAATGTTTAATAAGTATACCATTTTTAATATAGGGTTATACATAAGATAAATTCAACTATAAATATTAATTAGAAATATAAAAATATTTCCTACATAATGGTATTTTATTTTTAATTTTTAGACTTTATATATGTTAATTTATTTATGACAGAAATATGATGTTGTAATTATCTTATTAATGAAATATTGACATAATTGATGATATAAATACCAAAATAAATGTAATTTGAGAATTTTTATGAATTTAACTAATTTTCTAGGTTAATATGACATGTTAGTATTTATTTAATTAACTTTTTTCGAACTAGTAATTCTGTTATGATTTTCACAAAAAACAATTACTAAATAGTGTCAAAATTGACATAAAATAGTTTTTTAAAACAAATATTATATTATTAATTGTTATTTTATTCTTAAAAAAATAATTTTCGGCGAAATGAATTAGATAAGGTTATATATATTAATAATAAACAACTTGGGGTTCGTTTGTCTACTTATTGTAAGTTTATTAACCTTATAGTATAAGAACACAAGAAGACACGGTAAAAGTAAAATTATTTAACTTAATGTTAAATCTAAATGATAAGGTTAAAATAGGAACCTAAACTTGTCTAAATTCTATTGGATGAGAGTATTTAGACCCCTCCCAACCTTAGCTTCTAAATAAATCAATTTGGAACTATTTAAAACCGAATTTGGCTTTATAATAAATTAATAATTTTAGTTATTCCAAAGGTTCCCCTCTCCTCCCTTATAAAAGGGCTCCTCCTCCCTCCCTTAATCACACCACATTGAGCCTTCATGATCGGCCAAACCCTGAAAATTCTCTTCTCCACTTCCCTAGATTCATCCTAGAGGTTTCGGTCTTCCTCAGTGACCAATTTGAGTGCCCTAAAAGGAGATATCAAAGAGGCTCTTCAAAGAAGAGGTAATGTCCGTTACCGATTTTTTCAACTTTATTTCTTCTTCCACTTCTTATTATTTAGTTGTTTCATTATGATGTAATAACATGAGTATCAATAATACACTGATATGTTATTATAAGTATGAAACAACCCTATTTTACCATCTATCCATCCTACGGAAAACGAAATCACCGTGCGTGCGTACGTAAGGAATACTGTCTCCACGCCATGGTGTAATATATTTTCCACCACCAACATACTTGGATGGGTATAATGGTGTAAATAATAACTATATATTATTATTGTAAAGTTATATTGATTCATAAATCGTATACATACACTCCAATACAATTCCACGATCATGGGAATGATCATCGCTCGTGCGTACGTACGGACTACCGTCTCCACGACGTGATGAGATTCATTATCCACATTAACCATTCAAAAAAGATTATAAAGTATATATAATAAGTAATCATGAAATATATGACATAATAATGATACTGGATTTATTTGTATATATATGTATGTCATCTACTTAATTCCATTCAATTCAATAAGGAAATGAAAACAGCATTCATGTGTACGTACGGCCTACCGTCTCCATGAACGGTGTATTTATTTCCATTTATCGATCCATTATATATAAGTATAATCTGAATATATATTATATATAAATCATTTTTTACATTCTGGATTTAAGTAATCATGATCTATGTAATCATATGAATAATTACAAGTTAAAACACGAACGACAAATGAGACGGTTTTACCCAAAACGCTACTTTAACATGAATTTACAAAAGAACGGGTAATATAAAGTCATAAGTGAACCATATATGATATAATAACAGTGAATATCAATCTGTAATAAGTCAATGACATTATTTAAATCATTATACAGGAGGTTTGGACACTTACGAAGCAAATCAGACTTAAGGTAAGGGATAATTTTTCAAATCGCATTTTTATCCGAGATTGCTTATTCGTAAGTATTTATTAGGGTTATTGTTATCATCCATGTCCATGTTTCCTAAAAATGGTTTCATGTATGTTTAAAGTTCTTTTTACCAAATTTTTACTTTTACTACATGGTATGTAAGGAATCTTTCTTTTGTTTACATTACGAGGTATTTTTTTGACTTTTCCGACAAAAGTACGATAAGAATGTTTTTTTAACGTATACGGCATGAAAGGATTTTTATGGTTTTATAAAGCCTTATTTTCATGAAGCTTCCTTCAAAAGATTTCATGATTATTTTCAACAAAAACATTTTCTTCTAATATTGCATGACATTTTGTGAAAAGAAAATGATTTTGAAGAAAAAAGGGTATTTTCCTCAAGTATTCATTTAAAGTGTTTTATGAAAACCATTTTTTTCTAAGATGACATTATTTCACATGTGTATGTTTCAAGTGTAATGTATCTATGATTTATACATTTTGACTTTTTTTTATTATAAAATGATATCCATTTCTGTTATATAGATTATGTGATGATGAGATGATGTTTATGAAACCCATTTTACTTATTGGGTTATTATGAATGATGTATCTTTATTTTATGGCACAAGTATGAATGATTTCATTATGAGATGGGTGGAACCGATATCTTCCCCCAATGAATTAGTTATAGATTTATATCTAATGAGATAGACATGGCTGGAATGGTAAGTTAATCCGGTTCAGTGTTACAGTACTGAAACGAGGAGTGAACTCGATTCAGAAAGGGACTTTGTCCACCAAGATGGTCTTGGCAGCAATGCCTTGGCTACTATGGAAATCATGACATGTGTTGAATGGTTGCCACAATTACATGTTTTATTCCCATGCTATTTTATCATTCTTAATGTTTCTTTATGATCTACTCCATACGTACTTCCATGTTTTATGTTATTGCTCAAGCTTTTGATGTTTAAACATTATGTTCAAGTTTTTAAGTTCAAATGTATATGGTATGTTTTATTTTATCCATGCATACCCTTACTGAGCATTTGAGCTCACCCATTTTATGTTTTCTTTTCCCCAGGATATAATGAAAGGTTTTAGGTAAGAAGAAAAAGGGGAAGATCTTTATGGGAGATGTTGAAGATCTTTCACCATTATTAAAAGATTATATTCCGAGTTTCCAAAGACACTAAACTATTACGGTCCTTCTGTGTGTGTTTATGTTATGTACTAAGTATTCTGCAAAAGTAATGTATTGTCCATGTACGTTAAGCTTCGGGTCTCTACATTTGGTATCAGAGGCAAATGAGGTAGGAATGTATCCGATCCTTGGGAACTCTCACATATGAGCATTGGACAAAGCATGGCTCTCTGCCCAAGGGCTTCATAAGGAAATGGTTGCCACTAGGGATGGTGGTGTGGCCCTCCCATGGGGTGTAGCCGCCCATGGAGTGCCCTGATAGGTATCAATTATAGTCCACTGGAAGTAATTCCAGAACGCTACAGTTGGTATCTGAGGAAAGGTTTAGTCAACCTTTGGAAACTAGGATGTGAAAAAGTTAGTGAGATCGCTAGAGATATTTCTAAGGTATGTCTAGGGATGTCTCTAAGGATAAGTGTATGTATAGGTTATTGTCCTAGAATTGCATTAAGGATCATATAATTTAACCTAAGATGTTAGATATTAAGGGTACTCCCCCTTTACTATGTTGTTTTCTCTAGCATGATTTTTCCTCTCACAGAATTATTTTTGTGTTTTAGTTAATGGAGGGAACCAGAAGGAATTTGGTTAACATTGAATCCAATGGACAAATTGGTGACTATGAGCAACAAAATTGTGTAATGCCTAGAGAGAAAGATATTGTGATTATGCCGAATCAGTCATCGTGATATATGATTAGCAAGGTGAAATTTAGTGGTATGCCTAATTCATCAAATAAGAGGATGATAGACTATTATGCTTGTTCTCATGTTGAGGAGCATAAAGAAAGGAAGATTGAGATTTCTAAAGAAGGGAAGAAGATCCTTGAGGAATACCTCAAATGGAAGGACCGATGTTATCTGTGTGGAGAAAAGGGTCATAGAGTGACAGACTGTTATGGAGTTCAATGTATTATTTGTGGAGAACATGGGCATTACCCAAATCAATGACCTGACCTAAAATGTTACTTCTAAATCAAGGAAGGACTTCTTCCAGGACAAACATTGAAGTGGATGGATTGAAGTGTTTATGTATTGGTATTCAAGAATAATGTTTTTGAGGTACTTTTAGTGTGTATTGGATTATTTTTGTATTAGTATATTATGGTTTTCAATAATTTTAAGGTACCGGTAACCATGAAAAGTGATTCAAATATTTTGGAAAGCAGATGATATGTTCATAATGAAGGGATAAGGAGAAAATGAAATGTTTGACAGTATTCATGATCTCATGATTGATATAAGGACTAAGTGATATCATGGTTTGAGTATATACAATTTTGAGGATTTTGGTATGTGGAAAGTGTTAACTTTTAACAGCATTCATGTTTTCAGTATGGTTCAATGGATATTCATTTTTCAAGAGAATACATGATTAAGGTATTCACATGATTGGAATGTGACCAACAAGATATATGGGGGATAAATGATGATATTCACATGCTTGGTTGATGACATTTCAAGTAATCATTTTCTTTATACTATGAGCTTGGACCGAAGTATTTTAGGTAAGCCTAAAGATTGGAATGAATTATGTTGGACATAAGTTAGTTTTGTTTAAGGATAGATCTTTTTTTTATATTATTTATGGGATGTTATAGTAATGTAGTTTTAGAAAAAAGAAAACTTGTAGGACGAGCGACAGCCCATCACGTCAGACAAGGTTGTGGGAATCGAACCCACAACCGAAGTGTGACTGGCCTTTATCACCTACCACTGGCCTACAGGAAGCCCCTATTTAGTAGAAACTAGTTTTGTTATATTATGCAGTATGATATATGAAGTATAAGTCCATTTTAGGAACCATATATGATTAATCTCACTATAGATGGACTTACGTATTTTTTGATAACTTTTCTAACCTTTTGTTTGAGACAGATGAAATGACCCATCATTCTATCACATGATCTACTAAAACATCATGAATGACAAATTCAACTTCATTTCTTTATGAAGAACGACCAACGATGAGACTATACCAAAATCACGAAACTATTTCTTCTAATTCCAATTTTATCAACTTTAGGTAAATGATCTTGAAAACCAAAAATGTTATCCTAGTGCTCTTATATCTGATGAATCAGATGGTACCTTAGATCATCAAAAATTTATGGCTTTTTGATTTATGGATTTTCCCTAGCCATGTTCTATACCACTCTACATCAGAACATGATGGTTATATATCTCTTCCATATCCATATTTTCACCTATGTGGAAACCCAGTGATTATTTTATTTGGGTAACCATTACGTTTCATACATTTGTTTTTAAGGATTGGTTTTGGTATTCCTTTTTACGATGTGGGTTTCTATTAATGAAACTTTCGAGTAGTAAACCATTTATAACTCCGACGAATTTTGAGGGAGAAATTAATTTTTAGGGGGGTAGAATGTAACACACTGAGATTTTGTGAAAAATATTCTTTTTAATTTCATTAATGTCTTGTGTTGTAAGCTACACCAAATGGAGCATGCAAAACACGCATCCTTTACTTGCCTTTCATTACACGCAATTGCGACCTTCCTCGATAGCGTGTGTAGTATGCAATAATGAGTTTCACTAAACAACAATATGCTGTTAAAATATTATTAAAACAAGCCGTTACGAATAGTAATAACCACTTTTTTGAAATTTTGTAAATTTTATTTTTCAAATTGGAATTCATTTTTGGATTCGTAATATCGAAATTATCTTAGGGTGAAATTTTGATACTTTTCAGATACCTTTCATTTTCTGCTGAATAGTGAAAATTACTAAATTTTATTTAAAAACTACCTTTTTAATCAAAATAATTAATAGAGATAAATTATTAATTTGAGTGGTTTTAAAGTATATTTAGATTATATTTTTAAAATTTAATAAAATGTTGGTAATTGGATGTAATTTCACATTTAAACCAGCCATAAACAAGTGTCAATCTTTTGATAGTTATTATCTCTTAAGAACACACTATTTGTTTTGATGACGGGAATTAATTTTTAAATTAATTAATGCATCTGATATGTTTTTAATTTGGTAAAATAGACATCATTTTTGAGTTCATAATATCAAATATAGCTTAGGCCTAATTTTTGTTATTTTTCTGGAAACTTAAATTTTTTGATAAATAGTGAAACCACTAAGTGGTAGTTAAAAAAATGAAATTTCCATAAAACATAACTTTACCACTTATGTGAGTGGAATTTAAAAAATTCGAGAGACACGGTTGTTTTCAGTATGTAAAATGTGGTTCAATGAGATGAAACTAATTTTTGGTGATTAGTAACTTTTTACTTTTTTTTACCACGGTTAAAAGTAAATAGGGTAATTAAGGGAAAAAATGATATAATTATTACCCTAACACATGTACTAATTCTATTGGATAAGTTTAATTCGACCAAAAACAACCTTAGGAATAAAATATGACCATTTAGGCCCACTTGGATTAGATTAGGACATTTATTATTAATTTATTTAACGAACGGTTAAAAACATTAAAATTAATGTTTAATAAGTATATCATGTTTAATATAGGGTTTTTCATAAGATAAATTAGACTATAAATATTCATTAGAAATATAAAAATATTTCTTAGATAATGGTATTTTATTTGTAATTTTTAGACTTTAAATAAGTTAATTTATTTATGACACAAAGATGATATAGTAATTATCTTATAAATGATATATTGACATAATTGATGTTATAAATACCCAAATAATTGTAATTTGAGACTTTTCATGAATTCCAATAATTTTATAGGTTAATATGACATGTTAGTATTAAATTAATTAACTTTTTACGAACTAATAATTATGTTATGATTTTCACAAAAATAAATTACTAAATAGTGTCAAAATTTACATAAAATAGTTTTTTAAAACAAATATTATATTATTAATTGTTATTTTATTCCAAAAAATCTATGGTTCGGAAACATGACTCAGATAAGGTTATATATATTAATAATAAACAACTTGGGGTTCTTTTGGCTACTTATAGTATGTTTATTAACCTTATAGTATAAGAACACAAGAAGACACGGTAAAAGTAAAATTATTTAAGTTAATGTTAAATCTAAATGATAAGGTTAAAATAGGAACCTAAACTTGTCTAAATTCTATAGGATGAGAGTATTTCGACCCATCCCCGCCTTATATTCCAAATATATCAATTTGGAGCTATTTAAAACCGAATTTGGCTTTATAATAAAATAATATTTTTAGTTATTCCAAAGGTGCCCATCTCCTACCTTATAAAAGGGAACCTCCTCCCTCTCTTCCTCACACCACATTGAGCCTTCATGATCGGACAACCCCGGCCAAATTCTATTCTCCAATTCCCTAGCAACATCCTAGAGGTTTGGGTCTTCCTCAAAGACCAATTTTAGTTCCCTAAAAGGAGATCTCAAAGAGGTGCTTCAAAGAAGAGGTAATGTCCGTTACCGATTCTTTCAACTTTATATATTCTTCCACTTCTTCTTCTTTAATTGTTTAATTATTAATTAATAATATCAGTATAACTGATATACTGATATGTTATTATAAGTATGAAACAACCCTATTTCACCATCTATCCATCCTACGGAAACGAAATCACCGCGCGTGCGTACGTACGGAATACCGTCTCCACGCCGTGGTGTAATTTATTTTCCACCACCACCTTACTTGGATGGATATAATGGTGTAAATAATAACTATATATGATTATTTTAAAGTGATATTGATTCTGAGATAGTATACTTACACTCCAATACAATTCCATGGTCATGAGAATGATATCATCACTCGTGCGTACGTACAGACTACCGTCTCCACAACGTGATGAGATTCATTCTCCACGTTAACCATTAATGAATGATTATAAAGTATATATAATAAATAATCATGAAATATATGACATTAAATGATACTGGATTTATTTGTATATATATTAATGTCATCTACTTAATTCCATTCAATTCAATAAGGAAACGAAAATAGTGTTCATGCGTACGTACGGCCTACCGTCTCCATGAACGGTGTATTTATTTCCATTTATAGATCCATTATATATATATATATTCTGAATATATATTATATATAAATCAGGTTTTACATTATTTATTTATGTAATCATGATATATGTAATCATATTAATAGTTACAAGTTTAAACACGAACGAAAAATGAGACGATTTTACCCAAAACGCTACTTTAACACGAATTTACAAAAGAACGGGTAATATAAAGTAATAAGTGAACCATATATGATATAATAACAATGAATATGATTCTCTAATAAGTCAATGAAATTATTTAAATCATTATACAGGAGGTTCGGACACTTACGAATCAAATCAGACCTAAGGTAAGGGATAATTTTGCAAATCTCATTTTTATCCGAGATTACATATTCGTAAGTATTTACTGGGGTTATTGTTATCAGCCATGTACATGTTTCCTAAAAATGGTTTCATGTATGTTTAAAGTCCTTTTTACCCACTTTTGAATTTTACTACATGGTATGTAAGGAATCTTTCTTTTTTTACCTTACGAGGTATTTTTTTGACTTTTTTGACAAAAGTACGATAAGAATGTTTTTTTAACGTATATGACATGAAATGATTTTTATGGTTTTATAAAGCCTTATTTTCATGATGCTTCCTTCATATGATTTCATGACTATTTTCAACAAAAACCTTTTCTTCTAAAATTGTATGACATTTTGTGAAAAGAAAATGATTTTGAAGAAAAAATGATATTTTCCTCAAGATTTCATTTGAATTTTTTTATCAAAACCATTTTCATCTATGATTACATTATTTCACATGTGTATGTTTCAAGTGTAATGTCTCTATGATTTACATGGTTTCAAATTTTTTATTATGAAATGATATCCAATTCTTTTATATGGATTATGTGATGATGGGATTATGTTTATGCAACCCATTTTATTTATTGGGTTATTATGAATGATGTATGTTTATTTTGTGGCACAATTAAGAATGATTTCATTATGAGATGGGTGGGACCTATATCTACCTCCAATTCATTGGGTAAAGAATTATATTTCATGATATAGACATGGCTGGAATGGTAAGTTAATCTGGTTCAGTGTTACAGGACTGAAACGAGGAGTGAACTCGATTCAGAAAGGGACTTTGTCCACCAAGATGGTCTTGGCAGCAATGCCTTGGCTACTGTGGAAATCATGACATGTGATGAATGGTTGTCACAATTACATGTTTTTTTCCCATGAAATTTTATCATTCTTAATGTTTCTTTATGATCTATGCCATACGTACTTCCATGTTTTATGTTATTGCTCAAGCTTCTGATGTTTAAAAAGTATGTTCATGTTTTTAAGTTCAAATGTATATGGTATGTTTTATTTTATCCATGCTTACCCTTACTAAGCATTTGAGCTCGCCCATTTTATGTTTTCTTTTCCCCAGGATATAATGAAAGGTTTTAGGTAATAAAAAAAGGGGAAGATAATTTTGGGAGATGTTGAAGATCTTTCACCATGATTAGAAGTTTATATTCTGAGTTTCCAAAGACACTAAACTATTACGGTCCTTGTGTGAGTGTTTCTATTATGTACTAAGTATTCCGCAAAAGTAATGTAATGTTCGTGTACGTTATGCTTCGGGACTCTATAGGGTTGAATATGTATCCGAGCAGTCCCACGATAATGTGGCAGTCCATGAAGACTCTTCATAAATATTTACTAATAGAGTGAAAAATATATTTAATTTAATAAATTAATTTAAAAAACAATTAATTAATTCAATGAATGTAACCAATGGTCACCTATACCAGGCATCCCATTGTGGCCATCATTTGGATGTGCCTAAAGTAAAACCCATTCTCCGTATTCCACTATGGTGTTAGATTTTTTATTCATTACTTATTTTATGAGATACTAAATTATTTATGAAAATCTATGTTTGTAGGGTATAAAATATTCTCAATACTTTTATGAAATTATTTTCATGCACACCAGGACACAGTCTCATGTGTAATCTTAGTGCATGGATCCAAAAATATTTTTAGATATATTTCAATGATCTATAGTGGAAAAAACTATGGTATATAATGTATTCCCTCATTCATGATTTTAATCCCCAAACAGAAAAATCTATATAGATATCTGTAGATACTAATAATGTATCTGGCACTCCAGCTCCGTGGTGTTATTCTATCTACTCCCATGATTCCAAGAAAAAATAAAACAAGGTAATTGTCCATACCCATTGGATCCTGTCATGTTGATCATTGGCCTCCAACTAGTGATATGTGAAATTGGAACTATCCTCAACGTATAAATCTCCCAATTCAATAACATCTGGGGATCATATGGGTAACTCCTTAGTAGTGACACATAGAAGACAATATTAACCTGCACCTTCATTGGGGGTAAGGTGAGGTGGTAGGAAAATTTCACTACCCTCTACGTGATCTCTTGCATCCAAATGAAGAACATTGATATCATGCCTCCCCGGATGAACCATTACAATGCTCCATGTTGGGAGACTCTCTAATGTACATGGCCTCACTTCTTAAATTCAAAAGGCATGTGATGTTGATATGAACATTATTTATTCATTCTATGAGCTAACCTCATCCGATCAAAGATATGATGGACCTTAAATATCATGGAATTCACTATCTCCAAACCAACATGAGAAACCTCGCTGATCTTAGTCTATAAAATGGATGACCTATAGGGTATCTCATAAAGGCCTTAAAATGTGTCATTGTGATAGTCGAGTATTTTATATTATTGTAAGAAAACAATACTAATGGTAAGTGACCCCGAAAAAATGTCTAAATTATAACATTAAATAACTTATTATATGATCAATAACCTTTATAGTGTTCCTGGTCTAGATATATATTGAAATGTACTGTGGCTTATAGCAGAATCTGGTGGTCTGTGGATTTAAAAATTTTCATCATTGGGATGAAGCAACATGTCCTCACTGATGATCCAAACCCCTGTATTGTCTGATGATCATGATTAAATTAAAAGAGCCAAATAATAATAATCTCGACATAGGTCTATATATATGAAGGTAAAACTCATAGGAAGTCAACATCAGCAATCATTGTATGGAGGATCCAAATAAATATCCAACTAGATCATCCATACATGCTTCAAAAATTCATGGTAGAATTTATCGTTTATTTCTATATCCTCACACGATGTTAAAATGATATATTCAACATCTTAATGATCACTGCCTTGATATTCCTTTGATTCTTGTGGGAGATAATGATCTATGATTTGTGATTCAGATTATCTCCCTCTAGAATGTAGGATGAGAGAGATGATCTGGTTTTTATTCCATGAATAGTATTGAGCTTGATCCTCTATCCACATATTTTATATTGGTTGATGAAGAATACCTGGAGTGGTTTTATGACCCTCCTATAATTTAACATCCATTAAATAAATATTTATGTTTATGTATACTACATCAATATTATTTATTATTTTATCACATACGTGTAATGTATATAAATTATATTATGTGATGAAATTGAGTCATTTAACGAGACTCAACATTCCAGATTAATTTTAAAAGAACCTAGAATAATAATATAATATTACAAAATTTAATATTTTATCATATGTTTTGAACATGTAAATACTATAAATTTATACCCACAAATTATTCTTAACTTGAGTAACAATGATTTTGTTTATTCCTTTACTGGTCGATATACTGGACACCACTTGGTCCCCGTGGGGGGTAGGGGGTGGGGGGGGGGGGCGTACCATGTCCAATATACCAACCCAACTAAATAGGGATGATTATAAGATATTCTATTACGACCATCTGGGCCCCTATCTCGAAAGTAGAAAATAAAATCCAAAGATCAATAGCGGAGTCTAGAAAACTATGAAGGCCTCTAAGGTGATAAGGATTGTTTTAGAAATAAAAACCAACCTGCGAACACATACTGTGAAATATAATCTATTTATCTATATATTTCATAATGATTGATGAATAATTGGGTCATTTATTTTGTGTTTATTTATTGTTTATTGATATAAATGGATTTATTTACCATTGGAATGCTTGGGCCAATTACTTATGATGGTAAAACCATCCTGATGAATGAGTACTGATATATTTGACTTTTATAGCTCAGAATAAAATAATACCTTCTTGAACATTGAAACAATGACATACCACCAAGGACATACCCAAAAGGTGATACCTCTCCATGATTTCATTATCATAGTTTTTACCTTGCATCAATGTATGTGATCAAATGGAACACACTGGTAATGATCTCAAGTAATGATACAAATACATGTGTTTGTAGATAGGAACATCTAATGATGCCCAAATTACTTGGTCTTCCAAATGGAGGGTCTTCCCTCAAGATCTCTCTACTAGATATCACCATGTGTAAACATTACGTGATGAAGTATCGACGCTTGTGAGCCCCCAACATGTAATAGTAAGAAATCTATTGTGTTCATTCATTATGATGTATCTAGACCACTTGACCTTTATTTAATACGAATTTGACATTTTCTAGAGGATACCATTATATCCTGGTATCTGCTATTACCTTTTGATACGATAATTAAACAATGTAAATTACCAAAAAATTATTGGACACAAGAATATCTACACTATAATAGTAAAAAACATCATTAATAGATAATAGTATACATTATATATTCATAAAAAGTACTACAATGTGGGGTTTATGGAAACCACAATTTCATCACTCCAACTTCAACTAGATCCTACTTTATATCCACACATGTAAGATACTCAAACAATACGCATCATGTATCATATGAGTACCAACTATTTCTACCTGGCATGAAATGATTCTACTACATGAAATTTCTGCTAGATGTGACATCCACTACATGAGTAAAACATCCCAAGATATGATATCCCTAAGAATATTAGTTTTTCAATGTCCATATCTTAAAATATGGTAATTTACAAGTAAATAATTATAATGATGAAAAAAATTACATACTATGTTTGATTCCATGAACTATAATAAATGGTTTCATTTAATAACATCATTATAGCTACCTCAAAAGATAAATGATACATAGTTTTTTAGTAATGGAAACCACTAGCTTATACGGTCTTGTCCCAATCATCATATTATCCTAGCATTGATAGAAGATCAAATTTATCTAAGGATGACCCATTTTCGTCCCATCATAACTACTATCAATCCTATCCAGATAGAAGATACATATCTTTTGTACCTGCTAATGTAAAAAAACAATTTCTTCACTATTTCCCCTATAGTTCTACTGGAGATAACTGGTATTTTCCTAAAATAAATTATATCTTCTATATATTTGTGCTTGTACATATCAAGAAAATTGTGATTGATCCTTCACAATGGTTCATGGGCCATAACATTTCACATAATCTCATCATATTAACTTTCATGTCTTTCATAGAGAGATTTAATTTTTGTGACATAAGAAACAATTTTTCCCCTGAATTTTACAACCAATATTTTCAATACTAGTTTAGTATATGTATGCCTGACTAGGTCCCAACAACCAAAAGATCAACCTTCTAGGATCTTGTTCCCTAGAACATAGGTTGCTATTTTTAGTCAATTACTCGATAATTACTTTCATCCTTGTCTTAGTCAACTGTGTGACCAAAATTTTATTTCCATATGTTCTTGAACATATTTTATATATTTTTCATAGTAAACTATGGAACTCCCATTAACAACTAGTTGGGAAATATAAAATATTAATTCCATATTAATGCTCTAACGTCATTTTTCATACTTTAATCTTAAGTAGGATTTTTGTAACTAACAACCCTAATTGGTATCCAATGTTGTATTCATCACATTCTTGTTGAATCATATAGATCCTTCAATTATTGGTGGTCATGAAATCCATGGGCAGTTAAATATTCTTGAAATTTTATATGACAAGGAATTTTCTAAATGATTTATGAATTTTGAATTGGTATTAACAATCGATACTTATTGGTTCGACACTTTTACCATCCATGTATCATGTCACTTGAATACCCACCATAATATTCAAAATTTTATTCCCCTTTTCAGTTTTATACATGGAATACATTATTTAGTTTTAATTGAAGAGTTCTATATTTTATAATTTATATATACAATAAACTATAAGGAATTATTATTCACAATTAATAATTTATCACTGACATCAGTGAACTCAAAAACATCATCATGGTTTTTATTCTTCCTATGCTGTATATGTCTCTAGAACATTCATCTCCCACATGTACATCGTGATCATGATCTTATGTTAAACATTTTTATGGCTCGTGAATAGACTAAATACATGTAAATATAACTCCCACAATATCTAATATAGATTTTAACCCTTATACAAATGTGTGAACTATCACTTTATTATAGCTTTTTAGTCTTAGGGATTTATGTAATATCCTATGAAATTGTTATTATAATTAACATTGATGACAAATGTGTTTAGATTGTTGAAATATTGTTTATAGTATAAAAAAATTAACATCTAAGCACATTTCTTATTAGATAATGGATTTTAATAATACTATTAATTTTATGATATCTATTTTTTCATTATAAGATGGCATAATAGTTTATGATTTTTTCTATTAATTTCAAAAAACATCATGAAATATGATGGTAGATAATTAAGGTTGTAATATTGAATCTTCATATAATGTAAAATTGTTGTATAAAATTTGGGTTTTGGATTTTCTCCATGCTAATATCATTTGATAATTGTAAACATGTGATAATAATCATCGATTCTCCTTGTAGATTTGTTAATGTGCATTTAGGAATTAATCCATTCCATATTATCATGATCCATTAATAAAATGTAAATATATTCTTTGGCATGCCGATATAATGAAACACATATCTTCTAAACATGATTATAATTCAGTATATCATTCCATAATAACATAAAAGAATATAATGACGTATCTTGGACACTATCATTCCTTTCTAATATCTCATGATCAATTGTTGTACTATTTCATAAAATCGTGTGGAAAACATTTATTTGTAAAGGTATCAATGTCAAAACTATAGATATTGATAATAAAAAAGGTGTTTATATTTACTGATCCTAAATACCAAAATTGGTTTTTATTTGAAGTCTACTTTTAGTTTTAAGTAACAATGATCTATCTTTCCACAGCTGGGTAAAATTATCTCATTTTAAATTCATCACTTATTTCCTATTATTCAAGTACCACTGGACTTTTTATAGAGTATTTCATCACCAAAAACAATAATTTATGAACTTGGAATAATGTATCCTTATGTGAAAAGGGGAACATGAGATAAATGTTTTGGTTATACTCAAAAAAAAATTCATCTAGAATCATTCACGTGGAAAATTGATGTTATGTTCTTCTCACCACTGACATATGAATCTCCCTTTCTCTGCAAATTGGAAATGATACCTTATTTCAAGAAATGTTTCCATACGTACTAGGTTTCGATATTTGAATACAAATATGGGAAAGGCATATTGTATTAAATAAACCATAAGTATGTCAAAAAAATATATTTTTATCTGATGAATATAATATAACAAAGAATTGAATTCATACGAATTCATTTCAGTTCGGTTCATTTTGAAATTTCATAAATTTATTTCATAATATGCAATGAAAATAACCTGTAGTTGAATAACTAACTGAAATTCTTCAAAGGAAATTATGAAGGTGTCATTCTCATAAATTTATAATGTAATTTTTACCATTTGTTCCATTTTATGATATATAAGAACTAAAGATGGTACATTAATTATGATTCACATTACATGGTGACCTTAAAAAATTGTAATGATGTTTTTACAACATCATGTTTATTTGTTTCCATAAATGAAACTGGAGTAATTGGGTAAAAATTATGTGAGATAGGGTTCCTTTAAAAGATCATGAACATTCATTCACATTACACATAACCTATCTTGTTACCATCTAGACATATAATTATACTTTTTCACCATAGAAAATTATTGAAGATGAGACTACATGTTCTTTTCATCAATTTCCTAATGTAGTGACAAAAAATAACATCAGAAGATGATGATATAATTATGAAAAACCCATCATATGATTCATACATGAGAATTTAATACCCTCATATATTGTGGTGAATTAGAAATTATAGGGACACCAAAAACTTTAATTTCTAATATTTTAGTATTATTCACATGATCCAATACTACAAATGGAAGTTCATCCTAGTTTGGAGATTAAATTTTTTCCGTAATTATCATAGTTTTATATTATTTTATTACATTAAAATTGATAAAAAAATTAAATATTTAGGAGATTAAAAATTTTTTGATTATTAAAAATATACACACTGATGATTTAATTAAACCCTTAAATGTCTTCAACTATATTATCAAAATCTAGTAAAACTCTATACTAGAATCATAACACTCAAACAATTGAGTATTCTTGTGAAATGTATCTCTAAACCACCCATTATAGTCTACAAGATAGGGATACACCACAACTCATAGAGTTGAAGGAAGGATTTTGGCTAACCATCCATATTATCTCAACGTTCATTGATATGTTGAGAGATGTCCCTAATTCAAAATATTGAACCTGATTTACTCATTTCGTGCCTCTAAAAATACAGAATGTTAGTTATGGATAATAATATTTAACATTAAATTTAAATCAAACCACCACTATCATAAGTACTCATTGGTAGTAAGAGGCTCCCTAAACTATAGAATGACAGGAAACCCAAACCCCAGGTTTTTACAAATTTGATTGATTGACAAAGATAAATGACTAAATATTTCTATGAGGGGGTTTTTTTATTTTAGAAAAAGTTATCCAATTCGATTAATCGGGAATCAACTTTGTTGTTGCACTCAAAACAGTGAATTAATAGAAAAACATACATCTCTTCTTAATGCATTTAATTATTTATGATTTTATTTATGTTCCCACAGTTAACAAATAAATACAACACTAAATAAATGAAAAATGGGAAAATACTACCCAACTCGACTTGAGCATCTAAAATGACCAAGGTGCATCATTCTATGTCAGACTATGACACCAGATATAGAACACCGCCATTTAGTATGGTTGTTGCTTATCAAGAGTAACTCCTCATCTTGGATTTGTTTTCATTTTACACCATCCTCATCTCGGTGGGCTCATGTCATATCTAGAGTACCCCCACATCTTTTTGGGATCCATGTCATTTCTTTAATTATTGCCTTGTATTGGTGGGGTCCACACAACACTCCGTTGTCATCCAATATAAAGTAATACTCGTGTACATGCAAGTGGACAAGGGGTGTAAATATACTTCAAGTGGATTTTGGAGCACATACCCTTTTATTTTTTACCAAAAATAGAGATGGTTCTCAGGCCATCATTTAAAAAATTACAAATGTCGCATATAGTAAAAATAATTAACAAAAAATTAAATTAAAACATACCAGGTTCGGTTCTCAAGACTACTAAGTTGGTGAAATTAAAGTGTTATTAAAAGAAAACTAAATTAAATAACGTACGATGGTTTTAATTAAATCACATGAATTAAAAATTCCAGTTATTTATGTATTTTTTAGTATATTAAATAATTTAATTTAGTTCCAAAATTAAATTAATTTTAATTCCCTAGGTATTAAAATAATTGAATTATATAGATTGTAATACATTTATTTATTTAATTTAAACCAAATGTAAATAATTAATTAAATTAATTATGGTTACTCAGCCCCACAACCCCACTCTTGCCAATTGAGGGGTGTATAAACATTTCATACCCACAATGGGTGGTGAAAATTCCATTTATGTCTTTTTGTGATCGAAATTGAGATCCCAAACCCATTCTGGGTTGGACGTAGCCACTCGAGCCTCATCGGGGCCAGACTAGTCTAGCAGATCTTGTAGAGGGGTACCTTGCCCCAAGCCGTAGGGGGTAATCTAAAAGTAAATATTTACAAATGATGTTTCTTACTCCATCAAATGATGTAGTGGTGGTCCAAACTAGTGCAGGATAAAATGATAAAGTAAGGCTGATGGTCTGCCTGGTAGAGGTTCCATCCTAGTGGTATGATTTTAGATCTGGTGAGAGGGAGGACCGATCATGCGGGTAAGTTTGAATATGGACTTGGTAGTGAATAAAGGATGGAAAAATGTAGAAGATTCTTGAGAATCCACACAGATAAGCGAGCCACGACTAGATGCTAGACCGGTGGAGGGAGAGTGATTCGATGTGTTTTAGCTATGATGGGAGGACTATGGTTCTATATCGAATCATGAAATTTGGAATGTGGACATGGAAGGGACTACAGAAAGGGTGGCTTCTGGCCTTTGCACACTACATGTTCATGACACATGTTGTCTTGGAGGATGAGATAGTGAATATGGATATGGACTATAAGAGAGGAAAGAACAACTGTGGAAGATATCATACGAGATCCTACAATGGAGATTGGCCAAATCAAAATCTCTTGATTTTGAGGAAGCTTGAACGAGGCGCTGATGGTGTGGTGGAGGCCAAATCTGGCAATCATGTCTTGGTTCAGTGAGAAGGAGGGGATGTCAGCCGACACATGCACTATTTCATGAAGGGGAGTAGGAAACATGGGAGGTTAGAAAGGATCGAGGGGGGCTAGTAGAGTGGGTGACATTTGAACCTAATGGATTACTATGTGGGAGGATAACACATATACAAGGGATGAGATGAGTTTGGAACTATGTTGGTTCCTAACAGTTGTGGTGGGTTGTCACGGATCTGGAGGTGTCACATGGATCATGCCAAAAGAAGAGCCGCTAGGCTGTGACTTAAAAGTGTGAAAGGGACACCAAATATGGTGTCCCTCCATTTTCATTATAAGTACTTTTTTTTATATATTTTTTTCCACTATGTGAAGCAATTGTTTTTTCTAGTCTCCCATTTCATTGATGTGTGAATTTCTAGACATCAGACAATCATATGTTTGTTTAACACCAAAACGTACATATTTTTTTTTAAACCCTGGTAAATATTCTAAATCCTATTAATAGAATTTTAAAGAATATAACAATTGATACTATTTAATCAATATATATTACTATTCCATCCCATGTTATTGATTCTGGTGATCAGATACCGGTATGAACTTGTATGTATTTTCATATTTCCATAACAAAAAAACTGAACAAGAAATAATTTTTATAATTTTAAAACCTGTGAAATGTCGACATTCATTACATTAAAAAGAAAAAATTGAATTCAGAGGTATCTTGTCCTTATGAAATTTTATTGAATCACGATTTAATCCCTTTGTACCATTTTAACCCCATATTGTAAATTTAAATGAATTTAATTTTTTCTAGAAACGTAAAATTTATGTGATCACTATGATACCAATTAGTGGTACCAAGGCCTGCATCTGATGTTGGTGGGCTGGGGATTTTAAAATTTTCATCATTATGATGACAAAACATGTGATCATCAATGATCCAAGCCCTTTTATTATTAGAGGATCTCTCAAAAATTAAATGACAACAAAAAATGAAACATTGAAAATAACATTACAGATATGACGGAGGGGTTGATAGAAACTCATCATTAGTGATAGTTTCGTGAATTATCCAATGCTGGATCAATCTAGATCATCCACGTGTGATTCAAAAATCTGTGTGAGTATCGATCGTCAAATACTGGGTGTCATCACAATGATACAATGTTATACTCAATGTCCATATTATCATCACATCGATATTCTGTTGATGATTTTGGGATATCATGATATGAGCTCCTAGATCAAGTGTCTCTATCTATATAAAGAAGGAGGACTGAGATGTTCCTGATTTATTATACTGAATAGTCCGGATCTTGAGCCTCTCTCCACTTATTTTTAGTGGATGATTAAAAAAACCCCAGTTGGATTCCCCAAAACACATGTAATTTAATTTCCACTAAATAAATAATTATGATGAACTAAACATCATCAATATTATTTATTAATTTATTTCATACCTATTATAAATATAAAATAAATTACATGATAAACCTGAATTATTTTACTCAACTCTACATTCCATTGTAATACTAAATGATCTTTCAATATTAAAATAACATTATTTCATTAAATATTTTATTGTATTTACATAACATGTATATAATACAAATAAATTAAATCAAATTATTCATAACATGATTCATGTTGAATTTATTTATTCCATTAGTGACCGAAATCATGAACAAAACTCGTACCTCATAGTGGTCCCACCATATCCAATTTATGTATTCATCTGAATAGGGTGGATTTTTTAATACGATGTTGTTTGTGATATTATAAGCCTTTATCTCAACAACAGTGAATAAAATACATAGACCAAGAATGAAGTATAGAAAACCATAAATGCCCCTACATTGATAAGGATTCTCATAGGAACAACAACAAATCTAGAAACATGTTCTATGTAATATAATCTATTTGTATTTAGATATCATATAAGGAATGGTGATTTTTTGTGTCGTCATCGTTTTATTTATCAATTGTGTCATGATCTAACTAGATTGGTTTACCTGTCTAGTATTTTGGCTTATGACTTATTAATGTAGTACCATCCTGATCAACCAGGCCTGATATATATGACTTCCACAACCTAAAAGAGAAAAATCCATTCATGACCATTCAACCAATTTCCTAATACCAATGACACACCCAACATAAGCTACCTCACCAAAATTTAATTATCTTATATTTATTCCTTCTATCAAAGTACACAATCAAATAGAACACAGTAGTTATGATCTCTTGGTAGGATACCAATACACATGTATTTTGATATGAAAAACCCAATGAAACCCCAAACATGTAGTGGTACAATTGGATGGTATGTCCTAATGACCAAACTTTTAGATATCAATAAGAGAAAAATTTATGATAATAAATCTCAATACTTATGAGCCAACAACACGTAAAATATAGAAATCTATAGTGTCCCTTTATTAAGATGTATCAATACTATATGACCTTTATTTAATATTGATATAATAGTAGCTTGAGGTTCTCGTTATATCCTCAGATCTATTATTACATTTTTTTTAATGAAAATTAATCTTTGGACATTAAATTTTAATAGGATAAACAGAAAAATCTACACTATAATGGTAAGGAAATATCATGTATATATTTCTGAATATGTGATATGGTAATTAAAAGTACTACTTAGTTGGGTCTAGGGAACCAATTATTTCAACATTATATTTGGGTGAGAAACCATACTAATTATCATATGGATAATGAATTACTCTAGCAGGCATCTCCAAAACCATGATGTGAATATATAATCACGATTATAGAAATGATTAAGGGTACCCCATGAAGGTAGATGACCACATACACATACAAATTCACTGAACATTCCACCAAAATCATATCCCATATAGCTGAAATGTGTGTTGATGTCCTTTGTCAGCCAAAAATCATCCAGAGGGCGTCATGGACACTCAAATTTTGTAGAATCCATATCAAAAAGTCCATACATATTTTATCTCATTTCCAATATTTTATCACAAGAGGATGAAATGAACCTACATGAACCAGATGCTCATCCATCACAATCAAACATCTGAGGAAGTAAGATATGAACACAACCACTCACTTCTTCAATTGATCCCACAAGAATTACCACTAATGGTATCTATACTCCTTCTATAAAGAATGATGTACAACCAAAAGAGATGTGTGAAACTCTTTTATTACCTCCCCCTGTACTAGGATTTGGACCACTGATCACCCATATAAATGGATGATGATATTTCATCTTTTAGATCATCAATTTAGCGAATCTCCTGATGAAATATAGTTAAGTAAGAACTCATTGTCAATATTTACCAACTGTGACTCTCTTTTATGATGTATAAGTGGAGGATTCAATACCATCGACTGAAGAAATTTTTCACCAATTAATTCAACTACGGTTAGCAATAACGAATCGAACTAGTCAAATTTCTCCTGCAATGAAAAGATTGGGGATTCCTATTAAGAGAATCTTTGACCACATTTCCCTTCACTATACTCTATAAAATCTCATAGTCATAGTACTGTAAGAATAGAAACCACTGCATCTATCTCGAGATTATGTATTTATGTGTGGAAATATACCAGAATATTAGATTTTCTTAGTAAACAAATAAGAGATCTCCTTTAATGTAGTTCTTCCAAATCCCTAACTCAAATACTACAATTAGAAACTCAACGGCGTGATTCATGTAGTTATACTCATGGAGAATTAAGTTCATCAACCCATATGTGCCCTCAACTAGCCTTTTCATCCATAGGAAACTAATCCCATCATAATAAGCATCATAATATATCATTTACTCTATACCCTCCTCTATTAGTATCAATATTGGACCACTCGTCAGTCACTGCCTCAAAACCTCAAAATCTATCTAGCATTTCTATGTCTAGGTAAATGGATTCCATTTAAACATAAGGTATTCCAAATCATATTAATTATAATAAAATTCCATAAAACCATTATTTAGTTCCTTGGTTAGATAAGAACATTAAACTCACGTGACATTGTCTATGGTGGCTCCCAATTAAGAACCGCATCAATCATCATCGGGTGCACAGTTATTCCATGGATAGAAATAGAATTCCCATGAATTTGAAACTCATGGATCTAGAATTGGATCATCTTGTGATTACCAAAAAGATATTTCTCTAGAAGAATTTATAGCATCATACTCAAGGGATCGAAATGATCCACCTATAATGAATAGAATATGAGTATGTACTCAATAATGTGAACAATGAATTTGTATATGTGAAAATGGATGATTTTTTTCATCAAAGACAGATACATAGATCTGGAATTCACCACACTGAACGGAATCACAATAACTCATTGTTCCTGTAGTGATATCATCATACTAGCTTTAGAATATCTTTTAGAAAACACTCAAATGGTTGATGTCGGACCAGATGTTGATCTCCTATAACATGACCACAAATTAAAACTGATCTATGTGATTGTAAGTAATTGAAATTTTAAGTTATTCTTTATCATTTCATTGTTTAGGGGAAGATAATCTACAAAAATACACGAGTTTTCAATTACATTATTCATGAAAAAAATGGAGCATCCCAGGGGGATAAAGTGGGTCTAATAAAACCCGTATTTAGAAGGTCCCAAAATATGAATGTTGCTATCAGATCTCGGTTGTGTCCATTTAATATACAAAAAAATATATCAATATTTTATGGGGGAGTATGTTAATGAAACACTCCATCTCCCAAAAAATAGGTAGTCTTGGAACTTCTTTTGGAAATTCATCCATATTATCTCCCATCACTAATTAAGTCTAGTGGTCTTAAGAGTCTGTTGCATGAAGAGAAACACTCACAAAATAATGTGTTATCGGTTAATGCCTCTTACTCACAAAACACACCCATCTTGTCATTAGAAATATCTCACCAACAATGTAGAGTATCATACCATTAGTGCGATAGAATCATACTTGTCTGTGGTGAATATGAATATGGGCATGGACCATAGACAAGTAGTCCATACCCATGTTGGATTCCTAAGGTCATTTCATGATGAAAAAATGGTACCATGATAATTTCTCCCCATCAGTAGATATCTCAATATTCTGGAATAAAAAATAAATTTTTGATGTGTTCTCTATAATGACCTCAATTCTGTGATGTTTGGAAAAATCCTAAACTGTAAACCCCATATCTTATATTGTTAGTAATGATGTGAAAGAATGACTAGAGACTACATCTACTAATACGGAATATATAGTATAATAAATACAGATCACTCCTTAGATAATCTCATGAGATCTCATTTCATAATACCCCCTAGCATGAAACTTCCTAGGACCCTGACCGCCATAACCTAATGCATAGATTGGGATTAGAAGTGGTGTTTATAAGGACCCGACCATAAAAATTACTTATTATTGAATTAAATTAATAATTCAAATTGAGGATATTTTCAGGTTTAGAGTTTTAGAGAATTAGGACATAACTATTACATCTCAACGATTACAAAGTAGACGTATCTACTCAGCTTCCATTTTTTTCACAAAAATAAAAACTCTTGAACAAAAGAGACATGTCTAGTTCCTTGTTTTAGACAGCCTGGCATTTCCTTGATCCCATCCTTGAGCCTATTCAACTTTATGTCCTGTGAAAAGATTTCAAAAACATGGGATGAGCATAAAAAGCTCAGTAAGGGTTATAACAGTACGGAAAGAAAACATCAGTCCATGTATACATAAGAATTAATGAAATCATAGTTTACTCATAAAACATAATCAATTTAACATACCTCATGAAATCATAAGATTTATGCATAACTCAATAGAAATCACAAGGAATAAAGGTAACTTTAGGAATAAATAACATTCTTACGTAGGGAGTAACCCTCATGGTTATGTTTGGAATACCAATCACAGTATATTCCCTAAATCGCTTCTGAGAAACATTAACGTTTAACCCCTTCGCATTACCAAATGCATTGGAGAGCTATATCGGTCTCGTCCGCCCTTAGTTTATCACGGAAACATCCGTCTTCATAACAATTCCCATGAACCATAACATAATCATAACACATAAATTATGCATAAAGGAAAGATATCATTCCCACATTGTAATAACAATATAACATTTTAAGATATTAAAATAATGAATCCATTCTAAAAACCATTTTCAAAACCATTTAAGATATTTAATAAAGTGATTTTTAAATCAATGTGTCCCATACCACTTTGAAGCTTTTAAAATTTTAAACCATTAAAATTCATATAAATAAATCCTTAAAAAAAATTAAAACATGGATATTAATGAGTAATATTTATAAGAATAAATCATTAAAACATTTAAAACGATATTTTAGTTAAATGGTTTTTAACAAAACGAGAGAAACATAAATACAATAATTTAGGAATAACATTTAATCCGAACATTATAATATCATGAGAATAAAGGAATTCAGGATATAATATTCCAAACGACAGTATATACACCCTACAAGAGTGAAATGGTGCATAACAACATTAAAGTCTCAATAGAAATGTAAAATGAGATGAAATCTCTTATATAGAAGGTATCCTTAAATTATGGATAAATCAATCTCAAAATTATGTGTGAAAAATATGAATACACCCAATATAAGTGGATATTAAGTGTAAAACAATCAAAGGTTATTCACACATATTAAAATGATGACATATTCAATAACTACATTTTGAACCCAAAGAAATCGAAATTGGGTTAAAAAGTTCTCTGGGTAAAATTCGACAGCCTAACAGTGTCACATTAAAATTCATAAAATTAATTGATGAGAGAGAAAATGGTATCTCATCACTTGGACATAAAATTTACATCAATAAGTATATATAATAACATATCCCAACATAAAAAGATGTAAATTAAAAGGCATTAAAAAATAAGTCTTTTTAAAAGAGGAGTGTGAAAGGTTCCCTTACCGATTTGGACAAATTTCGAAACGTGCACCCCATGAAAAAGTGTCATACAATAAAGATGTAACTACCCACAAATGGGAGTATATTATACAAGTAGTAAAATAATGGTCAGTACATACACCACATAAAAGGAAATAGTGGCCAATGTAGCATGAATCTCACAGGAAAAAAGTGAGATGAAAATGCCCTTTTGAAAATTCGGTAGCCTAACGGTGCCACATAAAACAACCAAAAATAGATTTATGAGATAAAATAGGGTCTATCATCATATTAAAATAAAATTTCTAATAAGAGTAATATAAATTAACATCCCCCAACATTATAAATAGGATATTAATGTATGTTACATAAAAAGAGTACTTAAAAATAAAGAGAGAGGTAGGATCCCTTATGAAAATTCGGCAGCTTAACGGTGCCACTTAAAAATTAAAAAAATGAATCGATGAGAGTAAGATGGGGTATATTATCATATGAAAATAAAAATTAATGTATGGATAATATAAAAGAACATACTCCAACATAATAACATGGATCATAAATGAAATGACATAAAAGAGGGTACTTTAAAAGAAAGAGAGAGGTTGGATCCCTTACCTCAAGTCTGACATGTCTTGTTCATATCTTTATATTCCTGAATAATAAACCTTTTTCAGTTTATAATTTCTTAAGGTAATCCTTTAAATATTATTAATCAGTTCATATCATATATTATAATGTTATAATAATTGGTTAATAATGTGAGTTCATATCAGACGTTTTTGTCGATGTTTGGTACATGAGTCAAAAATGAACTTGTTTGAAAATGATGGTCCATGTACTTATAAGTAAATCATCTCCAAGATAGTATTAATGATTTAAATATCATATATATCTATTAAATATTCATTTTATACTATTCCATAACATTTGGAGATAAAAAGAAATGAAATGCACCATTCATGGAGACGGTATGCCTTACGTACGCATGAACGCTAGTTTCATTTCTTTGACATATTAATGGAAATAAAAATAATTGAGAGAGATATATATATTAATTACTGTATAATATATATTTTATATAGGTCACATAAGTTCATTAATTTCATTCTTTATACATTCCATGTTTTTCATGAACGAGTCACATCAATTGAGGGGGCGGTAGTCCACACTTCCTCATATGAAATTATCGCATTTTCACAACATGAAAAGCATAAAGGTATGATTTAAATATAAAATAAAGAAGCATAAGGAAAACATAAATACCATATATATCATATATAAAATATAGTTACATCATAATAGAAACCATGAAAGGTTTTAAGAGAAGATTGAACAATCATCGTTTTGTGAGGTAGTAATTCGCCATCCACAGAAACAATATGTTTTTTAACCATTAGACGGAGGTGTGGGTAAGTGTACCTAGAATCCTTCACATTACCACATCCTCATATATTTAATATACTGGTTTTATTACAAAATAAAGGAATAAAAACTGTTTAGGGGTTTGGAGAAGAAAAATAAAAAAAGAACACAAGTGAAGACATTACCTTTAAATCGGTTAACTCTTCTTGGTTTGAACCAAAAGGGTTTCTTAAAGAGCATTCAGCCAAATTTGAGGCTTCAATGATGAAGAGAGGGATGTGGAGAGATGAAATGGTCAGGTTTTGGACGAGCCAATGTCTTGAGAGGTGTGGGTAAGGTGGTATAGGTGGGGGCCTTTTATAAGTGAAGAGGATGGGCACTCTTGGAATGTTATAAAATATTTCATTATAATAAAATGATTTTCAGATTTTAAAGGTCCTAAAAGGATTTTTTTCGAGGATAAGGTAAAAAAGATTCGAAATCCACCCATCCAATAGGTTTTTGACAAGTGTAAGACTTATATTTCACCATATCTTCTCATTTAAGTTAAATCGTTCATTTATGAGGTAATCACTGCATCATTATGGTGTCATAAATAAAATAATTTATTTAATTTCTAAAAATTATAAAAAAAAATACCATGATGTAAGAAATATTTTTATATTTCCAATGAATATTTATAGTCTAATAGATATTTTATTTATACAAAATTGAAATTATTTTACTTAGGTGTACATACTTTGGTTACATTTTCCTTTCTTTAAAAAAATATGATAAAAGGTCACTATCACACTAATGTGACTCAATGGGGTCCCAAGGTTGGAACAAGGCATCCCATGGTAGGCCATGAAACCACCAATAGAATAAGGACACATTTTTGGGAAATTTTATATTTTTATTATATTATTTTCCTAACCTTAATTACCCGATTACAAATTAAACACGATAATTTATGATAATTACCGTCGTTACTATTCATAATGTTCAAAAACAAAAGAGTATTAATTACATAATATGGACCTTCTGATTCCAAATATGGAATAAATTTAATCAAATTCAGAGCAAATAAATTGTAGTAATTAATTTAAAATTAAATCTCGTTGTCAAAACAAAAGAAGGGTTTTTGAAAAGTAAAATTTATCAAAAGATTGACTTGTTTTTACATCCAATTGAAAAGTGAAATAACTTCCAATGAACTAAATTTTATTATGTGATAAATAAATAATTCAATTATAATATAAAAAAATTAAAATTAAAATATAAATATATAAATAAATTTGATGAAAAGGCAGTTCTGAATTAAAAACGGTATTTTCACTATTCATTAAAAAAGCATTATCAGAAAAATACCTAAAATTAACCCTAAGATATATTTGATATTTGAAATTCAGAAATTATTTCCATTTTAAAAAATTAAAAACATAGAAGTTTTATTAATAAATCATATAGTTAATTCCCGCTGTCAAAACAAATAGCTGGTTTTTTGGAAGCAATATCTATGAAAAGTTTGGCACTTGTTTATGTCCATTTTCATAGTGAAATTAATTATAATGACCACCATTGAATTAAATTGTAAAAATATATTCTAATTAAACTATAAAACCAATTAAAAAGATAATCTAACCATATTTTTAAATTAGATGAAAATGCATTTTTGAAGTAAAATGCAACATTTTTCACTATTCATTAAAAAGTATGAACATTGTCAAAAACATACTAAAAATTTAACCAAAGTAAATTTAAATATTCCAATCATAAAGAATAAGTGTATTTTGAAAAATAAAGATTATAAAATATTCAATATTTATATTTAAAAAAATGTTCGCCATCAAAAGGTGATAAAACAATATTTTAAAAATATTAGAGTTTTTATTCAAAAAAATTGGATTCATTTAGATTTTAAGCCTCTAAAGTTTATTGGATAAATTTAAATTTTTTTTACAAACATGTGTAATCAGTTTTTATTAATTTCTGTTCATTCCTTCCATTACAATAACTAGGCGTTAACTATTATAATATTATTATATTATTAGTGTGCAACGTAAGATTTCAAAGAAACTCGTTATTGTGTATTGGGTATTCCATCGAGCATAGAATTTAATTTAAAGTAGTATTAACATTTTATTCACAAATTTTGATAATCATTAGAATGTAATATTATTTATTTACCAGGTATGATACAGTGTTGGTGGTGAATATAGCTCAAACAATCATCCACTCCACATAGATACTCCCCCGGGAGCCCAACCCGCTCCTCTAACTGCTCTGACTCTATGGGGTAGCATTGTTCAGGACATGAAGAACCAAAAACAATCCACTAACTAAAATTTTTTCATCTTAGAACTATCTTTATACCTTAATCCATATGTTTGGTCACAAAATAACTATTCATGGGACCTCTCCCATCACATATATAGCATCGCTACTCTCCGAGGTGCCCCAGTACACTGTGCGGTCCCAGTTGAGAAGGACAATATTTCTGACTATTTTCATGGGGAGGTCTTCTATGATGTGGCATAGATTACTAGAGATTACTAGATATTGAATAGTACTTGACCCCATGATTCCCATTTCCATATATTTCTACAAGGAGTCCCTCTGACATGAACCTCTCCAACACAAGTACCTACTATAACACACTGACATAAGTTGGAATACAGAGGGTTACCACATAGGCAGAAATACATCGACAGTGGACTTTCAAAAAACTTCTATGACCATATGTATCCATCCCAAATCATATATAGAGAGTATAGTGTGAGGTTTTTGAACCTCATAGGATACTCTTAAATAATCATATATCCTTACTGCAGAACCAAAAACTCATGAATCCGAACTAAACACAAACATGAGGCGTAATAATCATCACAAAATAATATCTGGAATTAAATAAATGAGATTTTAAAATATTCATGCTTCTTAGTTACAATACTCCACCATTTCAAATATTATCCATTGAAAATGGTGGATTACAATGCAACCACCTAATCAGTTGTTGTTCGGATAAGTCTGAAAACATAGATCACCAACTCAAGGAAATCCTTTGTCAGCAAGTGATATATAAAACCATGGTACCTCAATGGACTATACTTTTGGAAGACATGGTGTGTTATATGCTTCTGAATATCCTAGCCCTGATCTATTGGTACAATGTACTACTAAATTGGTGGGGGCGATTATACAAGTCCTCCTAGAAGAAAGATCTCATATGATGGCCATGGAAAAGGCATCATCACTCATCAGATCAACATCATGATCCTTAATTGGTAATCAGGATAGCTATCGGTATAGACACATCAGGAAATTTTAGTCAAGATGTACTAATAATATATGAGAATATATATATATATGGGGAGATGACATAAATAGGATATTCAAATACTCAATCATATATAATCAATTTTACAATGATCCTTGCAACATATTTATCAGAAATAAATGTCAAAAATAATTTGTTTAGAAGAATGATGTTGGGACATGTCAAAAAAATTTCTAACAAATGGTTACCTAGCGTGAAATTTGAACTCGAGACACATTGAAACGGTTTTGGTAAATCAAAACCAAACACTCATTATGGGATAACTATATACACCATACAATGTAATGAACCACCTTTGATAGCAATGAATCACTACCCAACCCAATAGATTCTTCCTGAATGATGGAGAGGCACATCACAACTACCCCAATCACTTTTTTATAGGCTAGTGACAATCAAAATGATCCTAAAGGAATAAATATTTTTTTAGGCATTTTAGTAATATACTTGTATACACACAACCAACCATATTCATGTATAATTAAAGAGGAATAAATATAAATGGATGTAACATCTACAATAATAATCATACATGTAATATCCTTTAATTAATACAAGAGCATGACCAAATAATCTGGAATGAAAAGAGGGATAATAAATTCTCAAATAGAAATATATCCTATCCTAATAATAAATGGAAATTAAATGTTTATAGAGACCATACCTATATCTCAAATAATTGAACATTGTATAATGTGAAATACAATATGGTATAACTATGCTATTATGTAATTAGTAATGACATTTTTATTGTCTACAAAAGACATAAAACATTTTGGAAAATACCATGCATGAGAGAGTATATACATACCTTATAGGATTCCTAGAATGAACGAAGGGGATAATAAGTGACATGATCGAAGTTGACAACTTTACCCATAGAAAGAGGGAATTGAAATCCAAAAAAATATTTGTATATATATATATATCCTTTATAGAAACCCAAATGAGATAGAATGAGGATCTCTATCTCATTTCCTTGGTCAGGAAAATTTCATCCAATGATTATAAGAGCTCCATCAATGATTCACAATATCTCATTTGTCTATCCATAGAGTAACCATGTGGAGGACCCTCACATATCCACTGAGTTTCACAGTTGATGGGTCACAATATACTAGTAGAAGACTAAAACCATAGTTTTGTAAAGGGGTTCCAATCAGTATATAGAGGACCAATTCTCATTTTTTCCAAGGGGACCCACTGAGTAGATAGAGGATCTGTATCTTAGTCCACCAAGATAGTACATATAAGTAGATAGAGGGCCCATTTCCTAGTGAACTAGGGGTAACCCACATTAGATTTTATACCAACACCATAGTCTATAAGGGATTAACACTCAATAGATAGATGACCACCGCACTATTTTATTAGGGGGTACCACACCGATGATAGGGGACTAATTGACATCGGCGTTAGGGGGTACCATATAGTAGATAGAGGACCCCACCCAAGTGTGTCTTGAGGGTACCACACTAATGATCATGCTTGTTCACTTTTTTCATCGAATGACTCTATAATTTTCACCCTTAATTGAATATCTCACAACATATATTGGAATCCACTATAATGTTCACAATAACAATCTACGAGAAAAAACACTCAGGATAGGTTATTAAATGGCCTAAATACGAGTCCAGTCAAAGGATATATAAGAGATGGAAAAGTCATCATGAAATTCATAGCATATGAGGGTCCACATTGTGTGTTTCCTTGATTTATCCCTTATAGATGTCTGATCATACCATGTCTCACTGAAATGATGTATTAAATAGTGTGTGATCGACTATACGTTGTTCCTTGACCACATAGATTCCAACCCTAGCTCTGGGTCATGGCCATGTACATAACCGTGTACTGAGAATCTGTACTATCCTATGTAATACAAGGATACACATTATACTGTTATGGGCCACATGGCTTGTGGATTTCCAACCTGACATGCGATATATTACTCCCTTTGAAATCCTAGATGCTAAAAAATGGAAGAACATATCGTGTGTTCTTCCAAACTAGATGGCATGTTGTGTAGAATTTAATATAACCCATGAAATCCTCATTTTGTTCTAGATCAAGATCATACACCCCCAAATCATCCATTTTATCACTAAAATAGTGGAATATTACTCTAGACTTTGATTTCATCCATCTGATAGTCAGTAATTGAATCTCCGACACCTCCCCATGAAGTCGCCACAACCAATATTTCCTTTCACCATTTCCGTCATGGATTTAGATATGAGATCATGGAACCCACCACCAAAAACCAAAAACCGTCAAATCATAATCTCAATCGTTCTACATAAATCTAGACCAAATCTAGGGGACATATCATGCTCGATCCTTCCCAGTAATGTCGAATAGATACCCCATAGGCCAATGGACTAGATGCCAATGAACGGGGGGTGGGGAGGAACCTAAAAAGGTGAAGTAATCATTGATCATGAATTATTTACCATTGAATATATATTGGGTTTGTCTAATATGAGAAACATTACACAATTTCGATAAATCTAATAAACAATCTAAAACCAATATACAAGCACAAAAATGGATCAATTTAAATACAAATCAAGGAATAGTGGTTTGATTATGCTCAAAATATTAATCATAAAGAATTAATTTACAACATACATGTCCTAACATGAGATACGCTATTTCGATAATGATGAAAAAAATTCCAATGATGGGGAGAATTCATTACTTCAGTTCCACCTTAATCCAACTTGATCCATTTGTTGATTTGATTTCCCAATATTGATTCTTTAATAAAAAAATGAATTATCCCCTTAACGGTCCAAATGTTATGCATGTAACCTTGGAGATTCACCATAATGATGTATTTTTTTGTGGTAAATTAGATTTAGGTCATTTAATGAATTAAATAAAAAATTAGTCAACCATATCACAAGACATACCTGCCAACAAAAACTTTTACCTAATGTCATATTGTAACTATCATTAGGTTGCACCTATGGAATTCTTAGTGGTCTAGATTTATATTTTCTCTCATTATTTAAATTGTAGAGTCCATTTATGACATAATACCTTATTTTTTAAAAAAAAATTGAATGCGTGGTATAAAATATAGAAAATATTTTTATAAAATTAATAATTGGAACACTTTGCCTCGATTTTTTGTGTTTTCATAGTGCTAAGCATTGAATGTATTTATACATATTTTTAACATTTTATGTGTTAAAAACTTGGTATCTATAGAATATATCTGATATAATAATTACATTTTTTAGGTTTTTAACATTGTCAATAATATTTTAATTTTAATTTTTATATTATTTAAAGAGTGATTTGTTATTAACACAGGTTGATATAGTTTAGGACTTATAGATTAATGTTTTATTTCATCATATGAGAAATTTTATTATATTAAACTAATGTTTTTTTTGATAATTTCAAATAATTGGTGCAATAAAATTGAATCATTTTTGTGTTATGTGATCTGTTATATATCGACTTCTATGCATTATTCTAGATAAATTAATTTTGAATTTTATTTTCATAAAGAAAGATATATGATAGAAATGAGAAAACATATCTATGAATATAAAATTTTTCAAATTTTTCATCATGAATGGAAATAAATCATATTTTTTTACCTTCTCATGTTATCTAACATATTAGTGAATGAATAACAAAAATGTAGAAAAAAATAATCATAGTGAAACTGTTATACTTTTATCATTTTTATTTAATTGATTGTATATTATCTTCTCATAAAAGTTAAATAATATATAGTTTGAAACATCTTCCAATACATCTTTTCATTTACCACAAATGTTCACTTTATTCTGGAACCTGATTATGTGTCATTCCATGACCGTCCTATTTCCATTTTCCAATTTCAATAATTATTTTTTAAAATCACAATATACAATGTGGTTTTTTATAAAATATATTTTTAAAATATTTAAAATGGATTTCCATTTATTATTATATTTTTAGTCTTCTACTACATTAAATTTCGTTATTTTTTTTCAATCCAATTATAAGATAAGTGATATAATTGGTATGATTCAATTTCATTAAAAGGGATAAAATGTAGCACCAGAACTTTTTATAATTAATTTTAATTAATAAATATATTATAAAACATGTTGTATATAAAATAATGAACATTAATAAAACAAAATACAATACGGTAGTTTTACAATATAAAGGTGAATATTATGAACTTTATTTTGGTTTTATGATTTTGAAAATGAATAACCATATTATAAAATATACGTAGAATATTATTCCATAATAAAATGAACAATAACACTTGAATTTATTTCAATTGGAATAAATTATGATAAAATCATTTAAATTTAAAAAATATATTTTCCCTAAAAATGTTTTTTGGGTTCAATGAATTTTATTCTTAATAGTATAAATTAACATTTTTTGATAAATTATTCAAAATAAATATTTAAAATCTAAATTAGATAATATTATTTAAAATAAATCTATTTTTTTAATATACATATAATTAGAACAAATTTATTTAAGCCTCAAAAATAATTTTACACCAAATAAATTTTTATTAATGTTATATTAAAAATAATTTATTACAAATAGTTAAGTTTTTATTGAAAAAAATTGGTACAAATTATGAAATTTTCATTTAAAAATATAATTAGAATGTATTTTTAGTATTTTTATAAAATTATTTTCTTTCATTGAATAGTGGAATTATTATTTTTAGAATAATATTTATTCACTAAAAAATTAATTTAAAATATTAATTACTTATTTAATATTATGTAAAAGTAAATAAATATGTGTTATATAGAAAATAATAATAATATTTTCATATAAATTAATATTATATTTTACAATCACCATAGTTTATATATATATATATATATTTATTTTTTGAAAAACATTTATTTTATTACATTTTGTAAAATTATATTAAAGGTAATTTTTTAAATTTATAAAAAATAAAAATGGAAAATATAGATTCCTTAATTGGAATATTTCTATTCCGATATAGTAAATAATACAGTTTAATTTATGTTTATTAGGACTATTAAATATGGTAAAAATGGGTCACAGTAATAGTGTTTAGATATAGTAAATAAGGATAAAAATTTGTGATAGGCCCCAAAAATAGATTAAAAATTCTGAATGATTATTTTTACACTTATCACCTTGTCATTGAAATTTTATTGTTTTTGATCTTCATTATATTGTATCCACATACTTTTAATGAAGAAATAAAATTATATTTTGCCTTTTTTTCAATCAACTAGAATGATGATCAGGGAGATTGAACAGAAAGGGAAAATTTTTGGGTTTTGGGATGACTCAGTTTTCTGAATGCTGAGATTCCCAAATATGTGGAGAATCATGAATGTTCATAATGATGGCACAATGGTTTGATGGTAATATCACAGACTATGATATGTGGAGCATCACAAATACATTAATGGTTGGCAATAGTCTCTATGACTAAGAGATGATTCTTGAGAGGGTTACATTTCACTAGAGATTTGTGATTAAAGGAGCTTTGTGAACATGAATTCAGAGGAACAAACAAAAATTAGAGGGATGGTATATTAATGAATGAATATGAATATAAATATGATTCCACCACCACATCATAAATAATTAATGATTTTTAGAAAAATCCAAATCACCCTGAATTCAGAACAGCCAAGGGATTTAAAAAATATGATTACATTGTGAGATTTTGCGTCATGAAAAGTTTTTCATATACATGAACAATGCTTAAAATTCTCAGAAAAGGATTTTTTGAATTAATATTTATAACATGATGAATTAGTGTTCCATTAAATAAGTATACTTCATGAAGGATGGGAGATTCATGGAAGATATTCACGAAGGGGATTTATGAATAATGGTTTTCGAACATCTGATTAATGTGAAAATTGATTTCAAGGGCATCGAATTAAGACTATGGTGGAAAGAAGTTTCTCATGATAGTAAGTGGAAAAGACACAAATTCCAATATTAAAACATTACCTTAATTTCATTAAACTAACTAAAAATTCTCCCAAGGATGTTTGGTAGGGAGGTCTATGGAATATTTCTTGAGGGAGGATGTGTGTTCTCCATAAAATCATGCAAAGGTAGTGTTACTAGAAAAACATAAAAATGTCAAAAAAAATATTACATATACTTTAATGTTTGGTGGATTTGGGTCTGACTGAAACACTATCATCATATGATCATTGTAATAGGACTCAGTGGAAAACCATGTAAAATTGTTTTGTGGCCACTCTGCAAGTGGTTTTTTAATTTTCACAAATTTTCTACATTCAGGTTTAACTAGTCCATAATAATGTAGGGACATGATCCATGAAATTAATAGAAAAAGTTAACACCATGATTCACCTATCCCCTATGAGGGTGTTTTGAGGTTCTACAATTTGCATTAGAGGAAGGTTACAAGAGTTAAATATATCCTATAATTTATTCTTGGTATATTTAGTAAATGATAATGGAGTCCCCATATTTGATGGAATAAACTTCCAAATTTTAAAGAACATTATTATATCTCATCTACGATCCCTTGGAATTGAATCTATTTTTCTACTACATAGGGGATATTGGTCACAGATGCAATAAAACAGTCTAAGACAGATATAGAGAATAAAATTCTTGATGAAGATACCAAATAATATAATAACCTTAAAAGAGCACCATCTGATCAAATCTATCAAATAGTGATGATTTTTTCATCATCCATGTCTATGTGTAAAAAATTGGAAGATATATATTATGGTGACAAAAATTTAATGGGGGTAAACTAAAATTCTTTCACAATAGAAATGATTATCTATATATTTTTTCTAATGAAATTTATCTACCCTTTTTTAAAATAATTTCATAAGTTGTTTGAGAAATTTAAGGACATTTTGACGAAATTAATGATATTAAAATTGTGAACAAAGTCCTGAGATTACTTCCACCACTGTAAAATTTAAATGTTTGAGCCCCTATGTAATGGGATCTATTTAAAAATTATTTTGACGATTTTTTAATATGTATCATGACTTATTAAATGAGTGTAAATAAAAAATAGGCAAAAAATTGATTATAAAAAGAAAATGGATTTGAATCCAAGGAATAACTTTCAGTCTCCAATGATAATGTGGTTGAATATAACGATGAAGATGAAATTATCTCCCATTTTTAAAAAAAACCAATAGAAGAAAATGGATATTTGAGGAAATCTTTCTCTTGCATATTTTTGTTGTGGTACAGTTGGATACATTTCCTTTCAGTGCTCATGTATGTTCGATGATGATGAAATTGAAGTTAGATGTATGATGAATCCTGAAAAAATATATCGTCAAAATGTATACATCAATATATGAAATTAATTATAGAGAAATAGTTTCATCTGTAAGAAGGAATAATACGATTACTACTCTCTTGATGATGAATAACTAACGATTATTTCTAAAACCTAAGCATCCATGATTTAAAATGTAAAAAGGTAAAAACCCAAAAAGATAATGATAATCATCTTATTGGTGTAGTAAATCTCAAGTTAGAAAATGAGGGTGGACATGAAAATATTTAAGATCAATTAAATGGAATAGAATGTTGAGAGCTTTTATAGAATATTGATCAAATTATGTTTACTAGAAGACATAGAAATTGATTGATTGGTTGTAGAGGAAAATGAAAAGGAAAGTACTTTGAAATCTCAAATGTAGTTGTGTAATTTATGTATAATATTTATGATTAGGTGAATGTTATCAATGATCTTATATAGAGATAAGAGGAAAATAAAAATACTATTAAAGGAAATAAAGATGTCATTTTTACTCTAATGAGTATACCTAGAAAGAGAGTCAAATTAAATAAAATGAATGAGGAAATTATATCATTGATGATTCTCAAAAGTAGAGTTATTTGAATGTGCTAAATGTGTCCATGAATGAGTAGAGATGGATTTCCATGATCATATATCTACATGTATGGGAAAAGTGTAATTGGATGTGATGTTGAGACAGTAAAGGCTATATTAAAGATTAGAAGTGACAAAGGGAAGAAGATAGTTGAATATATGTTAAAGGCACCTGTTGTCCCAAAAAAGAAATCATAGAACAAAATATAAAATTGAGAATAATATTATCGTAAGATAACCACATATGATATCTAATAAAAATCATTAGAAGTGAAAGATAAATGAGGAGCAATGGATATAAGAAGTAAGTTAACAATATGAAATTTCAATTATATGTATTTCTAGGCTATACAATGTCATACTATAAAGATTGAAGGAGCTATCTAAATGAGGAATCACCTGGTAGATGACAATATAGAATGAGACAATATCCTTCATCAAATACATGAAATAGTTACTGTGGATATTTTTTCAATATTCAATCTATTGATATAAATCTATTTATTACAGAGAGAGTAATGGATGAAACATGACCAATAGAACTCTTTGAAAATTCAATAATAACGATCAAAGAGGATATTGTATTTCACCTCTGTATTCTCCTATTGAAGACAAATATGATCATGATAAACCTATTTATATTGAAAATAGAGTGGAATGTCCGTATTTAGCATCAACTAAATAAAATATCTCATCGAATGAATAGATGAAAATAGGTAAATCCCGACTTGTATAAATAGATATAAAATATAAAAATAACAGATGTTGGTAGTTTAATTAATTTGTATTATCATCCCTTAAGATGAAAAATAATGACTTAATTACATATGTTAATAAAATTGTTGATGCAATAGGGAGGATCGCCAATTATAGTCTTTTAAAGATCAAAGGTAGTAGAATACCGAACATAAACTTGATGAGCATATGAAAAATTATGTTATCTATATGGATAAATTGTTTCACAATCTCTATATTGTGATTAAACTAACAAAATCAGGACTAATAGTTAAATTAAATCAAATGGGGAGTACTATCAATGGAAAAACAAGTAAATATCTTGGTAAGGTATGAATGAATGGTTGTAATGTATACAAGTTTGATAGTAAGGATACAATATTTTTCCTGAAAGTTGATGAATAAAAAAACCTATTTCACTATAGGATGTGTCAGATTAACCAAAATCGAATGTAAATGATATCTTAGTTGATGGTATGTATCCATTTTTCGAATTTAAACCACTAAAATAAAAATAATAGTGATGCATGAAAGTGAGTAAATATGGTCACAAGTTCATTTTTTATAATGAATAGAATCATTTCAAATATAAATATTCTTTTCAACATATACGTAAGTGTTCCAATGAATTTTGATGGAACACATAGATAGAGGTAATTACTTATTTTTCATTGTTATTAGTATATAATGGTGTGTATAATTATTACTCATTGGAAACAAAATATACCTGATTTCATGAAAATTAATCATCAAATTGATGAGAATGATAATGGAAACATAATAGAAGTTATAAAATCTCAATTTTGAGGATAATACACTTCCATTTTATTTGAGAATTATCTAGTGAATTCTGGATTAATTAATTAATTGGATATAGTGATATCCCTATTGAAAAAGGGGTTACTGAAAAAAAAATCGACAGGTGAACAGTATGGATTCGACTATAAATATTGATAGTCATATCTCTCAATATTACTATAGGTCATTTTATGGGAGAAACTAGGACACTATATGAGTTATGATATGGAAGGAATCCCTTAATTATGTATTTTCATTTTTTTGGATGTAGATTTTTCCACAAAAATAATGAATGAAATCAAGGAATTTATAGTGATGTGACTGAGGAAGTAATATTACTTGTATACTAAATGAAGGGAAAAGCCTAGAAATTTTACAATAACAAAATTGGATTAAATTTAGAAGGTATTGATTTATTGATTGTTGAAGACAAATCCATAAATACACTATGTATTATGATTATGATATAAAAAATGATGAATAACATAGAGGAGAATATACAGATTCATATTTTGAAACAATCGATCCACTGAAAAAACATTAAATGAAAAAAACAATCATTATATAAAGGATGAAAACAAAGAGGAAACCATGGATAAACCAAAAACCTAAGAATCATAGAATAGAAAGAGAAGATCATATATTGGTCAATCCGACATCCTTGGGGATTGGAAAACACCCATAAAAATTAGGAGATTGGGGAATGATGGTTATTTTTTCCTACCTATCAATTGTGGAACCAACCACTTTTAAAGAAGAACTGAATAATGAAACATGGTTTAAGGAAATTATTGAATTAATATATCAGATTTACATGAACAAGACATAAGAACATTCGAAGAGACCTAAAAACTCATTATGATTTAAAAATGTTGATCTTCAAACAAAAATTTGATGGGAATTGTAATCTAATCAGAAATAAGGAATCCTTAGTGTATATTGGATATTAACATATTGATACCATTGAGGTTGATGAAGTATTTTCTCTATTATATAGAATCTACTCGATTGGAATTTTTCATTCCATATTTATTCATAGAGAGTGTAAATTTTATTATATGGAAGTCAAAATAATATTATTAAAATGATTTATTGACAAATATGTCTACATTGATTAGTGAGTGGGAATTTTTCTGGGAAATGATGACACAAGGGTTTTCAGTTTAAAGAGAGCTATCTATAGTCTGAATTAGGCACCAAAAATAGTGAATTATTTACTTGATGATTTTTTAAATAATCTTTAGTTTAAAATATGAGGTTTAATCCATAATATCTAAGTGAAGAAATCTCAAAAAGATCCATTTATGGTGCTTTTTTATATGTATGAAATTTTTTTGGTGGAAGAATACAGGGTTCACTGAAAAAATATTCTAATAACAACAAATTATAATTTCAAATTTCAATGATTGGTGAAATCACATAAATCATGAAGAAATTGTTTATTTAGAAGAAGGATTACACCTTTTCTTATCAGACATAACATACAAGTGATTTTCATAATAAAATCTACATGCATTACACAAATGAAATGATAACATCATTTATGGTTGGAAAAAATAAAGGAAATAATGAGGATGTGATATCTTTGGTCCCACCCAATGTTGAAAAATCATTGGAATCGTATAATACCTGATTAAAACATTGAAAAATATTATATTTTCAATATTATTAGTATCCCACATTCAATGAAATCCAAATGAAGAGCATTTGGAAGAAGCTAAAAGTATCGTGAGGTAAATTAAATGTAATCTCAATTTTGGGTTATACTTTTCTATATGAATACATAATGAATAATTGGAATTTCATAATGTTGAATAGGCTAGATATGTGGTGGATAGAATTTCCTCATGGGTCAGATAATTATTTATTATAACTAAATTTGTGGGTTGGTTGAGTAAGAAATAGGAAGTCACTTTTCTTATTATGGGTAGTGTAGATTTTATCTCTACTACAAAGGCATTCACTTATCTATTATAGATGATGAAAAAATTTACTCATATAGGTGACAAGGTGAGGTATCTAGTGGGTATTCATTTTGAAAATAAGAACATGATTGATATTACAATGAATCTGGTTTAGAAAACCTATAGATAACATATTGAAATCAGATATTAATACATAAACAAAAAATTAGTGTAAAAAGTGATTTGAAAAGATATTATTGGAATTGATAACTAAAGGGATGAAATTCTAACAAATATATTTTTAGAACATGTTTTTGAGCATTATAAAACATTTGAACCTAATTCAGTATTTCCATATTAGTTTCTACACCCATCTATGATCACATAGACTTAGTGAGTTGAATTATTTATTTATTATTTTCTATGTTTTTATAGTACATATTTCATTATTTATTTTTCTATAGTATTCCTTAAAACCCAAAGAGGGTGATTGTTTGAACCACAAAATTTAATTGTTGGAAACAAAGTCTGGTTTGTGTTTGTAGTCAATCAACCCTAAGATGATTATTGACATATCATGGAAAGGGATCAGGACGAAGATACAAGCATTATGAAAGGAGGTTTTTTGGATTGACTATTCATGAATACAGTAAAGTTATGGGTTTCTCAAATATTAGGTTTCACAATGTTTGAGATTCATAAAGATGTGGAGAATTGCAATCATCCATATCGAATAATGTAATGGTATGATGGTAGTTTCCACGACTATGAGATGTAGCGCATCTTGAATGTATGTTGGGTTGATAATAATATCTACTATTATGAGAGGCTTCACGATCGGGTTACATTTTATGGATCATCATAGGGAAGGAACTTTGGGAACATGAATTTAGAGGTTGATGAAAATATTATTTAGTTATGGGATTTCCCGAAAAGGATGATCCAATAAATATGAGGTTACACCAAACTTAATTTAACATGAAAACAATTATAGAAAAGGTTGAATCATTTTCAATTATCTTAGGCCAAGTTCATTTTGAATAAAGTGTTCAATGTGAGAAAAAAGAATCATGACAACACTATATTAGTCTTGAAAAATTCATACATATCATGGAAATAGTAGAATCATGATGATTAGTTATTCTTGATGAATTAGTGTTCCATAATTGATGTTCTCATAATGTGGTTGGCTTCATGAACGTGAATTGAGATGGAGATTCACAAACTACAGTTTTTAAACATATGATTAATTTGAAAAGTGCATTCAAGTGAATCAAATAACGAATATTTTAAAAATAAGAGTATATTATTAGTTATGGACAAAGAAATAAATTCCAATCTACTAAAGTGACCATCAAGTCATTAAATTGAGTGATAATTCTCCCAAGGAAATGGGTTCGGGTGAGTAAATGAAAATATTCTGAGTGAGTCAGTGTGATATCCCTAAAATAATGTAAATGTTGTTTGTTTAGAATCAATTGACTATGTAAGAACTTCGTTATTCCCCAAATAGTGACGTTTAGTGGATTTAGATATAACTATCAAACTTTTACTGTATCCTCCTTGTACCATCCCTTAGTGATGAATTATGTAATATTAAAGTGTTGTCTCTCTTCATGTGTATTTTCAATTACTTCATTTCACCATCATAGTTATTTAACAGGTTACTATCAACATGGGAATATGACCTGTTGATTTAAGAGATAATGTTGATACTCAGATTCACCCCTCCACTCTTAGGGTGTTCAAGGGCCCTAAAAATTCCCATAAGTAGTACATTATAATATCGTAATGTATAGAAAAAATTAATAGTGTCTCAATTTTCAGAATATTAAAAGAGAGAATCATATCATCCATTTTTTATATGTTTTTAACACTCTATATAAGAAATAACCTAGAGAACCCAACCCAAAAATCATTATTAATGTTCTACAATTCTTCTTATTCTCAAAAGAACAACACTATATGGATTCTCGACAATCCAATGGTTAAAATCTGATGATAATGTATTTGATCTAACAATACTATTTCATTTTTATTCATCTTAAACATCTCTTAAATATTCGATAAAAATGATTAAATAATAAAATTAGTTTATTAAATATACTTAAAATTATTATAATAATTGTAAAAACCATATTGAACTCCTTTTCCATCTTATAGGAAATGTAAAAATCACTCATGTGAACATGTGGAAAACAATATCAATGAAACAATGTTAGAAATTATTCATTCAAGGAAAATATGACTGATTTAAATTATGTAAATAATGAATATATGAAATTTGTAACCCTATAATGATTATTGGATGTTAAATGATTATTTTTTCATATCATTTTAGTGCATTAGATGTTTATAATGTCGATTAAGTGAACATGTTGAATACCATATCCACAATGAGATGTGATTCATTTTTTATTTCCACCATAAAATGATGGTTATAAGGATAGAACTAATGAATAAAAATTATATTAATACCCTATATATTATTATATAAAATTATAATATTATCAAATTTTTTAACTTTCCGCCCATTAGAAAAATGAATATTTCATTCAAGTAGAAGAATGATTTAATGTTTCTTCAAAACATGTGTCATTTTTCATAAACACCACATATGATTCCATTTAAATTTTATTATATATTATAAAAATAATAAATAATATTAATTATGAATCTATGAAAATTTGAATTTTTATTCTTCTTACAAAGGTAAACACATCAATATGGTTTTGAGAATATAAATTGAATGACCACAAACATCCTAAATGTATAAAATAATTTTAGTAACTAAATGAAAATGGAAATAAATTAAATAAAAGAAATAATAATAATTAAATAAATATTTAAATTATAATTAATAAATTATAAAAATAATATAATTTGATTATTTTGTTTTTATAAAAAAAGTGAAATAGAATGGACTTATGGAATGCTATTTTTCATCAAATAATTTTTTAATGTATCCTGGTTAAATTAATTTCCTATATATATATATATATTTATTAAAAAAAGTCAAATATGTGATTATTTATACAAAAATTATTTCAAATTTTAATTTCAACTACTTTTTTATTACTTTACAATATATTAAAGTAGATTGTTTTAACATAAACATATTGGTTGTTTTAACATTTTTTTCCAAAGTGAAATGATAAACCATTGAAAAATTAATGACATGAGGAGAATGTCATGATATCAAGTAAATTCCTTATGATATATCATATTATTCATTTATTCATTGTTTTTAAAATTAAATAAATTTCCTATTATTTTTTCTGAATAATAATTATACATTTTTTTTAAAAGGACTGGGTTTCTTTTATTCTATTTTATAAAAAGGAAATTCATTACTTATAGGTGAAAATATATTTTTAATTTATATAATAATTTAATAGATAATTATTATAATTTTTTCCTCATGGTGTGACACCTAAAAAATATATATAATGATGAGTGGGAATGATATAGATCATGATGATGGATGAGCCAAATATATCTATACAATAAATTATCCAATGATTTCGTCTTCAAAGGATAAAAATTAAGTGGATATCTAGGATAGTTAATCATATAGAATTATATAGGATTTTGTTATTTCTGATAATGGTTACACATTAGTGAAAAAAGGTTAATAAATGATGGTCCATGACAATTATTTCATTATTATAAATCCTGTTTCTGTAAATAATTTCATTTCTGTAGGTAAGGTATTATTATAATATTATAATGAAAATAATTTCTTTTTAGATAAATAATTTCATAATTATTTCACAGTTTTCTTATATCTAATTATCTGTTTCAAATAATTTCAATGTGAAGTCATTGTTATTTAATTATTGAAAATAATCAATGCTGCTGATGTTTTATTATTAAAATATAAATGTCATTATGGATTTTCAAAAATTTTAATTGAATAATGTGAGTTGTTTTATTTTTATATCCACTATGGAGCATTTATTAGGAGTTATAATGTTTTTAAATATGTACCACATGATCTAAAGATAACCTGAAAAACTAGAAATGTCAAGTTATCCACTATTACGAGTTAATGTAAACAAAAAAAGTGTCCTTGTAGGCTGTAAACAGAATATATTTTTTTTGAAAAAACATTCTTTTTAATGTTACAACATTATTATTTAAATTTTAACTTAATTATAAAATAATATAAATAAAACAACACTATAAATGTTAAATGATTCAACCATTGTTATAAATCACATATTAAAATGTTGTTTATGTTATGTGGTGTTATTGTAGTGGGGTTTGGAAACCCCATTATGAGACATGTAGTCGGACCTCAATCTATAGATGTTGGCTTCCATTGTGATCTAGTTTGTGATAAATTTACCACAATTCAACGATAAATTCCCCATGTTATGTGTTGTGAGATTATTGTCATATAATGTGTTTAACCGTATTAAATTTTAGTTTACACTTAAAATCCACAGTTTTGTAATAATTTAATAATGATTAATACATGATTGGATTGAATTAATATTTACTGTAATACATTGGCTGATTGAATTGTATAGGGGACTCCTTGATTTAGGAATGTACTATAACGTGATATGGATGAAATTATTTGGATCCCCATATAGTAGGTTTATTCCCCTAAGAATGTGAGGCATTATTTATATTGGTAACATTTCAAGAGATAATATGTTGGTGTTGAATGGTTATAACTATGGTGATTTTTTTTATACCATGACATACAATTTGGAGGACCACGTAGGGTTATAGGTGACCATGCTTTGGTTTTTAGCACTATTGTAGTGTAAATGTTTGTTGGAAACCACACATCCATACTTTCACAATTTAATTATTTATTTATATGAATATTGGATATACCCATAAGGCATTTTAAAACAATTCATTGAGGCTAGTTACCCCTAATTAATGTGATAATTTATTTATGTTTCAGTAAATGGAGAGGGATTGTTTAGATAGTGTGATCCATGGAGTTTTCTCTATCATTGGTTGAAACCATTTAGCATTAACATAATTATTAAAACTCACCCATGAACCATGGTCAAATTTTAGAATAGTATATCTAGGAATCATAAATATCAGATGTATTGGTCATGTTTAACTCTATTTGGAGTGGGACATTGATTGTGATATGGAAAAACATTTAGAAGAATCATTTGATCAAATCATTTTTCAGTTTGTTTGGAATCACAGAATACTATTTTCCATGGATAAGTCCCATAGCTATAAATAAAAATACATGTTCACTTTAGTGGTGATATTTATTTATGGTAATAGTTTAATGTTGAATCCATATATATGTATAACATGTGGAAGCTTTTAATGAATAAGGAATATTATGGTCAATGATTCTGTATTTTCATTATCAATGAATTGACCTATTGGATTAATACCCTATGGCATCTTAACGTACATGGCCTTGATTTTTACATGCTTTAAGGTGAAATGGACTATATTATTTTATAATACCCATGTATTGAGCATATTATTTGTCAATAATATTAATTCAATGATCTTTCAGTGAAAAGTGGGAATATAGGTGCAGTTATCAGAAGGCATCCATGTGTTATTAAGTGATGTTGACCATTTTGATAAGATCATTTATAAGACATTGTATGCGAGTGGTATTGGAACATTAGTTTTGGAGAGATCTTATCAGTTCTAATGTTGTGTTTAACGTCAAAGATGAGGATATTGGTATAGTCAAGGAATACATACATAAAACCATGTGGTTATACTTAGGATTTACTATTACTATGGTTCCTTAGTGTGTTAGTGCCAATGATTTAATGCTAATATTTCTTATCTGAGTGTCTCAATAGTTCATTGGTATGATTTTACCACTATGATTCCCAAGAATTAATTTTTGTGAATTTTAATTTTCATTAATGGAAATTCATGTGGTTGACACTATTTTACTATTTGTAGTTTGACACATTGAGTCATGCTATGTTGAATGAATCCATAAACACACAGTACATATTACCGTATATCATAGTGTACCTAAAATAATTTCCAATGATATAATGTCTAGTGTCTTTATTTTATTATACATAAAATGAAAACACTTTAAAACATAACGTTATTGTCATTACTTAATCGTCATATATTCCTCTTAAATATCAAAGGGGTCTTAATATTTTAATAGGACAACCTAGATAAATACATATGGAAAATTATAATCTACAAGTTACAAGAATGAAATTAACAAGATAAATGGGTATAACATGGGTGAAAAAACATGTTATCATAATGAAAATGAAAATAACCATTGAATCATTATATAAGAAAATAATAACATTTATTAATGGAGTAATCCTGATAATATATTATGTGTATAAAATAAATTTAATTTGTAAATAATATAAACATTACATCATAACTATATGGAATGGAAACCTACCTTATAAATATAACATAAGTGGATTGGATAATAGCATACTACATAGTTATCCAGGAACACTACCCACACAACAAGATATATCATGAGTTGGAAACATTAATCAATCCAATAGAGGGATATATAATAATATTCAAAAAATTAATTTAAAAATTATTATATATATTAGTGTCATAGTTGTTAAATAAACCAAACATAATTCATACACTTGTTAAAAACCCATGATATGGAACTATGTTCAAAGAAAATATCATAAGGAATATCTAAAATATATGAAATAAGGATTACCAAGAGAAAAATGAATTAATTTGATTTTTACATTAATATATAATGAAACATAAATTATTATCTTGTATTAATATATTATAAAAAATTATGAGTATTTTTTAAGAAAAAATATTAACAAATAAACTACATTGGTAATGCGATTTGAAATATAGAAGGATAATTTGCAGAAATGGTCTCATAATTTTCCATTGAAATATTAATTTAAATCGAAGGTGCCAACCAATTTCATGTAATTTTATACAATATTTTCATTGATTGAAATAATATTAATGGGGTGGTGGTTGATATTAAATTTTAAATTTTAAATTATTTATAAAACAGATAACCTTAAATGTGGGTATTTTTAGGAATATATAAAACAAGTGTTACCATATAGCTTGAAATTTTTTAAACTATGTATTTACATGGTATATATATAAATAATATATATAAATAAATGATATAAATATTGAATAAATTGTCAAAAAATGAGAATGTGTAACTATAATATTGGGAAGGGAGTTCATAATATCCCATATATTTATTTATGAAAGTGTTATAACATTATACATAAATTACCATAAAATTAAATTATTATCCTTTGAAAGGTTAATAACATACTTAATCATATATTATTATTTTTTAATTATCTATTTTCCATTATGTTATTATTCATTTATTTGGAATTTTCCACTCCTTTCAGTAAACTAATGTGGTGTAGTATATTTTTGTGTGATTGTGTAGACATGCTGACCATGTAAATGTTTTTACTAGAAATAAATAAACTGAATATAGAAAATAAATTTTGATAAAAATATAATTTAGATAATTAAGTACATTTTCAATGTCATCCATGTTAGGATAAAATTGAAAAAAAAATTATTGATGTGGAGAATTCATTCCACATGCACACACAGAAAAAAACATAAATTTTATAATAAATATTTTTCTGCTATAAAAAAATTTATAACTACATCAGATATATAATTGATACCTAAATACCATATTTATTATGAATTTTAATCCTTGGTACTAACTAATAATTAGAATGTTGAAATGAAAACTATATCACTTTATGGTTATCCATATAATTCTATAGCAGATACTAATTATTTTCATAGTTGATAAAAAAGGATGAGTAATTATTTTTATTATAATAAAATAAAAAATATATATGAATTAGTACAAATAATTTTAATTATTAATTATAGGGAAATATTTAGCGAAACAATTAGATATAAATGACTAATAAGATGATATATCCTTGTTAGGGACATTGATAATCCATACAAAACTCTAGGGAAATGAAAGTAATATGATAAAAAAAGGTAGGTAAAAAGATTATTTTCTATGGATATTGTAATTATAGGATTAAATTTTTATAGTTTTTATTGAACATATGGAATGGGTGTACATTAATGCGGTGGTAGTGTCACCTTTTATATGTAAAGTAAAGGGTAGTTTTGAAACAAGTTAACTTATTAAATTATTTTCTTACAAGTTTTAAAGTTTAATGAGTAAAATTGCTAAAAAATTAAGTATAATAAATTTTATGGTTGAAACACATACTGTAAAATCATATTGGCTTATCTTATGAGTGATTTAGTGGTTTTTTACTTTCACTTTTGACATTTCACGTGTATACATTTACCTAGGCCTCTCATATAGCCTACCATGACAACTAATTGAAAGGATATGAATTAAAATGTATTTAAACACTGTAATTGATTATTATAATCATAAATATGATATATATCATTTAAATTTAATTTAATTGGACAAATAATTGTTAATTTTTAAATGTACCCACTTCGTATGCAAACCAATTTTTTATAAAATCAATTTTTAATAATATAATTTATATGTCCATTAAAATGGATTATGTAAATAATTAGAAAGAAAAAAAGTGTTTTGTTATAAATAAAATAAGGTTATGAGAAATTTAAAACATTTCATATCTAATTTCTATAAAAATAATTATTAATTATATGAAAATACACAAGACATATATCTTTACAATTGTATCCTTTATATTTATTATTAAATATTCTTGTTAATGGGATATTTAATACAAATAGTATTTTTAAAAAGATAATTTTATACATTAATTTCAGATTTGATTACATATATTGGTGTTTGACCTTCATGATTATTCTTATATAACAAACAAGTCATGAAAATTATAAATTTCATAAAAACTACATTTTGAGTAAAAACATTATTTTATGAAAATGATAAAAACATTATATTTAGTAAATATTCATATTATAGCTTCAAAGTTATTTCAATTTTTTTCAAATTTTATTTATATTAATTTTTTATTTTTTATTAATTAAAAATATACAATATACAGATTAATAAGAATATTGACTAATGGTGATTTCAAAAAAAAATTCTTTCAACTATTTCATTATAACATTATAATTAAACTGTATTCACAATGTTATATAATATATTTATAGATAATAGTAAAAATTTAATGGTGATATAATTAATTTATTAATAATTCATTATTTTCCTTTTAGTGTGAGTGAGGATAATTGTTTTGTTTAATGGGAATATATGAATTGAAATCCTATATTGATTCATGTGAATAAAAACTTTCCTTATAAAAAACATATTTGGTTTCAGATTTTTTAAGGTTATGATGTCATTTAAATTCCCTAACATTGGAAGATAATTTTTTCTATGTGTGAATCCTTAATTAGAATGCATGAGTCATTATTCTCGTGGTTTGAAACCATCATTTATGATAAATAATTATTGGTTGGAAATGAAGGAAATATCATGGATATAGCATCCCTAAAAATTAATTTGGTATGGGTTTTATCAACTATTGGAATTTATTCTAGATCATTGCATGTGTTGATATCCAAACTATAGGTTCTCATATGGTGGTGGTCCATATGATGTAATTATTTAGGCCTCTTGTTGTAAAATTTTAGTATTTTATTGTCAATGGAATATATCCTTATTTTTTATAGAATGTAATGATTTTATTTTTAATGAGTGAATGGCCAATGTTTTTTTTTGAGTTTTAGATCCCTTGAGAATTTTTTAATTGTAAATAAATGATTCAATCATATGATAATGATCAAATAAAATTTATAAATTTTTTCAATAGATCCATGTTCATTAAATATATCTTAGGGCTAAAGTATAATGTTATTATCTATCTGAATAATTATATTAAGTACTTAATATTAGATGAATAAATGATTGTTGTATTCTATTTGTTAAAAAATAAATTCATCCTATAAGGGTGTCTAAATTGGAACTCGAACATCATTGTTACTTCTATAATATTAGCTCTTCTCAAGGTGAATTATAATCATCGTTCAGGTTCTGGGCTTGGTTCAAGGCAATTTTATGTGTCTCCCTTTTTAATTACAAGTCTTTAAAATTAATAATATCATTATCCCCACATAACATATTCAATTATGCGACCAATCCCCTCCCTTATAAAAATCACCATTGATGACATAGAGATTATATTATATGTTATACTTATGAACTATAATCATTGAATGATTTGAACTTGGATGGAGATGCAGTTACCATGGACCTTGAATGAGAAACACATTTTTTTGAAGTTATCATTATCTTAGAAGATGTATGACTCAAAATTTTGGGTTTTATATATTATTGATTATTTTTATATTACATAAATTCAATTATTATCATTGATAAATTAGTGTTCATTTACCATATCGCATTTAATTAAATATGGGTGTTAACCATGGATTTGGGTAGATCAGTGTTTATGTTTATATAGAATTTATTATTAAATTACCAATGTTCAAAATATAAAACATCATTTACATCTTTCTTCATCTAAGGATATATAATGGGTCAACATGTTTTGTATTTATAATGTAAAAAATCAGTCGCACCCTTTGGTACATGACACAATATCACTATATGTAGAAGTTTAGACACCAATGTTTGTTATAATGGAATTCAGATATACACAATATATTAGGTGAAATATTATGACATGGGATAATGTAAATTAAAATATATACATGTTCACCAAAATCCATTGTAATAGTTATAATCCCATGTTCAAAAATATTACGAACTATGTTGGTCCAGGGACATTCCTAGAGAGATTTCATGGGTGAAAACAATTTACACTATTAGTAAATATCATATAATGTCCTATTAATATATATATATATATATATATGGATCTTCATATCCAATTGGTTTTTTTAGATAAATTATTAGTCCCTTTCAACTAACATTACAAGTTTAATGTGATGGTTTGATCTTCTTCACTATTTGGGGTATTTTCCATGTTGATTATATGCTTTTAGTGTATCATAGTCCCTCAAAAGAAAATATGGGGACTAAATTATGAAAAATATCATGTTTATGGGAGTTATAATTTTTGTAGAATTATTTTTAGAAAAATATTATTATAATTAGATGTTCTCCAAATTTTGTAAGCATTAGGTAGTTTATAGAGGTTATGGTTTCCTCAGAGGATGAAGGGCCCATTTCACGAGTGTTCATGTAAGCATGACGAGTAAATTCTTCATAATAACATAATTTGATGTGTCCTAGTGTACATATGACTCATGGAGGATATCTCAATCTCCATATAAACCATGTAATTTTAATTGGCGAACGAGACATGAGTTTTCATAAAGAAGTAGTTTGACACTCTCTCCTCTGTTGGGGACAACACTAAGGCTATCTTCAATGTGATGTAAGACTCTCTATACCTCTATCCATATCTCACTATCCCTATCATATTTCATTTTGAGTTTCTCTTCATATGATATAGTGTAGTTGTTGAATAAAATTATCAGTATTTCCCTTTTTTGGATGGTAATAGTTAATTCTTAGGTAGTGGATGCATTGTGGTGTGTTGAAAGAGTTACATTACATGAATGAATGTATGGTATAGGGTTGAGTAATCATTTTGGTTGATATAGAGAACAACACCCATCCTAGTAGGTTGTTTGTCTTCCTTGCTAAGTGATTTTTTTCATAGGATTTCCTATCAAGAGAGGTGGCGTGTTAATTTTTTATGGTTTCGGTATTAATAATAATTAATCTCTCATATTTTTCTTATGAGAGTTCCCGAATATGGTTATAGTGTTAGTAAAATATTGTAGTGGTTGTTCTGAAGTGATAAATCAATGTTTGGGGTTAGTACCCTCTTATTTTGGATGCGTTTACCTTTGAAGTTTTCATCTCAACTATTGAATTTAATTTTACACGGTTTGGAAGTAATATTGGTTTAATTTAATGGATGATTCCTAAAAACCCAAGGAGATGTGATTTATCTAGTTTATTCCAAATTAGTTTTCTTATTTATTGGAGTGATTTACCTAATATTATTCACAATATTGTTCATTAAAAATTATATTTTTGGATTATATATTAATAATCGTACTATTATTGTTATGGATAGTGGGGTTGGGCCATCAATATTAAGACTTACTATTATTGTATCATCTACTCTAGCTAGTTCCTTATTTGATTCTGGTGTCTAACATTTCATTATTTCATCTCAAATTTTTAATTGTTTTATCCTCGTGGTGAATTTCATATGTGGGGTATTGATGAAATATACCTTGTTAGAGGTATGATATAGAGATATCTATTTATGGAAGTGATGTTCTCTCATGTTTGGGGAATATATTTTCTATGGGATATTTTAAATCCAAGACATGAATGGCTTTAAATTGATTTTTGGTATGGACCAGTTTGTACAATATTGATCCCACATTGATTGTTTCCTCAAGAGAGTGTCCTTTAACATTTCATATGGGTGAAAACTAATATCACTGTGAAGTGTGCGATGTTGAGGTATGCCAGTCGGGGAAAATTACTCTTAAAAAACAAGATCTCATAAACCTTGTTTTTTATTCTGTTGATCGATGATGGGGGTGTGAAATAGGAAGTCTTACCACCTGCAATTGATAGGTTTAAGGATTTATTTCATAAATACTTATATGGTATACCACCTAGGAGAGTCGTGGAATTTATACATGAGATGATGTTAGGTTATGAGCCTCTTTTTACACAACCATTTAGAGTGGAACTGACATATCTTCAAGAGATCAACACTCAGAAGGAGGAGTTGGATGATATGTGTTTTATTCATTTAATTATGCCACTATGGGTTTCTCTATTGTTGTTTACAAAGATTGATGATGATATTTCATTATCGTGTGAGGATTAATAGAAGTATAACTCGATGAAAATGAATAATTAGTTTATTTTCCACATATTGGTGTTGTATATATTTAGTTGAGTGGAGCCTGCGTATTATTAATGACCGAGTTGAAATTATGGAATCATCAGTTGAGAGTTCATACATCTGACATACTTAGGGATTCTATCAGAAGCCGGTATGACCTATATGAGTTCCTCGTAATTTCGTTTGGTTTGATGAATGAAGTAGAGGTGTTTTTGACCATAATGAATACAATCATCCATCCATTACTTGATTAGTTTTTTGTTTTATTTTTTGATGAAATATTGGTGTACTCCAAGAATGATGATGATAATGACCAACATCATGGAATCATTATATGTTCCCTAATTAATCATTATCTATACACCAACCTATCAATGTATTAGTTTTTGATTAACCATGTAATTATATTATGTCACTTCTTCTCAGAGGAAGGTGAGTAAGTTGATCCATAGAAGGTTTGGCAGTGGTGTCTTGGGAGTATACCAATTTTTTTTATATCAGTAGCATTGAAGAATTAGTTTGATATTATTATTGGATTCTTCAAGACATTTTCTTGATTGGTAGTCTTCCTTTTTTAATGACTAAAACGATGGCATTGTTTTCCTCCTTAGAAGTAAGTAATATTTCCTTCAAGGAGTTGAGGAATATGTTGACATCAATAACAATAATGATCCTAACTGAGTAAGTTGAGGCATATATGGTGTACTATGACTCTTTTTGGATATTTAATTTATCAATGTTGATACCGGGAGATTCGGATTGGGTAAATCAGTCTAAAAAATCTGGTCCATATGATCATAACAACCCTATACAGGACTTCATGTTTGGGTGTAGTTATTTATGACTTGAATTTTTGGTGACAACAACTATTGGTAACCATGATCACTATGAATAGAATTAAAAATACCTGAAGTTATATCTTTTCATTTAGAATTTTGAATATCTATAAGTAGTGGTGGGTTTTTTTTATATAGTAATATAATTTTGACACTTCATATATGTCCATAAAGGTAAAATGTTTTGATGAAACATTAATCATGAAAATTTAGACAATGGTTGTTTAGATGTCTAGTGATGAGTGGAAAATTATGAAATTACCTATTTAAATGCATTTGGTGGTTCTAGAGAGTTTGAATAAAATGAATCTTTTATCAAATTCAGTAGAATCCACACTTTTGAGATGGATCAGAGATATGTTGTATGAGGTTCTGAAGTTTTTATAATTAAGGGATAAACTTGAATTTGGGGGGTTATATTTAAATTGGATCATAGATGAATAATGGATCATCTATGATAGGTATATTGAAGTTGGGACAACGAGTCTGCAATAGGATATTATTCATACGTTTCATTCCTAACTGTAGTTGGTACATTAAACCGTGACAAAAATATATCCTTACCTATGTCGATATATTTATTGGTTGGCCATGAAAAAGGACATAGAAGGGTTCATGACATGATTCCACACCTGTCAGAAGGTGAAGGATATGCATCAACGACCTAGTGGTTTACTACTACATCTACCAATTCTGGAATAATAGAGGGATGATGTTTCCATTGATTTTTTGGTTGGTCTAAAAGGACATCTCAGATGTATGATGGTATTTTGGTAATTATGGACCATTTGAAAAAGGTACCCCAATTCATTTATATATTGGAGAATTTCTTAGTGGGGTTATTGTGGGAAATGTATGTCTGAGAAAAAGACCATGTCTCTTTGGTTCCACGAACAATTGCTTCAAATTGTGAATCATTTTTTACCTAATGGTTCTAGTAGGCCATACTGAAGGAACTCGTTACAAAATTTCCTTTTAAAATGGATATTAATCCATATGAAAATGGTCCATCAGAGAATACAATAAATTTTTTTAGTATATGCTATGATAATGTGTTATAGACTTCAGTGATTCTTTAGAGAACCACCTAGAACATCATTAGTTTTCCAACAACAATATTTATCCAGAATCATTAATGATGGAAGAATTCGAGTCTCATTATGGTTGGTCATAAAGATCACCACTATGATGGATTGAGGTAGGTACAAAAGAGTTATTTGTTGTGGATCTTTGGTTGGGGAAATAATATCAAGTATAGAAGATTCAGAAGTGTTAAACTATGGCTATGAGGGGATATAATTAGAATGATGATCGAAATCGATGATCCCTTGAGTTTATATAGGGTTGTATTTTATTCCATTGGGTGTCACCATGATTGGGTCACCCCAGGAAACAGATACAATCTATGATAGCACCATGGTTCATTGGACCATTTGAGGTTGTAGAGAGAATCGGTAAATTAGAAAATTGATTAGATCTCCCAAAGATATACAGTTTTATTCATGCCATTTTACTTATGTTAAAACTGTAGGTGTATCAACCTAACACTTATCATGTGATCGATGTGGATGATGTTGACCTTATGATAGATGGTCACTTCGAGGATCATCAGATACATGTGTTAGATCATAGTGATAAATTGTTACGATGAAACAATATGACAATAGTCCATGTATTGTAGAAACATGGTGGTGTTCAAGAGGAAACATGGGATAGAGAAATAGATAAGGGGGGTCATTTTTAAAATCATTTTTACCTGTAATCGTTGATATTCTTTGTATTACAACATGAGGATGGGATATTATAATGTGGGGAGACTGTAAAACCCTAAAAGTTTTTACATATGTATCATTTTCATTTATAGTGATACTTTTTTTTGTGATGATTACTTTTCATTCCGAATTTCTACTGGGCTGTGTTTAGGTTAAAAAATATATAAATATATGAAAAATATGGTAGCGTATTGTTAGATCACAGTTGTCCCTAATAGTGAACTGTATCCCATCAAATCATGAAACACCGGGTAGGGAGGTTTTGCACAGATAGTACACAATTATTCAAACTGTGCACCCTATATAGTTAAATATAGAACCCTCTACAAGAGGAACATGATTAATGCATATGTTTATCAAATATCATATGGCACTGCCTAGCTAACTGAGTGTGTGGTTTGCATTATTCCATAAATTGTATTTAAAATTACCAGAACACCCTTATTTACACAAAAGAATCCCCCACCAAGTCTAACATGTTTTCTCAATTTTTTTCGATTCCCAAACACATTCCAAACATTCTAAACAACCATTCCTAGAAAATTAAAAGGGAGATGGAATATATTCACCCAATATGATAAGAGGATCTAATCTCATGTGGTCTCATTCTTCTCTCATGTATCTCCCACACATTTTAAAGGTATTTTATGATATATTTTGATAGATATAGATACAGGATATTAGTATTTTGATATAGTATTTTGAGAATCATTATTATTCCCTATTACTTTAGGGTTATCAATTTATATATTATTCTATTTCATTGTGCCACTCAAATTATGTGTTTCTGTTTGATAATCTCTCATCAACAAGTAATGGTTGGTGTCATATACTTTAAATCCCAACTCCATAATTCCAATTATGAGTATAAATGTTTATAATTTCTAATAGATGTTTATAAATTGAGTAATTGATTTAATTAATTAATTGGGTGAATTAATTAATTTTCTAAAATGTGAAATTAGGAGAAATTTGTATTCTAGAATGTGAATAACAAATTGATGATATAATTATGAGGGAATTGTAATAGTTCAATTGAATAAATACTTGTATAATTAATTATGAGATATTATGATTACAAGTTTGAATAATTAATTATTGAATTAATTATTGGATATTGATATTGTGATGTTGAATAATAAATTTTTGAATTAATTATGGATATTGGAGTTGTTGTATAGATTAATAAATTGATGAATTAGTTATAAGATATTGTGAATCTAAGTGTGAATAATTAATCGTTGAATTAATTATGAGATATTTAGATAGTGATTATGAATAATTAATTTTTTAATTGATTAGGGGATATTGAGATTATGAAACTAAATAATTTATTATTGAATTAATTGTGGATTTTGGAGTTTAGAATCGGAATAATTAATTGTTTAATTAATTATTTTATTGTGATATTCTAAAATTATTAATTAAATATTGAATTAATTATTGTATTTTCTGTGATTATTTATTTTTTCTATTAAGTAACATAATTATGGGTATGAGTAATTATTTAATGTGATTAATTAATGGGATAATTAATAATGGTGTTAATTGTTTTTAGGCCATGGTATGTTGCATCAAAAATATATTGTGTGATAATATATGATCAATGGTAATACTGGAATTCACATTTGATAATTGTGTGTGTAAAAAGTTATATCACATAAAACTCCCATCTTGTGATAAGATATAATGAAAGGTAAAAAATAGTATTCGCATGTGATAATTGTGTGTGTGATATGGCTTTCTACATAAAAAGAACATAGTGTGATTAGATTTGATGAATGGTACCAATGGAATTAATATAAGAATTTTGTCAATGAATGGTAACATTGTAATTCATTTTTATGATATCCCTTGGAGATAGTTTAGACTCCATTATGGGCTGAAGTTGATATTGTGGTTCAGGTGTCCTCGGGAACCTGATGGTGTTTGTGGTAAAATAAAGATTAATTGATAATATGAAACATGTTTAATTATGCTTTGTACTTATTAATTTCTTAAAATGAATACAATGTTATGAATTTTGGTTATTTTAGAATGCATTGATGGTGGCCTACTGAGTTGTACTCCCACCCTACTCAAGATACCTGGTCGGTACCCAGTTGTATGAGGGAACCATACATGGTTTGGGACACAATTAGAATTTTTCAGTGTCCTTACTTATTAGTTTCATTTTGAAAAATGGAAATAAATTTTCTTTGGAATATATACTATTCAATAGGACATTGTACTTATAGTATTGGTCATCTTATGAAATGGTTATAAATTTTTCTATGATTATATGTAATTTTGTTGTTGTTATTTATTTATGCTATTTTGATATAATGATAAAGAGGGTATTGTCTCCTCGTGATTCATATTAGTTCCATGTTTCCCTTCATCAACCTCTAGAACATGGGGAGGCATGAATGTGGTCATGTGACCAACCGACATGCGGCACCAGTGCTAGAACATTTCAATATATGGATAAATTATGAACACCATCTTCTCTACAAGTGATTATGTACCTAATTCTACCAAGAGGATCACATAAAAAATTTCATCTTAACAAATTCTACACTATAATGTAACACAAGTTACATACATGTGATATCAAAATACAACAAAAAAATGAATTAACGTGAATAAATCCTCGGCACCCAAAAGAATAAGTTAATAAATTGAAACAAATATTGGACATTATGGACTAATTTATTATTTAGATTCATATTTTCCATAACATTTGGTGTATATCCATTTCCCATTATACCTATACAATGATTTAACAGTGTTTCCCACCACATGATGACTTACCCGAAAAAAGTAACAAAAATATAAGAGTATAGTCATGGAAGTCATGGGAACCAAAATTCTATAAGACACATATCATATGGTTATGTTTCCATTAATCTTTTAAGCATGAAGAAATAAAAATATATAATTAGAATAAACTACAATATAAATTGAATTTAGCGGCGGTTTGGCAGTGTTGGTTCACAAAACCGCCAGTAATCCTTTTTTTAAATGGTATCATGACAGTTTATACTAAACATTAATGAAACAATCTCTTTTTATACACTCTCGACCCTTCCCCTAGAACTCGATCATAATTATGGACTCATCCACTCGTGACCCTGTGACACCCATTCTCTCAGTGACCCCCCGCAACCCCCCTTCTCCCAACGACGCCCGACGCCCCCTGATGATCCCCCCTAGCGAACGCCCATTCCCCACCTTCTCCCTGAGACCCCCTACGACCACCAATCTCCTGAAGACCCCCCATAACCTCCCTTCTCCCGGTGACCCCCATTCTACCCCTTGACCCCCCGTGACCCCCAATCTACGCTGCGCCCCCTATGACCCCATGATCCCTCGTGACCCCACGACCCCCTTCTCCCAGCGACTGCGTGACCTGTTAGAGATTTGGGTTTGTTTCTTCTTCACCAATTATTTATTCTAATTGATGATCTATATTATTACAAAAATTATTTTATTGAATGGATGTTGTGGTCATATGTATTAATGCATTTTTCATAACGCCCCTTATAATTTTTAAAATAGTGAGTTATCTAATTCATATGATAATTATTGTTGTTTATAGTGGTTTATGGTATTGAAATTGGATAAAAAAAATAATTTCGGTAATAATTGATTGATTATTGAAATTGGAATGAGATATTGATTACCATTCATCCATCAAAACTGTTGAATTTGAAATATTTCTTGAATATTTTTATGTTTTGTTATTGTATTTGATAGCTGGTGAATATATGTTTTCTAGTGCTGAACCCTATTCATAATTAATAAATTAATTCATGTTTGTAATGATCAAGTTGGTTATGGAAATAATTATCTTGATCTAGGTGAGTCTATTCTTGGTTTCTAAAAGATTCTATTAATTTTTTTATGGACATAGTTTCCCCTTGTGTTTCCGATGATAAAAATACTTTTGATTTTATATATGTGTGATCTAGGGTGGTAGAGGCATTTTAAGATTGATGTCTGGGGTTTTGAAGGAAAAAAGTAGAGGTTGGTGTTTGTTAAGAGAGGGGATCTCTTTTTTCCATTTATTGTCATATGGTTAATAGGAATAGATGCCTCAGGTTGAGAGTTGTGTTATCATGTTATTTGTGATATTGTGTGAAGCATTTTGATGGGATGTTTATGATTCAATTTATAGATGATTATTCCCATATTTCTTATTCATTGTCGAATTATTTTATTTATTGTTATCAAATGGATGATTGTTTAAGTTCCCAAATACTTGTTGTAGTTTCTATATGCACTATTGAGTGTGTCACATTGTGGTTGCTTATGATTGATCATTGAATAACATAATAATGAAATTGATGATGTAATTGACATTGAACTCATGGGGTGAGTATTGATGTCGGTTTATGGGATAATGTAAACGATGGGATGATTAGATCAATTCACAATGGAGAATTTGATGTAAATATATGAATTGTAAAGGAAAATAAAAAATTTAGCTGGATCGGATGAACTAAATTGATTAAATATGATTTTTTATTTAATTTATCAATTAAGTGGATAGTAATACATCATTGATATATCATGATTATTAATGGTGATGAGTCAGGATACTTATGTTCATGCATTGAATCTAGTCTCCACTGGTGTAATAAAACAATAAATGGATACCAATAAACCTCAATCAAAAGTGAATAGGCAACAAAAAAGTACATCCATGCAAACCTGAGTTCATTCCAGGCCTACTCTACTATATCAAAATACACACCGATCCTAGTTTGGAAGTGCATGCCAAACAATATAGGCCCAATAATGACCTTACTATACTTAATCACAAGAATCTATGATCTAATATAGCTCCATAATGTGTACATCCTTGTGTGAGCACATCATAAAAAGTATGTATTTCACTACACCATAGCACAAAAACTTGAGACTATTCTCCAAAAATAAGAACCATTATATTATGCCTACTTTATGATCGATGGATCAACATTATTATATAATGTTCCTGTAATCTTACACAATCATATATATAAATCACTTTCTTTATTTATTACTAACTATGTGTTTCAATTTTTTTTAATATTGTGTTGTCACATTGTGATATACATGGATAAATGATGGATCACATTACCGAGGAATGCACCTCAGTATGTTAATGGTTTGAAGGAGTTTTTAGATTTTGAAATTTCTAATTGATCTGTTGAATGAAGAATAATATTTCCATGTCCTAAATGTAAATATAGATGATGGTTTAAGAGAGATGATGTTTATGAACATTTAATATTGAAGAAATTTTCTAATCAATATTTGTCGTGGATTTGGCATGGAGATTCGAACGTTACAGAAAGAAGGAGCACTGATGTTAATGTAACATCCCATGTAAATAAAGAATATTACATTTTCATATTTATTAATATTTTTTAACAAAATATCAATATTACATTAAAGGGTATGCTATGTTTGATGGCGTACCCAACACGCAACAACAAGTTTCATTGAAATCATATATTGCAGACTAATAATATATTAATATTATTAGTTAACGCCAAGTCATTGTAAATGCGGGAATGAAAATAACTAACTACAAATGATTATATATGTTTGTAAAATATTTTTACTTTTATCCCATAAATTTTAGAGGCTTAAAATGCGAAAGAATCCAATTTTAAGCTTAAATATTCTAATATTCTTTAAAAGGACGATTAATCGTCGTTTGATGGAGAGCCCTTTTTAAATCCACCTTTTGACAATTTTACATGTTATATTTGACAAAAAAAATCCTTCTTTAGAATCAAGACATCAAAATTTAATTTTTGTAAATTTATGTTACTTTTCCGATAAAGTTCATTTATAATGAATAGTGAAAATGTTGTATTTTAATTCAAAAGATCCTTTTAGTCTAATTTATATATATGGTCGGATTATCTTTTTAATTTGTTTTAAAGTGAAATTAAAATATATTTTTACCATTTAATCCATTTTTGGTCATTTTTATTAATTTTTCGTTGAAATTGGATATAAACAAGTGTCAATCTTTTAATAGATATTGTTTCTTAAAACACGCTATTTGTTTTGACAATGGGAATTGATTATAAAATTAATTAATGCAACTTCTATTTTTTTAATTTGGTAAAATTGATATAATTTTTTTTTCTTAATATCAAATATAGCTTAGGGTGAATTTTTGGTATTTTTATGATAGTGGTCATTGTTTTAATGAATAGTGAATAATACATCATTTTAATTCAAAACTTCCTTTTCATACAATTTATTTATATAGTTAGATTGTCATTTTAATTGTTTTTAATGTTTAAATGAATTAATTTTTATCACTTAATACAATTTTGTTCATTGGAAGTAATTTCACTTTTCAATTGGATATAAAAACTAGTCAATATTTTGATAAATTTTTACTTCTTAAAAACTTGTCAATTGTTTTGACAACGGTATTTACTTTTAAATTAATTACAAAAAATTTTGGGATTTGAATTTGATAAATTGGATTCCATAATTGGAATCATAAGGTCAAAATTATGTAATTATTAATCTATTTTATTTTGGACATTATGAATAGTAACGACGATAATTATCTATAATTATCGTCTTTAATTGGTAATCTAGTGGTTAAGGGTAATAAAATAATAACATAAAAATATAAAATGACCCCAATAATTTGTCATAATTCTATTTGTGGTGTTCTGGCCGACAATTTGATTCCTTTTGCCAAACTTGGGACCCCATGGAATCACATTAGTGTGATAGTGACCTTTTATTATATTATTATTTTTCAAAGGAAAGTATAACGAAAGTATGTATCACCCAAGTAAAACAATTTTAATTTTTTTGTGTAAATTATATCTAAGACTATAAATAGTCATTTTAAATCTGAAAATATTTCCAACATCATTGTATTTATTTTATAATTTATATACATTAAATAAATTAATTTATTTTTGACACAATGATGATGTAGCGATTATCTCATTAATGAACGATTTAAATAAAATGAAACGATAATATAAAATATAAGCCTTAAACTTGTAAAAAACCTATTGGATGGGTGGATTTCGAACCCTTATCACCTTTTCATCGAAATATATCATTTTTGGACCTTTAATATCAAAAAAATAATTTATAATAGAGTAACTTTTCATGACTTTCCAAGAGTGCCCCTCCTCCCTCTTATAAAAGGCCTCCACCTCTACCACCTTACCCACACCTATCATGCCATTGGATCGACCAAAATCTTCTCATTTTATCTCTTCACATCCCTCTATTCATCTCGGAAGCCTTAACTTAGGCATAAAGCTATTCAAGAAACCCTTTTGGTTCAAACCCAAGGGAGTTACCCGATTTAAAGGTAAAGTCCTCTCTTATGTTCTTTTGTTTTATTTTGCTTCTCCAACCCCCTAAACTCTTATAATTACATTCTTTTGTAACAAAAACTGTATCTACAATATAATAGGATGTCTTTATGAGAAGGATTCTAGATACACTTACACACACCTCCGTCTGATGGTTAAAGAACATACTGTTTCCGTGGATGGCGAATTACTGCCTCACGAACCGATGATTGTTATATATTCTCCTACCACATCTCATGGTGGACATTATGATGGAACTATATATATTTATGATATATATTATATTTATTTTCTCTATATGCTTCTATATTTTACATTTAAAACATACCTTTATTCTTTTCATGATGTGCAAATGCGATAATTTCATTTGACGAAGTGTGGACTACCGCCCCCTCAAGTGATGTGACTCGTTATTGCAATACATGGAATGTATAAAGAATGCAATTAATGAAATTTTGTTACCTATATAACATATATATTAAACTATAATTATAAAATATATATACCTCATTTAGTTTTAATTCCATTAAATACAAAATACAAATGAAAGTAGCGTTCATGCGTACATACGGCTTACAGTCTCCATGAACATTACATTTCATTTCTTACATTTAAATGTTATGTAATATTATAAATACACGTATATTTTGGATATATAAGATATCTAAATCATGAATAAAATTCTGGATATAATGGATATTTTACCACATGAGAAACTTGTTATTTTAAGAAGTTTATTTTTGACTCAAGTACCAATGATCGACAAAACGACCGTTATGAAATTAAATAATTACATAATGTTCATAAAATGGTAATAAGTGATAAAAAATGAATAATTAACCTGAAAAATTTTCTTATGCAAGTAGAAATTATCTCTAGTTTGTTATTCAGGAATATAACGAAATGAACAAGACAAGTCGGACTTGAGGTACGAGATCTTACCTCTCTCTTTCTTTTTAAGTACTCTATTTTATGTCATTTCTTTTAAGCTAATATTTATTATGTTTGGGGATGTTAATTTATATTTTTCATTCTTTAATTTTTATGTTCATATTATTAGAGACACTATTTCATCTCATAAATCCATTTTTGAAAGTTATAAGTGGCGCAGTTAGGATTCCATGTTTTCGTAATGGATTTTTCATCTCACTTTTATTCCCATGAGATTTATGCTACATTTTCCACCATTTCCTTTGAGTGGTGTATGTACGTCTCATTTTTCTACTCTTTGTGTAATATAATTTAGTTTATAAGTATTTACATTAATTTTGTATGGTCTTTCTTTCATGGGTTGTACGTTTCGAATGATACCCAAGTCGGTAAGGGAACCTTTCACCCTCATATTTTTAAAATACTTCTTTTATTTTTGACTTTTAAATTACATCTTCTTATAATGGGATATGTTATTATATATCCTTATTGCTATAAATTTTATGTCCAAGTGATGAGATACCCTTTATCTATCTCATCAACTCCTTTTCTAAAATTTGATGTGACGTCGTTAGGCTATCAAATTTTTGCAAGGGAACTTCTTAACCCAATTCCTATTCTTTGGGATAAACCTCTTCTTCTTGATTTTGTCGTGCTATGAATATGTGTGGATTACATCTGATTATTTTACACGGAGTATCCCCTTATATTTAGTGTATTTATATTTTTCACACATAATTATGTCATTTCTTTATCCTTGCTTTAATGGCATGATACCCGATTGGGATTACATCTCAATTTCATCTCATTGAGACATTTTATAATGATATATGATTTTATTCAGTTATAAAGTGTATATACATCCCCTTTGACTTTCCATATACATATTATGTCTATTATAAAGTTATTTAAATGTTTTTAAAATTGTATACTTTCATGTGGCTAATAATTTAAATGTTCAAAATGGAAAATGACAATTTTATTAAAACATTGTTTTAAATGGTATTAAAGATTTATTCTTTTAAAAATTTATCATCAATGTCCATGTTTTAAAAATGGTTTTAATGATTTATTTATATGGAAATGAATGTTTTAAAACCCTTTCAAAAGTTTCACTGTGGTATGGGACACTTGGATTTTAAAATCTCTTTCAAATGTCTTCTTTTATTATTTTCGATATATAAAGGGATTTTTCTCTCATAGTGTTTTAATGATTTTATTAGATGTTTTTATTTAAGATAATACCATGATTTGATCTCTTGTGATTGAAATGTGGAAATTTTATGTTTCTTTAATGCATGTTTTAAGTGTTATGATTATGTTATGGTTCTTGGGAAATGTTTATGAAATTGGGAGATAACATGATAAACTAAGGGCAGGTGATACTGGTATATCTATCCAATGCATTGGGTAACGCAAAGGATTTAAACACTAAGGTTTCTATTGATAGATTTAGGGAATATACTATGATGGGTATTCCAAATGTAACTCTGAGGGTTACTCCATATGAAAGAATGTAATTAATACCTCATGTTACATTTACATCTTATGTTTTCTATGAGTTATTCATAAATCTTATGATTTCATGAGGTATGTTAAAGAGATTATGTTTTATGAGTAAAGTGTGTTTTCATTGTTTCTTATCTATATGTGGACTAATGTTTCCTTTCCATGTTTTTATATCACTTACTGAGCTTTTTGTGCTCATCCCATGTTTTTGAAATGTTTTCCATAGGAAATAAAGTGGAATACGGTCAAAGATGGGATCATGGAAATGTCATGATATCTAAAACATGGAACTAGACATGAATCTTTTGTTCAGGAGTTTATATTTTGTGGAAAAAATGGATACTGAGTAGATGTGTCTACCTTGTTATCTTTGAGATGTAATAGTTATGTCCTAATTCTCTAAAACTCTAAACCAAAAAAGATCCTCAATCTGAATTATTCATTTAATTCAATATAATGTAATGTTTTAAGGCTGGGTCCTTATAGTTGGTATCCGAGGTCGGATTAGATAACGTTAGATGTTAAGGTATTATTTATGCGTAAGTGAAATTACCATAATGGTTAGGATTTTATAAAGAGTCATAGTTTTAGATAAAGTGAATGAGTTTATGATAAAATGAATAATTATATCATAGTATTATATGATGATTATAAGGATACACTCACACTGAACTTTTTGGTTTTAGTAAATGGATGGATATAGCAAGAACCAAAGTGACAATGGGTTTGAAGGAAACTATGGTGGTTATCTGATTAATATAATAGATGAAATGGGGAATTCAATGAGAAATATCGTCGTTATTCTAAACCAAATATCAGAAGGCATGACTAACCACTTGAACCTTGGTTTGTTCTCTAATAAATCATGTGCGATATGACCAAATCAATGGAGAAGTTCAAGAAATAATTATAAAGTTAACAATTGGAGTTTATATGATCCTTACTTTTGAGGAAATTATTGGTTACTATATGCTACGATGGAAAATGAAAGGCATGAGATAAACATGATGTTAAATTATTTTATGGTTATTTTTGATGATTTCATCAATTTTTGGGGAATTATTTAAGAATTATATAGTTTTTAAGAAAGACAACGCGCAGACCGTGTGATAACCCATCGCGTCAGACAAATCATTGGGAATCGAACACAAAACTAAAGTACGAATGGTATTCATCGCCTACCACTAGACTACGTGATGTCCTAGGTTAGTATGAAAAATTTCTTTTAATTAAATGATCTTATGAATCATGAATAAGTTGATTTTGGGTTATCTATAGATGTTATTAGCCTATCATGGGGGATATGTGATTAGGTTAGTTACTTTCTAGTATGAGACTTTAAGAGTAACTGATGTTATTTGGAGATACAAGTTATGATTTATCCTTGATGACTGTGTGATTAAATCCTTCAGATATTTAGGTTTAATTATTAGTTTGGATTAATTTGAAGAATTTTATGGATAAATGTTTATTGAATGGTATTTGATGAACTTTTGGTTTTGTTGGAGAAATTTTGGAGATTAAGAGTAGTATTTCTTTTTATAAAGGATTATCCTTTTAGGGTATGATCTGATCTCGTACAAATAATTTTTGGTTTTGTTTTTGGTCTAAAGAAATGGGAAATATATTAATCTCTTTTGTGGATTAGGTGATTCTCTAGAAGTTTATTATAGCGCTCTTATGTGAACAAGTCAGCCTAAATATTCCTCTTTTGGAGGAAAAAATGAGTTTGTGTAAGAAATATCTTAAGAGATAAAATTCTACACAAAAAGTAAGTATGTTTCCTTGTGATTTAGTTAAGATCATAAATAAATTTCTCAATGAGAAGTAACTTAAAACTAAAATGAGGTTTGTTAACTTTTCCTACTGGGGAATCAAATACCATTTAACACTTCACGAGTTTGTAATTTTCGTGGGGTTAACATTCTCATAATCTTGTTTTCTATCACTCTCCATCAGAACATGACCCTTTGTTTTCTATTCCATGTCCATGTTTTCCTATATATAATCCTTGTATGGGTCAACTCGGGTGACCGTTGTACTTATCTTTCTTTATTATAAACTGACAATTTTACGGACTCTTGTTTCGATGTGGGACGTTCAATGAAATTTCCGAGCCTAATTTTAAAATTGCGAGGACGCATTTCCCAAAAGGGGGGAAGGATGTAACATCCCAGATAAATAAAGAATATGAAATTTTTATATTTATTAATATTCATGAATAAAATATCAATAATAATTTAAAGGGAGTGCTGTGTTCAATGGTGTACCCAACACGCAACAACGAGTTTTTTTGAAATCTTACATTGCACACTAATAATATAATAATATTATAAGTTAACGCCTAGCCATTTTAATGGAGATAATGAATATAACTAACTAAAAATGATTATATATTTATTTCAAATATTTTAACTTTTATACAATAAATGTTAGAGGCTTAAAATGCGAATGAATCCAATTTTAAGCGAAAATGTTCGAATATTCTTTAAAAGGTCGATTAACAACCTCTTAAAGGATAACCCTTTTTAAATACACATTTTGAAAATTTTACATGTTATCTTTTTAATTGGTTTTAAAGTGTAATTAAAAAATATTTTTACCATTTAATCCTTTGGTGGTCATTTGTATTAATTTCACTTTGAAATTGGACATAAATAAGTACCTCTATTTTAATAGATATTGTTTCTTAAAAACACATTATTTGTTTTGACAACAGGAATTGATTATAAAATTAATTAATGAAACATCAATGTTTTTAATTTGTTAAAATTGATATTATTTTTTAATTTGTAATATCAAATATAAATTAGGGTTAATTTTTGGTATTTTTATGGTAATGTTAAATTTTTAATGAATAGTGAAAAATATAACATTTGAATTCAAAACTATCTTTTCATAGAATTTATTTGAATAGTTAGATTTTAATTTTAATTGTTTTTAAAGTATAATTGAATTATGTTTTTTTCAATTAATACAATTTTGTCCATTGGAAGTAATTTCACTTTTCAATTGGATGTAAAAACAAGTCAATCTTTTGATAAATTTTACATCTTAAAACCCCGTCTTTTTTTGGACAACAATATTTACTTTTAAATTAATTTCTTCAATTTATGTATTTTTAATTTGATAAAATGGATTCCATATTTGGAATCATAAGTTCCAAATTATGTAATTATGACTCTTTCTTTTATGTCTGTTTTCTTGAGTGTGGTATTCACAATATATTTCGATTCTATATTGTGATGATTCATTTTTATGATTGATTTTTTTACTACTGTTTTCCATATAATTTTAGGACTGAAAGGGTCAAAGAAGGGTAGTTCAGTTTGTTGACCCAATGGATTAGTGATTGGTGGAAGGAAGTGAAACTTTGTGACCTATCATTAAGGGAATAATTTCTAGAGAATTGGTGTTGGTAATTATAATTTCTATCATTGGTGTTAGAGGCATGGATACATGGGGAGACTATGTGATAGTAATCATGTTGAGTGTCCAGATTGCAGTAGGATGATCCATCTACAATATTTTTTGTAGATCTTTTCCAATAGTATATAGTGAATGAGTGTCTGCAATAATTCCACATTTAGGAGTGGGGAAATTAGGTTCATGTTAGGAAGGGAGATATTGTTTGGGAAATCGATCATTCTGAAGCGGTGGTCATTATCAAAGCTTCCAGACACAATACTTACAACACTAGCATTGAGGACCTGCTCAAGGTACATGGGCTATATAATAGGGCCACATATCGGTATAATTTAATAATCTGAGACAAATATGTGAGGAACAAAGTGTTGGAACTTCTATAGTGAGATGTATTATTGTTGTAGCTTCACTTTAGTATCTATTTTTTTTATATAGGTGTTTCTCATTCCACCATATTTGTTCATGTTGTGGTGATCCTTGGGCTCGACATTCAGTTTTCTTATGATGTGATGACACTGAAAACATTTTTGGGGATTTGATTAGTGAATTTATGTTAGTGTAGTTAGTGGAACTTGATATAAGTAGGTTTCACCTCGTAGGGGACCACTTTTTCCTTGATATGATGGTTTTTACATCATTCTTGGTATGGAATAGTTGTTCCCCTACTATGCATACATTGATTTTTATCACCAATGGGTGTCATTCACATCACCACAGGGTGGGTTTTTTATTCACAAGGGTTAATAGGATGTAAAATAATTATTAGTTATACTCGAGCAACTTGGGATGGGTGTTATGATATACTTAATTACTTTATTATATCTAGAGCATCATGAAGGCATCAAAATAAATTACATGACAACAAGGATAATATAATCTAAACCTTGTCATGGGAATCCCTATTGTAGAGTAACCAAAAAATTCATCTCCAACATTCTCATAATAGAGGTAGAGCCAAGATGATGATGAATAATTAAAGATGATATAATCACACAAAATTATCTTTCTAACATAAGTGCCTACATATGTTTATGTTTGTAGTTTCTCTTTGTGAATTTTTGATTTATATTACTAAATTATGTTCTTTCTTCTTATACATAGAATCTCTTTTTATTCTCTATATCTATTACTAATTTTTTTTTCCAATATACAAATTCATATATGTTCTTATTTTCTAGTATACATTACTAGTTTTTACTTATATAGAAAGTAATTGTGACATGACTATTGTATGCACTATTTTTCCACTATGCATTACTAGTACTCACTTTTATATAATATAAGTCCATTCCTGTATGCGGTTATTTTCAAAGAATAATTGTTGGAAAAATGAATTTTTTTTATTTGAACGAGTACTTGCTTGATCTAGTCTTTCTAATTCACAGGTTGGGTAGTAGTTCATTATAACCTAGTTTTTAGGGAGATAAAAGAACATTTCAAATAAGATTTTCATAGAGGGTAAACGTGAGAGATATCAATTAATAATAATATTAAAGCATAAGATAAGAATTATGATATGATAGAATGACCAAACATTATAAATATCATAAAAATATCATCACATATTACAGGTGGGATGAATGTGAAAATGAATTTTTATGTCAGGGATAGAACTGGTATGGATGGAATAGGTTGAACCTAGGATTGGCATTGTTTTTGTGAAATATGAAATAAAGGCTTGTTTATAATTTTGTTTAATGGTATAATGGACATGTGATATGTTTATTTTCATTCCATTACTGAATGATGCATTTGACTGTGCTAAGTTAAGAATCAATTTTCATATTGACTAGTATGTATTCTGTTAGACTATTCGTATTCTTGGAATGGTTTGTTTTCCAGGGCACTGGTGTAGGGGATGCAGAGTTTCTATTTTTTTCCTAGATCATCTTTTAGTGGCAGTTTTAACTGCCACAAAATGATACTAGTAAAATTTTAGTGGCAATTTTAACCACCTCTATATATATATATATATTTCTCGTAGTGATATTTATACTCGCCACTATAGTTTCCCACCATCCGCTTGTATTCCGGGGTAGTTATTATTATTTTAGCGTCACTTTTCCGGTGAGAGGATGTTTTTTAATCGTGGCGGTTATAACCGCCGTGAATAAAGGAGATCCGCCAGTCATAAAACCACCACTAAAAAAACCAAAACCACAGCGAAATGAAGAAACTAAGAAAATTCATTTAAACCGCTGCGAAAAGGATATAACCACCACTAATAGTTTCTCGACTCGTAATTTAGCGGCGGTTTCCTAAAACTACCGCTAATAGGTTATTTTCCTGTAGAGATAAATCACAACTATTTCCACTAATTATTTTGTAATATATTAACCTAGGGATTGTAATGGTGATGATTTATTATAAATGAAGGGATAGAAAACAAAAATGTGAAATCCCAAATAACTCTTCACCATAATCAAACATTCATATTACATGGGGTGAAATCATAACATATTTCATCTACAAAATCGTCTAAATTATTTAAATGGTAAAATAGTTTTTGAAAATGATAATTATTTCTTCATCTTCATCAATGATAATTAAAGATAATAATAAAATAGATTCATTTCAAAAATAATTTGAAATACTAAACATGAATTAAACTAGACAATAATTTATTGATAGTAAATTCTTAGTATGATAGAACTACACCTCACATTGGTATGAAGTAACATAATTTTTCATAGAAAATAATAATACATCAAATGAGTTAAATTATATCATAGAAGAAAAAACTAAAATTTTCTAGATATATTTTAAACATAAAACTTATTTGATCACAATAATAAATTTAGTATAAAAATATTTAAATTAATCAATGATTAAATTCATAATTGAATTAATAATGATATGATGAATTTGTTGTAAAATTTTTGAATCCGTTGAATCTCCCACAACATGGTGTTATGAGTAAGATCAAGAAATATTTTCATGTTCTCCCAAAATAAAAAAAAATCCTTGCTCACCCTTCATAATCATAAATATTGACATTTATCTTGTTATCAACACCCATTAATAACCGATCTCAACAAATATTTCAATCACCACTCTAAGGAGTTCAACCAATTAACTAAACAAATCCATCCACCTTTCTCATTAGGATCATAAATACCCATCCTCCAAGTAATCAAGATCTATATAATACTAGACATTTTTTCCAACTAAATTAATCCCAATTTGGGTTAGTATAAGTGATGATCCATTTAAACTGCCTTGAAAACTCAAAACCATTAACTCATTATGAAGTAGTTCATCTCCACCCAATAACATGGAATCCAAGCCCCTTAAAATAATATCTGTAGTGGATTCTTCATTCCATAAGAAGTGAAAAAATTTCATTTTTCACAAATATGAACAAGATTAATTCCTTAACATTCCAAGATACAAATTCTATCCTAAAATTATTTTATAAGGTTTTCTTAGATTAGCAATAACCATACCTAAAAAAATCTCATGGATAACTATGATGTTCTTATATTTCAAAAAAAATTGTCCTAGAATACTCTCCAAATATTTCATTATAAAATATGACATCTGTTAATTATGGAGTCAAATGATTAAGCATTCAACTATGAAAAAAATTAAATTTAATGATTAATGGAAAAAAGGAAAAGAGAAGATAAATTGTGGGATACCTATAAATATTCAAAGGTATAAGAAAGTCATGAAGATTTGTGTGGAGTAAGGGAAATTAATTTTACAAATGGAAATGAACCATAATTAAGGGAGTGTGTGTGTAGTGTTGTAATTATCCTGATAATTCTCATCCACACAGTGTTTCTGCATAATGGAATATTCAGAGAAAAAGAACATTACATGTGTGATGATCAGGAATAACATGCACTCCCTTTACACACACCCTCTGCATGTTTTCCCTATTAATAAAAATCAAGAAATAATAGTAGTTTCATGGATGAAATACAAAGGTTTCATGGATGAATCATCAAAAACACAATAAGGTTCAATAGAACTAGAACACTCTTCATGGATGAAAAACATCTCTATGATTTAAAAACCACATGAGTTTTATATTACTCACACAATCCCTTACCACACACACACTACATGGATGAATTTTATTTCCCTTACATAAATAAAAAATGAATTGGTTTGTTCACAAGCATCCCAAGGCTTCATTTATCATTTTAGCTTATTTTTTCTAGTGCACATTATGTTTCATTAAGAATAGACATAGAGATTTCCAATTTTCATCATCATTATCCATTTATGAAATTGGTTTCCCATATTATAACACACAAAAAAATTCTAATGAACACACTCAATAATGTTTTAGCCGCATTCACTTTATTTATAATCTAGATACGATTTTCAGAACATAAATTAGTGGATTTCATCTGGAATTTATGGTTTTTTCTCAGAAATAGAACAAACAAAACTTATTTTTAAGGATGATCACTATAAGTGATAACTTCTATATGCGGCCCATATTATGAATCATGTGAAATATTGATTTAAAGATGATCATGGATGATAGAGAAATTGGACATATAAAATAAAGACTATGTGTAAGGGACTTGGTGCATATAAACATGATACAATCCTAATAGTACAATAATATAGTTTCCTATAGATATTTTCATTTTCAAGATAGAAATAGAGGTACCTATACATCATTTCATATTGATTTAGATATAGTCCGTTCAAATATCATTACATGTTTGAGCATATGAAGGATTTAAATGTTCATAGAATAACATGTATATATTATATTAAACTTGTATTTTTATTCATCACTGACACAAAACCTCTCGAATTTCTACCACTTATTTGACCTGAAAATAATTAATAAATTTATACATATTTAAATCATTGTTGTATTCATGTTTTTCAAAAATGAATTTTCTTTATACCTATTATTGGTTGTTTCAAATAGGAAATCTGTTGTATTTTCTTCACATGGAAAATGATTTCCATAAGGGGAGAAAATAACTATATATTTATTAATTTTTTTCAATTTTGAAATAAATAGCTCAATATGATATGTATTTGAATTTGTGATAGAATAAATAAAAATATATAATGATCCTATATCATATAATTTGAGCTCAAATAAATCATTTAATAAATTTACATCTGTATGCTAAAAAAATTCTTTTTACTATGTTACTGACAACATCAGACCTATACTAACAAACTTACACTCTGATGTTTTCTTCCACATATTAATAGATGGAAATGGTATCCATATGAAATTGAACAATTTATCCTACTATAAAAGTGACTAAATTGACCATTATATACCAAATAGAATGCTGGGTTAGGATCCATTTGAAATAAATAGATTCAAACACTTTCAGGAGATTACATCCATCAAATATCATGGAGACGATATTAATTATTGGAGTTTGAATTAATATGTAAAAATAACTAATTCAAAAGAATGATTCTAAAATTTTATAATGTGTCTTGATTTAGTCATTAAAACAATGAATTCATTTTCATGGAGATTGGAAACATCATATTTTATTTACACAAATATGGAAACCACCTAAAAGAAAATAACAGGGAAAAACTAACATGTCCCTTTATAGATTAAATAAAATGAAAATGTAAAGGACTTAGACAACTAAGGTCATTAAAATCTTCATGATTTAAAGGAGATAATTGTACACATACAACTTGTATTCTTGATACATATTCCTCCATACAACGAGCATTTGACTAGCAGAATCAGAGGGCCCATGAATTGAAAATTCCAACAGAAACACATACTAATTAAAACAAAAGTCCATGTATCGTCAAATTTCCATTAAAATGGTCCATTAAAATAGAATATAATAAAACAAGAAATATAATATTAAATGATTCATTCCATGATACTATATTAGCATTAAATAAGCTCTAAAATGAAGACAGAGTGTGGATGTAACATCCAATAGCTTAATTAAATCACCTGTAAGAAAACCAAATAATAAAAAAAAATTTGTCAAAAATATGAATGAAAAAACATTCAAATAAATATTATTGATAATGGATTTTTTGATGAATATAATTATAGAGTATATCAGTAGAGCGTCAAACAATTTATCTATCCATTTAGTTATATTTTCATCCCATGTTGGAAAATGTAAATGAAATTGGGACTTAATAATAATTGATGCAGAAGTGGCACTGTAACATGGTCATGAACTCTAGTTGCGTAAAAGAATGTAGCTGTGGGGGAACTATAGTAGTTGTGGGTACTGTTAAAGGTGGGTATTGTAGTAGTGTTACTCACAGAATGTGACTGGGGCCCAATTAAAATAATATTTAAGAAGGAATAAAACATGTGATGGTGGACAATATAATGGAGGATAATAATGAGGAATGAGTTTTTTTAATTCCAAATTTTTTGTAATAAAAAATAGAATTCGGTTTTGATATGTTTATCATATGATTCAAATCAAATCCTATAGTTCATAAATTAATAATCACTATGAAATTATAATGAAAATTAATGGGAATAGATGAGAATATACTTTATTGATGTTCACTGAAATAAATGAAATGGAAAAATCTCATTTTCTATAATGAACCACAATGAACCCCACACACAAGGGAGAGTATCAGATAAATTTATAGAGTTTATACTATTATCACGAGGAGAAAGATGATATTTTCTTTCATAAAAACCACTTCAGTTTCTTCACAAAAATGGTTTTAAACAAATTCCATTCTAAATAGATTGTGAATAATTTCTTACACATAAAATCACAATAATGAATGCATGTGTGGCACAAAGATACACATTTTACTTCATAATAGGTATTTATGGTGATCATTATCAACTTATGTAATTGGTTTGTTGTTATTTCCTTTTTATATTTCCTTATATCATGATATTATTATAATGAGTACAACTATTTGAACATGTATGTTAGGTGTTTATAACATTAATGATGATATTGACTTCAAAATTACATCGAAATGTGTCTCCCCTCTTTCTACATTGTTGTTAGTAGAATAAAAAAATATGTGATCAATTTAAATTATTTTTTTGCAAAATTAGGTTGCAAAGTAATAGGTAACTGGAGTACCTACATAGAATATTCATTTAAAATACTAAAATCAAAAATAAAAAATAAGTAAACTTATTTCATCTGAATTCCTATGAAACACTAAATAAACTAATTGAAAAAATTTGATTCCCATTATTTGAAGGGATTAATAGTTAAATAGGCGTAATACATACACGATAAGAGGCTTAAACATCGAAAGGTTGATTAAGAAGTGGTTTTATTTAAATTCTCCTCTGGTAACATATTTAATATATAAAAAAATGAAAAAATCATTCAAAAATAGGTTGACAGATTGATACTTGACACGCTGGATAGCATAGGGTGTGGGAATTCATGTGGGAGCCAGGGATATTAATGAAACAGGCGTGTGAGTGTAGGTACAGATTTCCACTGTAGATGCAACTGGAAATGAATATGTTAGAAGATTGATGGTGTGGGGTGAGAGATATGAGGAACAAATTATAATTTTTTATTTTTTTAATTACGATTTTATAGATTTTTTATTTTATTTTTCAGAATTAATGGATCAATAAATATACAGTAAATTTTTTTTTGCATCATATTTCACAATATATTTTTAATAGTACAGATATATTTTTTTGGTGGTAAAATTAATATGTTTTTTATAAAAAAATTTTTTCCTATTTATAAAATAGAATTTTTTATTTCATGAATGAATGATAATAAAAAAATCAAATTTTAAATGATTTTTTATAGTAAATAAATTATAGTAAAAAATTTATATATTGAATAAAAAGTGATAATACTAATGATTAATAATAAAAGATCCATTTTTTTGTAAATGTATTTGGTATTAACTGTCAATATATATAGTTATATCTAATGAAAGAAAAATTGGGGTACCAAAATTTAATACTGAAAAAAGATAATATCTATTTGAACTACACATTAATACCAAATATTATATTATCTGGCACTAAATTTCAGTTGGTACACGTCAATTTTTGTAGTGAGTGATTCTTGTGGAGGAAATTTCTCGAATAATGTGTATTCAATGGAAAATTACGTAGTAAAATATTTTTCATATGATTCTCCTCCTTTAGTTATATTTACAATTTTTAATTTCTTTTATACATTAAATTAATAAAATCATAATTTTTGTAAATGATAAAAATTCATATTGAAATAAATTCTACAAGTATGACAACCACCACAAAATATGAAATATATCTTTTCCCATTTTATTAGGTATATCCTAAAGGGTAGACACTAAAACATACAAGAATCATAATCTTGAAATATATTAAATAGATTTGTGTTACATATATAATGAAATTATAAAAATAATTTTTTATATAATTTCTAATAACTAATAATTTAAAAAAAAAATTAGATTGACTCAACCAATCCTTAGTGAAGAATATGTGTACCAAACATCACTTAATTATCATTATCCACATAAATGATAGTATTTGAATAGTATTTTCATTATCCTTTTATACTAAAAGGTTCTATGTGTTAATTTTCTAGTTAATCCCAAGGGTTTTCGTAGTGAAAAAATTCCAAAAACTAAATACAAAAAAATCATTGGGTCTTTAAGAAGATAATTATTTTTCCCATCATGTTAACTAATTTAATTATTTAGATTGTATCTTTTTCCATATTATCATCCATAAACATAGATAAATCTAATTTTATTACATTTTAATAATTCATTTATCTTCTTCTTCCCATTTTTTTAATCTGAAGAAAATTTACTAATAATTTCTTCATCATATACATCATAATATATTGGATGAAGTTTTATCTACCTCTTATTTTGTATGATTTAATATTTAGAAGTACTCACATTGTAAAAGATATAATTATATTTTGAGGAGAGAACAAAAATTTTATTTTCATGTCTCGATTCATCCCCATTCATATCCAAATTTGGATAATTATCATTTCTTCATTAATAATTTTTTCAAACATGATTCCTTTATGATTAAGCTATAAATAAAACATACAAGGGATAACTTGGGAGATGAATAACTAACATCATAAGAGTATTATGGTAAGATAAATAAATATTGAATTAAACCTCTCAATTTCATACCGTTTTTTACCATTATTATAGAATTCAGTTTAAGCTAAATAAAAAAGGATTATTATAATTTTTAATTTATTTATTTCACATAGACTTTTTATCCAAATTCCTAAACCTTATAATTCATTCATTATAAATTTTTAAATGAATGTGATTATCCAAATTATATTCAGAAATAGTTTCGAGAATGGTGTGTAGTTTAGGGATACAAATCTTGCACTGGGTGAAGTTTATGTTAACACTCCAGCATCCTTTTATTGGGTGATTAACCTTCAATGTATATTCTCCATAGCTGCATCCACATTCTTGTATCCATAAATTGTTGTAATTAATCATGAAACACAAAATATCAAATACACAAAAACATCATGATATAATCCAACACATAGATTCATCCCATAATATTTAATGTATGTTCTCTATTACTAATAATAAATTACTAATCATGTACTGGAAAATTTATAAACCATCCTATAATAAAAACTACAATAACCAACATTAAAAATATATTTATTTCATATAATTTCACTTAATTAAACATTTTACATCACAAAAAATTATCATAATTCCACGAACAATAGGTTTAATGTCATTGAGTAACAACAACCAGAGTAAAATATATTACATTCTTTGTAATGATATACCTCTAATGGAGGCACACTGAACTCCTTAAATGTTTCTATTTAGTTAAATTCAACTACAATCCCTATAGATGGAAAATATAAAATAGATTAAATTTTAGAGCCTATATTTTATTATATAGTATGTTCATATATTCATGATGTTCTGTTATGTTTCTTGAAGTACGAGATTTTATTTTCAACATATATGAAAATTAAATTATCATTATAACCCCATTGTAGATTTAATTTTTAATCCTCTTTAATGTAAATTAAATTGGTTTTCTAAATATTTTTAAACTTACACATTATATAGGGTCTCTGAATGGTTGAGGAACTTCTTACCTTAATAAAAAGGTGTTTTAGTAATGTAAAATCCATATTCCCCTCTCTCTACTGGCACAACTAATTGACTTGAAATGAAGAATGGTAGATATGGAACCTTGAGTACCCACTCCAGTAAGCCCTTGGTGGGGACCAGAATAATTTGTATAATGAATAAAACAAATTTGAGTAATCACACAATTAGATAATATTTATAATGTAGATATAATATTGATGGACCAAAAACACTTCTCAAATTGATAAATGAATTACAAAGAACTTACACATGATATCATACATAAGATAATAATAAGAATGATAATCTATAAGTACAGAAAGAAAAATACGGAAGTGGCCATGAAGCTCAAACAACTCCTAAAAAACCACCTCCTAGTAAAATGTTTCACAATCACCAACATGATCTTGCTAACCAATATATTTACATTATTGAGGCGAGAGTAAAAATAAATTATGTTAGAGAAAATGAAAATTAAATAATAATAAAGAATATTGAACTACTAGTGAATCAAACCAATCACTTAAATATGTATAATAAGTTCCCAACAGTACAAAATAAAACTCCGAAAAATGATCACATACAATAGATCATGTATTATATTAATTATCAACATTTTTACACCCACTACTTCTACCCACTAGTGTGTCACAATTTCTCAACATCCATCATACTGAGGCATCCCGATGTTACCTGGTCTATGCATGTCAACATTCACCACATTCATCACAACATCACATAATCCCTTCCAAATATCCATATATAGTAATTATTAGTTTCTAAGATCCACCATAGCCCATATGATGTGTATCATACATCATGTATTATATGTCAATACATCACAACCCATACCCAAGGTATTGTGGATAATTTCATATCAAAATACACACGTCATACTGCTAATACTCCCCTAGATTCTATATCTGGAGATACATGTGTGTGGAAAAAATACATCTAAGTCCTTTATTAAACTATATTTGTAAAATTACAACCATGAATACCACCATATAATACTACCAGAAGAAGAGATCTACTCCAATGGGGATTATCATCCATTTTTACTACAAATGTGATGTCGGGAAAAATCCCCATTCAACCTTCATTGAGTGTTATTATCATGATTCAAAATGGATGTAGGGTGGTTATAAAATAAAAAAACATGATATTATATAACTCATAACAACACGTGGGTAACTATTTAGTCCAATTATCAAATGCAGCAATCATCACTCAGATGCCTGGTAGCCACTTCTATGGAATATGAATCTTATAAGAACTGAAGAATTTATGATGACTTAAATTAAATATTGTATTTCTTTTTTATCATCTCGATTTATGATATTAATTCACTAACCCTTAATTAATGTTGTTCGAATTTATTTTTCAAAAAACATCAATGTTATATCCATTACTCAAGGGGTAATAGAAATATAGTCCACAGTTTCTATAGTGTATCATCACAATTTCATTCTGGAAAAACCAACCACGTATGATAATAAATTTTATAATCCATACTACCACACCATAATTCTTGGCACTTAAGAGAAACATAATAAAATTCGAACAAGGGAAAAGAATCCATGAACATCTGATTACCTCGAGTAGTGGTGAATATATTATAGATAAAATAAGAAACTATCCATATGGGATTTAAAAAAATTCATATGAAATCATGTTCATTTTTTCAAGTAAATTATTAATATTAGGTTCAACCCATTTAATAATCCTAGTACCATCACTATCACCTACATGTATATCCCCATGAATCCCACAATCATAGGCATTAAAATCTACCACATCATCTAATCCTCCACACATATTTGTCATCCTCCATCCAAGGATCACATGACATCTCCCAACAAAGGTCATATAAATATAATAAATTAGGATACAAAACCATGTTCTATTGGTCATCTTGGTCCAAATACAAGGAATTTATCCTTAACATGGAAATGTGGTCTCACATGACCCAACACAAGGCATCTAACCATTATATTGAAACTAGCACTGTCAGACCAAAATATTTATCTTTAAAAAAATGACCAGATTTTGATTCTATACTAAATTAAATAATTCATTGCTCATAGGTTAAAAATATTGTAATCCTATGGAGTTTGAATAATAACATTTTAATATTTATTAAACATGATTTACATCAATTTTAAACATTAGCATGATTTATAGAGGATCAATTATTATTTAACATAACTTTTATTATATTATCCTAAACAAGTGTAGAATCATATGTTTATTCATAAATACCACAACATATGAAATAACTTAAAATAATATTTTAAAATTTATTTTTCCTAAATTTTATTTTCATTAAATTACATGATAAAACATATTTATTGGACATGAATCCAAATGTTAGGAACAAACCAACTGATTCCGATTTTACATTATATATAATTTTTCTATTAATGAAACATATTATCCCATGTATAAAAAACATACTAAAATTTATATAATATATAGAAAAAAATTTACGAATTCAATTTTTAACAAATTATTATATTATAATACATTTTATTTCTAGCCATTTAAAAAATACATTCTTTAATCTGGTTTAATAATTATTATGTTGATTCCACTACAATATGAAGGATTAAACAATATTTAATTTATAGTATAATATAATTAATTTTGAGATAATGACTCCCCAACATCATGGGAATCAATGTTTTGTCACTAGAATGAACAAATGTCATAGATATTCTCTCGCCACATACACAAGATATTCCATTGCTCCAAGGGGTCCTCAAAATAACTGTTCCAAAAACCAACAAGGAAAACACAATTAGAATCATTCATATAAAATTTCATAACATGTAAAATTGTAACAAGAGGAATCTCAATTAAACATATGGAAACATATATGGAAAATTGAAAAAGTTCCAATCATATATCACTATGTATTTTACAAAAAATTATTTGGATTAATACCTATCAAATATGCTAGAGATTCATTATAAACCAACATCCATCTTCTTTTATTTGAGTGGATAGAGTGAGATGAAAATGATTTTCGAGTGTCTCAATAATATTAATTAGAATTACATAAAACACAAAAGAAAAAATTTCCTCCCGAACCACATATCTTAATTAATTATTTGAGGGAATCTATGACGTAATATGAGGGACCATTCTACAACCACCCAAGTCAAACTACAACAAAGATCCATGGCACATATCACAATTAATGGGATGTTATACTATTGAAAATTATGTAACACCTCTACCTTAGTTACCGAGAGTCGTTGCATTATTATATAAAATTAGCATTATCAGAAGTGATTAGGTCCCAAAAGATCGATCAAATTAGTAGCCATGGAAGTACTAGATACATACATTTGTTTTACATTACATTTTAAAATGAAAAAGAAACATCATGTCTCATCTTAAAACTCTCATATTTTGTTGAATATCCCTAAAAGTCAGTCATAATATACTTCTTCGCATCCTGTGAAGAATAAAACATAATATAGGGGTGATATCAGATGCTCAGTAAGGATAACAATATCGCCGAAACAATTATATATATGAATAAACATTTAATGCAATGTATTAGACTATAAAAAATCCTTTTAAACTAACTTTTCAGCAGAATATAGAAGATATTAATAAAATAATCCCTTTTAATTATTCTAATGGATATTATAGTAGTCTAGCAGTCACATTAAATATCAATAGATAATATCATAATTCTGGAATACACAATGCTAGACATCATAACAACATAGTCAAGACCTCATGCCATGAATATAAATAAAAATATCATCGCGACCTTGTTACAAGACACTAGTTTGTCTCATGATACCTAATGATACATTTAGGTGCTATAGAAGTCCTCTTCCACTATATACTAATTCCAATGCATTCGATATATGAAAATGTTGAAACAAAACATTATCATTTGTATTAAAACTAGAATGCGAAATTTAAATACTTTAACCATTAACCATGAATGAAATAAATATAGAACAAAAATAGTCAATAATTTGATAAAACTATCTTAAAAATATGGAATACAGTATCATAATAATTAAACATCAAATAAACATAAAATCCAATAATAGATGTTGACAGAGATGAAATCTACCACAAAACTATTTGATAGAAATATCATATTATACTTTGATATCTAATAAAATTCACATAATTATAAAATAAAACATTTATTTTAAAAGTATTATTTTCAACATGTATGGGAAACAAAGAACATTTTATAACATTGGAAAATTTCCACACCTTCCATATAAGTTAAAAAACAATCCTTCCTTTATTTGGATAAAACTTCCTAAAAGGCATTGATTGGAAAAAGTGGAAATGATTTCTTTCAAAACATTTTATAAAAAGTAAAACAATGGTATAAATTTCATTAAGCCATAGTTTAGGAATGAATTAAAATGTTTAGAAATAAATTTTTAAGAAACATTTATATGGATGATAATTATGTCCCAGTATATACTTATGTATAAACAACCTTGAATAATGTAGAGATTGTAAATTAATACATACCTTGTAGGTTTCTTTAGTCGAGGGTATTCTAATATTCTTTATAATGGTTAATGAATTATTATTAAATAAAAAAATATACACATTCATAAATATGATATCATATATGATCCTCAAACATTTCATTGTTAATAATATTTCGGTGTTATCATTGTTTCAGGTGTTAAATTATTAATTTTCCATTATACATTTTTTATGAATGTCAATGTTGTTATGGATAGGATTTATTTTATTTAAATAAACAATTATATAATGTTCTTAAACATTATTTATAATAATTAAATTAAAATTATTCCAAAATGGGTATGATGGGGAACAAAAATCACATCGTGTCATGGAGATGATAAGCCGTACGTATGCACGAGCAACAATATAATTTATTGATTGTGAAATCGTATGTAATATGATGTTATATTATATATATATAATCATTATAATTTTTTTACATTAAATATACTTGTTATTATACCCATATGAATAATGAAGTGTTGAATAAAAAAGTACACCATGACATGGAGACGGTATGTCATACGTATGCGCATGTGGTGAATTTTTCATTTGTAATATGAATAGAAAAATGAATTTGGTTGTACCGTATTTATAATAACACCTATTTATGTATAGTTTACTGGAGTTATTTTTTTATTATGGAAACAACAATGGAAGAGGATGTAGAAGAAAAAAAGAACATTGAAAGAGCTGATGAAATAATAACCTCTTCATTAGGTGCTTCAGTTGGATTTGAAAACAATTCACCATAGGTTGGATTTATGATCAGATTAAGGAATCTAGGCTGTGGTGAGGGTATTTAAAAAAATATTTGATTAGGTTTTGTCCAATACAAATGGCATTGGAGGAGTAAATTTCATATTAGGGGATCTACCCTTTTATAACAGAGGTGAGGGGCACTTTAAGAAAATATTGAACTATTAATTTATTATAAAACTATTTTCGGTTTCATATATCTCTAAATTGATTTATTTCAAGGATGTGGTGGGTTAGTGTTAAAATAATCTCACGAAATAGTTTTTATAAAGATTTATTTCATCATATTAACTGTATCATATATACATAACCCTCAGTTAAATAGTTTAACTTTTACGATGTCTTCATGTGTTTTTATACAACATTTTTAATATAGTTACTATAAAATTCCAAGATGACCCCAAGTGGTTAATTAATGATGTATGAACATTATATATTTCATTTGGATGAATATTATATTTTTAGGACTATTATATAATTTAATAAAGTACTTTTTGTTTTAAAAACACATTTATGTCAATTTGGACATTATTTAGTATTTGGTTTTTTTTAATGTCATCACAAGTAGATTAATTTTAAAAAAATCCATTGAATCAACCCAAAAATGTCATATTAACCTTGAGAATTCTTTTGTGGCCTAAAAAGTATCTATTTACATTTATTTAAATATTTATAATGTTAATTATTTCAATCATTCAATAATAAGGGAATTACAACATCATCATTGTGTCATTAATAAATTCAATTATTTAATTTCTAAAATCTATAAATAAAATTGTATGATTTTGGAAATATTTTTGATGTTTCTAATTGATACTTATACTCAAAATATATCTTATTTATAACCATATATTAAAAATGTTTTACTTATAAAAATTTTATTTTAACACTTTTAAGTCTTCTTTAAATAATATATAATAAATATCCTAATCTAATAAAATTGGATCAAAGTGGATCAAATTTTTTTTATTTAGGTTAATTTTTGTATAAATATAATTATAAAATATAATTAGGACATGTGTCGTGTAATTTTATATTATTAAAATATTATTTTTACATTTAATTGCCCTTTTCACTTTTAACTGTGTTAACTAAAATTCAAAAGTTATTATTCACAAAAAATATTTTCAAAATTATTGAATCAAATATTACTTATTGATGACAACTGTGTATTTTGGATTTTTGAAATTCAATTCTTTGATGCAGTAAAATTATATTTTCGACAAATTTGAAATTTTTCCTAGAACATGGGTATAAGAAGATTAAAAGATAAATAAAATTTAATATATCAAATATTATTATAAAATGACTTCAATGAATTATTTTGGATAAATATAGCTATTATGTTCCTATTTTTACATTAAAAAAAATTTAAATTAAAAATAAAATTTTAAATAAATAGTCAGTCTTAAACAATAACATAGTTTTTTTCATTATTCATAAAAAATTGAATGTTTTCTGAAAAATACTGAAATTAACCATAAGATAATTTTGATATTTTTAATAAAAAAATGAATCCCATTTTGAAAAATAAAATTTTTTAAATTTCAAAAAGATGGTATTACTATTCATATCTTCTTTTTAAACGTATTGTTTGACTGGTCATTTTGCGCTAGAACTATGAGCTGTGTATAGTGCAAGCTATATTAGTTTTCAAATAGAAGCATACCATAGAAATTGGGGTGATACATTCATCCCTCATTAAAATACATTCATCCTCGTAATTTCTAGAGTATTACTGCACTAATAGATTCAGATGATTCTTTATCATAAGTTCCTCAGGTTCCCTCATTGACTTTCTTTTTTTTATAGTTTCTCTAAAGAACGTTTTTTAGACAAGTCATCTGGTTTCTCAACAAATTGTCTTTGGTGTCATGAATCCTGATCGATGCTTCACAATAAGACAAATTGTGTTCCAGTTTTATTTCATCATATATGAGTATGTGTGTTGTTTCTGGCATGTGATTTTTTCAATACCGATACGTGAAACACATCATGGTCTTTGGATAGACTTGGTGGCATTACAAAACTGTAAGCTACAACTCGAATTCATTCCAGAATATCGAAAGGTCTGATGTACCTGTGACATAATTTAACCTTCTTACCGAATCATGTAACACATTTCCATGTATATAAATTCATGTAAACATGATCTCCTACATGAAATTCCAAAATACTTCCATTGGTTTTCTCCATAACACTTTCTCCTACATTGAGATACTTTGATGTGGTTTTGGATAATCATCACTTTTTCCAAGGTTCCTAAAACATTTTCCTAGATTACATGTTCTATTTCCCCAACATCATCCCACCAAGTTGGTGTATGACATATCATTCTTTATAACACTTCACATGATACAATATAAATACATGAATGGAAGCTACTGTTATAAGAAAATTATACAATAGGTATATACTAATCCCATATACCTAGAATGTCAAGTGTGAAAGATATCAACATGACTTCTAAGCTATGAATTGTCCATTCTGAATGTCCATTAGTTTTAGGTTTTTAGGTAGTGCTCAAATGAAGATAAGTATCTTTTGAATTCTGAATACTTTTCATGAAAATTGATGTAAAATTGGGATCAAGATCAGATATAATCGATAGGGGTATACCAAAATGACATACAACTTCATTAATATATAATATTTCTAGACTTTCAAGTTGTAAATCTACTCTTATAGCAATTAAAGGAGATTAATTGGTTAGATGATGAACAATGACCCATATTTCATCATTCCTTCGAAGAGTGTTCGGTATCCCCATAAACAATTCCATAAAAATATCATCGCATTTACACTAATGTATGGGAAAAGGTTTCATGAATCCTCTAGGATGTTGTCTTCTGTACTTCAACTGTAGAAAACCCATACATCATGACACAAAATTAGAAATATCCCTCTTCATTTTTTCCTAGAAAAAATGTTCCATAAAATAACTATTCATATGAGATCTACTAGGGTGTATAATGAAATTTGAGCCATGAGAATCCTCCAAAAATTCACTATTTAGATAAAGTATATCAGTAATACAATCCCTCTTCCAAAATTTCAAAATTCTATGTTCATACACGAAGTCAACCAATCTTCCATCAATCATAGATTTAATTTTCATTTGAAACTCATAATCATCATTTTGAGAACTTTTTTTCCTTTATTGTAATGTTTTGTTTGCAACCATTTGTAAATGTATTGATGTTTCACCTTCCATTAATATTCCGTTAACCATTATTACTAGATCCATGAACATATGATCCCTCTCAACTCTCATCTTGTTCAAAACTCAATGATAATTATCTGCTCAATGCATCTACCACCTTATTTTTCATCCTTTGTTGGTACTATATTGTGAAATCATAATTTCTGAGTAGTTCCGTCCGTCTCCTTTGCCTCATGTTGAGTTAGTTCTACGAGAAAATATACATCAAACTATTGTGATCAGTATATTTCTAACATTTTTCACCATAGGGATAGTGCATCCATATGACCATATAAAATATTAATATTTCTTACTCAAGATCATGAGTACCATATTTTGGTCCTGAATTTTTAGTTGTTGTGATTCGTAGGCAATAACTCTTTTAGTTTACATAAGTACACAAAAAAGTCCATTAATTTAAGAATCATTACAAAAAAAACCCAGCATTCCCCGATGGTAGAGTCCTTATATGAGCATTGACTTATCTTGTCTTCAATTATTAAAATAATTATTCACAATATTTTGTCCATAAAAATTTATACCATATATGTGTGCACTTTGTATATGGGTTTGCCAATCAAGAAATTTTTTGGACGAAACAACGAAAGTGACGTGATGAACCAACAAATTTTCATACCATAGATATACACATTGGTGTTGGCCATTCATGGATTTCCATTATTTTTTATGTGTAAAAAGAGATTAGATTCATAGATACAATATGTCCATGAAAGAAAATCTCATATAGCCATAATTCACACTTTCTGAACATCCCATATAATTAATTTCTTCTAAGAGTATTAATAATGGTTCACAAGTGACTTTCAAGATCTCTTTGTCTTTTGGAGTATACCAAGGCATAATAAATAAATACCACCACAAAGTCATAATGATATTCCTTGAAAACTCAATTAATTTGATCCATAATAAATGAGGGTGCATTATTCAATCCAAAAGACATTAATGTAAAATTGCAATGCCCACACCTGGTTTGAAAAGCTATATTTGAAATGCCTTCCTTCCTCATTCACCACTAATGATAACCAGATCAAAGGTTATTCTTTGAAAAATGTTGAGCTCCATGAATTTGATCGAATAAATCACTAATGTGAAGTAGGGGATGCCTGTTCATTATTGTTATAATATTGATCTCCTTCTAGTCAATGTACAACCTTAGAGATCCATCTTTCTTGTTAAGAAAAATAACTCGGGCTCCCCATAGAGAAACACTAGGGAAAATAAATCCTTTATTACTAAATTCCATTAATTTTTCTTCAGTTCCACAAACTCCACATTGGCCATTTGATAAGGGGTATTCAGTATGGGCCTTGAGCCATTATATAAGTAAATGGAAAAATCAATTTCATGTTCTAGAGGACGTCCATGTAAATCATCTGGAAACAATTAAACATAATTATGAACAATAGGTACATATTTTATTTGAATATTTACTTCATCACGCATTGTTATTTCACTCCCTTCCTCCGCAGTAATTGAATTTATTAGAGCTGCTGGGGTGGATCTAGATGAAAATCAAATGGTGATGTTTCGTCTATAAAGATAAGGTATTCCTTATAATCAAAAGAAATTGTAACCCATTACTTATTAAAATTTAATTTTTCCTCATTGTCTGTATGGAAATACATACCAAGGATTAAATGAAATTAAATCATGTGTATGACCATTAGATCATTAGATAAATCATGTTTAAATTCTTTAATGGTAACTGATTGAAAAAAAATTGTTTTTTTGATAAATCCCTTAGGAGTTTTGAATAAAAAATACTTTAATTAGTCAAATATCTATTATATAATTTATGTGGAATACTAGGATGATATGAAAGAAGGATATGATAATGAATAAAATAAAGAGTTGGATAATTTTGAGGAAACTATTGAAGTACCTTCCACCACCTCATTTGAAACATCATCCTCAACAGCTATGATCCCATAACCTTGTATTTTCTTCCTTTTCCATTGATGAGGTAATATTCCTTGAAACTTTGGACATTCATTTTCATAATGCACCATTTATTTATAATTGTATCATTGAACATCTACCACCTCTTTTTTCCCTATGCAATAAGGATCTCGGTGGCATTTTTCTCCATACATGTAATAAAACATACACCCCCATTATTCATGTACTAGGCTGCTCTTCCCATGATTACTGCAGGATGGAATGTCAACATTTACCTCCCCTTTATTTCTATATACCTAGTGTTTAGAAGATCTATTCTTCTCATTCATCAATTTTACATCATAAGAAATTGAGTATTTCATTTCTATTTTTATAACACAAGAGACTATATCCTCATACGATGAAAAGTATTGTGATACTAATTCTCATTTTATAAATTGGTTTACCCAATCAAAGGATTAATCAATCTCACTTCATGGGTTACATATAAAATCTACAGAATGCCTTGAAAACCTTGTAATGATAGACTGATACATTACCACATTCTCATCCTCCTTCTACCTTAGACAATGAAATTCCCATTCCATATCCACAAAATGATCACAAGGAAGGTATGTTTTATGAAAAGAACTTTAAAATACCTCCATTCTATATTTTATACTTTTTCATCTGTATTAGTGTTTTAAATTAATGACCACTATTTTTTTGAATCTCTTGAGAGGTGATAAACTGCCATGAAAAAAAATTTACATTCATTACTCCGCAATGCAAGAATTTTTTTCTATATGGAATTTATAATTTTCTCAAATAAAAATGGATTTGTACTATCACTGATTTTTTGTGGTTGTTTCATCATGAAGTGGTCTAAAACTAATCCTCTACGTTGTGTATCAGAGCGATCCATATGTGTAATTTTATTATTTAAAACCTGTGTGAGTTTTCCCAATATGGATATAAGTAGTTCAGAACTTGATGCATCTCCTTCTCCAAAGTAATTATCTTGATTAAGGGTGAAATTCATACATGGATAATGTGCATTGATAAGGTTTCCATTCCTTACACTAGGAAACATTTATAAACAATGTCATACACTAGATAAGTTTATGAATCTCAATGCGTAACTCTATACTTGATAAATACATAACATTAACTGAACAGTTTTTTCATATAATCCATAATCAAAAAAATACTTGGGGATATATTTACTCATAAATCCTTCATAATTTTTTGTAATAAAATTTTGAACTATCAAATGAGTATCCCCCACGAGTGTCAAAACCAGTTCACAATAAGGCCCGTGGTCATGTACCAAGATACCCTGGGTCAATACGGAAGTTTCATGGTAGATTTTTCACTCTTAGGTACATATATTCTAGAACCATGTCTAGGTGTAGTATCCCGATAGGGATGTATTTATTTGAAAACCCACATAATATATAAATTACCAAAAATTGATGTTCTTCTCTACTAATTATCAATTTCTATCTTATGGTAATGTAATATAATCATTGTTTTTCTAAATCTAGTTTCCATGGTTTGTAATAAACATCCTATATTACCAAATGCAATGCCCCCACCCTATTTCCCAGATTTTGAGCATTATTACATAACTTTGGCATGATAACTAGATATCAGGTCTTGAATGATAGATAAATTTAGTATCCTAGATAGTAGTAGACATATATAAGTTTTATATTAAATTATGAAATGAAAAAAGAAACATTATGTCTCCTTTGAACACACTCATATCCATTGGAATATAACTATATGACAACCATAATATACTTCTTCGCATCCTATAAAAAATTAAACATAATAAATGGTTGATCTCGCAAGCTTAGTAAGGAAAAATATAGCAGAAACTATCATAAATAGACATAAAAATTTAGGTCAATGTATATGACTAAAACAGAAGCCATTTAAACATTAAAATCCGATTAATATGGAAACCATAATCAAATAATTTCATTTACTTATTCATATGTATATTCAACTACTTGAATAATCAAATGTAATATCAAAAATTAATCTCATAATGATGGAATGCATAATGCCAGACATCATAACCACATAGTCAAGGCCTCATGCCATAACTATAAATAAAAATATTTTCATGGACTTGTACAAATCACTTGTTTGACTCATTAGACCTATCGATATATCGAGGGGCTATAGAAAACCCCGCCATGTACTTACTTTGTACAAGGAATTTCTCATATTAAAAGGGTGAAACATAACATAATCAATCATATTAAAACTAGCATACGAAATGTTAATACATTAACCATAAACCATTAATTAAACAAAATAGAACATCCACACCCAAAAATATCATAAAAATACCAATACAATATGGAATATTGCATCAGAATAAATCATCATCAATTATACATGAAATTCAACAATCGATGTTGACACAGATGAAATAAATCCAAAAAATATTTGAGAGAAATATCTCTTTCTACATTGAAATCATTTAAAAGTCGCATAATTATAGAAAAAATATAAATATCTCAAAAATATTTTTATAATCATGTAAGGTAAGTTTCAAAGGTGTTGTAATGGTAGAAAATAGCCACACCCTCCGTATAAGTTAAAAAAACATTCGTTCCATAATTTGTCTAAAAGGTTATAAAGGACCTCATTTGGAAAATGATATAAAGATTCCTTTCAACACATTTTATAGTCATTAAAACAAAGCGGTATAAATGAATTTAACCCATAGTCCATGAAATATTTAAAATGACTTGAAATACATTATTAAGAAACATGGATGTGGATGATAAAGAAGTTTCAATAGATACATATGTATAAACATCTCAGATAATAAAGAGATTATAAAATTAATCCTTAACATGTATGTTTCTTAGTTGAGGGTAAGGTTAACCTGCTATATAATGGTGAAATAATAATAATTAAATTATAAAAGATTCACATACATAAATATGATATCATATATGATCCTCTAATATTTTTTATAATAATATTACAGTTGTATCCTTCTTTCAGTTGATAAAATATTCATTTTCCTTTATCTATTTTGTTATATATGACATGTGTGTTAGGGATAAGATTTATTTTATTCATATCCAGAATGAAAATATGTTCTTATAAATTATTTTTAATCAGAAAATTAAAATTATTATTGAATTTTTAGATGGGTGATGAAATCTCATTGCGTCGTGGAGACTGTAAGTCGTACGTACTCACAAACGACCATATCATTCTATTAATGATTAAATCGTTTGTAATTGGATGGTATATTATATATAATGAAGAATTAAAATTCTATTTTTATTATTTATGTCAATTATACACATTATTATACCCATACGAATAATGATATTTTGAATAGAAAATTACACTATGATGTGAAGACAGTAAGCCGTACATACACACATATGGTGACATTGTCATTCATAGGATCAATATAATATGTAATATGGTCTTATAGTTTTTATAATAACATCTTTATCAGAATATGGTATTGTATTTATTAATTTATTAATGAAAAAATAAAGAAACAAGCAGTAGAATAATAAAAGAACTTTGTAAGAGGTGATGAAATAATTAACTCTTCTCCAGGTGCATTCTTTTGTTTTAAAAAGGGATCTTTTGGATGTATCTATGAGAAAATTAAGTTCACTCTGTTTTTTTGAGGGTATTTGAGAGGAGATTTTATAAGTAATCGGTCGAGAAAAATGGATTTGGAGGTTTAAATTTAGGAGAATGGGAAGTACCATTTTATAAGAGAGATGAGGGGAACTTTAGGAAAATCCGGAAATATAAAATAATTATAAAATTATTTTCGATTTCTAATTGTTCAAAATTGATTTATTTCTAGGATATGGTGGTTATGGGTCAAAATCCTCTCAACAAATAGGTTTTATACCTGTTTAGTTCAACATATGAACCTTATATTTTAGACATAGCCCATAGTTAAATAGTTTAACTATTACGATGTCTTGAATTTCTATACTACAATGTTAAAAGTTTCCCTATAAAATTCCATGGTATCTTAAATTCATTCATCGATGTCATATGTACCTTTATCATAGTAAGTTTTCCAAATATTATATTTTTCGGACAAATAAATAATTTAATAATATACTATTTATGTTCAAAACTCATTTATGTCAATTTTGTCACTATATAGTATTTGGTTTCAGTTAAAGTCATCACGACATTATTACAAAAAAATACATTAAACCCACCCATAAAAAGTGATATTCACCTTGAAAATTTGTGGATGGAATCAAATGTTTCAATATAAATTAATTTTAATATATATAATATCTATTATTTTAATCATTAATTAAATATGTTATTATGACATCATAATTGTGTCATAAATAAATTTTATTGTTTAATTTATAAAAATAATAAATAAAATAACATGATATAGGAATTAATTTTATATTTCTGATGAATATTTATAGTTATATTTATTTTATGTATTACACTCTATTATAAATGGCTTAGTTATTCATATTTGAATATAAATATTTTAACTCTTTATGGAATAAAATATAATAAATGTCATATCCTAATCCAAGGGGAGAAAGAAAATATTTATCCAAAGGTATATTTTGGTCGAAATACACTTATCCAATAGAAATATGACAAGTGTTGGGGTAATATTATATTATTATTATATTATTTTTTATTTAATTACCCTAATTACTTTTAATAATGGTAAATATTATTCAATGTTACTATTAAAAAAAATTCATCCTATTGAATAAAAAATTATTTACTGATGAAAACTGTGTTTGGAGAATTTTTAAAATTCTATTCACATAATCCATAAAATTATATGTTATTCAAATTTGAAAATGTGCCTAGAATGTTGGTAAAAGTTGTTAAAAGGCACAATAAAATTGTATACATCTAATCTATTAAAAAATGTCCTCAAATAATTAAATTAGAATAATATAGGTATTATTTATCAATTTTACGATAAAAAAAATTTAAATTATAAATTATCATTTTAATAAAAATTAACTTTTAAACAATAACACATTGTTGTTCACTATTCATCAAAAATTGATTGTTTTCATAAAAATAACAATAATTAACCGTAAGAAAATTTTTATATTAAAAATCCAAAAATGATGATCCATTTTGAAAAATAAAATTTTTAAAATATTAAAAATTGCAAATTACTATTCATAACATCCTCTTAAACTGATAGTTTGATTTGACGTGGTGTGCTGGAACTCGGAGCTGTGTACAACAAATATTATAGTAGGCAAACACCAAGACCCATGGGTGCTAAAATTGGGAGATTTGATAAATATCATCCTCATGACCATAATACCACACCTTTCCACTCTATAATGCATATGTCAGCTTCTATAAGAAGGGAAATTCCATAACAACCCTCCATGTTTTTACTATTATAAAAAAGGTAGAATCCCAAATTTAAAAACTATAGAAACTCAATTTTATATTATATCTCTCCATGACATAGCCACTATAACAATGACATAGAGCATCCCTCCATAGAAGAAAACACTTTATTAAGAAGGAATTTCATCTTAACACCAATAAATCATCATATTTGCAATCAAATCACTCTCAAATCACATTGGAACAACATCAGGGGGCCTCCAACACCCAAAAATCACTAAAGGAATGTCTATCAATATTCAAGACCATACATAAGATACTAATTAAACCACTAACATCAATTAGAATTCAAAATAAAACATGTTGACAATGAAATAAAACGGGGCATACAAAAAAATAAATCATAATATACGACGGAATAATCATTATATCATTGTTGATAAGCCTAATTGACCAGTGGGAAAAAGTTCAAAATGCATGCTATCGAAACCACAAGTTCATACACAATCACAAAGAGAGATACCTCTCTAATGAGTATAAATAAAGAACATGGAATAAAATAAAAATCCACCTTATATTATACAAAAGGATCAATATCCATAATGGATGTTATAACAAGGGAATAGTTAACTAACATAAATCCTAGGGCACCAAGGATGTATAATCTACTCTTATTCTTATGCACACTCTTGTACACCATTTTCTCCAAAATACAATAACCATTGTAATAGAATGACTATATAAAACCATATCGTGGTAGTCCTAAATTTCTATAGGCCAGACCATCATGATTTCAGCATCTTTATAAATTATCTCACCCTAACAAGGGATATTATATTAAACATGAATATAATATATGATGTTAGACATGTGAAAACCATTGTGTATATAGATAATATAATAGGGTTGTTTTCTCTGATACACAATGACTTCCATATACTACAAAAACATGGAAGAACTAAAAAAATGGAGAAATCATAAACACATCATCAAAATAGACCCCCCCATAACTAGGAGCCAACATTAGAATGAAATGATCACCAATATCATATTATAATGTTCTATAACAATTATTATTATATTACTTATAATGATTGTGTTCTAATTTTGTCCACTCAAGTATCACATGAACCATTTTGTTGATGTTCAATATATATAATGGCCTATTAATTTATAACCCTATAGACCTAGTCCATCAAAACATAGAATTTTTTTTCAATTATACAAACTACTAAATGGTTCCATTATAATATTGGAGAGAAAATGTTTCTTTAAAAAAATCAACCAGTTGTAGGTTCCATATCCATGATAATCCAAAATCCATGAATAAAGAATTAGACAGGTATCAAGTAGTCAATACATCCCGCTCCGTTTGAAAATCCTTTTGTATATGACTTTTGTTGATACTGATATGTAATGAAACAAAATATTGCTTCTGACACTCAATATCCTTGAGGAAAAAAATAGGATCTTGATCAACGATGAGCCTCTTCAAGACACACTATAGCCTCACCACCTTCTACAGGATTATCTTTGAAAACCCCAACACTGATATTTACAACATGATCTGTATAAACATGGATGCTTTCATAAAATGGTACACAATCAACTATATATATTCTAATCCTTCCTGATATCGAGGTAAAAAATTCCCCTCAATATATCTTCCCACATTGATAAAGGAATGTATAATAGGCATAGAAACCCATGAGGAACACTATAATTAGTCTTTATCTTCTGGTAGAATAAACATCTAGAAACATACACCACAATAGCACACTTCAACCGTAGTGAAAAAAACACCCCTCCCATATATCAATACATATTTATCAAACCAATATGTACTATAAATGGTTATCTATATAAGACATTGAGAACCCTCTCATATATCACTAAAGGTAAAAAAATCCATCCCTATAACAATAAATGGTGTTGTTTATCCCTAATCCAGCCATCATGTGCATCACCAAAGATAACTCAGATGCACCAGAACACAACTTCATAATCACTTAGAGGGGTCTCATCTACCCATTTTTCCAAAGAGAACTGAAATTTTAACTATAAATTAAAACCACTATCTCAAAACATTTTTATATAAAGATTCATTGATGTGTTATCTTCCACCACTCTCCGAGAATCCCCATATTCATCTACAATATAACTACATGACATCCCTCTACATTATTTAGATTCAAAATTACCTTTTATATGTGTATTCAAAATATCAAGGTCATAATACGGCATGTATTCTATCCACCATCACATTAAAAACTTCATTAAACCTTATTATAAGAAAGACTTTGTAAAGTATGATTTGTAAAACCCAAAAAAATGATAATCGATGACGAAATGTCACTAGACCATCATAGAAAAAGTAACTGTTTCCAACTAAAGATCATTTGTAGAACCATGATAGCCTTGGGGACATAACAACTAATACCTAAGAAATATATCTTATTTATGAAAATACATCAGAAATTGTTAAATTAATCAACAAATAAAAACTAATACAGAAATCAATATAACAAGAAAAAAGGATATAAAATCCAAACAAAATCTCTTTTAGGATATACAAAGAATATATAAACTGATCAATCTAATATAATGCAAGATAAATCTTAGTAAATGTTTAAGAATAGTATCATCCTATTATAAATCATCTATAAACCTCCTATAATAGATTTTACTAACTATGAATCACATTATCTCGACAACCATCATAACTTCCTCCCAAAAAAATCTCCTTATATCTTCAAAGAATCCAAAAATAATTCATCAGGGGTTATTATAGTCATAATGAAATAGTAATCATGATTATAAATATCAAAAAATTACAACATCATTAATATCTAACAACAACCAATAATTCTAATAATGTAATGGGGATTCTCTTCATGAACCTCCTCAAATGAATATTACATAATTATGTCATCGATGAAAACTAAAATGAACATATACATAGATACTATAAACACTACAACCCTCAATGACATAAACATTTCACGACTATTCATTAAAATAATCAAATCATAAAGAACACATAATTACTTTGAGGTCATTAAAAAATATTTTAAATATTATTATCCCTCAACCCATTTTAAGGATATCCCTACAATATATCTATCTTTGAGAATCAAATATTCTATTAAACTAATTGGTTAAGTCATAAATATAAAAAATTAGATATTCCATCATCATTGCCTCATGATTAATTATAATTTAGTCAATAAAAAAGGAAAAAATATCATCAGCCATAATAATAATCAAAATGGCTTCACCCTTGTGTGTCACACTGGACTGAACGACAAACCTCTACAACAAATCAATATTTTTTACTCCCAAATCTTACCAATCATAAAGAACCCTATTTTATATAGACATTGTGATAGGATAAAAACTATATTGTTTATCAATCCCAAACATAATTTTTTCCCATTGGAGAAACTCTATTACGTTATTAGGGAAATTATCAAGGACTACTTCTGTAACCATAGAAATAATTTACTACAAAACCTATGATGAATGTGATAAGTTAAAAACACACATCAGAATTGTCAATGGGTTTTTTCCGCTAACAAAAAATGATGGTTGTACATTATCATCATATAAAATATCCAATATTATGAAAAAAAATCCACAATACATTTCATTTTGATATTACTTATACGTATCAATTATGATGTCGATGGTAGTTACCATTAACAAACTATATCTCTTAAATAGTGGTGCTACACCAACAGCAACCCTTGGTCTCTACAATCTTCATATAGACAATATTAACAACTAATTGGTGCAGTCAACTCCAAGTCAAATTGAACCATCACGACATCATGTATAAATAACATAAATTAGGTAGGTTATATGAATTATTTAATATCTCATGATTTAGTAAAATACTGAATAAATATAGAAATTTGTTTACCTAACATGTCATCTGAGTCACCCAACACTTGAATCACTAGATACTGAAGTTGACCATGACCTACTCCACAAAATCTCAAACCCTTAGGTCTACCACCTCTATGGCCATTCTTTTCAGATAATGGATAACGATCGTCTCTATGATATCCTAATCCTTCCACATGTAATCTAGGTTGATTCCAAGATATTTTCTCTTGATGCATCCTTGCATGCAACTATATCAAATATGAAACCTAAAACAGAACATATAGGATATGTTTATTTCCCAAAAAAAATGTCAGGGAATCTATTTGTTAATGTTCTAAGCCTACTTAAGGGAAACATGATTATAATCCATTGGAAAAAACCTTAGATCCACAAAAACCAATTAAATGACATGTTGATGGTTGGGACATATCCCCATATTGAACTAATGAAATTTATTCCAATAAAATGAAAACCACATACCATACCTCTCTATTGTAAGGAATCTTTGAGAATCCCATCTTGTTAACTTCATATTAATGAGTGTTTCCTCTCAGTATCCTATACTCTAACAATAACCATGAGATATGTCAATAATTATAATTTGGTGACCTGGAACATGATCTGTGGACGATAATACATGAAATAATGACATTCAATAGCCATAAAATTTGGAAAATAGTCTAAATTATAGTTGAGAAGTGTTGTGAAATATATTTAAATCACATTCATTCCTGAAATACAATGTCAACGAGTTGTTATTTTGGGATAAAAGGAAAAATTCCTACTGATGAAAGAAACTATACCTAAATCTAGTCTACAAGAATCTCTAATGAGACACCCAACTGCTAATGATCCCAAGTGATTACGACCCACCACTTCCACACATAACAATGTAGCATCTTCACAACCCTCAAATCCTAATACTCAATCTATGGATGAATCAAAATGAATTCAATCTCAACCTCATACAAGTAGTATTATATGAATTAGTACAAAAATGATCATGTATAAATCTATAGATTCTCTAACTCACACCATCATAATTTCCACCTCCATGTTTCATTGTTATTCAACTCTATTCTAATAAGATTGGATGGAAAATGATGCTAAACATCATCAGTGTGAACCTGATAAGGACATCAACCTATATCCACAATTATGAGATGAAAATGGTTTCAGACTCCTAATACTCATATATATAATAGAAAAAATTATTTAGTTTAATTAATTTTCCTTTATTTTAATATTTTATTGTTTAAAAAATACCATGGTCTACCTAATTTCTACCCATGAATAAGGAAGAATGATTCTAGATCCATCTATAGGTCTCTACAAAAAAACCAAAATGACTTCATTAATATGATAAATAAGATAAAGATCCAAGAATCATGTTTATATTGTCTTTAAATACCTATGCCTAATCTAGTCTACTATTTTATAATCACTTACTAATCATAAGGGAAATTGTATCCTAACCAACCTATGTAATCTCACATGTAACAAAAAATATACTTTATCCTAACCAAAGAGATGAAACTTTAAAACCACTCTATCACAATATCCTCCCTACAAATTAACCCCTCATAGTTTTTAAATGATGGAAGATAGTGAATTCTCCTTTTGTCACATATCCAATAGGCCGTGGGGTGGTGACAAACTTCAATGATAAAATGAAAATTAAAATGGGAGGAATTATCCACTATGAAACCATATAGAAGAGTCAGATATGATATATACAAAAATGAACTCTTGATTAGAATTTAAAATTAATTTCATGTGCATTGATTAAATGTCCTTTATTAATAGAAAAATGGATAATACAAATATATATACCAAATGTTAATGATGGTACTGAAACTGAAACCCAAATAGAATCAACAAAACCAATCTCCATCCTGATCCTACATTTATAAAAAAATATTTTATTTATATGTGGAGTGTTAATAAAAACATAATTTATAAGACCCACCCCAGATCACCTTATCTAATAAATAAATAAATCATACAAAATCCATGTTAGGAACCTTTGAATCTAAACCATCTACTAAAATGTATATTTTTTTCCCCGCCTCCCCATGAATAATTCTCAACAAGTATTAGATAAGATAGATCCTATATAATTCTTAATAATGAAAATGGTACATCATAACCAATTCTCCACAGATATTCATCTCTCTCCCAATATGTCATGTCGTGATTCATCTATCTCAAAATGAATACTTCCTAAATATAGCTACTCTACATGTCACAAGATGAATCATATGCATCACATCATCACATCTTTCCATCAACATAACCATATAAATTATTTGAGTGGTTCATGGGATCCACGACATCTCATATGCTCGGTATGATAATTCAAGTATTATATATCATTACATCACATATCATACTCAAATTAAGACACCTTAATCCATCAAAACCTATAAATGTTATTCCTATAATATTCCTTTGGATGAAATATAATTATATAAATATTTATGAAGTATCCAAAAAATCTAAACTAATATTGAACTTCATTAATCGTGAAAATAGTTATAATGCATAAAAGAAAATATTACTACAAATATATTAGTGTATGAAATAAAATATGGTTATCCATCAATTCCCCTACCTAGATGTTGGGGAAACCCCTCCATTGTAAAATGGGTTTCAATCCCCCTAATCCACGTGGGTGTATAAAAGGGAAATCATAAAACATATAATATATAATATATCTCACAACTTCACTATAAGTAAATAATATATATAAGATCAACTCAAGATATCATCACATGGATACAATGGTGTTCCTGATAGGGACTAGATATCCAATAAGAACATTAGAATTACAGAATGTATAAACAAAATTAGATAATTATTTTTTTACCAATCCATATATGATAATTATTTCATTATACATTAATTAACATTATTCCAAATTACATTTAATAAAATATAAAATCATTTTTAATTCCCTCCATGCATAATCCAAATAATGTCCATGGTTTCTATAGGGTATAATCTCATTTCCATTCTTTAAATAGTAACATTTGGGTTTATATATTTGTTAAATACTATAAAACTTACACTAATCTATGAGGTCTAAGAGAATATCATAGGCTATCAACAAGGTAAAATAATCCAATCACATAAATTACATTGAGATGTGGGAAAAATATTACATATAATCCAACATATCGTGTCTTCCTTCTTTAAGAAGATTAATAAAAAATAATATTAGATTAATCACATTAATATGTAAGCTAAAATTCAAGGTGTTCCATCATCCAGGTGGAATCCTTGGAACCGTATTTCGTATCTGCGTGTATTCATTCCTCGTAGGCATATCTACTACCAAAAAGTTATTCCATCCTACCGATATCTCATCAACCATCCACAATCAGATCATATCCCCTAGAAAATATCACATCCAGAGCACATAATGGGTAGAAAAAAAAACATGTTAAATAGAGAAATTTATCCCTAAAACAAGGTGTCTGGTATTTGCATTAATATAGGCTCTCTCAACCCCAATCCCACATAATATATCATTTATAATCATATGTGAACTCTCACCCCCAATGATTTATCATTATTAAAAATATGATTTTTATTCAACCTTGAAATAACCAATGATTTATTCATAAGATCCATTTATTAGAAGCTATGTTATATGGCTTAAAATGTTTCCAAAATTTGTAAACATGTTTCATAGTATTTTATACCTTTAACAATGATAATAGAGAAACAAATTTAATTTAACATTATATTGAATTTATTCTCCAAAACAAGAATCAAAATATCATGTTATTTAGAAAATCCATCCAAAAATTTAATAACATACTTCAATAATTTAACATGAATTTTGCATAAATTTTATTTTCATCAGCATAAAAGTGAAAAATTATTTTTTAAACAATCCTATTCAAATATTTTACCAAGACAATTAAATCTAGATGAACATTTTTTTACAATTTTCTATCAAAGAAAGTTACAAGATCAAGAATAAAAAACATTATAATAGTCATATCCTAGTTAACCCACTATATTTAATATCAATAGAAAAACATTATCATCGAATAAAACCAACGGATCACTAATCACAACAAATTCCATTATTTGATATAGTATAATAGTTATCCGGTTAATTAAATACCAATAAAATGGGAAAAACAATGGTATATTATGAGTTCATTTCAATAAATGATATTAATAGAATCACCTACATAGAATGTGTCAACGCTCATTACACAATAATGGACTGATGTCATATATCTCTTATCACTTATTTTGTAAAAATAAGTGTCCTATCAAGGATTAGACACTATGATCATTCTAATACGAAACCAGCAAACATCAATAATGTTTATAGATATCAAAAACTACAAAATGAAAATAATTAATCAGTGTAAATTAAGTCAAACACAATCAATGAACTAGAAATAAATACAGAAGAAATAATCTTATGTAATCATGGATTGATTAAAAAATGGAAGAGGATAATCCATGATGATATGGTTTCAAATTCCAAACAATATCAAACCTAATCTCCAAGGGTTTAATAGTACGGAGTGGGAGAAAACATGGAATAAAGGGAAACATGTGTATATGTATAAATTACAAATAACATGAATCAACGTAAAAAAACATGTAAAACACTGCAAAATTAGATAAAATAGGGAAATATATGGGGAAACATGAGGAACCACATCAAAGACACCCTAGAAAACTAGTATTTGAGATCTAGGACTAGTTAAAAGGAAAACATCCCACCTATACCACCACACCAAAAAACCATGATTCATGAGTGTTGTAATATTGTGTATTGTAGAACCACGTCATAAGGGTTCTAAAATTGGATGACCTAACCAATTTCAATCGTAGATACCTTGCACTATAGTCGTCCTCTCCACACCCTAGAGCTCAGCATCCAAGGGAAGTGCTACACAACAACATGCCTCCTTGCAATAAATATTCCAAATAAAGATGTATCCATGATTTTCCTCAAACTTATACCATTAAAAGAAACATGTATACACACTTTTGACTCACTACCACAATGTTTTACTATATAAATCCTGAAAAATTCACTATTTGGTTGTATTTTTAGATTATGTACACAAAAATCATTAGTGTCACTCCTTACACTCACAAAATAATTTGGAACACTCTTCATTTTTCTAGAATGACTTAAAAAATCAATGGGAAAGAAATATTTAATATGAGACCATAAAAGCACCCTAATATATCATGGGTAACCTAATAATAATCCATGTTGTACATTAGGTTATAATACTCTCTCTATAGTCTTTGAAAGTGTATATTTTTGTTTCATACTAGTAATTGATGTTTTCCCTTTACTTTATAATGGTAATCTATAGATTCATAAGGTAAGGTTCCCATTATTTAAGCTAGCATAAGTATATCCTTGGATTTCCAAATTCTCTACAAGGATACCTTTGGTTCTTGTTAAAAGTACCCATTCTGTCCTAAAGGTTATGTTGGAGTATCATGGATACCATGTAATGGTAGGTTGAGCTTTATGAGGGTAACCTCTCTATTAAAATATCTTTGTATGTTTAATAAGATTTTTTATAAGGGTAATATATTGATTTATACAATAACTCATCTCTTTATAAGGGTGACCTAGTTCCCTATCATGATACTTGAGTGTGTGTAAGGGTAAATCCATATTAATATTGTATATTTATCTTTTTGGATAAAAATACATAAAAACATAGATTGTGATTTTTGGTTCCCTAGAATGACCCTATAACACTTATTTTCTATTTTAGTGGACGAATAACATTGAAATTTATTAAATTTAGATGCTAAACGAATGTAAATATAATTATAAATTAATCTCAATCTTCTACATTCATGATTCAGGAAAAAATGAAAATTTATTGGTATTCATAATTTTAGGGAATAGATGCCGCTCCACATAGTTTATTTCCTTAAAATCTCATGAGTCTTACTATACAAAATATGTGTTATTATCATGAGTATATTTTTTTGAATTCAACTACAATAAGTGATGAACTGTTTGTTTGGAATTTTTTATTCTTCTATAATGTAAAATAAATTGAAATAAATATAATTTTTTTCTCCTTGAAAATAAAATCGTCGACTATCCTTAATAATTTATTTTTCAAACCAACTATGATTAATATATAATATATGTTTCAATATACATTGTAACTATCACTAAAAATAAAATGTGTTCTTGTTATATATTAATAGTTGAATTTTTAGATTCATTTATTTTAAATTTTTGATTGTAGTTTTATAAAATAAATTCACGGATAAATTGAATAACGTTTCTAATGGGGATTTTCATTGAAAATTATATATTCAATGTTTATGATTTCTGAAAACAATAAATAATGGATTTGTGTCTAAAATAGATTTTGAAAACATAGAATTGGTGTTAGATCATCTGTAAAAATTATAAATAAAACCGTGAGAATGGTTTATGTATACTATTGTTGTAAAATTTTGTATGTGAAGATTTTGGAACCCTCACCATGGCCATAAGGTTGATACTAAAATATTATAGAAGGACATGATATTAAAGGATTAACTTTTCATCTTAGTTCCCATTTATTTATTTCTAGAAAATATTCCATAGTCTAGAGAATAAGGATGACTTGTGCATTATAGTTATAATTATGTTTCATGTATTATATGATCATGGGTTTATCATGTGGATTTTATCATGTGGACATTCCCCTCCTAGGATGGATCATGTTGTCATGGTTACCAAAGTGGTACATGCATTATATTTTCAGTATTATATCATAGGGGATGTGGATTTTATGGTTACAAGACTCTCTTTATAATTCGGATTTATAACCATATTCTTCTATCATTGTGTATTGATGTTTTGAAAAAGAACTAGATAATTTCTTACAACATTTTCTTCATTTAGAAATTGATTTATGAATGTGTATTCCTAAATATTGATTTAATGGTAACTTCTTGTATGAATATGTATAGATTCATAGGTTTTATCACATTTAGATTTCTTTATCATAACATATATTTCTATCATGGAATTGGTTTTCTTATTTTATTAGTAAATTTGTAATTGGATTAGGTCTTGTGGATTGGAATATTCACATGGATGATATTTTTTTCATAGTGGTTTGGGATGGCTATCTTTTTTGGTAATAATGATCTTTGGTTTTTTTTTTTTACCTGGTTTTTTTCTTTCAATTTTATTTAAATTTTCATGTCATGTATATGTAATTTTCATCCAAATTATTCTCTGATTATTTTTTATAAAAATTTCATACATGATACCTCATATTTCACCATTTAGGGAAAACCCATTCCCATAGTTTTATATTTTTTATTACCCGGTACATATCCACAACTATTGGTAATCGATCATGTACTTCATGTATTTTAATAATCTAGCTCTAGTGGTAAGTCAGATTTACCTAGGTTGGTTTGGAAATAAATGTTATTAAATCCATTACTAGATTGATGTGTTATGAAACTTTTTTGCGATTGGATTTTGTTCCATTATAGACTGGAACTGGTACATTTTAAAGATCACTATGTATATGGTGTGTCGGTAGTTAATCACTAATATTATTGATTTTAATCAAGTAGAAATGGGTATTCATGATTTATTTTCAATATTATGTTACCATGTGATTTGGTTTTGTGTGATAACATATTTTCCTCAATGGCATGTGTTGGTTTCCTCAGGGATTATCCAAGATTTGTGGTGAAAATTGAAAATGGGAATCAAGTTGTGATGTCGATATAGATGGCCCAAATGACCATTCAGGGATAACACGATTGGATTTGAAAGAGCTTGTATTGAACGATTAACACATGGTCATCATCAATTTCCCTATGTTATTAAATATTTCACAACATTTTATATGTAGTTATTTAGAATAATTGATTCTGGGATTCATTTAATGATTATAATTGGTTGGAAAAAATCAAGGTGCTTCATAGGATATGTTGATATTATGAATCAATTTAGATAATATATATGGGATGGTTTTGTTTTATAGGGATTGAATAATCATTTTATTTGTTGAAAATTTATTTCTAAAAAATATACACGGATTAAGAATTTAATCATCATATCCATATTGTAAAATGATTCTTGTTTTTATTATCATGTTTTTTTAAAGGGATATATGTCAAAAAAAAATTTGTAAAGTGATTTTTTATCTCGGTGAATGATTTTTAATGAATGAACTTGACATATTTTATGAATTTTTTCAATATTCAGTACATGATATTGACTTATTTTTTTTTAAAATGATATCATAATTCGAAATTTTAGGTATTATGAATGAATACATTGTATATTTCCACATGTAATATATTAGATTAAATGTTTGGGTATGTGGAATAATACATTAAATGATTATTCTAGGAATTATGGGAAAACTATCTTATAATCTAAATAGTGATTTCTTTTTAAAGAAAATAAAATACAGATAAAGAAATTCACGATCAAATTGAATCATGATTAATAATTTTGATTTAAAATTGTTAAATGATTCATGCTGTAATTGAAGAATGGTGAAATTTATAATTTTGGATTGTTCTTTATAGTAAATAAATATGTTTACTTATAAAAATGATTTATAAAAGTAATTTTTTATTTGATTATTGATGGTTTTTTAAAATAAATTGTTTTTTAAGGACGTTTCTTTTCCTTGGGTTGGTATTTTTATGAAATCTCTCACAATGTTTCAAATTATTTTGATGAATTTTATGTTTTGGATTAGAATATTTTGTATGTAGTTCTTACCTGATTTAATCTAAAATAAATGTTTAGTTGGAATTCACCATATGGGTGATTTGATTAAGAGTTATGAGGAGTTCATAAGTGAGGGTGTCATGTTTTCCATGTGAGTAGCCCTTTTTCATCATCAACATAGTCGATTCCATTATATGAATAGAATTGTATGTGTGGTATACTTTCTAATTTTCTTAACTATTGAATAAAATATTTTAAATTGACATGATGAGGTTCGGTGAAATAACAATATGACATTATAGCATATGATGGGAAGATGGGTCTTTATATAGTGTTAATATAGATTTCATATGTTCATTGGGAATAATGGGATCCTTTATGTGTTCTATGATTGTTGTGTTGTTCCCATTTAGTTTTTACACTATATATTTTGAGTGGTTTTGGTATTTTAATATCCATGTTGACGTGTAATGACTAAAATCATTTATAGTTTTGAAATGGTTATTCAATTTTCTTTTATTACTCTTTTTTTCTCCAACACTATGAACATATTTCCATGATCTAGAATTGTGGATAAATATATGCTACGTGTTTTTCATGGTTCCCCGGGAATGGGGAACAAGGTTAATGTTCAATGGTAAATGTATTTACATTATGATCAGTTTCTCTATGAGATCCATTAGTGATATATATTTTTTAGTTTGATAATAAAGAACACCATATTGAGATTTCATTACAATTGTTTCAATAGATTTATTTTCATGATCCATGGATTGGTATATGATTTTCCTTGTTGAGTCATGTAATTATTTCAACTCTATCTATATTATATGATATATGGTGGATCCCATGTTTTTTATTGTTTCTACCTAATGAATCATGAGGGAAATATTTTTTGACATTTCATTGTGTTGTTCCCTGTTAATAAAATTTTCCATGTTTCTCCTTCATTTTCATAACCCAATGTGAGGACGTTTCTTTTCCCTTGGATATGAGTTTTGATATTATGGGCTATTTTAATTTTTTATTTGAAACCATATTTTTCATATTGATGTTTTTTGGGTAGTTCCATGTTAACTAATTATTTTTAATTGAATCTATATGGTGGAAACACCTATGTTAGGTATATGTTTCCCATATTTCATATTGTTGGATAATCAGGAACCTGTGAATCCATTATGAACCAATGAATGTCATAAAATATTTATTATTTCATGATAATATTTGTTTAGTTTTGACTACGCCATTATACATCCTTTTTCATGGAGTTGGTATATTTCTTCACGGGTGATGGGTTAAAGAAATTGAATAAGATTCCTTCTTGGAAACAACAAATCTCCCCATGAAATTGAGTTGATAGTAGTTTTATATGCTCGATGAACATGTTTACACTAAATCCATGGATTTATCATTATGATATATTAGGATTGTGTAATCACAAAAAAACTATTACCCTAAGAAATTTTATCCAATTATTGAAATTATGGATTATGTTATTTAATGTAATTGATCATGAGATTGTATAATCTCTTGTGACAAGATGTATGGTCCAAATCACCATAATAAAGGTTATCCAATGAATTTAATGATGAATTTAAGGAGTAGGGATACACATGTAACCTATATTTTAGACATAAAAATGGATGTTATTGAGAATCTAATATATTCATGAACTCAACATCTAGGAAATATCGTTCTTCTTTTTGTAGTTAGATTTAGTATATGAATATAGTGTATACTAGATGGATGTGTTATAATGAAACCATGTATAGTGGAGAGACATTGAAATTCAAGTATTGATCTCCCAATAGATCCTTGAATCTTTGGGTGTATTTGGTTGTTTTGGATGATTTTATATATTATTTTAGGGATATATAACATATGTATTGTTATTTAGTGAACATTTGGGACAATATAATGTGTCATAATTTGAGTCTTCCTTATTAGTGTCTGGAGTTAGTATTCAAGTTATATGATTTATTCCATGATTCCCCATATGATATAAAAGTAGGGTGGAACACAATACCCTAAATAGTTTTCTGTATCCTTGAACATAATGTTATGGATGTTAGGGAAATGAAATAGTGGATTTTGAAATTGGACCACCAAATACATTTAATGGTATTAGAGATAAAATTCAAGTAACTATAAATTGAATGATAAAATTGGATCGTGTTTTTTCTACCAAAGATAATTTTTTCCTAGAAAACATGAATTTTTTGGTTTAGGGGTTGTTATCTTCTATAGTGTTCTTTTGGTAACTTTTTCAGGTTGATAAACATATATTTTTTTTCATCATTATATTGTATTTCCAAATGAAATACACTCTTACTCGAGGTTATCATGAAATTTTATATTTATATAGATTGTTTTAATAAAAAAATAATCCAATTAAAGGGGATATGTACAATGCTTATTTGAAGTTTTTCATTATATTTTATGTTTTTTTATTTTTACTACTATATTGTAAGGAATATTTACTCTAATGTGGCCAATTTTATACCTTGTGAGTACTCATGGTTTACGAAAGGGTATGTAACTGATATATTATAGGATATTTTTCATGTTTAGGGGTGATTGGGATGGATTTGTAATATTGGAAATAATTGTCTATAGTTATGAACCACATGTTGTGTTTTTAAATCTACTATAATTTCATTAATGTGGTTGAGGTGAGAGATTGGGACCCTCTTAGTGTTTTTTATTACACATGGGATATCATCTATGATTGAGTATGTTATAATTAAAGTTTGGTTTTTTATTCACATTCAAGCAAGTTTAATGTTTATGAAATGTTTCTTATCGAAAAAAAATTTCTTCTCACGTGACTTTGGATCAATTTTTTTTGAATGTTTCCTTGTATAGAGGTATCTCTTAGTTTTTAAACAGAATATTGATGATATTAATCCTTCAACCTTTTTGTTTTTGTACATAGTTCATTTTATGTATTTCTAGGATATGGATGTGGACAGTAAAACTATATATATTATTCATGAACTATTTTAGTGGGGGTATATTTCATTTTTTTGGGGAAATGAAATTATCCAATATTAGTTAGTCAACATGGACACTAAAGAGGGGTAGAAATTGTTATAGTGGGAATGAATTTTACACCGTGATATTTTCATTCCAGTTTGTTATTTGGGATATCATGATCTGTTATTCATTTATATATTTTAGAGGATATTTGTAAATTAAGTTGTAAATAAATGATCTTTGTAAACCCATTTTTTGTTAAAATTTATTTTTAATTTCAATGTATATTAAAAAAGATTCACATAATTATTTCCTCACATATGTTATCATTCCTGTGAAATGGAAGGTATGTTATACCCATTAATAGGGGGTTTTTAATAATAAAAACCCTAATTTTTTGGGTTACATAAGGTTTGATAATATTAAATATAGGGGTGGAGTGATATTTCTATAATCTATGTATATATGAGTTCTGAATTGTTAAATGGACTTTTACCCATGCTGCATAAGGGTTCTATAGTGTTGCGTAAGGGTAATATCTCATTTCAAAATAAAACCTAATGGTATTATATGACTATAAAAGTAAATGTAATGGTAAATATAATGTTGTGTAAATGTAATTATTCTATAAAAATGGTTAGGTAAGGGTTACATACCAATCACATTACGGTGTTTTGAGTTACATTATGGGAAAATATCATTTTCAAAGTATTTTTAAGGGTAATCAAGAGATTCATAAGGGTATTCAAAATATATATAATGTAACATTTTTCATAAATTCTTAGTTAATAGTAACCCAATACCATTACATGATTTTTCTATCTCTTTATGTGTAAAACCATGTTATCCGTATGTAATTCTCCATTTTGAAGAAAAATATATAAAAACATGAATTTTCATTTATTCTTCTCTACAATGAAATTGTAACAACTTTTCCATTTTGATGGGTTAAATCATGGTAATTATCCATTTTATCTCATTAATGTTGATAAATCTAAATTTAAAATAACATTACCTTTTTTTATTCAAGATTATATTAATATAGAAAATTAACTGACAATCTAAATTTTGGTTTTTCATTTCTTCCACATAATTTGTATATATTTAAAATTACTTAAGAATTGAAACTCATAATTTAAAATGCTCCTGAAAAGACTTTAAGACATTGAAAATAGTATAAAAATTACTTGTAGATTTTCCACACATTCCATTAATCTTCATCATTGTTTCAATAAGAAGATATATTGTTTTTTCAATGAGAATTAAAAACCCAATTCTACATCATAGGTTCTTCGGTATAATACCCATAAAAATTATTTTAAGATGGTGAATATGTATATTATAGAAACAATTGAAAAAATTGGTTTATATTGAAATCTATCTAGTAAATTTAATTAATTAATTAATTTCAAATATATGTGGAAATTTTAGTTGAATTCCATATCAGAAGACAGAAGGAAAAGTAAATAGGGATTCTCATATAAAATTTTTTAAGAAGTATTTTTATTTATAAAAATATAAAATAATTGATTTATAAAAAAAAATTATTTCCAATCATTACACTGTATATAATTATCTTATGAAAATATTATTTCAATTTTTAACTTTGGTTTATGTTTGGCTTTGTGAAGAAATTTCTCACTCTAACATTTAGGATCCATGGACGATACAAAATGATGATATTGACAGACTATATTTTGACAAAAATTCATATGATTCTATTTTTATAAAAAATTTATATTACATTATAATAGTATTATGTATATAATATGGATCCTAGTTATGTACAGTGCATTATGGTTTCACTTTTTTATATTTTATAATATTCCTAAATGGTTATATTTGTAGGTTTTGTGTCATGGAAAGTCTACTTCCAAATGGGAACATATTAATGTAGTTACCTTGTCATTCCTTACATTATATTCTGATTATGTTATCTTTTTGATGTGTTGGTTATTGTTACATTCCCCAATTTTTCATTATTTTTCATATGTACATTTTTATGGATTTTAGTATTGAATGTTTTGAAAATAATCCAATGGATGTTTTGTAACGTGGTATATATGTTGGAAATTTTCATATATACTATAATGTTTTATACATTATAAATTTCATACATGATGTTAAATATTTTATTGATTTATAGGTGATCTATTACTAATATTTATTTCTCACACCATTATTTTTCCATTGGTTATTTTGATCCTTGATTTTTACATACATGGGAAAAGGGAAGGGAAGAATATGTAATGGTGGAATCATTTGGATTATAGGATCATTATAGTTTCAGGGATGGTGGTTGTGGTCAGTCAAAAATATGAATTTTTTTCTCTATAATGGGTTTTCTATTAATAAATATCATTCCTATTTGTCTCATGGATGTTTAATTTTATTCATGTTTTACAATGATTGTTTGTCTTATTTATTGGTATACATGGGACATGTTTTGTTATATTTTAGGGTAATATCATTCTCATTGTTTTTTTTGTTTATACCCATGCCCTTAACTCCATCATGTGGAAATTGATACTTTTCCATCGTTGTTTTTTTGTTCAATAAATTTCAAGGTGTCAGGTCAATCCATGTGTGTTCATTACATGTGAGATGAAATGATATGTAATATATAAATTTGTGTAAATCATTATGGTGTGACAAAAAATATAAATTACTATGAATAATATGATATGAATAATATAATGATCAAAATAATTGAATCATGGAATATTTTAGTGATATCATAATATCATGGAATCATAATTTTGATACAACATAATAGAAAATATAATTTTAATATTATGTCCAGCCTAATTGAAAATAACATCATATCCTGGTGGATAAAGATCCTTTGTGGATTGAGTTCACTCCCAATTCCCATAATAATAGTTTATAGAGTCGCTGAATGGATTGAGTTTAGTCCTCATTCGGATAATCATTGGGAGAAGACTACCATGATTGTTTGGGTTTCGTCTATACTTCCTAATGATTGTTGATAACATATATGAGAAGTCTTACAAAAATGCTTGTAAATTTTCATTTACCTTATCCTCCACTACCAATTAATGATCCTGTAATGGTGGTCCATGCTTATGAGATGTGTGGACGACCACACCCACACTATTATTTTTAATCGAGAATGAATTAATCCAAATTCCATGACTGTAATTACATTAATTACATCCAAAAAATGAAAAAAATTGAGCAACCATTTCTCAATAAATAACCATTTAAACTATTGAAACAATACAATAATGGTTACTAAAAATATCTAATTTATCATGACCCACCATGGAATTCTAGACCACTTAGGTTTCCACAAAAGGACCCAACTACATGACCTATACATCCATTTTGAAAAAAATTTCATTACCTATATTGATATTTATTTTCAAACCCCTAATTTGAAAATATTTCGACAAACTCTAACAAGGCATAACTAGCAATCCCCACTTAAACATTAAATTAATGATATTATTTTTCAAAATTGATTCAAAACTAATTCTAGTGTTTGAATACATTTAACATACAGATGAAAATTCAAAGGTATTCTCATCATAACAACAAAAACATATAAGGATATATTTTCCAGACCTTATCATTACATATAACAGTTACACATCGCTATTCTATAGAGACACACATAATATAACTAGAAAATTTATATAATATTGGGGTGGAAAAGATAAAAAAATTATATCTCTAAAATATAAAATAAAATATGATAGAATAACTATAATTCAATGTGACAATCATCATCAAAGTAAACATAGAGACTAAATTTAGATCTGATAAAGGGAATAAACTATAAATATATAAAAATAAAAATAATATCTTATAAAAATTATTAATATAATATGTCTATATGGAAACAAAATTTTAATGGACCCCTATAATAATCTATAAATAATGAGGGAGAAACAAATTAGCGGAAAAATACTTATTTCATTAAATATTCTAGAAACTCTACCAAAATATCCTTTTATCTAAATCCATTTATTAGATACATGGTTATGAAAATTTATTATAGGTTATTATTAACATGAAAAGGTGGATTACCTAAGATTCATTTCCCTTAATTATTAATTCTCTACAGGTGTTCTATAAATGATCCCAAAATAATTGAGAGACCATTGTAGATTCATGATTCCATGAATCATTAGAATATATTACTTCCAAAAAAACCTTTTTTGATCCTTGTGGAAGTAACAATATCATTCTAACTAGTGTATTCTGAATATTATCACTAAAAAAATTAAAATCTAAAATAGTATCACTTCATCTTGTTGTCTTATCAGTCACATATCCCTGGTGAATTTTTTAGGAATTATTTTTCAATGTTGAAAAGTCCACATTCATTGTTTATTTCACTATCCAAGATTTGGAGGAAGATGGATATGACATCATAATTATAGAGAGATCATTTTTCACTATTGGAAAGTAATAGATCAATGTGAAAAAAGTTTTAATTATTTTTTGAGTTATAAAGAATATATAGTATTCAATTTATTGAATGATGTTATTTAATTTGGTGATTTTTTTGATTTTCAGTCCATTTTTTCTGACAGAATAAAATAATGATATCATGCCTACAAAAGATAATAATGATACTATAAGTCTACATAAGGAATAGTTTTTGAATACAATAAAATGTTTTAAATTTGATTCTCTTATAAGGGACACTTATATAGAGTTCGAACCCATAGTTATTAACACAGCAACATTATAATTAATGCCTTTACCGACCACATTGATGTATTCATTCATAAAAAATAATGATGAGTTTCTAGTTATAATATGCTTGAATATAAATCAAGTGAAAAAATTAATATATATTAATTACCTTATTAGGAATCAAAATTCAACAGCCTAGGATTTTATAGTCATCAAGGGGATGGGTCCCATGATTATCATCTTCAAGATTTTATTTGATGATGGTGATATGAAAGAACTCTAACCCTAAAGAAATCTCGCCCCAATAATGAAATAATATGTTATGGAGGATGTTCCAAATCATCTCTATGTTGTGATTATATTTTCTATCAATGATTGTATAAGGGTTAGATCATTGTATATCATATCAGTTTTTGGTGGATTAAATATAATTAAAAATAACAGATATGTATTAATACTAACAATAACCATTACTAGATAGTGAGTTTTTATCTAATACTTAAATATATATATATATAATAGAAATTAACATTTTTAGATAAAATTCATGTATAAAATACATTATAAATTTCCATGACAATAATTTTATTAAATTTTAGATAGATATTCTAGTTGAAATGTAGTCCATGTCTTCTGAGATAACTTTTCGAAAACAAAGCTCAAAAGGTAATTGGAATCCTTATCCTGGAAAATGATGTCATTTAGAATTTTTAAAGTAATAGAACCTTTACAACGGTTTATAACATATATCTTTCACAAAATGGAGGATTAATTTATATAAATATTCTAGGATGACTTCCCTCTGTATGGACCAAAATTCCATGTTTTCCAATTAAATTTGGTATATGTTATCGAATGTCATGGTGATAAATTCATAGTGATGAAATATGATAAATTTCATTTCATGTTTAAAGGATGAATCTTTAATTTCAATCAAATTTCAAATGATCATATATAATTACACCTAGTGATAAATAAATTATTCAAATTCTAGTTGTAACCCATAATAGTGAAAGGCATATTCTGTTTTCTTGGAGACGATGTTTAATATATCTGATTCATGAAATAATTTGATAAAAATACCCATACCAATATTAGAAATATTTTTGATGGGTTTTCAAATTTATTTTAGTTAATAATTAGGAAATAAATTTAACTCTTTTAAAATTAATCCGGTGGCCACTCTTTTAATTCTATCACCATACTGGGACATGGACATTGAAATGATCATTGATTATACTAATTATTTTGTGCAAACCATTTTATAATAGATGTTTAGATATACCTTTCATCCATAGAATTATAATATCTAAAGAATTGATTATCCTTGGTCAATTATTGGATGAAAAAATGAACTAATTGTAGTTGTCCATACATTTGATAAATTTTGGTCAAACGTAATTGGGTTTGAGGTCATTATTTTTATTTATCAGGAAATACTAAAATAAATTTTGTATGAAATGGATTCTAGGTCAAAACTGATATTGTGGATTCTATTTATACATGAATTTATTATTATCATCAAAGATAGAAAATGGAAAAAATGTAGTTTATTGAAAACTACAATAAATTCTTCTTCTCGATGATGATGATGATGAAGAGATGAATATTTAAGATTATCTTCCAAATCAGAAACTTTTCTATATCAATGTTCAATATAAGGCCAAGTTTACTGATATCGAAAACTATCTAGACTAAGGAAAACAAAATATTATTTCCCTTTTCAACAAAGAATTAAAATCATAGTCGATGCTTTACACTATTAATAGGATCCATCCAACTTATTTAAGTGTTTTGGTGATGGTTTATTTAGATTGTACATTCCATAAGATGAAATTAATTTTGTGCAGGATTCATTTCATACATTATATATTAGTTTACATAATGGGGCTTAATTCATTAATTTTAAAATACAAGATGGTTTAATCTCCTGTCCTATACTATATTTGGATATGAGTAATTTTTAAAAAAAAATTATCGATGCCAACATATAGGAACCACATGGAAACAAAATCATTTTCTCATAATACCTTCCTATATTTCCAAATCTACTATATCTACTAATTCTGGCATTCCTCTATGACACGTGTCCATCTCATGTTCGTCCACATCATTTTTCCATTACGTGCCCTTCGTCTGTTCATCAACGTCGCCCCTCCACTCCCTATCTCATTCTTTATCGGCCTCGCACTCCTGCTCCTGCTTGGGCCTCAACTCATCGCACGACCTGCTCGTCCCGAGAACCCTCACCTGTGTCGTGCTTCCTGCCCTAGTCAACTTGCACTCCGTCCCCCTCCTTCTTTTACATCCTCCTTCGGCTCTCACCTCAACTCTCCACGGTCTTCCTTCTCCCGCTCGTGGTTGGGAATCACCACCTCCCGAGTAAGGGTTTCCGCAAACTCCCGACCGCAGCGTCATCCTTCTCCCGGTTTCACATTAGCCCTCTGTCCTCCTACATTATCTTCCTCCTTATCCTGGTTACTCTTTACCTCTCCATCGTGTTCATTATCCCACTCACAATTACCTTCAAAGATTCTCCGGATCGTGAATCCCTTAAGAACCAATCCCACGACGTTATGGTAATCTTCCCCAACTCTCCATCGGTTCCATAGATTTACATTAAATCCCTTCAAATCCCCCTTAATCCGTTGAAACTCCATCCCTATGAACCCCCTGCAGGTTTCAATTTTATATGAATATTAAAGGGATTCGGGTTTGGATTTTCAACCGAAGTCACCTACCCTTATCGGCTCGCTTCCTTCATCTCATATTCCCTTCCGCAGCGTCTTCCCACATAAGGTATGAGCTTACTTACCTATTGATAAACCTAAATATATGCGTCTGCATTACTCACATCATTTCAATTATATATGATTATGGTTTCATATAATGTTATCTGATTTTTCAATTCCTGTTTGAAAAAAATATACTTCCTTCTCCCGCTCGTGGTTGGGAATCACCTCCTCCCGACTTAGGGTTTCTGCAAACTCCCGACGGCAGCGTCATCCTTCTCCCGGTTTCACTGCAGCCCATCGTCCTCCTACATTATCTTCCTCCTTATCCTGGTTACTCTTTTCCTCTCTGTCGTGTTCATTATCCCACTCACAATTACCTTCAAAGCTTCTCCGGATCATGAATCCCTTAAGAACCAATCCCACGACGTTACAGTAATCTTCCCCAACTCTGCATCGGTTCCATAGATTTACATTAAATCCCTTCAAATCCCCCTTAATCCGTTGACACTCCATCCCTATGAACCCCCTGAAGGTTGAAATTTTACAGGACTATTCAAGGGATTCGGGTTTGGATTTTCAACCGACGTCACCTACCCTTATCAGCTCGCTTCCTTCATCTCATATTCCCTTCCACATCGTCTTCCCACATAAGGTATAGGCTTACTTACCTATTGATAAACCTAAATCTGTGCGTCTGCATTACTCACATCGTTTCAATTATATATTATAATGGGTTCATATAATGTTCTCTGATTTCTCAATTCCTGTTTTAAAAAAATATACTTCTATTGTCCTATGTTGTAGGATTTTCCTTGCAAGTTTTTTAGATTTCATTTCGGTTAACCATGTTGATATCCAACTACAGATTTTATTGTCTGATTTATCAATTCATGTCTTACAAAATTAAACCTCTACTATGGTATATAGTAGGATTTTTGTTGCAACTTAATAAAATTTCATTTCGGTTATGCATTCTGATATCAAACAGCATGTTTTGTTGTCATAATTTTCATTTCATGATTTGAAAAAAACCCGAAATTTGTGGTCAGTTATAGGTTTTGGCCCGTAACTTGGTTTTGTCACTGGTTAATATTCTTTGCTAGGGTTCATATTCTTTTCCACGGTTCAAATTTCCAAATGTTAATATTTCTAACAGCTTCATTTTTGTTACCTGGGTTCATATTTTTATATGTTCATATTTTTTTGGGTTCATTTCAATTAATATTGAATGTATTTCGAAATACAATTATTGGCATTGATTTCATCAATCCTCTCATGTTTGCTTCAGTTTGTCATCATGTAAGTTATTGAAAAAGAAAAATATCGTGCACTTTTATGTAGGAAATCATGGTTTGTACTGTTAATGTCATGATATTCAGGTACTACATAAATTTTCTCATGTGATCCACAAGCTGTTTGAAACTCCATTTCCTGTTAAAGTGAAAATAATATGCATGTTTCTGGAGGCCTTTTTCTAGGTTCTTATAATTACTTCACTGGGGATCCTGCAATTCAGGTACAAATTTTCTCACATTCAAATGCAATTGTTGTTTAAGTCTTTATGGTTAATTACAAGAAGATATTTTGAATATGATTTTGAAATCCATGACCCATCAGATATTCTTGATCTGTTTCATTAAAGGAATTAATATGAATAAACATATATACATGATACATTATGTTTTCAGGTGTTTCCTAATATTGGAAATGTATAGATATACTTCTCAAATCACATTTGATGTAATTGATTTAATTTTTTGATGGTTAAAAATACCTTTTATTCAATGATTTTGAACAGGTATATTTATTTTTTCCCTTGAAATTAACTAGTATCATAAATTTAAATTGTAGATTATTTTTTATGTTTCCCCCTGAAATGTATCATATCATCATGTAAAAAATTCTACAAATTCTTGCAGGATGCTAGATGACAAGATTTGGATCTTAGAAGCTTCAAGGGAAATGTTCTGTTGATTGTCAATGTTTCTTACCAATGGTATGGTTTACTAAAATTTTGTGATGGCATGAAAAGGGGACCTTTTGTATATGTTACACAGCTAAAAGGTAAGATGAATTAAAAAACATAACTAATGGACCTCCATTGATTGCAGTGGGTAGTAAAATTCAAACTATAAAGTGTTGAATACATTATATTACAAGTAAAAAGATCAGGTTTTTGGATTTACATTTCCTTTCTATATATGCATCTTTCTCTTTTGTTTTTAACATAATATTTTTCAACATGATACAATATTTCTTTAATTGGTATGTGAGTTGACGTTCTTTTCATTTTCTCTATTAATGGAAATTTTTGAATTCCCATGCAACCAATTTGGATAACAGGAGCAAGGGAATAGTGAAAAAAAATCCTTGAATTTGCTACTTTAAGGATGAGTTCCCCATCTTGAACAAGGTACTACACTTTTCCTGCTCTAGAGACTATTAATGAAACATCAAACGTGCGAAAACTCAATAAGACAAACTCAAACTACAAAAAAAGGTGGTATCATTAAAAAAATTAGTAATGGAACCAAGGATTTCATTGGTTGTGTTTGTTGGACCAAATTGTGGAATTATGGAACCAAAAGATGGAACTGATGTGCTTATTCATGATCATAAATGAATGCAATTTGTTCAGTGAATTATGGGATAGTACAAGAGTTAGAGATACTTAGAGAAGACATGAAATGACACAGAATAAATTGGGAGTTGTCTATAAATTGATTGAATCTCAATGAAATTGAGTTCGTCACACCATTAAGTGACTCTACTATTAAGAGATTATATGACAACTTAATCCACATGTACATAAGAAACTATGATTTTCATAGCTATGAAATTTTGAATCACATCACCAGTGTATATTCAAGGCCACAAAGGTAGCAATGGATGAACAAATAAATCTAGAACTAAAAGACTGTTGTAAATGTTTTCATTGGGTTTCATTATATATACCAGTACCCTCAAATTTGTTACTTATTTTCATAGGGTTTTATTGTTTCATTAATTTACTCTTTTCTCAATCCCTTGCAGCAGCCCCTCTAACAGTCAATGTCGTTTCCAAGTTTCTACACGTAGTTTTTCTCCCATTGTTAGCATCATTGAGAAGAAAGTTCATGAAGAATACCTGATAGATAATTTTAAATATGTTATCTAACTATTTACCGCACCCAATTACTTTGTCGTCCATATGCTTTTTTCTTCATTTACTTCTTTAAAAATGGAAATTTTGATTGCTACCAACTTAAATGCTTCAATCCCTTATTGAGTTGAATAAATTAATATTGTTGTTCACATGATTTTACTCAAAACTTATACAGCATTTACTCCAAAAAAATTTTACTCTTCAACATATTCATCTTATTGATGATGATTTATAGGATTACTATGTATTATTAATGATGTAATATATTATTTCTTGTATCTCATTCTTTGATTTACCATAATGAAATCTCTGATTTCATTATATTTTTAAAATGTTATAAAAACACTCACATCACTTTATAATCATAATATGCAATAATAATATGTCATGCACTATTCCTTTTCTAATATTAAACTTATTCTCAGGTTATGATAGTTCATGTTTGTATAAATGCATAACTGCCTCACTAAGTCGGATTGTGGAGTATGTTAATAATGCTTTTGTTTATTAATGAGGAATGAGGTAATGTGGAAATTGTTAATGAGGAGCCTTTAATTGTGTAAGATTTTGATGATGCTGGATCACTTTCAATAAATAAAAATATTGAAGAGAATTTTTTAAAGATTGATTGCGATAAAATGGAAATACCACTGATTTATGTGGGTGGGTTAATCACTCCCTAAAAAAGGAAAACAATACAGTATAAATACTATTTAAGCTTGGTGAGGATATTTATTACATGTTGGAACCAATGATATCATTAATCGTGTTTTTTGGACTAAATTGTGGAATTATGGAACTAATGGACATAACTGTTGTGCTTTTCATTATCATAAATGAAAGAAAGTTTGTTCAGTGAATTATGGGATAATAGAAGAGTTGGAAATACTTGGAGAAGGCATGGAATAACATATTATAAATTTGGAGTTGTCTATAAATATATTGAATCTCATTGCAATTGAGTTCATCACACGACAATTTAATCAACATGTACATAAAAAACACTCTGCTTTCCACAACTATGAAATATTGAATCAAATCACCACTATATATTCCATGACACAAAAATATAGGTAGATGAATAAATGAATATAGAACTAAAAGAGTGTTGTTTCTTGGAGGAGGAGATCATGCATCAACTGATTTGTTGGAATAATAACTTAAGCATTCATATGATAAATTGATTAAGAGTCCTGGATATGGTATTATTAAACAAAACACAGACAGGACTAGATATGGTGTTATGAAACAAAGCACATTCACACATATAGAATCCTCTTTATTATAGTTGGTATATCCAACCATGTAGCTTTGACAGAGGGGACAACCCCTTGACCAGCCTCCTCCATGGAAGGACCTCTCTTGGCCGTGGTGTGAACTACTATACAACTGAAATTTTATCTACTGTCCACTACAAAACAACTCCGACAGTTCTCCAAGAATCTGAAACAATTACCAGGTCCCATTCCATATTCAAAAACATGTCTTATAGATATTCAAACATTCATATCCCCAATAAAAATCCAAATTCATTGAACAATACCTACTCCATTGAATTCCATTTTATTATTTAAAGTACATTTCATTATTTTCTAAATTTAATAATTGACTTCAATACTTCTTGGCGTATTTATTTCAATTTTCTTTTCCAATGGTTAATTTGAATTTTAGGAGTTCTTATCCTCCTATGGCAGATTCACTTTGCATCACCATTATACATGTTTATTCCTTCAACCATGTTTTCACAGGTTTCGTGATCATTGTAGTAGTCTTTCATGGTATGTTCATTGATCATTGTAACAGTTCTCAATGTGGTTACATGTCTTCTTTAATTTAGGATTCTTAATAACCTTCTCCAAATTTTGACTAAAATGATAACAATGATCCAAGGTAATTTTTCATTGATGCAATGATTTATTTGATTGTAGTTGTCGACCAGTTTTGTAAAATTTTATAATCATATTCAGTCTATTCTATTTCAGGTGACATGATTAGTCTTCCTGCTGGTATGTTTTAATGTTTTTATGAATTGTTTTATTTTATATTTCTTATTCTATATTTTTCTCTATTTTTGAATGAATATATGTAATAAAGACATCAATGTTTTTATTATATAAGTCAAATTATATTATGATTTCATTTTGAATCCACCTTTTTTCCATTGATCTTCCATTTGTGTGTACATGTAGTAACTGGTTAATAGAAATTATTCATTATTATATTGAATATGCAGGGTTATATTTGTTTCTTATTAGATATGAATGCTTATATTGAATATGCATGCTTAATTATGAAGTCTTATATTTGAATATATATGATTATTGAAAATGCAGAATTATTGAAAATGCATGCTTATTTAATATGCAAGCTTACTGAATATACAGGCATGTATTTGTTCTTTATTATATTTAATATGTAGGCTTATAATTGAATATGCAGACTCATATTTCACTTAAATATGCAAGCTGATTTTTGTTCATTATTTGATTTCACTTAAATATGAAGGCTTCTAATACATTTCACTGAAATTTCATTGACACGAAATACACCATCACCGGTTTAATTACATCTTAGGAGCGATTTGTATTGGATCGGTAATACCAATATTTAGTTTGCTTCTGAAATATTTAACCTTTTGCTCCAAAATAAAACTCATACTACCTGCATTGAAATTTGTACCCCCTTAACAATTCTACCACTATGAAAACATCTGTAAGAGATCCACACACATTAATATAAATTGATCATTCTTTGGGATATAATGAGACCTTTTAACTGGTCCTTAATTTATTTCAGACACACCATTTTTCCTATGATGTTAGTTATCAAAAATTTATTTATAATGCATTGACTATATATTAGCCTCAAAGCTTTAGGAAAATATTATAATAACATCACACCTATGTTTTATAGTATTGCAGTCAATCCCTTCCCATGCAACCAACACTTTTATCATATATGTTAACATGTTGTATATTTACCTTCAATTTTGTTATGTATAATTTTGTTTTAGTTTAGAATTCATCAAAAAGTTTTTATAATTTTCAAGTATGGTTTAAATAATGCTGGGGACTGAAAATATCTTTTTTTTGTACTGATATTTTTCAGTTGTATTTTTTCTCACTTATCCATTTAGGTTTTCTGCTTCAGGTTTCTGTCCACACAAGGCCTATACATTTACTGCATGAACAGGTTTTCCCCATTGTGGAGTTTTGATGGTAATGGTTTCCTATAACAAATACATTTTATTTAGTTTCCATAAATATTTAACAGTTTCCTCTATGATGTTTTATTTCCCAGTTTTATAATCTATTTCAATTCATTCTGATTACAGGTGTGAAAAAATGCCTCCAGTGACTATTTTCATTGAAAATTCCTACCATCATGTTTATTATTGGTTTGAATTGATTTTTTTTTCTTATTCCACATGTATTTTAAGGAAGTCTGTGATGCTGTTGTTTCTAAATGCCTAAACTGGAGGCCCGAAACTGTCCAGAATGCTCAGTCAATTTCCTACATTGGGTAGAACTGCAGGCATTCAATGCTTTCCCGGTACATTGTAGTCCTCTCCATACACCTTCTTGGGCTTTTTATTTCACAGTTGGGATGTGTAAATGCTCTCATACAATGAATTTTGAGTTTTCTAATCAATCCCTTTTTTTGTTCTAATTTTATCATTCAGAGAGCCATTCCATAGTTTGATTAACTGCGTTGCCATCCATTGTTAGTTTGTGGTCACTTTCATCATAATATAAATGTTGCATGAGATTCATTACTGTTGTTTTGTTTCTATTTTAGGATGGGGAGTAAGGTAGGATAAGTATGCACAGAATTAATTAATAGTCATTTGTTGGTCAGCAAGAATCAATGGCTAAATATGAAGTCTGATGAGCAATGGTGCAGAGGGGTTTTTGAAACCATATAGTTTTAAAAATGCTAATTTGGCATTTATCATTCCATCCTTTTGTCAGTAAAACATAAAATAAAATTAGATACTATTAAAAATAGTAATTTTTGTTACACTTTTCATCAATATTTTTGCATACAAATACTTTTTTGTAAACATGTTCTTATGTTTCTTTGGATTCAAAACAATCTGTAATATATTACATTCACAATTTCAATTTTCATGTTTCACTGTTTATTATTACTTTTTCTTATTTGGGATGTATGAGACATCATGTTTTTTATTTATCTAATGTGAAAATAAATTTTCATTCGTTTACATATATAATTTATGATACATTGTGTTTTTCTATTTCTTATTCAATCATGTTTTTTCCTTTTCATTCCTTTTCATATATAATTTATGATACATGTTCTTATTTTTCAATAATTCTCATTATTCTCTATCACTAAAGTTGTAATTTTAATATATTTTTTATTAATTTTAATTATTAACTTCTCAAACTATTAATGCACCTTTAAAATAAGATTTTATTTATAGTGTCGTGCGTATGCACGGGCGGTGTACTAGTATTCAATAATTGAGAGACAGATTTCATGGTCCTCTTCAATAATTCACATCAAATGTTTAATATCATGGTTAGTTAGGATAACATATAAAAATGAGTAGAAGTGAAATAGACCACCCATGACACAATAAATTCAGTTTTTCATTTTTATGATAATTTACTTTTCACAATTTGGATATCCATTATTACCCAATAGTGATCATAATGTAAAATTAAAAATTATTATATCAAAGAGATAATTTAAAAATATAGAATTTGATATAACACTGTCACCTTTACCGCCATAAATTATTATGTCTAGTGATATAATATAATAAGGGTTACAAGATATTAATAGAAAATTAATTCAATACATAAAGGTTGGGATGGAGTCTCATTATTGATGATTCTATTTGGATGTACCACATGTCTTATAAGACACACATCTACACTACTCATATTCTAATCGTTTATGAAAAAAATTAGTTACCACAAGACCATTAACACCGATCATAATAGAAAATAAAACATAAAAACATGGATGCTCAAAACGGGGGGAAATGAACAAAATTATTTTAATATATAAAGGATATTAGTATATATAAATAATTAAATTCATATCAAAATATGTTGAAAACAAATCAATTTTATGATTAGTAAATTGTGAGATGGATTTCCCAAATAGGGGATAATGTTTTGTTGTCATATTCTTATCTAAAATTATTCCATGTAAAGTTGAAATCATTATGGTCAAGTCCATAACAATTATTTGTAGTTTTCCATGTTAAATAATCAAAATTAAATTTTTTGGTGAAGGTGACTTTATGTTTAATGGTCAACGATTGAAAAGATAAAAAATAACTATTTCATAAAGGGTGAGTTATGTCATTAATATTCATTTTATTCAATGGTTTTCAAGATCTTAAATAAAAAATAAAAACTATATAGGAGAAGAGATAATTATTGTTTCAGAGGTTCAAGTAGATTTTATGATATTTGGTTTGTTCTATGACATGGGTTGTAGGATAGAAAAGAATGCCCCAAAGTGTTTTTTTTACAAAATTCATGACAAGATATTAATACATGTCATGAGTATTTCAGGATAGGAAAAAATCTTATCCTAAATAATTCAAGTTGTGAATTTTTTATTCATGGCATGAATAATATAAATCAACTATTGTAGCAAATAACCTACGATTCATGGGAGATGACCAATTTTTTCCTCCTCCATAACTCGAGAATCATATCCCATATAACACTATTTTCACCAGCTCCTTTGACCTCCCCCCACTATCTTTGACTATGTGATGGATCTCTATTATGGTTCATAATTTTTTAATATCTCTATTTTGATTAAACATCATGGTTCATAGTTGTGTTTGTGAACTTATATCCTCCTAACACTCATCCAATTATGAAATTACTTCTAGTCTAAAACACCATAATCTTTATCATAAAAAACCACTATAATATCCACTACCTCATCCATCACTATTGGGCTCCACCCATCCAATATCTTGTAGTGGTTAAAAAACATCCTCCCACTAGTCTTAGGGTGTTGTGAAACAATGAAAAATACATCCATGACAATATTTTTTCTAATTCCATTAAATGTCCTATAAATTCCATTTATTTATTCCATAGGATTATTAGGAGAGAATATGTATTTACCACACCTCATTCCAGTGCCTGGTGAGCCAGTAATAGAATTTTGAACATTTTTAGTTAATTTAAATAAACACGGGATCAGGTTTTTCTTACATTTAAATTTTTGTTTGGATAAAAAATTAAATGGAACTGTTGAATATAGAATTTTTTTATTCACCATGAAAGGACATATCCTAAACCGGTGACAACCAACCAGAAAGAAATACTTTCAGACTCATCGTAATAAAAATAAACTAAATAAAAAAATTATATTATTTTTTTCTCTTAACCATTGAGCAGTATAAAATCTTCACTACAGTTGTGACTGCGAGGCTTTAATGAGTCACATTAAATAAATCCCATTAATGATGCTCTTAAATGTGAAATGTAATGAATCATTAAATAATGTTTAATATATATTCTATTTCATTAAAGAAATAGAATAACGATGCAATGATGTAGCGTAATAGAAATGATGTGACACATTTCCCTTTTAATGAGAAAACATGTTGGAGAATCAGAGCTACAATTTATCTGACAGACTGTGAGGAAATTATCTCTAATAAAAAATGTCGGCGAATCACTAGTGACAATGTAGAAACTCAAAAATGATATTTGATAAGAATAACACCTAGGAAATCAAATGGAATTATAATCCATGAGGACAGATCACATCAGTAACAAATAAATCCTAAGTCGGTGTTTAGTTTTTTTTTTGTTTTCAGTTTCCTCGTTCTCCATTATATAACTATGAATGTGAATCAACACCAAAAAAATCTGATCCACGGATCACCTGTTTATTTGGGTGGGAGCATACTCTTAGTGTTTTTTTCAAGGATAAATTGTTGATATTTCCAAAATCATTGTCCCCCATATTTTGACATCTTATAATGAGGGTACTAGGTGACACAAACAAGGTCTGGGAAACTATTCCATCGTGTGTTCTTGTGTATTCTTTGTGGATGAATGGATGAATTAATGATGAATCATTTTTAGGCCTTATATGAGAAGAAGACACCACATCAAGGACATAGGCATAGATTCCCCAAATAATGGACCAATGGAGGGGACCCGGTGGTTCGCAAAAAATCCAATCGGCACAGGCGACCGATGGTGGCAGCATATATGGGCAGGTGTCAGTGCCTCGAGGCCGGTCGCTGTGGTGCGGATGGAGCCACTGATGGCGATCTAGTGGCAGGTGTAGGCGGGTCATGGCCTACCTGGGGTATTAGAGAAGCAGTCCACACCATGCAGGACATGGTCTAGCAGGTACAACTTGTGAGACCAATTGGGTGCTCGACTAAACTAGTCGTGGGGAACATGAATAAGACTTCCTCCAGGCACCCTGGCTAGAGAAGAACGGCCCACTATGTGGGCTGGGCCGAGGTGCGTGAACTAAGACTTGGGCTATCCTGGGATACTGTATTGTCAGACCACCTATAGTTGGCCGGGCCCAATGGAATTAGGTCGTTGGGCCACCTGGCGGGCGAGACCCACAGCCGAACTGGGTTATGTCCAGCATGGCCCGATTTCACCGAACTAGGGACCATGACGGAGCGGGCTGAATGAGACCCAAATTGGGTTTGGACATGTTGGATCTTTGGAACTAGTCTGGGTCATACAGGACCCCAAGGCTGGGTTGGACCAAGCCCGGGCAAAACTGTCTCCTATTTACTAAAACGCTGATATCATTTAGATCTGATGTCTGATTGAAATGTTGTTTGTGGCATTGAAACCCACACAAATTGGTGGTTCCTTTTTAATTATATAAAGATTTTCCATATAAGATAAAATATGGTGAATGGATAGATGATAATTATCTCTAAGAATTGACTGTGCTACCTATAGAAATGAAGCGTCTTGATGGGACCTAAAGACTGTTGAAATGTGACCCTACGTGGATTAGATATGAGTGACCCTATGTGGATCAACTACAAGAGATCCATGGAGGAACATGTCTAAGTGACCATGTGTGGATTGACTACAAGCGACCCTATGTGGATCTTCTACAAGTGACCATGTGTTGAACAATTCTAAGCAACCATATATGTATTAGGTATATGCGGCCATGCATGGACCAACTATGATGGCCCATGTGGGATGCTGCTTCGTGCAACCAAACAGTCCCATAATTCTCATCAAGAATGAGTACGTCAGTTGTACAAGGTTTTCTGTGTTGTGACTGGTAGTTTTTTTGTACATTATATTATACGTATGGGACCTGTCTTGCTTCATGGTTTTATTTTGTGGATTGCTTCATGGTATTTAATTTTTGGTTTTGGGATCCTTCTATGTATTTTTTTAATCACCCCTACATGGGATTTTCCCACACATGTTGTTTCTGATGCATACAATCGTTGCCTTGAAAATGAACTCAGATTCCTAGGACTTGATGGTTCCCGTAGAGAACAGGTAGGCATGGCGTACTTCTATAGCTTCCATAACCTACTCTACATTTACCCATCAGGTTAGGTTTTAGCAGATTTCTTTTAGAGATATTTTGTACATTTTTGTTTTCAGTTTTCATTTTTTTGGGGTTTTTATTTTGGACCATTTGTCCCACAACATGTAGATTTACTTAGTGTTTTCTAAGTTAAATTCAGGTTTACCCTTCTAGTTTTTTGGATTTTTTTGTGTGTGTGCATTAAAATACTCAGGAAAACCCCTTACACTTGAAGGATGATGCTTTTGGTGCTAGTCACCAACCCCTGGAATTTAGGAGGAGAGATTGGTGGATTCATGTAATGGTCCTCAGGGGCTGGTCGTGATAATGTGGTATAAGAGGTGGTTGGTTATACCTCAAATATAGGGATACTATGATTTTATTTTTAGGAAATAGTGTAAAATGATACAAGTCTTCCTTTCAGATTTGGGGAGCCTAGTGTTGGTGTGGTGGCTTACGTATCCATAAACCAGGACCTTGAATTCTGCTTTTCAACTCTATACATAAAAACATTGGTTTCATGCATCATATAAGAGTTGGGTGTTTCTCTATATTATTATTTAATAATTTTATGCACCCATGCATAATCTATTGACTACGATACATCTTGATCTACATTAGGAAGCCTCCATGTAGACATCCATCTAGGATTATTATACATCTCTATGTGGACAACCCCCCTAGTGATGACACATTGGTTCATGGACCAATGATTGAGAAGGCCTCATTGGGTGATGCACTAGTTTTATTACCTCCAATTGATCAGAAGATACTACTTGAACTGCCAATGGAGGCTAGATGTTGACTAAGGGCCTTGAACATGTTTCAGAGATAGAACCCACCCAGGTTCTGGGGAGAGACAATTCCTCAAGCCACTAAGAGCTAGATGGAGGTAGTGATGCATGTCTTCCGCTTAGGGAAGACAATAGTTGACCAAATGGGGTTCTTATCCCTGAGCCTTCATCGGGGCTCATAAAGGTGATGTTGGAGATTGATGATTCAGACTCATGATGAGATGATCCTCTCCTAGGCTGACTTCTGGAAGATTTTCTGGGAGGATTTCATCCCAGTTACCTTGTGCAAAGTGCACATACACGATCTAATTCTCCTATAGTAGGGTAGAATGTCAGAGGATGAGTATTATTAAAGGTTTATAGATCTATATCGCTACTCTAAAAATATGGTACATCACCCTTTATTCATGTACCATACCTTTGGGTTGGGACTTCGATGGGAGATTAGGGCATTGTTGATTTTCCATGGCATTCCAACTGAGGCTAGTTTTCTTTTGAAAAATCTACTATGTTAGAGCTTTCTCATAGAGAACACACCTAGGGTGGTAGCTATGACCGGGAAATAGGTGGCTGAGTCTTCAATGGCGGGTAGCTGATAGTCGAAGTAGGGGACAAAGAGGGCCAAACCATCAGGAAGATGTCCGCAAGACTCTGGATCGTTGGTTTGTGACTACCAGGGTAGTAGGAGTCAGCATAAGAGCATAGGTTACTACTCATATGGTGGGTATGGACATATGGATTGTGACTACCCCACCAATAACATGGAAGATCAGGAGATAGTTGAGGGACCACCAACGAAGATACAAGGGTTTGTGTAATGAGATTCGATGGGGGTGAATGGGAATGGGAAGTAGGCCGAGTAAAATCTGATGGGAGACGGTTTGAGGTACTACTATCACCACCCCTAGGTGGTCTACCAAGACATTCGGGAGTAGGGGGGACATGGTTGAGATCAACATCAGGATGTAGAGGCCAATGACCGTGGTTCATCGGATATATTTAGTGGCACGATCTGTGTCATCTCAACCATAGTTGCCGTTATTTTAGACACAGGTACCAGTGAAAACATCCAATCCATGAAACATGTTCATGAATTATATATTCGAGTGGATTCATTACCTCGATTGTTACCATTTTATACTCTTACGGGAGGGGATTTAATGATTACAAACTGGTTCCTCTAGTGTGAGATTACTCGTGGAGGCAAGAGCTTCATCCAAGATCTCTTAGTAGCATCGTCTATGACTTATGAATTCATCTTTTGTATGGAATGGTTATAAAAAATCATAGATCAGAGTGACTATCCTCGGTGTATAGTAAGTTGTGTTCATGATGATGGGACTGGTTATTCTTTCACCAGTGAGAGGGGAACCTTTTCAGCATAAGACAGACTTTCTCTGAGTAGTTTGTAGTCGATCACTCACCAGTAAGCTCACCTAACCCATTGTGTGGTAGATGGGAGGAGTCATAATGTTACTATAGTGATGGGAATGTATGAATACCTCTATCCTGATGTTATTCTAGGGGTAACACCTCGTATGGAGGTAGACTATTACACCGACCATTAACCCTAGATAACACCGATATCCACACCATCATATCTGATGGCTCACACGGAGCATCGTGAGTTGAGGGTACAGCTGGATGACATTCAAGATAAGGTATTTTTGTGGCACAACATTTCACCGTGGTTTTACACATTTCTATTTTCCTATAATTCAGATGGAATCTTGAGGCTATGCGTGAATTTTTGGTTCCTGAACTAGGATACAGTGAAATACAAGTATCCAAATCTAATTATTAATCACCTCTTGGATCAGCTTCAAGGAGCGAGGTGGTTCTCAAATGTAGATATCATATCAGAAAATTGCCATCTTTGTGTATGGGATGAGGTTGTGCAGAAGAAAGCCTTCAGATTCTGGTATGGCCACTATTTGTTCCTAATGATTCCCTTCAAGGTGACCAATTCCCAAGTAGTGTTATGTGGTTTAATGAATACGATCAACCAACCTTACCTCAATCATTTCTTGGAGGTCTTTACTGATGACATCTTGAGGTACTCAGAGTTAGTGGAGGATCACGCTACAAACCTGCTGATAGACCTTGATAAATATAAGATCTATGGATTTAGGAGAAGCTCCCGATGTGCTATTTATTGGTTCTAGAGGTCCCCTTATTGAGACATGACATCTTGAAGGCTGAAGTTTTAGTGTAGCTGGTAAAGATAGAGGCAATTCTTGCTTGGGTGCCACCCTAGTGTGCGATTGAGGTGAAAAATTTCTTTGGGATGACAATATACTAAAAATGGTTTGTTCTCATTTTTTCCCAGTGTAGAAGTACCCTTATAATATTTGACCTGGAAGGGACAACCCTTCATCTTTACATAGTAGTTCAATCATAGTATCTAGGAGCAGTGGCGTAGAAAAACAAGTGCCCCACTAGTGAGACTACTATAGGAGGATGTTGGTTATGTATTTTTCTTTGATGCATGATGTGTTGGACAAGGTACTGTAATAATGTATAAGTGATAAATAATCACCTATGGTTTAATGCATTTGAGGAAGCATGAGTTTATCTACGTGACCCTTGGCCAAGAGTTAGCAGCAGTGGACTTTTCATTGATGATATGGTTTCACTAATCGACTAGTGAATGATTTTTTGTCAAATCTGGCCACACTATTCTCAGGTATAACATCTTCCAGAAGGAGATAAACATTAGTCAGTAGAAATGGATGGAGTTTCTATAGGACAATTACATGGAGATAGTCATTACACTTGGGAAGGGGAACGTGGTGGCCGACACGTTAATCATGAGGTTTGGTTGGCAGCTGTTGAGTGAGGAGATATGCCAACTAGTTGTGATACATATATTAATTGTGGATGAAGATAGATAGGAATACCTTCAGTTGATGAATCTAAATCACCAAACCTTATAGCATGTTAGGGTGGAATAAATTTTGTATCATGACTACGAGACCCAAGAAATTCATTTATCCTCACGAATGGCATCTGATGTATTTTTGATAGGTAAGGAGCATGCCATCCGCTTCATAGGGTGTACCATAGTACCCCGGTAATTGCAATAGGAGGGGTTTAAGGAGTTCAATATATCCCCACTGAGAGTATATCTAGTTGTGGTGGAGATTTTTCAAGATCACCTATGTTAGTACTGGTGTCCATTGTTGATGAAAGTGGTCGTCAAGTTCGTTTTGTGGTGCATCACTAGTTAGTTTGTGGAGGCTGAGTATCTGGTTCCAACAGTCTTGACCCAGACACATGATGTTATAGAATGCAAGTGGGGTGGTATCTGGATAGAATTTTTGATAGTATTTCTATGCACATTGAGGGGAACAATTCTATCTGGGTGATCTTCGACTGACTCATCATGTTAGCCCACGTCCCACCCAAATGAGAGCAGGGATCTGTTGAGTGCATGGGATGCCTCTACATACATGAGATAGTGCAACTTCATAGGGTTCCTTTGATGATAATCTCATATAATGATGGTCGCTTCACATCCCGGATATGGTAGTGATTACCAGAGTCATTCAGGACACAACTAAACTTTAGCACCACCTTTCCACCATATAATGATAGACAGAAAGAGTAAACCATACAGACACTATAGGAAATGATTCATGCATGCATTATTGGTTTTGGAAATGGATTGTATGACCACCTACCACTGGTTGGATTTTCATTCGACAACATCCATCACTCCCCCATTGGAATGGCACCGTTCGAAGCATTGTACATGCAACCATTCATATCTCCTTTATGATTGATATAACTAGAGGAGTTAACTCTAATGGGTCCATAGTTTGTATGGACTACCACTAAGAATGTGAAGATCATTCAAGAGTGGATTAGGACTACACAGATAAGGTAGAAATAATAGTATGACAGGATATGGAGGCATATTGAATTTGACTAATGAGACCATGTGTTCCTTAGTGTCTCACCACGACGAGGATTGTTGAGATTTAACCAGGGAGACATGTGGTCTTTGATATTCAACGACCATTTCTAGATTCTATGAAGAGTTTTAAATGTGGCGTACTACCTAGCCATTCCCCTACAGAATCACATGGTACAATAAGTTTTTCTTGTTTCTCAAGTGAGGTGGTATGTTCTTGATCAATCGCACATCATCGACTAGATAAATCTGGAAATTGATGATGGGGGGACAATTTCAGAGTTCTTGGTGGAGATAGAGGGTCAATAGGAATGGGTCCTTTGTGGATGGTCAACTATTTTCAAGTGAGTTCAGTGTCAGCACCAAAATATCCAAGAGAGAACATGGCAGCGGGAGGCTCAGATCCGTGCTCAGTACACCAATTTGATTGATTATCATTATTTTGGATTACGGGGACATGAATACCTAAAATTGGGGTTAATTTAATTTTATATAAATTATGTGAATTTTTTTTATACGGGATTATTATAAGACAAGACGCTTTGAAGAAACCTGACTTCGAGGACTTGTGAGTCTGAAATAGAAATCTGTACTTTTTTTGTTAATTTAAATGAATGTGCAAGAGGGTTTTTTATCTGACAAACTTGTTCTTATATCAATATTATTAGTGCACCGATGAACTCAGAATGTTCGGATTCTCCAAGAATGAACCAATCATTGACCAACAAGGTTCAATGAGAAAATATAGTTTTTTTACTTTTCAGAAAAAAATAAAAGAAATTAAAAAGTTATTTTTTTTTGTTTTTTTTTTCACTGTTGAGCAGTAGCACATCAGCACTACAGCAGTGGCGATGTGGCGACGATTAGTAGAATTATTTGAATCATATTAATGTAACACATAAATGTGTAGCGTAATGAATTGGTAAATGAAGGGTAATAGATACAATGTTTCAATAAAAAAAATAGCATATGCGGTTATGAAACAACGTAATAAAAACACCAGAACACGTTTCCCTTATACTGAGATAATGTGTTGGATAATCATATCTAGAATTTCTCTAACCGAAGATGATTTAATTCTCTCCAATGAACAATGATGATAAATTGTTAGTGATAATGATTCACCTCGAGGAACAGGACCAGAGAGCGATGAAAACTAACATATTCGAAAAAAATGTGAATCCCCTCATACGGATCACTTCAACACTAAATCTATCTCAACTAGGGGTTTACTGTTTTGTGTTTTGAGTTTCATTGTTCATCATTATAAAACAAAAAATCTGGATCAACCCAAGAAATGGATGATCTGGGGATCTTTTTTTTCTTTCTGGAGGGAGCTTATCCATGGAGATTTTCATTGGGGTTAATTAGTTAATAGGAAAAAATATCAATCCCCCATGTTTTGAAATCTTGCGTAGAGGGTGAAAGACAACACGAACAATTCTCATGCCCCTCCATAATCATGTGTTCTTTTCCATTCATCAGGCCGATACATTAAGTTGATGGTGAAGAATTACCAAGGTTTTAGTAGGGATGCAAACATCCCATGGAAGATGTAGGAATAAACGGTTCAGTGAACATACCATAGGAGTGGACTCGGTGTTCTGTGGAAAATCATAGAGGTGTGTTGGTGCCCTCCATGACCGTGTGTGGGTGATGACGCTCCATGATAGCACCCTTAGGAGGTACATCACCAAATCGATCCATGGAGGTGTGGAAGGAGCTATTGATAACAGGTCGGTAACTAGCGGATGCGGGAGGTGGCCAATCGGCCGCATCGTTTGAGTGGCCCGCGCCGTGTGGGCCGTGAATTTGTATTGGCATGCAGTATAGCGGGTGCTGTATCTGGGACCAAAAAGGGTAGAAAACTAGACCTCCAACAAGGGACATGAATCAGATGCCCTCCCGACATCCAGGCTTGAGGAAACCACTTCAATAAGTGGGATGGTCCAGGGTGAGTGAACGGGTCCACAGGGCCATACATTCTTAGAACAATGGACCCACCTGTTGCGGTCCAAGAATGATGGAACCAGGTCATAGGAAGACCTGGTGTGATCAACCCACAACTGAAACAAGAGGTCACAGACCCAAACTGGGTCGGGTCGGTCCAACTAGACCTGAAAAAATTGTCCCCTATTTACAAATCTAATATCATTCCGACACGATGTTTGATTGTTGATCCATTTATGGAATTGTAACCCTAATGATGAGGCGGCTCATTTGGTATTCTCTAATGAGGTTTCAATAAAAGATGAAATATGATAAATGACATGAGAATGTGATTATTTTGAAATCATGTGCACTATGTTTGGAAATCATTTGGTAGCTGGGAACTGAAGACTACTGACAAAGAAACCCTCTGTGGATCAACTTCCAGCAACCCTTTGTGGATTGGATATGATAGAAACTATGTGGATCATCTCCCAGAGACCCTCTATGGATCATCTACAAGTGACCCACTGTGGATCCCTTACAACAGACTTTTGTGGATCGTCTCTAACCAACCTTGTATGGATCATCTACAAGTGGCCCTGTGTGGACCCGTTTTGAATGGCCTAGTGGGAACCAGCTCTGTGTGACCTATTAGAACAATGATACTAATCAGGGATGAGTACTTCAATAGTAAAATTTGTTCACTATTATGAATAATAGTTTTTATTCCCATACATTAGATTATACCGATGCGAGTTTCCTTTATTCATGATAATGATTCGCATTTTTCTTTTCGGGTTTCATTGTGGTATATATTGTGTAGTTTGGGGTCCCAACTGAGAATTTTGTTACTCACCCCATCACGCTCTTCGCCCGCATGTGTTGTGTCAAGTGTAGAATATCGTCTCCTTGATGATGGAATTAGTGTCCATGGACCTGGTGGTTCCTAGTGAGATTAGGCAAGCAAGGTGTAATTCCAGGACTTTCTGCAACTACTCTATAGATACCCATCAGTTGGGGTTTTCAAAGGAAGACTATTAGAGAATTTTTTTATTTAACCATTTTATGAATATATTTTTTTGGGTTTTCATTATAAACTATTTGACAGACATCTTGTACCTTTACACATTGGTTTTTTATTGGTATTCATGTTAACCTTTCCAATTTTTTGGATATGGTTATGTTTGTGTGTCTGTAGGTACTCAAGAAAATGACTCCCACATACAGGATGGAACCTTCGGCACTAGTCTCCAACCCATGGCCTTTGGGAGGTGGGATTGGGAGAGTCACGGCATGGGCCCCAATGATGGGTTGTGACATTCCATGTCCTAGAACATCATCACCCATCACCATACCAAGCCAATGTGTACTAGTATGAATCTCAACCATACTGTTCATGATAATATCCACGTGGATGAGGAAGATAACAATATCATTGGAGGATTAATTCTTTATCCCATTATGTATTTGAACAATGATTCATATATATATTTCATTCCTGAGTTCATTGACACATTTTTTTTTCAAAATCTTATAATACTCCTTTTGATTTCCAAGTCTGTCATGGGAGATCATGCTAGAGAAATTCAATGTTGTACTAAAACATTATTATATGAACATTTTTTATAATCCAATTTATTTTATCTTTTAGCTAGACCTGAAATAAAATAGACATTCTATGGAGTTGGGAAATGATGTCTCGTGAACCGAGGAGCTTCAATAGCCAATATACGATGAAAATAACCTAGACGAGGTGTATTTCCCTATATATTGATCATGGGACATTTTCTAAAGAATGGTTGTCCCATGGAGACTCTCATGGAGAATTTATATAGATTTATATTCTTATTAAAGAATCTAAAATGGATTCCTATATGTAGAACATGTAGTTTAATAAATACCTATATAATGAGGCACTAGAATGGTGATCCCCTGAATAAATGATTGGTGGGAAATCTATTACTCATATAGATCATCATTTGATAATTTTTTACATATATCATCCCATTTATTTATAATGATTAATGAAATTACATGATATTTTATTTCTCCTCAATATGTGGCTTCTTCAAATGATTTTAAAGATTAATGTGTGGGATCTAGAGTACGAGGAGGATGAAAATGACATTCCATATACTCTTGAGCCAGCTCATGAGGGCCCCAATCCTATTTCCACATCCATAACCTCTACAATTCCACATTCTTATGATTCTAGTACAATATCCTCTTCCATTTCCACTCATTCCATGGAGGTACCACCCCTACGCATTGTAATCCAAAGTTACCGACTATATCAAATATTTGGGAGGTTTTATGCTGAAACTACAATGTTATCCAATTTATTATGGAGAACTAGAAGAAGATATTTCTTAATTTATATATTCTTTCACTTATATTACCATGTTACATCCAACTACCACATCTCATCTAATTACCATCTCTTCCACCTAACCTCCTTCTACTACTAATAGACATACTTCTAGCACTATATCAACCCCTTCACCAAAGAACCATCACAACCACTATAAATATTACCTAATATATTGTTATACCAACATCACAATAGGATTTCATGATAGATCATTCATGATGTAGATTGTTCCCTAATATATATACTCAACATGTGTGGTCGTTTATCGATCCAGATGCTAGATACAAGACCCAAATAACGATTAATACCTCACTTCTCTAGTCAAAATCTCAAATTCAATAGTTTTTATAGACAATTCCTATAGAACCATCAAACCTATTTTGGTGGTCACAAAATCTTCTACTGACTCCATCACTAAAATCACTATATTGTGGAAAATAAATCCACTAAATAATAATGATGGGACAACTCATTCTAAAAATGGATATTTTTCCTTCAATCGTTAGTAGTTTCATAGCATACCACTATGAATTTTGATCATTACATGTTTTGTTTCAGAAACATCCAATATTCCTTTATAATTGTTTTCTCATTTACAATATTAAATTTTTAGGGATACAATATTTTCAAAAAAATATTCATATCTTATATATAACATATTATTTTCCATTCAGTTTCAATTTCAAGATCATATGAATTTTTTATCTCCTATGATTGTCCTATTAGGATACATTATGTTTATCCCCATATGTTATTTTATCATCCTAATGTAATACAAGGACCACACAAGGATCACCATCAATGATGAACACATATTATCTAGCTACCAAAGAAGATGTTTGGTCACACCATATATATGATGATGATCCACCCCAAGTAACAATTAGAGAATGAGGGAGTAATTTATTGTTTGTAGGAGGGTATATGTGAATATGAATCGATGGAATCCATAGATGTATCTTATTCCATCTATTTTGATAATAAAGTAACAGTTAGAATATTATGGGATGCAACCCATATTTATGATCTTTGTGTTTTGTAGAGATTTTTTAAATTTAATCTATTTTCATTGGTTTCCATTATAGGTTTTTTATTATGAACATAGTATTATTAGTCATCATTAATGAATATCTTTGATGACAAAAATTCTTATTTGAATTTTTCCCCAAAATATTATTCCTCTTTTGCATTTTTTTATTTTAGGAACTGATTATTTCACTAGTGGATATATATATTATTTATAGCATTGTTATACAAATCCATGTTCCACATAGACACCCAAAATTTTCCCACATAGCATGATGTTTGTACAAGGAAATAATTGATTACCTTGAAATATTCTATAAATTCCATTTCTTATTTATTTCTGTTGAAATTGTTATTTATCCCATATCACTAATTTAAAAAGTGAAAAAATAATTTCATTATATGATTGATGGTTATTTAAATAACTTCATTTCATATAAACCTAGATTGTTTCTTATTCTGTTATGTTTTAAAATATTTTTATTTTCATCCATTATTTTACATGAAATCTCATTTCATCGACACAAATAATATAATATAATTTAATGGAAAATATTAAAATATATTATTTTTACATCTATGAATTTTAGAATAATTGATTTGTATAGTATTTTACTTTTTAAAATTTGTACAATTAAATTAGATTGAATTATTTATATTTATTATTATATTGGTGATTTCCCCTTATTTATGTTTTCCCATAACCGAGAGGATAATAGTACTAATTATTCCCTATTAATGTCGGAGAATATTTCATGACAGATACATGAGTCATGTAAACCTAACCAAACTTAAATTTAAATATTATTTAACCATTAATTGAACAAGTACAATATTGAAATTATTGAAACATTTTTGTCGTGCCATTTTCCTATGACCCACAAAAATATATATTATTTATCATCTCATTGGTTTAATGTATTAACATATTTAGATATATCAATCTAAAAATACACAGATATCCCATTCTGGGGTTATTTTGGTTTGATTTCAGGATTATCTCATGAATATGTCTTTGGGAATGCTCATTGCTTGTGGAAATGAGAAATTTTATTCTATGAAAATGTTTGATGATATTTTCTCATTATACGTGGGATGAGGTCTATGGTTAAATTTCTATTTACTTCCTTAGAATAGTTATTCTATAAAAGAATATAAAAATTGGATGAGAATTTGGAATACTGAATTCAACATTAGGAGACTGAATAATCTCATGATAAATCATATCTTGTTTTGTGATGGATGTGTGTTCATTCCAAAACACGAGTTTTGAAAAAAAGAATATAATTCATTACAATTTTATTAAACAATAATGGAAATGAATTTATCAATTTTTATTTTTGGAGATGATTGTTTTTTGAGGAGATTTATCAGTTTGTTGATATAGATAATTATGGATAGTATATTTGGATTTACCCTCCTTTTGTAAATTATTTTTCCATCATCCACCAACCCTCAGCCTTAGAATCAAATAAGCATTACCATCTAATCCTAAATGATTAATTCCATAGTTTTCAATAAATAATGGATATTTTAGAAGTAATGTAGGATATTAGTTATGATTTTCAATATAGATTATACAAAAATAAAATAAAATTTCATATTTCCTTGAGTAAAGATGGAAAATTCATTTTGAAGTTAATAGTAAAATGGAGAAATTTTCATAAAAATAGAATACAATTTTAATTAACGGAATAATGAGACATTAAAATAGAACATTATTTTCAATATTGGATGACTTTATATTCTAGGATCCTTTAGAGAAATAGAATTTTCAAAGAAAATATTTTTAATTTTTTTGGTTTCAATGCACATTTCATGTTATAATTTTTTAATCATTGATTATTTTTTCATTTCTTTAGAGAAATAATTTTCCATTTATTGGGGGGTGGTAAAAATTATTTATATAAACATTGGAAGAATTTTTTGGGTATTATTAGTTTTTTTAATATATTTACATACAATTTTATTACTATTTAATGGATATAAAGAATGAATAATAATTTTTTGTTCTACTATAATGTTCAACAATTATGGAAATTTAAAATCATAAATCAGACACAAAACATGTCTTATTTAACTACATGACACCTAATCTCTGATGTAAAAACCATGAAACAAATAAAAAATTTGAATTTCATAGATAAAGAACATCATGAAATTAAATTAGTCATTAACATGAATACATTAACTTATATTTCAACTAGTAATCCACGAATCCTTGATCCCATGAAATAAGTATAAGTAGTGTATCCATAGGTTTGTGAAAACTCAATACATAAATTAAATAGATGACGTAAATTCTTGGGTTATAACTCTTGAGATTTAAAATAAATGGTGTAATTGTTCTAGATATATGAAATATATCTAGATTTAACGCTCTCATTACATGATGTGAAATTTTGGTATTTGGAAAAAATATTTTTGGAAAAAATTAATTAAATCCAACTCCTGATGTAAAATCCTTAAACACTATGAGTTGATTCGACTATTTTATCTCACCACCTCAAATTTTTAAAAAGTCCCTAGATCCATTTTTATTTGATATTAATTTTTTATACCTTTATATAACCAATTTTAAATCATTTACTCTTCTCTTTTTTTCAACCAACAATATTTTACTTTGACTGTTGGATGTTTGGAATACTCGTTATTTTTTCCAAATTAGTCAAATATCAATTACAGATTTCTACATTCAATATAAATTGATGTAAAAATATAATTCTCTATTCCCCAAATGTGTGTAGATATATTTTATTTTATTTTCATATAAATTCGAGATAGAATCTTTTAATCATGAAATTATACTCTCATTAGCTTAAAATATCTATAAAGATGAATGGAAGACACACATAGGTTTAGGGGTAAATATTATGGGTGTTTTAAACCTAATTAATTTTTAATTTAAAAAATGTTGACCCATTAAATGTGAATTTTTTTAAAAACTCATGTTTTTATTATTATTTTAAATATCTAGGATCTTGAGAATTTTAGAAGATAAAAAATACAAAATTGAGTTAATTTAGACAATGACTAATTGTCTGCATCAAATTATAATTTTAGTTTTCATATTTGTGCCATTAATTGAATGAATAACTCTAGAACAATGAGTGGATTCATGTTTAAAAAGATCTATTTATTTTGAAAAAAATTTACTAGTGACCTCTAAACTAAATTGAATCCAATTCTCTAAGACCTAAAAAATAATTATTTTGGAATACCCATTACAGAAACTCCCTTAAATTCATCCCAATTAATTATTTATAAATGTAAGTAAATAGATTCAATTAGTATATAAAAAAACCTTTTAAATTTCACTTATGAATACAAAAATAAAATCCAATGTCCAGGTTTGAAGCCTTGTTTTCAATTCACTATGGTGTTGACAGTCGAAATAAACATTGTGGTATACTATTATGGTAGTCTTAATTGGGTTAAATATAAATTACTAATATAATAATTCCTCACTAAAATCACTGATGATACATTTGATGATCAGGGTTTTTTTATCTTTCTATTATATAACTGATTATTACCCTCTAATGTATTATGATAAAATACATATGAAGTGGGAGTTCCATTGAGTTATTTTTCCCAAATAATAGTATCATATTCAGTAATGAAATTATAATTTCTAATAACCACCGTTAAAACAACTATTGTAGCATTTAAAGGACCCATTCAATTTCTCTTTGTAGGTAGAATTTTTTTCCTTCATCGATCATCAAATTCAACGTGATCCAAAAATGGTGTTCCTATCAAAATTTAAATCCAAAAAAAAAATTGAATTATAATTATTAGTTAAATATTGGTTTAGGGAGGTGATATATGTTAAGGAACCATTTAGATATCAACGGATAATAGAGACCATGTTGTTAATGTCTCTAAATATATGCATATTTAAAAAACCTTATGTTTTAATGACATGTGACTCTTGTTTTTTATGTATTACCATCCGTATAAAATGACCTTGATATGATGCATTAATGATTCTAAGATTATTTATTACCTTTCCTAGAATATAAAAAGGTATGTAGAATTTTTTCTAAGGTACAATAATAATTCTCCTATAAGGGTTCATCCCACTCCATAAAATGTTTTTTATATTTTATTGATCATTTTTAGAAAATTTAATTTCAATATTAATAAATGAATGAGTATACAAATAGAAAAACAACAATATGATTCACAAGAAAAAACCTCCAATACCTTGGAATGGATTTACCATTACATTCAAACAATTATGTTCTAATATGGCCCATAATATGATTGATTTTTGATTCTCCAGGTCTACAAAAAAACATGTGTTTTCTGAGGTATTTTAATCGAATAACACCTTCTTTAATACAATTATAATAGGTTAAGTCAATATTCTTGACGGATGATATCTTCTTCATTAAATACACAAATTATTTATTCTAAATTATTTCTTAAATTAAAAACCATTAATAATATAAAAATACATTTCTAATGTTCCTAGATTTATTCGAATCTAATTGTATTAATAAAATCATATTGTCAAAATAAAACAAATGTGGTTGAAAAGAATGGAATCTAGAATTATGAATGAGATTTATATTTCAAATTCTATCAAATTTAGAAGAAACCTATTTATTTAATACTCTATAATGGAAAAAGATACAATAGATATGGGATGACCCTTCCCCCTTCTTCATGAGAGAGTGATGTATACCACTTGAGATCCACTAAATAAAACTATGTTTTGTGATAAGGAAATAATATATTTTAACCATTTTTATGAATGTTTCATCAAAGCTAAACATGGTAATAAAAGTGTAAATAAAACTCTAATTTTTTATTTCAATGCCCTATATAATGTCAATCCTATGTATAATGTTATATAATATAGTGGATCATCTCAAAAATATTGATACATTATTTTTTAAAATAATGTAATACGGTATGGTCCTCTTTTTATTGAAGTAATATTTATAGGGTGAGGTGATTTTATTTGAAATTCAAAGAATCGTGGTTACTTGAATTTTTTTAAATTGTCTTTTAGATGCTACTTTCAACAGGAACATAACTAAATAAATGATTTATATAGATTTTAAAAATTATGGATTTAGTGTAATGAATTGATAATTAATTCTATTGGATGTAGTACAACCTCCGATAAGTTTACGATAAACCTACAAACATATTTCCATGTTGGAACTAAATTTTAGGAGAAAAGTAATTGGTTATGCCATACATTCTCTAGGAACTCCCAAGAACATGAATAAAAATATCCTATTTAATTTGAAACTCTAATGGGATGAATTTTCGCATCTAATAACCATTATAACATTCAAGGTTTGGAATAATATCTTCCCACAAATATGATGATTTTCTAGGGAAATTGAAAATATTCATATAATAGGAGATAACATGACTAGTAAGGTATTTCCTAATAACGTCCCACAAATATGATGATTTTCAAGGACAATTGAAAATATTCATATAATAGGAGATAACATGACTAGTAAGGTATCTCCTAATATTAAAAATATGATCACCCCCTTTGACCTTGGATTTGAGTTTTCTTATCATTCCATATAACATTACTGAATTCAAAAATTTATATTTTATTTCACCTTTTTTGAATCCTTATTACATGAATTATTCATTGTGGATATTATCTCCAATGCATAAAAAATGGAAATCTTTAAAGAGACCCCCCAAATCATGTGTGCAATCACTATAGATGTCAATTTTCTTGTTTCCATTCTTGAAAATTTGATTGGAAGACTCAATTGAAGAAATATATATATCAATATATCTAATGAGGTCCCTAATCAAAGATATCATTTTCCTATTATGAAACTTAATCTTGGTAACACAAGCTAAAGAATCATCCTTAATTTGAAGGGAATCCCATGATTACGGAATATTCATTACATAATTAGTGTGTGAAACATACTAATTATTAAATACAAATGGAGTATAAGGAATCATGTCTCTATAAATTAAACACAACAGGATGGTTTAATAACCAGAATTAGTTCTATCCAATGTTTTGAATGATATGGTAAATTAAAAATTTAGATATGCATCTTTTACAGTATATTTTTCCAACTTATTTTCTATAATTTTATTAAGGAACATATTATACCAATTATATTTTTCTCCAACATAGTTAACATAAAATATATTTCAACCATCCAAAAAAATTAAATTCCATAGAATCTATAGAAAAATTTACATCACCCAACATTTCATTAGAATTAACTATTACATTGAAATCCTTGAGAATAATCTCTAAGATTATGAGAGTTCATGGTAAAAACTCATTCTACTACCATAATTATATATGATATTCATATCTTTTAAACTAATATATGTAAACACTGAAACATTGAATAAATTCATTTTTTTATTAGTATTGAGAATATGTTCCCTATTACTAATACATAATGTTTCCACCAAACTCATATGTGTTATAATGAAAAAAATATTTATCCACAGAAGAAGATTACATTATTCCAAGAAAGTGATAACCCAATCATTAAAAAGATGAAATATAAAATAAGATTACAATTTTAGTTTAATTAAATTAATGTATATCATGATTTTTAATGTAAACGAGTAGCCTAATTGTATTGACAGTTTTTCATGTTTTTGGAACAAAATAATCCCAAATGTGATCTTATTGCTGATTAATGTCTAAGGAATAGTCCCAATAATCATAGTCAAATGTTTTCATTAATAAATAAAATTATATGATTCATTATGTGTTTTTAATGGAATATTTTTGAATACCATATATATATATTTGATTTATTTTCAATGAATCTCAAATTTGATTCCAATTATCCATTATTTTCATGTTTAATGTGAGTCAAATCTTGGAAAAAATGATGATTTTTGTTCTCTAAAACTTGGCATGGATCCTTCATCCCAATTTTGATTTCCATCAACTTTTGACCCTTTCTAACCAAATTATTATTTCATGATTCCGGACAAAAATATGAAAGTATATATGCTCATCCTTCCTACATAGTACTTTTAAGAGAGTAAACAATTATATGTGTTCTTATATTAATATTATAAATGTTCATATTATATTTACAATAATTTTAATAAATCCATAATATAAACATGTGAACCATGAGAAATGATTGTATATACATAATTGAATTACCATAGTCTAGACATTCCAGCTGTGGTATTGCAAATAACAACACCTTTAATTTCATTAATGGTAGAAATACCTTTTTTAATTTTGTTGAATGAGAAAAGATAAGGATCAAAATCTTCCGGCCATTCTTTATGTAATATAAAAATGAACTAAAATTTTACTCAATAAATGTCATCCTTTTTACAACCAGCATACAATAAAATTTACATTTTAAAATATTTAATTATTACGTGGAATGTTATCTAAATTATATGCCTCTTCAACTATCACAAACCTTGATTTATGATATATAGGAACAGATGAAACAACATCTTGTAAGAATAAACCATTCATTCCAAAAAAATTAGGATGACCCTTTCTCAAATACTAAAACATTTTTTATTGATTTTTATTCCCCGCATTCAAATGAATCCCACCAAGAGGATATCTCAATGACATTTGTAAAATTCAATAGTTGGTACTAGAGTGATGAAAATAATTATATACCACACACGGGGAGGTAAGTGATCGAACTCTAAATTGATTTCAATCATAAGATCATTTTAATTAATGAAAATTAGAATATTGTATCCTCTAATAAATATTGGAATCCACTAATATCTGAGAATAAGATACAATATTTATAATGATTGTTCATTTTTATATTTTAATGTTTATTATAATATAAAAATAATGGTCATTTAAAATTTTGGATGCCAAAAACCATGTTAACTACACGAAGTGTAACATTTTTGGTGATAAAATTGTAAAGTATCCTTTTAATGGATTGTTCACTAGGGAACATAGAATATGTTTTCATTATAATTGATCCACCTCATAAGAATTAATGGATTTAAGGACCCATAAAATTAATCTAGACTTTACACTATAAAACACACATTTGTAATTTTTTTCCTTCCTTTGTATGTTTGAATGTTTGAATTGGATTGAAATATTTTTGGTATCAACATCGACATGGGTGAGTATTGTTTATATATTTTTCATTCCAGATCATATTAAATATTGTTTCCCATGAATAATTCCATTTTATTTTCTTACAATTTCATATTTAAGGTGATTTCTAATTATTTCATCCATCGACTAAAATAGAAAATATTATGTTTGAGGAGCGGGAAACAATCAACATAACCAATCATATCACACGTGAAATGAATTTTAGGATGGATTAAATTATATCTGTTCAATTTAACTAATGAATGATGATGTTAACCATAATTCAGGAATGTTTTTTACTTTTCTGTCCACTTATTTACCATAGCATAATCCTAGAAAATAATTAATCACATCATCGATAAAAAATGAGGTCAAATGAGTATATCAGAAAAACAATAAATCATTTATGAATATAATTCTATACATCACACACTAATAGATACTTAAGAATCATAATGTTTAATTTAATATTGGTACAAGGTATAATTAAATCTTATTTTTGAACCAAAATAAATATTTCTCAAATACAATACTCTCACAGTGGCTTACATCAAATTCCATAAACAAGGTAGGAGGTTGTATAAATAGTAAAATATTTTCTAAAAAACATTTTCACCAATTTTTTTAATGTGTAAATTCTTATTAAATAGTTTTAAAGGAAAATACATCATATATTTAAACACTATATATAGATTGATGCCATCCTTTTAAGACCTTCATAATAAAAAAACATGTACACAATATTTTAATTAAAATCTATATGGTCTGTTTAAGAGACGTGATAAACATATTATGTATTTGGAAAATAATAAAAATATTTATATATAATGTGATGTATGGTCCTTCAAAAAATAGGCAAAACAAACTGGCACTTCTATAGGTGTTTTACGATATACATTTGTATATATAATAGACTTTATTTTTTGGGAAATATTTGAACATATATAATATATTTATTTGTATCAAAAGTAGTCATGTTTTATGTATATATAATTTTTTCATTTTTTTTTCTACAAATGAACAACATTGTTTCCATTAAAATATAATTAAATAAGTAACAAGTAAAAATCCTCATATGGATTGATGGGTTTCATAATTAAATATTATCTCAATAAATATAATATTTAACTACATCCCATTAAATAATTTAAAATGATCATGCCCTGTAACAATCAAGAAATATTTGATTTTCATGAGCTAACAATAAATCTAGAAAATAGTGGATGTTTATGTACCCACAACATTAAACATAATAATGTGGATAACACACATATAGTGATATATATATATATATATATATATATATATCACAACCCTAAAAAGGAAATTTATTCAATTGTTTGGATTCCATTATCAGAAGATCCCCATGAAGAACTCTTTTAGAATAGCTCCACCAACATAAAATGTATTATCATGTTAGTATTAGTTTTTTAAAACTCTAAAAAAAATATTATCCAAATTTGGGTTATGATTATTCATGTTTTATAATGATAAATTTGTATGAACATCACTCTATGTATGTTTCACTACCGACCTTGGATGATGAAAAATTATTGCAATGTTATTTAATTTAAATTTTATTTTATTTTTAAAACATAGATATAGTTAAAATAGTAAATAATCATATTCATTATTAAATATAACCTAGCCTTAATAATATATTCATGTAATAAATCCCATGAAAAATATCTCTTGTTCATTCTATCTATTTCACATTCCATGGTTAATTGACCAGTATTGCCTCCCTATAATTAACTTTATGTTTAAAACCCCAGTTTTAACCATACTATAGAACTATTCATCCAATGTCTCTAAATAATATATAGGTTTTATGAAATATATGGTCCGATGGTTATATTATTAGTTGCCTTTATGTACAGAAAAAAACCAATAAAACTGATATTACATTTCCAATGGTGATAAAAATCTACTTCATTATTCCAATTTACATTATTTTGAAATTTTTTTTAGATTCATCGTCAATTTATTAAAAAATATAAAAAATAAAATTATTAAACAATATATTATATTAATAATATTGGAAAAATTCATATTATCTATTTAGGTTATTTATGCAACAATAATTAATATCTTTTGTAATTTTAACATAATAAATTGATTTATTCCTACCATTATATCATATTATATATTTAAGTGGTTATGTTGATCATTTCCCAAATGCTACACTCCTTCATCTTATAGAACATATATTCAACAATCATATATAATTCATTTTAATACGATTTAGTCCCATCATCTCAGAACATTCCAATAATTCTCATATATTTTTTCTTTAATTAATTTATTTTATAACATCCTTTGGCAATGTAATATTAATGGTTATTTGAGAAAATTTATTCTTTAACATCATTATTTTTCTGTTTTCATTATTTTATTATCCCAGTTATCTCTTACATATTTTATTAATAGTTGTTTTTATATATCTAGTAATGATATACTAACTATTTTTTGAAATTATTAATATATATGTAACTACAATTTTTTCAACAAAGGATTATATCATCCTAATGATTATAAATAATGAAAATTAATTATCATTCATTGATAGAGAAAACAATAAATTTATTGTTATTGATAAAGAAATGCCTATTGATTCTGATGGTAATATCAAATGATAATAATAACAAAAATAATATATATAGGAAATTTCTTAATTATTCGAAAATGGAAAATATAATAATTATCGTAAACTACCATTGTCGTTCATGAAAAGTCAAGTTTCATATAATTTCTTATTACATTGTTTAAGTTGGTTGAATTTTATTATAAATGATAAACAATATAATTAAATAATTATATAGAGGAACTCTTGTAAGAGAATTAGATAAAAATTTTAATGGAATAAATTATTAAAAAATATTTTATAAATAATCCAAATACTTATTACATGGAAGTTTAATGATGAATGATATATGTATATTTTAATTGGTTAATATAGGGATGATTTTTCTTATGAAAAAATAGTACATTCATTATATATATACATGGGAAATATTACTCTATTATAAATTTAGAAATACAACAATTCTAATAGAGTAAAAGAATGAACAATAATTGAAGGCCTATAATTTTCAAATTATAAACATAAAAAAATGATAAATTATTTAAGGAATGGTGAAGAATTTTTTTTGATTTATAATATATGATACACAAAAATATGTAAGATGAGTATATTTTAAAATAATTTTTTTTCCAAATAAATAATATGTTTAATTATAATGATAATTAATATCATGATGTGGTTTCATTAAATAATTATAACATTGATGAAACATTGTAAAGGTTTATTGATTTTTATTATATGATTGAAATTATAATTTATAATTTCAATAAATCTAATTTATTTCTTTTTGAATCATCTATTTATTATTTAAAAATAATTACAGAATAATATATTTACAATGAATTAAAATTTACTAAATACATAATTATTATATAAATATATGGATTTAACTATGTTAATATAAGAAATCTTAGTGATGAAATAATATAAATTATTATCTCATTTAATTTCCAAAAAATGATTTTTTTTTTTATTTAGAAATGAATTTTAGAAAATTTATTCTCATTACCATTTTAGAGGAATATATTCATTAATTACAATTATTTAAATTAAATTATAAATAAAACATTTAATTTTTTCTCATTAAAAATACTATATAATAATACAATTACATTTATAAAACAATTATAAAGATTTTACATAGTGGAAATTGAGTATATTAAAATAATTTATATTTAGATTAAAAATTATTTATTCTTGATATATTATTGGTGTAATGGTATATATGGAAAAAAAGATTATAAAGTCATTTATAATAATTCATTTTCTAGAGGATATAAAATGTTATAAGAAATTGGGATTATATCTAATTAAATAATGAATTCAAATATTATAAAAATTATATTTGTTAATTGAAATTCAATTAATTATGCTTGAATGGTATCTAAAAAATAATAGAGTAGTGATATTGTTTTAGTATTTTTTGAATTCATTATATGAAACTAATTAAATTAAATAATTATAAATAATCAAAAATAATTTGTATATTTGAAAATTTTCATTGTACCAAAGATTCATTAAAATATTATAAGAAAAAAATACATCAATTCATTATTATATATTCACACACATATGATCTATGATGTGTATATAATGATAATAATAATAATCCTTATGATAGATCAGTAATTTTTTGTTATGATTATTCTATTAAAATTAATAATATTTTCACTACCAAAAGATATCTAAAAAATTGATTTAAAATGATATTTCATCTATTTATTGGATTAAAAATACTTTTTCTCATTACATAATTATGTGATTATAGAAATTATGTTATTTATTAATGGAATTATTTCATTATTGAGATATTCATATATAGATGATATGTCACTTAATCTCCATTAATTAGTATGATTTTATTTCTAATTAAATATTCTAAAATGACATGTTATCTTAGTTAAAATATAAACAATGATACCTTGATTATAAAAAGTTATGAACATATTACAATGTACAATTATTAAGCTAAAAACCTATTCTATTCTAAAATATATACCAATAATTATAAACGATGGGAATAATGTTGAAAAAACATGTTAAAATAGGATGATGAATTTATAGTCACATGAATGTCGAAAATAATTCTATTTGTACAATATAAATTATTGATTATTATTTGTTTATACATTTTATAGAATAAGTAACATAATATTATTTGTATTAAAACTCATTTTTTTATGATTAGAGAATAATAAAAAATATATTGTTCATGGAATAAAAATATTATTTCCCTGAGAAATTCAAAATATTTAGAAAGGATTTTGTGAGGGAGATATAATTTATTGAATATTATAAATTATTGGGCAAATAATGCCAGGAAGACTATTTGAAATTATTATCCAATATTTTTGATAACTAATTGAGTAAAAATTGAGCATTAAAATTTGCAATCAACTCAACATGATGTGGAATATGAAAATGATATTAAGAGAATTTATGAAAAATAAATAATTATCCACAAAGTGTATAAATTATTAAAAATATTTAAAGGGAATAAATATGTACTATATTTGTGAAAAAAATTAATTTAGGCCAAATGGAAAGATATTGAAATTTATGTTATGGTACATGTTGAATCCATATATAAGAAAAAATTATTGTTATTCTCAATCACATGATTTACTAATGAAACCAAATTTGGTTATAAATAAATTGTTAAGATAGATTAGTCATGTTTTTAGGAAAACATTCAAATAAATGACGTTATATTTTATGGAAAAATAATTTACATAAGACAATTGACTACTAAAATTTTATATTCATTTATAAACACATATTAAATATAAAATGGTTATGTATATTAAAAATAATGAGTGTAAATTTTTTTAAAATAATATAAGTGAAATATAATGAATTTTAATTATAATAATAATTAAAAAAATGTTGATTTTAATGAAAAGAAATTATGATGCGTAATCTTCATTAAATGGTACAAAATGAATGAAATGGTAAAAATATGTTATGAATTCTAAGAATATTGGTTATATATAAAATATATGGTTGAAAAAATAGTAAGAATACTATTTCAGAATAAAATTATATAAATTTAATAAATATTAGTATATTTTTCTAATGATATTTATAATAAACAATTGGTCATTTATTTAAAATATATTTATCACATATTTTGAACTATAGGGTTAGTGATGTTATCTCTCTATAAAATTTTATAGAGGTTATTGTAACATTTTTAGTATTCAAAAACAATATCGATGACATAAGATAATTGGGAGAAATAAATAAATGTTGGAATGTAAGGTATTTTCTATCATGGGGATTTTTTTAAAATAAACAACTACTCAAGATTCACAGTTAGTTGTTATATAATATATTTCTCGACTAATTCACAATGAGTTTTTTAATTAGATGTTATGAGAAAATATATATCAATAAATTTATAGTTATATGAATATATATATTCTATATATAATGTTTTTAGTATTAAAAATAATGGAACTAAAAAGACAGTTTATTTTATTATATAATTAATTCCCTAATTGAATGGTTTCCCTAAATATGACAAAATTGTACAGTCAATGAATTTATCAAATAAAATTATAGATAATTATATATATTTTATTTAATTGAGTATAACTTCTCAATGATATATTTTTTATGTTGCTAAAAAAATTTGAAGTTAAAATACATAAAATTGGATGGAATTTATATATAAAACATAGATCTTTTTTTATATTTTAATGATTTGGGAGAGGAATTGTTTTTAAAAAATCACATATATAAATTATTACATTATTCCAACATGAAATTTATATTGTTGAAAATTAATGAATATATTCATAGTTAAGTGATATAAATATGTATCTACAAGTATCACTATTGGATTATAAACAAATTAAAAGTAATAAAACCCCTTGATTAATCATATAGAATTTGGAATGGTGATTAAAAAATTTTAATATCATGAAATATATCAACCTCAAATCATTTGTGGTGTTATTTTATATAAAACATTCATAGTAATGAGTTGAAATAAAAATTGAAGGTTGATTAAGGATTCATGTGTATATAAAGGAAACACATAATTAAGTGTTATTTATTAGATGAATAATACAAAATATATATTTCCCCTCACTGATGAAAATAATTATGGAAATAATAATACGAGTTTATCAACATTGGATTATACATTTTTCTATTGACGAAATTATAATAATTGTTTATAAAAGTGGAACCATTCTATGAAACTTTTCACTATAGATAGAGAATATTCTGCTACAATATAATCACATAAACAAATTATATGGATTAATGAAAGACATAAAATTCTAAATGTTAATGGTAATTTATAATTGATATTTGGTTATGAAAATAAATGTGAAATAAATCTATCTAGAATTTTTCGAAACACATAATATAAAGAACATATTTATATTTTATTTTATTTTGAAAAAAAAAATATTAAATAAGAATAATGAAACATAATCACTACCCTACCAATGAATATATGTATATCATTTATTTAATATTAATAACAAATGAATTATATAATCCTTCAATAAATAGATGAGTATTCAAAATAACCATGTAAGGAAACATGGTATAAGATTATAATAGTTTAGGGGATGGGGAAAACAAATTGAAATATACTACACTTACTAATAAGTAATTACTCAGAAATACATAGACTCGAGATGTCACTGAGACCCTGTAAGGCTGCTACCACTGAGTTAGACCTTGGGGGAAGAAACTGAGGTAATATAAGTTTAAATATATCTGTTTGCTGAAGGTTGATAATAGTTATATATATACAGAAAAAAATAGTTGGAATTTATCTTTAATATCAAAGAAGTTATATAATAAAATGAGATAAAATTAATCAAAAAGAATATTAAAACATTACATTTTTTATGTGATTTAATATTTCTAATTTTTTTAATATAACATTACTTATTAATGAGTATAGGAACAAATTATTAAAATTTATAATTTATTAATCTCTCATGATTCTCCCATTGAGTTTTGAAAAAATTCATAGATATATATAATCATTATGAAAGGGTTAGTAAATGAATATTACTTCAGTATAGATATTTTTTATTTTCAGATGATATTCATTTTACCCAATAAATTATTATTAAATTTATTTTTTATGTTGTGTGATTATTATTTAACAAATAAAAGGGTGATAAAATATATTGAAATATTTTTTTATGTCATAAAAACTATGAGGAAGGATTTTGGAAAGTGATGTTGATATTATTTGAATATAGAGTTAATATATTGAGTGTATAGTAACGAATATATTTTATTGTATTTATATATTACATGGTTTGACCAAAGGTTCTTTCAAAAATAATATAATAGAGATGAAACATAAACCCAAGGGTTAATAATTAATATTTTTACTGAGTTATAATATATTCACTTGGATTCAATGTTTTATGATTTTCTAAATGTAGTTTATTGGACTATAGTATTCAATTCCCTTTCAATAATGTTTTCAAAAACAATTGTGGTCCCCTTATGTTACTATCATAAAATATTCACTTTATTAAAAAGATTATTATTTAAAATATTTTGAATTATTAGTAAATTTATATGATTCATGAAGAAAATATATATATTTAATGCTTATAAACAATTTTTTTTATATTATCTGCAACAGAGAATATGGTGATAAGGATGACTGTGGTGTGAGGTAATAAATAATTAATATAAAATGACGTATTTCTAATAATCTGTTTTTATTGATGTTTGATAGAGAAAAAAAAATTTCATGGATTATAAAATAAAGATATATCATTTATAAATATAATATATTGGTCAATGCAAAGTTTTAGAATTTATGTTTCATTTTATAATTTTTTTAGATTTAATGTTGTATATAATAAACTACTGTAAAAAATGAAATGTGTAGTGGTATTAAAATGTTATTATTTAAAAATACATATTTTTACAAATAAATTAGTTGGGATTTTTTTAAATGAATAACCATATTATGAAACATATTATGAATTTTTTGACCTAAAAAGAATAATTAATCAGAAATATTTTATCAATTTTTTGAAAACAAACGTAATTTTTTTATGGTAAAAGTGCTATTTTTTATAAAAACAATTTTGTGGGAAAAGTATTTTGATCGTCTTATATTAAATTAATAGATATTTAAAAATTTACATAGTTAAATAATTATATTATAAATCAAATTTGATAATTTATAAATCATTTAATTATGATCAGGGAATAATTAATGAGAATAAAGTCATTTTACTATTCAAATATGAATTCCATCAAAAAATATTTTTATTCCATTTTGGGTTTGTATTATATAATAAACATTTACCACTTATATAATTTTCATTATAAAATTGATATAATCTCTTAAATTATAATTTCATATTTGTCATTGGGAATGTTATTGGGTTTTTTGATGATTGAATTATGGGGGAATATCGATTGTTTTTAAAAAATACTAATTTCATATCATTAAATCAAGAAAAATAAATGTAACATACTATATTTTGTTTCCATTAATGTATCATACGATCTATTTTATAGAAAATAATCCAAATAATTCATCTGGAATCAACATTTTATTTGATTTTGGTATAAGTTCATTTTTTTAACTAATAACACTATTTTCTAAAATATTTTTTCTTAATGATGTGTTCACATTTATTATAATTAATTTTCACCTATTCCAAAAATATAATAACTAATATTGATTTAAAAATTGTAATTATTAGTTTAATTTTTTTAATAAAAACGACATAATTTTTGGTCATTATAAATTGTTTATTTTTTATACATATTATCTCTACGGTAAAAAGGAAAGACTAGTTAATTAATGTTGAAACTAGTTTACTTGTTCGCAAAATGGTATTCTAAATTTTATTGGATTATAATATTCAGACCCATTTTAATATATTATACAATTTTCATTAATATACAGTTTCCTCTTATTATGACATTTATATTATTTTAAGTAATGGATAATTACAAAAATCACTCTCTTTAATTTAGTATCTATAATTTGCTTTCATATGGATACAAAGATGTTAAAATCGGATTAAAATGTTTTTTTAATATGAATAAATTAGTTTTATTATAAATTTTTTTAAATTTATAGTGACGATATAATGAACTGATATGATTATATAATACTAATGTAGTGCTAGTTCAAGAAGAATAAAAATGAAGGTAATTAATTTTTTAAAAATATAATCCTAGCATTTTTGGATAAATTGTCGTATTACATGATATTAAAAAAATATTATAATGTATAATTCAGTATAAATTAATTTATGTTATATTTATGTGGAATTAATTATGCATTTGACTAAAAAGTTAATAAATAGTCACAATAATGACTTTAATTATTGTTTGTGAAAAAATATTTGATTTAATTATTTAAAAATAAATAAATTTCTGATGACTTAAATTAAAATGGTAAATGGTGTAAAATTTCATTATTTTACCATATTGTTTCACAAAAATAATATATATAAATTTTAAGCACATAATGATTGAAATTTGTTTAACTATAGTTATGGTTCAAATGTGTTAATGATGGTGTCAAACCAAAATATTAGCTCATAAATGAAACATAAACATGCAATAATATTATAGGTTTGATGCATTCCAACACTATAATTCTCCAACATCATGATTGTGGGAATTTATTTTCATCAGAAATTATTATGATATTTATTATATTTTAAGGATATTTAAATTTATATTTCATTCGTTCCACTAACTTATTATGTAAACATTCTATCCAATGTTACTCATTAATTTTTATCACCAAATCAGTACCAAGAGGTGAATAAATATTTTATAAATCTATATACACATCCTGTAGGATTTGGTCTCTTAAAAACGCATAACTAATAATGCTTAAGGTGTATACCAAGAGAGATTTTCCAAGGAATAGGTATAACACATTTTTTAGTTAATACCTTTTATTTATAAATTTACATTCATAAATTTATTTCCTAAATATGATGATATTATGTCATTATTATCTTCTATGTACTAAAATTTATTTTAAAGAATGGGAAAATATTATCTCCTGCTTATATAACAAATGGAAATAAAAATGCTGCACTGATATACATGTGGACTACCACCTCCACATAGATAGGCATATCATTTTATATCAACCCATAATATATTCATTATTATTATGAATTTAATAATTATATATGATTTTAATTAGATAATAATTATTCTATAAATAAAATATATTACTTATATTCTTACCCTTCCACCCATTAATTATTTATAATGTATGTCTCACCCTAATATTTATGTACATGATCCTTTTATTGTGTATTTTGAGTTTTTAGGATACACATGTTATGTTATGAGAGGTTCCATGTTTTTGTGGAATGTATGAGAGGGGTTTTGGATGTTCATAACCATTTAATGGTTACTATAAATTGGGGACTATCTGCCAGAATACCACAAATTGAATAAAATGTGAACCGAGTACGCACAATTTTGGAGCTCAGTTTTTCCAAACTGTTTGATTACCTAAGAGAAACTATGCTTCTTAATAAATTGGTAAATTAATATTTGGATCATGGTTTGTATAACTATTTGATCTAACCAATCATATTTTCCTCATATGATAAATTAATTGTATGCTTGTAGCACAGTTTTCCTATGTATGATGCCTAACCTTGTAGAATACAGTTGGAACCACTTAATGAATTCATCTAATCAAAATTTGACACTTTAACGATCATTATTGAACTAAAATCATAATTCCTTGAATTAATATTGCTTCCACGGCTTGAGACTTGATACCCTTTGACCTAGATTTGATCCTTAGAAGAATCCAAGGGCATTTGAGGCATATATTTTACAATATGTTGTTGTTCTTCATATCTCCAATTAGATTTTTTGTTATTGAATCACTAAAATAAATATATATCTAAATATATGAATATAACTATTTTTTATGATTTTTATTGTGATGAAATATTTTTGAATCTAGTGAATTAAAGTGGGTTTGATCAGGTTTTAAAGGTATGTAGTGACTTTTTATTATTTTTAATGATTGGGAGAATGGTAGATTCTATATTATATTAAATTTATTTAGAATATGAAGGTTCATATTTTATAAAATTATTTTATTTAAATGGTTTTAAAATACATATTTGATTATTTTTGGAAAACAATTGAATCTTATTTATGAATTTCAAAAAAATTGAGAGATTTCAAAAATTTGAATTTATATATAAATTTATAATTATGATTATAAAATTATGATTTGGTTTGGTCACATGAAAATTATTTATTGAAATGAACTAAAGATTTTTTTTTTGGGAAATGTTTTGGGATGGATATTTTTTATAATTGGTAGGAATGAGTTCATTTTCATTAGATGTGACCCCGTAGATGGGGTGTGTGCCACTAGGGAACCTAGTACTAGTCACCATGGGAAGTCTTTATAGATCTGTGAGATACTTCTCAGGAATATGAAACTATAACTTGGGAATGTATGGTGTATGTATGGAGTCAATGTTTTGGATGTGACAAATAAATTGGGGAATAACATAAAATTATCTATTATAAATCTAAAAGGAAATTTTATTTATGGATTTTATATAAAAGGTTTTTCTACATAAATATTTTTTATAATATCATCTAATATAAAATATTATATTAGAATGAGTTTGGATTTCATTTGAGAAATCATAATAAATTTAATCTCCCCATCACTTTGTGAAATATTTTAAATTTTTTGATGATCTATATCAAAAAAACATGTAAAGGTAAGTTATATCAATTAATTATAAAAAAATTTAATATCATGGTATTTTCATGTGTATTTGGATATTTGAGTGTTATGGGAGTTTATTGTTAATTTCATTTTGAATTTATTCAATTTTATGGTGTTTTGGTCCATTTTGAGTAAGTATTTTAGTTTCTTCTTGTAATATGACATGGTATATTTACTTTTTTATATTTTTAGGTTTAGTTTATAATACTAAATCATATATAGGATTGAATGGTTATTGTTTATTTAGTTTTAATGTTTTATCATTTAAGGGGAAAATATTCCACAATTAATCTTGGGGAACATGGAAATTAATCCATAATTTGGTGTTATTTTGGTATAAACTAAGGCCTAGAATCAGATTATTCACTAATAAAGATAGAGATTAGGGGTGGGATGTTACAAATAGTTTTTGATTCAATTTATATATCAATTATGTTAGGAAATAATGGGATCAATCTGGGATAGTTCGTCTTTAATTTTTTGAAAATTAATATCTTCATGTTTGTTCCTAGAAATATTAAATAGTAATGATCTATCTCTTAGGATGATAGTAAGTAGAAGGATTTCTAAAAGATAAGTTTCATTTCCTAAAATACATATCATTCCTCATTATTCGGAATATCAATTTACTAGTGTTCTTGAGGACTTGTGTGTCATAAAACATATAGAGCTTAGTTGCACCCTCAACATCAAGTGCATATTCGATAACAGTTGCTTGAGATGTATTGATTTCAAGGATTCCTAACAGTTTTTAATTATATATATATATTAATGAATTATTATAAATAAAAAATTGTTGAATTAGGAAAATATTAAAAATAGTTGATGTTGGAAACAATTTTTATTATATCTATAAAACAAATAAAATCATGTAAATGATTTAATTATGGGAATATATGTTTGTGATATATGTTTACGTGTAAATATAATAATATAATAATTTCAGTTCTAATGTGGGAGAATAAGTGGGGTTTGTTTCTAGGTATATTGAATGTCACCATGTTGGGATCATACAAATCAACCCGAGGAAGCTGCTGAATATTTGGTTATGGAAATTCCCCTAGGAAACCAATAACTAGGCCCAATAAGTTTCTTTCTCTCATAAATCAATTAATAAAGGTTATTTGAACGATGATACTTGAAAATGGGAACATTAAATTCGGATCCAAAAGTAAAATTTTCCAATATTTCTAGTTGAATTTAATTCATAAAATGAAGATGTCTTGTAGAAAATGATGAATCGAGTCTTCAATTTTTTTAGGTCTCCTTCATAGATGAATGTATATTGGAAACATATATGATATCTAATTTTTCAAGTTAATGATATTAATTATATATTATTTCAAAATTATTCTAAGGAATGACATGTTATGATTTAAAATAATTTTTTAGTATGTAATTCTAATCTCATGCCATTCTGGGTTAAATAATCAAATACCTCATCCATTTATGGAAGTACAATCTCTTTGTGAATGAGAATATTGCTAAAATTATTTATTTAGATCACATTTCCTTAAGAATTTCTACAAATGTTTCCCTAGTGGAATAAGTTTTTATATGGGTTTGAGCATATATATTCAATAAAATATATTCATTATATATATAATTGATTATAAAAAACATTATAGATAGATGGTGGATTAATGAGATAAACCAAAAAATATAGTCATGGGTAGCTTGTTTATTCATATGGAAATAGGTGGGAAATATAATTTTCATAATAAATAGAAGGGGTACACCTATTTCAATAGTTTTCAGACACTATAAAATCATATCATGGGTTCAGTAAACATTCAACTTCAACTGAAATATATGTCGGGATGTTTTTTGTGCGTGTCATTAAACAATTTGACATGAGATTATATAGAACAATAATGTTCTAGTCAAAATTGAAACCAAATGGAACATATTTAGTGTTGTTTTCGTAATGCTCTAAGGCTATGTTCTATAGAAGCATATGTTGTTTCCTATACAACCTAAACTTCAACAAGATGAGTTTAGTTTAATTATTCTCATCATCGGAACATAGTAATCCTAGGTGATTCTAGGACCACCATGACTCCTCAACCTGTTCAATATCAACATGGTAAAAATATAAAATTGAGGCAAGTAATAAAATTTCTACTATTAAATAAGTGATGGTGGATTATCAATCAGTTCTTTCTATGGTGAATGGTTTGATTCTTTTCAATTCTACCCTCATGTGATCGTTGATTGATAAGATCACATCCCACTCTTTTATCACCTCACATGGATTTCATCATATAGGTTATCTTATTTAGATTATTTTGTCTATTATGAATATTCAAACTCATCTCTATCAAAGAGAATATGTATCCTCTATATGTAATTCTTGTCTTATTACTATTGATGGGGTTGAGTTTCATTGGGATTGATCTATTCATGGGAAGGATTTCAGTGAAGTGATTTTTGTTATGTATTGGTTGATCTCATTAATGTATAACATCGACTAATATGAGCGAAGGATAAGTTTCAATTCATTTTAATGTAATCAAACATATCATTAGAAGAGATTGTGATGTAAAATAATGTGGATTGGGTTTTTTTAACCATTTTTTGGAATATCAATTATCATATGGTAGTGTGTAACATGGAATCTATGGAAGATATTGTGAACATGTATTTTCAAAATATGGTTAACCATTTCCATGAAATTTTACATGATCATTTCTTCTGGTGACTAACCAAATTATATGTAGCATTTACGATTGAACTTCTTCTAAGGATTATTTTTATTTCACATCCACCTTATCGGATGGAACCTAAAGAATTGCGGGAATTGAATGTTCAGTAGTAAGAGTTAATATAAAAAGGATTCATTTGAACAAGAATATATTCATAGACAAAACTAGTTCTGATTATGAAGAATATAGACAATACTATTACCGTTTCTGTGGATTAATGTAATATTATCCATGTTATGATAAACATAATGTATCCTCTACTACACATTGATGATGTATTTGGTCAATTGAGGGGATTTTTGTGGTTATCTAAAATTTACATATGTTTGTGGAATCACTGGTTGCACTTTTAGAAGGAGGATTAGGTGAAGTTATCTTTCATAAATATATAAGGCCAATATAATTTTGAGGTTACTCATTTTCGTTTTACAAATTCACAAATTATATTTAAAAAATTGATGAATTTGACTAGTCATATGTATTTCTATTCCATTTTGGTGGTGTTTTGTGACGATATAACATTGTATTCGATTGAAAAAAAGGGTGATGATAAACACTGGGCAATAGTGTTGGGTATTTTGTAGGAGAATCATATTTATTTGAAGTTATCATGGAGTAATTTTTGGATATTTGAGTTACAATATCATGGTCATTTAATTTATAAAAAGGGAATTTATGTGGATCATGAAAAGATAGAAGGTGTTATCTCTTAGAAACATTTTAATGAATGATTTTTAGATATATAGTTTCCTGGGTGTATTGGGATACTACATGATGTTTTATATTAATTTTCGTATTTGGAATCACGGAATTTTTATTTGACAAGGAATTTCATTTGTTTCTAATGGTATTATGAATTTAAAGAATCTATTCATGAAAATAAGGTTATAATTGCATCGTCACTTATCTACATACTTTTGGAGTCTTGATATATCTATACAATATATTCTAATGGAATAATTTCTATGTTGGTATGTATTCTCATGTAGGAAAATCATGTTATTTCTTATGGTTCATGAAATGTAATGTTCCATGAGAAGAGATACCAAAAACATGAATTTGAATTTATTATTTTTGTTCACTCTTTAAATTCATGGATACATTATTTATACTGTGATAAATTCAAGGGGTTTATGGATCATAGTAGTTTGAAAATAATTATATTGAAATATAAATTAAATTTAACCCCATGTAATTCGATGGATAATTTACCTGAGCATGAATTTGACATGATGTATACCCTCGGTAGAGGGAATACATTGGTGCATGTATTAAAAACTAATTAATAAAAGAAATATAATAAATAAAAATTGGACTTGTGGAAACTAATATCAATAATATAGGATATTCATAAATTTTATGTAGAAAGGGTTATGTTGTAGTTTTCATTCTAGATTAATTTCCTCATGATTTTTGGTTTTATGTTAATTGTGAGAATACATAATATATTCATCATGATTTTGAATAAAATTTTGTTTTTGTTGTTTTCATTCAAGATTAATTTGTTCCTAATTTTTTGGATTAGGGTAAAGATGAAAATACGTAATTTTATAATTATGTTACCAGGAGGTAAACTCTCAATGGTGTGGAGAAACTTGATGGTTTTCAACTATATTGGATTTGAATTTTGTGACTAAGAGATCATATGGTCATTCCACTGGCATATCATGAAAACCTTCTTAGTTCCTACATATATATGATATGGGATGTTCACCATGTGATTCAAAAAAATTAAAAATATTTAAAAGTATATTTTTGGAGGGTTTCCATGTGTAAACCCATTTTAAGATATTTCTTTACATTCCTCACGTGTCAGAATGTCAATGGAGAGCCTCAACTAACAAGTTGTAAATTGTATTCATTATTAATTTCCATATAAAAAAGGGAGTAGATAGTCCTAGATTTTATAATAGGTCAAATAATTATGGTTATGAAACTTGATTCCATATAAATGATTGTGAAACAACTCACAAATTCATCTCATTTTATCATGATTCTTTTAACTAATATGCTGGAAGAGTTGTCAATAAATTGTTGGATAATCCTAAAAAATCAAACATTTATAGGAATTTCATAGGGATTATGAGATGGATTTTTGTGTCTATTGGGTTGAAAAAATACCATTAATGGAGTTCTCATACAATATTAGTTACAATGACTTAATGCATAAGGATAGTTTTGAAAATTTATATGAGGGTACATATTGATTTGTTATAAAGGGTAAATTTCCACATTGATACATATTCCATTTTTAAATACATGAATGAGTTCTTGTGGTTGAATATCTTTTGACTTTTCCACCAAAATTTATGTCATTGCACAATTTTTTCCACCTATATTAGTTTAACAGGTTTCCACCTGATTCATAACATGTGATTTTTTGGGATCAACTAAATTAGAGATGAACTTAACATTATTTATTAATTATTACAAATTTTATTTTGTAAATATAATATATTTCCCCAAAAAATCATTTTCCTAGTATGATATTTATCGTTACATGGTTGGATTTAGGAAGAAATATGGTATTGTGAAAAAGAAATGAATTTGTAGTGGCCAGTACTCCACTAGAGAAACAAGGGATTATTATTTTCTAATGACAAAAATGAAAATATAGTCGATATTTTATCACCCAAATTTTCAAGAAAATATCCCTTTATTAATTTTTATTGAGTCTATCTAATTATCATGTTTTCAATATATATTTTATTTGGGTTTTTGGAATTTTATGGAGCCATTTATCATGGTTCATGGTTTATGCATGGGTTGTAGAGATCATGATCCATATATAGGAAGAAGTGAAAGGGAATACAATAGGAAATGGGTAAGAAAATTATTGGACAATGGATTAGAAAAATTGTGCGGCTTCCCATGAGAAACTACACTTCTTGAACAGAGAGGAATGCATTTTTCACAGATGGTTCGTCGAACAGTTTGAGGCAACATTGAGAGGAATGGATTAAGAAATTAGCACCACACAATAGGAACATGGATTTATAAACCTCTCTACTTAACCATGAGAATAAGAATTAGAGCCCCATAAAATTTACATATAATATAAATTACACCATTTAGACAATTGTTTCTATAAACTCAAAATATCCCAAATTCTATTTTCTCACAAGACATGAGTGATGACCACCATCGATATAGGAAAAATATTATGGAGAAGAAAATTTATTTAGTTGATCAGATTCATCATTAAGTACACATTATTACTATTTACATTTAGATCCATGGTTATTATCTCTTCGAGAACAATAGATCTAGTCTTTTGTGAATAAACATATGTGGGTTGAATAGCATTACAATGATATGTTTGTTAGATCTAGTGATCTGAATGTGGATTTTGAATAGATATTTTGGTATTCAGTGTTATTATTTGATTTCCAATTTTTTTTGATGTATATGGATTTAATCATATATACAAATGATATAGAAAATGAAAAATTAGTTTTCATTATATTATTTTTGGAAACGCATATCAAATTTTTGTGTGATTCATGTTGATAAAAATTTTGGTCATGTATTTGGAATTTTGGAAAAAAAATATTGGATTTCATAACCCCCCACCCCCCATTTTTTATATTTTTAAAATTATGAATTTAAAATAAATCTTTTTTTATAACCCATATAAAGTGATTACAGTAATAATATGAAGAAATAAAGGATTCTATATTGATTTTGTTTGAATAAATATTTGGAATACATTCTTTTCATGAGTCCATTTCAATTAACCATACCCTATGGAATGGGTGTGTTCCATTATGGTACATGGTCTTTGTTACCTTATGATAACTTAGAAGATAAATGAGAAAGTACTCATGAGAATAGAACCTGAACCGCGACATGAATGGTGAGTTTATGAAGACATTATTAGGGTTATTCAAAAAAATTTGGGAACTATTTTGAGATGATTGTTTTATTTCATTTTATGTAAAATTATTTCACGTATTTATATAAAATATTTTAATACTAAAAAATATTTTATAAAAATTATGATAGAAATGTATGTCCCTGTGGAATGAGTTCAAATATCATTGGGAGAAATCCAAATTTGTTTAGTTTCAACCCTTTCTTGGTCACTTTTTGTTATTTTGGATATTTCATCTACTGAGACACAGGTGATGGAAATGTATCTCATTTCTTTTGTTATGATTCATGAAACCATGGTCTTCACATGTGGTGTTGGATCGTGGATAAGGTTGGGTGTTGCTGTATGATATAACTTTTAATTATTATTTTTAGTGACTTAGTCCTCTTTCTTGTTGTATTTTTGTTTTCAATTGCACATTGATATGGTTTATTTTTTGGATAATTTTTCGGTTATACATTATAAATGTTCATCATATAGACATTTGGATATTATTTTTTATATAGTTTTTAAATTTTATCATTAAAATAGTTAAAAATACAAAAACATTTATAGAGGATCATCAAATCAATTTATAGCCTTTGGTTTCATGTGGATGTATCCTAAGGCCTATTAGTAGAAATATCAATTATAATTAAAATGAGGAGGGCTGGGATGTAACAATATAACTCATGCATACATGGGGAATACCTTCTCCATTAAGTGATTTAATTCATTTCTCGTATCAACCTTTCATTGATAATCTTAAAAATATTATTTAATCTAGAAATATGATTTTTTTAAAGATTAATATTTGGGAGATGATGGTATAATGTACCGATCCACATTGTTGAACGTACTAATGTTGTTTTAGGTATCATAAACAGAACATCCACCAAACAACTGACATGAAAAAAATTGAATCTGTAACTATATATCAACTAGTAATAAATGAAATAAAATATATTTTGATAAGATAAAAAATATAATAAGGAATCCTATGAAAGTAAATATGTATTAGATGTTTATTATAAATGACATAAAAATATGAATAGAAATGAGATATATGAGGTAGGGGTTTCTCATATTTAAATCATTTTATTAAAACTAATTCCATTTTCACTATATTGTTTTCCATTATTTAGTCAATGAAATTATATTTTCCTAAATTATATAATTAATTTACAAAAATTATTATGATATTAAATTATTTTCCATGTAAAATCCATCGAAGTTCATTTTATTTAAAACATAAAAGATTTGTTAAACATTATCAATTAAAATAATATATCATTTGTGTAAATCATTATCTCCATAATATCCATATCCTTATAATATTTCAATAATTCCATTATTTTTACATCCATGGATGTTAGATATCAATTTAAACTAATTTTTTCTTTGTTTACATAGGATTAAAACCAAATTATATAAATATTTTAGATGTGTTTCAATTTTGACATTATTTACCAAAGGGAAAATGAATAGTTTTATTACCTATACACCATAAATGGAATTTACCACTATCAATTCAATTATTTTTTAATAATAATAAAATACATTTTTGATAGTTTTAAAACACGATCACAATTTCTTATTTTTTAGTAGTATTCCATTTCAATGAATTTTTATCAAATACAATATTTCCTCATATGCTAATGTAAAAATTGAATGTGTTTTTCCTATGGGTTCATATGATTTTATCATGTTATTTTATGAAAAATTTTAATATTTTAAAGTTAGTCATCATATTTTTGTACATTATAGTTATATATCATTACAACTGAATATGATATAACTCAAAAAGATGGATAAATCTAGTATTTCTCTCTATTTAATTGTGTAATGTTTTAGCCTTTGAAATAGATTTTTTTTAAATAACTAGCTTAGTTTGTCCAATGGAATTAGGTGGGATTCAATTATTTATAAATTATATTAACAAAATAAAACATTATTTATGAATATGAGCTCCAAATTAACATTATCAAAAATAAAAAAAAGTTTTTATGTAACTATTTTGATTTCATAACATAATGAATGTTTGGAAACATTCAATGATGAATGGTAATTTTAAATATATTTATTTGTGACGTGTTAAATGCTTTTTTTAACTTATTAGTGTTTTAAAATTATATATTATTTTGGTATTTAATTTTCTTGTGATGATATGTTTTATATATATCATATAGGTGCTATTGTGAAATAGTTCACCAATTTTTTATTCACTATACTAATAGAATTACATTATTTTTATATCCCTTAATGATATAGAGTTTCTAATCCCATTTTTTGAAATATTGTTTATATGATAGGGTTTTTTTGTAAAAACAATTAAAACACAATCCCATCACTACGATGACTCTTTTTTCCAGATGATGGTTTTTTTCGAATGAAACATATGTTTAAAATTAAGAAAAATTATTTTGTGGAAAATTTCGACATTTTCTTTCTGTCCATACTATGAAATTAAATATTTTTCTTTTTTCTCTAAAACTCCAAAACCTTAATGATTCTCAAAATGTAATGAAGTGAAAAATTTATTATAAATCATGTAATTATGTATAGTTTATATTACAGGGAATTATTGTATGTACTAAATGAATGATTTAGATAAAATTAGTGGTGAGGATGATTATAATGAGAATATTTAATGGGTTTTTTGTACAATCATTGGTGAATATGTCTACATTTGATCATATTATTAATGTAATGGGTAAACTATTTAGATAATATGTTATAGGAGTTAATGATGAATAACTGTGGTTTGTCATATATTTATGGAAGCCCAAACCTTAATATTTGTATGTGTTTTAGTGATTAATTTTGGGGGAATGATTTTATATTTCTTCAAAATAAGGAAAATGATCTAGAAAACCTGTTGGTTTAAAAGGATAAAAAATTATGAGGAAATGGTGAAAAAGAGAAATTACATGTTTGAAATATAAAGTTTTCTATATAGATAAACATTGTATTGGAATGTGATTTTTTGACATTTTTATTAATGTAGTTTTTAATGATGTATTCAGTAACGAGACCGATATATTATTACCATAAATGTAAATACTTTTGGATATGATGTGATTTTATTTGAGTATAAAGGAATGAATTATTATAAATGGAAATATAATTGATTTTATATAAGATTTATGATGATTAATGATATTCATAGAATTTCTTTTCATATTTTGGAGATTATTTGATTAGGACATAAAATTTTTTAGTTATAAGAATTTATGAGTGAATAATGGTTTTATATGATAATTATTATTTTCTCTTAAAATTATATGATCTTAATTATTTCAATTTTTTTGTGGATTTAGTGATAAGTTTTGTATTTATTTATTTTTAATATTATACTTACTCGGGGGAAAAAATTATTTTTGATAATTTATAGAAATATGATGATGAACACTTCATCCATGTATGGGTCTTTAAATCCATTATTTTTTAATTTTAGTTCTTATGAAATGAAAAATTCGGCATAAACAACCATTTGTTCCGGTAATTGATTATATTGATATGTAAAAAATATATATGTGAAACCAATGTTTTAAAACATTAATGTGAAATTGAAATAAGTCATGTTGTTATATTTTATTTTGATATCAGTACTATTATTAATGTAATCCATCATCTATAGAAAAGCACATTGAATGAAAAATGTTATTATTTTTCCTAAATGTTTTATGAATTGATGGTCATCATTACACATAACAGATTTATGGTTTATAGTCATTATCTATCCTATGATCATGTTCTCTATCACACAGTAATAGTACATACACATAATTTATCTCCTTTATATCAGTTTTTTCACTTCTTTCAAATGATAAAATTATTGTGGAAATCAGTTACGTTTTCTAATATTAATCCTTTATATTTCACTTCTCTAGTTTTTAACAGGATGTTTTATTTTATCGATTCATAATGTTAATTTTCCAAAAAATATAAATTAAAATAATTTTTTTTCATTCATTATCATACATTTAACATCATTTCCATAGATCTATTATATTACCCTTATTTAATATTAGTGGAAGCCTTTCGTGGGGGGGGGGGTTCATTGAAAATTATATTTTTAGTGGCCAATATTAAAATAAAAAACTGTTTTTTAAAAAGATTAAATTGCATACCAAGATCTATATAATTTTAAAATTATAGAATTTCATCAAAGGTGGATAATTTTAACACCCCAATATTTTAAAATGAATTTTTTTATTAAAAATCATTAGCATGTGGTATACACAATATTGACCTTAGAATGAGAAATGATATACTATTAAAATTATATAACAAAAATATGACCATTATGAACATTCCATTGTTTAGGTGGGTGTGGAATGGAATTTCTATATTATGAAATATATATATTTCATAATTAATAATTTATTAATAAATATAATAAAATATTACATAATTATTATTGATTTTTTTGTAAATGAAGTTAAAATATTATAATGGTAAAATGGGTTTGTTTATTAAAATCGAGTTATGTGTGCCATATATTATAATATTAATAGATTAAATTAGTCAAAATTGATAACTGGACTTAATGAATTATGTACATTATATATCTAATTAAATGAATTTAAGCACTTTTAATTGATGGTATTAGATAAGTAATGAGAATAATTTCATTTTTTATTCAATATTTTATTTAATTCAAAAATGGTTTTTTTTCATTGCCAGTATTTCTCATGGTGAGGAAGAGGGACCCAAGTTTTCCATTTCCTTTCTTATTCATTTGAAAATATATATAATGCCCCATGAGTGCCACCTCCAATAGGCCCTTGACTGGAGACTACCAACAAGGGAATAAAATCACATACAAAATAGAAGACATTAAATATTTTAATGAAAATTTGATCAAGATACAAAATTGTAAAAATCCCAAACAACACAAAACATTTATATAATGGAAAAAATACAACCCATGCATGATTGAAATAGAAAACTACTTCAATATTATGACCAATGATCCAAATATAATCACTAAAGTAAGGATACTATGTAGTTGTAGAATAATTATTATGATGCACAAGCCAGTAAAGTTCATAACTATCTTCAGAGTCCTCCATGGATTTTGAAAACAATTTTAAAATGTTGGGTGACCATACATGTAAACTTAGTAGGGAAACCAAAGTCATTCGTTCACATGTGGGAGATAAAAAAATAGTTACCATGTGAAAAAAATAATACTACCGTTCCTAACAAGATTAAATAATAACCATCCCAACCACATCATGGCATACCCACCAAATAACACAAGTCATGTAAGGTAATAATATAATCACATCAATGATTTGGGTACCTATCACCAATTTTTCCACTGGTTAACAACTCATTAATAATGGGTAACATCTTAACACTACCATCGTTCCCCAAATCAACTCCCACTACAAAAATGCCCGCAAACACATGGTCCAAAAACCACACATATCCTACCCGTAGAAACCTAGGTTACAATAACCACACCTCTTGCCCGAAATGACCTTATCCTCATCCTTATGACAGCTGGGAAAAAACCTCACCCGCATAGACTTGGGACCCTAATCTGCAAGAAAATATTCCTAATGGATATTGGGATATAGTAAACCTCAACCGATTATAGCATACCCAGATATACTTCAGAGAAATGAATGTGGAAGGGTGTGCGAGGGAGAATTATAGTAAATGATCATCCATCATTCCAATATAATGTTGGTAATGAAACCCTCCCCCATGAAATAGGTGTGTTCGTAATGTAATTTTAAATATGGGTTGGTGCGAATTGAAAATAAAAAGGAAATATAATTTATAAATATTGTTAAAAAACACTCATCAGAACCTTTGGGTCCCAAAACAAACAACCTGACCACCAAATGCACACTTTCTGCTACCCCTATAAAACCAACCATACAAACAGCAACTTCTAAAGCATAAAGCCAACCCCTTTTCGATTAAGAACATTCCTTTCTTTATTAAGTTGTTGAATTTAAATAATCTATCACTGCTAGGAAAACATCCAAACTTAACCATCCCAACAAAACAACTAATCCATTGTCCAGTCCTTCAAACGGAGACAACACAGCCAAAGGTAGTCCCACTGCCAAATATTTATTCCATTTCACAAATAACCAATCAATAGCTCCGCTGCTCAAATAAGTCATACCAAATCACAACACCATCATCATTGTCCACCCCTATAACCATAGACAAGCTACATACAATAACATCACACAACCCGTACAAGACATGAACTGAAAAACACACACCACACATCCACACCATTAAGCCATGTATATTTAGAGTTAGATATTATGGATTATTTAATATCACATATAATAATAGTGGTGATCATATAACAACATTGATAATGAGGCATCCCTTTATTTATCCAAGTGTATGTGATTAAATGGATTGATATTTTAAATTGTTGACATATTATCAACAAGATTTACAATAACATCACTAGTTCATAAGAAAAGGCCACCAACAACCATGATTTTCAAACAACCTTACAACCATAACAATTAATAACAGGAAAAAATTATAACAAAAATAAAATAGTTCTCTGCATCCATCTATCTTTAATACCCTTCCCATTTTCATAACATGTCTCATGTCCATTTTATAATTATTTTCCCACATCATTTATTACTATTCTTAAACAATCAATTCATCAATTATCTACCATGAATCATCACTACACTCACTCATGCATAATACACAATTAAAGAGATACGATGGAGTACTCCTACCTAGAGTAACAGGAGACCAAAAATACTCCTTGTTCCAAATAATGTGTCGCACGAGTAGTAGGAAACTCCGAAAAATCATGATTGGAAAGGGCTCTAGTATAATTTCATGACTCTTATGGGGATGAAATGTTCTCTATGAACCAAGAGAAAAGTGAAGAGAGGACCTCATCATTAAAAAAGACATATCATATATCAATGAAATGGGAAATGGTTTCAAGGGTCCATAAGGATGGATCATGATTATGATTACATTAATTGACCATTTGAAAGACCGAGGAGTGTTAGGATATTATGGATATAATTAATATCCTTGGAAATGATTTTTGAAATTTTCAATCAATCCTTTAATCTTGATTTACATGAAATAAAATGTAATAGGGGAAACATGAAAGAATATGAAAAACTGTAAAATGATGCTGACGCTGACACTGACACCGATTTTGATGTCGATGCTACCAAAAATGCTGATACCAACACTAACAATGATGCTGACATCAACACTGATAGTACAAAACGACATGCCGACCCAAACAGTTCAAAATGAAGCACTAACACCGACAATCCAAACTGACACATCGACACTGATTGTTCAAAATGACACACTGAAACCAACAGTTCAAAATGAAATTCCAGTAATGATAGTTCAAAATCAAAACCAGATACTGATCATTAAAAATGACATGATGACACGGACGGTTAAAAATGAAACACTAACACTGAATGTTCAAAACGACATGATGACATCGATAGTTTAAAAAGACATCTCCACATTGACAGTTCAAAATAACATTCCAACACCGATATTTCAGAACGTCTCGCCTACACAAAAAGTTCAAAACAATACGCTGACATCAATAGTTAAGAATTACACACTGAAACTGAGAGTTTATGAAGATACACTGATACCAAAAGTTCAAAACTACACGCTGACAATGACAGTTCAAAATGACTAGCTGACAGTAAAATTTCAAAAAGACTCGTCGATACTAACAGTTCAAAATGACATTCCTGAACTGACAGTTCAAAATTACACGCCGACACCAAAAGTTCAAAATGACTCACAAACACCATCAGTTGAAAAGACATGCTGACACTGACAGTTCAAAATGACACGTCGACACAAACTATTAAAAAGAACACACTATTAGAAAAACGTGTCATTTTGTGTATACATCTCAGAAAGAGTCATCAATAGCCCCCCAAAATACCCCAAACAATGGAGTTTTTCAATGGAATGTATTAAATAGGTTTGATATGTTACATCATATTCCTCCAAAAAATTCTAACCCACGAGAATTTAAAACCAACTAATGGAAAATAAGAGTGTTCCAAACAACCACCCCAAAAGATACCACCCATGGATAAACCACCTTGTTTATCTTGAAAAATAGAGTGAAAACCACGAATTCCAAGAACAAGTCACTGACATCGCCTTCCCCAAATATCCATACAGACACAAGTGGTTATATTGTCGAGACTCATGGAGTAGGGAATTTCTGTAACACCCCGAGATTTTATGAAAAATATAATTTTTAATTTAATTAATGTCTTGTGTTGTACGCTACACCAAAAGTATCTTACACAACATGAATACTTGACTTGGCTTTCATTACACGCAATCGTGACCTTCCTCAATAGCTTGTGTAGTATGCAATACCGAGTTTCACTAAACAATGATATGCTATTAAAATATTATTAAAACTAGCCGTTATGAATTGTAATAACCACTTTTTGAAATTTTGTAAATTTTATTTTTCAAAATGGACTTCATTTTTGGATTCGGAATATCGAAATTAGCTTAGGGTGAAATTTTGGTACTTTTCGGATAACTTTCATTTTCTGATTAATAGTGAAAATTACTAAATTTTAATTAAAAAGAACCTTTTTAATCAAAATAATTAACAGTGATAACTTATTAATTTGAGTGGGTTTAAAGTATATTTAGAATATATTTTTACAATTTAATACAATTTTGGTTATTGGATGTAATTTCACATTTAAACCAGACATAAACAAGTGTCAATCTTTCGATAGTTATTATCTCTTAAGAACACGTTATTTGTTTTAACAACGGGAATTAATTTTTTAAATTAATTAATGAAACTGATATGTTTTTAATTTGGTAAAATAGGCATCATTTTTCAGTTCATAATATCAAATATATCTTAAGCCTAATTTTTGGTATTTTTCTGGAAACTTTCATTTTTGATGAATAGTGAAACCACAAAGTGGTAGTTAAAAAAAATGAATTCTTCATAAAACATAATTTTACCGCTTCTGTGAGTGGAATTTAAAAAATCCAAGAGACACGGTTGATGTAAGTAAGTAAAATGTGGTTCAATGAGATGAAAATATTTTTTGGTGAATTGTAACTTTTTACTTTTTTTACCACGGTTAAAAGTAAATAGGGTAATTAAGGGTAAAATTGATATTATTATTACCCTAACACATGTCCTAATTCTATTGGATAAGCATAATTCGACCAAAAATAACCTTAGGAATAAAATATGACCATTTAGTCCCAATTGGATTAGATTATGACATTTATTATTAATTTATTTAAAGTAGTGTTAAAATAGTTAAAATCAAAGTTTAATAAGAAAATCATTTTTAATATATGGTTATACATAAGATAAATTCGAATATAAATATTCATTAGAAATATAAAAAGCTTTCCTACATAATTGTATTTTATTTTTAATTTTTAGACATTAAATAATTTAATTTATTTATGACACAAAGATGATGCAGTAATTATCTTATTAATGAATTATTGACATAATTGATGTTATAAATACCCAAATAAATATAATGTGATACTTATTATGAATTACACTAATTTTATAGGTTAATATAACATGTTAGAATTTATTTAATTCTATTTTTTCAAACTAATCAATCTTTTATGATTTTTACAAAAATCAAATACTAAATAGTGTCAAAATTGACATAAAATATTGTTTAAAAATATATTATATTATTAATTATTATTTTAGTCCTAAAAATCTATGTTTTGGAAAAATGACTTATATAAGGTTATATATATTAATAATAAACAACTTGGGGTTTGTTTGGCTTGTTATAGTATGTTTATTAACCTTATAGTGTAAGAACACAAAAAGACACGGTAAAAGTAAAATTTTCTAACTTAAAGTTAAATATAAATGATAAGGTTAAAATAGGAACCTAATCTTGTCTAAATTATATTGGATGAGATTATTTCGACCCAACCCCACCATAGATTCGAAATAAATCAATTTTGAGCTATTTAAAACCGAATTTGTCTTTATAATAAAATAATATTTTTAGTTATTCCAAAGGTACCCCTCTCCTCCCTTATAAAAGGGCACATCCTCCCTCTCTTTCTCACACCACCTTGAGCCTTATAGCTCGTAAAAACCCTTCCAAATTCTCTTCTCCACTTCCATAGATACATCCTAGTGGTTCTAGTCTTCCTCAAAGACCAATTTTATTGCCCTAAAAGGAGATCTCAAAGAGGCTCTTCAAAGAAGAGGTAATGTCCGTTACCGATTCTTTCAACTTTATTTCTTCTTCCACTTCTTCTTATTAGGTTATTTCATTTTGAAGTAATAAAATCAGTATAACTAATATACTGATATGTTATTATATATATGAAACAACCCTATTTCACCATCTATCCATGCTATGGAAAACGAAATCACCGCGCGTGCGTACGGACAGAATACCGTCTCCACGCCGTGGTTTAATCTATTTTCCACCACCACCTTACATGGATCGGTATAATGGTGAAAATAAACAACTATATATGATTATTTTAAAGTGGTATTAATTCTGAAATAGTATTCATAAACTCCAATACAATTCCATGATCATGAGAACGATATCATCGCTCATGCGTACGTACGGACTACCGTCTCCACAACGTGATGAGATTCATTCTCCATGTTAACAATTAATGAATGATTATAAAGTATATATAATAAGTAATCATGAAATATATGACATAATAATGATACTGGATTTATGTGTATATATATGTATGTCATCTACTTAATTCCATTCAATTCAATAAGGAAACGAAAACAGCGTTCATGCGTACGTACGGCCTACCGTCTCCATGAACGGTGTATTTCATTCCTTTTATCGACCTATAATATATATATGTATAAGATGAATATATGAAAATCTTGTTTTACATTCTGAAATTATGTAAATCAGGATATAAGTAATAGTATCAAGAACGACAAGTCGAAACACATACGATAAATGAAATGATTTTACCCAAAACGCTGCTTTAACATGGAATTTACAAAAGAACATGTAATATAAAGTCATAAGTGAAGCATATATGATATCATAACAATGAATATTATTCTGTAATAAGTCAATGACATTATTTAAATCATTATACAGGAGTTTCGGATACGTACGATCCATATCGGACCTAAGGTAAGGGATAAATTTTCAATCTCATTTTTATCTGAGATTGGTTATACGTAAGTATTTACTGGGGTTACGTTTATCCTCCATGACCATGTTTTCTAAAAATTCTTTCATAAAATGTTTACCATTCTTCCATGGATGTTTAAAGTCATTTTTACCCTTTATTGAATTTTTACCACATTTTATGAATGGAATATTTCCTTTGGTTACCATATAAGGTACTTTTTTGACTTTTCGGAAAAAAGTACGAGGAGCATGTTATTTTTAACTTATACGGAGTGAACGGATTTTTATGATTTCATAAAACCTCATTTTCAAGAACTTCCTCTACAATATTTCATGGTTATTTTAAACCAAACCCTTATCTTATAAAATTGCATGGAATTTTGTGAAAAGAAAATGATTTTAAAGAAGAAAGGATATTGTAGCATCCCAGTCACAGGGTGCCTCATGAGACATGATATACTTAACATTTCATTACAACATTTACAAATAATATATCATGTCCCATGACTACAAAAGATTGCAAGGCTTAGGATTCTGGGAAACCAGCTGCTTCTGATAAACTTCATCAGTACATACCATGCCTGAAAAATTTTAAACAAAAACGTAGGGTGAGAAAATATACCCAGTAAGGGGTTTTAAAAACGTTTTTAAGAAAACTTTTTCTCAATGTAGTACTTTTGAAGAGAATAAAGCACTTTTCTGAAAACGAATCATTTTCTTTTCATGAAACCAACATTTTGAAAACACTTGCACAGAGAAGTACGTACTTGAAATAAGTTTTAATGTAAACATGATCAGAGAGAGCAATATAAGAAGAATAAACAATGCATAATAATAAAACAAGGCTACTTAAACTCTAAAAAGAATTCTGTGACTAAACAGGGAAAGGGTTCATAACATGGTTCATGAGAAACAATACAGTTTATCTAGCAGTTCACCACATGAAAAATAGTTCTTGACATAAAAATTACATTCTCATAGTCCTGGGAGTTTTCAACATGGGGTTATCCTGTTAGTTGAACTAACCCCTAGTTAATCAATTATCATTACATGCAGAGGGAATGCATAATACTGGACATTGTCAAGACCTCGCACATGATAGTAGAATCCAATTCTATTCGCCAAGATTTGTGCTATCATTTGCGACGATCTTGGAGAATAGCATTGGATTGTACAAAGGTTTGTGCATGATAGCACATAAAAAAATTAACATTTGAAAACATGGGTTTTAAGAAAAATAAACATAACACTTTAACATTCCATACATCATGATACCCAATTAAAGCATGGTCGCTCATAACTTTCACATATGATAACAGATGGATATCATGGGTGTTTAATACAGGCAGTTGAGGTTACAATGTGCACAAAAAAGTCTATCTTGGGAAAATCATATGTATAATTGTGTAAACTCTTCCATTAGCACTTTAAATAATGAGCCCCCTTTTCTTTATAAAGTTTTCAAACATCATAAGAGTACTCATAATTGAAGACAACATAATGATACGTATGCCTACACATTTTCATGGATTTAGCACATTAATCCATACTAAAAAATATCTCTTAAACAAATTATATATTTGGTAAAGAAAAACATCCGGAGTTCATTTCCATAAAAGAAGAAGAAGGGGTGAACATAATTTTCCATAAACCTTTATTGACAAAAAGTCGGTCTTGCATACAACAAGGTTGTTTCAAAAACATGAGTACATACCTATGAATACATGTATGCACGCGTAAAAGTTCAAGGAGACCAAACTAACCATTTTCCCAAAGAAAAAATCCGGATTTATCCAGAGTAGTGATAAATGAAAATTCTCAGTTACAAGAATGATTTTGAAATCCAACCAACCCATAAACATCATCATGCTATATTGTAATAAATTACAAAATAAGGGAACCAAGTTCACATTGATGTACATACACATCGATATAATCACACACATATATATATCAATATACTTCATATACATGCATGATTTTACATGGACGTAAGATTACATGAAATCTCCCTTTTCCAAAGGGCGAAAAACATACAGCGATTTCGTGCCCTCTCATGAGTGTAAAAAAACAATGTTTAGGTATACATAAAAATTATATAAATTCATATATATATATATACCAAATTGCAAAAACACACAAATTAGACTGGGTCTCTCACCTTTATATTTCAGAACCTATATGTAGTCGAGGGTTTCTCCATGACATTCGGGTGTGATTACACATGGTGCGTACATACACATTGTTATATATATATATACATATAATCTGTTATATAAATATATACACATAAACCAACGTTAATTCACAAAACATGTGTTAAATTCTTACCCAAACTCGGTTCTACAAAAGAGGAATAATACTGGTATATAAGAAAGAGGGTCTTATGGACTTGCATCTACATAGAGGTATACATTTATATAAACTTGCATATATATAATTATATTCGAAGTAAAAAAAAGACACAAAACCATACTTAACCCTTACCAGTATTTTACACCTTAAAACATCAGCTTAACCCTGATAATCATATTTCGAAAATAAAAAAAAGGATTGGAAGATTTATATAAAATTACATATAATATATACATATAACCGTGAAACACAAAACAAGATTAACCCTTTCCTCTGCTTGGAGAGGAGAAGGAGAACGGCGTAGCTAACGAGGTCCAGAAGCCGGAGAGATGAAGGGATTCGGGTGCCAAAATTCAGCTTCAGTGCAATAGGGGTTTTAAAAAAAAGTAGAAGAAGAAGAGGACTCTGCAACTGGGGAGACGTCGAGGGAACTGAGGCCGAGCATTAAAGGCGATGTCGACCTGTTGAAAAGAGGTAACCGTTGTCGGCTGGCGGAGGAAAAAAAGCACCCTAAACCCTACTGGTCTGACGGCATGCGCGACGAAGAAGGAGGAGAACCACAGTCGAGGGATATGCGAAAAAAAAACGGATGGCCGGGATTAGAAGAGACTGGATTGGACGGCCACTAGCTGTTGCGGTGTTTAAAAAGCCGTTCAACCGGTTTTTTTAAAAAAAAACTTTTTATTAAAGTTATTATTAATTTATTATAACATTGTTTTTACAAAAATCAATTATTAAACAGAATTTTTATTATTTTAATGAAACTCATTGGTCAATAAAAATTTATAAATTGATTTAATTAAAACGTGTTACTATATAAACATATTTATATATATATATTCTATTTTTAAAATACCAATAATTTCTATTGACCTTATTATATTAAGTATATTATTTTTAAATCATAATTATTGATCTTTTATTATTACATTTGGAATAACAGAGGTTCATTTAATCGATTAAAAAAAATTGGTTTATTCAATATAATATATATTTATTTGTTTATTTATTTATTTATTTTTCCTTTGCTGAATTACATAATAATTATCATAATTTATAATTTGATGAAAACATTCAGATACACTCTTTTAAGAAGAGAAAAAGAAATTTGTTGCTTAAAAGTATTTGTGTAAACTTAAAGATGTGAAATTTGTATATTAAACCATAATTTGACAAAGTTTCTAAAATAGTTAACAAATGTCAAATTATAAAATAAATAATATACCTAATTTTGATGCAACATATATAACTCATAAAATAAAAATCCATTAGGTTTAATATAATTAGAAAATAAAAGTTTAATTGTTCAAATTAACATGTATAGTGGAAAAAAACAATAATATTAATTTTCCCCATTTTGAAACATAAAATAAAATTCTCAATTTGGAAAACAAGTGATAAATTAACTAAATTAACATTGATGTCATTTTGAAGCAAATTAATTTTCTGAACCTTCCAGGGGTAAGCGATCCAATTTCAAATGGTCAAAAACAAATCTTAGAGGACAGGAGGGACCAACGGTCAAAAAAAAAATTGGACTCTTGGGGAAACCAACGGTCGAATTTATAGTTGTTTGGGGTTCAACGGTCAGATTAGAGTGTTTATTAAAAGGGTCTAGTCTCGGGGTGTTCCTCACTCCAGGAAACTGAATGAAAAAAACATGAAAGATGGTTCGTGTGATCCCTTTGGTGTTGATCACGGTTGCAGTGGCTTTGGTCATCCTCATGTTTATTATGATGGATGCTCGAAACCCCTACAGCATTCTCGGGCTCTTAGTAGTTTTAAGAGGTCTCCCCATTATTGTAATCGGGTTATTAGTTGGGATCTTTGGTTAGTTTTCCCTTTTTGTTTGGTCAGTGGAGGTTGTAGCCTAAGTGTTACTCATTTGAATAAAATAAGCTTTCATTCATTTGATGCATTTTGTTATTGATTGTTGGTTCTCAAAACATGGTTTTTTCTTGGGTCGTTACATTACTTCCCCCTTCAAATAATTACGCCCTCACAATTCTATCATAAAAAGAAAAACTGAAAACCCCATACGTACAACTCTACCGAAATAGTGGATATGGCTCGGTTAATGGGATACCAAAGTTGGCACACAACTCTTCTGTTTCCCTAGTCCAGATGCATCTCGAACAGTGCTCCTTGAACTCCTATTCGTGTGTATTGCACACGGGCTTCCAAAGGGAGGCTCGTGCAATGCAAAGCTTGGAAACGTCCGAGTAGATGAAATCCCTGATAACCCTTGTGGCCACATCGTTCTCGAGGTAGTCGAGAGAAACGATGAAGTTGAGGAGACTGGAGTTCAAGACTTAGAACATGTAGGCTACACTAAGCTGGCCATCCTGGGTCGCCACGAGGAAACACGCTCTGGCAGAAACGTTTTGTGCCAGAGTGAGACACTGGAACAGGCCCTCAAAGTACATTCCCCTTCGCCTATAGCAGGGTAGTTGAGCAGCGGCGATGAGGTGAAAGACGTGATCATCCTCTTGGCATAGATGAAGGATCTCTAGACCGTTTTCTAGATCGAGCAAACGCTGGAAGGACCCTCGCAGGTGGAGAAAGGATGGATAATCCACCATGCATGCCTTGATCAAGATGACTTCTACTAGCTCATCAGGTAGGGATGAGAAGTTCGTTTGACTAGCCATCTGAAAACAAACATCGAAGGGAAACTCTTAACAACATTGATACGGTGGAGAAATGGAAGGAAACAAGAAACTTCCATTTATGAAAAAGTTTACACCGCAAAGTCTGAGTTTACAAGACGTACGCCACAAAGAGCGGCAAAACTTACTAACTATTCAAACCACACACAGGATGAACAGACAGGACTAAAGTCATGGGAAAATTTATAACGCCTCCTGAGTTTAGCGTGGGGGGTATGGAGTTGGGAAACATCGGTGTACACTTCTTTCCTAAGAGACACACGGGTGGACTCATTTTCCAATGCTCCAAAGTCCATTAACTGGTCCCAGAAGCCGTAGTGCAAAATTTGGCACAGGTAAGCCGCTCGGAGGTCTCCAGTAGCAGCATCTTATTGAAAAGGGTTATCAAGCATTGTGACAAATTCCTCGCCAGTTGTAAACCCTCGGAAAAGTCCTTCATGATACCTTTCCCGACGTGCATAAGAGGGAAATTGGGTCATCATCATTAGTAGATAATCCCTCCCCAATCCCCGGTGAAGACTAAGCACCCGAGGTGAGTTTGACACGTCATATAGATGCTTACACTTTATGCGAATTTGGGCATAGTTTTGAAAGTTCTCGCGGCTAGCTAAAGATATAATGTTCTCTAGAGCCTCAGTGGGTAGAGACAGTAGGTCGGTATGTACATTTTCATCAGCCATCTGAAAGTTATAACATTTTTTACTTAGTTAAACATAGTAATACTTTTATCCCACCTGGTTTTCCAGAGTTTCCTAAACCCATCCTCTGATACCAACTGTAGCATCCCAGTCATAGGGTGCCTCATGAGACAGGGTATACTAAACATTTCATTACAACATTTACAAATAATATATCACGTCCCATGACTACAGAAGATCGCAAGGCTCAGGATTCTGGGAAACCAATTGCTTCTCATAAACTTCATCAGTACATACCATGCTTGAAAATTTTTAAACAAAAACGCAGGGTGAGAAAATATGCCTAGTAAGGGGTTTCAAAAACGTTTTTAAGAAAACTCTTTCTCAATGTAGTCCTTTTGAAGAGAATAAAGAACTTTTCTAACAACGAAAAATTTTCTTTTCATGAAACCAACATTTTGAAAACCATTTGCACAGAGAAGTATGTAGTTGAAATAAGTTTTAATGTATACATGATCAGAAAGAGCAACATAAGAAGAATAAACAATGCATAATAATCAAACAAGGATACTTAAACTCTAAAAATAATTATGTGACTAAACAGGGAAAGCATTCATAACATGGTTCATGAGAAACAATACAGTTTATCTAGAAGTTCACCACATGAAAACCAGTTCTTGACATAAAAATTACATTCTCATAGTCATGGGAGTCTTCATATAGGGGTTATCCTGTTAGTTGAACTAACCCCTAGTTAATCAATTATCATTACATGCAGAGGGAATGCATAATACTGGACTTTGTCAAGTCCTCGAGTCGTGACCTTAAAACATAACTTTAGTACGGGTCAAGGCCAAACGCCAATCCCGTTTCCCATAGTAGCACAAGCCAAGGCTAACCGCCAAGACCGTCGCAATTGATAGCACAAGACAAGGCTATTCGCCAAGACCGTCGCACATGATAGCACAATCCAAGGCTATTGGCCAAGACCGTCGCACTTGATAGCACAAGCCAAGGCTATTCACCAAGACCGTCGCACTTGACGTCTCATGAGACTCTTGCTTTACCCAATGCATTGGAGCATTGTATAATTCCGGTCGCACCCATCCATAATCATTTAAGTCCAATACATCCCTCACATATCTTGACATGGAAATTCATTCATAGGGTTTCATACATTCTTAATCAACCCCCTTTTCACATACATAATCATAACATGAAAACAGTTCTATCATTAAAAAATTATGACATGCATGCCAAAGCTTCGTGCACATAAAAAAATTAACATTTGAAAACATGGGTTTTAAGAAAAATAAACATAACACTTTAACATTCCATACATCATGATACCCAATTAAAGCATGGTCGTTCATAACTTTCACATATGATAATAGATGGATATCATGGGTGTTTAATACAGGCCATTGGGGTTACAATGTGCACAAACAAGTCTATCTTGGGGAAATCATATGTATAATTGTGTAAACTCTTCCATTAGCAATTTAAATAACGATCCCCCTTTTCGTTATAATGTTTTCAAACATCATAAGAGTACTCATAATTGAAGACAACATAATGATACGTATGCCTACACATTTTCATGGATTTAGCACATTAAGCCATACTCAAAAATATCTCTTTAAAAAAATTTATATTTGGTAAAGAAAAACATCCGGAGTTATTTTCCATAAAAGAAGAAGAAGGGGTGAACATAATTTTCCATAAACCATTATTGACAAAAACTCAGCCTTGCATACAACAAGGTTGTTTCAAAAACATGAGTACATACCTATGAATACATGTATGCACGCGTAAAAGTTCAAGGAGTCCAAACTAACCATTTTCACAAAGCAAAAATCCTGATTTATCCAGAGCAGTGATAAATGAAAATTCTCAGTTTCAAGAATGATTTTGAAATCCAACCAACCCATAAACATCATCATGCTATATTGTAATAAATTACAAAATAAGGGAACCAAGTTCACATTGATGTACATACACATCGATATAATCACATATATATATATATATATCAATATACCTCATATACTTTCATGATTTTCCATGTTCGTAAGATTACATGAAATATCCCTTTTCCAAAGGGCGAAAAACATACAGCGATTTCGTGGCCTCTCATGAGTGTAAAAAAAATGTTTATGTATACATAAAAATGATAGATATACATATATATATATACCGAATTGCAAAAACACACAAATTAGATTGGGTCTCTCACCTTTATATTTCAGAACCTATATGTAGTAGAGGGGTTCTCCATGACATTTGGGTGTGATTACACATGGTGCGTACATACACATGGTTATATGTAAATATACATATAAGCCGGTATATATATATATACACATAAAAAAACGTTAATTCACAAAACATGTGTTAATTTCTTACCCAAACTCGGTTCTCCAAGAGAGGAAGAATACTGGTATATAAGAAAGAGGGTCTTATGGACTTGAATCTACATAGAGGTATACATTTATATAAACTTGCATATATATAATTATATCCGAAGTAAAAAAAAGACACAAAACCATACTTTACCCTTACCAGTATTTTACACCTTAAAACATCAGCTTAACCCTGATAATCATATTTAGAAAATAAAAAAAAAGGATTGGAATATTTATATAAAATTACATATAATATATACATATAACTGTGAAACACAAAACAAGATTAAACCTTACCTCTTCTTGGGGAGGAGAAGGAGAACGACACAACTAACGAGGTCCAAAAGCCGGAGAGATCAAGGGAGGCGGGTGCCAATGTTCATCTTCGGTGCAATAGGGGTTTTTTAAAAAAAAGAAGAAGAAGAAGAGGACTCTGCAACAGGGGAGACGTCGACGGAACGGAGGGAGAGCATTAAAGGTGGTGCCAACCTGTTGAAATGCAGTAACCACTGTCGGCTAGCAGAGGAAACATAGCACCCTAAATCCTACTGGTCTAATGGCGTGCGCGAAGAAGGAGGAGAACCGCAGGTGAGGGAGATGCGAATAAAAAAACGGACGGGCAGGATTAGAAGCGGCTGGATCGGACGGCCCCTGGCTGCTGTGGTGTTTAAAACGCGGTAAAATCAGTTTTTTAAAAAAAATTACTAAAGTTATTATTAATTTATTATAACATTGTTTAAAAAAATATCAATTATTAAACTGACTTTTTATTATTTTAATGAAAATCATTGGTCAATAAAAATTTATAAATTTTTTTAATTAAAATGTGTTACTATATAAACATATTTATATATATATATATTCTATTTTTAAAATACCAATAACTTCTATTGACCTTATTATATTAAGTATATTATATTTAAATCATAATTATTGATCTTTTATTATTATATTTGGAAAAAAAGAGGTTCATTTAATCGATTAAAAAAACATTGGTTTATTCAACATAATATATATATTTATTTATTTATTTATTTTTCCTTTGCTGAATTACATAATAATTATCATAATTTATAATTTGATGAAAACATTCGGATACACTATTTTAAGAAGAGAAAAAAAATTGTTGCTTAAATGTATTTGTGTAAACATAAAGATTCGAAATTTGTAAATTAAACCATAATTTGAAAAAGTTTCCAAAATATTTAACAAAGGTAAAATTATAAAAGAAATAATATACCTAATTTTGATGCAACATATATAACTCATAAAATAAAATTCCATCAGGTTTAATATAATTAGAAAATAAAAGTTTAATTGTTCAAATTAACATGTATAGTGGAAGAAAAACAATAATATTAATTTTCACGGTTTTGAAACATAAAATGAAATTCTCATTTTGGAAAACAAGATATAAATTAACTAAATTAACATTGATTTCATTTTGAAGCAAATTAATTTTACGAACCTTCCAGGGGTAAGCCATCCTGTTTCAAATGGTCAAAAAAAAACATAGAGGACATGAGGGACCAACGGTCAAAAAAACATTCGACTCTTTGGGAAACCAACGGTCGAATTGATAGCTGTTTGGGGTTCAATGGTCAGATTAGAGTTCTTATTAAAAGGGTCTGGTCTCGGGGTGTTCCTCACTCCAGGAGACTGAAGGAAAAAAACAAGAAAGATGGTTCATGTGTTCCCCTTGGTGATGAGCATGGTTTTAGTGGCATCGGCCATCCTCATGTTTATTATGATGGACGCTCGAAACCCATACCGCATTCTCGGGCTCTTAGTAGATTTAAGCGGTCTCCCCATTATTGTAATCGGGTTCTTAGTTGGGATCTTTGGTTAGATTTCCCTTTTTGTTTGGTCAGTGGAGGTTGTAGCCGATGTGTTACTCATTTGAATAAAATAAGCTTTCATTCATTTGATGCATTTTTTTATTGATTGTTGGTTCACAAAACATGGTTTTTTCTTGGGTCGTTACATGTTTAGTATTTATAAGAGGAATTTAGTTAGAAGAAAATACTATAGTGACATCACAACCACCCCGCCTTAACATGGCTGTCAGGTCTTGGCCCACCAGGTACCAGCAGTTGCCCCACAGACACGTGGGGCCCACCCCAGGGTCCACCCATATGCCTGAACGGGTAATCTGTCTAATTATAGTCCCCATAAGCCAACACATTTCCTTTCCAGTGTGTTTTTTCCTCACTCACACACACCCTGAGAAACTTCCCTGGAGGTCACCCATCCTGATCACTACTCCAGGCCAAGCACGGCCAACCACGCTTAACTGTGGAGTTCTAATCAGGTAGGCTCTCGAAAAGGAAGGTGCACCCTATTGACATGAGTTATATAATTTAGTCATTTAACCCTTTATCATTTGGGGATATTACAGATATTTTCATCAAGAATTCATTTCAAGTGTTTTGTCAAAATTATTTTCCATCTAAGCTGACATTATTTCATATCTGTGTGTTTCAAGTAAAATGTATCTATGATTTAAATGGTTTCAATTTTCTTATGATGAAATGATATCAATTTTTTATGGATTATGTTATGATGGCATGATGTTTAAGAATCCCATTTTATTTCATGGGTTATGCTACGATGTATGATTTATGATTTTGTGGCACACGAAAGAATGATTTCATTATGAGATGGGTGGGACCTATATCTCCCTCCAATGCATTGGGTAAAGATTTATATCTCATGAGATAGACATGGATAGAACGGAAAGTTAAACCGGTTCAGTAATACAGGACTGGAACGAGGAGTGAACTCGATTAAGAAAGGGACTTTGTCCACTAAGATGGTATTGGCAGCAATGCCTTGGCTAATATAGAAATCATATCAAGTGCTTAATGGTTTCCACAATTACATGTTTTATTCTCATGTTATTTTATCATTCTTAATGTTTCATTATGATCTATGCCTTACGTACATCCATGTTTTATGTCATTTCTCAAGATTTTGATGTTTAAACATTATGTTCATGTTTTTATGTTAAAATGTATATGTAATGTTTTATTTTATCCATGCTTACCCGTACTAAGAATTTGAGCTCACCCTTTCTATGTTTTCTTTTCCCCAAGAAATAAATAAATGTTTTAGGTAAGAAATAAAGGGGAAGATCTTTATGGGATATGTTGAAGATATTTCACCACGATTAGAAGATTAGGTTCCAAGTTTCCAAAGACACTAAACTATTATGATCCTTGTGTGTCTGTTATTGTTATGTATAAATTATTCCGCTAAAGTAATGTAATGTCCATGTACGTCATGCTTTGGATATCTACAGTTGGTATCAAGGGAAAGGATTAGTCAACCATTGAAAAACTAGGATGAAAGAACATTAGTGAGATTCCTAGAGATATTTCTAAGGTATGTCTAGGGATGTCCCTAAGGTTAAGTATAAGTATATGTTATATTACTAGAATTACGGTAACCTAAGATGTTAGATATTGAAGGTACTCCTCCATTATTATGTTGTTTTCCCTAGCATGATTTTTGCCTCTCACACAATTATTTTTGGGTTTTAGATGATGGCTGGAACGTGAAGGAACCTTGTTGATCAATGAAATGGACAATACAATGATTGTCCTCCTGAACAGACAAATGTTATGAGAGATGGAGTGCAAAATCCTATTGATATACTTACACAAGCTATGAATCATTCTAGACTTCCAAATGAGCAGAGAAGGGAACAATATTCTATTGAGTCCTTCACGAGGAAACGTCCTCTTTCATTCAGTGGGTCTTCTGATCCACATGTTGCTGAACAATAGATCAGTACTACTGAAAAGATATTTTTAGTTCTTCAATGTTTTGAACATGATAATGTCATCTTAGCAGTGTATCGTTTGGAATCTGATGGTGATCAATGGTGGAATCTTATCAACAATATGAGGCCAAGGTATGAAATTGAGTCCATGGAATGGGATGAGTTCAAGAACTTATTTTTCAATAAGTACTTCCCTCTTATTCTTCGAACAAAGATGGAGAAGGAGTTTCATGAACTAAAGCAAAAGGATGATGAATCTGTTGGTATATACGAAGTGAATATTACAAGGCTTTCAAGGTATGCATCTGGATTTATCATCCAACCTGAAAGTAAAGTTGATCGATTCATCAGTGGCTTAAAACCATATCTTCGAAGGGCATTGGCTATAAGAGACTTCAGTAGCTATGAAGAAATTGTGCGTTGTGCTATCAAGGTAGAAATGGAAGTTGGTATTACATATCCATCTCATAGTTTTGACAAGAAACGAAAGATGGAGTTCAAGGAGAAATCTCAGAATAATTGTGAAAAGAAGATGAATGTTTCCTTATGCTCAAAGTGTGGAAGGAAGCATGGTGGAGATTGTATTAAAGGGACATGTAAATGTTTCAAATGTGGAAAGGATGGTCATCGGGAACTTGAATACCGCAATGATGGGAAGAAGATTTCTAATGATGCAAACAAAGGAAGGGATACACATAATGAACCTACTACACTTCAATGCTTCATGTGCATGGAAATGGGGCATTATGATAATAAATGACCTAATCCAAGGGTTAGTGATGATCGACATGAAAACCCACTTAAGGAAAAGGACAAAGGGAAGTCACATGCGATCACTGTTGGCGATGTTGAATATGACAACGATGTGGTGGAATGATTAGGTGTTTATGTAATGGCATTCAAAAATAATGTTGTATATAGTATCGTGGAATATTGGAATATTTATGTATTGGTTTATTGTGGTTTTCAATAATTTTATGGTACCGGTAACCATGGAATGTGATTGAGATATTTTTTGGAAAAAAAAAGATGATATGCGCATAATGAAGGGAAAACGATAAAATGAAATTTTTGACAGTATTCATGAGCTCATGATTGATATAAGGACTAAGTGATATCATGGTTTCAGTATATAGAATTTTGAGGATTTTGGTATGTGGAAAGAGTTAACTTTTAACAGCATTCATGTTTTCAATAAGGTTCAATGGGTATTAATTTTTTTCAAGTGAATACATGATTAAGGCCTTCGAATGTTTGGAAGGTGACCAACAAGACATATCTCATGATATATGGGGACCAACAACAGTATTAACATGCTAGTTGTATGAATTCTTTGGTAATCATTTTCACTATAATATGAGATTGGACAGTAGAATTTTGGATAAGCCTAAACATTGGAATGGATTAGGTTGGACATAAGTTAGTATTGTTTAAGGATAGAAGTTTTTTCGATATTATTTATGGGATGTTATTGTAATTTAGTTTTTGAAAAAGGACAACCTCCAGGATGGGGGACAGCCCATCGCGTCGGACAAGGCTGTGCGAATCGAACCCACAACCGAAGTGCGACTGGCCTTTATCGCCTACCACTGGCCTACAGGAATTCCCTGTTTAGTAGAAGCTAGTTTTATTATATTAAGCATTATTATATATGAAGTATAAGTCCATTTTAGGATATATATATGATTAATCTCAATATAGATGGACTTATGTATGTTTTGATAACTTTTCTAACCTTTTGTTTGAGACAGATGGAATGACCCATCATTCTATCACATGATCTACTAACACATCATGAATGAAAAATTCAACTTCATTTCTTTAAGAGATGAAGTGGAAATTTTCCAAAAACGACCAACGGTGAGACTATACCAAAATCACGAAAGTATTTATTCTATTTCCAATTTCATCAACTTTAGTGAAATGATCTGGAAAACCAAAAATGTATTCCTTGTGCACTTATATCTGATGAATCAGATGGTACCTTAGATCGTCACAAATTTATGGCTTTGTGATTTCTGGATTTTCCATATCCATGTTCTCTACCACTCTCCATCAGAACATGATGGTTACATTTCTCTTCCATATCCATATTTTCACCTATGTGGAAACCCAGTGATTAGTTTATTTGGGTAACCATTGCATTTCATACTTTTGTTTTTAAAGATTGTTTTTGGTATTCCTTTTTACGATGTGGGTTTCTATTAAAGAAACCTTTGAGTAGAAAACCATTTATAACCCCGACGAATTTCGAGGGCGAAATTCCTTTTAAGGGGGGTAGAATGTAACACCCAGATATTTTATGAAAAATATTTTTTTTAATTTAATTAATGTCTTGTGTTGTATGCTACCCCAAAAAGAGCTTGCACAACACGCATCCTTGACTCGACTTGCATTACACGCAATCACAACCTTCCTCGATAGCGTGTGTAGTATGCAATACCGAGTATCACTAAACAACGATATGCTATTAAAATATTATTAAAACTAGCCGTTATGAATAGTAATAACCTCTTTTTGAAATTTTGTAAATTTTATTTTTCAAAATGGACTTCATTTTTGGATTCGGAATATTGAGATTAGCTTAGGGTGAAATTTTGGTACTTTTCGGATAACTTTCTTTTTCTGATGAAGAGTGAAAATTTCTAAATTTTAATTAAAAACAACATTTTTAATCGAAATAATTAATAGTGATAAATTATTAATTTGAGTGGTTTTAATGTATATTTAGAATATATTTTTACAATTTAATACAATGTTGGTCATTGGACGTAATTTCACATTTAAACCAGACATAAACAAGTGTCAATCTTTTGATAGATATTATCTCTTAAGAACACGATATTTGTTTTGACGATGGGAATTAATTTTTTAAATTAATTAATGAAAATGATATTTTTTGAATTTGGTAAAATAGACATCATTTTTGAGTTCATAATATCAAATATAGAATAGGCCAAATTTTTGGTATTTTTCTGGAAACTTTCATTTTTGATGAATAGTGAAACCACTAAGTGGTAGTTAAAAAAAATGAATTTTTCATAAAACATAATTTTACTGCTTCTATGAGTGAAATTTATAAAATCCAAGAGACACGATTGATGTCAGTATGTAAAATGTGGTTCAATGAGATGAAAATAATTTTTGGTGAATAGTAACTTTTATCTTTTTTACCACGATTAAAAGTAAATAGGATAATTAAGGGTAAAAATGATATTATTATTACCCTAAAACATGTTCTATTTCTATTAGATAAGTGTAATTCGACCAAATACAACCTTAGGAATAAAATATGACCATTTAGGCCCAATTGGAATATATTAGGACATTTATTATTAATTTATTTAAAGAAGGGTTAAAATAGTTAAAATCAATGTTTAATAAGAAAATGATTTTTAATATAGAGTTATACATAAGATAAATTCGAATATCAATATTCATTAGAAAGATAAAAAACGATTTCCTAAATAATGGTATTTTATTTGTAATTTTTAGACATTAAATAATTTAATTTATTTATGACACAAAGATGATGCAGTAATTATCTTATTAATGAAACATTGGCATAATTGATGTTATAAATACCCAAATAAATGTAATGTGAGACTTTATATGAATTAAACTAATTTTATAGGTTAATATTACATGTTATTATTGATTTAATTAACTTTTTATGAACTAATCATTTTTTTATTATTTTTAAAAAAATCAATTACTAAATAGTGTCAAAATTGACATAAAATAGTTTTTAAAAAAAATATTATATTATTAATTGTTATTTTATTCCTAAAAATATATGGATCGGCACAATGACTTAGATAAGGTTATATATATTAATAATAAACTACTTGGGGTTCATTTGGCTTGTTATTGTAAGTTTATTAACCTTATAGTGTAAGAACACAAAAAGACACTGTAAAAGTAAAATTATCTAACTTAAAGTTAAATATAAATGATAAGGTTAAAATAGGAACCTAAACATGTATAAATTCTATTGGATGAGAGGATTTCGACCCATCCCCACCTTATCTTCTAAATAAATAAATTTTGAGCTATTTAAAACCGATTTTGGCTTCATAATAAAATAATATTTTTTTGTTATTCCAAAGATACCCCTCTCCTCCCTTATAAAAGGGTACCTCCTCCCTCTCTTCCTCACACCACTTTGAGCCTTCAAGATCGGCAAACCCCTGCCAAAATCTCTTCTCCACTTCCATAGCTACATCCTAGAGGTTCTGTTCTTCCTCAAAGACCAATTTTAGTGCCCTAAAAGGAGATCTCAAAGAGGCGCTTCAAAGAAGAGGTAATGTCTGTTACCGATTCTTTCAACATTATTTATTCTTCCACTTCTTCTTCTTAGGTTTTTTAATTTTGAATTAATGACATCAGTATCAATAATATACTTATATGTTATTATAAGTAAGAAAAAACCATATTTCACCATCTATCCATCCTACGGAAAACGAAATCACCGCGTGTGCGTACATACGGAATACCGTCTCCACGCCGTGGTGTAATCTATTTTCCACCACCACCTTACATGGATGGGTATAATGGTGAAAATAAACAACTATATATGATTATTGTAATGTGTTATTAATTCTGAAATAGTATTCATACACTCCAATACAATTCCACGGTCATGAGAACGATATCATTGCTCGTGCGTACGTACGGACTACCGTCTCCACGACGCGATGAGATTAATTCTCCATGTTAACCATTCATGAATGATTATAATGTATATATAATATGTAATCACGAAATATATGACATAATAATGATACTGGATTTATGTGTATATGTATGTATTTCATCTACTTAATTCCATTCAATTCAATATGGAAACAAAAACAGCGTTCATGCATACGTACGGCCTACCGTCTCCATGAACGGTGTATTTCATTCCTTTTATCGACCTTTAATATATATATGTATATGATGAATATATGTAAATAATGTTTTACATTGTGAAATTATGTAAATCAGGATATAAGTAATAATATCAAGAACACCAAGTCGAAACACATACGATAAATGGAATGATTTTACCCAAAACACTGCTTTAACATGGAAGTTACAAAATAACGGGTAATATAAATTCATAAGTGAAACATATATGATATCATAAAAATGAATATAATTCTGTTATAAGTCAATGACATTATTTAAATCATTATACAGGAGGTTCGGATACGTACGAAGCATATCGGACCTAAGGTAAGGGATAATATTTCAATCTCATTTTTATCCTACATTGCTGATACGTAAGTATTTACCGGGGTTACGTTTATCATCCATGACCATGTTTTCTAAAAATGATTTCATAAAATGTTTACCATTCTTCCATGGATGTTTAAAGTCATTTTGACCCTTTATTGAATTTTTACCACATTGAATGAATGTAATCTTTCCTTTGGTTACCATATAAGGTACTTTTTTGACTTTTCCGACAAAAGTACGAGGATAATGTTATTTTTAACTTATACGGCGTGAGCGGATTTTTACGGTTTCATAAAGCCTCATTTTCAAGAAGCTTCCTCTACAATATTGCATGATTATTTTCAACAAAACCCTTATCTTTTAAAATTTCATGGAATTTTGTGAAAAGAAAATGATTTTAAAGAAGAAAGGATATTTTCCTCAAAAATTTATTTCAAGTGTTTTGTCAAAACTATTTTCCCTCTAAGATGAAATTATTTCATATGTGTATGTTTAAAGTAAAATTTATCCATGATTTAAATGGTTTCAATTTTCTTATGATGAAATGATATCAGTTGTTTATGGATTATGTTATGATGGCATGATGTTTAAGAATCCCATTTTATTTCATGGGTTATGCTATGATGTATGATTAATTATTTTGTGGCAAACGAAAGAATGATTTCATTATGAGATGGGTGGGACCTATATCTCCCTCCAATGCATTGGGTAAAGATTTATATCTCATGAGATAGGCATGGATGGAACGGCAAGTTAAATCGGTCCAGTAATACAGAACTAGAACGAGGAGTGAACTCGATTCAGAAATGAACTTTGTCTACTAAGATGGTCTTGGAAGAAATGACTTGGATACTATGGAAATCATTTCATGTGCTTAATGGTTTCCACAATTACATGTTTTATTCCCATGCCATTTTATCATTCTTAACGTTTCTTTATGATCTATGCCTTACGTACTTCCATTTTTTATGTCATTGCTCACGATTTTGATGTTTAAACATTATGTTCATGTTTTTAAGTTAAAATGTATATGGTATGTTTTATTTTATCCATGATTACCCTTAATGAGCATTTGAGATCACCCTTTTTATGTTTTATTTTCCCCAGGATATAAAGAAAGGTTTTAGGTAAGAAAAAAAGGGGAAGATCTTTATGGGAGATGTTGAAGATCTTTACCATGATTAGAAGATTATGTTCCATGTTTCCAAAGTCACTAAACTATTATGATCCTTGTGTGTCTGTTGTTTTTATGTATTAAGTATTACGGTAAAGTAATGTAATGTCCATGTACGTCATGCTTTGGGTCTCTACAATTTCCTCCCACATTCCACGATATTGTCTGATTTGGGTGGAACAGCCTCCCTGTATAGGTTTAATTTAATCCTCATTAATGTGACTTAATTATTGATTATGTCCTTCATTACCCTTATATCAGGACATTACTCAGCATCCGTGGATTGAAAATAACACATTTTATATCAACAACTGTAAGCATTACAATTTATGAAAAAAAACAAAGGGAAAAACTCATAACATCCACGAGTACTAGGAACTCAGATATGCCTACAGCTCCTATATACTCTATTGAAGGCCACCAATCCCCCGACAACACACGAACCAATGGAATGGTCCATCCAAAAATCACATTCTTCATATGGTTGTGGATCTCAACCAGCCAATCCTCGAAATTGCCTCATCCCTGATATCCAACTCTCCCCAAAAAATTACATTATATTCATCGTGCTGTTACCAAAAAATATAGTAGATATGAATAATGTCATGGATCCTCCAAAATCGTGGTGGAAATTCCAGCAGTAATGTAACCTCACAAACTCATCCCAGTACTTAGGAAGGTTGGATGAACCTAGGGGAATTCATGATTTCCCTACTTAACCACCACTACCCATGTTGTGGGGAAGCATTTATCCATACATGTTCTCGAACATTGTACTCCATTGGCCTCCTCCAAACATGTTCATTTGACTTCAACTGATCCTAAGCTGCCTTCATCCCCTCTTGTATAATCTTAACCTTATAAATCCTGGTTTTCACCATGTATAGTCCAAGGATAGTTGATTATCCAACCTCTGTCCAGCATTAGGGTGAATAACACAACCTCATGTAAAATTCTTATAATGGAGCCCTAAAAACGGAATAGTGATAAATATTATTGTAAGAAAACTCTACCAAAGGAAAATTTCATACCCACGATCCATATATTTCATGAACAAAAACCCAAAAAATATCCTCCAAAGTTTGGATGGTCATCTCTTTCTGCCCATCTTCATGATTGTGGAAAGCAGTTCTAAGGTATAACTGTGTGCTAAAATAATGATGTTGTCCCATCATGAATAATCAGGTAAAACATGAATCTCTATCCGAGATGATGGTTCTTGGAACCCCATGTAGCCACACCACGTCATCCACATATCTCATTGCCAAGGAATCCACTATGCCCAACTCCTTGATCATTAAGAAGTGACTCAATTTCCTTATTTGGTCCACCACTACCCAGATAGCATTGTATCATCCTTGAGCCCTGGGTATCCCATGTGATGAAATCCATTGAAATTTCACACCACATTATTCAGGGACTCAAAAGGTTTCAACAGACCAACATGAACATGATGCTCCTCCCTCGCCTTCTAACACAATAAGAACCATTCCAAAAACTCTGGTAATTCCCGCTTCACCCCGGGCCACCAAAACTTATCTATCAAGCCTCGTTACATCTTTTAAACTCTTGTTTTCACTACTAGGTGGAGTTATTTAACTCACAGGGAAATACATTGTAAATCTCTAATTGGATAAACAACTTTCCATAGAAGTGCATCCAATTTTGACTATCCTCCAACCATCCCTCTAGGGCATCACCCATAGGCAACACGATCATGCATCACATCAGTAACAGAGCCTCCCCACTGATACTTCTCCATCTTCCACATCATAGAGGACCTAACTATCATCAGAAGCAGATATCCTCTGCAACTATCCACCGTAGCATCCAGGTGGAAGGCTGTCAAATCTTCCATCACCTTACAAGAAACCAATGATTTTTGAACCACATCCCTATGTGACTTTCAATCTAGGATGTTGGCCACAATTTATCCATTACATTTTGTGTAAGATATATCGAAGTCATATTCATGGAGAAACACTATCCACCTCATCTAACATAGGTTTAGGTATATCTTGGAGATGATATAAATCAAGACCTTGTGATCCCTAGAAACCATTATGTGCTCCCTCATAGGGAAATTATTCCACAGATTCAGTGTGAATATGACCACTACAATATCATGATCATTGGACGCATAGTTATTTTCATGGGAAAGTAACTGCCTAGACCTGTAAGAGATCACTCCACACTATTTTATAAACATATATCCAAATCCATGACTAGTAGTGTCATTGAAAACATCGAATTTCACCACATCCTTTGGCAACATGAGCCATGGAGCACCATCCAAATTCAACTTCAGACAGCTGAAAGCATCCTAAAACTGCCCAGTCTACACAAAAGTAAAGTAAATGCAGGTCAAAGATGTCAATAGAGCTGGAACTCAAGAGACATTGGGTACAAACCGCTAATAATAGCCTAATAGACCAGAAATGCTATAAAACACCACCACATTCTTTGCTGTGTCCCATGAAACAACCTTATCAACCTTCTATCTATCACTGCTATACCTTGCAAAGACACCACATCTCCATATAAGTACACCTCTCATATTCATAACATTCACTTGGATTACTTCCCTTAAAGAATGTGGTGTCAGTGGAACTCCAAGAATTTCTTGAGGGGCTCAGTATGCTCCTCCTCTATCTATGAGTAATTGAGAATTCCATTAATTAATGTGATGATGAAACCATCTAGAAACATTCATAATATAGGGTTCATGAGCCCCATGAACAAAGGAAGAACATTCGTAACACCAAATATAATTACCACAAATATGATGCATCCATACATGCACCTAAAAGCATTGTTTGGGATGTTAACCTCCTTCACCATTAACAATTGATATTAGGATCATAAATAAATCATAGAGAACCAAACTTCTCCCAATGTATGGTTTAAAAGATCTTCTATCCCCGGAAGGGGTAACTATTCATGACCCTTACCTGGTTTTTTTTTGTGGTCAATGCACTACCTCGGACCACCCTCCTCCATATTTCAAAACAAAACTGGAGCATGCCAATGTAACAAAATGGGCTAGGAAATTCGATTTCTCATTAGATCATCAATCTCAATCCACATCCCTCGTCACTCATAAGGTTCCATCTGATAGGGAGCCATCACAATTGAATGGGAACCAAGTGTATGATTATCCCAAACTAGATGTCATGTCGAGCGGGTAGAGTCAAAAACACCTCCAGGATGAATCAATGAAATATATGAAAATTTATGGAACCTATATCATATTATCATCCTTCTACCCCTATGATAGCTCGACTGACATTGGATGTAGTGGATCCACCCATCGTCTACCCACCTAAAGACTATACTCACCATCAAAATATAGATGTTTTCCATTCATATAGGAAAACATTACTCTCATATAGACGAAAACAATAACTTCTTACACATATAAAAACAAATCAATTACATGTATGACATCGTCTAACTTCATCTATAGCAGAAGAAGATCCTCACTAGACTGATGTTTCCCCATCATCTATTTACTTCCCTGAAAAACATCAAATAAACTAGTCTGACCTCCAACTGGTATTTTCAAAACAAAGGGAACACGAATTATATCTATATATAGACATTGATAATGGTATTTACTGGGGTTAAAAAAAGGATTGTGATGTTACTGAATCAAACATGTCACATAAAATAATGCTAAAAAGACTAATTATTCCTCCAATGACCTCCAACCCCACAAGAATAACTTCATATGATGTGTGAAACTGATCACGATCATCTCCTCATCCCGTAAAACTGTCAAATGCCTCCCCAACCACACCATGGTCGAGGTCCCTGAATATCTCCTTATGGTAGGACTCCTTCATCACTGTCTTCCCTTTGTTGGGTGGGGGCATACTACTACAAGAAATGCCTAACCAGTAATGACTACTACTATGATGGATGTTGAACTTGCCCACCCCCACTAGGTTGAACAGGAATATGGGGCTGACTCTGGAGGTTCCCACATCATCCATATGAAATAAACTTTGGTCCTAGGCCAGTAAGGAATCTACAAGGGCCCGGATATTGGAACTATAATTGAAAATTCCTACTCTCACCATACTGAATCCGAGAAGGACCTAACAGGTTAGATCTATAGATGAATGCTTTCGAATTTGATGAACTCAGCTATATCCCCTCCTATAGTAAACCACCCTGTGATTTCATTTTTTCCCCTACATTTTCCTTATACTAAACCTCTATGTTTGTCGTTACGGTAATGTGAGTGAAGAAATACCATAGAGAAGGTATGAGTTCCTCTTCCATGTGTCTCGCATGAAAATCCTCATTCAGATGGAGATCTAGGGAATAACGTATGAGATTTTTGAACTGAGTCCTTGGTTCCCTCACCAAGACACTCTCCTACTAGTGGGAGAGTAGCTCATGCCCCTTCAGAGCCGTAATTGTCCAGGATAGAAACTATGCCTGAAACTCCTTCTTAGAGTCAACACGTGATACATCGGTTTCCTTCCACCCTATGAGGTTAAGAGTCAACCACCGATGCACCACTCCACGAATCTAGCTCACCTCCAGTGGAACCTAGTACTCCCTCTAAGCATGGATCATGGTAAAGGAGATTTCTAGATCCTCAATCCAACCCTCTATCTCTAAACATAAAACACTACCTTCTTAATTCCACGGGGTCTTCTGCTAGACATCATGATGTGTATTATTCCACATATCAGCTTTCTCCTCTCGATTGTCCCTATTCTCATCAGTCAATTCTGCCTGGTTGGCATCGACTTCTCGAGCCACTCATGGGCATTAGACGAGATCCATAACTTAAAAGGTAAGTAAGTATTTCCTAAGGTTTAGTAGTATTGAATAACCATTTTGATACATTTTGACTATTTATTTATTTTAATTTCCCAAAACATCCAACTCAAACAAGAACAGAAGGCATTATGTTGTATATACCTTTCATTGGGATTATACCCCTCAATCTGTGTAGCCTTACATTATCGTTCGACAAGTCCAGAGTCCATGCATCAGATCACGGGGCCCCCTTAAAGATATATGGTCTATCTGGCCTTCCCTAGCTAGTTTCAAGCACCAAGATCACCTTAAACTATTTTCCTACCATCCCATTCAACCCTTAATGTTCCTAACATCAAACTCCATTCTATATATAAACAATTACCCCTGATACCATTCTTTCACAACCCACCATCTTCAATGTGAGGGGAAGGACAATATTGTTCCATTTCCTCCCTTAATCAATAGGAAAGAGAGGTAATGAACAATGATTACCACCTTCAATAGGCCCGAGAGTGGAGACTGGCACAAAGGGTAGAGAATCTTACACAAAATGGAATGAATTACCCTTTTTAGGGAAAATTTGATAGGGAGATAAGATGGTAAAAATCACAGACAACACCAAAAATTTATAAAATGGAAACCAAAATCCAAACAACATATGATTTAAACATAAATATCACCAAACATATAACAAATACTCCAAATAAAAGAACAAAAATAAGGTTTATAATCAACAACAAAACCACTCCCTAGGTGCATGATCTTGTAATGTTCATCATGGCCTTGGATTTCCTACTGGAAACCTGAATATAATTTTATAACATAGGGTGAGCATACAAGTATACTCAGTAGGGAATATAATGTCATTCGTGCACTAGTGGGAGAAGCATGCTAATTTCCCTGTGAAAAAATAGAATCAAAATGAACCTACCAAGGAAATATACTAATAATCCCAAACACACCTTGGAATTATCACCAAATAATTCACATCATTTAAGGTGATAATACAAACACATTGATGATTTGGGTACACCGCATCACATTTCCCATTGGCTATGTGATCATTCTTAATGGCTAACATCTTAATGCTACCACCCTTCCCCCAATTTAGCCCCACTACAAAACTACCCACACTCACATGTGCCAAAAACCGCACATATCCATACCATAGACACCTGGGTAACAACATACACACATCTCACCGGAAAGAACCTACGCTACATCCCGAAGTCACCTTGGATACAAAACAGTCCCATAGACACTTGGGACCCTCATCTACAACAATACATGCCTGTAGGATACTAGGATATTGTGAACCTAATTCGATAACCACCTTTTTAGATATCCTTGAGTGGTATGATCCTAAAAGGTGGTATGAGGGAGAATTCAAAAAAACAATCCATACATCCTCCCACTAGGATTCTAAAAAGGCACTCTCCACTATGAAATGTGGGTGTTTAACACATAGTTCTCAAAACTGGGGGGATCAGTTTTGAAACTCACAGGGAACTACAATTTATATATATTAGTAATCAAATACTCATCCCAAACTACAAGTCATAAAAAAACAACCATCCCACTAGAACCACTTTTGCTTCTAGCATTATATGCACAACCACAAAAACATCCACTAATAATGCATAATCCCAAACATTTTTCCATTAAATCACTTTTTTTCATTATGATGGGGATACCAAATATTTATTTCAGCATAAATAAGGAATCTACAAACCAAATTCATCCCAAAAAAACATGAAATCCATGGTGTAGTCCCTTCACTGACCACAACACAACCAAATTTAGTCTCACTATCTACAAGTTCACCCATTACACAAACAACCAATCTTCAACCTCGCTACACAAACATGTCATACCAATACACGGAACCATCCTATTTTCCCACCCCATACCCATAGCTATCCTATAGAAAATAACATCACACACCCTCAATAAGGAATGACATAAAAACACATCACATAGCCACAACATCATGCTAATCATTTTCAAATTTAGCCAACAATGATTCTTTAATTTCACATAGAATAATAGGGGTGATCACTGAACAGGTTTGATCCAGGGTAATCCATTTATATGACCATGTGTATATGATTAAATGGATTGATATTTTCAACTATTGAAAGAGTATCAATAAGATGAATGAAAAAATCACTAGTGAACAAGAAATGTATTCCAACAATCATGATTTTCTGAAGACCTTAAATAAATAACAATTAATAATAAGAAAACAAGGATAATTATAATTAAATAGATCTCAACATTAATCTTTCTTCAGTCACCTAACTAATATCATAACATGTCTCCTTGCATTTTCAAAATCATTTCCCCCTTATTTATAATTATTTTTAAAGAATGAATCTCATCGTTCTCTCCCAAGAAGCATTACAACACCCACCCCGCATGATACATATTTAATGACAGTAGAAGGAAAATACAAACCTAGAAAAACAAGCGACAAGAACTCCACCTTCTGCTAAAAAGGGGGTCACACAATTAGTAGGACACTCAATTAAAAACTGGATTGGAAATGGCTCCAATATCTACAGATGAATCATATGGGGAAGAAAATTTCACCACGCTCCATGATAAAAGAGAAGAGAGGACCTCATCTTTCTAAAATCCAAATATAGTATCAATAGAATGGGGAATAGTTTCATGGTCCATTAAATTCAGGTTGTAGTTATGATTAGGCAGATTGACCAATTAATTATTTGGGTAGCCTTAGGATATAAACGATATAGTTAATATTATATGAAAAACCTATAGAAATGCTCATACGTGACATTAAACTAGGTTTATTTAAAATAAAAATCAAGAGGGGTAAAGCTGGAAAAACTAGAAAATAATGCGGAATCAAATGCCAATGCATTCCTAGATACTGATACTAAAGCTGCAGTCAATGTCGACAAAAGTCACTATAAAAAGACTTATACCAATAGATATTCAATGAAACCTATTATATCTATTTGAAAAAAATGAACAGTTCCAATAGATTATGAGTTTTGTTCATACTAAATTCAAGTACAAACATTAAACGTTACCAAAAAATGTATTTGTTTTTATAAATTGTCTAATACTAACAAATATTTTACAATCAATTTAATTTTTCACTCTATAATATTACCACAACATTTTTTTCCAATAAAATATAATAATTATTATTAAATACTATTAAAAATAATAGTTTTCTATATATAAACATGTTGCTATTAATTATTCACTACACATAAATAATTTAAAAACAAAAAACATTATTCACACCAATCAGGTGTTTATTAAAACAATATGTTATAATAAAAAAATAAAATTATTATAAGATAAATTGTTAATTTAATCGCTAAAAATAATGTGTAGATTATCAAAAAAATCATAATAAATATTTATCATACATTGAAAATTTCATTTAATATAAATTTTATATGAAAAAAATTAAAATTATTTCTTAGATATATGTTATGAGGTTGAGTTTTAAAAAACATAATCATAAGTTTAAATGAAAAATAAAACGGAAATAACCGACAAAAACATAATCCCCAGTTTGTGTTTTACCCCACATAGTCGCGCCTCCCCTCTGTCGGCTTCTTCGTCAGCCGCGTCTCTACACCAGCCACCTCTACCTGTACCAGCAGAGCTCAAATGTGGATCCTTACCATCAACAGCATCGACACCCACAACCTAGATTCTCCACCACCTACTATATCATTCCATCCACTGATGTTCGATAGATTTTTTCTTGTTTCACATATAATGACGAGATTTTGGGAATAGCATGGACTGAAACCCATTTCTCGTTCAGCCAGTCCATGATTGATCCTACAGGTATGTATTTCTTCTCTTGAAGTTTTAAGAACTTGAAATCTTGGAAATATAATGTTTGAATTGAATTCTAGTTAGGGTTTCTTTGAAATTAAAAACAAACGAGTTTTCTTGTTTTGTTGTTTAAATATTTTTATGATTTTACTATTCTAATTGCAAACTCCAGTTGTTTTTTTGGTGATTTTGTCACTTCCACCTGTTTGGATCATTTTCGACCCAGGTATTCCATTTCTAATCCTTTATTAGATCAATGCATGTCTCAGCGAACGAATACTCTACCTTATTACTGTCCTTCACATTATATAAATCTAGTGATGAGGAACCGCTGGAAGTTCTCATAGAATTGAAATACCTGACCACTATTGCATGGGTTTCATCATCTACATTGAAGGCCCTCCTCATTCACTTAGTATTTATTATTTGGATGGCTGGGTGGTTGAGTTTTAGCTATGATCTCTGCAGATGTTTACAAAAATTATTTTGAATATGCTTTTTGTGGGATTTTTCATTATCTCTACATTCTATTAACAGTTGATTATTTTGTGAAATTATTATTAACCAGCAATTAAGGTTAAATAGTAATGTGGAAATGATTAACCATATATTACTCCTTGCAGGTTTTCATTGAAGGGAGTGAATAAAAACTAGCGGTTTTCTTCACTTACCTTGAAACATTTATTGGTCAGAGATTATTTTCCAGTAGAGATCCTTGTTTCATTAAAATGAATTCAACAGTGGGGTACTCTTTTATTCCATATCTCTTGTGGGAATCCTTGACATTCCTGGAAATTAAAACTTACAAATAATGATTTATGATTCAAAAATTTTGTTTGAACACCTTTACATGGAAGCATTTGTCAAAAGAAACTTTAAATATTATCCTTTTTGTTTTTTGAACACTTGCAAGTTGTGATTATTAATTGTTATGTACTAAGATGTACTGTAGTTTACCACTGGATGGAGATGATGGTTTAATTTTTTTATAGCTGGTGGGTTATATGTTTACTCTACTTCAAAATGTGATTTGATGTTTCTCTATAACCTGGGACAACTGGTCTAGTAATTTTCTATACTCAGTATGCAGTGGTATCCATGTTTTTTCAAAAATAATATGGTATTTCACATCAATATAAGAGATGGTTTAATGTTAACTATAGCTAAATGAAAATGTAATAAAACTCAGGCCTTCCATTTTTGTTTTGGTAGAAACTTCATTATTTTTAGATGACAAACCATTGGACTCATACATTCATCATGACTTTTATTATCGTGACATCAATCTTAATCCTTTTCAATGAAATCAGAACTATTAAAATGATAATTTTTGAAAACATTGTTTCTAAATTCATATGCACCTTCTGTGTTAGATGACGGGATATCCCAAATTTATCCTATCAAGTCTTGAATTCATCACATTAAATTTAATTTAGAATAATGAATGGATTTCATGGAAGGTTGTTGTAAAGATGGAGGCATGATCCTTTCCACTGCACCACTCTCGGAAGAGCTAATAAAATAAATTTTTTTACAAAAATTTAATTCATATATCATTCAATTAAAAAATTATAAAACATGAATCATTTAAATTATGATTTTTAATTTTTATCATGTCATTTTAAAAAATGATTTCAAAATCAACAGAATTAATAAATGAGAAATAACAATGACTATTATTTGAAATTAATAAATAAAATTAATTATAATAATAAAAATACAATGCATATGTTGTGTCCAAAATTTATATAAAATTTGAAATCGAAATTTAATTTATCCCTAGTACCCCACCCGTGAAATTGCAAAGGAGATGAAAGAAAGTAAATCAGTGAAAAATTAGATTTAACTAATAAAACCCCCAACATGCATTAGCATCATACATGATTTACCAAAACCTATAGAAATATTAAATATAGGAAGACAAAGCAATGGAAGAATAATTATTAGTTAATATAGAAAATGAAACAAAAAGTATTAATTTTTAGTTAACCATCAAAAGGTATTTCTAATTAGGGAACCAATACTTTTCAAGCAAATATATTTCTATTAAATTTTCCTTTTCATATTTCATTGATATATATTGACTTTCTTTTTAATGTCCTGATATTTTTAAGTGTCTCTAGTGAAATCAATTTGGACATGCTCTCTTTCACCAAATCTCTCTTAATGAAAATAATGTTCTGTCTGCAAGGAATTTGTTTGTAGCATGTTAGTCAATGTTCATAGAGTAGAATGAGAGAAATAAAGTAGCCTATGTTTTTCAATGTGAACAAAATGAATTGCATTCCATATTTTTAACTATACATTATTGTTACATGGTTTCATCTAGTTGAACTGTCATCCATTTTTTAATTATAGATTTTTGTATTATATATCCATGTGTTTGTATTCTATTAGATGGAAATTGTCTAAACAGTCTCTAATTCATCTTCATATGGTTTCAATTTCATAATTTATTTTCAGAACTATGTTTGAAAATTCTGTTTTAATTCTTTAGGATACAAAATGCATAACTCATAAGAATAAATTGTATTCATATACGTGTAAAATGTATTCATATATTGTACCTGAATAATGTGGAATGAAATTTTATCAGAATAATGTGGATCTCATGATACTGTATTGGTTAATATCACAAATAAATCTTATATATTAGATGAGAAGTTCAACCCAATTCCATATATATATGGAATTGGGTAATCCTTTAAGAATGAAACTGTGTATATGAGTTAATTGCATATACTATACATGAATGATGTGGCTTGTTTCAAACTGAATACATATATGAGTTAACTATCTGTACATGAGTAAATTCTCTTCATATATCTTATTAATCCTTAATCTGAAATGGTTCAATAAATTCATTTTCAAACTATATGAAAAATTTTGTTCAATAATTCATTTGAAATAGATACACATATATCATTTACATATATTGTTGTCCAAATGAATAAATCATTATGCATATAGTTTCATTTTCGAGAAGTTTCATTTTAATATTTAATCTGTGGATGGTATCAATTATTGAAATATACTAATGTATACATTAAATTCATCATTTATGTTATTAAAAAAGTCTGATTTATAAATAAAATTGTTCATATATTTCATCTGTGTGTGGTTTCAATTATTTCATTTGAGTACAGTATCTTAATATAATTTTCTATAAATATCGCCCACATAACTTTATTTCCAAGATGAATGTATATGTTATGTATTCCCACTCTTGTAAGGTCATTTGTCATTGATGGATCCCCTTTGTATGATTACATGAAAGGAAAGCACATCGTACGTGCCTTGGAATTTTCTTAAAGAATGATGGAAAGTTTTTAAATTTCTATTTTCGTATTTTTGTAATGATATCCTGTCATATTTTACAAGTATCTATTAAAAGTAGGAATGCATTGGTTTAAAATTCCATTTAATTTTATTCATATTTGGGTGTTCTCTGGTTGTTATTGTTGTAATGGATATATTGCAGTTCTACAGGATCCCCATAGGTTTGTCTTTGGGATTTTCTCCTCCAGTTCGATGGGGAATTTTTTATGTGATTCATGTTATTTGAGGTGGTTTTTATTTTTAGAAAAGTGTGGATTTATAATTTTGGTTTAGAAAAAAAAGAAGAGTTTCACTGACTTATCAAATTGGATAAATATATGACTGACACATCATTTATCATAGGCATTGATGAACATATTTATGGTATATGTAGTTTTGTAAATGCATTATTAACATGTTTTTTCATTTTCAATTTCTTATTTGGTGTCGGGTCATCATAAATCACAGGAAAGCGCATATTTATAGTATATTTAGTTTTGTAAATACACTATTTATTAGTCATATTTTTTCATTTGGAATTTGTTCTTTATAGTTTTAATAAATATTTTCTATGATATTGACATTTGAGGGTGTTGTGCTGGTGTTACCAGTCATTTGGAATGCTGCTGGTTCGGCATTTTGAATGTAAATGGTGACAGGCATTTGGAGGGGAGGCCTTTAATGCTAGACACTGCTAATTTTCTTATTTTTTTTACAAACTGATATATTGTTTTAATCGTGGTTATTTTTGTTACTTCTAAACAATAAAATTCAGTTAGTTCATTTGGTTTTTTGTTATTTCAGTTTTGGTTGCTAAAGCTGTAGGGTCCATTATAAAAAAATCATTGGATGGTTAATTTGTTTTTTGAAAATTTTGAACATATTTAACCAAATATACTTTTTTATCACCCCTACAAACACATTATAGATATCTAATTTGAGTTTAATGTTCCTCTCTTTGGATTTATTTTTCAAATTATTTTTAACATAGATGCAATGAAAAAGCAATCTTCCACATTTAATACTAGAAGAATGAAAATTATTCCTATGATTTAACTTAAGTCTTGTTTACAAAATTTTTCTTCTGTTCATATATATCATATTACAAAAATATATACGCCTAAAATCCCAATATTCATAGTGGAGTTCATGTAGTTATCATGTATTGTTACCTCCATCTCGCTGGGAAAACATGATACTCAGTACACATTTTCATTAATCTACCATCTCCATTTTGTAACCAATTTATTTATTTATCCTTGTTGAAATGTAGAACTGTACTGATGAATTTTTTTAGAGACCATAGCAGCTGATTCATGGACTTGTAGTGTACTGTCAGTTTTTGGTATCATCAGCCGCTAACTTCTTGAGTCATGGATTATGTTTTGAATACAACATTTATAAATCCAATATGTTTCCATATGTGATACTTTGTATGTATGTGAGATTTAGTTAATATAGAGATATTTTAAGCCCTCAGTTTTTATATACTACATGTTAAATAAGTTTTTTCTCTGTATGTCATGAGCTTACTATTTATATAAGCCTTTTTAGAATGCACCATTCGTCTACATGATCTAAGCCCTCACTGCACATTTTGTTTAGTCATGAATTGAGGTTCTTATATACTACAGGTCGCACTTTTTTCTCCAACTTCATTAATCATGGATTCCATTCTGCAACTTCTTTATTCGTTATTTCTGTTGTTGTATTTTTTTAGTATGAAACATTCTCTTTTTAGCAGGAAGCATTCTCTTTATGTTCTGAACTGAGGTTTTTATGTTCTACAGGTGCATTCTGTTCTCCTTATACTTCATTCTTGGATTATGGAATCTTTTTTAATATGCAACCACCTCATTTTATATCTCTTTTTTCTTGATATGATTCTTGTAAAATTTTTGAACAATTTTTTTGGGTACGTTGGATGTTTTTTGAAATAGGTAAAAAATAAATGAGATTATTATTTCTTCTTGAGTCTTCAATTCCATTGTTGGTTGTACAATTTTATATTTAATCATGATTAACTGTTTGGATCTTCATTATGTCTGTGTTAGATTAACGATGAACTATTTTCATCCCAAAGTGTAAGAAAGGATATGTTTTCATGAGTAGGGATGATTAGCTCTTTCCAACCACTGGTGTGAACCAGAACAATGACGATTGATGTGTAAAGAGAAATAAATTGCAGATGAAGTGCTGGAAGAGACTTGTTGGCTTGTCCCAAGTGTCGAAGAAGGTCTAGAGTGCTAGAGCTGAATCGTTCTCTAGTCCTTGGTGTTGGAGTTAGACTCTAGTGATGGAGATGACTCACTGGTTGCAGCTGGCTTGGAGTTCTGGAGGTGACTTGCTGGCTGGTCTTTGGTGTGGAGTGTTGGAGCTGACTCACCGGTTGGAGTTAGTCTGGAGTGTTGGAGCACGACTCTCTAGTTGGTCCCTGGTGTTGGAGTTGGCACGCTACCATTATGTGTTGGAGGTGACCAACTGGTTGGTTCCTGGTGGTGGATCTGGCTCGCTGGCATGACATGAATGTTGGGGGTGGACTTGATGGGGGGACCCAGTGGGGGACCTACATTTTTATATTAAATTTCATTATTAATATAATTAATGTTTTTAACATTTGTGAAAATATTCTTCTATTTAAAAATATAATAAATTAATAAATATAATATGAAATTTTATTAGAAATAAAAATTTATTATTTTTATTCAAATGTAATTTATAAAAAAATATTATATGTTGGTAATATTATGACCAAATGTAAAATTTGTCATTAGAACGTGTTACTAAACCCTTTAACCAACATATATATTATCTGTTGGTATTATTATAATTGTAACAGAACAATTTTATCTATTGTAAAAACATTAAGCTACAGAGTTTTTACCGAATGTTTAGTGATAGGGACATATATGTTTTTAAAAGGTTTTACCAACAGAAAATACACTTTTACCAACAGATGTGACCCAGTTGGAAAAAGTGAAATATTTTGTAGTGGATGCTGACGCTGATTGTACAAAATATCGCATCAAGACCGATAGTGTAAAATGACTTGCCGACACTGATAGTCTAAAATGAAACTCCACCCTGGATATTTCAAAATAAAACACCAATACTGACTGTTAAAAATGACATGCCGAATATGATAGTTAAATATGACATGCTGCCACTGATAGTTCAAAATAGCATACCGAAACTGATAGTTCAAAAGGACATGATGACACTGACACTTCACAATGTCACAACGACACCTATTGTTCAAATTGACAAGGCGGAACTGATAGTTCAAAATGACTCACTGAAACCGAAAGATAAAAATGACTCGTCGACACTGACAGATCCAAATGACACCCCCCAACACTGATATTTCAAAATGGCACATAGACACTGAAATTTAAAAAATAATTTCTAACATCTACAGTTCAAAATGATACGCTAACACCGAATGTTAAATAAGACTTGTTGAATCCTACATTTCAAAGAAACATGATGACACTGATAGTTCAAAAACAACTCACCTACACCCATATTTCAAAAATACATGTTGAAACCGATAGTTCAAAATGATTGGCAGACACCGATATTTCTAAATGAAACTCCGACAATGACAGTTCATAATTACACGCTGACATGAATAGTTCAAAATGACTCACTGACACCAAATATTCAAAACGACTATTAGACATTGATAGTTCAAAATGAAATGTTTTCACAATAGTTCAAAATGACACGTTGATAGAAAAACTAGACTTTTTGGTTAAAAACCTTGGAATGTGTCACTAATACCTCCCATAACATCCCAAAACTGGATTTTCTCAATGGAATACACTAGAGAGGTCTGAGCCATTATTGTTCTCATTACATATTATAAATGAATAATATAATTACGTTCTACCATTTAATAATTTTAATTTTAAAAATTGGATATAAATTATTAAATCGTCATGAAATGTTATGATTAGTATGGAGTTCTTATGTACTTATGAAAATGTATATTTTTCACTGAGTAGTGAAACTACTGATTTCATTAAAAAAATTCTTTTATTTCCAATATTTTATGTAATTTAACAAAACAATTAATTTTTATAATTTATTTCATGTAACATAAAATATAATTTTTAGTAATATTTGAAATATATATATAGAAATAAATGTTATATTAGATTTTGAATAACTTAATATCTTTCATTAATTACCTAATTTTATAAAAAAAATTCCTTTTATTTTTTGATCATATATTAAAAAACTCAACTTTCATATTTCAAATAGGATGTTACAATTATATAAATATATAAATTTTATTTTTATTCAATTTGAGTTGGAACATTAGTAAAAAAAATATAAATGGTATAAGGATAAAATAGGTAAAATATTTTTTATAATGTTTGATATGGTCATAAAATCGTATATTAATTATTATTGGGAGAAATTATTTCAGCCTATATAATTTTATTTTCTAAATGGAATTGTTTACGTTTCAATTTCTTTTTATTATGACAATTTTATTATTTTATATAATTTATAATTACCAAATGATACTGGCATTCATCTTATATCTCTAATATGTTTTCCAAGGGATAAAAAGAAGTTGTGTATTTTTAAAAATGAAAAATTTTAATATGAATATATTATATTACGTAAATAAAAATTTTAATTTTTTATTAAATAAATACCTTAAATTCTTCAATAAATTCGACATAGTATTGTTAATGTATTTGAAAAATAAACTTAATTATTTTAAATATTAACATAAATAATATATGTATGATGAATTGTGGTCCTCCATGAATTTAATTGGTAATTTTATATAATATTTCATGGTAAACATGATTATATTTGAATTTAATTTGATTTCATGATTCCATTGAAATAAAATTAAGTAAATAGTACCAAAAATGAATTTCATTATATTTTATGATAGAAATATTTTAATAAAATATTTAAAAATAAAAAATGTTAAAGAAGGAAATGTGGGATGGAAAATGGTTTATAACTTCATACATGGGTCATTTTTGTGTCACATTTCAACATATATGTAAATATATAACAATAAAAATTTTAATAATGTGCTACTATGATTAAGCTAAAAAATGTCTAATGAGGGGTTGTTTTTTTCAAAATAAAAAATGTAAATGATAAAAAAAATAAACGAATATATTTTAAAATTATAATTCTATAACATAGAAATGATTAATATTTTCTCCTGAATTTCCATTTATGATATATATTATAATTCAATGGTTGTAATATTGACCATTGGTACATTCCCATAACATATAAAACTGAGCCCATCACCTATCTTCCTCAAAAATATTGAGAACAATAACATAGACACGAAAAAAATTCATTCCTAAACATCCCACCCATATCCAATATATTTTAGTCTCATCAAGAGACCTTCCTATAATGAAATAATGATAAAGGAAGGTAAGTTATTCTAAAGAATATTTACAACTCTTAACCGAGTTCCCTTATATTTAATCTTCTTCTATATCATTCAATTATATCTTAACTGTGCGTATGTAATAAAACCAATATCTATTATATAATAATATTTTTTTTATTGAAGTAAAAATTATTTTATCCGTCTCCATCCAATGAGAAATGAAAACATTTACATTGTGTATATGTGGGCTACCACCTCCACGAAACGATGTGTCTTATTTTTCATCACCACATCAAATGGATTATTATTGTGAAATATTTAACTAAAATCATTTATATTAATGAAATAATAATGATTATATAAATATTTGATAATAGCCACCTTCTTACCCTTACTAATGTCAAAAAATTATAATGTTGCATATGTGTACATTTAGAATACCACCTCCATGAAGAGATGTTATTTTTTTAAAATATTAATTTTATTTATGATTTAAAAATTATATTAAATAAAAAAAGATAACAATACCATAATAAATACATTATATATGTATTATTTACATCCTAATTGTTATATTATCAATCAGGTATTTATTATCTTATATTTTCATATTTTTCAGTCAGCTAATAAAATTACATTACTTTTATATCTCATATGATAATATCATTGACTATCCCATATTTTAAAATTATTTTCATAGGATCTAACGATGTTTATAAATTATATTAAGGTCAATGATTATCCAATGGAGACTCAAAATAAAATATAATTATGTGTTTTAAATGTTATATGAAATTTTATTTAATAATGTTTTTAATGATTAGACCCGGGGTTTTAGTGTTTCCATAACAAATTATTATTTCTCATAGTTCCCCAAATCTATAAAAATGATAGATCCTAAATTTATATGTTAGTGTAAAACATATTATAAATCTTGTAATTTTTGGTATTTTTGGAGTAATTATGATATATATTTCATTTGTAAAATTAATGGATATTTAATGTTGAATATTGTTTTTAAACAACATAATAATTTTATTTATAAAAATGTGTTGTATCAAAAAATAATTTAAACTATTTTTGTAATTTAAAATCCATATTCTGTATTTGTGATTATGAACTAGTAAAATAGAGATCATGATGTTTTATTTAATTTAATTAATCCTAATGCAAATTGATCGTGAGAAAATTAATGGATTCACATGCAATGTGAATATGATCCCAATAATACATTATATAGAATGAATTACTTAAAAAATGAAATAGATTAATTTTTTTTAGAGATATTGAATTTTTTAAAAATTTTATTTTTGATTAAATTTATTTTAGTTTTCATTATTTAATTTTTTTTAAATATTATAATACATTTTAATTAATATTAATAAATTTGATTTTTAATAATTTATTGAAAATATAAAAAATAGAGCAGTCATAAAAACCATTTATTGATGATTTTTTTATTAAAAATATTATACCACTGTTTGGATGTTTATAGAGATTAATATTTACTCATATTTTTTGTATATAGTTTTAAATTTTTCATGTATTTTAATAATTAATTGAATACATATATTATATAGTTTTTTATGTTATGTTTTTTAGATGTAATGAAAATTATATGAATGGAATATTCCATTATTTAAAAATATAATTTTAAATTTTACATTTAATATATAATAATGTAATTATGAAGAATAATATATAATTATTATAGAGGAATTTTGATTTTTTTCTCAAGGGAATAATTTTTAATTGGGAATGTTAGATTGAATATTTTTTAATGAAATAGATATAATTTCCCTCAAAGAAAAATATTATTTTGTAATTCCCTGATCAACATATGTTAATAATATATATCTGAATACAATAAAAAATAGGTTTAATGTTAATTTTTTGATACCTTTATATAAATATATATTGACATTCATTATCACTCTAACTTGAAACCATGCTATATTACGATGAGGCAAATAGGTATACCAATTCTATGGGTAAAATATCACAATAATTTCCAACTAATCAAATAAATCAATTTATGATATGATAAATATGATCATTGACATGGGTTTATCCAAAAATAATATGGATATATTCTTCCATAATTGATGTGAAATATTTATGAAATGAATATGTGTGTAGGTATTTCCCATAACAAGTGGAGATTATTTATACTATGTGATGGTCATTGTGGAAACATATTCGAGTAAACAACCACACATGTAATTAATTTGAATCCAATTTGAAAAACAACAAAGGAATGTAAATTTATATATTAATTGACTAATCGAAACAATATTTCGATAGACTGTTATTTTACAATTAAATTAGATTATATTTTTATGATTAAAAATGATTAATGATTTATGTAATGTGGAGAAAAAATAATAGTGTTACATATAATTTATATTGATTAATATATTTTATTACATCACATAGAGGATGAATTTTGAATGTTTAATTTAAAATAGAATTATAGAGGCATTGTCTGTTCATGAACAGATATAAAATGATAAATCATGTACAATGAAACTATTAAAAATTGTATTGAGTTTTTTTATATTTCTTTATTTTTTTCATTGGATATTTAATTTAATTTAATATTTTTCATAGTTATTGATAATTCGATAAGAGAAATTATTGATTCAAATTTGTTTTTTTATAATTGTGAAATTTCATTAGTGAATGTTAAAATGCATAACTATATGAAATTACAAATCTTTATAAAATGATTTCTATGATTCATTATAGAAACCCTAAGTTGAAGTTTTATATTTATATAGGTAGTGTGTTTGGATTATATTTTTTTTTACTTCACAAATGTAGAAATGGAAATTCACATGGAGTTACCTATATATTTTAAATTATATTATTAATGATCATAATATATTAATGTGAGTTTCATAATGATACATTCAAATGAATAATTGTTGTGCGATATTTCAATCAGCAGTTATATAATTTCTAGTGGGTTAAAAGGTTTCAATATAAATGAGTGATAACGAAATAGATGTTTTTTGGTGTTCATTATGTTTTTTTGTTAATCTGATCATGGTATAAAAATAATTCATATGATTCAAAATATCTCATTAAGAATTCATGTTTTTTCCATTGTAGTTGATAATTATGATAATCAGTTATATGTAATATTTTTTTATTATATGTAATATTTTTGAATTATTCAATTAGTTATTTACTAGAGAATTTAGTAATGAATATCTCAAATAAACTTTTTTTGAAAGAATATCATTTGTGTAAACAATGAAAAACATTAATCTAATGATATATTGATAAAAATAATTATATATAAATGTACAAGAATAATTATAATGTAGGAAGAATTAGTATAATGATCCATGACATTTTTATTGATATCCATAATGTATATTATGATTTGGATGTCAGAAGAAGAAAGATTGTGTGAGATACCATCATTGTATATTATGTTCCTTTGTTGTGTGTTAATTATATTACATTTAAGAGATACGATGATTTAAAGTTCCTAGGAAGCTGAAGCAATTATTAAAACCAAAAATCCATAGCATGTATACCATATAGTTTCATTATTTTTATAGAAACATTTTAATGAATATGTATAAAATATCTATATGTATGAAAAGACTACAAATGTGGATCATAATCTATATTATTATTGAATTTCATATCAATATAGATTTCTCATTTTATAAAAATCATTGGTACTTTCTAAAAATTGGATTAGGTTAGTATAATGAATCTATGGAAATATATAAATGATAGGAAACACTACTTTATTAATGATGATAACTACCTAAACAATTTTAATCATATTGGGTATCAATGTATGATACATGTTGTGGTGGGAAATGAACATTATAAAGATATAATAATTAAACTTTGGGTGAACATGATAAAAAATATCATTTATCACTTTTCATCATTAATTTTTTATTTTCACATTATTAAAGTGGCAAAGGTAATAATTTACATAATTATTATATTCTTAAAAGATATAAATTTTCATATATTTTTGCTGAATAATTAAAATGGTTGAAAATGGATTTAGTAAATCTGGTCTCTCTAATTTACCACAACACCCATATTATGTTACCATAAACATTCTTGAGTATGTATTTTATAAAAATTTTATTATAAAGAAGAAAAATGTGAATATATTTTTTTACACTTAGATAAAATGTACTATGAATGGTGAGTGTTTCTGTAGAAGATATAAGAAATATATATTTTGTAATGATTCCCATTTATTGATATTATCATTATGTCCATTGACATTATAAAATCATTTCTTGTATTGGATATAATATTATCTATATATATATAGAAAATTCATGTGGGATGGTATGAAAACTCATATTTTAAAATAATATGTTAAATGATTTATTATACAAAGATATAGTTAATAAAATCAGAAAATATTTTTATACAAAGTGACTTTGGGAAATTATTTTCATTTTATAAGAACCTGAAGTAGCAATATAATTAAATTATTGAAAACATTCTTAACATGCTCCTAAAATTCAATAATTAATCTAAAACAAAATGTTATAACCAAGGGTCAGACATTTTATAGTGGTGATATGTACTGGATAGGATTTGAATAAATAAATAATTGATTATGGTAAATTACTACATGTGAGAAAATAGGAATATCAGGAGATCAAAATATGGGTGAGAATCATTAAATTTAGCAATTAGGTATGATATATCATGATAAGATAACGGAAACACCTTAATTTTCAACAATATAAAACATGACATCATAAATATAATTCATCATTATGAACAATGATAAAAAATTTATTGTGAATAGGATAATTGATCATACAACATATATGGGATCTCCTGGTACTAAAACATTTAAAAATTAATTAGAGGGTTTTAAAATTATAGTCACTCCCCTTACATTCCAATCATATACATGCTTAACTGTTCCACACATATCATTCAACACTTGTATGGAATTAAACAATTTTGACCCTAAAATAATGGAATGATGGTTACTTGAATATAAATACCCATTCATTTGTGAAAATTTATTACAAGGTGAATACCCATTGGTGTAAAGGGATAAACATATTCCAAACCCAAATTATTGGCATTGAAAATCAAAAAAAAAATTGGAAGCAAATTATGGGTATCTAGAGAATTATATAATGAGTGAATAAGAGGAAAAGAGGTATATCACCATGTCAGAGCCATGTGGATATTATGGGAGATTTAAGAATAACATATCCCAACAACAACAAGTTAAAAAAATGCATAAAATAATTGAGTTTCTTCATTAAATAGAAATATAGGATTATTTACAATGAGAGGGAGGATATAAAATATTTGGAGGAGTTTATTATGAGATTAATGGATCCTTGGAAGGACTTTAGATAGGTATAAGAATGGTAATTTAATTCTTCTTTGATCATTGAGTGAAGAGTATTTTGAGTTTTTGTGGGATTATATATCAGAAGCGAGAGGAGTAATTTATTTATTTCTATTCATAGGTTTTGGATTCTATAAGGTAATTTAATCAAAAAAGAACCCATCCAAGGTTTTTGACTAAGGATTCTACAAAATTGGAATTGTATTCATTATTTTTCACAATTAAAAAAATATATTATAAAAATAATACCATTGGTGTTGTGGAGGTGATTTATATTGTTAGGAAATTTATTTCAAAACCTTAAAATATCATACATATTTTATGATTTATGATTGTTTTATAAAATTAATAAAATAATAATTTTTTAAAATAATTAATCAGATCCATAAAATATTGTGTCTTAACAGACATTATTCTCTCACATAATTATTTTATTCATATTATAGAAATATAGAGGCCACAAAAATATTGGGGATAGAAGTGATGATATAATAGGGAATAATCCATTAAAATTTGATTGAAATAACTTGGTAAATACTGTAAATAATAATATATAATAACTATTTCATTTGGACTTCATTTTCTATCTTGTGAATCTATAATATAATTACCATCCATTCATGTTAGACAATCACTAATTCCTGGGATGATGAGATTTCTATATATTCTAAATAAATAAGTCATGTACCATAGGAATATGAACATTACATGAAGAAACACATTCATCACGCTAAATTCTAACTCAACCTCTATAATGTTGAACATATAAATACAATTGAGTGAAATACTATTTGCCATCTCTATGTCCTCTTCCCTGAAATAATTACATATTTTATAAAGGAAATTGAATCCTAGTGTCATTGAACCCCTAATATCCTACATGTGACCTACCCATATCATATACATAGATATACTCAAGTCATCAACATTCTATTTATTCCCAAAAATGGTGGGATCCATTTCAACCATCAACCTTTTGTAAATCGACTCGCTTTTGGAAAATATTTAAAATACCATGGACATAATCTTTTGAGAAACATTGATGACCCTCTCTATTAATGAGAGTCTCATATTCCACAACACAATACATCACACTCACCTCTATGAAATTAATTTATATCATTATTCCATCCACTAAATTGTTCTGCACATCCCAAAGGACTCATCACACCACCACAAAAATCAGGATTTGTATCATAATATACATTGCAAGGGGATTATCCCTATGAAACAAACACACTAAGAATTCAGTTACAGATTCCCCACTCTTTCATGTTTCTAGTACCTCAGCTATGTAAATCCAAATTTCTGACCGCCTAGTTGGTTTTGAATAAAATTCTCCAAATTGTTTCCAAACATGGTTATGCCCAACATCTCCATCATGAAGCCAATGGAAACACCCTTCCAATTCACGTTATCATTTTTTGGAAATGCTTGTTTTCTCACTCACCAAAATAAAATTCATCTTCATTTGAATATAATTTCATATGAATTTTGGACCCCTTTCATCCATCTCATTGTTTGTCTGCATAAGAACATGGTTGTCCAAACCATTGAACTAACTAGAAGAAAATCATTAAAAAAATTAATTTAATAGCATAATCATTCAAGATGACATTACCATGGAGTACATTAAAATGATATGATCCTACTAGTCAAGGTCAACACATATTTTTTATAATTCCATTGAAATCTATCAAATCCCATTATATATACTAGTCATAAAATCAGTATTTATTGAATATATTAGCAATGGTATGGATACATAAGGTCCATTTTAATCTGGTTGGATATAACATTCTAAAGTGAAAAAAGTAGTGGATTAGTGTTCCATTACATCACTACATAGTAATTCATTTGATCCTTTAAAAATTGAATTTTATTTCATAAATAGTTGTTCATTAATTTATTTCCCTCCTTAAATACAATTTCCTTGTATTTATCATTTCATTAAATAAAATATATTACTGTAATTCAATTTTTAATCTACTTTAAGTTCGCATGTCACTTCCCTAAACATTTGGTTCCACTAAAACTCACTGACTAGGAGAGTTTTCATATTTAATAGATCCATGTCTCTATGATATAATATCATCACTGAATGCTCCTCGTATTAAAGATCATTCTATAATGGTATCAATTTTTTTGACACATATGAGTGGTCATTTATCTACTTCCTCCAGATGGATTCATATAACCCATCATGTATATTTGATAGATTAGGTGGGAGTCCTAAACAATATTCCATTGATTTGATATTCCCAATGATCTGAAAGGGGATGTTGTATATTGGGATCATATTTACCTTCATTATAAAAATTATGAAATTTTTCCATTATGATATATGAAGTAACACACAATCTCCAACATAATGAAATATATCACATTGGAAATTATTGTTATATCATTTTTATCGACATTCTATGAAATAAATATGACATTAAAGACATTAAGGAATCATTATAATATCTTTATTATATTAATTCCTACAATATATGGTACACCAACATCATCCTACAAATTCTATGTTAGACAACTCATCCAATACATAGCCTTATAAGGTGGATTTTATTATGATAATGTAAATTATTTTTATATGATAACACCACTAGGGGTATGTTATTATCCCATAACCTTGTCAATCCATTGAATGTGATATCTTGATATCTTATAATGTTTTAATGGTCTATTCAAACTAGCCACCTATCTTTTAGTGGTATACAATTCTATTTCAAAGTAATGTATGTAATTCTAGCTATGGGATTCAAAAAACATTGATGAAAACCTCAAATATAATGAAAATAGAATTGTGAGTGCATCTCCATTTAGACTTACCAATTACATATTTTATAATATGGTATTTTTATAATGAAATAAATATTCTATTATAGGAATTAAATGTTCTAATTTTATAGGGTTATCAACTATTTCCCTGAATTTGATATTTTATTTAGGTTTATCGGGGTGATCAGTTACCAAATATAAGTATTTTTTATTCCATTTTGTAATAATATGTAAAATTATTCCATAATACCATTAGACTTATATTATTATTCCTTTACTTTATGGTACACAAAGGGTTAATATAAAAACTCTATAATCTCCCCCTTCAGGATATCACATCATATTTTTTATTACAACTCTACATACCTACAAGTGCATCCTGGACTAATTGTAAAAAATGAGCTATGTTAATCAACCAAATTTTCACTCATAGGTATTGTTTTTCATTGGACACATATCAAGGAAAATATATATATATATATATAACAATTTTTAGTAAATCTGAATACTGTAATATAATCTATATTATTCTATTGAAAATAATCATCTTTCTTTGCATCATCGATCCTTTTATTAATAGATCGTTTTGTAGTTATTATGTTGAGGTAATATGGACATAATTTAATTATTTTTAGGTCCATTAAATGAATAATAATGATGATTTAATCTCATTAAATCTTCTTCACATATAGTATTACATGATACATTCTACTTATATAATATTCTAATCTTTCTTCCTTTCCAATATGGTAATGGCTTTAAAAATCAAAACCCATTATCATATCTAACCACCATCAACGTCTCATATTAATCACCATTTGTGTAAAGATATAATTGTGGATTTTATGATCTTTATATATGTCACACATTTCATTGTGCAGATAATGCCCCCAAATTAATCATGTTCAAATAACTACTTATCATTATAGATAATGAATTTTTTAAATCTACTCAATGATCATTGTCTGTATAGAGACATGTACTACATGTTTTTTATCATGCATGAGTACAAAACCAGTCTCTTTTAGGGGGCATTTCTATAGTTGTCAAATATTTCTATACAAGTGAGTAATGTGATGTATAGTGTAGTGATTAGCCTCATCATTGTAATTCTAAATAATTCTTTATATTTATCAGTCCCTAAAAACTATATTCCCTTCCATGTAATATTTCCTATTTTTCATTAAAATCATCAGATGTTTCACACAAATCAACGATATTACCATCTTAATCCAAGGAAACAAAATATTTCTATCATAGTTGTTGGTCCCGTACATCCCTCAATTTTCTCAATTTTTAATAAATCTCATATTATCCCATTGATGGTGACACAATTCCCCAATAATTTTGTTTTGTCTTGGTATAAGTTTGACAAAGAACTCAACAACACACTTTGGCGGAAGACCCATATTTTTTTAGGAACCAATCATTTATTCAAATAAATTAAAAATATCACCATGGAATATATTTTATTCAGACAGAATCATATGTCCTAGAAAAAATTTATATTAAGTTAATAATATAAATTATTGGGATGATGATTTTAAATAAGATTCATCTTTATCCTTGTAAATTTGTAGAATTTGACAGTGGTTCATTATATAGATGTTGATTTTATTCTCTTAGAAATTTATGTTGAAGATATACCTAGAAAGCCAATCAATGTCTATAATTTCATAAAGTTACACAGAAGTGAGTATCAAAATTTGTTTGGGGAAATTAGATTAAAACATGGGATAGGGGAGGAATTATATTATTGAGATTAATCAACTGGCCCATTTTCCTCCTTCATCAATAACATCACTTACATTTATGAGGTAATATATAAATAGTTCAACTAAACATTTGATATATAAAAGAATTTGTATAACCATTTTTGATATGAATTACATTAACTATTTGATTCTAGTTGAAATAATTTACGTCATGCAAAATAATATTATGGATGAGAATTTATAAACTATTAAACACAAAAATGGGAATCCCTAAGCATGAATGGGATAGATCATAAATTTTATATATTCATTTACCATTCTATTTATATGTTTAAATATATGTTATCAATGACCAATATCATGTGTTAAATTCTATATTCTTTTTTTATTAAATAAAAAATGAGTCGTAAAATTATTGTGAATTTTCTAAATTATATCCCATGGAAAGGTAAAACTAGTTATGCTGTAAAGGCCATTTCCGTACAGAATGTACTGATAGATTCCTATTCAATTCTCACTTTTTTGAGGTTTTTACCACATTGTATATCTGCTCTAAGGACATATCCAACATTTTTGTATGTAAATGGATTTATTTTCATAGAATCCACTAAATCTAAAATTTACCAAAATTTAGTGATGTATTCATATGTATATTATTATCCCCATGTCATTCTGTAGAGTTTTAAAATTTTAAACCTAGAAATATATAGACCATACTTGAATACCAAGTATGAAGAACCATATCATAACACATATTAATTCCTATTTTTTACATAATGTTATAGAAAAAAAATCCAAATGATCATGAAACCTTCAATATTTTTGAAATTAGGTATATATCATAACAACACGAAGAAGTCAAAAATTGACATCATTTAAATATTCCTAAACATGGAAGATAAATTCTATATTTCTTATAAAACAGAATGACATAAAAAGGATATTTACATTAGAATTGAGTGACTCAAAAAAACATGTAGGTGAATAAATATGGTACATAATTAGTTAAATAAGTGAACATTATCCAAGGGAAATATCTAGGTAGCATAGTATGACTGACACTCATAATCATGAACAACGTGGCAAGATATAACATTATGAAATAATGGCTATGTAGAATGGTGGAGATAAAATAAAACAAGATATCATAAAAATATGTCAAGGCTAACCACCATGAAGAAATAACGTAATATTTTTACTATAACATCCCAACATGTACAAAATTCATCTCATGAGATTAAAATATTTCCCATTATATTAAAGGGAAATATAATTTCATGCCCAACCACCACTTTCTTATTTTGTATATTCATAAGTGTTCCACAAAGATCATACAAAATAATTATTTATTTCATCTTTTTTAACCCCACTATTAAGAAGTGTCAATTACTTGAAAAACGATTCTATAATAAATGATGGATAAGTAAAAATAATATAGTACCATTGCGTAGAAATGGATATAGGTAATCAAAACAAAAATTTTTGGAATGGAAAATCAAAGGATAATTTCATCAGTATGATAGAAGAAAATAAAGGTTAATAGAAGGTGTGAAATAGAGGTATAGAGGTCTCATAATTACATTGTAATTATAAGAAATGTTATATATGTACTGTAAATATATCTAAATATTATCATGTGAAAAAATTTCATTATATAAGGCAGTATCTTCAAAAAAGAGGAGAACTAGAGGAACCATTACCTTGAGTGGTTTCTTCTAAAAGCATGGAAGGTGCTTCTTAATTGAATGGGGGAACCATAGGAGTACAACAGAGAGGTAGTGGTTGAGTAATATAATTCTAAAAGGGGTTTTGGATAAGAGAAATTGTAATTTGAGTGGGATTATACATAAAAATAGAAGAAAATTTTTATTAAAATCTAAACCAATTTTTTGACTCTATATAATATAGTAATCAAAACCACCAAAAAAATCCATGTTATATGCCCATGGTTTTATAATTTTTTACTCAATTTCTTTATTTTACAATATTATTTTAACATATTATTTTAATATTACAACAAGTAATTTTGGAGAGATTCCTTTTATTAAAAAATTGAATTCAAAACATTCATATATAATAAAGGATTTAAAGATTTGAATAAGGGTTTATAAAAATATTAATAATTAATTGATTTTCCAAGAAAATTTAAATTAACTCATAGATAACATATACGGATATATTACAACACTTTTGGGAAATTAGTACTTCGTAATATGTTCAACATTTTTATATTGTATTTAATTTTTACCCATAAAAAAATACAATTTCTAAACATTATGAAATAATAATTTTTTTCTAATTTCTTGATTCTGATTTCATAAATAGTATTTTTATTGCAATAATTTACTATATATGATAATTTACCCAATTCAATAAAAATTAAATAATTGATGAAAAATAATGGTTTCATATGAAAAAAGTTTTCTAACCCTTATAAATGATTTTAAATTTATAAAATTTTATTATCATTTTATATAATAATTTTTTTGATAATAATATTATATTAAGATACCATTTTCATAAAATAATAAATTTATTAAAATATAGTGTATTGATTGAAACTATAAATTTCCCAAAAATTAGAATTTTGGATTTATTGTTTCAAAATATATTTTTTATCAACTGCATTATTTAATTAATTTAAATGTAATAATAACAATTAAGGTAAAATATAATATTTTTTTAGAAAAAATTAAAATTTATTCTTGTTAAATTGTATATATATATATTGGCTTAATAAATTGGTAAATGACCTAAGATTATGGTTTATGATGGTGATATTTTAATGGGGTGGTTCAGAGAACATGGTTTCATCTTTGATCAACTTGAGATTGAACATATCTCGTAAATGTGATTTCACCTGATTTAGTTCTTGATCACATATTTGGAATGGTCAAGGGAAAAGATAATTTATTCTATCTCCCTTATAAGTATAAAAAATGGTCTACATATTCTTTTATTGTACTGGTTGAGACCATCACTTCTTTCTTCCGTGTAAATTCAACTTGGTCACAACCCTTTATATTTACTTATCATGAAATCATTAATTAATGAATATATAATAAATATTTTTATCTCTTATATTTATTTTTAATCATATCATATATAAAAATCCATACAATCCAAAGTAGTTCATGATATTTATGTAAAATTATAAATTAATATATTATTTAATTAAACATAAATAGGAATTTAAATTTTATATATTTTGGTCATTATATATATTGTAATATTTCATTAAAAAATCTTATGATACCAATATTGATGTTTGTTTTTTAGGAAATGTTTATTATATAGTGTAAATGGTTACCTAAAATTCTATATTATTTCATTATTTTCTTATGTATAATTTATTTTTTTCAATTATAATGTAGAATTTTTATCAATACATCATGACTCTAGTAGAATAATTTATTTGTACATATGGGAATCCCAGATAGTGGGAATTATCAAATGTAAAATTATCAATTTATATATCATCAGTTATTTTATAATATACTTTTTAATTAATTGGTGGAATTTAAATAATTTTTATACTATTATTTGATATTATTTAATAACATTTGATATTTCGAGTAAGATTTTTATATATATTCTGGTGAGAATTTTACATGGGATTTGACACATATGATTAATATAATTATAACACATGTAAATGATGAGATTTGTATTAGTTGTACGCTATAAATATATACAGACATATAATGGTGAGGTAATTTTTTTTGGGTATTTTGGATTATTATAGAGTATTTCATGGGATGATATTTTATATAGGACAATAAAATATGAAAATGAAAAATTGGATGAATTAATGAAAATTTTAAATATAACTATCATTTTAAAATGTACTAGATAATGAAAATATTATAATCTATAATTTTATCAATGGATGGTACATTAGAAAATGTTTTCTAGAAAACATTTCATATTAATGATCGGGTTTTCCCCATACACCATATAAGATATGAAGCTATTGGCTGTGTCTACTCATTGAGAAGAAGTGTATAGAATTTTTTTTTAATTTATTTCATCAATATTCACTTTATATGGGTTTACTATAATAATTTATTATCATATTATTATCCATATTAGAATACATATTCTTTAAATATTATTACAAATTTTATTTTTAATAAGATTTTAATTTTTTAATTTAAAAGAATAAATAATAAATAAATATTATTCAAAATGGTACTTTTTGTTATTAGATTATATATAAAAGGATCTACGTACAAATTTTATCTCTTTTTTGATTTATTTATTAATAATTTGATTTATTATGACTTGTTCCATGTAGAAATGTAGGGGAATTCACACTAAGTATTTCTTTGTAGTTCAATAATTCTAGTATTGAATTCTTGAAATAATGTATATGAATTTAGGTTGTCTAAATATAGAAATTCTCATGATGAAACTAACCATTTCATGAGATGGTTATCAATGATTGAATTTTTTAATGTTTCATGCTGATGGAACATAGATAGCGTTAAATGCTAAATAAGATTACATATGTGTATATGATTACACGATTCATGGTGGGGAACTTATTATTGTCGATGACAGATCAGATGTTTTCATTATTGATATACTTATTCAAATGATATTAAGAGGGTATGAAATATGAAATATAATATTATGGTCAGAAAAAAGAATATCGAGTTGATGATAGGATTTAAAATTTTTTCCATGTAGTTCAGAGAAATACACATCGCAGTTTTCCAAATTTTTATGATGTATTAATGAGTATCCCTTATCTAATTCTACTTATATAAACTCATTGATTGGGATATCTAACCTAAATGCATTTTCCCTTTACTGTGTATTGTTTTTTACTACCTTCATGTATATTCATATAGAAATACCTTTAATTATCTCCATTTGGATTATATGAAATTATTCTTATTGTTGTTAATATTATTATTGTTATTATTACTCTTGTAGTGGTAGATTTAATTGTTTCTTCATTTTATTAATATTATTATTATTTTTTTATTTTCGTTCATCTTATTGTTATGGTTTTTTTGTTTATAATTTTTTGTTAGAGTCGATTTTTTACATATCATTATTGTTCTTATTTTTTATAACAACCAAAATAATAATAAATTTTTTTAAAAAATTAAGAAAAAAAACTAATAATATAAAAAAAATATTTTTATGCACGTTGAATTGGATTTGGTGGTTTTGGGGTACAATGGGGTTTGGGAGTATGTCCTAGGGATTACCCGCAAGATTCATCCACTGTATGAATTATAAAAATTACATTAATATTAATATTACAATTATAATGATCATAACATGATATTGAACTCATCGATGACATTTTCAATTAGCGATCAATGATTAATACTTAATTAAATAATGAATCAATCATTTTCTTATGTTTCATATAATTTTAATCATAATTTGATGTTAATGATCCTCCCCTAAAATAGTTGTTCCCTTAATCTAGGTAGAAAAATTATACACCTAATAAGAACCTTCCTATAGAAAATTAATTATGTTTCAAAATCATATTTATCGGTCAAGTTCATGTATAAATATATTATGCATCAGGATTCATATAAATAATTAATAAAACAAATTTAATTTATTTTTAATTTAGATACTCATAGTTATATTAATTTTTTTATTCATTTAACTTGGGGAAAAGAGTTCAAATAAAAATTTAATTTTTGTTCATCGATATTCATTATATAATTTATGAAATTAATGAAATAAAATCACATTATATAAATTTTATTGATTCACATATATCAGTTTTACTATAGATCTATAAAGGAAATTTTATCCTCGTTTTCAAATAAAACCATACCTTTACAAGTATAGTACTCATTATTTATTCAATGAAAATTAAATGCACTACCTTTATTTGTTACAATCTCTGGAAGGATGGATCATCAATTAGGTTGATGCTTTTACTAAATTAAATTTATATATTTCTATAAAAAATAGAGACAATAAATTATGGTTAAAATATGTCTTCTTCTTTGGTGGAATTAACTAAAAAATATAAAAAAGATGTAAATTTAAGAAATCTTGATTATATGATAAAAAAAGATTAGAAAATATATTAGGCTAACAAAATTGAAATTTTAAATAACATTATTTTAAATATTGAAATATATTCTCATTTTGATCTAATGTTATATATTATCAATATATATTGGGAATAATTTTTCTTGTGATCGAGTAATATTGATATTTGAGTAATTTTTTTTCAACAACTAATATAGTAATAAAGAATTTTATTTTTATTATATTGTGATTTTCTTGTACAACCACATCTATAAATTATTTAATATAAATTTTATTATTATTTTTAATTAGGTTAATTATATGAAATATTTTAATTTCTTTTTAAAATAATGGATTGATTCTCAATTTCAAAGGATGTGGAGAGTAACATTATGTGTGTTTTTAAATAAAATAGATCCCCAAGGTTTGATAGTTATATTTAGAAACTGTATATAATTACCCTCCAATATATGAATTTCCACATAAAACTAGTATAATCCATTAATGATTCTTTGATATTATTTTTAATTAATATTTTGATTATTATGAGGATATAATTAACTATTTATTTGGATTATAATATTTCATGAATTTTATTTTATAAATACATCTATTTTTCTATAAATCATCCATGTAAATATCATTTTTTTTATTCATATTGTAATGGTCTATTATTAATGTTTTCATTATGTTATAATGTAAAATTTTGTTTCACTCTTTATTATTAATATATATTTTAATAATTAATTATAACTATAAAATTCTCAAACAATAAATAGTAGAGTATTAAGGATAAAGGGATAAAACATTTTAAAAACCAAATTCCAAACTAATGTGTGAATTTTGGGTCAACCTATAGATATCCCCCTCTATAATTTCATCATTATTAAGATGATGCTCCTTTTTTTCAAATAAAATTATTGAAATTCAATGGTTATTTAAAATACACCCACCCTCTGAAGTGCCCAGATCAGTGTGAATCACTGAGAGGGGGAGGGGGTGAATCAGTGATCCCTTAAAACTTTTTACTAATTGATTCTTAATCAATTAAACCTCTATGGATGGTTAAAGCCTCGATCCACTCTTCTTGTATCTCTCAACCTTTCCCGGATAATGCAGTAATGAAAAGGCACAGGACACAAGGATTTACAAGGTTCGGCACCAAAGGCCTACATCCTTGCCATGCTCTCCAAGCATGGATTCTCCCATTATAATCTGTTAGTATTACAATGGTCGATACAGCTTCCCACCGTATCTCTCCTGAGTCCCACAGGAGGGTCTTTATACTGCACCCACAGTGTTACCAGAGTCCCACTGGCCTGCTCCAGAATCCCACTGAAGACTTCTTCTCCCTGAGTCCCACAGGGTCTTCTCCTGGCTCCTCGAGTCGCACGAGTAGCTCTTCTTCACTTTAAGCTTCTTCAAGTATCTTCAGCAGTCTGGGATAAAGACTGCTGGCCTTGCTCTTCTTCTGATCACTTGTGGTGAACAGGTCTTCTCATCTTGCTCGGGCTTTATCACCTTCTTCTAATGATGCCCCGGATTCTCTCCAATTACTGAATGCTCAGACAAATAATATCTTTATCTTCGGTCTGGTCCAGTCTCAGTTTCACACCACTGATTTGGCTTTGTTCACGTGTGCATGTGCATGCATGCATGCATGCACTCTCCTTTTCTTCCTCTTGGTGCAGTAGACCCACAAAGGGTGTCGTCACTTTAAGCACACACCTTCACTGAACTTCACACACTTAATTCAATTTGCTTACACACTTAGAGTGTGTTCTACTTTAGTGTGGGTCACTCCTTCTTCTTCTTCTAATGTGTATACACTTTTAGTGCACACATTAGGTTCGGCCACTTCTTTAATTTGCACACACAAATTCTTCACTTTGCACACACTTTAGACTTGGCCTATTCTCCTCTTCTTGTTGCACACACTCACTTTAGTGTTCTTTTAGTTTGTTCTTCAAGGTATGCACACACAAGGTCACAGCCCTCGGCCTCTACAAATGCACACACTTAAAGTGTGTTCTTATTGTTGTTGCACACACTTAACCCATAGGTGGTTCTTCAATTTAGCACACACACACTAAGGTGTGGTCTTCACTTCACCCACACAAGGCTACGGCCTTTCACTTCCTTTGCACACACAATTTGTTCTTTCTCTTTTAATCTTCAAGTGTGCATACCCAACAAGGCCTACGGCCTTCTTCTTCAAATTGCACACAAAGTGCCTCGGGTACTTCTTCTCCACTTAGCACACACACTTGGCCCGTAGGTATTCTTGTCCACTTTTCACACACACAAATAGTGTGGTCTTCACTTGTTGCACACACATGAGGATACGGCCTTCCACTTCTCTTGGCACACAAGGTTTATTCTTTTATTCTTCTTTGCACACACACTGCCCAAATATCAAATGAAGGCGCGCAAGGGTGCGGCCACTTCCACTTCTTCTTCAAAGAGCACAAGGTACTTGGGTGCACAAGGCCTCGGGTGCAATAGGCCGCGCAAAGGTTCTGTCGCGCGGGCTCCTCAAAGGTGCAAGGCACCAGACTGTGGCCAGCACGCAGGGGTGCAAGAGCAACCTATGTCTCGGGCACAAGGGCCGCGCAAGGCCTCGGGTGCAAGGCACCTCGGGCTTCAACTGTGGGCGCGCAAGATGTTGCGGCCACGGGTCTTCCTGTCGCGCAAGGGAGGCGCACAGGGATCTCTTCCGGGCCTCGGGTGGCACCGAGAACAATAGCCGCGCAAAGTATTTGTGCGGTGGCTTCTTTCTTCGCGAGGCAGAGAAAGCTCTACGCGGATCTTCAAGTTTTTCAGCAAGCAAACAGAGAGCCTCGGCCTCTCTTTTTATAGGCAGAGAAACGCCTCGGATCATCCGTGTGAAATAACTTCAAACACCCGAGATCTTCGGATCTTTAAAAAAAATCTTTTCAAATCTTGTTTTTCATTCTCGGTTTGACGCGGGTTCTTCCTTTATTTTTCTCCTTCATGTGCATGCGATTTATAACGCATGCACGGCCTCTGTTGAAACCCACTCCATGCAAAACATGAACACCTCATGGCCTCGGCAACTCCGTTTGCCTCGGCTTACATCAAAAATCTTCATTTGTTGCATGCACATCCATTTTATAGCATGGCTGTGTTCAGTGTGGCTAGACGAGCACGAGGGAGCCTTCGGCTTCGAAAATGGTGGCCGGGAACTCGAATTTTGTCTTCGGGAGGCCTCTGGTTCGAAGGAGGTACGTGGGAGGCTTCGGCTCGAGCTCGAGGAGGAAGACGGATTCGCAGCCGTTGGATCGGCGATTCAATTGATCTCGGACGGCCTGGATCAGATCATCTCGCCGCGGATGGATCGTGCGGCGCAGATCAAGCGCGCGATGAGACGGACGGCGGAGATTTGCTCCCGGGATTTTTTGCGCGTCCCACATCGAAACGCAGCCCGGTTTATCCGCGGCTTATAACCCTGGCGCTGCCTCAACACGCCAGTTGAAACTTCTCCCCTCCCGGTGCCGCCCCGCACCGGGTTCTCTCTGCAGGCGCGCTCTGCGCCCACTATGCTCCCTGCGGGCGCGCTCCTAGCGCCCACTATGCCTCCTGCGGGCGCGCCACTGGCGCCCACTATGCACACTGCGCTCCTCCGGGCGTGCCCCAGCGCCTCTGTGGTGTCTGCGGGTGCGCCCCTGCCGCCCTGAGCTCGCCCCACGGGTTCCCCCTTGGGCGTGGCGCCTTAGGCCCACATGAGCCTTGGGGTTGAACCCACAAGGTGCTCACGGGCTGGCCATTTTTTTGGGAAAGTAACAAATAGGACTTTGTCAAAAACAAATTCCTCCATGAAAAATACCAATTCTAAATGCCAAATGCCTCCTCCTCTTCTTCTAAGCCATTCTTCCTCTTCTCTTCTTCTTCTTCTTAGAATTCCTACATACTTCTTAAACAAATATTCATCACTTAGGAATGGAAATTCTTGAAGGTTCTTCATCTTCAACCGAGCTCCTAAATCACTTAAATTCTTCAATGTGCTTCATTGATATAATCAGAGATCAATTGGATCAACTTCAAATTCACATGCACTAAGTGTTAGTGCATGGACTTCTTCAGCTCACTTCATCCACTTAGTACTTGTGGATGGATCATCTTGCTTCTTCAACTCCTCATGCATTGTCACTACAATGCATGGTCTTCTAATCATGTTGTGACATTGTATCCATTTGATACAAGTTCTTGGAACTCTAAGAACAGCTCAACAATCGTCTGATGTCCTTAGAGAATGTTTCAACCATCATCTCCTATGTCACTTAGTGAATCTACTAAGTGACATGTCTCTTAGTACTATGGCCATTCTATTTTCATCACCATCACCATCACATCCTTTGACATTCACATCTTGACTCCTTGACATCCATTCATTCCAAGACAACTTCATGCCTCATTGACAACAAATGCAACACAATGCACTTCAATCTCCCCCTTTGTATTTGTTGTCAATACACTCCTTCAGCACATATGAATGGGTAAATATGTGTGCCAATATTTCTCCCCCTTATTGGCAATCAAATGCAAATGTGTGGTGTGGTTCTCTTTCAAAAATCTCTTCCTCCCTTTGAAAAGTATTTTCTTGAAAAACACTGAGAGAGGGATGATGTCACATGTTCTTCTTTAGCAAAGAACCTTTAGTTGATCAACTCTAAGTCTACTTGGGCTAACCCGGTGTAGAAAACAAGAGTGATGTAACCAAGGAACTCAATGCTGTCCAACATTCACTATACATGTGAGATCATGCTTAGGGGATTGAAATTTTTCAGATATAACAATGAATTTGCTAAATCCTGCACAACTTCACAAAACTCATTAGAAAGTTCAGGTGCAAAGATAAAGCTCCCCCATTCATCCATTTGTCTTCAATCCATACTCCCCCTTAATTGACAAGATAAACTCAATTAAGAAACAAGGGATGAAAGTATGATTGGAATACCTTCACTTTTCTCAAGATGATATTAAATCCCAAAATATCATCTTCTCCAGATTGGCTCCCCCTCAAGGGGTGCACTCCACTCTGTCCAAACCATCCTCCAGTTGGGAATGATCATCATCTTCAATTCCCTGCAATGTCAGCACATGTAAATACCAATAGTATAAGGGAATAAGATGGAACCTCCTTGGTTCATCAATGTGAACAACAAGGTTGAGAAGATTCTCTCAACCGAGATGTCCCATTTTCACCATTATTCACACTTGCACATTTGATCTTCAATGATGTTTGTGCTGGTGTGGATCTCAATACATCTTCATGTGAAATCTTCTTCTTCTCTTTTGCTTTAGCAATTGCCAGTACTTCCTCTTCAGCTCTTTGTAGATCTTTGGCAAGTTGCAACTGATTTGGCCATATGACTAGTAAATCATTTGGAAGAGTGGCCTCAGTTTTGGAAGTTCCACATGGTTCTTTGGATGCTGCTAAGCTACCTCTCTTAGGAAACTTATTTTCAATCAATCCCTTCTTCTTCTGGATTGATTGTCTTTTGGAGTCCAGTCTGCCTCTATTGAATTTCATGGCTTCTTTACAAAGGTCCATGATGTGTCCTTTCTTTCCACAGTAGAAGCATGTTTTCTTGGTGGTCCTTCTGGATGCATCACCCTTCTTGGATTTCAATTCCAAGGACTTCTCTTCATTCTTCAAACTCTTCTTGGGAGCATCATTCACTTTCTTCTGCTTGATTCCCAAGGAATCTCTCTTAGCCAGGTTCAGTGATCTTCTCTTCTTTTCATCTTTGGATACAGTTGGAGATTGACATGTATCATTTTGACCACTTTTGCAATCATCCCAGATGTTGTCAAGTAATCCAAATCTGTTAGCAGTAAACAGATGTCTCTGGACCTGTGGATGCTGCTTCTTTTCTTCTGGCTTGCTCCCCCTTGGCATGGGCTTCCTCTGTGCTTTAGCATTCAGTGGATTGTACCAACAATCCTTTGCACAATTCCCATACTTGTTACAACACCAGCATTGTCCCACGAATCTTGACCTCTTCAGTCCTTCTGATTGTTGGGTACTTTTCTTGACTTGCTATGTTGTTTTAGGAGAGCTCTCTTTCTTCATTGTCTTCATCCATACTTGTTTGGAATTATTCTTCCATCCTGTACTTTTTGTGGAAACACTATTAGAAGCATTAGTACAAGATGAGATGGATGGTACCTTCTTTTTAGAAGTTGTTGCCCTTTCATTAGAGGATGTCTTTATTTTAGAATCATCCTTCTCAAAGTTCACTTGAGTAGCAACATTTCTTCTTTCAGCTGACTGGGAGGATTCAGCTTTGGGTGATTGCTGATTTTTCAATATCACCTCTAGTTCTAAGTATTTCATGTTGAGGGAGTTCTTCTCATCCTCAACAGTTCTTAGCTTTCCTTCCCATTTCTCTTCCAGCTGTTTCATCTGGTCTTCATGCACTTGCTTCATTTCAAGCAATGAGTTGTCAAGCTCATTCACCCTTTTGACTTTGTCTTCTAGTTGAGCATCTCTGACAACCATTGACACTTTGTGCCTCTTTTCCAGTGCATGGAAAACTTCTTTGTCCAATACTTTAAAGAATTCTTTCTCAGAAAGGCTTCTCTGCAATTCTTCAGCAGTGTCTTCATATCTTTCATTGCAAAGAGAAACAGTTTCATCCTTGGCATTCACCAGCTTTCTGAGAGTGTTGGTTATGCCAACCCTTTTTGCCAATTGGACTTCTAGAGAATTGGCTTCATCTTCTAGGTGTAATTTTTCTTCTTGAAGATCAAGGAGGCCTGTAGCTATACACATTGCAATTTCCTTGGGGACTCTCTTCTGAAGATATTTGATTGCATTTAGAAGATCATTGTTTCTTCCATCTTCATCACAGCTAGAGCAGGCTTCATCAGAAGAATGATAAAAGGAATTGTCATCTGATGTGACGTTCACATTTCTTTCCATAGAAAGAGTTTCTCTGATTGCAGCAACCTTCTTCCTCATCTTCTTTGCCTGTTTCTTCATTCTGTTTTTCAGAGTCTTGGCAGATATCTCCATTTGAGGCTGTTCTTTCATTTCCTCAAATCTGCACTCCATATAGACTCTCTTGGATCTTTTAGAGGGAACCTGGCTCTGATACCAATTGAAGTGCCCAGATCAGTGTGAATCACTGAGAGGGGGAGGGGGTGAATCAGTGATCCCTTAAAACTTTTTACTAATTGATTCTTAATCAATTAAACCTCTATGGCTGGTTAAAGCCTCGATCCACTCTTCTTGTATCTCTCAACCTTTCCCGGATAATGCAGTAATGAAAAGGCACAGGACACAAGGATTTACAAGGTTCGGCACCAAAGGCTTACATCCTTTCCATGCTCTCCAAGCATGGATTCTCCCATTATAATCTGTTAGTATTACAATGGTCGATAAATCTTCCCACCGTATCTCTCCTGAGTCCCACAGGAGGGTCTTTATACTGCACCCACAGTGTTACCAGAGTCCCACTGGCCTGCTCCAGAATCCCACTGAAGACTTCTTCTCCCTGAGTCCCACAGGGTCTTCTCCTGGCTCCTCGAGTCGCACGAGTAGCTCTTCTTCACTTTAAGCTTCTTCAAGTATCTTCAGCAGTCTGGGATAAAGACTGCTGGCCTTGCTCTTCTTCTGATCACTTGTGGTGAACAGGTCTTCTCATCTTGCTCGGGCTTTATCACCTTCTTCTAATGATGCCCCGGCTTCTCTCCAATTACTTAATGCTCAGACAAATAATATCTTTATCTTCGGTCTGGTCCAGTCTCAGTTGCACACCACTGATTTGGCTTTGTTCACGTGTGCATGTGCATGCATGCATGCATGCACTCTCCTTTTCTTCCTCTTGGTGCAGTAGACCCACAAAGGGTGTAGTCACTTTAAGCACACACCTTCACTGAACTTCACACACTTAATTCAATTTGCTTACACACTTAGAGTGTGTTCTACTTTAGTGTGGGTCACTCCTTCTTCTTCTTCTAATGTGTATACACTTTTAGTGCACACATTAGGTTCGGCCACTTCTTTAATTTGCACACACAAATTCTTCACTTTGCACACACTTTAGACTTGGCCTATTCTCCTCTTCTTGTTGCACACACTCACTTTAGTGTTCTTTTAGTTTGTTCTTCAAGGTATGCACACACAAGGTCACAGCCCTTGGCCTCTACAAATGCACACACTTAAAGTGTGTTCTTATTGTTGTTGCACACACTTAACCCATAGGTGGTTCTTCAATTTAGCACACACACACTAAGGTGTGGTCTTCACTTCACCCACACAAGGCTACGGCCTTTCACTTCCTTTGCACACACAATTTGTTCTTTCTCTTTTAATCTTCAAGTGTGCATACCCAACAAGGCCTACAGCCTTCTTCTTCAAATTGCACACAAAGTGCCTCGGGTACTTCTTCTCCACTTAGCACACACACTTGGCCCGTAGGTATTCTTGTCCACTTTACACACACACAAATAGTGTGGTCTTCACTTGTTGCACACACATGAGGCTACGGCCTTCCACTTCTCTTGGCACACAAGGTTTATTCTTTTATTCTTATTTGCACACACACTGCCCAAATATCAAATGAAGGCGCGCAAGGGTGCGGCCACTTCCACTTCTTCTTCAAAGAGCACAAGGTACTTGGGTGCACAAGGCCTCGGGTGCAATCGGCTGCGCAAAGGTTCTGTCGCGCGGGCTCCTCAAAGGTGCAAGGCACCAGACTGTGGCCAGCACGCAGGGGTGCAAGAGCAACCTATGTCTCGGGCACAAGGGACGCGCAAGGCCTCGGGTGCAAGGCACCTCGGGCTTCAACCGTGGGCGTGCAAGATGTTGCGGCCACGAGTCTTCCTGTCGCGCAAGGGAGGCGCACAGGGATCTCTTCCGGGCCTCGGGTGGCACCGAGAACAATAGCCGCGCAAAGTATTTGCGCGGTGGCTTCTTTCTTCGCGAGGCAGAGAAAGCTCTACGCGGATCTTCAAGTTTTTCAGCAAGCAAACAGTGAGCCTCGGCCTCTCTTTTTATAGGCAGAGAAACGCCTCGGATCATCCGTGTGAAATAACTTCAAACACCCGAGATCTTCGGATCTTTAAAAAAAATCTTTTCAAATCTTGTTTTTCATTCTCGGTTTGACGCGGGTTCTTCCTTTATTTTTCTCCTTCATGTGCATGCGATTTATAACGCATGCACGGCCTCTGTTGAAACCCACTCCATGCAAAACATGAACACCTCATGGCCTCGGCAACTCCGTTTGCCTCGGCTTACATCGAAAATCTTCATTTGTTGCATGAACATCCATTTTATAGCATGGCTGTGTTCAGTGTGGCCAGACGAGCACGAGGGAGCCTTCGGCTTCGAAAATGGTGGCCGGGAACTCGAATTTTGTCTTCGGGAGGCCTCTGGTTCGAAGGAGGTACGCGGGAGGCTTCGGCTCGAGCTCGAGGAGGAAGACGGATTCGCAGCCGTTGGATCGGCGATTCAATTGATCTCGGACGGCCTGGATCAGATCATCTCGCCGCGGATGGATCGTGCGGCGCAGATCAAGCGCGCGATGAGACGGACGGCGAAGATTTGCTCCCGGGATTTTTTGCGCGTCCCACATCGAAACGCAGCCCGGTTTATCCGCGGCTTATAACCCTGGCGCTGCCTCAACACGCCAGTTGAAACTTATCCCATCCCGGTGCCGCCCCGCACCGGGTTCTCTCTGCGGGCGCGCTCTGCGCCCACTATGCTCCCTGCGGGCGCGCTCCTAGCGCCCACTATGCCTCCTGCGGGCGCGCCACTGGCGCCCACTATGCACACTGCGCTCCTCCGGGCGTGCCCCAGCGCCTCTGTGGTGTCTGCGGGTGCGCCCCTGCCGCCCTGAGCTCGCCCCACGGGTTCCCCCTTGGGCGTGGCGCCTTAGGCCCACATGAGCCTTGGGGTTGAACCCACAAGGTGCTCACGGGCTGGCCATTTGTTTGGCAAAGTAACAAATAGGACTTTGTCAAAAACAAAGTCCTCCATGAAAAATACCAATTCTAAATGCCAAATGCCTCCTCCTCTTCTTCTAAGCCATTCTTCCTCTTCTCTTCTTCTTCTTCTTAGAATTCCTCCATACTTCTTAAACAAATATTCATCACTTAGGAATGGAAATTCTTGAAGGTTCTTCATCTTCAACCGAGCTCCTAAATCACTTAAATTCTTCAATGTGCTTCATTGATATAATCAGAGATCAATTGGATCAACTTAAAATTCACATGCACTAAGTGTTAGTGCATGGACTTCTTCAGCTCACTTCATCCACTTAGTACTTGTGGATGGATCATCTTGCTTCTTCAACTCCTCATGCATTGTCACTACAATGCATGGTCTTCTAATCATGTTGTGACATTGTATCCAGTTGATACAAGTTCTTGGAACTCTAAGAACAGCTCAACAATCGTCTGATGTCCTTAGAGAATGTTTCAACCATCATCTCCTATGTCACTTAGTGAATCTCCTAAGTGACATGTCTCTTAGTACTATGGCCATTCTCTTTTCATCACCATCACCATCACATCCTTTGACATTCACATCTTGACTCCTTGACATCCATTCATTCCAAGACAACTTCATTCCTCATTGACAACAAATGCAACACAATGCACTTCACCCTCTTCACTTATAAAAGATAAGGCATCCAGAAACACCTCTAATTCAAATTTCATATTAAAAATATCAAAATTATCTCCTCCGGGAATACTATTCCATGTATATATGATTATTTTCAACTATATTTTCCACATTTAATTCATTTTAATGAATATTTATAAGAGAAAACTGAATATTCCAATATAATTATTACATTAACTTAATAATTTCTATTACTATACACTTTCAATAACATATATAACATTTTTAATAAAATGAAATGAATAAAAATAGTATAATTAAATCTGTATATATTAATATTAAAAATTATTCTTTCATTTTTATCCATTATGAAAAATTAAATAAAATTCATCGTCCGTATGCACAAACTATGCCCTCAAGTTAGTGATGTAGTTAAATTCGCAGAACCACTAAATATTGTGGATTTTTATTATTTAACATATTAAAAAAGATGATATATAAAATATAATTATTATTTTAACAATTAATATTATCATATACATTATTTCTGTCACATTCATTGAGAAAAGAAAAAGTTAATCATCCAAAGTTACATAATACCACCTACATTTACAATATGACTCGTTTATCTACAACAATAACACTGGATTTACATAAAAATAAATTTAATATAGAATAATTATTATCATAAGAGTGTTTATATTTTCTGATTCATTCTAACAAGGTCTGGGAACAAAAATCTTTTTATAAAAATAGAATGAACGTCCTATAGTAACCAACATAGGAAATGAAACTATATAATAAATAGATTATAATAATAAATGGAGGATAATAAATTTTATAAAATAAGAATAGTGTAACTATTAATATATGCAATAAAAATAATTATATTAAATATAATCTTAGACAAGTTTACAGAATGAATCACAAAACATGTTTGGGATTTCATCTAAAATCAATATCTTTAAGAAATGTTTTTCAATAAATACCTGATTCAATTTATGTGTTGTGTATAATAAGTAATTAGGATGTTATATCATGAAATATCTATTATTCTAGAGGGAATTATTGATTCAAATCCTTATCTTGAATCATAAAAAATCTATTGATATTAGGATAATTAATGATTTATTTGTTCTACCCTATGATGATTTCTTGTTATAATGTCATCCTATATTATTAATAAATCATGTTTCACGTAAAATTATTATTTGATGGCTATTCATTAAAATTAATTAGAATGATAATTTTTTTAGTTGATTTACCATATATTTTTGTGGATTTTTCTATCATCAATGTACTTAGTTCGCACAAATTCTTTTTAATCCCTAGTGTAAATAATTTTTTTAATATATAATGAGCTTTTATTTCTTTAAAAGATGGTTTCATTAACCTTTTATGTATGTGGGTTTTCAAAAATTCTATTCAAAAATAAATAATTTTTTTTCATTAAAATAAACAGATTTTCTTAATCAATACGTAAATTATATTTATTTGTTTATTTTCATATCAAGGTTTCCTTATTTTAATTATTTTACAATTAAATTTTTCATAATTGATTTTAATCGTCAAACAAAATGTTTTTTATTATTACATAAAAATCATGTTATATAGTGATTTTAAAAACAATTATCACTCTATGTACTTTATATATGCCTCCATATTATATATTAAGAGAATATATCTTTGGAGTGAGATTGAAAACACTCCTATATCCAAATTCTCTAAATGGGTGGTTTTTGGTTTTTTAAATACTATTATTTGACATGATGAAAATATTGTACTGAACATCGTCATGGTAGCCTCAATTTAGTTATCTTCGTGGTTGACTATTGGAATATTGATGAATTCCCAATTGTTGGAGGTGAATTTACCCAAATTAGGTATACACTTAATTGAAGATAAGAAATAAGGTTAGACTAATTACTGTTCCAAATGGATGATACGCCTGAGGCCTATAGGTTTTCCCAGATTATACTACCCCAACATAATTCATATCACACCCAACTCATTGTTGAGATTCACTAATTGGTTTCAGGGTCATCACCTCGTCCCTATTAGGGTAATAATTGGTGGCATGCTATACATGGATGTTGGGAGATTTTCAGGGATGACTGGGAATGTAAACAACTTTGAGGACTAATACAGATCCTTGGTCAGATGCATAACCATGGTATTGTATTTTTGAAATATTAGAGTCAGAATCCCTTCTCCAATCATGATAACTATTTTAAAACTATTTTGGAATAACTTAGAAGACGATATATTTTGAATAAACACCTAGATACCCATTCTATAGAGGAAATTAATGCTTCATCAACATTGGATGACCTTTAAACACTGATGGAATGACTAGAATGGAATTATTTTAGAGTAAAACGGATCAAACATGTTAATAGGAACTCAAGGATAATTCACCTATTTCTCAATGAAATTTTTTAAATAAGTTATTAATTCAATTAATGTCAATGGAAAACTCCACCCCAATAAGAATCTAATTTATGATGTTGTTGTGGATAACTTCAAGGAGCTATATTCTGAAGATGTTGTTGAAATCACCAACAATATTGTGGAAAAAAATCCTTCATGCATAAATGAGTCTTAAAAATAGTGCAGTTATCATGGTCCCCATTATAGTGGAGATAAAGAAAACAATATTCTCTCTCAACATGGAATGTTCATCGAGATCCAATGGGTTCACTAATAAATTATCCTATTTTACAATGATATTCTGTAGGATTACATTACCATTGCTATCAAAGAATTTTTCAACCATGCCTCCTTAACTGATGGGATAGAGTATATTTTTTTACCATTATACCAAATAAGGTGAATGAAATTGATATTAAGGATTTTCGGCTGGTGGATCCTGGGAATACCATTCCTAAAATTATTATTATGATTATTATGACCAAACTGGGTGGGATTAGGAATGAGAACATCACAACTAACAAATTCATTGATGTTCCTAATAGTAACATTCAAAACTACCTTTATTGGGTTCCGATAATGTGAACATACTTAAAATGAAATCCATGAATGGTAATTTTTCACAAAAAATTGATCTCTTCAAAGCCTTTGAATCTTTTAAAGATAACATCCACTTAATTGTATTAAAAAATATAGTTTTTCCAAAGACAACATTAAACGAATCAGCACAATTCGTAGCTCAGCATTCTTGTCTGTTTTCATTAATGGATCACCAAGGGGACACTTTCTTGGCACCTAGGATGTTAGGAATGTAAATCTCTTATGAGGACTCATGTAAGAAATCAATGAGTATTACATGGGTAGATTCATCACAAAGATCTCCCAAATTAGCATTTACAAACAATTTAATGCTGGTATTGATACATGCAACCCATCACACCACCTATATGTATATAATATCCTCTTTTTGGCCAATCCAAAAATAGACCCATTCGAGTTATCAAAACCATTTTCTCACACTATTAATAAGTGGCTTCTCAGGCAAACATCTAGGAGAAATCATTAAGTGGTTTTGTGAGAGAATCCCAGTTGTAATGAAAAAAAGGGTTACTGGTAATATTAGAGTTAAATGGGTTTATCATTACATTAATTACATTTGGGTAACACTATTCGGGGACAAGGTGAAAGAAACTATTTTGTGGGAATAGTCAATTGGATATATGGAACGGGAAATCTATGTCACATGCCAAACGGGAGCGACTTATTAATTCAGTCATCACCTCTATGTTTGTGAACTAATTTTATCTTTATAGATGGCTTTGAATTATCATCAATCATCATCAAAATATGATGAGGAATTTCTTTTAGAAATTATTAGTGTTTGAAAAGAGGATAATAACTATTTTTGTGAAGGATAATATGAATTTTATTGAGTTGATTGGACTTGGAATCAAGGATCATATAGTATTCATTGATTTTATAATTAATAAGTTCCACAAATATTTACTATCTTGTGGGGATCCTTTTCATGATTTCTTGTCACGTAGGTTCAAAAAAATGTTTATGAATGGATAACAGTCCCGTCACGATTCATCATTATGGTCATCCATTAAATAATCCATTAATGATGTTATGAAAAATTCATAGTGTCATGGGAAAATTCATTTAATTATAATTTTTTTGGTACAATCCATGGCTAGATAGATCTGTTTATACACTGCCTATACACACATAAATGGAGATGATTCTTATTTATAAAATTATAACCAATAATAACTTTGTTGATGTTATTTCAAAAAATGATAGATCAAAATTCAGTCTTATATTTTCATGGAACATAATTCTCTGATTTGGAATGAATGGTTGATTCAATTTTTGGAAATATTATCTTATGAATTGTGATAGACCCAATCCACCATAAGAGTGTCTCATCAATTTTAGTGTACAATGAATAAAACATTCAAGGTTCATCATACTATGGAAAATTTCAAAATACATATATCATACATAACATTAACTAAAGAAAACCGTCAATCATATTGTCTCATATTCACACTTTTGACTTAATTTTAAAGATAACACTAATAATTTCTTTGTGGAGTGTGATTTTTAATTCCTCAACCCCTATTACCCGGTGTTGGTGCATTGTTTATATACATTGGCATTATTACAAGAAATCGAGTCACAAAGGAATGATCATGTAAGTAGTCTTGGAAAATAGACTACATACATCATCGTTACTTTACAATATAAAATGAAAAACAAAAACAAAATTATCTCCATTTATAAAATTTATATCACTTATATTATCCTTGCAGGTTAGTCATAATATAATTTTTCACATCCTGGGAGAAATGAAACATACAAAAGGGTGAGCACAAATGCTCATTTACAATAACAGTTTAATAGAATCTTTCTTAAATATGCATAATCATTTATGGAAATGTATAAGACTACAATATAAGCATTTTAGACATAAAATTCATTATAATATGTCCTATATAAATCAAATAATGTAATTTAATTATTCACATGCATATTCTACTTGTCAAATTATCACATGAAATATCAATAGCCAATTTCATAATGTTGGAATGCAGAATGCCAGAATTCATAACCACATAGTCAAGGATTTATGCCATGACAACAAACAAAATTTTGTCAAGGCCTTGTACAAAAAATCTAGTTTGTTTGATGAGACCTCCCTATTCATTGATGATCTATAGAGGTATCCACATATCACTAACAATGTATAATGCATTCTTCGTATGGAAATGTTTAAACATAACATAAACATTCATTTTAAAACTATCATTTGAAATGTCAATACATTATCAATAAACCATGAATATTTTAAAAATGACACATCTATAGTCATACATGTCACAAAACCTTAAATAAAATATGGTATATTTATATATTAAATCTACGTTGATCATGAATAATATCCTGTAAAGGATTTTTACATAGTTGAAAATGTTCAGTAAATGCCATCCAGAGAAATATCCATTTTTCATGAAATCATTTAAAAGTAACATAATTTATAAAGGAAGTAATTTAAAATATATTTTTCAATCAAAGTGTCCCTTAAAACTTTGAATATTTTTAAAGGAATTGACATTTTAAAACATTAATTTCCATATAAATAAATCCTAAAAAAACATTTTGATAACTAGATCATTATTGTGAAAGGATTAGATGAACAAATCATTAAAACATTTAAAATGATGTTTTATTGAAAATTCCCTTAAAAATAACCCTTTTAAAAAAGAATTCATGAAACATGTACATGGATAATAAATATGTCTCAGTAGATAGTTATTTAAAAACAACCTCAGACAATAAAGAGAATGTGAAATTAACCCTTAACTTGCACCTTCCTTTGGTTAAGGGTACATTGAACATCTTGTATAATGACCAAAGATTGTTATTAAATTATTCAACAAAAATATTAATATTTATTATATCATAAATGATTCATTTATGTCTTTATACTACACGTATAAAAATATTTTCTCGTTAAATAAACATTTCGGGTAATAATCGCTTTCTTTATCGTACGTGTTTTAACTTCTTGTTGTTGATCGTATCATTCAGATCATGATTTACATAATTCAATAATATAACACATTATTCATAAATTATATATATTTAGAATATAAATATTTATAATAGATAGATATATGAAATGTAAAACACAATTTATAGAGACGGTAGGTCGTACGCACGCATTAATGCTATTTCAGTTTTCATATCGTATTGAATGGAAGTATATGAATGAGATATATGTAAGTAAATATATAAATACATAAATAGATATATATATCTATTATGTATAATTATTATGTTATATATTACATACTTATTAATAATATATATTTCTACAATCATCGTTGAATGGTGAATGTTGAAATGAATCCCATCTCGTTATGGAGGTGATAATCTGTACGTATGAATGAGTGACAATATCATTATATTGATGGTGAAATCGTATGTAATTTTATTTTATATCATATATTAAGAATCATAAACATGTTATTTTTATTAATTAAATAATATATACTAATTATTATAGTCGTCAAATAATGAAGTGTTTGAATAACAACCTACACCACGTTGTGGAGACGGTAAGTCGTACGTACGCAATAATGGAGATGTTTTTATATATAAGATGGATATAATAATGAATACGGTTGTACCATATTTATAATAACATAACATTATGTAAGAGGTTATGCAGATATTATTTTGGTATGGAAATAACAAAGAAAGAGAAAGTTGGAGAAGAAAAAAATAGAAATAGGGAGGTGAAATTGTTACATCTTCTCTAGGTGTTTCATTTTGAGTTGTTCTAAAGGGAAATTTGGGTTGGATTTATGATATAAATAAGGCCTATAGGATGAATTGATGGATTTTGGTTGGTTATTTGGGCAGGTATTTGAAGATCCAAATGGCATTGAAGGTGTTATTTCAAGAGAAGGTGAAGTTCCCATTTATAAGAGAGGTGAGGGTAACTTTAGGAAAAGCATGAAATATTATCTTATAATAATATAATTTTATTAGTCTAATGGATCCCAAATAATTTATTTGGATTATAATATTTGTATGGGTCTAAAACCTTTCACAATTTGTTTTAGATAGATTTGGGTCACCATATTAACATTATTTTTTAGATATATCCCTTAGTAAAATTGTTTATCTTTTACCATGTATTCCAGTATTAATATAATAGTTGGTCAATATGATTACTATAAAATTACGATGGAACATAAATATTATAATTAATGATATAATTATCAATATAAAATTTCTTTTTCCAAACCATATATTTTTAGGTCTACTGTATAATTTGATAATATAATATTAGTTTTAAAACCTATTTTATGTCAATTTGGACACTATTTAGTATTTTGATTTTGTGAAACTCATAACAACATCATTAATTTTCCCCAAATACAATGAATTAATATTAACATGTCATGATCGAATATAAAATTCTTTTATAGCATCAAAACTTACAAATTATATTTATTTTACTATTTTTAATATAATTTATTTGACACTTTTATTAAAAAGGAAATCACTGCATCATTATTGTGTCATAAATAAATATATTTATTTTATTTCTAAAATTTATAAATAAAATATAATAATTTAGGAAATATTTTCTTAAATATAACTAACATTTATAGTCGATGAGATCAATTATATAACACCATATAAACTTTTTTTACTAAAAGATACATTTTTTTTATTTTTGTCCGTACTTAAGATTAATTAACATAAAATGTCATTATCACTCCCAAGTGGCTCTATTGGGTCCCCAAATCGTCCTAAGGATTTCCATGGTCGTAAATGTATCATTTAATAGGGTTAGGAAATGTGTTAGGGTAATTTAATATTTTTATAATATTATTTTTTACCCTAATTTACCAGATTTACCTTTTTACCATGGTAAATAAAATATTTATAAAAATTAAATATTGATAATGTCTATAAATAATTGTTACCTATTTAAAAAAAATACCTAAGGATTCCAAATATGGAATTGTTTTTTCCAAATTCAAAACATTGAAGTAGAAGAAGTTAATTTAAAATTAATTTACTTTGTCAAAGCATAAATAGTGTTTTTAATAAATAGTAACTATCAAAAGACTGACACATTTTTATGTCCAGTTTTATTGTGAAATTAAATCCAATGACCTAAATTATATTAAATTAGAAAAATATAATATAATTATACTTTAAATCCACTCTAATGTATAATTTATCAATATAAATTATTTTAATTAAAAAAGATGCTTTTAATTAAAATAAAGTATTTTTCAATATTTATCAAAATATGGAAGTTATTAGAAAAGTTCCATAAATTTATCCAAAATAATTTTTTAATGATCATATTTTAAATAATAATTAATGTTTACTAAATCAAATATATAAATGTGTCAAATATTCTATTTAAAAAGGATTCTCATTTAAAAGGTGGAAAAGCTGCATTTTATTAAAAATATCACTTTTATCATAAAAATTGAATTTTTATTATATTATTTCTAATAAACACAAATAATAAATGTTCAAATTATATAGAATATATAAAATTTAAAATGTGGTTATTACTATTCATTACATCTTTTTTGAATGACTATTTTGTATGTCGTGGTGCGCTCGAACTCGATGTTGCGTGTAGCAAAAGTTATTGAAATAATTTGAAGAGATAACTTACTATGAAATCATGGGGTGTTACATTATATACTCCTTAAATAAATTGTCTCCTCACAATTTGAAATTGTTTTTTGAAATTTAATGGTTAAAATAGATAAATACCTTTGTCAAAAACCCACTTCGTAAATTGGGTTAATAAAATATATTCTTGATAAGAGGGAAAGGGAAATGAAAAAGTCACCACAAAATTATGATATAGATTAAAAGAACATTGGTGGAAATTAGAGACACATAATTGGATGAAACCCGTATATATTTATACAGATTTATTGGGTACATTAATTACAAAAAAGTGTTAAATTTTGGCCCTCAAAGCCATCAATCTATGATGATTTAAAATATCATAGGTTCAAGAAAATATAAGGTATTGAGAGAAAACAATATTGGTTTTATGATACCTTACGTAAAGTTTAAGAATTATTTTATAGATAGAATAAGGTGAAAATGAATACTTGACAATTAGGGTTCCATCCATTAACTAATTTATACCACAAACACATCTTTCACTTCAAAAGATAATTGAACTGAAAAATATTCTCTTTATCCAAATCTTATAGGGTTCCAAATTTTTTTTATAATTCCTTTTTCAGACTATTTAAAAACAACTACATTATATTCAACATGACATAACTTTTTCTAGTGGTAAGTGATGCCCCCATGTCGCCTTTCGGTTGCGGGTTGATGTCTCGCGACCTTACCAGACGCGACGGGTTGTCACCCGACCTCCGAGTTGCCCTTTTTTATAAAAATCCAAACAAATAATATATAAGATGTTTTATAACATTAAAAAATATTATCCAATTTTTAGTGTAATTCATTAAAACCATTAGACTTATAAAAATAATTCTATTCAAACTCACAGTAAAAAATTTATAAGATAGGTAAACACAATTAAGCTCCTTTTTCCCACGTAATAACATGTGAATACCATCATCGTGTATTATCCTAAGACATTGTTACACCCTGAATTACCATAAAAACTTATTGATTATATTCATGCTCTCTTATTCCTTACAGAATACTGGATATACTCTTTCTATCAAAAAATTTTGTAAACACGAAAAATGATGGAACATACAAATCATTAATCAGTTTCAATGTAGTCAAGAATATCAAATATAATTTATTCAAATCAATCATCTCACATTCCAAAATCAATAACTCATTATCTGGACCATATTACATTTTTATCTTCCGTTCCAAAATGTATTTTCCAAAAAGTTTAACTTGATTTTGGGTCACTTTTTTTGGTTCCACAAAATCTCAAATACATAATGAAATAGTATTGAAATACAATACTTATATACAATGTAATTATTATAACATTTACATAGTTAATACAATAATCAAACGACATAATTCATTAACAACAACCTAATAACTATAATAATTACTCATCATCTTTGGTAGTATCATAACTTTATTATTATCCAATAAAAGCATTTGGTGTATAATCTGATTATTTGGAAATTGATTCGCGTAGTGTCCCAACTCCTTTCAGATGAAGCATTGTACATTTGAAACCGTTTTCATACCCTTGAAATCACATACATGGTGTCATTTTTCTCCATAATTTTATCAAAATCGCATTCCCATCAAGTATTTACTAAGTTGAATCTTTACAAATTTATCACATATGGGAAAATCCTTCTTTCCCCTCTTTTCATTATCCATCTTTCTCTCTTTCAACATTTTCTTATCTTGCTTCCTTTAAAGCCATATGAATCTGAGAATTATTTACTTATCTTATTAACACATGATACTATTTCTTCATATGATGACAATACATGTGAGACTGTTCCCTTTTTTAATGCTTGAAAAATACCATGAATGACCTGATCCTTCTTAATCATTCGATCATTTGTATTGCTGGAATTATCATTCCTTATAGTAGGCGCCATTTCTAAACTCTGGAAGACACTATATTAGTTTCTGAGTTGAAATTCATAATTTCGAAAAAATAAAATACCAAACATAAATTGAAAATATTATTCATATCATATATAATCATAAAAAACTATTTTATTTGAGGAAGTAATTTCTAAAAAAACTCTTCATAATTGTTTATAATGAAAATATGAATTATCCTCAGCATATCCACTGGGAGTATCATAACTGAGAGTGTAGCAATGCCCGTTGTCGTGTAATAGAATACCCCAAGTCAAGCACGATACTTATTTTTTTGGTTTTCACACTTAGCTTTATTTTTGATATAGTATACACTACTTTCTCGTATTCATACAGGGATGTATTGCATGAAAAATACACAAAACTTCCATATTACCAAAATTCTAGGCACTTCTTCAATACTAATCCTCAACTATTATCTTAGGGTAATGTTCTCTAATCATAGTGTTTTTTAAATCAAGTTTACATGGTTATTTTTAAACATCCCCTGAAACCAACTATAACGCCCCGACGCAAGTTACCTTGAGTAATTGCATTATTTTAATACGTTGTCTTGATTACATGGAATCATGTCCTGAGGGAATAATTAGTTTAGAACCCTTGAAAAATTGATTACATACATGAATGTTACATTACATTATAAAATTAACATTATCTATATTGAACACACTCATATCCCTTATATTATCCTTATATATCAGTCATAATATACTTCTTCAGATCCTAATAAAAATAAAACATAGAAAGGGGTGATCTTAGATGCTTAGTAAAGATAACTATATAGTGGAAGCTTTCATAAATAAGCATAAACATTTAGGTAAATATATAAAAATAAAACAGAATAATTTTATAAATAAAATTAAATATAATAAACCCAATTTAAATCTAATAATTCAATTTAATTATTCACATGGATATTCTACTAGTCGAATAATCACATATTATATCAGTAACCTATTTCATAATGATGGAATGAAAAATGCCAGAATTCATAACCACCAAGTCAAGGCCTTGTTCCATGAATACAAATAAAATTTTGTCCAGACCCTATTCCAATACACTGGTTTGTCTCATGAGACATACCGATGCAACGAGGAGCTATAACAGGCTCCACCCATTACTTACTATGTCCAATTCATTCCTCTTTGAAAAATATTGACAATAACATAAACATTCTTATTAAAACTGGAATAAAAAATTTCAATTCATTATCCATAAACCATTAATTGTATAAAAATAACACATCCATAGTCAAACATATCACAAAACCTTCAATACAATATGGATTATTTGTATAATAAATCAACCATAATCATGAATAATATCATTTAAATGATGTTTACATAGATGAAAATTATATGTAAAAATCTTTCCAAGAAATATCCCTTTTTCATGAAATCATATAAAAGTAACATAATTTATAAACGAATTCATTTAATATATTGTTTTTAATCAATGTTTATCATACCACATAGATACTTTTTAATAGAATTTACATTAAAACATTCATGTCCATATAAAAAAATCCATAAAATCATTTTGAAAATAGGGAAATTAATGAGAAATGTTTAGAAAAATAAATCATTAGATCATTTAAAATGATTTTGTAGTAAAAATTTCCTTCAAAATAATCTATTTAAAAACATTTTTATAAAATCTGGATGTGGATAATAAATATTTCTCATTAGATACTTATGTAAAATTAACCTCAGATAATAAATAGATTTTGAAATTAACCCTTACCTTGCAATTTCTATTGGTCATGGTTACGTTTAACCTCATATATAATGTCAATAACATGTTATTAAATTATACCAGAACCATATTCATATACATTATATCATACATGATTCATTTATGACTTTATATTATCCATTTAATAATTATTTCCATGTTAAATTAAAATTCCAGGTAACAATCGCCTTCTTTATCGTACATGTTTTTATTTGTAATTCTTGATCATATCATTCAAATCGTGATTTACATAATTCCAGAATATAACACATGATTTATAAATAAAATATATTTATAAAATAAATATGTATAATAGATATATATATGATATGGAAAACACCATTTATGGAGATGGTAGGTCGTACGTACGCATAAACGATGTTTCTGTTTTCATATTGTATTGAATAGATGTATGTAAATAAGATATATGTAAATATATATATATATATATATATTTAGTATCATTATTATTTCATATAATACATAATTATTTATAATATATTTTATTTACAATTATCGTTTAATGGTGAATACAAAAATGAATCTCATCACATCGTGGAGATGATAATCTGTACGTACACACGAGCGACAATATCATTATATTAATGGTAAAATCATATTTAATTGGATGTTATATCATATATAAATAATCATGAACATGTTATATTTATTATTTAAATTAGTTATACACATTATTATACCCATAAAAACAATTAAGTGTTTGAATAATGAAGTACACCACGACGTGAAGACGGTAAGTCGTACATACGCATGTATGGGGACATTTTCATTTATAGGATGGATTGAATAAAGAATATTGTTTTACAATATTTATAATAACATAAATGTATGTAAAAGGTACTAGGGTATTTATTTTTTCAATGGAAACAAAAAATAAATAAAAAATGGAAGATGAAAATAACGTGAAAGAGGGTGGTGAAATTATTACCTCTTCTTCAGGTGTTTCTTTTTGAGTGTATCAATAGGGCTCTATAGGAAGAATTTATTATCAAAATAAGTCCTATAAGTAAAATTTAGGGTATTTGGGAGGATATTTGGGCTGGGGTTGCTTGATCCAAAGGGATTTGGAGGTGTTATTTTGGGGGAAGTGTACGTGCCCTTTTATAAGATAGGTGAGGGTTACTTTAAGAAAAGATTGAAATATTATTTTATAAAAAAATAATTTTATATTCCTAATGGATCCATAATAATTTATTACTAGTATAAAGAGGTTTTTGGTATAAGACATTTCATCCAATTTTTTTAGGGAGGTTTGGGTCTCAATATTTACCTTATCATTTATAATTAAATCTTTGTTAAATTGTTTAACATTTACCATGTATTCTTTTATTATTATAATAATTGGTTTAAAATCATAATATAAAATTCCATGAGAACCAAAAGTGGTTTAATAATGATATTAATATAATTATATAAGTTCTATGGAAGAAACTCTGATTTTTAGGACTATTATATAATTTAATAATATAATATTTGTTTTAAAAACTCATTTATGTCAATTTTGACACTATTTAGTATTTGATTTTTGTGAAATTCATCCCAACTAGATTACATCTATCCAAATACATTGAATCAATCCTATAATGTCATATTCAACTAGAAAATTATTTTAGTGCTTCAAAACAATCAAATTATATGTATTTTAATATTTACAATTTCTATTATTAAATTGTTTTATTTATTAAGGAAAATACAACAACATTATTGTGTCATAAATAAATATATTTATTTTTTTGAAAAAAAACTATAAATAAAATATAATCATGTATGAAATTTTTTTAGATTTAAAATGAATATTTATATTAAAAAAGATCAATTATATAACTCCATATAAAAATGTTTCACTAAAAGATACATGTTTTCCTAATTTCTGTCACTACTTTTGATTAATTAATATGAAATGAAATTATCACTCTAAATTGGATCCATGGGTTCCCAAAATATAAACAAGGACTCCATGGTTGGTCGTGTATCAGACAATAGGGTTAGGACATGTGTTAGTGTAATTTAAAGTTACTATAATATGTTTTTGTACCCTAATTTCCTGGATTTACCGTTTAACCTTGGTCAATAAAATATTTACTGAAATAAATATACCTAATGTCCAAAAATAAAAGTTACCTAATTAAATAATTTTTAACTACTGATTATAAATTCAAAATCCATTATTCCAAATTCAAAACAATTAAGTGGTATAAATTAATTTAAAATCAATTTCTGTTGTCAAAACAAAAAGCGTGTTTTTTAGAAATAATTACTATCAAAAGATTGACACTAGTTTATGTCTAATTTAAATATTAAATTACATTAAATGACAATATTTATATTAAATGATAAAAATATAATGTTATTATACCTTAAAAACACAAAAATTTATAATTTATCACTATAAATTATTTCGATTAAAAATTTTGTTTTTATTTAAAAATTAGTATTTTTTCATTATTTGTTAAAATAAGAAAGTTATCAAAAAAGTATTAAAAATCCGTATAAATTATATTTTTATTACCCTATTTGAAAGAATAATTTAATTTAACTATATTTAATATATAAAAGTGTCAAATATAGAATTTAAAAAGGGTTCTTCAATAAAAAACGGAAAAACTGCAATTTTTTTTGAAAATTACCTCTTATATATTAAAAATAGAATTTTTCATATATTATGTCTAAGAAACAAAAAATATGAATGTAAAAATTATTTATTATATATAAAATTTAAAATGTGGTTAATACTATTAATGACATCTGTTTTTAACAACTAGTTTTGTAAGTTGTTGTGTGCCTGAAGTCGGTGTTCCATGCAGCAGAAGTTATTGAAATACATTGAAGAGATAACATACTATGATATCATGGGGGTTTAAATGATTATTCTCAAATTTTTTGTATTTATGTTATATTAAAATGTTTCATTGATTTACACTAATATACGTAGGGCCATGAGCTCCTACTACACATCTTCATGTCTAGCCATAGTTGGAATGTTCACAACATTTTTATTCCTACCATAAACATAGTATGTATGTTCATATGGTCATCTAAGAACTCCACTATTCTTGATAGCATGACCCCTATTTTATGTGAAGGAATATATCTATTAATAATGAGGTTTAAGACACATTCAAAATACATGTTGTGACTATGTAGAACACATGCATTGAATTGAACATCACGAGGTTTCTTGGTGTAGTAATAATAATTAAGAATCGATTAATGGTCATATAAATTCTTTGAAACTATCCTCTATATAAATATATACAATGGAACATTAATACAGTAGCCTCAGGCATGCTATGAACATTGGACTGTGGAGGTGTTTTCTGTACACATTGTTGTTTATTCTAGGTATGTGTTTAATTTAATTGGGATTGGATCTATTTACTAGTATGAAATTTATCTCATCATCTATATGATCATATTTTTGTCTATATAAATTGGAATACACATTGGATTGAATCGTATAAAAAACATATTAATCAAGAACTCAAAATAATGAACAGAGATATTACTTGGATGGAATATATTTTTTGGGTTCAATGACTTAAATAGGTAAATAATCTTCATGTCATGGTCTCATAGTTTAATAGAGAGTAAAATCAAGATGATGATGTGTTTTTTAAGAGGTAAATAACATAGAAGAGTATGTAATTCTCTCCCCATTATATTACTATTGGAATCGAGTATAGAATGATTTCCCTATTGTGGGAATCATGTATAGACTACTTGATCAACTATGTGAATATGGTAGGGATGACATATATATGATGGGAATCATGTGGTAATTCCTATTCCAAAAATAATTTCATACATATGTGTATGTTTTCCTAACTTATTTTTTTATTAAAAGAAATATTTATATACTATGCCAACTATTTATGATATAACATCTTCTAATGTATTGATCTTTCTTATGTTGTGATTTCATGCTTGATTGTTTTTCAAGAAATTCTCAAAAACCATGTTTATGAAGAAAATTCATTGTTTTTATTCCAATATTCCATTATAAATAATGATAAATCAAATTTCATGATTACAAATAATTACCCTGTGATTATATTTTGCTAATATTTTTTCAATTCTCATGTTATCACAATTGATAATGATCTATAAATTGTTACATGTTTAAATTTTTTTGGATTGATTATTTAAGAATATATATGATATATAATTCAATTACCAAAAGTTTAATTAATATTATAATAAATGAAAATTATATATGTTGATCAAGAAGATAACATTTTAGGAAAAATGTTCGAATTGTGTTATGAAAGGATGCTTATATATTTTATCATCATGATATAACAAAAGCATGTACTTGGACTATGAGATTATTCATGAGATATATTAATTAATTCGATTTATTAATTTATTATATATGTAATTTTTTCTTAGTTCACCATAGATGGTTTCAAATGTGTTGTTTTAAATATTTATGGTGACCTATTATGTTATTTTATTTTATTAGTGATATAGAACCTTAGACAAAACCCAAGAGATAAGTCAACATATAGGATGACGCAGATAAATATCAAAAAAATATTTATTAATTGGTTTTCCCAAAAAATATCAATGTATCTGTATATAAATGTAGATGTAGGAACTGGAATAGTTGTTCTTATGGATAATAACCCCATAGTGGGGTTTTTGGATATTCACTCAATGTACACTACAATATAAAAATGTTTCTTAAAAATACACCCGACTAGACACTCCCATGAGATATTGTTTTGTTAATAAAATTATATTTACAAACTGTATTAAATGATATTAGAATAATTATAATTAACTATAAAATAGAATAAAATTTACTAATTACCATGGATAAAATTAATTTAAACATATATGTTATTAATATTGTCTTTGAATATTATTTACGTGATAGTTATAAAAATATTGCAACTTACCATTATTAAATTTCTATTCATAAGTATCATAACACTCTATAGTTCTATATAATTTCTAGAATAAGAAGGAAACATTTTGATAATGAGTGTGATGGAAAATGAATCTATTATAAAAATAAACTACAGAATGTGATGGGATCTGGTTTACAAAAACCCATTGAAATGTTATCTAACATGTCACGGGATATGAATATTATAATCATTCACTATGAGCTGCCAAACACACTAAACAAACAGTAGTTTCAACTGAGTATTTAATTATATAATGTCCATCCTATTTTGGTGTTTATCATAATACACAAATTGATGATAAATGGATCTATGTGAGGGAAACAATATTTTATGTTTCCAATTCCTAAATCATGGGAATGTGGTTTGAGATGTTTAATGGAAACAACGAGAGATTTAACTAGGGTTAATTCTTAGTAAAAAATAAACAATAATTAATTGTTTAATATATTGGGAGGAGTTGATCATATTATTCTCCATCATTCGATTCCCTTTAAAAAAATTTCATAAATATTTAGTGGTAATTTATAGAGATGAAAGAAATAGTTTTTTTAAATATATGAAGTTAATATAACAAGGATTTCATGGTACCCATAATCAATGATCAACTATTTACATGTATGATTCAAACGATTTCATCTATGTTCATTATCCATAAGATACATTGGAAACCATGAGGATATTTCTTGACGTGCTTTATTTTTAGTGAGGGAAATTTTGGACTCCTTTTATATTACTGATATCAATAAAATGGTTTAGTATCATGAATTTCTGATGATAATTTCAATGTGGTGAATAATTTATATCAATACACATGTAATTAATGTGATAGAAAGCATTAGTATAATTTCATTATGGGGATAAGATAACGATTTTTATATTGTAGGGAAGTCTGTTTTCTAAAAAATATATTTAATGATTAGAGGTAAAAAAATATGATTAGAAGGATCTACCTAAAATTTCATTAATTATTCATTTATTCATTAGACTATATTTTTGTAACATTCATAAAAACATCCCTATTCAATTATATATTGAAAAATAGGCCTTAGTAACCTCTTAAAGTAGGGGGGAAGTAAGATTTTATGATATCACACATACTAAGGTGGAACATTAAATTTATATGGTGAAATGTAATTCCATTCTCAAAAAATATATCCAAAATATTTTTAGTTTCTATGAATTCATATTATTTTATATAATTAATTTTGGAAGATTTTTTTTCACCAAATCACCCTTATATATAAACTTCAATCCATAGATTAGGGATATATAACTCTAGTGGATGACATTCTCCCCACAAGATCGCGTTGATGGAGGGTGGGTGAGAATCCATATATATAAGACCCACCCCTACTATCGTATGGCGACATTCCATTCTTTAAAGTATAATGAAAATGGTGGAACATTACATATTGTAACATTGAATTTTCCAACCATGAGAACCCTCTAATGATCACACCAATTGTTGTCATAGAGTAATCATCTATAAGAGAAGAATCCCACAATCACCACCTAACATAGTAAATTTACTACTATAATGAAGTCTTCCATCTCAATATATGTGGAGAATGACTAATGATAGGATCCTCAAGGGCTAATATATTATCCCTGAATATGGAGATATCATGTTATAATATTAAGGGCTCCAATATTCCCTAAAGGGGTACATTTTATATACCTTTGGGTACATGATGTGTCTCTCTGAGCATGGATCATCAAATGTAACTTTTTCTAAAATTCCATGTATTCCCCATGATACATGGTATGTACAAAAGGGGTACATAGTTTTTTATATCAATATGGAACTCAGTATTTGATATGATTCCTCCCAAGTAAAATGGCTCATGCATGTGAACACATGGTGTGTTCATGCACTATAGTAATGCCTAGAACCATTCCCATTTTAATGAACACTGAACGTCTCTCTAATATGCACAATGAGTGGGTCCATCATGGTCTCCATTGTGTTTACTCACTATAAATATTAATATTCTAGGCAAGGGGGCTTACGTGTCTTGTATTCCCACTTTATGGGATTTGGGTTCACGTGGACAACATGGAATATACTCACTATATTCATCAATCCCATTTGAGAATGTTCGCATGAAATGTGATAAAATTATATATCATGTGATATTTAACTAAACACATATATCCTTCCAACACACATGAGTAACTGCATAGTGTGTGTCATACTGGAATTCCTGCTATGTATGTAATAATTTCATAGAAATTAAAGAACACTCATTCATATGCTTCTGTGTTTAATCATTTTCTTTTAGGATAATTGGAAATCTCACTATAACATCTCAATATGGGTCCACAAAAAACAATGGCCTTATGGATTTTGGATTCTGGTATTTATTCATAGAAAAAACCACCACTATCACCATCTTTTTTGTCATATTTCCAAACATGTGGGTATCGTATATTAGTTGTTGACAATACCCCACCATTTTCCTCTGTGGATTAATTTCAACTAAATATTGCTCGGAAACATCAATCATTTCACCACTTGTTAAATCCGCCTACAGCAGCTTGTAATCCACCAATACCCAATCTAATGTTTGCTTATTTATTCTTTTCCACACCACTTCAATATCTCCAAACCCCATTTCTACATTCATTACGAACACCAATTTTTCAAAGAAATAACACTCATCAATTGTGACAACCTGATATCATTGATCATTGACCAACATGTTATCGATGACGAATACCAATAATTTATGGAGAAAAAAACAAACAAATAAGTTTTCATTTCAATATAGTTGTGTTAATTTTACAACCGGAATGAGAATCAATGAATGATTTATTATAAATTTATAAAAAATCAATGAAAAAAACTAAACAAATTATAATATCAATAATGAGAATTCAGATTTCACACAACCCAAATGGATATGGACCAATGAAATAATTTTGGAAGTAATAAATTTTTTTTTGTCACAAAATTTTAATGGGATGAAATAAACTCCATCTCTCGGGTATGGATTGATGAGAAATGAATAATACATTTTCATCGTTATCATTGGAGGGTATCAAGAACATCAATGATGATGAATATCATTGTGGTACCTCAGTTTTCGATCCATAATCTTGTGGTCATCCACCAATTCTCTATCCACTAGTGTTCTCTATCCTCTCATTCTCTAGGGTTGTACTGATTATATTATATATTTAACCATCTATGTGTTGGTATAGAATAAATTTGTTCTTATTATTAATTGAAGAAAAAATTTAATTATTTTATAATTTTTTTATTAATCAACCCATGACCACTCATAAAAAAATTCCAATTATGAAAAATATTATATCAAATATAATGAAAAGATACATTTTAGATTTAATGGGGGTATAATAATTCCAATATAAAACACCATATAGGTGTTAATCCATTCTTTCTGATAAACCTCTCATGTTTGAAATAATATATTTAAAAAATTTAAAATAACTTTGTAAAGGATCTCTAAGACATGGTATCCCACAAAAATTCCATTCACAACTCCAAGAACTATCTAATAAATATATAAAAATGTTACATAAAAATTTTTGAGTCACCAAAATTCTACCCTCTTAATTTTTTATCATTCATTAAAGTGAAAACCTACTCGTAATTATGGATACCGACCTATCAATTATGTATCAGACACACATGACCACTCTTAGATGTTCTCCTCCCATAAAAAATCACACTTCCATGGGAAATACATTAAAATGAAGTTTCTTCTCCTTAGGTATATCAAAAACCAATAGGATCTATGATCTCCTCGAATAGGTAACTACACACCCATTGTATATCCCACTACTGTCGACAACATGAAATTAGTTTTCCACATTTCTATATTTTTGTATGATATGGAATACCCCATTCACCATGTCAAAATATCATTGTAGGTTCCCCGCAACAATGGTATAAATCAAACATTTAATCCCAAAGCATGTTCTTCATAACATAAATAATCTACATTTATGAGCCAAAATTTTGGGGAATAAAAATTATGGTAAACCACTACTAGATCTAAAATTTACCTATATAATCTCTGTAATCATGATATCATGATATAATCATTATCTCAAAAGATCGTTGGTGGAATTCCATGAAGCTGAATTACTTCATTCACACCCATGAATCTCTAAAAAAATTAACAATTATCTTGTCTAATGTTGTTATGTAGTGGACCAACATGTAATGTTGGTTGTTAACTAATCTGATTGTGTCATGATCTATTACTGACCATGGAATCTTCTTTACGAGAAAAACAAAAATAATATCTGATTTTCGCTTATTTTGGGGATGACCAACCTCCACATGTTGGATGGTAATACATAAAGATTTAAATATAGAGACATGGTAAAAAATCATTACCTTACCAATATAATTCCAAATGACCCTAGTACATCTTCAACACACTCGGATGTACTAATATGAGAAGGAAACCTCATTATAAAATCCATCCATTTAATTATTGGTTCCATCATCCATCCCCAAAAATTAATGTTGTGTTCCCCATCGTCAAAAAAATACATCAGTAACATGTCCAGTTATATATAGTTATGAAACATCTCAAATTTTATATATCCATGGTCTGCCTCCCAATATCAATTAATTATTATTGGGGTAAGAACAATCAATGGTGGATACTATACACCATTATATTATGATCCTACTATAAAGTGTTCAACAAATCCATCACTGTTATCAATAATACAAAATATAAAAACATTTGGTGATTATCAATTACAACTCTCTCACTCTTGGTGGCTCATAATCTAGGATTTCTATATCCTTTTATAAGTCCAATGTCACCCCTATTACCATGAAAATTTATCCCTGTAAATGGACCTCCTGAATCTAGATTTGATACTTTGATATCATCTTTTAAAAATGTGACTCTCACATCTTGTCTAGAACTCCATTACGTGTCTCTCATGATTACTCGTAAATGTTTATTTTATGAGGATTTTATCGTAGAAGGCTTCTAAAAAGATTTCCGAAAATAGTTGAGGGATAAATTATATAATTTTTGATATATATTCAGAATTCAACATGACAAAAAGAATAACCATGAAAATAAATTAAAGGTAATGTATTTAGAATGATAATATTGTTAAATCCTCCATTAAAAAATTGATCTGTCGATAACCTGTCTTGGTGTAAAATTTATACACCCACGTCATCATTAAACACTGGTAAGAGAATTCATCAATTCATTGGGGTGTATACACATCCTTCGTTGTTAGTTGTTCTAGGTTATTTCAATCCACACCCAACCCCATTCCCCCATGCGCCTCCTAGGTGAACAACACACAGACTATTACGTGAGACAATACATCTAACAAATCCCTACCTCTGTATATTTCATTTACATCATCATAAAAACTAATATACTAAATGGGCCATATAATATGATAGGATAGATATCATTCAATCCCATAGAGGCTGTCTATGATGAAAAATATACCATTGTTGTAGATCTAATACTGATAAATCCCCTGGAAAGATATTCCCATACTTCTTCAACAACATAGGAACCGAAAGATCATATAATATACTTCCCTAAGGTTCCTAATAATCATATAATAAGATTTAAGATGTATACTCCTACACATTAGCTCATATAACACTCTATATAATTCCTTCTCATCTAAGAATGAAATTTACATACACCCATATTATTTATACTATGACTCACACCATTGATGGTTAAACATGGAATGGTCCTTCAGAAACTATCACATACCAAGGATTGAATTGTAGGGTCCCACTACCTTCTATTGATAATCATCCTTTAATGGTGCTTTTGAATCCATGGGTTGAGAAAAAATAAAAAGATTGGAATATCTAGAACTCATAATAGTAATGAATTCTGAGATATGGATATGAATTGTTCACTAAACCTATGTCTATAAGAAAAAATGAAACAAGTAGATCATTAAAAACACCATGATAAATTTGGTCACAATCCCTTAATACCTAAAACTATCATCCCCTCTGTCTGCCTATCCTCCACATCCATTTCTTGGTCGGAATCCTTTAAACTTAGAACCAAAATCAAACACATTAATTTTTTGAACATATCATCCGCACCTTGAAACTATTTGTTTGGGAATCACTAACTCCCCCTCATGTATTAGATAACATCATAATAATGAATCTTGGCGGGGAATGCATCATAATTTCTTATGGGCCTGAAGCCACATCAAACAACACCAGAAAAGGTATATATCTATCTATTTTTATATAATATGATGTTATTATCCCCATGAACAACATCATGAGGGGTTATATCTTGTATGACACATGTACCATATGTTCATGAAAATACTCTACCTCCTAATAAGAGGGTTGGACCTCCATGAATCATGTGTTCTGTTATTCCCATAAAATCACGATGCCTAATTTCCATAGGTGTGTCATCTATAAGCCCCACCAAAATCAATGACTAATACATTATGTTGACAATTTTTGTGATAAATTATAAGATCGATCAGGGTACAGACTAACAGAATAACATGGATATATCACCGTATGAATCTGTCAATTGTTATTTTTTGAATTATTTTAATCTTTGGATAATTTTCAATTCATAGAAGTCAAAAAATAGTTTATTATTATTATTAAATCACTAAGTCAAAAATTCATATCACATAGCACAAAAATATTTTAAATTACCTTGAAACAAATATATGTATAATACATGGATGATCGACTCAATATGCGTGAAAAGAAAAACAATGACTTGGTATAAGTTACACACAACACTGATCGTTCCATGAAACATAATTTTACATTTATAATTATCTAAAAGATATAATTATATACTAGCCATCAAAATTAGTAATATAAATATTAAAAAATAATTTTTTAATATTTTTTATAATTTTTTTATACAAATTACCTATATTAATAATGAATGATATAAATTTTGGTAAATACTGCATATTATTAAAAATAATATTTTTTCAAAAAAACAAAATTTCATGTCTTTATATGTAAAATAATAAAATTAATTTTAAAAAATATAAAATAGAATTTTTTTAAATAAAATACGTTTTATTAATTTATAATTCCAAAATTATCTTTTGTTGAATATTTGGGATTTTTCAGAGAAATTTAATTCTGTGAAGAATAGTGAAAAATATTTCATTTATTCAATAACTATATTTTAGATTAAATAGTTATTAATGGAAAATAATACAATAATTTTTTTAGTTTCAAAATATATCAATAATACATAGATTAATACCATTTCATTCATTTTAATTAATTTTACTTTGAAATTGAATATAAAAACATAACACACTTTTGAATATTTTTATACATTAAAAACCTGTTATTTTGTCCCATCTATGGGATTAGATTTAATATTAATTTTCCCTCCTCTATAAAATTAATTTTTAAAAATATTAATACACCATTTTAATCAGTATAATTTATAGATTCTAATTAGATCATGTTGATTTATGACCACAATGATTAGTAAATGTTATTAAAATTAATCACAACTTTTAAGGTCAAATTAAGCTAAATTAGTGACTAAACCTTAATCATTATGGCCGAAATTTCTAAGAAACATTTACAAAAATAATTTACTAGCCATTTTTCTTCTATACACCTTCCATTATTGATTTATGTTGGTTTTGTAAGACCATTGTTTTTTAGTAACATGTGTACCCCTAACTTGTTTTAAAAAATTCTTTGTGAATCATTTTCCATCCCTATAAAATACCACCACATCTACCTCATATTCACAATTATAAAACATATTAGGTTATACCAATATGTTCCCAATAAAATTTTCTAAATCACTCATTTCTTTATAGCAGCCTCTAAATGGGAAAATTTAAATCCAAGGATGCCTTTTGGCACAACCCAAAATTATTTAACTGATTAAGTGGTGACCTCTTCTCTTTGGATCATATCTTTTATTTTCCTTTCCACCCCCTAAAATAATTTCATTCAATATTGGTATAAAATTACAAAAATATTCAAATTTACTAGGATGTTTTTATTCTATGGTTTACATAAATAATTATACACACGTCCATATAATGGGTCATAAACATACTGTTTAGGTGTACAGTGAATGACCACCTCACTAAACAATTATTGTACATTATTTCATTATAGCATATCACGGTGAATGTTATGGTGAAAAAAATATTTATATATGTCATATATTATTTTTATTCTGTATTTTTGATTCAATATTTCTATTTAAAACACACACCATTTTATTTTCCATTTTGTGTGAATACGCTAACATCATTTGAGGATGTGTAGACTACCGCCCCTGCAAGGTGATATTATTCATTAATACACTATATTTATTTTATTAAGGATGGTTTTAGTGAATATATATGATATATATTTAATAATTATTATTATTTAATATGCAAATCTATAAAAATATATATATAAATATATGTCTTCTACATTCATTTGACACAATAATTAAACTATAATAACATTCATTCTTACCTATGGATTTCCATCTCCATGAATGGAATATTCAATTTAATACTTTGAAATTATATAGATTATTATAATAAAATTATAATGTAGTTGAATTTTATTTAAATCATGTTTTACATTCATTATATCATGAAATATGTATATAGTCTAATGATATATAAAATTAAAACACATGAAAAAAACATAGAGAATATTACCGGAAGCATAAACATAACAAGAAATTTATAATGTGAGTTTAATATAAAGACATAATGATTATATAAATGTTATTATATAAAATAATATTTTTCTATAATATATTTTTAAGAAATTATTATTTATTATACATGATTTTTAGAAGATTCTGATGAGTGTAAAGACACAATGTTAGAGTATTTAATCTCACTTTTATTTCTGTGCGATGAACACTTCATTCAACACCCATTAATTTTGAGTAGTATTTATTCTACAGATGGATTTGTTATATTATTATAATAATTAAATTTAATGGTGTTTACATATCTTCTCTATGATCTTTCTTTCATGTGATTTATGTTTCCAAAGTCACCAAATCCATAAATTAATTTTGTCTCAATTTTAATTCATTGAGACAGAAGCCATGTTATGCACTTTGGTTTGTATAATGTATTTGAAATGTTATATCATGATTCTCCCTCCTTTAATGAAATTTATTTTTTCATGTAATTTCATTTTCTTAGAAGAGGACTCTGATTCAATATTACCAACTGAAAAAATCATTTTTCATAGAATCTCATAATTTATTGGTATTATATATGATTATGCATAAATTGATGAAATATTATGATCCATATATCTTGAAAAAAAATTATTTGTATTTACTTATATTTATTTATGATATAACCATGTATTAGTACCAGTTTCCATTATTTTTTACCTTGGATAATTAAGAAAATATTAATTAGGAAAAATCTAACCATATTTTAGACATCATTGAAAAATATATTTTATTTTAGAAACCATCTTTAAAAAAATTATTTTTAAAATAAATTTGGTGATAATTTTCATGGAAAAAGAATTTTTATAAATATTTTTTTTTGTTTTATGTGAATCGTTTATAAAATTTCTAAAATATTTTTAAAGAAAAACGTTTTCAAAAAAAATTATGGTATAAAAAGTCATTTTAATAATTTCCAAAAAAAATTTATATTTTTATAATTTTTTTAAAAAAAATGTTTTAATTTATTTTGAAGCCTTATTTATTATTTTTCAATGTTTTTTATATGAAATAGTTTTTAACATGTTTTCGTGATCTTTTTATATGTTCTCAATGAAAAAGGATTCCAAAATGTCTTTAAATATTTATTTTTAACATTTTAATTTTTTTATTGAAAATTTTTTTTAAAAGGTTTTATGTTTTATAGATCATTTTCAATGAATAAAGGATAATTTTTATAATAAATGTTTCAAAAATTAATTTCAATGTTATTTTCAATCTTATGTGAACTCTTTTGATGTTACTCATTCCCTTTTATGAAATTATCCAAAAGATCCATTCATAGCCTTTAATTAGTTGTTAATGTTTTTATGGAATAATTCTTATGAAACCCAATTCTATTCCATATGTTATATACATTTGAATCCCACTTTTTTTCATGGGTTATGCAGTGATGAATTGATTGTGAAACCTATCTCATTTCTATTGCTTATGATTTTAGGAAATTATAATGAACCTATTTAATATAATGTTTTATGATATTAGGTAAAAAACAAATTATTTTCATGGTTCATGATATGATTTTTTTGGAACATGTACGTATTATTTTGTTATGTGATGGGTGGGACCTATATCCCCATACAATTAATTGGGTAACTACTGATGGATCACGAGTATAAATGTGATGTGTGAACCTGACTACATGGTCATAATGTTATGCATGGACCGTGTTTCATGTCCATATGATTATATATAGATCAGATAACATGTTCACAATGTTATGAGTGAACCGTATTATATATTAACAATGTCTTTTTGTGGACCTATTTTCTTTTCAATATGTTTTTGAGTGAACCTGACTACATGTTCACAATGTTATTAATGAAATTTATTACATTTTCACGATGTTATTCAGGGACATTGTTTTATTTTTATAAGTTTATTCATGAACTAGATTACAAGATCAAAATTTTATGCATGGACCTGGTAACATGTCTATAAGTTGATGTGGGGGGTGATTTTTTTCCTTAACATGTTGATTGAACATGATTCTACTTATAAATTTTCACAATGTTATAAACTAATGTTCATTCTACATGTTCCATGTATGATTTTTGTATTATGCATTACATGACATATTCTCTTAATTCTCTTTTGATCCATGTCATATGAACTTCTGTGATTAATCCCATAACTCATGATTATGATCTTTGATATGTAGGGAATGATCTCTGAATGTCATGTTCTCATTCTCATACCCATATATTCATATTTATACTTAAAAATATAATGTTCTACCGTTAATATGAATTGGATCCAACCCCATTTATGTTTTCTTTACCGTGGTTATGAAAAATGGATTTATATAGAAGTACTAATGGTGGAGATATTTGGGGGATATGTTGAAAAAATTTAACCATGATAGAATATTTGTTTCCATGTACTATAGAGTATAAACAGTTATGTTCTGCCGACATGTATGTTTGTAATTTTCTGAATATTCCTTAAAAAATTATGTAATATCCATGTATGTCAGAACAAGGATTCTATAATTGATATAAATTAAATGGTTTTGCCATCCATTGTAAACAAGGATGAAAAATTATTAGGGAGATCTTTATGTATATTTATAAGGAAATTTCTAGGGATATATCTAAGGATGTGAATAATGATGAGTCCATATTGATTAAAATGTCCTTGAATTTGTTTAATGGATGGAGTGATTAGTTTCCTAGAAATATATATATGTCTGGAGACAAAAGGTGGATGTGGATCATTCATTGATGTACCTAAAGGTAACAAATATGAAAATATGTTTCAATAATCACTCAAGGTATTAGGTTACACAAAAATGGGCGTTGTGGAACACATGTTTTCACACTCTCGAGGGATATTCATTGGGAATTCAAAAAGTATTCATAAACAATCATAAATGATTTAAATATAGCATGGCAATTAATTTCCTAGGAAGAACCTATAGAATCATATATTATGTATGGTTTCATGTTTTAGAAATACTATATGTAATTATTTTCCTAACCATATGGTTTTAAGCTATGATAATTATTGCTCAGACTATGATTCTGGTTTATGTAAATGGTGGTAACTGGAAGAATTGGATTGTCATTAAATGTGATAGATGATTTTATGAGGATATCTCAAGTAGGATGATAATTGGAGTGAATTATTTTTTCTTAATTCCAAATATGTTTTCATGGAACATGTTCAATAAACATGTACCATAACCAACTCATGGACTCACCAAGGAAGAGAAAGAATGAGTTCTATGATATTTTGGGAAATAGAGAACATGAAGGGAGGAATAATTAGTTTCATTTGTGTCATGATTGTAGAATAAATCACCAATATGAATTTCATAGAGATAAAAGAATATGTTTTGAATATGGCAAAGAATGACATCATGAATGTGACTTCAAGGAAAAAATGTAGAGTTCATATTATGAAATGCATGACAATATTGGACTCCCTACTGAATAATAGATCATTATATATCTCATAGTCCCATGAAGATTTATCTTGAAGAGAATCGCCAAGGTTGTATGAGTCAATGTTACAATGATAATGATAGAGAGACAATAGATGAAATGTAAATGGAAAGTGGTATTTTGTAATAGGATGAGGTATCCTTGAAAATGGAATAAGTCTAATGTGGGATAATAAAATATTTTTTATATATTTGGAATCATGAATTATGTTATATGAAAGCTGAAATATATATAGATTATTCAGTTTAAATTTTTCACTTCAGATTTAGAAGAACACATTGAATGCTTAGAATAACAAAGAAATTTCCTATAATGGCTAGGCGATCTCCCTAGAAAACACAATTTTAAGGAATGATAAACCTTAATATGTTCTTTATTTTATGATTATTTTTTTGGATAAAGATATCTGGGATATGAGTAAGTATGATGGAAGGTACTGATTACCTTGGGACTATTTAATGACTTGTTGAAAATTAGTTTATGTTATTATGGTTGAACATTTCAACATCATTGATTAATGGAATATATGAAGTAATCTATGGGACACAAAATCATTCAAATTTTCTGGATCTAAATTTGGATATTTCGGTTATTACCATAATTTAAAAGAATATATGATGATGGTATTAACATATTTTGAATAAGACAGCCAAGATCTATATTGTGATATATAGGGGAAAACTATTAATATTATTTCACGAAACTGTTTAAGATATTTATCCTCATCTTCTATAAGGGTTATATGGTTCAACAATCATAAAAATAATATGTTAAACATCAAAAGAAGTATTTATATTGGTAGTTTTCACTAAAAACCTTAGTTAAAATGAAACATGTTGATTATCATTAATTTAAGGATTCCAATATTATTTATTTTTGAAATTATATTAATATGGTATTACATATTGACATCTTGTATTTTGGGTGACAACCAATCATTTATTGAAAGGCCACAGATTTGGAGACGATGATCGAAGAATCATAAGGGCTTTATTCCTACCACCGATGCACGTCATATCCTGGTCAATGTATAATTATTTTTTGATAAAAGGTTATTTTTGATGAAATAGTAGTGTTACATTATATTTATATAAATTATTGTATTAAACAAATGGATTTAATGAATTGTTACTGATAAATTGTTATACTTTTCACTCTATAATAGTACTTAGTACCTTTTAAACGTGTATTTTAGTGTTTCTAGAATAAAATATAGTTTTTATACATCCATTTCTTAATGTATTGGATGAATTATAAATAGTTAAAAGAACTGTTGATGAATTAATTTCTTTTTACAGAAATATATCAAGGAATTATATTTTTTTATATTAATGTTCAATAAAATAATTACAAAATGATATGATAATGATGAAAACAAAATGTTTAGTCAAAATACGTTATTTTTGTTTAACCAACGGCCTTATCCATCATCGATTTATGTCATTGAGGGCCTTATTTTTTCTTGGATTATTCACATGTTTGGATTTGATGACCTCAATAACTCCCTATAAATACATACTCTTTTTCACTATTACCAGTATTCACTCCCAACCTATTTTCTCCTTTGTGGAAAACCAGTTACATGATACATTGGGTAACCTTTATCGTTCTAACAATCCCTTTTAAGGGATGTTTTAGTATATATTTTTATGATATGGGTTTCTATGAATGAAAATTTCATTTATTAATTCATTGAAAACCTAGATTATTATTCATGAAAAACTCATTTTAAGTAGGGTATAATGTTACACCCTGAGATATTTTCAATTATTTTTCTTCTAATTAATTTAATAATTTAATATTTTTCATTTCTTGCTAAATTGAAAATAGTTTTATTATTATTAAATCACTAAATCAATCATTCCATTCACATGATACTTATATGGTGTAAAATACATGGAACCAACTCGGAAAGGATACATTGAATATCAGTCGAATATATGTTATAGGAAACCAAGACATGGAATATGTTACACACAACACTGATGTTCTTACAAAAAAAATATTTTCATGTAATAATTATTTAAATGATATAATTATAGCCTAACCATTAAAAATAATGAAAATAATAATAATAAATACTTTTCAAATATGTTTTATAATTATTTTATAAAAATAAATCATATTGATAATAGAAGATACAATTTCTGTTAAAGATCCTCTGTGTTATAAAAAACTATTTTCTCAAATATACCTCATGTCATGTCCATCTATGAAAATTAATAAAATTATTTTTTGATATATATATATATATATGTATATATATATTATTTTATTAAATAATCATTATATTTTCAATTATAATGCCAAAATTATCTGTTGGTTATTTTTTTATTTTTCATTGAAACATTTTTTTGATGAATAGTGAAAAATACCCATTATTGTTAAAAACATTGGTTTCAATTGAAAATTAGTAATGATATATTATATGTTAAATTTATTTCATGGTGACAATATATAAATTATATTTCTATTAATATAATTTATTTTATTTTAATCATTTTAAATTTGTAATTTAATATAAAAACATAACAAACTTATGAAAAATTTAATAATTTAAATCCCCGTTATTTCAACCTGTCTACAAGATTTACATTCAAATTGATATTCACATTAATATGAATTTAACGTATAAAAATGGACATATAAATTATAATCATTATAATATTTAGACTCTAATAACTTCATGCTGATATTTTTACCAAAATGATTAATAAAAGAGATTAACATTAAATACGGTGATTAAGATCAAATGAAGATTTATTAGGCACTAAACATGAATATTAGGGTCCCAAATGAACTATACATATGTAAAACCCCATATTATGTAAATATATCATCAATAATCCTTCGTTTATTTCATTATGATTCACTGTTATGACTTTTTTAGGTAATAACATGTGTACACATTACTTGTTATCAAAAATTTAATGTGAGTCCTTTTTAATCCCAATAAAACTCCACCAACTCACCCACATATTCACACATCTCAAATAACATAGGTTAAGTCGAGATATACCCAATAATACTCTATGAATCAAACCATTTCCCCTATAATGATCTCCTTAGGAATATATAATGTCAAGGAATACTTTTGGCACAAACCAAAATGAGTTTCCCGGTTATAAGGTAACCTCTTATCTCAGGATCCTTTCATGTATTTTTATTATCCACACCCTTCAATTTTTTATTAAATTATTTGAAAAAATGTTCTCCTAAATATTCTTTTATTTGGTTATTCTCTGGTTTTTACCAATAAATAAAGACACATCTATCTAAAGGTTAATGAATATACAGTTTATGTTAATGGAAAACAACCACTACACTATAAAATGATTATTCATTTTACATTTCTCACCACTCATAGTAGAAATTATGATGGAAACTATAATTATATATTCCCTATGTAATATTTACTCTTTATACATTCCTTGATGAAATAATATGATCCATCACTCAACAAAACTCTTAATTTTTATTAACCTCTATTTATTAAAAACATATAATTTTTTTTTGAAATTTTCCCACTATTTTGTACATAATAAAATGTATAAGAATTTTTTATGAAATATATGAATTTAATTATCTTTTTGGATGAAAATCTATTTTAGATTAAGAACCATGTTTTCAAAATTGTATTAAAAATGTTTCTAAATAATAATTGATGATAATATTCAAGGAAAAAAGATTTTAATAATGATTTTTGGTTTTCAAATCTTCCCTTTATATTTTTTAAACGTATTTTTGAAGATTTTTGTTTTCAGAAACAAATTATGTTTAAAAATAGTTTTCAATTTTTGGGATAATTTTTTATATGTTTTGAATGTATATTCAATATAATGGGTTTCAAATTATTTTCTATTCAAATTTATTAGATTCACATTTTTTCCAATGAATTTTTTTTTAGAAATTTTTAATTATATTTTTATATGTCTCCAAGAAAAATGATTTCCAAAGGACTTCAAATATTTCTATATAATCATTTAAGATTATATTCATGAAATTAGTTACTGGATGGTTTTAATGTTTTAAATATCATTTTCAAAGACGAAAGGACAATTTCCATTTGAAATTTTTCCCATATATCATTCAAAGTAATTTTGTATCTAATATGACATCGATTGATGTTACTCATTCCCTTCAAAAATATTATCCACATGTTCCATTCATACCCTCTCGTCAATGGTTTATGTTATGATGGAATGAATCTTATGATACCCATTTATATTACATGAGTTATATTCTTTTGAAACCCATTTACTTTAATGGGGGTTTCCTTGATTAAATTATTATGAAACCTATCTATTTTCCATAGGTTATAAATTGAGGAAATGTTAATGATTCCATTTTTATTTAATGTGTTACAATATTATGGTTATAAAATCCATATCATTTCTTGGTTCATGATATGATTATTATTTTTGGTACATGTATGTATGATTTTAAAATGTGATGGGTGGGACGTATATATCATTCCAATGCATTGGGTAATGATGGATTGATCATGAGAATAAATGTTATGTGGGAAAAATATTACTATCCACAATGTTATGCATTGAACTAGTTTCATATCCATATGTTTATGTTTGAACTTGATTATATGATCAAAATGTCCTCTAAATCCTTTTCTTTGATTAAAAAAACACTTTTTTGGATTTGAGGGATCCTAAAAAACTGGAAATTAGTTCCAAACATCACCCATATGAAACTTTACACAGAAAACCACATCCCAAAAGATACATTATAATTTCAAAATTCATATTCAAACTGTGGAAAAGAAAAATCTTAGGCAAGAGAGCTGCCGGAGAGACCAACCACCAAGGAGACACCTCACCAACACCTTCACCACGCCATCCTATCCTCTCAAAATTTTCACCACCTTCACGTCGTCACATCAAAATAGATATCAACCTCATTGGCTCATCATCGTCTACCACTTCTATGAGGACCATCGCCTGCACACTGTCGTCCCTGTCTCACACAGCCTCCTCGACTATGACGGTCGTAAACTCTCGTCCACCATCACCATTATCATTGGCGATCAACCCAAAACCAGAACACTGATGAACCTTAACTTCATCAAGTCATTCTCCCCCATCAACAGACCATATACAGTCTACAAACGGAATCTACCAAATGAATAATATGCCTCCAGGAACACCAATAACCACTCAAAAAACACCTCCTAAATCTTGTGTGACAGCCTCCTCACTAGACCAACCCAGAGAGGAGAGGTGATTACCAAAGATAGATCAGCATATGAGAAGTATGTATTCTTTACAAAAATTCATGATCTTCTCCAAAATCATCGAACCAAACTAAATCCACACCATCACCTGAACCAAGGCCGGGCCACCTGGAACCCCCCACCAAAATTCAAAACTCAACTCAAAACTGCTTGGAATCTATAGCACCAAACCGGCCTGGAAGAGATCAGGGGATCTAGAGGCCAGAGAGTAGTACAAGATTAATTTTGAAGGTGATTAAACACTCAAAATGTTATTCATGGACCTCGTTTCAAGTCTATTAGTTGATGGACATGATTTATTTCTTGTTGGGAACATAATAAGTGAAAATGTTAATAATTATACATGTTCACAACAGTATAAACCAAGGTTCATGCCACATGTTTCTTGTCTTATTCCTAAGGTATTATTTCATGATTATTCTCCTAATTATCTTCTGATCTATGTCTTATGAACTGGCATGATTTATCCTATAACCCATGATTATGATCATGGATATGCAGGGTATGATCTCAAAATGAAACAATCACTTTATAATGCCATTATTTTCATGATTATTATTACATGTATCCCTTATTTAACATTACAAAGTATATTAGTTAACCCCATTTTATGTTTACATTCCCTATGTTATGAAGAATGCTCTCAGGTTGAAGAACTAATCGTACAGATCTTTATGAGAGATGTTGAAGATCATTTACAAAGATTGAAAATTTGGTTTCCAGGTTTCCAATGACACTAAAAAATTATGTTCCTTGGTCATTTATTATTGTAATGTACTGAATATTCATCTAAAATGATTTGATTTCCATGTATGATAAGCCTAGTTTACTCTATGGACCACCGACCAAGGCCGGTCATTCAGGGCTACTAGGTCTAGCTCATAAAAAACACAAATGGTCTCTACCGATGGAACTCATGTATTCCTCTTAATAGATGCATATAATCATCTTGTTATTTTCGAGTCATTAAATTATAAACAATTTTATGATCATCCTCCAATACCACTATAGGTTCATATATCCACTAACTCATAAGAGGGACCAATTTTCATTGTCTTCCTGGAAGAAACACCAATTAAATGGGACCCCAAAACACATCACCTAATATGAAATACTCATGAATCATTATAGAAATCCAAGTAACATTAAATTTTTAGGATTCGGGAAAATTTTCAAGTCTTGTTAAGGGATGACACCTAGATATGCAAGGATATTGGTAAACAAAATAATACATGGATGATCACACAAGATTGTTCTCAATAACTGATTATCAATAAGAGAATAATCACGATAAAATTTGTTCACAAAATATCTATTGTGCCAAAATAATTTCAACCATAATATTTTATGTTTAAAAGTTATGATGATAGGTTGCACATGGGACTAAATTTGAGTCTCAAAAAAGGAGATATGAATGGAAAAATATATTTTAATCTAACTTTATATGATTGAGTACTAAATGTGTACCATGGGTAACACATATTTCCCTCTATGTCTGGAACTACCTATGTTTCATTGTCTTAGACATCATATATTTTTATATAATCACAACATTCAAACTATGTGTAAATAATATATAGTTTAAGTCCATCATTCTATATTGTTTATGATTCATCTAGTGAACAATGTATATAACCTATGTAATCATAGAATGCTCATATATTATACATATATCTGGAAAATTCCTTTTTTAACATTAATTTTGTGTCTCTATGAAACATATGGTGTGTTGGGAACATATAGTCTCCTGATAATTTTCTCACTATATAGAACATGTCACTTGATTAAGGGATCACCTGTTATTTGATCCCACAAAAAATTATCTAGGGTCATATGGACACCTGGCATGTACACCCTATATATGTAGAGCCCACCGGTAAATGGTCACGTAGTGTGCGATAAAATCATGTGGTGTTTGATAAATAAGTAAACATGTAAATCATATTTACAAATAATTGTTATAAATTCATTATGGAGATCCATTATTACAAATGGATGTATTGATTTTAATTTATGAGAAATTATTGAACATTGACATGTATTCTCACACAATCCAAATTCATATTCGGTATCATGAAATATATAACTATAGATTAAGGTCAACAAACATTAATATAAATATTAAAGTCATATTCTAATCATTAATTACCAGAAAACCCATCATCAATACCACTTTGATTCAAAACATAACCCGAATCATTGGAAAAATAATTATGGTGGCGACATCAACGAAATGGTTTCACTGGGGGCCTGATTCTAGGGACCCATTGTAAAAAGGCATCTATCACTGCTCCTATAGGATTATATACTCATTTTGGATCACAATCCACTTTTACATGATCCTTTGATTGGATTATATTATAACTATCATTCTTCAATACATTATAAAAAAATTTCAAACTCACGATCATGATCCTTTTTGCTAAATATCATACACATAATGATCAATATGACTTGGTACTGCTAACTAACTATCAATCTAATTATTGATGGTAAATAGCATATTTGGAGGTACAACGGAGTAATCCAAAATGATGATAGTGAATGGATTTCATTTTTATTTTTTCATCTCCATCATCACCTATTAATGATGGATTATAAAATCAATAAAATTCAATTAGGTAAAAATATCATTTAATTGATCTTGGAAGTGAAATCAAAGAAATTTAAACCTAATAGAGATTGAGATATGAATTAATTATGTGAAGAATTAATTCATGTTCATCTCAAACATTAATCGGGGATAAAACCACAAAATAAATACCAGACATCATGATTGTATCGATCAATGATGAATAATGTTTCAACATCATAGTCAGTGGTGAGATCTAATAACTCCATTTCTAATGATGATCCCCTTGGAAACTAGATATTTGATCAATAATATCTTATCCATCCTCCAATTATCTGTCCATCAATTTATTTTGGACTATCATTTTCTATGGTTATGTGGCTAACCCTGGGTAATTCAATAAAAAAGGGTTGATATAGTGGATATTATGTATGATTATTAATTAAATAAATTATTTGGTTATTTTATTTATTGATTTATAAATCCCCATGACACTCTTATAAAAAAAATATAAAATGTTCAAAAAATTATAGTATTCCTAGGGTAAATGATTAATTATCGATTTAATGGTGACCTTAGAATTTCTATCTATGTTATCATTAGTGTGTTATTCTATTTTTTTAAAACAAACTTCACATGAATTATATAATATTTTCAATATATCATCACTAAGGATCTCTTATCCCCATAATTATTTTCCAATTATTCCCCAGACTCCTATAATATTCCATGAAATATATTAATGTGTTACATAGAAATTACATAGCTTCTACATAGTGAATCAAGAACATTTATTTGTTTCACCTAGTATATAAAGCACATCAACTTGATTCTCAATAATGTATCAGGAGATATATTAATTTAAAAAAATTTATTGTGGGATATATATTTCATGTCCAACACATCACATAAATTGTAAGATCCTGATTTTTGGATGGGTATGTTTTCATTATGATTTGGTTGAATCCCTTTTTTTGGGCTTCAAAGGATGTTTCCTAAAAGTATGAGAGATCCTGGGGGTGTTTCATGGGCATGAGGCACAGAAGAATGGAATGATGGGAAACACAAGCCTGGGCGCATGGCTAGGGAAAATCGTGCGTCCTGCCCAGGTAAATCGTGCAACACATCCTCCTCCAGACAGTAGCATGCACACGGTTTGCGCACTATTTGTCAAACCATGAAGCCAAACCGTGTAGACTCTTAACTTTGGGAAACATTATGAAATTTCCACCACGGGATTTTAAGAACCCACTAGGGATTTCTTCTTCATACCTCCCTCTTCACCATATGAATGATCCAAATCACCCAAGAGCTCCAAGAGGTCGATCTCCATCATTTATATGGCGTTTTTGGTGCCATTGGATGAAAATCAAAGATCCGGGTAAGGCTAATCCCATCCTTGCTTCTATTTTGGTCTAGGTTTTGTATCTTCTCTCCCTCTTGTTCTAAAGCTCTAAAATCCAATCTATTGGGTGATTTCTCCGAAGGCTGGTCAAATTGAGGTCTAAGGACACAATTGAGTGGGAGTTCAACCGCGGTTTCAAGGTAGGTGGTCTATAAACATTATCCCATAGTTTTATAGTGGAGTTATGCATGTGTGTCTTTGCTCATGGTTTCCTTTTTATGGGCATTGATCAACCTGGATGTGATTGGTATAAAGGATTCTTAAAAATGATAAATGGGAACCCTCATGATCTGTATCAGATGTGTTGAGAATGACCTGACCTAATTGGGCCATCCATGGGGTGTGCCGTATTTTACTAGGATTAGGGATTGTTATTAAACAAGTTAACTTGTTGTAATTAATGGTAGAGCCCTTGAGGAATATGTTGGCATGATTGGTTGAACATGGAATAGAAGATATGTTATTCACCTAGACATAGAAATAACCTAAGGTTATTTGGAATTGGTTGAATGGTTGATTCATGGAAATGATGAATTGGTTAAATGGGTTAATGTGTAAACTGATTAAATACCGTAATGGGATAGGTTATGGGTTTAATGTTGAATGCTTAGTGAGATAGGCATAAATCATGGGAATTGAATGAATGGTTAAATGATGTGAAATTGTAATGTGTTAATGGGTTAAGGAATAATTTGAATTCTTGTGTGGTTTGTTGTGAATGGTGTTTTCAAAGGGAAATGGTATGGTGGGTTGATGGTTACTTATATGTATAAGCGTGTGTACATGGATTGATAGAGCGGGGTATAAATTGAGGATCTACGCCCACGGGTCGAGTGAAGACTAATGCTCTGAACTCCACCCTAAATGCATGGGATAGAAATGGGGACTGAGGATCTATTATCCAAACGGTTTCATCCACCTGGACTAAGGATTAGAGGTGAGTTTGTGGTTTCTATGAGGGGGTTAGTCCTAGTGAGATAGGATAATGGTGTGTTTACACTCTTTCATGTGATTGTTTGACTTAGTCCCACGTAACATAATGTATGTCATTAACCCATGGAAATGTGATGAAATTTTATGTGATGATAATTGGTGTGAAATGAATGGTAATGGAAGTGGAAATGGCTTTGGATCTGAATTGGTTAATGGAACCTTAAATAATTGTTTGGAAATTATCATTCATATTCCTTTTTCATGAACTACCTATTAATACTGGATATTTTGTAGACACTGTTTGTGGTGGCCTACTGAGTTGTACTCACACCCTGCTCGGCCCGTCATTGGGTACCCGAGCATTCTTCATATTTGCAGGTCATGTGAAGGGTACAGGACCTTGCTAGATATTTTAGTGGACATTGTTTGCACTTGGTGGAGGATCTAGACATGGAGTCGAGACCATTTTGGGGATTTTGGCCATTGTCCTTATTTTGGGCTTTTGTTCATTTTATCACTTTTAATAAGACATGGCATATTTATTGTTAGAAATGGTTATTATACATGTTCATTGTTTATTTACTAGTATTTCCACTATTGGTTTATTTCTATAATGGCATACACTGATAGAAAGGGGTTATAGTCTCCCCACGTGACCACATAGACCCCTGCTACTAGTCAGTTGCCTTTGGCGTACGGGGAGGCATGCTTATGGTTATGTAGCTACCCAGCTCAGAGCACCAAATTAGTGGCTTCTGGGTTTGGAACGTTACATAATGAAAACATTTTATATTTTTTTTTCATGAGATCATTAATCATATCATGCCATTATTATAGATGAAAAGAAAACTATATTCAGAAAACATTGATTAATAAATCATGACATAACCAACCAAATAAGATGTTTTCCTAAACATATCATCATACTACTCATACAATTTATTGGAAAATAATAAGGTTGGAATCATTGGATCAAATTTGTAGTTAATTATAATTAACATCCACGAATGATATCATAAATAAAAATTATTAAAAAAATATTACTTAAAAATTTCATTAGGAAAAAACCATATCACTCTGAAAATATACTTTATAAAACTAATAATTCACAAAATGGTTTTTAAATTATTTTTCCGTACAAGAATAATCAAGAGAAAAATTAAGGATTCATCATGTAATGAATATGTTTTTACGGTGTGGAATTCTATTTATGTCTTATAAGATAAAATAACGGTTTCATTCCCTTATTCAGTAAAAAATTAAAGGATCCTTATGTATAAAGGGAAACGAGTATTCTTTTTAAAAAACAATGATTTTTTTAAAAAAAGGTACAAAATATTATTGTTTATTTTTATTTTAAAAAACATTATTTAATTTCTTTTAGAAAACATAGTCATGGAATAGAATGGGATTTTGATAGGAGAGAGAAATAAAGTAAACATATCTTAATGTTATTATTTTTCTTAATTTAGTTATACAATAGAGTAATTTGAAATAAAAACATGTAATAAATAGATATAAATTTTATAGAAGATTTTTTTATATTATTAAGAGTTTGATCAGTACATCTCATCATCAAAATCATAACAACAAACAACCATGAGAATTAATGAGATTGTTTTATAAATCCCTTTGCTCAGGTCTCATATTTATTTATAATAGATTGATCCTCCAGGATAATAAATATAGGTATATAATACCTCTCATTCTAAAAAATAATCATATATCACATACGATATATTATTTACATATATATTCTTATCCACCATCTATTATAAAATATTTTTCAAAATTGTTATCTTGAGAGATAACAACATTGTTTTTCATGTATGTTTGGGTCCTCTAGTTTTCGTAATTATACATTAATAAGGGTTACAGAATCATTTTAATTTTATTAAATATATTAATATGATATATATTGATAAAATATAAATATTTAGAGTTATAATTACTTTTAGAGATATATTTAGGATTTTCACCATTCATGGGGAATGTAGGTCCCACATACGCATGAATACAGTTTTAATTTTTCAACGAATGGAATGATGAAATGTAAATAATAATTAATTTATAAAAAATTAATTTACTGTCATATAATTAATTTATCTTCATCACATAAATAATTATTACCATCCATGTTAAATATAAATGTTCAAGTAATCGCATCACTTTTTATAGGTGATAGTTCGAGCATATACACAACTGACATTTTCATTTTTAAAAATAATCACAGATAATAAGTTAGATCTTATATTATTATTTCTTAATTTTTATTATTTCATAAATATCATATATATAAATTAAATCCATAATTAAATTTATTTGTTATAGATGGTGATGGGATATGAATTACATCAATTCATTAGATGGTAGTCTTCCATAAACAAGATTGAGGTTTTTGTTTCCCATTTAAAGGATGTGGATATAAAAAAATTTATTACAATAACATAATAAAATCCGATTATAATGTATATAAAAGTTTTATTATTTTATCATTCATAAATAATATTTTAAACTTGACATGTTATAAATAAAATGAATAATCATGTTTAAGAACTATACAACTTCTTCTCATGACCTCTTTATGGTTATACATAAATCATTCCAAGGATGGTTTTATTATCATAAAAGGGACTCCAATATATGTTTTAGGAATTAATTAATTGATTTTTTATGTACATTATAATTCAAAAGTCTCCATATGTTTTTAGATGAGAGGAGATGTTTTCCTATTAATAAACTAGTTTGAGAAAACAATTGTAAATTTTCAATGTTTTAGATAATGGAAATTAATATTCTTAAAAAAATTAAAACAATTTGTCACATAAAGAGTTGATAAGCTTATATTCAAAACAAAACATTAAAATTGGGATTCATCAAGTTTCTAAGTCATCTTAATGAATATATTTTTCAGTTTATCCCCTATTAAACCTGTTTTAAATTTATCATCGGCAATAGATTTTTTTATTTACACTATTCATTATGATCAAAAATTAAATTATAATTATTTCCATATAGGTATTGATAAAATTAATAACATGGAAGATATTTTTTAAAATTCAATTCATAAAATTGGTAAATTTTAATTTATAATTACAACCAAAAAATGTCAAAAAAATTCAAAATGAATTTTTTTTAACTATAAATACTTTTCTTCTTCTGTGTAACACCCCAAGCTTTCACGATACACTTCTCTTTCAATAATGCAATAGCTTGCATTATACATAAGTTCGAGATTCTAACACACCGCGACCAATGAAAATAACCATTATGAATAGTAATACCCACTTTTTGAAATTATATATATTTTATATTTCAAAATTGACTTCATTTTTGGATTCTTAATATCGAAATTAGCCTATGTTGAATTTTTGGTATTTTTCTGAGAACTTCCATTTTTTTATGAATAGTGAAAAATACTTAAAAATAACTTTTTAATAAAAATAATTTATAGTGATAAATTATACTATTGAGTGGTTTTAGAGTATAAATCGAATATATTTTTACCATTTTATCCAATGGTGGTCATTAAAATTAATTTCACAATGAAATTGGACATAAACCATTGTCAATCGTAGAATATATATTGTTTCTTAAAAACATGCTATTTGTTGCGACAGAGGGAATTATTTATAAAATTAATTAATGCAACATATATGCTTGTAATTTTGTAATATATACAATATTTTTGAATTCGTAATATCAATTATAACTTAGGGTGAAATTTTGGCATTGTTCTGAACAACTTCAATTTTTGATGAATAGTGAAACCACTAAGTGGTAGTTAAAAAACTGATTTTTCATTTAAATGAATCATTACCACTTTTGTGATTTTATTTTCCAAAATCTGACATACATGTTTGTTATTAAGATTTAAAATGTGGTTCAATGGGATTAAAATGATTTTTTGGTGAATAGTAACTTTTATGTTTAATTAATCGCATTAAAGGTAATTAGTGAAATTTAAGGTAAAGATAATGTTATAATAATATTAAATGACCATGAAACATGTCCTACCCCTATTGGATGAGTCATGGCCGACCAATACAATCCATTGGTCAACTTTGGGACCCCATGGAGCCACTTTGGTAGGAATATGACATTAAAAACTTTTTATTTAATGTTAAAAAAAATGTCACAAACATGAGTTGTTTAGCTAAAAAAAAATTTACATGGGGATATACAAGCCATATTTTTTTACTATAAATACTCATTAGAGATATAAACATATTTCCTACATCAAGATATTTTTTGTATAATTTTTAGACATTAAATAAATTAAATTATTTATGACACCATGATGATGCAGCGATTACCTCATTAATTAATGATTTAAATAAAATGAAACGGTAATGTAAAATCTAATACATACACTTTTCAAAAACCTATTGGATGAGTATATTTCAAACCCTTATCACCTTATCCTAGAAATATATAAGTGTGGGACCTTTAAAATCCGAAACTCATTATATAATAAAGTATCATTTCGTGACTTTCCAAGAGTGCCCCTCCTCTCCTCTTATAAAAGGCCCCAACCTCTACCACCTTATTCAGACCTTCAAGCCATTTGTCTCGGCCAACCTCTGCCCAAATACTCTCCCAACTTCCCTCTCTTACTCCTAGAATCCTCACTTTGGGCATAATTCTTCCCAACAAATCCTTTGGCTCAAATCAAAAAGAGTTACCCGATTTTAAGGTAATGTCTTCTCTTACGTTGTTTTGTTTTATTTTGCTTCTCCAATCCCCTAAACTCTTTTTATTCTTTTACTTTGTAAAAACACAAGTATCCTAAATATAATTGGATGTTTTTATGAGAAGTATTTTATTTACACTGACACACACCTTCTTCTAATGGTTAAAGAACATACTGTTTCTGTGGGTGGCGAATTAATGCCTCACGATATGATTATTGTTCAATATTCTTGTAACACCTCTCATGGTGGACATTATTATGACACTATTTTTATATATGATATATATATTATGTTTTTATTTTATTTATGATTCTTTAATTTTCATTTATGGTATACCTTTATGATTTCCATTATGGGTAAACACGATAATTTCATTTTAAGAAATACGGACTACCGCCCCCTCAAAGTGATTTGAATCGTTAAAGCCATATTTTGGATGTATAAAAGATGGAGTAAATGATATTATATATGATATTATATGGGAATTATAATAAAACTTTATTTCATTATGATTTCATTCCATTAAATACGAAATAGAAATGAAAGTAGCGTTCATGCGTATGTACGGCTTACTGTCTCCATGAACGGTGCATTTCATTTCTTATCACTAAATGTTACGTAATATTCTGAATGAATGTATATACTTGATATATATGTTATATATTATATCTAAATCAAAAATATAATGTAGGATATAATGTATATTTCACCACATGAACAACTTGTAATTATAAGAAGTTTATTTTTGACTCATGTACCAATGATCGACAAAATGACCGTTATTAACATAAATAATTACATAATGTTCATAACATGGTAAAGAGATAATGAATTTGAAAAAGTTTCTTAAGCAAGTATAGATTAACTCTAGTTTATTATTCAGGAGGTTAAAGAACGGTCGAGTCAAGTCAGACACAAGGTAAGGGAACTTCTTAACCCAATTTCCATTCATTGGGTTAATCTTCTACATTCAAATTATGTCATGATATTATTATATAATATCTTGTATTTTTAATTTCTTTATGTGTAATTATAGTAAATACACATAATAGATCTATTTTATTTTAAAATGATCTTTGTAAGGACTTCGTCTCAATCTCCTTTCATTGAGGTATATTTTTTTTTTATCCACAAATTTCTTTTATACGGTGTATAAAACCCTTTTACTTTTACTTTTATTCAAAATATATCTTCTTATATGAATCATTTTACTAAAATACAAAAGGGAATGTTTTTTTGTCGTATGTATACAGTGACAACGACTTCTCCGCCGTCGTGACCATTATTTGAGTTTCGACTTCCTCTACAAGCCATATCATTTTTTAAATGAAAAATAATTACAATGTTTTAATTTTCTTTTATTTTGGTATTGAACATGGTATTGAGAGTGTTTTTTTATTATATCAATGTGTTGGATTGATATCTTTTGATTGAAATGTGGAAATGTTATGTTTCCTTCATGCATGTTTTATGTGATACAGTTATGTTATGGTTTATGATATGTTTAATCCTGTTCATATGAGGAATGCATTGGACTTAATAAGTGACGGGTGGAGCCCGCTATAGCTCCTCGATGCATCGGTAGGTCTCATGAGACAAACTAGTGTCTTGGCATGAGGACTTGAAAAAATATTATTTGTAGTCATGGCACGAGGCCTTGGATACGTGGTTATGAAGGTCTGGCATTATGCATTCCATCATTATGAAAGTGGTTATTCATATTGTGTGTGATTATTCGACCAGTAGAATATCCATTTGAATAAGAAAATGGGATTATTTAATTTTACTTTTTCCATATTATGTTAAAGTTCAAGTTTAAAAGGCTTTTGTTTTAGTTATACACTTCCCTAAATGTTTTTGTTTATTTATGAAAGTTTCAGCTATATTGTTATCCTTACTGAGCATCTGAGCTCACCCCTTTCAATGTTTTAATATTTTCCAAGATGTGAAGAAGTATTTTATGAATGACCTGCAAGGATAGTAATAAGGGGATATGAGTGTGTACTATGGAGACCATGTTATTATAGTTTTTCATTTTATGATGTAATGTAACTTTTATGAATGCATCTAGTGTTTTCAAGGCTACTAAACTAATCTTTCCTTCGAGAAGTGATCTTTTGTGATCATTCCAATCATACTAAGTAATGCATCTACTATGGGTAACTGGGGTCGGGTCCTTATAGTTGGTATCAGAGGATTTTTAGTACTAACCGTGGAAGCTAGATTTAGATAAACTCTGATTAGAGCAAATAGCCCAAAGATAGACTTTGAGGATTAGTATAGACGAACTTCCTAGAATATTGGTATAATAGATATTTTGTGAGTTTTCCGAGAAATACATCCCTATCTGGATACGAGCTGGTAGAGGCGGATCTGGCACAGATATACCTAGGGGTAAAACCCGAAAACACTGCTTTGAGCTAGACTCGAACAGGAATTGGTGCACGACAACAGGCCTTGCTGCACTGTTCGTTACAACACTCCCGGGGGATATTCTTAGGATAATTCTCATGTTATTTACAAACCATTATGAAGGGTTTATGAGTATATACTTCCTCAAATAAAACATTTTTATGATTATGGATTATATAAATAAATAGTTCAATTTATTTTAAGGGTTTTACAATTTTGGAGTTATGTATTCTGATTCATAAACTAATCTAGTTTATTCTATTGTTTAGAAAAGGTGCCTAGTGGAAGGAATGGAAACTATATCAATGTACGTACTGCATGTAGGGATTTCCCTCCTGCTCAAGATAATTGTTGTGGAGCTAGAGATACAACTGGTGCTGATCAACTTATTACCATACTGGGAAAACTCACTCAGGTTATGAATAATAACCTTACTCATATAGAGCACCCTGATCCGCAACCTGGAGGATCAATGTTAGACCGCTTCATGAGGCAAAAACCACCAAAATTTAATGGGGGTAAAAATCCATTAGTAGCTGAGCAATGGATAAACTCCTTGGAGAAAATATTCCACCCCTTGGGGAGTAGCGAAAGGAAGAAGGTTATCATGGTAGTTTACCGCCTCACTGGAGACGCCAATCAATGGTGGTAATTGATTCAAAATACAAATGAAGATGAAGAAGTATCATGTATGGAATGGAGAGAGTTCAAATATCTTGTCTTAGAAAATACATTCCTCGGGACCATCGAGCAGATATGGAAAGGCAATTTCTGAGTCTGAGAAAAAAGGAGGATGAGAATGTCGCAAAGTATGAGGCCAACTTTACAAGGTTAGCGAGGTATGATGCAGATTATATAAACAACCCATGAATCAAGATTGATCGTTTCATTGATGGTTTAAAACCATTTCTCCGCTGAGCTTTAGTATCACAATCCTTCTCATCGTACCAAGATATTGTCTCGTGTTCTATCAAGACAGAAAAGGAATTCTCTAAGTCTTATGACAACAATGTAAAGCAAGAGAAGAAGAGAACGGTGGAACAAGAGACATATAAAGGGAAAAAGGGCAAAGAAGGATTTTCCATTATGTGATAATTTTGGGAAGAATCACCCCGGTACTTGCCTAAATGGAATGGGAGTTTGTTATAAATGTGGAGGAAAAGGCCACCAAGATCGTGATTATAAGGGAAAGAAAGAGGCTATCAATGTTAAATGCTACAATTGTAGGGAAATGGGGCATTATTCAAATGAATGCCTTAAGCGTCAGGTAAACATACCTCAGAAAAGGCCAAGGGATCAAGGACAATCTTTTGCTATTACTACAGTTGAAGTGGAATAATTAATGTATTGGTGGTTTTGGACTCAAGGATTGTATTCTGGTTATAAGAATAATGTGATATATATAAGGATTGTACTACATTACTTTTTGATTTCATTAAGGGTTTAATATGATGAAGGTAATCATATTTTTAGTATGTGACAATAAGAGACACTTTACTTTGTATAAGGAATCTGAGGTTACAATTGATTTTGGAATATAGAGACCTTTTAGATAAATTCTGCATAGAGTAATTTTGGAAAACTATAAAGGTTGGAGTGAATTAAGTTGAACATTTTATAATATTGTTTAAGGTTAAAATATTTCTGAAGATTATTTTTGAAATATTATAATATTATAATTTTAGGAAAGTACAACCTACAGGTTGGGGGATAACCCGTCGCATCGGACAAAGATTCAGGAATCAAACCCACAACCATAGTGGGACAGGCCTTTATTACCAACCACTAACCTACAGGGTGTCCTTGGTTATTAAAAAATTGTTTTCCTAATCTAAATGGTATGTGGTAATATTTGTAACATTCTACAATTAGGATAAATAGAATATTTTTGAGTTCTGTTACCATTTGAAGTGAAAGATGGGTTCGTGGTAAAAATTTATTAAAGAATGAAAGCCTACATGAAAAGTAAGTACATTTCCTTACGTTCTTAGAAAATCTCTTAAATAAATTCCTCAACTTTATAAAAGTTTACTTAAAACAAAAACGTTGCCGGTTAACTTTTCCAACTGGGGATTCAATGACCGTTTAGCTAATCACATGTTTGTGATTTTCTTGTGATTAACTTTCTCCTAATCATGTTGTCTACAACTCTCCATCAGACCTTGATGGTTTGTTTCTCCTCCATATCTATATTTTCATAGAATCCTAGTATGGGATATCTCAGGTGACCTTTGTACTTCTCTTTCTTTCTTTAAAAGTTGTATTTCTATTAACCTTATTTCCGATGTGGGTTTTCCACAAAGGTATTTTCTATTTTAAACCTTTTATTTTCGAAGAACAATTTCAAATTGTGAGGACACAATTTATTGAAGGAGGGGAGAATTTAACACCCCAATGTTTCACAATATGCTTCTCTTTCAATAATGCAATTGCTTGCATTGTACATAAGTTCGAGATTCTAACATAGAGTGACCAATCAAAATAGCCATTATGAATAGTAATACCCAATTTTCAAAATTATATATATTTTATATTTCCAAATGGACTTCATTTTTGGATTCGGGATATCGAAATTATCCGATGTTGAATTTTTTGTATTTTTCTGAGAACTTCCAATTTTTTATGAATAGTGAAAAATACATTAAAACAAATTATTAATCAAAATAATTTATAGTGATAAATTATACTATTTTGTGGTTTTAAAGTATAATTAGAATATATTTTTACCATTTTATCCAATGGTGGTCATTAGAATTAATTTCACATTGAAAGTCGACATAAACAATTGTCAATCTTTTGATATATATTGTTTCTTAAAAACATGCTATTTATTGTGACATCGGGAATTAATTATAAAATTAATTAATACAACTTATATTCTTGGAATTTTTTAAAATAGACATCATTTTTTAATTCATAATATGAATTATAGCTTAGGGTGAAATTTTGGCATTGTTATGAAAAACATCAATTTTTGATGAATAGTGAAACCACTAAGTGGTAGTTAAAAAACTGATTTTTCGGTTAAATGAAAAATTACCACTTCTGTGATTTGATTTTAAAAAATCCTACTTACTTTTTTGTCATTAAGAAGTAAAATTTGGTTCGATGGGATTAATATAAATTTTTTGTGAACAGTAACTTTTTTGATTAATTAATCGCGATTAAAGAAAATTAGTGAAATTTAACGTAAAGATAATGTTATAATAATATGAAATGACAATGACACATGTCCTAACCCTATTTGATGAGTCATGTCCCACCAAGAAAATACATGGGTCATCATGGGGACCCCATAGAGCCACTTTGGTTGGAAAATGACATTAAAAACTTTTTATTTAATGTCAAAATAAAAATGTCACAAACATGAGTTGTTTTACTAAACCAATTTTTACATGAGGCTATCCGAGTCATATTTTTGACTATAAATATTAATTAGAAAGCTAAAAATATTTCATAAATCATGAAATTTTTTTTATAATTTTTATACATTATATAAATTAAATTATTTATGACACCATGATGATGCAACGATTACCTCATTAATTAACGATTTAAATAAAATGAAAAGATAATGTAAACTCTAATACTTACACTTGTCAAAAACCTATTGGATGAGTATATTTCGAACCCTTATCACCTTATCCTAGAAATTTATATGTTTTATACCTTTAAAATCTAAAACTCATTATATAATAAAGTAGCATTTCATGACTTTCCAAGAGTGCCCCTCCTCTCCTCTTATAAAAGGGTCCCACCTCTACCACCTTATTCACACATTAAAGCCATTTGGCTCAGAAAAAATCTGCCCAAATACTCTCCCAAATTCCCTCTCTTTCTCCTATAAGCCTCACATTGGGCATAATTCATCCCAAAGAATCCTTTGGCTAAAATCAAAAAGAGTTACCCGATTTTAAGTTAATGTCTTCTCTTACGTTGTTTTGTTTTATTTTGCTTCTCCAACCCCCTGAACTATTTTTATTCTTTTCCTTTGTGAAAAAACCAGTATCCTCAATATACTTGGATGTTTTTATAAGAAATATTTTATTTACAGTTACACACGCCTTCTTCTAATGGTTAAAGAACATACTGTTTCTGTGGCTGGCGAATTACTGCCTCACGAAACGATGATTGTTCAATCTTCTTGTAACACCTCTCATGGTGGAAATTATGATGAATCTATTTTTATATATGATATATAAATTATGTTTTTATTTTACTTATGATTCTGTATTTTTCATTTATGGCATTCCTTTATGATTTCCATTATGGGTAAACGCGCTAATTTCATTTTAGGAATTGCGGACTACTTCCCCCTCAAAGTGATTTGAATAGTTAATGCCATATGTGGGATATATAAAAGATGGAGTAAATGATATTATATATGATATTATACTGGAATTATAAAATAACTTTATATCATTATGATTTCATTCCATTAAATATGAAATAGAAATGAAAGTAGCGTGCAAGCGTACGTAAGGCTTACCGTCTCCCTGAACGGTGCATTTCGTTTCTTACCTCTAAATGTTACGTAATATTATGAATGAATGTATATACTGGATATATATTATATATATGATATATAAATCATGAATATTATGCTGGATATAATGGATATTTCACCACATGAACAACTTGTAATTATAAGCAGTTTATTTTTTACTCAAGTAACAAAGATCGTCAAAATGACCGTTATTAACTTAAATAATTACATAATGTTCATAACATGGTAAAGGGATAATGAACTTGAAAAAGTTTCTTAAGAAAGTAGAGATTAACTCTAGTTTATTATTCTAGAGGTTAATGAACGGTCGAGTCAAGTCGGACACAAGGTAAGGGAACTTCTTAAACCAATTTCCATTCTTTGGGTTAATCTCCTACATTCAAATTATGTCATGATATTATTATGTATTATCTTGTATTTTTATTTTCTTTATGTTTACTTATAGTAAATACACATAATAGATCTATTTTATTTAAAAAAATGATCTTTTTATGGACTTTGTCTCAATCTCCTTTCATTGAGGCATATTTTGTTTTTACACACAAATTTATTTTATACGGTATATAAAACCCTTTAACGTTTACTTTTATTCGAAAGAAATGTTTTTATACGAAGCATTTTACTAAAAGACAAAAGCGAATATTTTTTTGTCGTACGTATGCGGCGACAACGACTTATCTGCCGCCGTGACCATTATTTGAGTTTCGGCTTCCTCTACAAGCCATAACATTTTTTAAATGAAAAATAATTACTATGTTTTAATTTTCTTTTATTGTGGTATTGAAAATGGTTTTGAGAGTGTTTTTTATTATATCAATGTGTTGTATTGATATCTTGTGATTGAAATGTGGAAATGTTATGTTTCTTTTATGCATGTTTTATGTGATATGATTATGTTATGGTTTATGATATGTTTAAACCTGTTCATATGAGGAATGCATTGGACTAAATAAGTGACGGGTGGAGCCCGCTATAGCTTCTCGATGCATCGGTAGGTCTCATGAGACAATCTAGTGTCTTGGCATGACGCCTTGACAAAATCTTATTTGTAGTCCTAGCACGAGGCCTTGGCTATGTGGCTATGATAGTCTGGAATTATGAATTTCATCATTATGAAAGTGGTTATTGATATTCCATGTGATTATTCGACTAGTGGAATATCCATGTGAATAAGTAAATGACATTATTTTATTTTACATTTTCCATATTATGTTGATGTTCGAGTTTAAAAGGCTTTTGTTTTAGTTATACACTTTCCTAAATGTTTTTATTTATTTATTAAAGCTTCCTCTATATTGTTATCCTTACTGAGCATCTGAGCTCACCCCTTTAAATGTTTTAATATTTTCCAGGATGTGAAGAAGTATTTTATGAATGAACTGCAGGTATAGTCAGAAGGGGATATGAGTGTGGACTATGGAGACCATGTTATTTTAGTTTTTCACATTATGATGTAATGTAACTTTTATGAATGTATCTAGTGTTTCCAAGGCTACTAAACTAATTGGTCTTTCAAGACTTGATCTTTTGTGATCTTGCCAATGTTACGAAGTAATGCACCGACTCTGGATAACATGGGTCAGGGCCTTACATTCTAATTCACTATAAAATTTATTCAAATGAGCCAAATTTGATAAATTTTAATATAATTTTACTAATAAAAATTTTACTCAAATTTTAAAAAAATGGTAATTTTTAAAATTTTTTACATGAAAAAGTAATTCATAATCAAAATCAGTCTTTTTCTCTTATCATAAAAAATTAATCTTTTTATAAAAATATAAAGAAAATAATTTTAATATAATTTTGGAACATTTATTTAAAAAATAAAATAATTTTTTAAAAAATTTATTATGGTGGTAAATTTTTTTTTTAAAAAAATGTGTAAAACATAAAAAAATGAATTTTAGAATAAAAATTCTTTTTAGGCATTAAAATATATTTTTTCATATCCCATGGATTGAAACAATAATGGATGACTGATAAAAAAATTTCTTGAATTTATAAAATATAAATCTTGTCTAAATCAATCACAAAAAATGATTAATTAAATTTAAATAGATAAAAACAATTTCTCAAATAAAAATTGTTACTAAAACTTTATTATTTTAGCATTATAATGATTTTATTATTAATTTCTTGTAATTTTATAACTTCTAAATTTATATTATACTTGCGTAGAATATAAATTTTTCATAAATTTTTCATCAAATATTTATTCCTATTCAAACACACAAATCCAATTGCTATGAGAATATTATAATATTAAATAACCATATATTAAAAGTATATCATTGTTTATATAATCATATTATTGTGAATTAGATGATATATTGATGAAATTTTATTTATTTGAAAATATATATTTCATAAAATATATGGGTGGTAAATTTTACCCCCCCCCCAATATAATTTCACCCAAAAATTCTATTACTCTAATAAAAAATTATTTAGGATACTTTTGCTTCATCATATCATCAGGTTCCCATGTAACATCCCCATATCGATGGTTTTACTAAAAAACATAAATAAATTGGTCGAACCAATTTCGTTGAAAATTGTCTATATAATCTTTATTATATACTTATTATTACCCATAATAGATATCTTAATTCTGTTGTACATCCTATGATTTCAATATATGTGATGGGTCAGGTGTGAACATCCTAACAAGATACACATTGAACACATTACAAACTTGAGATAGATTTTTTGAAAGAACCATATAACTAGATACCCTCTCAAATCAATCAACAATATTGCAGATCCTAATATACAATGTTATACGCTTTTATTTTATCTTGAATCTCTAGTCCTTCTTCTATGGAGATATTTATAGACACACATTTCCTCCAATTTCAAACTCCATATCACACTACTGAATTATTGAATAATGTTTTGGTAGACAATGTGCTTCCCTTATGTGTTCCTAAATGGATATAACATTATCTATTATTATGTAATATATCTCTTTTAAATATATTTTTTTTCTCCAACATCATTCCAGAATGTTGTGTTTTTACACTTCCCTCCATATATGGCTTTGTAACTAGATATCTGAATTTTTATGTGAATGTTATTATTGTAGGAAAACATAAATTGAAGAATGTGTTTACCCATAACACCATTTAAATCAACGGAACATTATCACACAACATTCTCCAATGTTTTAATGGTTCTTTTAGACTCAAAATCTAAGTGAGGATGATAAGAAGTGTTCAAAGTTTAATATATATATAATATCTAGTGATGTCTTTGATAGAACATCCAGGCAATTCTTATATCTCGATAAGATGTAATAAAATTTGGCACCTTATTCAAAATTAAAACTATTTTAATTTATATTCGAGAAATCATATAATGTGAGAATTATTATCTGATACTAATGAAGTGTGTAAACAACATAATTGGATTGATTACAACACAAAAAACATTATAAAAATTAGATGTTTTGGATGGTACAATGAAAAAATCATTGGTGTTATTTTTCCAACTTATATTATTTTATAGGAAATGGATTTAATATACCCTTATAATTTGATATATATTCCTCAACATGCTCGTATCCCAAGCACCAAGATACATATTCTATAATATTAGTTTTTTGTTATCCCATTAGAAATACCCTTTGATATATCTATACATCATTATACATCTAGTGCGAATAAAGTATAATGCACTATGACCTTTACCTAGAATATATTACTTTAAATATGTAATGGAAATGATTCAAGATATCTCATCAACCTTACCATTCAATGACAATTTGTGTTGGGATTTGGGACATTTATCACCTTATATTACAGGCCCATACCTTCATATTTTCATTTTTTGTCCTTACATTGATAGAAATTTGAATATTCATTTTAGTAGAATAATATTAATCATATCCTATTAATATTTATGTATTCATCATTTGAAATACAATTATATGGAATCATTTATGATTCCCACCAAGATAAACTACTTTTATCATTTCACCTCATTGTATCATCTACCTTGACCACTTTCCTATGGTGGTAATTTATTAGTCATCCAAATTCCTTAAACATATCCAACCACCATTTATAGATCATATTGATCTCATATTGATTGAATATATACTATATGAATTTATAATCTATATATGCATCACATCATTCTACATTTTAATAATTCTTCCATATCATATATTCAAAAATTATTATTGCTCATAAAAAATGTGTCGGGTTATTTCCCTTAAGGATCATCCTTTTTGTGACATATAACATATAACCATGTAATTTTGATTGAGAATTTATCCTATATCATTATTTTATGCATCATTATAGATTACAAACCCTTCCCCGCTCTTGGGAAATGTAAGAACATCTTTGCAGACTAAGGTTCTGTTAAGTTCCCAAATATTTACTCAATTGACTAATCTAATAGAAAATTGGCTTCTTATGATTTATCCCGTATAATGGTTTAAAAATCTATAAAAAAATTATTTAGAAATTATTTATAATATCCAGTAAAACCAATAAAACTATCAACATCAATAATTCTTGTTTTCCAAGACAATTTCTTAGTATCTTTTGTATTTGGTTAATTGTCTATAATACTCTCACATCATATTTTATGACTTATGAATTATATAAACCAGAATTTTTCATTATATGATTATAAAATTATTTTTCTGATAAACACTGTAATAATAATACTATCTTTGTTCCAAATATTCTTATGTTGTGTAAATTATGATAAACCATAACTTTTACACAATAAAATTTACAATTTGTTTTATTTTATTCTTCTTTTCCTTCTTTAGTCCCAAAACAGTATATCTATAACTAGTAATTACCAGAGGATATAGATTAATGGAAGGGTTGAGCTAAAATCCCAATATGGTGAGGTATATCTTGTGGTGAATAATGGACATGAATCAAAAGTACATGGTTGATAATAATCATACTATAGGAATATGACCATCATCAGAATATTGAAGGAAATATTTGATAATGTCATGGATTTGTGAATATTCACAAAATGATTCATCATGTTCCAGAGGTCTAATACCACACATAATTGTGAATAAAGATAGCATCACATTACTCTATAACATATATGCATAAATGAAAATATCATCACTTTGAATTATTATGGAATCATTTTCATGAATATTACATATAATCAGAAGAGATAAAAACAACAAACAAATGAATTTAGGAGCTATATAATTTTGGAGCCCGCCCCCAAATAAAAAATGCTCATATTCATGTATTCAACATTTAATATATAACAAAAAATTATTATGAAGTCAACTCAATTAAGGTAATTGATTTAATACGGTTTTCATAAATCATACATTCATTAATTAACCTTTTGTTTACCAAATGAAAATGGTAAATAATAAATTGATACACAAAATCATTATTCTTTAATGGATAAGAAGCATTTCAAGAGGAGTAAAATACAATGTTCTTGAAATAGAATTCACTTTCAAAAAATAATTTTCACTGAATACATTTTGAAATTGTAGGAACATGTATTTCCCTAAAAGAAAACATTATGGTAATTAAATTAACATAATAATTTCATTTATTCATTGAAAAATAGGTTGACCTACGGAACATAATTTATTTTGATAATCCCCTTACCATGAATCCATATTTATTATGTAACTTTCCCATCTCCTGAATAGTTAACATTGGATTATTTAATCATAGTTATTGAATTGAATCATGTTCATTTATTTCACTATTCATACATAATAATTAATACAATCAATTATATATCAGTCATAATTAAAATTTTATTGTTTTGATATCGATTTTTCATTAAATTTTCAATAATTGTATAGATTTCACTATTTTCATTATATATCAATTATACATATGTATAATTATATACATAATTATAGAATAAATGTAATTATATATTAATATATTATATAATGGATATTTTCCATCTCTGAAGTTGATTATAATAATCAACATGGAAATCTATTCTCAGGTGGTTATCTTATCATTAAAGGGACATTGTCAAAAAAGTAATAAATGAAGTTTTCAAATTTATATATATAGAAAATACGATACAAACAGATGGCTGAAAACATTAATATGATGTTACAACTGATATTAGAAAATGAGAAAATTATATTCCATAATGTATAGGTAATTAAACACATAGTTGATATGTCATTATAGATAACACTCAATTTATAATACGATATACTGAAAAATGAGTTTCTTCAATAGATTGTGTTACACCTGAGACCACGTATTAACGAAAAACAATATACTATTAATATAATTATATAATATGATAGTTATCAACTAACTATTGGAATGAAGGTAATGTACATGATAAAATGAATTATGAGAATAATTTTCACATGTGCATATATAATTACTTATTTACTGTCATGTTAATTATAAATTAAAATACAATCACTTGAAAATAAAAAGAAATAATTTTCTAAAAAAAAATTATATGCGTAGAAGTGTGTTTTATACTAAAAAATAAAAAAAATAAAACAAGTTTGACAATATTAATGAAATTTATATGTAATATATTTTATCTAAATCTTAATATTTTTTCCATGGGTTTCTTATTAATTATATAATAATAAATCCAATTTTATTTTTAAAATATTTAATTTACCAAAAAGTAGTTTTATAGCGTTTTTAGAGTGCACATTTATAAAATCCAAATTTTGGAAAAATTTATAGTTTTTATTTTACAAAGTAATATATATATTAGAAATGAGTATAAATTTTTTTTAAAAGGAATAATTTATGTTATTTTTCTAAAATTTATCATTTATTTTGAATTTTTGAAAAATACTACATTTCGATTGAAAACTATTTTTCCTATATTATTTATAGAGTTAAATTCTATTTTGAATTGGTTTTAGTGTCAAGATTTTAAATTATACATCTATTAATCCAAAATAGTTTAATGGAATAATTTTAATGTTTACCTTTGATATATAAAATATTGTGACCTTTTGAACATTTCCCCCTTAAAAACTAACTTCCATATCACATCTATGGGGTTAATTTTATAATAAATTCTTCCCCTTATATTAATAGAATTTAAAATAAAATGGATTGTTTACTTGGAATCATAATAATTTATCTTATCCAATATGGATAACAAATTTTTTTACCAAGGTGATTAATGAAATAACTAAAAATAATTACAAAACATAAAGTAAAAATGATTTTACCAATTCATTAATCAGAAAATGTAATGTTTCTAAATAACAAATATGTAACACCCCTAAAATCAAAATTATGAACATTTTATTCAATATCCTGAAAAACATGAAACCCCAAGCACAAAAGGGAATATAATATTCAAAAATTTATAATATATATAATAATTTATTAAATTATATATATATTATATATGGAAATGAACATGACACTAAATTAGCGTACGCTACTCAAAACAATTAGTTTCTTCAATGGACTTCATTACATGCAAGATACAATTTTACACAATAGTAATATATTATTAAAATATTAAATAAAATATAAAACAAATAAATTAAATTAAAGGTTATGAATAGTATTTACTAACATATCGAAATGTTTTGTTTTGATAAATAAAAAAATGAATTCATTAGTTAAAATTATATAGAAATTAATATAAGAACCAACTGAATATATATAGAATGGATTTATAAACTTTTTTTTATCACAAAGTTGTCTTATCATAAGAAATTAAATTACTTACAATTTGTGGATGATATTAATGTAATATATATATCATAAAATAAATAAAAAAATTGGTATTAATTTAATATATTAAATAAGAATATTATAATAATATAAACAATATTACATATAAAAAATTATATTTTTATAAATAATCTTTTACCGCATTTTAATGGAGAATGTATTTATAATTAAATCTTTGGAACTTATAAAAATAATATTTTTCAAAATAAACTTATTCATTCAAATAATAACATAAATATTATTTTAGGAAGAATTTTTTTATTTTTCTATGATGTTTAATTTTAAATTGAGAGTCAATAATATTAAATTCTTATTTAAAAAATCATTTTTTTCAAATTTATTTATAATTCAAAATTTTCTTTTATAATAGTTTTAATTATTAATTAGATCATTTTTTATTTATTATTCCAATTTATATCATTGATATCGATTTAAAATTGAAATATTATTTAAAATTTGATAAAACTTTTGGATTTTTTAAATTTAAAACCCCTCATTGTCTTCCCTTCTAGGGTATTAAATTTAACGTAATTTTTTCCACTTATTATTGTTGAATTAGTAAAACGGTATCATATTTCAAAAATAAAATTTTTTAATGTCTAATAATCTTAAACGTGATTTTGAAGAAAAATATTAATTAATTTATTTAATGTTAATTTCAATTACTAAGGTTAAATTGAGCATAACAAGAGACGAAATCATAAACATATGGGAAAAAATAACCTATGAACTTGTCAAAAATCCAATTTCTATTAATTTTTTTACCCTATATATCTTTTTATAGAATTGGAAACATTATTGTAGCAACATGAAATGAAAAAATGGGTGTTTAATTCACTTTTACAAAATATAATAGAGTATCACTCCCCCTCCACTATAATAAGGAACTTAAACCTCCCACTTAATCATACCTCCCCATACACATTTTATGGATCAATTTCTTAAAAATAGCTTCTAAAAATATTTATTCAAAACCAATAATACTCAAATTAGTTTTAAATCCATTCAAAGAATCATATTTTTTCAAAAAAATATAGTTACCCGAAGAAGAGGTAACATAATTCTTCCCACAATTTATATTTATTACCATTCTCTAATATTTCAATTATTATAATTCCACTAATATTTAATAACACATGTATCCTTAAAATAATTATATTTATCTATATTAATGGTTAAAAAAAATACTTACACACACATCCATATAAGCGGTATTGAATTTACTGTTTATTCATATGAAAATCAGTTGCCACAGGAAATGAAATTGTTTATTTTTATTTTTACCACTATTAACAATTGGAAATTATGATGGTCATGATGTATATAAATGATTTTTAATAAATTTATTATTTCATTATTTTTATTTAATAGTTTTATAACACATAACATTATACTATATGTTTTGTGTAATTAAGATAACATCGTTTGTGAAGTGTGGACTACCTCCCTCTCAAAGAGAAGTGACTCAATCACACTATACATGGAACAAATAAATAATTGTTTTAATAAATCAATGTAAAATATATAATGTAGTTATGATATTATAATTATAATATACTTATATATATATATATCATTTTAATTTATTTCTATTAATACGATAATGAAATCAATGTTGCCTTCATGCATACATACGACCTACCATCTCCATGAATGGTTCATTTAATTAATTGTCTACAAATATTATAGAATATTATAAATAAATAGATATTTAATATATTTGATAAAAAAATAATCTTTTATATTATGGAAATTTTTAAACCATGATCTAAATTATAATAAGAACCATTACTATGTTAAAAGATACTCTTCAAACTAGGCTATTAATATCCAAAATATTGAAAATTATTACAAATTGTTATCAAACTGGTTATAAGATATTATAAGAATATAATATATTATATTATAAACATGAAAATAGTTATACAATAATTTTTTAAAAAATTTTAAATGCAGTGGCCCTGGCCTTTTACATATATCATTACATTTTTTAAGCAAAATTATACATCAGTGTATATGCCAATGATCATTAATTCTAGGGACATGGAAGACTATGTACATAGAACATAAAACATGGGGCTATAAAAAATAGTCATTTAATCTCTATAAGGAGATCCTAACTTCCATTGGGAACTTACTTCTTCATAGGGTACCCTTGGGAACACAAGAACAAAGGGATGACCTAAACATCCCTGTAAGGGAATGAGAATAAGGATATATTTTAAGGACATGAGAAAGGAAGAATGACATAATGATATCCAAAAAATGGAACATATTAAATCATATCATATAAGCATGGGAAAATATAGAAATCGAATCATATAAATGTGGAATAATAATTAAAAATGTATTTAGTTTGGTACAAGTCTAACCACCAATCTCGTTTCCTATTTTAGCCCAGGTCAAGGCTAACTGCCAATCTCGACTCCCATTATAGTACAGGTCATAGATAACTGAAAATCTTGTTCCATATCACATCTCATAAGACATAAATTTTCCCAATGCATTTGTGAACTATCTAGGTGAATCCATCACAAAAATTTCATGAATATTCAGGCCACATAAATAATCATACACAATAAACCAAACAAAAACCTAAGGGTACCCATGGAAACAATAGGGTACCACATTCAAGACATTATGCAAAACCAATGGGTGATTAATGAAATTGTCCAGGTAAAAAATGGATTAAAACACTCCTGGACGATCATTAGTAAAATAGGCATATAACATGGTATGTGGTGTCAAATATAAGTGATAACATATAATAATTTTATTTTATAAACATTATAATTAAAACATTTTTTTTGCGGTTTTAAGGAAAATACTATAGAGATTTTAAAATTGAAAAGAGGAAAATATTATTTATATAAACAAACATGAACCAAGAAGGTTTTAATAAATAATCTAACAATTTTATAATGAAAACTGTTTCTTAAATCAAAGGATAGAGTGGACTTGAAATTGGGTCAAAATTGGGGAAGTTCCCTTAAAACAAGTTTGCTTATTGGAAAGTTCTATGTTGGGAATATTTTAATGACATATATATCCCAGAAAGAGAGTGACGATCGGGTATTCATAAATGAATGTTTTAAAACTAAATAAAATTTCTAACAAGTTCATAAATAGAAATCATAACTCCATTTGCATATAAATAATGATAAGACAACTCAAAAGAGCAAAGGATGTACATGTAGAATTCATTACGTTTTATTGGCAAGGGGTCGGGTTTACCAAAGAGGGATTGATGAGAGAGAAGAGGGGCTTCAAATATCATATACATCTTGACGTCAGAATTGGGTAGGTATAAATAAATACCCTATTATTAGGTACAACACATAAAAAGGTGTAGCATAGAGGAAAATATTGAATAAGAGAGAAATGGAGAGTATCCCTTGCCTTAAATCTGTTGGTGTTCTCTACTTGTTATTAATGACCAGAATAAAAAAATTATGCATAATAATTAATAAATTTATAAAATATTATATAATTTATTGATTTATTATAACCATTTTTGATCCATTAAAGAACTTTTCGATGGGTTATTATCTCAATTTCATTGCTCAGGCTCGTATGCTTAATTGTTTTTTTAATGAACAGATCACTTATATTCATGTTTGTATACACATGAAACATGAAATTGGTTTCCCAGAATTGAATTTATATACCATTGGTGATCTTCCATGAGATTACATGGTTTCAAATTTAATTTTTTTACCTAATGTGATGTTGAATTATTATATTAAACCTCAATGATAACAGTTTTTCTTAATTAGTTGGTTTGATAACAACAAACATGTTTTTATTTATAACATACTACCATTTGAACAGAAAAATTAATAAAACAAAAAATGGATATATTAGATATATAATATTCATGTTCAACCATAACAAAAATGGTTTCATGACCATAAATAATGATTAAAAAGAAAATTGAAAAACAGTTGTCCTTGAATCTGTTAAATTTACACATATAAAACGGTGTTTTCATTTAATTAAAATATAATAAGGGGAAAGGGGAGATGATAATGAAATTTCCCAAAATCATAACAACATTCCAGTACATGTATGTAACTGGGGTTATCATTAAATTTTGGTGATAGGAGGTGAGGAAGAAAAAATGAACATAAAAGAAAACACCTTTTGATATGGTATGTGGATGTTCTAGAATGTACTTCCTCAAGAGGGATACATTAAAACATCTTTTCATTTGATATGGTATGTGGAAGTTCTAATCATTAGGGAACATGTCCGACTAGATCAAGGATCTTGAAGGGGATGATATACCTTTGACATGGCTTTCCTTTCTTAACAAATATCATGACATTATTCAATAGTGATATGCATAGAAATACCGTGTGTCCAACATTGAACTCAAGGTCTCGTCGACAGTTATCTAAATAAATCTTCTGTCGTTATTGGGTTTCCTTGGTATGCTGCTTAATGGTTTTCACCTTCTCCTCCATTTCTTAGACTATTTCGTGCCCTAGTAGCTTATGCTCACTGACTTCATCCCAACATTCCAGTGTTTTTCACCTTTTCCCATAATAGGATTTATATGGTTCCATTCGGATTCTCAAGAGGAAAAAAATTATTTTATGAGAATTCAACTAGTGGAAGATGTTGGTCCCATCTTCTCGTGAATTCCATAGAATAAGCTCTTTACATGTCTTCCAATTTCTGAATAGTTCTCCCATATTCGCCATCAGTTTGAGGATGATAGGTCGTACTAATGTCTAGTTCAATTCCTATATAATATTGGATATTTTTTAGAATATATAGGTGAATATTATATAATGATCGTATACAATAGTTAGTGTTTCTCCATTCATCCTTACAACATCTTTGAAGTAAATATGTTGAATTTTATCCAATGAGATATCCTCTCGAATTATGATAAAGTGGGATGCCATTGTAAGATGATCCACAATAACCCAAATACATTGTTTACTCTAGATTCCCTTGGAAGTCTTGTGAAAAAGATCATGGTATTGTTCTCTAATTCCACGTTGGTATGGGTAGTTTTTTGCATCATCCCCTTAGAATTATGCCTCTCATACTTTACTTGTTGATAGAACAGACAGGTTTATGTATATTCAACAGTCTCCCTTTTTATATTTTCCCACTAAAAGTTATTTTGGAGATATCGATACATCATTGTGATCCCTGGGTGGATAAAGACGATTGAGAAATGTGCATTATTCAGAAGATCATTATTAATCTCTTGATCATATGGTACACATAATCGTGACCCATGTCTTACAACTCCATCCTCATCCATCTTAATCTCGAAGGATTTCCCATTCCTGAAAGCATCCACCCATTTTCGAATATCCAAAACTTTTCCTTGGTAATCCATTATTTTCTCCATGAGAGATGGTTAACCAATAATTTGGGAAAGGATTGATGATGTTGCTTCCTTAATAATATCCATGTCCATCCTCGGTAAATATATCAAGATTGGATCCATTTCAATTCTCAACATTTATAAATATGTAGGGTCATTTCTACTTAGAGAATCCACCACCTTGTTTGCCTTACCAGGATGGTAGTGGATTGAGTAGTCATAATCCTTAATGAGCTATATCCATTTTATCTGGTTCATATTGAGATCTTATTGTGTGAATATATAATTGAGACTCTTATGATCTGTATATATCTCACACTTCTCCCCAGAGAGACAATGCCTCCTTATTTTCAACATAATGATCACAACGGCCAACTCTAGATCATGGGTGGGATAGTTTTTCTCATGGATTTTCAGCTTCCTTGAGGCATAGGCTATCACTTTATCATTTTCCATCAGTACAAAACCTATTACCTTATTTTAAGAATCAATATACACAACAAAGATTTCTCAACCTTTTGGAAGTGTGAGTACTGGTGTAGTGATATGCCTCTTTACAACACTTTGAAAGAGTCTTCACATTCCAAAGCCCAGAACAAATTTACTCCCTTCCATGTCATCATGGTCATTGGGTTCGACAATCGTGAAAAGTTCTTCACAAATTATTGATAATAATCAGATAGACCCAAAATTTTGTGTATCTCCATTACATAAGATGGTTGGGGCCACTCTTCAATTGCCTTGGTCTTGAAAGGGTCTACAGGTTTCCCTTTGCAGGTGATAACATTCCCCATGAATGATATGTTCTCCATCCAAAACTCACATTTAATGTACTTTTCATAAAAATTATCTCTACTGAATGCATTTAACATATTATTAAAATTATCCCAATGTCCCTCCTTATAGTTAGATTATATCAGAATATAGTCAATATAGACTACCACAATTTTTTCAAAGTTACCTCTAAAGACACTATTCATTAAATCCCTGAAATTTTCTAGAGAAATAGTGAGTCTAAAAGTAATCACTATGAACACATAGTGTCCATACCTCATTTTAAAGGTATTAATGGGTGTATCTTTGTTCCTCAACTTTAGTTGGTGATATCCCGACCGAAGGTATTATTTAGAGAAATAATAGGCCCCATGGAACTGAAAAAACAAGTCATATATCAATGGAAGTGGATACTTTTTATTTATCATGATTTTATTAAGATCAAGATAATAAATTCATAGGTGAATTGATCCATCCTTATTCTTGATGAAGTGGAATAGTGCACCCTAAGGTGAAGCACTGGTGTGTAAAAACACTTTTCCCAATTCTACTGTAACTATACTTCATCTCTTCTAGCTCTACGGTATCAATTCTGTAAGGTGTCTTTGATATTGGAAATGATTCAAGAATATCTTCAATTGAGAACTCAACATCTTTTTCTGGAGGAAGACCATGCGACTCTTCAGAGAATACATCAGTTTTATCCCTCATGATGAGCATGTCTTCTAGAATAATTCCCTCCTTTGTCTCAGTAATTTGACCTAGATATGCTTTCTCACTAGGTTGAAACATCCACACTTGAGATGATGGGTTCAAGGAAAATATTTATTGAAAACATTATCTTTAATTACTCCCAATTCAAGGAATCAATTTCCTCTTGGGAATTTTTATTCTTGATCAATTTCCACCACTGATCTGCTTCCCCATAGAAATTATAGAATGTCAGTAAAAAATTATCTTCTTTTGATATCTGGAGGATGGAGAATATCTTTTCATTAGACTTAATACACTATTCTGTGAGAAGGGTTTCAGAAGTTCCACTAAAAATATGAGGCCTTTTCTTCAAGAAGTATTATACAACCACTTCCTCATTACATGGAGGAAGACGACATTCCGTATTTTTCATGTTATTATTCATAACTCAAGCCAGCTGACCAAGTACTGTCATGAAGTTTTGAGAACCTTCTCCTATCATATCAGTTATATAATTATGGAAATTTTAACACTGCCTATCTCATTGATTGTTGGAATACATCCTTCTATTTACCGCAATTAACTAAGTGAATGAACATATAATTATATTTCATTAAAACATAGATATTGATCATAAAAACGGAACTTGGAAAATAAAAAAAATAAACTTGTAATGGAGAATTATAACCACTCTTGTGATTCCTTATGATTCACACTAGGTTATCCTTGATCTATTTCTTAACAAATATTCTTATGTGGATTTTTTTTACCCTTAATAATGGTTTGAACTATGTTTATGATTATACCAATGAATATCTCTCAGGAGTGTCGTAACCATGAGTTTTGAAAGGCCAATTGTCATGCAATAGTTCCCATTAATGTCTAGCTCAAAGCGGTTTTGTGGGTTTTACCCCAATAAACAACTATTACAAAGCCGCCTATACCCGATCGTATACAGATAGGGATATATTTTCTTTACAAACCACTTACTCAATACACCCCAAAATTTAAGATTATTTTCTTATACTTATTCGCATCCTTAACGTTCTCAATAAGGTGCTCTATTTATATTCTCCAAAAATAACTAGAAGATTCTATAATACTAAATGTAGTGAATTTAACCTTTAACATATAACATTACATTTTTTAAATCATAATTATAAATCAGACTACAATCCAAGGATTGTTAAGTCTAGTGTCTTGGAAGACAGTGTATATAGAAAATAAAACATGGGGATACAAAAAAAACTCTATTTATTCTCTATTAAGATATCTTATCTTCATTTCAGCCATTACATATGGATAGGGTACCCTGGGGAACACATGAACAAATGGATAAGCTAGAAATCCCATTAAGGGAATGAACATAAAGTTACATCTTAATCACATGATGTAGGAGGCCTTACATAGTGATATCTAAACCACTGAGCATATGAATTCATATCATATAAGCATGGAATCATAGAAACATGGAATCATATGATTGTGGAAGAATCATAAAACATGCCTTTATTATTTTTAATGACTAACCACAAATAATTTTTCCCATTTTAGTATGGTTCAAGGTTATCCTCCAATCCTGATTCCCATTTTAGTACGGGTCAAGGATAACTGCCAATCCCATTTGTCATCGCATCTCATGAGACCTAACATTACCCAATTCATTGGTGCTCTATCTAGGCTCACCAATATCAAAATTTTCATAATATTCATGCCACATAAATAATTATACATAATCAATAATACATAAACATATGGGGTACCCATGGAATGAATTGGGTACCACAATCATGATATAATACATAACAAATGGGTGTATCATGATAGTGTCCATGAAAGAAAGGGATTATAACATACCTGTAAGTTCATAAGAAAAAAATTAATATATCATGGTATGTTCTTTCATAATTATGTTACAAAATATACAAAATTTATTTGAGAAACATTATCATTAAAACATTTCAGTGTGGTTTTAAGGAAAAAATATAAAGGATTTAAAATAGAAAAGATGATAATATTATATATAAAAACAGATTTGAAACATAAAAGAATTCATAAATAAAATATTTATTTTATAAAGAAAATGGGGTCTTTAAACAGACAATAGAGTTCACTTGAAATTGGATAATAATTTTTGGAGTTTACTTAAAAAATGTTTTCTTATTTAAAAGTTATAAGGAGAAAATATGTTATAAACATCAATATCCATGAATGAAGGTGATGAAAGGGTATTCCTAAATGACTTTTTAAACTAAAAAACATTTATAATATGTTCATCATTAAATAAGATAACTCTATATTGATATATATAATGATAAGACAACACGAAAGAACAAATGAGGTTCAGGTAGAATTCGTTATGGTTTATTGGCATGGTGTCCGGTGTACCGTAGAGGGTTTGATGAGATAGAAGATGGGGTTTTCATCACATATACATCATGAGGTTAGTATGGTGTAGTTTTGGAAACATACTACATAATTTGGGATTGCACATAAAAAGGTATATCCTAGAGAACAATCTGGATTAAGAGAGAAATGGAGAGGATCCCTTGTGTTAAATTTGGTAGAATTTTCCACTTGTTATTAATGACCTGAATAAACAAATTAGGTTTATTAATTAACAAATTAAAAAACCAATTATATATTTAATATATTTATAATAAACCTTTTGGGTTCATTCAAGACCATTTATATTGGTTATAAGGATCAATTTTATTGTTTCAGCTCGGTTACTTGGTTTTTTATGACTAGTTCTCTTATATTAATATTTGGATACACTTGAAAGATTAAAGTGGTTGTCCGTAATTGATGTCATATGCAATTAGAGATAATCTAGGTGATTTCATTGTTTAAAAGTTTTTTTGGTTACTTAGATTGAAGTTGATTTATTATATAAGACCTTAGTGATAACCATTTGGGTTAATTAGTGGGTTTGATTACAACAAACATGTATTGTTTTAGAACATTCACAATTTGTACAATGCTATTACAGAACCATAAAAACGATATGTTACATATATAATAATATGTTTCAAGCATAACACAAATGGTTTCATGACCAGAATTAATGATGACATAAGATATTGATTAACTATTGTCCTTGAATGTGTTAAATTTACACATCTAAAATAGGGTTTTAATTCCTTTAATATAAAATATGTGGAAAGGAGAGATGATAATGAAATATACCATTAGCATAAAAACATTCCATTAAATTTTTTTACTCGAGTTATAATTCAACTTGGGTAAAGGGAGGTGAGAAAATATATAATAAAAGAAATGAACTTAATAGAAATAAATGAATTTGATAGAGTAATTTACCTTCTTAGTTTATCTACTTTGAGAACCTCTAAAAGGGAGAGGTTTTTGTATTTTGATGTTACTAGGGGAATTTGGACGTGGGTAAGGAGTTTGGGTGAGATTTAGGCTAATTATTGGCAAGGCACAAGGCCTGAGAGTAGTGAAATAAGATGGAGTGGGGGGGGGGGGGGTTATAGAGAGGAGAGGAGGGTTTTGATACTTTTTTAATCATTAGTTTATTAATATACATCATGACCAGAAATAGTGATGATTTCATGATCAATAATTCTAATAAATTCATGTGACTTCGATCTAATTGGGCTTAAATCAGTAGATCATCATTAATCACTCAATAAATCTATTATTTAGCATTTTATTGTAAATTGTCGTATTTTACAATTCATAAAAAATTCAAGTATTTTAGAGAAATCCCAAAAAATCTGCCTAACCATTTTTCGATATGTAGAAGACATAAATGAAATACATTTTTTAGAAATAATTTTCAATATATTATTAATTTAATATTTAATTAACCTCTTAAATTATTAAAAAATAACTTTTAAAATATTCATTTACTTATTCTTAAATATAGTTACATCATAATTTCCATTTAATTTTTTTAATATCATAAGTATGTTTATTATTAACTAGGGTATATCAATATTCATATGGTTATGTTACTATTTATAAGGCCTGGTTACTATTAACCAAAAAATATTTTTTTATTACGGGACTACAAATAACTTACTAATCACAACTGTGTATCTCAGCTTTTCGAAATTCCAAACTAATAAGCCATAAACATATGTTTAATGGTCACATAGCACTTCGTAGATCATTATGTTATAATTTCATGAAATATTTATAAGAAATTAATTTCTATTTATAAAACATTAGGTCATCAAATTAAATCTCATATATAGTAATTTACCAGGTGTTCACCCTAATGGAAACACTATGTATGCAACATCATGTCAATTTACATTACAATGAGACTTATATTTTTTTACGCACATAGTTTATTTTATATAGTATATATAATAATCTTTGACATGATATATCATGACTATATTTATAATCATGACATAATTAGTTCATTTAATTTTATTACTTCAGGGATATTCTGATTTAATTGTTCCAAAGGGTAATGTGACACATTGGAATGTTTAAAAAAAATTCTTCATGAAAACTATTTTATTGATTATCCTTGCAATCTCACATCCTTTCATGATTTTTAACATTCTTATGAAACATTCAATTTATTTTTTCACACCTAATTTCTTATTTATTGTTTAAATACATCTACATTAACATTAAATATCATTATTCAACAAATAATCATTGTGTTTTGAGTTTCAATTATTTAAACTATGGGGATTTTAGTTAAAAGAAACCATGTGTAAAAAAATATCAAAAACCAATTTGTTTTCTATGGGTTATATTACTCCCTCTTTATTAATAATGAAATATTATTAGGTGTACAATGATTTTAAATATCTATTAATGTACTTAGACATAAATATGTGGAATTATAATTAATACGCATAATATTCTTTTTTATTTATTATCACTTCAATGTTATAGTATTTTCAAGGGTTTACTTTAAAATATCATTTTATGGAATAGTAAAAATACAAATTTCCATCATAGGATATTAGTTTATAATTTTCTATAAAACCCTCTCAATTTCATTCCACTAGTTATTCATGTCACTTTCCTATTAATTTTACCATTTTCCCATCATTATTAATTAAAATGGTTTAGAAAATGAATTTAAGAAAACCAGACTTCATTTATCTTTTTATAAGGAGAACCGTTTTTCTTCTAAAAAAATATTTTTTAATATGTTTATGAAAGTGTTTTATAAATTCATAAATTATTTACCAAATACAATTTTATTCTTTTTCATTTATGAAAATTTTAAAATGAATATATTTTTAATTTTCTAAAAAAAAAATTTCTAATAAATTTCCATAAAAATGAAATGTCGTTTTTACCACATACGATATGTATAGATTTAATCAATGCCATTTTTTCAATTATTCATTTTTATGTTAAAATGATTTATTTTTAATGATAATGTTTCTAAAAGTGATTTTCAATTAAATGTATTTTCAAAAAAATCCTAAATCAAAAGGATATTTTCATCGATGAATTTTTCAAAATATTGTTTCAATTATTTTTATTAATCTATTACAACAACCCATTATCCATAATCAACATGGGATATTTTTTATTGATACCATACTTATTTTTCCTCTAGATTATTTATGATTTATTTTGACAAGGATAATATTCACATTTACTGCCATAATTTATTTATTAGACTCCAAAACAATATTTAATATCCTTTGATAATTGAGAATATAATATCCTCTAATTATCCATATATGTAAATATGGATATTTTCATTTCCCAAAATGTATACAATTTTTTATACGGTGATTAATTATACTATTATTTGATTATTTGTGGAAATATTTATTAAATTGGTTCCTCTATGCCATACATATATTTTATTAGGCACATTTTAAAATTGATTATTCTATATATAAGGAATTATTAGATAGGTATTATGTTGGTGGGGTGTAGTTATAGATAGCACTTCAATGCAACGGTAGTCTCAAGGGATGAGTCATTTGTCTAGCCACCTTAGTTGGGGTTTCACCCGATATGTTAAACCATCTTGTGAAAGGAAATTATGGAAATGGGACCATATACCTAGAAAACATGGAATACAATAATTTAGAATTTATTTAATTTATTTTTAGTTATTATTTTTACAGGATATATTATGATTAAATTTCATTAGATACATTTCATTGATAAAATGGAATGCGTTTTAGTTTCTTGGCTTATCTAATTGAATTTTCCTTATCTACTTTTTTGAATGGAATCGGTTTAATGATATAACCATTCCATATAGTTTATTCACTTCCTACACAATTTATTGATTACATGGTATGTGGGTTCAGTTTTTTACCAGGCCATAATTATTATTCTCATGGATTCATTGTTAATTTTACTAGACAATACCCTTACATATGATTTGATCTTTCCAAATTATGCTTATATTCACCAAGAATCCATGAAGTGTAATATGGATGATATGTAGTGATATAAAATATAGAATAATGTAATTATCCTTGAATGAAATGAAATTATGTTTTAATTAGTTTATTAAATTGTAAAATAATACTTATTTATGCATCTATGTTAACATGACCCTACATCCTTAATTCTATTCTGATTTGTGTTTTTGTAATCATGCCAATGTAATGGTAGTGGATACTATATATAGGATTTATGAGTTCTCTTTAAAACTGTTGGTATGATAGAATGTTTAATATCAACCATGGATACTAGATTTAGGGAAAACATAGTTTAAGAAACATAACACAAAATTAGAATTTGAGGATAAGTATAGAAGAACATCATTGAATTTTGTTAAGGCATATATTATGTGGGCATTCCTAGAAATAAATCTATTTCTATATATTATATGTTGATGTGGCTATGGAGGAGATGTACCTAGGAGTAATACCTCTAATAAGGTGTGTTTATCCTGACTCTACGTATCATTGTATACAACAATAGGCCTAACTGTGAACATGGTTTGAAACTCCCATGGTATATGAGTAGGATAACACACATTTTCTTTAAAAACAACATAAATGATTTAAATACAATGTGATACAGTCTTAGGTCTACTAGGTATAATATACCTAGAGGAGGGGTAAATCAGGGAATGATAATTTTAAAAAACTTCTCATTTTAATCTAATTTTATCATCAAATAAAACAAAATTTTATATTACATTTTTAGAAATGTATGTACATAAATTAATCCATGCTTCGTACACAGTGATTTTACTTGGTTCACCCACACTAGGTGAAGTCAAAATATCATAGACTAGCAATATGCTGATATAACAAATTCACTAAAAGTAGACATTTTTTACAAGGTTAGGCTAGATATTATAAGACCATTCCCACTAACATTACAATTTTTATGGTTTGGTCACTGCTTTCCAATTTTTCACTCAATATGTCTCTTCCTCTTTCTAACATGTAGTTGGAAGGATCGTCGTCTTCCTCTTCCTTTACTCATTACACTTGGAGGTGATCCACTCACAGTGTATGGATTTTTATGTCCCATAAATTTCTCAAATGAATTCATCCAATATTGTATATAGATTTTCTATTTATGTGTAACATTCATACACTAATGAATTGGATTTTACCATAGATTCTCTAGAAAACCCCATTAAAATACTATTCACCATGGAGATTGTCTTCACGGAAATCCCTCTTTCGCGAAGCTTCTTCGTGGAGCTCCTTCGCAATATCAAACATTGATCACAAATCTCATTTACATTCATAAAACTCAGAACATTCAGTTTTATTTTATATCCTTTTTTATCCTATTTCATTTTACCAAAAATCTCTTTGTCATTGGGAATCAATTCTATTTCGCAAAGCTCAACACATTTAATTGTATTTTCAATCCTTTGCGACCTTCTTTGTATGCAAAATTCTCAAGCACCATTGCGAATATAAACCTTTATGATTTTATTTAAGTATTACTACACTTATTATGGGTGTATATGCCTATTTTTATGCATTTCCATTGATTTCATAACCTTATAGTTATGAAATCACCATTTCATGAAGCTATCCAATTTCCTTTATGGTTCTCCCTATTTCACGATGCTCCGTGAAAAATTCCCATTTTTGATGCTCATCATAATCACAAATATTTATATCAAAAACCATTGTGTCATTCAATAATCACATTCATGTCAACGGATACCACTATCAAAAAACCTATACATCATCCCAAACCACCCTTCAAAAATTCTCTTCATCACAAAACTCATGCCTTCTCAATATCTTTACCCTCCATTTATGAATTTCCACTATTTTGATTATTTATATAATCATGGAGATAATCATAAAAATCATTCATGTATTTTTGAACCTCCATTCGCGAAAATATAGTCTTCAAAAAATTCATGCCTTCGCCATATTATTAATATCCTATGATGGAAATCCACTTTTAGCGATGATTTCCATAATCATTAATATCACCGTCATAATTCATTGATCCTTCATGGAACAAGTATTGTGAATGCCATATCCGTGAATTTCAATCCTTGACCATATTTTTTAAAAACAATTATGAAAAAAACTTTTCACTATACTTGGGGATAATCCTAATTTAGTTACCCAAAAAATTGGCAAAAACTGGTAAATTACATAACCTTGTGAATGTAATTTTTTTAACACATACAGGGAATCCATTACTTCATCTTGGATATTTTTCAACATTAGTATTCAACATCTTTGGACTCTATAACATTACTTCGATATCATCACTGTCAAAAACACACAATCAACCTATCATTTGGGAATTTTTTCCAAAATAATGTATTACCATGGTTAAAACATAGAACAAAAAAGGACCTATGTGGAAATAAATTGATGACATATATATATATTAGATTTATTTAAATATATTAGGATATATGAGGATTAAATTTAAAATATTTACATAATATATATTTTTTAAATTATATTAATATGATTTAGAAAATGGAAACTTTTATTCAGGGTGAGAATCCATCAATTCTCATAAGGACTCTAGAAATGAACCCTTGAACAAAGGGAGATAATAGTTTCTTGCCAAAATGTGACCTATGTAATGTCCTAGTAAAAATTTCAAAATTTATAGTTAAAAGTTTGATGAATAAATATTAATGATGAACCGTTTTTAAATATAATTGTTTAAAAATTAGAGATAAATTGTTAGATTAATCACTCTTTTATGGTCCATAGGATCATTTAATTTTGAGTTTTAGAACTTCAAGAATCAAAGATAATTTTTGGATATTCATTTCATGCAATAATGGATGAATATAAAATTGATCATAGAAAAAAAGAAATTTTCATTATAAAAATATAAATGTAATTATATTTCTTATATTTATGGTCGATAAATGTATTCACCATCATTATGAAATGAACCTTTAATTTTTTTATAACAATCCCATAATTATTGTTGACCTTATGTTCTTATAAATCATTATAGATTTATGGTTTTTAGGACCTAAATGTTATATTGATCATGAACATTATTTTGAATCATGAACTCAATTACTGAAAACAAATATTTATAATTTTCCTCTGTGTACACATATCTACATAATTCTCACCTACATTAAGACATAATAATGTGTTATTACATGTCACCATTGTATATACAATTCTATATTTTCTAGAGGATTTCTTACTAACCATTCTCAGGATGTGTTATTCCAAACAAATGAAATATCAAGCAAAACATAACCACAATCGAGATTAAATTTTGTGGATGAAATATAATTAAGGTGGGTAGAATGTAATGCCCTGATAATATAATATATAAACATTATATTTGATTTCATGTATTCCATGCAACGCCAAATGAGTAAGGTAATATAATTACCTGAGAATTTATATAACATTTGTTATTTTAAATATATTAAATAAAATATATAGATTACAATTCATGAAACACTGAGTTAGCTTATGTTACATGTGACAATGATTTTCTTCAATGTCTTGTGTTACACAGAAGACCGAGTTTAATCGAAAAAATAATATATTATTAAAAAATTATAAAATAAGATATTACCATACAATTAAATTAGTGGATATCAATAGTATTAAATAAATTATAAAAATGTGTTGTTTAAAAAAATAAAATGAAATCGTTGGTTAAAAATTATTTATAAACGAATTTAATAACCAATTGCATATAAAGGGAATGTTTTTATAGAAAACTAATTTTCTGTTAAAAATTAGGTGTTACCCTAATATATTATATTAATTATAATTATTGAGTGATATTCATTAATTATATATATCATATATTTAATCAATTTTTTTTATCCAATTTATTATGTTGGCATAATATAAGTGTAATCCCAATACTACACATAAAAACTAATATTATTATAAATCCATTTTTACAAACATTTAATGGAGAAACAATTTTTTTAAAAAAATCACAAATTTAAAAATACTACAATTAAAAATAAAATTAATATTTGAAATAGGAACATACAAGATATCTTATGTTGAATTTTTGATATTTTTTAGTGAATTTTAATTTTTAATGATTAGTAAAAATTACTAAATTATAAATTCCAATATACTTTTTCATGTACATTATTTATAATTCAATATTATAATTTTAAAATGGATTAAATTTGTAATAAATAAATTATTTATAAATTAATTAAAATTAGGTAATTATAATCAATTTCACATTAATGTTATACATAATACCCCAGCATACAATTGAACGTTTATACATTAAAACCACGTATTTTCTTCTTGTCTTTGGGGTTACATTTAAATTAATTTCGGACAATAACATTTTTGTTATTTGGAAAAAATCGATTTCTTATTTGGAATAATAATATTCTATAATCTTTAATAATATTAAATAACGTTATAAATAAAAATAATATAGAATGCAATTTAAACGAATTTCGATGATTATGGTGAAATTAAGAGTCATAATGGACTAACAATTAATATTAAGGGCCTAAATGACCTTGAAACATGTTAACAATCCATATTCAAGTCCTTTTCCGACCATATACTACCTTGGATCAAATTTGATCCATTTTGGGAGACACATTAAATGGGAATATTGTTAGTGGAATTCTCTTTCCCAAAATTTACAATAGAGTCAATCCTCATCCACTATGAAAAGGCACTCAAGCCTCCCATTTATTCATACATATCATGGCACATTGAAAAACACAGATGTGCCCATATATATCATCAAAATAAATCCCCTATTCCTAAAATCCCAACTTTGGTTATAAATTCATCCGAAGAGGCCATGAGGTGCAAACAAAAAGGAGTTACCCAAAGATGATGTAACATGTCCTGGACCTCCTTCTTTCGATGAGGAAAGGGACAAAAAAGTTCCACAATCTTCCTTATTTAATTTGAAGGAGATATATATACCATCGTTTCCCACCTTCATAGGTCTCCGAGTGGTGACTAGAACCAAGGGTAGAGAATCTCACACAAAATGGATGGAATTAACCTTTTTAAGGAAATCAGATTGGGAAATATGATGGTAACCATCTCAAAAGACACAAAAAATTTATATAAATGAAACAAAATTCCAACCCCCATATGATTTAAACAATAACTATGAAAAGTGTATAATTGACATACTAAATGAATCACTACGATAAAGAGTCTAATAAGTAACACAACAACACCCCCGATTCCAGAGCATGTAAAGTCCATCACATTCCTCAAAGTCCTCCTGGAAACCTGAAAATTGTTTTACAGATGTAGGGTGAGTATACAAGTATACTCATTAGGAATCAAAATCCACACATGCACTTGTGGTGTAATATACTAATTTCCCTATAAAATGAAATAGTAGAACCTCAAATAACCTACCAGGGAGTACTAACTAGCCTAGCCTCACCAAGGCACACACCACAAACAACGCTAGTCAAATAAAGTATTAGTATAAGCAAATTGACTTTTGGGTACCCCACACCACTTTCCCACTAGTAAACTATTCAATCCAAATGGATCAAGTCTAGAATCATCCACATTTACAAAACATATTCCCACTGCCACAACCCACACACACACACACCTGGGACTAAAACAGTGCACAAAACCTAATCATAGAAATCAAGGATACAACCAAACCGCACATCTCACTCATAGGAACCTAGGCCACAACAACCATGCCCTTTGCATGAAGACACCTAGTCCTCATCTTGAAGTAAATTAAAAAAAATCATGGAACATAATCACCTTGGCCTATCATCAATAACAAACCTACCTGAATGATCATGGACTTTGGTAAGTCTCAAACAATTATAGCTTGACCGGATACAAAAACATGTAAGAACTCAGAAGAGGTTGTGAGGAAGAAATTTAGTGACTATCCATCCATCCTTAGTCTAGGATATTGGGAATGGCATCCTCCCCCATGAAATGGGGGTTGTTCGGTACATGGTGTTTATAAGGGTGGGAGTTTATTGAAAGCACAAGGAATTTTAATTTATACATATAAGTAATCAAACACACATCCCAACCTATAGTTCCCAAAAAATACAAGAAGCCCACACCGAACCACTTTTGCTGCTACCCCAATACGCACAACCACACAGAACGCCTCTACCCACGAATAAACCCAACCACGTTTTAATTTAACCACATTCCATTCATTAATTTAGGGTTCCACTTTAATTTATTCTTGCACAACCCCGGATAACATCCATGAACAACATTTGAAACCATCTAATAAGTAAAAGAGAATGATTAAATAAATACATAGAAACAAACCCCCCTCACTATTAGCTATTGGAATGATTTCACAAGGGAAGAGGGACCAATGTAAATCATTTCCATTTTGACACCCACTCATAAAAATGATAGAAAAAAACCAACATGTTGTCCTACTTTACACACCATTCTTCTTATAAATGAATTCAACCTCTTATAATTGTCAATATTCAATAATATACGCACAATCAGGGTTTATCATCCAATACATTTATCCCAAATTAACAAAAAACAACAACCGTCAAACCTATAAACAAGAAATCATAACCCAACACGCTCTAACAGCACCACTGCCATACCACTACCAAGATGATGTCCAACTGCACAATAATTTCTATGACCACAACACAAACAAAAGGTAGTACCACTGCCTAAAAATTTATTCATTACACAATCAATTAATCTCTTTAACTTGGATTATTTCACACCTCATTTTCCTCCTGAGACACAAACTCCAAAGAAACCACCATTAAACCACAACCTCGCTTCACACACATACAACACCCTTCTCACAGAACCAACTCCTTTGTCCACCATTGTACCCACAACATATAGAAGCACTAGATTTTCAAAAAGGAATGGATCGGTGAAATATGAGACATTAAATAAGATACCTATCAAAATATTCGCATCACCATGAAATTAAAACCAAACATAGACTAAGGGGGTCTGAAAACATCCATGTAAGATACCTCTCATGAAATATCCACCCGAAACTATTCCAAACATGAGTGAAAACCCTAACATCTAAGTAAACCTACTTGACATAATTCTCTTAAAAAACTATTGAAAGAATATGGTCACATTACAAAAATAAAACAATTAAACACCAAGGGTCACACTATCCAGATACATAGATTAGTGGGGTCCTTCGTCAACGAATATATACTATCTTCTCTAGAGAGAACTAAAAAACCACCAAGGTTTAATAACTTACACATTAATGTATTTTGATTAGGTATAAGGTCCTCCCATACCCACGGTCAAGACATTTCACATACTTTCAATGAACAAGGAAACAACTCATCTCACATCTAATGAGGTCATGAATTACAACATAAAATGAAGCACAATGGTAAAAAATAGAAACAAAACAAAGAAATGATATAGGTACTGGGAACACATCTATAGCTCTTTCTCCCATGTACCCTCCTCAAGGCCACCATTCCTCCATAACATACCTACCAAAGGAATGGACCATCCACATGGCACCTTCTCCTCATTATCCTTAATTCATACTTGTCAATCCACAAACATCCCGTCACCCTAGATATCGAACTCTCCCCAGTCAATGACATCAGAGTCTTTGTGTAGATACCGATAGAGTATAGAGGCATTGATGTCATTTTGGATCCTCTATATTCATGGTGTAAATTCCATATCATATTCCATATTTCCATGTTTCCCCTACATGACGAAAAGTCTTATTAATAGGGGAGAAATACTTATCACTCTAGTATTCCTCTACTGAACACATATATGGAAAAAAATTCAAGAATAAATGGTCCCCAAACTAAAACAGAAAAGGATTCCTCTTAAGAATGGCATAAAACTTATTCAGATCATGTGTGGTGTTTATCTCCTCATGGAAAATCAGATCCTCTTATTTTTTACTCAATAGCATGTTCGTAACAAGAATTGATGCCTCCCCAACATCTATTGAGTAAAAGGGTGAATGACATGGCCTCCCGCATATACCATCGAATGATGTTATACTGATGGAATATTGATCCCCATTATTGTAAGAAAACTATAAAAATGGAAAATTTCGCAAAAAACACAACTAAAGTTCAGAACACAAGCCTGTAAATTATCCTCCATTATTTGGATGGTCCACTCTATATGTTCATGCGTCTGAGGGTGGAATGTAATGCTGAGGTGTTTCAAAGTGACAAATTAATGTTCAAATCCATTCCAAAATCGTGATTTAAAACGTGTATCTCGATCTAAGACAATGGATCTTGGAACTCGATGTTTCTATAGCACCTCTTCCACATACCTTTGTTCTAAGGATTCCACTAGGATTGACTCCTTAATCACTATGAAGTGTGATTATTCCATCAACTAATTTACTACTACCTGAAGAAAATTGCATCCTCTCAGAGTCCTAGGTTATCATATTATGAAATCCATTATGGTTTCATCCCACTTCCACTTGGGAACATTTAGGGGATGCAAAATATAATCAAGAACATAGTGTTCAGACTCCACCTACTAACACACTAAGCGCCATGCCACAATCTCCAACAATACCCACTTCACTTTGGGGTTTAAAATTGTTCCCTCAAGCCTCGTTGCAACATAAAAACCCTTGGATTCACATCCAAGTGTGATCTATGGAACTCAATTAGAACTACCTCTCTTATTAACACTATGAAAAACATCTTCCCACAGATCAAAATCTATTTCTGAATATTCTCCGACCATCAATTCCGAGCATCACCCCAGATAGGGAGATCACAGATCACTTTAGTCTCTGAGCCTACCACTTAGAATATTCCACTTTCCTCACCATGGAAGACTAAACTATTATCTAAAATAGAGATCCTCTACCTCCATCCACTCTCACATCTAGATGAAAAGCAGCCAACACGACCATTTCCTTCCAAGAATCGGCGGATTCCAATACTACATCCTTCTATGAATTTTTGATCAACACATTGGCCACCACATTTCACATTGATGAGGTGTAATAGACCTCGAAGTCATATTCCTAGAGAAACATTGTCCACATTCGTTGCCGATTGTTCAGGTCTCTCTTTGATAACATATACCTCAAGCACATGAGATATGTGAAGACCAACAAGAACTCCCCGATGAGGTAATTCCACCAAAACATCAATGAAAACATGGCCACAATAATCTCTAGGTCATGTGTGAAATAGTTACGTTCATGTGGAAATAACATCCTAAACCCATAATATATAACTCCTCACTACTACATTGCCACAAATCCTAATCCTAGATAGGAAGCATCACAAAAAACCTGAAACGTGACCCATTCCTCTGGTAACCTAATCTCTAGAACACTAACCAACATCCCCTTCAGAAAAATAAAATAATCCCGACACTTCTCACTAAACATGAAGGCCTTGTCATTTCTAGTTAATGATTTCATTGGTATCTAAAACTAAACAGAATCCGGGTAAATACCCTTGGTAATAGCCTGTAAGTATCAGGAAGCTGTGAATCTATACCACATTCTTAGGAAATTACATTGAAACACCCACCTAATCTTTTGATGGGACAAATTTTATCCCTTTTGAGACAACATATGTCCAAAGAATTGCACCTATCATGTCCATAACTTTGACTTGGACAACATCCCATATAGATAGTGGTGTTAGATGATATCCAAGACTTTCCTAAGATGTCGAGTGTTCTCTTACTCAAATTTTGTGTAAATCAAAATATCATCAATGAACACTATGATGAACCTATCAAGGAACTTATAGAAGATAGAGTTTCGTCTTTGGGATTCCACCATCCTTCACAATAAACTGGGTATATCCAAGATTTAGATCAAGGATAGAGAACTAACCGACTCCCCTCAACTATTTGAAAAGATATTCTACTATAGGAAGAGGGTAGAGGTTGTTGCATGTTACCTGATTCAGTCTCCGGTAGACTAACAATAGCCTTGAACCACTATCTTCTTTCATTTCTAACATGAATGTAGTACCCCATGGTGACACACTCTGCTAGACAAAACCCTTTTTCATCAGGTCATCTACCAGAATCTATAACTACCTCAAATCAGAAGGACCCATCTGATAGGGATCCATCAAAATCATACAAGCATTGAGTTGAAAGTCCATTCTGAACATAATGTCCCGTTGAGGGGGTGGATTCAAAACCTACATAATAACAACATACAAGAACACTATGTCCACCATAGAAACCTCCACCTTATCTATGTATGAAAATCCCACTTATATATCAGTTGAAATGTATAGAAGAGGATGCATATACAGATTCCAAACCCGATTACTCTACTCACTGATGAAATCTACATGATGGTTATCCACAATAGAAAACACGACTCTTTTCCTAAAGTAGTCGATAACAAAATTCACATAAAACAACTAGTCTATGCCAAGGATGATATCATACAAATGTAAATGCAGATAAAGAAGAACCCCACTGGATATATGTGGTCCTATCACCGATCTACATACCTAGAAAAAATAATGAAAACTAGACTGACCTATGACTAGGAAACTCCACACCAAGGACATTAGAAGTCTCTCTACTTCAAGTCCTAGAGAAAGGGCTCGATTGGGATCATCAAAGGAGTGTGAATCTACTGAATCAATCAATTTGAATGAAATTGTTCTAAACAGGAAAATCGATCCTTGAAAACCTATAGCACTACTGGAACTACTACCTCTACGAAGTGAAACTACCCACATCTAACTCTTCTACCCCTCGATAATCGGCCACCACCCTACAAATTTCTGACAAGAATTTGCTCCTATTGAAATTGGATTTGTACCTTCCCTCCTAGGCTATACTAGGCCTCTACTAGACATTAGTTCTAGTGGTGTCCACTTCTATCACAAATAAAATAGCCCAGTCCCGGACCCATGTGGAAAGGGCTAGGACCATGAGATCAAATGTAGAACTACTAAGGCCTACATCCTGCTGACAAAAACCACCAAGGACTAACATCAGAGACTGGATACTATTGGTTTTCACCATCGATGAACATGAATGGATCCCATCTCACGGTACACAACCTTGTGAGTGCTTCCCCTCTAATACTTTTCCCTTATTCTTAACTTTTATGTATGTTAGATGATAAGAGTGCCTCCTCCAAGCACCGTTCCCTTGAATCCTCATTAAAAAATTGATCTTGAGAAAAGATCATAAGATCCATGAACTTGATCACCAATTACATCACCGACATACTCCATGGGTGGAGGGAGAGTAGCTCTTGCCTATTCTCAGCCATCATTATCAAGGAATGAAACTTTGCCCGAAACTCTTTTTCAGTGTAATTCCATTAGAAATCAGTCTCCTTCCACTCTTTGAGGTAATATGTCCACCACTAACATTTTTCTCCTGAAATCTTGCTCACTACAAGAGTAATGAAGTACTCCAATGGATTATGGATCAAGGTAATGGTTATTATCAGCACCTCAAGCTAGTCCTCCACCTCTATGACTAAAACACTACCTTCATACATCCCCAGGGTATTCCACTAGATTGAACAATGAGTGTTCATCCACAATTAATCTTCCTCCTCTTGATCGGCCCTCCACTGGTCATTTAATTCATTCTACTGAGCCTCAACTGCTCCTACCACACATGTGAGACATTTGAGTGCCATAGAGAAAAAGGATAAATAAGGAACTCATAATCGCATGTAGTATGAAAATTTTATTTTAACAATTACATCATATATTTATATAAATTAAATTCCCAATACACTCAAGACTAAAAAGAACACAAGTCAATAAGATTCATGTGTATTTTATAAGGTCTCGACCCTACAATCAGTGTAGCCACACATTGTCATTCAGTAGTTCTAGAGACCCTGCATCGGATAATGGGGGTCCCTAAAATCTTTTGTCCTAGCCTTTATTCCTTGGAATATTTAACACACCAAGACATCCTCACATAGTTACCCTACCATCCCATGAAAATCTATACCTTCCTAACTCTAATCTACATCCTATCTCTCAGCCATCATCCTTTGATAACATTTTTTCATGACTCACCTTGCTCATGATAAGGGGAGGGACAATAAAGAGCCACACCCTTCCTTATTGAAGATTAAGGAGAGAAAATGGCCCCCTGAGTCCCTCCATTATATGCCATGATGTGGAAACTAGCACCAAGTATCAATAATATCCCACAAACTGAAAGGAAAAAACCATTTTAATTAAAACATGACTGTGAGATATAATATTAAACATCTAAAACATCAGCAAAAATTTATGTAAAGGAAACCATAATCCAACCCAAGCATGATTTAAATGTAAACTAAAACAAAAGTTTCACCAATGTACATAAAAATTTACCAAAAGAAAGAGACTATGAAGAAACACAGTAACTATATAGAATCCCAAGATAGTAATGTCTAGCATGGTCATTAATGTCCTCCTTGGAACCTAAAAATAGTTTTCTATATTTAGGGTCAAAATAAAAGTATACCTAGTAGGAAATTTAATCCACATGTCCACATGTGGGGGAATATACTAATGACCCTATGAAAGAAAACATTAAAACCTCAAAGAGCCTTCCAAGGAGTAGTAACAATTCCATCCTCACTAATGCACACTTAGGAAATAACACAAGTAATGAGAATTAGTGGAATAAGTACATTGATATTTGTGTATCCCACACAACTTTCCCACTAATTAAATTATCACTCTTAATGGATAAATGTATCAATGAAAAAACTCTTCCAAAACACAGTCCCATTGCCACTACCCTCCCGCACACACCTGGGTCTCAAACTGCACAAAAACCCTCCCACAGACACCAGGGCCACAATAAAACAACACATCGTGCCCACCGAATCTTGGGCCATAAAAACCATGACCCTCACCCAAAGACACATTTCCCTCATCCCGAATAAACTTGGGAAACAATCATGGACCTCAAACACTTGGAAAACTCAACTAAAACAAAACGGTGCAAATGATATTGGACAATAGTAAGGATCAATCCATTACAGCCATTTCAGATAATCTTGGTTGTAAGAACACGAAAGTGGGTAAGTGAAAGAAATTCAATAACCATCCACCCATCCTCCCATTGGGATATTGGGAAAGACAGCCTACCCAATTAAATTGGGGTGTTTGACACATTTTTCTAAACCATTTTTGGGAGCATATAAAAATCACAATAAACTAAAATATATATGTTTCAATAAAAAAACACTCATCCCAACCTTATGATCCAAAAACACAACCAGTTCATACAGAACAACTTTTCCTGCTACCCATATATGAAAAATAAAAAAAATTCACTTCCAAATAATAAACCCTAACCCTTTTTGATTTAACCACTTCCTATTCATTAATTTTGGGGTCCCCATTATTCTTTTCCCAAAATACCTATGGAATCTAGCAAGAACATCATATGAAACTACCTCATAAGGAGAAGATCATTATTAAAAAATACCAATCCATAAACCAACAAAACTCTTCAGTACTGCCAACATTGAACATAGGAAGAATGAAAAAGGTAAAGAATTTTAATTTTTAACACCAAATCATAAAAACAACAGTGAAAAACAAACCAGCAGTCCCAATGCACACCTACTTCATCCTAGACACCTGTTTAACCAATGACAATTGTCATTATTCAATGTTATACCCTCAAATTATGTTCTGGAATCCAAACCAGGTATCCCCTTTGCACAAAAAAACTCACATAGAAAACCTATAAACATGAATTAATGACAAAACAAACTCCTTCAGCCCCACTACCCAACGACATCCCAGAAGCATTCCCACTATACAATAAGTTATAGGGACACAACATAAACAAATGGTAGTCCCACTGAATATTAGTATATCCATTCAATAATCAATAAATCTATATGAAATTGATTCTATCACACCTCATACACCACCCCATACACAAAACCCACAGAAACCACCATTAAACAATATCCCCACTAAACACACACACACTACACACTTTTCACAGAACCAATTCATCATTCCACCTATGTACCCAAAACCAACACATGGCTCAAACGACATAAAACAAGCAGAACACTACCACACCTTCAAGCCTAGGATATTCCATATTATCCAAAATAGGTTTCTTAATATGACTTCAAATAATCGAGGTGATCACAGAAGATGGTCGAGCATGTGGAAACCATGTGATTAACAATTTATATGTGATTACAGAGTTATCATGTTACAACAAATATTCAAACATCATTACAAAATAAAAAAACACCACAAGTGTGAAAAAAATACCACCATTGGGCATGATTTTTAGAAAGTATACAACCCCAAAAAACCTCAAAATAAACAAAGAATACAAAATAATATAGGAAATACAACATCAATCCACTCCCAGCCCATTATTTCATTGAACCCTATAATCTATTGATAAAATTACCTAGAATTATTTAGTAGATGATTCATAAATAATCACCCATTATTCACAAGTAATCATTAATAATCCCAGCCTGCATGATTCAAAATTAAAGAGTTGAATAATATTCCCTACATTAAAAATTGGTTTCCAAATGCTCATCCTTTCTCTAAAATTAGGGGATCATGCCAGCATCATGAAACATCGAGAAAACTGAAAAGGAGGGGTATCTAGAAGAGGCGTATGACTCATATGGGGAGGAATACATAGGTCCAACAAGAGGGAATATAAAAAACAACAGGAAGGAAAGATCCCATCTTTGAATGTGAAAATCCTATATTAACGGGGGAACAATTTCAAGGGTCATAACCTGGAATCATGGTCTAGATCACGCAGTTTGAGTATCTCAATGTCCATAAAGATAATGATATTAGAGATATAATTCATATCCTATGAAACACCCTTAAGAAGTCCAATAAATTTTTGAATCTTGGATTAAATCAAATAAGATATAAGAGGGGAGAAACTATAAAAACTCAATTAACTGGAAATATGGAAAAGGGTGAGACCCCATTTGGTGTGCCGCTATTTCAGTGTGGTACGATCATGGTGAAATAGTCACAGTGCCACAATTTTGATGAAACCATTAGGTGATGATGTATTTTTGTAAAACACAAAAAAACAAAACCACTATAACTCCCATGAATAACAGAAGAACTATATTTTTAAAAAGGAAAGACCTTAGGAAATCTGGGTTATTACATGTCATCTTCCCTCAAACACTGTAGTTTTATATTCATTATCCACTCTTTCAATAATTTTTGATCCATTATTATATAATAATAATATTATAGTCAATTGTGTTGATGTTTACAGCCAACAACGGACTTACAAAATGACATAGTTCATTTTTTCCATTACAAAATTACATGGTTCGACATTATGACCAAAATGATATTTATTTATAATATTTATGATATTTTTTATATCTTTTATCTAATTTAATTATTTTATTCCAAAAACATTTATACTTTCCATTTTTTTTAAATTATGATAACATGAGTTGTGGATGTGTGGACTACCGTCCCTTCAATGCAACGTGACTCGTTCACACTACACATGAAACCTGTAAAGGATGGTTTTAATAAAAATATATAACATATATGATATACATATTATAGTAGAATTATAATATATATATATATATATATCATGTTATTTTTATTCATTTATTGAAACTATGAAATGAAGGTAGCCAACATGCATACATACGACATACCATCTCCGTAAATGGTGCATTTTATTTTTTATCTATAGATATCATAGAATATTCTAAATACATATTTAATTAATATATATTATAATTAAATCAGGATTTTAATATTTCATTTTATGAAACCACGATCTATGTAATAACAATAACATGTAACAAGTTAAAACATACTCGTAAAACAAGGAAATTAACACACAATATAGTGAAAATAAGGATATATTGTCATTAAACATGTAATAAGATATTATAAGAAGCTAATATATGATATTAAACATGAAAATGTGTTTTTAATAAATTATTAACACTCATAATAATATTACAATAGAATTAAAATGATGTTGTCCAAAATATAAACAAATTTTAAAGGATTTCGTCTGAATTTAAATTCTATTAAGACTAATTTTCTATTATGAACATGGTTTGTTTTATATTTATTATATACTTACATTTGGCATGTAATATCATAAATATTTTTATTATCATTATATTATATGTTTAATTTAATGTATTTATGTGATGGAGATTATGATTCAAATTATTCAACGTGGTATGGGATACTTTTGAATATTTTAAAATTATTCTCCTTGAGAACATTTTTAAGGATTGTTATTGAAATATCAATATTTTTTCTAATTTTTAACATTCTCTTTAAATTATAACATTATAATAGGGAACCTAATATCTTATTTATGGTGTAAAAACTTCCAAAATGACTTATAACATCACAATTCATCCATAATTCAATGTATTTTTAGTTTAAATTATTTCATCTATGGGGATGTGAGTTAAAACATACCATGATGAAAAGAATTTCATAACCCAATTTTTTCATTGGGTTATATTACTTTATAATTGTCATTAATATTATTTTATTATGTTTATAAATAATTTTTGAATCTATTTATGTATTTCTAATTCAATATATGGATTCACAATTAATACACATAATATACTCACTAGTTTATTATCACTTCAATGATGTGATATTATCAAGGGTTTACATTATAATCTCATATTATTCAGATTTTTATACCCATAGATTTAAATAATGGGAAATAATTTTTTCATTTTATAATAAAACCCTTCAATTTCTTATACACTAGTCTTTTATGTACTTTTACTATTAATAGTACCATTTTTCAACTATTTTATACTAAAAAATTTTAGTAAATGTTTTTTTGAAAACATGTAATCATTTATATTTTTAGTCGAAGACCTTGTTTCATCTAAAAATACTATTTTAGAAATTGTATTAAATTTTTTTATTCTTTCTAAAAAAGATTAATTATAAAAAATATTGTTTTTCCTTTTAATATTATTTTCAATGGGATATTATTATTGTTTTTTAAGATGAAATTTTTATAAACATTTATTGTGAAAAAGGTTTGTTATTTTAATTTTGTATGTAATGTATGGATTGAACCTCCATAATTTCTTAAAACCTACTTTCACATCTTTAAATTTATTTTTAAAATATTTTTTAAAAGTTATTTACAACGGAAGGGGTTTGGAATTTTAAAAAAGTAAATTTTCCTTAAGAATGTTTCTAAAATATCTATTTTATTGGTTTTATTCATCAACTAAAACAACCACTTATACAAAATAAAGACAGAATTTATTATATTGATATCCATCTAATTCTCCCTTCAGAGGGTTTGTAATTTATTGGTCCATGGATTGTATTGAAATTCCCTTAATTGATTCCCTTAGTAGTCCACTTGAGACAATAAATTTACTATGATCATTGAACATTGAATATCACCTAATTATCCATATCCTATTTTTTATATTACATTCAATAAACCATATAATATTTTCTAGATATTTTTTACATTGAATGTTATTTGATTATTTGGGGAAATAATTTCAAATATGTATCATCTAATCTATATGAATATTTAATAAAGAAAATTGTTAGATATGTTATTATATATAAGAGGAATTATTTTGATAAGTATGACACTTGTGGAACCAATTTATAGATACTCCCTTGATTAATTTGGTGGACTCCTGGGAAATGTCTGTTGGATAACTTCATTATATAGGTTTTTACATGATATGTTTTGATTTCATGTTAATGGTCTTGATGATAATGGTTCCATGTACCTAGGAAACATAGTCTCCAGTATTTAATCATTTACTTCATTTATTTTTACCTATTATTCATCCATTATATCATAAATCAATAAATTTATTGATGAATTTCATTTCCATTTCATAGATTAAATGTAATGTGTTTCTATTTTTTATGTTGCCATATTGACTATGACTCATATAGTTATTTGAATAGCATCTGTTTCCAATTATTAACATTACATAATTTTTTTAACTAACTTCTATGGTTTATGATTAAATTGTATGTGTGTTTTGTTATTTAGAATATAGTATTTTTTTCTCATTGAATCATTATTTCTTCCTATGTATATTACCCTTACAGAATATTTGAGATCACCCGTAGGTTGTATCCTTTCCCTGAGAATACATGAATTATACAATGAATGATATGCAGGGATTTAAAGGTTCTAATAAAGAGATTATCGTCGAATGGAAAAAAATGTAGTAATTAGTTTATTCATTTGTAATTCAAGGATCATCTATATATCTCCATCCAATGGACCGAATTCCATTATTTTTTATGGATTTTTTATAAACTAACATTCAAGGGGTTCGGTGGAACCCTTACAAGGCCCGTAGGCCTGAGTATTCCATGGCCCGTAGGCCTTAGTGGAATTCATTTTCCGTAGGCTTCAAACATTACATACAACCCATAATAAATACATAGAAATTCTTCAACCCATAAACTTCATCGTGAAACCAGGTCTCCACCTTCGCATGGTTGTTCAGCTAGACTACCCCGTGCATGCACAGGCTTGTCCCGATGGCGGGTACCATACCATCTCATTCTTTGAATTCGTGTATCTTCTGCTGTGGTGAAATCTCCTTGATCATCCTCCATATAGTGCTTGTTACTTATTGGTTCTTTGGTTTTAATCTACTCTTAAGGTGGCCCAAAGTCCTTGAGGTGTCCCGAAGGCCTTACTGTTTTGAAGGATTGGGTGGACCAAAGGCCTTAAAGGACTCGATGGACCAAATAGGTGGTCCGAAGGCCCAAACCGGGGTAAATTCATGGCTGCTACAGTGCCAAATTGTGCCTGCTCTAGTTCTACTATAGTACCAGTGATAGTACTACACATTTCTCACTACAGTACCTACTACAGTACACCTAAAAATTGTGCCTCCACCTGGATTTGATCAAGGGTCACCTAGACACACATAAGTGTCCTCAGCAACTTGGATGAGGCTCATGTGCTATATATCTGTTTTACCAAGACTACATAACTCTTTGGTCCTTCGGGATTTGAGTCATTGAAATCATAACAATTTCATGGTTTTTGATACCATATCTAGGCTTTTGGGGTAAGGAATCTACACAATCAGTTCTCTAATTACCATTATCTTGACATATATCTAACCTTATAACTATAAGATCAAAATTTATTTCTTTTTTTGGTAAGAATGTACGATAAGGGGATGGTAGAGAAAATATTATCAATTAATTTATATTGAATATCATTTTTTTAAACCCACAAAAGTGTTCCTATAAGATTAATTGTTTCATTTTTATGATAATGGTGTTATTTTGAGTTGAATAGTAAAAATTGGCCATTCTGGATTTTTAACGGTTTTAAATTATTTCTGTAGTTTGGACATAACATTATCTAAAATGATAAAAATTGAAAAATTACTTCTTTTACATATTCTAAAAATCCAGGGATTCATTTACTATTTATAGACTAAAAGCTGAATCGGCCATATGGAAGCTCAAAAGAAGCTAAAAAATGGGAGAAAGAAAATTGTTTTCAGTTCAGCCTTGTTTTGTTGTGGGATCCATAACTCATCCATGGTGGGCCCAAATGTTGTGAAATTTGGTGGGTGTACGCTCAAAGGGTTTTTAGCATCTTTTATGAAGGACAAACCGAGTGAATTGACCGTTTATGGGGTCAGTAAATCACCCAATTCCGGAGGATTTCGTTTTGAAGAGTCTGACAGGACAGAATAAATGCTCATAGTAAAACGGCCATAACTCTTGGAATACATGTCCAAATCCTCTTATATTTTGAGGGGACACGGAAAAGGGAATTATTAACAACATTCAAGAATCTCTCAACACGTTAATATGTAATTTAATGGGGATACAATGCATCAACATCTGGGGGACAAATTCTGGCTATAAAAGGAGGAGAGAACCACCCTCTCAAAGCATCCCATTCTCCTTCCAATTACTTCCGGGACACCAAGAAGAAGATCTTTTAGGATTTATTTTTTATTTATTTTATTTTCCAGAGTTTTATAATGTCTTCTTCTTCCCCATTCATCTCGATTACCCTTACCATGGTGGGGTAAACTTTTTGAAGGATTGGGGAAGGGTTGGTTTTCTACATTGTAATTCTTGAGTTCTTGGACGCAATTGAATAAATTTATTTCTTATTCAAAGTTGTTTTCAATTTCTTATATAGGATTTTATTATAAAGTTTTATTTTTCTTGAATATTAATTTCGTTATTTATTGTTTCCCCAGTAAAATAATCAATATCTCCCTCCACTAATTTCTGGTTTATATACGATGGAATAAACCATTAATTAGTGGTGAAGTACTCGACGATCGTCAGTACATGTAAAAAGTGTAGTGAATTTTATTGATTGTTTGGGATAAACAAAACCCAATAGGGTATTGCCCATTTCAATTATGGATATTTAATTCAACTATTTTACACATGGAAGGAGAGTTGACCAAACTGAGATCTTGGTAAGGTTTTCTCTCACAATAATAATTTCACCAAGGAAGTGAGAGGAAACGATTGTGGAAACTTATTTTAATCAACAAATAAGAAAAGGTTTGAATTAAATTGAACAAGGATAGAATTACAATTAGGATACCGACCCTGACCTAATCACCCTTTTTAATATCAGAGTTTTTCAATCATTTTAATTTCAAATTTCATTTCAAGAACACAACATATTTTTTTACCCTCGTTTAAAAGTGACAACCTGTTTTGTGTGCACTCATCTTTGCAATACATCCTAGGTCAACCACATTACTACATTTTAACTTAGGAAATAATTGTTTTTCCACGCCCTACAACAGGCATGCATAAAACATGGTGTAGTTGCCGGGGAGGTAGTGCCACAATATTTTTGTAAATTTTTGACATTTTTTTCTTTAAAAAAAACACAAAAAAATATTTCCATAATGAATTAAAATGATTATTATTATACATGGAATGTAAATTACTCATAGGTTCAAGAACAAGAATACACTAGGGAGTCCCTCCAACTAAGATCTGATGCACTGATGATAATGTTCAAGCAGGTGTAAAGAGGCATAACAACATGGATCTCATCGGAAGATTTGATGGCCATGGTCAATGAACTATAAGTAGACTTAAAAATATTCAAGGCCAAGAAGAAAGTGCCACTGGTCATCCCATATTTCACTCAAGACATCCATGAAGTTGATGACAAACTCAAGTTGGAGGAGCTTGACTACCTACCTCCATCCAGTGATGATCGACTCCAAGAGGAACATTCAATTGAAGAAGATATTAATGTAAACCCAAACGAGGGAGATAAAACATTCTTAAACTCATATTCATTAAATTTTTCTGAAACTAATTTGAGTATATCTCATTATTCTATTGATTCTTCAAATTCAGTTAACTGATACTACACCTTGGAGGATGATGTGAAAAATGAACCACCTGTTGAGAAACTACAGGATCTCCCTAAAGACATTGAAAACCTACGGGAGGAGCCCCATCATGAAGAGATCGAAGTTGTCAGGCCTGAGGAAAGTAGACAAGAGGTTGATGCCTCCTTGAAGCTAGTGGTGGAATACAAGATAGTTGCACAAGTAGAAACAAATGATGAGGAGGCTCTGTACTTCATCCTACCCCCACCATGCATGTTGTACCACATTGCGAAGGGTGTGGATCTAGTGTACTTTATCTATAGAATCCTCCTCAACAAGAACAATGAAATGAAAGGTGGGAAGAACCACATGTGGTGGTTCAAATCAAAGAAACCTCATCCACCATCAAATTGGGAATAACCGATTAGAACAACCCCTTTGGAGGCAGTCAAAACCCAGGGCCCACTTGGGGGATTAAACCAAGTTTTATCCTTCTATTCTAATCCTATTTTTATTTTCATTTCTTTCAATAAATATCTGATGTTTTATTTTTTTATGTTATTTTTAGGTTTTCAGAGTGCAACACTTAGGAGGTTAACTCAATGTTGCACCTCGAATAAATCTGGTTGTACATCTCCTTCACACTTTCTTGATGTTGTGATTCATTTTAAAATTGGAATACATGTTAAATCAACTTGAATTCATTGAGGACACTGCTTTATTTAAGTGTGGGGGAGGTAACCTTTTATGATTAGTATTTTCATTTGATGTTGGTTTTCACAGAAAAAATATAAATAAAATTGTGTGTTTTCAAATTTTGTGTGTGTTTATTTTTCAATTTTTGTCATGGTTCTGAAACTTTTGAGCTGAAATGATTATCATTACCATTTTTAAAACCCATTTCAATGAGTGAACCAATATATTTCATGAAACTGAGCTTAAATGAATGCTGAAATTACTTTTTTTTCAAGTTCAAATGTTTTGGAATATCATGAAAATTACACTGATTTTTGAATCTCATGCCATATTTCACTGTATATATCATTGAAATCACATTCCTGTGAGGATTCTAAACCATTTTGTCATATTGTTTTCATTCACCTCATTTCTTGAGAGAACCATACCATGCTTGCTTAATCCATAATTTGATTTATTTTTGTAAAAACATGAGGGTTTGGGGTACGTGTGTTTTAAATGATTGAGTCATTTATTTGGTTTGAAGCCCCCTTTTCAAAATAATCCTTTTCATTATGGACCACCTTTACATTTATCCTTCATTGTAGCCCCTAGTATCCATGAATTTCCTGTTACGTTAGCCACATTACAAGCCAATTTTCCCTATCCTACCTGGTCATGAAGTGAAATTGCATGATCTAGTTGAACTTAAGTGTGGGGGAAGATTTCATGTGGTGTACTACCTCATTTGGTGATACATTGGGTGGAAAATAAATTGTGGAAGAGATGCATGTGATGCAGAAAAATTATTCGGCTGAAAGCTGTGCCTTTTTTGAAGCTTTCATGATAACAGAAGTTGTGCCTTTCTGGAGCTTCCAATGTAAAAAGAAAGTTGTTCCTATCTAGATCCTTAAAAAAAATCATGTTTGAAAAGATTGAAATTTTTGCTGCTAAGCTGATTAAATGATTATGGATCCTATTTTCACCAAAGGGTAGGTGAAGGAGACCATATTTGAGTGAAAATTAGAATCTTGCAATTTTACTTCAATAAGAGCCAAGCCTTCCTTTTTCAGCCTCAGAACTTTTAACATCTAAATCCTACCAACCAGAAGCCACATAACAACCCTAAAAAGTCCTCATGAGAAACACATGTCCTTGACTCACATCAGGTGGAGAATTAGGAATTTATCAACCCTATGATGACTCTTGTGTGAGTTTGGACGAGAAAATCCTTGTTCATCATTTACATTTGTGAGATGATAGAAAATTCATGTGAGGTATGTTTTTTGTGTGCATGGGATAAGAAATTAATTGGAAATATATTAAAATATAAAATTTAGAACTTGAAATAAATTTTTTGATGAGGCATGAAATCTTTTTGTTTCTTGGAATTGATTTGGTAGATCTCATTGATATGTGTATTGGATTTGATTTGATTTGATTTTTACCTGTACAGGATTCAAAGTTCTAAGTGTGGGGGAATTCATAGAGAAAATATATTCAATTAATTTATATTGAATATAATTCTTTTAAACACACAGAAGTGTTCCACTATGATGAATTGTTTCATTTTTATGATAATGGTGTTATTTTGAGCTGAATAGTAAAAAATGGCCATTTTGGATTTTTAACGGTTTTAAAATATTTCGATAGTTTAGCCATAACATTATCTAAACTGATCAAAATTGGAAAATTATTTCTTTTACATATTCAAAACATCCAGGGCTTGATTTACTATTTTTGGACTAAAATCTGAATCGGCAATATGGGAGCTCAAAAAAAGCTCACAAGTGGGAGAAAGAAAATTGTTTTCAGTTCTGCCTAGTTTTGATGAGGGATCCATAAATCTCCCATGGTGGGACCCAATGTTGTGAAATTTGGTGGGTGGACGTGCAAGGAGGTGTGGAGAATATTTTATGAAGGATGCTCCGAGTGAATTGATTGTTTATGTGGTCATTAAATCACCCTAATCCGTAGGATTTCGTTTTGGAGAGTCTGACTGGACATAATAAATATTCATAGTAAAACGTTCATATCTCATGGAATATATGTCTAAATCCGCTTATATTTTTAGGGGACACGGCCAAGGGAATTATGAACAACATTGAAAAATCTCTCAATGCGTTACGATGTCATTTAATGGGGCTAAAACGCGTCAACATCTGGGGGACAAATTCTGGCTACAAAAGGAGGAGAGATCCACCCTCTCAAAGCATCCCATTCTCCATCCCATTCCTTCCAAGACACCAAGAAGAATATCTTTTAGGATTAATTTTTTATTTATTTTATTTTCCACAGTTTAATAATTTCTTATTCTTCCCCATTCATCTTTATTACCCTTACCATGGTGGGGTAAAATTTTTGAGTGATTGGAGAAATGTTGGTTTTCTACATTGTAATGCTTGAGTTCATGGAAGCAATTGAATAAATTTCTTTCTTCTTCAAAGTTTTTTTCAATTTCTTATATAAGATTTTATTATAAGTTCAATTGTTCTTGAATTTTAATTACGTTATTTATTTTTTCCTTGGTAAAATAATCAATATCTCCCTCCACTAATTTCTGGTTTATATAAAATGGAATAAACCAGGAATGAACGGTGAAGTACTTGATGATCATCAGTACGTGTAAAAGGTGTAGTGAATGTTATTTATTGTTTGGGATAAAAAAACCCGATCGGGTATTTCCCATTTCAATTAAGGATATTCAATACAACTATTTTACACATGGAAGGAGAGTTGACCAAACCGAGATCTTGGTATGTTTTATTATCACAATAATTATTTCACCAAGGAAGTGAGAGGAAACGATTGTAGAAACTCACTTTAATCAACAAAGAAAAGGAGTTTTGAATTAAATTGAACAAGGATATAATTACAATTAGGAAACCGACCCCGACCCAATCACCCTTTTTAATATCATAGTTTTTCAATCATTTTACTTTCAAATTTCATTTCATGAACACAACATATTATTTTTACCCTCATTTTAATGTTACAACTCATTTTGTGTGCAATCCGTTTTGGGAGACATGCTAGGTCAACCAAATTACTACATTTTAACTTAGGAAATAATTGTTTTTCCATGCCCTATGACAGGCGTGCGTCAGGGGAATCATATAATATTTTAATAAAATAAAAAGCCAAAAAGTAAATTTATTTCATTTTATTTAAATAAAAATTTGGGGGAGGGAAAAACCAAAGAGGTTTAGTTATAGATATTATTTTTAAATATAAATTAATTTTTTATCATATTAATTTTCTTTAATTTCTAGATAATATATAATTAACTTAAATTCTTAATAAATTCCAAAAAATGGATTATTTAGTTAAAAATTAAATAAATACAATGATACTAAAAATATTAATAGTGGGGTAATTTGAATGGATTTTTCTATTAAATTGTTTTTTTAATTAATATATCATGATATATAGATAAGAAATTAAAATAATTGAATTTAGTTTTTGTGTTTATATTTTTTAAACTCAAATTAAATGAATAATGTCTAAATTGAAATTATGGTAATTTTATAAAAGATTATTTTTATTAAATTATTGAATATTACTAATAATTATATCTTATATAGAGTGATTTTAAATGTTAAAAAATATAAAATACGGTATATTCATGGAAAATTGATCATTTTAGATTACCATATAGACCCATAAATTTTATTTAAATTCTAGTCATAGTTAGGGATAATGCAATGTGTTTGCGTGTAACAAGTGCTTATATTAAAATAAATTTCCAAAAAATATCATATAATTTTTATAATTATAATTTAATATTTATAAATTTTTTTTCCATATTTTATAATAATTATCATTTTAAATTATTCTTATTGGATGAATTATATAGGTTAGAAAACGTTTTTCCATAATTAAAAACCATAATGAAAAAATAATGACTCTTAGAACATAAGGGAAAATGATTTAAAAATGAATATATTTTTGTATGGTATGGGTTTTTCTCAACCAAATAGTCCCTCTCTACTATTATAATTAAATTTTTTAGCCACATTATCAATGTGTGATCTCCCAATAGTAAATACTTTTTTTTATATTCATGAATGTCACTACTCTACAACTAAAAAACCCACTCACTCTCCCAACTTATTCACAATTAGTAATTCTTTTAGTTAGAAAAAACCTTTCTAAATAAGTTACTAACTTCACAAACCTAATAATTTAAGGCTTATTATATGTATAATTAAATCATTTATGGGTTTTAGTTCAAATAAAATGAGGATAGGTGAAGAAGAGGTAATGTACATCTAAAAGCATTTGGATTTTATTTCTCTCAAAATGTACATAAATTAACTTTAATAAATATATTATATAATAACCATTGTATAATCCATATATTGAAATATTTTTAAATTATGGGTATTATCTAAAACCACACACACATCCCTCAAATGGGTTATGATATCATCGTTCTTGTGTATATCATGCAACAACCTCCCAAACTGATGTTATTTGTTTTTCCTTATCACCATTAATGGTTGGAATAATGATTTAAATATTATTTATATTTATAATATAGTATTATTATGATATAATTATAATTATATAATAGTTATATAATACATAACTTCATTATATCCATTTTGGAATGAGATTACATTGTTCATGTATATTGAGGACTACCGCATTATGAAATGATGTGATTCGTTAACACGTTACAAAGAATATATTATGTATGATTGTAAAAAATATATATGATATATTTGAAATTAATATTACACTTTATTCATAATATTTATATTACCTTTCTTTAATTCAATGTTACCTGAAAATAGAAATAGTGATAATGCACACTTGCAACCTACAGTCTCCATGAACTGTGTATTTTATATCGTATTGCTAAATTATCTGGATTACTATAAACATATATATACTTAATATGTATTATATTTAAATATTTATTTATATTATCAAGACTATGAGATAATTATTGATATAATCATACAGAAAATAGGAATTATTGTACTAGCACTCTAGAAGAACTGTACGAGGTTGTGCACTATGCAGGTACAGTAACAGTTACTATAGCAGGGACTGTTCGGTACTGTAGCTACTGGAACAATTCACCTTGGGACATTTGTTTGGGATTCGACTGTTTATGGAATTTGGGACACCTTTAATGCCATCGGGGCACCTCAAGGCCTTCAGGCCACATGCAGTTGCCCCAAACAGACTCTACAAATAAAAGGAGAAGCACCAGAATAGGATTCAGAGCTTGTGAACTCACCAGAGTAGATCCAAATGGATTGTCAGAATTAGATGGTATGGCTATGACGTTAGGACCAGCCTATGAATTCAGGGGAAGCCTAGATAGATTGTCATGTGAATGTGGAGATGAACTATCACGATGAAGATGCTGGGGAGGGGCAGTTCCTTGTAGATAGAATGTATAAATTCCTTATGACCATCGGGTCATGTAGTCTCCTAAACCTACAGGCCTAGTAATATCTGTTCATAAGAAAATAATATGTGATATTAAAAAAATTATAATTGTTATTTTATAAGTAAAACACATTTTTAATTATGGTATACTATAATTTAAATCACATTTGATAAAAAGGATGCATGAGGCAAGAGTTTTTCTCGTTTCACTTTAATTTCATTGAGATGTATTACTTATTCAATGCTTGTTTTTTTGTTGGGTATATAGTACCCATGAATGTATTTTATAAATATTACCATTAAATTTTTTGGCATCCTCATATCCATTTTAGGATCTATCATTCAGTTTGTTTATAGTAACATTGTCGCCAAAGTGTTAAGAGTTTTGTATCTCTATTTTTATTCATTGAGGTGTATGTAATTTTAAACACCTAACATCATTAATAAGGTGTATATTCTAACCCAATTACATGTTCTATAATGAATATAAAAATCTATAGGATATTATAAATCATAATATTTAATATTAATTTTTACTCAATGTTACCAATGAGGTAAAGACTATTGTTAAAATCTCGATGTTTATCAGGATTGTATATGATTAAGTCTCCAATGTCTAAATATTATAGTTAACATGAAATCGATTCTTACATGTTATTCGTGGTATTTTCCAGTAATTATTGCATTTTTTAATAATAGTTAATTAAAATATTTAAGATAATGGTTTTTATGAAATCATTCTTAATTTCTCTATTCTGTTGGGAATATGTTTTCTTACTAAACCTTGTTTACTAAAAATGTTTTCAAAAATTCATTAAAAAGATACTATCAAAGATGAATTATTTTTTTCAATAAATATTTTAATTGATTTTAAAAATCTTCTTTTATTTGAATGCAATTTTTTCATTGAGATTTTTTTTCAAAATGTTTTACTTTTTAAAATAGTGATTTTCAAAATGAAAACAATATTTTCATAAAAAATTATTTTAATGATCCTTTAATGGTATTTAAATTCATCATTCATCAACAAATCCTTTTTCTATAATTATCCTCGAATTTTTTCATTTTTTGATTATACCGTCACCATTTTGTCCTTAGATTGATAAGTTTTGATTCAAAAAAATTGTAATGGAACCCATTAATTTTCCACATGATTATAATGTTTCAAAGATATTGACATGGAACAATTCTTTTTTTCCAAATCATATTCAATTTATGAATGAATAATAACTATATATTTTATTTTTTTGATGAATTGAAATATCTACAAACAATAATTATATTGTGGTTCTTTGAAATTTAATCTTAAACATTGGGTGGCCATGATAGATTAGGGTATTCCAATTATAGCTTAACATCGAGTGGCCCAATTATCATTGGGGAATCCCACAACAACATAACATGGGGTGGCCTACAAAGTGTTGGTTTAGACCATTTCATATTTACATTGGGTGGCCAAGATATCACTGCATAAGTCTATTACTTAATAACATGTTTTCTCCTAGATAGCATTGGGTTATCCCATTACATCATAACATGGGGTGTCCCAGATAGAGAGGTAATCCAATAATAGCTTAAATTACGGGTCCACCCAAATAATTTTCTAATTACGTTAAAAATGATCAAATTGAATTTTGGGATTACTGTTATTTGATTAAAATGATTTTAGTTGTTTTTATTAATAGGAATTATACAAGTTAAAAAATGTTTTTATTTCTTGTTCTATGTTTATAATGTTTCTCTGGGTCAAGATTTGTATGGAAGGACTTATGATTATTGATTATGTATAATCCTTCATTTTCATTGTTTTTATATTTCATGATGTAGGAATTTATGTATTTGGGTTTTATTATTTTTCAATGCACTACGATTATCTTGTTTTACCAATTTGTGCTTCTTATTATCATTGATGAAATCCAATTGTTAAATCTTATGTTTACCCTTACTTAGAATTTGAGCTCACCCTTATTTTTTATCCTTATCCATAGGTTGTTAAATAATTTGTTCAATAAATTATGTATATAAAGGATTTCAGAAGGACTATATTGATGGGCAATTGTTAAATAAGAAAATTTGGGTATAACAAGATATGATTTTCATCATTATGAACTAGTTGTTTATGAGTTCATATATATTTGGGTTGGTCATAACTATATAAAATTCTAAAAAAAATTCCCCAATGTTGTGTGTGATAAACTTTTTTATTTTTAAGTTTTAATGTCTAGAAGAAAAAATTGGGTCATAGTTAGTAGCATAAAATCCATAAATATAATGTTTGTGATTTTAGGACTAAATTCCTTTGTGTGGGTTATGAGATATTACAGGTAGTATCAATAGTAGTATTAGATAACTTTAGATATTAGGATTATTTTCATGTGAGATTCTCATAATTTTTACAGATACCATCATTAGACTATATGATTATGGTTGATCATAATTTTAATGTCTTATACACACCATTTTTGGTTTAAAATATTAAAAAAAATTGATGTAGTTGATGACATTTTAGGAGATATTTTATTTGGTAAAATTATATTAAAAAATAAGTTTAATATGACATAGTAATTTTCTTTTTTAAAAATATTTTTTTATAGTAATGATAACATTAAGGCTTTACATGATCATTCATATGGGGGTAATTAGGAGAACAAAAGTATTATTATATATAAAACAATGAGATTCAAAAATGATTTAGTGAAAAAATGATTAATGTTACTATAGTATATGTTGAAAATATTTTTATGCTTTAAATATTAAATTTTTTAGGTAATCATTAAGGATATAACAATACTTAATTTTGATTTTATAGATGTTATATAGGATATTTGGTTATGGAATTATTTGGTATCCACATTGGGTTATTCTATTATATATAGATGATTACTGTATCATATAATATTTTATTCATTTTGGGATTTAACATACAATTTTCAAACCGTGTTGGTTGTGTTTATTGTGTAAATACTGCTATAAATGCATTATTATCCCTTTTAGGGTAATCTTGCACTCAAAAGTTAATTTTAGGGGTATTTGCATTAAAAAAATTCATCGTAAATACACGTTGTTTAACGAAAAAGATGATACCACAGTATAAATTTATCATAGGTTTAAATTTCATTCATAATGTAAGGATATTTCTATATTATCATAATTTATTAGTTAGAGAAAATCATTTATAGTAGGAAAAAGGATCATGAAAAATAAATATTATATTAATGCCTTCATTTTGTATGAATCGAAGTTCATTTAGATCATCATTAATTTATGGTTTCCAAGCCTTTATCTTTCCATTGATCATGCACATTCGTGCGATCAACAACTTCAACAACTATGAAATAATATTTACGCTTTCCCTCCATTAAAACATATGTTCTTCTATTTGAAAATCTCTTTTTTTCTTTTTACATATGTCCTATAATAACACGTTTATACATTATTATGCTAATATTTTATAAATCCATTATATGGTGTGTTCTTGTAACAAAATATTTCCAAATATCAAACCATTGATAGCTCTGATAATGTTCAAATTGTGAGGAATAAATTTATTAATGGTGGAGGGAGAATGTAATACCATTGGATTTTAAAATAAATATATATATTAAATAAGTTAATGGAAATGAAACAATGATTTAATATTACGTAACATGTAACATTCAGTTTTCTTATGATGCACACATCAGGTTTTTTCATTAATAGCTTGTGTTATACCCCACAATGAGTTTAACTAGACAACAATATTATGTTATTATTTTTATTGAATAGTATAGTTTTCACCAAGGAATTAGAATTGACTGTTTGGATAGGATTATTTATGTAATAAATTTTTTTATACATGTATAAATAAAAAACATTTAAGTGACCAATGAATTCGAAATGAAAATAATACCATTGCAAAAATAAAATGAAATCTTATTCATAAAAGTTATTTAAATGAACAAAAGTGTGTCATATACCAATTAAATAAAGTACTCATGCTTTAAAATGTTAATTAAATTTATATGTTATGTATTTAATATAAAATTTAACATCCATCTTCTGTGTTTTATAAAAAATAGTTACAAGTAAATTATCTTTCATGCCAAAAAATGATTTTTTTCTAAAAAATAGGGGTTTCTCCTATTAATGGCAGACATATTAAAAAAAGTGTTAAAATATTTCTATTTTTAGTTTTTAAAAATAAAAATATATTTTGATAACGTAATATAAAAATTATATTTTGGTGAATTTTGTGAGTTTTCATAAACTATTTCATTTTTCAGGAATAATGAAAATTCTGAATGTTAATTACAAACTATAATTTTTCCTAAATTATTTATATTGTTAAATTATAATAGGAATTTATTTCAATGAAAATATAGTTAAATAATAAATATAATAATCCAATATAAGTAATTGGAATAATTTTCATTTTTAATTTTCATATTAAAACAATGTCAAATTTTTTTCTTTTTCACTTTGAAACCCCACTTTCATAGCAGGGATGAAGATTAATTTTCAATAATATTTTCCCATTTGAATGAACTGTATTTAAAAATATATATTATATAATAGGAATCAGTATAATTTATAATATCTAATAAGGTTAACATAATTTTTTACCAATGTGATTAGTTAAAACAATTACAATTAATTACATTTATTAACGTAAAAATGAGTTTACATAGAGATTAAACCTAGTATATATTTTTTTGAAAATGACCTAATACCTATAAAACTAAACTTTTATGGAGATATTTATACGATTATGATATTGGGAGAAAATTTTGTGTGCTTATGGATTTTTTTACATGAAAATGAAAAATATAATTTTTTAAGAAATGAAAAACACCAAAAATATACTATTCCTCTATATAAACTAGATAAATATATGAGGATAGAGGAAAACTACATAGTATCACATATAAATATTATTTATAAATTAAAATGAAATTTTTATGATAATAATTTATCATCAAATTTGAAATATGATATATTTACATTGAATTATTTATAAATGAGAATGAATGGATTATTTAGTTAACAATTAAATACCAAAATTGATAACAAATTTTATTTATGTGAGGTAAATAGAATGAATTTTATTTCACATAATGTTTTTGAAATATATATCATTATAAAAAATATATGAAATTAAAATATTATAATTACCTTATTTTCTTTCTATTTATTAAATTCAAATTAGATAAATAAATTCAAAATTGAATGTAATGGTATTTGGTAATAAATGATATTTTTTAAAATGATTAAATTTTACCAAAAAAATCCTTGGTAAAGTAATTTATTAATTTTAATAAATATATGATATTTAATATTCATGAAACAATTTACATTTGATAATGAAAATATTGACTTCTAAATACTTAAAACATTTCTTACACCGTTAGGGTTGAAATTGTGTTATTTGACATTACATTCCTTCATTTAACATTAATTTCCAAAAAAAAGAGAGTATTTATTTATAAATATTATTTCATATTTTAAAAATGTGTCTACAAATTTTATAAAAATCTTCACTTTAATTTAGTCCACATTAATTATTTATATACGATAGAAAACAACCTACCTTACTAAAAAACCTTATTTAAAAAAAGTAAACATATGAGTGATGGAAAATTGATTAAAAATAGAATTTACAAAGTGTTTTGGATGATTTTTTCAACCATATAATCTCTAACACCAATTATTATTCAGTTTTGGAGGTACATAAGTTAAGGGATATCTCCCAATCGTAAATATTGCTGAGTACATACAAGATTTCCAATCCACCTCAAATATAAATAGAAACTCACACTTCCCACATAATATCAAATTTCATGAGACTTATATCATCTAAAACCTTACTAAACCAATTCAAAAAATTCATCCCCAGGATTTAGAATCCTTTTTTGGGTAATAAAGAAACTCTTCATGTTTTTAGTGTAGTCTTGAGGAGGATACCAGATGAAGTGAAAGTTTTCATCTGAAAGCATTTTTATTTTATTTCTTTCCACACCTTATTAATTTTTTTTATTATGATAACAAAACAACCTATGTATATATTATATACATATAATTTTTTATTTAATTTTTATTACATATATTTAAAAAAACTACCAACAAATGGGTTATGAAATCCTCATTCGTGTGTATAGCGGACTACCACAACACATACGTATGTTATCTGTTTTATCATTACCATCTTTAAAAGTTGGGAATAATTATTTAAATAATACTTATATATGATATATATGATGTAATTATGATTAAATAGTTCTAATATAACACATAGATTCATGTTTTCCATTTTTTGGGAATACAATAAGGTAGTTTATATGTAAGGAGAACCACCACCTAGCAAATTGATGTGATTTGTTCTCCCATTACATGGAATATATTATATAATTGTTAGAAAAATATGATATATATATATATGAAATAAGTGTTATAATTTAATGTTAATATATATATATATAATTTAATCTCCTTTCATTAAAATTTAAAATTCAATTGGAACATCATTCATATATATGTACGACTTATTATCTCCATGAATAATGCATTTAATTTACCATAACTAAGAGTTTTTAATTAATATAAATACATATATACCGACTATATAAAATATTTATATCATGTTATAGGTAATTTATATTGTGAGAGATTTATTTATGCAATTAGTAAAAAAATATAAATCCATAATATCTATGAAAAACATATTTATTATATCCTCAAACGTAGAATTAAAATGGAATTGATAAAAAATAGGTATGAAAAGGACATATATAAATAATATAAGAAATGTAAAATATTAATATTGTTTTTTAATAAGATTAAAACTTATTTAAATAAAATATAATTTTGGTAAAGAACTTTCTTCCACAAAGAAGCATGAAGTTAGGGTTATTCTCTTGTCAATATTTTTTTGTGTGACATGTACGCATAATTCACCTCATGGATTTTTTGTGTGGTGTACCCCGTTAATGTATTTTTAGAATTTTATGATAACATTTAAATTATTTTTTAAATCAAATTTTGGATAATCTTTTATTTAGGATTATTTTTTCAAAGTTACCAATTTGTTAAGGGATATGTTTCTCCATTTTCCTTATTTGAGACATAAGTTATATTATAATACCAACATCAGTTATAAGGTGAATATTAGGCCACATTGACATGTTATATCATTAATATAATTATTTTCATGATAATATAAATTATATTATTTACAAGGTATTTTTATTCAAAGATAGAAAAGTGTTTAGATAATTTTATTACCATCTCGTCATTTATCGGAATTGGGTATGATTAAGTATCCACTATTGAAGTATTATTAATCTCATGGAATAACTTATCCTTTATTTTTTCGTTAAATATGAAAATAATTGTATTGTTTTCTACTTATTGTTACATAAAATGATTGAAAATGTTTTTTAGGAAAATATTTCGTTATTTTCTCTAAAGTCATAAATCATTTTTCTTCCATAACCATGTTTTCTGAAAATGTTATAAAAAATTTTTAAAATCGTTTTTTACAAATATAGATGGATATTCAACAGAAAAAATGTTTTAATGAATTTTTAAGAATTTATTTTTATGTTTCATTGTTTTTTAAATTAAAATTATGTTTAACATATTTAATGATTTAAAAAATTAATTTTCAAAATGAAAATGATTTTTTCATCATGAATTTTGGTAATGATAATCTAATGGTGTTAAAATTCATAAAAAAAAATATTTTACTTATCTTCTAGTGGGTATATTTCTTTGTGATACCATACCCATTCTTTCTCTGGATGGAAAATATTTGTTTTGTATTCATTTTTATATAACCCATTTCTTCTCTGTGGGTTAATAATATATAAAAGTTATTAAAAATGAAATCATTTATTTTCCATGGGATAATAAGGTTATGAAAAATAAGGATTATGTCAATGAATTTTATGATGAAGGGAATTGCCTATTTACATGATACATATTATGACTCTTGAACATTATAACGTAAAAATGGGGGGGGGGGCTAGATAGCATGGAGAAAGACAGTCATATCTTAAAATGGTGTAAACTAGATAACATTAGGTAGGCCTATATCATTGTAACGTGGGGTGTCCCATTCGTTATAAGGTAAGACTGTTATAGATTAACATGGTTTGCCCCATATAAGGATAGGTAAAGATGTTATAACAATACATGTCGTGGCCTAGACAGCCTTAGGAATCCACTTAGTGCATAACATGCATTGGAATAAATTTCATCAGGTACACTCGTAATAAAAAAATAATGGTTGAACCCATATTTCTATCCAATCCATTGTGTAAGAATTATTTATAAAGTAAATTTTATTGTTATTAAAATTAAAATTTTTTTGAATGTGTTTTATTAATTCGATTCTATAAGTTACCCAAAAGGATTTTAATTAATTGTCATTCCATTATGATGTTTATCATGATCAATATTGATATCACATTGCCTATGATCATTGACTCTAGTGAATCCTTACTTTTACATGATTTTATATTTATTGATCTTGATATTTATGGGAATGAGTTCTTTTCTTATTCTCACTTTCACTGTGATTATGTATTCATAACCATATTATCATCTTATTCTATTTTATGGTATTTAATTTATAATGCTTCTGTATACCCTTACTGGTCATTATATCTCAACCATCATATATTTCCCTTTCCGCAAGGTTCAAAAGAAATATATTGAAGGAATTTTGTCTATAGTTTTTTCACATTGATGATGTTGGTGACATTATGTGATATAAGAAATGATGGGTATAATGTGAGATATTAAAAAATATGAACCAGTTACATATCATATTGATATGATTTGGTCATAATTATATAAAACATAAATAATAAAACGTCCATTATGTTATAGATGATCCAATTATTCGTTTTGATGTTTTATGGTATATATAATAAAAATTGGACCAACATTATCATCATCAGAGCATGGAATGTAAATTTTAACATTTCAACACTAAATCTGGGAGTGAATGTTCTCGAATATTATAGAATGTTCAATCCCATGGAGCCTCAACACTTATTTCACATAAATATTGATATGTTTTTTATGTGTGAAATATTTCTGAATAATTATGATGTGGGAAGTAATGGTGAGTCAATCCACTAAAACCAGTATGAAATCGTTTTCTATAGATGTATTTGGGAATCTAGTGGAAATATCCATTATGATTTTTTACCATTTCTATGTGGTTATAAGTGATGGGTGCATTATCTACATGGATTTATATCGCCCTTTTATTAAATTATGACATATATTGATTATTGAGGTGTACTCAGTTATCTCTTTCTTCAAGTTTTCACAACAAAATATATATCGACGAGCTTACAAGATGGATGGAAAAATATGATGAACATGGACTTTGAAGGATTCCTATTCATTATCTTAGTAGATTAAGGATCAATATTTCTAGTTAAAAATAAAATTAATTCATCCCCAATGATGTGGAACTCATGATGAATTTCATATTGATTTCACCATCTTTTGATGATCAAAATATTCTATTTGTTACTCAATAAAATTATCTTGTATAGATAATTGCGAAATCATTCGGGGAAGGTATGATGTATAACATATCCTTATGATTTAAAAATCCATAATTTTTATATCCATGGTGATAGGGTCTTTCTCAGTCAACATCATAGTTATAGTAGAAGGTTCCTTTGAAATAAGAGCATCAACTACATTGCTCACCATTCCTAGATTGTAATGAATAGTTTTTTCCTAGTATTTAATCATCTATAAACATATTTTGTTAATGAAATATGACATCTGTTTTTATGAATATATATATATATATATTAGAATATTGTGATCAATATATATGTCACAGTTCTATCTATAGATGTAGTGATTATATATTTTCAAGACAATAATCACAGTTGCTTATTCCAGATCAAGCAACAAGTTGGTTTAATCATGGATATTGAATAATCATGAGGCATAGGCTATGCAATTTTCATTACGCGTGTTTAAAAGTACCGAAAACGTTTAATTATGCATAACTTTATATCGTAAATCATTATCCATTTTTTGGTAGTACGAGTACTAGTGTAGGGATCTTCCCTCGCTTGATCTCATTAATGTTTTCCTCACATTCTTCCTTCATGACATAAGTTACCCCATTATATGTTAACATATCTAGTAAAATATAAAATCATGTTTAATTACTCAAAGAAATGTCACTCGTAACTATCTATGTTTAGAAAACAGTGGATTTACGAGAAACTAGAAGGAAAAGGGAATTCATTAATTTCCATTGTTATTAAGGTGTCTATAAATTCTCTCACTTGTGATCATGATCCCCATTAATGTATCATTTCACATTCATAATTAACACATGTTGAACTTTGATTACAATTTCCCATGATTTAATGTTTCCACAACAATCCTTAGTCATACATTATGTACCTTCATAATCATGTACTAGACAATAATGTATTGAATATATACTACCAAATAATTTTTCCAGATATTCTCTGAAAAAATATATTCATCAAATACATGAATATTGATTGGTAGTTAAAAATTGTTAAGTGCATACTGATGAACTCATTGTGTCCATACCTTTCATGGATGGTTGTCTTATGGATATCTTACTTCTTCACATTTATTAGTTGTTATCCAGAATGAATATCAACCTTTTGGAAAAATAAATCTCTTAAAATTTGATAGAGTATGTAATCATTAATTATTATTGGACACTTTTATATTGTATTGATCGTATTGAGCTCCCAATAATTAATAAACTACCTCACTAATATGTTATTTTTATTGAAAACAAGAACTATCACACACCATGGTGATGTAGTGTGGAGTATGAAACCTTTTTCTAAATACAGTTAAAGATTCTTCTTCAACTCATTATTTTTTTATTGGGTATATTGGTTCATTTTGATTTTTTATTTTACTAGGTTATTTGCTCAATTTATTACTCATCCACATAACCTTAGGGAACTCAATACAACTATTTTATAAATACATCATTGTATTCCCTAAAATTGGGAATTCACTTAGGCTGATTCTTTCCCTTTACACATCCATTTTAGAATGATATGATTCTTCATAAAATATCATTAAACACGCCATTTAAGGATTTCTTAAAAGAGATTCATGATAATCCATACAATTATTAGGATAATGGGACGATTCAAAATATGAAAACTCATTTCATTTTCAAAACTATTAGTGTGTGATCTAAATAATGACATCCAATCTATTCCTACTATAACAGCAAATTATATTAAGGAATGGATTATTATATTCACTATATTAATCATCCCATAGAATCTAAAAATATAATATTTCCAGACTTTGGATTCATTGATCAAAAAACTAGTTGGTTTTACAGATATCTCTACTCTAGGCACCAGGGTTATGATCAAACAATTCATGTAAAAATTCTTGATATTATGGAATATATTGAACCAGAGAGAAGTAAACTGTTTCCATTATTGAGTGAATATTAATTATACCATGTACGACTTAATTTTAATCTAGCTTATCATCAATGCTGATTGTATATATTTTCTCCTTTTGTTTAGAATTTGGTTGTTGCAAACACTAAGTACCATCAAAGCACAATAGTTTAGTGAACTTGCTTGTATAGTTCACTTTCTCCCAATAGTTGAATCATTGAACCATGTGTGGTTATTTCCTTTATATTATCATGATCCCAGATTAATTATTTTATATTGAAATAAATGACCTTAGAGGTCTTTTATATTACACATGTATCGTTTCCCCTACCCTTGGGTCAACTCCCAGGATACTTCTTCACACAATTTTGACATGGGGGCTGTCAACAATTAATTCCAACTTTTCCATCAGTACCCCCATATTGGTCCTCCATCATTCATTTATTATATATGTATTAGTGGGACCATAATAGAAAATCAATATCTAGTGATCATAAACATAAATAAACAAATTTATAAATCCCAATGGTTCAGATAGATATGGTGTGTCATAAGTGAGGATATAAGACAATGAATACTCTGCCAATTTTTCTATCATTTTTTATTGCAAAAAAACTATGCATATTTTTCAAGTCTTGTAAAATATTACTTTTATGAAATGATAGATTCACTATAATTTTTCATAATCTATATCAATACTCTCTATAATTTGGTTTTTGATTTCGTTTGAAATACTTATTATTAAATATCATCTATAATTCATCAAACTCATTTCATTTATTTTACCCTTTAACATCAAATTCAATATAGGTGACGCCATTTTTCTGCATCTCTACCTAAAAAATAAAACCCATGAGAAACCTTATTCTTTTTATATTAAACTAGAATATAAAACAACTAATCTATTTACATAATTCACTATTACATAATATGTACATAAGATGACCTAAAAAATGATAGTGGTTGTTTCCGCATATAGGATTTGACCACGAGTTACACCTTCTAAGATGGACGTGATTATTCCCCAATATACAAGTGATTTTTTAGAACCTATGATTGATGGGTAAGAATTGACATGAAGTTTTGAACACCACCTCCCGTTGAATTTGGAGAGTCATTTAGGTATTGGTTTCATTATCCCTCGCATGGGTTGTGGGTGTGGTCCGTCATACTTTACAACATTTTATATATTAAAGAGGGTTTGAACATAAGTCAACAATGAATTAATAAATAATTTATTGTTTTCATAACTAAAAATAATGTCATATATTTTGGGATCACTAGGCTTATGATTTTCCATAAATGATACTCCTAAAATCTTGTATTTTGATATTATTACTATTTAAGAATGAATAGTTTAATTTGATATATTTCATTCTTAATAACTTATAATAATTTTTTTTATTAACTAAAGCATATACCATGTGACTTTTAAAATATGTGTGTAGAAAGGAACATTTATTTTTATCCAATTCCAGATCATGTCTTTCTAAAAAAAAAATTTTTGGTTGTTACCCCTAGGTACATATATTCTTGATCGACCTCCACATGTAGTGTCTAATCAAGAAATTAATTTCTCAGAAACCTGATACTCTTATACTTTAGAGAAAAATAATTTTTATTAATAATTAGACTTATCTTTATGAATTAACAATATCATTTCTAATATTACTTCCCAAATTAGCTAAACCATGATTCCATACTAACAACTGTGACCTAAATTTTTCATTACATGTTTATTACATAATTTTTATGATGAACTACACTATAGAGATGAAATATTGAATACAATGGTTTTTTTTGAAATTTGTAAATTTGGTTCCAAAATAAAATTTACAAAATAAAACTAAAAAAATAATAAATTATATTTTATATCCTTTCAGTGGCCCTCACATTTTTTTTGTGTATTTAATAACCTTAAGATATAAATCCTTGATGTGGGTGAGCTAAAATCCCAGTAAGGGGAGGTATAATATGGGGTGAATAAAATGAAACAATATAAGGTACATGGGTGAGAAAAAAATCTCTTAATATTAATATAATCATCATAATAATTAGGGAAAATTATTTTAATGGAATTTCATGTGGCCTATTCATAAAATGAAACATCTTGTCCTTGTGTTCAACCTCCACACATAGATGCAAAAAAAGCTAACTAATTATTCCGACATAATATCTGTCCATAAATAAAACCATCAAAATTGTTCATAATTATAGAATCCTGCTAATAAAAATATTCACATAAACTCATGAGATAAATAACATTATCCAAAACATTAGAGGTATATACAATTTCAGGTCCTCCAACCACATCATAAATGCACATAAACATTAATTCCACATATTACGTACAATAATCCTAGTTATGAAAGAATCAAAATTAAGTGAATGGGTATATTAATTTATCTATAAAATATACATTAATTAATAAAATTTTTAGTTCTTTATTGAATAATGGAAACCATACTTGGATATAAAAATTATTATTCTTGACTGGATAAGAAGCATTTTAGGAGGAGTAAAAAATGGTATCTTGAAAATTGACGTCACATTAAAAAAGGGTTTTCATAGAATTTTTTTACATGGAATGAAAATTTATTTCTGAAAACATAAAGTTAACGGAAATTAAATTTTTATAATATGAAAATTATAACTATATAAGTGGGTATAAACCATTGAAATGAATTTGGTTCAAGAATTTAATTTCCTTAAATCGCTCGTTATTTTTTCCTAACTCTGACTCATGAATAATAAATTTGGGATTGTCAAAACATATTTATAGAAGAAAATTATTTTATTGTATTTGTTAAAATCCTTTTCCAAAATTGAATAGTTTTTATGTTTTTCTTTTACTAAATTGTCTCATTCTGTTTCAATTTCAATATTTTTGTTCAACATCATTTGTAAATAAGTATAATTATTTCTAGAATATAACAATACATTTAATTTAAAAAATATATGATTCTATATAACTAATAACTTACATCAATGAATTTGGATATAATCATTTACATGGAAATGAATATATAGGTGGTGAACTGACCTCTGATAGGACATTATCGAAATATTGTGAAAGAGAATTATGCAACATATATATATATAGAAAATATAATACATACAGTTAGTTAAAATAATTAATATAATGCTAAATTAATTCATAATTATTATTATAAGGTTTGTTTGAATGGTACGGTGAAATAGAATGATAATAAAAAATAAATAGAAGAGATAATAAACAAATATTGTATCCTCGGTGAAGCTTCTCTTGTACGACACTAAAACTCCCTCGATGTTTGGAGATGGAATACTATAAACCATACCTATGTATTTAATGGTTTTTGAGTGGAAGGATTTTTGTAAATGTTACTATTATGAATGTGGGTATGAGTGTTTTTCCAAGGGGAGGGAGTGACGTTATTTATACATGTGGGTAGGGGTATTTTTGGAATAAAATATTAGAAGAAAAATATAAAAAAGGCAATACATTTAATAGTGATTTTTTTAATAATAATATTATATAAATATTATATAATGGTTTCTCAGTCTTTAAAACTAATTTTAATTATAAACAATAAGTTAATTAAAAATTTAATTGGAAAATATAGAATACACGTTATTTAAAGGAATCACATTTAACATTATGTTTTTGGATGTTATTTTTAGAATTTTAAATTATGTATATTGTATTGTAATGACCAATTTATGAAGATAAATATATCATTGATGAAAATAATTTTCCATAAATTATTATGTAATTATTACATCATTTATTAATAAATTTAAGATATACAAGTCATGAGATAATAAATGTTTTCACTATTCACCTAAAAATTTATTAATTTCCAAAAATTACCAAAAAATCACCATGGGAAAATGATGATATGATGATTTAAAAAATGAACCTGTTTCGTCAATTTAAATTAATGTCATTGGTAGTTTTTTTTAAAAAAAAATTATTATTTTAATAAAATACATTAAAACTTATGTTATTAAAAATAGGATTATATTATCCTTGAGTTTTTGAATCATGTTAATAATTTTTTAAAACATTATTATATTAATATTTTATTTAACTAATCATCATAAATTTTATAAATCTCAATATTTATTATTTTCATGTTAAATTTATATTCCAATGGCCTGGTCACAATTCCAAATAGTTATGTTACTATTCTCAATGGAGATAATACTATTCAAGAAATCACATTACCTCATATGTATACCACATAATTCATACACTAAATATTCATTAAAAAAACTGTAACGGTGGTATATTTTCAATTTCAAAGTGGTAGATTGGTTTTATAATTCTTTCGTCCATTTTGTACAGTTGGTCATGCGTGTGATGAATCAAAATGATTGATGTGACCCATATTTTTCTATTTTAGGTTTTCTATTATATATTTTTTGATTTATTTTAATGTTTGGAATTATAATTAGTTTTCTAGATGACTAATTTATTATATTTATTAATGAGTTATAGTTTTTGTGACATCAAATTAATTTTTGTGTGTATATTATAATATAATATAATGAACCACACATTTATTAAGGAATCAAATATTACTAGTAAACACTATTTAATTTCATGAATGAATCTTTCTCGAGAAAAATATCGCAAATAATAAATTTTTAATAAAACCAATACTACCTCAGTGATTGTAGTAGAATGATCAAGTAATCATATGGCACTACTTTTCTATAAGAATATATAATAATATCCTCTATATGGACTACAATAAACTGATCATGTTAACATCTAAATACTCTAATCATTTAATAAAAATTTATCACGTGAATTTGTATGTTAAAAGAAATCACTAGAAAATCAAAGTTTATATACATCATATTGAAGGTTTCTGTGGTCATTTCAACACTTTTTACCATCAAGTGATAGTAACAAAAAAGAAAATCAGTGTTGGAAAAGTATTTTTATCCTTTTAATTGATAAAAAATCATCAATATTGTGTGTAGAATACTTGTTATTTTTATTTATAGTTTTATGTTCTAAATATTAAATAAAAATTTTCATTGATACACCTTTCATCTAAACCAAAAAATCACATCCACCCCGATGTGACACATATGGGTAAATAAAACCATCATCTAGATTCTCATAGAATTGTTTCATCAATTCTTCAAAATCAATTGGGCCCATTATATAAATATTCATTGATGTATCTGCATCAAGAGATATGAGTTATACTAAAAACACAAATTAATTACATATAGGGGGCTGATGAAATTATTCTTTAATGTAATAAAAAAATCTCACAAAAAATATACATGTGTCTAATTTTATGTTTTTTCCAAACTAGATGATAAAAATATACTACATGGATCAGAATTAAGGTCCAAATGTTAAAATTAATTTCCTTTAGAAATTTTTATTTATTATTACATCTGTTGGAAAAAAAATCCCTCATAGTAAAATTACAATATTTTTTGAGTATGTTGTGTTTTTTGGAAATGATGATTTCTGTGGTGAAATTTTGAGTTACAGAGTTGTTTTTGACAATCCATGTTGACAAAAAACCAGGAAAAATGAATGGATGATCTAGAGGCGGTTCAAGAAGAGCCTCGCGAAAAGTGTATTTCATTGAAGATCACCTCAATATATATCGATGGCATGAGTTTCGAGAAGATGGGATTATTGATGTAAATTTATCAAAGACATGATAAATTTTGGCTATTTTCATCACGATTATGATGAGATTTGATAATGGAATAGATGAAGGAAATTGTGATGGAGCTTTGTAGCTTTATTAGAAATACATTGATAGAATGCTCTGCAATTATGACAAGCTTCGCGATATAATAATTCTTGTTGTTCTTCATGATATAGATAAAATTTCGGAAAGAATTATGGAGCATTGCAATTTGAGATGATTTTTCACTGACATCGCATGGAAAGTTCGCAAGTGGATGTAATTGTCTAAGAATAGGACTTGACCCCCTCAAAATAAGTTGAGAGTTTTACATTGAAAGTTTTGTATCTCTTGAATCAGAAATGATATTCACAAGGGTACTCTGCTTGGTGAAATATAGGAGCTTCGCGGTTGCTACTCTAGCTCTGCTAACGTTCTGTGTTTTGTATTGTGTTAGTGAGATTTTCAAAGGACATCTCTTTCTGACTGTATTAGATCTACAATGGCCTAATCATTTTTAATGCTTGATCATGGATATGGAATGATCTATTCAATGTAGTCTGCACTAAGAAGCAGCGACCTCTAGAATGGTTTAGTATTTGCGAAGAGGAAGGGACTTCGTGAAGGCTTGTTTGAGCTTTGCGAAATTAGGAGCTGTGTGAAGTAGGGTGCATTGTGAAGGTATTTCAAAAGGTTATTTCCCAGAAATCAGAGACAAAGGGGTATTCATCTGTGGATGGAATTTGAACATATATAGAGCATCTACATACAGTGGAAGATACATTCATTAGTGATAATGATCATACCTACAAGTCCATAAACTGTGAGTGGATCCCATCAAATTGTAGTGATTAGAGGAAGAGGAATAATTTTATCCTCTCTACCGGTAGTGAGATAGAGATAGAGAAATAGGGAGTGATCATTGGGAATATAGTGAGCTAACCCTAAACAATGTAAAGTTAGTGATCTTGGGCATAGAAGTGATCTAACATCAATATTATTGGCAGTGAGTTTTATTGGATTTGGTAAAATGATACATTTCTATTTTATGATCTGTGGACCTAGACTAATGAGGGTGTATCAGGTAAAAATCATTGTGTCTAACATCTTTCTTCTCTCCATTGCATCCAAATAATCATCATCAGATAAAGAAGAAAATAATATATCATAATAAACACAGAAGTGCCAACTAAGTTACCATTGTGATTAAAAGGTCAAGATCTAGTAGAAGATGAATAATTTAGAAAATAATATCCATTACCTTATTCCCCACCTCATAGGATATATATGACCCTATTGGTCGTAACAATTGGTATCAAGCGGAAGGATACTTTAATCAGATTTGTTTTCTCTCACTTGGTTCAGTCGATGAATCAAGTTACTAATTCAGTCTACTCTTATATGAGTGTGCTATGGAAAATTTTATAGCATCAATGAAGAAGCGGAAATTGGGTATTATCCATCAGTGTGGATATGTCTATTGAGATAGGGAGATTCAGTTAAAGGAAACATTAGTGACCAAAATGATGATTTGGATAAATCATAAAAAAAATCATACTCATTTAATTATGTAGAAGGAATAATGGAAGAACCTGATATTCCATGTGACAATATAAATATTGATGCTGCTGATGATAATTCCCAAAGACCGAATGTGGTTGTTTTCCTCAATGAAAAGGAATTGGATCATAATATTAACAAATAAATTAAATCTAAAGATTTTAGGATTCAAGTACTTGAAATTGAGAAGAACAAGCATAGAAGTTTGAATCAAAATCTTATTGATGTGGCTACTAATCTGAGAGAGAATAATAACTCTCAAGATAAAGAATTGTGAAATAGATCTGCAATGGTAGAAAAATCAAATGCTGTTGAAAGGGGAATTTATTTGAACTCAGATAAAATTCGGAATCGTAAATCTAGGAATGATGATCTTTCTAAAAAAATTGAACTAGTTGAAAAGAAATAAATACAACAATAGGATAATAAATTCTTTATTGATTCTATTACTTAGTAGAATTCTATGAAAAAGGAGAAATATGACATTATATATACAATGGAAGGGTAATTGGAAGATGTGATTAGTAGTATGAATAATCTTAGAAGAGAACTCAATACCCAACTTGAGTAAAGAGATTCGTAGATTCTATTACTAAGGGATATAGAATCAATCAAGAATGAAATGGAAAATTTTAATCCCAAAGACACGCCCATGTTGAATGATGCCTTGCACTTACTATTTGATTATCCTTTGGTTGGTGATGTTGAAATTAAATCCAAATATGATAATTCAGAGGAAAAGCATTAAAGGATTGTGTCATCCAAAATTCCATCTATTTTGGGAAATTATGTTATTGAATTTTTTTATCCCACTCCTAGGAATGATTGAAAAATATTAGTGAAAAGAACCATAGATAAGAGAAACCTTGTAGGTGTTGTAGATAGTCCTAAAAAGGATTTTATTAGAAATAATTACTGCTTGTTCTATTTCATGTGGGATTCACGGTCATACCTCAAGATTATTTTTAGAGGCTCATGAATATATTTCATGCTGTGAAGATAGAAATATTAATAAACCAAATAATGGGAAGAATATTCATGAATTTTCTTGAAAAGAACACCTCTTATATGAAAAGCATTAATCAGGTGTTATTTCAATGGAAGAATATAACACACCATGATTATGTATCAGGAAGCTGAGGAGATCAATGTCAGAAAAATAACTCAAGCTACATCAACATCTTAGTAGAGAGATAATGAAATGAGTTATTCCTTTAATGGAGTATGATTCATATTTTCAAAACATGAGAATTTTTCCAAACAGTGCCCCAAGAAGAAATAGAGGAAAGAAAAGAATCCCATATGGATATTTTCGACTCCAGTGATGCATAAGGAGAAATAATACACTAGAAGACAATGTGGTAATTTGGAAAAGAGTGTTACTACCTTAGGGGAATCAGAAAGAGATAAATGAAAAGTGTATCAATAAACATATCTATCACACTCACTACAGGTCTCTTGGAGAGAATTTGAACAAACCTAGAAGACTATGGGGAGATCTACTCCAACTGTGATTAATATGTAAACACATTTAATGGTTGACTCACCACTAGAAAAAATTACAGTGGTGACATAGATATCTAAAAAAATTAATATGAACAAAGAATACATTGATATTTTCGCTTGTCGTGTGCCGTGATCAGATGTGGAGTAATGTGGAAGATACCTGTAATGGTAGAAGAAGCATGGTAATATGACAAGTAGAGATACTCCAAACAAAATAAGGATTCAAGGGAAATTTCATATTAGTGGGACATTGAAGATGGAAATGTGGACCAGTTGGCATAAATCCCAAATTGGGAGAATTTATAAGCCTGCAGAATCTACATATCAGAAAATGACTCAACATGTGGGTAATGAATGCTTATTCATTTGGATGGAGCAGTTGAATTTTTCTAGGCATCTTGAAGAATCATTGAAGAAGTGTGATGCTCTGTAATAAATATTAAAAGGGTTTACCCATCATGATCAAACACAATCATCACCTCGAGGATTCTAGAAGAACTCCTCTCCCTATGTATATAAATCCAGTTAACTGCTGATTTATGTGTTTCAGGTTCAATGGGGGATACAATCCCAGGCGAAGTGGTATCAAAAGATGCAATGTATTGATGTGATGTGATCCTGAATATAATTGATTCAAATTAGTTACTAGAGCTAAAGAAGGAATCTGATAGAATTTCATGAAAGGAGTTAATGTTATATTGATACGGGATACAATATAAAAAGAATGGTTGAGGGTCAAAACATCGGTCAAAACAATATGAAGAGTTTCATAACAATGACAGAGATCTCTATCTCTTAATATGATGCAATAAATTAATGGGATATAAGTCATGTATATTCAAAGTAATGAAGTGGTAAGAGACTCATTAGGAGTAGTAGTGGAAAATTATAATTCAAAAGGAAATATAGATAATAACCATGAAGAATTCAAATCTATATGACCATGAATGACGATGACACGAGCTGAAATTTAATTCAAAGGTATGATTGGTAATCAAATAGTTCGACTGAAGACAAGGAATATGAGGAATATATAGAATGCATCCTACATATCATATGTAGAGTCTAATTGGTTATGAGAATCATATGAAGATGAGAATATTATTTAGGATATGAATAAAGGGTATGGAAAAATTGACAACAATTAGACATGAGATATTATTTTGAGGCCAATAGATAAGAATTTCATCATGACGAAATGGGTCTATTGCAACAATATGAATTAATATGGAAAAGTGATTCCAAAAAATTCATGAATAGTGGACAAAGGATACTCCCATATAGTGATAATAGATGTTGATGATCCATTTTCACCTGTTTCAATGCTAGATACAATCAGATTATTTCAAGACAAAGAAGTGAAATGAATGTTTAAAGTGTTCTAGATGGATGTCATATCTGCATTCATGAATGGGGTTCTAGAGGAAGAAGTTTATATCGAGTAGCGAGATGGTTTTTCCATTAATGAGGATGATAAGAATGTTTTTTAGTTGGTGAATGCATTATTTGGGATGAAACAACCACCAAGAGCATGGTACTCAAATATTGGTCTGTATTTGAAGAAGCATGGATTTTGGAACAATCAAGTTGATTAAAATATCTATATAAAAAATGATATTCATCAAGGGATTATGATTTTGGTATGTGTTGAAGATAATGTGTTTTTTGGATCATATGAAGCTCAGTGCAGATAGTTTTTCGAATTCAGGAATAGTGGGTTCTAAATGTTAATGATTGGAGAACTGAAATTTTTCCTTGGTTTACATGCATCACAAAGAAGGAATGAATGTTTAATTTACAAGTTAAAATTTTACAAGGTGGTTATAAGATAATTTGAAATGGAAAAATAGAATGGGATGAAGAATATGATGGATACCTATATGATATTATCGAATAATGGTTTTGGAAAGGCAATTAATATCATAGAATACAAGTAGATTATTGGAAGTTTACTATAACTAATGGTGATGAGACCAGATATTGTTTTCACCACATGCCAAGAAGTTAAATATCAATGCAATACCAAGGAAATCCACATTCATGCAGTGAAATGAATAATTCGGTATATCAATGGAATTGTGGATTTCTGCTTGATTTATAATGAAAAATCTCAGCATGTGACTATTGGGTTATAAATTTGTAGATTGGGCTGGTAAAAAGGATGATAGGAAATCAGCATTAAGATTTTATTTCTATCTTGGTGGATTTTGTATTTCATGGCTAATCAAGAAGCGAGATTTCATTTCACTAAGAACCATGGTAGATGGGTATATTGTGTCCACTCAAGCATGCACATAGTTAATGTGGATAAAGATGATGCTTGATGATATAGTAGATGAAGTGATGACTCTGATTGTCTTCTGGTGCGATAACTCAAGTTCTAAAAATCACTTCAAAAATACCATCCATAATTCAAGATCAATGCGTATTGACATAATTATCATTTCATCAAAGAGATGGTTGAGTAGGAAATTGTGATATTAGATTATGTGCCTACAGAACTACATTTTGTAGATATTTTATCAAATTCCATACACAAGGAGGATTTTGAGAGGCATCAACTCACTTTGGGAGTCTAGTGGGCTCCCCGCACATAAACATGTGTGGATGTGGGACCCCCTATCTCTGTGTTATCAGGTGTTTTTCCATAATAAATTGATATGTGTTCACTACCCGGTTGCAGACCTAGATGGAGTGACCTTTATGTTCATTGAAAAAGGTAGAGAAATAGTGAAAGTGAAACCTAATTGGGGAGAAACTATGGCTATGGAAGAGAGAATATTTCATAGTCAAATAAATGGGGAGAAGCTTAAAGAGGGAGCAGTGAGATATGGGGAGAGTATTAAATCTGACAATGATTGAATTGTTCGATCAAAGATTGAATATCATGATAGATGAGGATTGTGATGAAATAGGTTTATTGGTATCAGTATGGTATCAATAGTTGGTGTATAAAATTAGGTGATTCATTGATTAAATTTTTATACTACTCTTGTTTCTCATGAAGAGTATTGCTCATGTGGGATAGATTATGTGGTGACTGAATCGTTGGTCTTTATATAAATTACATGAGACGAATGATGGTAGATGATGGATAGACTATCATTAAGGTGTCCAATTGAAGAGAATGATAATGATAAAAGTTGTTATCAAACACCATGGTGGAGATTGTTGAGGAAAATCCCACTATGTAACATTGCAGTATTTTTGGATTGGTTGTCCTTGTTAACAACGCAAGATTTCAAAGTGAATTGTTCAGATTTGGAAATGTTGTTGAGAATCCATGTATACAAAGAACCATGAAAAATCTCAAGATGGTCTGGGGTAGTATGAAAAGAGAATATACAATGTGGCACAATTTTCAAGGGTTTTCCAATTTTTGGTGTCTAAAACATACTATTTGATTAGAATTAGAAAAAGTGTATTTCTTGGAAGATTTCACCAAAATATGGGAAAAAAATATTTTCTTGAATATGGTATTCTTTATGTTGATTACAAAAAGACATTAATAATGTTGATGGTTTTCTTCACGATTTCGAAGTGCTTCGCAAATGACAGAGATAAAGGTCAGTGTGAGGGAGCTTTGAGGTAGTGATGCAATAGCATTGACAGAATTCTTCGCGATTATGATGACCTCTTTGATCTAAAAATTTCTATGGTTCTTCAAAATATATATTTAATTTCTGTGGGAATTGTGTTGCTTCAAAATTTGAGCTGACGTGGAATTGACATCACACAGATGGTTCTCAAGTCAGTAGAATTGCCTATAAATTGGCCTCGACCACCTTGAAAGAAGTAGAATGTTTTTATTAGAAAAATTTTCTTATCTCGAATCTCCATGGAGGTTCATGGAGATAGTGTTCATTGCGAAAGATATGAGTTATGTGGCGGCTAATCCAGCTCCTAGAAATAAGTGTGTTCTGGGATGGCTCAGTGAGCTTCATGAACGATGTTGCATTGCGATTGCTTGAGAGCTAAAACGGCCTATGCTTTGTGATGTCTTGATCTTTGCGAAGGATTGATCTCTACGGAGTAGTGTGATCTGCAATGAAGTGAGCTCTACAATGGTGTGTGCTTTTTATGAGGCAGGGACATCGCGAAGACTTGTTTGAGCTTTGCGAAATTGGTAGCTTCACGAAGTAGGGTACATTGTCAAGGTATATCCAATGTTTGATTCCTAGTAATCAGTGGCTTAGGGGTATTCATCAGTGGATGAAATATGGAATCCAATTGAGTATCTAAATATAGTGAAGGATTAATTAATTAATGATAATGATCAGACCTACAAGTCTATAAACTGTTAGGTGACCCCTTCTTAGTGAAGTGGGTAGAGGGAGAGGAAGAAGGTTATTCTTTCTAATAAAAGTGATCCAGATAGATGGAAATAGAGACTGACCAATGGGAGAGTAGTGAGCTGACCCTAAACATTCTGAAGGCATTGAGACTTTCCATAAAAGTGATCTAGTAGGAATATTTTTGGCAGTGAGCTTTATTGGATTTGGTACAATGACACATCGCCATTGTATGCTCCTTGGTCATAACCCAATGAGGTTGAACAAAGTAATAAACATTGTGTCCATATTCTTGATTATTTTCATTGCATCTAATGCATCATCATGTGATAAATAAGAAATTAAGGGATCATAATAAACAAAAATGTTCAAACAAAGTAACCATTTTGAAAAAGAGGTCAAGATCTAGTGGTGCAGAAATAATTTAAAAATGAATACCCATACCATAATTCCCCCCCCCCCCCACAGTAAGGGTATATAGTCCCATATTGGTCCTAAAAACATAGACAAATGTGAATGGTATTATTCATAATATGAAATGTGACATAACATACATGAAATTTATTGTGGTACCATAAATATAATGGCAATGCATGCCTAGAAAATCATAAATTTCTACAAAACAGTGAATTATAATATTTTCAGAAAACAATTTCCACAAATATCAACTACATATAAATTATAGAGATAATATTCATCTAGCATAAAATTAGTAGATTTCATCATAAAATCACTGAGTATGTAATTGAATACCATTTTCAAATTAATTAGATATTAAATAGTGTGTAGATATTAAATAAAAACCCACATTATTAGTTTTAGTGTGAACAACAAGGGTACCCTTCGCTGAATCATTCTCATAACCCACTTGGAAATTCATCAAATCCAATTATTTTAGTTTTTTCATTGATATTACAATTTTATTTTAGTTTTTCGCTATAATAATCCATTGGATTCATGAATTTGTTGGAATAATACCCATTCTATTTACAAACAAATCATTAGATAATGGTTGGAAAATTATTTCACGTGTTCATATCTACCATCACATTAACTAGTCCATTTATATTCTTTAAAAAATCATTGGCTTTATATCCAACCATTTGACATTTAAATAACCTCCTAGTTCTACTCATGAAATTATCTCAACATTTCTTCATATATTTTTTAACACCCCATGATTTCATAGTAAGTTATTTTATTTAAAATAATTTAATGGCTTTCACTACACACAACACTGAGTTCGAGCTCACCACGACATACCAAACTAGCCATTAAAAAAGTGGTTGTGAATAGTATTAATTTAATTTTGAAATTTTTATACTCCATATATTATTAACATCAATATTATGTGTTTCTTATAGATAATATAATAATAAATTCAATTTTTAATATAAAATAAGTATTATTAAAAAATGGAATTGTACAGCCTTTAAATGGTAAAACACATTTAAATACAACAATTTACAATTTTATATATTCAAATTGACAAAATAAAGTTCTAATTTAGAATAATGACATAAAAATTTAGTTTAGATAAATTTTTGTGTCTTTTCAGATAACTTTTTTTATTTTGATGAATAGTGACGAATACTAAATTTTAATTGATAAAAAATTTTTGAATCAAAAGTATTTATATTGATAAATTATAATTTTTAATGATTTTCAATTATAATAAGATTATATTTTTATCATTTAATCCAATTTTGGTCATTTTAGATAATTTTACATTTATATTGGACATAAAAACATATCAATCTTTTGATAGTTTTTACTTCTCAAAAATTCTCTTACTGGTTTTGACAACGAGAATTATTTTAAAATTAATTAATAAAACATCTATTTTTTTAATATGAAAAAATATAAATCATTTTTCTATTTAAAATATCAAAAATAATATAGGTACAATTATTGGTATTTATCTGAAAACATTCAACTTTTTTTGAATAGTGAACAACAATACGTAATTGTTTAAAACTGACTTTTTATTTAAATAATTATTATTTTTATGTAAATATATTTTAAATTAAAAAAAAGATAAAAAATACCTATATTAGTACATTTTAATTTATTGAATTCATTTTATTATAATATTAGATCATTAATTTTTTTTAACTTTTTAACGCCTTTTACCCACCTTCTAGGAACATTTGCTAATTTTACATAAATCAAAATTTTACCACTTTTGTGAATTGAATTTAAAATATCTGAGAGACATGGTTGAAATAATTATTTACCATTTGGTTCAATAGAATGAAAATAATTTAGGTTGAATAGTGTCTTTTGAATTTTTTTTACCATGATTACTTGTAAATAGAGTAATTAAAGGTAAGAATGATATTATAATTACCCCAAAATAAGTTCTAATTTGGTTGGATAAGTGTATTTAGACCAAAGTAAACCTCAGTTAAAAAATATTATTCTTTTTTATCCTATTTGATTATATTAGGACATTTATTATATTTCATTTAATGAATTTTTAAAGTGTTAAATTCAAATTTAAATCACTAAACCATCTTTTATATGGGATTTTACAAATGATAAATTTAACTATAAATATTCACTTGAAAGATAAAAGGATTTCCTACATCATGGGAGTTTATTTTTAATTTTTAGACATTATAAAATAAAATTTATTTATAACACAATGATGATTCAATAATTACCTTATTAATGAATGATTAAAAAAATTGATATTATAAATAGAAAAATTAATGTAAATTGATACTTTTGATGAATTAAACGAATTTTATAAAGTAATATGACATTTTTGGTTTGATTAAATAAAATATTTTCTATTTAATGATGTTTTTATTACATTTTGAAAAACTAATTACTAAATATTGTCAATATTGACATATATAAATTTTTAAAACATATATTATTTTATTACATTTTATTATATTCCTAAAAATATAAGGATCCTCCCAAAGAATAAAATAAGGTTTAATATGACATTATTGAAACCCTTGAGTTTATATTTGCATTTTATAGTATGTTTATTAACCATATATTGTAAGAATACCAGAAGACATGGTAAATGATAAAATATTTAACTAAATGTTAAATCTAAAAGAAATGGTTAATATGGTGACCTAAACTTGTCTAAAAAATATTTTTTGATAGATTTTCAACCCATAAAAAATTACCCTCTAAATAAATATATTTGGATCCATTAAAAACAGAAAATTATTTTATAATAAAATAATATTTCAATATTTTCTTAAAGTGACTATCACCTCTCTAAAATAAGAGTACATCACCTTCTATGAAATTCACACCACCAAATACATTTTTCTCAACCATAATTAGATAAAATCTCCTCCAAACTATGCTCACCTCATCCAATAGGTCATACAATTTTCAGAATGACATCCTACATAGCCCTTTAATTCAAATAAAAAGGAAATGCCCAAAAAAGAGGTAATTACATCGTCACCTCTTTCAAAGTTTTTTTCTTCTTCCACATCCTCTTTATTTGTTTAGTCTATACTAAAATAATAAATCCATAACCTTATATATACTTATATTTTGATATAAATATGGTAAAACTATATTCATTATTATTTTGAGCCTATGAATGACAAAGTCACCATACGTGCATACGTACAGCTTACTATCTCCACGTCGTGGTGTAATTTGTTATTCAACACCTTATTATTTATATGGGTATAATAGAGAGAATAAATGATTTAAATAATAAATAAAACCCATTAATAATTATATTTATATAATATACCATCCAATTATATATAATTTTAACAATAATATAATGATATTTTTTCTCATGCGTGTGTATGGCTTACCGTCTCCACAACGCGATGAGAATTTGTTCTCCATTATAACCATTCAAGAATAATTTTCATTTGATGATTAAGAATTATGTTTAAGAAAATAATATAATTCTTTATATGAATCAAATGCATCCTCTCTATAAAAAACATGACTTAGGTCACAAAACATATAAAGTAATATGAATCAGTTAACATCCAAAAGAATGATACTACTAAAATATTATTAACCACGAAATAAACAAAAAACATATATGATATCATATTTATGTATTTGGTTGTTGAATAATTTAATAGAAAATATTTAACCATTATACAGGAGGTTAATGTACCCACAACTAAGGAAATGTACGTGGTATGGGTTTAACATCTCACATTTTATTCCCATGGGATTCATATTATTTTGCCACAAATTACATTTTTGTGGTGTATGTACATCCCATGATTGTATTTTTTTTGTAATATACATTAATATTTGGGTATTTAGGTATTCATTTAATGATACTTCTTTAATGGGTGCATGTTTCTTAATTCACAAAATCGGTAAGGGAATTTCTTACTTCGATTTCCACTAATTGGGTTTTATGCAATCTTCATTTATAATTTTACTCAAATATTATGTGTGAAATCACTATTTATTTATTTATGTATAATTTACACTCACCATTGTGTGGATATACATTTGATTCATATAATCACTCCATTTATAAATTCTCAAGTCATCGATATGAACTTTATTATAGTAAGGATAACTCAATTTCAATTCAATGAGTTAAACATACAATTCATTGGTGTTGTTTCTACGAGAATATGTGTGAATGTCCTCCAATTGATTTATAATGAATATTAAATAATATTCAACATCTTTATATTTTTCACACATAATTATGTCAATGATTTATCCTTAACCATAGGATATGTCATTTATAAGGGATTTCGTCTCAATTTACATTTCATTGATACATCTTTGTTGTCATGCACCGATTCACTTTTATATGGTGTACATACTGTACATTGAATCAGTATGTCATGAATCAATTTATTCTCAATATATTATATTTTTTTATTAGCACAATTATTCATAATTAATAGTCTATCATTTGGTTATGAACTCTGACTAAAATATCATTTTGATGATTTATTCTTCTAAATATTTCTCATTAATGTCAATGTTTTAAAAATGGTGTTAAGGATTTATTTATATGGAAATAAATGTATTAAAATTAAAATTCTATTCAAATGTTTCAAAGTGGAATGTTACCCATTGATTCAAAAATCTATTTTTAATATCTTCTTGAAAAATAGAGAGGATTTTAAATGTTTTCAATAAAATAGGGGATATTTATTTCAAATAGTTTTACTAATTATTTTCATATATGTTTGTATCCTACATTATTCGTAATTAAAGTTGATTTATTATAATAAAATCTTCACATTTTGTGTTGAATTAATTATGTTTTACTATGGATGTTCGATATTATATACCATTAAGAGTTTGTGGTAAAAATATTGACATTTCATATTCTAGTTTTTATACGAATGTTTATATTACGTTTTAACCTTTTCATATGAGGAATTAATTTGACATAGTATGTGATGGGTGGAGCCCACTATAGATCCTCGATGAATTAGTATGTTTAATGAGATAAACTAGTTTCTTGGAACAAGGCCATGAAAAAATTTATATTTGTAGTCTTTTCACGAAGCCTTGACTAAGTGGTTGTGATGTCTAGGATTATGCACCAATCATTTGGAAATTAGTTGTTGTTATGACATGTGATAATTAGACTAGTAGAATGTCCATGTGAATAAGTAAATGGAATTTTTTATTTATATTTTCCATATTATGCTGATGTTTACGTTTAAAAGTCTGTTGTTTTTGTATTATGTATGGCCTTAAATGTTTATGTTTTCTTACGATAGTTTCTACTATGTTGTTATCCTTACTGAACATCTGAGCTCACCCATTTATTTTGGTTTTATTTTTCATAGGATGTGAAGATGTATATTATAATTGAACTACATGGATAGGATATGGGATACGAGTGTGTTCAAAATAAGAATAATGTTTTTTTAATTCATAATATAATTTATACATTATGTATGTATATAGAACATCCAAGGCCACTAAACTGATCGGTATTTCATTACATGATCCCTTGTGATCAAAAAAATGTTATGTAATAATGCACCAACTTTGGGTAACTGGGGTAAGGGAGTTATTGTTGGTATTATAGGAAGTTTAGTAAAGACTAGGGAAACTAGATCTAGAAATACTCTGATTAGAGAATGTCACCCTAAGATAGAGGTTGAGGATTAGTTTATATTAACATAAATTTTTTTTGGAAATGTAAATGTTATGGGGGTTTTCCAAGAAATACATCCATGTCTATATAAACAATGTGGAAATGGTTCTGGAATTGATGTACCTAGGAGTGAAAACACTGACAAAGAGTTTCGAGCTTGACCCAAGGTATCCTGGAACATGAAAACGAGACTTACTGTGCATCTGGTGTCACACTCCTAGGAGATATACTTAAAATAATACACATTTTATTTACAACCGATTTGAAGGATATTTATAGAAGACGAGAATAAATATCTCGGTTTATCCTAATGTGTTTCAGATTGAAAATAATGTGTCATGATATTCTATAAATTATTTTTTGACTATTTTTATTTACACTATTCTTATGGTTTTATTCAATGGTTGGATTCCAAATACGTGATAGAAACATTGAACATGATCTAAAAAGTGTGCATGGTTGAAGAAATGAACATGAAAATGGAATGTTGATAGGCGTAAAATATATTTTTTTCATAATAAACCTTTTTTTCAAAAATATGATCTACAATATAGACATTACCCTACTCCCAAAATCAACAATGGAGAGAATGGTGGAGAATGATAAGAGCTCCAGCTATGGAGACCATCGAGAAAAGAAAGAATCATTTCTCTAATGTAGGAAATGTGGAAAGAGACACCTTGGAATTTTTCTCAATAGAACAATGAAATGTTGTATGTGTGGGAAAGAATGAATGAATGTAATGAATTGTCGAGAAAAAATGAAGAGTACTATGGAAGAAAATTAATATGATCCTAAGAATCCATTTAATGTCATTTTTCGTAAATTTATGGGACATGGGCATTACCTGATTCAATTACCTATTATATATGATAATCTCTATTTCCTGGAAGAACCTAAGTGGAAATAAATTGATAGAGAATTGATTAAATGTATTAATTCTCTTTGTTGATGGTATTACATGGGAATACATTTATTTTGTATGTGTAACCCTGTCATTTTTTTTTGTTAAAATACAATTTGAGGAAGAATTACCTTTTCTTTTATGGATATAGTTATAAAGTAATCATTTGGGTTTATATCATCCTTGAATTTAAGGCAACTACGATTACTACTTTTTGGATAAAAATGTGATGTATGAGAGAAAATTTGTGGTTAAAATGTGTTATGGTTATTTTGGAGGAATTTATATCTTTTTTGAGAAATGTTAAAAAAAATATATATTTTGAAATAGGACAACATGCAGACCATGTGACAACCCGTCGTGTCGGACAATGCTTCGAGAATCTAACCCACAACCAAACTGTGACTACGATTTATCTCTTATAACTAGACTAAGTGAAGTACCAAGTTATTATGATAAATTATTTTTAGTTAAATGATTTTATGGATAAATAATATGTAGATAATGGGTACTTATAATTTATCAAATGTATATCCATGGTTTAGGATTATTATTTAGGGATCAAGTGAAAAAATTTATTTTAGATGAAGTTCGATCCTTTGGGAACACTATATGCCTATGGAAAATAGAATAAATCTGGATTTTATTTACGGATTAATGGTGGTTTTTCTATTTTGGAAGAATCTATGTTTTTATTTTGGAATTATGTAAATTTAGGTTAATTATGGATACGATTAACCTATCATAGAAAATATGTGATTAGGTTAATAACTTTTATGTTTGTGGCTTTAAGAGTAGTCGATATTATTTGGAGATAAATGTTATAATTTATCGTGGAATACTATGTGATCAAATACTTCTGACTTTGGGGTTTAAAACATAGATTGGATTATTTAGACGAATTTTAAGGACAACTATTTATTGAATGGTCTTAGTTGAACATTCTGTATTTATTGTCTAATTGTATAAATTAAGATTCATATATCTTTAAATAAATGATTATATATTTTTTGGATCATATTATCTTATAAAATCCATTTTGATTTTGGTTAATCCAAAATTAAATGTGATATATATAGTTTATCTTTTGTGAATTGTGTTATTTTATAGAAGATTATTCTAGCACTTTAGGTGTGACCATTTCCACTTGAGTACTCATTGTTTTGAGAAAAGATTAGTTAATGGTAGAAATATATTAAATGATGAAACTCTAATTGAAAATTAAGTATATATATATATATATGTTCTTAACAATATCATAAATATTTTTGTCAAATTTATGAGATGGAACATAAAACAAAAACATTTTCCATTTAACGTTCCTACTTGAAAACCAATGACTGTTTAACCCATAACATGTTTGTGGTTTTCTTGTTGTTAACTATTATTCAGGTCATGTTTTCTATCACTATCCATGAGAACTAGAAACATAATTTAACTTCCATATCCATGTTTTACTATATAGAATCCTAGTATGGGTAATCTCGAGTGACTAATGTACTTTTCATTCTTTCTTTAAAAGTGGTAGTTTTATTGACACTTTTTATGATGTGGGACTTTCAATGGTGTTACGAAACCCTGTTTTAAAATTTTGAGGATGAAATTTAAAAATTGGGAGAGAATTTTACGCCCAATGATTTCATAGTATGTTATTTTATTTAAAATAATTCAACAGCTTTCACTACACACAACACTGAGTTTGAGTGCACCACAACTAAACAAACTAGATGTTTAAAAAGGATTTATGAGTATTATTAACATGATTTTGAATTTTATAATCTCCATATAATTTTAACATCCATATTATGTGTTTCTTAGAGATAATATTAAAAAAATTTAATTTTCAGATAAAAATTGTATTTTTCAAAAAATGCAATTTTAATGCCTTTTAATGGCGAACCATTTTTAAATCCAATATTTTAAACTTTTATATATTAAATTTTACAAAATAAACTTCTTATTTATTATAGGGATTTAAAATTTTAGTTTGGAAATTTTTTTGGTTCTTTTCTAATTACATACATATTTTTATGAATAGTGAAAATTAATAAATTTTAATTTAAAACATGATTTTTAATAAAAATAATATATAGTGTTAAATTATTTGGGGTTTGGGTTAGTTTTAAGAACCCCTTAAATATACTTGAAAAATTGGAGTGAAAAACTCATTGGGTGCAGGGACTGTTGCGCACTGTAGTAGTGGCGGAACTGTATCAACGGTAGGTCACTGTAGCGGTGGCAGAGTACTGTAGCAATGGTGGGAACTGTGCAGTATTGTAGCAGCATGGGTACTGTAGCAGTACTATTCAAAAAATAGGTTTTGGGCCAAAAAATGGTCCTACGGGGCATGTAATGGGATAAATGCCCAATGGGGCTTCGGGCTATGTAATTGGTCTCCCTCTACCCAGTTAAAGTGGTATTTTCTTTGCTTTAATAATAAATGAGGCTTTGGCCCCAACATTTACAAAATATATATATAGTGTTAAATTATAAATTTGTCTGATTTTTTTGTATAATTAGATTTTGTTTTTATCATTTAATAAATTTTTGGTCATTGTAAGTAATTTTACATTTAAATTGGACATAAAATCATATCAGTCATTTGAATGTTTTTAGTTCTCAAAAACCCCCATTATGGTTTTGACAACATAAATTATTTTTAAAAAAATTAATACAAATTATATTTTTTTAATATGGTAAAATAGACCTCCTTTTTGAATTCATAATATCATAATTAGGTTTGGGTGAATTTTTGGAATTTTTTCTGAAAACATTCAATTTTTTATTAATAGTGAAAAACACTGCATTATTGTTTAAAATGGAAATTTTATTTAAATAACAATTATTCTTATATGAATTTATTTTAAATTAAAAATTGAATAATAATGACTACATTATTCCAATTTAATTAATTGATGTCAATTTATAATAAGATTAGATATATAATATTTTATTGAACTTTTTACCGTCGTTTACCCATCCTTAGGTGCATTTTTAAATTTGCATAAAACCTAATTCGACCACTTTTGTGAATTGAAATTCAAAAATCCAACAGACAAGGATGAAATTAGTATGTAAAATGTTGTTCAATCGGACTAAAATGATATTTTCATAGTAGTATCTTATGAATTTTTTTAACCACGTTTAAAACAAATATGGCAATTAAAGGAAAATATGATATTATAATTGCCCCAACACTTATCCTAATTCTCTTGGATAATTTATTTTCAACCATAATCGACCATAGGTCAAAATTATTATTGTTTTTTATGCACATGGATTATACTATGATATTTATTATATTTTATATTAAAAAGTGTTAAATGTGTTAAATTCAAATTTAAATAACTAACCCATATTTAATAAATGGATATACCTAAGATAAATTCAACTATAAATATTTATCTGAAAGATAAAAAGATTTCATACATCATGGTATTTTTTTTAATTTTTATACATTAAATAATTTAATTTATTTATGACACAATGTTGATGGAGTAATTACATTTTTAATGAATGATTAATATAATTGATATTATGTATATTAGAATTATTATAAATTGAGACTTTTGATGCATTACAAAAATTTTCTTGGTTTATATGACATTTTAGGTTTGATTCAATTAATTATGTTCAAATTAATAATGTGGTTATGACTATCCCAAAAACTCAATACTAATTAGTGTCAAATTGACATAAATTCATTTTTAAGACAAATACTATTTTTATAATTAATATAATAACCCTAAAAATATAAGGATCAGAAAAAGGAAATAATAAGGTTATATATATAATTAATGAACCACTTGAGGTTTGGTTGTCATTTTATCGTATGTTTATTAAAAATGTAATGTAAGAATACACGAAGACATGGTAAAAGACAATCTATTTAACTAAGAGTTAAATCTAAAAGATAAGGTTAATATGGGGTACTAAACATATATAAAACCTATTGGTTGAGAGGTTTGCTACTCTTCCACACCTTATCATTCAAATAAATATATTTTTGTCCAATAGAAACCTAAATTTAATTTATAATATAATAATATTTCAAGGTTTTCCTACAGTTCCCCTCACCTCTCGTATAAATGGTTACTTCCCTTTCTCTCCAATTCACACATCCACGTAAATTTGACTCAGAAAAATCCTACTGAGATCACATACCAACTAACATCACATCATCCTAGAGTCCTTACATTGATCATAAATCCATCCTATTGAGCTCTTTTGTTCATATCAAAAGGAAACACTTGAAGAAGAGGTAATTACATAATATCCTCTTTCAAGGTACTTTTCCTCTTCCACGTCTTCATTCATTGTTTTTTACATTCTAAAATAATAAATCCAGTACCTTATACATAATGAGATGTAATTAAATATATTTTACAACTTTATTCATTATTCTATCCATCCTATTAATTACAATGTCACCATACTTGTGTAAGTACGACTTACCATCTCTACATCGTGGTGGAGTTTTTTATTCAACACATCATTATTTGGATGTGTATAATAATGAGTATAATCTATGTAAATAAAAAATATAAATGATAATGATTTTATTTATATATTATACCATCCAATTACATATTATTTCACCACTAATAAAATGATATTTTTTCTCTTGTGTACATAGGACTTACCATCTCTACAACGTGATGGTATTTCATTCCCCATCCTAACCATTAAAAAATAATTTTCATTTTATGATTAAAAATAATTTTTAATAAATTATTTTCATTCCAGATATGAATCAAATACATTCTATCCATATCAAACATGACTTATATAAAAAATCATATAAAGGAAAATGAATGAGTTAACTCCCAAAACATTGATACTAATAAATTATTATTAACAAATCAATATAAGATGATCTTATATGAAACCATATTTATGTTTGTGTTTATTTTATAGTTTAATAACAATTATAAAACCATTACTCAATAGGTGAATGTACCATCTACTACGGAAATGTACATATTAAGGGGTTTGCATCACACATTTTATTCTCATGAGATTCATAATATATTTCCACTAACTCATTTAGTGCATTGTATGTACTTCCCATGACTGTATTAATTGTGTAACATAATTTAATTTTTTTGTATTTACAACTTTATTTTATAATCCTTCTTTAATGGGGTGTATGTTTCATATGTTACCTAATCATTTTTGGAATCTCTAATTTTAGTTTCCACTCATTGGGTTTTACGCAAACATTATTTATTATTTTACTCCAATAAAATGTGTGAAATCACTATTTATTTACTTATGTAGTAATTCCCACTCCCCATTGTGTGGATATTCATTTGATACCCTTAATCACTCCATTGAAAAATTTTCAATTCAATGACGTGAACTTGATATAAGTAATGATAACTCAATTTCCATTCATTTAGTTAAGTATCCAAGTCATTGGTGTTGTTTTTACAAGAATAAGTGTGAATGTCCTTTGATTAATTTACCAGGAATATCCAATTATATTGATTGTGTTTGTATTTTTCAAAAATAAATATGTAAATAATTTATTCTTAACGTAATAATATGGTCTTTATATCTGATTTCATCTCAATTTACATTTTATTGAAACACCATTATTATTATGTGGATATTCACTTTTAAATGTTGTACATACTGTGCTTTAACATACTATGTCTTAAATCACTTTATTCTCGTGATATTAAAGTGATTTTATTAAATCATCTATTTTTATTGTATAATCTCTGATTTTGTTATGACCTCTATCTAAATTATCATTTTTAAATATTTATTATTCTCAATCTTTCTCATTAATGTCCAAGTATTAGAAATGGGTTTAAGGATTTATTAATATGGAATGAAATGTTTTAAAATTAAAATTCTTTTAATTTCTTTTAATGTGGTGTTGCACACCTCGATTAAAGAATATATTTTTAATATCTTTTTGAAAAATAATGAGACATATTAAGGTTTTCATGATAAAGTGGATATTTATCTCAAATTGTTTTACTGATTATTTTCTTCAATTTTAATAACCTTCATTATTCTTGATTGAGGTAAATTTATTATAACACTATCTACTATGTTGTATTTAATTAGTTATGTTTTATGGATGATGTGTTATTTTTTATACCATTCATGGTTTGGGGTTAAAATATTGACATTTCATATTCTAGTTTTAATATGAATGATTTGATTAAGTTTCAAACTTTTTATATGTGGAATGCATTGGACATTATAAGTGATGGATGGAGCATGCTATAAATCCTTGATTCATCGGTAGGTCTCTTGAGACAAAGTAGTTTATTGGCACAAACCATTGAACTAATTTTTATTTGTAGTATTTCTATGAGGCCTCGAATATGATGTTATGATGTCTGATATTATGAATTCCATTATTATGAAATTAGTTATTGAAATTACATTTGATTATTCAACTAGTATAATATCCCTGTGAATATGTAAGTGGAATTATAATATTTATCATTTCCATATTATGCTGAATTTTATGTTTAATAGGCCTGTGATTTAGTCTTATACATTTCTTTAAATTTTTTTGTTTTCTTTTTGATAGTTTTTCAATATTGTTATCCATACTGAGCATCGGAGCTCACCCAATTCAAATCTTTTTTTTGTCCCAAGATGTGAAGAAGTATATTATGATTTATCTATAAGGATATGATATGCGGTATGATAGTGTTAAAAGGAGACATAATTTTTTTTATTTCATAATATAGTGTAAAATATATGTTTTTATCTAGTACATCCAAGGTTACTAACGAGGTCGGCCATTCATTACATGTTCCCTTGTGATCATTCCAATATTATGTAATAATGCACCGACTCTGGATAACTAGGTTCAAGGCATTACAATTGGTATTAGTGAAATTTTAGGTCAACCCATGGAAACTAGAACTAGAAATACTCTGATTAGAGAACATTACCCTATGATAGACATTGAGAATTAGATTATAAGAAAATACAAAAAAATTGGTAAAATAAATATTATGTGGGTCCTACAATAAAATACATCCAAGTGAGGATACTATATGTGGGCGTGGTTCTAGAAAAAATGTACCTAGAAGAGAAAAGTCTGACATGGAGTTTCAGGCTTGACCCAGGGTATCCTGGTACACAAAAACGAGCCATATTGTGCACTTGGGTTGACACTCCTAGGGAATATGCATTCAATAATTCAAATATTACTTACAAAACTATTTGAAGGATTTTAATATAATATGAGAATAATTATCTTGGTTAATCCTAATGTGGTTTAGATTGAATGTAATGTGTCATGATATTCACCAAATGATTTTATGAGTACTGTTATTTACACTATGATTCCTGGTTTTAGTTAGTGGGTGGATTCCAAATAAGTGATAGTAACATTGAACATGATGTACAAGGTTTGCACGATGGTGGAAATGAGCATTGAAATGAAATATTGTTAGGTTTTAATGATATCGTGTTCATTTCGAATCCATTTTACAAAAATAAGATCAATAACATATACATTAACCAACTACTAAACACAACAAAGAAGATAAAGGCGGAGAATGATAGGATCCCCCACACTTGAGACCATAGAGAAAAGAATGTTAAATTTTCATAATGCAGGAAATGTGGAAGGTGACATCCAAGAAAGTGTCTGAATTGAACAAATAAATGAATTATTTATGGGAATAAATGATATAATGTATTGAATTATCTAGGAAAAATGAAGATTACTATGAAAGAAAATAAAAATTATCCTAAGAATCCATTTACAGTCATTTTCATTAAATGCAAGGGAATTGGGATTTACCGAGTCAATACCCTATTCTATAGGAAAACCTATTTGTCATGTATGTTCCTGTAACACCCTGATATTTTATGAGAAATATTATTTTTTTTCTTTGATGTCTTTTTTTGTATGCTTCACCAAGATTATTTTGCATTATACTCAACACTGTATTATCTTGTAGTATACAGAAACACAATTCTTGGCTTGTGTTGCACGTAAGAGTGACCTTCCTTAATAGCATGTGTTGTACGCAATACCAAGTTTAACTAAACAACAATATATTGTTATGAACTAGCCTTTATGAATAGTAACAACTGAATTTTCAATTTTTTTACATAATAATTCATCTTACACGTATTCTAGAACATGGTATGAGAACAAATAAAATTCGGGTAAAATAAGTATTTTTCATAAAATGCAGTTTTGCTACCTTTTGATCGTGCACCAACATTAAATCTAGTTTTTAACATGTTTTATGTTCAATTATAAAAAATAAATGTATTCATTGCAATAAGTATATAAAAATTTAGATTCCATAAATTTTTTATATTTGTCTATTAACTTTCATATTTTGATGAATACTGAAATTACGCTAAATTTTTCTTAAGAACATCTATTTTCATCAAGAAAATTTATATTGTTAAATTATAATATTTATTGGTTTTAATGTATAAGTAGAATATATTTTTACTATTTAAAATAATTTATGTCATTATCATTAATTGTACATTGAATTCATTGGTAAAAACATTTCAATCTTTTGCAATGTTTTAACTTTTAAAACTCGAATTCTCAACAATAAGATTAATTTTAAATTAAATACTGAAACTTATATGTTTTAAATTTGGAAAAATGGATTTCATATTTATAATATTTATGTCAAAATTAGGTTTGTAGGCTACTTTTTATTTTTTTACATTATGAATTGTAACTACGGTAAATTTTATTTACTACAGTTAATGGTAAGTCGGGTAATTAAGTGTAAAAACAATATTATAAAATTACCCTAAATCATGACAATATTCTATTGAATGAATATAGGTCGACCCATATCAACTAAGGGTCAAAATAGATTCATTTCATGGTATTTTGACATGTAAAATGATGTAATTATTATTAAAACCAAAGAAAGTGACAACATGTCACTCTCTTATATATTATAAGTGTAATAATTTTAATTTAGTGATAAACTTAATAAAACATAGAATATAAATAGTCACTATAAATATAATAAAATAATCTACATCATGTGAATTTATTTAAAATTTTTAGGGATTAAATAATTATCATTAATGGTGCCACAATAGTGATGCAGAAATTACTTTTTTATTGGAAAATAAATAATATAGTTTATTAAAACTGTTAGTCACCATAAAAGGTACAAACACCTGACCAAATATTATTGGTAGTGTACATGTAAACCATAATCATCCAATGGTCGAATATTGGACCATTTGAAGCCTTATAATAGCGATTATGATACTTATATTTTTTTATTTTAAAGGAGGTTAAAGTTGTCACCTTCATAATTTAATAAATATAACAATTTAAATGTTGTGATTTTAAGATGATAAAATCGAGTAAAAGTATTATTATAGAAGATGATAGATTTATCTGCATCATAGTATTTTATTTTTATTTTTTATTAAACAAATAAGTATATTAAATAATTATACAATAGTTTTGTATTAATTATTTTATAAAGATAAATATTAAATTAATGGTTATAAAAATATTATAATAAATATTATATGAACTAATTAATATGCTCCGCGAACTTTATAGTTGAATATTGCATGTTATAAACCCATTAAATATTTTTTTCAAATATATTCTCTGTTTGGATTTTATGAAAATTCAAATAAATGAATAGAGTCATAATTTACACTATTCTAATTTTATAAAAATAACATATTATTTAATTATTTAAATATCACGAAAATATTTAAAAATTAAAAATTGAAAATTATATGGTCTAAAATGTTAAAATGTATCCAATTATAATAAATTTAAAACATTTATGTATGTATTTATAACAATTTAAAATTTATTATATTATTACCACAATGAAAATTGAATACATTAAATAAGGATAAATCAAATGATAAAGTTTATAATAAACTTTAGACATGTATAAATTTTATTTGTTGATTATATTACAACCCGATCTCATCTCATCTTACAATTGATTCATTTTTTTGAGGTTTATATGTTGGTTTTGAATTTATTATAAATTAATATTTTTGATGTTTCCAAATGTGCGCCTCTCCTGTCTTTTAAAAGGTCACCTCATCCCTCTCCTCTTCACAACATTTTGATCCTTCAAGCTCGGCCAAACCCTGTCCATTTCTATTCCCCACTTCCCGTGTAACAAACTAGAGGCACAGTTTATCTTAAAATACCATCTTTAGTACCATAAGAGGAGGTTTATAATAGGCGCGTCGAAGAAGAGGAGTCTCAGACACATGTGAAAGAAATTGGACATAAGTTAAGGGATAATTATTCCAATCTCATTCTTATCTGAGATTGATTATTCATAAATATTTACTGGGGTTATATTTATCATCCATGTCCATGTTTTATAAAAAATGTTTTCATAATGTTCCTACTATTATTCCATGTACGTTTAAGGTCATGTTTACCCCCTTTTGACTTTTACTACGATGAATGGAAGGAATCTTTCTTTTGTTTACCATACATGGTACTTTTTTACTTTTATAGAAAATGTATGAGAAAAATATTTTTTTAAATTATACAGCATGAATGGATTTTTACGGTTTCATTTTGCCTTATTTTCATAAATCTTCCTATACATGATTTCATTATTATTTTTAACAAAATACTTTTATTTTAAAATGACATGAAATTTTGTGAAAAGAATATTATTTTGAAGAAGAATGGATATTTTCCTCAAGAGTTCATTTCAAGTGTTTTATCAAAAATATTTCTTATCTAATATGAAATTATATAGTATCATTATGTTTCATGTTTAATGTCTCTATTATTTACATGGATTGATTTTTCTTATGATGAAATGATATCTATTTGTTTTATATGGATTATATTAATATGGGATGATGTTTATGAAACCCATTTTATTCTTTGGGTTATGATGAAGGATTTATGATTGTTTTGTTGCACATGTAAGAATGTTTTTAATATGTGATGGGTGGGACCTATATCTCCCTACAATGCGTTGAGTGTAGATTTATATATCATGAGATAAACATGGTTGAAACGTTAACTGAAACTGGTTCGGTAATACGGGGCTAGAACGACAAGTAAACCTGGTTCAATTATGGTCTTTCTCCACTATGATGGTATCGGAAAAAATTCCCTAGCTACTATAGAAATTATAGCATGTGCATAATGGTTTTCCAAAATTACATGTTTTATTCCCATAATATTTTATCCTGATTAATGTTTCTTTATGATCTTTTCCTTACATACTACCATGATTTATTTTAGAAATTATGATTTTGATGTTGAAACGTTATATTCATGTTTTTAAGATCAAATGTATATGTTTGTTTTATTTTATCCATGTTTACCCTTATTGATCATTTGAGCTAAACCTTTTTATGTTTTCTTTTCCCCAGGACATAAAGAAACGTTTAAGGTAAGAAAAAAAAGGGGAATATATTTATGGTAGATGTTGAAGATCTTTCACCATGATTAGAAGATTATGTTTCATATTTCCAAAGACACTAAACAATTATGGTCTTTTGGAGTATATATTTTTCATGTATTATGTATTCCACAAAGGTAATTAAATGTACATGTACTTCATGCTTTCGGTTTCTAAAATTGGTATCAGAGAAAAGTTTTAGTTAACCTTTGGAAACTAGGATGCACAAATTTTAGTGACATCCCTAGAGATATTTCTAAGGTTTTCCTAGGGATGTAACTAAGGTTAAGTATAAAATATAGGTTACAATCCTAGAATTATCATAATGATAACGAATAACCTAGGAATAAACCTATCTTGTTAGAGATTGAACATACCCCCCTTGTATATGTTGTTTTCATTGTATGATTTTTTCCTCTCACGGTATTCTTTCTAGGTTTTAGAAAATGGCTAGAAGTATAAACATTCATGTTAATGGAGAATATATTGGAGAATGGAATGATATTATTCATGAGAAACCAAATGAAATGGGATATGGAAGGTGAACCATCATTATTATGACTAATTAGAAATATCATAATATGATCAATAATCTTATGTTTGATAAGTTTCCTGACTCATCCTATAAGATAAATATGGAGTTTCATGATGATTATAGAGGAAAGAAAGTTCAATTTCCCACATGTAAATCTTGTGGGAAGAGGCATCATGGATAATGTTTCAAATGAACTGGAAGATGCTTTTGGTTTGGAAAAGAAGGACACAAATCCAGTAATTGCAATGGAAAAGGTTCAGTTAACACCATGGACAAGAAAAATGGTATTGCTATGACATCAACAACTATTAAATGTTTTAAATTTGGAATGTAAGGGCATTATTCAAACCAATTACCTATGAAAAAATATCATGAAGATAATCAGCTTGGTCGTATGGGTAGTATATTTTTTGATGATGACGAAGAGACTACAAATGATATATGAGATGAAATAAGTGTTGTGGAATAATATGATGATTCTTAGTCAACAGTTTAATAAGGTAGTGGAATGATTGCATGTTTATCAAGAATAATGTATGGTATTATGGAATAATGAAAAATATATGGATAGTTACACTATATTTTTCCTTGAGTATTTGAATGTATATGTTGAATGGTACCGGTAACCATGAAAAGTGATTGGAATACGTTTGTAAAGATGATGATATGCGCATGATGAATGGATAAGGAGAAAATAATATGTTTTATAGTATTAATGAGCTCATTATTAATGTAAGTATAATGTGATATCATGGTTTGAGTATATATAATTTTTGTGACTTTGGTAGGTGGAAAGAGTTATCTTTTGACAGAATTCTTGTTTTCACTAAGGTTCTACGGTAACTCATGTTTCAAGAGAATACATGATTAAGTTATTCACATGTTTGTAATATGACCAAAAAGATATATCTTATTATATATGGGAGATAAATGATGGTATTCACCGTCTTAGTAGATGAACATTTTAGTAATAATTTTATTTATACTACGATATTGGATAGAAGTATTTTGGATAATCCTAAAGAATGGAATGGATTATGTTGTACATAAGATAGTATACTTTAAGGCTATAACTTTTTGATATTATTTCTGAAATGTTATAATAGTATAGTTTTATCAAAAGGAAACCCCGTAGGACGAGCGACAACCCTTTGTGTAGAAAAAGGATGCATGAATTGAACCCATAACAGAAGTGTGACAGGCCTTTATCACCTACCAATGGCCTACAAGAAGTCCCTGGTTAGTAGAAATTAGTTAAATTTTATTAAGTGGTATGATATATAAATATAATTCCATTTTTAAAATCTATATACAATTAATATCACCATATATGGACTTTTGTATTTTTAAGAACTTTTGGTAACCTTTTTTTTGAGACAGATGGAATGACGCATAATTCTATGACATGATTCTCTAATACTTCATTAATAACAAATTAAACATCATTTAATTATGTTATGAAGATTAAATTGTTCAAGGAATGACTAACGGTGAGATTGTACCAAAATCAATTAACTAATTTTTCAAATTCAAAATCCTCAACCCTAGGGAAATGATCTTGAAAACCAAAATTTTTTCCCTAGTAACCTCATATCAGATAAATCAAATGGTACCATAGATCATCAATAATTTATGGCTTTGTGAGTGTTGTATTTTTAATAACCATGTTCTCTACCACTCTCTATTAGAACGTCATGGTTAGATTTCTCTTCCATATAAATATTTTTGACTATGTTCTCCTACGTGGAAACCCGGTTATGAGCTAATTTGGGAACCATTAGGTTTCATACGTTAGTTATTAAAATTAAATTTTAGTATTATTTTTTAAAATTTGTATTTCTATGAAAGAAACATTCTCATAGTAAACCATTTATAACCCCGACGAATTTTGAGGGAGAACTTCATTTTATGGGGGGGTGGAATGTAACACCCTGAGATTTTATGATAAATATTAATTTTAATTTCTTTTATGTTTTCTTTTTTATGATTCACCAATATTATCTTGCATTATATTCCACACAGTATTATCTTGTAGTATACAAAAACACTTTTCTTGGCTTGTGTTACACGTAAGAGTGATCTTCCTCAATAGCTTGTGTTGTACGCAATATCGAGTTTCACTAAACAATGATATATTTCTATGAACTAGAAATTTTATATATTATTAACTATATTAACAATTTTATTACATAACAATTCATCTTACACATATTCTAGAACATGGTATGAGAACAAAATAAATTTTTCGGGTAAAATATGTTGTTTTCTCAAAAATGTAGGTTTTCAACTTTTTAATGGCTCACCCACATTAAATCTGGTTTTTACATGTTTATAAGTTCAATTAAACAATATAAACATATTCATTGCACTAATGATTTAAAAATTTTCATTCGATAATTTTTTTATATTTTCTATTAACTTTCATATTTTTATGAATTATAAAAATACGCTAAATTTTTCTTAAAAACAACTTTTTTTATAAAGATAATGTATATTGTTATATAATAAAATTTATTTTTTTTAATTTATAAATAGAAAATATTTTTACCATTTAATATAATGTATGACATTATAATTTATTTTACATTAAATTCATAGGTAAAAACATTTCAATCTTTTGCAATGTTTTAACTTTTAATGATCGTTTTCTAAACAACGAGATTAATTTTAAATTAAATACTGAAACTTCTATGTTTTGAATTTGGAAAATAGATCCCATAATTTGAATCAATAGGTCCAAATTATGGTAATAGACTACTTTTTATATTTTGATATTATGAATAGTAACTATGATAAATTTTATTTACAGTAGTTAAAGGTAAATCGGGTAATTAAGGGTAAAATAATATTATAAAATTACCATAATATCTAAAAAAATTCTATTGGATTAATTTACGTCGACCCATATCACCTAAGGGTCGGAATAGATTCATTTCATTTACTTTTTACCATTAAAATGATGTAATTATTATTAAAACCAAAGGAAGTGACACCATGTCACTCTCTTATATCTTATAAGTGTAATAATTTTAATTTAGAGATAAACTTAATAAAACATTGAACATAAATAGTCATAAGAAAGATAATAAAATTATTTTCATCATGTTAATTTATTTAGAATATTTAGTGATTAAATAATTATCATTGGTGGAGAAACAATAGTGATGCAGAAATTATTTTTTAGTGAAAAATCAAATTTACAGTTTTTATTAAACTAATAGTGACCATTAAAGGCACAAAAAACTGACCAAAACTTATTGGTAGTGTACATATAAACCATACTCATCCCATGGTCGAATATTTTACAATTTGGAGCCTTATAAAATTGATTATTAGACTTATATTATTTTATTGAAAATGATGTCAAAGTTGTCATCTTCATAATTTAATAAATATAACAATTTAAATGTTGTGATTTTTATATGATAAATTTGAGTAAAATTATTCTTATAGAAGATATTATATTTATCTGCATCATAGATTTTTATTATTAATTTCATGAAAATAATAATTATATTAACTAATTATAAATAAATGTTGTAGTAATTATTTTATTAAGAGAAATATCAAATTAAATGGTTATAGAAATATGAAAATAAATATTATATGAAAAAATTAACATGATCCACCAATTTTATAGATGAATATTACATGTTATAAACCTATTAAATATTTTTCTTATAATATATTATTTTTGTGTATTTTATTTAAATTCAAATAAATTAATAGTGTCAAAATTTACACTATTGGTATTTTATATAAATTAGATATTATTAAATTATTTAAAAATCACAAAAATATTTAAAAATTAAAAATTAAAAATTATATGGTCAGAAAGGTTATAAAGTATCCAATTATTGTAAATTGACAACATATATTTATGTATTTATAACAATTTAATATTTAGAATATTATTTCTACAAACAAAGTTAAATAGATTAAATAAGGATAAATCATAATGATATGTTTTTAAATAAACATAAAACATGTCTAAATTTTATTGGTTGATGAGATTAAAACCCTATATCATCTCATCTTCAAATTGAGTCATTTTTGAAGATTCTTAGTGGGTTTTGAATTTATTATAAATTAATATTTTTGAGGTTTCCAAAAGTGACCCCCTCCTCTCTTATAAAAGGGCTCCTCATCCCTCTCCACTTCACAACATTTTGAGCCTTCAAGCTCAGAAAAAACCTATCCATTTTTTTCTCCACGTCCCTATCATTATACTAGAGATCCTGTCTTTTTCAATGACAAACTATAGTATCCTAAGAATATTTTTTGAAGAGGTGCGTCGGAGAAGAGGAATCTCAGACAGATACATAAGAAATTCGACATAAGGTAAGGGTTAATTATTCCAATCTCGTTATTATCTGAAATTGTTTATTCATAAGAATTTACTGAGGTTATATTTATCATCCATTTCCATGTTTTATAAAACAATGTTTTCATAAAGTTCATTTTATTATTCCATGTATGTTTAAAGTCATATTTACCTCGTTTTGACTTTTACTTTGATTTATGGATGAAATCTTTCATTTGTTTACCATACGTGGTACTTTTTTACTTTTCCAGAAAAAGTATGAGAAGAATGTTTTTTATCTTATACGACATGAACATATTTTTACAGTTTTATAATTAATTATTTTCATGAAGCTTCCTGTACATGATTTCATGATTATTTTCAACAAAATCCTTTTATTTTAAAATCACAATTCATTTTGTGAAAAGAAAATGATTCTGAAGAAGAAAGTATATTTTTCTCAAGAAATCATTTCAAGTGTTTTATCAAAACTATTTCCCATATAAGATGACAATATTCAGTATGAATCTATTTCATGTATAATGTCTCTATTAATTACATGGTTTGATTTTTCTTATGATGAATTGATATCCATTTGTTTTATATAGATTATGTTAAAATGTGATGATATTTATGATACCCATTTTATTTATTGGGTTATGATGAATGATTTATGATTGTTTTATGGGACACGTAATAATAATTTCAATATGAGATGGGTGAGACCTATATCTCCCTCCAATTCATTGGGTAAATATTTATATCTAATGACATAGACATTGCTGAAACGGTAAGTGAAACCAGTTCAGTAATACAGGGCTATAATGGAAAGTAAACCCATTTTAGTAATGGACTTTGTCCACTATGATGGTCTTTGCAGCAATGTCTTGGCAAATATGGAAATAATAACATGTGCTTAATGGTTTTCCACAATTACATGTTTTACTCATATGATATTTTATCTTAATTAATGTTCCTTTATGATCTATACCTTACATACTGCCAAGATTTTTTTCACAACTCATGATTTTGATGTTTAAACATTATGTTCATGTTATTATGATCAAATGTATATGGTTTGTTTTATTTTCTCCATTTTTAGCCTTAATGAGAATTTATGATCACCCTTTTTATGTTTTATTTTCCCCAGGATATAAAGAAATATTTTAGTTAAGAAAACCAAAGGGGAATATCTTTATTGGAGATTTTGAAGATCGTTCATCATGATTAGAAGATTTTGTTTAGAGTTTCCAAAGACAGTTAAATAATATGGTCTTTGGGAATCTATTTTTGTAATGTATTAAGTATTGTGAAAAAGTAATGTAATTTCCATGTACGTCAATATTTGGTTCTCTAAAATTCTAAAGTGGAAATAAATGGATGGAGAAAGGTTTAAATGTATTAATGATCTTTGTTAATGGGATTACATGGGATGAAATTTATCTTTTCTATGTAACGCTGATGTTTGTTATCTAAAATTAATATTCGAGGACGAATTAAAATTTCTTTTGTGGATATAGTTATAAATAATAATTTGGGTTTATATGATCCTTGAATTTTAGGAAATTATCGGTTGCTAACTTTTGGAAGAAAATGCGATGTATGAGAAAAAATTTGTGGTTAAAATATGTTATGGTTTTTTTACAGAATTCATATCATTTTTTGAAATGATATAAAATTATTTTGTCTTTGAAAATCAACAACACACAGACCATGTGACAAAACATTTTTTCGGACAAAGCTGTGGTAATTGAACCGGAAACCAAAGTACGACAGGAATTTATTTCCTACAATAGGAATACGTTATGTCCATAGTTATTATGACTAATAATTATTAGTTAAAGGATTTTAAAGATAAAGAATATGCTGATTTTGGGAACTTATAATTTATCAAATGGATATCCTAAGTATAGGAGAATGATTTGGGAATTAAGTGATAAATTTTATTTTGGATGACGTTTTCTCCATTAGGAACACTATATGCCTATGTAAAATAGAATACTATGGTATTTAATCTGAGGAGTAATGTTGTTTTTTTATTTTGGAAGAATCTATGTTTTTATTGAGGAATAATAGTGATTTAGTTTATTTATTGAAATAAATAACCATTCATACAGAATATGTGTAACACCCCGATATTTTATGAAAAATATTCTTCTAATTTCATTGATATATTCTATTATACAGTACACCAAGTTTATCTTGTACTATACGCAACACCGTATTAGCTTGCAGTATAGGCAACAGTATTCTTGGATCGTGTTACACATAATTTCATGTTCATTTTATAATAGTCATTCTACGCAACATTGAGTGTGTTTATATATATATATATATATATATATTCAATGTATAAATGAAATATGGTTGGATTCTGTTATATGTAACAATGAAGGATTCTTGCACAACACGCAACCCTGACTTGGCTTGCATTACACGCAATCGCGACCTTCCTCGATAGCGTGTGTTGTACGCAATACTAGGTTTTACAAAACAATGATATATTATTATAATATTATTATGAACTAGACATTATGAATATTATTAACTAAATTTTAAATTGTATGACATTATTATTCATCTTACACATTTTCTAGAAAATGTTATAAGAACAAAATATATTTTTTGGGTAAAATAAGTATTTTTCAAAAAATGTTGTTTTGCCGCCTTTTGATGGCGCACCCACTTCAAATATAGTTTTTGACGGGTTTATAAGTTCAATTTGACAAAATTAAATTATTATTTTGAATCAGGATATAAAATTTTACCTTGGATAAAATTTTCATATTATTCTGATAACTTTCATATTTTAATGAATAGTAAAAACACGCTATATTTTTATTAAAAACAACTTTTTCATCATAATAACGTATGTGGTTAAATAATAATATTGAATGGTTTAAAAGTATAAATATAATTTATTTTTACCATTTAATATAATTTATGTCATTAGCCTTGATTTTACATTGAATTCGTAGGTTAAATAAATTAAATCTTTTGTAATGTTTTAAACAGAAACTCGTTTTCTTTCGACAACAAGATTAATTTTAATTTAATTTTTGCAACTTATGTGTTCTGAATTTTGAAAATTAGATTCCATATTTGGATTAAGTGGGTCCAAATTATGTTAATATGTTACTTTTTTTTATTATTATGAATAGTAACCACAATAATTTTTATTTACTGCGGTTAAAGGTAAATAGGGTAATTCAAGGTTAAAAGAAAATTATAATAATTACAAATTAACATGAAACTTGTCCTAACCTTATTGGATGAGTAGTGGCCGACCATGGGCATCCGTGGGCCTTTTTTGGGACTGCAATGTGCCACTTGGTAGTGAAAATGACAATTTGGTTTAATTAATTTAATCTAAAGACAAAATTTACTTTAACAGAAATCTTTTAGTAATTAATTTTTATAAGGGGTTATATAAGTTATATTTTCAACTATAAATATTATTTGGAAATATAAAAATATTCCATACATCATGGTATTTATTTCATAAATTTTAGAAATCAAATGAATTAAATTATAAATGACACAATAATGATGTAGTGTTGACCTCATTAATAAATGATTTATATAAATAAGATTATAATGATTAAAATAACATCCAAATCCTATCCAATTCCAATTGGATGATTTTATTTCGAATATGAGTCATCTTATCTCTGACATTAATTTGTTTTTGACCTCTTGAAACCGAAGATTTTTTTATAATAAAATAATGTTTTAACACATTTTTAAAGAACCCCTCATCTCCCTTATAAAAGGAGACCACTTCTATGCAATTTATCACACCTCTCAATCCTTTTGGCTCGTCCAAACTCTGGCCAACTAAGCTCCCTAAATCTCTCTCCTCCCCCTTGATGCCTTACATTAGGCATAAGACACTACAAGAATTCCATTTGGTTCAAACCAAAGGAAGTTACCAAAATTAAAGGTAACAGTTTCTCTTAAGTTGTTTTCTTATATTCTACTTCTTCAACCCCTAAACTGTTTTTAATACTTTGTTTTGTAACAACAACAATATCCTAAATATAATAGGATGTTGTTATGAGAAGGATTCGAACTGCACTTACACACACCTCCATCTAATGGATGAACAACATATTGTTTCTGTGATGGAAAACTAATGCCTCACGAAACGATGATTGTTCGATTTTCTTCTACCGCCTCTCATGGTGGATATTATGATGGAACTATATTTATATATAATATATATTATGTTTATGATTTACTTATGCTTCTTTACTTCCCAATTATATCAAGAATTTACGGTTTCCATAGTCTGTAAATACGATAATCTCATTGGAGGATGTGCGGACTACTGCCCCCTCAAAGTGATGTGATTCGTTAATACCTTATGTGGGATGTATAAAGGATGTGGTTAATGATATTATATATGATATTATACAGGAATTATAATATACCTATGTATCATTATGTTTTAATTCCCTTAAAATAAGAAATAGAAATGAAAGTAGTGTTCATGCGTACGTACGACTTACCGTCTCCATGAACGGTGTGCTTCATTTCTTACCTCCATATGTTATGTACTATTATAAATTCTTGTATATTCGGGATATATAATGAATTTATATGATATTTAATTCATCATTTAAATTTTGGAAGTAAGTAAATCATGATATATGTAATAATAACATCAAGAACAACAAGTTCAAACACGTACGATAAATAATATGATTTTACCCAAAAAGCTACTTTAACATTAATTTATAAAAGAATGGGTAATATAAAGTCATAATTGAACCATATATGATATCATAAAAATTAATATGATTCTGTAATAAGCCAATGACATTATTTATATCATTATACAGGAGGTTTGGATACATACAAAGCATATCAGACTTAAGGTAAGGGATAATTTTGCAAATCTCATTTTTATCTGAGATTGCTTATTCATAAGTATTTACTGGGGTTATTTCTATCTTCCATTTCCATGTTTTATAAAAGTGTATTCATGTACGTTTAAATTCTTTTTTACCCATTCTGACTTTTACCCAATGGTATGGAACGAATCATTCTTTTATTTACCCTACAAGGTACTTTTTGACTTTTTTGACAAAAGTACGAGAAGAATGTTTTTTGAACTTATACAGCATGAAAGGATTTTTACGGTTTTATAAAGCCTTATTTTCATGAAGCTTCCTCCAAAATATTTAATGACTATTTTCAAAAAAACATCTTTCTTTTAAAATTGCATGATGTTTTGTGAAAAGAAATTGATTTTGATGAAGAAAGGATATTTTCCTCAAGAATTCATTTCATGTGTTTTATCAAAACCACTTTTCCATCTAAGAAGAAATTATTTTATATGTGTATTTTTCATGTATAATGTCCCTATGATTAACACGGTTTCACTTTTCGGATGTTGATATATCCATTTGTTTTATATGGATTATGTGATGATGGGATGATGTTTATGAAAGCCATTTTATTCTTTGGATTATGATGAATGTTTCAAGTTTATTTTATGGAACAAGTAAGAAAGATTTCCTTATGAGATGGGTGGGACCTAAATCTCCCTCCAATGCATTGGGTAATTATTTATATCTCATGAGATAGACATGGCTGGAATTGTATGTTAATCCGGTTCAGTGTTACAAGACTGAAACAAGGAGTGAACTCGATTCAGAAAGGGACTTTGTCCACTAAGATGGTCCAGACAGCAATGCCTTGGCTACTATGGAAATAATATTATGTTGTCGCAATTAAAAGCTTTATTCCCATGCTATTTTATCAGGATTAGTGTTTCTTTATGATCTATGCCTTACGTATTTCCATGTTTTATTTCATTGCTAAAGATCTTGATGTTTAAACGTTGTGTTCATGCTTTTTAGTTCAAATGTATATTGTTTGTTTTATTTTATCCATTCATACCCTTACTGAGCATTTGAGGTCACCCTTTATATGTTTTATTTTCCCCAGGATATAAAGAAAGGTTTTAGGTAAGAAAACATAAGGGGAATATCTTTATGGGACTTGTTGAAGATCTTTCACCACGATTAGAAGATTACGTTCTGAGTTTCCAAAGACACTAAACTATTATGGTCCTTCAGTTTTTAATTTTGGTATGTATTAAGTATTCCTCAAAAGTAATGTGTTTTCCATGTACGTCAAGCATCGGGTCTCTAAAGTTGGTATTAGAGGAAAGGTTTAGTCAACCTTTGGAAACTAGGATGCGAGATCTTTAGTGAGATCCCTAGTGATATTTTTATGGTATGTCTAGGGATGTCCCTAAGGTTAACTATAAGTATAGGTTACAGTCCTAGAATTATGTTTACGATATTATATTTAACCTAAGATGTTAGATATTGAAGGTACTACCCCTTTATAATGTTTTTTTCCCTAGCATGGTATTTGCTTCTCATACTATTATTTTTGGGTTTTAGACGATGGCTGGAACCCGAAGGTACCGTGTTGATCAATTTAATGCACAATGCAATGATTGTCCTCCTAACCAAACCAATGTCATGGGAGATGGAGTGCAAAATCTTATTTCTATACTTACACAAGCTATGAATCATTCTGGACTTCAAAATGAGCAGAGAAAGGAGCAACATTCTGTTGAATCCTTCATGAGGAACCGTCCACCTTCATTTAGCAGGTCTTCTGATCCCTTAGTGGCTGAACAATGGATCAGTACTACTGAAAAGATATTTTCAGTTCTACAATGTTCTAAGCATGATAAATTCATCATAACAGTATATCGTTTGGAAGGTGATGCTGATCAATGGTGGAATATTATCAAGAATACGAGGGAAAGAGATAAATTTGAGTCCATGAAATGGGACGAGTTAAATAACATGTTTTTCAGTAAGTACATCCCTCATATTCTTCAAAAAAATATGGAAAAAGAGTTTCTTTAGGTTAATCATAATGATGATGAATCTGTTGGTATATACGAAGCGAATTTTACAAGACATGCAAGGTATGCATCTAGCATTATCATCCAACCTGAAAGTAAAGTTGATCGATTTTTTAGTGGCTTTAAACCAAGTCTTCGAAGGGCATTATCTATAAGAGACTTCAGTATCTATGAAGAAATTTTGTGTTGTACTATCAAGGTAGAACTGGAAGTTGGTGTTATGCATCCATCTCATGGTTTTGAAAAGAAACGAAAGATGGAGTTCAAGGAATAATCTCATAAAAATGGTGAAAAGAAGGTGAATGTTTCTTTATGCTCAAAGTGTGGAAATAAGCATGGTGGAGATTGTCTAAAAAGTACTATAAAATGTTTCAAGTGTGTAAAAGAAGGTCATCGAGCAGCTGAGTGCCGAAGTAATGGGAAAAGGGTTTCAAATGACATGAATAGAGAAAATACTTTCGAGAACGCTCCACCAACACTTGAATGCTTCAAGTGCAAGGAAATGAGTCATTATGCTAATCAATTCCCTAATCCAAGGATTAATGATGATCAACGTGAGCAACCTCTTAAGGCAAAGGATAAAGGGAAGTCACATGCGATCACTATCAGCAATGTTGATTATGACAATGATGTGATGGAATGATTATGTTTTATGTAAAGGTATTCCAAAATAATGTTGTGAATCTCATTTAAAGTATTGTGGAACATTGGAATATCTATATAATGGTTTATTGTGATTTTCGATAATTATATGGTACCGGTAACCATGAAAAGTGATTCAAATATTTTGGAAAGAAGATGATATGCACATAATGAAGGGATAACAAGATAATGAGATGTTTGATTGTATTCATGATCTCATGATTGATATAAGGACTAAGTGATATCATGGTTTGAGTATATAGAATTTTGAGGATTTTGGTATGTGGAAAGTGTTAAATTTTAACTGAATTCATGTTAGCACTAAGGTTCACTGGGTATTCATTCTTCAAGTGAATACATTATTAAGGTATTCCCATGTTTTTAATTTGATGAAAAATATATATCTTATGATATATGGGGGATAAATGATGGCATTCATGTGATTTTTATGTGACAATTCAAGTAATCATTTTCTTTATACTATGAGCTTGGACCGAAGTATTTTAGATAAGCCTAAAGATTGGAATGGGTTATGTTGTACATAAGTTGATATTGTTTAAGGATATAATTTTTTTTTATATTATTGATGGGATGTTATAGTAATGTAGTTTTAGAAAAAGCACAACCTGTAGGCCGGGCGACAGCCCATCGCGTCGGATAAGGCTATGGGAATCGAATCGATAACTGAAGTGTGACTGACCTTTATCGCATACCAATGGCCTACAAGAAGTCCCTAGTTAGTGGAAAGTAGTTTTAGCTTATTAAGAGGTATGATAAATAAAGTAGATGTCCATTTTTGGAACCATATACGATTAATCACACCATAAGATAGACTTATAACTTTTGCTAAACTTTTGTTTGAAATAGATGGAATGACCCATCATTCTATCACATGATCTGCTAACGCTTCACGAATATCAAACTCAACCTCATTTCTTTAAGAGATGAAGTGGAATTTTTTCATTTCACGAACAATAGTGAGATTTTACGAAAATCATGTAAGTATTTCTTTTAATTCATCAACATTAGGGAAATGATATTGAAAACCAAAAATTTTGTCCTAGTGCTCTTATATCCGATGAATCAGATGGTACCTTAGATCATCACAAATTTATGGCTTTGTGATTGTGGGATTTTTCATAGCCATGTCTTCTACCACTCTCCATCAGAACATGATGGTTATATTTTTCTTCCATATCAATATTTTATCCTATGTTCTCTTATATGGAAACCCAATGATGATATAAATTGGGTAATCATTTCATTTCATACATTAGTTTTTAAAATTATGTTTTAGTATTCATTTTTACGATGTGGGTATCTATGAATAGTAAACGATATATAACCCCGACGAATTTCGAGGGAGAAATTCATTTTAAGTTGGGTTGAATGTAACACCCCGATATTTTTATGAAAAATATTCTTTTAATTTCATTGATGTCTTCTATTATATGGCACACCAAGTTTAGCTTGTACTATACGCAACACCGTATTAGCTTACAGTGTACGCAACGCTATTCTTGGATCGTGTTACACACAATTTCATGATCGTTTTATAATAGTCATTTTACTCAATATTTAGTGTGTTTGTATATATATATATATATATATTCAATGTATAAATGAAATATGAGTGGATTCTGTTATACGAAACAAATAAGTATTATTGTACAACACGCAACCCTGACTTGGCTTGCATTACACGCAATCACGTCCTTCCTCGATAGTGTGTGTTGTACGCAATACCGGGTTTTACTAAACAATGATATATTATTCTAATATTATTATGAACTAGCCGTTATGAATATTATTAACTAAATTTTGAATTTTATAACATTACTATTCATCTTAAAAATTTTCTAGAACATGGTATAATAACAAAATAAATTTTTCAGGTAAAATAAGTATTTTTCAAAAAATGCATTTTTGCCGCCATTTGATGGTGTACCCACTTTAAATATAGTTTTTGACGTGTTTATAAGTTCAATTTTACAAAATTAAATTATTATTTGGAATCAGGATATAAAATTTTACCTTGGATAAAATTTTCATATTATTCTGATAACTTTCATATTTTAATGAATAGTTAAAACACGCTATATTTTAATTAAAAACAACTTTTCTCATCGTAATAACTTATGTGGTTAAATAATAATATTTAATGGTTTTAAAGTATAAATAGAATATATTTTTACCATTTAATATAATCTATGTCATTAGCCTTGATTTTACATTGAATTCATAGGTTAAATAAATTAAATCTTTTACAATGTTTTAAACAAAAACATGTATTCTTTCGACAACGCGATTAATTTTAATTTAATTTCTGAAACTTATGTGTTTTGAATTTTGAAAATTGGATTCCATATTTGGAATCAGTAGGTACAAATTATGTTAATAGGTTACTTTTATTTTGTTTATTATGAATAGTAACTACGGTAATTTTTATTTACTGCGGTTAATGGTAAATATGGTAATTCAAGGTTAAAAGAATATTATATTAATTTAAAATTACCTTGAAAGTTGTCTTAACATTATTTTATGAGTATTGGCCTACCATGGGAATCCTTGGGCCGATTTTGGGACCCCAATGAGCCACTTGGTAGTGAAAATGACAATTTGGATTAATTAATTTAATGTAAAGACAATATTGACTTTAACAAAAATCTTTTAGTAATTAATTTTTATAAGGGGTTATATATGATATATTTTCGACTATAAATATTATTTGAAAAGATAAAAATATTCCCTACATCATGGTATTTTTTTCATAATTTTTAGACATCAAATGAATTAAATTATTTATGACACAATAATGATGTCGTGTTAACCTCATTAATAAATGATTAAAATAAATAAGATTATAATTATTAAACAATCATAAAACCCTGTCCAATTCCAATTGGATGATTTTATTTAAAATATTATTCATCTTATCTTCGACAGTAATGTGTTTTGACCTCAGGAAACAGAAGATAAGTTTACAATAAAATAATGTTTTCACACATTCCTAAAGAGCCCCTCCTCTCCCTTATAAAAGGAGACCACTTCTATGCAATTCCTCAAACCTATCAAGACTTTTGGCTCATCCAAACTCTGCCCAACTAATCTCCCTACATCCGTTCCCCCCCTCCTTGAAGCCTTACATTAGGCAGAAGACTCTCAAAGAAGTCCTTTTGGTTCAAACCAAAGGAAGTTGCCGAAATTAAAGGTAACATTTTCTCTTAAGTTGTTTTCTTTTATTCTACTTCTCCAACCACTAAACTCTTTTTCATCCTTTATTTTGTAACAACAAAAATATCATAAATATACTAGGTAGTTGTGATGAGAAGTTTTCTAACTAAACTTACACAAACCTCCATCTAATTGATGAAGAACATAATGTTTCTATGATGGAAAACTAACGCCTCACGAAACGATGATTGTTCGATTTTCTCCTACCGCCTCTCATGGCGGCCATTATGATGGAACTATATTTATATATAATATATATTATGTATATTATTTCCTTATTCTTCTTTAATTCTCAATTATATCAAGCCTTTATGGTTTCCATAGTCGGTAAATACGATAATCTCATTTGAGGAAGTGCGGACTACCGCCCCCTCAATGTGATGTGATTCGTTGATACCTTATGTGGGATGTATAAAGGATGTGGTTAATGATATTGTATATGATATTATACTGGAATTATAATATACCTATGTATAATTATGTTTTAATTACATTAAAATAAGTAATAGAAATGAAATAAGCGTTCATGCATACGTACGGCTTACCGTTTCCATGAACGGTGCTTTTCATTTCTTACCTCCATATGTTATGTACTATTATTAATGCTTGTATATTATGGATATATAATGAATGTATATGATATATAAATAATTATTTACATTTTTGAAGTATGTAAATCATGATATAAGTAATAATTACATCAAGAACAACAAGTCCAAACACATACGATAAATAAGATGATTTTACCCAAAATGCTACTTTAACATTAATTTACAAAAGAATGGGTAATATAAAGTAATACGTGAACCATATATGATATCATAACAATTAATATGATTATTTAATAATTAAATGACATTATTTAAATCATTATACAGGAGGTTTGGATACGTAGAAAGCATATCGGACCTAAGGTAAGGGATAATTTTGCAAATCTCATTTTTATCTCATATTGCTTATTCGTAAGTAGTTACTGGGGTTATTTCTATCATACATGTCCATGTTTTATAAAATTGTATTCATGTTTGTTTAAATTTCTTTTTACCCATTCTGAATTTTATCCCATGGTATGGAAGGAATCTTTATTTTATTTACCCTACAAGGTACTTTTTTACTTTTCCGAAAAAAGTACAAGAAGAATGTTTTTTTAACTTATACGGCATGAAAGGATTTTTACGGTTTTATAAATCCTTATTTTCATGAAGCTTCCTCCAAAATATTTCATGACTATTTTCAAAAAAAATATATTTCTTTTAAAATTTCATGACGTTTTGTAAAAAGAAATTGATTTTGATGAAGAAAGGATATTTTCCTCAAGAATTCATTTCATGTGTTTTATCAAAAAAAAAATTCCATCTAAGATGACATTATTTTATATGTGTATGTTTCAAGTATAATTTCCCTATGATTTAAATGGTTTCAATTTTCTTATGTTGATATATCCATTTGTTTTATATGGATTATGTGATGATGGGATGATGTTTATGAAACCCATTTTATTCATTGGGTCATGATGAATGTTTCAAGTTTATTTTGTGGAACAAGTAATAATGATTTCATTATGAGATGGGTGTGACCTATATCTCCCTCCAATGCATTGTGTAAAGATTTATATCTCATGATACAGACATGGATGGAACGGTAAGTTAATCCAGTTCAGTGTTATAGGACTGAAATGAGGAGTGAACTCGATTTAGAAAGGGACTTTGTCCACTAAGATGGTCATAGCAGCAATGCCTTGGCTACTATGGAAATCATATTGTTTTTTCACAATTACAAGTTTTATTCCAATGTAATTTTATCAGGATTAATGTTTCTTTATGAACTATGCCTTACGTATTTCCATGTTTTATTTCATTGCTCAAGATCTTGATGTTTAAACATTGTGTTCAGGTTTTTAAGTTCAAATGTATATGCTTTGTTTTATTTTATCCATGCTTACCCTTACTAAGCATTTGAGCTCACCCTTTATATGTTTTCTTTTACCCATGATATAAATAGATGTTTTAGGTAAGAAAACATAAGGGAAGATTTTTATGGAAGATGTTGAAGATCATTCACCACGATTAGAATATTACATTCCATGTTTCCAAAGACACTAAACTATTACCGTGATTGAGTTTTGAATTTTGTTATGTATTAAGTATTCTGCAAAAGTAATGTGTTTTCCATGTACGTCAAGCTTCGGGTCTCTACAATATGTTTTTGGGTTAATTACTTATAAGAATATGACATTAAGAGTGGTAAATGTTTTTTGGAGATAATTGATTAGATTTATCATGGAAGACTATGTGATCAAATAATTTTGACTTTTGGGTTTCAAACATAGTTTGGATTATTTAAATTAATTTTATGGACAATTGACTATTGATTGGTCGTTGTTAAACATTGTGTATGGATTTTTTATTTTTAGAAATTAAGATTAGTATATCTTTCTATAAAGGATTATCTATTTTGACGATCATCTGATGAAGTACTAACCATTTTGGTTTTTGTTAATCTCTGAAGGCAAGGGAAATATATAGTTTATCATTTATATATTATGTGATTCTATAGAAGTTAATTCTATCACTTCTGGTGTGACCATGTCCTCTTGAGTACTCATCATTGAGGGAAATGATAAGTCAATGGTATAAATTAATATATGGACGAAACTAGACCTGAAAATATAGTATATCTCATTATTTTGTTATTCAATTCCATAAATAAATTCTTCAACATTATGAAATGGAACCAAAAACAGAAATGTTGTTCGTTTACTTTTCCTACTGGGAAACCAATAACTGTTTCACCCATCACAATTATTTGGTTATCATGTTGTTAACTTTCTCTTGATCATGTTTTATATCACTATCCATGAGAACATGACACTTTATTTATCTACCATATCCATTTTTTCCTACATGGAATCCTAGTATGGGTTATCTCGAGTGACCATTGTACTTATATTTTGTTCTTTTAAAGTGATAGTATTATTGACAGTTTTTCCAATGTCGGACATTCCATGATATTACCAAGACCAATTTTAAAATGGTAAGGATGAAATTTCCAAAATGGGGAAAAATGTAACAACTGAATATTTCAAAGTATTTTATTTTGATTAATGTAATTCAATATCATTCACTACATGAAACACCAAGTTTGAGCACACCACGACATACCAAACTAGCTGTTAAAAAGGGGCTATAAATAGTATTTTCATATTTTTATATTTTATAAAATCCATATAATTTTAACATGATTATTATGTATTTCTTAGACATAATATATGAACAAATTCAATTTTTTACATAAAATAAGTATTTTTCAAAAAAATGAAATGTTAACGCCTCTAAATGGGGGAAACATTTTTAAATCCAATATTTTACACTTTTATAAATTCAGTTTTACAAATTAAACTTCTTATTTTAAATCTGGACATATATATTTACGTTGTATAAATTTTATGGTCTTTCCTCACAACTTTCATATTTTTATGAATATTGAAAAATACTAAATTGTAATTGAAAACAACATTTTTAATCAAAATAATTTATAGTGTTAAATTATACATTTTAATAGTTATGATTTATAATTATATTATATTTTTATAATATTATCAAATATTGGCCATTGGAATAATTTTAACATTTAAATTTGACATAAACACATATCAATCTTTTGATAGTTTTTATATCTCAAAAACACGCTTTTTGGTATTGACCCTAGAAAATATTTTTATATTAATTAATAAAAATTCTATGTTTTTAATTTTATAAAATAGACATCATTTTATAATTTTTAATATCAAAATTATCTTTGTGTGAATTTTTGGCATTTTTCTGAAAACATTCTATTTTTGATGAATAGTGAAAAACACTCGTTATTATTTAAAACCGACTTTTTATTTAAATAATAATAATTTTTTAAAATTTATTTTAAATTAAATTAGATTCATAATACCTATATTAGACCAATTTAATACATTGTAATAATTTAAGAATAATATTAGATATTTAAAATATTATTGAACTTATTACCGTCTTTTTCCCACCTTCTAGGCACATTTGTAAATCTGCATAAAATGTAATCTTACAGCTTCTCGGAATATAATTTCAGAAATACGAGAGACATAGTTGACATCAGTAAGTAAAATATGGTTCAATGGGATGAAAATAAATTTTTTTAATAGTAACTTTTATATTTTATTTACCATGGATAAATGTAAATGGGGTAATTAAAGGTAAAAATTATATTATAATTACCCCACCACATGTCCAACTTCATTTGGATAAGTTTATTTCGACCAAAATAAACCATTGGAAAAAATATAATTCTTATTTTATCCACTTGGATTATATGAGGACATTTTTTATATTTTATTTAAACAAGAGTTAAAGATGTTAAATTCAAATTTCAATAACTATACATTTTTGATATAAGGTTGTGAAAAAGATAAATTTCGACTAAAAATATTAATTTGAAAGACAAAAATATTTTCTACATAATGGAATTTTATTTATAATTTTTAGAAATTACATAATAAAACGTATTTATAACACAATGATGATGTAGTAATTACCATATTAATGAAAAATTAAAATAATTGATATTATTAATAATAAAATAAATATAAATATAGACATTTGATAAATTACAAGAATTTTATAGGTTAATATTGTATGTTAAGGTTTAGTAAGTGACTTTATTTCTAATTAATCATGTTGTTATGAATTTCAAAAAAATAAATACAAAATAATATCAAATTTGACATAAATGTGTTTTTAAAATAAATTCTAATTTATTATGTGATATAATATTCCTAAAAATATAAGGTTATGAAAAATGACTTATAAAAGGATATATATGTCATTAATTAAAAAATATAGGTTCGGTTGGAATTTTATAGTATTTTTATTAACCATAAAGTGTAGGAGTACAGGAAGACATGGTAAAAGATAAACTACTTAACATAGAGCTAAATATAAAAGATAAGGTTATTATGGTGACATAAACATGTATAAAACCTATTTGATGAGAGGATTTGACCCATTCCCACCTTAGCCTTAAAATAAATCCATTTCTAGCAATTTTAATCTGAAAATGATTTTATAATAAAATAATATTTCAAAATTTTCCTAAAGTGATTCTCACCTCTCTTATAAAAGGGTACTTCCCATTCTCTCAAATTCACACCTCCAAAGCCATTTGTCTTGTCAAAACCCAGCTCAAATCTCTTACAAAGTACCCCAAATTCAACCTATATGCCTTATATTTATCATAAATTCACTTTAAAGAGCCCTTTTGATTATATCAAAAGTAAACACACGAAGAAGAGGTAATCACTTTGTCACCTCTTTCAAAGTTCTTTTCTACTTTCACATTCTATTTATTTATTGTATCCATATTAAAATAATATCTCCAGTACCTTCTATATAAAAATATGTTATTATAAATATGGTATAACCGTATTTATTATTCTATCCATCCTATGAATATAATGTCACCATACGTGTTTATGTACGGCTTACAGTCTTCACGTCGTGGTGTAGTTTGTAATTCAACTATTTATTATTTGGATTGGTATAATAATGATTATAATTTATATAAATAATAAATATAACCTTTTTATTGTTATGATTCTATAATATACCATCAAATAAAATTTTTTCACCACTAATAGAATGATATTGTCGCTCGTGCATGCGTATGGCTTATCGTATCCATGACGCGATGAGATTTTTTCCCCGTCATAACCATTCAAGAATAATATTCAATTGATAATTAAAAATAATTTTTAAGAACTTAATTTCATTATGGATATGAATAAATTACATCTTGTCGATAACAGACATGTCTTACGTAAGAAAACACATAAAGATAAATGAATCAGCTAACAACCAAAAAATTGATACTTCTGAAATATTAAAAAAAATATTAAAGCATTATATATGATATCATATTTATATATGTGGTTATATTATAATTTCATAAAAATTATTTTACAATTATACAGGAGGTTAATGTTCCATAAACTAAGAAAAATTACAACGTAAGGGGTTTTCATCATACCTTTTTCCCCATGAGATTCATACAATATTTCCACAAATTACTTTTGTGTGGTGTATGTACTTTACAAGATTATATTTTTTTGTTTAATATACATTATTTCATGGTTGTTTACATATGTGATGAATGATCCTACTTTCATGGGGTGTATGCTTTGTAGTTTACCAAATCAGTAATGGAAATTCTAATTTCAATTTCCACTCATTGGGTTTTACGAAATCTTTATTAATTATTTTACTCCAATATTATGGGTGAAAACAATATTTATTTATTTATATAGTAATTTCAACTCCTGTTTGTGTGGATATACATTTTATACCCATAATAAATACATTGATAAATTCTCATGTCATTGATATGAACTTGATAAGATAAATGTTAACTCAATTTCCATTCATTGAGTGAATCATCCATGTCATCGGAGTAGTTTTTACAAGAATATGTGTGAATGTACTCTGATTGATTTACATTGAATATCTAATCATGTGGAGTTTATTTATATTTATCACACACAATTATGTAATTTATTTAACCTTATCCTAAGGATATGGTTTTTATAAGGGATTTCATCTTAATTTAAATTCCATTGAGAATTCATTTTGTTATGCACCAATACACATTCATATGGTGTACATACTCTACATTGACCTTGTGTGTCATGAATACCTTTGTTCTCATGATATTATAAGATCTTTATTAAATCAATTATTTTAATTCATGTGTCTCTCATTTGTTTAGGAACTCAAACTAAAATATTATTTTAAATGATTTATTCTTCTAAATCTTTCTCTTTAATGTCCATGTTTTAAAAATGGTGCTAACGATTTATTTATGTTAACATGAATGTTTTATAATTAAATTTACATTTAAAATTTTCAATAACTTATTTGAGACATTGAGTCATAAATCTATTTTTAATAGATTCTTGAAAAATAGTGAGTCTTTTAAATGTTTTCAAGAAAAATGCGATATTTCTCTCAAATAGTTTTACTGATTATTTCATCTATGTCAATATCCGTAATTATTATTGATTTATTTTTATTTATTATAATAAAATATTCCATATTCTATTAATGAGATATTTTTTATGTGGATGTGCTATTCATTATACAATTCATAGTTTCAGGTAAAAATTTCGACATTTCAAATAATAGTTTTAATAAGAATCTTTAGATTATGTTTCATCCTTTTCATACGAGGAATGCATTGAACATAGTATGTGGCAGGTGGAGCCCCCTATAGCACCTCAATTCATCAGTTGTTCCCATGAGACTCACTATTGTCTAACCACAAGGAATTGAAAAAATTTATATTTTTAGTCTTGTCACGAGGCCTTGACTATGTGGTTAGGATGCCCAAAATTATGCATCCCTTCATTATGAAATTAGCTATGTAAATTACATGTGATTATTCATCGAGTATAATATATATGTGAATAAGAAAATGAAATTATTTGATTTATATTTTTTATATAATTCTGAAGTTTATGTTTAAAGGGATTGTGTTTTAGTCTAATATGTTGCCAAAAATTATTATGATTTATTAAGATTGTTTCCGCTATATTGTTCTCCTTACCGAGCCTATGATCTAACCTCTTTCTTTTATTTTATTTTTCCCAAGACGTGAAGAATTATATTATTATTGACTTATAGGTAAAGGATATGGGATATGAGTGTTTTCAATTGAGACATAATGTTTTTTACTTCATAATTTATTGTAAAACATATGTATATATTTATTACTTCTAAGGCTACTAAAATGATCAGTCTTTCGGTACTTGATCCCTTGTGATCTTGCCAGTGTTATGTCATAATGCACCAACTATAGGTAAATGGGGTTGTTGTGTTTCATATTTCAAGTGAATAGATGTTTGTAATTGATTTATACCATGTTTTATATCCATGCTTTTAGGAATCTTGACCATTTTTCTATTAAAAACCCATATAAATTGTGAGTTTCTCCTATTTCATTTCCAACATTGAGTTTACATTGAAGGATTTATTTTTAGTTACGATGGTATGTGAGAACAAATTATTTTCATACACATGGTTTTATGCTTCTAATAACCCGTATATTGTATTTTCAGTGCTAATGATTAAACCAAAATCGTACCTTGCATATGATGTCAAAATATTACTCACATGTACGAGTGGATTCATCCTTATTTTTATTAACCTCATGTAATTATATCTAAATATTTTTATATAGAATAAGAGGTATGTAACTAGTGGAAAATATACAAATAAACTCATCCCATTATATAGAGTAAATTTATTCTTCTTGTTTCGTATTTTTAATAATGATCAATGATTGTTCTACTGCGTCTTCCATGTGATAAATGGAAAGGAATCCATTTGAAAAATTATAGAATTAGAGAATAAAAAATATCATTTTAATGATAGTGTTCAATCATTTAAATACTACTAGACCAGAAGACACACTAAAATAAAGTGGATGTTTCCTCATCAATGAATCAATAGTATTTTGTTTACTCCATTGATCATTTAGATGTTCAACATGAATCATGGTGTGAGATATTTCAAGGGTATAGAAAAATTTAACATCCTATCCCAGGTTCCCCACACCAAATCCCCAATCCAGTTGGATACATGACCTAAAGTGCACCTCCCCATATTCCAGAGGATGTAGACTAGTAGAAATAGTCATATATATATCATGAGGACACTATACCATGTAACACTCCAATCTTCCATGATACACTTCTCTTTGAATAATACAGTAGCGTGTGTGGTACGCAACTTCGAGTTCAAACACACACCACCACCAATCAAAGTAGCCATTATGAATAGTATTACCCACTTTTTGAAATTTTATAAAATTTATCTCTCAAAATGGACTTCATTTTTGGATTTGGAATATCGAAATTAGACTAGGGTGAAATTTTGGTACTTTTCGGATAACTTTCATATTTTTATGAATAGTGAAAATTACTAAATTTTAATTAAAAACAACTTTTTTAATCGAAATAATAAATAGTGATAAATTATTAATTTAACTGGTTTTAAGTTATATTTAAAATAAATTTTTACCATTTAATCCAAGGTTGGTGATTGGACATAATTTCACTTTTAAACCGGACATAAAAAAGTGTCAATCTTTTGATAGTTATTGTTTCATAAAAACAGGCTTTTTGTTTTAACAGAGGGAATAAATTTTAAATTAATAATTAAAACTTCTATGTTTTGAATTTGGTAAAATAGACTTTATTATTGAACTAGGAATATCAAAATTAGATTAATGTAAATTTTTGGTATTTTTATGAATACATTCAATTTTTGATGAATAGTGAAAAACAATGAGTTACAATTTAAAACCAGCTTTTAATTTAATTAATTATTTATTTTATTTCAATTTATTTTAGGTCAAAATAGATACATAATACTTATATAAATTCAATGTAATTCATTGGAGTCAGTTTATAATAATTTTTTATATATAAAATGTTTATTGAACTTTTTCACCATCTTTTACCCACCTCCTAGGAGAATTTGTAAATTCACATAAAACTTAATTTTTCCACTTCTGTGAGTGGAATTTCGAAAATCCGAGAGACACGGTTAATATCAAGAAGTAAAATTTTGTTCAATAAGATAAAAATAATTTTTGGTGAATAATAAATTTTTACTTTTATTTACCACGGTAAAAAAGTAAATAGGGTAATTAAGGGTAAAAATAATATTATTATTACAGTAACACATGTCCTAATTCTATTGGATAAGATTAATTCGACAAAAAAAACCTCGGGAATAATATATGACCCTTTATGTCCACTTGGATTAGATTTGGACATTTATTATTATTTAATTCAAAGAACAATTAAAAGAGTTAAAATCAAAGTTCAATAACTAAAACATTTTAAATATTGGGTTATACATAAGATAAATTCGATTATAAATTTTCATTATAAAGATAAAAATATTTTATACATAATGGTATTTTAATTATAATTTTTAGAAATTATGTAATTAAATTTATTTATGACACAATGATGATGCAGTAATTACCTTATTAATGAAAGAATCAAATAAATGGTAATATAAATATTAAAATAAATAAAATTTCAAGGTTTTTATGAAATCCGAGATTTTCCTAGGTGACTATGAAATGTTAGGGATGAATCAATGTATATTTTTGGAAGTAATCATGTTGTGATTAATTTCACAAAAACAAAATACCAAAAAGTGTCAAAATTGACATAAATTAATATTTAAAACAAATATTATTTGATTAATTTATATTATATTCCTAAAAATATAAGGTTCGGAAAAGGAAACATATAATGATATTTGTATCATTAATATACTACATGGAGGTCTCTTTGTGGTTTATTGTATGTTTATTAACCATATAATATAAAATTACAAAGAGACATGGTAAATGTCAAACTAAGGAACTATGGGTTAAAACTAAAATATAAGGTTAACAAAGTGACCCAAACCTGTCTAAAACCTATTGGTTAAGATTATTGAGACCCATCCCCACCATATAATTTGAATAATACACATTGGATCCATTTGAAACCTAATATGAATTTATTATAAATTAATACTTTAAGTTTTTTCAAAAGAGCCCCTCCTACCCCATATAAAAGGACACCACTTCTAACCAATTCCTCACACATTTAAAGCCTTTTTTCTCATCCAAACGTTGCCCAATTAAGCTCCCTACATCCCTATACCCCTACAAGAAGACTCAATTTAGGCAGAAGGCATTTCAAGAGTTCTTTTTGGTTCAAACCGAACGGAGTTACCAAAATTAAATGTAACGATTTCTCTTAGATTATTTTCTTTTATTTTAATTCTCCAACCCCAAAACTCTTCCTATTAATTTCATTTGGAACAAAACCAGTATCCTAAATAAACTAGGATATTTTTATTAGAATTATTATAACTAAACTTACACACACCTCCATCTAATTAGTGAAGTGAATAATGTTTCTGTGGATGGAAACCAAACGCCTCAGGAAGCAATGATTGGTCAATTATCTCCTACCACCTATCATGGTGGCCACTATGATGAAACTATAAATAAATATGACATTTTTAATATTTATTTTATATATAAGATTCTGTAATTCTATTTTATATCATACCATTATTCGATTCATGTTGTATATATATACAATAATTTCATTTGAAGAAGTGTGGACTACCGCCCCCTCAAAGTGATATGACTCGTTCATAACATACATGGAACATATAAAGGATGGTGTTAATGAAAATAACAAAAAAATATAAGATATAATATTATACTGTATTAAAAAATATACCTATGTATCATTTGGTTTTGATTCGTTATAAAATGAAAAATGAAATGGATGTAGCGTTCGTGCATACGTACGAATTACCGTCTCCACGAACGCGATGAGATTCATATCCCCATCATATCCATTCAAGACTAATTATTTTTTGATGATTAAATGTAATTTTTAAGGACATTATATAATTCTGAATATGAATTAGATACAACCTATCCATAACAAACACAGTTAACGTAACGAAGCATATAAAGGAAAATGAATCAGTTAACACCTGAAACAACGATAATACTAAAATATTATTAACAAAGTAATATTGAAAGATCATATGTGATATCATATTTATGTATATGATTCTTATATAATTTAATAACAATGAATTAACTATTATAAAGGTGGTTAACTGACACTCTATCAAGGAAAAGTACAAGGTAAGGTGTTTTCATCTCACCCCTTATTCCAGTGAGATTCATGCCATATTGCCACTATTACCTTCTATGTGGTGTATGTACTTCCCATAATTGTATTATTTACGTAATAAAATTTAATTTATGTGTATTTACATATTCATTTTATGATACCTCTTTCATAGGGTGTAAGTTTCGTAAGTTACCAAATTGGTAATGGTTAATTTCACAATCTCTTTATTATCAGAGGTTTTTTTTACGTAAGTATCTACTGGGACATATTTATTATCCATGTCCATGTTTCTTGAAAGAGTTTTCAAAGGGATTAGTTTAAGATAATTTTTACTAAAACAACATTTCAAATGTTTTCAATATTTATTCTTCTAAATATTTCTCATTAATGTCCATGTCTTCAAAATGGATTACAAGGATTTATTTATATAGACATGAATGTTTTTAAAATGATAATTCCTTTCAAAATATTCAATGAGGTATGGAACAATTTGATTCAGAAATGTATTTAAATGACTTCTTTACCGAGTTTTTTGACTATTAAATGTTTTCATCAAAAAAGAGATACTTCTCTCAAATATTTTTAATTTCACTTATGTCAACATACTTCGATATATTTTACACTTTTTTGAAGTTTATTTATTATGATACAAATCTTCCATATTGTTTCTCAGGTTTTGTGATATTTTTGACTATGTATAAGTCATTTTTATGCAATTAATGGCTTATGATTAATGTTTTGTCATTTCGTAAGCTTGTTTTAATATGAATGTTTATGATATATTTCATCCTATTAATAAGATGAATGTGATGGAATATTATGTTCCGGGATGGGGACCGGTAAAAGTAAGCCCTCTGGGTTGGTGTCTAGTTATTAGAGGCTCTCCGGGTTGGTGTACTGTTATTAGAGGCACTCCGAGTTGGTGTCCAGTTATTAGAGGCACTCCTCGTTAGTGTCCGGTTATTAGAGGAACTCCGGGTTGGTGTCTGGTTATTAGAGGCACTTTGGGTTGGTTTCTGGTTATTAGAGTCACTATGGGTTGGTGTCCGGTTACAGAGGCTCTCTGGGTCGGGATCCGGTTACATTTATCCCTTAGTTCTTGGCATGAGGATTTGACACAGAAATTAATGTTCAGAATTATGCATTTCCATCATTATGAAAGTGGTTATTGATATTTCATGTGATTATTAGATTAGTATAATATCCATGTGAATAAGTAAATGGATGTATTTCATTTTATTTATTCCAAAATTTGATGAAGTCCATGTTTAAAAGGATTCTGTTTTAGTTATACATTGCCTTATATTTTTGTGCTTATTTATAAAAGTTTGCACTATATTGTTATCCTTACTGAGCATTGGAGCTCACCCCTTTCTATGTTTTATTTTTCTCAGGATTCCAAGAAGTGTATTGTGATTGATATGTAGGGTTACGTCATGGGAATAATGGAATTACTGAAGGATTATTTATGTTGTTTTTTATGTTAGGAATTTTAATGTAACATTCATGTATGTAATCTATTTTCCAAGATAGCTAAACCAATCGGTCCTTCGGAACTTGATTCCTTGTAATCATGCCAATGTATTAAAATAATGCACCAACTGCAGGTAACTGGGGTCAGGGAGTTATAGTTGGTATCAGAGGAAGTTTAGAAATAACCTTGGATACTAGATTTGGGGTAAACTCTAATTAGAGCACATATCCTAAGATAGAATTTGAGGATTAGTAGTGAAGAACTTCCTTGAATGTTGATATTGTAGAGATTTCGTGAGTTTTCTGAGCAATACATCCCTGTCTGGATATGAGCAGGTAGAGACAGCTCTAGCATAGATGTACCTAGCGGTAAAACCCAAAAACACCGCTTTGAGCTAGACTCGAACGAGAACTAGTACACAAAAATGGGCCTTGTTGCACTCTTGGTTACGACACTCCCAGGGGATATGGATAGGATAATTCTCATTTTCTTTACAAACCATTCTGAAGGGTTTATGAGTATATACTTCCTCAAAGAAGACATTTTTATGATTATGGATTATATCCATAAACTGTTTAATTTATGTTAAGTGTTTGACAAGTTTGGGATTAGGTATTTCTATTCATAAACTAATTTAGTGTATTCGAATGTTTAGAAATGGCACCCAGTAGAAGGAATGAGAACTCCAGTAATACGCAAGATCTAAATAGTAAGAAAGACCATATCTTTCATGGTCTTAAGATAGAATTTAGAATGGAAATAGTCTTCCACGTATTATCATCATATGAAGAAATAATATCATGTTTTGATATTATAAGTAAATAATTCTCAGAGTCCTATGGCTTTGAAGGGATGCCAGAGAAGGAATGGATGGTAGAGAGAAGGACAAATAAATGGAATAAGGTAAAGTAGGTTTTTCCCATATGTGATAACTTTGGAAAGAATCACTATGGAAAATGCTTTAAAGGAATGGGAGTATGTTATAAGTGTGGAGAAAAAGGACACCAATTACGTGACTACAAGGGTAAGAAAAAGGTTTCAAATATAAAGCACATCATCTGCAAGTAGTTTGGACACTATGAGAACCAATGTTACAGTCATCAGACTATACCACAAAAGATGATATTGTATAATAATCAAGTTATGATACTACCACAGATGAAGAGGAATGACTACTGTAATTATGTTTTTATTTTGAAATTATTTCATTGATGTTTTGTGTCATTGATGTACTGGAAATAAATAAGGATTGTACTACAGTTCTATTTCATTGAGGATTTGAGATTTTATGGTACTACGAAAAGTGTCTCTACAGTGAGTTAAACTTTTATAAAATTACATGGTTTAAAGAATGATAATCCTTAATATGGTCCTATGATTGAGGTACTGGTTTTGGAATATGATATGGTTGATTTGGGTAAATTATATTGGATATTCTTGGCTGACTTGAAACTGATTAAGGATTTGCATATTCCATCATTGGTAGAGATTACAAAATTTTTGGATGGATGAAGTATATCCAGTATTCTATAAGGAATAAGGGAGCATGAATGTAATAAATGAGGTTTTATGGTAATTCAGGATGTTTCATTGTTTTAAAAGAATACATGATGAAGGTATTCACAAGCTATTATAGGGTAAAAAGGATATACATTATGTTTACCTTTCATATAAATTTTGGAATGAGAGTTTACAGAAGTATTTCCGATAAGTCTAATGATTGGAAGGGATTATGTTTGAAAGGTTATTTTTGGATTTTTATAAAAGGACAACATGCAGACCTTGTGATGACCTGTCGCGCTAGACAAAGCTTTGGGAATCGAACCCACAACCATAGTGAAATTGGGATTTATCACCTACCACGGGACTACGTGAATTTCTTGGATGGTATAGTGTAGTTTCTTTTTTTATAGGTCTGATATGTGAATTATAAATTCATTATTTTTGGAACCCTATACGATTTGGATAAATAGAGTATTTTTGAGTTGTATTATGTTTTGGGGTGAAAGGTGAGTTTGTGGTAGAAATTTATTAGTTGATAAAACTATAATTATAAAGTAAGTATATCTCCTTATTATCTTATCCAATCTCATAAATTAATTCATCAACATTTATAAAAGGATATTAGAACAAAAATTTTGTCCAAGATGGTACCTTAGATCATCACAAATTTATGGCTTTGGGATTGTTGGCCTTTTCATAGCCATGTTCTCGACCACTCTACATTAGATATTGATGGTTATATATCTCTTCCATATCCATATTTTCCTACATGGAACCCTAGTATGTGTTATTTTCTGTATCCTTCATACATACAACACATCATTTTCAATAGAGGCCTCATTAATCCATTTTTCGATGTGGGAATTCAGCTAAGATATTTTGAAATGTCAACCCCAAGATTCCAATACTGAGCATAAATTTAGAGGATGAAATTTATTAAAGGAGGGGAAAATTTAACACCCCATGCTTATATGGTACAGTTCTCTTTGAATAATACAGTAGCGTGTGTTGGACGCAACTTCGAGTTCAAACACACAGCACGACCAATCTAAGTAGCCGTTATGAATAGTAATACCCAATTTTTGAAATTTTTTAAATTTTATCTCTCAAAATGGACTTCATTTTTGGATTCAGAATATAGAAATTATCCTAGGGTGATATTTTTGTACTTTTCAGATAACTTTTATATTTTTATGAATAGTGAAAATTACTAAATTTTAATTAAAAACAACCTTTTTAATCGAAACAATTAATAACGATAAATTATGAATTTGAGTGGTTTTAAATTATATTTATAATATATTATTACCATTTAATTCAATATTGGTCATTGTACATAATTTCACATTTAAAACGAACATAAACAAGTGTCAATCTTTTGATAGTTATTGTTTCTTAAAAACACGCTTTTTGTTTTAACAGTAGGAATTAATTTTAAATTAATAAATCAGACATCTATGTTTTGAATATGGTAAAATAGACTTCATTATTTAATTCAGAATATCAAAATTAGCTTAGCGTAAATTTTTGGTATTTCTCTAAAAACATTCACTTTTTGATTAATAGAGAAAAACAATGAGTTACTGTTTAAAACCGTAATATTATTTAAATAATTATTTATTTTATTTAAATTTATTTTAGGTCAAAATAGATACATAATAATTATATAAATTCAATTTAATTCATTGGAGTTTGTTTATAATAATTTTAGATATATAAAAAAAATTAAACTTTTTCACCATCTTTTACCCACCTCCTAGGAGAATTTGTAAATTCACCTAAAACGCAATTTTACCACTTCTCTGAGTGGAATTTAGAAAATCTGACAGACACGGTAAATATCAAGGAGTAAGATGTGGTTCAATAAGATAAAAATAATTTTTTGGTGAATAGTTACTTTTTGCTTTAATTTACCACGGTAAAAAGTAAATGGGGTAATTAAGGGTAAAAATGATATTATAATTACCCTAACACATGTACTAATTATATTGGATAAATTTAATTCGATCAGAAACAACCTTAGGAATAAAATATGACCCTTTAGGTCCACTTGTATTAGATTAGGACATTTATTATTATTTAAATCAAAGAAGAGTTAAAAGAGTTAAAATCAAAGTTTAATTACTAAAAAAATTTAATATAGGGTTATAAATAAGATAAATTAGATTATAAATATTCATTAGAAATATAAAAAGATATCCTAAATAATGGTATTTTAATTATAATTTTTAGACATTATGTAATTAAATATATTTGTGACACAATGATGATGCAGTAATTACCTTATTAATGAAAGAATCAAATAAATGGTAATAGAAATATTAAAATAAATATAATTTCAAAGTTTTCATGACATCCAGGAATTATATATGTGACTACGACATGTTAGTGATGATTAAATGTATCTTTTTCAAGGTAATAAAGTTGGGATTACTATCACAAAAACAAAATACGAATTAGTGTCAAAATTGACATAAATTAATATTTAAAACAAATTTTATATGATTAATTGATATTATATTCGTAAAAATATAAGGTTCGTCCAAAGGACATATATCCTAATAGGTTTATAATTAATGGATCACTTGGGAGTCTATTTATGTTTATCGTAAGTTTATTAACCATATAATATAAAAATACAAAGAGGAATTGTAAATGTCAAACTAAGTAACTAAGGGTTAAAACTAAAATATATGGTTAAAAAGTGACCCAACCTGTCTAAAACCTATTGGTTAAGTGTATTTAGACCCATCCCGACCTTATACATTGAATAATCCACTTTGGAGCCATTAGAAACCGAATATAAATTTATTATAAATTAATACTTGAAGTTTTTCTAAAGAGCCCCTCCTCCCCCTTATAAAAGGACACAACTTCTAACCAATTCCTCACACCTTTCAAGCCTTTTGGCTCATCCATCCTCTTCCCAATTAAGCTCCATAAATAACTATCCTCCTCCTAAAAGCCTCACCTTGGGAATAAGTCACTTCAATAGTCATTTTTGGTCCAAACCAATGAAAGTTACCCAAATTAAAGGGAACGATTTCTCTTAGCTTCTTTTCTTTTATTTTACTTCTCCAAACCCTAAACTTATATTATTCTTTTCTTCTGTAACAAAAAAAGTGTCCTAGATATACTAGGATATTTTTATTATAATTATTTGAACTAAACATACACACACCTCCATATAATGGTTGAATAACATAACGTTTCTGTGGATGGCAACCAAACACCTCACGAAGTGATGATTGTTCAATTATCTCCTACCACCTCTCATGGTGGCCATTATGATGACACTATAATTAAAAATTATATTAATGATATTTATTTTATATGTAATCTTCTTTAATTCCATTTTATATCATATCATTATTTGTTTCATGTTTTATATAGATACGATAATTTCATATGAGGAAGTGCGGACTACCGCCCCCTTAAAATGATATGATTCGTTCATACCATACATGGAACATATACATGATGGTTCCAATGAACTAAAGTAACACATATAAGATATTTTATTATAATGGATTAAAAATATACTTATGTATCATTTTTTTTATTCCTTTTAAAATGAAAAATGAAATGGAAGTAGCGTTCATGTGTACGTACGGATTACCATCTCCACGAACGCGATGAGATTCATTTCCCCATCATATCAATTCAAGGCTAATTATCATTTGATGGTTAAAAGTAATGTTTAAGGACTTGATATAATTCTGAATATGAATATGATACAACCTATCCATAACAAACATGACTTACGTAACTAAGCATATAAAGGAAAACGAATCAGTTAACACCCAGAACGACGATAATACTAAAATATTATTAACAAATAAATATTAAAAGATCATATATGATATCATATTTTTGTATATGATTATTTTTTAATTTAATAAAAATAATTTAACTATTATACAAGAGGTTAACCTACACTCTCTCAAGGAAAAGTACAAGGTAAGTGGTTTTCATCTCACTCCTTATTCCTGTGAGATTCATGCCATGTTGCCACTATTATCTTTTGTGTGGTGTATGTACTACCCATAATTTTATTCTTTATGTAATAAAAATTAATTAATGTGTATTTACAAATTCATTTTATGATACCTCTATCATGGGGTGTATGTTTCGTAAGATACGAAATTGATAAGGGTTAATTTCACAATCTCTTTATTATCTGAGATTGTTTTTACGTAAGTATCTACTGGGAAATATTTATTATCCATGTCCATGTTTTAAGAAAGAGTTTTCAGAGGGATAATTTTAAGGTACTTTTTACTAAAACATCATTTCAAATGTCTTAAATATTTATTCTTCTAAATTTTTCTCATTAATGTCCATGTCTTCAAAATGGATTTTAAGGATTTAATTATATGGACATGAATGTTTTTAATATGTTAGTTCCTTTAAAATGTTTCAAATTAGAATGGGACACTTTGATTCAAAAATTTATATAAATGAATTAATTTCCAATTTGTGTGGATTTTAAATGTTTTCATGAAAAAAGAGATATTTCTCTCAAATAGTTTTTATTTCATCTATGTCAATATCCTTTGATAAATTTTACACTTGTTTGAAGTTGATATATTATGATACAAATATGTTATATTGTATCTCTGTTTTTGTGATATGTTTGACTATAGATGATTCATTTTCTTGTCATTAATGGCTTCTGATTAATGTTTGGCATTTCATATACTAGTTTTAATACGAATTTTTATTTTATATTTCATCCTCTTCTTACGATGAATGTGTTGGACTAGTATGTTCTGGGTTGGGGACTGGTAAATGTAAGCCCTCCACATTGGTTTCTGGTTATTAGAGGCACTCTAGGTTGGTTTCCGGTTATTAGAGGCACTCCGGGTTGGTGTACGGTAATTAGAGGCACTGCGGGTTGGTGTCCAGTTATTAGAGGCACTCTGGGTTGGTGTCCTGTTATTAGAGGCACTCCGGGTTGGTGTCCGGTTATGAGAGGCACTCCGGGTTGGAGTCCGGTTAAAGAGGCTCTCCAAGATGGGTTCCGGTTACAGTTATCCCTTAGGTCTTGGAACGATCCCTTGACACAGAAATTAATGTTCGACATTATGAATTTCCTTCATTATGAAAGTGGTTATTGATATTTCAGGTGATTATTAAATTAGTATAATATCCATGTGAATAAGTAAATGGCAGTATTACATTATATTTAGTCCATATTATACTGAAGTTCAAGTTTAAAAGTCTTTTGTTTTAGTTAATGATTTCCTTAAATGTTTATGCTTATTTATGAATGTTTCCGCTATATTGTTATCCTTACTGAGCATCTGAGCTCAACCCTTTATATGTTTTATTTTTCCCAAGATTCCAAAAAGGGTATTGTGATTGATATACAGGGTTAAACCAAAGGAATAATGGAATTCGTGAAGGATTATTTATGTTGTTTTATATCTTATGATGATTAATGTAACATTCATGTATGTAATCTATTTTCCAAGACTGCTAAAATGATCTATCTTTCGGGACATGATTCCTTGTAATCATGCCAATGTATTAAAATAATGCACCAACTCCGTGTAACTGGGGTTAGGGCATTACATACCATCTATATAAAATTATTACAATAGTATAAAATAACAAATAATAGGAAAATGTTAATAAAAATAACCACAATAACACAATAACCGATGAAGAGAAACATCATATGTTAATACCAAAACATGGATTAATGACTATAAAAAAATTCTATTGATATGTAATTCTATATAATAGTCAATAGTCAAATGAGGAACACAAATAATGATTCCCTAGAAACTCTACAATTGGGTCCCAACATCACTACCATTTCCCTCATCCATTCCCCATTAAATCTTTTTTTTCTGACATTGGTCCCTTTCCTTAACCCTATCTTACAAACATGAATACTATTCGAGTACAAATAATGTAGCCTGAGTGTGGTGTGGGTATAAATGAGTAGGATACCAATAACTATATTTAATCCCATATGTAGTCTATAACAATTTTTTTGTTGTATAATTAATAATGAACTAAATATTAAATATTGTTCTGGTTATAAATTATTCTATATTTGATGTCATAAATTATCAGGTTTATAATGTCACCTAAACCATCGACATCTACTTTTTTAGTGTTATATTCTGAACCATCTGTAATGGAATATCACATTTCATTGCATCATGGGTTTCATTTAATCATTTAATATGAATTTCACATTTATACAATGGGGGCCTATAGTAGAAATCTTGAACCCCATGGGTATTTGTAGGATGAGTCTTTATCCTATAACTAAATGATCACATGAAGCATATATATATATATATACATATTGTTATCATAGAGAGGCATTCTGGAATCCTGTGGGTATTTAGTGTAGCATTCAAAATCCCAAATGATAGTCAAAATAATAGTTCATCTCATGGAATAACTTTCACAACCCAATTATAAAAAAATTATATAATTTCCTATTCATCTCATTTCAGTAATTTATTTATCCCCATTAATAATTTACTAATCATCATTTCAATAATTTCAGCTTACACAATGTGTTACTGTAAATTTAATAATACCATTAATCTATTGATCTTGTAATCAAATTAATAAATCAATTTCAATTGATTAATATAATTTTGAATAAAATTTCAAAATGTAGAAATTTCAATTACATAATTAATTAAATTAAATTATAATCAAAACTACATGATCTGACCATTAGATTACCTACCTCAATGACATTGATGAACATTCAGAAAAATAAAATCGTAAAATTTATGTGGAATGATCGAAAATGTTACATATGATATGGGACCAATACATATGATCAATATCTAATATATTAATATCTTTTAAAACCTAGAGTGAAATCATTTATAATGGAGGAAAAATATCCCCTCTTTATTATGAAAGATAGAAGTGTCAGAGAGTAAATCATAAAGGGTATAAATAAGATTCTACAGAGGATACAATCCTTCAATCAGATCATAAATTCACTAATAAAAGGATTTTGATATCCCTATAATCCTCCTTATATAATCTAAAAATGAAGAAAGTAGATCTATGTCAGGTGGAACTTCTTGAAGATAAAATAGGGGTCATGATTATTAATCATAATTTGGGGCATTAGAAACTCGTGTGCATATTTTATTAGACGGGGGAACTTGGTTTGGGAAGGTAGGACGTATGGTTTGGCCAATCCATGCACCAAACACGAGGAACCTCCCATGTCCCCCAAATGGAAAATAGAGTTTCCTAGGGAAACTGTTAAATTTTCTTTAATTATACACCAACCATGAACAACCACTTGGTATCCAAATTTCCTCCAAATCAACCAAAACCAACCGTATAGAAAAACCATGTTAAGATATACTCAAAACAAGGTAAATGTGTACCTATATATAATTAAATAGAAAATATAAAATTTCCTTGATCTTATAATATACCTGCAATATAACATCTAATACTATAGTTTTACTCACAATAAATTATATGATTTTATGGTAAAACATCAGGATACTTAGCCCACATAAGTAATACTCTAACTAATGATTCCTCATACACATGGAGATGTTTCCACAGTAATCACATAATCATCATGATCATTCCCCACAAATTTTTTTCAATGTGATCCATAACATGAATTAGACTCTACTCAAAGGACACATCTACCTCAATATAAATATCATCAAAATTGATCACATGATAAGCGTCAGGGTGATACTTTCAAATTAGTGAATCATGAAAAAAATAAAGTATATAACTACTACTCTATGGAAGTGAAAACGAGTGCATCACTAGCCCAATTCTCTCTAAAATATCTAAATATTAAAATAACATAGTTTCTGACCATCCCTACTTGTAAATCCTATGGTGAACCAATCGATGATACACCTAATAGAATACATGATAACCCGCTACGTACTGAAAGGGTCATCGATGATGATCAACATAAGAATTCATCATTCTATGATCAATTTCTATACATTTATGAACCAACTATAATTAATCTAATGTCTCCTACATGAGACTCATTCCAAACAATTCAGTCACACTTGATTCAATCTAGCATATAGGTGAGATGCATTTCCTATAATAAAGTACCTCATATGGTGCCATCTGAATAGTCACTTATTTATAATTATTATAGGAGAACTCAATGAGATCTATGTACATCTCCCATAATAAACCAAAATATTAAATGTACTCCTATAACATATCTATTATACATTCACAGTACGTTAATGACACATATATGGATTCATTTTCAGATTTTTTCTATTTTTTATTATTTTTGTTTGTGGATTTCCCATTATTTTTCAGTGAAAATGGTTATTTTTGTCCATAGGTACTGGTGCACAATTGGAGCATAGTCTGTAGAAAATCATGCATTAGACATGATAAAAAAGTGAACCCTAAAAAGTGACATTTTCAAAGGAGTATGTTTTCCACATGGGTGTGTTTCCTTACTGTGTTCCCATTTTAGTGGACCTATTTGAGGTGAATAATTAAACACACTCTTGAGAACCCTTCGACAGGGAATTGTGTGGCATAATGTAACTTTTAAATGTGGTTTTCCATGGCATCATAATTCATTGGAAGAATCTACAGCCAAACTATGTTGTCTTCAAGTAACTTTTTAAATGAAAAATTCCCTAAACTAACCTTCGTTATTTTTAATATAAATCAACCTCTAATTAAACCCATTTAAGATATGAATTCCTATTCATTTATCCCCACACCTCTTGGATCCCATGGGTCCAAATTTCATGGTGGGATTGTTATGTATTTGTTGATGCCAAAATTGGGGGTGAACCAAACATCCTAAAAGTGTTAGGGACTACCTTGCAAAGATAGATCACGATGTTCCTGGTGCTCGGTGACCTGCACCGAAGAGCCCGTTCAGGACCCACCGTGAAGAAATGAGGCGATAGATATCCGCAAGCCCCTTTGACATTCTTGACCCACCGCGAAGAAAAGAGGTGGGATAGCTCCGTGAGACCTTTTGACATTCGCGACTTGCCACAAAGTTAGAAGGTGGGATAGCTCTATGATCCCCTTTGACGTTAGCCACCCGCTGTGATGCATGGAGGCATGAAATATTTGCGATCCGATTTGTGGTTCGTGACCCGCCGAGAAGAAAATTTTGTCTTCACGCTGATCAAACCATGATTCGCGGAACATCTTGCTTGTAAATAACTATCTCCCCATGGGCCCGGAGGACGGACTCCCAGACCTTTCACCTTCCTAGCCCTCGAATCTCGAAGCAATTTCTTCTCTACGAACCATGAGCTCCTCTATGTACTTTTTCTCCATGATGTACCTCCCCCTTGGCCTCAATTGAGCCCCTATCCTGACAGGGATGCCATTCACGATGTCTATGGGTCTTCTTAGAGGACAAAGACCCCCAAGGGGATGCGGGTCTTCGCAGGGAACTTAATAATTGTGAAGCACTCTCCATTCGCATGTAACCCAAGTGCCAAAGTTGGGTCACTATGCATTGTAGAGCAGATTTCTTCACAATGATATGCTTTGCATGGCTCCCTTTCTTCCTAAGGCATTGCTTCCCAAATCCCTTTCCACTTCGCGAATCTCCTCCCGTATTCACCTACAGCATATCCCTAGCCTTGGAGACTGCACTTCGCGAATCGCATCCCTTCACAGAGTCCCTCCACTTCATGAGGCACCAGAGCTTCACAAGGCTCCTACCCATGAATACCATTTCTCTACAACTCCTTTTCCCGTGCGACCCTTTAGGTTTGAATTAAGCAATTTCATTGTCCCTTGGACGATACTTCCCATTGCACTTCTTCCCCTAATTCTTCTTCTCATATTCATGCTGACTGTTGTTGCTTCTTTGCATATCCACGCTAACATGGACCCCCAAATGGTTCACTCTATAACACCCCATAACCATGGTGTTTCTTGTCCCTTATCTTCACTATGCTGTAGTTGGTACCAGTTATGTATGTCCTTCTGTGTGGAGTGAACCCTCCCTTGTTCGAGATGCATGATGTTAAACTGCCAAGCATCATCGTCCTCATCACATGATGTTAAATAGTGACTTCACACCATGCATCCTACGTGGGGAAAGAGAAACCATCTCAATGTGATCCCCATGATTTTCTTTCAAGAGGTAGAAACCCTACCCCTCCTTTCTTCGGTGCCAAATTCCTCTACCACTGGGATTTGTCACCATTGGGCCTTCGTCCAAGAGTAAGTTCCAATCCCATGTTCCTCTTTCAGCTGCTAAATGTGTGTAATGCCATCTTTCTTCTTTGGGATGCTAACCACACATGAGCCCCAATTTACTTTCCACAAACACACCTTTCACGACGTGATTTTTAGGTCTTTGCTGCCTCTTGTTTCTCACACTGAGCATGACTCATGTGATCACAGAGTAAGCATTGAACATATCACCTTGAGCATCCTAGAGTGTAATCCACAAACACCATCCTAAACTATGAGTACTTCGATCCTTGCTATGTTAGGGTACGTAGGAAGCCTCCATAAGGTTCAATCCCACCACCCTAGTTGTTCCGACCTCCTTCAAGTCAGTTCACCAGCACCTTGGGAAGCCTAGAGTATATGCCCCAAACACCAAACTGTTCTATGAGGACTTTGATCCTTGCCATGTTAGGGTACGTAGAATTCCTCCAAGAGGATCAAGCCCAACACCTCGGTCGTTCTGACCTCCTTCACATCGGTTCACCAGCACCTTATCCATCTTAGAGTGTAATCCCAAACCACATCTAAACTACGTGGACTTTGATCCTTGCTATGACATCATATGTAGGAAGCCTTCCTGAGGTTCAATACCCCCACCATCCATTGGTCCCGGCCATCCCCACATCAGTTCACCAACCCCTTCTGAACTACATGGTATTTGATCCTTGTCAAGGCAAGGTACATAAGATGCCTCCCTGAGGTTCAATCCCAACACCCCATTTGTCCCGACTAGCTTGATGTTGGTTCCCACAACCTGAACTATGAGGACTTTGTTCCTTTCCATGTCGAGTTACATTATAAGCCTCCATGAGGTTCATTCCCAAAACCCATGTCGTTCCGACCTCCTTCATGTTGGTTCACCAGCACCTTGGGTAGCCTTGATTGTAAGTCCCAAAACCCATCTGAAATACATGGACATTGATCCTTGATATGGCACGGTACGTAGGAATCCTCCCTGAGGTTCAAGACCACCACCATCCATTGGTCCTTCCCATCTTCACGTCGGTGCACCAAGCCCCCATTCAGAACTACGTGGAATTTGATCCTTGCCAATGCAAGGTACGTAAATCCTCCATGAGCGTCAAGCCAAACAACCATAGGTCCTAGCTCCCTTTACGTCGGTTCACCAATACATTGGCCTTCCATAGAGAATTATTCCCAAATTCCCCCCATCTGTACTAAGAATACTTTGATTGTTGACAAGGAAAGGTAAGTAGGAAGCCTCATTGAGTTTCAAGCCCCAATCCTGGTCATTCCGACCCACATTCACGTCGGTTCGCCTACACAATCCATCAAAACCCCAAGTCCTTATTCACATTGGTTAAACTTCATCCCATGTGACCCTAAACTATAAACCCCTTTCAACGGTAAGTCATTGTCTCCCCCAATTAGTGGTAAGTCATTGTGTCCCTCAATCTGTGGTAAGCCATTGTATCCCGATCAATGGTAATCCACTAGGTCTCCAATTTTGCGGCCAACCATTGTAATACCCTTCATCGGGACACACATCACTGGTCCATCCATGTGGCCTCAGACCAACCCGGGATGAAAACCATGCACAAGCCACATACACATCATCGGGTTGATGTCATATGTGTACAACCCAATTCAAGCTCATAGCCTGATCTTTCCCTCGAGCCTATGTTTCCCGATAAGGACATGTCCCAACCCAGAGGTTCCACTTCCTCCAGGTCCCATCCATGTTCCCATTCTCATGGGTCACCTCCTTATACATTCTATCACCCTGTTGAACTACGCAGACATTGATTCCTTGCGTGTACACCACAATTTTAGTGGTGTCAGAACAACCTGTGCTGATAACCTTGCTTAAGCCCCATACACATTATTGGGTTGTTGTCCTACATGTGCACAACAATTCAAGCTCATCGTCAGATATTTCCCACAATCCTATGTGTATCGGGAAGGTCATGTCTCAATAAAAGGTCCCACTTCCTCTAGGTCCCATCCATTCATCCAATCTCACGTGTCGCCTCCTTAGACGTCCCATTGCCCACCTGAACTATGCATACACTAATTCCATGCCACATGGATACATAAGAATTCTCCCTAAGACTCAAGACCAACATTACCGTCATCCTCACGATGGATCCATCCAATTCACCACCCATTTTACACAGCATCCCATCATCCATCTTGATGCTTACTGTGCCGCCACATCTCGGTAAGATCATGTCAACCCAACTACATCAGAGTGCCCTCTAGAGGTAAAACATTTCTAATCCACTCTACTCAGTGTTCTGATTAGTCTGATCCTTCTCTGATGGACATTAAACTTGTGGCATACCCTCTGTTAAACAAGATAAGCTGAGGAAAATCTCAGATAAATGCCTATGGCATATAACTCCTCGCATTCAATGTGGGATTCCTTGAACTTTCGCACCGTCGAGAAGACCTATAATAAGGGAATGAAACCCAGAAACATTAGTGTTCCAGCATCTAGAAACGCCAGTGATGTCTATTGTGAATACTCCCCTGACCGAAGATTACTACCCAGACTAGACCCTTTGGAATTTTCGGACAGAAGAAGTGTAATTAACTAGTGTACATGAAACCAATGGGAAGTTTTTCCCGAACAATGTATTAAGTATATAAGGGAGACCTAGACTATGTGATGAGTTCTAGGGAAAACCCATGATGGAAGAACCAATATCCCATAATCCCATTTCGATAAAAGAGAAGACATCCCAGAACAAGGAACACATTCCACCTGCCTTTGGAAAGTATGAATGCGGGGAAACAAAACTGTGCCTTTCTTCCTAACAGATAGACATGCTTTCACCCCAGTGAATGTATCAAAAATAGAAATTGTGAATCCGACATGAATATATTCTCCTCAATATGGATATTAGTAGTATCTGAGGCATCAATGGACTAGCATGTCACCAGATCCAGTTATAATGTGTCGGGTCCCATTAAGAAAATAGCAGGCCTGGCATGAAACTCACTAGAATTTGGGGAAGTATAAGGTTGGACATCCCAGTTTCTAATGTTCTCAGTGTGGATCCATCTTACCAGCCATGGAAGAAGGGATGATGCTGGGGAACTGGTCGTCCATTACCTTTTCTTTCAGTACTGATGAGTTAATCTCCATACACATTAGGAATCATGTAGCTTAACCGGAAACGTAATCACCGCCTGCCCACCGACACAGGTGCATGGGAAGTGCTAATACGGCAGTCCCGCATGGCTCCACCTCTTCTACAATGACCTCTACACCTATGGCCATGGGGCGCCCACACCCTATCTCCCCGTTCGATGTTATTCCACAGATGGTAATCAATGACCATGTGCGCCGTTATGAGGAGGAGGGGATAATCCCAATGAGTGATATGGGAATACAAGAATTAGAGGAATACGTGCCTCGTCATCAATACCACCCAAAAAGGCCGCATAGGGATCCGATGCACCCCACCCCGGCATATAATCATTTCGGGAGCCTCTCCCCAGAATGCTTCGACGACTCCCTGCCCAACACAGATGAGGTAGTTGATGCATGGGCTAGCCTGGTCAGAGTCCCATTCTAGGGACCCCCAGTGAGGGATCCCACCCAGTTGTGCCAGTGCTGCCAACCGGTCTTACTAGATGAGGAGAAGGTAATCCATGTGCCTGCACCGCCAAATCCGGTTTGTTTGACACGACTCCAGTGTCGAGCGCAAAATGAAGAGGATTCCCACTAGGGGGCGTCAACGTCAGCGGATACTTTGGCATGAGCCACCACCGACTCATATCACTCATTCCCTATATATGCATAGTAGGGGAACTTATACACCCAACCAGGATCGAGGCCCCAACCACCCCATGGGAAGGCTGGGTCGACTCACTTGGTTGCCGACATTGGTATTCGTTGCCACTGACTAACGCGCAGAAATGCACCCAATATGGAGGTCCTCCCTATACCAATACCATGGAGAGTGCAGGCCTTCCCTACATTGAGGCTTGACATAGAGGGATGACCCATTCCACCATCAATTCAAGTGAGGGTTTTCCCCACAGTAGTGACGCTCAGCGTTGAAGTATCTCTCGTTCCCACTACACCGGATATGGAGTCATTCCTCCTACCCCGACCCCCGATGTTGGGGAGTTTCACATCTGGCCTCTCTTCAACCTGGGGATCCTCCATGTGTCCTCTTAGTAGCTGGTGAAGGCCCACCTCACCTTGGAAACAAGAGGGGTGAAGGACAGGCTCACCTCACTAGCACCAAGCATGTAGGTCCTACCTGCATTCAGCTAGACCCGTACAAGGACCCTCATCATACTGAGGTCACTAGGGGAAACAAGCACGTAGGTCCTTCCCATGATCCTTCCAGTTTCAGTGGTGTTCTGACCCACTTCAGAGATACCCATGGATGTCCTCCCCATGTCCCCTTTGACATATGTACCAGTGCTCCTCGCACACCATCTTACTCAAAAAAACCCTTCTCTGCCCCTATAACAGTTCGACTAAAGGACCTAGTCTCGGAAGTCTTCCATGTCCCAAAGATCCACCCAGGGGCATGAAGGTGGGTCATCACCACCTTAAGAAGATTTCTAGGAAGGTCCGGATAGAGTTCAAATGAGTCCGCTTCATAGACTCCAAACCGAAAAACCACTCATCTCAGGAACCCTCCCCTCGCTCATCCGAGTCAAGGTTTGGGGAAGTAACAAGCCACATCAGCCTAGTACTCCCAAAATGAGACTTCCATCAGATTCCCACCCCCCTCCACAAGTATATCATGGAGGAGGAAAATCTGTAGACCCCGCAGGTCGTGATCGTTCAATCACAATTGTCATCACCAGAAGTGATCTCTAACTCGACAAGAGATCACAAAAAGCTATTTTGGGGACCAATGGCGGGCAAGCCGCATCGCGGCCTATCGCCAGTAGCCCTAGCCCTTGATCCAGGATCTGCGGAAATTAGCCTGTCTTATCGCAACATAGCGGCCAGGTCGCTATACTCTTCGATGGAAAGCCAAAGATTTTGCTTCCAGTCACCCTACTTGGCGTACTATCCACTGACAAGCATTGCACCCGAGTGGTATGCCTTAGCCCTGATGCCAATTCCTCATCCGCCTCTGGTTGATGAATGGGAAAATAAATGGAAAAAACGTGAATATGATCTGAGGAGATTATGGAATATCCTTGCAGCGGACCACATCCCCAAGTTGTTCTGGCCCATGGTAGTGCTGAATTTCTGCACACCAGAATCCCTCATCCTTCGGGAAATGGAGTGTTTTCTCCAAACTCTCTAGGTATTGCACATTCACCTTCTTCATCAGTTAGAGGTTTACCCAAGGATCCAAGTGCATTTTGAAGTCATTGGAAAGAAATTTTATCTAGTTGATTTGGCTGCAGTCCATGTGGCCTAGCGCCCTGAGTCTCCAGGTTGCTGTAAGGCCTTCCAACAATAATGTGTTCAAATTTTAAATTTACTCCACAAGTTTATCAAGGAGGCTTCTCCCCATGCACAAATATGTGGCTGGGGGAAGTTTTCTTCCCTCCTCTTCAGTCCTATATGGCATCCGCCTGACTCGCTAGGCGATATCGAGGATATTCCCTCTAATGGTTCACGATCAACATGTCTGAGATAGTGTACAATGAGGTTGAGATGGAGATTCATTTAGGGTATCATCACCCTAACGGTGTGCCACAACTATTAGACCCGTTGGAAAGTGTTACTCGACAAAAGATGAATCTTTTGGGTCTCCCTCTACCCACCGAGGCATTAATGCTTAGCCAGAATTATAGTAAGGGTATACAGCATGTCGGAGCTACCAGACACTCTGACCCATCCACGTGAGTGCAGAAGACAGAGGATTACCATGGGAAGGACACATTGAACCAACAACTTTCCAGGAAAAAGATGTCGGTCAATGGACTCCTAGTTGAATGAGCGGTAGAGAGACGACCAGACTATGGAAATCCTAGACCAGTACAGTTGGGGCAGGAACAACATCCCCTCGACAAACTACCTCCCGGTAACCCTGACCATGATGCTCTCGCGGACATGGTTGAAGCAAAAACCTAAGGTAGGAGGTTGTGGTATGTCTCGCCAAACCCTCCTGAACAGCGTGACAATCCAAGGGACCTAGCTCGGGCTCCCCTAGCCGCCCTGAGGGTCATGCCACCAGTCACTCCACAAGCTGCTGGGCCTGATTACCATGTTTAAGAACCTTCCATTACGCTCGTGGTTTGGGATCCACATCAATAAATGGACCCCTACCCAGATGATCTAATAGCAGAACTCACTACCCACCTAAAGCAATTGGAGATGTAACCGGTGGCAATCCCAATTGGTGGAAAACCTTATCCAGCATGGGTGGATGATATGACGTCCCCGCCAGTTTTAAGGAATCCCACCTTTTCACCATTCAATGGGACAATGGACTCGTCAAAGCATCTGGCCCACTTCGTCTCAAGGTGAGGGGCCATGTTAAGGACTTCAGCGCAGTATGAGGATTCCATGCTTTGATGCTTTATGAAGAAATTGGAGGGTCATGCATTTGTCTCGTACTACCAGCTCCCCATCGGATCGGAAAACAGGTCGGAGGACCTACAGATAAAATTCCATTACCAGTTCAGCTCCACCACATGGAAGACAAGCATCGCAGACCTCTTCAAGTGAAAACAGAGGACTAATTAACAGGTTTCTTACTTTATCTCATAGTTGAAAAGACGTACATACTCCCTTGACATGCCACCGAATCAGAAGAAATTATTGACGATGTGTGTGGGAAATGTTAATATAGAACCAGTTCCCTCTCTGATCCCCCAGAAATGCCTGGGAGGATTCACAGTCTTCTCTGATTAGGCCTAGTTCATGGAATACATCCATCAACAAGTCATCTAGGAACATCAGTTTCCCCCTGTAATTACCGTAAGGAGGGATTCCATAGTAGAGCCCGCCATGGTGGCCGAAATAGAGGCCCCCAAATAGCGATATTTATTACCAATGGAGCCGCTTCCACAACCTCACAGGGGACCACCACCACAGGCACTGCATCTAGCCCCGCAGCGGCCTCCTCTGAACCCTCATGTTCCCATGTGTAATGACTGCCACCGCCTAGGCAGGACTATTCGGCTATGCCTCCTAGACAGGCTCCTCTAGCTCCTCTTCAGGGCCATGATCCAAGGCCCCTCTACCTCGAAAGAAGAAACCGAACATACTCAATTATTTAGAACAATGTTAGTGACTATTTCTAAAGTGCCTTGGAATAGGGGATTGTGCGTTTTCCTGAGTACAGAAGGACATAAGTGGCGCACCTCACTGATCGCCCCAAGTGATGCCCCTATCACCGGATCTTGTGTCACACTCTCACGAAGTGATATGTCTTCAGATATTGTCTTCAAGACTAGCTCGATAATAACACAGTTATATTTGGCCCGACCCTAGAACAAATGGCATGAATCGTTATAAGGTCATACATCAACAACTATAGTGAGGACGAGTGGTAGCAGGTTTCAATCCACGGGTCACAGAAGTATGACGACTGGATGGTTCACCAAATGGTCGCCTCTTCCTAAGGTATCATATGTGCAATCCTAAATCATCTAGAGACTTCAAAAACTACAGCTACCACTTCAACATCATCATCTCAGTCTGCCTCATCCCAGAATAGAAAACACTAGTGGCACAAAGGAAATCTATGCGCCTCGCAAAAGCCATCTTCATCCCATACATTCGGTGACATCATGACCCTAGATATGGGGATTCCTCCCATAATCTTCCCAGTAGTAGGCGACTCTTCATGTGATAGATAAGGGTATGCTTCAGTTAACAATGTGGAGCTTTTAAACCCATACATGACTCCTAATGATGAGGAGTGCCAGACGGGCCTCCCTTTTATCACCAGGAGATTCCCACATAGGTGGATCAGCATCCCTATAGGTCTCGAGGCACATTATTTGGAACTTCCAGCCAGACTGTGCACTCCACTGAGACCAGACGACAGACTATGCGCAGAGCTCAGAATGCAAAGCCTCTTCATCTGGTGTCATCCGGCCCGACTCCACCACTGTTTGTGCTACTGGATCAGGCAGAGCCACCTCAACCATGTCGCGACTATCCATGCCCTACTATAGGGCTGTCTCATTCTTCTGGTCAGCATCCGGTAACTACTTTTCAGGCTTCATCTAGTGAGTATCGAGACTTGTCGAGCACCAGTCAGACGTCGGCCCAGCAGGCAGGGTCCACCGTACCGCCTCTCAAAGAGTGACCTTCTGTAAGAAGAAGTTCATGCCTAGAGTGTACGTTTGATGTTCTCAAGAACATTTTTAGCATTCCAGAAAGGCTTTCCATGCTCGAGGCCCTTCGCATGTCATCGGATTTTCATGAGGCGCTCGCTGAGGATTTAGGAGACCTTATCCAGTTTGAGACATAGGTAGAAGGGGTAGAAGCCATTCATGCTGAAGTGGTCGAGAATGCAAAATTCCAAGACAATATCTCATTCTTAGAAGAAGATAAAGGATCTCCCATTAAGGGGAACATTCACCTACTTTATGTCACCAGCTAATTAAATGGTTTTAGGTTCGCCGCCATCTTGTTGACACTGGCTCTGGGATTAACCTTATCCTGACACGGACACTACTGAAGCTGGGGTTATCTGAAGATGACTTGACACACTCTGACCAGAATATCTAGGGATATGAAAGGATAGAGCTGACCCCATTCAGCAAGTTCCATTTGATAACCTAGTTCGGTGGCCTAGTTTCCAGTACCGAGTTTATTGTTGTCTCCCAGGACACCGCATACAATGCATTGATGGGCAGACCATGGCTCCACCTGCACGCGGAGGTTCCCTCATTATATCACCAGTGACTCTAGTACTCCCTTAATGGTAGAGTGGTAATTCTCCAAGGTGATGCATCTTCTTTTTCCTATTGTGGAGCCAAAAACCTGGATGTTGACTATTACAAGAGCAAAGACAAGCTGATTCAGACGAATGAGGACAAGCATGCCGTTATTGCAACGGAGCCCTAGGCATGTTTGGATGACACCTAAAACATTTCAATCCATAGTTTGGAGGCCACAACCCATGATATGGGGAAATGATTTGTTGCCTCCGGCATGGGGGGAAGCATATTCCCATGTCCAAGCGATGTCTGGAGATCACTTCGTATTCTTATATGAACCGAGTCTCTGTGATCCCTGATCCCCCTACCCATATAAGGTATTAGGATGTCTACCCCATAACAATGGAAACGTGTCATACGTGCCTGTATTTCTGGGCTTTAATTAACTGCATCAAGCCAACGCGCCACTATTGCTTTGACTTCTTCAGGTGTGGCCCCTTGGGACGAAGACTAGATGGTATTGGGTCGAAAACCTTTTTTTTCTATGGTTTTTGGCAGTACCAGAATATCCCGATGTAGTGACCACTGCTACTCATGCTGGTTCCAACCTCCTTTTAAGAATCTACTAACCCAGAAGAAGCTCCTCTCGATGGGGATCCCTCTTTCACATGCTAAGAAGAGGATTTGGAGGATACCCCCCACCATTGAAGAGGGTGTCTCCACCACGGTTGATGAATTGGTACAGGAGAACCTCGTTAGCGAGGTAGACATGAGTCCTACATTAATCAATGCTGCCAGGCCCCTTGATGAGAAAAAATGGCACATAGACTTCCTGAAGCAATATCGTGATGTATTCAGCTGGAGCTATGGAGAGAAGACCTGGTTAGATCCTTTGGTATCTATTCACCACCTTGGTCTCTATCCAAATCATCATGGGTTCAAGAAGCCTCACAGAAAGATGAACCCTTCTCATGGTGGAATGGAAAATTCCAAAGTTGAAATGCTCATCAAATCCAAATTCTTCAAAGAGGTCCAGTACCCCAAGTGGCTATCCAACATAGTTCCATTATTGAAAAACAACGGGGTGATCAGAGTGTGCATCATTTTCTAGGATCAAAACCATCACTTTCAAACTGATGATTCTCCCCTTCCGTTGACGGAATTGTTGATCGATGTTAGGGCTAGGTTCCATGCCCTTTCCTTCATTTATGGGTACTCTGGATATAATCAGATCTAGGTGTCCCCCGATGATTAGGATTTCCTCGCTTTTAGGATGCCACAAGGTACGTTTTGTTACCAGGTCATGCCCTTCATCTTAATGAATGTAGGTTCCTCCTATCAGTGGGCCATGCATCGCATATTCAAGCCAATCATTGGGAAATTAGTGGAATGATATGTCGAACATCTGGTGGTCGACCCTCTCCAGTTCTAGGACCATCTCAAAGATCTTGAAAAAGTGTTCAGCTTCCTCCTTTATCACCACCTGAAGATGAACCCAATGAAATTTACCTTCAGGATCACCTCTGGGAAGTTCCTAGGATTTGTTGTCAGGTGCTTGGGCATCGAGATAGACTTAGAGAAGATCAAGGCCATTTTCCAGATGCCTCCCCCAAGAAATATTCGAGAGCTTCGAGGTTTTCAAGGCCACCTGGCCAACATACGTCGATTCATTGATAATCTGGTCGACAAGTGTAAGCTCTTTTCTCAGCTTATGAATAAAGGAAATTTCTACAAATGGGACAAAGAGTGACAGGCCATGTTTGTGGAAATCATGCAATATCTTCTCGAGCTGTCGGTCTTGATGCCCCTATCTCTAGAAAGTCACCGGTTATTTATGTGACCACCATGGAATGATCTCTTTGCGCCCTTCTCACCTAGATTAGCAATTATGGGACAAAAAAAATCTCTACTACCTCAGCCTCATGCTCCTCGACACGGAGACCAGATACTCCCCCATCAAAAAGAGCTTCCTTGCATTGGTATTCACATTGCAAAAATAGTGACACTACTTGCAGCACCACGAGGTACAATTGGTGTCTCAGATAGACTCGCTGATGTAAATTCTGAACTGCCCCATGTTGATAGGGTATCTAGAACGTTGGGCGGTAATCCTCTAGCAGTTCGACATTATGTTCGTCCCTCAGAATCCTACTAAGGGGAAAGCATTGGCAAAATTCCTTACCACCCATCCAGCACCTTCTGACTAGTCCATGGATCTCGATTTTTCTAATCTAGAAATCCACTCAGTATATCATGACATGACATTCTAGAAGATGCACTTTGATGGTGCTTCCCGACGTCCCACCAGCAGGAGGCTCAATGATCCAAGACTCAATAGGGTAGGCTTGGGTATTGTCTGTATTAACCCAGCACAAGCTATTGTGTTATACACATTCATGTTGTCAGAAGGATGAACCAACATTGAGGCAGAGTATCAGGATCTTTTTACTAGCCTCAAGTTGGCCCTCGAGATTGATGTTTCCCATTTTCATGTGAAAGTGTATTTTAAATGAGTCATCAAGCAGATCAATGGGGACTACGTCCTCAGAAAACTGGAGCTCGTACCATTACTGGCGTGCACTATCCAACTGATGTCCTAGTTCCCATCTCGGACAAAAGTTACTCATGTCCTTTGATCTCAGAACGGCCGAGTTGACACCCTGGCCAACCTGGCTTCATCACTTGCCGAAACCGATCAGGATGATCTGCTTATCCATGTGGCACATTATAGAGGCATCGCTCTCGTCACCCCAGGTGACGATGATTTCATCTATGTGAGCCATCTTACTGCCGGTGCTTCCATGTCAGGACCACAAATTCCCTCATATGTAGTGGTTTAAATAACTCCCAATTGTAGATCCCCCTTGGTTGAGTATCTCCAAAATGGTTCCCTCCCAACTGATCAGCCGGAGCGCAAGTGAATCTGATGTCGTGCATTGCAGTTTACCCTCCATAATGTTCCAAGACTTTAGAAGATCCTCTACAAGCACAGGTTTGATGGTTTTCTCCCTTGTTTCACCCCATGTGTCGAGATTTCTCATGTCAATCAAAAGTTTCACACCAATTCCTGCAGGTCTCATCAGACCGATCCAAACCTTTCTCACTAGATCTAGAGATTGATGTAATTTCTACCCTGCATGATCCATGATTGCATTGAGTTTTCCAAGAGAGATCATGCATTCCAATTTCATTCCAATTTCATGCATCGGCCAACAGAGCCTCTCCACACTACCAAGTACTCTTGTCCCATTGCAATCGGAAGACTGGATGTTGTGGGTCCATATCCACAAGGGACAGATCTCTAGTATCAGTTCATCCAGACCTCTATAGAAATATATTCAATGTGGGCAGTGGTAGTCCGGCTCAAGGAAGTCCAGTCCCATTCTATCCTTGACTTCGTGAGATCTAATATCATCTTTTAGTTGGGAGACCCTCATTCAATCCTTAATGATAATGGAACCATCTTCCGGACAGCTGATTTGAATAAGTTTTACACCATGTATAACATCAATTCTAACCATAGCTCCCACTATCACGCGTAAGAAAATGGACAGATTGAGGCGTTCAACAAAACAATATCTAATAATTTTTAGGAAATTATTTGTCAAAACAATAATATTTTTCCGGATATGATCTCTAATTTCCTCTGGGATTATCGGACGACGACTGGTAATTCCATCCATGTGACCACATATTCCCCATTGTTTGGAACTGAGGTCATCCTGCCAGAGAGATTCAGTCACCTTCATTACAAATGGCGGACTATGACTAGATGGAGCGAGATAAGGTATCCAAAATTCGATTAACTAAATAGGAAGCACGTTATGAGAATAGGATTCATGCCCTATGAAATCTAGAAAGACATCAAAAAAACATAGCCAGAGCATTCCCCAAGAAGTTTCACCTCCCCTCCCTGCAAGGTGACATGGTATTGGCCCTCCGGACCCAAATGACACCCGGTAGGAAACCACCTATGTTGGAGCCCAAATTGGAAGGACCATAAATAATTCACATGGTTTACTCCATTGGTTCATACTCCCTGGAGACCATGGATGGCGAGCATATAACTCTTCCCACCAATGCCATGTTTCTCAAGAAGTACTATACCTGATCCTGTATGGTCCTACATGGCCTCAAAATGGATACGGTCCAACATGACCCTAAACACTTTGGTCCTACATGACCTTAAACTATCGTGTCCTACACGACCCTAAATTGCTTCATCATGTACAATGTTAAACTATTCATCATACTCACAACAAGATGTTAAACTGCATGGCCCTTTAGAACTATGTGTGGCCTGATTCCCATCAGTATTGGATGTGTAGGAACTCATAAGAATTTCATCTCGAGCCCAGCCCCAATTTCTTCTCTTTGACTATCCCTCTAGGTATAGTCCTCTAGGAGGATCATTGCATGATATGGCATAGGCATCTTTATCTTTACTCATGTTAGTATTACGACGGTCACACCATGTGGCCACTCCCTCTTCTTCCATCCTCCCACGTCTCCACCACACGACGCTAAAATGCATTACCTTCATGAACTACATACGACTTGATTCCCACCCTCATGGGATATGTTGGAACACTCTGAACTTTCGTCACTTGGACAAAACCAAATGCCAAAATCTCCCCTCGGTTCGAGACATATGGTGTGGTGCGGACTCATGTCCTCATTCACATAGGGTTGTTTTTCGATGCCACACATATCCCCTTCAGACACCCCTACCATAAATTATTGACCATCCCGCGAGCAGAAGACATGCCATGCTTTGTGACCCCCATAATTTTGGTTTACATCATCTTCTATGTCCCAAAGGACCCCCGAATTGCATGGATGATCTTCCCAAGGGCTCTCCTACCATTACGGATATCGTCGTCGATGATTGTGGGTGGAAAATTGATAAAGGTCACGTGTCATGAATATGGTCAATGGTCGACGCTCAATTTTTTTTCCCGAATTCTGGTCACACATGGGTGGATACTGTGTTGTGAACATGTTTTGCAGTTGTCTTCAATTATCGTTTTCGATTTTTTGTCTTCCATAAGAACAATGATTTTCTTATTCAGTCTCACGCATATGAAATTAGACTATGAATATGCGGTCTGAGCTCTATGACCATAAAATAAGATATCCTACATCCTCACTGCAAGATGTTAAACTAAATGCTGGTCCATACATTCCATCTAAGGCCCAGCCTCAGGCCCGTTGGCCTTCTTGGGCCCCCGGACCAAGTCATAACACTTACGAGATTGTATAGTGTTGTATGTGATTATATCCTCATTCATGTTGGTTTACTCGTCATGACGTACAGCTCCCTTGTTTATGGGGACATACCCCTTTATTAGTCCTCATTGCAAGATGTTAAACTGCAAACTGGATGGGAATTCATGTCTGATGCCCATCCTCAGAACCCTTGGAATTTTTATGCACCTGGCCCAAGTTCTCACTCAGGATTATACCGTGTGGTATGAGATTATGTCTATATTCATGTTGGGTTACTCTTCGTTCTATTCACATCCCCAGATAAGATAACTTATCCACCCTCGTCCTCACTGCAAGACGTTAAACTATAAGCTGGTCAGGAAATTTCATCTGAGGACATCCTCAGGCCCTGTGGCCTTCTTGGTATCTGGCCACAATCGCCACTCGAGATTGTACAGTGTGGTATGGTGTTATTTCCTCATTCACATCGTGTTACTTGCAGCGCCATACACCCCCTTTGTGCGGGTTATCTTACCCATTTGCATCCTTACTGGATGACGATATACTGCACATTACCATTTTCAAGAACTACATGTGGCTTGATACCCATCCTTATCAGATACGTAGGACTAACCAAATGTCTCAACTTCGGGTCCAGCCACATCTCTTGGAGATCTCCCTCTAACCTTGGACCTATGGCCAAACATTTCCCAGGGTGGGGAGTATATAGTGTGGTATGAGATTTTTTCCTCATTCACGTCAGGTTTGCATTATTCGCACCACATACGGTCTTTTCTAGGTTTTATCCCCCTACATCCTATCATACTTGATATTTAACTATATGTAGTCCCGCATGACGTTAAAAGGAACCTTCAATAACTACGTATACATAGATTACCATTCCCATGGGATACGTTGGAATGCCTGGACATCTTGTCTTTGGGTCCATCTCAACTTAGAGCCACCTTCTCCTATCCCATATCCTCTAACCTTTCCTAGCCCCACGGCTTGATGTTTTAATTAAGGAATCACGAATGGTATGATTTGGACCTCATCCTCATTCACGTCGGGTATGCTTTATCACGCCATGCACATTCCCCTTCGAACCACATCCTTCTTGTATATGACTAATCCATATGACTTTAGACTAAGCTACCTAGTCCCACATGGATCTAAATTTTTGTGTCTATACTACAAGACATTAAAAATTTATGGTCGATCCCATCACTTGAATCCAAACCGTGACAATATCGTCCTGAATGCAGGAAGAAAAACGGCACTAGAATGTGACATCCTCACTTGAGGAGGCATTATGTTTGGTATCAGTCATCCACAATACCATTTTTCAATGCATGCACACATCTTGATTTCTGAGTCGATGCTTGGAAATGTTATCCTAGGCCCATCGCTACACAAAAAACACACATTCATCCTAAAAGATAAACAAGATCTTTCAAATACCGCTTCTTTTACTGTATGGGCTGGACCCGCACAACATTATTATACCAGGCACTGGTATCCAAACAATCCATCTTATGAAATATTTCCAGCTTGATCCTCATCCTCATTGGGTATGTAGGAATGCCCGTGCACTTTCCCTTGGGCCCATCTTAACTTTTTTTCGGTCCCTCGACCTAAAACCATCCCAAGAAACACGTGGTGGTTAGAACCCAAAGTTCCCATTCACATCAGGTTTTATTATTACCCCACCATGTGTCTCTCACATTTCCCACCTGCAAGACATGAAACTGCATGACATCCTTCAAAACTACATATGGCTTGATTCCCATCTGCATGGAATACGTAGGAATGCACATGAATTTATTGTCACTGGGTTCATCCCCAAAAATTTACAAATCATGTTCATTTTTTTAGGCCCTTTGGTCCGAAATCATTTACGAACATGTGGTGTGGTGATTCCCTCCTAGTTTCTCTCTCACATTGGGATTTTCAATACCAGCACCATGGTCTCTCCATATCTTTTCCCAGCATGGATCATGTTCTATGAACCAAAACTAGGATCTCCCTATTGGAATTTCATGTCACATTTGGTTGTTTCGCCACAATGCACACAGTCCATTAAATCAACCCCCCTTAATGGTCCACCCCAGGACCTTAAGATGAAAGTGTGTGAGCCCAGAAAACTTGTCTCTAGGAAGGGACTTGACTCCCCCTATCTAATACATCGTATAGTCATATTCAGATGCGTTTTGACAAAGAGTATGAAGTGTGGAATTTTCACGGGGACATTCCCCTTGTTCTATGTCCAAGCTTCATGATCCCGTTATTTGGAAACTCATCCTCTTGCACATTCGAAGGGACCCAGATCACGTCATGGTCTCATGCCAATTCATCTCACCTAGCTTTTCACACCAACATCCATAGAGACCCTGGGAAACATTTTCATCAGGTCATTTTTTTCGAATATGGTCAGCCTTCGACCCTCATCTATCTGTCCCCTTTCCCAGCTAATGTGATATGGATGCTGTGTTTCAAACACAATCAACAGTTATCCCCTATCATCACGCCACAACCATTGTGGTCTATATCTCAAGCATCTTGATTCAAATGTTTCCACTTCATAATGTTCAAGTGGAAGTCCAACATACTCGACTTTATGCCTCTGTGCATCAAGGTGCGCTATATAGGTGGGTCACCATCAGTGGGACACTATTCATCAAGTGTCACATCATCCCTAATGTCTGCCTCCCTATGATAGGAAAGTCCCGTCACCACTTCTTATTTCCCACATAGAGCACGACTCATCTTGGATTAGTAGTTCTCCTAGGACGTGTACTGGCGCAGCTATGTCACAAACACTTTTCCTCTTCCCGCATGACGTTAAAAGGCACTCTTAGAACTACATATGACTTAATTCCCATCCTCATGGGGTACATAGAAATTCCCGGCTACATTGCTTTGGGCCCAAACTAATTTTTACTCTTGGTCCCCTTAAATGAAGATTTTCATCTGGGGATACATGGTGTGACCCGGACCAAGTCCTCATTCACGTCGGGTTTATAGCTACCACACCACATACTTCCTTCCTGTGAACTTCCCATTCATTCCATGTCCTATAATATGAAATTAAACTGTGCGAGTCCATATTTCCTCAATGAATGAAACTAAATTGTGGTTCTAAGATGAACTTGTTTGGGATGCCCTATGTTAATCATGGGAAGCGCCAGTTCCTTCTCCAGAAAGGATTCTCCCTACCAGTGTTGATTCGTGACCACATTGTGTACAAATAACTACGTTTGGCATGATTCCCACTATAATGGAAAATGTTTAATCCCCCAGACATCCTATCATTGGGTTCACTTTCAGGAACAATAATTACCATTTACCCCATCTTTTTCAGTCCCTAGACAAGAGCACTTTTGGGAAACCAAGAAATTGCAACTTTACCCTTAAAAAGTTTGGGATGCACCATGATAACGTTGGGAGGAGACAATATCATCATCAGAGAGCTCCTATTCAAAAGTATTCTTGATACATGATCAGAATGATGTACCCACCTAATGCATTTCCACCATGATGGCATAATTTCATGAGTGATGGACTCGAGTTGAACAACCCATCACTCTACTCTCCATGCTTGGTGTACCCTTTATTTGGATCCTCTTACTCTTCCACATCCAGAGGAACCCCCTAACAATATGGATGCATGGCGTAGGTCTCACCTACTATCCTGGGCTGACGTTCTGGATGATTAATGGATGAAATTTTATGTCAGGAGCTGTGTTTCGAACATGCTCAGTGGTCATCCCTCATTTTCTATCCCCCATTTCAGGCTAACGCAATAAGGATACTATGTTTCGAATGCGGTCAATAGTTATCCTTCATTTTCACGCCACCCCCATAGTGTTCCAAAGCATGGGTATTGTGATTAACAGCTTCCATTTCCCAATGTTTGGGTTTATTCCCAAGCCAATGGCGTCACCCTATTCGTGTGCAATATCACACTGGGAAAACAGAAATTCGACTATTCTGAGAGATTCATTATCTAGTCATCTCTCTCCCCCATCTTCCCAAGAATCCGGAATGGTTGTTCTGACCCCAGATTCAAAAAACATGGTCATCACTCTTATGTTCATATGAAATAACTTAGCGATAATCCCTTGTTTATTACAATGGGCTCGACTCGCGTGAGCTTAAGAATTGATCACTAGGTGTTTCACAAATATAACAGAAGCGTGTAAAACCGGTACTAAAAACAGGACACATGTATTCTTTGGCATCCAAATAATCAAAGCATGAATTTTTGTTAGAGGCATTGTGATTATTGCAACACCCAGGGGTCTACCCCTCCCACAGACAAATTAACATATTCAAAAGAAAGTTGCAGCTCCACCACCCTACGGCTTGTGGAATCATGGATTCGCTATCGCCTGTTCAGTTCTCGCACAACCTCGGTAGCGATGTGGTGCAATTCATCCACTGCAATCTGGTCCCGCTCAATGTCAGTCGGGATGACAATCATTTCCTTGGAGGCTAGCCTCTGTCCCTCTCTGGACTATTCCAGTTGAGCCTTCATCGGAAGTATCAGCCCTGATTGCGTGTGAAGGGTGGTTGAGTTCTCGTCTGATCTACTTGGTAGTCGTTGGACCACATCTTCAGTTTCCTAGATCCTCTTTATGTTCACTACCTTCCTCCGTAGCCATCCCACACTAGGGACATCAATGTAATCCCAAATCTTCTCCAAAATAAGATCTCAGATGAGTAGGTGGGGACGTCGGGAAACCACCACCCCCAAGCACATTGTTCGCACAGTCTTGAGTGAAGTCCATCCATCTCATCCTCCCATACTTCTAGGGTTGTTATTAATGAAGCGCGTAATAAGAATCCATGATCGGAGACATACTACATTGATGTCCTCTTCATCAAAGGTTGTTTCATCCCAATCAGAAAGGTTAAAAGGCTCATATGCGTGGAACACCCTCATGGACTCTTCATCAGGGTCTGCAGCTGGTGTTTGATTGGCCATGGTGGGACCTAGGCTATCTAATCGATCCTCATCATCGGATCCCACCTCAATGATCTCAGGCAGAGCTTTGCTCATGGTCCCACCAGGGATCATGAGGGTCGCGGTTTGGTCGGTCTAGGTATCCTACACCACGATCACCGAAATGTTTCTATGAAAAACGCCACTAGAAGCCCTGACCAACCTCGCTAAGGTGGCCCACACCATTTGAGGAACTGTTCTCAACTAAAAGTTCTTGGAGGTTATTCGATATGCTCAGTGGTTGAAAATCAAAAATTTGGTATAAGAGACTTAAGTTGTTCGAATTACTGTTCTCGTTCTTGGGTTGATGTTGTTGGGACCCCGAGGCATGGCCCCCCGTATATTATCGGAAGATCAAAATGTTCCGAAGTGGTCTCCTTAGGAATTCGGGCTTCACCGGATGTAGAAAATGATGCAGCCATATGTGTGGATCCCAAAGTCCCCGCATATGCATCAACTATAGGACGAGAATGGGTTCTATGAATTAGGCTTCCCTGCACAGTTTAAACATTAACAGAGGGTCCAAAGCAATTTAGAAATGGATCCTTGGGAGTGGATCCAGTAGTTTACCTCGAGTACCTCGGCTGATTCATTACATTGTGAGCCTTTCCCCATATTCACACTCCACCTATGGGCTACCTCTACCAGCATCTTCCACCCTGGAGGACTCGTCCAATTCTTCAGGTAGAGGAAAAATCTCTCTCAGTTCAGCAGCCAACAATTATTGAAGGACCGTACGATCTTTCAGCACCATGATGCAGTCTGCCATTAGATGCTGGACACCCTGGGAATGAAAAAAGTCTTCCAGCCCCAACAGGTACTGCTCCACCTCCACCTGAGGCACCAAAAAGTAGGCCCTTCTAGGGCCTATCCCCAGAAAATCTATCCTGATATTGTTCAAGTGTTTCCACATCTCAGGAGGTCATAGAAAATTTCTATTGACTTCCCAGATATCCCATGCCTCCGGGAAGGTAGAATCCTCTGGAATATCTATGTGACACGGTTTCTTCCTAGGGTCCTGACTAGATATCCTTCTGAATCCCCTCGGTGGACTCCCTTTTGGGTAACTTTTCTCTTCTAGGGAAAGCAGGTCCGCTGCAGCTTCCGCCCCCGCAAACCCGTGCGAGACACTTCGACACGACATTACCACTACCACGAGATATACCTTCTACCTTCATGACTCATCCTTGAGGTTGTGGAGTTCCACCATTACTGGCCCAGATAGTTGGCTACATTATTATTTCCACCAGGTAGGCCACCTCGCAACTTTAGGAATACTCCATGATGAACCTGAAGGCAGTAGTGGGAGGAGGCACATCATTCCTTACCTTTCCATCCTTTCAAGTGAACATGTGCCACATCTGACTCATCACGCATGGATTCTCTTCACGGTGAACCCCTAGGTGAACCTAGGGGGTCAGTCACTTCATACATCGAAATTTACAGGCAAATAAGTGTGGGGTGTATGTCTTGAAGAGCAGCTCATGGTCCATCCTCGCCACCAGGACTCCACATCAAAAGGACAAGAGATAAGACTGGTGCTATTATATCCCTTGACCATCATCCGTGAAGGCCCCCATTGGTAGTGGGAATGGATGGAAGTTTAAATCCTCTACCTTCCAGACACAGTTTAATACTGATGGTACGATCAGCTTGGACGGAAAGCTCCTAGCAGTGTTTAGGATGGATGGATGAAAGTCTGATCCCGGAGGAGAAATATGATTTTTGTATTCATAAACACCCCTAATGAGTGTTTCTATCCACCTATATAGAAGGTGGGACAACCCCCATATCATATATGGAATTTTCCCCTCACTGATGAGCCAGAGCATTTTGTTCATCTTGGAAAGCTTCCAGATTCAATGATTCACCCGACCTCTGGTTTCTAGCATGGAGGACATGATGAAGGTGCTGGGTCACACACATGAGTTTGTGTTCCTCACTGGAATGATTCAGCCGCAGATGAGAGCCACGATGAATGCTTCCATCCAGATTATCGGCTGCTACTAAGTACTGATGCTGAACCCCTAGGTTTTCCACTGGCTATCCTCCATGTGCTGCCAGTACGAGTGCAGCTCTCCCTGATTATCCCCCTTTGGGAATGTTTGGGGCCTCACCAAGAACTGTCCATTAACCAGGATGTTTATAAGTTTCTTGATTCATCGTCTGAAGTGGAAATCTCTCATTGCATCCTTGTTATGTCCCGGTACTAGTCTCACCTATTCCATCACCAGTGGAGGCATCTACTCCGGATCCACCCACTCACCCATAGAAGGGAGGAATTAGTCGTACATCACTCCTAGTATCGGGATGCCCAATATCTGATGCACGAAACATAAACTGATGCCAACCTCCCTACGATGTAGGTGGAAGGTATTGGTCCCCGATGACCACCATCTCAACAGCTCTGGCATCAGCTGCTTTGGTTGGTAGATTTGAAATTGGGAGGACCAGGATGCCTCATACAGACCGAATCTCCTTAGCTTTTCCCCAAACTGTTCACACGAGACACATACCCAGTAGGATCAGGACTAGTCGTCCAGGAAGTTGGCTCCTTGGAACAGGTCCCACTCTTCAGATCATCCCTTCTTCGGGTTCCTCAGTGCTGACTTTAGGATTATTTTGTATAATGTAGGGGACGTCTCTTTCTTCAATTCTTTCCCTTCAATTTTGTTTGAATTATTGTATAAAAAATCTGTGGTAATGGGAATAAAGTTCTCTCGAGCATTGCCATTAGCCTCCCAGAACCACTGGCACTGGCTTGGAATTCTCCTTACCAGTATGTTGGCTCGTCCTTACTTGATTTAAGGATTAATACATCTTCCCTCAGTCCAAATCCATAAAAGGCATGATCTTACACAGTGTGTAATCACTTTGGCTTTCAAACAATAGTTTCACTAGCGAATAATGGTCGGAGTGGATCTGTACCAACACCACTAGACCCAGTCTGTTCTCCATCTCTTCCCTTTGGGATGCATCTGCATAGACCCCCTTGATGACCTCTTGGTGATCCATCATGTCCTTAACATTTAGATAATTTTCAGACTAGATCACGAAGATCGATCGTGATGCTCGACCATGGAGATCGGTCGTGGATACCTCTTGTAGAGCTCGATCCAGACAGCGGAATCATAGGGCTGAGTGATGACCCTCAGATGTGAGTCACGTAGTGCACTAACGCGAAGTTGAAGATTAATTGTGCGCCGTGAAGAAAAAGTCTCAATTTTCCGAGTGTGATCGCAGAGTACATGGTGCTTCACAATTCAAGAGCACTCAATGGAAAATTCTCTGAGGAGTGAAAGGAAAAAAGTGAAGTCACCCTCACTATTTATAGGCGATGACCTCCAGGTGCTTTGCGGCACATCCAGCCTTGGTGGACTTCATGGCATGCCCAGACCGCGCATCGCCACTCCACATTGTGGGCCTCCTTCACGAGGCTGCTTCGCAGGATCCCGTGAATATTGCGATTTACCCTAAAACATGAATTCTTGTTTTCTGCTCGACTCCCAGTATGAGGGGGGAATTTTTGGATGCTAAAATTGGGGGAAACCACACATCTTGAAAGAATTTGGGACTACCTTGTGAAGAAGGATCACGATGTTCCTGGAGCCTCGCGACTGGTTCCAAAGAGCCTGTTTGGAACTAGCCGCAAAGCAAGGAGGCAGGACATCTCCACGAGCCCATTTGAGGTTCACTACCCACCATGAAGTTAATAGGGGGGATAGCTTCACGAGACCATTTGACGGTCGTGACCAACCAAAAATTTAGGTGGTGGGACAGATCCATGATCCCCTTTTATGTTCACTACCTTACATGATGTAAGGAGGCGGGACAACACCGTGAGCCCATTTGAAATTCTCGACCCACCACAAAGAAAATTTTCTCTTCGCGCTGAGCAATCCCTGCTTCCCGAAACCATTGGCCAATAAATACATGGATCCCCATGAGCCCGGGGGAAAGACTCTCCGACCATTCTTCTTCCTAGCTCCCAAATAGTGAAGAAATTTCTGCTCAGTGAACCATGAGCTCTTCAAGGTACTTTTACTCCACGATGTACCTCCCCCTTGGCCAAAATTGATCCCCTCTTCGAGAAGGGATTCCTTTCCTAAAACCTATGGGACTTCGCAGAGGTAGGAGATCCCCAATGGGACTTGGGACTTTTTCAAGCACTTAAACTTTGTGAAGCACCCTCCATACACATGTAACCCATGTGCCAAGGTCGGTTCACTATGCAACGCGATGCACATTGCTTCACAATGCTACAAATATCATGGAACCTTTTCATCATGATGAATTTTCTTGTGAATCCCTTTACACTTTGAGAACCTCCTACCTTATGAACCTAAGCCATATCCCTAGCGTAGGAGACTACACTTCGCAAAGAACATCCCTTTGTGGAGTCTCTCCACTTCATGGGGTGTCAATTCTTCTCAAGGCTACTTACTGTGAACCCCTTTGCTCCACAACCCCTTTTCTCGTGCAACCCTTCAGGTTTTCCAAAAGCAATTTCAATGACCCTTGTATGATACTTCTTGTTCTGTTGCTTCGCCTAATGATTCATTTCATAGGCACGCTAATGGATATTACTTCTTCCCATAGCCATGCTAATGTGGACCCCCAATAATTCTCTCCATAACACCTATGGACACGTCGTTGTTTGTCCCTTCTCTTCACCAAGGTGTAGAGTTTTTCGTTTATGTAAGTCCTAGGGGATCAGAGTGAACCATACCTCATCCAATTTGCGGGATGTTAAACTGCCAAACATCATCGTCCTCAGCACATGATGTTAAACTATGTATTCCCCCCACGAATCCTACGTGGGGAAAGGGCCACCATCATGTTTTAATCCCCTAGCTTTTCATGTAGGAGGTAGTAACCCAACCCCTACTTTCATTGTATTGAAATACCTATCCTGCTAGGCTTTTTATCCACCGGGTCTCTGGCCTAGAGAATGTCCCAATGCCCTATTCCCTTATGGGCTTCTAACCATGCGTAATCTCGTCACATCCCACTGACGCAGCATTCGTGATGTGATCATTAGGTCTTTGCTGCCACTTATTTCTCAAACCGAGCATGACTCACATGGGATTAGAGTAATAATCGACCATCGCACCTTCTTCGGCCTAGATTGTAAGCCCCCAATACCATCATGAACTACGAGGACATTGATCTTTTCCAAGGAAGGGTATGTAGGAAGGCTCCATGATGTCCAAGCCCACTACCCTGGTTATTCCGACAGCTTTCACATTGGTTCACCACCACCTTCGGAAGCCTAGAATGCAAGACCCAAACACCAAACTCAACTATGATAAATATGATCCTTTCTATGGCAGGGTACTTAGGAATCCTCCACGGGGTTCAATCCCACCATCCCGGTCATTCTGACCTCATTCACGTCGGTTCACCAACACCATGGGCAGCCTATCGTGTAAGCCCCAAACCCAATCTGAACTATGGGGACATTGATCCATGCTATGGAAGGGTACATAGGAATCATCCTTGAGTTTCAAGACCACCACCATCCATTTTTTCCAACCTTCCTCACGTCTTTTCACCAACCCCTTCTGAACTATGTGGTCTTTGATCCTTGCCAAGTCATGGTACGTAGGATGCGTCACTGAGGATCATGCCCAACACCCCATTGGTCCCGATCACCTTCATGTCAGTTCCAACAACCTTATATATGAGTAGATTGATCTTTTCCAATATAGGGTACGTAGGAAGCCTCCATGAGGTTCAAGCCCACCACCCCGGTCGTTACAACCTCCTTGTCTTTGATTCACCATCACCATGGGAATCCAATAGTGTAAGCCACAGACCCCATATGAACTACATGGAATTTTATCCCTGCTAAGGTAGGGTACGTATTAAGACTCTCAGAGGATCAAGACCACCACCATCCATTGGTCCCTACCATCTTCACATCGGTTCACGAGCCCCGATTCCAAACTACGTGTACTTTGATCCTTGCCAAGGTAAGGTACATAGGTAACCTCCCTGAGGTTCAAGCCCAACAACCATTAGTCCCAGATCCTTTTACATCAGTCCACCAACACACTGGGATAACTCATACCGTAATCACCAAATTCCCCCATACGAACTACGTGTACATTGATCCCTAAAAAGTCAAGGTGCATAAGAAGCCTCCCTGAGGTTCAAGACCTATACTCGGTCATTCCGACCCACCTTCACGTTGGATCACCTAAATCATCCATCTAGACCCCATGTCCTTATTCAGGATGGTTCACCTTCAACATGAATTTTGCTAAACTATAAACCCCACAAAATAGTAAGTCGTTTTCCCCAGTTCGTGGTAAGCCGTTGTGTCCCTCAATCAGTGGTAAGTCGTCGTATCATGATCAGCGGTAAGCCGATGCGTCACCCATTCAGCGGAAATATGTTGTATTTCCCTTCACTAGGACCCAAATCTCTAATTTTTTCTAGTGGTGTCAGACCAACCTGGGATGATAACCGCGCTTAAGCCCCATACACATTATCGGGTTGTTGTCCTACGTGTACACCACAATTCAAGCTCATCGTCAGATCTCTCCCACAAGCCTATGTGTCTCGGGAAGGTCATGTCTCAATACAGATGTTCCACTTCCTCTAGTTCCCATCCATGCATGCAATCTCACCTGTTGCCTCCTTAGAAGTCCCATCTCCCACCTAAACTATGCAGAAATTAATTCCCTGCCATTGGGATACATAGGATGTCTCCCTCAGACTCAAGCCCAACATTGTCGTCTTCCTCATGACTGTTCCATACCATTCACCACACATTTCACTAAGCACCCCATCATCCATCTTGATTCATACCTGGGCCACCACATCGATGTATGGTCATGTCAACCAACCTATATTATAGTGTCCTCCAATGGATACAGTTATCTGTTCCACTCTAGTCATTGTTCTCATCAGTCTGCTCTATCTCTGCTGAACGTTAAACTTGTGGAATAAACTATGTTAAACACGAGAAGCTGAGGAAAACCTCAGAGACATGCATATGGAATATAATTCATCACATTTGACATAGGATACCTCAGGATTCCACACCCCCAAACATCCATATATTAAGGGGAAGAAACCCAAATGCTCCAGTGTTCTAGAATTCAGACATGCGAGTTATATCCAACGTGACTACTCCCCTGACAGAAGGTTGCTGCCCTAACCAGACCCTTTGGAATGTCTTGATATAATTAGTGTAATTAATTGGTGTCCATGATGATATGGCACTAGGTAGAGTTTCACGAAAAATATTTTAAGACTATAAGGGAGACCCAGACTAGGTGGCGAATTCTGAGGAAGAATCCATGGAAGGATGAAACGGCATCCCATCATCCAATTATTATCCAGGAGTAGACATCCCTAAACAAGGAACACATGTCGCCTGCCATTGGAAAGTGGGAATGTGGGGAAACCAAACCATGCTTTTCATCCTCATTGACGGACACGCGCATGCTCCAACAAAAGCGTCATAAACAATATTCTTCAATTAATCATCAAGAAAGTACATCCTATCTCGATTTCATCCATATTATAATAATATGCTTCCATATTTCTTGGGTTATTCCTTCTCTTTCTTCTTATATGTGATAATGTTTGTTGAAACTTCTTTTTTTGGGTGATATCTTAAAGGTATTCTTTTTCCTTTAATTTCTAGAGTATTATTGTGGGACTTTTTACGTTTCCACCCTATTTATGAACATCTCCGAGGAAAACATTTGTTCTTACGTTCTATAACATAGATGGGAGCTATTATTATTCATTATATGAATTATTAGACTCTTATAAAAAATGTGTGGGTGTTGAAAATCATGTTATGAAAAGTTTTTGTTTGTTTATGTGTAGAAATATGAATTTCCAAATGAAAATGGTTATTTTAAAATGGTGTTTCTACTCATAAGGATGTGTGTGTGTGAGGTGGTAAATCTAAAAAATTAAAGAGGAATTTACTATAATGTGATTCCAAAGTAACATGGTTAGAAAGACTAGTTCCAATATGCTAAATGACTTGGAAGGGATGAGGAAATGTTCCCTTAGCATGGATGACTATAAAACACTATATAAACATATTATGATGATCAGAGATCACTAGACGGTGGGATGTGTTAGCCTCTAGTGGCTCATACATGAAGAAAATATGGGTTTTGAGTAACATTTTTCACTGAATTATGTTGATACTATTACTCTTATATCCCTATATACTTAAGGAATAACTATGGTTCTCTTGATATGATATGATAATCATTAAGATTTTAATATTATTTACACCCCCTACTAAATTTAAATAAATTTTATTTGAAAATGATTTCTTTTATTTTATTTAATAACTATAATATTAATGTTTCTAATAATGTTTTAGTAAGGAATCTCTAATGGTGGAATCATTTAGGTAATTGGATCCCATATTGCATACACCCTTGGGTGTTTGTAATGATTAATATGTTTGACCTAGGTATTAGAATGTTGTTCCATGGTGGTGAATGTTGATCTAGATTTAAGTATTTATATTTTTAGGAGTTTTTAGAGGTGTCCCGAGGGTGTAAGACCACTTTTTTCATGGTGATATGTTTTCGAGTTGTTTCCCCTCCAAATTTTGGTATTTCTATTTTGGGTTACTGTCGTAACATGCTGAACTAGTGCTAGTTTTTCAAATTTTTGTTATGTTCATTACTTATTATCTGACTTGTGAATCTTGTGAGTTGTTTATGTATGGTTATTATTAGAGAAATATTTTCAAAATGATACATTTGATGCCAATGAACTATTTTCCAACTTATGAGGACATGGAGTTCCATTTTATCCTTTCCACTATCCTTTCTCTATGTCGTGATTGATTACATTCCATCTTGGTTTATGAAAAAAATGGTATCAGATATGGTTTCAACATTTCATTATGTCATTATTTTTGGGATAGTATGGATAGACTAGAGTTAATAGTTTCATGGATTTAGGTTTTTTTTTGAGTTGGGTGTCTGTCCAACACACCTCATTACATTCCTTAGCTCATAATGGGCTGTTTGGATTGATAACTCTTCTAGATTAGATGTATAAGATGTAGACTGTTCATATAAACATTGTGGGGTGGAGTGATTGGACTTTTATTTTTACTTATTATTGTTTTGGATTTCATCTATATATGTGTTTAGAATTTTTTTTCGATTAATATTAATTTTATTGATGTTTGGATAACATTTTTCTGGTGTTTTTTCATTGATGTAGTGTCATGCCTCCCCATATACTTACTATGAAACTATTTTATGTTTACAAAGAGTGTTCTTGATTATCATTAGATTAGAGATTGTTGTATGCAATGTCTTAGGTTGTCCAAGGATTTTGTCAGGGAAAATTCCCTAGTAATACTCTGGTCAGGGAACCTAAATTAGGTCCTAGAAATATAAGGCTCTAATGTTCTTCAAGAAAAAGAATAATTCCGTGCAAGGTGGGATGGATCCCTAGGAAAAAATGAATTTGATTGATAAAATTTAAAGGATGATCGGATTTCTTCATACTCATTATGCTATTAAGGTGAATTGTTCATTATTATTTCAGGATGATCCTAGTTAGAGGTGTTGGGACTCAATGGTTCATGATATAAATCTTGATCACATGGTTATGAAGGACTTTAATGATTTCTTCAAGGAAAAATATAATGCTTAGACCATGGCCATCACCATGACATATGAATTTCTCGACCTCCACCAAGTGGACTAGACCATGTGGGAGTATGATAAAAACTGTAATGAATTGGTCTGAATCATGGTCAAGGAAGATTATAATGTACATTTAGAGGTTAAACATTTCAAAATGGGTTTTGGTGATATATATGATCTTATGTTTTCCTATTTAAATTTAATATATATTTTGTGATGATCAATAGAGACTTGATTGTGGAGAATGATTGGAGTGGAATGTATGGTTTTTTGGGCGAGTTTCATAAGTGGAAAAAGATAGTGGGGTTTCTTATAAAGATGAATGAATGTGTGATGGAAAAACCAAAGGGGAATTGGTATCTCACATCGTCCCACCCAACCATCTTTGTATATAAATTCATATATTGGATCAATCTAGTTACATTAGAGTGGAAAACCAGAAAATATTAAGTCATCATTTTCAACCAAACCTAGACCATTCCATTAGTGTGGAGTTTAGGGAACCTTCACATGTTTTGAACAATGATAAACCCATATCATCGTGGTGTGGAATTAGAAACTTCTGGGGAAATGTCCCCACAGTAAGATCTAATGAGGAATGTGGGCTCTCTATTGGTGGTCACGGTGGTGGGGTGGGATCTTGTATTAACAATATTCATTTAAATACATATCGATAGGAAAATACATTCTAAAGTTTAGGATGAGGTGAGTCACATTTACGATATAGATTAAGAAACTGTTTAATTAGTTGGATGAAATGAAATGGTTTGAGGTGTGATAATCTATGGTTATTTATTTTTTTAAATGATATCATGGAATTTCCTCACCTCTTATCATCTTTTGTATTTGTTGAACATGTGGACTAAACTCATGAAGTATGCGATGGAGTTTGTAAAACTACCTGGAAAGAAGAGAGATAAGGGTTTTAACTATCCATCATGGGATCTCACTCTTTCATTTTTTGAGAATGAATAATATTTCCATGTTATGAATATAGAACTATTTAAAATGATTCTCAGTATGGATTTAACTGTTCGTTTATCGGAACAAATTGATAGATATCTATAGTGTGTGAGTTTTGTAGAACCCGATGTGTGTACCCATATTTTTCATGGTCAGTGAGATAATTAGTTAGGATGTGATGGATCTCTATTTCTAATGTTGTGAAGTATTGTTTTCTAGTTCTGATATCTCTTGTTGCATGATGATATCATAGGTTCTGAGGATGGATTACCTCATCTGGTTGATGATTCACCGATGTGTTTCTGGATGATTTCTTGGGTTTTCCTCTAGAGTGTGACATGGAGTTCACCATGGATTTTGAATTAAGAATAAATATAATATATAATTCCTCATATACTATGGTACATACCGTGTTTACAAATTTAATGATACAATTTGGTGATTTGGAACCAAAGGGATTCATTCTCCGAAGCATTTCATCTTTTGTCGAAATAGTTAGGTTTGAAAACATGGATGACAAATCTATATGGTTGTTCATCAATTATCTAAAACCAAATAAGATATTGATCAAGAAAAAATTCCCTTAGACCAATGTTGAAGAATGTTTACATCAGATCATAGTGTTAATGTGGTTCTAAAAGATCAACATATGTTCCGAGTGTTACAATATAAGTGTCATAAAGATTGATCTTCAAAAAAATAGCATTCCAAATTCGGTATGACCACATATTGTTTCTTGTGGTATCTTTAAAGTTTTAAATGCTCCAATTATATTTACGATGATCATGGACAAGGTGTTCCATCGATACCGGGATTCCATTATTGTTGTGTTTTTGGAAGACATCCTAGTACTCATTCAGTCCAACGTAGAGCATGAGAAGAATTTGAGGATCTTGTTGGGAACCATTTGAGATCCCTTTATCCATGATAATATTTCCAATTTAACCTTATGTATCTGGTAGTTTATGTTTTTTGACATTTTTATTTCAGAATATTTGTTTTTTGTGGACCCTGAGAAGAGCTGACTAGTGATGTCATGGGAGAGACTGAATAATGATTTCAAAATATGATGATTTTTTTGTATGGAGTGATATTACTAGTTTTTTGTACATTTCTCTTACCATTATTCACCCATGAAAACTCTTAACATAAAAATGTTAATTAATTAAAGGTTTCAATAGTTTCGATATTATTTTTAGTATTTTATTCAATGGCTTACCAAAACACATATTTTATCTTTCAAACATTTTGTAAGGGATACATGATCTTTTTGGACGACTTAATTATGTGTCTTGGTTGTGTGTTTTTATAGGATGAAAATGTGGTGGAGTATTTTTTTTCCATCTGTGGCCACCTGAGAATAACTATCCAACCCATGAACTGGGATTTTTGGTAGTTACACATTCTTAGAATACATTGAATCAGTACCTATTTTGGGATGATTTTGTTGTTAACATAGGTCATACGTGTTTGGAAAGTAATTTATCTTAGAGTTAAATGAACATAAGTCAATGTTGTTGGGTCGAATAACTACAAGGATTATATTTTGAAAATTTTTATACCCTAGAATAGTAATGTGGTATGATATTCATTAAGCAGGAACCTACAAATATTGGTTTTGAAGTAGTAGAGTGTTGAGTAGAAATTGATAAGTAATTTTTCATAGATTAATATGGATACGGAGGATAGAAGTTGAGGCACATTAATAGACATTTTTGAGTTGAATTCCTCCCTTTTGGAAATGATTCAATTGGATAATCCATTTTATGAGTTATTCCAATGATCTATACTAATTATTCAAAGTAGAGTGGTTCAAAATGATTGGTCCTTATATCACGGGGTGTTTATCCATATAATGTTTCATGGGGTGGTTTCGTTGTCTTTTATGAATTTGTTGATGTAGAATACATTATGTTCTAATGGATGGAATAAAATCTAATGGGGGGGTGGTTGAATCAGTTGTTCACTTTTATAAGTTTAATGACATTAAAAACATATCCCTTGAATTTTTTTAAGATTTATATCCTTATCAACTTTTAGTAAATTATAATGAATTAAAAATTATTATATAATATAATGAACAGAACACATAAAAGGATCAACCATAGTGTGAGAACCTACATCCTTTCTATAGAAACTCATGTGGGTCCATGAAAATTCAATTTTAGGAAGACGTTAATGAAAATTATGCCAAATCATGTTTGAAAAATATTATGTCATGGTTGGATAGAGTATACAAAATCCCATTTATTTAAAAAAAATTCCTAAAAAAAATTTATATAAACAAAATATTAATGTATTATTTGAAGCTAATCCACATTTTATTAGTCTGAATCCACTATATTATTTGATAAGATCTGATTTTCCCAATATGATGATAGTAGACCAGATTCACTCAAATGATGATTCATGATCTGATGAAGTCAGTCTGATGAATTCATATTCAATCTTAATTATCCAAACTCTACACAAATTATCAATATTATATTTCTCAGTCCAATAAAATAAATATGATCATATCAATACAATATTTCTCAATCTGGTTAAAAAATTCATTTGTGTGATCCTCCTCTGGATATTTATGGCCACAATTGACAATGACTTGATTTGTTTAGTTCCTACCCTTTCTGTTTACAAGAAAAATTAACAATGAATGATTGATTGGGGAAATTTTTTATTAGATTATTTGAAAACAATAGTAAAAGACATGATAAATTTCCCCACCTCCACAAATTTCAAAAAAAAAAAAAAATTTCACATTTGAACATCAACTTTAAATTCATCAATCCTCCTCATATTTCTCCAAGAAATCAACAAAAATGAATTTCGTGTTTTAACTATTGTAATATTCATTAAACATTAGGAATCATCCTTTTGAGTTTTATCCAAAACCAGATCATTATGAATCAGGCTCCTTATCATCTCATTATGAATCTGTTTCCTTCTAATCTTAGTAGGAATTATTTTCCTTCATAGATCCTTAATAATTTTGTATCCTTCTAAGATCAATTTTAATATATATTTCTTCATAAGCTGATTATGATTTTTATTTCATTCTCAACTTATTACAATTTTTTGTCATTTTCATCTCATTAAAACATTTTTGGTTCTCATCTCATTTTGATTGAGTACTCATTACGATAGAATTATCATTATGATGGAATTTACATTACAATGGAATTCACATTACGTTTGATTTCCCATTATGATGGAATCTCAATCATGAATCTTTGAAAATCGTAAATCCTCTTAACCATTTCATGAAAAAAAATTATCATTACAGTTATCATGAATTTTGAGAACTTTAAAATTAGTAATGAATCATATGATTTTGTTTCAAAGGAATAAAAAAATTCTAACTCTTATAATCAAAATCATATTTTAGAAAACTTTATCAACAACATGACTTCTTTAAAAAATACTTCTGGCATTATAACTCAGCATGTTCTTTCATTATATAATTATGGAAAAAAAATCCTTGAATTAATGATTTATGCCTCAGATTATTTTATGTTATATGATCTTCAACATCATTCTGATGGCCCAGATCACTATTCTATAAGATAAAAAAACAACTATCTTTGAATCAAATCATATCTCCCTATTTTTCATTGCGACGAAATGTTCATAAACATTTAACAAGAATCATTATGAAGGATTGGGTCAATTATTAAATAATAAGTACATTCTTATACACAATTGTTAGTTGTAAACAAATAAAAAAACATTGTTTATTTTTTATCACAATAGTTCTTGAATATCCCCATTTGAATTTGTTGACATCCCTTGTAAACAACTTGGTCATCTCTAATTATTTTTAAACAAAATAACTTTAGTAAAAAGACTCATGTATCATGAATATTATAATAATATTGAATTCTTAATAATAGAGTTTCCTGACACCACACTACTAGATAATGTAATGTTTTTAAAGAAATTATATTCCTCATTCGAAAGAATGTTTTGTTTGTATGTAATGATTTTATCCCCCATAAATTTATATTATCCTCCCAATTTTCTTTTCTCTAACCCATTATATGATAGCCACATCTTCATAATCATTTAATAAGATATGTAAAAACTTCTTAAAAATAAAAATGTTGTATCTTTCTCCCCCCATTTTTCAACAAAATCCAAAAAATGGTGGGGGTAACCATCCTTATGAAGTTTAAGAAGTCATGGGAGGAGGAAAACATGATGTTTCATCCATAATATCATAAAAAATTCTTATGATATTTCTTATGTAAAGATACCAACAATATGATATTTTTTGAAATATATTCCAACAAAACATCTATAATATAATCATTCTATTTTATAAAGTGAAATTTTATATCAACGTGGTTTCATCATGAATGTTGGATATGAATTTTAGAAAGATAAATTATACTCTAATTATCATAAATTATGTTCATTGGTTTATAAATTGTTACTTTCATATATTATAGTGATATTTTAGTCCATAACAATTGAGTATAATCCTCAGTAGATGAAACTTATTCGGAATCATGTATGCTCAAATATTATGATTTTTTATTATTATTATGACTTATCATACAACATTCTCCAAATAAAAATGTTCATATTAAGGTTTATTTTTTATCATTACAATCAATAGCCTAATCAATAATAATATAACCATGAAAAATTGTCTCACTATTTATTTAGTATAACAACCCATGTAATATTATTCATATAACATATCACAAAATTTAATATTTTTTCCACATATGTTATAATTTTTGATTACTTTGACACAGAAAACAAATTCACATCATATAAAATATCATGCCTTGATGAGTTAAGATATTGTATACTTCATATTAGCTTCCGAATATCATTATAATTCCCAATGTATATGGATTTATCCTTACTCAATTTTTTGCGAAAAAAAAATTGGATTAGATTCTTATATGGATTATTCCAAGACAAATTTCATTTATAATTCCCGGGCATTCATTTCATTAGAATATAAATTGAAAATATAATTTTATTAATTTCTTTGCCAATAAGGAAATTAAATTCTTCAAACACTGACATATCAAAACTCATATTCATTTCTTCAAGAAATGTTTTAAAAACATCGTATCTACCATAAAAAAATTATTTCATCCACATAAAAAATTACAATTTTTGTTTTGAAATAAAAAATATTTCACATATAAGTTATAACAACATTTCCATTAGAAATATTTTACATTCTCCAAAAAAAATCAGCTTTTGGATACCAAGCATGTGGATCATGATTCATCTTAGATAAGTATTTTTTTTTCAATTAGGAACATCATTTTCTTCCGAGTCAAGTGGAAACCCACTAGGTTGTTAAATGTAAACTTCGTCATCAATGCCTCAAATTATGAAAGATGACATTAAAAAAATCTGATAAACAATATAATACTGATGTGAGGCCACCTAATGAAACATTATAATTGTTTTTTATCTTTTAATTTTTTCAATTTTTTTTTCAAAACACACAACATCTATATATGCAAGCCATTTCAATCAATCCTAGATTTGTTTCCTGAAACATATCAATGTTCATATAACATTCTTATATAAACTCACCTAGTTCTAGTGACATTTAAATTTTCTATCCTTGAAACAAGTTACCACATTTAATTATCCCCAATGTGATCCAACTCTTAATTGTTAATATCCTCCCACTATTTGTGTTGAATAGCTTAGAAAACTAATTCCAATATATATTTTGAGATAGGTGACGTTTTATTTTATAATATAATCTTATTTATTGTCTATAAAGTATATTGAATTTTTCCAATAATTATTTTGGAGTCAAAATATTTTTGTAATGTATAAAATTCGAATTTTAATTCCCATCTAATCATTCCTCCTGACATGAATTTTATAAATAATGATACGAATGTTTTGAATTACTTTCACAATTATTGGAAATCACCAGTATATCCTATGCATCATTCTCAAAATCTTTTATAAAAGAATTTGGAATTAAAATTAATTTTACATCACATGAGTAGACCAAAATTTTTAAATGAATGTTCTATCATTTTTAACTTCTTTCATTTTCTAAATAACCCGTAATATTTCGTTCCCTAGTTTTCGCATAAAATATTCATAGATATGGATATTTTATTTTGTGAAAATAGGGTCTTCCAAAGTCCTTGAATCATTTCATTGAATATTTTATATTATTCCACATTTAAGAAAGAGTCATGTTTGTTTTTTATCACAACAAGAATCAATTTTGAACATGTAAGATAGTACTAACAGCTTCTCTATAATAGAATTGTAACATTTTTATTCTTCTAAAATGGTTCTTCTAAATTCCAATAGACATATATTCATGAATTATGATACTTTATTTTTTTGTGTAGTACAATGTGTACTATACTGTTATTTGATTCAATGATGTCTTCGATATGATTCAAAAATATTACATGTGAATTTGGTACCATTATATAATCTCAAGCATTTTTTAGAAACCCCATTTATTTAAAAGGATTGTTTCTGGTGAAATTGAACATTTATATAGCCTTTGACTTTTCCTTTATAAAAATTATGAATTTAAGTTCAGTGAAATCATCAATAATAGTGATAAAGTATAAATCTACATTTTTTCATTGATTTCTCATCAAACCACATAAACTAGAATTAATAATATCAAGTGGTCTAGTAAATTGAATATCAAATCATTTATGACTTTTGTTAGTAAACATACCTTTTAGAAGTTACAAAATCAACTTATTATCTTTTTATCAATTATGGAACATTTTGAATGAAATTACCATTAAAATATGTTTCACACCTATTTTTCAAAAGTTCCCTTTTATAAAATGTAAAAAAATTGTTTCCACTATATCCTTCAAGCAATAAGAGATATTGAGTACTCTTATTTGGTATGGATTGTCCCTAGAAATTTCTCCATTTTTAATAACTTTTCAATCTACAAATGCTTTGATGATAAAAAATATATTTTCTAAAAATATATTCTTCGCCAAAATCACAATGTTCACATACTCTATGTATGTTATGTTTAATACCATAAACAAATACAAATTACTTATATTTTAACTTTTCCACTTCAATAATGTCTATTACGATTCATATTATTTTTATACAACTATCATTTCTAACGGTAACAAATTCTCATTCATGATTTTAAATATGGGTAAATATCTTCAAATCTACTATAATGTGTGAGTAACAACCACTTCCAAGTATTTATCATTGTTTCTTTTTTACATACATTCAATGTTTTATCAACAAAAATATTTTTTCCACTACTTTCTTAATTAGAGCATCCTTTTCTTTTCCATTGTACAAGACTTGTTTGAAAGGAGTGTATATAATTTTTCTGCATTGATAACAACCATAATCATATCTTTCAAATAATCCTTCCAGAAATTAATATTCATTTCTTGTTGAAATGTTCACAATATCTTAAGAATTTACATTTCCATCTTTCTGTAAGCATGGAATTTTTCCCATTCCACTTTCAATATTTATCCCTATTATTGAAATCCTTCTTCTAGGTAAGGATAATCTATGCCAAAAATTATATTCTAAGTTTCCATAGATTGTAAAACACCGACAATAAAAATAAAATATTTATTTTCTATTGAAATAATATCTAACTATATTGAAACTTTATTAACATGGATATCTTATTTCTACTCTATAATATGGAGGACATGGAACATATTTCCTTCAGATTGGGTATTTAGATTTTGTAGATGAAATAGTTTTATTACATAATTTTTTATCCCATGAATTATAAAAAAATTTCTAAAACATTATATGTTTGAAAAATTACATGAAATTATTTTTGGTGGGTGAATATTTTACCTGATTTTTATTTTTAGCCATCTTATCAACATTATTAGCATCAACATTTACTATTGATGAATTCTGGATGTTTAATCTCATTTTACTCATGTTATTTTTAGTTTCAATCTTTTTTATTGAAACATGTTATCATATTTTTCCTTTTCTTATAGATACATTCTGAGATATTCAATCATCGTTACATATTCAAAAATTCATTGATTGTAACTTCTGTTTTATTAAATTAAATAATCTTTTTTCTTGATGAAATCTTTTCTTACAAAAGTAACTTCTCCACAATATTTATTTATTACTATAATTTATTTTTTTAGGGTTTTTATTTTCTCATGACATGAAACAAGTGATGTTCTAAGCTGATACACTATATAAGATTCGTCATCACCATCTTTAATATATGATGAATCCACGGTTTTCGTAACTTCACCAATGATGGTTCTGAATTTTTTGAACATTCATCTGCAGAATAAAAGTTATCAGTTGATTTTTATTTTAAATTCTTAATCAAAATACATCTTTTCATTGAGTAAACAACTTCCTGAATTTTTTTAATTACATTTATTCTTTTCCATTTTTCATCCAATTATTTTATCCCGGTTTTTTATTTGATTCATCTCTTTATTCATCAACATTATTATTGTGTAAAATCATATAAAATTGTCTAATTCTACTACACTAAATAAATTTAGGGGACATTTCCTACATAATTTACATTTCGCCTTTGATAGTTCTTCGAATCAAGGGCAATGATTTTATAATTCTTCTTTGAATACATAATTGAATCTATTGATGTAAAAAACTATCTTATTTACTCTAGTGTCGTGATCATCAATAGTTTCTTTATCTCTCATCTTGATGTTTTTATAATTACTATGACAAATTTGTCTCTTTTCTCCTTTAATGTTAGTATTCCATTCACAAATACTTTCCTTCATCACCCACACATTTTTTTTATGAATTGAGACCCAACACATTTTCAAACACATTTTATTACAATGATGTAACGATTAAATTTGTATACTTTATATATTCTTATATATTTATTTTATCATAAAAAATAATAGAAGAATATTTATTAATAGGTAGAAAACCAATATTAGATTCATAAAAAACTTCTAGGAAAAGTGAAATGACATTAGGAAGAATCCTATTTTTTCATCCATAATAATTTTTTCCATAAAATATATGAATTCCTCTATTGTTGAAAAAACTTATATTACCCATGATGATGATTCAATAAGAGATACTCAGCCTCTAATAGAAATTTTTGTTTCAAATTATTGAATAAAAACTATGATTTGGGTATTGAATCAGTTATTAACATTTAATAGTATTTATACTTTTAGAAACATAAGACATTGAATATGTTAATATTTATATCCTCATAATCATTTATTAATTACTCTTGAATGAAAAAGTAGGAAATCAGGTTTCGGCACAACAGAATTACATGGCACATTCTCGGTGTGAGAACCTATATCCTTTATATATCCACTCTCAGGGTCTACGAAAATTCACTATTATGAAGATGCGAATATTAATATTGCAAACTCCCATTATAGACATTATATCTATGAATATTAATTATTATACTTATTCTTATCAGTTTACAATATTTTATTGTAAAAAAATGGATCCAAATAAATAATTAAAGTCTTTTTCGATACTACTCTACAATTTCTCAGTCAGAATCGTCATTCTAATTTGGATAGATCTTATTTTTTCAATACGATGATGCTAGATCTAATTCACTCAATACAATGTTGATGGATATGATTAATCTAAATACCCATAATATTCATATAATTTTTTTGAAATTAGATAGGAATTTTATGAGTCTATGAAAATTGACGGCATCTGATTCTAAGGCCCGGTGTGCACGAAATGAATTTCTAATCTATTTTTCTGGTACCTTTATGATACATGTAAGAAGGTTTTTGGTAACTTTTGAACCAGTGATCGAAATCGAAATCTGATGACACTGTTGAACTCAAAGCACTGGTACTCACGTAATGAGACCCTTACCTCAACACTAGTTGGTCGAGGGTGGTAGTCAGTTTTTCACTTTTTCGTGGAAGAATATAAAATAAAAATTTTAAAATTTTTATTTTTCTTGCAACCTCCCTTTGATTTATAGAGGTAGGGTCCACAAGACATTTAATCATCCCAAATTGAATTCAATGGTAGGGACCACCTTAACCATTAATTAATGAGTGGGAATACCCTTAAAATTACCATATTATTTGTGCCAACTCTCTAATTAATTAATAGTGGTATTTAATTGAGCCATTTAATTATAGTGTAAACTTAAATTAATTTTAAAAAACTATTTTAATTTAAGTTATAACCTCACCTCTTGGGTTTTTGGGAAATAATTAGAAAAAGGTTATTCGTAGAGGAGCCTCTTGAGGAAGAACAGTTCTCACCAAAGAGGAACCGAAAAACGGAGGATCGTTAATAAAGAGACGTCATTTGAGGAGGCTTACTTCGGGATAGAAAAATGACAATCCATCTTCAACCATGGATGATCTCCAATGGAACCTTCAAGGTAGGGAATGTTATTTGGAATACCTTTACCTAATTCATGATATCGTTCTTGAATTTAGAATGTCTATGCTTATTGCTACCTCTCTAATGTGGAGGTAGAGGTCCAAACAAACATGGCCCGACTACTCTACAGTATGTTGTTTTTTATCGTTATTTGCGATGGAGGAAGACAACGACCGGTGTCGGCGACTGACACTGGTGGGACTCAGGAATGGTAGCTGAAACTCCTCTTGTATGTGATGAAGGCGGCGGAATGATATCACCATAAGAGAAGGGATGTGGCCTGGCAGCCACAACCAATCGCACAAAGGGGCGGCGACACACGTCCGTGGTGCCCAGTGATCAAGTGTCGCAGCGCAAGGCCGCAGTAGTGGTGGAGCGGCATCCAGGTTTCTAGTTTCCATTGGTGTGGGCATGGAACATGACCATGCCATGTGGAAGGGGGCGGCCGGCTGACCGGACATCCGTGTGTCGAGCGGACCAGCAGGCCACCACCATGGGCCGCCTAGCGGGCTAGGCCAGACCAGCAGGCAGGGCCGCACTAGTGGGCATGGCTGGATCCAGCGGGCCAGGATGGACCCAGTGGGCCGGATCAGACCCAAGGCCGGACTCAGGTAAGGCTAGGTCGACCCGAACCAAGTCGGGTCAGACCGTACCCGGACCAATATCGACCCTTTTCATTCTTTCGGTCAAATCTTCACCTACGGTTGTTTGTTTGATGAACCGACTTCTAAATTGAAAACCATCGGTTGAGACTATACGTTTTTAAAACACTATTTGAGTTTTGGATAATGTTGGGGTATGGTAGGGTTGCATCGAACACACATCCTACTGGGCCCTTGGGACGAAAAGGCAAATAAAATATAGACTGATCATCCTATTGATGCACATTATCTGGCTTCGAGACCCCATTTTATGTTGTGGTAGTTTGGAGTACTTCCTCTTGGTACATCATGGAAGTTGGAGTATTATACCATTGGCGTGATTAGTGGACCCTCCCGGAATCAAGGGAGCTTAGTGCGGGAACCTTGTAGCTGGATGTAACATGAGAAAAACATTCTATGTGGGTATGTGCTTTAGGATTCTATTTGGGTTTGTGATTTGGGATCCTATGTGGGTCAGTGTTCGATATTCTCACTTGGATACACTATAGTTATCCAGGTGGGTCAACTCTAGGATCCTATGCCATTCTGCAATACTAGGATCATATGTGGGTCTGAAAATTTTAGATCCATCATGGGTCTTCCTCTTAACAGAGTAAGATGATTTAGTAGTTACATCTAGTCATCTTTTCATCCATGCCTATGTTATACCTGGTTTGTGCTGTGGCATACAATTTTTGGTAATCTACTGTGTGGCATACCTTCATAGTACATACCTTCATGGTGATACCTTCTTGGTATTCTTTTGTGTGGTCTTACCTATGTGGTATGTACCTTTTTGGTGTTACCTTCATGGTACATACCATTGTGATGATTCTGTTATTGTATTCTTCTGTGTGGTGTTACATTTGTGGTACTTAACATTGTCGGGGTACCGTTGTGGTATTATTTCCTTTGTGGAATAGTTTTACTTTGTCTATGGTTTTGGCCCTTAAGTTTCATCATAAATGAGATGGGTAAACTTGATAACATAGGTATATGTATGAGAATATACCTAAGTAGGGTTGTCAGTTGTTTTCATGATTTTTGGTTTATCCTTGTGTATTTTTTAGAGCATTGAGTGTCTTAGTGTCCCTATTGAGTATCGTGCACTCACCCCTGCACAGGCTAAGCCCGCACCATATTGTGTTTGGAGTAGACGACATACAGAGCTTACTAAGGATGAGGGTATCCGCACAGGAGGTAGCACAGAGGTGGACCTTAGACTAGGTGTACCACATTGATGACCGTTCGGGAGCATTACCTACCTTGTAGGTAGGATCCTTGGTGGGATTTCACATGATCTGTTCATTATACTCATTCAATCCATTTTTCTTGTACATTCTAGTGTCCTTTTGATTCCATTTGGGATTTTTTCTGGTCCTTTTTTACTTACTATACACACACTTTTTATAATACAGTTTACTTGTGCTCGTATCTTGCTATGTGCCCGGTTGTGTGTTACAGGATTTAAAGGAAGTGCCTTCCCAGTTTTAGGGAATACTCTTTTTAGTGACATTTTCCAGCCCCTGGCTAATGAAAGGTGGGCTTGGGTGTAACACCCCAAGATTTCATAGTGTGTTATTTCTTCAAAATAATTTAATAACCTGCACTACATGCAACACCGAGTTCAAGCGCACCATGACTTACCAAACAAGCCGTTCAAAAGTGGTTATGAATAGTATTAACTAAATTTTAAACTTTATATAATCCTTATAATTTTAGAATCCATATTATGAGTTTCATAGACATAATATAAGAACAAATTCTTTTTTTTTCATATAAAATAAGTATTTTTCAAAATTGCACTTTTACCATCTTTAATAGTGAACCCTTTTTAAATAAAATATTTTAAACTTCTATATATTCAATTTGACTAAATAAATTTATCCTTTAGAATGGGGACATAAAAAAATTTACAATGTAACACCCCAAGTATCCACGATACACTTCTTTTTGAATAATATAGTAGTGTGTGTTGTAAGCATCTTCAAGTTCTAACACACACTATAACCAATCAAACTAGCCGAAATGAATAGTAATACCTACTTTTTAAAATATTATAAATTTTATCTCTCAAAATGGACTTCATTTTTTGATTCGAAATATCAAATTTAGCCTAGGGAGAAATTTTGGTACTTTGCGGATAAATTTTATATTTTGATGAATAGTGAAAATTGCAACTTTTTTAATCAAAATAATTAGTAGTGATAAATTATGAATTTGAGTCGTTTTAAAGTATATTTGGAATATATTTTTACCATTTAATACAATTTTGGTCATTGGACAAAATTTCACAATTAAACCACACATAAACAAGTGTCAATCTTTTGATAGTTATTATCTCTTAAAAACACGCTTTTTATTTTAACAAAGGGAATTAATTTTAAATTAATTTGTACCACTTATTTGTTTTGAATTTGGAAAAATGGATTCCATATTTTTAATCAGGATATTAATATTTTGAAAATAGGTAACTTTTATTTTTAGACATTTTGAATAATTACTTCGCTTAATATTTTATTTACCGTTGTTAAAGGGTAAATCCGGTAAATAAGGTTTAAAAAATAATATTATAATAATAAAAATTACCCTAAAACGTGTCCTAACCTTATTGTTTGATACATTTCCGACCATGGGCATCTTTGGGTCGATTTGGGGACCCCATGGAGCCACTTGTAAGTGATAGGGACACTTTATTGTAATTAAGTTAAAATGAATACAAAATTGACAAAAGCATATATCGTTTAGCAAAACAATTTTAACATAATGTTATCTATGTTGTATTTTCGACTATAAATATTCATTAGAGAGATACAAAATATTTCCTACATAATGGTATTTTATTTATAATTTTTAGACATTAAATAATTTAATTTATTTCTGACACAATGGTGATGTAATAATTACCATAATAGTGCAAAATTAGAATAATTGATATTATAAATACCCAAATAAATTTAATTTTAGACTTCTAATAAATACAAATAATTTTATAGGTTAATAAGAAATGTTAGGATTGATTTAATTAACTATTTTAGAAGTAATCATTCTGTTATGAGTTTTACAAAAATCAATTATTGAATAGTGTCAAAATTGACATAAAAGAGTTTTTAAAACAAATATTATATTATTAATTGATATTAAATTCCTAAAAATCTATGGTTCGACCAAGAGACTTATATCATGATAGTTGTATCATTAATGTACCACTTGGTGGTCTCTTAGATGTATATAGTAATTTTATTAACCATATAATATAAAAATACAATGAGACATTGTAAAAGTGAAACTAATTAACTAAGAGTTAATACTTAAAGATAAGGTTAATATAGTGACCCAAACATGTCTAAATTATATTTCTTGAGTGATTATAGACCCATACCCACCTTAAACTTTATATAATCCACTTTTGAGACATTAGAAACCGAATATGAATTTATTATAAAACTATATTTCTAGCTTTTCCAAAGGTGCCCCTCACCCCTCTTATAAAATGGCACTCCCCCTTCTCACTAATTGACACATTCAAAGCCTTTTTTCTCGGCCAACCCCTGACCAAATAATCTATCAACTTCCCTCCATTAATCCTAGAGGCCTTCTAGTAGTCATAAAGCCAACCTAAGGATCCCTTTAGATCAAATCAAAAGGAAGAACCCGAAGAAGAGTTAATGATCTCAGCACCCTTTTTCAAGTTCCATTCTTCTTCCACTTCCTCTTTCTTTTTTATTATCATTATAAAATAATGACTCCAGTATATTATATATATACTTTTATATTATTATAAACATGGTACAACCATATTTCAGTATTCTATCCATCCTTTTATTGACATGTCACCATACGTGTGTACGTACGGCTTACCGTCTCCACGTCGTGGTGTAATTGTTATTCAAAACATTATTATTTGGATGGGTATAATAATGATGTATAATTCATGTAAATAATAAATATAACATGATAATTATTCTGTATATATGATATACCATCCAATTATATATTATTTTAATTTCAAAAGAATGATATTACCACTCATGCGTACGTACGGACTACCGTCTCCACGAACGCGATGAGATTCATTCCCTATCATATCCATTCAAGTATAATTATCATTTTATTATTTAAAAATAATTTTTAAGGACTTGATATCATTCTGGATATGAATAAGATAAACCCTATCCATGACAGCCATGGCTTACGTAACAAAACATATAAAAGAAAATGAGTAAGTTAACACCCGAAACAACGATAATTCGAAGATATTATTAACAAAGAAATGTTAAAAGATCATATATGATATCATATGAATGTATATGATTCTTGTATAATTTAATAACAATTATTTCACCATTATACAGGAGGTTAACCTACCACCAACCAAGGAAAAGTACAAGGTAAGGGTTTATTTCGCAATCTCTTCATTATCTGAGGTTGTTTATACGTAATAATCTACTGGGATCTCTTTATCATCCACATCCATGTTTCTTAAAAATGTATTTCAAACCAATTTTACAATTTACAAGAATATGTCTTAAAGTCATTTATACCATTGTTTTAATTTTTATAAGATTTTTATAAAGGAATCATTCCGTCGTTTTCCAAACAAGGTGCTTTTTGACCTTTTCGACAGAATTAAGGTAAGAATGTTTTTTTAAGTTATATGGTGGGTGCAGCTATTTTCCACCATTATAAAATCGTCAAAGCTTGAATTACAAGCTTATAAGAATATTTTCAATGAAAATTTTTTATTTTATAAATATATGACTCTTAAATGATTTCAAAATAGAATGATATATTTCTCTAAAAAGATTGTTGATTTCATCTCTGTCAACATCAATTGATGGATTTTATGCTTATTTGAAGTTGATTTATTATGATACAAAACTTTTATATTGTATTGAAGGTTTTGTGATATGTTTGACTGTGGATGTGTTATTTTTATACCATTCATGGTTTATGGATGAAGTATTTACATTTCATATGATAGTTTTAATATGAATGATTATGTTATGTTTAAACCTTTTCATATGGGAATGCATTGGACTTAATATGTGACGGGTGGAGCCCGCTATAGCTCCTAGACGCATCGGTAGGTCTCATGAGACAAACTAGTGTCTTGGAACAAGGCCTTAAAAAAATCATATTTGTAGACTTGGCACGAGGCCTTGGATATCTGTTTATGATAGTCTGTCATTATGCATTCCATCATTTTGAAAGTGGTTAGTGATATTGCATGTGATTATTCGATTAGTAGAATATTCATGTGAATAAGTAAATGGAATTATTTCATTTTATTTCTGTCATATTTTGCTGAAGTTCACGTTTAAAAGGCTTTTTTTTAGTTTTATACATTGCCTTAAATGTTTATGCTTATTTTTGAAAGTTTCCGCTGTATTGCTTACACTTAAAGAGCATTTGAGCTCACCCATTTCTATGGTTTATTTTTCCCAAGATTCCATGAAGTGTAATGTGATTGATATTCAGGGATAAGCAAAGGGAATAATGGCGTTCATAAAGATTATTTATGTTTTTTGTATGTCTTAAAGTGGAAATGTATCATTCATGTATGTGATCTATTTTTCCAAGAGCGCTAAACTGATCGGTCCTTCAGGACTGGATTCCTTGTAATCATTCAAATGTATTAAAATAATGCACCGACTCTGGGTCACTGGGGTCGGGGCGTTACAGTTGGTAATAGAGGAAGTTTAGAAAAAACCTTGGAAACTAGATTTAGAAAAACTCTGATTAGAGCACATAGCCCTAAGATAGACATTGAGGATTAGTACAGAAGAACTTCCTAGAATTTTGGTATTGTAGAGATTTTGTGAGCTTTCCGAGAAATACATCCATGTCTGGATATGAGCAGGTAGAGGTGGATCTGGCACAGATGTACTTAGGGGTAAAACCTGAAAACCCCGCTTTGAGCTAGACTCGAACAGGAACTTGTGCACGACAACGAGCCTTACTGCATCCTGGTTACGACACTCCCGGGGGATATGCTTAGGATAATTCTCATTTTATTTACAAACCATTATGAAGGGCTCATGACTATATACTTACTCAAAGAAAACATTTTTAATGATTATGGATTATATACATAAACTGTGCAATTTTCATTAGGAATTATTTATTGCAATTCAAAAACTAACCTAGTTTATGCTATTGTATAGAAATGGAGCCCAGTAGAAGGACTGTGAACTCCAGTAATATGTATGATCCAAAGAGTAAGAAGGATCATATCATTCATTGTATTAAGAAATCATTAAGAATGGAAATAGTCTCCCACGTATTATCATCATTTGAAGAAATAGTATCATGTGTGGATAAGATAACTAAAGTATAACGACCCATACTTTACATACAATGTTTGTACTTCAAAATTTAAGTACACTTATTACAACATATAACAAAACCACAAAAGGACCATATAGGTATAGTGTCTTTAGAAACTGGGAAACATAAACAACTGGTTCATAAAGTGGCTACATTGTCTCCCATTTATTTCATCATATCTATAGTCCCTTTTGGAATATCTTACTTAATAACCTTCTTCCTGACCTGGGGAAAGAAAACATACAAAAGGGTGGACTCAAATGCTCAGTAAGGGTAAACAAATGAAATATCAATCACATCATATTCATAAGAACATAATATTCTGAAAATCTTACCCTGAATAAGAGATCATAATTTCATAACATGGGGTAAATCATGGTAGTGAAATGTAATCACAATAATCATAACATAAAACATGAAACTTTGTGGCATACACACATAATCATAGATAATCATTTCTTATTAGTCAAGACTCATTGTCAAGACTATCTTAGTGGACAAATTCCATTTCTGAATTGTGTTCATTTATCATTTCAGTCCTATTTCACTGAACTGGTTTAACCTGCCGTTCTAGCCATGTCTATCTCATGAGATATAAAATCTTTAACCAATGAATTTGGGGGAGATATAGGTCCCACCCATCTCATAATGATACCATTCTTATGTGTGCAACAAAATCATAAACCATACATCATAGCATAACCCATGTAATAAAAATGGGATTCTTAAACATCGTGACATCATAAAACAATTCATATAAGATAATGTAATTATAAAAATAATTCCATCACAACATAATAAAATCAATTTAATAATAGGGATATAAACAGAACTCTTTATTATCTTAGATGGAAAATAATTTTGATAAAAAACTTGAACTCCATTCTTGAGGAAAATATCTTTTCTACTTCAAAAACACTTTTCCTTTCTTAACATGTCAAACAATTCTAAACTAAAAGAAGTAGATTAAAAATAAACATGAAAACTTGTAATGGAATCTTCTTTAAATAATGTTTTAAAAATCCATTCATGTGAAATAAGTTAAAAAAACATTCTTCTTGTACTTTTGTCGGGAAAGTCAAAAAGTACCTCGTACGAAAAACGACAAAAGATTACTTTCATATCTTTTACTAAAAACTCACCAAAAAGGTAGAAAAGGATTTTAAAAATTGTAGGTGGATGGAAAGAATATTACATATTGAGGAAACATGGATGTGGATGATAAAATACACCCCAGTAAATTCCAAAGTATAAACAATCTCGGATAAAAATGAGATTGTGATATTTCCCTTACCTTAGGTCCGATTTTCATCGTAAGTTTCCGAAACTCCTGTATAATGATTTAAATAATGTTATTGACTTATTACAGAATCATAATTATTATTATCATATCATATATGGTCATATTATTATCTTCTCATTAGTAATATTTCACTGTTACTTGTTATTCGGGTGTTTATTGCTTTTTGTTCTTATGAGTGTTTTGTCGAGTAAATTCTTATTCATCTTTTAGTTTATAGATACCTCATTTCCCGAATAGTATTAGTGTAATATATATCATATTATTTCATTAAATTCATTTATATAATCATTATTCAATGAAAATCATGTAGAACGAGTCACATCACATCGTGGAGACGGTATTCCGTACGTACGCACGAGTGATGATATCGTTCCCATGATCATGGAACTGTATTGGAGTGTATGTATACTATTTCAGAATTAGTATAAATTTACAATAATCATATATTTTCATTCCTCACACCATTATACCCATCCAAGTAAGGTGGTGGTGTAAAATAGATTACACCACGGCGTGAAGACGGTATTCCGTACGTACGCACGTGTGGTGATTTCGTTTTTCGTAGGATGGATAGATGGTGAAATAGGGTTGTCTCATACTTATAAAAAAATATCAGTATATTAGTGATACTGAAGTTATTAATTCATAATGAAAAAACCAATGAAGAATAACTGGAAGAAGAAATAATGTTGAAAGAATCAGTAACGAACATTACCTTTTCTTTGAAGCGCTTCTTTGAGACCTCCTTTTAGGGCACTAAAATTGGTGTTTGAAGAAGAACAGGACCTCTAGGTTGTTTCAATGGAAGTGGAGAGGATAAATTGGTAGGGGTTGGCCGAGCATGAAGGCTCAACATGGTGTGAGGAAGAGAGGGAGGAGGTTCCCTTTTATAAGGGAGGAGAGGGGCTCCTTTGTAAAAACTAATAATATTATTTTATTATAAATCCATATTCGGTTTTAAATATCTCCAAATTGATTTATTTCAAAGATAAGGTGGGGTTGGGTCTAAATCCTCTAATCCAATATAATTTTGACAAGTTTATTTTACTATTTTTACCTTATCATTTAGATTTAACTTTAATTTAAATAATTTTATTTTTACCGTGTCTGTTTGTGTTCTTACACTATAATGTTAATAAAATTACTATAACAAGTCAAACTAACCCAAAGTTGTTTATTATTAATATATATAGCCTTACCTAAGTCATTTGGCCGTTCCTTATATTTTTAGGAATAAAATAACAATTAATAATATAATATTTGTTTTAAAAACTATTTTATGTCAATTTTGACACTATTTAGTAATTGATTTTTGTGAAAATAATAACAGAATTATTAGTTCTAAAAAAGTTAAATAAATCAATACTAACATGTTATATTAACCTATATAATTATTGTAATTCAAAAAAAATCTCAAATTACATTTATTTTGGTATTTATAACATCAATTATGTCAATATTTCATTAATATGATAATTACTACATCATCTTTGATTCGTAAATAAATTAAATTATATAATGTCTAGAAATTACAAATAAAATACCATTATGTAGGAAATATTTTTATCCGTATAATGAATATTTATAGTCGAATTTATCTTATGTACAAACCTATATTAAAAATTATTTATTTATTAAACGTTGATTTTAACTATTTTAGCCCTTCTTTAAATAAATTAATAATAAATGTCCTAATCTAATCCAAGTGGTCCTAAATGGTCATATTTTATTCCTAAGGTTGTTTTTGGTCTAATTACACTTATCCAATTGAATTAAGAAAAGTGTTAGGGTAAAAATATTAACATGTTTACCCTTAATTACCCTATTTACTTTTAACCGTGGTAAAAAAAGTAAAAAGTTACTATTCAACAAAAATTATTTTCATATCATTGAACAACATTTTACAGACTGACATCAACTATGTCTCTCAGATTTTTGTTATTCCACTCATAGAAGTTGTAAAATTATGTTTTATGTAAATTTGCAAATTCTCCTAGGAGGTGGGTAAAAGACGGTGAAAAGTTCAATAAAATTTTTATATAACTAAAGTTATTATAAAATGACTCCAATGAATTGCATTGAACTTATATAGGTATTATTTATCAATTTTGACCTAAAATAGATTTAATTAAAATAAATAATTATTTAAATAAAAAGTTTATTTTTAAATAGTAACCTAGTGTTTTCACTATTCATCAAAAATTGAATGTTTTCAGAAAAATAACTAAATTTCACCCTATGCTAATTTCGATATTCCGAATCCAAAAACGAAGTCCATTTTGAAAAATAAAATTTACAAAATTTCGAAAAGTGGTTATTACTATTCATAACGGCTAGTTTTAATAATATTTTAATAGCATATCATTGTTTAGTGAAACTCGGTATTGCGTACGACGCAAGCTATCAAGGAAGGTCGTGATTGCATGTAAAGCAATTCAATCTAGTGTTGTGTGTAGTGAAAGATTCCTTTTATGATTTATATAAAATAAAAACAAAATATTTCTTATAAAAGTCTTGGGTGTTACATTCTACCCCCCTTAAAATGATTTTCTCCCTCGAAATTCGTCACTTGTAACAAACAGATGAGGATACCTCTACCTCATCATATCCTCAAGATACCATGTAGCTTCTTCTAATTTGTGGTTCCTCCATAAAAATTTCACCAAGAGAGTGGTGTTGTTCCATAGGAATTTTCACTATGATCGAGAATCTCTATCGGCTGTTCTTCATAAGAATGATCTTGTTCCAGTGGTACAACTTCTGAGCTGAGTACATGTGAAGGATCAGGTATGTAATTTCTCCAGAGAGATACATGGAACACATTGTGAACTTGACAGTGATTCGGTGGGAGCGCCAATCGGTAAGCTACCTTCCCAACATGATCCCGTATTTCGAAAGGACCGATATACCTAGGGCTTAACTTTCCCTTCATTCCAAATGTCATTACTCTCTTCCAAGGAGATATTCGTAAGAACACTTAATCATCCACTTCGAACTATAAGTCCTTTATTCAGTTGTCGGTATAAATTTTTTGTCGACTCTGAGCTGATCTTATGTGTTGTTGAATAGATCGGACCTTTTCTGCCATCTCATCAACAAGATCAGGTCCTAATAGTTTTCTTTTCCCAACTTCATCCCAACAAGTGGGAGTCCTACATTTCAATCCGTAGAGTGCTTCATAAGGAGACATATGAATACTGGAGTGAAAGCTATTATTATAAGAAAATTCCACCAAAGGTATGTGTTGATCCCAACCACCTTTGAAATCCATAGAGCCAGCTCTCAACATATCTTCTAGTGTTTAAATTGTCCTCTCAGATTGACCGTCTGTCTGAGGATAATAAGCAGTGCTGAAACTCAACTCTAAATCCAGAGTATGCAGAAGACATCGCCAGAACATTGAGGTAATCCTAAGATCCCGATCAGATATAATAGAAAGTGGTACTCCATTAAATCTTACCACTTCCTTTACATATATCCTGGAAAGCTGATCTAGAGAGAAATCCTCTCTAATAGCAATGAATTGTGCAGACATTGTAAGATGATAAACTATGACCCAGATAGCATTATTGCCTTTGGATGATTTAGGAAGTCCGATGACAATGTCCATAGTGATGTTTTCCCATTTCCATTTGGGTATGGGTAATGGTTTTAACATCCCCTTAGACTTCATTCTCTCATCTTTAACTTTCTTACAAACCAAGCATCGAGAGACATATTCAGCAACATCTCTTTCTATTCCATCCCACCAGAAGTAATCTTTCAGGACCCTATACATCTTCGTGCTTCCAGGATGAATAGAGAATGAAGAACTATGAGCCTCATCCAGCATCTCCTTCTTTAATTCGGGGATGGGAGGAACACAAACCAAATTCCTGAACTTTATTATCCCATCACAATAAAGGTTGAATTCAGAAACATTTCCCACCTTCTTTTGTAACTCTACATCTTATTTCTGTGCCTCTTTAATCTTAACATGTATAGATGGTTGAACATTCATTTGAGAAAGATATGATTTTTCCCCTTTCATTATAATTCCAAGATCCATCCTTTGTAAATCCATAAATATTGGATCTTTTGTGATCCCCATCATGGATAAACGGGCATGGTCTTTTAGACTTAATGCATCTGCCACCTTGTTTGCTTTCCCAGGGTGGTAATGAATTGAGAAGTCATAATCCTTAATCAGCTCCAACCATCTTCTTTAGCGCATTTTCAGATCCTTTTGTGTGAAAATATTCTTTAAAAATTTATGGTTAGTATAAATGACACACCTTTCTCCATAATGATAATGCCTCCAAATCATTAATGCAAAGATTACGACTGCTAACTCCAAATCATGAGTTGGTTAATTTTGCTCATGGAATTTCCACTGTCGTGAGGCATAATCTATAACTATATCATTTTGCATAAGAACACACCCCAATCCCTTCTTGGATGCGTAATTGTTGATTAAAAACCTTTCTCCACTACAAGGCAGTGTGAGCACAGGTGCACTGGATAACCTTCTTTTCAACTCCTTGAAATTCTCTTCACATTCCTCCGTCCAAACAAACTTAACTCCTTTCCGAGTAAACCTGGTGAGTGGATAAGATAATAGTGAAAAATCTTTCACAAACCGTCGATAATATCCATCCAAACCAAGAAAACTTCAAATCTCAGTTACTGTTGTTGGTCTCGACCATCTTTTGATAACCTTTGTTTTTGCTGGATTCACAGATATCCCTTCTTTTGAGATTATGTGACCCAAAAATACACCTTTTTGAATACAAAATTCACACTTGGTAAATTTGGCATAAAGCTTCTCCTTTCTCAGGGTCTTCAATATAATTCTCAAGTGATCTTCATGTTCTTTCTTTCTCTTTGAATATACAAGAATATCATCTATAAAGACTACCAAAAACTAATCAAGATAGACTCTAAAGACTTTATTCATCAGATCCATAAAGATAGTAGGGGCATTAGTATGACAAATGGAATCACTATAAATTCATAGTGTCCATACCTTGTACGAAAAGCCGTCTTTAGTATATCCTCCCTTTTGACTCTTAATCGATGATACCCTGAACGAAGATCAATCTTGGAAAAGTATTGAGCTCTGTGTAGTTGGTCAAATAAGTCATCAATGCATGGGAGATGATATTTTTTCTTGATAGTGATCTTGTTAAGTTTTCGATAATCAATACAGAGTCACATTGATCCATTTTTCTTCTTAACAAACAGAACAGGTTCTCTCCAAGGTGACGCACTAGGGCATATGAAACCCTTATCAAGATTCTCTTGGAGTTGCTTCTTCAATTCCTGCAACTCAATTGGGGTCATTCTATAAGGTGTCTTTGAAATAGGTAAAGCACCCGATACGAGCTCTATTGAAAACTAAACTTCACGATTTGGTTGAAGACCCAGAAATTCCTCCGGAAAGACATCATCAAAGTCTCGTATCATGGGAATATTCTTAATCGTGACTTTCTCTTGAACCATTTGAGATAAATTACCTTCATTTAGTGGAATCAAGATCCATAAGATGGAAGAAATTTCCACTGGAAAGTTATGTTCATCCTTGAATCGATAGACGATCAAATATTGATCTGGAATATGAAATTCGACTTCCCTTCTTTGGAAATTGATATGAGTTCCATATAGAGAATGCCAATCCATGCCTAGAATCACATCAAAATCTATTATAGGGAGGATTACAAGATTTGCAGGAAGCACTTTCCCACAAACTTCAATCGGAGAAGACTTATAAACTTTTGATGTGACTGCTGTTCCATTAGGGGTTGTCACAGCTATCTCAACATCTAATTGTTGAGGTAATATGGTGATACCCTTAGAAAATTCTTCAGAAATAAAAGAGTGGGTGGATCCAGAATAAAATAAAATATTTTCTACTTTAGAGTGGATGGTAAGTGTACCTTTTACCACATTGTTATCGTACTCCACATCACTGATATAAATTTCATGTGACTTTCCTTTTTCTTTAGCCTTAAGAGTTTGACGTCGAACATCATCATCAACCCTTGGATTTGTGAATTGATTGGCATAATGCCCCATTTCCTTGCACTTGTAACATTGAAGTGTAGTAGGTTCATTCTGTGTATCCCTTCCTTTGTTTTCATCATTAGACATCTTCTTCCCTTCATTGCGGCATTCAAATTCCCTATGACCTTCCTTTCCACATTTGATACATTTACGTATCCTTTTAAGACATCTCCCTCCATGTTTCCTTACACACTTTGAGAAAAAGGGAAAACTCATCTTCTTTTCAGTGTGCTCTTTATACTTTCCTTTGAATTCCATTTCCTCTTCTTATCAAACCCATATGACTGATGGGTTACTGCAATCTCAAACTCAACTTTGAGAGCACATCGAATGATTTCCTCATAGCTATTGATGTACCTTATGGACAACGCCCTTCGAAGACTTGTTTTTAAGCCACAAAATAATCGATCGATATTACTCTCAGGTTGGATAATAATATCAGAAGCATACCTTGAAAGTCTTGTAAAATTTGCTTCATAGGTACCAACATATTCATCATCCCTTTTCATTAGTTCAAGAAACTCCTTCTCCATCTTTGTTCGGAGAATACGAGGGAAGTACTTATTGAAAAATATGTTCTTGAACTCGTCCCATTCCATGGACACAATTTCATCCATTGGCCTCGTATTCTTGATAAGATTCCAACATTTATCTGAATCCCCTTCCAAACGATACACTACTAAGATGACTTTATCATGTTCAGAACATTGAATAACTGAAAATATCTTTTCAGTAGTACTGATCCAAGGTTCAGCAACTAATGGATCAGTAGACCCACTGAATGATGGTGGACGCTGCCTCATAAAGGATTCAACAGAATTTTACTCCTTCCTTTGATCATTTAGAAGTCCTGCATGATTCATAGCTTGAGAATGTTGTGTGAGAATGGCTAAAAGATTTTTCATTCCATCTCCCATAACGTTTGGTTTCTCATAGGGATAATCATTGAATTGCCCGTCACATTACTCATTAACACGGTTCCTTCGGGTTCCAGCCATTGACTGAAACCAAGAAGAATAGTGTGAGAAACACTAATTATAATAGAAAAAACACATAATCAAGAATAAAATTTCACATTTAAGGTCTTATCCTAGGTTATTCCTGGCCATTTCTAAAACACTACGATTTTGTTCTATGCTTATACTTCTCCTTAGGATTCTTACTAAGGCTTTCACATCCTAGTTTCCAAAGGTTGAATATACATTTCCTTTGATACCAACTATAATGACCCATACTTTACATACAATGTTAGTACTTCAAAATTGAAGTAAACTAATTACAACATATAACAAAACCACGAAAGTACCGTATAGGTATAGTGTCTTTAGACACTGAGAAACATAAACAACTGGTTCATAAAGCATCTATAATGTCTCCCATTTATTTCATCATACCTATAGTACCATTTGGCATATCTTACTTAATAACCTTATTCCTGAACTGGGGAATGAAAACATACAAAAGGGTAAGATAAAATGCTCAGTAAGGGTAAACAAAAGAAATATCAATCACATCATATTCATAAGAACATAACATTTTGGAAATCTTACCCTACAAAAGAGATCATAATTTCATAACATGGGATAAATCATGGTAGTGAAATGTAATCACAATAATAATATATTAAAACATGAATCTTTGTGGCATACACAAATAATCATGGAGAATCATTTCTTATTAGTCACGACTCACTGCCAAGACTATCTTAGTGGACAAAGTCCATTTCTGAACTGAGTTCATTTCTCGTTTCAGTCCTGTTTCACTGAACCGATTTAACCTTCCGTTCCAGCCATGTCTATCTCATGAGATATAAAATCTTTACCCAATGCATTGGATGGAGATATAGCTCCCACCCATCTCATAATGTTACCATTCTTATGTGTGCCACAAAATCATAAACCATACATCATAGCATAACCCATGTAATAAAAATTGGATTCTTAAACATCGTGACATCATAAAACAATTCATATAAGATAAAGGAATTAATAAATATAATTCCATCACTACATAATCAAATCAATGTAATATTAGGGATAGAAACAGAACCCTTTATTATCTTATATGGAAAATAATTTTGATAAAACACTTGAACTCCATTCTTGAGGAAAATATCCTTTCTACTTCAAAAACACTTTTCCTTTCTTAACATGTCATACAATTCTAAACTAAAAGAAGTTTATTAAAAATAAGATTGAAAACTTGTAAAGGAAGATTCTTGGAAATAATTTTTTAAAAATCTATTCATGCCGTATAAGTTAAAAAACATTCTTCTCGTACTTTTTTCGGGAAAGTCAAAAAGTAACTCGTACGAAAAAGGACAAAAGATTCCTTTCATATCTTTTACTAAAAACTCACCGAAGGGAAAAATTGGATTTAAAAAATTTTAGGTGGATGGAAATAATATTACATATTGAGGAAACCTGGATGTGGATGATAAAATACACCCCAGTAAATTCCAAAGTATAAACAATCTCAGATAAAATTGATATTGTGATATTTCCCTTACCTTAGGTCCGATTTGCTTTGTAAGTGTCCGAACCTCCTGTATAATGATTTAAATAATGTTATTGACTTATTCCAGAATCATACTTATTTTTATGATATCCTATATGGTCATATTATTATCTTATTATTAGTAATATTGCATTGTTACTTGTTATTCGGGTGTTTATTGCTTTTTGTTCTCATGCGTGTTTTGTTGAATAAATTATTATTCTTCTTTTAGGTTATAGATACATCATTTCCAGAATGGTATTAGGGTAATATATATCATATTCATTCATTCAATTCATTTAAATAATCATTATGCAATGAAAATCATGTAGAACGAGTCACATCACATCGTGGAGACGGTATTCCGTACGTACGCACGAGCGATGATATCATTCCCATGATCGTGGAATTGTATTGGAGTGTATTTATACTATTTCAGAATCAATATCACTTCACAATAATAATATTTGTTCATTATTTTCACCATTATACCCATCCATGTAAGGAGGTGGTGGAAAATAGATTACACCACGACATGGAGACGGTATTCCGTACGTACACACGCGTGGTGATTTCATTTTCCGTAGGATGGATAGATGGTGAAATAGGGTTGTTTCATAATTATAATAACATATCAGTATATTAGTGATACTAATGTTATTAATTAATAATGAAACAACTAAAGAAGAAGAAGTGGAAGAATAAATAAAGTTGAAAGAATCGGTAACAGACATTACCTTTTCTTTGAAGCGCTTCTTTGAGACCTCCTTTTAGGGAACTAAAAATGGTCTTTGAAGAAGATGAGGTCCTCTATGATGTTTCTAAGGAAGTGGAGAGGAGAAATTTGGAGGGGTTGTCCGATGTTGAAGGCTCAAAGAGGTGTGAGGAAGAGAGGGAGGAGGTGCCCTTTTATAAGGGGGGAGAGGGGCTACTTTGTAAAAACTAAAAATATTATTTTATTATAAAGCCATATTCGGTTTTAAATATCTCAAAATTGATTTATTTATAATATAAGGTGGGTATGGGTCGAAATACTACCATTCAATAGAATTTGGACAAGTTTAGTTTACTATTTTATCCTTATCATTTAGATTTAACTTTAAGTTAGATAATTTTACTTTTACCGTGTCTTTTTGTGTTCTTACACTATAAGGTAAATAAAATTACAATAACAAGACAAAATAACCCCATGTTGTTTATTATTAATATATATAAACTTATCTAAGTCATTTTTCCGAACCATATATTTTTTTTCATAAAATAACAATTAATAATATAATATTTTTTTAAAATACTATTTTATGTCAATTTTGACACTATTTAGAAATTGATTTTTATGAAAATCATAATAGAATGATTAGTTCAAAAAAAGTTAATTAAATCAATAATAACATGTCATCTTAACCTATAAATTAGTTGTATTAATAAAAAATCTCAAATTACATTTATTTGGGTATTTATAACATCAATTATTTCAATATATCATTAATAAGATAATTATTGTATCATATTTGGGTCATAAATAAATTAAATTATTTTATGTCTAAAAATTACAAATAAAATACCATTATGTAGGAAATCGTTTGATCTTTCTAATGAATATTTATAGTCGAATTTATCTAATGTATAAACCTATATTAAAAATGATTTAGTTATAAAACTTTGATTTTATCTATTTTAACCCTTCTTTAAATAAATTAATAATAAATTTCCTAATCTAATCCAAGTGGGCCTAAATGGTCATATTTTATTCCTAAGGTTGTTTTTCGTATTATTACATTTATCCAATAGAATTAGGACATGTGTTAGGGTAATAATAATAACATTTTTACCCTTAATTACCTTATTAACTTGTAATCATGGGAAAAAAGTAAAAGTTACTATTCACCAAAAAATATTTTCATCTCATTGAACCAAATTTTACTTACTGAAATCAATCGTGTCTCTCAGATTTTTGAAATTCCACTCACAGAAGCGGTAAAATTATGTTTTATGTAAATCTGCAAATTCTCCAAGGAAGTGAGTAAAAGACGGTGAAAAGTTCAATAAAAGTTTTATATATCTAAAATTATTATAAAATGACTCCAATGAATTTAATTGAACATATATATGTATTTTGGATCTATTTTTATCTAAAATAAATATAATTAAAATAAATAAATATTTAAATATAAAGTCGGTTTTTAAATAGTAACCTAGTGTTTTCACTATTCATCAAAAATTGAAAGTTTTCAGAAAAATACCAAAATTTCACCCTAGGATAATTTCGATATTCCAAATCCAAAAACGAAGTCCATTTTGAAAATTAAAATTTAGAAAATTTCAAAAAGTGGATATTACTATTCACAACGGCTAGTTTTAATAATATTTAAATAGTATATCGTTGTTTAGTGAAACTCGGTATTGCGTACGACGCAAGCTATCAAGGAAGGTTGTTATTGCGTGTAAAGCCAGACAAGCTAGTGTTGTGTGTAGTGAAATATTCCTTTGATGATTTATATAAAATAAAAAAAAATTCTTATAAAAGTATCAGGTGTAACATAATGAGTTTACAGAGTCCTATGGCTTTTAAGGGAGGCAAGAGAAGAAAAGGATGGAAGAGAGAAAGATGGATAAAGGGAAGATGGAAAAGAAAGATTTCCCCATATGTGATAATTGTGGGATGAAACACCCTGGATCTTGCCTGAAAGGAATGGGAGTTTGTTATAAGTGTGGAGGAAAAGGGCAGAAGGTACGTGACTGCAAGGGTAAGAAAATGGTTTCAAATGTACAATGCTTAATTTGCAAGGAGTTTGGACACTACGTGAACCTATGTCTCATTCATCAGACTATGCCGCAAATGATGCAATTGGATAATAATCATTTTATGATACTACCACAGATGAAGAGGAATGGTTAGAGTTCTTATGTTGATTATGTCATTTGAGTGTTGTATCAACATTGTACATTTTATAATAATTATGGAGTATATAAGGATTGTATTGCAGTACTATTTCATTAAGGACTTGGGATTGTGTGGAACAAAGAAAAGTGACTCAATAGCAGGATAAATGTTTGGAAAATATATGGTTGAAAGAATGATAAACCATAATATAGTTCTGATACAGAGGTAGTGATTTTAGAATAATACATGATTGATTTGGATAAATTATATTGGATATTCTTGACTACCTTGAAACGGATTAATGATTTGTATATTCCCTCATAGTTTGGGTTTACATCATTTTTTGATTGATGGAGTATATCAATTATTATTTAAGGAATAAGGGATCATGAATGTAATCAATAAGGTTTTATGGTAATTCAGAATGTTGCAGTGTTTTAAAAGAATACATGATGAAGGTGTTCACATTATATTACGCGAAAAAAGGGATCTTCATTGTGTTTACCTTCCTTATAAATTTTGGACTGATGTATTTTGGATAGTTCTAGTTTGGATTATTTTTGTTTGCCATAAAAGGACAACTCGGAGGTCGGGTGGCAACCTGTCTCGTCCGGAAAGGTTGCGAGAATTGAAGCCACAACAGAAGGGCGACAAGGGTGTATCGCCTACCACTGACCCATGTGATGTCCTGGATTGAATAATGTCGTTTTTTTAATGGTTCTGCTATATGAAATATAAATTCATTTTTTAACCCTATAGGAATAGGATAAATAGAATATTATTTTTAAGTTCTGTTATCTTTTAGAGTGAAAGATGAGTTTGTGGTAGATCTTAGTTAAAGGATTAGACTCAACTTGTCAAGTATATATTTTTCTTCTTCTCTTATTCAATGAATAAATTAATTATTATACTTTATTGAAGGGATATTAAAACAAAAAAAATGTGTTATCTTAATACCATATGTTTTTCTAAACTGATGGTATTTTAAATCATCATAGATTGATGAATTTAAGGCCCTCAATTTTACACTTGTTTGTGATTTATGACCTCAATCACTACTTATAAATATTTGAGTTTTTCCTCCAATTATATGTCTCTAATTTCCACCAATGTTCTCCTAATCGAGTTCATAATTTGGCGGTTACTCTTTCATTTCTATTTTTCTCATATTAAGTCTAAATTTTAGTAATCCAATTTCTGATGTGGGTTTTCCCACAAAGATATTTTCTATTTTCAACCTTTTATTTTTGAAGAAAAATTTCAAATTGTGAGGATGCAATTTATTGAATAAGGGGAGAATGTAACATCCCAAGATTTCATAGTGTGTTATTTCTTCAAAATAATTCAATAACTTGCACTACACGCAACACCGAGTTCAAGCACACCATGACTTACCAGACAAGCCGTTCAAAAGAGGTTATGAATAGTATTAACTATATTTTAAACATTATATATTCCTTATAATTTTAGAATCCATATTATGAGTTTCCTAGACATAATATAAGAACATATTCTTTTTTTCAGATAAAAGAAGTATTTTTCAAAAATGCACTTTTACCTACATTAATAGTGAACCCTTTTTAAATCCAATCTTTTAAACTTTTATATATTCAATTTGACTAAATAAATTTATCCATTAGAATGGGGACATAAAACAATTTACAATATAACACCCCAAGCTTCCACAGTACGCTTCTCTTTGAATAATATAGTAGCATGTGTTGTACGCAACTTCGAGTTCTAACACACACTACAACCAATCAAACTAACCATAATGAATAGTAACACCTACTTTTTAAAATTTTATCAATTTTATCTCTCAAAATGGACTTCATTTTGGGATTCAAAAATATCGAATTTAGCCTAGGGTGAAATTTTGGTACTTTTCAGATAACTTTTATATTTTAATGAATAGTGAAAATTAATAAATTTTAACTAAAAACAACTTTTTTAATCAAAATAATTAATAGTGATAAATTATAAATTTGAGTGGTTTTAAAGTATATTTAGAATACATTTTTACCATTTAATACAATTTTGGTCATTGGACAAAATTTCACAATTAAACCAGACATAAACAAGTGTCAATCTTTTGATAGTTATTATCTCTTAAAAACACGGTATTATGTTTTTACAACGATAATAAATTTTAAATTAATTTCTGCCACTTCTGTGTTTTGAATTTGGAAAAATGGATTCCATATTTGGAATCATAATTTTTAATTTTTGTAAATAGTTAACATTTTTTAGACATTTTGAATAATTACTTCGGTAAATATTTTATTTACAATGGTTAAAGGGTAAATACGGTAAATAATGGTTAAAAAATAATATTATAATAAAATAATTACCCTAAAACATGTACTAACCTTATTGGTTGATACATTTCCGACCATGGGAATCTTTGGGACGATTTTGGGACCCCATGGAGCCACTTGTAAGTGATAGGGACACTTTATTTTAATTAAGTTAAAATGTATACAAAATGACACAAGCATATATCTTTTAGAAAAAAAATTTTTAAATAGGGTTATATATGTTTTATTTTCGACTATAAATATTAATTAAAAATATAAAAATATTTCCTACATAATGGTATTTTATTTATAATTTTTAGACATTAAATAATTTAATTTATTTATGACACAATGGTAATGAAGTAATTACCATAATAGTGAAAAACTAGAATAATTGATATTATAAATACCCAAATAAATTTAATTTGAGACTTTTTATAAATAAAAATAAATTTTTAGGTTAATATGAAATGTTAGGATTGATTTAATTAAATTTTTTCTATGTAATCATTCTGTTATTAGTTTTACAAAAATCAATTATTGAATAGTGTCAAAATTGACATAAAAAGGTTTTTAAAAAAATATTATATTATTAATTGATATTAAATTCTTAAAAATCTAAGTATCGGTCAAGAGACTTATATCATGGTATTTGTATCATCAATGGACCACTTGGTGGTCTCTTGGATGTATATATAATTTTTAATAACCATATAATATAAAAATACAAAGAGACATTGTAAAAGTGAAACTAATTAACTAAGAGTTAATACATAAAGATAAGGTTAATTTAGTGACCCAAACCTGTCTAAATTCTATTGGTTGAGTGATTTGCGACCCATCCCCTACTTAGCCTTTAAATAATCCACTTTGGAGCCATTAGAATCCGAATATTAATTTATTATAAAATAATACTTCTAGCTTTTCCAAAGGTTCCCCTCACCCCTCTTATAAAAGGGCACTCCCCCTTATCACTAATTCACATATTCAAAGCCTTTTGGTTCGGCCAACCCCGGCCCAGATACTCTCTCAACATCCCTAAAATAATCCTAGAGGCCTTACTTTAGTCATAAAGCCAACCTAAGGAGCCCTTTTGATCAAATAAAAAGGAAGAACATGAAGAAGAGTTAATGATTTCACCACACTTTTTCAAGTTCCTTTCTTCTTCCACTTCTTCTTTATTTGTTATTAACATTCTAAAATTATAACTCCAGTATATTATATATATACATTGATGTTTTTATAAACATGGTACAACCATATTTCAGTATTCTATCCTTCCTTTTAATGACATGTCACCATTCGTGCGTACGTACAACTTACCGTCTCCACGTCGTGGTGTAATTGTGATTCAAAACATTATTATTTGGATGAGTATAATAATGATGTATAATTCATGTAAATAATAAATATAACATGATAATTATTCTGTATATATGATATACCCGCCAATTATATATTATTTTAATATCAAAATAATGATATTGCAACTCGTGCGTACGTACGGACTACCGTCTCCACGAACGCGATGAGATTCATTCTCTATCATATCCATTTAAGTATAATTATCAATTTATTATTTAAAAATAATTTTTAATTACTTGATATCATTATAGATATGAATAAGATACAACCTATCTAGAGAAACCAAGTCTTACGTAACAAAACATATAAAAGAAAACGAGTAAGTTAACACCCGAAACAACGACAATTCTAAGATATTATTAACAAAGCTTTGTTAAAAGATCATATATTATATCATATGAATGTATATGATTATTGTATAATTTAATAACAATTATTTCACCATTATACAGGAGGTTAACCTACCCCCAACCAAGGAAAATTACATGGTAATGGTTTATTTCGCAATCTCTTCATTATCCGAGGTTGTTTATATGTAATAATATACTAGGATATCTTTACCATCCACATCCATGTTTCTTAAAAATGTATTTCAAAACATTTTTACTATTTACAAGAATATGGGTTAAAGTCATTTATACCCTTTTATGAGTTTTTATAAGAGGTTTATAAAGGAATTTTTCCGTTGTTTTCCAAATAAGGTTCTTTTTGACCTTTTCGACAGAATTAAGGTAAGAATGTTTTTTTAACTTATACGGTGGGTGCGGCTATTTTCCGCTGTTTTAAAATCATCAATGTTTCAATTACAAGATTATAAGAATATTTTTAAAGAAAATGTTTTATTTTATAAATATATGACTCTTAAATTATTTCAAAATAGAAAGAGATATTTCTCTAAAAAGATTTTTGATTTCATCTATGTCAACATCATTTGATGGATTTTATGCTTATTTTATGTTGATTTATTTTGATACAAAACTTCTATATTGTATTGAAGGATTTGTGATATTTTTGACGGTGGATGTGTTATTTTTATACCATTCATGGTTTATGGATGAATTATTTACATTTCGTATGCCAGTTTTAATACGAATGTTTATGTTATGTTTAAACCTTTTCATATGGGAATGCATTGGACATAATATGTGACGGGTGGAGCCCGCTATGGCTCATCGATGCATTGGTAGGACTAATGAGACAAACTAGTGTCTTGGCACAAGGCCTTGACAAAATCTTATTTGAGACTTGGCACGAGGCCTTGGCTATGTGGTTATGATAGTCTGGAATTATGCATTCCATCATTATGAAAGTGGTTAGTGATATTACATGTGATTATTCGATTAGTAGAATATCCATGTGAATAAGTAAATGGAATTATTTCATTTTTTTCTACCATATTATTCAGAAGTCCAAGTTTAAAAGGCTTTTGTTTTATTTTTATACATTGCCATAAATTTTTATGCTTATTTTTGAAAGTTTCTGCTGTATTGCTTACCCTTACCGAGCATTTGAGCTCACCCATTCTATGTTTTATTTTTTCCAAGATTCCATGAAGTGTAATGTGATTGATATGCATGGTTAAGCCAAGGGAATAATGGCGTTCATAAATATTATTTATGTTTTTTGTACGTCTTAAATTTCAAATGTAACATTCATGTATGTGATATATTTTTCCAAGACTGCTAAACTGATCTGTCCTTTGGGAATTGATTCCTTGTAATCATGCCAATATATTAAAATAATGCACCGACTCTGGGTCACCGGGGTCGGGGCGTTACATTGGGGTTGTCACAGACTGGGCCATGGGGGACGGGAAGTGAAAAATTGGTATCAAAGGAGTTGGTTCTACCGTAGAACATTGGAATCTGATATTTTAACAGCTATAATTTTATGTGTTATGAGTGTGGTTATCAGTTTGGGGAATCCAGTGGTGGTGCGGTGGCTAATGTATCCATAAACAAGGTCCCTGACTTCTAATTTCTATCTTAGTTCATGAAAGCATTGATTGCGTGTGTGTTTCGAAAATTTGTTTTTGTGTGATATTTTTGAGTCATACCACCAGGTATAACTTCTTTATAGTGGAGCACTTGTTTATTTTCAGGATGCCTCTACACAGATAGATAGATAGGTTTCCGGGTATAATAACTGATGATGGCCCACCGAGCGATGAGGCCTCGGTGAACGACTATCTTTTATAAGAGGAACCATAATTGGATCCAACATTACCATTACCTATTGGCCCACCGATTCCAACAGCCCCAACAGCAGAGGGTGCACACTGATTGAGTGCATTGCATGAGTTCTAGTGCCAAAGGCCACCCATGTTCAGGGGAGAGACAGACCTAGAGGTGGTTGAGGATTGGCAGGAGGTCGTGGTGAGAGTTTTCTGATATGGTACATGACCCATTCTTCCGGGCCCAAACCATCAAGAATGGACTCCAGTGGGAGAACATGTCTTTGATGATTTCTCCCAGAATGCCAACAATGGGAGGGGTGTCAGGGAGAGCCCATTCAGTGGATTGTTTTCCCACTGAACAATTTCCAGCAGCGAGTCCCACCACCGGGAATCACCTAGCGGAGTCTTATAAAATGGGAATCAAATAGATATCATTGAGTTCGAAGAGTACCAGACCTACATGTGAATGACAACGTGATTCATGGTCGATTATTCGTGGCACCGAAGATAGAGCCACTCATCTGAGGAGCAGGTAGTGTTACACATGCGGCGGGTAGGGTCACATGGCTCGTGAATGTCCGACCCGCCATACGGATGATCATCCAATGGTTGAAGGACCACCAAGACTGAGACATAGGTTTGACTGAGGAGGTCTGTAGGAAGCAGGAATACGAGGAAGAGGAGCTGGCTATGTAGCTGGTGGTGTGTGACGATTCAAGGTTTTACCACCACCACCACCAGGTGGTCCAGCACAACCACAAGGAGCAGGTGGACAGGGGTGAGCTCAGCTCTCGGTAGTTGACGCCTATAAACATGGAGCTTAAAAAAGGATATGAGGTATGATCTGTGTCTACTCCACCTTATATGCAGTACTTATAGACAATGGTTCCAGTCATTTTTTTATTTCCCTGGCCCTAGTTCAGAGCTCAAAGATTCCGATGAAGCTGTTGGCTTGATCCATATGGATAGAGACTCTTACAAGAGAGGATTCAACAATTACGCACTGGTTCCGACAATGTGAGCTTACTCTGAGAGGCAAAGGATTCTGTTGGGATATCCTAGTAGAAGCGTCGAGGCCTTACGAAATCATCTTGGGTATGGACTATTTATATACAATCCATGCTGAGATTGACTGTATTAGGTGCAAATTGCGGTGTGTCTGCTTGGATGGGAAAAGTTTTACCATCACCGGAAATAATGGAGCCTTTACAACACATGATAGACTTACCCGGAGCAGAGTGCATCCGATCACTCCTAAGTTGGCTAGCCTTACACACGATGTGGTTGATGTGATGAATCTGGGTTATTCTGTAGTGGTGGACCAGTACGGGGATGTCTTCCTGGATGATTTTCTGGGTTTACCTCCATGAAGAGAGGTGGAATTTTACATTTAATTGTATTCTAGGATGACAATGCTATCTACAAAAGCATATCAGATTGCTCCATAAGAGCTTCATGAGCAGCGGGTACAGTTGGAGAACTTACAAGAGAAGGGGTTCATCCGGCCCAGTTTTTCTTCTTGGGAAATTCCGATTTTGTTCACCAAAAAGTCATATTGGATCTTGAGAATTGGTTTTGACTATCGGCAAAAGAACCAGGTGACCGTGAAGAACATGTACCCACTCTCAAGGATTGGCAACCTCTTTGATTAGCTGAATGGAGCATGGTGGTTCTCAAAGATAGACCTTAGAGCAGGCTATCACCAGCTCATAGTACAAGACGAGGATGTGCTGAAGACGAAATTCAGATGTTGGTAAAACCATTAAGTGTTTTTTGGTTATGCCATTTGGCATTACCAATTCTCCAGTAGTGTTCATTTGACTCATTAACATGATCCTTCGGCAATAACTTGATCACATTGTAGTATTCTTCATCGATGACATTCTGATCTACTCGACTACCGAGGAGGAGCATGCCTATCATTTTTAGATAGTTCATGAAACAATATGAGAGAACCATCATTATGGTATGATATCGAGGTGAAGATCTGGATCCTAGAGTTTAACTTTCTAGGAAATTTCATCTCGGAGGATGGAGTTGTTGTGGATCCAGGGAATATTGAGGCAGTACTTTCTTGGGAGCCACCATGGAGTGTGATGGAGGTACAGAGTTTACTGGGTTTGTCTGTATACTACCTGAGGTTTGTGCTAGATTTATCTAGAGTTGCAGCACCTTTATCAGCATTGAAGAACAAGGGGAAATCCTTCGTGTGGTTGGAGAGATTCCAGCGGAGTTTTTAGGAGTTGAGGCCGAGGCGGACTAGTTCCCCCCATCATGAGGCTTCTGGAGGAGGGCATTGGATATGTAGTCTACTACGATGATTCAGGGACCGAGCTCGGAAGTGTCCTGATGCAAGAGAGAGATGTTATCACATATGGTTCTCGAATGATGAGATATCATGAGCAGAACAACACTACCCATGACCTGGAGTTATCAGTAGTGGTCTTTTCCTTGATGATGTGGCGACATTACCTGATGGGTGAATATTTTACAGTCTACTATAATCAATAGATTTTCAGTTATATCTTCCCAAATAAGGACATGAACCAGAGATAGAGGGGTTTTCTTGGGTTCCTTCAGGACTATGACTTTGAGATAGTCTATACTCTTAGAAAGGGGAAGGTTGTTGCTGATTCACTCAGCAGGAGATCTGGTATACAGCTGCTAGGTGGGGTGACGGAGCAGTTGGCCGTTTTGCAGATATCCTTTGTGGATCGAGATAGAGTATATTTTATTCAGTCTCTCATAGTCATTCCCACACTTCTTCAGCGATTATGGGAGGCGTAGCATGGGTAAACTGACTTCGAGGCTCGATGAGCTCATATATCCACGGGACAAGCAACTGATCGATTTTATGAAGGTGAGGAGCACATCATCCTTTTTAGAGGACGTACCATGGTACCGGTGTCTCTTCAGGAGGAAGTGTTGAGGGAGTTCCACACATCCCCAATAATGGTAAATGAAAGAGTGGAAAAGATGTATTAGTATATCCAACGACAACACTGGTGGATGAGAATGAAGAAAGCAGTAGCAGAATTTGTCTCACGGTGCCTCATTTTTCAAAAAGTGTAGGCAGAGCATCAGGTACCCGCTATCTTAGTTCATCCTTTAGAGGTCTCATAGTCGAAGTGGGATGGGATATCCATGGAATTCATGACAGGAATTCCATGTAATTCCAGGGGTCATAATTTTATCTTTGTGATGGTCGACCGACTCACCAAGTCGGCCCATATCCTAACGATCAAAGATCAGGGTTCAGTAGCGAGCTTGGGATGCTTCTATGTGGAGGAGATTGTGTGGCTACATGGATTACCCTCAACGATTTTCTCTAATCGTGATTCATGTTTCTCTTCCTGGATATGAAAGGTGTTTCATGAGGCTTTTGCGACCCAACTTCATTTGAGCCACAACTTCTATCCAAAAATGTATGGCCATACTGAACTGACCATTCAGTCCATCGAGAACAATCTATGTGATTCTGTCCTTAAAATCAGACATAGCTGGGAGGATCACTTATAGGGACCTCTTGAGTTTGTGGATGGAGACCACATCTTTCTATAGGTCTCACCTCAATGAGTTTTATGGAGATTTTTCCATGGTGGCAAGTTATCTCTGAGGTTCATTGGACCCTTTCAGTTCCTTATTAGAGTTCACGAGGTGGCTTACTTACTAGAACATCCCCCTAAAAAGTAATAGGTGCATGAAATTTTCCACGAATCCTAGCTGAGGAGATACGTGCATGACCCATATCACGTCATCGACCACGGCGATCTGAACATTGACGATGGGGTGACGTTTACGGAGGTTCTCGTAGAGATTCAGGATCAAGAGCAGTGGGCCCTTCATGGTTGGTCAAGAACTATGGTGCTTGTATGTAAGAAGCATGGGAACCTTCAGGAGAGCACATAGGATAGGGGGATTAGATTTGTGCTCAGTACCCCCACATGTTTCCCATAGTTCGATTTGTGGCTTACGAGGATACAAATCCCTGAGGTGAGGAGAATGTAAAAACTCAGAATTTTCATGTAAATTATTATTTTTTAAATTACACGGGAATATTAAGATTCTGTGAAAACTGACGGTACATGATTCCGAGGGCCGGTGTGCCCGAAATGAATTTTTGAACATTTTTTTGGGTACGTACAGTAATAGTGTGAGCGGGATTTTTCAACTTTTGAACATGTTCTCGAAATTGAAATTCGAGGACACTATTCAACTCCCAACACTGATATTCTATTAATGAGACCATCACCTCGACCGCAGTTTCTCAAGGGTGGAAGTTAGTTTTTTACATTTTTTTGGAAGAATAGAAAAATAAAAATATTTAACAATTTTTATTCTTGTAACCACCTTTTGATTTATAGTGGTGGGGACCAAAAGCCATTTAATCCTCCCAATTTGAATTCAATGATGGGGACCACCCAAACCCTTCAATAATGTTGGGGAAGTCCCTTATAATTCCCAAATTAATTGTGCCCACTCTCTAATTAATTAATAGGTCCATTTAATTGAGTCATTTATTTATTGTGCCAACGTAAATTAATTATATAAACCTATTTTAATTTAACATGGAATTTCATCTCTTGTGTTTTGGGATAATCATTGGAGAATGTGTGTTTATGGAGGAGACTCTAGAGAAATAACAGTTGTCACCCAAGTGGAAACGAAGAACGGGGGATCGTCAACCAGGTGTCGTCATTGGAGGAGGCTTGCTTCGGGATAAAAAAATTCCAATCCGTCTTCAACCATAGATGATCTCCAATGTAACCTTCGAGGCAGGGAATGTTATTTTGAATTCTTTTACCCTATTATTGACATATTTCTTGAATTATGAATGTCTATACCGCTAGCTACCACTCAAACACAGAGGGTGTGAGCCAAACGAACATGGCCCTACCACTATGCAATCCTGGTTGTTTTTTGTTGTGTTCTCCACATTGGAGGAAGACTGCAACAGGTAATAGATTCTGGCACTGGTGGGACTTGGGAATGGTAGCCGGTACTCCGGGCACCTGCGATGAAGGAGGCAGTGCAACCGCACCGTAGGAGAAGGGCCTCGGCCGGTCGGCCGCCGCTGGGCAAGGGCGACTACCGAAGGCGGCCTGCCCCACGATGGGGTGGCATCTCGTGTCCGTGCCACTTGAAGAACAAGTTTCTTGATAGGAAACCAAGGAAATTGTGGAGGGATGGTCGGCTCATTGTCAGCCGCCTGTGATGGCGCAGCGCGTGACCGCGCTGGGTAGAGGAGGGAGGCCAACCGGCCGACAGACCGCGTGCCGAGAAGACTAGTAGGCTCCACCGTAGGATTCCTCCACAGACCGCCTACTGGTCCTGGCCATGCCGGCAAGCCAGGACGACCCGAACTGGGTCAGTTCGGACCGGACCCGGTCCAACATAAACCTTTTTCGTTCTTTCGACCATATCCTTAGATACATGTGTCCTTTTTACGTACCATCTTTGGCATCTAAAACCCTGGGTTGATATGGATCTTTCCATATAACCCAAATGAGTTTGGGATAATTTTGGGGTACAATAGGGTTGGATCGAACCCAAATCCAACCTAGCCCTCGAGACTAAAATGCCAATAAATTACAAACTGGGTGTCTAATTGATGTACCATTTGTTTCATTAAAACGCATTTTACATGGTGGTCCTTTGGGATACTTCTTCGTGGGACATCATGGAAGTTTGAGTCTTCGTCCTATAGCTTGAGAAGCGTACCCTCCTGGACTCAAGCGAACTTAGTGTGGGATCCCTGTAGAAAGTTGTAACATGATAAAAGGATCCTATGTGGGTATGTTATTTAGGAATATATGTGGGTTATTACTTCGGGATCCTATGTGGTTCTATGTTCGAGAGTCTCAATTGGATACCTCTCTAGGAATCCAAATGGGACTACTCTAGGATCCTACATGGGTCTACTGTAATAGGATCCTATGTTGGTCAGATGATTTTGGATCCTATTTCAGTATGATGATTTTAGATCCTTTGTGGGTCTGCCTCTTAACAGAGTAAGATGATTCAGTAGTTAAATCAAGTCATCATTACTATCATACCAAAGTTATTCCTAGTGTTAGATGAGTCTTTACCTTTGTGGTAATCTTTAGTGTGGCATGCATTTGAGGTACTTACCTTCGTGGTGATACCTTTGTTGTATTCTTCTATGTGGCATTACCTATGTGTTACTTACATTTATTGTGTAACCTTCATGGTACTTACCTTCATTTTGATACCTTTGTGGTTTTTTTTTCTGTTCCTTACCATTGTGGTACTTAATTTGTGGTGTTACATTGGTGGTATTCTTTACTTCGTGTAACATTTGTACTTTGGCTAAGGTTTCGGGCCTTGAGTTTCCTCATGAATGAAATGGGTATAATTGATAACTTGGTAATATATATGGGCATATAACCAAGTAGGGTTGTCTATTGTTTTCATGATTATTGGTTTATCCTTTTTGGATTTTGTCAGACCTTTGAGGGTCTATGGTTCCGTACAATGTATCATACACTCACCCATGGACGGGCCACACCCATACCATGTTGTGTTTGGTGCAGACGACGAACAATGCTGAATGAGTATGAGGTTTCCAGGACTAGAGGTTTCCCTGATGTTGTCCGTAGACGAGGTGTACGTCAAAGACGACCGTTCGAGAGTTGTACCTACCCTTCACATATGGTCCTTGGTGGGTGTTCACATGAGGTGTTCAGTTTACTTGAACATTCCATTTTTCTTGTACTTTCCTGTTTCCTTGTACTTTCCAGTTGGGATGGTATTCTCGAACTTTTTAACTTACTCTACACACTCTTTTTACTATACAGTTTACATGTGCTCATATCATGTTGTTTTCTTGGTTTTTTGTGTTATAGGATTTAAAGTCAATTCCTTCCTGGTTTTTTGGAATACGCCTTTTGGTGCTAGTCACCAGGCCCGACCCTATGGAAGGCAGGCTTGGGATAGTCACAGGATGGGCCCTAGGGGACGGTTCATGGTTATGAAATCAGTTTGATGAATTAATATCAATCTTCAATACTCAATATATTTTCCCATTCTCAATAATTTTTTTCTCAATTTGTTCAATTGAATTTTATATTCTCTATATGATATTGTTCAATCTAGTAAAATATATTGTTATATGGTCCCCCTCAGGTGATTTATAACTGGAATTGACATTCAATTTATTTCTTTAGCGCTCCTCAATTTCCTTATAAGTGAACATTTTACAATGAGTAAAGTATGTGAGAATGAATTTATAGGAGACATAGAAAACAAAATTAAAAAAAAAATGAAAACCATCCTCTCTTTTAAAAATTTGAAAACACTAAAAATATTTAACATTTATACTTCAACATTTCCTTCTGAACTAATCCTTATTTTTCTATGAGACTTATTAAAAAATGAGTTTCACTTTTTACCTCATTATATAAAATAAATTATAGAATCTTCTTTTTTGAATCATTTTTGTGATCATATCCTTATGAATTTATTTCCTTCTTAGATAATTATGAATTTATATCCTTCATATCTCCTTACAAATCTGTTTTACTGGCAGCTCTATACTAATTATTTTTCTTCCTGATCTCTTTAAAAATTATACTTCTTTATTATCTCATTATGATTTTTTTTCTCATCTCATTATGATTTCTTTTTATTTATCATATCATTATGATTTATACATCCTTCCCAGATCATTCTGATAGAATCCTCATTATGATAAAATTAATATTATAATTAAATTACCATTTTAATGGAATTCACATTATGATAGAACTTCCATTTCATTGGAATTACCATTAGGATGGAATCACTATGCTGAAACTCTAAAATTATACAAACATCTCTACAATTTCTTCAAAAACCATTCATTTGATGAGTTTTCATGATTTTTGAGAACATTATGATCAGAATAAAATAGAATGATATTTTTTAGAATGTTTGAAATTGTTCTATCTCATGACATTACAATCTTCTTTCAGAACTCTTGGTCTATTATTATTGTTCTTCAAACAACATCTTCAGAGTATCAAACATAACAACTTCTTTCTTTCTCTAATTATGGAATACCAAAATACAAATCATTCATCAATTTAAATGTCATATTATTTTGGATACTATGATCATAATTTTGATGATAATGGTATGGAGTCTGATTCTCTATGCCTTGAGAAACAACAGTCCTTAACACAGAATTTTTATCCCCCTATAACTTTAAGTTCAATATTTTATCAACATTCAACAAACCTCATTTCAATGGGAAAGGTCAGATTCTTTAATAACTAAAATAATATTATAAAAAATCATATTTTTCAACAAATATAAATATATAATTAGAAAATTTATCATGAAGGTTCTTTAATACCAACCCGTATTAATTGGAAAATCATCCTAGAAAACCATGATGTTTTATTATGTGTATCGTCATATCTTATGGCTAGGAATGAGGTGATATATATATAACATTGTGTATAGGGGTTATTATTTCTACCTCAAACACAATTGGTAAAGAACATGATTATGATGGAGAATGATCATCTGAGTAAATCACCTCCTTTAGTCACAATCATGGATTCAATAACGGTGGATGAATTGGGTGGATTTTATGTTAATGAGATAGTGAGGATTAATTGTGTTTTGTTTTCCATCATTCAAACAAAAATCATTTTTCACATCGTAGTTCATGGATGGAATTTAGAAGAAAATAAGGTCTCAGGGCATGTTGAGCATGGTATATCATCCTCAAATGGGTGGTTATATGTTGTGATCCAATCGTATCATGGAATAAATTCTTTTGTAATTTGTGTTAGAATTAAAATGTTCAGGAGGTAACAGTTTGATATTTGTATATTTTTTATATAATAATAGTTAGCAGTCATCAAAATGAATGACTACCTTTTAAGACATTTATGATTGGTTCTGCAAGATTCCTCTATGATGGAAATCAATGGGTGACACATCATTGTAGGGTATGATCCTTATGAATTAGATGTCATATAAATTATGGTTGATCATGTAGTGGTTGTTAATATTAAAGATACAACAAATGTTTTATAATGACCAGGGGTTTGGATACATGGAAATATTTACTTGTGATTAGTGTTTATGAAGGATAATCCATGCTCGAGTCACCACCATTTTTGAATGAAAGGGAACCAGTCATCAATTAATTTTGATCCTTTTGATATTACCAATATTTTTGGTATGGTGGAATGAATGCTATATTTTCTTTCTCAAATTTTTTCAATTCAACACTTGTTATAAATATCACAGAAAAATATGTATAATCTAGACCCATCTCATGTGTCTAATTGGGATGAGTTTGTGTTGGAATTAGAATTTTTTTTTTGTATTTGAGTGACTAGTGAGGATGGTGGATTCCAATGTTAATGTGCTTTGGTATAAGTCTGTAGAATTGGTTTGGGTTTTTTTTGATGAATGAAAATGAGGAGTATGAGACGTGGGAGAAGATGTCTTGGGTGGAAGATAAATGTCCTTTTTTCATCGCTAATCATTATTTCAAATGAATATCCTATGTAAAACGATTTTTTGGAGAATTATCACACATGTGGTTTAATTTTGAGGTATTTTATCTTTTATTTTTTTCGTTTCTTTTTCCGAAGGGTTTCCAATGTTTTATCAGTAAAAAATATACGATTTTTGGACTGACATCTAGTGGATGATGGGTGGAACATCTTTAGTATAAGCATTCAACCATCCCAAATTAGGTAGTGATCCACGGACAGTTCCACATTCCATGGTGTAAGGACTATGCTCGAGTGTGCGAGATTACCATTATCAATGGTCATCGAGAATTTATATGTCAGACAATTGACCACACATACATGACCCCTTTCTTAGGAGACTATGCAACCAATTTTTCTTTTAGAAAGTGGAATTTCATGGCTTCTTCCTGGTTTGGAAAACAGTCTGTTAAAACTGTTCGACCTTCATAGAACATTAAAAATATCATATTTTTAAAACTATCATTCTCAATTATTAAAACCAATCCATAATAAATTCCATCAACTCACGCTCTGCGTACTTAGGGGAATCTCTCATCCACATTGTATCCCTTGAACCCAATTTCTAGTTTTGTTATGTGTAATCTTCCAAAAATCATTGAACTTGTCCCTTGTATATTTATTTTTTCCTTATTGTTTGTTTCTTTTTTTTGGGTTTTTTCTTCTCGAGAAGGTTTCTTAACCTAATTGGTTTTAACCATGTTCCTTTAGTTCTGATCTTAATGATTATTTTTTTCATTTCCTTTCCTAGAGTCTCCTTTTTTAGAAATTAAGTTTTCCACCTTGTTTACTAAGGTTTCAACGCAAATGTTAGGTGGTTAAAAGATTTATGGTTTTTCTATATTTTTATTATGATTTTTAGGCATTCTAAATTATTTTTATGAATTGCTTTGGTGGGGGAAATCACATTCCCAAATAGTTTTGGAATGTGTATTGGATTATAGATGATATTCAAGTTGAAAATGTGTTTTTAAAATGTTGTTTTTATTGTTTGAGATGTGTGTGTGTTATTTTTTTCTTGTAACAAATGAATAAGGAATTTTACACAAAGGAAATATTTTGTTACAAGGTATGGAATACTTTTTTTATTATAAAATGTGGTCCTATATGGTCATGTCCTAGTCCTCCCTAGAATGATGGAATCTATTTCATGGACTAATCAAATTATGATAATCAGAAACCACTATATATTGGGATTTTATCCCCCTATAGTGTAATTTTTAGGTGAATGTTGTGGGTTTTGGGTTAATTTTGTCTTTATGTAATAAGTATCCTAGCAAAATAAATCCCTAGCTCTATTGGGATTAGTTGTGTTTTTCAATTGATGTTATTCTTATCATTTAAATTTTTGATATGTTACGTTACCGTACAAATTTCAAGTAATGTTATTTTGAAAATGTTATCTATTAATATTTTTTAAAAATATCATTTGATTTTACTTGTAATATTATATAATGGAATATCTTTTGGTGGTATATTATTGGTTATTTGATCACACCTTACATAGTCCCTTAGGATTATGTAGAAATTTTTATATTTGACCAAGGTAAAAGAAATTTGTTCTATGGTGGTGATACATAATGTAGACGCTAGTGTTCCTATTCATGTTGGAGTTGGTACGTAGTTTGAGTGAGTTGGACCTCATGTTTTGTGATGACTTATTGTCTAGATGGTTCCCCAACATGTTTTGGTATTTTTTTCGTTAACTACATAAAATCTTTAATTGTGATTATTCTGTCTTTTATGGTTATTATTATTTTTTATTAAGTGATACTTGAATATTGTGAGATACTCGTGGAATATTTTTATGGGTGAAATTTTCTCCGCATGTGATGTTTGATTCATATGATCTTATTTTCAGCCCATGGGGATTGGATATTTTTTTCAGGCTATATGATGTTCTAGGATGGGTGTCATGTTGGATGGAATCCCAGCATAGCTCATTAATGTTATGAAATCCCACCTGTCCGTGGGTGGAAATGGGTACATAGAAATACTTGGGTATGCAATTCTGAGTATAATAATTTCAAGAACTATTTATCTAAATGATAGTCACAGTCTGAAACTATTATTTTTTACACCTTGTGTAGATTAACTACCTCTAGAACATACAGTTACTACACTGATCCATAGTGATAGTCTCCCGGATAGGATCCATATAGGATACATTAATCAATATATTCACTATCAGCCATACAACATCATTAATCCATGAAGTATGCATAAGACACCACAAAAAGTCCATTGTAATGTCGTTCCACTTCCATCTTGGAATGGAAATGTATTTTGTAAACCACTAGGTCATTGATGCATAGCCTTCACCCATTGACTGGTGTAACATAACGTTACCATCCCTAAAACATCGCATTTCATGAGTGGACACCTATATTTTTGATGTAGGTCATTGTGCCTTTTGTTCAAAAAAGTAAGCTCCACCCACATCGATCCATTATACTCAAACATCAAATATTCTAATATAAACGTAGCCACCACACAAAATATTCAGGACATAGATGATCTTATCCCAGTCTATAGACAAATTATTAGGTGACTCCCTACCATTTTGGATTTCGCTCAACACAAAACCCTCCAGATACTCATACTACCTCTCTCTAATTCTTCTCAAAAGTGTGCGCTCAAATTAAATTGATATAAGGGATATCATGTCATGGACCTCACAAAACACAATATTCATCTCAACCAACAAGTCCATCATCTTGCACCTATATTTAGACATGTGAACTGTCCGAGTTGGTGTCTTCCTACTCAAAGATTCAGTGCAACTACATTCCTTCCATAAAATATATTCTAGATCAAAATTGAATGACTAAATATAGTCGTCCCATCTCCACCTCTAGAGATTCAATCCTTTTTGTGAACATATGTAATTTAAACACTTCTGATTGGTATACACAGTAATCTTCAAAAACAAAAAGATATTTCCAGCATCACTATATAAAAAATAATCATAAAATAATCAAGTCGATCATTGTGGGAAATCCATTCATGTTGACTCTAATACTATGACCCATATGCCACAATTTTATCTCCATACATTAAAACTACTGTAACTCTAATACAAGATGCATCATATAACATCATATAATCCTCACCCAACTCTATTAGGATAAAGAGAATTGATTTAGTAAAATGAATCTTGAACTTATAGACATCATTATCACATTATAAATTCCATTTTAACATTATCTCTTTTTTGTTAAACAGTGAATGTAGTTCTACATAGTGATAAAATTCATAGATAATACTACAATAATAAACCTCAAACCCAGAATTCTTTACATATTCAAAAAATTATTATGATTCACCCATGAAATGACTATGTAAAATTCGTCTATGATCACTAAAACAAAATCCTATTATATTATGTGAACCCAGAAATGTACCAGGTCAATCCAAAATTGAATCATAAAAAACATTTGATATAGATGATTCTCTCTCAGTGTACCCATGAGGATTTAATGATGCTTGGAATGATCATCAAGAGTCATAAAGTACACAAATATTTCATCCCTAAAAACAACCAAAAAAATATCTACTTTTGGGTGAATCATTTCATTCATCCAGAACATAATCCCATTCAGAGAATTCGTATCCTGAATAGTGTAAATAAGATATCTTATAGGACATACCTTATTCAAAATGTAGTTCATGGTATACCATAAGGGCCAACTCTTGACTGATGATACCCTGATCTCAATTCAATAATGGAGAAAAAAGGAACCTCTCAAACAGTTGAATAGATAATCTAAACAAGGAAGTGGATATTAGTGTTTTCATTATCATTTATTTCTACTTATTTTAATCAATATATAAATAAATGATCATGTTAGTCTCCATAGAAAAAAATATTGTAGAACCCCAAGATAATGTACCCGGATGGATAAATCCCTTAACAATAATTAATTATTGATATGACTTGTGTTCCCAAATCTCCCTTGGTGAAATTTGATAAGATGTAATAGAAACTAGTTCAACTCTAAAACTGAGCTTAACTTCAAATTTATCATCACTCATTGTTGTAATCCTAGAAAATTACTTAGTTAACACATGGAACCAGTCTACTAGGGTGGAAATGGTATACTTATTTTCACCCATATCGTCTATCAGACGAATTCAAACATGGGTGTTGATATCCCCATGATTCTATTGAACTTTACTAGCATGGACATCCTAGATATCTCCCTTTACATGATGAATATAAATATTACCCATATGATAGATAATGGTCACCCTCCTTTGGTAACAATCATGGATGGTTCAATAAGATACCAACAGATCCAATCCCAAAATCAAGTAAATATATGTAATTTCAAGTATGTATATATTGAAAACGAAATGATACTCACTAGCCTTGATATAACCCCCTTATAGAAATCGATGTCCCTAATGAACAGTACAAATAGTGTGTCAGTAATCATAACGACACTCACAACATCCACCACCTAACTCAAACCATTCCCAAGTTGTGAAAATATAAAATAATGAGAGGATCATGTATCAAATATGGAAAAAGGAAGTGTTCAAGCTAATTGAATAGTACCTATAACCATCGATGGGCCAACCTCACTATCCATAACTACATGATGATATGTATGAAACAGTCCAATCCTTGGTCTATGTGATGCAGTATGAGTACATTGATCATATCCACACTACTAATATTGCTTCTCTCTACTAGATGTTCCACAAACACTACCTCGACCACCATAGGTTGATGAAATCCAACTACCTGGCTATTTTTTTGTAGATTAACCCTACCATTAAATTGAATATTCCCAAATCCACATTCATTTCCCATCAGACGAGGGTTTATACAATACATATGCATGATCCCTATCTTTATATAATCTTGTTGCACCACTTGTGTCCTAGGAAACTATCTAGCAATTTGTACTGACATACCACACTAGTGAATGTATATCCAGTTACTAATCTATGTAACTAATCCTTATATTTTTACACCATATGTTTTATATCAATATTTTAAACTGTCATAACGATTCCTCCTACACTAATAATACATACCTACTGGTCATCCTATAGATACCATGTGTCTCCCATTATAAGCCTTCTACATTTTCCACTAAAAGAATGGAGCCTGATTCAACACCTCAGATAATGGATTCATCTTAATGATATTAACCTAGGACATAATATAACAATTAGTCTCATCAAGAAATAATTTCACAACCATTTCCATATATCCTCCCAATTCTAGAACATAGCACTCTAAATTAATGAATCGACTTTTGTTGTCTATCACAGACATACTTCCCAAGTTCAACCCCATAAAATTAGATTCTATCTCTCTTGAGTGTATTTAGTTAAGTGTGATTTAAAAAAATCTCCAATAATCTGCTATATACCATACCCTCGGGATGCTTATCCCATGTATGAATGTCCCCCCAATGATTCTCTTAAGCACGTTCTATATATGAATCAAACATGACAATCATCTAGGTTGGAGTCTCCAAATGGTCAGGAATTTTCTAGATACTGAAAATATAGAACTCACCTACCTTTGGACCACCATATCTATAGAATTTAATAGGGTAATACAACAGAAATTATCAGGTTTGGTAAGATCTATTTTAGACGAACCACAATGTGACCCTTTTCATAAACTTCATATTGTGAGAAATGTTCTCGTAGTATTTCTCCTCGGCTCCTTCACCTGAATCTATCATATCCTATAGTATAACTAATGGAGGAAAATTTCCAAACATGACTCATATCAATATATCAACAATAAAAATCAAGTGGGAATATCTCTATAATACCAAACTAGAATCATATTACAAATAAAAAATAATTATATTATTTATGTAAGAGAGTTTCACATAAATCTATAACAAGAAATCCTCCATACCCTGCCACATTGTAAAAACTAAGGCCCTATACCTAACCTCAACCATACGTAACCTGGTTCATGGAATAATTATGGTAAAATAAATTCATACTTTAAGGATTCCCATTAGACACCAATTTATAAATTTTAAATTACCCCCTTAATTGTCATTTACATTTATAAATTTCATATTTGGATCCTTTTTTATCATAAATTACAAAAATAATTAAAATAATTTCATTTTTAAAAACTCAACCAATACATTATTTTCCATGAATGCATAAATTAATGTGTGTCACAAAAATTCAACTTTTCCTAAAATGATGCATGTATACTGAACTCTTATTCCATTCCGGTCCAAGAGGAAAATCATAGGAAAAATAATAATAACAATGAAAAATAGAATCACTCGAGGTTAAATATAAATCAAAAATAAAATAAAAATTTATATCATTAATCCCACCCTTGTTGCTTAGATTTTGACCCCATAAAATGGTTAGATACTTCTACACACGACCCCATGGGGTGAAAGACTAATACAAATTTACCATTCATACAATGGGTCCCTAGATAAGTATTCTGGCACCCCATGTGTATTTGGAGAAACTATCCATATCTAAAAACTCAGGGATCACATGATATATATATATATATATATTGGGGGCCTTGATTTGTAATCAATAACCCTGTGGTTATTTGAAGAAGTATCCTCTTTCCCAAAACCTAGTAACAATAATAATAAATTTCTTTATTCAATATTCTATAAAAAAATTATAAACCAATTCCAAAATTAATTATTCAACCAATTTAAAAAATTAATTTATCAACCATGGTTTTTTTTAAGAAATGATTCAATAATATCGGCATTCGCCATGATTCACCATCACTTTCATAATCACATTAATCAAACAATTTCATTAACACAATAATCAATCAATTTCAATAAATTAACTCAATTTAGAAATAAACTTCACAATTTGTAAAATAAAATGTCACTATTACATACACACTACTATAATTAATAATATGGTATTAGCAAATTAGGCCACCTAAATAATGGTTGTTGACAAAAATTCATCAATAAAACGACCCCAAATTGATGTTAAACTATTGAAAACACAACGAATAAAATGACATATGACCAATACCCTGGATCAATATCTAAAGGATCAGGATACATGAAAACCTTGATGTAAAACATTTCCAATAGAGTATAAAAAAATCATTTCTCACCAGGAAACTCTGATCGGTGGGAGTGATAATCAAATGAAAATAATATGACATACCATGGAGAACAACATCTTCATTCAGATCATAGGGTCTCTAAGAAAGGGGATCATGGAGACTCGTAATCCACCCAGGAGCCAAAAAAATGAAGGAAATCATTTTATGTCATGTGGAGGATATAAGGATAGAAACCAAGGGGGATCGTTACTTTTAAATAAATTTTTGTGTGATTAAATTTCAGCATGTATGGTTTTTTTGAGGAGGATCATGGTTTTCCAAATCTTGGACCATAACCGTGTGCATGTAATTATGGGGAGCCCAATTTCTCTCAAGTAGTGAACTATTGGAAAAAAAGTTTATAACAATTTTAGTCCCCTCTTTTGGCCCAGACTACCTAAATCATGTGGTTGGGCACTGAGCATCTACCTCTCTCATCTCTTTAGTATGAAGGGCATGAAAAAGATATTATTCCATGATGATGATATATTCTAGTATTGAGATTGATTTTTTTCCCTCTGGTTGTGATGGAAATACGAAGTGGTCACATTCCTATTGTTATCACTATTTATTTTTAATTCATGAGTCCACACTGCTCAGGTGAAGTACAATTTTGTTTCTAAAGAGGCTTCCATCATAGTGTGTCTCTTATGGAAATTCATGAACTGATACTTGGAACCTCCAGATTGAGGTAGAGTTCAATGACATCTGATATGCAATGTTTTTTCAAGGTGAGCCAGAAAGTGTCTACATTTGGGTTCATCAGAATCCTACAATCTCAAGGATCAAATTGTCTACATCTGATCAACATGTATCAGTTAGAGTTGAATATGGTGGTTGGTCCTGAATATGGTTCATCATCTATTTCAAATGTGATTATCATACTAAGGAATAACTTTTTTGTGATATAATCTCATTAAACCATGTAGCAACCCCTTGGATGGTAGGGGTTATTGGAACCCTATTCTAGAATCATTGGGAAATAATTGTAGAAGTTCTCACCCACACAACATTAGGATCTTATTTTTGATGTTCTTGTCTTGGGAAGAGAATCATGATCTGTGCATTACGAGGGACTATTTTAATTATTATAACAATAAAATGGGCACTAAAAAACATGGTTCAGATCAGACCATTTCCTTGGGAGACATTATAAGATTTCAGATTTCCTGGACACGTGATTAATCCTCATAAAATGTTCATTGTCAAATCACTCCCCTTTCTTATTCGCTCAAAGAATGGAATTTCAAGGCGGAAACATTTATTCTTCTCTAAATGTTGGGAATCCCACCATGATTTTTTGAAATGGTTTAAGTGTATCAATAATAGATTATAAAATTTGTGAAACTATATTGTGATCCGTTAAAATTATGGATCATAAAATGGGATCTTCATTCTTGGTCAAAATTCTTTTCCCCGAGACAATCCCTCCCTAGATGACATCAAATATGACATTGAAAAACTAGAGTTCGGACATCGAAAATAATGGATTGATATTTACCTAGACTCCATGGGCATAAAAATTAAACAATATAATAATAATCTTCTTGAGTAGGAGATATGTCATTGTGAATGTTACTGGGACACCTAGTTGAAGGAAGGGGATCAAAATATGGCTTATGTATATGCATTATTAAAAAGAATATGCAATTTCATCATGCTCCAAATATTCAAATCAATGTGGGATCCTTCTTAAGGGATTAGTGTATTATTAGTTATATGGTTTGTTCCTATATTTATTCCATTCTATATTATCAAATCCAAAGGTAAAAAATTTAAAATCCACATGGTCAGGCTGATATCATCAAATATATTCCTCCTACTATTACTGATCAAGACAATGATTTAATTTTGAGAGCCCAGAAGGATAAGGAGTTAGGAGATTATATTAAATTATTAAATTATGATAGTCCTCCTACACCACATGGATTCCTTTATTCATTCATTTTTAGTGATTGGAAAATGATTAGATCTGACATTGTTAGTGTCATCTATGACTTCTTTTATGATGGTTGTCTACCTCAGGTTTCAAGATCCACTAGAAAATTATTGGTGATGTCAATAAGAAGATTCGAGGGACAAATATAATAGGCATAAGGGACATAGAAAATGATTATGATTGGATTTAAATTTCATTTATTAATCATTCTATATGATGTATGAGATTATCTAAATGGGTTATTGACATGATGATTTGTTATCAAAGTTATCCATTGTTCAATGTGTCATTCATGGAAAGGTAGTGTTCTTTCTTGAAATTCATCTGAGGATTCAAGAAAGGTGACCCTAGTGCGTCACATAACCTTTTTTAGAAGAAAATATCATATTTTTAATTGGAAATAGTTTTTCATCATTGTATTTTATCATATCATGATAGAGTACAACTATTGGAGTGGTCAAATTTTCAAGATGGACAAAAATAGGGTCTACATTTTGGATTCCTGCCCAGACAGACAGAGGGATACTATTGATTCCAACATATGAATAATGTTATTTATCTTCCCCATGATCTTCCTAGGTTCTCCCATATCATCTGGTAGGATCCGAATTTGTCACATTGAATTTATGGTAGGTATGATCATCAACTATATCAATACTTGGGAATAAATTCTTATTTTTTGGCCATATAATCACCCATATTATCTGTGTTCTAACCTCTATTACCATTCAAAAATTATCCACCCACAATTTCCTCAAGTCCAACATCAAAAAGTTTGATTATACAATGAATGGAATTATCTAGGATGCCCAAGGAGAGGGAAAGTATTTGTGGGAAACCAGGAGTGATCCGAGAAAACCTGTTGAACATGGGAGCATTAGAGATATATATGTTGATCAGTCGATGAATTTCTATCAATGAATGATTTCATGGGACATTATTGAAGTCCAGATTATTTGGGGATGTTTAAAAGTACATATTTGAATCCCAGTTTAATGGTAGACCCGATATCAACTATTCATTTCATTGTGTGTCCTCATTATAGTCCTTACCAACCACTCTTAAGGTATTATTGGATGAGGGAGATTAGTTTCTAGAAATGGAATTAGGGGGTAGGATTTTGGAATTTATAGCATTATCCACCCACAAAATTTTTATTAGAGAGGCCATCCTTTAACACCCATTTACCTATGAGGTCCTAAAATCTTTTAAACAAGAAACATTTGACAGTATATAACTTAAAGGATCCCTAGAATATTATGTCCTCTTTTCCATTGTGAGTGGTCGGTATTAGGCCATGTTTTATAGGGAGGCGCAAGACTCCTATCCCAACAGCTATCTATGGGGATCTCATCTCTAGTGTAAGCCTTTACCTTCAATATTTAATTTCATTGTGTGGAGGATTCAGTTATATGGGCTACCTATTGTTATGTAGTTTTAAACTCTATCATATAGTAACACTCTCTTTTCACCTATAGTGATACTCCTATTGAAGAATATGTGTGAGACCTCATTTTTTTGGGTGATTGGGAATGCCCTATCTAGATGGAGTTGTACGAGTTCTTGATGCTATCCCCAATCACGGTCTCACTATACACGTTTCTATAGGGTTTTTTCTATAAGTATCATGGTCGTAAACATGAGGAAACATCCCATACTATTTATTTTTTTGATTGTTGTTTGAGCATATTAATGATTCTAAATCATGTTCTAAATGGAATTAAGATGTCAAGCATGGGATTTCTAGTGACCCCCATGTGCATTGCATTGGATCTTTCAAGTATCCTTCAATCAGGAAGCTACCCACTCTTTAAGGAGCTACCTCCCTGTAAGTCCCTCCTTAGGAGTGCTCCATTTCAACCAGATGGGTCAATGGATATGTTGGCTCCCTCCCTCCATTGATCTCAAGCTCAAATTTAATGGTGTGTGTAGCCTCAGCTGCATATAAGGAGAGGGTGGGGTATATGAATCCTATGGATCATTTCTTTTTTCCATTATTTCCTACCATGGGACTGACAACTCTCTCAGGGAAGAGGAATTTGTAAAATGAAGTGGTATTTAACTATGAATATTGAAGAGAATCACCCTTTCAATTATGGAAACAAACTCTATAATCTATGTAGGATTCCTATATGGTGCTTATACATCTATGTGGCCAATTACATATATAATCCATGAGTGCATGGAACTTCTATCTAAAGACATGGTATTTATAGACACATATGGCCTGAAGGAAGCCATCTGGAATACTTCATGGATTCTCTATCTACTTAGGATCACCCCCTTCAAGAGTTTGGCTCCCTTAGATCCTTTCTCCCACATAGGAGGTCACATGACATTAGATATGATATTAGTCACCAATAATTCACCCCAACATAACTTTTTAGTAACCTTTCTCCCCTAAATAAAAATTTATTACTGGGATGGCATAACATTTTGTATTTGCAATCCATGCATACATCATAGAGTGGAACAATCACATTGAATACAATACCTTAATTATATCATGATGTATAATGATTTACTCATTTCATTAGAGGGATATATTATTTCCTAGATAACCCAAAAAATAATGAGAACTATAAAATAATATTCCACAATATTGTTAATCATATCATCACATTTTATACCCTGAAAGGAAACTATATTCCTAATCATTTCATCAATTCATATGATAATATCGAATTAAAATTAATGGGATCCATAAACATGTCATATTTATAATCATAAACCATACAGTAAATGAAATATGATGGTATCATTCCTTAGTAAATCATAATTTACATCAATGTATTTTATTTTAGACAAATACTATACTAAAAGAACAGTGTAACATTACTTTAGTAAAATAACCCTTGCACCATAAAATAAAGTTTTTTTTAAAAAAATATAAAAAACAATGGAAAAAAAATTATTTGAAAATTAATATAGTAAATTATAAAAAAATGTTCAAATAATTATGTTTTCATGATGTTATTAAATTCCATTCATGATGTATATTGTAAAATAAATATTTCATTCTCATATCAGACAAAACGACAAAATTATCTTGTTTTGAAAACACGAATAATATTATTTTTAATTTTTTTGAAAAATATTAAAACATGGGGAAAATGAATTTAAAAAATAAGATAATATTATTAAAATAAATCCTTAATTTTTTATTAGAAGATATATATATGTAAGAGAGTAGACATTCTATAATAGGAAGAAATAATTTCAATTTTCTCTAAAAAATATTATTTTAGTGTATTTAGTTATTAAATTGTTGAAAATGAAAGAAAAAATGTATTATAAATAAATAAAAATATCACAATAACTAAATGTTCATACTCAGAAGTAGATAAATTAATATCATCATTTTAATAATCATATAAATCAATCTGGATAAATAATGATATTTTTTACATAAATCGCTGGCCACAAGTCACGAAAATCTATGTATTAGATTAGAACATTTATATTTTTCTTTATACATATATTATTGTTAAAAAATATTCATAACATAAATAATTAAATAAATTACATAAATATTAAATATATTTATATATTTAGATTCATATATAATTTTTAGAGATAGAAAAATGAGTAACATCATTCATGGATACCGTATGATGCACATTTGCTTGTACTGTGTTTTCAATTGTAAATAGATGGAAAAATATTGGTAAATAATAACTCACCATTAAAAATTATTATTATAGATTATAAATAACATTTTTCCCTAAAACCCATCAATAAAAACTTAAATGAAAAATTAAAATAAAAAGTTAATTACAACACATTGTGGATGAGGTAGTCCACACAAATGCACAAGCAACATTATCATTTTTCAACAGATTGGAATGTGATTTGGTTAATGTTATATTATAAATATATAATTATAAATGAGTAATATAATATATATATATATATTAAATAAATCATTATATCCAGTCATGAGTGACAGTGATAGAAAATGAGTTACACAAGTTCACATGGAGGTAGTATGTTGTACACTTAATCGACAATGTTATATCCCGTTTTATGGACCATGATATGGTTAATTCTTACAAAATTTATGTAATAAAATATTATTATATTTATTTTGTTTTGTTTTATTATATTAGAATGTATTAAGCATATTTTAATTTGGTTGAATAATAAATTAATGAAAAACACATGGTTAAGAAATATAGCTCCTCTTTGGACATATTTTTTATGTTTATACCAAAAGACTTTCCTTGATGGGTTTAGGACAAAAATGAATTTTTGATTTCCGAAGTAATGTAAGAATATTGTTTTTTGATGTATTTTATGAACCTAAAGGCTCAATATGTATAGATAAAATAGGATAGGGGTCTCCATTTTATTAACTTGGGGAGCGGTACACTATTAAATTTTAAATGTTTTAAAATATGATCAATTCTAATTTTGAGAAAAATAGATCCAAAATGGATGATATTCTGATATTATAATGTTAATGTCTAAATAAAACATCAAAATTATTTTTTAGAGTGTTCTTACATCATTTTATCTTCAATCATTTTAGTTGAACCTCGTGGTAAACCTATTTTCACAATAACAAAGGAAATATATTTTCTAACTAATTTTACTTTACATTATTAAAAAAGATAGAAAAATTATGTAATATTAATTATGATTATTAAAATCATGAAATATGTATTTTCAAATTAAATTAACATAAATTTTAAAATTAAATTTTAAATTAAAACTGAAATTTCATCCAAAAGCGGGTTTTTAATTAATTAATTTTTTCTCAAGTAAGAAAATAATTTGTATAAAAATACAGGATAAAATTGAATAGAATGTGTAACACTTTATTAATAATAATAAAATTCTAAATAATATCACATTTAATAACATTTTAAAAAAATATAATTTCTCATTGTTTATATGAAAGGAAAAATATTAATCAAATTTTGAATTTTCACTACTTGTTGAAAAATTAATCTTTCAGAAAATTATTAAACGAAAATGTGAGATTTACTTAAATTTTATTAAAAAATGATATTAATTTTCTCAAATAAAATATATTAATGTGGGAAATTTTTAAATTTTGGAAAGGTGTGAAAAACCTGACGAAACATATTTTTAAAAAGAAAATTAGATGTTTAATGACAAAAATTGATATATTCATATCTCAATCATCGACAAAATAATAGATTAATCTTAAAAATTTATTGAATTTATAATATATATAAATATAATTATATTTATTCACCAATACATTATGAAGTAATATATTAAATTAACAAAACACAATTTACACATAAAAATAATTTTTTAGTAAATTATTTATATACATTCAAATGTTTTTTAATTTTATTTATAATCATTTGATAACATATTGATTTGATTCCTAATTTTTCAAACCATTAATTATCATTTTTTATCCAATCCTATAGTACCCAAAAATACAAAAATTAGGTAAACTTTTACACATTATATAATATTATTTTAATAATATATTTTCCTTCATTTAAACATTGTATTTTGTGTTATCCAAAATACCAATGAAATAAAAATTATTTTAAAAAATATTTAATAAAATGTTAGTGTGATTCATGTGGGTTAAATTATAGCTTTATAATTTTCTTTATCCCCTACCCTTAGTAATCCCATTTTAACCATAATCATGTTAACCAATATTTACTATTTTTAATATTCAATATGAACAAAAAATAAGTTGACTTTATTAAATTTTATTATTTATTCTGATTTGAAATATTTAACTCATTTAAAAAAATTAAATATAACTATGTGTAATTATTTAATTATAAATAGGAACATAAATCTTAATGAAATATTGATTTAGAAAAAATATACTTTTAAGTATTAAACATAATTTTCTTCCACGAATTTTTTTACAAAAGAAAAAAAATTATGTAAAATTAAATTATTGAATATATATTGCATAAATTTCATTAAAACCATTAATTAATATATTTTAATTTAATATATTTTGATAAATAAAAATTTCTTAGGTTGAAATATGTTTTAAATTATTGTGTTTTATAGCCCAAAAATGAACATATACCAAAATAATTTATACTAATGTTTCTTGTATAATTATTTATATTATTTCTAACTAAAAAAGAATTTAGTTTTCTTAAAATATTATTTTGAACATAATTTAAATTATTAATTAATATAAATTATTATTAAAAAAATTTAATTATCACTATTGAATGAAAAATAAATCATGGTAGAAAAAATCCAAAAAAATGCACCCAAATCTAATGTTGACCTTCTTTTTTTGAATTATTTTTATTAATTCAATTAAAATTTATAAAATAGGGAAAAATTAATTATATTGATAGTATAAAAAAAAATAAAACCAACATTTAATGAAAGAATATAGTTTATGAATAAAATATATTTCTTTAAAATTGTTTTTATTTTTTAGAAACGGATCAATAAGATATGACTGTTAAAAACCATTCTAAATATTTTTTCATTACTTCATTATTAATATTAATACCAACCATTTTACATTATGGTTTTAATAGTCATAATTATTTTTAATCTATATCATATTTCACATATTATATGTGTTTCTTATTAAATAAGATATCAAGAATATTATTTTTTTGAGAAACTTTTCAGGGTATTACATTATCCACATTAAATATTTTGAGTCTAAATTTTTTTTCTATCATTAATGACGGTATAAAATACTAAAAAATATCATTATTCTAAAACCACATATTACAAAGAGATAATATTACTCTATTTTAAAGGAGAGGTGAAAACATAAGGGTTACCAAAAACAACACATAATCAGTTTCCGGAATAACATGAAAATTAGTAGGAAATGAAAATATTGACATTAAGGAGAATAATAATGTCCAAATAACATTTTATAGTCATAGGATTAAAATTCATGGGAATTACAGAGAACATAAAACCATAAATTAGTGAGCGTAAAAATTCAAATAATTTTCCAAAAATAACATAAAAAATGAAAATATTATCATTTTCATGTTTTCTTCTCGAGATAAGGAATTATATTAATATAAATACAAAAAAATTGAAACTAAATTTTACATATTTATTTATATTAAATAAAAATAATTTCAACATTTTATTGTTCTTTAATCAATTCCCACATCAATCTTATATAATACACAAAAAATGAATATAAAGATTAATTTTCCATTACTCATGTTCTATAACTACAATATAACATCTCTTAGTATCCATTAAATAATGAAAAATAATTCCTCCAATATCTAGGTATTTAATAAAATAAAAAATGGTTTCAAAAGATATGATTTACGAAGAAATCATCCCATGATGAAATAGTACATTAATATTTAAAACATCATTAATAATTCCCAAATTTCAATTTAAACCATTACATAAATAGTAAACCATATAACACCTCAAAAATATTATTAATAGAATTAATGAAGGAAAAAAATGATCCCTAGTTCTTTTATATGTCCATTATTTCATTTATTACCAAACAATATCAAGTAGCTCGTAGTTTCATACATTAATAATGTGAATACCATGAGCATATAATCTCGTAAAATAATCTAATACTTCAACTGGATAACATGAATCACTATATAACCTCAATGAATAACATAATTTATTTTAAAAATTATCTCAATCCATATTCAATAAATAAAATATTATATTAATTAATTTACTCTACATGTCCAAAAATGTAATAAACAATAAATATGATAACATAAATAATTACATCACCAAATTAGAAACCAATTCACAGGTCACCAATATTATCAAATTTATATTAGCAATATCAATTATCTAATTATCCCAATTAGATATTATTATCTCAATATTATAATATTATTAGTTATTATCATTACCTTAATAATGTGTCCAATAAAATATCCCCAAATCATTAATTCACTTCTCTTATTATCAGTTATATTCAATATAGTCATGGAAATTATTAGAATAAAAATTTCTAGAAAATAATAGTTAAATGATTCATGATTATTATTTCCATAATATTATTATTAAATAATATCTATAATATTATTATCAAATCACAATTCAAAAATACTTAAATAATTCCACCTTCTTATTGAACCATTTATTATGCATCATCACTATATTCATTAATACTTTGATCTAAAAATATAAATATATATTGTAATAAAATTCATCATTGTCAATTTATTCATGATTCATACATTTAAAATATGAAATATTATTAAAATAACTCATAACTTTCATATTTCATTCATATTCTCTTCATAATCAACAGTAAAACATTTACATGTAAAAACAAGCTTATCTTCTTCTCAAGTATACCCACTATGAAATTTACAAAAATAATTTTTATACAATCCATTATTAAACCATTACTCCATAAATTATACCTTATGTTAACCATTATACTCATCTATCATGTTAACTATATTATTAATTTTTCCTCATAAATTAATTTCTCTATGTCCTTTTTTCCACACCAAAAACATCATCTCATTTATTTGTGATATTTTCCTTGGTCTTTATTCCCACATTCTCAACATCTTAAAAGTTGAATTTTTTTCTTCTTCAATGGTATTCATGATAATATATTTTTCACTTATTTATATCATTCAAAAAATGACCTATGTTTTAGTTATTTATCATATTTGGAGACAAAGGGTTTGTAATTATCAAAATATTATTCATACTAGCAGAATATCATTTGGTTTCTTATTATGATAATCATTATATCATATTCAACAATAAAAATTAATATAACCCCTTATGGTTTCAAAGATTTACAAAACCAAAACATATAGTGTGATAATAAATAATTATAGTTATTAATCAAGTAATCTTGAAAATTTATTCATATAATTTCTAAATCTGGACAACATATTTTCCATCATTAACACCATAAGATTATCCTAATTCATCCATGTTAATTTTATATTCATATAGTTCATAACATTTCCAAAAGAAAATGATAGTAATCAAAAGCAAATCCCATTAGAGTGTCTATCAAAGTATGCAGTCATAGGCCCACTCATTATATCCCTAATAAAAATGTATTTAAAACCTAATATGATCAATTTAATGTTTCTACCACTGAATTCATTTTTTAACAACCAAATGATCTTTATAGTATCTAGAACCTGAGGTTTTTACTATGAAATCCATACCCATTTCGTTCCTATAACATAGAAGTTCTCCAATACATCATATTTTCACAAGGTTTACACTATGGATTTCTCATCCAATTTTAAAAAATGTAATTAAATCCAACTTTTATACCTATGATAGCGACCCAAACTCTACATACATAATTATTTCCATTTTTAGATGATGATTTAGTATATATCATTATGGTCCACCCCATAACGATTGAGGACAAGTGTATATAAAACATGTATATAGAAATAATTGGTACAAAAATATCAACAATATTTCCCATTAATTTATCAACATCATGAACCCTTTATATAAATATCATACTTAAAACCTATATTTAGGACACGGGGAAAGTAAAAGAACAAATTTTTTTATCTTATGCTCTGTAAGGGTAAATAATAGACTTATTATTCAATAATCATAATTGAGAATAATTTATTTTTTCTATTGGAAGAAGAAATATATAAATTCACAGATCACAATAAAAAATCATAGAATATTTGTTTTATTAATCAAATGATACAATAAGTAAGAGTGTATATTCATAAATAATACATTATATTTCAGGAGGACATATCATAAGATAATTTCATATGTTTTTGGAATACACATATGAAAATAAAATCAAATAAATATTAATGGATTTCTCCAAATAATATAAATATATACATGGTACCATAATCATTCTCTTTAGAGTAACTTCTATTTAGTTAACACATTAATATTGTAAATGTAAACTAACTATTTCATTTACAAAGAGTTTTATTAATTATATATTCTCTTAAGAGTTTATCAACTATCTGATTGTTGCCTGATGCATTTTTTGGTTAAAAATGATCTACCATCATCCATGATATATATTAATATATTTAATTAAATAATCATAATCTATAGATATGAGTTATAAATTATCTTCAAATAGTCACCATTTCTTAATAGCATAACTCGAGGAATGATAATGGGTTCCATAAAATTTCATCATCATAAAAATTATCCATCTAAAGAAATAATAATTTGGTAACATTGGATCATACAATTATAAATCTTAAGATACATAAAATTATGTTTTAATAGAATAAAATACCTTTAAAATATGAAAAAAAATCATTTACAGATAAAAGAACACTATCCGTTTGGAAATTAAATATTTATAATCAAAAAAATTACAAATTACAAATAATTATTATTCCTTCCCCATAAAAAATAATAGTAACATGTACAATAATATTTCTAGGATGTATTGGTGACTTTGGAGGGAAAATATGGCTATGTTGTGTACATTAAAACTTATTTTTCATTTAATGTTTTGGTAAAAATGAAAAAATGATAATGTTCGGAAAAAAAGAAGAAAATTCCTATTAAAAAAATTATAGAATTTATATAATGGGTAAAAATTATATAAATAAATATATAGATAATTATAAAAGAATAGATGAATTGTGTTAAGAAGATTCGGACAACGAATAAAATATTTTAGAATGGTGAGGGAAATAAATTTTGTTTTCCATATTTTATTCATATTATATGTTCATAAATAGAGAAAAAAGAAATAAAAACACTTAATAAATATAATAAAATATTTTATAATTATATTTTATCATCCTAAATTTAAGAATAAAACATTCCACAAAAGGGGATTTTAACATTAAACCCGAAATTCTTTTGTAACTTTTGATTCATATAAACCATGAAATAAATATGCTCAAATGAAAAATTCTAATGAAATGAAAATAATAATATTTTTGATTCAACATATAAAAGTGGTATTAGATGCACCACAAAAATGAATAAACATGTATAACATAATCGATATCTTAGAGAAGACAAATTGACCCAATAAACCCTTACTACAATTTTGAGTTTCAAAAACAACCATACATGATGAATATTGAAATTTAAAATTAAATATAATTAATTAATAATTAAATAGGAAATAACATTTCAAATTATTACTATATAATATTTATAAACATAAATATGTGTATAACAGCAAACATCACTCAATGAATCAAATTATTAATGAAGAATCCCAACCATATTTCATAATTGATTTAAAAGTGATATGACAATATATATAAAAAATTAAATTTATTATAATTCTATAAATACCACATATATACTCATAATATAATATACTAATCATATATATTATTTGAATAATAATTTTTTAATGAATATTTATCTACACCATTTTTTGAGTTGTTGAGATTTTATTTTTTCTTGTAAGTTTCTATTAAGATTTTATGTCCCTTTCACATTGATCATGGTTCCATCATAAATAAAATATTAATAATTTGTACTGAATCATATTTTTCCATTTATTGTCCTTTATTTCTACTAATATTATATGGTCTTGTAAATTTTATTATATCACTTTTTGGAGTTGATAATCCATACGTACAGAAAATGGTGTGTCCATTATTATATGGATGTAATAAAGAAATTTAAATGATAATTAAGATATTTTGAATAATTATCAAAAAATAAATATAATATATATTCTTTTAATATTTCATTATTACTATACATGTTAATTGAAAATGAAAAATGAATCAATATGCCTCATGAATGGGGAGTCAACATGTACACATATGCGATGTTATCATTTTCGAATGGCTTGTAAGGTAAGAATGATGAAAAATAATATAATTATAGATTATAAATTATGAAATTGAAATCATATATAACCATTAAATACATCAATAAAAAACATTAATGTTGGTGTTGGAAAATAGTTTATATTGATTTGGGTTGGCCAAAGTCCACACGCACGCATGAGTGACACATTCATCTATAATTTGATTTATGAGAGATGTTAAATTATTTCGTTATAATAATAATAACATCATATTATATTTATGATACTTTTTTCATCATTTTTTATATATAAATTAAATTTAATGATTGTTAAAGATGAAATAAAATTGAAATAACTTATTTAAGATTTATACCCCCCTTTGAGGGACCTCATTTGGTTTACAATGTATAGCCTGAGATAGTTGTACTAGGACAATAAAATAAGTATTATGATGAAGGTAAACAATATATGATAAAATTTTACTATGGATTTTATATTAATGAAGGATCAATTCATGTGAAAAAAGGAGGGGGATAAGTTCCTTTCAATATGTGATGGGAGGGAGACGCATTGAATTTCATAAATGATTTCTATAATAAATTGTCACATTCATGTGGATGTGGATCAAAATTAAAATGATTCATTATTAGGATAATATTTAATTGATATATATTCATGAAAATAAAAATTATGTAGTTTTGTGTGGCACTTGTAGCCTTATATATATGTTTAACCCCAGGTAAACCTGTTTTGACCATAACTATAGTAAAACAATTTTTCTATTTGTACTATTATATATGAGCCAGCAAATTAACACTATAAAAATAATTTAATTATTTTTATTAGTAAATATAAAATTCATTTTACCCTTTCAATTTTATATAATCTCAGGAATTTTATTTTAATTAAACATGTAAAACTCAAGGAAAACCCTTTTTTAGAAAATAAATTATCAGCATATACCTGATTTTACTAAACAATTATGACTATTAATACCATAAAAAGAATGATAAAATATATAATTTAATATATAACATAAAAATTTCATTAAAAAAATTATTCATTAGATAATAAATTTACTTATAAATTTAAAATAACATTCTATTCTTAAGAAGAGTTTTTAGATAAATCTGTTTAATTCCAAAATTTATCTATTTCCAAATTAATGTATAATGATGAATCATTTTATATTTATTGGATAATTTATATTTTAATTAAACATTTAGAAGTATAAGAATAAATTAAAAACATAATAAGAATTCTTGAAATGATTTAATACTTTTACAAAACTCTATTTATCACATTGCACTAAAATATAATTTTTTTTTAAAATAAAATCCAAAAAATATACACTAAGAAGATATTGATATTTTGATTTAGATCGTTTTTTAAATTATATACTTTAAAATTTATCATAATTGTATAAATTAATTTTAATTTTCATGAAAAATATTCTATAAAAACTATTTTTAGAGAAAACATATTTTTGAATATTAAAATAACATTATAGAAAATTGATTTTGTATTTATTATAAATTAATAAATACATTTAAATAATATAAATCCGTTAAATGGATTTTTCATAATGTTATTATTACTATTAATTGTGGCTAATTTAATTTCTATATAATTACATTCACAATTAAATAATATTATAATATTATATTTTTTAGTTCTCATAAAGTATAGTGTTTTGTGTTTAGAAATATGTCAATAATAGTATTGTTTTACCAAAATTAGAGAGTTAAAAAAAGGATCTTCATGTTCAATGAGTATACAGTTTTCAATTTTACAAAATGAAAGTTAAAAAAATATGGAACTTTTTCTTGTACAATCGTCACAAGTCTAGGGAGCTCACCCCATAACATTCAAAAGTGTACCATAAGGAAATAAACAACATTAATCTTGCAATTTGATACATCTAGAATCACCAGAATCTAATGGGGAGTACCAAATATCATTTAATGTGACTAATAATTGATATAATTCAAGGTTTATTAGGTAATTATTTAGTTTTTCACACGCATTGATCTAATAGGGTATCCTACCATGGAATCCAAGAGTACCCAATAATTAAATCTATGCTCACTAAATGCATTCCACCCATTTGAAATTCTAAATCAAGTCCAATGGGGGACACCTAAGGAATTCAACTACTAAAAATATGTTATAGAATTTATTTTACCGAAAACCAGAGCCATTATTATATACCATGTCATTAAGCTGTCTCATAAGATCCTTATCACATAACAGCGACCTAATTAAATAAGGAAACATTGACAATATATAATTGAAAAAAAATTAGGTTTCTTAAAATCTCTTTATTTAACCAACATCATTATTAAGGATGTCAATAATTTACAAAAGTTTACGATTCTCACTTTAAAACATCCATCACCCAATTCATAGTAATGGATCACCATTTCACTCTAATTGTGGTTAGTCCATAAAAATGGATACCTGTCACGAAATATATTTCAAATATTTTTCAATTCCCCTAGACACATATCAAGGGTCAAATGAAATATGAAATTCAATACTCAAAACCCAATATATCTAATTTTATGTTACACCCCATTGAAAAATTACCAATTATTTTTCAATTCTATTACACAACCATCGATCCCCAATCTGCGAACTCATTTACCCTTAAGGATTATTTATCCAAATCTCACCCCAAGACCATTCGTAGTCAAAACACTACAATAGGTACAACAAATGAGATATCACTTTCACAATGATTCAAGATAATTAGTATGTGATTTTAACTAATTTATAGTCCTTTTAAAATAAATAGATTAATCAAGTGAATGAACTAGTTTAACCTTCTTGGTCACATAACTAAACCGCTTGTGATAAATTAAAGTAAATTGTGTCTATCTTTCAGACCACCTAACTCAGTTTTAGGCGAGTCCCCACATTTATAAATATGAAAATTCTACTGATAATCCCATAATTCCCCACAACTTTATCCAATTACACATATTGAATGGAACCTCTGTTCTAGATAGCTGGGATGCTACAAATTCTTGTTATAACCCCATCCCATGCTTTGAGCTCCTATTTTTATCATGTGGATACTGTTTTCACACACTATGATTCATTCCATTTTTTAAATACAAATGTTTTAGTGACATCAACCTTAACATTATCCACTAGATGTCATATTAAAAAACCATAACCAACTACATGTTTTAAATTAAAGTAATTTCTCTGAAAGATAAATTACGAATTTGACATAGTAATTACAAAAAATTGTATCACTACATGATTCAATTAAGAAAGGTATTTAAAATGACCGTACATTTTGGAAACTAATTTTATTTACTATCTCATTGAATTATTTTCCATATTTTCCATTATTTTTATAGGATTTAAAATGAATGAGAATATTATTAACATTAACTAGTCACAATATTCATTTTGAGAGGAAAATGATTAATTTAATTCCCCATTAAACAAATATATTTTAAAAAATACATCAGTATCTTCGGTATCATTTATAATTTTTTTTCTATAATTCTCCAATTGAGTAGATAATAATTATCAATAAAAATAAAAATTATTATCTAAAGAATTGATACTATTTCAGTCTAGGTTTTTTTTCAACAGAAACAACCATGATGTTATCTTGAATGAATAACTTCTCATGTAAATAGATTATTTAATTGATTAAAAGATACATAATATGTTCCATCATAAACATATATGAGATATACATATAAATCAATTAAATATAATTTTTATTACCATTAAATTAATTTATATCATGAAAAATAATTTATGGAAGCTCAAAATTTTCAAATAATTATCTCACATCTATTTGAAAAAATAAATCATTATTAAAAAAATTATATCTCTGTATTGTTCTAAATTTATAGAATTTTTTCAATTGATATTTACTATCACTTATCCATTCCATATATGAAATCCTATTTAATCAATTTTTTATCATATCACATTTCTATGTTAATAGTTCACAAACTAAGTATTATTGATGATACATAGTTGGATTAGAAGATTAAAATTATACTTACAATTTAATATTATAAGATTCATGATGATCCTTCTATATTCAATTACCCATGAGAGTAGAATGTGAATTATTCACTATGGTATATATGTGATAAAACCAATTATATTATTATTTTCTATTGAAATAAAGTAAATAAACATGAATTAACAAAATCAAAACTGGACTATTCAATAAATATTCAATACAATTTCCCTATATATTTAAATAATAATAAATGATATCTATTTTTATTAGTAAAAAGACCAATAAATAATGATTTGTAAAAAAAATATATCTATATAATGAACAATGTCAATAAATATCCTTGATTATAATAATATAAATATTATTAAAAATGTATAATGATTATTTATTTTTAAATGAATCTATAGATTTCATGGGATTATTAATTATAATTAAACCCAATAATAATGATTTTCCCCTCTATCGCATAATATAGTGCTGTGATTCTGGATTATTATGTATTGGAACTATGTTCACTATTGAAAACATGACACTCCAAGTCATGGATCATTTACCAGCATTAGTAAGATATCATTATCTAGAACTAATTATGTAACCATGTGATAAATCAAAATCATCAACCTAACATGTACTATATACGAATCACATACAATGTTGATAAGTGTATTTCACAAACGATCTCATTCAATTATAACATTGATAACATTTCATTATTCATATATTTAACACTCCTAGTATAAAAATAATATTTCATAATTGTAGAAGTACATTTATAATGTCATCTATCAACATCATCTTTTATTATGAAACATCAGTATCAATATGTTTTGAAATTTTGAAAGGTTTTAAATTTTGAAAACATTGTTGTGTATTGATATTATTTTTAAATTATAAAAATATAAATATTTATATTCTTAATCATTTAATACATGGATCTATTTAAACACATCTGACAACTAATTTTTATTATGCATGAATTAATAAATATTATCTCCCTATCATGTATGATCTTTAAAAAAATATTATAGGACAATAATATGACTACTATTTGAATGATTTAAATTATTATTCAATATAGATATTATAGAATAATTATAGCACATAATATAATCCTTATTATAGAAATTACAATTTCCACATAGTGTATATCATATTTGAAGTGTTTATGAACACGAGATAGAAACATCTTAATATTCCCCTTTATAATTGGTTAAATGAATGATATATTTATTCTTTGAAATCAGGGAGACAAATTCCATTACTAGAAAAATGTTAAATTTATATTATAATTTTATCATTACATTACAATCTGTAAAATATTAATTTATGTTACTCATTATCTCAAACATCACTGCAAGTATTAAACATTTCCGTACCAACCATACATTTAGCTTATATAATAATCCTTTTAGGTACTGTTAAACAAAACTAATTTAGGTTATATGAAAAACATTTAAATATTTAAACACTGAAAGTAAAATTATTTTTATTCATAGGGAGATAAATAATTCTAAAATTCATTCCTTTATATGTATTTTATCACCTATAATTGTGTGATAAGACCATATCCATCTCATATATATTTCTAATCGTTGTCTTCCAGATTTTACATGAATCATATCAATGACTTAAAAACAAATACATTGAATAATTTCTCTAATTAATGAATATCAAACCATTGCATTGAACAATATATATTATAATATAGAATCATATTTCATCCAAAATGATCATATGTAATTCAGGGTCTATTATCGTATAAAAAATTACCAAAGGGATTGATTTATACAACGATTTCTACTTTCATCCACATGTATCATGATTTCCTTTTAGATTCTATTAAATAATAAGGTTGGATCAACCTTCAACATAAAAAAATAATTCAATAAATTAAAAATATAATTTATTTTATACGAAACCTAAGGGGAAAATTTCATTCTATATATTGATTTTGTTACATTACAAAAATGCTGAGACAGAATATCATTTTCAAAACATGGTTGTATTTTTAAAAATACATTTATAAAAAAAACTATTAAATAAATTACATTTTAAGCCCACTCATAAATCACATAAAATATATTTTAGAACTATGAACTAAATGAAATAATATATCTTATAATTGGGTAATATGGTAAGAATGTTTATTTGATGTTTATTTAATTTTCATAGCTGTGTCATGATACATATCATTCATAATATCAAAAAAAATGTTCTTATTAATAAATATTGTTAAAATAAAAGTTCTAAGATCCAATTATTTATTTATTAATTATATTTCCCGACCCGTCCCAGTGAGTCCCGCACTATGACTCTCCAAGCCCACATTCAATAGGACAGGGGCTGGTGACTAGCACCGAGTATGTATATTACTACATGGAAGGAATTTCCTATGAACCTATACAAACACACAAATTTCCAAGCCCAAAAATGTTGAAATGTAAAAAACCACTAAGGAACAAAATGCATGCATAAAACTAAACCCAAAAAAAAGATTATAAAAAAAATGTAAGGTAATGATAGTAAATTGGGACAGAATAGAAGACCACCAAAAAAAGATTATGAAAACTGAAAAGTCCAACCTGTAAACACAAAGATGTACTGGGACTGCTGTTCATAGCTGAAAGAACTGATTAGCTTGCAGGGAACTCAAAAAGCGCGGTCTTGTCCTGGTCTACCTTGGACTCTATCAAAATGCTTCTCATCTGCACAAGACACGACACATGCAGCTAAATCTCGTGTAGGTGTGAGTATAACAATACTCAGTGGAGGAACCCAAAAAAACAAAGAAATACAAAAAGGAACGGAATAGTAATTTCTACATAGTATATGTCTACTGAACATATAATATGATATCACAATCTAGATATACCCAATACTGAGGCCCATGGTCTATAAACAAGCCAGACAACCGCATACCCCCACTAGGGATTCAGTTCGCAGATTCCACAAAGCACTCATTCCGGGTGAAGACACTTCACGAGTTTGGTAGATCTATTGACATCCATCTGAGAAGTACAATTCATCGGGAAATATCATGAGATATAGATACAATCATTACATTAGAATACACTCCTGAGTGGAAGGATCATGATTGATAGATACACTCATTATGGGAGACACACTCTTGAGTGGAGAAAGTTCACAATACACAGATGAGGATCACTATCAAGACCATGGAGGATACTACGACACATCCAGATTCACCATCTAGGTATAGGATCAATGCCCAGTAGAGTTGGTCATGTCGATTCCTGGCACTACCTAGGGTCAGTAATGGATAAAGGATCTCGCTTCAGGCCTCTCAGAAGGATGCCTGACTCTATCACAGAATGTCCTGCTGAAGGGATCACACTCCTGTAAAAGTAAACAATTCATTACCTTAAAAAGAAATGAGAAGAAGGGGCACTAACCAAAAAAAATCATGTTGATAAAATGGTGGACAAGATGACCAAGCTGTTTTACAAAAAGTACACGGTTTGCAGGAATTTCACAAACCATGTATTCTGTCCCTGGGTACTACCCGTGTTCAACGACTCGTGTCGTAAGGTCGGTTGTGTAGAAATATCAATGTACGATGTGTTTTATGGATTACACTCCGTGTCTATGTAACTAGTGTCGTCTCCATGTACGCTTGTCATGTGCCCATACACGGCCTCAAACCGTGTATGCTAAACCGTGTAATCGGTACATGGGGTGACCCCTGCAACCGGGCTCACAAGGATGTGTGGTGCAGTACAGGGCCGAGTATTACACCCGATGTCTATGTATCCCCTGGATACACAAGGATTCTCACATAATCACTTTTTCCAAGATGTGTAGAGAGTAGACGCTATTTCTCAAAGCTGTGAAGTCCTTCCCTTGTCCGTTTACCTTCCAAAGTACACACTGAGCTTTGATGAAAGTCCAACAAGTCGTGAGACCAGGGTCACACGCTGTGTGATTTCTATCTCTCCCCTGAAACCCTAGATTCTACCACTTTTATTACACAACGTGTTGTTTGTAAGTACATCTCGTGTATTCTAGAATTTTCAAGAAATGAATCTCTTCGCCGGCGCACCTCCCATGTTGCCTTGATCGTCGATCCAGCTGTCTGATCGCCACAAAACACAAGAATCTGGGGCACCCCGACACCCCGAAGACATCTTCGTTATTTTTGGGCCTCCGATTAGCCTAGAAAATTCATTTTCATTCACCCCACACAAAGAACAGTCGAAGAATGATAATTACAGAACCGTGTTGATTCGTGTGCCATCGTCATCGTCACACATCTGATGGGTCGTCGTGATGTCAGTTCTCAAATTTGGGATCGTTGCATCTCCAAACTGATGTTCAACGACCAATTTTTAAGCATGCCACGAAGAACCCAAATAACTCGAAAAGGGAGGGGGAAATTCAAGAAAAATAAAATGAAGAATGAACCTCTGCTGTTGTTTTTCATAGAGTTGATCTGCTCCCGTTAGTACGATCAATGGAGTAGGATTAAAATAATAAACAAAATTAGTGGATTAATCCCTAAAAACATCCAAATAAAACACTCCCATAAGAACTAATGATTCATCAGATCAAAATGTTTGTGGTTAGTCCTTGTTCGACATTTAAATTCAAAAATGTGGAAAGAGAATCAAAATTTCAACCCATACCTCATAAGGAATCGATCGCTAACAAAGGGGTCGTGCTATCATCGTCGTTGAGATCCTTCAACTTGTTGGCACAACAATTTTCAGCTTTGATTCGTCGGCATTGATCGCCAAGAGAATCCTCCAAGGAATCATGTTTTCTCCAGAGTTTTCACTCAGCTTTCCGTCAATGACCGTCATTTGATTAACCCATTAAAAAATAGTAGAATGTTTGGAAATCCGTCACACTACGACATCAATGAGTCAAAATTACTATTTTTAGATTCATTTTGACAGGACATTTGATAAGGAAACAAATGACACATCATTGTGTTGTAGTGGATGTTTAAAATTAAAATAAACAAAAAATGGTTAATTTTTAAATTTAATTTTACATACAAATTTTGAAAATTAACTTTTTCCCTAGAACCACGATGATCGAGGTTAAACCCATTCCAATGAAAAGTTGTCATCCCGGACACAACAATGCCCTGATATTTTTAATCTAGGCATCCCATTTGAAACTGCCACAACCACGCAGATGTTCCGAATAACTTAATGTAAAAAAAGTTCAAGCCACCATTCATGGATCACCAGGCCTCAGAATGATGTGCTGTCTCTGGGCCTAGTCTCATAATAATTACATATAATAATTAAAAATCAATAAACATAAAATCTAAGAAATAACATTCTCCCAACATTGGGGCTTTGGGTCCCCGAAAATCCAAAACTAGCCTACTCAAAAAGATGAGGGTACTGGGCACCTATTTTTTCCTCCTGCTCCCATGTGCTCTCTTGAAGATTCCGATGTTTCCAACGAATGTGTACCAAGGGAATTGATGATCCATGAAGGATATCTCCTTCTATTCCCCGATTTCAATCGGGTACTCAAAAAAGGTCACTCCATCCTTGATGTCCACCTCACCCAAGTCGATGACATGAGATAGGTCATGCATGTACCTCCTCGGCTATGACACATGGAAGACATCATGTACCTGATGCAACTGAGGCGGTAAAGCTAATTGGTACGCCACCTTTCCATCTCTGTGCAGTATCTAAAAAGCCCCGATGAAACTTGGAGATTTCTTTCCGCCTCACCCAAATCTCTGTAACCCTCATCAATGTGAGAACCAAAGAAAGACATGGTCTCCATCCTCAAACTCCATGAGTCTCTGTCACCTATCAGCATAAGACTTCTGTCGGCTCTATGTAGTCTTCATCCGCTCCCGGATGATTTTCACCTTCTCGGTGGTAGCTCGAACCAACTCAAGACACATGAGTGCTAACTCTCCAGGGATGATCCAACAAAGTGGTGACCAGTAGGGTCTCCCATATAAATCCTCTAAAAGTTCCATACTAATGGTGGAGTAGTAGCTGATATTATACAAAATCTCCAGCATTGGTAGGTGCTCCTCCCAACAGTGACCAAAGTCCAAGATAAAGGCACGCAACATATCCACCTTAACATGAATGGTCCTATCCTTCTGACCATTAGTGTGAGGATGAAACGCTGTGCTCAAGTGTAGCTGAGTCCCAAAGGCCTCCTACAATCCCTTCCACAACTGAGATGTAAAGCGGGCATCTCGGTCCAAGAATGTCATCAAAGGGACGCCATGAAGAAGAACTATATATGGAACGTAGAGGTGTCCCAATCTCTCTATGGAACTCTACTCTTAGATACCTTGGATGTGGGATGACTTGGTGAGTCAGTCAATGATCACCTAGATGGAATTGTGCCACTTAGACGTCCATGGTGAGCCTGTCATGAATTTCATCGATATTCCATCCCACTTCGACTCTGGAACTTCCATGGGGTGAGCTAATCCCGCTGGAACCTAGTACTCACCCTTCACCTACTGGCATGTAAGGAATCGATAAATTAACCCTGATATTGCCTACTTCATTCAATACCACCATAACTGACATCAGAGATCCTGGTACATCTTTTCCACTCTTGGTTGTACCGCGAAGGGGGGTGTATGAAACTCCATCAAGACCTATTCCTACAATGCTACTAGTACAAAAATGCTCCCTATGAAAAGAAGTACATACTCCCTACCATGTGAATATACATATGGAGCATGTCCTGTGGATAACTGAGCATGAAAAGGAACATTGCGGACATCTCCTACCTGCGCCTCTGTAACCCACTATATGAGTGGAGGGGCGATAACCATCGACTGTAGGTAAGTATTATCCTCTCTGTCCAAGAAGGATAAGTGAAAAACGACTAACTCCATTGTTTCCACACCCAAAATTAGTGAGATCGACCTTTGGCTAAGATCATCCACCACCATGTTCCCCTTCCCAAGAGTATAGAAGATCTTGAGATCATAGTACTAGAGGAACTCTAGCCAACACCTCTACCTCAGATTCATTTACTTCTACAAAAAGATGTACTTGAGGATCTTGTGGTCAGTGTAGTCAACTAACTTCTCACCTATAAGGCAGTGTCACCACTTCTTCAATGTGAATTATACTACCGAAAAAATAGAGATCATCGGTCGCATAGTTATTCTCATGTGGCCTAAGCTAGCACGAACCATAAGCAATCACTACCTACCTATGTATTAGGACACAACCAATCCCGGTGCCTGATACGTTATAGAAATCCATGTACTCAACACCCTACTCCAACAATCTCAAGATTGAGGAAATCATCAAACTCTGTATCAACTTCTCGAAAGCCTGCTGGCACTTCTCCATCCACATGAAGGGTGTCCCCTTCTCGGTCAAGGTTGTCATCGGTGCTGATATTTGAAAGAAATCAGGAACGAACCTCTTGTAATATCCTTCCAACCCAAGGAAGAATTGTACCTCCATTAAAATTCAAGGTGGATCTCATGCTAACACTGCCTCCACCATGGATGGGTCTACGACTACTCCATATGCTAAGATGACATGTTATTGAAAGTGGACCTCCGGAATCCAGAACTGGCACATCCACAACTTCCTAAAAAAGATGGTGCTCTCAGAATATGTCTAGAACTTTCTGTAGGTGTCTCATGTGATCATCCTCTAATTCCAAGTACACAAGGATGTCGTCTATGAAGACCCCGACGAACTGGTCCAGTTAAGAATGGATGATCCGGTTCATCTGTCCCACGAACACTACGGGGGAACAGTCATGCCGAAAGGCATCACCAAGTACTCATAGTGACTGTAGTGAAACCTGAATGTCATATTCGATATATCCATGTCCCATATTCGTAAATGGTGATAAACTGATCAAAGGTTAACTTTAGATAACCATTTTCCCCCTCTCAGCTGATCTTAGGGGTCGTCACTTCTCAGTAGTGGATACCGGTTCTTCACTGTTACATCATTCAGGCACCGGTAATCCACGCAAAACCTCAATAATCCATATGCCTTCATGGAAAACAACACTGGGGCCGCCCAAGGTGAAACATTGTGTCTCACAAAACCCTTTCTCTACAAATCCTCCAACTGTACCCTCATCTTTCAAAGCTCTGCGGTAGCCATCTGATATGTAAGTGAGGAAATCGGTGTCGTCCCGAGGTGTAAGTCGATGAAAAAGTAGGTTTCTCGGTGGGGAGGTAATCCTGTATCATCTTATGGAAAGACATCTTTGTACTCTGTGAATACTTCTAGGAACTGAGAGCTCAAAACTTCTACTACTCCATGGGTTAGGCTAGCCATATCATGAGAGATCAACCACATCCTCCTATGCATGAGCCCATTCTGTGCTGATTGGGTCACCTTTTCCCCGACAAAGGAAAACCTCCCCCCATCATGGAAGACACACCTCACTCTTCGCCTAAAATAGTCATTCTGGGCATGGATCGAAGATAACCAATCCATAATGAGAATGACATCATAAAACCATGACGCTGCCACTAAGAGGTTCCAACCGAAACACTCCCCTCCAAGTGTTTGATCACACCATTTTCAAAGGTGTGTGATCGTCGAGACTCCTCTCGTAGGTGTTTCCAAGCATAAGGATCGAGTCAATGGTTCTACCAGAATCTCAAGGATTCACCCAAGACATGGGATTACAAAGGAATGACTGGAAACTGTGTCTATAAGTGTGGAAGCTAAGGTAGAAAAGATGTAGATCGTACCTCGTATCATCCCCGAAGCCCCTGGGTTGTACACCTCACCTACATGCAGTTGTCCCCCCCTATCCCCTAGCTCCTTGAGCCAGGTGAAGACCTTCTGGGGTTGGTGGTGAAAGTAAGTCGAAGTGTCTGCCAGAACCTGCAACTCTCCCTGGTCGCCACGTCTTCCACCTATTGGGTCTATCTGCTCTACTCTCAGGCTCTACCTTGGTGGTCCATCCACCACTTCCTTGTCAGCATCTCGATGGGTTGGAAAATCTATAGAAAGATGTCCCCTACCATCGCACACATATCACCGCTTCTCCCTAGGATGGTTGGATCTAGCCTGAGAGCCCTGAACAATCGATCCCGTGTCCTGGGTCCTCCTTCGAAATCTCTCATGTCCTGATCCCTACATCCAACATCGACTCCATACTGTAGAGGTCTATGCACCTGTATTCCTGTTGCTAACTGTTTTCAGTTGTCTCTGCTCCACCAAGAAGCTCTCGATCACCAATTCCCACTCAAGAACCCCAACATAAGTAGAAATCCATAGAGTTATGACACTAGCTCGGATGCCTCTTTGTATACCTCACTCGAAGGTTTAAGCTCTGAAGTACTAATCCCTAACCATATCCATCGAGTAAATGGCGAGGTTGGTGAACCTCGATGAATAGTTAGCTACCATCAAACTGCACTTCTAGAGTTGATGAATCTCCTAGATTTGTACGTATCTTAGCGTAACCGGAGAGAACTCCCCCCTAATGAGTCGCTCAAACTCTATCCATGAATGTGTCTCCTAGTCATGAGTCTGTTTGTTCAGACTCCACCATCGTCCCGCAAAACCCTATAGAAGTCTCTCCACTGTGATCACCATCTAGTCTGCTGAAGTCCTCACTAGGCGAAAAACTCGGGTCACCGCCTCAAGCTAGTCATTAGCTGCCAGAGTGTCGAGCTCGCTTCAGAACCTGAGGGGTATTTATCTTTGGATCTCATGGAGCACGCTAAGCCTACGCTCCTCATCATTTGGTACTGCAGGTGCCACGGGCTACTCCACTAGTTGTGGTACAGTAGCTGCACCACATGGTGGAAATTCCTAGAGAATTGGTCCTTATATCGAAGCCTCGTCACTGAGGGGTTCATCCTCATGATCGTGCTGCTGATTCCTAGCGAGTATGCATCATGGAGGCATCCTATAAGGAAACAATATGTACCATGATCAATGAGTATATCTGTATAGCTGACACAAAGGATATGGAAAACACAACCCATTCCTATATGATGCTGGTTCCATTCTTTTATTTCCCCGCAACATGTGTTTTCATTTACAGGGTCGGAAAAAGGTTATCAGAGTCTTGTGTATGGATATGTCTGCCACCGCACCAACACTAGAGTCTCTAGCCTAAAATCTGAGCTCAATACACTTAAAACTATTGCCCCAATCCAATCTCACAGACACTTGGTCCAAAGGTAGAACCAACCACCACTGATACCACTCTGTTATGACCCGTCCCAGTGGGGTCTGCATTATAACCTCCCATGCCCGCCTCTAATAGGACATGGGCTGGGGACTTGCACCGAGTAGGCATATTACTACATGGGAGGTATTTCCTAAGAACAAGTACACACACACACATCTCCTAGACCACACATGCAGAAATATAAAAACCACTTAGGAACAAAATTCATGCATACAACTAAACCGAACCAACATAGTATGACAAAAAGTAATGTTATCAACATAAAATGGTCCAGAATACAATCCCACAAAAAAAAAAGAGTCTGAACACTTCAAAATCCAACTTTTAAACCCAAAGAGGTACTAGGAATACTGCTCGTAGCTGATGAAATGCATCATCTTGTTGGGAATTAAAAAATTTCAGTCATGTCCTGGTCCCCCCTTGACTCTGTCAATAGGCTACTCATCTGCACAAGACACGACACATGCGGGAAAAGCCCGTGCAGGGGTGAGTATAACAGTACTCAGTACAGTAGCCCTAAAAACAAAAATCAATACACAAAGGAAAGGAACAGTCAGGTCTCCAAAGTAAATGTATACTGAAATTATAATAGGATATCACAATCAAGACATACCCAAAATGTCGACTCTTGGTCTAGAAACAAGTCACACAACTATACACCCCTGCTGGGGATCCTCTTTGAAGCTTCCAGGAAGCACTCATTCTGGGAGAACACACTTCATGAGTCTAGTAGATCTGATAATAACCATCTGAGAAGTAATGTTCATCAGGAAATGTCACAAGATTTAGATACCCTCATTATGGGATAACACACTCTTGGGTGGAAGAATCACAATTTATAGATACACTCATTACCTGAGACACACTCCATAGTGGAGAAATATCACGATACACAGATGAGGATCACTGCCAGGGCCATGGAAGATACCATGACTCATCTGGATTCACCAGCATGGTAGAGGATCAACGCCTTGTAGAGTTGGTCGCGTCGATGCCTAACTCAAAATAGGGTCAGGAATAGATCAAGGATATCGCTCCGGCCGCTCGAAGGGATGTCTGCCTCTATCAAAGAATGTCCTGCTGAAGGGATCATACTTATTTTAAAGAAATTGATCCCTTAACTTCAGGATAAATGAGAATGAGGGTATCGAACCCAAGAGAAACATGTCTAAAATATGGTGGAGAAGAAAACCAAGACATTTTCCAAAAAAGTACACGAAGTGTAGGAAAGTCACACGCTGTGTCTTCTGACCTTGGGTATTCCCCATGTTCAACAGCCCATGTCGTAAGGTTGGTTTTGTAGAAAAGTCAGTACACAATGTGTGGAACGGATTACACGCCGTTTCCATGCAACTAGGTCCAGCTCCGTGTACGCTGGCCATGTGCCCGTATAAAGCCTCAACCCGTGTATGCCAACCCATGTAATCAATACACGGGGAGACCCGCGCTACCGGCCTCACCTGGCCTTGTGGTGTAGTACACAGCCGTTTATTACACCCCAGGTCCATGTATCCCCTAGTTACATGCTGAGTCCTACGTAGTCACTTCTGCCAAGCTGTGTAGAGAGTATACACTGTTTCTTGTAGCCGGATTGTCCTTACTATGTTTGTGTACATTCCAAATTACACAACAAGTTTCGGGGAAAGTCTGGCACATATTGTGACTAGGGTCACACGCGGTGTGATTCCTATATAACCTCTGAAAACCTAGCTGCCACCGCCAGTATTACACGACATGTTATTCAGATATACATGCCGTGAATTCGGGAATTTTCCAGAAACGACTATCTTCACCTGCGCGCCACACGTGTTGCCCCGATCGTCGATTTGACCGTACGATCGCCATGGAAGATCATAATTTGGGTCACCACAACATCCCAAATTACTCTAATTTGTTTTTGGGGCCTCCGATCGGCCCCAAAAATACATTTTGATCCACACGCATGAATAATGGTCGAGGAATGTTAATTCCCAAACTGTGTCGATTTTTCTATCATCGTCACCATCACACCTCTGAAGGGCCGTCGCGATGTCAGATCTCATATTTGGGATCGTTGCTTCATAAAATGGACATGCAATGATCTGTTTTTCATCTCCCAATGAATAACGGAAAGAACGTGATAAGAAAGGTGGAGGAAATCCAAGAAAAGTAAATGAGGAACGAACCTCCACCTTCATTCCTCACGGTGTTGATCTGATCCTGTTAGTAGGATCAACAGAGGAGGATCAAAATAATTAATAAAAACATGGATTAATCCACAAAAACATCCTAATAAAACCCTTTTTCATAAACATATGAATCCTAGAGTCAACTTGTTCATGTTTGATCTGGATTCGTTGTTTAAATTCAAAAATAGGTGAAAGAAGAATCAAAATAACAACCCCTACCTCAAAAGGGATCGATCACTGATGAAGGGGTCATGCTGCAATCATCGTCAAGATCATTCAACTTGATGTCTCACCGATTTTAATCTTACATTCATCGTTGTTATTCAGCGAGTGTTTTCTCCAAGGCTCCACATTTTTTCTATAATTTTCACTCCGTTTTCCATCAACAACCATCGTTTGATTAACCCATTAAAAAGGGGACGCGTGTTTGGAAATCCGTCATGCTGAGGCATTAATGAGTCAAATTTTCTATTTTTTAGAGTCATTATGATATGGAATTATATAAGGAAATAGATGCCTCGTTGCTGCGCTGTAGTAGATTTTTCCAATTAAAATAAAATAATCTTGGATAATTTATTTTATTTTATTTTACTAAAAATGTTTGAAAAAGACATTTTCCATCCACCTACATCGGTCGAGGTTATACCCATTATTATGTAAAGTTGTAGTCCTAGACTCAACGATGCCCTCATATTTTTAATCCGATAATCCATTTGGAAACTTCCACAACCAAGCATAAGTGTCGACTAACTAAACATAAAAAAAGATCAAACCACCATTCTGGGATCCCCGGGTCTCGGAATGATGTGTCGTCTCTATGCCTGGTCTCATAATAATTAAATATAATACTTATAAAATAATACATAGAAAATCTGAGACATTAACTTTTAAGACTCATCAATTCCCAAACCCTTTTCATGGGGAACAAGTTAATGCCACCTTACATAGAAATCAATATTATTGGATCCACAAAAAGTGTAAAAACATACTCTTCAAAAATCAATCATATATAAAATATGAATGATCCAAAATTTATCTAAAAATAATACTTATCTAATCAAAAGAGTTTAAATATCTAATGAATTTATAAATTTGTTGATCATTTTTATTTATAAAAATATTAGGTTGAAATAAATTTGGATTTCCCAATCATTGTGAATCTTATATTTAAAACAATATCTCAATAGGATAAGAATCATATAATATATTTTGTATAAATTTATCTCCAATTTAATCCAGTATAATAGATTTATTACCATGACTATTTTTATAAAACAAAATAATGACTAATTCCTCAATAATGATAGTTATATTAAAATATAGACAATCAATCTAATAATTAAAAAAATAATCTAAAAATAATTACATCACCCAACATAGCATCAAATTTATATAAAAAATATTTGGTGTTTAAGATAAAAACTATACATCCAAAAAATTCGAAATTTCCTACTTTAGTCTTTCTCTTTTATATAATTTATATGTTTATTTTGTAATTATTTTCATAAATTGAATCTTACTCCTCATAAAATAGGGTGTAATAATATCTTTTACTTGGAAATAATTTATGGATTATACAAATTAATAATATTTCTAACCATAACTAGAATATTAATTGTTCTCCCTTCCATTATGATTTTTTATTATAGTGTCGGTAGATTATAAAACCTATCATCAAATACATTATTATTATTGTGTTTATTAAATTCAGTATTCCTGAATTCACATGAATGTTACCTTATGATAGAAAAAACATGAAAATAATTCTCATTTTTAGGAAAATTTAAATATAAGTAATATTTATAGAATGTATCAAAATTAAAAAATAGAAAACATCCCAATTAATTCTATTTTATTAAATAAAAATAATAAATAAATTTTTACTACTAGTTTTTTTAATTAGTTGTGTCCAATCACATCCAGGAAAAAAATAATTAATATTATGGTAGGAAGAGCCTCATTAAATTGTGAAAATCATTCTATACATTGTATTCTATTTATATATAGACATTAAATAAAATTTACATCTTTTTATGAAATTTTGTTTACAAAATATTCATATTATTATAAAAATTATATAAAAATAAGAATATATAGTTTCCAAATCTCTAATTTCATAATGAAAATTTTGACAGTATATCATTTAAAAATATAACAATATAACTAATAACCCCATTTATATTTATATTATAAACATTATATTTTCTATGAAAAAACAATAAATAATTTTTTACTCATTGTAAGTAATTTTTCAATTTCAAATTTTATATGATACTATTATCACAGAATTCTATGATACTAAATATGTTATTTTTTAAACCATACATATAGTGTGACCTTTATATAATCCAATTTTATTTTTATCCGACTTTTAAAAAATCATTATAATTGATTTTTAGTTCTCATAAATGTTACATGGATTTAATCACATTTTTAGGACATTTTTAATTTTCATAACACTCTTTTGATATGTCTTAAGACCCATATTCAATTTAATAATTATAATTTTTGAGACATTAATGGAACTTTTAATATAGTGATAAAAAAAATCAACCAATGTAATTTTGGACTAACGAGAATAGTTAACGAACATTTTATAACACATATTGATTTATTAAAAGAGTATAATTCGTTATTACGTGACATGGATTTCAAAAAGATGATTTTTTTATTCTAAAAATTTTATATTCATTAATGAAAATTTACTATGATTATTTACATGTATATAGAATTTAAATCATGTCACATAAGAAACAATTCAAATAGAATATGCCACAAAATCATTTATCTATATTAATGGATATCACCAACTATATAAAAACTCATTCCTATTCATTGCAGTATTTTGAAATGAAATTATCTTATAAATTAGTTTATTTTGGAAAATTTTGTAACGGATTCATTCAACCTATTTATCTTAGCTTTATTATTTTCTACATAATTCTATTAAAAATATTTACTGCTAGAATAATCATTTTTCATATATAATAACACTGAATCAAATTCAATTTTTCATAAAACATCATTTTATGGTTTTATATTTTAAATTTATATAATGTGGCTGAATCCAATAATTTTTGTAAAAAAATTATCAAATATCCATAAATTCATCTATGGATTGTTTTTCAAGATCATAATTTGATTTATAAAAAAAATCCAACCCCTTCCATAAAGAATATAATTGTTGATGACATTGCATTTCTAAATTCAACAATCAATGACTCATCTTCATTGTAACATTATATGTCATTAATTTACATACATTATCTTTTTTATAGAATATTTTCATTAATTTATATTAGTTTTTGGGAGATTCATTATATATATGGAATTTATTTCTATAAACATAACACCTAGCATCAGAATATTAGATAATAGAATTAGATGTGTTACATTTTTAACCTTCCTCATACAATTTCATTTATTCTTTCATAAATATTTTATTTTTTGAGATAATTAATTATTTATTTATCAATTGGGGAATATTATTCAGAAATCATATCTACATCATTAATATTAGAAGATTCAAAATATAATATGTGAGAATTATTATAGGAAACACCTTTTTTGTGGTCACCTCCTTATATAGGTTGTTTTAAATATAGGATTATATTATATTATTTATCCAATGATCCAATCTATAAATTATTCTATGAAATTATTAATTTCAACAATAGATACATACTTTAAATAAAATGTACATCAAAAAGTAATAATTTATTATTTTAATCCTCATTTATTTTTCAAAATTTTATCCTAAAAAAATATCCTCCTTCAATATTATTGCAAACTAATGATGCAATTGAAAAAAAAGAAGTCTTTTAATGAATCTTATTATCTTTATATTCATATCATGAAATTAGAGAATATATTATTTTATGTTCTCCATTTCCATAATTTATCACATATATTACACTAGAAAATATGATGTTCTTACCTAAATTCTAAATCATGGCAAGATAGATTTCTACAAATTGATCTCCATAATATATTCATTCCAATAAAATTTTAACTATCAATTATTAAATTATTACTACTAAGTGTATCCAAATGAATATAATGAGGATTAATACATTATCAAAAAATATTAGTGTCCAATATAGTGGTTCTTCAGATAATACTATATTATGATTAACTAATGGTTATATTAATAATACTCAAAATATAATAAATTTTTTTTGTAGCACCCCAATATTTAACAATATGATATTAATTAAATTAAAACATTTATTCAGTGATTTCATAACACATAACATGAAGCTAAAATGAAACTGTGATATGTTAATGTAATATTATGCATTTATGTCATAGAATATTACTAAGTTATTATATAAAGAGGTGACTCTATTATGAAATATATGAAGGAATTAAAGGGGATTGAGTTGTAGAAGTATCCATTATGATGATCGTTTATATTAGTGTAGGAAAAAAGTATATTTTTAGGGGGTTTTCATTAAAATTAACAATTTTAAATCATTCAATTATGGTATGAGAGAAATGAAATGGGATATAAATTCATGATATTGGAAATTTCCAAGAGATCTACACTAGTGAAATCACAACCATCGGGTTATAATAATGAATTCATTTTGATTAAATAATAAATGGATATATGAAATTGTTATGTAATAAAACGTAGATTATAATGATATGTAATAATTAATAATATATTTTATTTAGCACATTTAGGTTTTCATATTTTTTCTATTAACCTTTAAATAAGAAGAATGTTTGTTTTTCTATAAAAATAATGTTTTTTTATATTTTGTATTTAGATGGAAAATTTATAATTTATAAAATTTTAATTCTAAGAGGAAACATATTTTAAAAATATTTAGTTTCAATATTACATTATGGTGATTTTATTAATTATCATAAATAATTGAAATTTTCAATTGAGTGAAAAATATTCTTTATTCAAAACTAAATATTATAGTGATTTATAAGAATGAATGATGTGCTCATTTTTAATTCATATTAGATAATAGTTTTTCATTATTATTAAGGGATTTTATTGAAAAATTACATGTTTTTAATGTTTTATAAAAATATAGAGATTTATAATTAATGAATTAATATTGATTAATCTGAATAAAAAAATTATTTCTAGATGTTTGAAATTTAATTAGATCTTTAAATAATAAAATTATACATTTTTATTGGATAAAAATGGCCAACAAGGCTCGACCATAATCTCAATGCCTAGAAAACCATATAGTTAGACCTAGTGGGCTAGTGGGAAAAAAGGACCATGGTAGAGAATACCGAATGGAATAAGAAGAGAGTGTTGAATAAGGAATATAATGTTATAATAGATTAATCCCTAAACCACGTGGGATGTGTGAGGAGGAACACCATATATGTGTGTGAATTTACTATATATGCGAGACCCATTCCTGTTTTGGGATTCTAAGTGGTCAAAATCATGATTTAGTATATATGGAAGCGTTCAGACTCGCTCATATCCAATGTAGGAAAACCCACTTAGCAAGTACCTTTCAAAATAAACCTAAACATTATCATTATACATCAGACATGTGGATCCCCCAACATGGAAAAAAATAAATGATTCTCTATTTTAATTAATCTATGTGACATTGATGGTTGATGTTTATAACTTCTAGAGAAATCTATTACCACAACATAAAAATCAAACTAGACTTAATAAAAACATCTAACACTATGGGTGATAAAGATGAATTCTTTATTTGAATGTGACATTAGTGAATAATGATTTAACAGAGTATGAAGCCATGAACACTATCAAGAGTGCCATCATTCCATGTTAAAGGATAAAATATGGAATGATGTTGTGCTGTTGATACATTAATATGAAGAATGAAATTGTTTTGCAAGTTTTTCCCTGTAATTACACCACCACTCCATTGGAAATCTAATATTTGAGATGTGGAGAAATCACACATGTGATTCCAAGTGATAAAAAGTTACATGTAATATGATTTCTAAAATGGTTATGTGAAGAAGAACTTGATTATATACATGGTGTGTTATAGAAATGTGGATTCATTGAGGATGATAAATACAAAGTATATAAATATTATACTGTTGAGGATTATAGATGTGTTCTACTATTGATGATGATTTGGATATATAATATTTATTGTTGAAGAAGGTCAACTATACACCATTGACATCACAAAAGTTTTGGAAGAGAACCAATAGAAATAACATGAAGAGGATTGAGTATTAGATAGAATGGTAGAACATGTTAGGATACAATGTTCCTAGATGATAAATGGAAAAGTATTAAATGTTTTTCTACCATGGGGGAAGCTAGAATGATTTATTTGAGTTGTATCATCGCATGTGCTACCAAGGTGAAGTGTGGTGGTTGGTTTTCCATAAAGGGGTAGTGATGGAAGATTTTCAATCTAAGATATTTCCCCATGGATAACGAGAATCCTTTCAAGGATGAATATATATAAAAAATGTTCATGAATTAATTTGATTAATTAGTGTTGATATGAAAATGAGATACCATATCTAGAGGATGAGCTACAATAATAAATGATATCATAAAAGAGGATCTACAATCCTGTATGGAGGATAATACAATTACTGAATGGTGTTTTATTTTTCATGGTTGATGCAACTATTATTATGGAGTACAGTTCCATAAAGAAGTTAGTTTACCCTAAAAATAGAAAACACCTGATATATTTGTAGATTAGACCAGCTTTCATTAAAAATGAAACATTTAAACACGGATCAAAATAAATAATGATATGGTAATTATGATATGAAGATGTTAGAAGCAGTTACCTCCCTCTATAAATAAGAGTGGAAGAACAACTTTTATGAATATTAGTGGATTGAAAGAGGATAATTTTAATAATGATTGATGCCCTATATTATTCTATTTTTTTATTCACATTAGTAAATAAATTTCTTATAACAATAATTATGTTTTATTTAAATTTTTCATCAATGTCTTTTATGAATGGAAAAACATACTCTCACTACCCCTCTCACACTCTCACACACTCTCTCTCTATTTCTCTATTTATCTTCTTCCCTATTCTTAAATTTTGAACTCTTTCACTCAATATTGGATAACTGATCAGATTCTTATACTTTGGGGAGGATAGGTGTACCTTTATTTTACTTTTAATTTTCAAATTATTTGAATTTGTTTATGGTGGACGAGAGTGATGTTTCTAGGTGTAGAAATTTTCAACTACATCTTGGCTCTTGAAATAATTTATATTATTTTATTCAAAACATTTCCTTCTTACCATTGATCAAATGTTCCTCATATAATTTATTTGTTCCATTCAGTTGATTATATTTTATATTACAAATCAAGGTACTGGAATATTTCACACAAGATTGTAATATTTCATCAACCTTGTTTATATAAGGAGGTCAAATTATGATTTCCTATGAATTAAATACATCATTACTAATAAATAACAAAGTATCAGTTCATTTATGATCTTTCAGAATTTAACTATCAAACATACATTAAAAAATATTAAAGGAAAAATGAAGCAACCCCAAAATTAGAACCTATAATACATTTAATTTTTTGCAAACTATATTCTATTCCAATCCATGTAAGTTTTCAATATTTCCCCATTATACTTTATTATATAAATAAAATAATGAAACAACAATAAAAATTAGTTAGTAAATTTAGAATAAGTATGTAAATAAATTGTGAAGCTCCACATGTGAGGTGATAAGGGTATTCATTTGTGTAGCGTAGGAAATAATAAATAGTATCTTTTTTGCAACCTATGATATGTCAGTTTAAAAACATGGTGATATTTTATGGGGTTGAATTATTTTTTCGTTCCATTGTATTTTCAAATATTTTATATATATTTTCATTACGATTATATGAAATTAAGAGTTACATATTCTATTTCAATGACATTTTTAAATGATACATTCTTTAATTAAGGGAATTTTTACTCATAGGTGATTGGACCAGAGAAATTGGTAAACAATGTCACATAATCCGTCTTATAAATAGTTCATGAGGAAATAATTAATTTGGACAAACATATATTGAAAGAGAATGACATGGGTATCAAATTTCATGTGAAAATAGAAATGATTGATGTAGTTAAGGTTGATTATTAAATAATTAAATTTTAAGATGAAGCACAATTTGAACATCCCAATATTATTTAATAGATCCAAAGTTTTGAGGTCACACTCAATAAACATAAATGGCATGAACATCTCAAATATAAGATGGATACCTACCATGACGTGGTGGATGGTGAAGATAAAGTCTCACATGTTGAAGTAAATATGGGGGATAAATAAGGATATCATCAATATTAGAGTGATTTCATAGATAGTTAAATTCAATATGATCTTCTTTAATTCATGGCAGAAACATAAAATTCTATTTACAAGTGTCTAGAAATAGATGAAGGCACCACTTTTGTGTTTGAACTTGAAGTATAGATGAATTATCTATTAAACACACTATAATAAACTAAAAACCATCTTCAAGAAGTACTAATGATTGAATATGTTAAGGATGTAAAACCATCTCATGGATTTGATCATATATTTAACACTATCCATTCAATTTTATTAAATATGCATTGATTAGTAACATCCACTATTTTGGATTTTCATATTCATTTAACTATTGTTTTTTTATAGGTGGAGAAAAAATGAATATTCACCTAAAAACTGAATAGGAATTCCAATAGTAATTGAACATAAATTAGTTGATGTCCCTGTGGAAATCGATGTAAATTTGCCTAAAAAACCTATGACATAGGATTATCACATTAAAATGTAGGATCTTCATTTTGAATCAATAATATTAAAATACATTATTTTGATATTACACATTATGTCCTCATTAAAAAATTAAATTAATGTATCCCATATTGAGAAATCACTTGATAACAAGGAGGATGATGTTTCACAAGTAGAAACCATGATATAAGATGATCCATAAATCATCTAATTCCCCACCATTCAAACTCTATATTAATATGAATGCATTGGATTTTGTGTAATATATCGATGGAATCCTAACCACAAATAAGAAAGAGTTAAATCAGGAATAGCCCCGAGGTTCTGGGTTTCCATGAACCATCCATAATAGGGATCGGGTCACAACTACCCCAGTCCCCCCTCTATATAATAGTGGTGGTGACAAGCGTTGAAAGACATATCCTAAATGGGAGGCCATTTACAATTGTAACTGAATGAAAAAAATGATAATATCAACATCGAAATGACGAATAATAAGAATAAAAATATAAAAACACTAAAAAGGAAACCAACATTTCAAAACCTCTATTGTGTTCATGACTATAATACTCGATACTATAATGAAATTGGGAAATACACACCCAATCATCATATTTCCGAATCATAAAAAACTAAAATGTAAAATTCATAAAGTGGAAAACTCATAATATTCACGATATGACCGCTACACACAATATAATTCAATCGGTATCCCTGTGAACCTCTAAAGTCACTACCATCATGGCTATCATATACTAATAAAATTAAATATGTGAGAAAATATGTTGCATGGGAGAGTATATACATACCCATTAGGATGCTCAAAAATATGGAAGTGGGAGCTGTATGAGACACAAAAGAATATATATCTTATAGATAGTGAAAAATATCAATTCAAACCAAGAGTGTAAGAACATCCAAACACAAGGGGATCACCATAGTTTTTAGGTTTACTACACATCAATTCTTTTCAACCCATAGTAGGAGTGTAACCACATGGTGATCAACATGGAGAGTAGGTGGATTGTCCTATTCAATTCTGCAACCCCTGGAATGAGTAAAAATATCCGAAAATATTTTTAAAATCATATATATATATATATTCTCAAAAAAATAATCCTAAATAAGTGTGAAATTTGATATCTATATCTCCACCAATCCTAAAAAAATCTCTAATAGTTCCTGGTGTCCATCAATGATTCCTAACATTTCATGCATCTATCGAGTAGAAAACATTGGTGTCAAGACACATCTCACCACTATTATACAATGTTGAGGGGACATAATCACTAGGAAGAAGAACCATAAACTGGTAAAATATGAGTTTTCCACTGGTTTTTTGGGACTCATCCTATTCCCTAATAGAGGACAGAAATATAGTAATCGAAGACCCATGTCCATTCAGGATGGAGGGAGCCACTCAGATGGTTGATCACTGATGCACAATATTTATAGGAGGGTTCCAATCTAGATCATCAAGGACCCACACCCAATTCGGTTGAAGAGTGCTACTCAAAAGGTTGAGGAATAATTCTTCGTATTTAAAGGAGTGTTCCACTCTAGGGCATTGAGGACCCATGCAAATCCTAGCTGGAGGGAGTCACAAGGATGTTCAAAGACCCATGCCCAATATCAACTATAATTTTACACTATTGATCCTCGAGGACCTATTCCCTGCCTATAAGGACAGTTCCACATAGCCAATATCATATTTTAAATTTTCCTAAAAGAACTTTTAGGGCTAGATTGGGAACCCGAACATCATCAAATCATACACAATTAATCGGGAAAATTCAAAATTCAAATTCAACTGAAATTCCAAATCCAACTTGCTAGACGATCATGTCAACAAAAGCACTTAAAATCCCTTGAGATGCCCGAGGATCCCTCCATTGTGGTGAGTCTCGTCATGTCCACACATCATCTTCATCATCACAAATCCATCACCATAAACTCATTACCGACGTCAACTTCATCGCTAACCATCACCAAAAACATGAAAGCCATCTAATGTCATCTTCATCGCCATCGTCGGCTGTCAAGCAGTCACAACACCATTGTGAAAACACCGAAAAAAACCACCAGAATGACGAATGAATAACTCCAAAAACCAGAGACACCAAATCGCTTCATTGATAACATAATACAACGAATAAAAACACTATTAAACAAAAACAGTACTACATTTTTGTTGTTTCTGCCACCATAGAAAGTCTCCTTCCGCAAAGAGAATCTTCTGAATATAAAAAAAGAACCAGAACCATCTTTGAAGGATAAATTAGACTCAGAACCTGAAGGGAATGCCACTAGCTTACTAACCACACATGCCAAAACTTTTTTTACACCACCCCAAATCCAACTGGTAGAGGAGTAGAGGAAGTAGAATTCAGAGAAGGGATTTGAGCGGTATATGGCTCCGAAGAATGGAATGTAAAACATATAGGTAACCTACCAAAAACACCATTAAAATATTGAATACAACAACAATTATGTAGAATAGGAATACCATAATCACATAAATACTATGTGAGAATGCAATTCCAAACTCTAGGAAAAGAGGACGAGGAGAGATCAAATCTAGGAGAAACCGTATCTAAATCCATCACCGAAGTGTTCAAGGAAACGTTGCAAGGAGATGAGGAGAATGAAAACAAAGGACCACCGAGCTAGATGAAAGAATGGCCACAGAAATACGGGGAGGGGAAACCCTAGATCCCAAGAGGGAATTGAAAAGAAAGGAGAGATCCCAGGCGATAATTGTGTCATCCTAGCCTGGATGGTCCCACTTGGATAGTCGTGAACTCGACCCAATCTCTATAAAAGGGTGAAACTCTGGGTCCTTGAGGAGTCATTACCAAGTCTGTTAGAGGGTACCACTCAGAAGGGCTAAGTGATCCTTCTTCATCACAATTTTCATTGAGAATAATCTAAAGAATATCCACAAATATAGTACCTCACATATTATACCAAAAGACAAAACATTTGTCACCATAGAATTCAATGAGAAAGAAACTCTGGAGAGGATAGTCATGAGAAAAAATATTGTCCCAAACGAAAGATATTCAACATATTTAAGTTACATAAAAGGATAAAAGGTGTACACAACATGTGTTGGGACCCACAGAACATGTCGTATAGCTCCATCAACTATATGTGTCCTTTGAGGTACATGATCCATCATCCCTTGTAAACATACAAGACGTGCATATGGTCTACACAATTGGTTTGAGCCACATGGGGTCCTGGTCATGCCCATTTATGTGTACACCTAGAATACCAATCAGGATGCCGACATAAGGTCACACGTTGTGTAAGGATACCACAAAATGGGTGATACTTCTAAATCATTGGGACCCATTCCACCACAACATTCAAACAAAAAGTCATTCATTCATCTTGATATAGGGTTTCTAGTTGTAATTTTTATATAACATCACATCTACACTCATGATTCCATATCAAGCTACTATACCTTTATATGCACCATCATATTCACACAAAATTAGATGATCTAAAAAATATCCATTGTTTTCGGCCATCCAGTGACCTAATATTTTTACCTCTTGTTCTTTAGAGGTTTATAACATGTCCCTCATGAACCCCCGCACTGATATCTCATATTTGAATTCCATTCTTCTATTTGGTCACATGTATACCAATATAGAATTGAAAGAATTCATGATTTTTTGAACTATCTCTCACACATGAATCCATCATGAATCCATGGTTTTGATAATTATTTGACCCTCCCATTAATGTTCAACTAATACCGCATATTCCATTCAGTGAGAAATGTGAAGAACTAGTGGGATAAAGGCAGATACACAACGTTTTAACAATCATTGTCTATTGTTCATGGGAAATAGATACAATTGGGATATCCACGGTTATAAAAATTTTAATTACTAATTAAATTGAAACATATTCGCAATTCAAGATTCTGAAATTTTCGAAAATAAATGAATAACGGTTTTCCTCATTTAATATAATATATAATGGAGAAAACCACAAATTGACGAGTCCTACCTGAAGATAATATCATTCTTCATTGAAGAGAAAACAATAAAATTTCTAAGAGGAGTCATTCACTTCTCTATGCTGTGACATGCTTTGATCTAAAGAATAATCATCATCTAATTCGATTCGCTAACAGATAATTGATAAGAGAACTTCTGATTGGCCTAGGTTTTATGTAGCAAACCCTAAAGGATATTTCTATAGTAGTGATTTAATAGATATTTTATTTTGGTTAATTAAATAAATTAATTAAAAAAGTAAATTATTTAATTAATTATCTAACCAATTATACACATCCCCAATGGTAGTGATATCCAAACTACCCATGATGACCTATTTTAGGTTACACCGATGGTAAACATCAGATTCCACAAGAAAATTTTCACATAGATTTATGATCTCATTTTCTCAATAATATTTATCTCAATTTCTATAATAAAATTCATGTGCATAATATAAAATATTATATATATTTTTATAAAATTAATTTTGGGCACTCTGGGACTCATAATAACACATCATCTTATTTCTTATATCTAAAATATATTTATAAGTATGAAAATTTCATAATAGAAAAAAATGGTTCTATACATCATTCTATCTTTAAATATGTTCTTCCCTAAAAAACTAAACAAATATGTTGAGATACACTTCCCACATCCGGCTCTCCCACTCCCTAGGGATCCCTTTCATTATCAACTGTTTTCACAACATGAAAATGAAGGGGATATTCCATCCACATTTCGTTTAATCTTATAAATCATTGATGACCATTGGGTGCTATAAAAATGTGTCCATATCCTTATTTTCCAACCATCCCCTGTCAAAAACGTGTCTGTGGTCATCCAAATATCTCCTCTTTCGTGAAAAATTAAAGACATAGTGAACTCACATAATCCATTGATGTAAGGATACGTAATATGAAAACTCAATAACCCTCTGCATTATCTTGAAAATCCCAATGATCCTAAATGATAGCTTGCCTCTCATGCTAAATATTCAAAATATTCATTGTGGGGACACACTCATGAAAAAATGGTATCCCTACTCAAACTCCAATGTCCTATGAAATCGATATGAATAATATTTATATCTTATTTGGTATTTCATCATCCACTCATGGATGACCAGGACATTCTCTATCATCACTCGCACAATATCTAGACCCATAGGATATGCCTCTCAAATCTCAATCTAGCACATGGTTGACCAGAATGTTATCTTGTACATAGAATCCAAAAGTGAAATACACATAGTAAATTGTTATATATTATAGTTCAAAAAATCAACTATGGTAAAGTGATCCTCCAAACTCATTCCAATGTTCACAAAGGAATCCAACAACATAACCTATAACGCCCGGATACTATGATCAGTCTCCACATCTTTTGGGGTTAAATGAATATACTCATCCATTTTTTTAGCGAATTTCTTTAATAGACCTCTCCACAATGATGATGTGAAATAGAAATCACAATAAGAGATAATATTAATGGAAGCCCCATGATTTAGAATAATTTATTGTATGTAAATATTCCCAAAAATCTCCAATAATCTATGCTCACTAATAGCAAGGATGCCTTTAGACTTCATGAGATTATCAACTATCTCCTAGATGGTGTCATGGCCCTTAATAGTCCATGGAAACCATATCAATGATTCCATGGAAATTATTTCTCATTTTCAATCAAGGATATCAATGTTCTACAACAGTCCTTTTATAACCTAGTGATCTTTCTTCACCTATTGAGTGTTGTGGCTCTATGTGACAAATTCTTCTATAATTTATCTCATTTCAAACCACCAAAACACCCACTGAAGATTCCTATAATTATTCCCCAAACTATTATGTGAATACAGTGTAGAAGTGTGTATCTGTCACATCACTTCCCCCCACATCATGATTGGGATAAATATATATCAATGGAAAAAGCTAACATGTTCCCCTCCTTATGAATATCCATCTTGTGAATCCACCATGGATATCGAGTAATTCATGACCTCATAGTCTATGTATCACAACTGGGAATCTCTCAGCCACTCAATAAGTGTCTGAATCAACACCAATGATGGAAAAAAAAGATGAACACTACTACTCAACCGAGGTTATCTATAACGATGACAATTGTTCCAAGGATTTATTTAGCAAGATATCCCATGACATCCTACTATGTGAATATACTACAACATTTCCCTTCCCCATAGTATATACTGTCTGGAAGTCATTGTCATGTAGAAACTCCATTCAGCACATATATCTCTAGTTCTTGTCTCTCGATGCAAAGATATTCATGAGGCTTTTATGGTCTGATTAAATCCTAAAGTACACCCATAGAAGACAGTTCCTCTATACCCTCAGGTCAATGACACCCACTTTCAGCTGTAGTTAATTATTCATGTAGTTATTCTAATGTTCTCTCAACTACCCAAACCCTTTTATAATAACAACCTATACCTGCATCAAAACACATCTGAGCCTATCTCTCAATGCATTAAAATTCACTACATTCTTGATGGCCTACTCTGGTATACATAAAATTTGAGCACTAATTAGCATCAAACTAAACTCATAAAGGGATCCATGACACTACTTAATCTAGGTAAAAGGATACCCTTCCAATATTAGGGTGTTAAAACGGGATGCAATCGTAAATAAATATTACAAAAACCATTACTAGTACCATACCAAACAAATATAGCATTGAACCTCTGAAATCCTCTTGGGTGTCTCCCATGAAATGATTGCATCAATCTTCACTATATTTGAGAATAAAAAATGATCAGAAATGAGATGAATTAGAATGTGAACCTCATGTATCTAGAAATAGAACATTATGACTTACCCTAATTCTAGTGATCTTGAATAAAATCTAGAACCATCCACCAATTCTCTTCATACTCCCCCTATAATGATGATTATATTAGTATTTCATCATTTAAAGAAAACCAAACTCTTTTCCAATAATTTATGGAAAATGTGGTTTATCAAGGAAATATACATGGAGGGGATATTAATCCCACCAATGGAGTCACTAATAATTCTTATTGTCTATAGTGACATCAAAATGCTAATTTCAAAATACAAACATTTTGAACCCTCAAGTAGTGGTAGGAAGACCATCGATTGATTATTGAGAACAATATCGTGCCTCAAAATTGGTCAACGGGGTCAACATTCCTCAGAATGGTGTACTTATTTTTCATCACATCCTAGTTCAGGTGATGATAATCCATGAAAATCAACGATCTACCATCATAATTTTTCATGATCGACAACAGAGCTTCATAGGGGGACACAATGGGTTTAATAAATCCATTCTCATGAAGGTCATCCAACTACAACCACTTCTCATGATGCTTGGTATGAGATGCCTGGTATTCCACATAAGATATTTGAGTGGTCATGGGATGCATGTTGCTACAAAACTGCATAAAACTCCTCAGAAGTATTCCAAAAATCAACCACAAGGAAGAATCTATATAACCTTCCATGACTAAAATATTGTAATTTCTCAAATATCTTTCTGATCCAAGGGGTAAAAATGACAAATTATCTGTAATGGGACACAACCTAATTCTCATAGAACAAACTCATACTTCAATGAGATATCTCTTGATTATAAAAGTGAATGTCATCCCATTAGTGAGAATTCATCTAAATTTAATGAGGTGAATGTTAATATAGGCTCAGGTAATAGAAAACATTTATATTCACAAGATGACATCACATAGTGCCATCGTTATGAAAAAATTATCACATGTGAAAGTATCTCCAGCATATGATACAACAAACATATAAAAGAAAAAAGATACAGAAGCAGTGTTCCATATATCAACCCGATGCCGAAGCTGTTGGGCTAGGGCCTTTACAAGGATCTCCAGTTCTTGAACCAAGCGAATAGAGATTATGCAATTATTCCTATTTATTTCTATTAATATAGAATAATGTGTATATAAAACACTAAATTTACCTCTAAAAATCTCGTGTGTCATGGGGACATAGGCCTCTATATCCTATATCTGTTTGAGGCCATGATTTCTAGATTATTGATCCTAACATGGGATACTAGGTGGTGTTCGGTGAATGATCTCAAAATGTCATACACTAACCACATATCCTTCTTCATATCTACCAAATTCTCATCTCTATAAACTACCTCAACCGTGAATAGGAGATCCCTGAAGTCCATGATATATCTTACGTGGTGGTCTGATACTGATCCAATGAATATCTTATGTCATGAGATCTGATTAATTAATTTCGAGTAGATTATATAGATAACATAGATGAATGACTTCAAGTTCTAGATATATGTTCCTCATATCCCACTAAAAAAAATCTTCTTATCACTACTACCAGCTCCAACGCCACGATAGATGTGGGAATGTTGAAGGTTACCATGTTATCTGTGCATGTATGTAACAATCCTATATAATGTCCGGGGATTATAATGTAATGTCAATGAACTATGTGGTAGACTCAACCAATGTAAAACCTCTCTACTATAACTCTAGATTATCTTAAATTCAAACTGAGCACATGATTAAGGGTATGTGATCCACATTAAAAATAGTTTGGAGTGAGACCAAGAGAGTGTAAACTCATCATGTACCTATGTACGAAGACTCCACCGATGCCCAATTTCTCTATGAAGAAATCTAGCTTCCAGGGAAAACAACTAATTTTTCTATGTCTGGATAAGATTGAATATATGGACCTCTAACTCTAGAAAATACTATGATTATTGTGATATTGAACACCATGGGAGCATAGTGGCCTTTGTGATGGAATTCACAGTTCACACTATGCTGGTTCACATCCTCATCTTGTCTAGCTGGTATGATTTACTTCTCACAAGATGAGGGTTCTAATACCTAACAACATGTAGGAAAATGCTCATGGGATGAAACCAAAACCGAGACCTTGTCACTCATCCAATCATCATCATGATCTAGACATTGTATCCAAGATAGATGACATCATGGAGGAATATTGAAATTTTAGTCAAGACATACCACTTTTCGATGAGCATACAAATATATACAATGAGGACATGACCTAATAAGGAAATTAAAATACCCTGTTTGATATTATGCATGTTACAGTGATCCCTATAAAAACATTCTCAGTACCATGAGTCAAAATTAATGTATTTAATGTCATGGTGTATTGATACTTTATCCTCCATTTCCATCACTAGGTTCAATGCCTAAAAGAAACCCTCGAGATACATTTACATTTTTTCCTTAATACAAACTAAATACTCATAAGGGTCCTACACCAAACACCTTCCTATGGAATTAAAAACTCTAATACCAATATTTCTAGACCCTGTCATATCAAGGGATAAGAACCAACTACCCAAAGGTCACCTCCATAGGAAATGGGTGGTTATATGCATCAAAATTAATAATCTAAATTGACAACTTATACATATTTACCTATATTCACACACCTAAACATCTGAATATTGAAGTAAAGAGGCTTTATAATTATATTATTCCATAACTACAAAGTAAACCAATCCTTTAATCCTTCTAGGGTGTAGAATATTATGATAGAGAAAACAATAAATTGATGAATAAATACATTCCCATCCAAAAGAAGTCCCAACTAGACAAAAATGTAATGTAATATGTTAAGGGATCTCAGTTCATGGTTTCCAATCTATGACCAATGAAAGTAGTCTGATGCGCCTTGTCTCTCAATGATATCCTAACGTCACCTTCAACTTATAAATCATCATCATAATACATGACACAATTAGGAAAATCCCATGAAGGCGTTAGTATATAGATACCATGTAGGACTCCTTGAAATATAAAAGGGAGATGAGTATGTTATAAAATAAGAATATATAGATATTAAATAATTAATAGTTAAACCCCAACTAAGAGAGCATCATCATTTGCACACAAGGGGCATGATATAGAGTGTTGGAGGCCTGCACATCAATTATTTTCCACCCAAATTAAGAGAGGAACCTTATATAACCACAAGGATCCCAACATGATGAGTATGTGGACTGCCACATGCATCTCTTCTACCCATGGAAATTGAGTATCCAAATCCAACAACATGGATATATATATATATATATATCAGTCTCTATGTGTGTGTATGTGAGTGTAAGGGTAATATTAATAATAGAATGCCAAATGAAAAATAAAGGGGATATCTATCTCAAAAGTAATCCTACGAACCGAGTCACTGAAATTTACTAATGTCTATCATTGATACCCAGCATCTTACGTGTCTAACCAGTAACAAACATCACTTTCAGGACACAACTCAAGAAAATAACACATAGTCGAGGGGACACAATATATTGTATAGGACTCATTCCTTGTTAAAATATGAGGGTACCACTCTAATGATCAAGGAACAATGCCCATCCCAGTAGGGGGTTCAAATCTAGTCATCAAGGACACATGCCCAGCCCTACTGGAGAGTTCCACATGGATGGTCGAGCACCCATGCACTATCTCTACAGGTTGGTGCCACTCTGTGTAATGAAAGAACCATTCCAATCCTAGAAGGTGGGTTATAATCAAAGTATTGAGGACCCATACCCTATCTACACAAGAGGGTTCCACTCTAGGTCATCAAGGATCCATGCCCAACCATGTTGGAGAGTGTCACATGGATAGTCAACATACAATACCTTGTCTCTGTAAGAGGGTGAAACTCTAGGTAATCATGGGAAAATTACCATTCTGTGTAGTCCGTGACATTCATAATTTCATGTACCCATTCCCTATCTCTATAATCAGGAGCCACTCTCTTTCATTGTGGTCCCATTCCCATCCATGCTAGAAGATTCTACTCAAATGGAATCTGGTGATTGTTCATAATCAATTTCATCATCATGAATAACCTATATAATCTCCACTCCTGGTTCAACATGTTCCCAATCCCACAATCATAAAAAAGGTCATTGTCGCATTCTATGTGAAAAATCTCTGAGCATATACTACTTAGAGGCCAAAATCAATGTCCAAACAATTAATACACAAGAGTTTGATGTTTATAAAAATGAGACATGGGGTTATACCCATGACTGTGGTAATACCCATGTAATATGGAATGTGACATTTTCCAAGCCTTACCCATCTAGGTGTACACAAAATGTACATGTTTGGCCGATGACACTAGGTCAGATGATGTGTGTTGCTCCAACATGACATGTGGTAATTACAAATCATAACAACCATATCAAAGATAGCATAGTGTCTATATATCCTGTGATCCTCATGATATACAACATGTAGTCATGTTTATCACAATATTTCATATATGTTCTCTATGGTCTATATGTGACTATTCCACCTTAATATATGGAATTTTCTTAACATGAAAATAGTGTATCTAGAAGTTGTTTTCGATTTCAACCCATCGTGTTGTGGAATTTTGTATACACTATGTTATCAAATTTCTTCTCAAGTACCACACACACCACCACACCAACATCATAGATTTTAGTTTTAATCACATAATAAGTCTCATGAATCACACAATATTATCCAAAACATCCCTTATTTATAATTTCCTTTCTCACAAAATAATCTATCATGAATCTATAGGTTCGGTCAAGATCGATCATGATAAACAATGTTAAACAGATACACCTTAGGCAGTTTTGGAAAAAAATGTGAATATTTTTTTTGGGAGAAAAGAACATTCAAAAAATATTTCAAAATAATTATCCAAGATGTCTTTTACTATGAATAATATTGGGAGATATAAGGTTTTAAGACAAATGAATAACCTATTAAACTAGAATATATACACAAGACAATGTTTATAAACTTGAATAGATAAAGAAAAACAAATTCAACATATTCAATTTAATAAATAAAGGAATAATCCATGAATGAAACAACATTACCTTGATATAGGACCATTTTTTATTGAATAACATGAATTCCACCAATTGAATAGAGTCACTGAATTTAATGAGCTTTGATCAGCTTAAATCTGGAGATTCAAAATCATCAAATTTGATTCACCAATCGAAGGCGGAGAAGAGAATGATCTATTATGTTATGTTTTTTGAAGCTAATCATGGAGGATTTTCTATAGGTAATATTTTATAGATATTTAAGTTTGGTTAATTAATAAAATAAAATAAAATAAATTAATTAGTTGACCAAAAGAAAAATGTATCATCAATCAATATATCTTAATGCCCCATAGTGACCTATTTGATGTTTTACCTAGGGTAGACATCTCATTTTGGACTGAACAGTCATATCATATTTCTGATATGAACATCCATTTAATATCTATCTCATTTTAATTTAGAAACTATACATGAATTATATAAAATATATTTTATATTTTATATTATTAGTAATGGGACAACTGGGGATTCGAATTGTACATCATTGTTGTGCCTCTCTTTGAAAATATAAGTATAAATATTTCAATGTACTAAAAAATATATGTCTCTATATCGTTGAAATCCTAGAAATCCAACCATCGAACAACAATGGATTAGAGTTTTTACAACCCATATATTGGTATTAAATATACAAGGCATCTATAGAGGATAATTATAATACTAGTATATTTATCTTCATTCAGGGAAAACTAAATTTTATTCACAATATTGGTTTAGGATATATTCCCATTACAATATTATTTTTTTGGACTGCCAAAATTATCCTTTTGATTTAATTGATTGATTTAGTTTTATAACACATTGATGACAGGAAAAATACCCTAAAATAGCATGGATAATGGAATAATTATATTTCAGCTGAACATAGAGTTCATTCATCCATTATTTAGCATTTAAAAATATTACCTTTTGTTAAATTATATTTTTTGTTGAAAATTACTGTATCTATAATAAATTGGAAATATTATGAAAATGATTAGAATTAATTCTTTACACAATTTATTTCGGAAACAAGTGTTTATTAGTAACCCTTTAATTACTTGATAAATATTTCAATACTAATGAGAATGAATGTGTACAGCAGATAATTGAGTTAGTATAGTGAACCACAAATATGAAATTGATGACTCATGAATTGAGGGGATTATTCATGTAAATTAAATATATATAAACTTTTTTCATACATCAGAATTTTTAAAATCATTAAAATTTAATTATTATTATTTTTAATTACCTGAGTTATTTTACAAAATTATTTGTTCTATTTCCTATGATAATTTCTAGAAAAAAAATTAAATTATATATTTATCATTTGTATTGAGTGATGTGGGGGTGATTCAACATCTAGAACATTCATTGGATTTTTTTAAGATCATGACTATGAAAAAATAATTTAAAAATTATTAAGGAATTTTTAATGATATAACATTATAATTGACACAACCCTTTACAACAATCCTCATTTTTCCATAAGGACCATGAATGAATATTATAGGAATCATCCAGATCTCAAACCATTTTTATCCATTCCAAACCTCCTCTTAGTTTTTTATTCTTGATATTTTAATTATGATGGTTGAGGATATGGATATTAGGATGGAAGAATTTAATTCTTTATAAATAAAATGTGTGGAGCTTATATTTGAGAATTAATTTTTTTTGTTTAATTCCTTATACTATATTGTATTTCATTATTGAAAAAAATGAAAAACTAGTACTCTGATGTGACTAGAATGAATCAAAAGTCATTATTTCTAGACTAGTGATTTTAATCATTTTTTGTTAGGTAGTGGTTGTGATATTAATTTAATGTATAGATCTAGAAAATGAAAAAATTTGAAGTAATTATATTAAGATAAAAAAATAGAGAAAATTAAATAATTTTAATTCATTTACTTTGTTATAATTGATCATAACCATACTCATATTTTTTGTAAAGGGATTTTTATTTTTATAGTGAGACTTACATTGAGATTGTACTTTTTTAAATCATTCTTTATAATTTAAAGATAACCTCATCTTTCAGACTTAATGTTTTTTACATAAATTTCATCTTACATTATTACTTTGAATAATTATGGATTTATTAAAAATTCATCATGATTAAAAGTGAGTTTTTCACATAGTATAATATGTAGTTCCATTTTATACTGATGTATAAATAATATATTATCATTATATTAGTGTAACATTAGATTAAATAGAATGATTAGTGATGATAGAATAATACTTCAAATGATAGGAAGATAACGACTTTTCATGTTTAATAATTGTTAATTGAGAAGACTGAATGAAATAAATTATAAGATCCTTCATTTTTCACTAGGAGAAATTATAATACATGGGTTATAATTTTAAATGAAAATGTAACGAAAAATTAAATTTTAGGTGGAACATGATGACTTGATTTTACATAGTTGTTTGTTTTTTAAATTTCCATTATTTGATGAAATATTGAAAACATTGGACACATATTAAAATAAATTATAAAATTTAATTCTTTAATACTACCATTGTTTATGTGTCGAGGTATTTGATACAATCATTTTTCATGTATATTTTTATATATTCTCTTCACGATTGTTAATAGATATTAATGAATAATACCATGTCTTTATCTTTTTTATTAAAATATTGGGATTTATAGTTAATGAATTAGTATGGTTTAAATTGAATAAAAATATTTATTTGTAAAATATTGAAATTCAAGTTGAATTGGAAATATAAATGTTTATTTTTTGGGGAAAAAATGGAAAATTGGGAAAGAACACAACTATGAAGGCATTCAAGAGATATAGCCAACCCTAGTGGGCCATAATTACATTTAAGGATAATGGAATAGCCTTCCTAGTGGCATAAAAATAGTGAGACACTGTGGGAGGAGCCTGTTAGCAATATTTTTCACTAGCCCCCTGGGATGTGTTTGGAGGCACAACCCATGTGTGTGGGTGTTGTGTATACATGATCCCATCCTAATTGTGGAATTTTTAGTGGTATATGATTTGGGTTAACATATATGGAAGAATTCAATTATTCTACATTATGATGTTGGAGAACATGTTTCATCGGTACAATTATCAATAAATATAAATTAAAACTTTTTTATATGGATAGGTCACTCCCCTATTCTCATTTAGAGCTCGACACCGCTCTCTAAAACTACCACCACCCCACATTGAGCAAAACTAAAATATAATTTTGTAGAATACCATGCCTCTACATATGAAACATGAACATGATTGAAGGAATGTAGGGGACACAAGTGGATGACATTAATTACATTAGAAGCCCAAGTATCACATCATACTTGTTATCTTACAAATTTCAGTTTGAATTTCATGGTTATGTAATACTATTCTCCACACCTTAATTATTTTTCATTTTCCCATTTAATAGTGCAGAAAATGGATTTCTCAAACCCAAAATTAACAAAATTTCCTAATTTTTTGGTTTATTTTTCATTTAGGATTATTACAAGTTTATTATTCCTTATTTGGGAGTCCACCATCGGATAAAACATGTTTCAGCCCCACATAATTCTAATCTAATTGTATTGAGATTTGTTTCCTAAAATTTAAGCATTATATCTATTAGTTGTTTTATTTAAATGTTTCTATTTGTTTTTTTTCTGACCCCCCATGTGGACTCATGATGCACATGCACACGTCTGCATCTTCAAATATCTCACCCACTGAATTTATGTACATATATAATCATATATATATATATATATATATGATATATATATATAATTAAAAAATATATCATGTTATATATGAATATATATAAATAAGAAAACCTCATGAACTTATATATGTGTGTAAATATTGAATTCCTTTTCAGTCTTATCTATATGGATATATATAATTTGATATGAATTATAAGAATTCTTGGATTGTTTTTACGATATTGAGCCATCATTGATTGTTATATTATGATTGATTTTAATTTTTCAAAATCAAGTTAATATATTGTTTTATGCATTCAGATATATATATATATATATATTAACATGTGAATATAGATATATAAAAAAATAAATAATGAGAGAGGTTTTGATATGTAAATATATATATATATGAATATATTGATTTGAAATGTATATTTATTTAATATAAGTTTATAAAATATATTTGAAGTATATTTATATTATTAATAAATCATTTAATAATGTCACACATATATATGCCTAAATACATATATAAATAACGTATTAAACAAATACAATATTACTATTTTATAAAAAGAATGATCAAATCAATTTAATGAAATTAATTCAACAAAATATTTCTAAATTGATTTTTTATAAAAAACATTATCAAAATATTTTTAATGAAAAAACAATATATAATATAAAAAATATTCTTATAAAACTCACTAGTTAATAGTTGATCAATTTAGCAATTAGAAAAAAAATTACTGCTTATAAATATTTTTAGCATTTTTTATTATTGAATAATTATTATTAGACTTCATTAAAATGACCGAAAAAATATCAATAACAAACATGTTTTGAGAAATAAAATTTTTACTTAATAAATATTGATATTTAGTAACTATATATATATATATATTAATGATTAGTTTTTTTAATAATTCAAATAAAATATTAAAAATGTCAAAAATTTTATTAAAGTTTTAATAATTAGTAAATAACATGAAATAATGTTTAAATTGTATTGATCATTAAATTATTCTTGACAATTAATAAATATTTAGTATGTATTAGAAATAATTTTTACATATTAGTAAAATAAACAAAATTTAATATATATATATAACATAAAAATTTAAAAACGTTTTCCCCATATGTGATAACACCGAATTCCCGACATAGACATATTATTGGTCACGCATTGGGAAAAAACATCTGAAACTAAATAGTTGTCCCCAATTTTTCACATGATTCACAATTCGTGAGATACATCAATATTTATATGATGTTATAGTAAAAAAAATATCAACTGATTTACCCTAACAGGAAGTCTATCCAATCACCTGATGCACAGAATGGTTATATCAGGAAAATGTTAAATCATATATCCTAAACATAAGTCTAGACTAAGTTATCCCATATAAGATAATATTCATGGGATATTCCATTATTTTGGGAAAATAGCGTCTCAATGATGTTATATAATTAATAAATTTATACTATTTTTTCCATCTTCTACAAGACCCAGAAGCTAGGGTTAACTCAATGCCTCACTCTGACCATATTCCATAGAATATTCAATAGTGTTAAAATATAATTATAAGTTTCACATAGTCATAATGAGTAATAAATATTATTATTTGTGTGAGATTTTTGAAAATTACAGACATAGGATGTAAACACCATATTCCATTACACGGTCATGATTGGATAACGAATCTGAGGAAACCTAATGAATGTGGTATAAATCCAAACAACATTGATGGTGTTAAAAAATTTATTCCATTTTCACAATAGATTTCACAATCTTTTTCAGGGAATTATTTTATTATTCGGTATCATAATGATGAAAGAAAATAAAAATATCTTAAAATTTTTTGGTTCTAAATCCATGATTTGAAAATTTGGTACATAAATGTGTTTTTCAATATATTCTTGAAATAACAACAGAGAATGATATTCTGAATAAGAAATTTGAACCTTATCGATTTTACAATATGTTGATATTTTATAATAATTCCTTATATGTGGGTTTGTTATATGAGAAAACATGAAGTTGTTACAAAAATTATATATATCAAATAAAATTATTGTAATTTTAATAAATTCTTAGTTTAGATATTATCTTTAATATAATTGAAATTTTTTATTGAAATACGATACCTATAGGATTTTATGAATGTAATAGGTTCATAAACAATTTTTGTCTTAGTAATTTTTAGAACCCCACATGTTGAAATTACTTCATATTTTATTAAAAAGATTATGAACCATTACTTAATTTTCCACCTTGTGATGAATCGAGTAATAAATATGCACCATAAGTAAAGTACCTATATCTTATGAAATAGTTGATGAGTTTTCTAATTGCACCACATTTTCAACTAGTATTTATGTCTGGAAACATAGCTACATTTATGGAATGACCCAAATCATATATATTTTTTCAGTAAAATATTAAATACTCTATGTGATAGTGATTAATATAAACACATTTATTAGATTCATTATTATTTTTATTCAAGAACTCCTAACATACTATTGGGTCTTTCAACTAATATTTTTACATATATGGTTATTATGGTAGTGAATATTCTTGTTTGACTTCTTTCATTACTCTTTAAAAATTACCTCCTTGATTTTGATGAAGGAACCATATATATAAATGACACTATTAATTTGAGGATATCTAGAGAAGAATATCGATTTTAATTGGAATCCACTAATTAATGAGTTAATTTCATTTCAAAATAATAGTGTTAATATAATTGATATATTTTAGAAACCAAAATATACAATGAATGTTTCATTAATATGGAAGATCAGTGACTTTATATCATATGGTATATTTTCTGGATGGAGTACACATGGTCTAAAATCATGACTGTAATTCATCTTTAAGAAAAAATCATTAATTCGTGGTAATGTAATAATGAATGTTATTTTGATTGTCATAAGACATTTCTTCCTATGGATCATCCTTTTATAAGCAACATGAAGAATTTTATGAAATGAAGAATTGATATGGAAGAACTTCTTGCAGTTCCCTACAGTATTTAAGTAAAACATATCATCTTTATATTAACTCATGTTACTTTTTGATCAATCAAAAATGAAGAAAATGGTTTTGGATGATATCATAATTAGATTAAAGGGAGTGTTTTTTTGGACAAACCATACTGGTCTCAATTATTGTTTTGTCAAATATCATATGTAAATCATATTGGGATCAATTTTAATGAAAAAATATTTTATACCAAGTTGGATACACATGGTAAGACAAAAGATAATGTAAATTCACAATTTGATCATTCCCAAATTATCAGAAGTCCAAACCTAGAATTATATAAAGCTAAATGGTCACTCAAATTAATAAATAAAAAAACATCATATGAAATTCATAATGAAATCCATTTATTATTCTTTAAATAAATCCAATATTTTATGTTAATAGATGGTTATGAAATTAATTTTTATCATTGATTTAGAAATGGTTATCTTACCTGGTTAAAAAGCAATAAATTACATGTGATAATGGAAATATTACTTCCCATTGGTCCTAAAGGGATGTTGAATTAATAAATATATGATGTTTTTAATGAAATATCATATTTCATATATGATATTTTTTAGGAATCACGGGGTTATGTTTCCAGTATTACGATATAAAGTGATGATATTTTAAATTTAGGTAATTTTGAGAAATAATTCCCAGCTTACTTATTTAACACAATGGAACATTTAATATTTTATTTTACATATGAAGATAAATATGTATGTATGTTATAATTCCAATGGATGTACCAATTTGACAATATATGAAAAAATAAAAGAATAATGTTCATAAAAATCATTAATTAATGGGTTAACTATAGAAGTGTACTTACACGATGACATTTCAAATTTCATCTCTTATTATTTTCCATTCAAATATCATTCAAAACTCAACTAGATAGAAAAAAATTAGATAAATGTTCTTGATATCACATACCACTAGTTGTATGTTTTTAATAACACGGAGCATGGTTTTTTTTGTTATCATGAATGATGGATTTGAGATGAAAAAATCATAGAGATCATTCTTATGTTCTAATGAATATAGATGAAATGAAATGATTTGTGCATCATATACAGATTGTTATCAATATATTATTTTTTTTAATAATATATTACTCTATATACATTATTTGTTTTAAAGACTACATGATGACCATATGAAAAAATAAACATTATAAACATTTATCTTGATGAATTTCATCCATAGAATTTTTAATATTAGTTTACAATATTAGTATGTGAAGTTTATTTTGATGTAATATTTAATAAATTGAATAATAATATATATTTTCATTAATATTTAAGATTTGTAGACAATAAAACATAAATACTAAAAATATATTTGATTTTATATTCTCAAATACCCTCTCAAAAAATTATTAAATTATTTTATTGTGAATTTATTTATTGGATTTTTATTCCATACATGCTTATATGGTGAGTCCTTGAAATAAATAAGTTGTGGGGTTCTTTTAAAATGAAATCGTCAAAAAGAATAAGATGAATGAATTTGTGATAGGATGGATGAAATAATTGATATTTCTTATCTGAGAACAATATTTGTAACATTGTTTAAATTTCATTGGTTTGATAGTAACTCTGGTTTGCAAGTTCATCCATTATAAGAAGACGTTGACATTGAATATAAATTCATCATGCATTAAATGAACCATTTCTATTTCTACATCATGTAAATTATGATTATTATGAATATTAATGAGGTTTTTTAGAGAAAAGAATAGTTGCTGGAGTTAAGAAATGAAATCTATTGGAAATCATTTATTGAAAATTAAAATGGCTACATAGATGTGAAACTGTTTGAATTATCTCAAAAACACCCCAAAAATATATATCCATGAAGACTGGATATGAATATTGATGGTGAACCCCCACCCCCACCCCCTGTATTAAGGGAAAACGATATTGAAAATGTTGAACATGTACTATGTGATGATGAAACAATACGTCAAATAGAAGATGATGATGAAGAAGATATTTATGAACACATTTCCCTAAATGAATATGATGAATTAGATGATGATAGATGAATTATATTTATGTAATTATTATTTTTATATATTTTATATTTTTATTAACAATTATATAAGAGTATGGATATTTTTTTAGATGGACAGACCCAATGATCTATTCTATTCCTTCACTTATTCCAGTAATTAATAGTTTTTTTTATTATTATACATATTAATAGTTAGAGGATGTTACAAATATCATCATCTATATGGTATTTATTATTTTTCCCACTTTGATAAATATATTAAAAAATTATTATATTTTATATTATTATGTTATAGTATTAAATTATAGGTATTTATTATATTTTAATATTTATTAGTTTTTTATATATGAAATGTGTATTAAAAATTATTAAAATGTAAAATAATTATATTCTTGTATGTATTAGTTGTTTATATTAGATATATCTATATATATATTAACAATATCTTACTGGTACTATTAATTATTTAAGATGGCTGGAGATACTCCTGATGATTTATTTAATTCTCTTGATGATGTTAGACTCAATGCTAATGAGCCTAATTCATCTAATATGCATGATTTTTCCCATTAGGAGGGGGTATGGTCATTCACGTTGGATTATTCTAATCCTTATTGGATATAGATTTCAATATAATTATTATGATCATTACATATATAAGAATGTTCAACTCTTTAAATCTGTATTTTAGACTCTATTTTTTTAATCATTTTGATAATAATATAATAATTTTTTCACCATTTTTGATTTATCTATTTGGATGATGATTATATGAAATTATTTTTCTGACCCATGGTTTTCATAGTATCTGGATCCCATTTTCATTTATCAGTATATGTTTGACCATTGGATTTTATGTTTTTAAATAATATATATTTATTATATAATTAATTTCAATCATATTTATTTTAACTTCCATGTATAACATAAGATCTCTTATTGTTAATTGAAAATTTCCATTAATCTTGGAGGCATGAGTGATTTGTATAAATGAAAATTTTCATCAGTTTTTACACAACCTCAGAAAATGTGCTCTAAATATATATTCTACGACTATTTACAACCAATATTGCATCTATTATCGACCTGATTATCTCTTAGCTCTGGTATGGGAGGGATTGTTCTAATACTCACTATGAGAGAATTTTAAGTGGATTTAATAATCATGAAATCATTTATAATGAAGGAATGTGGTCAGACATAGGGTTTGGAGTCGTACATTTTGTCTAAATTATAAAATTATGGTAATATATTACTTATTAAAGTTCATATATTTTTAATGTAATGTTTTTATATTATATAAGAATCTACTAAACCCTCTATTGTGAAGTTATATGTTTATAAGCCGATCCACATAGATCCCTATAGAAGACATCTTATAAGTGAACAATGATGCCAAATTGTGGATAGTAATTTCCTAAAAACTTATTAATATAAATTTTATTATAATTCAAATTTATAATTATATTTTATGGAACTTTTGGAATCTAAGTCTTCTTATCCATAATATATTATATATTGTAGAAAATATTATCCCATTGGAGAGTCATGATTCAATGAGGGGGCTTAAATACAGGTGAATTAGAATGATTTGGAGAATATTCTGGTGATCCATATTGGACCAGGACTCACATCTATGAGTTATTATGGTACCTATGTGATTTCATTAGTCATCTTGAAGGGGCCTCATGTGGAGTAATTGATATCATCTAAAACATAGTATTAGAATAGATTATAATATCAGGAAGAGAGGATATAGTTGATGGCTTGTATTTAGTTGTGGTATGTATTTTTCTTCCTCTTATCCTTTGAGTGATCCTCCTCCACCTGATACCGTTTGATGATTGGTACTTTTTATGACTATTTTGTATACATTGGAGATAAAAATAATTTTTCTAAAATGATGTGTTAATGTTATGATTTTTTTATTAGTTTTATTATTTTTTAATTATTTTTCATTATTCATAATGTTTTAATTTTTAACTTTTTTGAATTTTATTATTTTTCAAAATATTTGTAATAATTATATATATATATATATCCCTAAAAATGTTCATTTATAATAAACTAGAAACAATTTAATATTTAACAATCATTTGGGTATTTATTTAATAGATGAAATATCCATCCCAAAGAATAATTTTTTCAGATGGGAAATTGTAAAAAAACAAAATTACGTCATTTTTTTCTATGTTGATTGATTTGTGATGGAATCTCATCTAATATTTCATTCTATGATTGTTGTATGTTTCCAAATTTCAATCACAAAATGAAATATTTTTGTTGTGATATGATACAGTGGATTTATAAGTGGATTACTCCCTCAATAAATAAGAGTGAAGGTACTCCTGAAAAAGGAACTAAGTGATCATGAGTGGACTATAATGTTTCTATTAGATTCTATATTTTTTTTTATTTTTTCCACTAGAGTTTATTTAATTCTTTTAATAGTCAATATATTTTAAATAATTATTTATCTCTATTTTCTTTGACTTGCCTCTCATTCACACACACACAAACTCCCTCTTTCTCTATTAGTGTTTCCTTATTCGTTCTTCCACTCTAAACGGTTTCACTAAAAAATGAATAAATAATCCTATGATTATACTTTGTGGAATATAATAGATTCAAAAATTCTTCATTCATTAACAAAAAACCCATTTCATTGAGTTATTATGTTTTATCTCCGTATTCCATGTTATATTGTTTGTTTGTGTTAATATATATAACAATTTTAAATTCCATCTTGGGGAAATTAATTTTCAATATTAAATTAATCATATGATATTAATTTCTTCCATTTCTAGAATATTTCTCAACTTCATTATATATGTTTTCCCATCATTATAAAAAAATTCATTCCCACTAATTTTATTCTATTATTTAAAATCATATTTATGTTTAGTTTTTCATGAATATATTTTTAACATTATCATATTTTCTAAAAAAATGTTTTATAGGCTTTTAATGTTGTATGATTTCAACAATGGAGTTTTAACTCATTAAAATGGATCTTATGAAACACCTCTATTAATTTTGGGTTAGTCATTCAATTTCATTTCTCTACCTTTTTAAATATCTAATTATCATTTATCATAAAAATTAATTTTACATGCATTCATTACATTTATACTATGTTTAATATGCCTTTAATTTTTAGGGTTAATAGTTATTTTATGTTCTCATTGAATCCCCCACATTTATATAAACCAGAAAAAATGGAAATTTAAAATTAATTATTTCATGCAATGCTTCAACATTATAAATTTACTTTTCTCGATGAATATATTTTTTAATCCTTGAATTTGTTTAAAACCATTCTATTTTTATTCTATTCTAGAATAAATAATACATTATTTCCTTCTATAAAAAAACAACTTCTTTATTCAAAAAACATCACTTATAAGGATCCTTTTTTTCTTACTTATACCTTATCATAAAAAATTATTTCATGTTGGAAATTAGTAATCACAAAATATAATAGTTATTAACATATAAACATACAATATGATATTATTCATCCTTATCGTGATAATAATTTTTTTATCATTTCCTTACACATTCTGACAACATTATGAATCTCACATTATTATCAATTTTTTTATAATACATATGATTTATGAATGGTTTATCTCATCAAGTGGAACTTTTATTCTAGTATACATTAAAATTTCGATAATTATATAGGTGGGACCAGAATTGTGGATCTCTATAATTCATTAGGTAATGTTTTTATATATTGAGATAGAATGTATGGTGCATGAGTTGCTATCCTATGGTCATTATTTAATGTGAAAATTGAGCCTATAATTATATAGCTAAAAAATTTATTAGTTAATGCTTACATTAAATGAGGTAAAATGAAATTGATTATTTAGTGACCCCAATCCCCCATTGGACTCTATTTACTATGATAATATTTTTAGTGACAATTGATTTCTCATTCTGAGGTTTTGTTTTATGATTTATCTTTATATTTATTATTATATATAAATATTATCTAATTTCATTAACTGAGTATCCATGATTATCCCACAATGTTATTTTATGTAACATGTTTTTTCTTATGAGATTACATGTCTCTCCTAAACATTTTTTTGGTAAACTCTATGTGTCTCTGGATATTTTAAATTTAAATATCTCATTACTCAGTTTTTTGCATATGAAATTGATCTAACCCTATATGAAATATTGATATGTATTTTCCTTACCGAGTTTATAATCTCAACCATTTCATGTGTGTCATTTCTAATGGTTTTTTCGATATTTATTAAAGGTTATTTTTACAATAGGTTGTTTAAAAGTTATTTTTTATAGCGATTTGTTAACAAGTATATTAAAAACATTTTCGTATGTTACTAGTCATAAAATACACTAAAACAAATGATTATCGTAAATATGTGATATTTGATTTAGATGTACTGTTTAACACTTATTAATTATGTTAAATAAATACATGTTTATATTATGACACAATATATATTTTTTGTATAAATTTGTTTCCATGACAAACCATGGAAAATTTTCATTCATAAGGATATGAAAATTTTGAGGGTAATGTTTAATATATTAAATATATATTAAAAACATAATATATTATAATTATTTTCTACCATTGATAATATATACTATGTAAATATATGTGTTTAATTATCAAATATAATTTCCAATTGATTATAATAAAAAAATAAATATAAAAATGATCAAAATGATCCTGTTATACTTTTGTAGCCTTCTCTAATTAATATTTGTGGTTAGAACTAATTGGATCAAAAAATTTCATTTAGAATTTCAATGCTTCAAAAAAACATATTATATTAATTGAAAACCATAATATTTATGTTTTTTATTATGGTGAATAAAATATAAAATATTTCATTTAAATGAGGTATACATTTTCCAAAATGATAGAATTCTCTAAGGGAAAATAATATACCCAAAATTACTCAATAAATATATTAGAAAATATTTAAATTACTAAAATAGTTAGAAATTTTATAAAATAGACATATAAAAATTATTGAATTTCCAGGTGATTACCTCATGTATGCTCATTAGTCATAAATATATTTTATTTGTCAAATTCGAGTATTATTTTTTATTTCTTCATCTAAATTAATAAAAAAATCTTTATAATTGAAATCTTCATCTCATTTCCAAAATTATGGTTGAAAAAATTGGTTCATAGATATTAATATCTGTGGTTTCTAAATTATGTGTATTCTAATAATACATGGTCTTAATTGTGAATCCAATTTCCTTAATCGTTTATGTCTTTTACTCTTGTTCTCTATCTAGAAAAAATTCATGCTTTAAAATCATGTACACATAAATTCTGTTTTTTCATTCATTTTGTGAAAATATCATTTCTATGTTTCCTGTAATTTCATCATATTAGTGTGTAAACTCTTCACTATAATATTTCATTATCAATTCATCATTAGATTATGTTATTTTTTTCCTCTTATACAAATAGTTCTATCATCATCGATGTTATGAATTTCTTTAAGGTATAGTTTTATGAACATGAAATTATCATATAATAAAAATAAAATAAAAACAATATATTAAAATAAAAAGAGTTGATATTCAATTATTCCTTTTTTATAATTAAACTCATCTTATCTTGGGGTTTTCTAAAATGATGATTTATAATATTTTTATGGAATATTTATTATTTCCAAACCAAAAGGGTTTCATTATAATTACATTCAATATCCCTCATGTGATTTTAAAATATTTATATAATATTATCTAGAAATCCTTTAAAACAAATTTGAAATCACAATTCCATGGTCCACCTAAAAAAATAATGTTAAAGACTCAAAAAATATATGGTGACACACTATCTATAATATACTGAGCTGGATTCCAAATATATACAATGAAGGAAGTTCAAATATGTGATTCTTTCTCAAGGAAAGATTATTTATGTTTAAATCACATATAAAAAACCTAACATAAGAAAAATGTGGAATATAAATTAAATATAAAAATGTTTTACATATCAAAACCAGGATACAAAGGACCATTCATTAAATGGTTAGTTATATTCACTATAAGTAAAGTCTTCCACTAAACGTTAGAGTCTGCGAAATTTCTTTTTTTCATCTACTTAAACAATCATGTTATTAAATGAAAATTATACTATATAATATTCATTTAAATTATACATTCTTATTATTTTTATTTATATATTATTATTTATTTAAATATAGTTATTATAACAATCCATTAATAATATATGGGGATAAAAATAGTATGATTAAAGTGATATGGACACTAAAATTTTAGATATTATATATGATGTGTTGTATAATATGATGATTTTAACTCATTTAATGTAGACCAGTTATAAAATACTATTGGATTTATCATTCATGTGATGTCAATTTAGTATTAAGGATATTATATAAGCATTAATAGTGTAAGATTTTACAGAATATATCAAATATTATTTTTTAACATTAAAAAAAATATTTATGTCTAACAGATGTTATTGATTTACAAGAAATTTCAATAATCATTGAACTAAGATTTACTAAAATTTTGGAATTCAATTTTAATTCAATTTTCATTAATATAATGATATTTTACTTATGAATGGATAATGAAACACATTATTGATAAGTTCATGATAAACAAAATTATGTTCTTTTTATACTTAATATTTTATGTATTAACAATTTATAGGAATAATCAAACATATACAAGGTTATATCATCATATAAATAATTAATCTCTTGATTTAAAATATTTTTTAATGAACATTTCTAGTGAAAATATATTTTTTTCTTTATCATATCATTATAGTTTTTATGTTTTTTAGTACAAATTTATTTAATATTTAGTCTTTTTTAATAGGTTTTACTTCAAAGAGCCTCCAAGGGGGTAATGAGAAAAAATGATGACAATGTAACATGTTATGGGAAAATGTACTGTTTTTATGTAAGTTATTCAAAAATAAAATACATTCAATTTTTTTTAAATATTACAGTTGGTTCATGCCCTTTTAGATAAGTTTGTGAAATTTTCCATAACAAGATGTTGATCATTAATTAATGAGAAGACATGTGTTGACCAGAGTCATGGAACTAGACATGGTGTTGTACCATTTTGTAATTAATACTAGAGAAAATGAATAAAATTATTGTAATTTATCAGTAAAATTGGGATAATCATAATGGTTTTGGAGAGAAATGAGTATTGGGAGAATTCAACTTGAGATAAACGATAAAATAAAGAATGGAGAGTTAAAAATATGATTTAGGATCATAATTTAAATATAATTTATTTACCTTATATTTCATCTTGATTTTATTTCTATTACATGCTTTAAAGATCAACTAATACATTTGTTGTTGAGTCTTGGGAAAATAGAAATTAATAATTTAATGATGTACTCTTAAGATGATGTTGTATATTTTTTATAATGGATTAAATACAATCATATTGAATAAAATGGATTACTGTGTGAGATATTTATTTTCATATATTTGGGAAATACTAGTGAACAATGTACAATTATATGATCACCTGGGTTCTTCTACATTGACCCAAGATTGTCGTTAAAGGATGTTATGGCTTAATATGTGAATATTCAATACATCAGACAAATATATGCACATGAACTATAAAATTCAAGCTACTTCAATAATTTGATAATAAATATTCTTATATTGTGAATGATATTTCTCATATCCTTTATAGATCATGATAAATAGTAAAATTCATTGATATAAGATAATTAAATATTGCATTATTCCTCGGGAAAAGTGCATAGGAATGGGTTGTCATAGATACTGAATAAGGGAAAACATGGATGATATAAACTGATGATCATATGAAATAATCTGATATGAAAAAATGTATGAGTTTTTGAATAAAAATGTAAATTTAATTCCATATATATCATGGATAATGAACATGATAAAAGGAATAATATTTTTTCATTTAAAAGTAGATTTATTTTCAATAAGAGAAATCATTAAAAATCAATCATGGGCCATCATTTCATTTCATATAAGTGTAGAACCATAATATGTATATAAAACCATTCATAAATTACGGATAACAATCAATAATATTAAATCATAATGGATCAATAGTAACCACTTATTTTTAATTTCATAATAGATTTTGGATCATCACCAATTTGCCCTAGTGGATCAAGAACATTGACTAATTTCCCATTATAGATCTGGAATATTGGATTTCTTCCAATATTTATCTTAGTAGGTCTAAATCATTACCCAATTCATCAGGGTGAGATATAGGTCACTCCAATCACATTAATGATACAATTTTGTTCGAAATGATCATAAAACATTCATCAATTCATCACCCCATGAAAATGAAATATTTTTCCAAAAACATCATCATAGTATAACATGGGGAAAAGAAAAATATTTACAAACATCAAATAAATTCCTGATATCATTCCTCTTGAAAATGAATGGGTTTTAAAAACAAATATTCATAATAATAAAAAACCTAAACATAATATTTCCAATGAAAAAATAATGATGGTACCATTGGATATTATCCTTGATAAAATATTATCAACACAGAAGGTTTTTGTGTATGATGAATCAGAATTATATAAAATATCATTAAAACATTCATTAGAGAAATATACTTATCAATTGAAATCAGATGATTAAAAAATACAAAATATTTATTGAGATGTTTTATTTGAAAATAAACATGATAAATTATAAAGGAATCATAACACAATTGACTTGTCATGATAATGGAAAATTCCATTTACTCCACACACATTCAAAAAAGATTCATTTTTTTCATTTCTATTAAAAAGTCACAATTACATAATTAGTACACTGAAGTGTTGATTCATTTAAAAAAATTAAAATTATCACATGGTCATAAATGTCTCTAAATAATCATTTTTAATGGATAAAAAGTCTTTCAATTTGATTTAGAAAACATATAACTGTTAGGGAAACGTTTTTCAAATTATGAGGGAAATAAATTTTGTTTTTCATTACAAATTTGTTTTGTAATTTATGTACTAATGGAGATGAATATGAAATTTAAAAAAAAAAATTACATGAATTAACTAGAGTAGAAAAGAATCATAAGTTTATTAAGTGGTGGATCATAATATCTTATCATTATAAGATTAATCAAAATCAATCATGATAAATAATATGATTGTAACATAAAACCTTCTCTATATTGATATAGTTTGAATAATAATCCATATAAATGAAATAAAATTATAAGGAAATTTATAACCCATAATTACAATTATAAGGATCATAAAATACATTCTGGGTATGTATATAACCCACACAAAAAAATTAATTGGAGTAGAAGGCTTGTGTCTCACATAAATATACGTTTGATGAAGGTCCCTTACCATAACTCTTACCATCCATCATACATTTCAGAAATCCATAATAACAAAGGAATTTTTTTTATAAATCAGTTATAGAGATTTATTAATATTAATTATAAAATAAATTATTTACTTTTGACATTTTTCATCATTTTTTAAAACTTTATTATCAAAATTAGATTTCAAATTATAACTACTTTGTTTTTACATTATATTATGGTTTGGTATTTTTGGTAATTTTACAATGATCATTCTTACATAACCTAAATACTATTTAATTTGATATTAATATCATATGTACTCATTATTTACTTTTTATACTAATCCATTAAATTTAGAGATAGATAATGTATTACATTATTAATTAGTTAGTAGGTCATACATAGGCATGATCGTTGTTTCCTTTTTATTGAACGATAAAATGAATGGAAAATAGTATTATATAATCATTATATATTCATTTTTATATAATATATATAACATAAGTTCATAAAAAATATCATTATTAACTATTATGGAAATCATAAGTGAAGAACAAATCACATTGCATCAGGAGGCAATACATTGTCATGCACAAGAAAGATGTCATTGTAATCTAAAAGAACAGAAGGTAAAAGAAAGTATATGTGATATAATAATTTCAAAATTTTATTACATCCCTAAATAAAATATAAATATGTTAAATAAATCAATATATTTATCTGTGATAAGCGATAATAGGTAAAAATTGTTATCAGTTCGCGAGGCAGTAGTCCATCACACACACGATCATCGGTCTTGTTTCCCATTTGATGGTTGTGGACAAGAATATATAATATTTTATTAATATAATAAATGTATTTATATGTGAGATTAATTTATTATTATATATCCATTATTTTGGATGATTTTTTGAGGTTAAATAATTAATAAAATAGAAAATCATTGTTGAGGAGTCACATGGAATTTTTATAAAGACTAATTTAAAATGTGGTTTTACTTCTTAAAAAAGGACCCAAATGGATCACTATTGTATAATATATGATATAATGTTGAATTTTTTCCATACAATTGGGTTTTGAAAATATATTAGTCCATTTTAGAAATTATCATTTTAGTTGAACACATAGTAATGCTTTTTTATCCTTGATCACAATAATTACTTTTTATTATTTTGAATATTTAAATTGAAAAAAATTAATTTGAATTTATTATATAATATAATATATAATAACTAAAAATATGGAAATAATTTTTAAAAATTCTTTACGAATAAGTGGAAAATATTTATTTAAAATTAATACCTTAGATATGATGAAAAAGTTGTTTTACAAAAGGAAAATTTATAATTGTGTAGAAAGATTTAACATAAGAATTCAAAATGAATTTCCTTAAAAATATTTATATTGGATTATTTATAATATATTTAAATTAATATTACGTATAATATGATCAGAAAACAAAATGAACAATGTATATTCTATAAACAAAAATGTATTTTCTAATAAAAATCAGTGTTTTTACTAGTGATCATAAAATATATCTAGGTAGAAAATTGTAAAAAAAATTGATAATATATTATTCACAAACAGATTTCGAAGATTAATTAAATATTTTAAAATATAATTTATAAATGTAGAATAAATATATAATTATTATTTTTAAAAATATTAAAATGATATTTTATTTGAAAATAGTTTTTCCATTAAATATAATGACTTTAGTAAAAATTAAATACTTCTTTATCAATATTATTTCTCTACATAAAACTATTAGACATGATTTTTAAAATTATATTTTTCTCATTTTATAATTCCATTATAAACAACTGGGTTATAACGTTCATTTTAATACAATACTATTAAATGTAAATTATGGTTTAGTAAAACATGATGTTGTGTATAAATAAATAAATAAAAAAATGGTTAAATAAAAATATATGTAAACTATGACTATTATATTCTACCCCAATTTAAATAAAATTTACCCACATAATTCATCACTCCATCACACAAAAATGAGGTAACATTTTCATAATCATATACTCATGTCCCCACGTATGAACTTCCAGTTGGTGGTTTTACCACAAAACATTGACTATATGAGTGGTCATGTTTTGTAGAACACTCTATATATAATATTGAATATAGAAAAACCATTCTATGAAGGAAAAATCATGTTATATTAGTATGAACATAGATATTATTCTATGTAAAGTATCAGGTATGGAATTCCACTGAATACATACATAGAACACATTGTGGACTTGAGAGGGGTTCAGTAGAAGTTCATGATGATAATGTACCATCCCTATATGATTGATAATTTTAATGAGACCAGTATACCAAGATAATTTTTCTACTATTTCAAAGTCTCATAACATTATTCCGTTGAGGAATTCATAGAAACACCATTTCAGCAACTTCATCCTCCATATCACGAAGGTGAATAACATTATAACATTTAGGCATACATTCTGTATTCATATGTGTTTTTGAATGCCAATAACATTATCTATCATTAATTATGTTACTTTAGGTAATACTTTCATTCATTCTATATTGTATTCCCATTATAAAAGATTATAAATTTATTTCCTTATATGGATTCATAAGGATCCATTTAAATTATTGATTAAATCGATTTTTTTAAAAACAACTCAACAAAAGGAAGATGTTAATCCAAAAAAACATTTAATTTGAGGGAAAAAGATTTCAATTTATCATCAAGGTTTTTAATTATTCCTTCAAATGGACAATTTGTCTAAGAAAGACAAATAGTTATAAAATGTTGCTCTATTTCCAAAACCTATTGGAGACTTCTCCAGAATATTGAGGTAAAACGTTGATCCATGTCATACATAGTAAAACATGGTACTATATGTAACCATAACAAAATCCAAAAGTATACCACAAAAACAGAATTTTTAGAGAAAAAAATATCTTATAGGGATGATGTGTGTTGAAATTGTTAGTCAATCAACTAAAACCTCTATAACATTACACCCATTATACATTTTGTTTAGTCCATTGAAAAAAATACATTGTGATGTTTTACCATTAAAATTACTAAATATGTAGTGGTTGTAAAAACCCTTTATACACTTTTCTACCATCCATGATGTTCTAACAAACCAACACAAATATAAAAACTCTGTAAAACCTATCTTCCTGGCTTCCCACCATAAATACTCTACATAATTCATGAATATCTTATTACGTATTAGATGAATAGAGATTCGGGAACTAAAATCCTTTTATAATTGCTATATCATCAAATATGGTGTATATAAAATACAAACCCAATTCTTAAACCTTATCATTCCATTATAATAAATTTGAAATATATGAAAAATTCATACATTCTTTTACTACCCTATATCATTCAATGAAACGTCCTTTATCCTCAGATAGATGAATGGTGGAACACTTATTTTGGAAAAATATGTTTTATCCACTTATATCAATATTTCAGAACCCAAAAATTTAAAATCCATAAATATTAGATCTTATATCTTCATTATAATTGATAAGATAGCACCATCCTTGAAAACTATAGAGTCAATGACTATTTCACTTTCTCAGGGAGGTAATTTATCGAGCAATAATAATATTTAATCATCTCTAACCTTATTATCTTACTCATATTCAACTAGTTATCTACAAATATTTGTTTTAATCTTTTTATATAGATATATATATCACACTTTTCTATATATATATATATTGCATCTATATATACGGAGCTAAACAAATCATAGATAAATCGAAAATCATGATTTGGGAAATTTTTCTCATTAACAATCAATTATTATGTGACATACTCTATAAATATTTCATCATGAATGATAATCCATATTAATCACCTCTTGGATGAATTAATTTATTTATAACCCTTCTCTCCTATATAGTAATGTATTCCAAAGTGCACCCACTACTCTTGTATTTAGTTCCTAGAAATATTCATCACATTAATCTTCCTAGAGGAAGATGTCTCAATTATGAATTATCATGGTTTGTATTTTAGATAGAAATGAAAAATTATCCACAAACCATTGAAAAAATCTCAAAAAACCATGAATAAAAAATATCACAGAGAATATATTGGGAAATGTATAACTTTAAATATCCACTATCATTAATGTATATAATGATAAAACCTCACTTAAGATTATATGGCCAAAAATTGAAACACTCTTGAAAAAATAATCAATTGACAACTTATTCATAAATCTTGTCTCTCATTTAGGTAATTAGTAAAATAATCAAGTTCACTTCAAGGAATTCATTTCTCCTTGAGTTTATACGAATATCATCTATTAAGACAACCACAAATAGAAATATTAACTATAAAAATATTATATTAAATAAATACCAAAATATTGTGTGGGAATTAGTAAAACCAAACTGAATAATAATACAATAATATTTTATTATCTTAATCATAATTATCTATTAGGAATATCATTCTTCATGACCCTCAATTGATTATTTCAATAAAAAAGAAATACATTGGGAATGTGTTGAAATCTATGAATATGATGAATCTAGTCATAGTTATGGGGTCGATGATATTGTTTTTTATTGTGATTTTGTTCATCTATAGATAATCATAGTTCATTCACAATGATCCATCTTTCTTCAAAAAGAATGGGTGCACCACGAAGATTCACAATAGGAAGAATGAATCACTTTTCCAACTTCTAATAGTGTTTATTCTTCAATTCCTACAATTAAGTCATGGACATTAAATGAGGATTCTTAAAAATTGGTGTATCACATAATATGTGTTCTATTGGGAATGAAAGATAGCATTTTCATTGAATACTAGGGAATTATTCCACCAAATATCAAAAATCACCCATAAAACAGGAACATCATTAATGTTTATGTTCTCCCAACTATGATATAAGAACTCCATTTTAATGGGAATAAAAATCTTATAATGGATTTGGATTCCATCAGAAGTTTATATTTATTGTGACACTAATAAATGATCTTATTATAGTTTAGAATATAAAGAATGGATTCCCTTCTTAAAAAATTCATAAGGGTATTATGTATAGTAATATAATCCTTCCAACTGAAAAGATCATATTAAACTGGAGGGAGAATAAATATATTTAAAGGAATAACATTCCCAAAAACATCACTTTAGAAGAATGATAAACTTGAAATGCAATCAACATACAATTGGGGGTTTTCACTATTATATCTTCATTTAAAATTTAAAGATAATAATCCACATCCCAATATAATATTAGAAATATTTAAAATTTAAGATAACTTAATTCAAAAAGTATAATATAAAATTTAAGTTTATTTTTTATAACCTCATATTTATTTTTCAATCATTGGAACCATTCTATATCCATAATTTGTTAGCATAATCATCGAGCACCCTTAATAAATATGAGCAGTTATAAAACATAATTCATATGATGTCTAAATAATTTCATGATATATTCAATATATGTCACATAAGGTTTACTCCATGACATCCATGGTTATAATATATTCAAATTATTATAGTTTTTTTTAAAAGATTGTGAATAAACAAAAAATATCCCCCATGAGTGTCATAATAGGTGTGAAACAAGGTTTCTTATCATGCAATAATTGATGATTGATTACATCTCAATAAACCCTTTTAATAGTTATTATCCATAAGTAAAACTTTTTTAGAGATTTATACACACGAATTCTCCAAACATGGATGTAATTTCACAGAAACCACTCTCCCTATACTTTATCAAATTTTTAGTGTATTTTACTATACACCGAATTATATATGAGTTCCTATCTAAATTTTTCCCTTCAATCATTCCAAAGGATTAACTAAACCATTGCATTGATAGAGAAAATAATAAACCATGATTTTTTACAAAGGTATTACATAATAATAGATTAATATTAAATATATTTCAATAATGAAATCCTGATGACTATAAAAGATTAGTGTCTTTGTAGACCAGACATATTATCTTATTGTTTCATGAAATTTGTTTAACATTCCCCATAATTATCTTTATACTATGTACACTTCATTGAAATTACCAACATAAAATATTCATGAAAACCTTCTATAATAAACATAAGGAAGGGTGGTATTCAATACTTGGTAAGGGTAGAAATTAAATATATCAACTGATTATCCTATGGAATCATAAGATAATAATTTGAGAATTATATTATAAATACAACAAAAAAATTCATTCCCAATATATCAAGATATTAAAACCTGATAAGTGGAATTAAACATTATCACTTCTAATTATATAAACCATCATTGCATCAAATGATAATATAACAATCAATAACCATATGTCCATGACATATATGTGTGGTACCATCACATATATAGAAACCATTTATTTTATCAAAATTAATAAATGATACCATGATATCATAACAGATCAAGAATCATCCCCTTCATCCAATTTTTCAATAGATTAGGATTCATCACCTATTTCTCAATAAGGATAATGAAAATTGACATGTTTTTTATAGAGGATAAAAAACATCAACCTATTTCTCATTATTATCTCTTGTTTTATAAAACATTACCCAGTGCATTTGAGGGAGATATTAGTCCCACCTATAAAAAAATATCTACATTTGGGTTCCCAAACATTATAAAATATATATTATTATATAAAATGTGAAAATTGAAGGCGTTTTTATAATAATGTTTTCATACCATAATACAATAAAAATAATAGTGTTCCATAATAATTTTATCAATTAATAAAATCATAACCCAATGAAAAACAGGTGGCTTTATTACCATCTTTTTCACATAATCATAAACATCAATATAAACCTCCAAAAGTGTGGGAAATTAATCGGAAGGTGGGATTTTATGGAATAAACATAGGATAAGAAAATTCATGAGTTTCTTTGAGATTTGGATAACAAGATCTTGTCATTGGAAGTATAATCATAAACAATCCTGATAAATATTGAGATTGTAATATGAAACCTTTACCACTTTGGTAAAGTTTAAATCATAATACCCTTAAAAGAATTGTAATTAAATAAAAATGTATATACCATAATTATCATGATAATTAAACTAAAATATAATCTTGTGTATTATATACACAAGTCAAAAGAAACAAGTGGTACCGAAGGAAGGTATCCTATTGAATTAAAAGTGAGATGAAGGCCCCCTACCTTTAGTCAAGAATTCATTCATACACATTAGATCATACTATATAATAAATATAAGTAAATTATAGAGATATATATATATATATATAATATAAATAATAAAATTTATTATATCAAACATGATTTAGTTAGGACCTATTATTACCCATTTATTATAATTTGTTTAAATCACATTTTGTGTAATAACTACTTCACATTTCATGCATTTTTGTTTGGTTATTTTTTGTTCCATTTAAATTATCATGTTTCCATAATCATAATAATTTTAAAAATTAACAAAATATCATATATTTTCCTTTAATATTTATTTAAATTAATATATTATTTTTTGACGGAGGAAATCAATTACATCATATAAGAAGACATTAAGTCATAGATTCGCATATACACTATAACCATTCTCTAAAAAATGAGTAAAAGAGTATAATATTACCATAATATAATTTTTTAGTCAATATATATGAAATATTTTATTTAATAACAACCATATTACATTTATTGTAAAAAGTATATGATGAATAAATCACATCTCTTCATGAGGTAGTAGTACGTCGTACACATTATCGACATTATCATATTTCAATGGAATGAAAGTAAAAAAGGTGGATGTTATATTTTAATTTATAATATATAATTTTATCATAAATATTATATAAATATATATATCCATAATTACATGTAATTGTGAATGTTGATGACTGAAAATAAATTTGATTAGATCGTGTAGCGGTTGTCCATCACACCCACGATCCGGAGTTTTATTTTTAATATAAGGGACGTGTAAGATAATATTTGACATTAAATAAAAATAAAAAATATATGTATAAGTTTTATTTTATTTTTATAATAATTCATAATTGAAAGATATATTAATACAGTGGGAAATTAAATAAAATTGGAACACTCTGTTTGGAACAATACCACTTCATTAAATATGCTACTAAGGATTAAATTAAAATCCTTCCTAGGATTTTTTAATTATAATACTAATGACCAAGTGATTTGATGATGGAGATTATTTATGTATTTTTTTATTATGTTTCCAATCCAATAGTTTTTATTATTTTGAAGAGGAGAGAAAGGTGGGATCCATTTTAATGTGGGGAGTAGACACACATTGAATTTTTTGAAATATTGAAGAGTACCCAATATTTTAATATGAAGAAGGATAAAAAATGTATATTTAAAAATAATTCAATGATTAAAGGTAACAATATTTCTATAAAATTGGATTTTGATAAATTTTTATATTAAATTACCCAATATGATTTTAGTTTAACAGTGAGTAAATCCATTATACGGTTATGAACAATAATTAATTTTAACTCTTATTACAATTAATGTTGATAAAAAAATTTAATAATCCTTAATATGTAATATTAATTATTAGTATCCCAAATATTTATTATTGTTTTTAAAATTCAATTTATACAAGTGGAATAATTTAATTTAAAATTAATCCCCCAGATGTGATGAAAAAGTGATTTTCTAAAGAGAAAATTTTATTTACTATACAATGATTTAAAATATGATTTAAATTTTAATTTGATTAGAATAACCTAAAATGGATTATTACTAGTCTAATTAAAAATTTATATTTTAATACTATATTTAAAAAATTTAACATTTATATTCTACAAATTGAAAGGTAATTTTTAATAAAAACAATATTTTTTACAATGCGTCCACAAATTAATCCTTTCTAAAATTAAAAAAATATTTAAATAAAACCTAATTTTAACATAAATATTTAAAAATAATAATTTTATTTTGTTAAATAATTTTTCTAAAAGTGTTATAAATTATATTTATTATTATGTCACAAAAAATTAATACAAACATTTTTTTGATAATATAGTATTACTAAATCTAAAAAGTACATTACTAAAAAATTGTATTTTTTTATCAATATGACTTATTTATATAAACAAATTATATTTAGTTATTGAAAATTTTTATTCTTGTTCTTACTGACATTATTACCTACTGGGTTATGATGGTTGTGTTTGTTGGAAGAAATCCCTCAAGGTGTCATATTAATGTTTTTTGGGTGATTTTGTTTGTTGACAAAGTTAGATGACTACATTTTATGATGGATGGAGATGTTGAAGAAGTTGTGTTTATGGTGTAACATTTTTCTAGGGGTTTCCAAATTTTTAGGAATCAAACTGGGAATTTGTTATTTAAAATGAAGTATTTCTACATATCATTTTTGGTGAACTACAATGCATAAAAATAAATTTACATGACAAATTTCACATATTTGTTCTGTGGAGTTCATAGACCTCATATTTTCATAGAGATGTTATGTGGATAGAAATAAAGGTAAACAAAATAGAGGGGGAAAATTATAAAAGGGAATATTTCCACATATCATGCTATGTGGTCCACATTGTTTTTTTACATCTTATTGACAATTTGAGTTATTTGAAGTCGTCTCATAGGATTATTCTTCATTAGAACCACATTGTTCTATAGTTTTAGGGAGGAGTTCTAGTTACATAAGATAATGATTTATGGTGTCCCGCAAAAGAATTTTTTTTCTTGCAGAATGTGTTAGATTCAGTCCTCCTCAAAATGTTAGCATTATATGAACTGTATTGAAATTTTATTTTGTGGTGATGGATATTCTACAAAGGATATTTAAAAATTGTTATTAGAAGATTTTATAAGATTTCATTACCTATATAAATGAACCAAATCACACTGTTAGAGAATAATAAATTCATTTGAGAAAATCTTCACTTGAATAATTCATATATGATTGAAGTGGTTGTGATGACACAATTCTGCAATGGCAGTGGTTTGCATGGGAGAAATTCAATGATGGTTTTAGTTCAAGAAGGCAGTTCTCTGGAGGTAAATGTGGGGCATCACTTCTTGTACAGGAAAAAATTTATCTTGAATATTTAATCATCCAAAAATAGGAATCTCACGGTGCACTCACGCTATGTGGCGCATGGTGGTTTTTGAAGTAGGGGGTTTGTAATATAATTGGTTCATAAAGTATGTTTCCATAAATGGAAATGATAGTTTGTGTAATGAATACACACAAGGAAAATATCATGTGGTGAAGTTTATTTTATTTAAATAGTGAAAACTAGTGCTCATTGAATAACCATCTATGAATCATTTTATGGGGGATTCAAAATAATAGAATATTCCTTTAAAAAAACATTGACCACTTGGTAGAAAATATTGAAATGAGATTTCATGTTTTGATTGGTTATAATCTTGGTGGGATAGTGAGCTCTCTTTGAACATGGTAAATGCATTTCACATTATTTTAATTGGTTTATATGGACATTACCTTTGGATTCTATCTTTTCATATCCTAATACAAGTGAACAGTGTAAAAATATATTTTTCTAGTGCATTCTTTCATTTATATTCATACTTATCTTTTTTAGATAGGGATAAGGTTGTTTTGTTTAATGAAAAAAATGATATAAAGTGGTCATGGATTTAATATTTCATTCCTTGATTACCCTCCTACCCCCCTCGCATACTGTATTTACAATTATAGGGAAAAGAATTAGTATCCGACACCAATTATATTTTTATTGTTTCTCACTATGATGATTAACGGGAGGTTTACAATAAAAAAGCTATCTCTATCTTGGATAAAAACAATATTAAGTGATTAAAGAATCATTACCAGCACTACATTTTTGTTGGAATGAAAGTATTCCGAGTATGAATACATGGTAATTTATAAAATTTTTACTGTGCTGCATTATTAAAAGATTAGAGAAAACAATTTTGTGTCGATGCCATGGAATCAATGAATTAGGGGGGGGGGGACATATCCAAGGAAATCCAAACTATGATTATTTAGTTTAAAACATGATATTATATTTGGGAAAAGCTGATTAATATTTTTTAGGGTGAGTGAAAAGTTGGACAAGTGAATATTAAAGTTCAATAGAACAAGTGTGCAGTTCTGAGAATGAGCTCTAATGCGTATATAGATTAAATAATTGAAATTATGAATGATATTGTGGATGAAATGTGTGGTATTATAGAAATTAATGATGATGAAAAGATAATTAAGGACATCATGAGATAATTTACACCTTAATTTAATACAAATGTATCTATTCTATACAATAAATATCTATAGGAGATAAAATTTCGTATTTTACCCAATAATCTTATCAAATATGAGATTATAATTATTGATAATGAGTCTGTGGAAAAAGATATATCATAAGAGGTTGAATTTGTGGCCATAAATAAGATCATTAATGAATGTGGATGATAATAATAAGATATAGATAATGTGATTTTATTCCATTTTTCAAATCTATTAAAAGGAAAATGAATGTTCCAAGGGAACCTACATCTCTCATTATTCCAATGTGGAATGGTTGGACATCTAACTACAAGGTTCCCCAAGATGTTTCAAGTAGATAATTAGGATGATGTTTAAATTCCATTTTATATTTATTCAACCTATATGAATGGTTTCAAATAGTTTAAAATAAATGTATTCGAAAAAAAATATTCAATCACAGGAAAATGATAGTTCAGAAAAATATTTGGATAAAGAGATAAAGAAAAACAATGATTTTAGAGAAAATGATATGGTGGAAGATGATGGTAACTGTATGAAAATGGAAGAAAGATAAAATGATGAAGAATAATTCCAGGGAAGAGATGATATGATGACTAAATTAGAAGCCTCTCTTTGGGAGATAGATGTTTGAATATCAAAAATTAAAAAATATTTCATGGTGGTTCATAATGGAGAACATTACATGCATGAGTGGAAAAAATAGACGCCTATGATGAATGAAGATATAGAAAAACATAATTATTGAAGATAGTGATATCCGAAAATGATGCTGAGTATAAGCACAAAATCGTATAACTGAAAAGGGGAATTAGTGATTTGACCAACACAAGAAAATATCAAATCAAATTTATCGAATAACATGAAGAGGAAGTCGTTAATCTACAATGAAGGATAAATGAACAATTATGAATATTTCATTCTTGTATGATATCAGGAAATAAGATTACTATGTAGGAAGTGAAGATAGTAGATGATCATAGAAGTATATCAAAATATAAACAATGGTCATATCATAATGATGATGATGGCATGTAGCTTTATTGCAAAAAATCAGTGGTGATTGATGTGATACATTGTACACCAAATTTGTGGTTAAAATGATTTAGGAAAAAAATAAATACCATAATAATCGGAGATCCCTTTGTATAACCATTGGGGTAGAAACGACACGTAGTAATGAAACCTACATTAGGTGTTATTGATGTGGTAGTATGGGATACTCTCAAAATCTGTGATCTATATCCAAAAGATATCGAAAGGAATAAAAACAACAAATTCATATACATAGTGTTCAATATTCCATGAATTATTTTGATTGAAACTATTTATTTAATGTAGAATTTATACAAACGGTTTTATATTGTTCATTAACAATGTCTACGTTTGTTCTAAAGAAGGATAAATATTTTTCTAAGAAGAATCCAAACATATCATTAAATGAGTTGAAAATAGAAAATTGATTTTCAACTGTAGAAGATGATGTTCTTTTATCTTACTCAAAGGAAGATCCGGACCATAAATCCATAACATCTATGAATTCAATGATGTTGAACAAAAACAAATGTGTTTTGTAGGAAATGGTTAACAATATTTCCAATAATGCACCATATCATTATAGTTAATGTATATTTTATGGTGTATTCACATTCCATATGATGATAAATATTGATCTTTTCATACGAATAAAATATGATAATGAATGTATTGTAAAATATGAAAATTATTAAGTCTTAATTATTATTAATTAATTAAAAGTCAAATTATTTTAAATGGAAATGATATGTTCTAGCGTCATTTTTTTCAATTGTATCAGCCATAAGATTCGTAGTTTCAATCTGTTTTGTGTATCAGATCATCCTATATGATTTAATAAAAATATGTGTATCAATTATGGAATCTTCCTTGTGAGTGGATAATAAGAGGTTTTTTTTATCCAAAGAGAATGAAAATAGGTTGGGGCATAAAGAGATTGGCCATCTATGTCAACCATCCTCAGGGGATCTGGTAAAATGTGATGTATCTTGGGATATCCCAAATCTATTATGTTATCATACTCTCATGTGAAATGCATATAAATAAGGTAATACTATCACAAATATGTACAACGTGATACAACATAAGTAAAATAGTGTTCCTGAATGGGTTCATGTATAAGTGTGTGTAATTATCATACAAAAATAAATTGGTGAGAAGAGGTATTATTATTTTTAATTATAATTTCATTAATATGGAATATTATTTTTAATTTCCCACATGTCATACATTTTCAGTTTCATATGAAAATATCAATTGGTATTTGAATGAATCTTCGATAAAATATTTTAACGTTTTATTAGGATAGTGGTATGAAATACATGAATACCCATGTAGAATATTATATATAGGAACATGAGATAAGGAATCGTATTTCAAGAGTATGAAATCCTCATCAAGATAGTTTTATTGAGAAGAGATATCAGACAATTCACAAATTTTGATAAACATTGATAATTGAAAATAAAATACCTGTAAAATTCTCGAAGAAAGCAGTCTAGACATCGGTATATATATATATATATATCAAATAGGGATATGTTGTGTCGATATTAAAAAAAGATTCTATATGATATTTGGTATAAAAATAATCCAATATTGAATTAATTTTAAAAATATGGTTGTAATTGTTTTGTTATCAATAATGGGAAACACATGAAATTTTAATTGCATGGATATGAGGGGATATATATTTCATATACATGAAAAAAATAATTGAAATTTATAAATATGAGGTTTTGAAAATTAGTTAATATAAATGATGATGTTTTTGTATAAAATGAATTGAATCATCAACAACATAGTTAATAGTTCCCTGATGAAATTGATGAGAAGGAAAGAAAATAAGGGGGATTAGAAGTGGAAGATTCCAGTTTTAATAGAAGTACTTATTATGAGAAGAAGGATGTCAAATATTTATATGTACAAAATATGAAGAGTAGAGTTGAAATTGACTAGATAAATATAATTGTGGATTAGGAAATACCAACTCAAACATGGAAAATGAAGCTCTTATAACATGCATCCTTACACTCCCAGGTAAAGCCTAAATTTTTTGGAGACGTAGTTGGAGTTGAGAAATGGGATCATTCTATACATTAAGAGCATGAAAAAAATGAAAATAATTCGACACGGTATATATTTTTTGACTAACGGATAATAATTTATTTAGGAATAATTGGTTCTTTTTTAATATGATGAATAAAGATGTTATATTGTTTTAAAAAAACATGATTAGTGTGTATATGGTAATCCCATATAGAGGGAATTTAAAATGATAATATATTTTCTCCTTCTATAAGGCTATATAAAACGTGATTATTGTTTTCCAATGTATAGAAAAGAATGATTAATGTTTTTTATATAGATGTCATGTCATCATTTCTGAATAGGGTTATATAGGAAAAAGTGAACATCAGGAATCTAGATGTTTTTCTCATTCACTAATATTTGAATATACTTTTTGGGTGAGGATGGCAATATATAGTTTGAAATATGAAATTAGATAATAGTAATCAAGGCTTTATTAGTTTTTGAAGCATCTTTATTTCCAATGTGGAGGAGTCTATTACAATCTATATGTCAATAATGTAAGTAATCAATGATTGATGGAGATAGTGTATGTTGAAAACTGAATCTCATAGGGATATGATTATGCACAATGATATAAATTCACATATTTAATGGAAGGTGAGTTTGAAAATTCAATGATTGTTGAAATGAGATTTTACCTTGGCTAACAGGTGACACAAAGAAGGAATGTGAAATTTTTTCTCGAAAATAATTAAACAATGAGGTTATAAGAAGGTTTATAATGGATAATTATAAAGAGGTAAATACATTGGTGGCTACTGAGATGAAATAATAATGATATCATGAATGAAACATAGTTAATTTCATAAAATATAATAAAACCATTGGCAGTTTGTTATACATGGAAACAAAAATACATGATATTCTATTATCAACATTCTAAGAAGCATGGTATCCATGAAATCCCAACGAAATCCAAAAAAAATGAATTAATAATATAATAATTTTTGATATCTACTGTATATTGGATTTTGGTGTGATGTGCAATGAAAAATATCAGTTTCAGTTATTTGGATAGATATTTAAAAATTAGTTGGTTCATCAAATGATATAAAATCAATATAAATTGGTTCATTTTACCTATGAGAATTGTGAATTTTTTGCGAATAAAAAAATATAATTTCATTTATTTATGAACCATAGGAAATGAATATAGTTTTTATTCATAAGTATTCACACAGATATAATGGATAATGTAGCAACTTGATGATATGGTAGTTGATATGAAGACTCTCATAGGGATCCATTATGATAATTCATGTGATAAATATGTCAGAAAAAATTATTTTCATCACTCAAGGAAAAATAAAATTGAAATAATTTATCAGTTATTCATGTATATGGTGGATCATAATCTTTTGAAGATGAAGTACGTTCTTATAGATATATATGTTGTAGATATTATAAAAATAGCCTTACAAAATGAACTATTTTAGCCACATCAATTGTCCCTTGGAGTTCATTCGACTCCAAACACATTAAAAAATGTTTATGTGGGATCCCCTATTCAAAGGAATGGGTTTTCCCACCTTTTTTCATCAATAATTCATTGAAATTTGGTTTCATTGGAAAATAAGGAGAAAATATATTAATATATAGGGGAGAATAATATTTTAGGAGCATCAATTCATAAATGTTTAAAATTATATTATGAAAAATAAATTAAATAAAAGGTTATCTATAGTTATTAATATGATTTTTAATGCAATTAGTTTATTAGTTTTCGAATGATGTGATACATTAATGAATGTTTCATTCTACTCTTGATTATAAAATCGTACATGGTTCATGTGGGATTCGATTTTGACTAATAAAATCATTGATCTCTATTCAAGGATTTGATGTGTATTCAACAATACTAAAGATGTATATTATTGGTGGAAAATTCATCAGGGTTCCTTCCCTATGTTTTTTTGGGGGATTTATTATTGAAAGTAAATTATATATGTATATAATTTTTAGTTAAACATAGATATTCTAAAGGAGTTCACGGATTGAAATTTTCATAATGAAAATCTTAGAATTGATGGACTTAAATAGTTCTATGCAGACTATAAAAGAGGAATATGGAATGATGAAGGAAAATAAGTCCATGAAATATTTCCATATTGTTTTGTTATGTGGTCCACATAAGATTCTATGAAAACTAAAATGGGGCTTGAGGTTTGGCACACTATGGAGGTGATTTGAAGCCACCAAATTGGATTATACACTATTAGAACCATAGAGTTGGAACAATTCATGAGAGGTGAAACATTTTAGAAATGTTGAGATATAATATCTAACATGACGGAGTTTTGTTTTTCAAAAAAAATCTGTTATTTGAGTTCACCACAAATGGTTTTTATTATGTGGACTGCATGGAATGTTCTATTCCTGAGGATGGATCATCTACAAAGGATATTATCATAATTTTGATTGATATATTTTATGATAGTTTTTGGCCTATATAAAATATCATAATCTCATTATTATAGAATATTTTAATTAATTAGATAAGATCATTGCTATAATTATTAAGTTTTGTTTGAATTTGTTTGTGAGGAAACAATTCAACAAAATAAGTTGTTTGTGAGAGTGGAATTTATAAATAGATGTTTCTTGTGAAGACAATTCATCGAAGTGGTTTCTAGGGAACTATTTCTCATAGAGGAAAATATTTTCCATTATCTGAATGTTGTCCATGATGTAGAGGTGGCCCTTGATAAACACTCACTTTGTGGAGTAGGGTGGTTATCAAAGCCTTTGGGTGAAAAATTATCTAGTTTGTGAATTACGTTTTACCTAAAGGGAAAAGTTTTTTTTAAATAACTCTCAACATGATAAACACCATGAGGATAAGTGTATTTCATCTATAGGGAGAAAACTAGAAATCATGGAGTAATCATGTGTGATATTATTAACTTGTGATTCATAAAAATATAATATTACTCAAATAAAGTAGTGAGAACCCTTCAGTTGAGATAGTAGTTAGTGATAAAATTGTGATATGTTATAAAATATGTTAGAAAGTGTGTCTTCACTAAAAAATGAAAAATTAGTGTACTTTAATAGATTTTTTACATAAGGAAAATTAATTTATATGATCCTGGTATATAGAACATTATTGTCGAATAATGTAATGATGTTCTGTCCCATGAATACCTTCATTTTTGTTCACACTTTTCTATGGGATAGGGAGAGGAGTGGTTTTTTAACTAAATATATTGATCCAATTGGGAAGTGTTCTTAATCTAGAATACCAAAATTAACCAACATCTATGGGTATTTGACCTAGTTGGAAAAATATTTCATAAGTAATAAAATTAATTTTATATTTTGGTTCATTTAAAATCATTATTTTGTGTAACGCAAGATATCCATAATAATAAGTTTTTTTTAAAAAAAAATTATTCAAATATTAGGGTTCTAGATCCTCCTAGATTGATATCCTTATTAATAAATTTTATTCATTTTTAGAAAGTAAATATTATTACAATATGTTTTCAAAATATTATATATTTTGAAAAGTAGGGACCATACCACTTAGTCATTAATTTTTATATGTAACATATAATTTCATGGTGAAATGAAATATAATTATAAAACCTTTTGAATTAATAATTATGTGTATTTGAAAGCCATGAAATTTACCCTCTCTTTATTTAATAAACACATTAATTATTTGATTTCATTATATCAAAATATACTTTTTAATTATTTAATTTTATATTTGTGGATTCAATAATAAATATAACTTTGTGAACATCATTCATTGTGGTTTGACTATAAGGTCCCATATACTAAAATATATTAATGAGTTAGGTTGATTTGTTTTAAAATATAAAGTGTATGATTGTTGTTTCAGGATCATGTTTTTGGAATCATCACTGTGGAACAATAGAATAAAAGTAGATTATTAGGATTTCTAATTTGATATCGGAGAATAATTTTCATGTGTATTAATTTTTTTCTATATCTTTGATATTATACTAGGTATTTATATTTTTTATATTTATAACTATGAATATGATGATTTCTATGAGATCTACTTGATCATATAGAGGACATGACAAATTTTTTAAATTGAATCCGTAAATTCAGGGAACAGATACTTGAATCTATAATGTAAAAAATGGTACACATTAATGTTTAATATGTAAATTGTTTATATGATTCCATAACAAATAAAGATCAATGAATCCGTATAATATATTTTATTAGGCCATCAACTTGAATAACCAATACATACATTAGATAAAAAAATATATGTGCATATATTATTTAGATATATACAACCAATAGCAAGAATGTTGAATACAATTTCAACGTAATTGATTTTATATAATATTTATAAATTCATTTGTTCCTAATTTTAATTATGATTTTTTTTAAAATAAAAAATAATTAATTTTACAAGATGATATAAAGTTATGTATGTTTCACTTTTAATAATAGAATATGGAAAAAAATTATTCATATAACTAACCTTAATAAGAAATTATGTATTGGGGTGATCTCAAACCAATGTTCCATTCAAAATATTCCCTTCCCTCTACGAAGTTGGAAAAGAGTAATGAGGTCTGATACATCCTGCAATAAGAATGGTAATAATAATATATAGTGTGGATGATATTTCATTATATTACTCATTAATTTCTAGGTTATAGAATGAAATTTTTCATCTAGATACAACCATTTTATCTAGCTCTTATAGTGAAAAATAATGTTGTTGGATTGGCCTTCTATGGAAAAAATAAAAATAAAATAAAAAATATATATTTTGCCTATTTGATTGTTTGGGAATGATTATTTTCTTTTTTAATATATAATAATGACCTTGGAATATAAGAGTCTATTTTATATATAAAACTACTATATTGAATTAAATATGAATGGAAAGTAAAATAAAATAATTTATATGAAGATGAATCTTAAGAAGGATATTAACATGGTTCAACTGAATAATTCTGAAATATTTATAAGAGTTCATATATATGTTTATTTCTTATGAGTTCAAAATATGTACACCATGATGATTTAAGAATAAAAATAGAAATCTATATATGTAAACAACAACAAAAAACACTATAACAATATACTCCATATTTAAATTATTCTTATCAACCTGTAATAATTTATTAAAAATTATAAACTGAAGCCCAATGTTCATTATAATGAAAAGTACATCCACCTAGAGTTTTTAACATGGAAAATAAATCCATGCTAAAATCACTATTTATGTCATTATAGGCAACATGATTAATATAAATTATCCATTAATGATTTTCATTAATAAATATTTAATGTTCAAAAATTATGAATAGATAATTTTATATTAATATTATCAAATAAACATGTATCCATTTTTTCTTAATTTGTTGATATGAATACATTTGAATTAAATTTCAAAAAATTTGATGGAACATTTAGGACAATATTATAACAATGTATATCAAGTATCCTATAGTTGCTGATAATTTTATAATATAGGAACACAATAAAAGGGATCACACAATAAAGGATCGAATTGATTATTATTCTCATTAGAATAGATAAATACATGATTATCACATTACATTAGAAAACATGGAATATAATATAATAATATTTCTGAGAATATAATTATTTCATCTAATATATCCCTAAATTCATTAATTGATTTCATCTTTGTATCATTAGAAAAGGAGAAAATAACAAATGGTGAGCTCTGATGATAGGTAAGTAATAACATTCATCAAATCAATCATATAATAAATAAGTTATTAAAAATATGGTTAGAAAATAGTAATAAAATATTTTGTATAATTAATAATCTAAAATGGGACTATATCCGTGGAAAAAATTCTAACATAAATAATCACATGGATAATAATACAGATCTCCAAAATGAACGAATTCACAATTTTGGGAAATTTTAATCTTATAGTGAAGGCCTCATTCTATGATAATATACATTAACTACTTATGTGAACAATAAATACAAAATCTACTCTATATCATGAAACCTAATGATATATAGAGGATATATAACCATCCCATGTTGTCACATATTGTTCCAAATTTAATCATTATAAGAAATGGGCGGATAGAAATTAAATACATGATCAACATAATAATTATTATTAATGAAATAGAATATTAAATGTTAATATTTTTCCACATAAATAATTATAAAAATATGATCATAACCCATAAAGGAAAATCTGGAAAATATTATTAATTTATTATTTCCATAGTAAATTATATCCCTAATTAAATGATAATGAAATAATTAAAAATACAATTAAGAGGTCCAGTGAATGTTTTCATAAGTAAAATAGCAATTATATTTTGAAATCAATTATTAAATAATATAATAAAATCCATAATATTAGGAAACCCATTTTCTTTGAATAGAACCATTGTAAAGTATATTCGAATATTCAAGGAAATTTGTTTTCATGATTGTTGAAATTTAGTTCTGGTAGTGTATGATAAAATAATGGTTTTTTCACACCTTCGTTAAATAAAGAACCACTTTGAGAAAACAACATAATGATTTCTTTTAAAAAAATTTATTGAATTTAAAAATGGGTAAAAATTACTCTAATAAATCATTATAGAATATTACAATTCATATTGAACACATATTAAATTATATTTTTACATAGAAGAAATATATTTTTAACCAAATAGAAAAATATAATTGGGTTTCCTTAAAAAATAATTTTTCAATTTTTGGGTTCCCAATTAGATAAAAATATTAACAATACATAAAACTCATATAAATATAAATAGGTGATAAAATAGTTTGGGTTCTAATAAATAATGACTATATTAATTATTCTAATGGAATCATAAAAATATTTAATTCCAGATAAAGATGATATTGTGAAATAAACCCATACCTTAGGTCTGACAATCATTGTAAGTATTTTTAGACTCATTTATAATAATTTTTAATATATTATATATATATACATGTCAATTTTAATTACTTGTAATTAAATATTTTATCCACTTATTACATTTCAATACAATTTTACTAATAATTCAATAATAAAATTGTCATTTCTAAGTGTTAACTATTTTTTCATGTGTCTTACAGTTCTCTAGTTCTCATCCATTCATCATGATATTGGTAAAATAATATTCATAATATTAATAATGATAAAAATATATTATATATTAATTATATTAATATAATCATCCTTGAATGGGAGATAAAAAAATCACATGGATTCATAGAGGTTGTAGTCCACACATACACATCAATGAAGTATTCATCTATTAAAAAATTTGGAGGGTAAAAATAAATATGATATATTATTTAAAAAAAATCAATTTTTTCGTATATATAATGTATTTTCATTATTTTAATATTTCTATACATATATTTAACGTGGGGATGAAAAATGAATTACACCACTACTTGGAGATGTTAAGTCATACTATTTTAAGAGCAATGTTTTCGCTTTATATAGGATAGAAATGAGATTGATAATAATATTCCCATAATAATAATGATATATTAGTATATTTATGATACATTAGTTGTTATTCTAGAAAATATTTGCAATATTTTGATGATGTAAAAGAATAAATTAATTCAAATGTGTCATAAAAATTGTAATATCATCTCTTGTAGTCCTCCTTTCTATCCTATCGTTAAAAACCTTCGAATATAATTTTAAGAAGTCCATAATTTCTTATTTGAAGAAGAGGATGTTTAGAAGAAAATTAGTTATGTCATGGTTGAGTTATTTAGATCATTTTTTTATATATGAGACGGGTATCCTTTCTAATTGAGGATGGGGGAACTTTTTTGATGTTCTTTAAATATTACAATAAAATATGTTTCTAAATGATGTCATATAGCTCCAAAATTATATATATATGAATATAAGGATTAGATGTTCTTAATATAATCATAATATCAAATTCAAACAGTCCCAAATATTATTTTTATCCTTATATTAAAGTTCAACCCCTTTCATAACAAATATTATCTGAAATTATGGTAATAAAATTTTAAAATATGAAGGATTATAATTTTTCATATAACTATAAAATTATTAAAAAATTGGAATATGGACGAAAATTTATTCCATTCCTCATCCCACTTTACCTGTTTCATTTGTTTTTGAATATCTAGACATTTTTATATAATATTATTTCTCATCAAGTATCATTTCTATCATTTTTGTTATGATTCACTTAATATGACATTACAAACAAGAATATAGTAATTTATTTTTATTATTATCTATTTAACTATAAATAATTAATTTATATTAATAAATAGTGTATTTCAAACCATAACTCTTCCTATATATTTTTCTATTAATTTATTTATAATTTTTTACATTGATTTTCCCACTAACTGTACAAGGTATGTTACATTGTTATATAAGTGATTTGGAGAATTATATATACAAGTAAAAATTAGAATCAATTTTTCAACTGAAAAATAATTTCACTATACACATGTTAAATATTAATATTCATTGAAACCATTTTTTATTATAAGTTGAACAATGATAGAAAGTTTAAAATCATGATAATGACCTTTTTATTTTTCCACACATAGAATATTATTTAGATCAAATTATTGGAAGACTATACATTAAAAAAGTATATCCCAAGCATAATATATTAATAATTAAAATTATTTAATCAAATAATAATTAAGATTAAAAAATGGTGGCCTTATAAATTAGTTTTAACATTAGAAAATAACATTAACCCTTTTATAATGATGTTCTTTTACTATTTTTATAATTATTTATGACCAAAATATTGTTTACCATACTGTATTTGTTATATATTATGATTCAAATTACTAGTTTTATTTTACCAAATTCAGTATTTTTTATTGTAAGCAATTCACATTATAATAATCCCATAATGTTTGAACATAAAAAATTTACTGAAAAATCCATTTTATATATAGATGTATGTTAACTATAATATAAAGTATAATTATTATTATAACTAATTAAATAATACATATGTTGCATTAATTAAAATTAAAATCATATTTTTTCTTTTTAGGGAAACGAAATGTTTTTTTAATAATAATTTTTATTTTCCACTATTCACTAAAAATTAATCTTTAAAAAAACTAATATTCACCAGAACATAAACTGACATATTTAATTCAACATTGATATTAATTTTATAAAATAATTTTTTAAAACATTAGTAATAAACTATAATATATTTCCCAAAATTCAATAGAAACCATTTTTTATTAAATCATATTTTTGAAGCATAACACTACAATACAAAAAATAAACTACATATTAATTATGACTAAATCCATCTATTTGTTTATATAAAAAAAATATTTTATTTTTTAATAATGTTGTATTTAAAATTCATAGTGCTAATTTAATTTCCAGGTTTTTATGTTTACATTTAAAAATTAGTATTTTTTATAATATCTCAATTTAATTAATGTTCAGTGTTGCATCTTAATAAAGTAATTGATAATTTCTTTCAATTTAAACAAAAAATTTAGGGTACTGAATCCTCCCTTTTAAATATATAGCATCTTCAAATTCTTGTCTCATTAATAAATGTTTTAAAAATCGAAATTTTTTTAATCTAAAAGAAACATTAAAAATAGAATAATTAAAGATCCATTGAAAAGGGGAATTGGAAAATGTATTAATTTCCAGAAATAACACATAAATGATTTCCAATATAATTAAAACTATGATGGGATGTGAAAATTTAAAAATATACGAGAATAATGACACCCAATTATTTATATAGAGTAATAAGAAATTAGGACATGAGAAAATCAATCAATACAAAACCATAAATCACTAAGTGTTGAAAACACCACCAATTCAATAGAAAGGATGGTAATAGAATAAAAATATTATTTCAATAATCCTTTATTAAATTTTAGGGATAAATTTATTTCAAGATAGAGAGTATGTTAAAATATACATACATGATTTATATAAATTTTATAGGAACTATTTTGTCTTATGGTAATTCATTAGTCATTTTATACTTCACCTGTAACACCCCAGGTAAATAAAGAATATGAAATTTTTATATTTATCCATATTTGTGAATAAAATATTAATATTACTTTAAAGGGGATGCTATGCTCGATGGCGTACCCAACACGCAACAACAAGTTTCTTGGGAATCTTACGTTGCACTCTAATAATAAAATAATATTATTTTAAATAGTAGTAAACACCTAGCCATTGTAATGGCGGGAATGAACAAAACTAACTACAAAATGATTATATATGTTTGTCAAATATTTTTATTTTTTAAAATAAATGTTTGAGGATTAAAAAATGCAAATGAATCCAATTTTAAGTGTAAACATTCTAATATTCTTTAAAAGGTCGATTAACCGCCTTTTGATGGTGAACCTCTTTTAAATCCACTTTTTGACAATTTTATGTGTTATATTTGACAAAATAAAATTCATCTTTAGAATCAGGACATCACAATTAACTTTGTGTAATTTTTTTTTATTTTTTCGAAAAAGTTCAATTTTTAATGAATAGTGAAAAATGTTGTATTTTAATTCAAAAACACTTTTAATATAATTTATTTATACGATTAGATTATCTTATGAATTGGTTTTAAAGTAAAATTAGAATATATTTTAACCATTTAATCCAATAGTGGTCGTTGGAATTAATTTCACTTTGAAATCGGACTTAAACTAGTGTCAATCTTTGGATACATTTTGTTTCATAAAAACACACTATTTGTATTGACAGTGGGAATTAATTATTAAATTAATTAATTCAAATTATATGTTTTGAATTCATTAAAACAGACATCATTTTTTAATTCTTAATATCAAATATAGCTTAGGGTGAACTTTTGGTAATTTTCTGAAAAACATCAATTTTTGATGAATAGTGAAACCACAAAGTGGTACTTATAAAAACTGATTTTCCATTTAAATGAAATTTTGCCATCTTTGTGTTTTGAATTTCAATAATCCAACATATATGGTTTTCATTAAGAAGTAAAATGTGGTTCAAGGGGATTAAAATATTTTTTTGGTGAATAGTAACTTATTAAGATTTTAATTGCGATTAGAGGTAATTAGTGTATTTTAATGTAAGAATAATGTTATAATAAAATGAAATGACCTAGAAACATATTTTACCCTCATTGTATGTTTAATGGCCGACCACTAAAATCCATGGGTCAACTTTGGGACCCCATGGAGCCACTTTGGTTGGAAAAGGACATAATTATCTTTTTATTTAATGTTAATGTAAAAATGACAAAAACATGAGATGTTTTACTAAAAAAAATTTTACATGGGGTTATACAAGTTATATTTTTGACTATATATAATCATTGGAACTATAAAAAGATTTCCTACATCTTAGTAATTTTTTTATAATTTTTAGACATTAAATAAATTAAATTATTTATGACATCATGATGATGCAGCGATGACTTCATTATTTAAAGATTTTAATAAAATGGAAAGATAATGTAATATATAAGACCTAAACATGTCCAAAACCTATTGGAAGGGTGGATTTAGAACCCTTATCACCTTATCCTCGAAACACATCAATGTGGGACCATTAAAATCAGAAAACCATTCTAAAATAATGTAACATTTCATTACTTTCCAAGAGTGCCCCTCCTCTCCTCTTATAAAAGGCTCCCACCTCTACCTCTTTACCCACACTTCCAAAGCCTTTGTCTCGTCCAACCCCTGCCCAATTTGTCTCTCCACATCCCTCTCTAACTCCTTGAAGCCTCACTTTGGGCAGATGTCTTCCCAACGAATCCTTTGAGCTCAAACCATATGGAGTTACCCGATTTTAAGGTAATGTCTTCACTTGTGTCCTTTTCAATTATTTTGCTTCTCCAACCCCCTAAACTCTTTTTTTTCAACTCTTTTGTAACTAATCCAGTATCTTCAATATACGAGGATTTTTTTATAAGAATTATTAGAGATAAACTTTCACACACCTTCATCTAATAGTTAAAGAACATAATGTTTCTGTGGTTGGTGGTTTTCTGCCTCACGAAACGATGATTGTTCAATATTCTTTTAACACCTTTAAAGGTGGCCATTATGATGTCACTGGATTATATATATGATATATATGGTATATATGTTTACTATATGCTTCTTTATTTTATATTTAAACCATAACTTTATTCTTTTTGTGTTGTGTAAATGCGATAATTTCATATGAGGAAGTGTGGACTACCGCCCCCTCAAGTGATGTGACTCGTACATGCAATACATGGAACGTATAAATAATGAAATTACTGAACATATGTGACCTATATAAAAAATATATTATACTTTAATTATAATATATATATATATATATATATCATTTATTTTTAATACCGTTAATATGACAAATAAAAAAATGAAAGCAGCGTTCATGCGTACGTACGGCCTACCGTCTCCATGAACTGTGCTTTTCTTTATTTATCTCCAAATGATATGGAATAGTATAAAATGAATATGTAAATGATATATATGATATTTTAATCATTAATACTACTCTGGAAATTATTTACTTATAACTACATGGACAATCATTTTTCAAACAAGTTCATTTTTGACTCATGTACCAAACATCGGCAAAAACGTCTGATATGAACTAACATTATTAAAAAATTATTATAAAATTATAATATATGATATGAACTGAATAATAATCTTTAAAGGAGGTCCTTAGGCAATTATAAATTGACCAAAGTTTATTATTCAGGAATATAAAGAAACAAACAAGACAAGTTGGACTTGAGGTAAAGGATCCTACTCCTCTCTTTCTTTTTAAGTACACTCTTTTATGTCATTCCTTTTAAAGATAATATTTCCATTTATTGGGATGTTCTTTTATATTAATCTTACTTTAATTTTATTTTCATATGATGAGAGACCCTATTCTCTCTCATCAATCCATTTTGGATGTTTTGAGTGGCGTCGTTAGGCTGCCGAATTTTCGTAGGAGATCTAACCTCTCTCTTTCTTTTTTAAGTACTATCCTTTATGTCACTAATTTAAAATCCTATTTTTTATGTTGGGGGATGTTATTTTATATTCCTCTTTCTGTAAACTTTATGTTAATATGATGAGAGAACCTATTTTATCTCATCAATCCATTTTGTATGTTTTAAGTGGTGTTGTTAGGCTGCCGAGTTTTCGTAAGGGGTTTTTTCATCTCACTTTTATTCCAATGTGATTTATGATACATTTTCCACAATATCCTTTGAGTGGTGTATGTACTGCCCATTATTTTACTCTTTGTGTAATATACTTTCATTTATGAGTATTTACATCAATGTTGTATTTTCCATCTTTCACGGGGCGTATGTTTCGAAAGATACCCATGTTAGTAATGAAACCTTTCACCATCCTCTTTTTAAAAGACTTCTTTTTTTATGTCTTTTAATATAGATACTATTATGTCCATGTGATGAGATACCATTTTTATCTCTCATCAACTCATTTTCTGAATTTTGTAGTGACACCGTTAGGCTGTCAAATTTTGGCAAGGGAACTTCTTAACCCAAATTTGATTCTTTGGGATAATCTTGTACTCCTGGAATATGTCGTTATATGAATATGTGTGAATAAACTCTGATTTTTTTACACTTAATATCCACTTATATTTTGTGTATTCATTTGTAACACATAATTATGTAATTGATTTATCCTTAATCCAAGGATACCGTCTTTGTAAGGGACTTCGTCTCAATCTCCATTCATTGAGGAATATTTTGTTTTATACAAAACCATCTTTTATATGGTGTATAAACCCCATTGACTTTTATGTTCATCCAAAAGGGAATCTATTTTATACGAAGCGTTTTACTGAAGGACAAAAGGGAATGTTTTTGTCGTATGTATGCGGTGACAATAACTTCTCCGCCACAATGACTATTATTTGAGTTTTGGCTTCCTCTACAAGCCATACATTCTTTTTAAAGGAAAAATAAATACCATGTTTTACTTTTCTTTTATTTTGGTATTGAAAATGGGTTTCATATGTTTTTTTATATCAATGTGTTTTATTTATATCTTGTGATTGAAATGTGGAAATGTTATGTTTCCTTTATGCATGTATTATGTGGTACAATTATGTTATGGTTCATGGGCATTGTTATGAAGACGAGTGGTTCTGTGATAAACTAAGGGAGGGTGAGCCCAATATAGCTCTCCAATGCATTGGGTAACGCGAAGGAGTGAAATTTTAAGGTTTATCCAAAGAGATTTAGGGAATATATTGTGGTAGGTATTCCAAACGTAACCAAGATGGTTACTCCCTACGTAAGAATGTTATGAATGCCTCGTGTTACCTTTTATGTCTTATGATTTCTATGATTTATTCATGAATTGATGAGGTATGTTAAAGTGAATATGTTTTATGGGTAAAGTATGATTCCATTATTATGTTTATATGTACTCTTGTTTCCTTTCCATATTTTTTTATAACCCTTACTGAGATTTTTATACTCATCCCAAGTTTTTTTAAATGTTTTTCACAGGTCAAAGGAAAGGTAAATGATATGATGATAGTGTCAAGGACGTTTCAAGAAATAATCCATGCTTTATTTTATAAATATGTTTCCGTTGATGGAAAAAATGAATACTATATTTTATGTAACCACTTTGTTTAAATGTGGAATGTAATGGAAGTTTTATGATCTAATTTTCTAAAACTCTAAACCTGAAAATATCCACAATTTGTAATCTTGTAATAACTCAAGATTAAGTAAGGTTTAAGGTTGGGGCCTTATAGTTGGTATCAGAGGTCAGTTTAGATAAATTTAGAGGTTAGGGTATTCTTTAAGCATAAGTGACATTACCATAATGGTTTGGATTTCAGAAAGAGTCCTAGTTTTAGATAAAGTGAATGAGTAAGTATATCTTAGTGTTTATCATCCTAATTAGTACATGATGGTTTTGTGTATATACTCACACTGACCTTTTTGGTTTCAGTAAATGGTTGGATCTAGGAGGCACCAATGTAACAGTGGATGTGAAGGAAACTGTGACAGTTTTTTGAGAAAGCAACTGAATGATATGACAGCTTCAATAAGAACTCTTGTGTTTATCCTAAACTAACAATCTGGAGTCAGGATTGACCACCTAAACCGTGGTGATTTCTCTAAGGCATCATATATGCGTGAAACAAATCCCTACATAACTACAGGTAATAATCATAAAGGTAAGTGTGTTCAAAAACCTATGTGTCAAATATGTGGAACGAAACACCTAGGAAAATGTTTCAATGGGACAGAAATATTCTATAGATGTGGAAATGAAGGTCATAAAGAAAGAACCTGCCATGTAGAAAGGAAGCATCCAGTTGACTCGAGGAAAGGGAATGAAGTTATTTCTGAGGGATCAATTGAATGTTTTAAATGTGGTGTGCATGGTTTTTATGAAAACACATGTCATATGAAGAAGTTTCGTGAATGAGATCACCAAGATCGTACAAATATTTATTTACCCATACCTAATGCCATTCCAATTGAGGATGAACAAACTAACAATGACCAATCAAAGGTATGGATTATTTCATAACTTTTGTTTTCCTATTTTGGAATATTAGGATATGATTAATGATTTTGTTTGTAGGAAATAAGTATTTCAGAATAAGTTGGAAAGGAATGGTTAATGGATCATGAAGAATATTGAGTGAGTAAGAAGTCAACATATAAGGGATTCAAGAGTTATGGTGAAACTTTTAAGAGTATTAAGTCTATTTTGATGATGGGGTTACATTAGAAGACTTTTTATAGTATGTGTAACCCTAATGTTTAATATATGAAAATTTTATCCAAGGAATAGTTATCTGTTCTTTTGTGGACATAGTTATAAAGAACCATTTGGGTTTATATGATCCATAATTTTGAGGTAATTATGGGTTACTATATGTTATGATGGAAGTGAAAGGCATGAGATAAAATTGAGGTTAAATTATGTTATGGTTATTTTTGATGATTTTATCTATTTTTGGGGAATGATTTGAGAATTATATAGTTTTGGAAAAAGGACAACACGCAGACTGTGTGACAACCCGTCGCGTCGGACAAAGCTACAGGAATCAAACCCACAACCGAAGTGAGACTGGTATTTATCGCCTACCACTGGACTAAGTGAAGTCCATAGTTAGTTTGAGTAATTATTTTTTTTAGTTAGATGTTTTTAGGAATCAAGAGTAATTTTATTTTGGGTTATCTATGGAAATGATTAACCTATTATGGAGGATATGTGATTAGGTTAATTATTTTTCAATATGAGAATTTAAGAGAAACTGATGTTATTTGGAGATAAAAGTTAATTTGTACCTTGGAAGACTTTGTGATTAAATCCTTCAAATATTTGGGTTTCAATCTTAGTTTTGTTTACTTTGAAGAATTTTATGGACAAATTGTTTATCGAATGATTCTCGTTGAACATTGGGTTTTGTTGGAAAAATTTTGGATATTAAGAATAGATTTTCATTTTATAAAGGGTTATTCTTTTTCGGGATTATCTGATCTTTTACTAACCTTTTTGGTTTCGGTTTTGGTTAAAGCCTAAAGACATGGGATGTATATAGTTCTCTTTTGTCGATTAGGTGATTCTATAGAAGTTGATTATAGTACTCTTAATGTGAAAAAGTCTTCCTAAATACTCGTTTTTTGGAGAAAGTATGAGTTTGTGTAAGGAATCTAATAAAAGTTGAAAGTCAACATGATAAGTTATTATGATTACTTATGAATAAATTCCTCAATAAAAAGTAACTTAAAACAAAAATGTTGTCTATTAACTTTTCCTACTAGGGAATCGAATACCGTTTAACCCATCACAAGTTTATGATTTTCTCATGGTTAAATTTCTCCTAAACATGTTTTCTATCACTCTCCATCAGAACATAACCCTATGTTTTCTCCTCTATGTCCATGTTTTCCTACATGGAATCCTTGTATGGGTTAACTCGGGTGACCTCTGTACTTATCATTCTTTATTTTAAAGCGATTGTTTTACCGACTCTTGTTCCGATGTGGGACTTTCAAGGATGTTTCAATGCTCAATTTTAAAATTGTGAGGACGCAATTCCCAAAAGGGTGGAAGGATGTAACACCCCGGGTAAATAAATAATATGACATTTTTATATTTATCCATATTTGTGAATAAAATATTAATATTACTTTAAAGGGGATGCTATTCTCGATGGCGTACCCAACACGCAACAATGAGTTTCTTTGGAATCTTATGTTGCACTCTAATAATAAAATAATATTATTTTAAATATTAGTTAACGCCTAGACGTTGTAATTGAGAGAATGAACAAAAGTAACTACAAAATGATTATATATGTTTGTCAAATATTTTTACTTTTTACAATAAATGTTAGAGGATTAAAAAATGCAAATGAATCCAATTTTAAGCGTAAACATTCTAATATTCTTTAAAAGGTCGATTAACCGCCTTTTGATAGCGAACCACTTTTAAATCCACTTTTTGACAATTTTATGTGTTATATATGACAAAATAAAATTCTTCTTTAGAATCAGGTCCGAAAAATTTACTTTGTGTAAATTTTTTGTATTTTTCTGAAAAAGTTCAATTTGTAATGAATAATGAAAAATGTTGTATTTTAATTCAAAACCTCTTTTAATATAATTTATTTATATATTAGATTATCTTTTTAATTGGTTTTAAAGTAAAATTAGAATATATTTTTAACATTTAATCCAATAGTGGTCGTTGGAATTAATTTCACTTTGAAATTAGACTTAAACTAGTGTCAATCTTTTGATACACTTTGTTTCATAAAAACACGCTATTTGTTTTGACAGTGGGAATTAATTATTAAATTAATTAATGCAACTTATATGTTTTTAATTTTGTAAAATAGACATCATTTTTGAATTCGAAATATCAAATATAGATTAGGGTGAACTTTTGGTAATTTTCTGAAAAACATCAATTTTTGATGAATAGTGAAACCACTAAGTGGTACTTATAAAAACTGATTTTCCGTTTAAATGAAATTTTTCCATCTTTGTGTTTTTAATTTCAATAATCCGACATACATGGTTGTCATTAAGAAGTAAAATTTGGTTCAATTGGATTAAAATAATTTGTTGGTGAATAGTAACTTATTATGTTTTTAATCGCGATTAGAGGTAATTAGTGTAGTTTAAGGTAAGAATAATGTTTTAATAAAATGAAATGACATAGAAACATGTCCTAACCTAATTGGATGTGTCATGACCGACCAATAAAATCCATGGGTCAACTTGGGGACCCCATGGAGCCACTTTGGTTAGAAAATGACATAAATATCTTTTTATTTAATGTTAAAGTAAAAATGACACAAACATGAGATGTTTTACTAAAACAATTTTTAATGGGGTTACACAAGTATGATTTCTGACTATAAATAATAAGTTTAAAGTTAAAAATATTCCCTACATCATAGTAGTTTTTTAAAATTTTTATACATTAAATAAATTAAATTATTTATGACATCATGATGATGCAGCGATGACCTCATTATTTGATGATTTAAATAAAATGGAACGATAATGTAAAATCTAAGTCATACACATTTTCAAAACCTATTGGAAGGGTGTATTTCGAACCCTTATCACCTTATCCTCGAAAAACATCAATGTGGGAGCATTAAAATCCGAAACTCAATCTAAAATAAAGTAACATTTCTTTACATTCCAAGAGTTCCCCTCCTCTCCTCTTATAAAAGGACCCCACCTCTACCTCCTTACCCACACTTCCAAAGCCGTTGGATCGGCCAAAACCTGCCCATTTTGTCTCTCCACATCCATCTATAACTCCTTGAAGCCTCACTTTGGGCAGAAGTCTTCCCAAGGAAGCCTTTGAGCTCAAACCAAAGGGAGTTACCCGATTGTAAGGTAATTTCTTCACTTGTGTCCTTTTGATTTATTTTGCTTCTACAACCCCATAAACACTTTTTATTAATTTATTTTGTAAAAAATACATTATATTCAATATACTAGGATGTTTTTATAAGAATTATTCGATATACACTCACACACACCTTCGTCTAATGGTTAATGAACATACTGTTTCTGTGGTTGGCGATTTTTGCCTCACAAAACGATGATTGTTCAATATTCATTTAACACCTTTAAAGGTGGCCATTATGATGTCACTATATTTTATATATGATATATATATTATTTATGTTTACTATATTCTTCTGTATTTTATATTTAATCCATACCTTTATTCTTTTCATTTTGTGTAAATGCGATAATTTCATATGAGGAAGTGTGGACTACCGCCCCCTCAAGTGATGTGACTCGTACATGCAATACATGGAACATATAAAGAATGAAATTAATGAACATATGTGACCTATATAAAATATATATTATACTGGAATTATAATATATATATATATATATCATTTATTTTTAATTCCCTTAATATGACAATGAAAAAAATGAAAGTAGCGTTCATGCGTACGTACGGCGTACCGTCTCCATGAACGGTGCTTTTCGTTTTTTATCTCCAAATGATATGGAATATTATAAAATGAATATGTACTGGATATATATGACATTTTAATAATTAATACTAATCTGGAAAGTATATACTTATAAATACATGGACAATCATTTTTCAAACAAGTTCATTTTTGACTCATGTACCAAACATCGGCAAAAACGTCTGATATGAACTAACATTATTAAAAAATTATTATAACATTATAATATGTGATATGAACTGAATAATAATCTTTAAATGAGGTCCTTAGGCTATTATAAATTTACCAATGTTTATTATTCAGGAATATAATGAAACGAACAAGACAAGTTGGACTTGAGGTAACAGATCCTACTCCTCTCTTTCTTTTTAAGTACACTCTTTTATGTCATTCCTTTTAAAGCTCGTATTACTTGTTATTGGGATTTTATTTTATATTAATATTACTTTAATTTTATGTTCATATGATTAGATACCCTATTCTCTCTCATCATTATATTTTGGATGTTTTCAGTGGCGCCGTTAGGCTGCCGAATTTTCGTAAGAGATCTAACCTCTCTCTTTATTTTTTAAGTACTCTCCTTTATGTCACTTCATTTAAGCTCCTCTTTGTTATGATGGGGGATGTTACTTTATATTCATCTTTATTTAAACTTTATGTTAATATGATTAGAGACCTTATTTGATCTCATCAATCCTTTTTGTATGTTTTAAGTGGCACCGTTAGGCTGCCGAGTTTTCGTACTGGATTTTATATCTCACTTTTATTCCCGTGAGATTTATGATACATTTGCCACAATTTCCTTTTAGTGGTGTATGTACTTCCCATTATTTTACTCATTGGGTAATATAATTTCATTTATGATTATTTAAATCAATTTTGTATTGTTCTTCTTTCACGAGAAGTATGTTTTGAAAGATACCCATGTCGGTAAGAGAACCTTTCACCCTCCTCATTTTAAAAGACTTATTTTGTTATGTCTTTTAATTTACATACTAGTATGTCCATGTGATGAGATACCATTTTTATCTCTCATCAACTCATTTTCTGAATTTTTTAGTGATGCCGTTAGGCTATCAAATTTTTGCAAGGGAACTTCTTAATCCAAATTTGATTCTTTTTGATAAACTTGTACTCCTTGAATATGTCATTCTATGAATATGTGTGAATAACCTATGATTTTTTTACACTTAATATCCACTTATATTTCGTTTATTAATTTTTAACACATAATTATGTAAATGATTTATCCTTAATCCAAGGAGACCGTCTTTGTAAGGGTCTTCGTCTCAATCCCCATTCATTGAGGCATATTTTGTTTTATACACAACCTTCTTTTATATGGTGTATAAACCCCTTTGAATTTTATGTTTATCCAAAAAGAAATATTTTTTATATGAAGAGTTTTACTAAACAAAAAAGGGAATGTTTTTGTCGTACGTATGCGGCGACAACAAATTCTCCGCCGCCGTGACCATTATTTGAGTTTCGGCTTCCTCTACAAGCCATACCTTCTTTTTAAAGGAAAAATAAATACCATGTTTTACTTTTCTTTTATTTTGGTATTGAAAATGGTTTTCATAAGTTTTTTTATATCAATGTGTTTTCTTGATATCTTGTGATTGAAATGTGGAAATGTTATGTTTCCCTTATGCATGTATTATGTGGTACGATTATGTTATGGTTCCTGGGCATTGTTATGAAGACATGTGGTTCTGTGATAAACTAAGGGCAGGTGAGCCCAATATAGCTCTCCAATGCATTGGGTAACGCGAAGGAGTGAAACGTTAAGTTTTCTCCGAAGAGATTTAGGGAATATATTGTGGTGGGTATTCCAAACGTAACCAAGAGGGTTACTCCCTACGTAAGAATTTTATGAATGCATCAAGATACCTTTTATGTCTTATGATTTCTATGATTTATTCATGATTTGATGAGGTATGTTAAATTGCCTATGTTTTATGGGTAAAGTATGATTCCATTCTTATGTATATATGAACTCTTGTTTCCTTTCCATATTTTTTACAACGCTTACTGAGCTTCTTATGCTCATCCCATGTATTTTAAATGTTTTTCACAGGTCAAGGTAATGATACATGATATGATGATAGTGTCAAGGAAGTTTCAAGAAAGAATCCATGTTTATTTTTAAATATGTTTCCGTTGATGGAAAAAAATGAATACTATCTTTTATATAACCACTTTGTTTAAATGTTGAATGTAATGCAAGTTTTATGATCTAATTCTCAAAAACTCTAAACCTGAAAAGATCATCAATGTGTAATCTTGTAATAACTCAATATTAAGTAACTTTTAATGCTGGTGCCTTATATCAGCACTATTTTAATGAAATTAATATTCATGAAGAAATTTTCATTTCTAAAAAATCATTTAATAGATTATAAATTCCATAAAAGAATGTCCCATAATTATTCATGTCTTCATTTATTTACCAAAAATAGTATTATTAGAAAATGATACCCAATATGTATAAATCATCATATTTTGTAATAGTACGTTAATCTCTAAAACCATGACAATAAAACAAAAAGTTCTACATAACCATAAGATTCCACAAAATTATGTTGGTCCAAATTAAATTCCTAATAACCTGAAATATTGTATCATATATATATATATATGAGATCAATAATTCTATTATCATCAAAAAATATTAATCTATCCTAACAACATATACTAAATATTTATATATCTTAATCTTATAATCCACAAAATATACACCTTTTTTATATATCCAATGTCACTGTAATTCCCCAATAAAATCTTATAATCATTAACAAATTATCAAAACACTCATTTATATTTTTTTTACCATATTCATATATCATTCCCAATATAGTGTAGTCAACATTAATCACTTATTTTCACAATCAAATGTTAATCTACATATCATCTATATGATATATTCTCGAAATATAAAAATATTTTTAAGAGAATAAAATAAAATTAACTCAAAATAAAATATCATATTAACCCTAATTGTACTCAGTTACATAATACTTATGTATAAAAAATATAATATATATATTCCATAATTTAACATTTCATTATAATAATGGTAGAGTTATAGTTGACCATATCATTTCATTGTTCTTACAACTGGAAGAATCATTGAAAAAACCAAATGCACATGTAGTATCCACATATGGGTATATTTATAAGAAATAAACATAATATAACCCATCACAAATATAATTATTGTTACATAAAATTACACTAACCATTACATTTCTTTAATCGAGATATTTTCTCTAATCAATGTATTTATAAATACATCTTTAAATGATCATACAAAATTATCATTGACACCAACAAGAACAAAATGATTCTAGTATCCCTGATCTTAATGTAATTTTACTATTTAGGAACAAAAATATGAGGGATCACATCCTAAAGTATCAAATAGATCATTATTTTAGTGTACATGTCCTATACATGTTTCTCAAATTATATCAGAAAAAAATTGATTATTATAAAATATTGACTGTGAGAAATTATAATTTATTTGAGAAAAACCTTGAATTCATTAAAAAATATAAGAAAGTTATACTATGTAATGTAATACATAATAATTATTGAGCATATATTCTTTATAAAGGATATTATATAATAAAATATATTATAAAATTTTAATATATTAATCATAAGGCTGAGATAAAGAGTAATATGATAGTCTTCCTAGATAATATTATAAAATGGGAATAAATCAATTGAAAATATATGAACATAAATAAAAATGGAAATAAATAAATATTTTTCTAACTAATGACTAAAAGATGTTGTAAATTAGCATTTTAAAATAATAGACATGTCCCACGACACAATACAGAAAATGGTAAGGTGTACACCAAATTATAAAACTATATCGTCTCAAGGGACCAATTGATTCATTTATGTTATTTATGAGGCCACACACATAAGTTAATAAGTCCAATATATTTATTACATGAATGGGGTAAATAAAAGTGTAATAAATTAAAAAATATTGAAAAACAATCATATGGAATGATAATATTTTTAACAATAAACAAAATGAACAATATCATCATTATAAATCTAGAGAAATATACTATATGGTATTGTTATCGAATATCCATGTTAAGTAATAATTTTGGTCTAATAATTTATATATATATTGAACATATTATGGTGATCATTTATTGATTTCTTAGGAAAAATAATATTTTTAATTTAAAATCATTTATTTTAAAATCATAAAATTTCATACATTTTTGGAAATAAATTCATTTAAAATGAAATTATAATTTTATAATGAAATATTTTAATTCAATAGTGTGAATGATGGTCAAAAATTAGATAATTCAATGAATGATAAAATAAATATATTCATTAGACATGTGGTAAAAAAGTTATTCATTCATAAATTATTAAAAAAGACCCTTTTAATAAATAATGAAGAGAGTAAAAAATGTGTAAAATATAATTTCATTAATTATTAGAGAATAGTACTATCATTTTAAAAAAATATATATGAAAACATACATACAGAAGAATTATATTCTAACCAAAATAAAAAATTAATAGTAAATGTCCATAAAAACATTCATTTTTTAATTTTGATTTCCCAATGATGTTAAAATGTCTCTAAAAATTGAAACCCACTAAAATAAATAATGTATAATAAAATTTATTAGCATTAAAATTGAAATTTCATATATTTATTCTAATATTAAAAAAACATAAACAATTTTGAATAAGTATGAAATTGTGAAACAAACCCTTACCATATTTTTGAAATTCAATATTCGTTCTTTTAACCTCTTATATAACGAATTAAAATTTATTCGAGATCCAAAATATTATTTATGATATCATATATGATCCACTTTTAAATTATTGATAACATTTTATTAATAATTTTATATTTAAATAATCGTTTTTAGTGTGAACTATTTTTTTCTTCCTATATATTTCAGTTGGGTAGTTTAAGTATTTTCATCATGATCATGGTTACATAATCTCCATAATTAAAATAATGATATAAAAGACATACTAATTCATTATATACAAATTTTTAGTCATCCATTAATTATTTATATTAAAATTGAATCACAACACTTCATGGAAGTTGTTGTCTACATGTATTCACAAGTGGTGTTATCATTTTTTTAATTGGTGGAATGGTATTAAGATAAATTCTATATGTTATTTTTAAAATCATATTTATTTGATAATTATCATATATATTTATTATTTACATATTTATTACCATCTAAATAGAGTTTTGATGATAAATAGTTACATGACTATGTGTAGATAGTATGAAATACGTACGTGGGGGAAATGTTGTCAAAATTTCTAGGTCATAAAAGATGTAGAAATTGATTTCATCATATTAAAAATAAAAAATATTTATATTCAATGTTATGTAATTTTTATTTTACTATGATTAGAATATATTTATAATATATATTATAAAATATAAATTTGAAAGATCATTACGAAGAATTTCATATTCTTTGGTAGAACTCTTTTTGAGCACATCATAATGACCCGTAGAATGGTATTATTAGAATAATAGTATAACTATTTAATATATACTGAATAGTGAAATATAATTATATATATTTTAGTTGATCAATTTTTCTCAATGTGGGTAATGAGGAGAGTTAAAGTGTGTCCTTTTATAAGTGAGGGGTGGAGAACTTTTATAAATTCATGAAATATTATAATATAATATGTTTCTAACACATGATAAATGGTTCAAAAATGACATGGATAATAAATTAAGGGGAATATGTTCATAATACAATCAATAAATCAAAATTATATATGCTTATATATAATTTAAAACCTTCTGTTTTAGTAGAACCCATTGGTTAACCAATTTAAACCATAGGCTTGTTAACGACTTTCTCTCTATTAATGGAATATATTATTACTTATATAGTTAATATTGGATCATAAATACTCAATGAATTTAAATTTAAATATTTTTCCATCCTAATTTTCCCATATAACTATTTTTATGGATGTTATATAATTTAATAAAATATTATTCATCATAAAAAATCACTACTATCATTAATGAAAACATTATTCCAATTTTCTATCAAATATTAATAGTGTATAATGTGATTCAAATATTCCCCACTTATCCATTAATATATATTATTAATTAAAATAATTTTTTTTCATATTTTACGACATTCAAATTACGTTATTTTAAATTCTAAAATATTATTTTCCTTTTTCTTTGAACTACTCGGATAATTAATGTTTATATGTTTTATATGTATTGTAAATCATATAATCAATAAAATATAGAATTAAATATAAATCAGAAAAATAATTTTATTATTCTACAAATAAACATTATTTTTCATTCATAAATTTTTTCCCGATGTGAACATATAAGGGAATATTAAAAAGAAAGAGAGTGAGATTTTGTATTTTTTGTCAATTAAATTATTAAATATAATATTTTAATGGAAAAAAGTCCAAAAATAGTTAAATATTTAGAATAAGGTGATTAGGGAAGAAATATATTCATTCAATCAGATTGAAGATTAATAATGATATGTTTATCACTTATTTTTAACTAATGTTATCCTGGTTAACCATTTAATCGTGGTGTAATTTTTTTTATAGTTTTTGAAATTATTTTTGAAAAAAATATAATATAACTATTAAAAAATATTATATTAGTTTTTTAAAATTATGGATTATAATTCAGAAACTCCAATCACTATATTTTTTAATGAAATTGATTTTATAACATTTTTATGAAAATTTGACAACAAATGGTTTTCAGAATATTTTATTTTCATGTATGAATGTATTATTACAATAAGATCACATGTTAAATTGATGACATAGGAATAAATAAGCTCCATGTTTCATTAAATCAAATTTAAATCATAATTTTACATTATAATTAAATAAAATTAAAATTTTCAAAAAAAAAATTTCATCGTTTCATGAAAAACTAATCATTGGGAAAATAACCAAAAATAATCATCATAGGATATTATGAACATGATCATTTAGAAATATATATGAATTTCCTAAAATAAAATTCATATTAATAGAAAAAATAATTATAATTTACATGAGGAAAATAATATAAAAACCAAATTTTCATAAATCATTTTTTTGAGGCATAAAATGAATTTCTTGAGGATTGGATAATTAATTATTATGAATCCATCAATATATTATCCTTATGTAATTTCAATATAACTAATTTTATAATATAGTTATTATTAGTCATACAACCAAATTTAACGATTGTATTTTAATTGTCACATTTAAATAATAATATTATTATTGTATGTCTCATTTCACTTAATGATCGGTGTTGCATGTGAAAAAAAATCGTGCATATTGTTTTGTAGAAAAAAATACAGGGTTCAAAAAACATTAATTGAAGTCAATAATGTAATGTAAAATAAATTTTCATAGTAATTGTTAATATAAATTAATAAAAAATTACTCTAACCATTATAATAATGAAATAAATGTATAAATAAAATGATTTTTAATTGACTCATGATGCAGTGTCAAATAAAAAAGGGAAAATATTTTTGTGAACAGAAATAAGAGAAATGTTACACCCAAATGGATTTTTTTAGTGTTCCCCTATGAGGGGTGGGTGAATTATAGAGTCACATTTAATGATATTTTGTCACATTTTATTAAAATTTCACTTCCCTAATGGACCTTGACCTTTTAAAGACATGTTACAATACTTTTGTATCACTAGTTTATGTGTTGACAAAAAAATTGGAAAAATATTTATATCAATTTTTCCAATAGTAATATTAAAAAATAAATATTATTTAAACACATAAAATAATGAATATCATTCACAAATAGATGAATATTATACATGGTATCCCGCTATGATCTACTCAATGGAGCAAGAGACCAATAATTTGTTAGTCCCCTAAAAAATGTCTATTTCCAGTTATATTAATGTAATTTCACTCTTACCTTGGAACAAATCCCTTGGTATGGATTAGATATGACACATTATCTCCATGGGTTCAATACCCCATCACTTTCCTTTTTTGCTCACATTTCCAAATGGGAAAAAATGTAATGCCAACAGGAAACATATAACATTGTTTCAGTTTCACGTAACATAGAATATGTTACATTGAACCATACATGATCCTTCATAGCTGTTATGTGAATATAAATTCATTAATAACTCTTCAATTTATTATAATATAATCTAATATTAACATAGGAATGTTCATTAATAGATTTCACGTCTTACCCTTTCCAAAAATAATCCTTGAACACCTTTCCCCTTCAAGTTATAGAGTAGAATGTTTAAACATTCTTTAATAAATACACTCATATTAATCATAAATTATATGATATTATAGAAATTTTAATCAGTAAATAAATTTATGATCAGTGTTCTTTAAATGAATTATTTAGCTCTAAAGACTGACCCACATGTGCCTGGAAATTTTTAAAATTTCTCAACCATTTCTTCTCCATCCGTAAGTGTACAGGGGGTGTTCCTAGTCTCGATGATCATTGATCTCGGTGTCTCCATCGGTGCTAATCCCCCTCTCCCTCAGGATATCCCTACATATCCCCTTTGGTCTTTTCCACCGAAGAAATCATTTCACAATTATTTATGTGCCTCGTCTCATGGATTCAAGAGACTCTGTTTCCCAAAGGTGGGTTCAGTCACTCCAGTGGTATCTTGGGCATGATCATGTGTCTCAGTGGAAGCTCCCCGTGTATCATTCGTGTAGGATTTCTACAACATAAAGTTGATTATTGTTTCTCTTTTAGGTGTGGTGAATCCACCCTTGGCAGTTTTCAGGTGGTTTATAGGTTCTCAATGTTTAAGTGGTCATGTGTGGAATTATTCGATTCATCTTTATTACTTTAGTGTGGTGCTAGAGTCAGAAGAGTATTTATTACACCTCTACTGTGAAATATCATTTATCCTTGGGCTGGGGAGGTTTGTTTTGGCCCTGTGTTCCCTTGATGTAAATAAGAGTAAGGAAATTCACTGAGCGGCGGTATGGTTGGGACTCCATGGTTTTCCCCTACCTTTCGAAAATGGAGAAATTCTAAAAGTCAAAGGGGATTCTCTTGTGGGATTTCTATGTGTGGATGATATCACCCTCTCGTATGAAGACATCATGGTTCCTCGATTGTGGGTTGTTTTGGACCTCTCCCAGATGATTCCAAAAATCATTATCTAACGGTGTAGGATGCAGTGGATTGGGACAAAGAAATTGTTTTCCCAGTTATTTCCCTTTTATGCTCATCAAGGTGCCTCTAAGCCACTCTAGGCATTTGTGCAGGAACCTAAAGTGAGGCGACCTTTTTTAGGATCAAATGGACCATATAGGTGGAGTTTCATCTTCCCCCAGTCTAGGGTGCATCACGTATAATTATTACCAAGAGCCTTTTATTTAGATGGGGGATGTTCAGGCCCCCTGGGAGATCCCATGGGCGTGGCCCTGGCCTCTAGCTCTTCTTATTGTGATTATTCTCCGAACATGGCCCTTGTAGATTTAAATCCTTGGGTTTCCTACCTCAGTTTTTCAACCCTCACTATAACCATTCCCAGACCGATTCTGTTGCCTGCAACATGTTGGATGTGTGATTGGATGTTGGTTTTACATCTATCCACTTTGTATCACATGGTGTTTCTTCTGAAAATTTTGGGGGACCATACTGCTGCATGATAGAAGATGGATGATTTAGGCGAGAATCCCTCTTCTTCTCCAAATCATGAGGACATCTTGTAGTAGGTCTCTATCATGGTATTTATTGATGTTTCGGGAGGCTCTGCTACTTGGGATCCCACCATGGATTCATTATCCTCCTACTCTTCTTCAGGGGAGTTGAGAAGAGGTTTAATATATTCTACCGTTCTATTTTCTCCCTTAGTCATGATATCCTCTGATCAGATCCAAGGAATTTGTATTCATGCAAGGATGAGACAACTAAGGGATGGTTCTTCTTCCCCCTCCAAGATGGCCATTGAGCATGGGGCCACAGCCAGGTTATCCCTTATTTAAATGTTATCTATGATCAACTGTAATGCCTATGTCCTGGTTGTATAGGTGAAGTCTGACATTATTGCATCCGATGTTAACAAACACATGGTTTCTGTTATTGCAGAACCCGAACACAAAAAGAACCCAGCTAAGCTCAAGGAGTTTTTTTCCAATGTAAGAATGAATGGATCCATGCAAGAGGACTTGATACAACATCTTATATGGATCATTGGGAAGAAAGAGGATTCTTTGTATTGCTTAGTGTATGTGACCAATTCATCACTTCAAATTTCAGGAAAGATTTATAGTTCATACTAGTTTCCTTTCTATATGGTAACTGCGATGCTAATTCCAAAAGTATTATATGGTTGGATCTCAGTTACATTGATCTGAAGGATCTCCAATAGCTGGTGGAAAAGACATCAATATTATCCTTTAACATAGGGTGAAGAAATGTATAGGTACATATCCTCAACCAGCCATCTTGGAAATTGTGAGTTTCATGGCCAGTAAGGTACTTCTTGATCTGGGGTACACCGGTGATCATTGCACTTGGTTAAAAAATTAGAAGAGAGGCAACCGCAACTACAGTAGGCTCGACCCATGTCTGGAAAAAACAAATGTTTTAAAAAAATTTACTAATGCCAATGTGATTCATCTTCTCTGAGGTATATCTGACCAATCATCCCTACTGGTATATCTTTCTTCTATGTAAGATTTCCTAGAATCTTTCAGGTTTTATCATCTGTGGTCTTGAAGCCCTATATACCATCATATCATGAGGATGTTTTGGGGTGAGTTGAGTGGTAGACATACTCGGGTAGTACTTGATCATAAACATCATAAACTGATGATCAGTCTTTTAATGTGGGACATGGGGCTACCTCCCTTCGATCATGATATGGGGAACTTGAGAATGAGTGTCGATAACCTGGAGTCTAGACTGGAAGAGGCTTGGTGAGTCTCTGTCTTTGAGGAGTTAGTTGGTAAGAAGGTTTTCTGGGAGGATATGATACTTAATCAGAATAGATTGTCCTAGGAGATATCACGGGAGAGATGACTATTGGAGGGGAATAAAAACATAGGATTTTTTCATTCATGTATCAGAAAGAGGATAATTATGAACAAACCCAACAATCAACTCAACGATGACACTTATAATGAGGACATAAATATAGTTGGGAGCCTGCAGAATTCTATATTTATGGATCTCATGTCCAGACCTAACCTTAGGAGGGAATGTGGATATCCATGAGGAAACTCATATCTCGGAGAGGAGATTCCCATGGTGGTTTCAATCATGGACAATGAGAGAATGGAGGTGAGCCCACCTAAGAAAGAAATTCACTTGGAGATGATGAAACTCATCCCCAAGGGTGCACTTGTCCTAAATAGTTTCCCGTGATTTTTTACATGGGGTGTGGGACGTGGTTAAGGGGGGGGGGGAATAATTGAGTCTATTTAGTAATATTTTTGTGAAGTGATCTTTCCCTAGGTTTCTAGTGCTTCCACTTTGATTCTCATCCTTAAGATTTAGGACCCTTCTTCTCATTCACACTATAGACCCATGTGTTTACGAAATTTCCCCAATTAAATCCTAGCTAGCATGATCGTGTAGAGACTATCTAAACTCCCCCCTTAGTGTATATCCATTGAGAAAGATGGGTTCATTCATGGGGGATCCATATGGTGATATATTACACTAGCTCAGGAGGGGATGCCAAATGTTAATCTGAAGACCCACGGTTCTAATCTGGTGATCAAATTGGTGGTGAATAAATCATATGATCTGATCGAATGGAGTTTTATCAATATTGTTTTAGAAGATTTGGTTTTTTCTTCTCAAGAAGAGGAATTATATTTCCAGAGCATTATCTCTTCATGGATAATGTTCTATTTTTTCGGTAAGAATCATGATTTCATTAAGGCTACGGGGGGCCTTTTCCATGAGGACCCGATCTCACCTAGCATCTTCATCCTGCATCAGGGCACTCTCAGCCGCCTTATCAACTGAGGCTTATCAAACCGAAATATCCTACACTACAGAAGGAATATGAACTTCCCATCAATCTATCACTCGATTTTCATAGATGATATAATCATATTCACATATGGAGGCATGGGGTCAGTATGAGGCATCAAGAAAATGAGGAATGATTATTGTTTCTAGAGTGGGAAATTTATCAGCAATACTAAGAGTCACTTCTCTGTCTCTCACAGATGTTCTCCCCGGTGGGTTTCCTCCCTGTACATCCACCTCGACATAGAGCATGGAATTCTCCCCATGGAGTACTTGGGATCAGCTATTTTATTAGGAGGTCTTCATTTTCGTGACATTGATCAAATTATGATCAGGATTACGAGGAGTATCCTTAAATAGAAGAACTATTTCCTTTCATTTGGGGGGTCGTATTTCCATGGTTTATATCACCTTGTCTTGAATCATATTCAATTTGATGACTTCTTCCTACAAACTGCGTGGATTTATTCTAATTACAAATAAGTTTCTTGGTTGTTTTATCTCAGTTTAAATGTATAAAGGTAAGAGGTATTGGTCCTTTTGGGACATGTTGGTGTAATCTGTTCATGATGGGGGGATCAACGTGAGGAGTATTTAGTGCATGCTCTATTCCTTGCAGGCTAGGCTTCCATTGGTTATTCTAAAGGAGCATGCACTCTGGGGAACATCCAAGTCAAATATCTATGGAGTCTATGGAGGATGTGAGAGGGTATACATCTCAATTATGGTCGACCAGTTTCCCTCACTTTTAGACTCTCCAATAGAATTTCAGCAGGCTGCTTTTCGTGGTTGATATTTCCTTCTTGAACAAAACATTGGTAGACAATGTTCTCCCTTTCCCTGGTGGCATTTTTCCCCTGATCGTGGTGAAGCAAGCAATAATCCACCCTAGATTCATGAAGGCAGTCTTATATGGGAATAAACAAGACCTTATAGATTCCATCGATTTCAACTCCGATCCAGATTAATGTTTGTTTACTCCTTCCTCAGGCGTCCTCTCCACAAGGGATTTTTGTTGGATAGTTTCCATGTAGAACACTCAAGATAGCTGGAATCATGTGACGTGGTTCAATAAGATACCAATGAAGTTCAAAATTTTCTCTTTTCAAATCTATAACCTGGACATAGCCACACATGAGAATATTAAGAAGGTGGGTATTAGTATGGCTTCATGGTGCCATTATTATTGCATCGATCTGGGGGATAGCTCCCACCATATTTTATATGAAGGGGAATGGGATCAAGTAGTGTCGATGGTCATTTGCTGCCTTACTAACTTTGATTCGCATTACCTAATGGATTCTCCTTCGTGGTTATATAGTTCCACGAATCGATGGAATTGTTTATGGAATGGATGACTTGGGCTATGATTTTTAGTATTGGGTGATGGTTTCTGAGGCAAGATAGGAACCAAGCTACATTTTATGGTTATACACCTTCGGTGCAGACTATCATCTGGATGACTTTATTTCTTCTATTGGTAATGGTTTCTCTCATCAATGAATATATATAGGATCCATCATTAACAATTATTATAGTCATGACCCCTCCCTAATCTCCCATCCTTCTTCATAATAGATGTGTTTGATGGAACACTCCCATTAGTGGTCTCAAATTTTATTTGGATGGATCATGTAATTCGGGTGCCATGAGTGGAGGGGGAGTCATTTTTGGGTTAGTGGGAAATGATATGATTGCTTACACATCGTTCTAAGTCAATGGATATTCCCTTAAGGTTGAGTCCAATGCATTGCTAACTATTATCACCCTATACATACAGAAGATCCATGGAATCACTCGGGTGGAGACCGACTCTATAATCCCGCATGATTCCCTACATGGAAGTGGATCTCATCTTTGTACCATAGCATACATTTTTCTAAATTTAAGATCCCTTGTTGGGGAAAACATCCGAGTTACCCATACATGGTGCGAGGGGAATTGGGACACAGATCATCTGGACACTTTACATTACCATAGCTCTATCACCACTCCACTCATATCTAATAAATCCCTGAAGCTAGTGGGCCCAAATTTGGTTAGAAGGGATTCCCTCAGCTTGCACTATTTTAGGCCCCCATTAATATTTTTCCTTGATGTACTCTCACTTTTTCAAATAAAATTCTTATTTGGATGGAATGTTATTAAAACTAATAATCAATTTTCTTGTTTTATCTCAATGTAAATTCATATTTTAACACCTCTACACACTATTAAGTACATTAAGAAATTTATTGTTCACACTGATTTAAATATTTCTCCATAAATGATCACAACATTATTCTATGAATATTATAATACGGTATAGATATTATAATTTTCATTTTTTTCAATATCCCATGCTCTTATACTTTTATAATACTTTTTTGGTTGATTGTGTAGAATATTTTCATATATGGAAATATTAAACCTGAGGTAATTTATCCCTTCAAAATCGATGATATCAAAATATTGTAATATTTTGATATTTATAAATATTGAACCCCCACAAACCTTAGTTGTATTTATTTCATGATAGTCTCTACATGATTAAATTTTAATATTAGAATCAATGAATTCTCAGGATACGAGGATCAGTATTACTTTAAAATAATCATTATAATAACGAAACAATTTTTTATCATCCAATAAAAATTTCCATCCTCTCTATAATATGATTTATATAAATATAAGATTCGATATAACTCATATAGACTATATAATATTTTGTCTTCTATAATGTTTTTATCCATATTCATATCATACAATCCATACAATCGCTTTTATTCATAAACAAGTCAGGCCTATTCAAATAACTATGTTTTTATTGTTAAATAATTTCACGTACATCTCATGTGACCCAAAAACTGATGAACACATCATGGAAAATCTATCAACAAAACAGAGTTTACTGACCATGGGATTGATAATTCTATTTATTTGAAATCCACAGCATAAAAAACTCATACATATCTCAATATTTCATAAGGAATATACAATTATTAAAAAATGTTTTTCACCATTATATAGAGTCATTAATTATCCTAGCATGGTTCATCCCCTTCATATGTTACTGTTATGCACCTAGTGAGTCATGGAGACACCATCACACATTTCATGGATATAAAATTATACCACTATTCTTATAATGGATTTTTTCATTATCCTAAAAAATATCCACTTGATTTACTATTCAAAACATCTACTATTTAACTTTACACAGCCTCTATATACATCATGCACATTTAGTCAACTCATAAAAACATTGAAATACTATTATGTTATGTTCTTCATTGCTACAACCATTATACATGTCTCCTTATAACATGATGCAACCTTCACGTTCATTTTATTCCCTTTATGTAGCATTTCATGCATGTGTAGTAACCATTATTCAGATGGTTCTACTAGATTAATAATAGTATTAATATACATATATTCTGTTAAAGCCGTAAAAATAATCCCCAAATCATTATATTAAAGTTGATGTACCATTACAGATTTTCATGACTACTTCTATTCAACATTATATTAAATTGATATTCATCAAATCAGCTCGATAAATTCTCAGAAATCACATGTGAATATTAATACATTATCTAAAAAATATAATCAATGAATTTTAATATAAAATCTCTAATAATTTAACTTATCATTGTTACTCAAATCCTATCATAAGAAAACATATACTCTTAAATTATTTCCATGAAATATACTCCATATTCATTAAAACACCTACATAAAATATTATCAATAGTATCCAATGCATTTCACAATTTCATATATTGTCAGGACATCAAACACAACCCCTTTGTGTTCAATAATCCACCAAACCAGATTTAGTTTAAAATATTCCTTTTACACTAAATAAAATTTAATTCTCCTAATTATTGTCAGTGGAATAAAATGTATAAACCCAAAAAAAATTTAATCACCCTATGGTAATAGTATAATATTTTCCCACCATTAGATTAAATTTTAGAAGAAAATATAATTTGCATGTTTTTTACCTTTTCTAAATTTCATGATATCAATTATGAAAATTTTCAAATTTAACATTATTTTTCTAGGATATCTATCTTATCCTACATTAATATAATTTGACCAATAATAGTTACATAAATCTCACATAAACATTAATTGATAAAATTACCACACAATTAATGACATGTTAAAAATTATTTATGCCAGTGAAGTGAAGGCATATTGTAGAATACAAGTTTCATAGATAACACCTATAATGTAGTATGTATTAATAACATTTTCCAATATGTTTATATTGATTTTAAATTCCATTTTATAAAAAAATCAAGTTATATTATCTCATAAAAATCATCCCAGAATATAATTTGTAAAGAACATGGGTATATGAGAAAACAATTGAAATATTAATTAACTCATCTTTATAAAATAATATGATACACCCATTTATATTATAATTAATCAAAGAACTCACATGATCCCTCAAATATGAATGTTGATAGACAACATTTATAAATTAATCACCACCCCACAGATTTTATCTTCATGTTCTTGAAGTACTCATAATCTTTGCAGGAACCACTTGTGGATAAGAAGCACTTCCTAAAATGTATCATGTATTCAGATAAATAATATAAGTACATGAATATTTGTAAAAATTACAATAGGAATTACATATTTAATTTTATTCCAATTCATTTTAAAAAAAACACCTCATGAAAATATTCTGTTATTTTGGTAATTATGGTATGTAAGATATCTTTTGTTCACTCCTTATATATTCATCATTCTAATGTGTTAATTCTATAAAAAAGAATGATGATTTAGTCTTAGAAAAAACTGGATAATAAACACATGAAAGACCACATTGTATATTATATTTCAATTCTAAATGTATATCAACATTGATATTATAAATAATTACATTCAGATCAAGTATACCCCTTTGATTGTCAATCCATCAGATTGTCAAACTAATTAAAAAAAAATTGAAATTTTTTATTTAAAATGGTAAAGGGGTATCTTTTATATTCCTGAAGTAGATGTGGTTTTTAAGTCACTATAAAAAACCGTATTCTATATACCTCCCACTATGGTGTTAATATTTTAATATAAGCTAGTAACAGTGGATTACAATCCCTTTTCTACCAATAATAATGGGTTCTCTTTTTTACATCCAAATTAAAAACATATTTTTCATTCACCCTCAATAATTCCATGTATTTCATATTCCATAATATTTTTACCTGTCATTTTATAAATTGAAATCCTATTTTCATTTTTTCTATAGGGATTATTTATTCTCTTAGTACATATATTTCACTGTGATATACCCATAATAAGAACTTATAAAGTTACATGATCTTGTCGGTACATCCTCTATTTCCAATAAAACCATTCCTCGTCCCCCCTAGTGGTTTGTAAAATAGAAATGGGTATGGTGATTTTATAATCTATAGTTTGATCACACGCATCTTGTATATAATGATTATTAAATAATTATCTCAATATAACAGATTTATCATTGTTTACATACTAATTTACACTTTTAATATACGCTATAAATAGTATAATATTACGACTTGAGGCTTTGACAGCATGGTATTAATAATTGTGATGATAACAATATCTTAGTTGTTGTGTATAACTCCTTTGTTTTATAGGTTTTTTATCATTAAAAAATGAAAATATATTTAATTATTAAAACCAAAAATAATAATTCTGACAATGTATCAAATATCAGTTGCTCATTTTTTCAAATTTTCTAGGATTATTCGATACTTTTCAATAACCTCTTATAAAGTCATGTTAAAGATATTATCTTGTCTCTATAGTACATTCTGTTTTCAATGGATTCTATATGGTTTTGTAATTCACCTATATAATAGAGTTACCATCATAGAAAATATAATATTTCTCTATATTAAATGCAAATTCAAACATTATACTCTTCATATTATTTTTTATATATGTAAAATATATTACTTTTAATACCTTATTACTTAGTTAAGGATACTAAAAATTTAATAGAAACAAATTAAATAATTTAGTATTATTTTTGGAATTATCTTGATCTACATCATTCAAAATAGATTTTAGATCTTCCACTAACTAATTAGTCTTTTTTACTCTTGATTTAAAATCATCATTTTGTTCATTATTGAGAGTCATCTCACTAGAAAATTCATCTTCCAATTCATGAAATAATTTATCCTATATGTTAATTAACTCCTTCCTTTTAGAGTTTATTAGTGAGACAGAATCATTAGTGAATATCTTCTCATGTTATAAGCTTTTTTTCCATGCATATCTTATAACATGTATATAAGAAGATCGTAATTCATGAATTTAAAATTTTCAATTTATTTTGAATCTGAATTCTTTAACATGAATTCATCTTTGAGTTCATTTTAGACCTAAAATTATATAATTTAGTTTGAGAATGTTTATTATCCCATATATGAGAGTTAAATAAAATATTTGTTTTATTTAATCTTTTTAGATCATTGAATGTGATTTATTTTACATCAATCAATATTTATTGGGCCTTTTATTCTTCTTTAATCTTTAACATTTCTTATATTAATTGTTGATCTGTCTCCTATATCTTGAGGGAAAATTAAACTTCTGTCCTTATTGGTATTTCCTTAACATTATTGGATCCACAATAAATTGAAATAATATATTAGTCACTTATTCAAGTTGTATTGTTATAAAATGAATAATTTAAAAATCTATGACATTTATACTTTCTTTTTAAGGGATTTCAGAATCAATTTAATAAATTTCATTCATCGCATGAATAATTACTTATAGATAAGATATATTAAACTTACTTGTATAATTTTGTGTACTTCCCTTTAATAAATAAAAAATGAATATATATTCATTAAATCATTATCATCAATTATATATAAATTAATATCCTTGGAAAGTAATATTATAATATGAAACATGTCATAAAATAATGATTGATAGGATCAAATGATCATATGTGAGAGATACCATGAGAGTGGTCAAACATGTTATGGAGATTTAAAAATATTTATTCCATTTCATTAAACAACATTTTCCTTGATGTATCTGGAACACATAATGATAAGAGTTGCAACCTTATTCTCTTTATTTTACATATAGATCCAACTACTTGGTCTTCATTTTATTTAAATTTGTTTTAGCATTATCTTAACAGTATTAAAAACTTAGGATTTAAATATATTAAATCATAGAAATAATAAACTCAATTAAATTTTATTATATTTTCATTGATATGAGTAGTTGGTGTAGAGTGGAACCAAAATTATTTTTGGAAACCAAAAACACAATACTCAATAAATGTTGGATTTAGGATAGGGCAATCATGTCTATTTAAAAATATCATTTTAAATAATTATTCTAGATAATCAATTTCCACATGATAACTTCCCTCCATTAATCTTTTTTCCAATGGAAAAAACTATTATTGTATATAGAGAAATAATAATATCAAAATGCAGATGTTTCACATAATATAGATTGAATTCCTTTGAGATCAATTTACTCCTTCAATGCCAAGATGTGGGTATCACGTTGAGCTTAATCCTTCAACGAAAGATCAGATAATCTAGTCCACAATTTTATATTTTATAAAATATATAAAAATTATTTATCATCATGTACTAATATTAAATACGTATAATCATTCCGTCTTAACATTAGAATGTCTACACATTGTAATGATATACCAATTGTTCTTATTCTATTATCTAGGAAATATATTTTATTTAACTACTTATTATGTTTTAGTGAAGTGTCCATTTTTTAATAAAACATGTTACGAATTTAGAAATAATTAATATATCATCTACAAAATATTCTCCAGAGTAGAATATGATTTTTCAGGAAATATTATAGTGTTTTCTAAAAAAACACACTATATTATATTTTGTGAATATTATGATATGATACAAGAATTATCCTTTTCAATAAATCTATATATTAAGATCCAAAAATTTTATTACTATAGTTCAACTCATAAGTGAGGATAATTTAATATATTAAAAAAAGAAACCCCTATGAAATAAACCTATTAAATCCATGAAATAAATTTATTTAAATGATTATATATCCTTAAATATTAATCACCTAGACATTCTTTTATAATTATTTTAATGATAATTATTTCATGACTATATTTGGAAAATTGACAATATGAATTCTCATGATAAACCACTAGTATCATTCCATTATTCTTTAAATTAAAATATGTCTAGTTTTATTATTCACCTTATATTTAGTAATGAATTCAAAAATTTGTTTTATGGAAACCCATGAGTCTATATCACTATTAATTAATGAATAATTTTTAACTTTCATTAATATTTTATACCATATTATTATTATAGGGATGACACTAAATCATTTATTCTTAATAAATTTTAGAATATTTAAAATATAGAGTACAACATATTTAATATTTTCAATCACTTCATTAGTACAGAAACCCCTGATAGTAGTATGAAAATGATCGTAACATTAAATAATGAAAAAATGACAAAATTGATGATTCTATTTATTGTAAATCCAACATATAAAATACCATTAATAGTCTCATGATTTCTAAAATTTTTAAAAAATACTGAAAACATTATTCACCATTACATAAAATATTTTGTTACCTATACATGGGACATCATCTTCTTATATTAACTTTATAAATGTTGTAAATCAAGAACATATCTTTTCAAAAGTCATGGATATACTAATATTGATTAATCAAATATATGAATATTTCATTGACCATTATATATATCCATTTGACTACAACTAAACTGCGATTATGGTTTCTTTTTTACCCAACCTAAAAAATTTTCTTTCACCTTTTACACAACTCCTCAAAAATTACCAATAATGTTGTGTGGTTATCCATTCCCTAGAAGAAAATATACATGTGTCTCCTTCTACCATTATAAAAACTTCTTTTTATATGAATACCGTTACAGAACTATTGCTTTTGGATTATTGACCTTAACCAAACATGTACTTTAACCTTAGTACATATATGTTCTGTACATATTAATAGTGATACCCTTTCATATAATTTACATACATTTACATAGTTGTGAATGAAAATTCATAAATTATTTTCTCTTCCTCATGTCATATTTATATGAAATATAACAACCTCAATTTAGTATATTGATTTTCTAACCACCTCATTTAAACATAAAAACAATATATAAAAACATTAATTAATATTTTTAAATAATATTTTCCTTGATATTTGAATTTATCTCAAGGAATCAATGTCTTTAATCATAAACTATAACAAACATATAAATTTTATTTATCATTCCTAATAATATAATAAATCTAAAATAGTAGATATTATCAATAGTATTTAATTATTCTCCTAATATCATATATTTTTAATAAATCCAACACTACCCAGTCATGGTTCAATGGAGTAAATTTTGAATTCATATTAAAATTCACACCACATTACATAATGGATAATATGAATTAGCAGATGAAATAGGTATATTTTTTCAAATTCATGAAACTTTTAGTGCAAATTATTGAAAATATTACATTTTAATCATTAAATACCATTCTGATATACAATAAAATTTTTAAAAAATAAATACTCAAACAAAATCATGAAATTTTTTAGATATTTAAAATAATTGAATAATTCTTGGAAAATATTATTAAAAATATTCAACTAATTATATTTATATATGAAGTTTTATTATTTCAAGAATGATTAGAAATGTGTGTTCAATAGTTAATTCATGGGTCTTTGGGAAAGTATTAATTTTATTCTAGTTTATGTTTTCGAAAAATTATGGGGGAATGTGTTTATGCAAAAAAAGATGGATGTTCAACTTTTAAGAAAAATAAATAATTATCCTATATGTATTTTAGAATATTGGATAATTAAAAATGATATGGTATATATATCATTGGAATTAATTATATTATTTACTAAATAATATTATTAATTTTACAGTAATATTTGAAATATACATTATAACAACTCATAAGAACTCATTGTTATAAAAATTGAAAACATATTATTTATAGAATTAAAATATATTTAATTTATATTGGATCACATTGAATAGTTACCTTGTATGTGTAGAATTAGAACTAATATAATTTTAAGTATGAAAAATAAATAACAAATAATAATGTTGAAGATATTTATTATATGAAATTAATAGAATGCTTGATGATTTTCCACCCATGGGATAAAAATATCATAATTCCATTAAAAAATAGTGTAAAGTATTATTGGGTAATGATTGACTACAAAGGTTGATAGAAATCATATAATTGAAATATATATTACAATAAAATAACTCAAAAGCATTTTTCAAGAAGTTTGGATGATGCATTACAAAATTTGGATAAATAATAAAAACAATTTTGTGTCGAATATTTTTAAATGAATGTTTTATCTCACGGTTTATAAAAATACCTAATGATCAAGTGGTTAATTTTAGAGATGTATATATTTTTTTTACTATCCACCATGAATAAAAAACATATTATTGAATATTTTGGTCATTTCATGGGTATAAAAAACTTGTTAATAGAAAAACATTAATAATAATTAATGTAATATAATTTTAATTCTTCATAATTATTATTCAAATTGATTTGTAAAGAATTATGGCACTGTTCGGATGAAATTTTATTTAAAAATTAATTTTTTCATTTTTTGGTGTAATTTTAATAATTGTCATGAAATAATTTTTAAAAAAAATTAAATTTAACTCCCCTCTCTAAGGGGGAAATCATAGTTCTAATTAATATCATGAATTATAAAAATTATCGCAAATCACTAGGTTTAATAAGGATATATTCACTAAAATTTACATAATGTTTAAGTAGAATTTTAACCATATTTAATAAAAGATTGTATTTGTTTACTTTTTTAATGGTGAAAATATATTTAAGTAAACAAATACAAAAAAATATTAAATGGGTGGAATGGGTGATATAAAATAGAGGAAGAATATAAGATAAACATATATTTCTGAAAAATAATATATGTAATCACACAAAATTTTAAATGATTTTATTGGAAATGTAAAAGTAGGATGATATATTCATCGCAATGGTGATAAAAATATTTTTATATTACCCGAGGGTTAATCCATATCAATTTTGATTTGTGAATATTGATCTTTTTTATACTTACATAATAATGAATCATTCTTATCATTGATTTCTATATGTTTTTAACATTAGATGAATTAAAATTAGAAACATAATGGGTCCACTAGTATAATTTATTTGATTTTTTAAAATATTTTTTCTATCATCAAATAATACTCGAATGCTCATTATATATAGAATTTTTTATTTAAATTATGAAATAATTACGTGATTATTTTGTTTTATTACATTCATATTCATTGATATAGAGAGATGTTTTTTAATGGATAAAATATAGCATCCTTTGGGGGTTTATTAATTAATTATCTTACCTTAATTAATGCCCTAAAATAATCATACCAATGTATGAACTATAATAATTATCATATAAGTTAATAGAAATTATCTTTTGTATCAAACATAATTTTCCCACATCTATTTAGTTTTCACACACAAATACATTCAGTATAAATTATTATCTATAATTTTATTTTGATAATTTACTTTAATAACATTATTTTATAGGTTAATTGTAATAAAACAAACGTCCAATCAAGTGGAATGAATATATCAGTGTAAATTATACCTAGAATTATTATAAATAAATAAAAATGAAAAGTTATTTAAAGATATCAAAATGAATTGGATATCAATCCAAAAAGCCTCAATACTTTATGAGGATTTTTTAAATACAAAACATAAAATATGTTAATATAACTTATGTTCCCAAAGTACATGTCAGAGAAACTATTAATTTTCTATTATTTTGACAGAAACATGAAACATGAAAAATTTTAATCAGTAAGGAACATTTATAAGGATTTTATGATACATCCCATTATATCTATCAATTACTTATTCTATCATTTCAATGTGATTATAAATAGAATTACTGGTGATAGAATGAAAATAGGTGATGTAAATATTGGAATTTAAATTCTATTTTATGATTTAGTGAATAAAATAGGATCTCTTGATTGATTTCATTGGGTAATTTTTAGAGAATATTTATTGCATAAGAGATGGACATGAGTAATAATATCGCCATGAAAAAAATATTTTTAGGGATGAATAATTTAGATCAAGCGATAATTTCCCCATAAATGTTTATATGGATGAAAAGGAAGTTGTTGAGCTAGTTTAATTACAAAAAAAATTTCAAAATAAGAAAGGGGATATTTTATATTCGTCTCATAAATGTGGAAGTGTTCGACACCTTTGTTCTATGTTCCCTAATAATTTCTAAATGAACGATGGGGGTAACCTAAAAATAAGGAAATATTTCATATAAAGTAAAAAAAATATAACTAGATAAAATTTATAAAAATTATCATGATAGGACCCCCATGAATTTAATTTTAGTTGATAAAATTTAATAAATGGTAGAAATAATCTTCATAAATGTCATGAAATAATATTTCCTCAATGAACTCTTTAAAATAAAAAACAATCATCCACATACAATTGAATCTAAAACAACGTTGGTTATATGGTCATAAATTATATTAAATTCCCTATCAATGTGAATGATGATGAAATTAATAACCCTTTATTACAATAGGTAGTCTACCTATGTCACCTATAAGATCCATGAAGGGTAGGATACATTAATCTCTATAGCTTAATAAATGAAAAAATATTCTATATTTGGGATAAGGTTTTCCTAATTTTTTAATCATAAATTTTCAATCACTAAAATGAATCCCCCCATTTATATATCCGAATAAATGAAAATTAAAAAAATCTAGCATAAAATCAATAGAGCACACCACAATTGGACATTATATCAATTACACCCCTTCTTATAGGTAATTAATATACATTTCAATTATAATATATTTTGATTATGATCTATCATTATTTATGTGGATTCTATATAATAGAAATTAAACCATTATATTTTTTAAACATGCCCTAAACACTAATTTTTTCCAACACCATAAGCTCTAAAATACTATTCCAAACAAAGAAAATATGAATTGAACAATCCATCCAAAAATAAGGAATAATTTTATTTAGAGACCACTTTATGATAATAAGTTAATCTTGATGACTTTTAGATTTTATGTCCTTTATATTTTACCAGGATTCATCAATATTATTGATGAATAAAATCAAAATATTGTTAATTCATTAATGTTTCAATAATGGTTAAGAATGTAAAATTATTTAAATAATTTTTATGTTACGGATAAAATATATTAAAGATTGCGGTCTTAATAATTATGGCATGGTGATATGGAAATATGATGTGGGAAATAGAGTCAAAATTAGCTTAACAGATCTTGCAGATGGTGTGTAAGGGTATCCTAGAAATAATAAAAGCCTCCCCTATTTGAATCATGTTATAGGCATTCCTAAAAATCTATATGTACCTGGATGTTGAAATCTAAGTCATATTAAAATTAAAAAGACCATTACAATCCACAGTATGCCTCTTTATAATGATTTTATAAAACATATTAAATGTCTTGTTGTCATGTATTGTATGATTCCATATTTAGAGATAGTCATGAACAGATGATAGAGAATAACATTATTGAGGTTGTTTGGAAGGTTTTCCACAGATGTTATAAACAAATTATTAATCATCAAATGAGTCTCTTGACTCCGGTTAGGACAAATATCATATAGATGAAATGAAATACTATTTAAAATTATATTTATATAAAAGTAAATCTTTCAATAATTATTTAGGGATTCCTTATAAGAATTTAAATAAAAGGAAATTATGTATTGAATAGACCATTAAGAATATGTTTAGATGGATTTCATTGAAACCACCTAGAGAAAGGAAGAAACCAAATCAATTTACCAAACGCTGATATATTTTTTTACCTCAATGTCAAACATTATGTTTCTGTTATATTTATGGATTTATGAAGGTATAAAATTATGTAAGATAATATAATGTTCTGGAATCTAAACACTGTTTGATATATTAGTATGGACATATTTATAGATTTATGGAAAATACATAAAATTTAATATCTAAAAAATCATAAATCAGAAGTAAGAATTTTCATATAAATCCCAATGCTGAATAATTGTCCTAAATCATAGATTATGTAACTTATATAATTAAATATATGGATAAAATAAATGAGTATATTAATGGTTAATTTTTTGGGATTTGTTGAAATCATAATGGTTAATAAATTTCTTTGAATCGTGGATATACAATAGGTGGTAGACTCATAAATAATATAGATATTGTTAATTGGATGTGTGGAGATTCTGAAGAGGAGTTTAAAATTTTAATTCAAAAACTATTATTCTGTAATAAAAGGGATGGTAGTGGGATTTAAAATGAATAAAATGACAATTATGTTTTCAGTTAGTAAATTAGTTACTACTCCAATGAAGAAAATCTTCTATCTTCAGACACAAAATACTATTCTACCACCATATATGACACATGAAAATGAACTTATAATAAAATTTTATTATTGGATAATGATCAGAGACTTGGAAAAATTGTGTTCATGGTGAAATTAAATTAATAACTGAAATAAATTTATAGGAGTAGAATTGAATTATATTTTTATATTCTTTTAGTATTATATTTTATGTCTCAATTTGAAAGATATAAATTCATATATTTATCATCAAAGAGACAAATGAGTGTCCAAAGGGTGTCATAAAGCAGTGAAAATTTATGTTTTAAGCTGTTATCTAACATGATGAACACACAAAAAGGGATAATAAATTTTGAATATAAAGATGACTTATCATATCACAAGGAACATAAAGATATAAAATCAAAGGTGATGTAATAAAAACATATTTATAAACAATATTTGGACCAAAAAGTGTGACGGTATATAGTATTCATTGAAATAGATTAAATGAGCTAAATTTTGGACGCCATAATGTTGATCTACATTTCAATAAATAGGATAAAAATATATAATAAATGTTAAAAAATAAGATATGCAATTGTAATATTTTTTTTGTGATGAATGATAGAAAATAATTAGGACTATGAAAGAAAAAAAAATTAGGCAAAGACTTCTGCATGATAGATTTCAGAATTATAAAATGTCTTAGAATATTTTTTTTAAAATATATACCAATTATGTTAATTAATAAATTATATAATGTCATAATGAATATGATCACATTCATGGTAAAATATGGATAAATCCATATACAGGGAAAAGGGATGTAGGGAATGTTATCCATATTATTGGTTAATATGTGTTTTTATATCAATAAAATTAGGGTGAATATATAATATTGTAGTAATGAACTAGAAATTTTTGAAAAGAATAAATTATAAGGAAAACTAAATCCTGAATTCTAATACGATATTTCAAATTAACTTGTTATTTTACTTATACATTCATTTTCATCCAAAATGGAAAAAACATTCAGAATGCATACACGGGGGGAAAAAATTCATTGAGGTTTCATGAATTGGGGGATATAAAATTTTTTGGGTCTATAAAAACATGTGTCACTGTAATAAATATTAGTATGTACACATTTTTATGAATACAGTTGTATTTTTAAGTTAACAATGATCCTGGATATGTTTACGGTGTCAAATTATATAACATGTTGTTTGAGTTTGGTAGAAAAGATAAACTAAAAGAAAATATTTAAATTCGAAACCAAAAATGTTGTAGTCTTCCCCAGCAACAAAGTGGAAGACTATCTCACGATATCTGAGACAAGTCCTCATGATTTGGTAGTGGGTAGTTCATAATAGATTTTTTTGTGAGGAAAAGATTCAATTTGGATGATGTTTTCTTCAAAGGAGCGTATATCATGAATATAGTTGTGTTATAAATAATTAACGATATGTCCACATATGATATATTGAAATTCCAATATGGATTTCTAGAAATACCTAAAATGTGTTGGATCATGTGTTTGGAAACATTTAAAATTACCAATTCTTATTAAATCATTAACCACAGACAAAAAATAATATATGTTTTTAGTTATGTTGAAAGATCTGTTTTAGTTTAACGAAGTTGTAAACACCACACTAATTATAGGAAAAATGTGACAGTTTTAATACAGGTTTTCACATGTTTTTTATAAAATGGATACTCCTTTACATGATTGGTTATTCATAAAATCATGGATTCTTTATTATAAAAATCACTAGATTAAATTTTTAGTTCTTCTAAATCATTTACATAGTATCACCTATTATATAATTTCATGCATCACTCAAGAAAAAAAATAACTTTTCAGTATAGTCAAAATTCAGACTTTGATCTCACAATATATCATCGATATAATAGGTTATATTTATTTTATCTATATATATTTAGGTGGTTCTTCAATCACCACATTGATGTCTATCTTTGATCATTATAAGTATTCCAGTCAATCGAGGAAAATATCTTTACCCTCTCACAAAAGTGTCATAGAAAGCCTATGGCTTCTTAAAGAAAAATTATTATAACTCATTATATACTATAGAAAAAAATTATATCTCTTAAATTTTAAATTATCTTTTTAAATAATAACCCACTCGAAAAATGTGATATTGTAGAATCTAGTAGATTCTATCAAACTGAAATTACCAAAAGATAAAATAAACAAATTGAATAGTTAGTCAGTATTTGTTATATTCTTCTTCATTATTCCTATCAACGCTTTAACATACATGATCTATTATTGGAATTATATTTTGAACATTCTTATTCATTGATCATCAATAAATATAAGATCAAAAATTTATATCTGTATCATATTATTCAAAAAAATTATATTTTTCCTCATTTTCCAGTGCACTCATGTTCCCAGTTTATTATTTTTTAACACTTTTATTCATTAATATTTTTTAATATATAATTCACCTGAGATTAAATTTATAATATAAAGGTAAAAACCCGTTTAAATCATTTTATATGAATTGATTTATGTTTTTCTATTTAATGTATGTTGAAATATCATGCGCTCCTTATTTCATTTTTCTCCTCAATCGCGGTGTTCTGTAGATTAAATTGAGGGAAATTATTTTTTCCAATTCCTTTTTCTCTTCTAAAAAAATGAATAAAATCTTATTGATATTTTTATAATTCTTAGTTTGTACTTAATATTCTTAAAAAAATAACTCTTTTGAAAGAGATTGTAATCAACTATATTTTCTCACTGAAGCACAGCTCGATCTCATCTTCAACATTAATAAAGAATAAAATAACAACTAAATTAAACTACACATCGAGTCATAAATATTTATTTACTAAGGAAAAATGTTTTATAAAATTAAAATCCACCCCAACATAAATCATATTATTCATGTGTAATATTAGAACATAAAACATATAACTTTAATCATTGTGTTTTTAATCGTAATTTCATGATTTGATAAATCTAGAATATTCATCACTCATGCTTGATGTATTTACCATAATTTCATTTACCGTTAATATTCCATTCCACTATATAACAATATTTAATAAACTATTATTTTTTATAATGGAATTTATGCATCCGTTTCATATTAGTTCATTTTCATCAAAATATTTCTATTATGGGAATTCAATTTTTTTACTAGGAAATTCCCAAACCCAATTCTATATTTCATATTATTTTCCCTGATTTGGAAAAATACAATCTTAATACCTCTTTTAAGTGTAACATGTTACATATGATGATTTTCCATGAAAAATGATTTAATTAATTTCACAAATAATTTATTCGCCGAATATAAAATCAAGAATCATTATCTTTTAGTATAAAAGATTTTCCAATTTATCTTAGTATTTTTTGTACCCAATAAATAGTCTCCAATGATAAATATGAATAAATTTCTTCAAAAATAATTTATAATTCTCGAAATCTTATATGTAGAAGGATGGAAAATGATTTCAATACATATAAGATTATTATTTTCATATTTCCTAATCCTTAAATACTTATGTTTCTCTTTCTTACAATGTATAAATAATGGTTATGTAGATTATCATGATGGTTATTCACGGGAGGATTATGTGTATGAAAATCCTAGAAAATTCATAAATATTTCTCTAATGATCATTACAAAACACTAGATCATCCTGAAAAAAAATCCTTTGACATTAAGATGTAAGTAACATAGAATTATAGACATTTCAAAATTACACCTTTCAAATATAAAATATGAATATAATCAATTAGTCTCAGAATCTATTAATATAAATAATGGACCATTAAAATATATTCAAGAATACATAGAGACACTATTTGAGGTGTTTTTATCTTTATCATACTATTCAAAACCATCCTGGAGACTCTTAGAGTAAATTGGATCATCATCGAGTACATTAAATTATCTTACATAACATCAATAATCAATCTTAGTCGTTAAATTCATATAACATCATCCTTTTTCCAAGTACTATATATTTATTTAAAAAAATAATCCATGATTGATTATGATATGATAGGTATCAAATATTTTCATAACACTTTTCATTTAATTTTTTTATCACAATGATTATTTATAAAATCAAAATATTCAAACATTTACAACATGTTGTAGAAAACAATTTCAAATGAATAACCCCATTATGGGTCATGAGAGAAATAATATTCAACTATTTGATATAAGGGGATTCTAAATTGATAATTTCACACCATTTAATTCAACAAGAATCATGACATCATTTTTCTAAAATATTATGGAACACTTCCCAACATTTAATACTTTCACACATCAGTCCATCACCCATGTGTCCATGCTTATAGACTAGAATTATCCATTGAACAAAATACAATTGAAAATAAATACAATCACATGCCAATGAGATATTCATTATCCAATTTTTTTTATTTCATTTAATATCCTAATTTACCAAATTCATAATAGTAATCAACTAAAATTTTACTTTTATTATTCCACCTAATAGAAATATATACAATAGAAAAATAGTTTCTCTATTCCATTAGAATTTTATATTTCCATTAAAACATAGGGAAGGAATTCCAGGGGAATATATTTATCCCCTTACTAATCCAAATATTATAACCATCGTATCCACTTTTATTCCATAAATTCAATTCTTTAGAAAATCAAGAAACAATTGAATTCTTAGAAAAGAGACATATGAATGAAAACTCTATATCTATATGGATGATCACAATGTAGAGAAAAAGAGTAAGTATTTCAGATGATTTTTTTATTATCATTCGCACATATCAACATTGTAACAACACTAAATTAAATTATTTGGGGATTATATGAATAGATTTACTACAGATACATATTCTTGTGAGTATATAGAGACATATCAAAATATATCGTGTACTAGAGATATAACACACTATTTAATTTACAGATAATTTTTATATAAAAAAAATCAATGAATATTTATAAGAGTCAATATGGAAACAAATTAATCCAAAAAATTGTTCTGGTTAGATTTTTTATTTACATAAAAACCATTAATAGCCTGAATAATTGTATTCATTGGTAATTATACCTCAATGGACTCTCTTAATATAACTTTACCATAGAATTATTCTTCTGGAAATAAAATCCAAAAAATCTTTGAGACCTTTTGATTCCTGTTACAAATCACAAGGTAATATCAATTGAAATTTTAGTTCACCGTGAGGAGTATGTTTTATCTAGCATCATAGTATATATAATTATCAAAGAATAACCACCACAATGTAGGAATTTGGTGAATCATCCACTACTCCCCAACTATAGAATTGAGGATAAATATTCCTTCTCACCGTGTATAATATTTCATTATGGTTTTATATATTAATTGCTTCATTATAATTACTCCTAATTTTAAAATGTATATTATCTTTGGTGTTGTATGGTATTATCTCAATCACCAACATCTGATTCATAAGAATATATTTATTCATCTTATATAGAAAGTCAAATACACAATTTTTAGATTAATCAAATCATTAAGAATCATCAAATGGATATTTCTTTATGATTATAATATGTTTAGGCACATCCACTTCTTAACATATTAGTGTGTAATTATAATTTTCTTTAAACGTTTATGAACATGAAACCAATAGTTCTTTTCCCATGACATTTTTTACCCCATTTGAAGATGTCCACCATATCAATAATTTATTATAAGTATTTCCAGATAGATTAAACATATACACCCAAATTTATTAACTCTTAGTATTTCCTTTTCTAGATTAATCTCAAAATCATTATCATTTACACCATTCATCATGTCAATTTTTAATGCATGTTTTGATTATCTACATTTTTGAATCTATATTTCTATATAAACCAATAGTATTCATAGATATATTGATTTGTTTTGTGGAATATTCTTTTATAATAAAATAAAATAATCTTTTATTATAAGTTTTGAAACATTTTAATCCATAATAACTAAATTCTTGGTAGTTTATTCAATATCGTTTTACTTCATTTACACCATTATGGAGAGATTTATAGTAATTTTCTTTTTATTTTTCATTTATGTTTTTGTATTTCTCTTAATATTTATATAATTATCATGGTTGGTTGAAATATACAACCATTCGTATTATTGGAGTCCAAATATGTTTCAAACCTCAAAAAAATCGGGATTTTATTTTCCATTACAATATAAAAAAATTTGATTCATCTATAATTTATATCTCATACAGGTAGGTTTCTTCATATTTTAACTATCCTACCCATTTCCTATTACCTACTATCACCTGTATGAGATGAAAAATTATTATAACACTCTATTTTCATATCCAATATCATCCAACAATACCAACAGTGACCTTAAAACCCTAAATTTTTTTTTCAGATTCTCAAACTATCCTGCTTTTTCTTCTTGTGTGTCATATTATTTTGGAGTTATCTCACAAATCTTTTGGGTTCTATTTTGTGGTATTCCATTTATTTATAATATTTCATAAAATATTTATTTCATATATGGTTTATTTTAATTTTTATTTACCCAAAATGTTTATTTAATTTTACTTTTTTCATACACATTCACACAAAAAAATATCTCAAAACATAAGAAAATTAGTATCATACTTCATTCTATGAGAACGTGGTTGAAAATAATCCAAATTCTATAATGATCTATTTACCTCCATTATGAATCATTTATTAAGAGTGATAAATGATTTAATATTGAATTTAATCACTAATTCTTCTTGTTTATTATGAGAATCTTGGTTGAATTATTTTCAAATATCTCAAATGTGATCAAATATTGAAGAAGTTCACATTGTAGGAATATTTTTATAACTAAAATTATATACTCATTCAATATTTACTAATAATATAAACATGGTCTTCGTTATTAATTGTAATTACATGGAATGAACTATTGATCTCCTTAACCCATTAATCTTTTACATATAGTTTTACTTCTTGGACAGTCACTATAATGTTTTTTAAATTAAAAAATTCACAGAATTCCACAATAACATTAATTTTAGACAAATAATATTCAAAAAATAGTCATTGAATTTTTTCAATATCATATAAATACATTTTATCACATTATAAAAATGTTTTTACCATCACTCTAGTTTGATTTCTGGGTGAATTGAATATGAATACTCTTTTATCTAATGCCTCTTCCATCGTATCATTTCATGATATTATTTTCAATTACATATTTCAAAGATAAGAGCAAATATATATAAATTAACTTAATTAGTAACAGTCATTCAATAACCTTCAATTTCAGAATAATGAAACATAGAGTGATTTATCCTGAAGCACTACTTTTCCATAAGAAAAGTTTTCTTGATTAGAGGAATAGTTACCAACATAATCCAATATACGCATACAACATTGAGAACCCCAAGCTAGTGATTGTTCCACTATATTATTTGATATTTTTATTAGCATCATGGACCCCTTTTTTCTACAATTTTTAATATATTGGAAGATAGTCCATATTATATAGAAAAAAGAATCAATATTTTTTATCATATAATTCTCTTCATGTAATATATTAAACCAAAAATCAATCATGTTCTAGAAAAATACCCATGAATGTAAAATTGTCGTCCCATAAAAAATAACTTTCTCAATATTACTAATTGAAATTCACTTATGGGTCAGTGTATAATACAATGTGGGGGTTCTATAGTGTATTATATTTTACAAATTTCCATTTCATTTATGAATCATTAACATATAATGTCTCTAAACCATTGTTTGATGTAAAAATTTTGGATATAATTTAATATTATCCATGAATTCAACAAAACATAATATTATTTAAGTAAAATATGCATGTAATATTTTTATAAGGATCGACTCCAGGGTCCAATCATATCTATGATTGGTAATATTGGATAATAACATTTTATAAACTATAATAACTCACTTAAAATAAAATCTATATCTTCTCAGAACATCATAGAGTTTCACCATGTCTACAATTTATATCATATCTTAGGTAATATATAAATGGATTCTCACTTAATTAATAGAGTTTTGTTGTGTTCTCCCTACATACCCTGAGTCCCAAGAGGTCTATGGCTTCAAAGCAATCATATGAACGTGTTCATTCATATCCTTTAGTAATCATATTGTTTTTCCACATCTAGAATAATCTATATTATTCAATATATCTCATTCCTCTCACAAAAAAATATTATTATTCATGAAGATAAGTATATATAAATCTATATAAATAAATATCCACTCTATATCATCCTAGTATCTATTCAATAAAGAACCTCACAATGACTTATCCACTAATTTACATCTTATGATCTTCAAAAATCACACTTCTCCTCAAATTATTATATGCAAAACACAAGATATAATCATTATGCATAAATGGTTATATATTCCGATGTTCTTCATCATTCTTAATCTCAAAGCATTGATTCACCCAACATGTTCTAAAAATGAAATTATTTCCCTTTTCCTCCATTATATTTTATTTCTATAAGATCAACCATTTAGTTCAGTATTTGATTCTCATATATATTATCTATGATTTTACCCTTGTTATTCAGTGTCAATAGGCTCTTTGTTTTATCTTTTTAAACCTTGTATCTCTTTTTTTATTCATAAATTAAAAAAATTTACTTCATATATTTATTATAATGAAAATTCCAATAAATCATTTCACCAGACATTAATACCATTTTATTTATTTTTACATATGTGTAAATTCTCCATCATCCTAAATAATATTTTGTCTCTCTAACCACAATTCCATATACATTTAAAAGTGTAATGATTTGATTTGGTTTTTTTCTCATTTGTTTCCTATGTAAGATGTTATATATTCATTATGATAACATTTTTCTCATGTTATTGTAAAAATTATTATATTAAAATAAAATTAACTCATCTTCATCATCTAAAAAAATAGATCGATATGAACTTCTTCATAAATTTTAATCACACAATAATTAAACTCAACGCAAATCAATAGCATATATATTGAGTCACTGAAGAACATATATATTTGTCATCAATGTTAGTCTTACCTAGTTAATAACATTATTTCATCATATTATAAATCAAATAGATCACATACTTATTCATGTATTATTCACCTCATTTATATATTTGATAAATCAAAAATCTTCTCAATTCATTATTGATGTATTGATCATAAATGGGTCATTTAATAATCATACATTTCTCTAAAATACAAAAAATGGAGAAATTATTTTATTCTATTTAAAAATTAATGCAATTCACTTTTATGGAAATTGATTTAATTTTCATAAGTATCATCAAATTCATGAAAATTCATTTTCTAGACATGAAAATTCATACAAAACCCCCTCTATAATTCATATTATCTATATTAAATTTAATGATCAACATATTGATAATTCAATACATGTATGTAGTTTAATTTTTTGATACATTGACAATGAAAAATGCATCATGATTCTTATATCTTAATATCTTCACTATATATAAATTCTTGAATTCTGGTATTTTGTTATATGACATTATGAAATCTCACTACCTATTAGTAGTTATATGTAATAGACCCCTGAGTGGATAATACCTATAAAACATCAAAAATAATTTCAACATTGTGTCATCTAATATATACATAGAAGGTAAATTATTTATAAGTTTAGGGTGTAACAAATCTATTCTTCTCAAGAAACATTTTGTAATATATTAACGCCAATTTTCAGATCTATTTGTTCAGTCAGTATGAGATTTCAAGGCTTAGAGGGACATGGTACTGATATATTAAAATTATTTCACATATATTATCAAACAAATTGATATTTATAGAGATAATGGGTTAACATTTTTTTGATCTATGGTGGGAAATCACATACCACAATTGATTTAAAAACATGGGGTTTACCCTAGCCATGAAATAAGGTTTGCCACATTAGATGTTTCATAGTGGAATGAACTAAGCTGTTCCTTATGTAAAATGAATATTTTTTAGTGAAATATACCAATATATCCTATTTAAATAACCTATTATGTAAAATAATCTTATTTATTTTCATTAACATGTGATATTAAAGTGGGGAGGAGAAATAAATATGCATTGCTGGTTTGGATTTATGTATGGAGATGAATGGAATATGTTGAACCACGAGATAGATGATGAACGTAGTGAATATTATTATCTACAAATAGATGTTTTTTTCTTCCCAAATGAACAATAAATCATCATTATAGGAATATTATTTGATATATTTCCACCCTATTTGATTTGATAAGAGTGGAATTTTGAATACACATTATTTTCTCCACAATTTATATCATTCTCATGAGCCCTACCATTTTTTGGTATTATTAGTCTGATTATTCTTATGTTGTTTCTTATTTTCATCCGCGTATACCACGATTATATAATCATTTGATAATAGAACATTAACCAATGATGGATTCAAAACATTCTTAAGTATTGTTATATATATTCTTCTAGTTTCCATTATTATCCCATGGGTTCACAATTCCATATTTTCATGTTGGAATAGAGTTTACTCAAACCCCAGATTTGTAGATAAATCATGCATATTGTGACAGTATTTTTTTAACATAGATCATGGTACGTTGTTTGCTTTATGTGATGGTGACATGGATTGGATGTCAATATAGGGATATTTAATCAGATTATTGGCTTGGTGTAATAGGAAGATCAATATTGGGTTCAGGTGGTAATAATCTATCCACTAGATATGGGTTAAGAATGACCAGACATCGAACTACACTCCACGATGTGACATGAGGTTGGAATAATAAGGGTGGTGTTTTGGGTGAGGCACATGACACCTTAACCAATTAACGAAAAACCCTGATATAAAAGTTGTGTAATACAGTAACACAGTCTTTGTAGTCCCCGTGTTATGGGGGAAAGGGTTACATGTGAGAAAAATTATCATACACCATATATTTACAATAGATGTAAAGTTACCACATGTTGTTGGCTCATCTAATACCCCAGTGGTACATGATCGTGTAAAAAGATAGACACATGGGCAATACTAGGGTAATTTTCATGGGTCGATGTACATAAGCTCAGGCCAGAAGGACATTGGAATGCATGAAGTGGCCAAGAATCACTTTGTACCACCTATACATGTCTCCTCATCCCTCATTTAAAATAATGATAGGTGATAGAGAAGAAATAGCTAGCTGTTTTGATTAGGCATTCTATTGTGTGACCCTTTGTACGTTTCATTTACCTCTCTCAAGTACATCCATCTTACATGTCTCCTTCACCTAAACTGACAGTTGGGACAACGAGTACCCAATCCCGATTCATTTTCACATAGAATTTAATGGTGCGCATTGTTATGGAATTGCAGAAATGAGATGAGGTGATAATCCAATCAAACACTTTTCAACGGCACATGGCCTATATCAGTGATTCGACTATATTATTATAGATATTCTAGTGTTAGTAACTCTCTAATTAATAATATGGTGTATGTCCCCTACAATTTCACACATGATGGGTTTGTAACCTCATTTAGTGCATATGGTGTGGGTCCTCTATCTTATAGGTGAACCCTACACCCTACTCTGATATGTAATGGTGGTTGGTACTCAACTAGATATTTTTCCCCCTCAACTATAGAGTGCAGTGGCATGGTTGGTTTCCACCACATGGATTCTAATGGTATTCTGTGCCATTCTAGGAATAAATGATATAAAATTGGAGATGTATGAATCCTTTTCATTAATATCTATGATGTTAAATGGAAATTCCCAATATCTTTTATCCAGGATTATTTACAATCATATATCAAGTAATAATGTTTCCCTCTAAATATGTTATGAGGTTATAATAGTTTTATTTTTATATATCTCCATTCATTATTATTGGGGATCCTTATTAATTATAAATATTTTCACACTTAAATTTTCTTATCTCATGGTTTTATATATTATGATTTTGATTGAATTATTTGAGGTGACTTATATGGGGAATAGTGATACAAGGGTTCAATGAGCACATTCTGTACTTTAACTTGGAAAAAAAGACCTGTGCACTCTCCATCATTCCAATTTTATAGATCTTGACATGTTGGGATGCCATATATGGTTGTGTGTGTACTTATTACCTTTATTTATTGATTTTATTTTATCATAGTATTATATTTTCCCCATAGGTTTTTTCATGAATGGTCATACACTAAATTCAATCGTTTTCATTATTCATATACAATTTTCGTGTAAATGGTTATGCATATGTGTATAGGTTAATTAATATAGGTAATCATACACCCATTTATTCATTATAGGTGGTTATTTTATATCGATAACATCATGTAGGTTTGATTGGGGTGATACACTCAACAAATTTCTAACCAGGAGGGCCTCCTTGTGTGGGGCCGTAACATAGTGGTATTAGAGTTGTTTGTCATTGGGATGATGTTTTGAGGTTTATAAATGGTAAATATTATCTTCAAAACAAATAAAAGTGGTATTAGAGTGTCTTGGGTAATGATTTCAAGATAGGGAATTGTGTTTCCTTGTGGTGGATGTCATATCCATTCGCATGGACTCTAACAACCTACCTATTGAATTAGAATAATGAGACATCAATTATAGGGGAAATGGTACATGTATAAAAACGGATTGAGTATTTTGAATTTCATTTCCTCCTTGAGTAATCTCCTGACATATTCTTACCTGACAATGCTATGTCTTCATAAATTTTATGATTCATCAAAAAACGATATCCAACTCTGATCCTTAAATAAGATAATGATGATGATCAGTTGTGCAATGTGGCCTTAGTCCATGGAACTCCTCATGTGGGTTTTCCCCAATGTAGACATAGTTAATTTTCAACTCATTTTGTGCAGTAGATATTTCCACATGCATAGTATGATGATGCAAATATGTTCAACGCATATGGAGAGTTACAATGACTTTGACTATTAAGGATTCATGTTGAGACAAACAAACAGGTATAAGAGGATTTTCTTGTGTGGGAAACCTTTGTTTTTTTACTCTTTTGGACCCTAATTGTCAAAATGACTATTCTTAAATCCAATATTATTCATGTAAAAATAAGGTGATGAGGGAGTCTAGTAATTCACACCCATGATTAGTCAATACTAACATGGGAATATTTCTAGTAGCTATTCCATGGAGAGAATTATCATTCATTCCTATGTTATGTTTAGATTTAGGTTGTCTTATAGCTAAAAAATTGTAATATACTAGTTCTTCACAACCTAAAAAGATTCATATACTAAATGTCATACTACCTATAAATGGTATGTTATGGCTTCTTCCAGGTGCAGAAGTATGAGAAGCGCCTCTGGAAAGACCATCCTTCTAGTATAGTCACTTTTTAAATTCATACTTATATGACATTGTTGATGTAGAATCTGGTTATAGAGATCTTCATAAATGGGAGAAACTAGACTTCTAGAGATGATTTTGGACATCAGAGGATTGAGTAATCCGTAACAGTTAGAAAACATCAGTTTATTGGGTCTTGAAATAGGATACCTCCCCATAGCCATACTCCTTCATGTAAATATAAAGCGTAGGGCTCATAAACTGGATCCAACTAGCCTATTGAGGGTACATGATATTCCTTTGATAGTATAGGTCACATGGATCAAGATTTCTCGAAAAAAATGTGCTACGGGGGGGGGGGGGGGGTTGAAACATTGTTGATAGACTACAATGGATGAGGCAGTATTGTGATCAAGTATCTCCCATGGGTGGCCAAGGCCAACCCTAGAGGGGTGGTTATGGTATAGGTGGAGGTGGTGTCTCAAAAGTTGGAACTACTAATTTACGGTGATCCTACATGGTTCTCCCTCCATCAACACTAGGTTCCCCATGCAAGGGATATGGAGATAGTAGTCATGGCCACACATAGTTTTTGGCTTTGTTGGTCTATGACAATACTCAACATGACTTGATTTGTGGTATGATCTATGACTCTTCTAATCTAAACCTATTACTTATATACATAGTCACGACTCATTACTTCATTTATATATACATTATGTGAGAGATCGAGATACAAGGTGAGACATTATCCTAACAACTATGGCTAGAGGTTCCTATAGAAGTTGATTATTTTATATAGAATATCTTCCAGTAGTGCATGTTGGACATTGGTGAATATATATTCCCATACGACATTTTGTTATCCCAATTATACATTATGAATTCATATTGTTTATACATTCACTCTCTATGGTTCATGACCATGTAGAATTTCATCGTAGAAGAGTTATATACCTTTGAATATGTGGGATAAGATTAGCCCTTATAGAAAATGGGGATCTCCTGGAAAAGTGATTGTGGATTATGAGTTGGAAACACCAACCCCTAAAGCATAAATTATAAATATTATCACTTTGTGAAATGCGGTCATCTATAATAACCTTGACCCTTATAGCCTAATTCAGTGGTTATTTTGAAACAATGGAATAGCTATTATTGTTCACAGGTCAAAGGATTGATCATTTTATCAGTATCTGAGAACTATATACACACATTGTTCCATTATGAAATTTCCAATTAATATTTAATAGAAAAATGAAAACAAGCATATTCCATGACATTTATTCAAATATGTCTTCTTCATAACCCTAGGAAGGGATGAAATAAAAGGGTGAGATGAAGTTCTCAGTAAGGGTATCGTAAAGCTAAAATTTCACTCAATAACATGGGAAGATTCATAAATAATGAATAATAAATAATTCAAGGTAAATAATAGAAAATCACATTCCATAGTATCATTAAACATTTAATGAAAATTAATCTATTATTTTTTTCATAGTGAAAATCTCATGGAGAATAACAACTGATTTTTGAATGAATTAAATTCAAAAATATTGGACATAAATTATCCTACATGTGAAACAATAACATCAATACCATTCACTAGATGGTATCTACCAATGGGGAGAAACTTTTCTGATTTGTCTTCAAAACAAACGTGAAGGGTTTATCACCAACTATTTGGTCTCTTGAGACTAATCGATGGATGTTGGGGAAATATATTGTTTTTTAACAGAAATCACTACATGTAAAATATATTAATTAATTAATAATTTTAATTAATTAATAATATTCCTTATCAAAATTTCCATATTTAGTTGAGGGTATGGATTTTTCAATATTTTCCCAGTTAAAACAACATCCATGTAATCAAAATATGTAAAAATAGTACACGACTAAGAAAATATTCATATACATTATACAATAAAAGTGGATTTTTAATGAAATATTTAATTAATGTTGATAATAAATAAAATGGGTATTATAGATACACCACACATATGAAATAAGTGGTGGATATGGAACATCTCAGTGAAATAAATGTGATCTAATAAATTTTTTACCTAATTTTTTCATGTGTTCTTCACTTATACTTAATATTCATTATAATATAACTATATTTATTAATTAATTAATACAAAACCAATTATAAATATATGTGATTTATTATAAATTTATTAACTTCATTTATTGAAATTACAATTATTTATAATTCATAATTTCATTATTCTAGGAGCAATAATTTCAATGTTTTGTTGTTGGATACATTTTTTAATTTTGGTAGCTATTATCAAATGAAAAAAAACACCATATGTGGTAAGGAATGATATTAATATAATTAGAGGATTTTAAATTTTCCTAATTTATCAATTGTTTATACGGTATGAGGATGATTCTTAGATAAAACAGTAATGAAAAATTATCAGTTTACTTTTCCAGATTTTACAACTACAACAAACTCGTATATTTTTATTTAATATTATGTAAATATAATGATTCAAGAAAATTAAATATTATTTAAGATACATATAATAATATTTTTAAACCATTAAAATGGTTTTATGACCATCCATAATGGTGGTAATGGAAAATGAAAACATATCTTCTGTGGAGGTGGTGAATCATCACCTAACAAACAATGATTTAATATTTAGAAATAAAAATAAGAGGAGAAGAGGTTTTTTGATGAATAATACACAAATGTAATAAAATTATACTACAAAAATCTAACTAGAGTTAATATGAATCTTTTGAAAGGGGAGGTTAGGAGGTGATAAGAAGATAAAATAAATTAAAATAGAATTAAGAAGAATTTTACCTCTCGAATATCATCTCATTTGGATCTTAATTATGATACTTATCTTTGATCATTTCATAATACAAGTAGGTCTTATAAAAGTATAATAGGATTTTGAAGGGATTTGGGAAAAACATAGGCATGAATAAATGTAACACCCTATGATTTCGTGAAATTTATTATTATAACTAATTTATTATTTTTAACTTTTTTCATTTCACATAATTCCGAACGTAGATTTTGTTATACCAAAACACAATTATTGGTTTGAATTATATGCAACACCAAGATAATATTTCACTACACCTAACACCAAATTTTTTAGTTGTATATGCAATAGTATTCGTGGATTTTGTTATAAAAAATGATGAGCTTCTTCGATAGATTATATTTCACGCAAGACTGAGTTTTAATGAACAATAACATATTATTAAAAATTTATTATTAAATTTAATAATTTATAAGATAGATATTAAAATTACTTAATTTATTAACCAAACTATTAAAATATATGGTTCATGCGATGAATTAGTTTGTTACGAATTAATAAATACCAAATAAATATAAATGAAATATTTGTACTTTTATGATTCCAATGTCATTTTGTTTTAATAAATTAAATAAATTAAAATTATTGAATGATATGAATTAAACACATAGGTTATATACTAATTTAAATATTATTTATTTTCTTTTAATAAAATTTATAGGCATAATATAGTAAATAACCAAATTTAATGCATAAAACCCAATATTTTTAAATAATGAAACTTATTGGTACATAATGGGGACCCCATTTTAAATTCAATTTTTTACACTTTTATGTATTCTATTTAAAAAAATATACTTTCTCTTTTAAAATTTAATAGTAATATTTACGTTGGTTCAATATTTTTGAATTGTTTTGATAAGTTTCACATTTTTTTGAATATTGAAAAATACTAATTTATTTACAAACCAATTTAATTAATAAAAATTTAGTGTTATTAAAATTTTGATAGGTTTTAAATTATGAAAATATTTTATTTTTAAAATTTAATAAAATTTAGGTCTTTGAAAACATTTTTTGTTTAATTTTTATGGAAAAACATTTTAATCTTTTTGATGTTTTAACTTTAATAAATTTTTTTCTCACCACAAAAATGAAATTTTTTGTAAATTTATTAATACAACTTATCTATTCAGAATTTAAAAAAATTGATTCCACATTTTTTTAGAGTCGGTCTATATAATTTAAGTACTTTTATATTATTTTTGGTCAAATGAATAATAATATTAGAAAAGATTTATTTTCCAGGGTTAAGGGTATATCTGGTAATTGATGGTTACAATATTATAATATTATAAACTTTCCGTATTAATTTTCATAATTTCATTTAATTTGTTTTTTTGACCAAAATCATCTTTAGGTAGAAATTATAATCCTTTTTATGAAATTTTTTTTAGATAATTGAATTTTTGATATTTTATTTAAATAAGTGCCAAAGAAGTCTTCCTAAAATTTTAATAAGTCTAAATTTTTTAAAATAGGGTTATTAATAAAATAAAATAAAATATAAATATTTACATGAATGATAATAAATTTATACACATCATTATAATTTATTTTTAATTTTTATAGAAGAAATTATTTAATTACCGGCTTGAATAATAATATTGAAACCATCAATAATAATTTATAAGAATGTGTTAAAGACATCCTACTCCATTTATTAATTCTGATCATGGGTTCATTAGTATGCTTATTTCTCATGTGAATTAGATACTTTGGTTTTCTTAAGAATTATTTTATTATTATAACCCAATGTATATAAACTAATTTTTGGGTTTCCTATGGGATTATATTATTTTTACTGAATAGTACTATCTAAAAACATGTTTTATAATTGTTATGTTACCATATTTTCTTTTTATTTTATTATTTTTATTTGGATAATGTTATAAGTACTTGTTTTATTTATACATGCATTGTAGGATGGTTTTGTATTCTATTATATTATGTCTTGGATATTATTTTGGACTAGTAATATTATCTCTTTATTATATATTATTAAAAAGGGTAATACCTCACAATTATTGATACTTTTATACACTCAATGATAGTGTCTAACCCAAGTCCTACTAGAGGTAGGATATGAGGGGTCTTTATCACTCTCCCCGAGTTTATGTGTCATTGGTGATATGAGGTTATAACAAAGTGGTACCATAGCTTATGGTTGGGAGATAGGATGGAGTTTGGATTTATGTATCGAGAGTAATTAATATGTTGTTATGGAATCATTTCCATTCATGATTGGTATGTGATATAGGAAAATGAGATCAACTAGGATTTCATATTTTTGGGCCCCCTATGACTAAGTGAATAGAGTCTGAGCATATTGATTGACCAGGTGGGGTGGGTATATTTTTAGGTTAGACCCTTAGGAAAGTTACATGCATCATGGTGACATGGTTTTTTGTTTTATATATGGTGATTTTAGAATGGTATAATGAGTAAATTAAATTAAAATGATTATAAATAAAATTAATCACTACCAAGATCAGGAAATTCCTATTTTTTTTATGTCTCTGGGACATGATTCACAAATGGATCTAGATGTTGATGATCAGAAGGATAATATTACTAACCACTAAAGGGTATAACTGTTAGAGAATTATGAGGATTGGAAGAGGGAAATACATTCGTTTTCGTAGTAGTCTTTGGGGAAATATGGGGGATGTGTTTGAAATATGGATATGGAGAGATGGATGATGGAGATCAAGATCTATTTCAGTTTGAACTGGGACTTTGGGGGATACTGGGTCATTTTGGAAGTTATTCAAATATGGGGAGTTGTACTTCAATTGTAGAAACTATATCTGAGTGAGTAGAAGGAGGTCAATGATTTGTGGATTCACTTTTAGAAAGAGTATTATGTAAGGATAATTTCATTGACTATAAAAAATGTATATATAAATGATCTCTTTTATATTCAAAAAGGGAGTTTTTTATGCTTGGAATTAATATTAATGTCCAAGTACCATCTATTTTTTTACCTATATATTTTTCAAAATGATGGTTAACAAGAGAGATATATTAAGGAGCCCCTCCATCCTTCAATCAGGTATATAGTTTCCCAATTTGTGATTCCAATGTATCTAGAGCTTCAGAATAAGGTAGATTTGATCTAGATAATGATCTCAGGAGAATATTTACATTTATAAGGTTATTAATATGTTTACTTAAGCAATATAATTTTTTTCAATGGTTTCACAAACCATTACATTTGAGCTTTTTACTTGTGAGAAGACAACCTCAATATTTACCCATTCGGCCTTATGAGGAAAGTGGTTTTCTTTCTCTTCCTTGGATATTAGGCCAATATAATTTTTAATATGGTTATCTCATCACTAGATTTGGTCCCCAATAATTTATTGATCTCATTTTTGTGGAGGAGGGAAAATTCCAACTAAGGATTATCAGCAGTTTCCAATGACATTGTTTTAGCAGTACATAATTCTAGATTATTCATTTTTTAGTGGAGGTGGAGTGGGAAGAGGATAACCTCAGGATGTTTTTCTTGTGTATTTTTCACATTAAGATCATATTTTTGGAGGTTTCCATCAGTAGATAGGTGAAGGATATGGGTGGGGTCAATTACATGCTGTGGAGGCTGCGGCACTAGAGGGGTAGAGATCGATCATGGTACATTTCTTTTTTATCTAATACTATTTGTTTCTTGCTTGATTTAGGATATTTGAACACTAATGTTACACACTTTTTCATCTATGTTTTTAGACTAGATATATTGAAACTTATCATGCCCCTAAAATTGACTATGCTAGTCATTGATCAGACCATCTTTTTTGATGAGTTTTGTGACTGTAGACTAATGATGGGAATCATTAGAACTTGGTGATATTTAATTTCTAAAGATTATAACATTATATTTCATTATAGGAATTTATTTTCAATATTATACATGTTCAATTATTGACTATTTCCCATGGAGAGTAAATTTCATGGATATGGATTTCCACCATGTGGTTTTAAATTGCTAACAGGGTTTCCATGTCAGAAATCATCATGTGAATCTACTTCTGAATTTGAATGTTAATTTGTTTGAAGAATCATTAAACTATGGGATATTTGAGGTCCCCATGGTGGTTTAAATGTTTAATTATTTTTTTCCAAAGGTAGTTGTGATGATACACACTCGAGGTGACATTGATTATATTATTGATTTTCAGTGAACCATGTCTCAAATTTTCAGGAATCCCTAAGAAATGGAACCTATATAGATACAGAATATGAGACTTTAGTTAGAAGATATTATTGAGACTTGTCTCATCTAACCCAGTGATTTATTTTTGGGGTTATCATCATTGTTCTATAACAAGGCTAGTTGTAAAAATAGGTCTTTTTTAAACTAATGGGGGTTGAATCACATGATAGTAAAGGACCACTACCTTATTTGGAGGATAGATATAATTTTCACTTGTATTTATGGGTGTTATCATGTTTTAAATTAGATCTATTGTATGAATATCACAATTTGAGGGTGAGGGGTGTGATATCAGAATGAATTATTTAAAGAACATGTATGGGAACATCAATTTCATTTTATTTTCATTCAGTCATAAACAAATTCACTAGTTGTATTCATGGAGATTATCAAATATATATTTTTTTTAGTTCTTGGACAAGATTTTGGTAATATCAATCAATGAAATATTTATCTGGTTAATGTCTGAGGTGTATCATGTCAAACATCATAGAGCTATATTACAGGACCATGGAAACCATAGGCATTATGGAATGTTCTACTTGTCTGAGTATGGGAAGAAATATGTGTGTTTCCATAGACATGTTGTTTTTTTATCAGGGTTTAGATGTTGACACGAGGAATGTTGAATTAGTTAATTCATGATGGTCTCTTAATAACATGGCATATGTTCTTAGTCCTCATTTTGTTTCTATATATTATTAGATATTTGTGCATGATTTCTCATCATTTTAATAACTATTAAAAAAAACTTACATTGAAGGAAGTATAATTTTTGTGGACTGGTTAGTTCGTGGAAGAATTCAGTTACCTGGAGGGTAAATTTTCAATGCTAAAGTGCTACATTTTCATGAAGTGCATGTAATGTTTTATGTATTTTGGGAAACATAACATTTGGTCATGGGGTGTGTGTAGATTTAGTAGAGTGTGGTGATCTCTTAGGGGTCGTGGAAGTTACAGCCCCCATAGAATCATTATTCCACCGATGAATTGGAGTTGGTAGTGGCAGTGTTTGACTTATCATGTAGCGGAATTAATGAATTAGGGTCTCAATGAGGTCTTCAAAAATCAAAAGACCATGATGCATTAATTTTACCATTATTAAAAAAATGTGTAGTGGTGGTGGACAGAATTTATTCAATATTATTATTTTGACATCTCCAAAACCTCAGGAAAATAGAATGGTATGGTTGATTTTTTGAGAAGGATGACATGGAATCTTGTTTTATAGGAGTCCAGATATGTTTGGAATTGAATGGATGAGTTTTAAACCTTGTACATAGATTAAAGGAATATTGATTGTGGGTTGTTTTATTGTAGATGATCATGTAATATTATCTTATGTGGAAGGTGGAAGATTCTCAATGGGGAGTCTCAGAGGTAGGGGTGTTGTGTGATCGTTCTGTACGTTGTGATGCTCCAATAGGATGGTTAAAGGATTGTAGGAGTCCAATATTATGTTTCAGATAGTTTTTTGTTTTGTAGTAATGTGTGAGGGAATCATTAATGAGTTCCATATCTCACTTTTTCGTGTACACCTAGATTTATCCAAGAGGTAATGTGAATTCAAGATGTAGTTTTGGTGTCATAGGATGAAATAGTCAGTGCTATATTTCCTTGTATGGAATTCTGTTTTTCAGTTGGTAATGGTGAAGCCTCATTTTATTGGATGTTTTTATATCCATTTTATATTACTAAGTGGAAATGGGATGATATATATGGATTTCATCGTATGGATACGCTGAGATAATGGTAGTTGTGAATCTATTTGTGTGATCATGGATTAATTAGAGAAATTGAACCACTTCTTAGGGATCAAGGATTCAATTGTAGTAAATTTTTTTCCTAAATGGTATGTGGATGAGGTTTTAATGATTCATGGAGTTTTATGGTCCATTATTTCATATGTGGATGAATGTTTTTCCAAATTATTCTATAGGGGATTTTAGAATGATATTATCACTCACTTATTCCTTATCACTAATTTCCACCCTCATAAATATGGGAAGACAGTGTGGACCATCCTGTTGTATAATGATACATTGTGAGAATGAATTATAGACATCCACAGATCTTGGGAATAACACTTTTCTATAGTAGATTTGTCTTATGAAAATAGATATCACTCATAAATTATCATGAACTTGTTTGATTCCTTTAATAGGAGGTCATTTCATTCACTGTTGTGATTTATAGAGGTTGGGGAGGTATCTATTCATGGTCTCGATGTGATTTAGTGCACAATAGAAAATATTCAACATGTTCATGAGAGTTTGAATGAAGCATAAGATCGACTGAAGGCCTATGTCAATTATATGAATAGATCATTAGATTTTACTTTGGGGACCATGTTTTATTGAAGGGTTCCCTATAATGTGGTATTTGGAGGTTTTGAAGGGGGAGTAATCTTTCTACCATGTTTTTGGGCACTCTGATATGTTGGGGTGAGTTCGTAGAGTGGTGCATTAGTTGGGGATTCCACCAAGGATGGAGAAGATCCAAATCATCTTCCACATCTCATAGCTTAATTGATATCTTCATAATGACTCCAATTTTATTGTCCTGGAATATTTGTACATATGGGATGACACAACAGTTAGGTAGTGACCAATAGAGATATATAATTTCCTAGAGAATGTAATTCATGGATAATCCATCCATTTTCTCTAATTGTTGTTGAGTCATTGTGTCATTGGGGTGAGAATCAAGGAGTTGGATATTCTGATGTGCGCCCCATACCTTGATCTATTTTGTGTTTCTCATTACTCCATCTTTTTTGTGATGTGATTTCTTTATATTTCTACATTATGGGTTTTTTGTTTTCTTGATGTATTATTTGTAATAATGTTCTAACATATAAAAAGGGGAGTACCTTATTCCTATTCAAGATTAAATATACCATGATGTTACTAAATCTATGAGGATAAGTTAGTTCCACCCAATGTGGATAGATTCTTGATATGGTGGACGTGATTCCCTTTTTCATTAATTTAGGGAAGTGTAGTTTCTTTGATGTACTGGTTTTTGGTTTAGGATTCCTGGAGGATTATTTGGTTGTGTAGTGGTTGTGTGGTTGTGTTTTTGGGTAAATGAGGAGAAGATTGTGGTTGTACCCTATATTTCATGGGAGTTTTAGATATCATATATGTTAGGTGGTATCATTGAGGGGTAATGTGATCCTCCAAACATATCTCGTGGGGTGGTTTCTAGACAATTTTTTTCTGGGATTATTTTTAATTCTCAAGGGAGAGAATAATCAAGGATGAATCTTATTTAACAACTTGATCATTCTTGGCCTTTTAAAATATTAATTTTCATAGTTAGATGTTTTTTGTAGGAGGCTTGTGGAGGTCCCCTGGTTTTTGGAGTTATAGTAGAGCTACAGTTGTCAATTCACATTTTCAATGGCGTAAACAATTGTAATTGGTGGATCAAGGATTGTATTTCTTATAATTATCTTGTATTGTATGTGGTTGAGGGGAAACCCATGATGATTATTCACAATATGATTGTAATTCATGAAATGTATTCAATTCAAGAAAATCCATTGTGAAAATCTAAAAAAATTATTTTTTAGAAAAAATATGATTTTACATCATGAATGGAATACATGATTTGAATCTAGTTGGATCAAAGTTATTTTATTTCCCTTTATTTCAGTAAATTACTTTATTCTACAGCTCTGTAATTCAATATTTTTTTGAGGAATCCTAAGTGCCTTTAAAGGATCTTATTTCCCTTTCCCAGCTACATTGATTCTATATGTTCTGGTGTTTTTTCATAATTTATCCATGAAGATTTCCACATTATTATCTTGTTTACCTTCATATATTCTTTATTTACCCACTATAGTTGTGTAGTTTTGGTTGTATTGGTGATTTTTACTGAATTTTTAATAAAACGTGAGATGGTGTTAGAACATCTTAGGTTATGTGTTTAGAAGTCATTTATAGGTCTTTCTTCATTACCCTACAGTGTTCATTGATTCGTAAAATCATCTTTTTGGTATATAATACCTTGTATCCAACATTTTTGTATCATGTAGGAGGGTTTAACTCATTATTTATTATATGGGAATTTTTTAATATTTATTCGTCAATCCAAACTACTCAGTTGACTAGAATTGAAGTGATGTAAGAATTATAATTTTTTTTACAGCTTTGTTAATTTTTTCATATTGTGTTCATTTGGCTAGAATGTCCTGAGGATAATAATGAATTTTGGTATCCATTCATTGAATTGTAGTTGTATAGATATGGGAAAATTGTTGAACATTTTTATATTTTTCCCAAATAATTAAAAATGGGTAATAAATTATATTTGGATAATTATTTGGCTTCTATTTTATTTTTAGATTTATAAAACCCCTAAAATAATGTAAAATGTGATAAAATACCCATGGTTAAATATGTAAAATGATATTTAATGTGTTTTGATTCAAGTTCGTTATATGAATTAGTGACGTATGATTTTTTTCCATTATTTTGGGTTGGTGGGGTAATTATTATTTTTCCATTTGTTTGGGGCCATGGGGTGATGATTGTTTAAAACCGCTTTTTTGGTGGTGAGGGGAAGGATTTTTTGGCCTTTCTTTTGGGGTATCAATGTGATGATTTTTTTTCATTCGATGGGAGGCATGTTGGGGGTATGTTTTTCCATTATTTTTGGAAGTATTGGTAATTATTGTTTGTTTATTATTTTACAAGGTGAGTTAATGGTTTTTTCAACCAAAATATTGTGGTAGTGAATCACTAGTATGATGGGAATGATGAGATAGTTGTGAGGTATTCATGTATTCTCTTGATACATGGGTAGTAATGGAATATTAATTTAATAATTATTCAAATATATGTGTTTTAGTTTTTGTTAATGGTATGAAAATCATTATGTAATAAAAAATTATGGTTTGTGTGGTTAAATGTGGTTGATGTGTTGTAATAAAAAAGGGAATTGATAATGAAACAGGTTGGGGTTGTGAGTTATGGCATGTGCGTTTTGTGGTATTATACATTTGGAGGTGGTAGATAATGTGAAGATGTTGTGATATGGTGTGTTTTTTTGGGGGAAATTATGTTGGGAATTTTTTACTATAGGTTTACAATTATATATTGCATGGGATTTCTATACAGACCCCACCCATGTTGAGCACTTTGTTTTAACACCATTATTTTCATATAGTAGTGTTTTTTCTGACATCCTAGTGATGAATGTTGATGGGTGGCTACCCACTCTTTACCCCTCTCACTTACAGGTGAGTATATATCCATAGTTTATTATTGTTAAAGGATTAGTAGTACACTATGTGACATCCCATGTCTTCTTCGGTGTGATGTGATATGATTTCATGGTACATGGACTATCATTGGAATTTTGAATGGTATGAGTAGGGAACAATGTTAATGTCCTTCATCTTCATGATATCATACTACTCTATTATATGGTTTTGATGTGATGGCCCAGGTTTCTATGGGAGAGATGAGACATAGCTATGGATAAAGTGACCCTAGTTTCTGCAGGTGTGATGTGATGTGACCATGTTATGGGGCGGTGATATATGATAATTTAAAGTCAGAATAGTATGGAATATATTAATTTGTTGTCTGATTGCAGAAAATCAATGGGAAGGTGGTGCAGTTTACCCATTATTTATTTTCTTTGCATGATGTTATTATACATGGCATGTGTAATTTGGTGATCCAGCCTTATTGAGCTTGAGATAAATAGTTGACATGTTTCTGATATGTTGCTTATGATGTTTTATCATGGAATAATTATTATGATTATTTATCATTTACATGGGATATTTTGGTTTTCCTCGTAAGTATACTTATATGCTCAACTTATGTATATTAATTTATTTCAGGATCCTATGAAATTTTGTGGATCATGTTTGATGGAACTAGTGTGAACCATTTTTGAGAGTTTTTTGCCACTATTTAGCATTACTTTTATTTATTTAATTTTACAGACTTTAATATGTATTAGTTTTACATATAAATTCATTTTTGAATAGATTTACTTTTTTATAATATATATCAAAGTAATTTTTTTGATGATTCAACTTCTTTCACAATCATATATAATTATAGAGGGTAATTCCTCACATTTACTGAAAATTTTATATCCTTAATGTTAGTCCCAATACCATGCAATATTAGAGGCTAAAATTAGTTGCCATTATCACTCTCTAATTACTATGTTATCATTAGTATAAAGGGTTCTTGATAAACATGGTTTACCATACCATGATATAAACACAAACCGGCAACTAAGAGCTTGTTTAACTATTTAGTAAGTCTTCAGAAGGATTTCTATTCCTTGTAACCTGGCTTGTAACACTATCTCATATTCATTTCTACGACTAACATGTAAAAAAACTAATAAATAAAAAAATAACAATATGAACAAATAATTTAAATGAAATAAATGGAAAAAAAATATCCCAAGAAAATAGAGGATATATATGATTATGATTTAATGACATTCTTATCGCTTATACCTCTCATGTTCTGATAGTTCAAATCTCTATCCTACCAGACATACTAACTAACAATGGGATTCTCTAATACAACTTTTTCATGAAAAATCATGGGTTATCCTAGAACCAAACAAAAGAACTGGTTTGTGAAAATGGTTGAAGGGAACCAAAGATCCCAATGGGCTAACAGAAATCTTCAAAAAATAACAATACGAATTTTTGTGTATGATTTAACCAAATAATCTCATTCATAAAATCAAATATAATATATAATGAAACATAAATCAATGGATAAATAAAAAAATAATCACATATATAAATTTAAACATGATTTTTGTTCAGTATATGAAAAATAAAACCACTACTAATGTAGAATTTCCCAAATATACATGTCACCTCTCGATCACTGCCATCAGTAAGCCCAATCTCCTCACTGAGAAAACTAGAATAAAAACCTATCATGAAAAAATATTGGGTCTAGAAATGTCGAGTGAAATTTTTTAGGGTGTCAGAATAAAACAACTCAATATGTAGGCATCCTAGAATCTGCATATTTCATTTTAATAAATATTCCACAAACACTAGATTAAAATTAAATATAGAAAAATAGTTTCCATTTTTAAAATCATAAAACAAGGATTTTCAATTAAAAACAGGTTCACATTTTAAAAGAATGGTTCGAAAACACACAACAAGAAGAAAAAAACAATACATGTATGTTAATAAGTATTTTAAATATGAAATTACCATAAACATTAGAGTGTGTCACAAAATAAATTCAAATTAATATTTAAGAAACACAAATATAAGAAGGCATATATTAATAGAAAAAGGAAAATAATTATATAAAAACAATATTATAATATATGAAATGTATAGTCAAATGAATGCTGTAAACAGCCATTTATTTAAAAATAAACAAATTTAGTTTGGAGCCATATAGTTTACAATGATATGGACCTTATTCAATAAACAACATGGTTTATCTACAATCCTAACACCAAGAATAACCCACTATGGGCATTTTCCTAACATGGGATTATAATTTGTATCGTTATGAACTATAATGTAAAAGTGTATCAACCATATACATCATATATGGGATCCCATAATAATATATAATTGAATATTGTGGCAGTTAATGGATAGTATTTATTTACTATAAAAAGAAGATGACAACATGAATATTTTTCCCACTCCTAGAAATATTATATGGGAAGACCCAATTTGAATAGAGGAATATCGACGTGGACATATAAAAAATTATAATTTTTCCAACTTTCCTTAAAAACCTTATACTTATAAATTATTTTCCAAGAATCACTTAAAATTATGAATAGGGGAATACTATTCTGAGTGTTTGGAATCGTGTCATAAAATAATATCTTTAATTAAATATGGGGATTTGTCTATTGAAATCCATAATAAATTAAATGGATAATATCATTTCATCTACAACCATTTCCAAAACAACGGTGGTTATCTGGACACATCATCCAAGGCTCACAATGAGAATCTAAAAGCCCCAAATATGATCTTGAATCAATCTTTAAGAATCATACAATCCCAATGTTCCAAAAAAGAATCAATTAAATATTATAAAAAAAATAAAACATAATTGAAAAAATATTAACCATAGACTAATTTTTCAAAATAAATTTAAAAAGACAGAAATCATTTTTGGAAAAACAAGTTTATGTAAATATAAATGATTTGGATTTTTATATTTTTATATGTGAACATATCTATATTCACAGCCCATGAACATATTGATATTCACAAAAAACATTGTAATATATATGTGTATGTTTTTATGAATGTTAATGGTTCAGTAATTGATGTATAATGAAGCATCACATGGAAACACAAAATTTCTCAAATGAAAACAACACCATAAAGAGTCCAAACCCCAATACAATGCACAATTCAATTAGATGTCAAATTTATTAAAACTCAAGTAATTTAAAATAAAAGTTAAAAAACCAAAATTAATTTTAAAGGCCAAAAGAAATATTTAAAAACAGATTGTGTAAAATTATATTAGATAAAAATATTAATAAATGCTTATTCCACATTTACTCATTTTCCATAAAATCACCAAAATATAATGAAGAAAAATATCTTTTTAAAATAACCAATAGTGAATAAAATATTTAAAATTCATTAAAAAATGATCTATAATGACATGGACTTTAACATAATGTTAAATGATGTGAACACCTAACTCAATGTTTTGTGAACATGATGAATCCTTGTGCACTTGGCCGGGAGAAACCCATGAACCAATAATTATACACTAAAACAATAGAAATCAGTATAAAACATCACCCTCAATCCATTATTGTTCATCCAAGAGATAACCAAGCCAATTAAGAATATATAAATATGAAAAAGAAGAAAGGATATGGTTAGAAGACATATCCATGGAGTAATCCACTAATTATTAAAGGAGAAGACGTCCAAAATCAAATAGGAGTGGGATATTATTCCTCCCAAGGTTCACAAGGGATAGTTTTAACTAATGGAGGAGAGCGGTCAAATTGGGGTTTTAATTTTTGAGGGAAAATTGATAAAATAAACTATTAGGGATACATGGAAAGACATATAGTTTACCAAAATGTGTTCTAACCGTGTGACCCTACTATAAATACAATCCACCCACACACTGTTTGGATCAACATATAGTAAATACATGTGGGAAACCAGGTGAAAATTTATTTCACGATTGTATACATCGATAATTTTTTTAATATGGTTTACTCTTATTATGTTTATGTCATTCACTAATACATGAACACCCCAAAACTGCCACAGTGGCAGACCATTGTCCTTAATGGTCTGGTCAAATAGTGTAATAATCATTTGAGAAAAATCATTAAATAAAATGAACGAAGGAAAAGTATTTAAACATCTATCTAGAATTATCTCCTTCATGTTGATCACATTATATTTCTAAAGAAGAAAAATTACTGAAAACTATAATATTCTAAAGGGGTAATCGGAGGTCTTTCATGAGATCTGTACTCATGCATAAAACGTTGACATCCTTTTGAGGTATGATTTCCTTCATTTATCCTACATGTGAATCATGTGGGAGGGGTTTGTTGCTTATTTTTAATTATCTATCATGGATGTGACAACCTATTTAAAGATAAGTTATTTATTAATTTAATTTATTGGAAATGGGGTTTATTTTCATGATTCTTCATTCTTTGATATTTTTTGATCTTGTGATTGTTCGGGCATGATGCCCCGTGAAAATTGAAATCATTGATGGATTTTCATGCACATGAATAAAATTATGCATTACATGTGTTCATATTTTATTGGGATCTTACTTATGTAAATTAGTTAATTATGTACACTCTTTTAATTAATGGATTCACTAGGATTATACATTTTCAATGATAACCCATAAGTTTCAAGTGGAAGTTAAATAATTAATTATTTGTCATAACAATTTTTCTTTCTTGTTTGTGTTTTGGTGGGGTTTTGAACTCGGTTGTGTGTTGTGGGATTCTTGGGTGTTGTAATGGATGAGATATGTTGTAGAATAGTGACATGATCATGTTGTTTGGTGATTTATTTTGGGTTGTGGTTGTGCGTGGAAGGTTTTGGATGGATTTATATGAGAAAGTATGGTGGTGGTTGGTATGGGTACCTCACCTGATTTTTTTTGGAGGAATGACTTTTATTGTGTTGTTTGTTTTGTAATGTACTCAATATTTTCCTAGGTTTTAATGGAATGAATAAATTTGGGCTAATGAATATTGGAATGGCTTGGTTGGTTTGGTCAATGCATGGAATAATGTAATTGTTAATAAATAATAGAATTCAGTTTGATGACTCTGATAGAAAAATGAAATGGTTCTCAGTAGATGCTTTTTTGTGGTGTTGTGCTTGTAGAGGTAGCAGAAAAAGAGGAATTGTTGGTTTTTCTAAGAACCCAACGGTTTAGTATGTGTTATTGGTATTATATATATATATATATATATATTTCCCTTGTGATTTCTATATGTACCATACCTTGGTTCAACACTATGTGTTGACCACCCCCATGTTTTTGGGGAGGGTTTCATTCCCAATCATCATGGTGGGAGGATGGCCAGTTAGCCACCCTCTCATCCTTACGATTTCTTCATGGAGGTGATAGAACATGTATATTCGGAAAGGTTGTGATTTTTTTCCAATGGTGTGTAAGAAAGTTGTGATTTTCAATGTGTTTTTGGGAAGAGGTGCGCTATTATTTCTTAGGTGTCTTGAGAATGTGATGTGGTTTGAGGCACTGGTGTCTGTCGACAACATGTGATGGAATTTTTGGTCTAGGAGTCTATGGGTGTGAATTGATATGGTATTTTACCAAGTTTATTTTTTAGGTAAGTGATATGGTTTTTGGCCAAGGTGTTTGCGGGTGGAATGTGATGTGGTTGTGAGGCCTAGGTATTTGTGGGTGAAGTGTAGTGCAGTATGTTCTGAAGAGGTGGGATTTCCATAACATTTTCCATTATGGTGCGAGAGTATCTAATCAGTGTAAATTTTAAGTGGGGTACCCTACTATTGATGTGAATTATATTAGATTACATAAAATATGTTATTTGGTGAGTGTGCATTAGGGAGATTGGTGTGCTTAGTATACCTTTTTAGGTGATTCTTGGTTCTTCTATTTTCTCATGTGGGCATTAGTATTCTCTTTTCACCGATTCATGATATGGTTTTATTTTCTTATTGAGTATGCCTGATTTCCCACCCAATGTGTATACATAGAATTAAGGTTTCTATGAGGACTTCATAGACTGTTATGGACCTTACTATCATGGATCATGATAGTTGATGTGTTGCTGCCTAGTTTTACTTTTGGTATTTACTTGGAGACATTTGTAATTATATCAGTTTTACATTTCACATTCATGAGGAATGGATTTCGGATTTCTTATATATATGATTCGAAAATCCTTTTTGGATGATCCATCGTATCTCTAAATCTTGTTTTCTTCAAATGGAAAATTTCTCCCATAGTGTGATCTTTGTACACACCTATGAAAATTCTTAGACCTCAGGCATACTGGAGGAGGGGATTTGGTGGTCATTATCTCCCTCTCATTTTTTCAATCACAAGAAGGGTATCTCTACGGGGAGGGGGTCATCACAGAATGGTATATTAGGTGATGGTTGATATATGGAATGGATTTCAGATTTTTGGCACAAAAAGTAATTAATGGGATGTTATGGAAATAGATCCAATTTACCTTGGTCTGTGATGTAGCATGAGAAGATCGAGTAGGAAATTGGATTTTAGAGCCCTTGAGATCATGTGCACAGACTCTGATCATATAAAACTGCAATGTGAGGTGCACCTACTTAAATGGTAGAGTCCTTGGAAAGGTTCATACGTCATAATGACTTGTCTTTTTATTTTGATTAGGTAATTTTGTCATTGTCAAAATGAATAAAACGAATTAAATTAAATGTTATTATAATTACACACTACATAGGATTAGGAAATATTTTTTACCTTTTGTATAAGGCTCTTGATAGTCCTCCCATTGTGTCTCAGGTAGTGGAAATTCAGAAGGTTGATCTGGTCCATCTTCACAGGGTTGGTCCAACAAGAGAGGATGGTCCATGGTTGAGGTAATTTCATGACTTTTTGGGGTGTGATTTTGGAATGTATGAGGGATGTGTTTCTAACATTGAGACAAATTGTTAGTTATAGGATATACATATTACCTTCAGTATAATTCAGTTCCCGAAAAATTAAAGGTTCCATTTGGAATGTAATTATTTTCACAAAGCAGTTATCCAATGGGGTAATTTGTTTATAAGATATGGAATGTAGATAAATGTGTTCTCGGTTGACATTCAAAATATGTTTTGAGGGGTGTTACTTTTATTAAATATTAAGGATGAGATGAGGAAGTAGATCCTCTACCTTTAGTGGGGTATAATTTCAGTAAGGGAGCATGGGATCATGTTCAAAAAACATTAACTATTCTCCGCAATTCATTTTTGGTTCAAAGAGTCTCATGAGAGACATCTCGAGGAAGTGATTCAAACTTATATCAAGAATATTGTTACTCCTTTTACATTCCCAATGTATTTGTAGGTTCGGTGGAAGGTATAGGTGGTTGAGAGGATGAACTCCTGAGGAGGTATATCATGAGAGGAGATTTCACGACCCGTCCCCCGGGGCCCGTGTTGTGACTAACCCAAGCCTACCTTCCATAGCCCAGGGGCTAGAGACTAGCACTATAAAGGAATATCCCTAAAACTAGGTAGGCATTTCCTTTTATCCTACAATCTCAAAGTGTCCATGCACACTACAATATACAAGAACCAAGTAAATATTATTTTAAAACGGGGGAGTACAGTAAGTAAAAAAAGGACAAAATACAAGCCCAAGAAGAATGTACTTGTAAAATTGAAAACAGATTATATGAACACCCGCCAAGGATCCCACCTGAAGGGTAGGTACATATCTCAAATTTTTATCTCTATAGTATGTCTATTATAATGATCCACCTCTGAGAAACATCTATTCATCACACCCTCAACCTCGATCAATTTACATTGTCGTCTGCAAAAGACACAGCAAGGTGTGTGCGTAGCCCGTGAAGGGATGAGTATAAAAATACACAATAGGGACCCTGAGACCCCTGAAGGCCTCCCAAATCCACAGTGGGTAAACCACGGAGCAAGACCTAAATCTCAAAGAACTATGAAATAGTCATCACCATTACTTGGTATATGCCAATACATATACCTCAGTTATCAATATATTCTCATCTCACACAGAAGGGAATAATACCACAATGGTAACCCCACAAAGGTATAAGTACCACACAGGTAACACCATGAAGATATAAGTATCACACAAGTAACACCACAAAGCTATGTTCCACAAAGGTAATTTCACACATAAGAATACCACGATGGTACCACCACACAGATGCTTAACACGAATGAAATGAATCAGCTCACACTATGTAAAACATTAGAACATAAGTATAGATGATTAGTTGTATTGCTATATCATCAAAATCTATCGAGAAGCTCTAATGTTGACCCACACAGGATCGAAGATGACCCACACAAGATATTAAAATGACACACACAGGATCTGGAGATTACCCCCATAGGATCGGTATGTGTTGACCCACATAGGATCACTGAGCACTGACCCACACTAGATACGAAGATCACCCACACAGGATCTGAAAACTCTATATGTTCAGGCATTCACAGGGTTCCCTCACTATGCATCCATGATTTCGGGAGGTTCCACTCTTCAATCCAATGGTTGATACTTCAACTACCACAATGTCCCATGAAGAAGTACCCCGAAGGTCTGCCACATTAAAAGGGACACAGCGTGATAGATGGCACGTCAATCAGATGCCCAATATGTAAGTAATTTACATTTTTGTTATGAGGGCCTAGTTGGAATCAGGTTCTATCCAACCTGGCTATACTCCAAAGTTATCCAAAACTCATGTGGAGTATACCAAAAGGATCTTCTTGATTCAAGGATCTCATTGCCATAGACAGTTTTTCAAATAGACGCCCAGTTCTCAAGATATGTTCGAAAAGGTGTATCCCGGTCCACATAGGTCCGGGTCCGGTCCCACTGTGTCGGACTGACCTGACCCAGCCTGAGCCGAGATGACCCTATTCGGGTCGCCCTGACCCGACCCGGGTCCTACCTGACCCACAAAGTGGGTAGGCCGCTCAGCGCAGCCCACTAGGCATGGCCCGCTCAGTGTGGCCCGCTTGGATGGGTGAAGTCTACCTAGCTGGGTGTGGTCCACCATGGCGGGACCCTCCTACCCACATGGGGGGATGCGACCCCTGATATTATGAATTGTCCTATAGATCATTCTTTTTTGAAAACCCAGCGGCACCACGTGGCGTCACCTACAGGCACGCGGGACACGCCGGAGCGGGTCATACTAGGCGTGACGCGGCCAGTTGAAAGATCATCCAGCTGTCCTCTGAGCGGCCTGATGGTGATGTTGTCCTCCCACGGCTCACCAGGTGTCAGCCCCCACCGGGTGCACCGCCGTGGCTAAGCAGTCGTGGCCTCCTCCTCGACTGGCAGCAAATATGGATGTCACCCTACCTCTACGTGACCGTCCAGGTGTCGTCCACCCTTCGAGTGCACTACCTCTTCCAAACCGAGGTCGGTCGAGTTCCGGTCGCCCTTCAGGTGCATTTCCTACTCGAACCACGACCGGTCGGTTACCGACCGCCCTCCTCTTTTGTGGATCACCACAACAACTTTCTATGCCCAAAAACTATAACGAATGTATATTCACGATCCTTGGGTCGTGTTATCCTCATTCATGTGTCGCGCTCAAGAAAACATTGAGTTTTTAGCGCGCTTAACTATTTTTCATTGAAGATTGCATGAAGAACGTGAATCAAACAAATTAAAATATCATGGTATTTTGGAGGATTGATAGTCATGTTTTTTTGGCCTTCTTCATCAAGAATCACGATTATGAAGAATCAAGTAATTATCATTTTTGAAAAATTCCCCCTACATCGTGCGTTCGTTGGAGTTGGCATTATGAAGAAGATGAAGATGCTGACGTTCGTCGCTCCCGCAACAAACTCTTGATCCAAGCTCGAGCATCCTACTCATTCATGATTTGGAGAATATTCTTCCATAGAGGGTGTTCTTCCTTCGAGAATTCTCCAGCAAATGCCTCCTCTCACTTTTTCAAATAATCTTCTCCACCAGTGGTGAGGATCCAATATTAATTATGTTATTCAAATAAAATCAATTAATGATGGCTCATTAAATTGGGGGAAACCAAAGTGTTTCATCACATTAAAGGGGATTTAGGGTGGTCCCCACCACTAAGATTTAAAATGGAGGTTTCAAGAAATAAAAATATTAAGTAATTTATTTTATTTTTCTTCTCCCACAAAAATCTAAAAAACTATCTTCCACCCTAAGTCTACTTCGGTTGGGTTGAGTGTTCCTTAAAAATATATTGGCGTTGCGAGTTCAACGGTTTTATCAAATTTTAATTCCGAGTACCAGATCAAAAGATACAAAACAAAATGCATGGGTTCACTGAACATACCTAAAAAATTCATGAATTAATTCCGGGCACACTGAGCTTCGAAATCATGCACCGTCAATTTTTTCTATCTCATAATATTTCCATATATTTAAAAAAATTATATGGAAAATTTCGAGTCATTACTTTCTCCCCACCTTAGGGATTTGCATCCCCGAAATCCACAACACAAACTATGGAAACAAGTGGTGGAACTAAGAATTAATAACAACCTTCCACTCTTATGTGCTCTCTTGGAGGATCCCATGCTGGCAATGAATGCGCACCAGAGGTATCGACCACCAAAAAAGGACTCTCTTTTGTCAATCCTCAATATCCAATGGATCCTCCGAAAACATCGCCTTATTTTCGATGTCCATCTCGCCTCAGTAAAAGATTTCTGAAAGATCATGTACCTATCTCCTCATCTGAGATACCTAGAAAATTTCATCCACCTTCTGCAACTGAGGGGGGAAGAACTAGGAAGTATGCCCCATGCCTACTCGGCATCAGACCTAAAACGGTCCGATGAATCTAAGAGATAACTTTCCTCCTTGACCAATTCTCTACAAACATCTTCAGGTGAGACCCATAGAAAGACATGGTCACCATCATCGAAATCTAGAGGTCTCAGTCTCCTGTCAGCATAAGAATTCGGCCTTCTTTGTATAGTCTTCATCCACTCTTAGATGACTTGTAGCTTCTATGTGGTAGACTGTACCATCGCTTATCCCATGAGTGTTGACTCCCCTGGGTCAGTCCATCATAGAGGTGATCTGCAAGGTCATCCATACAATTCCTAGAATGTTACCATAACGATAGTGAAGTGTTAACTATTGTTACATGCGAACTCCACCAAGGGAAATTGATCCTCCCAAATGTGGCTGGAATCAAGGATGCAATCATTAAACATGTCTTTATGGGTTTGAATGGTTCACTCTGTCTGACCATCCGTCTCATAATGGAAGGTGGTGCTTTACTAAAGATGTGTCTGGAACGCCTCCTTCAACCCATTCCATTACCAGGATGAGAAAAGATCATAATGATCAAAGAAAATCTTAGATGGAACCCCATGAAGCCACACAATATCTTGTACATAGAGGCATCCCAAGATCTCTATTTATCCATGCTCTATAATAGGTATTATGTGGGCTGATATGGTGATTCTTTCAACAATCACCCAAATAAAATCATGACCCTTGGTCGTGCGTGGAATTCCTATCACGAAGTCCCTGAAAATTTCAGACCACTTATATTCTCGAACCTCTAATGGATGCACTACGCCTGCTAGAACCAGATTCACAGCCATCAATTTCTTAAAAATGAGGCACCATGTGACAGACTCTACTGCTGCTTTCTTCATTCATATCCACCAGTGCAAACATCGAAGTTCCGGTTATATATTTTCCACTCCTGGATGTACCTCTATAGTGGATGTATGGAACTCCATCAACACATCCTTCCTAAGAACCATCGGTACCATAGAACATTCTCTGAAGAAGATAATGTTCCCCCCTTCATAAAATCAATCTGGTGAATGTCCAATGGATATATAAGTACGCTGAGCCTCATAGTTAGTGTCACTAAGTTGCACCTCCCTAACTCGATAGAGGAGTGGGGTAGTGACTCTTAGAGACTGATGATAAGTTTCTCCATCTCGATCCACGTAGTATATCTGCAAAGCGACAAGCTGCTCCGTCGCATCAATCAGCAACTCTATACCAGATCTCCTCTTGAGTCCATCTGCTACAACATTCCCCTTCCCAGGAGTATAGACTATCTTGAAATCATTTTCCTTGAGTAAATAAGGACAAAACCATTGTCTCAAGTTCAGGTCGTCTGAGAGAAGATATACCCAATACTCTTGAGATCATAGTAGACTATAAAATGTTCACTCCTCATGTAATGTCGCCACATCTTCAAGGGGAACACCACTACTACTAACACTAGGTCTTGGGTAGCGTAGTTCTGCTCATGTTGTCTTAGATGTCGAAAACCATACATGATAACTGCTCACACCTGCATCAGGACACATCCCAGCCCGGTCCCTGATGCGTTACAGTAGACTACATATCCACCACCCTCCTCTGGTAACCTCAAGATGAGGGGAACTCATCAGTGTCTAGCTCAGTTCTTGGAAACTCTGCAAGAATCTCTCTGACCACCCAAAGGGTTTCCCCTTCTTCGTTAATGCTAATAAGGGTGTCATAACCCTAGAAAATTTGGGCCCAATCCATTAGTAGTAACCAGAAAAACCCATGAATCATTTCACCTACATCACAATCCTATGTGGATCCCAAGATATAACAACATCAATCTTCATTGGATCCACCGCAACTACAACCTCCTAGATTATGTGTCTGAGAATGTAGACCTCTCGGATCCAGAACTAGCACTTCAAGAGAATACCCTAATGCTGCTTCTCTCAGAGTGTGTCCAGAACTATCTACATATGATAGGCATGCTCCTCCTCCCTATCTATGTATAACAGGATGTCATCGATGAGAAATACAAAATATGATCAAGGTATGAATGAAAGATCATGTACATGAGTCCCATGAAAACAGTTAGGGAATTTTTCATAATGAATGGAATAACCAATAACTCACAGTTGCCATACTGACATCTAAAGTCCGTCTTATGCACATCCTCATCTCATGCCCTAAGCTGGTGACAGCCTGATCTTAGGTATATCTTTGAAAACCATCATTCTCCCTTCAACTGATCACAGAGATTTTCAATCCTCAGTTGTGGGTACATGTTATTCACGGTCACCTAGTTTAGGCGCCGATAGTCCACATAGGGTCCCAAACACCCATCCTCCCTATTGGAGAACGAAATCAGGGATTCCAAAGGAGAAACACTAGGCATAATGAATCCCTTTCTCTTCAAGTCATCCATTAATACTTACAGGTCACGAAGCTCTGTGGGAGCCATCCAATATGCTGGTGTAGATATTTGTGTCATTTCGGGGTAAATTACGATATAAAAGTGCAGCTCTCTTTATGGAGGTAGACTAGAAACATCATTAGGGAAAAAAATCAGCGTACTAGTCCACCACTATAGGATAACTCAGACACTCAACATAAACCAACCTGAGGGTAAGGCTAGCCACCTGATGTGTGATCGGCTGCACCCTCCTCCAGGTAAGTCCATCCCATTCTGCAAATGTTCCCTTCTCACAAGTGAATGAAAACATGGTCCCATCATCACAGACACACCGCACTCTATGGCTAGTACAGTCGATCATAGCATGGACTCTAGATAATGAATCCATACCCAAGATGACGTCGTAACGGATCGTCGCCACTATTAGAAGATACCAACTAAAGCTCTCGCCTCCTAGAGTAAGCTCACACTACTATAACCGGTGTGTAATCGACAAATACTCTCCCAAATGAGTCTCTATTTATACGGTTCATGCAAACTACTCCACCATAATCTCGGTGCTCCCAACGCGGGCCATGGTAACAAACAAGTGACTGATATACATGTATACAAGTACAAAAACAAAGGTGGAGTAGACACAGATCATACCTTGTATCATCTGCAGAGTGTTGTGGTTGTAGGCCTCAACATCCAAGAGATGATCTCATCATTGTCCACCTACTCCTGGTGGTCATGGTGGACCCTCTGGTGGTGGTGGAGGTAAAACCTCGTAGCACCACCCATCGCCTGCTGCATGTCCAGCTCCTCTGCCAAGTCTCTCTGTTTCCTAGGGACCTCCTCGATCGAATCTTTGACTCTTCCTAGGCGGTCCTGTGACCATCTTCTGGTTCTCTGTATGGCGGGTCGCGCAGTCGCGAGCCATGTGACCATGCCCGCCACACGAGTAACATGGCATGATCCTTGCATGTCTTACTCTTCCTCGAGACCCTCGGACAACCATCCATGTCTCCTGATTTCATCCACCAATTTATCTGGTCCTCTTGTACCACTGCCTCATATGTCTACTGCCAGCTGCAGATGACTATACAACTTGATGTCCGTTGGTGGGTCTCGCTGCCAGTGACTACTCGGCCATGAAACTATCCACTAAGAGTGTTATCTCAAACACCTCCACCTACATCAGGTTGTTGAGAGAAATAATTTAAGCTCTAATATTCCTTAAGAGCCTCGGTTTAGAGAACCGGGACCTGAAGAAAGTGGCATGCACCATGTCAATAGAGTAGTGCGAGATGTTGGTTAACCTCTGATCCATGATCATGCTACAGTGCTGCTAGTGGAGATGATTTTTATATACATATATTGTAAGGTCATTGGGATGAACTATTCCTATAAAATGCACTCTAAATCCACCCAGATGAGAGTGACCTTGTCATGAACCTGCAATATCAAGCTCCACCATCTGCCCGCTGCTGTCAGAAATAGACTTGTGACAATGAGCACCATGAGATGAGCTGGTGATCCTTTGAGTTCAAAAACATTGTCCACGACATCCAGCTAGTCCTCAACCACCTATGGATCCGTCCAAACCCTGATATTCGATGGCCTATAGTGCTGGAACTCATGAAATGCACTCAAGTGGTGTGAACCCCCTACTCGTAGGGCTGGTGGCATCAGTTGCCCAATGTATAGTTGTGCTGGTGGTACACCACCCAACGGTACAACTGCCGAATGGGGGACCTACAATGAAGCATCATCGATCAGTGGGTTGGCATCACATACTCTACCTAGGACCCTATCTAGATATCTTCATGATGACATCTTGGAAAGAAACCGGTGTGTGACAGTCAAAATGTTATACCTAGTGAGCTAACTCCAAGTGATCACAAAGAAAACTTCTCAAAAACACACATGTAATCAATGTTTTCATGCCCTGAGTCAGAAATCTGATGTCAAGGTCATGGTGTATGGATACGACGGCCAACACACCAACACTGGATTCCCCAAACTAAAAACCACACTCATCACACATAACACTATTTATAACTAAATGATCAGAGTCCAAGTTCGTTTGTAGAACTAAATATTATGATACCAAATTGTCAGGACCTGTCCCCCTGGGCCGATGTCGTGACTACCCGAAGCCCACCTTCCATAGACAAGGGGCTAGCATCATGCACCAGAAAGGCATATATCTAAAACTGGGAATGAATTTCCTTTTATCTAGAAATCTCACACAATCCAAGCACACAACATAATACCAGCAGAAAGTAAACTATATAGTAAAAAATTGTGACTATAGAAAGTAAAGGGGTTGGAATACAAGCCCAACTAGAATGTACTATTAAAATTAAAAATAGATCTTGTGAACACCCGCCAAGGATATAACCTGAAGGGTATGCATGGATCTCAAATAGTCGTCTCTACAAAACGTCTCATCTAATGATCCACCTCCGAGAAACCTCAAGTCCTGGCACCCTCAGCATCGATCAGTGATGTATGTCATCTGTACAAGACACCTCATGGTGCGGGTGTAGCACGTGCAGGGGTGAGTATAAAAATACTCAGTAGGGACCCCAAGACCCCAGCATGTCTCCCATAATTCACAAAGGATAAACCTTAAAGGAAGACCTGAATCTCAAAGCATGGAGAAATAGACATCAACATTACTTAGGTATATTCCCATACATATACATAATTTTTCAATATATACTCTTCTCACATGTGAGGGAATAATACCACAATGGTAGCACCACAAAGGTTGTAGTACCACCCAGGTAACACCACCAAGATAGAAGTACCACATAGGTAACACATAGATGGTACGTACCACATAGGAAACCCCACATAAAAGAATACCACGAAGTTAACACCACATAGAAATGTACAAAAAAGGTAAAGACTCATCTCACACTAGGTTTAACATATGTATAGATGTATAGATGAGTATCTATATTGCCAAATCATCTTACTTTGTCGAGAAGATCGGTTGTTGAACCACACAGGATCGAAGATAACCCACACAATAACTGAAAATAACCCACATAGGATCTGGAGATTTACCACACATGATCGGTATGCACTGACCCTCAAACCATCACTGAGAGCCGACCCAGACAGGATCTGATGATGACCCACACTAGATAGGAAGACTCCTCAAGTACAGTCAGCCATAGGGTTCCCAAACTATGCATGATTGATTCTAGGATGTTCATCTCCTCAATCCATCGATTGATACTTCAACTTCCACGAAGTCACATGAAAAGTTATCATGAAGTTATTTCTTTTCAATTGGGTCTCAACGCGATAGACGAAACCTCAATCGAACGCCCGGTCTGTATATTATTAGCATTTCCGTTCCGAGGGCCTGGTTGGATTCGGGTTTGATCCAATCCGACCGTACTCCAGAATTATACAAAACACATGTGGAGTATACCAAAAGGAATATCTCAATACAAAGATCCCAGTTTCTTAGACAGTTTATCAAACGGATGCCCAGTTCTCAAGATATAACCAAAAAGGTGTATCTGGGTCTAGATAGGGTCGGGTCCGATCCGACCCGGCCGACGCCAACCCACCCCCGTTCGTGTCACCTGGATCAACCTGGGTCTGGACCGTTTAGAATAGGGGGTGGCTCGGACTGTTAGGCATGGCCTGTTGGGCATGGCTCTCTCGGTGCGGCCCGCTTGGCTAGGTGTGTTTTCCCCAGCTGGGTGTGGTCCCTCCAGCTGGGTGTGGTCTTCCATGGCAAGACCCACCCTAACTGTACTAAGGGGGAGGCTCCCCTAGTATTTCTAACTATCCAATAGATTGTTCGATTTGGAAGACCTAGTGGCACCACGTGGAGCCACCTACTGGCACACGGGAAACGCCGAAGTGGGTTCTGCTCAGCATGATGCAGCCAGCCTGAAGAGCGGCCGATTCTCCTCCCAGCGGCACGATGACAACGATGTCCTCCCATAGATGGCTAGGTGTCGGCCACCCACCAGGTGCACCACCGTGGCTAAGCAGCTACGACCTCCTCCCTGACCATCAACACAGATGTGCACCGCCCTTCCACCAAGTGACTGGCTATGTGTCGTCTTCCCTCCAACTACATAGCCTCTTCAAAACTACGGCCAACTAGGTGTCTACCGCCAACTGAGTGCACTGCCTCCTCGAACCATATTAGTCCAGTTTTCAGCCACCCTCCTCTTCCGCGGATCACCGCAGCTTCGTTCAAAGGCCAGATAATATAACGACTGCATATTCGCGATCCTTGTGTCAGGTTCTCTATGCCCATAAGTCACGCTCAACAAAACATTGAGTTTTTAGCACGATTATTTATTTGTCATTTAAGAAATCATGAAGAACGCATAATGTAAATATTAAAAGATCATGGTATTTTGGAATATCAATGGCCATCATCATTGAGAATCAAGAATATGAACAATAAACTAATTATCAAATTTTAAAATATACCCACTACCTCATTCATTCGTTGGACTAGGTGTGGGGAATTTGATCAAGACGCTGATGTTCATCTCCCCCAGGACACGCTCCCGGTCTGAACTTGAAAGTATTCCTCATCCTTTATCTGAAGATTTTTCTTCGTTGCAGGATTTTTTTCCTATGATAATTTTCCAGCAAAATCCTCCTCTCCATTTTTCCAATGGTATCCCCCACCAGAGGTGAATATCCAATATAAATTAAGTTAAGTAAATATAATCAATTAATGTTGCCTAATTAAATTTGGGGAAAACCAAGGGTTAAATCACACTAATGGAGAGTTTCGGTGGTCCCCACAAATTATATTCAAAATTGAGGTTTCAAGAAAGATGAATAAAAAAGATATTTAATTTATTTTTCTTCTCCCATGAAAATCCAAAGAACAATATTCCATCCTCGTCCTACTAAGGTCGAGGGTGCTGATTTATTTATGTTTATATTGTATCTACGAGTTCAAAAATGTCCTTATATTTCAATTCTGAGTACTGGTTAAAAAGTTACAAAATTCCGCTTGAGCATTACTGAAGGTACCAGAAAAAAAAGATCAGAAATTCATTCCGAGAACACCAGGCCTCGGAATCACGCGTCATCAATTTTTGAGGTATCCTAATATTTCAATATATTTAAAAAAACATTACATGGAAAACTCCAGGTCTTTATAGAATATCTAGTTGAATACATCATGAGGAAGTGTTTTTAGGGCATGGTATAAGGATTAAAGACCTTCAATGATTCGACTAATTAAGAGACTACATCAGTAGATTCCTTATGATCCTTTTGGTTCAAAATACCTCTTTACTTTCCTACAGAGATAGAGAATATGTGTATCTTATTTGGGGTTCAAAAACCTCTTCATAATCAGTTCATGATGGCTTCCTAGGTTCAATTTAGAGGATGTAGATAGAATCAATGCCAACCTCAGAATTAGTATCTTGTGCTGTCATTTTAGATGCATGAAGTACATGACTTTTCTCCATCTTTTGGAGATAGAGTTGGTAGTGGATAACCTTTGGTTTTTCCTCATGCTAATGGAAAATAAACTATGACTGTTCATGGAATAGTTCATCATCATATTGTATAGGAATCTGGTAATGTTCAGTTTCATGCTGAAGAGGTGGTAGTTCTAGTAAGGCTAGACTTTGTTAGAGGTTTGATCAGTTTCTTCAATATAATTTCTTCTGATTTCATTGATTTAATGGATTAACACTAATTTTTTTCTAAAACAGTTTCCCAAGAATTGGGAGTAGATATAGGGAGGCTTCACGATCCTCTATTGTTGAGTATGCCATTTCAAGGACATACAATCTTGTTTGATGTGTGTTTGGGCTGTAGATGGAAGATGAGATCACATCAGTCCAATGGGGATCTCTTCCTACTATAAATATAACAAAAATATTTCCTCTTTATCATTGAGTGGATGTATTCAATGTATGACTTTATTGACTAGTTTAATAGGAGAGTCATGTTTTTAGATGTTGATGGCGAGTATGTGGCTTTAGTTTAAGAGCAAGGATGTGAGGTCGTATGTCGGAATGTGGAACACATAATTTTACAGTCGGTAGAGTTTTCATTGGATTGAATAGATATAGAGATGGTGGAGGATGCTCGGGTCATCATGGGAGTTACTATTTTTTTTCTCAAGGATGTTGTGACGCTACCCCCTTGACATGAAATCGAGATCATCTTAAAATTACAGCCTAGTGTTTCTCTGGTTTGATGGATCCTTATTGGAGGGAACCTTTTGTTTTACAATTTATGAGGGATAGAATTGACTATTGGATGAATAATGTATATATATAAACTATTTTATAATTTTTGGGTGCTTCGTTAATTTATTAAAAGTAGGAGGATAGTGGTAAAAATATTTTTATTGAATAATAGAGGTGAATCAGGTGATGGTCAAGAACTGTTTCCGTATTCCAATGATAAAAGATCATTTCACCCATCCAAGATGGTATATCTGGTTCTATAAGATTGATATGCAGTCTAGATATCACTATATTTGGGTGAATGAGGGTGAAATCCTAATGAAAGCTTTCAAATGCAGGTATGGGTCCACAAAGTTTACAGTCACGTCGTTCAGCGTTACGAATGCACCATCCATGTTCATGGGGCTCATGACCTAAATGTTATATGATTTCAAAAATCGTTTCATCAGCGTGTTCATCAATAAAATTATGATCTTATTGATGTCATAGGTGGGCATGTGAATATCTCAAAAATGTCTTCTAGTTTCTTTAATACTGCCAAATATATGGAATGTTTTCCAAGTGAATGTTTTGAACACGATAGGTTAATTTCATCAGGAATTTGGAGTTTTAACATGGTGTATAAGTGGACCCATTAAAGGATTAATAAATTTTTTCATGGTGGAACCCATGATTTTAAAGGCAGTTCGTAGATTTATTGGTCTCATAGGCTATTATCTGATGTCAGTATATGATTTTTATTCTTTTTAAATTCTAGTAACAATATCAAAATGAAAAGACCATTATTTTGTGTAGGTTATTAGTACAAATAATCATTAATTTATCAGAAGGGAAAGAAGGTAAATTCCCAGTGCTCTAATATCTAGAAGAAGGGGTGATGTTTGAGGTGTTTTCTATTGCTTCTCCTCTAGGTTTGGGAAGTGTATAGATGAATACGTGAGTAGTGTTCTCTTATGGGTGTTGGTTGGTATGTCATTTTGAGTGTAACTAATCCACCCATTATATGGAGTTAGTAGAAAATGTGTTATCAATAATTTTGTGGCGAAATTATATCATTGGGATCACATTATGTTTTTTAAAAATCAAAATAGTTTAAGGATTGTCTTTTCCTAGAGTGATCTGAATCTATAAAAAAAGATGTGGATGGAGTTTTTTGAATACTATAATTTTCTTATCTACTGTACCATAGGGATGTAAACTGTTGTGGTTAATGATATGAGAATAAATTCATATAAAAAAGGTGGTTCGAGAATCTACAGATGTTTGGAGAGGAAGGGAGGAGTTGGAATCCATGCACATAGATGCATGAGTGGACAATAGTTTGGGATTTCTATTACAGGTGATGGTGATGTCCTGTCTAATGCATCAGGTGGAAAATTCGTAGTGGGGAGACTCAGAAGTATAATTGATGTGCGGTGGTTTAGTCCATTATGATGCTAAGGATGGATTCTTGGAGGATTGTGATAACTGTATGTTCTTTTGTGGAAATCTTTTTTTTTCGATGTTTATCCACAGTGGAGTCATTTGTGTGCTTCATACCTCACCCTTGGAAGTGCATCCATGAGTTTCTAAGATGTATTGTGGCATAAGGATGTAGTTTTGGTGGACCAAGATGAAATTAAAAGTGGTATAATTTGTGGAAATGTTATTGGGTTTCTAGCTGGTAAAAGTCTAGCATCATATCCTTAGTTGTTTTTTGCATCATTTTTGACATCCTCGAGGGGAAATGGATTGAAATCAGAGTGGAAATGTAACTCCCTGACCCTAGATATTGAGAGCCATGTCATTATTCCATAAAAATGGAATGGTCACAAAAGATCATGTCTTGAATAAAATATTAGTTTAGTAGCTTTGGAATTACTAGAAACATACATATGTTTTACAATAAATTATATAATGATAAAAAACTAAATTTTCCCCTTTTAAGACTGATATCCCTTAGCTTTTCCCAATAGTTCAATCCTAATATACTTCTTCAAAGACTAATAAAAAGAAAAAATAGAAAGGTGTGAGCTCAGATGCTCAGTAATGATAATAATATAGTGGATACTTTCATGAATAAGGACATACATTTTTGACAATGTATAAGACTAAAATAGATGCCTTTAAACATAAATTTCAGCATAATATGGAAAATATAAGTCAAATAATGTCATTTACTTATTCACATTTATATTCTACTAGTCAAATTATCACATGTAATATCAATAGCTAATTTTATAATGATGGAATGGACAATGTCGGACATCATAACCACATAGTCAAAGCCTCAGGCTAAGACTACAAATATGATTTTTTCAAGGCCATGTTCCAAGAAACTAGTTTGTCTCATGAGACCTACCAATGAAACAAGGAGCTATAGCGGGCTCCACCATCACATAATATGTCCAATGTATCCCTCATATTAAAAGTTATAAATATAAACATTCATATTAAAACTAGCATATGAAATGTTAATACATTAACCATAAACCATGAATGGTTTAAAAATAACACATCCATTGTCAAACATAAAACATTCAATACAATATGTATTATTTTATTAGAATAAATAAACCTCAATGAAAAATAATTATTATATTTACAAAGATGAAAATAACCAGTAAAACTATTTCTGAAAAATATCCCCCTTTTCATGAAAACCATTACAAGTCTCACTATTTATCAAGAAGTTGTTAAAAATAGTTTTTTGAATTCAAGTGTCCCATGGAAATTTAAAAATTTTAAAAAATATTTTTCCATATAAATAAATCATTAAAAACATTTTTTAAATATGTACATTAATTATAATTATTTAGAAGAATTAATATTTAAAAATTTTAAAAATATATTTTAGATGTAGTTCCTGAAAAATGAGAGACACTTGAATAAAAGTAATTTATGTAATCAAAACATTATAATATCTTGAAAATAAATGGATTCGTGATACAATATGTCAATGTACAAAATATACAACATATAAAAGTGAATTGGCCCAAAACAAGAAAGAAGTCTCAATGGAATGTAAATTGAGATGAAATCCCTTATAAATACAGTATCCTTATGTTAAGGATTAATCAATGACATAATAATGTGTGAAAAATATAAATACACATGATATGATTGGATATTCAGCTTAAAAAATCATAGGACATTCACACTTATTATTGTAAAAACAACACCAATGAATTGGATGTTTAACTCAATGAATTGAAATTGTGATAATAATACTCGTATCAAGTTCATAATGATGACTTCAGAATTTATAAATGGAGTGATTATGTGTATCAAAATTATATCCACACAAAAGGGTGTGGAAATTACTACATAAATTACTAAATATAGGTTTCACACATAATCATGGAGTAAAATAATCAATGAATTTTGTGTAAAACAAAATGAGTGGAAATTGAAATTTGATATTCCCTTACAGATTTGGTAACATACAAAGCATATATCCCATGAAAGAAAGATCATAAAATAATAATGTAAATATCCATAAAATAAATTATATTGCACAAATAATACAATAATCGGAAGTACATACACCTCACAAATGGAAATAGTGTCCAATATAGAATGAATCTGACGAGAAAAAAGGTGAGATGAAACCCCCTTACCACATTGTAATCAATCGATTCGTATGACCAAAAATGAATAACCACAAAATTAATCTCATAATAACATTAATTTAAATAAAATAATGATAATATATATCAACTTTTATTACATAATAAACCACATGCAATAAATAAGTGGTAATCAAAGTAAATCTCGCCGAAATAAAAGTGAGATAAGAAACCCCTTACCACGTTGTAGGCAATCGAGTCATATGACCAGAAGATAATAACCACCAAATTAATAAAGTAATATCATGAATATATACATAATCATGATAATATATATCAATTACTAGCACACAATACACAACATGCAATAAAAAAGTTGTAATAATGGAAATATCACAGAATTGAAAGTGAGATAAGAAAACCATTACCTCATGTCCAACTTGACTAGTATGTTGCGTGTTAATCCTTAATAATAAAATAAAGTTAATTAATACCTCATTTAAAAAAATTTCAAGATTATTATTCTTTTTATATCAATTATAACCTTGTTATAACAATTTTTTAATTTTTTGGGTTCATATTGGACAATTTTTCGATGTTCGGAACATTAGACAAAAAAAGAAATTTTTATATTTACAAATTGACCATGTGGTAATAATTAAATTATCTCTAGAATAATATTCCTTATCTATAAATTATATATTTAATATATATCAAGTGTATATTAATATACAATTTTCCATATCATTTTAAATTAATAAATGAAACTCATCGTTCATGGAGACGGTATACCGTACGTAGGCATGAATGATACATTCATTTCTATTTTATATTTAGAGTAATGAAAAATAAATAATACATAGGTATAATATAATTCTATTATAATATCATTTATATGTAATTTAATTAACTCCATCCCATTTAAGTTCCATATTTGGAAAGACCGAGTCATATCACTTTGATGGGGTGGTTGTGTGCACTTCCTCAAATGAAATTATCATATTTACCCACGATGGAAACCATAAATGAATGATATAAATGAAAAATACCGAAGAATATAGAATATATATAAATATATATATTATATATATCACATGTAAATACATTACCATCATGATGGCCACCATAAGAGGAGGTATGAGAAAATTGAATAATCATTGTTTCGTGATGCAGTAGATCATCATTTACAGAAACAATGTGTTCATTGCACGTTATACGGAGGTGTGCATAATATTAGTTCGAATACATCTCATATAAAAAATCTAGTATATATAGGATACTAGTGACGTTATAAAATAAAGGAATAAAAGAGTTTACGGGGTTGGAGATGTAAAATAAAATAAAATAACTTACGAGAAGACTTTACCATTAAATCGGGTAACTCCCTTTGGTTTGAACCAAAAGGATACTTGAAGTGCATTATGCCTAAGGTAAGGATTCTTGGTGGAAGAGAGGGATCTTGAGAAATTATTTGGGTAGTTTTTGGACGAGCCAAGGGGCTTGAGTGGTGTTAGAAATGGTCTAGAGCTGATGTCTTTTTATAAGTGGGAGGAGGGACACTTTAGGAATGTTAAAAAATATTATATTATTATACAATTACATTATATTTATAAATGTCCAAAACTTATTAAATTAAAATATAATATGAATTTTTTTGAAATAAAATCATCCGATAATAATTGGACAGGTTTTTCATATTTTTTAATGTTTATTATCTTATTTGTTTAAATCATTGATTAATGAGGTAAACACAGAATCATTATTGCGTCATATAATATTTTATTTATTAATGTCTAAATATTATAAAAAATTGACATGATTTAGTAAAACTTACTATCTTTAAAATTAATATTTATAGTCTAAGATATAGCTTATATAGCCCAATGTAAGAATTGATTTACCAAAAGATATATTTTTATGTCATTACATTCAATTAAATAATATAAAGTATCATTATCACTTTTAAGGGGATTCATGGGGTCCCAAAATCGACCCATGTATTCTTGTCATTAAAATTTAATCAACCAATATGGTTAGGACACATTTTAGAGTAATGTAATATTATTATATTATTTTTGAACTTAGAATTACACTATATACCTTTAACTGTGGTAAACAAATGAAAAATGTTATTATTCGCTGAAAAATATTTTTATCTTATTGAAACACATTTTACGTACTAATAGCAACCATGTATGACGGATTTTTGAAATTAAATTTAAAAAAGATGTAAAAATTCAATTAAATGAAAAAGTTGGGTTTTAACTACTACTTAGTGTTTTCACTGTTCATCAAAAGGGATGATTTTCAGAAAAATACCAATAAATCAGACTAAGCAATATTTGATATCATGAATTAAAAAATGATTTCTATTTTACTAAATTCAAAACATTGAAGTTTAATTAATTATTTTAAAATTAATTTTTTTTGTCAAAACAAAAATAGTGCTTTTTATGAAATAATAACTATCAAAAGATTGACACTAGTTTATGCCCAATTACAATGTGAAATTACTTAAAATGACCAACATAGGATTAATTGGTAAAAATATAATCTAATTACACTTTAAAACCAATTTGAAATATAATCTACCCATATAAATATATTATATTAAAATAATGTTTTGAATTAAAATACAATATTGTTAACTATTCATTCAAAATGGATTTTATCATAAAAACACCAAAAATTTTACCCAAAGTAATTTTTTATGTTCTCTTTCTGAGGAATAATTTTATTTTTTTTCAAATATAACATATAAATGTGTAAAATATTTGATTTATAAAGGGTTCACCATTAAAAGGCATAAAAAAGATTTTTTTTTGAAAAATACTTCTTCGATTTGAAAAATTGAATTTTTCATTATATTATTACTTTGAAACACAAATGATGAATGTTAAAATTATATGGGATATATAAAAAATTAAAATTGTGGTTATTATAATTCATTACCACTTTCTAAATGTATAGTTTTATAGGTCGTGGTGTGCATGAACTCGGTGCTGCGTACATCACATGTTATTGTATTATTCAAAGTGAAGTGTGTCATGGAATCATGGGGAGTTACATTCTTCATTCCTTTCGGAAATTGCACCCTTTCCATTTTAATATTTTTCTTGGGAACATCATTGAATTTCCAACTTAGAAAAAGGATAAAATAACACAATCACATTAAAATAATGAACGAGAATTACAAAGGTCAACTGAGATAACCCATACTATGATTTCATGTAAGAAAATGTTGATATGGAAGATAAAAAATGTGTCAATTTTTGATGGAGACTAATAGATAACATGATCAGGACAATATTAACAATAATAAAACCACAAACATATTATGGCTTAAACTGTCATTAGTTCCCCTAAAGGAAAATTAAACGGAAAACATTTTTTTATGTTCCTTTTCATAATATTGACGAATTTATTTATGATATTGACAATGATTAAAAAGAGTTATACTTACTTTTTCAGTACAACTTATTTATTTAATAAATTTCTTCCACTAAATCATCTTTTCTCCAAATGATGAGTATTAAAGATTACTTGGTCACACTTGAAGTGATAGAATAAACTTATTGATAATTATATAATCCACAAATAATGAAATATATATTCTTTTCTCTTTAGAGATTAACCAAATCCACATGGATTGTAAAATATCTAATAATCCCAAAAATGGATAATCATTTATATAAATAAATAGTAATATTAATTTCCAAAATTGAAAAATCAATGTAAAAAGTTCAATAAAGAGAATTCAATAAACAATTGTCTTTAAAATCAATCAATATAATCCAAACTAAGATGGAATCCAAAAACATAGAAGAATTTAATCACATAGTCATTCATTGGAAGTGTTAACATTTGTCTTCAAATAACATCAACTAATCTAAAGTCTCATAAAAATGTGTAATTAACCAAATCACATATTCTCTCAAATAGGTTAATCATTTCCATTAATAACATGTATCCCAATAAAAAACATAGATTATTCCAAAATATAAGACATCCACCATTACTCCTCAAATGAAAATCAATAGTTTTCATTTTTCCATAGGCATGTAGTGATCATAATAGAGTTTACTTCTTTCAAAATAACACTTATCACTTAGTTACTAAATCATTTTCTTATACTAATGATATAAATTCGATAAATCGTAGGATCCCAAATCAACATATTAATGATCAATAAAAAATTTAACTAAAAGTGATTAGTCACACTAACCTGGGAAATCACATAGTCCAGTGGTAGGCGATAAATCCTAGTCCCACATTGGTTGTGGGTTTTATTCCCATATATTTTTCTGACACAACAAGTTATCCCACGATTTGGGTGTTTTTCTTCTACAAAAACTATATTTTATATCATTACCAAAATGAGATAAATTCCCCAAAGTAACAAAAACATAATTTAAACCCAAATGTTATCTCATACCCTGCAATTTATTCCCTAATAAACAATTTTATCATATTAAAGGATCATAAAAACCCAAATAGTTAATTATAACTATATCCAAAAAATAAAAGATAATCCTTTCTCAAATAGCATTTTCACAAAACAAACTATATGGTTTCACATAAAATATAATAGTATTCCAAAGTAATCCAATAAACAAAGATCATTAATACCTTAAAACATTCTTCCATCCATTTATTTCAACATTGGTTCTTCCTTTAACAAGAGGTTAAGCTATGTAATAGGTCATTGACTCGGGTAATGCCAAGGTCCCTTGCATTTAGAAAAAATGACTGTAATTGAATTCTTAGGATCATTTTTATTTTCTTTCATAGAACACATCATTTTTCCTCAGAAATTATTTACAGTATGTCCTTCTTTCAAACACATAATCCTTTTTTTGTTTAATTAAGACACTTTCTTATGTGTCTCTTTCCACATTTTAGGCATTAGGGTTATTGCGATTTCTTTTCTCCATGGATTCCATAGGTGGACCTCATATCATTCTATACCTTTCTCATCTTTTTTGAGTTTGGGTGTTGATTAATGTATATATTGTTGATCATATTTTTGAAAACCCCTCTACAACAAGAATAAAATATCTTTTACACCTATAAAAATACCATTTATTTAGTCATTTCCAACATCATTCCCACCATATACATCATGTTCAATGTTAGTATAAATAACTTGTAATCTATACATTGACTAACACATGAATGCATTTTGTGAGACATAAAATCATATAAAGAATATCATTAAAAATTATTTTCAGTATAAAATACCTTAGAATAAACCAATTTTATTTATTTTCATATTATTTTAAAATCATTCAAATCAATTTTTAAAGAAAATGTGAATTATTCTAAGAATATCCCCTAGGTGTGACATAACCAAGAGTGCAGCAGGGCCCATTATCAGGTTCCAGGATAACCTTGGTCAGGCCCGAAACATCGTGTTAGTGTTTTAACTCCTATGAATATTTGTTATAGAGCATCATATTCCCTCTCATATCCAGACAGGGATGTATTTCTTAGAAAAACCACATAATATTTATCTTACCCCAATTTTTGGATGTTCTTCTATACTAATCCCCAATGTCTATCTCAATGTTGTTTTTCCTAATCAGAGTTTTCCTAAATATAGCTTCCAAGGGCTGTAATAAACATCACCTAATACCAACTATAACTCCCAGATCCTAGTTACCAAGAGTTAGTGCATTATTACATAACATTGGCATGATCAAAAAATATTATGTTTTAAAAGACCGATTAGTTTATTAGGTTTGTATGTACTAGATACATACATTAGTTTTACATTACATTATGAAATTAAAAACAATATTATTAGTCTCCCTTTGAACACACTCATGTCTCTTAGACTATCCCTATAGGTCAATAATAATATTATTCTTTACATCGCGGGAAAAATAAAACATAGAAATGGGTGAGCTCAAATTCTTTGTAAGGAGAACGATATAATAGAAACTTTCATAAATAAGCATAAACATTAAATAAAATACATAAGACTAAAACAAAATCCTTTTATACATAACCTTCATTTTAATATGGAAGATATAATTTAAATAACTCCATTTTTATATAATTCCACCTTTTTATTACATGACATTTCATTACATTTTACAAACCAAGGATCTTTAAAGTCTAGTGTCTTGGAAATCAGGAACATAAAACCTGAGAGAAACATAATACATTATTCTAAACCACTTGTAAGGATTCATTATTGTTCATCCAATGTTCTTTATAGCATCTCATAACCTGGGAGAATACATCAAAGGATAGGGTGAGCATAAGGCCTAGTAAGGGAAACAAGAGAAACATTTTACATGTGAACTTGAGATACATCAATAAAGTCAGGATAAATAACTTTAAGGAATGAGAAAGAGGCCATGCAGAATATAATAACAAAAATAATGTGTTTCATAATATGAATATGTGTTTACAAAATATAACATAGATAATCATTTCTTTATCACGAAGTTCTATCCCCAAGGTGTCATTAAAAAATTACCAAGGTTATTCACCAAGGTATCGTTAAAATGCTCATATCTAGAGATTAAGTCTTTACCCAATGCATTGGAGGGATATCAGGGCACACCATTAATTTGACTTTATTATCATGTGATACACATATATAATCATAAAAAATTTCATAAATAACCCATATAGGATAAATAAAATGGGTTTCATTTCATAATCATTACGTTTCAAAAACTGCTATAAAAACATGATCTTTATGTCACTTTAATCCCACAGAAAAGGAAAGCGAGATCAATGTATGTAAATCACTGAATTAAAAAAGAATATTTTGATATATATGTGAATAAACCTATATAATTAAGTTCTTTGAGTATTCACTTAATAAAGTAAAATAATTTTAGAAAAAGAGAGAGACATTTTGAGACGTAAATTCTGTAGAATAACAGCTATGTTACAGTTTTTTAGAAAATTTTGAAAAGAGAGGGGGAAAGGGTCACCCACTCATATATGATCCATAAAACAGTATAGGGACAGAATATGAAGGATATAAGAACTTGGTAATTAAATTTTAATGATATACCATATGAAATGATAAACATGGAAGGATGACAAAAAATAAGATTTCTCTTATGAAAATTCGACAGCCTAACGTCGTCACTTAAAACGTTAAAAATGAATTGATGAGACAAAATAGGGTCTCTAATAATATGAACATTAAATAATAGTATGTTGGATATAGAGATAGTACCCCAACTTTGGAAAAATGAACTTAAAATAAATGACATGAAAATTGAACTTTGAAAATGAGAAGAGTGAAAAAATCCCTTAAAACATTTTGGTTGCCTAACAGCGCCACTTAAACAGTCATAAAATGAAGTGATGAGAGAAAGAGGGAGTCTCTAATCATAAAAACATGAAAATTAAATTATGATGAATATAAAATATCATCCCCAACATAAGATCATGGATCTTAAAATAAATGTCATAAAGGAGAATACCTGAAAAGAATGAGGGAGGTATGATCCCATACCTTGAAGAGTAACTTAAAAAGCATGAAGGTAGGGACATTGGGAGGCTTAATGGAACCTTTGGAGGACCCTTTGGAGGTAAATAGACCAAAAAAACATTGGGGATAATTTGGAAATTAAATTAATGAGGGAATGATATGGTATTTATAGGAGAAGTGAGGGGACAAAGCATTAATTGCCAAGGGACACCTCATCGGTGGTATTGGAAAAAACATGGGCTTTACCATGGTATTTTCCCATGGTATTGGACAATTGGGACACCTCATACCTTATATTACAATTCATAAGTCAACGAGAATTATTTAATAATTAATACAACCTTAATTATGTCATAAAACACCCGAAACTGAAAAACTGTATTTTCACTATTCACCAAAAATTCAACTTTCTCAGAAAAATCCCAAAATTTCAACTTAATGAAATATCGTTGATTTATTTTCATAAATTAACTCCATTTTATGAAAATAATTTTCTAAATTTTATTAATTTAATTTTTAAATAAAAACACTATTCATTGAAAATTCAACTGCTTTAGAAAAATCCCAAAAATTAACTTTAACCAAATATCGATGGCCTAATTTCAAAAATGAACTACATTTTATGAATATAATTTTCTAAATATTTTTAATTTAATTTTTTATAAAAAAACCACTATTCACGCATAAAAAATAATACTTAACCAATACTTTATGAAATAGTCATTGACCTATTTTATTGAATCACATTACTTAATCAAGGTGCCTAAATTATATTAAAACTTTCTTTAAGTGAGATTACTAATCCATTTGGTCACATTACTAATCCTAAGCGTAAAATCACTATTCATAATTTACAATTCATGCCAAATTATGTTGATCTTATTAGACTGTAAATTTCATACTGAACACATCTAGAGTAGACCATTTTTTGAAAATCATAACACATTTTTAATTATTTATGGTTTACATAAATATTTCTAAAATATCCTTTTTCTAAAATTCATCAATAATATGCATACTATATTTATCCGAACATTTGAGAATTCACAAACTTCATCATAAGAAGAAATCGAAATTTTTATTTAAATCACAGGATTACTCCCTGATGTTCCTAACTCATTACATATCCCCTTATAACATCAGCATATGACCTAAGAGAAATGTGTAATAGGGTGATAGAATCTTGGGGCGGCTTAGCCATCATTTCCTGAGTAGTGATTTCTATTAGCTTGAACTTCTCACGAAGGAGATTCCATTCGAGCTACACATGATGATGTTCGTCTTGGGTTTGGTCCAGAGAAAACCCCAACGGTGCTACCTTTTTCCCATGTTATGTCAAATGGCCTTTGATCGGCCTGATACTACTGGATGAGGCCATAAAAGCTTCTTTCTATAATAATTAATCAAGATCACTTGTATTTATAGAAAATAATTGCAACATTTAGTTTCCAATAATCTTATTGACCAATGGTCATATAACAATCAAAACCCAATGGTCTTATTTTAATTATTCTAATTTTTTTATATGATATAGTTTTGTTGAGTATAAAATACAATAACACTGAACGTTAGGAAACAAAATTTATTCGAGATTTTGGGTCATTACAATCTTTCCCCCTTTATAAATTATGTCCTCGCAATTTTAAAATTGGGCTTGGAAATTTTGTTGAATGTCCGACATCAGAAAAGAGTCAGTAAAACTATTACTTTAAAAGAAAGGAAGGGAAGTACAAAGGTCACCCGAGTTAACCCATACTAGGATTCCATGTAAGAAAACATGGATATGGATGATAAAACAAAGGGTCATGTTTCGATGGAGAGTGATAGAAAACATGATTAAGAGAAAATTAACCACAATAAGATCACAAACATAAGATGTGTTAAATGGTCTTTGGTTACCCAGTAGTAAATGTAAACCAACAATGTTTTAGTTTTACGTTTCTTTTCATAATTTTGAGGAATTCAGTTACTACATAGAATAAAATCATAAGGAAATATATTTACCTTCAATTAGAGTTTCATCCAATAATGGGTTTCCACAAAGACTAATCTTTTCTCCAAACATTGAGCATTCAAAAAGACTTGGTCCCATAAAAAGCACATGAATCATCTTTTAGAGAATCACATAATCCACATTAAAATAACTATATTTTTCCCTTTTCTTTATTCATCAAATAAAACTAAAAAGTATAGTATGAGATCATATAATCCCCAAAAAGGATAATCCTATATAAAAAGAAATATGACAATTAATCCCCAAAATTCAACAATAGTACCCAACGTTCCTGAAAGACGATTCAATACACAACCATCCTTAAAATTCATCAGAATAACCCAAATTAAGATTGGAACCCAAAACTCAAAATGATTTAATCACATAGTCATCCCTAATAAATCCTAACATTTATCTCCAAATAACATCGACTACTATTAATATCTCATACTAAAGTGTAATTAACCTATTCACATATTCTATATGCCCGGTTCATCATTTTCTAGAAATAACCAAAATCACTATATGTCCACAATAAATACATAAATTCTTAAAAAAAAAATCAACCATTCCTCCTAAAATTATATATTGTAGTAATTTAGTTTCCATAGGCATATAGTACTCCAAAAGAGAAAACATCATCCAAAATAACCCTTATTATTTATTCACCAATTCATTTTCTTATACAAAGGATATACATTTGATAAAAAATAATGTTCCAAAATCAACTTATTCATGATCCATAAAAATGGCAGGGGAATTAGTCAGTCTGAAGGGCATACAAAACTGATAATTCCCATATCTTGAATGGAAGGCAGATTTTGGAATATCATCATTAATCACCCTCAATTGATGATAACAAGAACGAACATAATTCTTATAGAAGAATTGAGTCCAACAAATTTGGTCAAATAAGTCATAAATTCTTGGAAGAGAGTATTTTTTTCTTCACTGTGATCCCATTAAGTTCTCTATGATAAATGCATACCTGCATCGATCCATCCTTCTTCTTCACAAAGAGAGATTGTGCTCCCCAAGGAGACACACTTGGTCGGATAAACCAATTCTCCAAAATATCTCGTAGTGGTTTCATTAATTCCTCTAGCTCCACATTTTCCATCCTATTGGGGGTCTTTGACATCGGATGAGATCTAGGTATGCGTTTGATGGGGAACTCTACCTCTCTTTCTGTGGGAGGTCTGGGTAACTCCTCAGGAAATAGGTCAAAGTATTCCTAGATGATGAGGAAATTTTCTAAAAGAATAAATACTTCATGAGAATCTTATTCCATTGATGAATCTTTTAACTAAAAATTAATTTACGTCATAAAACATCATACTTAATCAAATTATATTTTTCTATAATTCCTTCATATTGATTCATAAAAATCATGCGATTGACCAAACATATCCCCCGGGAGTGTAGTAACCAAGAGTACAGCAAGGCCCATTAACGTGTACCAGTTCCCCTTCGAGTCTAGCACAAAGCGGTGTTTTTGGGTTTTACCCCTATGTACATCTGTTCCAGAGCCACCTCTACTTGCTCGTATCCAGACAGGGATATATTTTCTTGATAAACCACTTACCCAATACTAACCAAAATACCAGGAAGATTCCCTATATTTAAACTTTTCTATAGGGTCATTCCTAATGTTTTCATATATTAATTTCCATAAATAACTAAACTATCCTTTGATACCAACTATAGCTCCCCACCTTTTTATTACATAATATTTCATTACATTTTACAAACAGAGGATCTTTAAAGTCTATTGTCTTGGAAATCAGGAACATAAAACATGATAACAACATAAAACATTATTCTAAAATAATTTTAACGCATATTAATTTTTCATCCTAATTTCATTACAACATCTCATAACCTGGGAAAATATATCAAAGGAAAGGGTTAGCCGATGGCCCAGTAAGGGAAAAAAGAGAAACATTTTACATGTGAACATGAGATACATCTATAAATTTAGGATAAATAACTTTAAGGAATGAGAAAGATATCATGAGGCATATCATAATGATAATAGTGTGTTTCATAACATGAAAATTTGACTACAACATTTAACATATACAATGATTTCCATATCTCCAATGTTCTTCCCCAAGGTGTCATTAAAATATTATCAAGGTTATTCACTAAGATATCGTTAAAATGGTCATATCTAGAGATTAAGTCTTTACCCAATGCATTGATGCACTATCAGGGCATGCCCTTAATTTGTCTTTATTATTATGTGATCCAAATATATCATCATAAAATATTTCATAAATAACCCATATAGTATAAAATAAATGGGTTTCATTTCATAATAATAACATTTTAAAAACTGCTTTAAAGACCTGATCTTTATGTCACTTTAAACCCACGGAAAAGGAAAGCGGGTTCCATGTTTGTAAATCCAGAAATAAAATAGATCTTTTTTATATATATGTGAATAAACTTATAGAAGAAATAACATTGAGTATTCTCTTAATTTAATAAAATAATTTGAGAAAAAGAGAGACATTTTGAGACGAAAATTCTACAGCATAACGGCTATGTTACAGGGTTTTAGAAAATATTGAAAACATAGGGGACATGAGTTACCCACTCATAAATGATCCATAAAACAGTAGAGGGAAATAATATAAAATATTTATGAACATGGTAATGAAATTTGAAATAAATACCATATGAAATGAAAAACATGGAAGGAAGACAAAAAATAATATTTCTCTTATGAAAATACGACATACCAACGACGTCACATAAAACATTAAAAAAAGAATTGATGGGATAAAATAGGGTCTCTCATCATATGAAAATAAAATAACAATATGATGTATATATAGATCACACCCAAACATGGGAAAAAGGAACTTGAAAGACCTGACATGAAAATGGAACTTTGAAAATTGTAAGAGTGAAAGAATCCCTTACAAAAAATTCGACAGCCTAACGTTGCCACTTAAACATTATTAAAATGAATTTATGAGATAAAGAGGGGGTCTCTCATCATATGAACATGAAAAGGAAAATAGGATGAATATAATAGTAAATCCTCAACAAAAGAACATGGAGCTTAAAACAAATGACATAATGGAGAATACGTGAAACGAAAGAGAGAGGTAGTATCCCTTACCTTGAAGAGTAACTTCAAAAGCATGATGGTCGGGACTTTGGGAGGCTTAAGGGAAACTTAGGAGAACTACATGGGAGGTAAAGAGACCATAACATCATTGGGGAGTATTTGGTAATAAAATGAATGAAAGAAGGGCTTGGTATTTATAGGAGATGTGAGGGGACAAAGCATTAATTGCCAAGGGACACCTCATCAGTGGTATTGGAAAAACCATGGGCTTTCCCATGGTATTTTCCCAACATATTGGACACTTGGGACACATCGTACCTTATATTACTATTCATAAGTTGACCAGAATTATTGAATAATTTAGACATCCTTAATGATGTCATTAAACACCCGAAACTCAAAAACTGTATTTTCACTATTCACCGAAAATTCAAATTTCTCAAAAAAATCCCAAAATTAATCCTTAACCAAATATCAATGATCTGATTAAAAAAATGAACTCCATTTTATGAAAATAATTTTCTAAATATTCTTAAATTAATTTTTAAATAAAAACACTATTCACTGAAAATTCAACTGTTTTCGAAAAATCCCAAAAATTCACCTTACACAAATATATGTTCTCTGATTTCAAAAATGAACTCCATTTTATTAAAATAATTTTCTAAATAATTTTAATTTATTATTTTATATGAAAAACACTATTCACCCATAAAAACTAATACTTAACCAATAATTTCTGTAACAGTCATTTACCTATTTTATTGAATCACATTACTTAATCAAGGTGCCTATATTATATTAATACCTTATTTAAGTGATATTACTAATCCATTTGTTCACATTACTAATCCTAAGAGTAAAATCACTATTCATAATTTACTATTCATGGAAAATTATGCTGATCTTATTAGACTTTAAATTTCATACCAAACACAACTCTAGAAGGCCATTTTTTGAAAATAATTGCACATTTTTAATTATTAATGGTTTACATATATATTTTTAAAATATCATTTTTCTAAAATTCATCAATAATATGCATACAATATTTATCTGAACATTTGAAAATTCACAAACTTCCTCATAAGAAGAAATCAAAATTTTCATTTAAATCAAAGGATTACTCAAAGAAGTTGTGGTCTCATCACATATCCCATTATAACACCAGCATAAGACCTAAGAGTACGGTGTTCTAGGGTGGTAGAATCATAGGACGGCTCAGCCAACATTGCCCGAGTTGTGATTTCTATCCGCTTGAACTTCATGCGAAGGAGATTCCATTCCATCTTCACATGATGAAGTTAGGAATTGGTTTGGCATGGAGCAATACCCAATGGTGCTACCTCCATCCTGAGTTATGTCATATGGGATTTGATCGGCCTGAGACTACTGGATGGGGCCATCGAATCTTCATTCTATATTAATTAATCATGATCACTTGTATTTGTAGACAATAATCGCAACATTTAGTTTCCAATGATCTTAGTGACCAATGGTCATATAACAGTCGAAACCCAATGGTCTTATTTCAATTATACTCATTTTATTAAATGAAATAGTTTTTTTGATTATAAAATAAACTAACACAAAATGTTAGGAAACAAACTTTATTCAAAATTCTAGGTCGTTAAAATTTACATAATCACATGGATATCCTACTAGTAGAATAATCACATGAAATATAAATAGCTAATTTCATAATGATGTAATGCATAATGGCGAAAATCATAACCACATAGTCAAGTAATCGTGCTAAAACAACAAATAATATTTTATCAAGGCCTTGTGCCAAGAAATTAGTTAGTCTCATGAAACCTAATGTTTCATCGAGGAGCTATAGTGGGATCCACCCATAACATAGTAATCGCAATGCATTCCTCATATGAAATGGTTGAATCATAAACATTGTTTTTATAACTAGAATATGAGATGTCTATACTTTAACCATAAACCATTAATGGTATAAAACTAAGACATCCATAGTCAAACATTACTCATTCAATACAATATGGAAGATTTTATTACAATAGATCAACCTCATGGAAGAATAAATAAGGATATTTACATAGATGAAAATAACCGGTAAAACTATTCGATGGAAATACCCCCTTTTTCTTGAAAACATTTAAAAGTCTCCTTATTTATCAAGATGTTGTTAAAAATATATTTTTGAATAAAATTGTCCCTTACCACTTTAAAATGATTAAAAGGAATTTTTTATTATAAAAAATTTACTTCAATATAAATAAATCCTTAAAACCATTTTTTAAACATAGACATTAAAGAGAATGATTTAGAGGAATAAATATTTATAACTTTTAAAATGATATTTTAGTTTGAGTTCCTAACCAAATGAGAGATGCTTGAATGCAAATAATTGAGTTAATAAAAAAATTATAATATCTTGAAAATAAAGGGATTCATGATATACTATTCCAAAGTACACTATATTCACCATATAAAAGTGAATTGGCGCATAACAACAACAAAGTCCCAATGGAATTTAAATTGAGATAAAATACCTTATAATAACCCTATCTATAAGTTAAGGACATATCAATGAAATAATTATGGGTGAAATATATAAATACACTAGATATGGTTGGATATTCATTGTAAATCAATCAGAGGACAGTCACTCATATTCTTGTAAAAACAAACCCAATGGCTTGGATGCTTAACTCAGTGTATGGAAATTTAGTTAGGAATAATCTTATCAAGTTCATATTTATGACTTGAGATTTCATCAATGGAGTGATTATGTGTATTAAAAGTATATCCACACTAATGGGAGTGGAAATTACTACATCAATAAATAAATTGTTATTTCACACTTAATGTTGGATTAGAATAATCAATTATGTTTGCGTAAAACCCAATGAGTGGAAATTGAAATTCCAAATTCCCATACCGATTTGGTTACATACGAAACATACATCCCATTAAAGAAGGATCATAAAATGAGGATGTAAATACCAATAAAATAATTTATATTACACAAATAATAAAACCATGGGCAGTACATACACCACAAAAAAGAAAATAGTGGCAAATATTGCATGAATCTCATGGGTATGAAAGTGAGATGAAAACCCCATACCGCATTGTAATCAATTATGTCGTATGAAAAAATGATAATAAACACAAAATGAATCAAAGAATTCAATTAATATATATAGAATCATGATAATATATATCAAATGGTGGTACAAAATACACCACATGAAATACATAATTGGTGAACAATGGAAATATGATGGAATTAAAAGTGAGATAAGAAACCCCTTACCACGTTCTAATCAAATGAGTCGTATGACCAAAATTTAATAACCACCATATGAATAAAAAAATACTATGAATATAAAGAGAATAATGATAATATATATCAAATGAAAGTACACAATACACCACATGTCATAAATAATTGTAGAATAATAGAAATATCACGGAACTAAAAGTGAGATAAGAAACCCCTTACCTCATGTCCGAATTGTACCATATGTTCTGTCTTACTCTTGAATAACAGTCATTAGTTAATTTAAACTTATTTAAGAATATTTTTCATTTTTATTATTCATTCTATTTCAATTATTACAATGCTATTACAATTAGTTAATTGTTTGGGTTCATATCAGAGATTTTGTCGATGTTTGGTACATTAGCTAAAAAATGAACCTGTTATAATTACAAATTGTCCATGTGCTAAAAATTCCATTATCTCCAAAATGATATTCATAATTTATATATCATATATATCTATTGTATATGTATTTATAATATTCCATATCATTTTATGTTATGAAATGAAACGCACCGTCCATGGAGACAGTAATTCATACATACCCATGATCAATAATTTCATTTCAATTTTATATTTAAAGGAATGAAAACGCAATTATAAATAGGTATATTATAATTACAGTATAATATCTATGTTCTGTAATTTAATTGACTCCATCCTTTATGTGTTCCATGTAATTCATGAATGAGTCATATCACTTTGAGGGGGTTGTAGTCTGCACTACCTCAAATTAAATTATCATATTTAACCATTATGGAAACAATACTGGTATGATATAAATAAAAAATTAATAAGTATTGAGACAATATAAATATAATATATATCACATGTAAATATATTTCCATGTTAATGGACACCATAAGAGGTGGTTGGATAAAATTGTACAATCATCGTTTTGTGAGGAAGTAGTTCTCCATCCATTGAAAAAGTATGTTCATTACCCATTAGATGGAGGTTTGTGTTAGTGTAATTAAAATCCACCTCATATAAACAACCAAGTATTTTTAGTATACTATTTTTGTTACAAAATAAAGGAATATAATAGTATATGGGGTTGATGTAGTAAAATAAATGAAAAGAACATAAGAGAAGACATTACATTTATACGGGGTAACTCTCTTTGGTTTGTACCAAAAGGATTTCTTGAAGTGAATTATGAATATGTTAAGGATTATAGGTGGAAGAGAGGGTTATTGAGAGATTATTTGGACTAAGTATGGATGAGAAAATGGGCTTGAGAGGTGTGAGTATTGGGTTATAGATGAGGTCTTTTTATTAGGTGGAGGAGGGGCTCTTTAGGAATATTTAAAAATATTATTTTATAATATAATTATTTTTGGGTTATAAAGTACCAAAACATATTAAATTCTATGATACGGTGACTCTTTTCCGAAATAAAATCATCCAGTAAGAATTGTATAGGTTTTGGATATTGTTTCAATATTTATTATCTTATTTATTTAAATCATTCATTAATGAGGTAGACACTGCATCATTTTTGTGTCATATATTACATTATTTATTTGATGTCTAAAAAATATAAAAAGGATACCATGATATAGGAAATATTTTGAGATTTCAAATTAACATTTATAGTCAAAATGATAACTTATATAACCCAATGTATGAATTGATTTAGTAAAATATAAATGTTTTTGTTTTTGTTGTCATATCTTTTAATTAATTAATATAAATGGTCATTATCACTCTTTATTGGATACATGGGGTCCCCAAATCGACCCAAGGATGCACACGGTCAGAAATTTAACAACAAATAAGATTAGGACACATTTTATGGTAATTAAATATTATTATAATATTATTTTTTACTTGAATTACCCTATTTATATTTAACCGTTGTAAATAAAATTCCAATGTTACAATTCCACAATAATTATTTTCATCTTATTGAACCAAATTTTACTTACTAATAACAACCATGCATGTTCTATCTCTTAAATTTAATTCACAGTACCGGTAAAATTTCATTTAAATGAAAAAGTATGTGTTTATCTACTACAAAGTGTTTTCACTATTTGACATAAATTGATTTTTTTCAGAAAAAATACCAAAAATGAATTCTAATATCGATTTGATGTTCGGAAATAAAAAATGATGTCTATTTTACAAAATTAAAAACATATAAGTTTCCTCATTTAAATTAAAATTAATTCCCATTTTTAAAACAAAAAGTGTCTTATTTATGAAATATTTACTATCAATAGATTGACACTTATTTATGTCCAATTTCAAAGTGAAATTACATACAATGACCAAAATCAGATTAAATGGTAAAAATAAAAATTAATTACACTTTAAAACCTTCTAAAAATATAATATAAGAATATAAATAAATTAGATTAAATCGTAACTTGGAATTAAAATATAATATATTTAACTATTCATAAGAAAAATGAATTTTATTAGAAAAATACCAAAAAATTACCAAAAGTAAATTTTTATGAACCAAATATAAAGAAGAATTTTATTTTTTAAAATTAGAACATATAAAATTGTCAAATATTGAATTTATAAAGGATTCTCCATTAAAAGGAAGAAAAACTGCATTTTTTGAAAAATATTTCTTTTATCTGGAAAATTGAATTTGTCCTCATCATATTTCTAATAAACATGAAATATGAATGTTAAAATTATATGGGATATATATAAAATTCAAAACATTGTTATTACTATTCGTATAAACTTTCTAAATGGCTAGTTTGATCGGTCGTCATGCGGTTGAAAATGGTGTTGCGTACATCGCATGCTATTGTATTATTCAAAGAGAAGAGTACTGTGGAAGTTTGGGGTGTTACTGGAAATCATCACAAGGATTCCTATATCTCATGTAGGTTATGATTTTATCTCGGTGTTAGTGCATCAGTTGATGAAATTGGCTGTCACGGCCCATCCTAGAGGGGCATGTTCATTGACTACCCTAGGCTCGCCTCCAATAGGCCAGGGGAGGTGACTGGCACTAAGTAGGTATATCCCATATATGGAAGGAATTACCCAAATGTAAATGTACGCAAACACACATCTCCAAGCCACAACTGCTGAAGTGCTTAAAAATCACTTAGTAAAAAATTCATGAAAACCACAATATCCTCCAACTGAAGTACAATACTGATAGTATGGGGAAGTAAATAGGGCCAGATACAAGCCCATAAAGAATATGTTATAACCATAACTCAATACTAAATGAAAAAGGGTATTGGTACCGCTACCTGAACTACATAAACATCTCATATAGTCAGTCATGCTAATAATTTCCTGGTCCTAGTCCACCTAGGACTCCACCAAATGGTCGATATGCTACACAATACATGCCATGTGCAGGAAAAGCCCAATAATGGGTGAGTAAATAAATTCTCACTAGGACACCCCAAAACAACAAATGAAATACCACTATGAATATTCCATGCTGTAAATAGACAGTTAGCTCTACATAGGTGTATCTCTACAAAACATCTTGATATATTCATTCCAAGAAAAACAGTCAATATGTTATCCATATCCAATTTAAATCCATAGAAATCTACTAAAACCATCCTTTTTTCTAGGAAAACTGACTCCTCGGGTTTTGAAATCATCGGAGACACTCATGAAGACGTCTAGCTCATTTGGCCCCACCCAAATGAGAACGTATTGTTAAAATAATATTACAATACATATAGAGGAAATCATGCCTGGATATGCTTCGGGATACTATAGATCACACCCATATATACTAAGGGATACCACCTAAACATTATGGATCAATTTTCAATGTACGAGATCCTTCCCAACACCCTATAGAATCCACTGATCGTTCCCAGAAACTATGGGGGATATTATGTACCCTATAGATGGGACCAAATTGGTGGAGGATAATCCCCATGATCAGAGAGGTTACTCAATTACTCAAACTCCACTAGGGGTGATAGAGGATCTCACTCTAATCTAGGGGTGGTATACCATGCTCTATCAGGGACTCGACCACCATAGAGGATTACAATTTAGTGAATTGTATGTAATAACATACTGAACCCTCCAGAAAGGGATGAAAAGGGACCCCCTCAACATCAAATGGCCAAAGATAAAAACATTACAAAATATCATCAAAGGGTCGTCTCAGCACTAAAATCCCAACACCATAACCCACTCGTCAAATGGAAGCACTGCTCAAATGTTGTGAGGGTTTGAAGATTCAACGTGTAGGGGGTCTCTAGGCTTTTGGAGGGATCTACAGGGTCTAATGCCCCATGATTTCACTATCGACCATCATGGTCAGTTGCTCCCATATCTATCATTCCCGCATGAAACCTTGAGAGACATTATAACATTTTCAACCATTTTGGTTGACCAAGGTTGGGATCCAGTCAGACCTACACTTGGCCAGCCAGGCCCGATCCTCCTAGAACGTGCAGCCTAGCATTCCTTCCCCACTCCGCTCATCCTATTATCCCACCTCATCTACCACGTCCCATGGACATTTCACGTCCCTCAGAACCACAACATCTCATGACCATCAAACCATATGGTCACTGGAAACGTTTCATGTAGATGCCATAGTGGTATGCTTCCACCAGCCCCATCGAATCCCACATGGGATTCCCAATCGTCATCTTCTGCTCCCAATGCGGCCTCTCATCGTAGGGACCGTCACGCCGGACCCACATTGGTGGTCCCTTTCAGGGTCTACCGACCACCTCAGATGCTCATATTTCAAAATTGGCATAGATCTATGCTTCTTGTGTGTGGATTTAGATAGACTTAACCTTCATTGTATGTCGTTCTCTTATATAGGGATTAGATCATGTTCAGAGATACCTGACAAGTAAAACTATGACTATTAGGGTCCAACAAAAATGAACATGAAGAAAATGTGGATATAAAGTCACATATAATTCACAAGAAACGATCACCGACCATTATTCGTGTCAGACTCAATTCATTCTCATTCGAACCAAGAAAAAAAATATTTAATAAAATCTCTCATTAATAAAATAGATAATTAATAAAACATCATGAAATGAATGAACTCTGGATCAATCTATATGTGAATTGAAACATGTTCATTAGGAAAATCATGAACATGGATACCTCAAATAAATTACCACCCTATCGAGATTTAGACCAGTCTCTGATGAAGGATTATTGAGTTGTTGTCTAAAAGATTCCTTTAAATCCAATGTGCGCTGATCATCAATCCATGATCTGTCTTACTTTTTTGAGAGAGTTCATCTACACATCACATAGGAATGGTAGGTTTATTTTGATAAAGCATAATTATTTACAAAGGATTAATAAAAAAGGAAATGTTTTTTGGGTCATAATATAATTTATTTAAATTATTTAACGATGATTACGTCCTTTCGTGTTTTTTCACAAAATACCCTCACTAACCAATGTTATGTCATGCCTGGGGTAAAATATGACATTTTAAGATAAAAAATGACCTTATAATTTAGAATATACCACAATTTTAATAGTTATTAAACATTTTAAGGAATAATGTTCCCCAGTGCAATAGAAATTTTAATATTTGTCAAACTGTTGTTTTGGTAAAACTAGGCCTCCGAATCGCACGTCGTATCAGTGACTCATATCAAAATAAATCCATATAATATCTAAAAATTTTAATTATATAATCTATGATGTTAAAATCTCCACACCTTGGGTCTTTACGTCCACGAAAGCCAAGTCATGGTCTACTCAAACAGATGAGGCTAATGAGCAGGAAATAGGGCCTTTCACTCCCATGTGCTCTCTTAGTGATTAATGATTCACCACAAAACACAAAATAAAAGAATAGATTTCAAATGAGGGTTTCTACTAACTATTTTTAGGGCCTATCATGTAATCCAAAAACAAGTTATCTAGAACATTAAGTGTACGCTCATTCGAGCCTTCTGTCTTGTGGGGAAACTTTGTGCTCTAGCATAATTAAGTCCCAAATGCCTCGTACAATCCATCCCACAACCAAGTGTAAAGAGAGCACCATGATATGAAAATATCATCAATGAAACTCCCTATAGTTGAAATATATCCAGAAAATACAGTCATCCCTAGCTTTATACATAACTCTACTCTCAGATTGAAAGGAAGTGGGACAACATCGTGAGTTGGTTAACGACCTCCCAGATGGTACTTTGTCCCATAGATATACATGTTAAACACATCATGAATTCCAATGATACCACATCCCTATTCCATTATAGAACCTCATGGTGTTGAGCTAATCTTTCTGGAAGCTGGTGCTAATCATTCACATGGTGACAAGGGATGCATCGAAAGTAAAACTCTGTAACATTCTTCTTAATAGCCGGCCACCAAAACTGATGTTGGTGGTCTAATCACAAATTCAACACACACTGATGTTTCTATAAAATGATATGTATTAAACTCTCTCAATACCTCCTCCCATAATTCCACTTCTACAACTCTGCACTCTTTTAAAATAATCGTTTTATCCCCTCCTTTTGAATATCCATAAGTAGGATGCCCTATCTGTCACATACCGACATGTCTCACCTCTAAGATTTTGTCTTGACTGGTGGGTCACATGACCTTATTAAGGTCACCTTATACTATATATTATTCCAACAAGAAGGAAGAGTCTTGAGAGTTTATAGTGGGAGACTATAACATCTTTTAAGAGTTTCACAATGGTACTGAAGATTATACGTAAAATACAACAGCAGAATTAGTAAATATTTATATGATAGTGGTTGAAGAAAAAATAAATACTTGAAAATGTAGTGAAAAAAATATTTAACATTTTAATAAAACTAGGAAGCCCAGAATTTTACAAAATATGAATGCATGTCCAAAGGATGATACCACCTGAATACAGTAAACAATACATCCTTCTTGAAAATCTATTAAAATAATTATGAAAATATTGCAGAGCCACAATGGAGATATACTTGGGCATCCAGAGTTCTAGCTCTTTCCTTTTCTCTTAACTCCATGATACAAATAGCATGGCATAAGAAATCATCCATCGTCTGCATTCTAGAAAACATGAAAATTCTATTCAGGTACCCCAATTCAATGGTAATAGAGTAGCATGTCAAATATAAATTTACATAGGCCAACACCACCTGTGTCAAACCCAATCCATAAAATGAGTTTTCTGTTAAAAAGTGTTCCATGTAAAATAATGGTGAGTAATAGTAACTAAAACTACCAAATTGGTCTGGGATCATAAATGGAATCCCTTCCCATATCAAAAATTTGGGCATAAGCCGGAATGGTGAAACAAGTACCTTTATGAAGCATGATATTAATTATATATTAAAAGGATTAAAAATAGAAGGTAGAAAAAAAAAGGAAACATAACAGAAATCTTGTTCTTTAACATCGGGTCTAATATATGTATCAAAAAAAGTACCATATGACATCAGAAAGGTATCACAATCTACAAGGGAAACAAAACATCAACTTTATTATTATTAAGTTAAAGTTATGGAGTCAGAGTATGAGCTCGTCTTGAATGTATCACTACAGTACATCCTTCCATTTACCAAATACCATTGAGCCCATCCAAGAAAATATTTCGAAAGACCAACTATCACTCACGGCATGGAATTACAATGATTCTATCCTGGTATCGCACAAAAGGGGTCGTGTATTAATTGAGGATTAGATTATCTACTTTTACAATGAGTACATCCTCGATAACATATTTTGGAACTCATATCATTTTGTTTTATTTCGAAATCCCAAGGAAAACTCATCTAGAAGATCCCAATACATCATTTCCCTAGTGCATCGTGGAGTAGCCACCCACGTACGGGTGTCCATCCATGAGTCCATAATATGGAACACATGTTCTCACTTATCCCATATCAGGGAAAATATAATAACATAAGAACATTGCAAGGAAAAACCAACACATATATCACATGGAAATATTATACATAAATTCTTCTATAAAATAACCATAGTGAACCAAAATTTGTTCATTATATCAAATGAATCGATTCAATCCATCAACACAGAAAACAACATCATGCACAAAGTAAGCACGTAATAATTACAAGAAAATATTATCACTTAATATTCTCAAGTGAATAAGTTTAGAATGCATGTCAAATCACTAAAACATGCTATCCCAATTGGGTGAATTCATGATCTATAAAATGTAAAAAAAAGCATAAAGCATCATCATTCCTCAACAATAATTTATTAATAACATAAAAATTACACTATAACAAGTTTGTTCAAGTAGGGAATTCAATTCAATCCGGCATTTCATTTATAACATGGAATTTAGGAGGGTCACACCCAAAGGGTTGTGTAAGAGGCAAGGTGAACACCCCAAATGGGTTTCTCCATAAGTGAATTCCACAATGGGCATAGTTGAACAAACCAAACAATTAAATAAGTGATAACAGGGCTTTGCTGGAATGTTGCAGAGAGCTGCACAAAGATGTGACAATACATAAGCAATGAAGAGATAATGGTAGAAGACCAACACTAGAATTCCTAATTACATGTTGGTCCACATGCATAAAATGTGTATTGGTTCATATATTTTTTTACAATGAAGAGAAGACATTTATAGGTAACCAATAAGAACAAAGTATAAAAATGACATTTAATAATTTATATCTCAATAAATAAGAGACACCAAAGTATCAAGGAAAGAAACAGTAAAAGTATATCATTACATTATTATCATGAAGACATATCACCTATATTAGAGGAATTTGACAAGAAAATATTTCATTATTTAAAAAAAATCATTTAGTTATATTTAACATTTATTCTATAACTTGTTTCGCACTAATCAACGACGAGAGTCCAAAAAACAGAAAAGAATAATATATGAGTTTTTGCAGAAAGTATACCTTCGTTGGAAGAGTATTGTTATAAAACCTTGAGTTTATTATCAGGAAAACATTTATTACATTTATCACCTCTATCAATAACATAATTTTTTTGATATTAAATAGAAATTAATTTACAAAAATTATTGCATTAATTAAAATATAATAAAAATTCAATGCTCAATAAATTAATGTAATATATAAAAATAAATAGGAAAAACAATGGAACCCAACCTCATGTATAATTATGTTTTCCACTTCAGCCATTTATGAATTCTAACAAAAATGAATTTCTCCCCCACTGGGCATATAAATCTTCACACATATCCCATGACTCTTAACCCCTATACACACACCCACTTGGCATTGGGATTATGCAAGGGGATCCTTACACAAGTGCGTATATGCATATGGCCATCTCCACTAACCTTCTCAGGAATTTATAGGTATCTATATATACATGGGAAAACCAATCCCCATACGTGCATAACCAATACCATGGTTGCCTACACTTGTAACAATGAAACCCACATACATAGATTTACCTAAAAATGGACATAAAGGTGAGTCTCCAATGACATGGGTACTCAAAACCAATAGGCAGTGTACAATTATCTACATGATTAACTTGATGAGCTCTAAATTACCCATAGAACACCATATAACATGGGAAAACTTAAACAGTAGGTCTAAAACCATACTTCGGTTTTCAGTGATGAAACAAATTCCGATGAAGCAACAAGAAACCATTCAATGCCCTGTAAAGAACCTAATAATGAGTAAAAACGTCAGTAAACCCAAATAACAGAGAGGAGAAACTATTGTTCAGAACAAAAACTCCTTTCGGGTCAAATTCGGTGAACCGAAATGCACTGAACTGCCTCACCTTCGGTGGCAGTTGTTAGGACACACATTGTAGGGCTTCAAGAGGCCATCTACACTAACCTATAATAAGGAAAACCGAAAATATTATATCCCCCAATATCTTGGGTTCGTCCAAACCCTACGGGGTGATGGTTAGGCCAAATCAAATCCACGAAAAGGGGAATAAGAAAGTATAGACCCAAAAAATGGTGATTCAGATGAGATTTTTTAAATAATTCCACACCGATTTGAGCCGAAGAGGAGACTGTAGGGAGGTACAGTGTATGTCAAAGGGGGGAGAAAACATGGGATTGTGTTGGGTGGGATAGAGATAGAGATGATAAGAGAGTTTTTTAATTGATTATTTTATTTTATTTTTAAAAAAATTAATTTTTTAATGTTTTATTCATTAAATTGACATTAAATTTTGTTCCAAATTTAACTTCTAATCTCATTTAATTTTATTTAATTTCATTAAATGATAGACACCTCAGATAATCAACTCTCGGAAAAAGATGATATTTCAATGCTCTATATTAAAAAAGTCCTTCTTAGCAAATGGACAATAACAAATTCCCTAACTTATACATACTATTAAAAAAGAAGGATGTTAAAACATTCCCAATATAGAACTTATTGTCCCCAAGTATTCTTTGGGAACAACCTAGACATCACCTGACCTAAAAGGGTGGTGAAAATCTTGCACAAATTGTTGTGTTCTGTCTCCAAAATCACAATGCACCTTCAAGAATTGATTAGGAATGAATCACCTAATGTGTTAAAATATGAGAAAATGATCATTTTCTATCTGAAACATTGAGATAGTTCTTGTACATGAAATTTATTCTAGAGACATGACCATGTCTTCATCTTAGTAAAATTCTAGCCAATGTTAGTTCCCACCATAGGCTTTAACATTAGAAAGTGTAAAATTCCCATTGACCATAATTTACTTGTTGGGAATAAATTTTTATTAAAATCCCTATTCGACACAAACCTCACTTCAATCCAAGGGTAAATCATTGAGAATCATAAACTATCCTTTCACAAGGGTTTAAATGAAAACACCACTTCATTTTCCCTTCCCAAGCCTCTAATAATTATTTACATTTATATTTTGTTTAAAACATTACAAGGATTAAAATAAATATCAATTACCCATTTTAAAACAACAATAAAGGTTCTGGATTTAGATAATTCCCCCAAGGGACAAGTATGTCACTATAGGCATCTAACATTATTCATCAATATATAACACATAAGCATGTCCTTTTAAAAATTAAGACATGCTGATAAGAATAGAATCATGATATAAGGAAAATATCATAGTAAAAAAGGAATCATGATAAATATATAACTGAAACATGGTATATGAACATGCATGTTAAATAAATACAAAACATATCATACATTTAAGGCACTCAATCATATAAAATCGGAAACAATAATGAAACTACATGGCATGGATCTATGCATGGATTGAAAATTTCTAGGTGCCTAATATTATGCATGTTATGTTTAATCCATGCCTTATCATGGAATTGGTAAAATACCATAAACATCATAAATCCATAAGTAGAATTAATTACACCAATCACTCGAGGTGAAATCATATCAACTGTAAAATAGAAAATCATGAACATCATTTCCCATCCATGTTCACGTGGTCATTCACCATACATGGGTAGATGATTCAAAAGAATGACTATTAACCAAGCACCAATATATTCCTAGTCTCCTTTATACCAACCCAATATAGCAAGAAAAAGATAAATACCATCATCTAATACCACATTGTAAAATACTTACCTGACTCACCTCAAAGATGGTGGCCGGATCGGTGGGTCACATGACCTCAGGTGTGTCTCCCCATACACCAAAGGCTACCGAATACCAGTGAGGGTATCAATAGGTGATATTGGGGAGACTATAACTTCTTATCAGAGTTTTGCTGGGGTAAAAAATAGTATAGGTAAATGACAACAGTGGAAGTAGTTAATAAATATAAGGCTGTGGTTGATGACAAAATAAAATCTTGGCAATGTAGTGAAAGGAAATATTTTACAATGTAATAAAAGTTTGAAATGAAAAATTATACAACAGATGAATGCATATAATGATGATGATATATACCAAAATCAGTAAACAAAACAATATGCTTGACAACACATTACATTATTATTAATGAAAATATAGGAAAACCCCACTGGTGATCATCTTGGGAATCACGAGCTCTATATCAGTCCTTTTCACCAAACTCCAATATAAAAACAACATAGAATAAGCAATCATTCATCGTTTGTAGTCCAATGATTAGTAAAATTCTACCCAGGTACCCTAGTGTAATGGAGACCTATGTATGGTGATCGATATAAATCTCAGTAGGCCGTCCCCATTGATGTCTAACCCAATCCAGAAAATGTATAGAAAATTCAAAAGTATTCCATAAAAAATAATGGTGAGTGACATCAACTAAAACTGGAAACTTGGTCTGGGATCCTAAATAGGCACCATTCACATATGACCTATTTCGGCATAGGCAGTAAATCTAATACGAGTACTTGTATGAGGCAGGATGAATATATATATAAATATAAACTCTAGAAAACATAAGGCAGACAAAAAGGAAAGACACTCCATGCATGTTAATTAACTTCATGTCTAATATATGTTTTAAAAATTAGTGTCCTAGAACATCAGAAGGTATCAAGATACACAAGGGAATCCAAAGAATATTTTTATTGTTATTATATTAAATTTGTGGAGTTAGAGTCAGAGCCCTTCCTAAATGTACCTCTATAGTACAGACATCAATTTACCCAATACCAATGATCCCATCTAAGTCAATATTCTGATAGACCAAGTATCGCTCGAGGCGTGGTTTTTCCATGAGTCTATCTTAGTATCACAAAGAAGGGGTTGTGTATCCCTGGAGGCTTGGTGTAGCCCGTTTTTCAAAGATTCCTTCTTCAATATTCCCTTTGTGAACCCGTATCGATCATGATTATTTAGAAAGCCTAGAGAAACCCTTATATGGTAGAGCATAATACATTGTTTCCACGATGCTTCGTGGTATAAACACTTGAGTGTGGTACTCAATACATGTGTTCTTTATAATGAACTCATGTTCTCACTCGACCTATATCAAGAAAATCATATTAACCAAAGAACATTGCAAGGAAAACACGAATACATATATCACATGGAAAGAATACACATAAATTACGTTATCAAATAGGCATCGTGAACCACAAGTGAATCATGATATCAAACAAAACAATTTCATCCATCCACATGACATATAACATATACCAAAAAGTAAGCCTAGAAAAATTATGAGAAAATATTATCACTTTAATGTCTCATGTTATGATGTTTAGAAAGTAGGTCAATCCACTAAACCAGGGTTTCACAATTTGGAACTTTCATGAGTGATAAAATGTTAACAAATAAATTCAATCAATAGGCCTCAACAATAGGTTTTTAATAACATAAAAATACAAGATGACATGTTTGTTCAAGAAGGACATTTAAATCAAACCGAAAATTAATTTTTAACATAGAATTTAGGTGGGGGTACCATAAGGGTTGGTCAAGAGTCATGTAGAACACCCCAAATGGGATTATACATAAATGATGTCCATAATGGGAATAATTAAACAAACCAGACAATTAAATAAGTGATAACAAGGCATCGCCATATAGTGGGGAGAGATTCAGAAAGACAAGACATGACATAAGAAATTAAGAGAAGAGGGAAGAGGCCCTACATTACAAGTCCTAATTACATGTTGATCCATTTATTTATGAGGACTCTTGATTCATATATTATTTTACCGGTAATAGATGACGTTTATATGTATCCAATAAGGAATAAGTATATGCATTCAATTTAACAATTTATATTTATAACAATAGTAGGCACTAATGCCTCAAGGAAGTAAATCATAAAAGTATATCATTAAATTTTTATCTTCAATACAGCTCACCTCTACTAGAACAACATTATTTTAAAATAAGACGTTATTTGTCAAAAAATTCATTTAGTTATATTAACCATTTTTTATAAACATGTTTCGCACTAATCAAAATAAATATTCCATGAAAATAAAAAAGAATTATATGTGATTTTTCATATATATTCAACCTCTTTTAGGGGGGATTTATTATAAAATTATGAGTTAATTATCAAGAAAACCTTTAATAAATTTATCACTTCTATAGGGAACACACTCAATTCTCTTTAAAACAGTAATTAATTTAGAGACATAACTACATTAATAAAAATATAATAAAATGCAGTGAGAAATAAATAAATTCATTTTTTAAATTAAATGTGAAATGTAATGGGTCCCTACCTTATGTGGAACTAATAAATCCACTCCATACATTAATCCATTATATGTAAAAGATGATGCTTCCCCGCTGGGAATATACAACATCATAGATATGCAAAGACACCTAGACCCTATGCACACACATGCCTGGCCATGGGCCTGTGCAAGGGGATCCTAACACATGTACTTATATGCATATTCCCATCTCCACTCACCTACGCATGCATTTATATATATATATAGGGGATCACCTATCCAAACAACGTTCATAATCACTACCATGGGTGACTAAACATATAATAGAGGAACCCACATACATATATTTACATACCTATGGACATGCAGGTGAGTATCCCTTGACATGGAGACTGGAAACAAATAAGTAGTGATGAATGTTGTACAATTTATACACTATGAACTCAATAACACCCAAAGAACACCATATAACATGGGAGATACTAAAAAAGTCTAAAACCTTACCTTAGTGGGAGGCTATGAGAAAATTTGAGATGGACTGACATGAAACTATCCACACACCCTATTGAAAACACAATACGGATTCCAAAACATTGAAATCCAAAAATAAATGAGGTGAAAAAGTAGTGGAATCAACAAAAAGTCACATCAGGTGAAAGCCAGCGAATCGAAATGCACTGAACTGCCTCGCCTTCGAGGGTTGTTGTCAGCATGCACACCAAATGGCCTCATGAGACCATCCACACCAACCTAAAATAGAAACAAATATAAATAGGATAACCCGAAAGAGATATGGGTGGGTTAGAACCGAAGGGTCGATGTTTAAGAATAATCTATGCTAAGAAAAGGTGATTAAGAGAGGAGAAATTCATTCGTTGGTGATTTAGAGGATAAATAGATTAGAAATCCAGACAAATTTGAGGGGGAGAGGAGGCTGTAGGATGGTACAGTGTGCATCAAAGTGGAGATCCATTGTGGGATGGTGTCACATAGGTCTGAGAGAGATAGGGAGATTATGGGAGGTTGTGTTTAAATAAGGCTTTATTTTTTTTATTTTATTTTAAATTAAAAAAAATAAAAACAATTTTTTTTATTTTTCCCCATTAAATTTCCATTAAATTTATTTTCCTATTTAATATTTAATAAAATATAATTAATATTAACTTCAATAAAATAAAAACAACTCCTAACATTATATCTTATAAAAAAATAATTTCTGAGGCTCTGCTATAAAAAAATCCATGCCTATGTAAAATAATATTTTAATTATTTCCCATTTTTTCCCTGTTCAAAATGTGTGACGCATCACTTTGGACAACTGAGTACATCAGTTCTCTTTTTCAGTATCACCAAGTTGTAACACCTTCACATACTATATGAGTGTATGGTGAAAATAATCTAATATAGGTATACTGATCCAAGTCCTTCCACAAAGGATATCTACATAGAGTCCAGGTAGACTGAAGCCATACTCCACTACCACAATAGGATCTCTTACTGAGATCATATAAAACTATTTTCTCCATCCCATTATTATAGACTATATCAATGTCATTGTCCTAGATGAAATATAACCATCACCTTTATATAGTGTTCGGATCCATATGAACGAAATGTACATGTGAATATTTTGATCAGAGTATGTGATAAATTTCATGCCCATCAAGTAGTGTTTACATATCTTCGATATGAATACTATTATTGTTTGTTTTAAGATCATGGGTCACATATTTATGCTCATGCGACCTTAAATTATATGAAAAATGTTGAAAAACTAATTTCCCATTCATCAAAACACAACCATGCTCGAACCAAAATGCATTCCATAACTCCACATGCTTGACAACCTCGTCAAGAAATCTCTAGATAGGAGCCCTCTTCAGCCTCTACCACATCTCCAAAATGCACTTATGTCACTTATCTCTCCACACGGAAGGCATCCCCTTTCATGTAAAATATTTCAATGGTGACTCAACTCTAGATAAGTGGAATACAAACCTCTGATGGAACCCTTCCATACTTAAGAAACTATGCTACTCTGTAACACTTTTGGGTGGATCAAAATTAAGCATCGCCCCCATATTTTCTGGATCCACTGAAACTCTAGCCTCAAAAATTGTGTGGCCTAGAAAAAGGACCACTCAAATCCATAAAAAACACTTTGAGAGGTCCCTATAATTTTGGTGATCCTAGAGTGTGTACAAGACCATTCTTATGTGTCTCATGTTCTTATCCTAAGACATTGAGAAAAATAGGATACCATCCATAAAGACAACCCTAATCCAGTATAAATAAGGCAGATTTATCTAGATTATGTGTCCCAAGAACACTGAAGGTGCATTTTTCATTCCAAAATGTTTCACTAAGTACCCGTAGTGACCATAAACACATATGAATGCTTTATTCGGTATATCCTCACCCTACACTCATAATTGGTGATAGCCTGATCTAAGGTTGTTCTTTGAGAACCATTGTGTCTCTTTCAATTGATCAAAGAGGTCTTCGATCCACGATATATTATACATGTTATTCATGTTCAGCTAGTTTTTTCTTCATAAATCCTCACATAACCTCATCCACTTTTTTACCTTTAGGGAAAACAAAACTAAGGCTTCTCAGCGTGAAACACTGGGTCTCATCAAGGATTTCCTCTACAAGTCTTCTAGTTGCACCCTCAGCTCATGAAGAATTCCGGGAGCCATATGATATTCAATTTTATATATTGGAGTTGTTTTGATGTGTAGATGACTATAAAATTCTATCTCTCTATGGGGAGGTAAACCTGGAACATCATTAAGAATGACTTCCTCATACTCATCCACCGTTGTAAAAAACTATGGATTCATACTCTCTACTACATCGAGGGTGATGGTAGCTTACCTTTGAGTAATATCTTAAACCCTCCTATGTGTGAGTCCATACTACACTACAAGTGTTTCCTTTTAACTAGAAATATTAATACTTGGTTCGATCACTACGGAATCACAACCCTCCATTGCTAAAATATATATTTAGAACATAAATAGTGGATATCTAATCCATACAGGTAATGATGTCGTAATGCTTCGAAACCACATCCAAGTGATCACAACTGAAACTCTAACCTCCAATACATAATTCAAACTATAGGTACAAGTGTGTGATCACCAATTTAGATTTTGTATGCCTCTCCATGTTTAAGAGTTGAGTCAATAGTTCAACCAGATTCTTTGAGTATCGGACGAGGTTTATTGCAAGAAAAGAATGATTATGACCTCTGTCTAACAATACAGATCCTAAATTAATGTAGTTAGATATCATACCTAGAATCATTCATTGATCCCCTCGGTAATAAGCATTTACATAATGTTTTTTCCCTCACATTTTATCCAGCTCCCTAAGCCTATTGTGGTCCTCAGGGGTGTGGTGATGGTAACATGTCAAAATTTCTACCACTTCCTACATCCCTCCCAACTCCTCTCTCACTTCTTCCACCCAGAAAATCCACTTGAACCTGCAATTTTCTATATCTTAGTGGTCCATCCACCATCTCTCTATTAGATGTATTATGAGTAGGAAAATATTGAGATTGATTTATATAACAGTCACCTGAAAATCATTTCCTATCTTTGGGCTGACTAGACCAATCCCATGATCCCTGAGCTGTAGATTCCCAGTAATGGGACCTTATCTAGAAATATAACTCTTTTATAAGTCTCTATGATTGAATTTTAAATCCTAATGATATGGTCTCTATTCCTAGTTTTCCACTGCTTACTACCACCGGTTGTATCTAACTACCCAAGGAACTATCATCCATAAAGGCTTGTTCTAGCACCCTAGAAAAGGTGGGAATCCATAGAATGGTTATTCTATCTTGGATGTCCCTATACAAACCTCGCATGAAGGTATTATCCCATTTGTACGGATCACGTATCATATTCATCATGTTCCAAGATAGGTTTTTATTCCTCAATGAATACTCATATACTAACATGCCATTCAACAAGAGCTATAAAAGCTCATGGACACACTTGGCCCGTAGCTTATAAGGTGATAAATTCTCTCTAAAATGTTCTCAAACTCTATCAATAGATGATTCAACTAAACATATGTTGGAGAGACCAAACCCCACCATAGACCTATTGAGACGTCTTGAAGACTTTCTCTAATGACCAACATCTAATATAATGGTTTCTTCACTATACAGAAAACATGGGTCACCACCTTAAGTTTGTCCTCAGCCGCTAGACGGTCGAGCCCACCTATGAATGTTATGGGTCTATATCACAAAACATTTGATGCACACTCTATCAAGGCTACCCATTCCATGGTACCGTAGGTTCTGTGTGTTGTTCAATAGGCATTTTTATGTCTTGTACAACACCTGAAGGTTTCATGTCCATTAAAATTCACTATATATATGTATCAGCACTGGACATATCATCCTCGTGATCATGTAGTGGAATCCAAATTGACTTTCCACATGGAGACATCCCCTAATATAACAAGATGAACCATATTCAATGATTATATTTGGATATAAATATAGGGAAGTTTATGGAAACCATAAACCATTCCTTTATGATTCACGTACAATTACATTCCTTACAACTCGTGTTTTAATATATTTTTCTTAAAAAATGTAATCACAGTCTTTATGTATGGATACATTGGCCACTGCATAAACACTCTAGTCCCTGGATTGAAATCCATACTCAAAAATATTAATGATATTTCCAGAAACCTTCCTCACAAACTCATGGTCCTATGCTACAAATGACCAAATCTTCTTTGATTTGATCATGCCATGTCATAGATGGGACCATAATGTGACTATCTGAAGCCCACATCCAGCAGGCCTGGGGTTGGTGACTATCACTTGGTAGGAATATTCCACAAATGGGATGCATTATCGTAATTTGATTGTACCTACAGAAACATATCCTAGAAAAAAATTTAGAAAAGAAAAAAACGCTAACTAAAAAATGCATCCAAAATAGTATATCCCACAATAATAGTGCAACATTGAATGAAATAGAAATCAAATAGGTCCAGAATATATTCCAACCAAAATGAGTATATAACCACAAGTATAACTGGTAAGAAAAGTGGTTTTAGGACTACTATCTGAACCACCAAAATACCACATATGTCCGGACTCACTAGGCACCAAATGTTCCTTGTCTTACTAGGAATCCATCAGGGGTTAATAGTCGGTTCCATACACCACACTTGCAAGGAATTCCCATGTAGGGGCGAGTAAAAAAATACTCAGAAGGACAATAAAAAACCCTAATGTAAATACCACAAAGTAATATAAAACAAAGGAAATAGCATGAAGTAAAAGAAAGGATAGCTCCAAATAGGTGAATTCCTACCACACATGTTGTAATAATATCTTGATATACTCAACACAATACTAAATGTATAAATATAATCCAAAACTAGTTTACAACATTGTGAGTATTCTTGAAGTACACTTATTACAGTAGAAATCACTTTTTGATCCATTATATCATTAGATACACTCATTAAAATGTCAAGATCATTTTGGCCCCACCCAAATGAGATCCTTTTTTTCTAGAATATTATGATAAATAGAGTGGGGATTGTTCCCATATATGTTTGGGGTACTATAGATTGTTCCCATATACAATGGGGGATACCATACAGCCAATATGGATCAATTCCCAACATTGGTTATCCTTCCCAATAACCTAGGGAAAACCATAGATCATGTTGAAACACTATGGGGGACACTACATACCAGATCGATGCAGTCCACTTGGTATAGGATCAGCACCCAACTCAAGGAGGATACAAAATTCCAAATAATCAACCAGGGGTGATAGATGATCACACTACAGTCCCATGGATGGATACTTAACTCTATCTGGGATTCAGCCTCTACTGGGGATTACAATCAAGTGATGTTGAAAAAATACCATCTAAAACCCTTAGGGAAAGGCCCATGAAAATTCTCTCAACCATTATAGGTCCATGAAGAAAATTCCCCACATTATCTCAAAAGTATCATCTCTTCTTCAGGATACCGACACTATTGATGGATCATGAAATTCTAAAATCATTTCAATGTTATAAGGGTATGAAAATGTGAAGGATATGAGGTCACTAGGCCTGAGGACTAATCGAATGGTAGGTCAACTAGTTGTGGATATCAACATCCATGGTCAACCTCCCCATCCCACCCCAGTCATCTGTCATGGTCAACCACACACCTTATCTTCCATGGCCATGCATCAACATGAGTGACTATGGCACACAATCGACCACAACAGTCGAACGTGGACCAACTACTGCCTTTTCACCCAAAATCCACCCTAGGTCTGACACGTTCGTCCCAGGCCGTCTTACATGGAACAACATGTGGTTGAACCGCCTATCTTTCTCTTCATAGACTGCTTCTTTTACCCTGCTCTGCTCAGTGCTCCTCTCCCGCAGCATCCCGCAACCACGGAATAACATAGCTTCCAACATCATTTCATTTGTCCACCTCCACCCTTTGTTTCCAACACTGTTGCCTCTCCTGGCCTGACCACCATGTTGGACTTGAGCCAATGGTCAGTTAAATGAACCACCAAGCCACCTCTAATGCTCGTATTTCGAAACGGTTTCAGATTCATGCTCCACGGGTATCAATCTACATAGACCCAGCCACTGTTGTCGGTTTTCTGCTAATCCATGTGTCTGATCACTTTTGATTCCATCCATCATGTTGAAATGGGGACATGGGGGACCAAGGGAAATGAATGTGAATAATGGGGGAGATAGAATCCCCAATAACATCCAAGGGAAGAACATCATCCTTTATACATGTTGGACTCAATTCATTTTCGTTATAACAAATAATGATGAATAATATAAACCAATATCCCCTTAATAAAGCCTAATATTAATAAACCATCCCACAAAGAACATTCCACGTATCAATATGTTCATGGATTCACCTGTGTTCTTTGTAAAAATTAGAAATGGTGAAACAAAAAATAATAACAACCCTACCAAAATTAGGATCGGTCACTAATGTAGGGTCACTCTGTTGTCATCATCCTCTATGAGATTCTGTCGAATAGACTATGCATTGATCGTCAATCTACGACCCATCCCCATTTTTCAAGACAGTTCATCTCTACATCCTAGTGGAATTATATCAATATGATGATAACCTAGATTTCATTAAAAATTTGTAATAAAAAGGAAATGTGTCCATCTTTCATGCAATAATTTAATTAAATTATTTAATGAAGATTAATTCCTTTTCATGTCATTCAATAGAAGTCGTGTTCCAACAAATTTTAGTCACCCCTTGGGTAGAGACACCATTCTAAGATACATAGTGCCCTCATATTTTTAATATGGGGACCCTTTTAATATTTTTTTCACTTTTTCTGGATAACAATTCATGCATGCTCTTAAAAAGATTATTATTTTAAAAAAAAATTATTTCGGGCACACGGGGGCTCGGAATTGCACACAGTCTTAGCGCCTAATCTTAAAATCAATCAGTATAATATATAAAAATTGTACATGTTATATATGAGGTGTTAAATCATCCCACATACAAGAGACTAAGGATTCAAGCATGGTGGATTCCTTGGTGAAGAGTTATGTGGAAAATGTGGTGTGGTTTCATTGGGCCAGGAGGTCCATAATCTCAGATTTGGACACACAGTTTACCTCACGAGTTTGGAGGGGATTGGATCACCATTTTAGCACCCAATTTTAACTAATAACTTCTTTCCCCCCATACACATATGGGGAGATAGATCAGACTATCTAGACAATGGAGGACATGTTGCAGGCATGCATCTTAGACATTGGTGGATAATGGGAGTGACATATTCCCTTGGTAGTGTTTTCTTATAATAAAATCTATCACACATCCATTTTCATTGATACAGTTGAGGTGTTTTATGGATGAATTTTTTTTATTCTTTTTACTTGACATAGGATGGGGAGACTACTCTTCTTGGTTCATATGTGGTACAGAGCACGATAGATAATGTTCAACTAATTCATAAGATGATGAAAGTAGTTAAAGACCCGCATAACATACATGTCGATCGCAGAATTTGGACATGGAGATCAATGTTGGGGACCATGTGTACTTTAAAGTCTCCCCTCGCTGTGGATAGTGGCGGTTTGGTAGAGGTAGGAATATTTATCTATGGATTTTTGGGACCTTTTAGATGTTGGGAATGTTGGAGAGGTGGCATACCAGTTGGCATTTCCTCCACAGTTGGAGAGGATACAAGATGTCATCCACATCTCTCAGCTTTATCAGTATCATAATGATGACTCATATTTCGTTGACTATGGGAGTGTTGGATATCGAGAATTATTCAACATTTGTGTAGTGACTAGTTTTGATCAAGGATCATTAATAGAATGTGTTGTATTGACGTACCATTCCATTGGTTCATGTTTTGTAGAGGCATGGTGGTTAAGAGTAGTGTACTATTCAGTAAGAAACATATATGAGTTCTTAGTTCCTAAGTTTTATTAGTTTTATTTTAATCAAATAATCATTGTAATTTTAGGTTGGATCATTTTTGTTTTATTAGATGCGCTCTTTTCCCTTGGTTTACAAATGTGTGTGGTGTGTAGTGTTATAAAGTCATGACGTGTAGGTAGGGGAGGGACTGATTCCTAATAATGATGTCTTAACTGTGATGATATTAAACCCAATAGGGAAATTTAGTGACACCTATAGTGGATTGTATCTTGACATGGAAGATATAATTCCCTAATTTGTGTTTTTGGGATGGTGTGATTGTTGGTTCTATGGTGGTTATGTTTGTTGGTTGAAGTGGTTGTTTCCTTTAGATGCATAGAGGATGAGGGTTTTTTAATTTTGTTTTTGGTCAATTGTTTTGGAATTTTTGGTTCATCATATCATTTGATATATGAATAAACTCTTGATATGTATCTCACAGTGTGGTTTTTGGGACCCCACTTTAAACAAGGCTTGGTTTTGGATTCCCAATTAGAAGATCCTTTGGGAATTATATGATGTAAGGGTTTGTTTCCTCCTGGTCCATTGTATTTATAGTTTTTTCTAGTCAGAGTGTTCAGAAGAGGATCAGAGAGAGTTTATATAATTTCATTTTCTAAACAATGTAAGAAGGGGGATTACGAGCTGTGTAACTAGGTTACACAATGACACCCTATTTCACAGCTTGTCTTCGAGTTTTCATGCCATACATAGATTGTACCCTGTATAAATAAGAGTATAATGATGTTTAATATTTCAATGTTAGAAAAAAATAAATAAAATTAAAATGCAATGTGTTTTTATGATATAAATTCTTCCCCAAGTATTATGTGGTGTGAAATGGGGATTACAAATCATGTAATACCATGACCCGGTTTTATTTTTAAAATTATTTTTACTTGAAAATTTATTCATTTGGTCATTTTTTACTCCTTCCTATTATTCCGAATGAAACCTATGCTCTCTAATGAACTCTTATATCCCTCTTCCACCCTATTGTATATGTTGATCTTAGTTGTTCTTTGGGGGTAATCTACGATGAATGAGGCTACATTCTCCATTCATTTTCTAGTAGTATCTCTCGATTTGTTCTCATTCACTTCAAAATATTCTTATCAGGCTATGGTGATTATTTAACCATATTCCTAATGGGATTCCCTTTGGTTGGTTTTGGTTATTCATTGTCGAGAAATCATTATATAGACACAAATCTTGTACAAGAGGTAATCGGAGGTCTGTCACATGATTTCTTCTCATGCAAGGAATGTTTACATCCTTTCTTGGTAGGATTTCCTACATTTCAGTTTTTTTCATTGAGAGGGAGGGGTTTCAAATATTTTTACCTATGTATCATTGTTTTCACATCATTATTAATGATAAATAATATGTTATTTTAATGGAGGGCCAATGGGGTTTGTTATCATTTTTATTTCATCTTTGATATTGTTGGGATCTTTTGATTGTTTGGACTTTATGCCCTACTAAAAATTGTGACCATTAGTGGCTTTGTTTGTGGATTAATAAAATAATTTAATACATGTGTTCATATTTTGTTGGGAACCCACATATAGATGTTGTTTAATTATATACAATCGTCTAATGAATGGATTCCCCATGATTATATAGTTTCTAGGACAACCGTATAATAAAAAAGTAGAATTAGATATAGAATGACCGATTAAATTTGAATTTTGTTTTTCCTAGTTTGTGTTTTAGTTAATTTTTAATCATGTATTTTGTGTTTTTGAATTGTTTGGGTGGTGGAATTAAATCTATGTTTTATGGATTAGTTTTTTTTGGAATGGATGATAAGTACTGTATTGCATGACAGTGATCGAGTTGTGCGGTGATGGGTTGCAGGTTGTGGTTATGCATGGATGGATTTGGAGGTATGACTTTGAGGAAGGATGTTAATAGTTGGTAGGGGTACATCTCTTTGATTATCTCCAGGAATGAATTTTAATCTATTTATTATTGTTTTTTCTACAGAATAGTTTCCTTGACAGTAATAGAACGAATAAATATTTGAACATGTTTTTTGGAAAGTATTGGTTTGTTTGGTCAATGAAATTAATAAATTATTTGTCACTAAATAATGGAATTTGGTGTAATGACTTCGTTGGGAAAATTAAATGGTTCTCAGTTGGGTATTTTTTGTGTTGTTCTACATCTAGAGGATGTAGAAAAAGTGGAAGTGTTTGTTTTTCACAGAAACCATAGTTTGGTTTCAATTTTTTGGTTTCGTATATGTATATAATTTTATTTATCTTTTGATTTCCATATGAACCCCTACCTCATTCATCACTATGTGTCAAGCATCCACACCATCATAGAGGAGGGATTCTTTCCAAAACATCCCAATGTGAGGATAGATGGTTGGCCACACGCTCTCCCCTACTCCTACTTCTAGGTGCTGATATCCAAAGATTCTTCTGAAAGGTTGTGGTTTTTTGCCTTGTGTGTGTGGGAGATTTGTGCTTTTTCAGGTGTCTTTGGGATGATATGGGTTGTTAAATATCAGGTGCCTTTAATATGTGATGTGTCATGTGTCTAGGGTGTTTGCGAGTTGGATGTGATGTGGTTTGTGAACCAGTTTTCTGTGAGAATGATGCGATGTGGTTTTTGGACCATGTGTCTGAGGGAAAGATGTGATATAGTTTTGGAGTATTTTTCTATTTTCATGAAGTAATGTTGTTGTGAGGTCTGGTGTTTGCAGGAGGGATGTGATATGATATGTTTAGAAGAGGTGGGACTGCAATGATGTTTCTCGTTAGCATGTGAGAGAGGCTAATCAGTGGGATTTTTGTGTGGGATTCCCTATGATTGATTTGAATAATATTATATTACTTGGATTACATTATTTGGTGATAATTCCTTGGTGGGATTGGGGTGGTTATTATACCTACTTAGTTGATGTTTGGTTATGGTTATTTCACAAGGGAGAATTAATATTCTTCATTGACATGTGAATTAGATACATTGTTTTTCCAACCTAGTATACTTGTTTTCTCACCGTATGTATATAATATGATTTCAGGTTTCTATGATTATTTCACTGACCTAAATGTACTATACTCTCTCAGATATTGATAGTTGTTTTGTCACTACCTAGATTTTCATTTGGAATTTACTTGGTGACTTTTGAATTTGTATCATTTTTACTATTCAAATGCATGTGTGATGGATTTTTTATTTCTTCTATATATATGTTACTGTTTATCTATAGATGACCCATCATATCTCATGATATTGATTTCCTAAAAAAGGATGTGTATCCCTAAATGCTAGATTTGTTCACCACAAATGTTAGTTTCCAATCCGATGCATACTAGAGGTGGGAATTAGGGGAAAATTAGGTATATTTCATATTTTCCAACCAATGAGGGGTATATTTAGAGTGAGGGGGTAGTGAAATATAAATATATACAACTCTACATCCATAAAATAATACCAAAATACTATTTTAATGTCTTATCTATTGGAATTGTTCCTCTAATATCTAACAACTTTGGCCACATCCACATCATTAGACTTATTTTCCTGTAGAAGATCAGACACAATCCAAAAGTAGAGATAAATATCCTATACCTAAATACACTGTCAGTATAGATCCCTTATCCCTATGTATATGATGGAATTTTCAACAAAAACAGTGAATGTGAACTATCCTTATGCAATCCCATTAGTCAATTGTGTTCCTCAGGCGTAATGGATTCTTATTGCCAACCCTAACACACAACTGACACACCATATAATTATTTATGTGTGCCATATGGCTGGTGAATCCCCCCTGATTTTACATGAAAAAAAAGATTCTTGATACTAAATGAACTATCTCAATGTCTTAATGTTGAACCGTCCTCAATCACCTTCCTATACTTCCTCAAATTTCTCTCAGTGATGATCTCCTAGTTTACAATCTCTAAAAACATGTTAATATAAAAGTCATTCACCCTAGGATGGATGGCATACATATCACATCCAATACTATCTCATAGTCTCCAACTCGACATCCATTAGTGTTTTTGTGAATCGCTGATATTCTGTTATACAAGATTTATAATCAATCGCAGACCTAACATCATGTTACAGGTTTGTAGACTCTATTTCATGGGATTATCCCAAAGCCATTGAAAAAAATTGTCATAGAAGGCCATTTGGAAGTCCTATGAAAAAATAATCTGGTGGACATCATCTTCAAAGATGACATCCCAGTAAAGTTCATCAAAATCATGAAGCATATCATTGGAGAGAATGACCATCCACTATAGAGGCATATACAAATTCTTATAGATGGATAGTACAATCTCCATCTGTTACATAGTATCCCGAGGACCTCCATCCTTAATTATGTTGGATGGGTGATGCTATTTAATTTCTCATGGCAACTATTCCATTGTATTGTATGGTCATGAATCCCCTTGTATAGACAGAATGATGAAAAATAATCTCTCTCCAAACTGAAAATCTGCTCCTAGTGGTGGAATGAAATTAGGTAATATTGTTCGATATGGTCTCAGCACCCCCTGAGAGTGGTCATCACCACCCTCCTACACTAATTGAGTTTATAGTTATTGATATGATCATAAATTACTATACACATAGCTCAAAAATGTTTTAAAAATAAATAGGATCAATAATATTACAAAAGGACATATACAAGACCTCCTATAAAGGAGTCACACCTCTCTTACTAATTCTAAATATTTGTATTGGTGATAAGAAATGTCCTATATGTCTCAAGAGACAATACCTATAGCCCTCCACTATGGTTGGGTCAGGGTTAAAGATTTATATTTTACCATAGAGTTTCTGGTACATGGAGTAACAATTAAAATGTATTGAGGAAAAACGCTTTATATTGCAATTGAAATCCCAACTTAATGGTGATCATTAAATTTAAAATCTTAAAATATCTAGATTTTTTATTATTTTATATGTATGTATATATATTTATATCATGGTCTATCTATATGTCTATCAATTCCCAATTTATAAAGGCTTGTACTCCCAAAAAATTGAAATTTGTACATAATTAAATAAAAACATGGCCCTTATTTCTGGTATCGAGATGTAACATGTCATATAAAATTATTTGATTAAATTTATCACAATTAAAAAATTATATAATTATATTCCTTAAAAATATACTTCCTCTTCAGGTAATCATATTGAATAACATTTCACCACATAGAACTAGTGTTCAATGGATCAAACCAGCTATAATTGGTAAATTAAGGTGAAATCATCAATCTATATAGGAAAAATCCATTTTTATCTTTGTAGACACATTAATTAGACCATTATGATATCTTTACCCTATAATGTTATATAATTCCACCTAAATTTTTTTTATTCATTAGGAAAAATAGATAATTCATGGAACAATATATTCCTCTGTAGAGTGGAATAATGCATGACATGTGAATCGTCATCTACCTATAATTATGCACAGGATCATACATACTTGTCCTACTAAGAAAAGGAAAAGTATGTCGCTAATAATCCTCTCAACAATATTAACATATCAGAACAAATACACCACTAAATGGTGAATATTGTACTGCAATAATAGGATCAATGAAAATTGCAATAACCTATCGCATGTAATTAGGACATTCACAAATAGGAGGGCTAGATACTACTTGGAACATGATCATTTTCTAATTCTGCATACTTCAAGTCTCCTATATAATTACCATATAGAAATATAAAATGAAAACTAAACACTGATACCACTATGTAGAGTCAAACCCCAGAATCCTCTATGTAGTTCCTTGATCCAGTTTTCCACATGATCTAAAATGTGTCTCACCTTACATTATATGTTTTTGGATATTATCCATGGTATATTATATGTCATTTGGGAGATTATAGCATCTTGATTAATCTGTATTATAATGGTAAATATTAATGATGAGTATCAGAAATAGTAATGAATAACAACAAGTAGAATAATAAATTATCCATATAATAAAAAAGTAGAAGATAAATCAATATGACATAAAAATATGATTATCATTCTATAAATAGATACAAAAAGGGATGTGCACATGATGTATGGATACATGAATATATGACATTTGAAAAAAAAGAAAAATGACATAAAAATACCACCACTATCATCAAAATCATAGGATTGTTCTTATTATATCCCAATCCATCATATTATATAAAAACCCAAATCCGATGTTTGGTTATTACATTTTTCAATGCCAACTATCATGATGTTTGTTCAGGTACCCTTAGAAACACTAATATGGTGTGAGATATACGTAGCAATTCATAACCATCGATGTCTACTAGAAGAACATGAATTGCATATGAAATATGCAATGTGTATATAAAAAAATCTGAACAATAATAGGATATTTAAAACAAAAGGTTTTGGTTCCCAAAGGACACCATCTAGAGAATACCTACTTTGGCCCAATCCAACAGATCTATAATCAGGTAACCGGGTATATACATATATATGATCTATATATTTAGTGATGTATATATACATATATACGAATTTTACTACTATCAAGGATATAATAAATAACTCATATATTTATGGCTAGTAATATCAGTCCCATTAGATGTGAATGGGCGCAATAAATATGTATCACATTTTATTATTGACTCCATATCTGAGTATCAAAATTATGAGTGACACAATGACCATGTATCACAAATAAAAGGGACACCCTTCCCATGTCTCAAAAATTTTGGTAATTTTTTATTTTGTATTATAAATATATGGGAAACCATTCCAGATTATCACATGTATAGGGACTCCATGACCATATATAATATTTATATTAGGCTTTTTTCATTAAAATATCAAAAGATGAATAAAAAGTCAGGTATTGTTCCCTTTTATCCAAGAGGTGAATCCTTACCTATGTGGAAGACACATGAAGTGGTTGAATAACATTATTACCCTTTAATGATATATTACATTAGTTTGAGTCATAATAAACATCTCAGACAAAGTGGGGTGTCCATATAAACATTTAATTTTAATTTTTCATCCCAACAGCACATCCAATAGTGTGGTTCTAGACATAGTGGGGATCGTCTTAGAAAAATAATGTGTAAATTGGGTACATATAACTTTATTAATAATATAAACTAAGGATAATAATTAAATTAATGAATCATTAGGAATTTATTTCATGTGAAATGATGAAAAGTGTTTTCAAATGACTCTGTATTAAGGGAAAAATACTATACCACCTACCACCACATGCCCTTTGCAATCTTCATATTCAAAGTAGACCATAAAGAATCCCAATGATGAAAAATACCATGAAAATAGTTCGTAATAAATTTCACTAAAATATATTCACTTGTAAATAAATAATCTAGGAAATGATGGAAGAAAATACCATATCATTCCTATGCACATCCAACATGATGAATAGTGGTCCAATGAGATTCCCAATGAAGAAGTTTCCATAAATAATAGTATAGGAATTGAAGGAACATCAATGGGTGAGGGATACTATATGGAAGAACAATATGAATAAAATAAGGGTTATACCCATTTATAAAAAAAGAACATATATATATAATGTGAACATTTTTCATGATGTTTAAATCATTGTTTACCCCCCCCCCCCAAAGGAAAACAATAACATGTCATGAATGGTGAATGCCTCAAAAATTCAAATAATGAAATTAATTCACTTCACCAATTTTATTTTCATCAATACTAAAATTCATGCCATGAATTTGGTCTTATCTCGAGTTCTATCCGACTACTCCCTTCTTCCCTAAAACAAGCAAACATTCTTTTGGTACAGTTTTTATATCTCTATCAAAAGAAAATATTAACAAGGGTTTGACAAAAAAATCAATGAATCAATACCTTTCTGAAAATAGTGGATGTTATAATTAAAACGTTTTTAATACAGAATAAACAATTTATTTTAGGATTGGTTATTTATATTATTAGGAAATATTTTTTTTTAGGGAAACAGTGGAAAATTCCCATTTTGCAAAACTGGAAATTATATAAAATTATAATGATTTGTGAATCATATAAAATTTTATGAAGCTTTTTTATAGTCCAAATAAATTATATATTTTTAATATAATTAAAATATAAATATACATTTATACTTATGAGTATAATCATATAATTTTGGTTTACTGGTAAATGCGATTCTTCAAAAAAACTCTATTTAGTTCTTTTATTATAATCAGGTATTCATAACCTAATTCAGTTTCAAGTTTTTTTTAAATATAGGTTTCCTTGAATGTAACTTAATCTTGTTAATTCCATTGGAATCATTAATATTTTAATGACCCAAGATTGACGTACATGGAAATTAAATTTCTTTTTTGAAAAACAAAATACATTAAACACATATACTCCCAAAGACTATATTAGATTAGTGTCTTTAGAAACATGGAACATAATATTATAATATTTGTGAATGATTTAAAACATATTCCATTAATATCATCCCCTTTTGTTTTACTTCATAAAACCATTCTATATATCCGAGGGAAAAGTAAACATGAAAATGGCGAGCTCAAATTCTCAGTATGGGTCAACATGGAGAAAATAAATTAAACCATAAACATAATAATGTAAAAACATGAACATAAAATTTAAATATAAAAATATGGTTTTGTGAAATAAATCATGGTAGTAAGTAAGACCCAGATCGTAAATGAACATTAACCAAGATAAAATAAGATTGGCATAAAACCTGGAATTTTGGCAAACAAATAACCTCATAATATGATTTCCATAGTTTCCATGGAATTTTTTCCATAACCATCATAGTAGATAGTATATATTAATGAATAAAGATTACATTCCATTCCAACCATGTATTAATGAACTGTATTTACTTTTCGTTCCAACATTGTATTATTGAACCATATTAAATTTTCGTTCATTTAGAATGTTACTGAACCAAATTTATTTTCCATTCTATTCATGTATATATGATGAGATATAAATCATTACCTTATGTATTATAGGGAGATATAAGTCACACACATCTCATAGTTAAATAATTCTTACATGTCCTACAATATCATAAATCATTCATCATAGCATAACCCATGAAATAAAAATGGTTTCTTAAACCTCCTCTTTTTATCCTGTGAGACTGCTACTACTCTTTGGCATTACATTTTTGACCACATTGAGTGCAGATGGATTTTGGAAAACTTTTTTTTCACATAGTTGAAAAGGAATATTGAGCATCCTTGGTCACCGGATATCAGAAACATTTTTCTCACTGCCGTTTCAGAGCTTCTGCATATCCTCTGGTATGGTAGAATTGATTTCATTTTCAACAATATAACTTTTAAAATAAATGAAGTTAAAATGAGGATACTTATTTCCATCAAAGAGGATTCTATGATCCAAAAAGAACATTGTGAAAATTCTATCATTCATCTTGAAACCCTCCGCCGGATTGGAGTAATATGTATATATCCAAAACTGAATTATACTATAGAAGTCTTCTAGAAGGCTCCTCCTCCTGCCAGGATTAAAATCAATGTTGATGCATCCTCGAAAGGATACCTAGGAACTTAGGGATGGAGAGGTGTTTTCTGAGGCCATCTTGATTATATTCTCGGATGTTTCTATAGAAGCGGCGGCATTGCTTCTGTTCTGGATTCCAAAATGTTGGGTATCATTCCGGCCATCAATTTTCCAAAACACTTCAACTGGTGAAAAATATGGATCGAGACCGACTCTTCTTCCATTTTTCAAGCCATCTAAAAGGGTGTGACTCACCTTACATGGACTCTCACCCCCTGATGGATTAACCTCCTCAACTCGCTCAACAGTGTCAACTTCATTTCTACACACACCTTCCGTGATGCAAACAAGATCACCGACGATCTTTCCAACATGGGAGTCTCAGATGAGATCACTTGGAGTAATGATCTCTCATCGGAAATGATTCATTTTTTAGTAGAAATTATAGAAAATTTCCCTCATTTCGTCTCATGTAACATGTATGCTCCTTTTTTGAATAAATTGCAGGGTTCTGGGCATTTGTCCAAATATCATCCCCCATAAAAAATATATTAAATAAATGGATTTCGTAAAAATAATTCCATAATTAACAAAATCAAATAAAAATAATAATATGGATAAAAAGATAAACCTATGTCAACTTAGATTTAAATTATTTTTGATAAAACACTTGATCTAAATTCGAGAGGTAAATATACATTGTTCTTCAAAAACATTTTCTTTTCCCAAAATGTCACTTAATTTTAAAAAAAACGTATTTAATTGAAAATACATGTCAAATATTATAAAGGATGATTCCTATAAATAAGTCAACATGAAATCGTAAAAATCCATTAATTCTATATATGTTTAAAAAACATTATCCATGTACTCCTACTGAAAAAGTCAAAAAGTACTTGTATGGTAATCGAAAGAATGATTCCTTCCAAACCATGTACTAAAAGTCAATAATGGGTAAAATTAACATTAAAAATACATAGAATATTATTAACAAATTTATTAAAAAAATTCAATAAAACATTAACATGGATGATAAATATTCTCCTAGTAAATACTTACATATAAACAATCTCAAATAAATACATGATTCGAAAATTATCCATTACCTTATGTCTAATTTCATCCTATTTTTTCTAAAAATCCTGTATAGTGGGTATAAACATAATATTAAATTTTAAATGAACAATAATAATATTTATGATATCATTTATGACTCACTTATGACTTTATATTACCTGTTTATTTATCAATTCCAGGTTAAAGCAACATTTTGAGTAATAATTGTTTTATTTATTGTACGTGTTTTGACATGTTATTCTCGATCTTGTTACATAGATCATGATTTAAATACATAAAATGTGTAAAACATGATTTATATATCATAAATATTTTGTATAAGAATATATATATTAGATAGATAAATAAAATTGAATACACCGTTCATGTAGACAGTAGGTCGTACGTACACATGAATACTATTTTTGATTCCTTATTGAATTCAATGGATGCAAGTAATTGAAATATATATATATATATAGTAGAATATTTATTTCTTATATTTCAATATTATTTATTATATATACTTTATAATCATTCCTGAATGGTAAAGGTGGAGAATTAGTCATATCGCGTCATAGAGACGGTTAGCCATACATACGCAAGAGCAACTATATCATTCAATTATTTGATAAATGATATTGATTTGGATGGAATAATAATTATTATGAATAATTATCAAGTTATATTCATTGTTTAAACCATTATAATCATCATTTATAGCCTTCAAAATTATGTATTTTTTAGTAACAAATAACACTGCGGCATGGAGAAGGTAAGCCATACATACGCATGCATGGTGATATTGTAATTCATAGGTTGGGTAAAAGAAGGTATAATGTTGGCCCATAATTATAATAACAACATAGAATATATAATATAAAGTAATATTTACTTTATTATTATAAAAACAAAATTATTATAAGTAATATAAGAAAAGAATTTTGAATTAGGTGATAAAACAATTACCTCATTTTCGAGTATCTCATTTTGATTTTTATAGAAGGTCCATCTAGGATGGATTTATTCTAAATGTGTGGAATATATGAAGAATTTAGTGATTTTGAGAGCTTATGTGAGTGGATTTTGGATGAGCTAAAGGGCATGAAACCTGTGAGTAAAAGAGAAGGAGAAGTTCCCTTATATTAGTGATGTGAGGGGCACATTAGGAATGTTTTTAAATATTAAATTATTATAAATTTATTTTCGGTTTATAATGGTAAGAATATCATTTATTGTGATGATAATATGTGTACTAGTCTATATAATCTTGACCAATATGTTTTTGAAAATATTTGGTCACAAAATTAACCCTATCATTTAGCTTTAACCCTTAGTTAGAAGCATTAACACTTACCATGTATTCTGGTATTTTCATAATATATGATTACTATATTAACTGTAAAATGTCAATAGAACAACAACTGGAACATTAATTAAAATTTTATTATTATATAATTCTTTTGGAAGAATCGATGAATTTTAGGGCTATTATATCAATTAATAAAATAGTATTTGTTTTAAAAACCCATTTTTGTCAATTTTGACTTTATTTAGAAATTGATTTTTTTAATTTCATAACAATTTCATTACATATAAACAAAACAATTAAATCAAAGTTAATAGGTCATAATTGTCCAAAGCATTTGTGGATGACCTGAAAAGTTTCAATTTATATTTATTTTAATATTTATAATATCATTTTGTTGAATGGTTCATTAATAAAGTTATCACTACATCATCGGTGTGTCATAAATAAAATAAATTTATTTAATTTTAAAAAATTATATATAAAAATACAGTGATTTAGGTAGTCATTTATTATAACTAATGAATTTTTATACTTAATGATATCTGTTATACAACCCAATATTAAAAAATATTTATAGAAGATATATGTTTATGTTGTATTTCTAATAAATTTAATTATAATTTATAAAAGGTCATTATCACACCCAAAGGGCTCCATGAGATGACAAAATCGACCCAATGATGCCCATGATTGGACATTTCTTATAAAATAAGACTATCATGGAATTCCCAATTAGGATCCAAGTATCACTAAGATGGGTAGGGGTGAATCAGTGATATCATTTTCTTTTTCTGTCGCCTTCTTTTTAAAAAAACCATAACCACCTACTAAACATTTCCTTCCCTAAAGAACACAAATAACCATATTAACACAATATTTACATGGTTCACTACTCAACAATAGAATCTATATCCTTGGTATTGTACAAAAACAATCATGTACCACAAAATCTAATAGAAAACAATCATTTTATGTGGAATACAAAAAGTGTGATATTTTATATGACTCATGTAGCACTTTGAAAATAATCCAATAGTGTGTGTGATTCCCCTTAGTAAAAATTTGGTAATGTAATGTTTATGAGATTCCTGAAAAATACACACAAATCAAATCTCTTAAAAAAATTATTCACTTTATCACACAGAAGTGGGTAAGAACCACTTGGTGTAATCAACATGAGTGTCACTACCTACATGTGAGCCTACCTACATTCACATTACTCTGCTAGCACGCCTCCCTACATGCAAGACACTATTCTTGTGCGCCTCCCTGCTGTTGTTCCTATCTGATTGAATGCCTCCATTTGTGTGTGCCACCATTCTTGTGTGTTATCCTCCTTGAGCACCAATAACTGCTTGTGCACAACAATTGTAAAAAAATCCCAATTTTTATGCCACTATGAGATTATAAACTATACACTTATTTCAAACAACATCACTCTTGCGTGAAACATACAACATGCATGCCACTTCTTCTTGTGTGCCACTTTTGTGCATAACACACAACTGTCCTGACACTTCAGCTTGCATGCCACTTTTTACTACATGCATGATCAGAGATCAAATTTTCGCTTAAGTGTTGAGAATATTAAAATGAGTAGGTTATTTGTATATTTATTGGAATTTTGGTTACCCCAGAATGTGAGGCATACAACTCACCATATGCGTGTTTCCATAACTTCTGTGTCACTCCACCACTTGTGTGTCACTAAATCTCTTGTGTACCCCTATTTAACTTCTGTGCCACTATCTTCCCATTTTCATATTTTGATGTGTTGATTTTGACGTATAACTAGCGAGAAACAAACACTTTTGAACCCCTTATACTTGCATGCCACTTATACATGCACTCCGCATTATCTCCTTTGACAAAAACACTTCATTACTCTCCATATCCTTTATAATGCATGCATAACAACTTCTCGGAACATATGATATTTCTGAACTAAAAATCAGAAAATCATTATCATAGTTATTCAAGTCCTTTACAATGTGAATTTATTTATAGTCTTTAAAAAAAGGACATCACTCTACAAAAGAAAACTCTTTGATCTTCATTCTATATCCAACTTGGTCCCAACAATCTCCCCCATTTGATTTTGTTGTCAAAAAAGACTCATAGATCACTGATCTTTGTAACCTCAAGTAATGGATTACTTATCAAAAATTAAAATCTTACTTGATCTAAATAATTGTAGAAAACAAGAATTATGGATAGAAAAACCATATTGTCCAAAAGCAGTGAGTATTGAATTTCAATATCTCATCAGCCTTCTTCATATCATCTTACATGATTCTTTATGAACAGTCTTCAGTTCCTCAACAATTTTGGATTAAAAAAATTTCTTTCTATAACCACTCCAACAAATAGTTAGAGTAGTTCGCACACACATATTCATGATTCACAGCTTACCCACAACCCCCCCTAATGCATGCTTCCATAATTAATGTTTTTTGAAACAATTCTCCACCTTGAAAATAGTATAAAAAATTATTATAAGAGTGGAGACAAACACGTGTACCTAAACCTCAGTGAGATGTTCGTTGGACACCCATTTTCAACCTTAATTTGGAATATGGTTCCTTCGATAAAGGATTTGGGAATATGTCAGCAACTTGTTCTGATGTAGGAATATACACCAGATTCAATTCATTCATATCCACCTAAATTTTTATGAAGTTATAATTTATGTCAATGTGTTATTAAGGAAAATGTTGTACCAGATTCCTTTTATGATTGATTTCACTTTGATTATCACATCCCAAGAGTAAGGGTAGCTTTACATCAACAAGTAGATCATCCAAATGAGTCTTCATCTACATAAGTTCAGTAGCCGCTTCAATGGCAGCATCAAACATTGTTTCATACATTATAATTGTCACGTAATTCTATTTTATTTTATTCTAACTAAAAAAAATTTTCTCCGGAATTATAGCAATAGTTGATGTGGATCTTTTATCATCAACATTTCCTGCCCAGTTGGCATCCGAATTCCAGAATAAATAAATATTTTTTTATGAGATTATACCTGATTCCAAAAATTTATGTGACATTAATATATCTGATAATCCTTTTTCCATGAATTAAATTTGATTATTTAGGGGTTTTATAAAGACTTTAACATAGGATAACAACCTAAACAATATCAGATTTGGAGGAAATCAAATATAATAAAGATATAATTATCTTTTGAAATTCTCTTGGATTAACATCTTTTCATTCACCATATTTAGATAACTTGGTTCCCACTGTGATCAGTGTGGAAGCTCATTTCTAATATTCCATGCCAAACTTCATTAGAATCTCCTTCGAATTTAATTATAGAGAATGAAAACGTGGTTCTATTTTTGTAAAATTTGTAATCCATGAAGGTATTTCATGTCTCCCAACATAGACATATCAAATAACATTGCCATCTCCTCCTAAAATCATTGACACGATCTTTCATAACTTCTAGGAAGGATAATTTCATCTTCATAAAAAATTAAAATGAGAGAAAACTCCTCACATTCATTGATGTAATGGTTTTAGTCAACTCTACCATTATTGAAATCCATCTTCCTCAAGCATGTATTAAATTTAAAATACCATGCCCCTGGATCATATTTTATCCCGTACAAATCCTTATTCAACCTTCACGCATAACTCTCATAATTCCCTATAAAAAAACAACAATGTTGATCAATGAAAACTTCCTAATTTTCATCACAGTTCAAGAATGTGTATTTTATATCCATTTGAATGATTTTATAACCTCGTTGTGCAGTAATAGAAATAATTATTCAGATTGTTTATAACCATCCCACAAGAGTGAAGGTTTTATCCAAATAAATTCCCTCATTTTGTAAAAACCCTTTGTAAACAAATAGTTCTTTTTTTCTTATCATATTACCTTATTCCTTCAAGTAGTTTTGAAAAACCAACTGTGTACAAATAATGTTCTTATTGTTCAAATTGGGAACATGTTCCCAAGTATCATTTTTTTCTATCACGTCATGATCTTCATTCCAAGGTTGAAGCCATTCTGGATGCTCAAATGCATCATTGACATCATTTGGATGAACTTTTGAATAAAACAAAGTGTGTGTCCCAACATTTGACATTTTTATTGTTTGAACCTTCTGATGTTGATCACCAATAATATTCAGAGATTCCAGTTTCTTCTTCAGCAAAGGATGATCTGTTGGAACTTCTTCCTCATCACTTAAAATTGATGAGTTTGTTTCATCATCTTTAGTAGGATTACAACTATTTGCAGAATTTTAATAAATGTTAACAATACATTCTTTATCCTTTTCAACTTCTACATCATCATAATCCTATTTTCATTCTCAATATTTTCAAACACATTAACATCATCAGAATTAATTATTCTACTTTTTAATTAGTTAAACCATCTATATCATCTTCCTTCTAGATCATATCCATGAAAAATTCCATTATCCCAATTTATCTCAGACTTACCAAGGATTCTAAATTTACTTTTAATAATTCATAGACTATTAAAAACACATAAATGTTTCATACATGGTTTTGTTCCATAGAAAATTTCATATAGAGTCATATATAAATTTGGCATGTATAAACATCGTTTTGGAATATACATAGTAGTTCTAATGGATTTCCTCCAATAATAATTTGAAGGACTATGTTCTAGTAACATAGTTCTTCATATTTCCACATGACATCAATTCATTCTTTCAGCAACCCCATTTTTTTGTTGTGTATATAGTGTGTTCAATTTTTTACTTCTTAAGAAATAATTCAAACACTTCATTCATAAACTCTTCACCATTATCAATTCTCAAATTATATAATGAATACTCACATTTCTTATCTTCTTTCCTCCTAAAATTCATAAATATTTTCATGGAATCTGACTTATGTCGCATGTACATAACATAAGTAATGAAAGTAAATTCATCAATTAAAGTCATGAAGTACTTATCTCCATTTGTTTATTTCATTCTTATTAGTCCATAGATACTATAATGTACCTATTCAAAGGGTTTTTTTGATCAAATATAAAATCTATTATGTATATAGTTTGTAATCATCTATTTTTCATAAATATTGTAACACCAGTATATTCTTCTTGATAAATCATGCATATCTGAGACAATGTCTCGTGTTGATAACCATCACATGTGTCTCTGACACATCTGTCCCAATATTTTATTCCATAACTGATATTCCTCAAATAAGCACGGGTAACGTGAGTTATGTGCTTCAACAACTGGAAACAAGTTCTATTTTGTACTTTGGCCTCTTTTAACTTCATTTACATCATTTTAACTTTTCAAAACAAGCCCATCCTTTCTGAGGAATCATTTCTCCCCTCATCAAATCGTTTGAAACACTCATCATATTGTGTTTTATCTCATCAACATATAATTGTTTTTGGTATTTCCTTTTTTCTTTCCCAATGATGGCTAATCCAACACCTTTGATCCTTAGAGAATCATAATTTCCAGATGTCACTGTTCCTTCTTTGATGTATTTCAAATTATCCAAAAAAAATTAATTCTCTTATCATGTGATACGAACACCCACTATCATGAATCAATGGATGTTCTCATTTTGAGGCTTTCAATGTGGTTTTGATAACATGTGATATTTATTCTTCATTTTTATTCTTCTCCTCAAACCTTTAAGATTTTTTAAGAACCTGTTGTTGTGATTGGAAAAAAAAGAAATCCCTTAAAAAATATAGGTTATTCACATCATTCAAAAATAGTTTGCAATGGGTGGAAACTACTTTCAACCTTCACATCAGCCTTCTCATAACTCTTGTGATCATCCTTCTCGAACTTCTTATTTTAAGATTATTGAATACCCGGGAACATGGTTTTCCATAACATGTATAATAGAAAAAATGATACTGGTTGATCCAACACATTATTTCCATCATTTTGAATCCACAAAAATACCAACAGTATCCATTGAATGAACATTTACCTCTAAAACATCAATACAAACTAGATTTGTGAACATGCTTCTCAAAACTCTTCTATATAGAACTCTACTAACCATCATCCTTCCATTTTTCAGTCGTAACATTCTTCTTCATCTCCTATTTCTTTTCTGACTTATCAAAACACCAATTAGTAGAAATATTTTTGAACTCCAGATTTTTATATACTTTTTATTTTTCATCATTGCTATCGTTGTCCACAAATATAGCATTTCCATCATTGTTCTTATTGGATCCAATTTCATATTTATTCTCAACCATTGAAGGTAAATTTTGTTGATCATTCTTTAGTTTATTATTACTATATATTTCAACAACTTCTGAGATAGATTTTTAGAGATGATATTCCTTTCTTCATTATTATAAAGTTTTTGTTGTACATGTTCCAACTCTACTTTTTTTCCTACAGCTTCACATGGAGATGATCATTAATATTCATTACATTCTCAAGTGAATTTTTTATATCATCAATATATTTTTCCTTCTATAATTTCTCATTAAGAAAACCTTCATTATCATTTAATGAATAATTTTTATTTATAACATTCTTATTTTTGTTCTCAACCCATCTGATCTTCCCCAAACATTCTTTTAACTCTTATTTTAGTTGATATTCAAATTTGAGTTTCTTCTTCTTTAGAATTGTTGTGCATATAATAATCAATATTCAATATTTCAATAAAGGTATTCTCTATTTCTATCTTAGCAAACAAATTAAAAAATTCAACTTCACTATCTTTTCCTTCTTTATATTTGTATAAAAGGATTCGTCAATTTGATGTGATGAAATTTTTATCCTTACCCTTTGAAAAGTAGTTATCTTTGTCATCTTGTTTCTTCAACAACCTTCTTGTCCTTCTATTATCATCATAATTATCTTCTTCTTTCAACTTTTGAGGACAGTTATCCAAAATGTTTCCAACGTCTCAACATTCAAAACATATCAGGGGATGTTTTCCCTTGTATTTCCATGTACATATTTTTACATTCTTAGTAAACAAGGTTAAAATCTCATCATAATTTAATCATACTTCTTCTACAAAATCAGATTCACCAGCTTCATTGTCTATAAGTGTTTTTTGAATTATCTATATTTGTAGCATTGAATGCCATTTCTCTATCAACATTTTGTTTTCCTCTTCATAGTATTCTCCCTTATCATTTAATATGTAATGAGGGTTCTATGAAAATCTTCGAGATATGTTGTTCTAGGGTATATGTGTTCTAATGAAGAACCATTAGCATCAAACATGTCGGAATAATTCTCAAGCTCTTTTCAACAACTATATAATCCACCAATATTTCACCTAGACATATGATAGTACTGGAATTTTCATTAATCTTACTAATGAAGTCCGCAACAGATTCAGATTCAACCAATTTCAATTCTCCATACTTTAGATTCCATATTTTATGTTTTTTATTCTTCAATTTTGCATTTCATTTATAGATGATCTTTAACAGATAGCATATTTTGTTGGCTATAGAAACACCATTCACTCTTAAAAAATAACACTCAAAATGTGATGTGAGTAAGGATTTTTTATCTCTTTTATAATTCACAATATTCTTATTATTAACAGGAGTAAGAGGATCATTTTAAAAAATAGGAGTAAATCCATCAGTTGTAGTTCCAATTACATCATAACCATGAGACATAAGATAAGTCATCATTTTATCCTTCCAAATATAATAATTATTTCCATCAAATATCATAATCCCCATACTTTTCATACAATTCATATTATCGACCACAACTTTAGAAAAGAAAAAATGAAGGGAACTTTTTTCTCTAATACCAATTGATGTTCCTATTTAGGATCCAAGTATCAGAGAGAGGGGGAGGGATGAATCAGTTATATCGTTTTAATTTTATGATTCTTTATATTTGAAACAACCTTCACCTCCTGTTAAAGAGTTGTTTCCCAACTGAAAACACACTATCATTGGAACACATGATTTACATGGTTCACTTCCCCACAAGAGATATACTCCCTTTGTATGGTACATGGGCAATCCTTAAATGTGGAATACAACAAGTGTGATATGACCTTACACTTGTGTAGAACATTGAACACAATACATTAGTGTGTACTCTCCCACATAGTACAAATATGGTAATGTAATTTTTATATGATTTATGATGATATTTTACAAATCAAGTCTTGAAAAAAATTATTCACTTTCCTATGTAGATGCTGGTAAGAACCTCCTCGTGAAAAAATCTTTTGTGTCAGTCCCAACTTGCACACCACTCTAATTGTGCACCTTCTATTCATGTGTGCCAATATAATTCCATTCCTCCCTAATTTTGTTTCACTCTTCTTATGCACATTGGTGCTTGCACACCACTAACAACTTACGCGCCAAAATTTTTTACAACTCACAATTTTCATGCAACATAGATATTTTTCACAACACCCTTCTTGAACACAACTCACTACTTGCATGAAACATAAAACATGTGTTCCACTTCATCTTGGGAGACACTTTTGTGAATAAAAATCAACTTCTACAACACATTATCTTTCTCGATCAAAGATCAAGTTTTCTCTTAAGTTTGATCATATTAAAATGGGGGGGGGGGGGGGGCTAGTAGTCTATTTATAGGCATTTGGGTGACCCTGCGAGCGGGGAAGGAAAGTCACCTTTCACGTGATTCCATAACTTGTGTGCCGCTCCATCACTTTCACACTGCTCCACCACTTGAGTGCACATCTTTAACGTGCACACTATTTTACTACCTTTGTCATATTTGGATATGTTGATTTTGACAAACAACTTGTGTGAAACATATGACTGCGCACCACTTATACTTGTGCGCCACTTATACTTGTGATCTACATTCATTACTTTTCGAAAAACACATATTTAATCCTCCTGTCCTTCATATGGTTTTCATCACATGTTCGTTAACCTTATGAAATTTATTATATAAAAATAAGAAAACAATCGTCATTATTTTCCAATGAATTTCCAATGTGAATTGACTTATCCTCTTTGAAAAAAGATGACAAAACTCTTCAAACATCCTTCTCGATCCAACTTTTTCCCAACAGAGGACATGGGTTCGGGTAGTTTAATATTATTATAATATTATTTGTTTACCCTTATTTAATAGATTTACCTTTTAACCATGTTAAATACAAATAATAACTTAAGTTACATTTCAAAATGTCCAAAAAAATGTTCCCTATTTACAAAATTTTCAACACATGATTCAAATTATAGAATCCATTTTTCTAAATTCAAAATAAAAAATTGGTTGAAATCAATTTAAAAGTAATTCCCACTGTCAAGACCAAAAATATGGTTTTTAAGATGTAAAAACGATTAAAATATTGACACGTGTTTATATCCAATTTCCATGTGAAATTACTTCCAAAGACCATAATTAGAGTAAATTATAAAAATATAATCCAATAATTATTTAATATCAATTAATAATGTACTATAAATATATAAATAAATCATATTAAAAAAGATGTTTTTAATTAAAATATAGTATTTTTCAAAATTAATTAAAAGAGAAATTTTATCTAAAAAATACTGAAAATTAAGCCAAATTAAATTATTATTTCCAAATTTCAAAGAATAAGATTATTTTCTCAAATATAATATATAAAATCCAAAAAAAACATTTAAAATATGTACTCCCTCAAAAGATAGAAAACCTGATTTTTTGGAAAAATACTTCTTCTATATGAAAACTTGTATTATTTCTTATATTGCCTCTATAAAATACATAAGATAACTATTAATGTTATATAAAATTAAAAATTTGGATAATAATACTCTTGAATTCTAGTTTATATACCATTAAATTATAATATTTTAATAATATATTTTTTTTTGAATTTTTGTATTACGCATAGAACATGCTATTGAGGAAGGTCGTTCTCGCGTGTAAATAAATCCATGATATTGTTTTATGTACTTCAAGAATCATATAGTTTTGTATAAAAATAATCCAAACATAGTTCTTTTAAACATTGATCAAAATCTAAACTCAGTGTTCTGTGTATTGTAATCCAAATTTTTGTTCTGTGTAACATAATTCAAGTAAATTTAGTGTGAACAAAATGTTTGACTTAGTTTATTACAATATATAAATAAAATTTTAATTTATTTAAAAAATGGTCCATAAATACATGGGGTGTTACCTTATACCCCCCGTAAAATGAATTTCACACTTGAAATTCATCAGGGTTATAAATGTTTCCTTCATTATAATTTCATCCATGGAAGCCCACATCATAATAAAGGAATACTAAAACATCATTTTAAAAATAAAAATTAGAAACATAATGGTTACCCAATGTAACACATCACTGGGTTTCCAAATTAGAGAACATAAATATGAAGGAAAAACATGGATATGGAAGAGAAATATATTCATCATATATTGATGGATAATGATAGATAAAATGTTTTGGAGAATGTTAACAAAACAAAGCTATAAATATGTGATGATTTAAGTGGAAATCAGATTCCCCAGATAAGATGGTACTAGGATAATATTTTTTATTTTCATGATCCTTTTCCTATGGTTGAAGAACACGAGATGAAACAGTTACTTTATTTTAGTACAATCTCATCATTGGTTATGGCTTGAAAAATTTCAACTTCATCAATTATTCAAGGAAATTAAGATTAATATTCCATTTTTGAAGTGTCAGTAGATCATAAAACCCGTAAATAGAATGATAGGTCATTCACACTATCTTTATCACTAAAAGGATATCACAGGTTTTCAAATATACATAAGTCAATATATGGTGATATTAATCGTATATGGATTCAAAAATTGACTTATACTTCATCTATTATACCACTTAAATAATATAAAATTAATTTATACTAAATAGGGACTTCATATAGGCCAATTATAGGAGTTAAAGGCAGGTCACACTTTGTTTGTAGGATCGATTCCAACAACTTTGTCCAATATGACAGTTTGTCACCCATCTAGTGGGTTGTCCTTTTTCTAAAACTCTACTATTGTAACATTCTAGAAAAAAAAAATTTGGCCTTCAACATTACTATATGACTTCCATCTTATTCCATTCCAACAATTATGCTTATTCCAAATACTTCTGTCCAAACTCACAGTACATAAAAAATTAAAATAAAGGTTATATAACAATCATGTGAATACGTTCATTTGTCACCTATATATCGTCACATATATATTTTTGGTCACATTATAATCATTTGAATGACTTCATCCTGAATTTTTTTAAGTCATGTTAATAACCTACATTATGATATATCCATATTGAAAAATTGCATGTTTCCTTATTCAAAAATTTATTGGATATATTACTTTAGTCTGAGAAATTTATATACTCCATCCATGTAAGCATAACTGTATTGTCAATAAATCCATAATTTGACCTCAAGAAACTAGAATCATCTAATTTACTTATTCAAATAAAACAAATCATTAGCCACAAATCATTATATAATCACAAGGGATAGATTAAGGTTTATCTTTCTCTTAATCATGTGTTCTACAAGTATATCACAATACCCTTATATCCCCATTTTGGGTTCTTAGAACTATTCACCATATCCTTTAAAATATATAATGAAAACCCATATACAGAAACAATATATATTTCATGATTCATATAACATAATATTTGAATTTTTTAAATTATACACCTCAATAATCAAACTTTATACCTAACCCATTACTCAGGATCCATCATATTCATCCTTCGTAAAATATGAATCATGTCTTAAGGTGTATAAAAATCAAGATTCTTAGGTTCAATATAGACAAAACCAGAAGAAAATCACATACCTTTCATATCTCCTTTTCAATCTCTATTTCCTCAATAGTACAAACAATACTCATACTATCTTTATGATTCTATTCATGATATTTCCACTTAATAAATAGATCTTCATTATTCCAATAATTTCCAATTCTAAAACATTCAATGTTTAACCATGCTCTATGTATTTATGGATATTGAATATCACCGGAAAGAAAATTGTGAGAAAAACATAGGAGATACTAAATAGACAGACGTATGTTATAATATATATAATATTTCAAACTACGATATCTTAGTTTTATTCATTGGTTATTCATGATTATCACAAAAACTCTAAGACCATAACATATACATGACATATCCATATAGAATCAATATACATATCCTTAGAAATATCTCTATGGTTCTCAATAATTTATTCACATCAATGTTTCCAAAGTTTGAAAAAACCTTCGATTTGATACCAACTATAATGTCCCAAGCTTTACGTACATGGTCATTACCTTTATTTTATAGAAAACATAGTTTATTAAAAACAATATGCCCGTAGACTGTATTAGTTTTTTGCATTTTTAAATGTGGAACATAATATTGTTATATTGGGTAATTATATTCAACATCTCATATAAAGAACTCCCCCTTTAGTTATCATAACAAAAATATTTCTTTATACATTGGGGAAAAGAAAACTGAAAAAGGGTGAGCTTAAATGATTAGTAAGAGTAAAAAAAGAGAGCATTAGACATACCATAAATATAAGAATGTAAAAGCATGAACATAAAGTTTATATATAAAAATCCTCACTCGTGAAATAATTCTTCACAGTACGTAATACACAGATCATAAAGGAATATTAACCATTATAAAATAACATTCCCATAAAAAAAGGAATAGTGGAAAACAAATAAACAGATAATATAATTTCCATTATAGTAATTTAATTGAAACCAAGACCATCAAAGTGGAAAATTTTAGTTACTAAATTTGGTTTACATGTCGTTCCATCCATGTATTTCTGAACTGGATTTACTTGTTGTTTTATCCATGTATTACTTAGAAAAATTTACTAATTGTTCCATCACTGTGTTATTGAACCAGATTTACTTTCCATTCCAGTCATTTCTATGTCATGATATAGAAACTTTTACCCAATATATTCGAGGGAAATATAGGTCCCACCCATCTTATAGTGAAACCATTCTTACATGTTCCACAAAAACATAAATCATTCAACATAGCATAACCCATGAAATAAATTGTCATTCTTAAACCTCATTCCATCACAATCCATATAAAATAAATGTATTTAATAAAAAATTAAATCATAATCACAATAAAATCAATGTAATAATAGGGATAGGAACATATCCATATTTCATCCTTGATGGAAAATAATTTTTTTATAAAAATGAACTTAAATTTACAGGAATATATCATTTCTTCCTTAATCTAATATTATTTTCTCAAGATGTCACACAGTTTTAAAATATCATAATTATATTGAAATAAAAATTGAAATATTGTAATGTAAGATTCATGGAAATAACACTTCATGAAATCATGAAAATCCATTCATTCCATATAAGTTAAAAAAAAATTTCCCCATAATCTTGACGAAAAAGTGAAAATGTACCCCATATGTTAAACAAATGAATGATTACATCCACAAAGATAAATAAAATTCATAATGGGTAAAAATTACTTTCAATATAAATAGATTAATTTTAATAATTTTATAAAATAATTTTTAGAAAAAAAGGACATGGATGAAAAATATACCCCTAGTTAATACAAACATACAACTAATATCAGATAATAATGCAATTGAAAAATTATCCCCTAACATATGTCTGATTTCTTATGTACGTCTCTGAAACATGTGAATATTGGGTCTAAATATATTATTCACTTTTAATAGATCCATATTAATATTTATGATACATATATGGTTTACTTTTGACTTTATCTTACCCATTTATTTATGAATTCCTTGTTAAGGAATCATTTTGCATATAATAATTTTATTTATTGTATGTGTTTTGACTTTTTATTCTTGATCTTATTACACAGATCATGATTTATATACCTATATAATTTAAAAAATAATTTATATATCATAAATATTATATATATATATAGTAGATTGATAAATGAAATGGAATACACCATTCATGGACACATTAGGACGTACATACACATGAACGATGTTTATGTTTCCTTATTGAATAAAATAGATGCAATTAAATGAAATATATATATATATATACATTAGAATTATTATGTCATATATTTAATTATTATTTTTTAAAAATATTTTGTAATCATTCATTATTGGTTATCATGGAGAATAAATCGCATCATGTCCTGGAGATGGTAAGTCATACGTACGCACGAGCGATGATATCATTCACTTAATGGTTAAATGGTATAAAATTTGTGGGTATATTAATTATAATGAATAATTATAATGTTATATAATTTATTGATATCCACTATACACATCATTTATATCCATCCAAATTAAGTACTTTTGAATAACCAATTACAACACAACATGGAGACAGTAAGCCATACGTACACACACATAGTGATATTGTTATTCGTAGGATCGATAAAAGAAGGTATATGGCTGTCCCATAATTATAATTACCCATCAGAGTGTATAATATAATATATTAATTATTTATTACTATAAAAACATTATAATATGATGTATAAGATTTTTTTTGAAATATGTGATAAATCAATTACCTTATTTTTGAGTATCTCCTTCTGATGTGACCAAAAGATCTCTTTTGGATGGATTTCATCTTACAGTTTATCCTCTAGGAGGAATGGATGGATGTTGGAAGCTTATATGAGACGTGGTTAGATGATCCAATGGTCTTGAAAGGTGTGGGTAAATGATTAGGAGATGTTCCCTCCTATAGAAGTAGTGAGAGGCACTTTATGAATGTCTTTAAATTTTAATTTATTATAAAGTTATTTTCCCTTTATATTTGTACCAATATCATTAATTAATAATATAATATTAGTATGGGTCCCCATAATAAAAAAAATATTATTTTGACATGTTTAGGTCACAAAATAAATCTTATCTGTTAGCTGTAACCCGTAGTTAAAAACATTAACTCTTACCAGGTCATCTTGTATTTCCTTAATATATAGTAACTATAGTTCATGTAAAATGACAAGAAAACCACATGTGGATATTTAATGATATTTTAATAATTTTATATGTATGTTGTATGAATCCTATATTATATGGTATATTATATCATTTAATAAAATAGTATTTTTTTTGAAAGCTTATATATTTAAAATTTGACACTAGTAAGAAATTGATTTTTAAAAAATAAAAACATTATTCCTCATAACCAAATGCACTAAATAAAATATAATAAGAAATATGTGTCAAGAAAAGTTTAATATTACATGAACATTTTCAAATTATATTTATTTTAATATTTATAATATCATTTATTTTAATAATTCTTTAATAACGTAATCACTACATCATCATGGTGTCATAAATTAATTTTTTATATAATGCCCCTAATTTATTTAAAAAATAACATGATATATGAAATAATTTTATATTTATAATGAATATTTATTGTAAAATAAATCAATTATATAACACAATATTAAAAATAATTTTGTAAGAGAATGATGTTTATGTTATATTTCACTTTACATTAAATTAAATTTTTTAAAAGTTCATTATCACACTCAAGTGGATCTATGAGGTCCCAAAATCGACATAAGGATTCTCATGGTCAGTAATATCTCATGAAATAGGATATGGACATGTTTTATGGTAGTTTAATATTATTATAATATTATTTTTTCCATTATTTTCCAAATTTATCCTTTAATTATGGTAAATAAAAATAATAACTCAAGTTACTTTTCAAAATGTCATAAAATAAAAGGTACGTATTTAAAAAATTTATACCTTATGATTAAAAAACGGAATCTATTTTCTAAATATAAAATATATAATTGGAATAACTTAATTTAAAATTAATTCACATTGACAAAACCAAAAAACATGTTTTTAAGACCTTAAAATTATCATAAGATTAACTTGTGTTTTTTCTATTTTAAATTCTAAATTTCATACAATGTTCAAAATTGGATTACATAATAAATAAAATAAACCATTTATAATTAAAAAATATTAAAAATATCATAAAACAATATAAATAAATTAGATTAAAAGGTAGTTTTAAATTAAAATACTGTATTTTCACTATTCATTAAATTAGGAATTTTATCATAAAAATACTGAAAATTAATCCAAAGTAAATTATCATGACCTTCTTCAAAGTGGAAGGTTTATTTTTACTATTATAATATATAAAAGAGTGAAAATATTTATTTAAAATTGGTGCATAATTAAAAGGGACCAAAATGCATTTTTTTAAATACATCTTTTATCAAAAAAATTGGATTTGTTCTTATATAATTTATCTAAAATAAATTAGATGAATTTCAATGTTATATAGAATTCAATATGTGGTCAATAATATTAATAATTCCTATTTTATATCCCATTTAATATTAATATTTTAATAATATCTCATTGTTTTCTGAAACTTGGAATTGCGTACAATGAAAACTATCGAGGAATGATGCTCTTTCAGGTAATGAAATCCAAGTCAATGTTATTTGTAGTGAAATATTCATTTGGGGTTGTGTATAAAATAATCCAATCAAATTTTTATATATTGAACAAAATCTATACACAGTATTGTGTGTATCGTATGACAACTCGGTGTTCTGTGTAACATACAACATATTGGTTCTGTGTGAATGGAATGTCTGACAAAGTTTATTACAAGATATAAATGAAAATTTTAATTTATCTGAAAAAAGGTCCACAAGAACATGGGCTGTTAAAATTATAATTTATTTTGTAGTAAATTCATTTTAATACATAAAATCATTATATTTTTTAAAATGTATTTAGTTTCATTTGGTGAACTTATATTAAAACTATTTTATTCCACATATCAGTGTTGAATATTGTAAAATGGATTAAATATTTTTAATCAAAATAATTAATATTAGGTTATATGTTTTACATAATGTTTTGATGTAATTATTATTCACCATGGAAAATATTTATCGCCATTTTTAAAGGTATATTGTGTTAAAAGGGAGAAAATTAAATGGATAATGCATCCAAATAACCCAAGAAAATATTACTGATCATAAATGATGAGTTTTAAGTCAACCATAAAATTATCATCTTATGAAGTTATTCATTTCATCCATTTTCACTATAAAATAAAAAAATATTTTCCAAAATATTTTATGTACTTACATGTGTGCCCCTCCACTCACTTATAAATGTGAAAATATAATCCTCACTTATTAACAGTATTTATGACATATTTGTCAACCAATTTCTAACGAAAATCATATCATCACTCATTTTATTCATTATTGAGCTCCTTTTCTTTTCGTAAATCCCTCTATGAATTTTTATGCGTATGTCAAAGGAGGTTCCTTGATGAAGAGGTAATCAACTTACCCAAATCATTGAAATATTATTTTTTATTATAATTTAATTGATTTATTTAATCCATACTATCATTATAAATATAGTATAAAAATATATTGAAATTCCATTATAAATATGGTAAAAAAAATTACACATCCATTCCATCCAATGTAAAATAAAAACATCGCTCATGTTTTTGTACGATATTCCTTATCATTATGGTATTGTAATTTTTTAATAATTATTTCACATGGATGGTGATAAAGGTGAATTTTGTGATATATTTATATATTATTTAATATTTAATTATAATTCTAAAAATTTAATTTTTTTATACCTTCCTAACCTTCCATCAGATAAAAAATTATTCTATCACATGTGTGTATACTACAACATCGATGATGCAATGTGATTATTTTTTCAATTTAAACTATTCATGGATGGTAATAAAATCATATATAGTGAATAAAAATTAATTTCATTACATTAATAAAATTCTAGAAATTTTGGAACAATTAAATAACACAATTTACAATGGACAATATATTGTTGTAGTTTTGGTAAAATTGACAGAAAAAGATCGATATTGTTTATATAAGTAAAATATTCAAAGAATGGATTTAAAGTTATACTAAAAAGACCATTTAATGAAATATATATATATATAATATAATTGATAAATTATTTAATAAATTTAAATTCATTATATATGATAAATTAAATGTACATCTAAGAAGTGACCAAAGATATAATATTTTTTATAAAAACTCATTTTATATTATAATTTCTTATCATTTATTTTCCATTAATAAAATTAAATTATCAAAATGTTTTTAACCCCTCATATTTTATTCTCCATAAATTATATGTTTAAATATTTTTTTAATTTTTAATGGATAACGAATCAAAATTAAATTCACCCATAAGAGACATCCTTATAAAAATTGGTACAATGTTTTCCTTTCAACCCTTTTGATTCTATGTTGGGGTGCATTGAAATGTTTGAAAAATGATTATATTCTTAAATAAGAGATTTTTTATGTTCATTTTATATAATATTTGACAAAATCTATAAAAAAATTAATAAGCAGTGAATATTTATTTGTATTGGTTGTTTTTTTAGATTATAAAAAAGTACAAAACAATATACTTTTTAACATATATGGTTTAAGAATACATTACCTCCATAAATTAGATTATGTTATCATGTTTCCTTTACAATATTCTATGGATATCTTCCAACAATTTATTTCCTTATTCGTTAGAAATTTTCATTTAAAAATATATCAAATTTTAATAATATCATTTTATTAATTGAATAAAATGAATTTTGAAAAGTGGATTAGGACTCTGTTATTAAATGAAGTTGGAGGGGAGTTATTTCTAATTTCTTATTTTTTATATGATAAAGGATTTTTTTACTAAAAGACATAATTTATAATGAATTTATTTTATTCTATTAACCTTACAGATATTGGATTATACCTTTTTTGAGATCATTCACATTCTTCTGATATTGTCCTCCATCAGAATTTATGATTCATTTGACATAATTTTTATACTTATTGTCTATATTTTTGTTATCATGGTTGAATTCAGATTCATTTACATTAAATTGAAGATGTTTAAATAAAAAACAACCTCTGTACATGGTATTTTTTTAGGAAAGCTTATTAAGTGTGTTATTTAATTTACTATGATGTTAATGATCATGTGTATTCTTGATTAAATATGGATAACTATTGACTTGCATTGAATTTTGAGAATGAACTATATTAATCATACAAAATTTTATGAATGAATAGGATGTGAATGTGACAAGATGTCCTTTGTTATTAAGTTCCACCCAAAAAACTATATGTATCATATGATAAATTATTAGGGATTACATATTATATCTGTATTTAGATTACACAATCCCATTTATTAAGAATGATGTTTTGGTTGAGAGTCCTTGATGGTCATTTTCATGAAAATTTGGTTATTCCATTGATATAAATTTCATGAATGTCCAGATAACTACATTTCATTTATTATGAAGTTAGATTAAAATATACAGGTGATTTATATAATTATATTATGAGTGGATGTTCAGGGAAATAATGTTTTTAATTTAATGGAATTAGGTTTTATTATATACTCATCCATATTTATTATTCCTCATTTATCCATAAAAAATTATATTATTTTTAGAAATTAATGAGCACATGAGATCCCCCTTAACATGTCTTGTTTTATTCAGGATATAAATAATGATATTATGAATTATTTCAAGGTGAAAATAAGGTTTCATATGTTAGTTTATATATCTTAGTGTAATATGGGAATAATTTATTATTCTAATTTTCTATGACTGTTATACTAACTAACCGGAGATTGTGGTATACCATATATTTTATTCCAATGTGATGAAGTTGAAATAAACATTGGGTTACCATAATCATGGTGTTATAAAATATAAACTAGTCAATAGTGGATCATTTTATAAAGAAACACCCTCTAGAATTTTATATAACCTCATACCCAGTTGTAGACAAAGGATTTAATAATTAATTGGGGAATATATTTTATATTTTATGTTCCCTATATCATAAAAAGATAAAAATAATAGTTTATTATATTATAAGTGAGTCTAATCGATTATCTTCATTAAATAAAAATATCTTGTATTTGAATAAAACTAATACTATTTAGGGGATAGTTTTTTAGGATCTTTTTAATGAATAATATTTTATAAAACCCCAAATATAGTGTCCTTAAATTCTAATACATAGCTATAATATATGAAAAGATGAAATTTCTTTAGATCACATAATGATCCATTCAAGAATATATTTTCTATAGAGCCGTAGGATGGTTGGATATATAAATAACTGGTCCATAGGTTTACTAAATTATCTACAATTAAATTCATCATAACTAGAACCCAAATTAAACATATCATACATAATACATTCATTCATAACAGAGTGTTAGAAACCATAATAAATATTGAGATAAAATTAGTAATAAGGTTAATATATATATATATAATATTACTTTATGTGTATGAGAACATGTGAATAACATTTGAAAACCATACCATACATATCATAAAATTAAAACATGGGTCATAAAATAAATCATAAGATATGATTCATAAATGAATAAAATAACATTAGACATGAGAGAAAAAAATTGAAACAAGACAGATATTTTTTGAATGCACATAAGAATATGAATTCATATGTTAGGGATACCAACCAATACATTTATAACAAATTTGGATCTGTCTAACCACCCATATAACTACTTAGGGCTTTGGATATCCTCTTGTGTACCCCCATTTTTCCTTTTTATACACTTCGATACCCTATTTTTTTAGTTTGGATAACCACCAAAGTACCCTCTTATTTCAGGATTTCAATAACATCGTTTGAAGCCTTGTTTTTTCATCATGAGATGGAATATTCTGTAACATTATTTTTAGGTTTTTGACAAACTTACATGTACCATATTAGCTCATTGAACATTAATACATACCCAATTCATTAACAAGATATATATGTCCCACCCATAACACATTAAATATATTTTTTCCCATAGGATCATTAGGTATTTATCATATCATAACCTATATAAAGAAATATGTTTTATAGAAATTCCATCATAGCCTATCACGTGGAAATGAGACGGGTATCATAAATTTTTATCATCATAATCATATCTACTAAAAAGGAATAATGGGTAATTATTTATTGAAAAATGAAAAGAAGATTCTTTTTAAAACATTTTTTATCTAAAGTCCAAAATCGGTAAACATTTATTTTAAAATTTATATAATATTAGTAATATTTTTATTTGATTTATTTTCTGAATACATGGAGATCAAAGGAAATGGATTTTCCATGAATGGAATAAATAAGACTATTTTTTCATTTAATCATTCTTTCTGTCGCATTAGTACATTGGAAGATGAAAATAAAATTAAAACCTATATTAACAAGAAATAAAATGAGAAAAATAAAATTTATCAGTTTTATGAGAATTATATCTTAATATTTCGTCATTGGAATTATAATCATAAACAACCACAACAAACAATGAGATTATAACATAAAACCATTAACACATTAGAACCTTTTGATTTATATGACCAATGAAATAAATAACAACATATGTATTTGAATATCCCCATAAAATTATTAATAATAATTATAAATTACATTATTTTGTAATATTAAAACCTATAAAAATAATCAAGTGGTGAATAAGTCATGTGTCTCATAAATATAAAAGTTAGACGAAAATATCTTACCATTTTGGTTTCTTTTTAATCATAAAACCCATGAAAAAATATAATTAAATGGAATATTAAATATGATGAAATTAAATATATTCATTATATTACATCTAAAAAATCCAATATCTATGCCTCATAATATAATATGGTTTCATTACATAACACATCTCCTAAAGAAGATAACTCATTAGACAATATAGTTTTATATTATAACTTATCTTCTAATGAATGAAATTTTGGAGAAAATTCCATTAACTCATGATTAAACATTATTCATACACATTAACACCACTTATATAATATGTATAGGTATATAAGATAAGTATTTAAGAACCATAATCAGAAATATTATACTTTATCTGATTAACATTGTTCTACTTATTACACATCTAATAAAAATTTCTTGTTAAAATCTTGTTTCGTGTCAAGTTTGTTATGGTTTGGTAGTTTTGTTCCTTTTAAATTGATTAAGGATACATAACATATAGAATGATAAAAAGGACATAAAATAAAAAATAATAATTATAAACGTATTTATAGTAATCCATTTATTATATATATATAATGAATTAAAACATTCATGGAGATGGTGGGTTGTACTTATGCATGAATTTTGTTTCCATTTTTTGGAAGAATGAAATTAAATAAATTTAAACAATATATCACCTGTAGAAAATAATTTATATCAAATATATATCTTATATATTAATTATATATTTCCATATTACAATTTATGTCAAAATAAAATGATAAACATATCACATCCCTTAATAGATGAGGTACTCCACAGGTACATGCTAGCAATGATATTGTTTTCCAATAGATATATAGGAAGTCGGGTACATGTGATATTTTAATTAAAAAAGTATAATTATTCCTTATATATAATATAAATATTTCAAATATTTTTTCATATCATTTCGTTATAGTTATTGAGAGGAAAATAATTATAATCGTTTGTGAGAAGATTTTCTATCATACACATGTTTAATGGTTACTTTTTCGTTTTGATGGATCAAGAGATGGTTATGGGTTACTAAATTAACATAATAACAGATAATTGTATTGAAAATATTGATTTCAATATATCATATTAATTTTAAAATATTTTAATGTTTTGGAAAAAGATATAAACTAAAAACATTTGGTTAAGAAGGACACAACTTCTTCAGACAACATCCTTAGGTTAGCACAAAAATAATTCATTATAGAATTTTTGAGTTAAAATAAGGTGTCTAGTATATGAGGACAGAATAAATTAAGGGATATAGGTCAGTAGTGGTGATACCAAAATGAATTATAAGAGTGAATACGAGAAGAAATGGGATTCCCATTCAAATGTAGTGGAGAGAAAAAACATGGAATTTTGTAAAAGAAATTTTTATATCCACATTTTAAAAATACCAAAAGGATTGAAAATGACTCATTATGAAATATAATATAATATAAAATCAAAATATATACATTCAATAGGAACATGACATGTTTATAGGTTATTAAAAAAATTATTTCTTATTTTCACCACTATGTAATCCAATTTTAACCTAAACTGCTTTAATTGAGTTTTAGTGGTTTTTCTAATCTTTATTATAAAAAATTAATTTTAATGATGTATATAATATTGATTATTCATATTAACAATTTAAAATTCATTTTTAGAAATTATGTCAAATAATTTTAAATCATTTATTTTAAAATTATTCCCACAAACCCGATGGAATAGTTGTTTTATAAAAATAAAATTTCATAAAGATTAAAAAACGTAATATCAAAATTTTGTATTAAATTGATTGTATTAAAATAAATTTTATTAATATTAAAATAATTAAACTTATTTTAAATTTATACCAATTTAAATGAATATATAAATACGTATATTATTGAAACTAAAAAACCACATTCATTAAAAACCATTAGTTTTCAGTATTCAATAAAAAATGATCTTTTTATAAATATTCCAAATATTCACGAAAACGTAATTATTGGAATGTATATTTTAAAATTTTTTAAATTATTTATACTAAATGTTCTATATTCTTCAAAAAAAAATTTATTATTCATTAAAAAATGTAATAATAATAGTTTTTACGAATAAATTATATTTGGAGCAAATAATGATTTTTAAAAAATTAATTAATTACTTGTTTCACAGTATACATTCTGTATCTAAACTAATGATAAAAAATTATCAAAATTTAATTATTTATATTAATATTTTAATTTTTTATGGATCTATCAATGTGGATATATTTAAATTATAATATTAATAGTATATTACAGTTCATTAAAATATAGTTTTGTGTGTAAATAAAGATATCGAACAAAATTATATTTATAGGAAGAAAAATATTTCATTAAATCTAATGGTGTTACACCCAACCCTAGACACATATAACTTATTGGTTTTTTATTATGTGGTTATATATTTACATGAAATTATATTCCCAATATCATGGTTGAATAGTCAACAAGAGATTTGATACATAAATATTAAATTACATAATGCCATATTACAAAATTTAAGTCAAATTAATTATTCCTTATATAACTACCCATAAAATTTTTCTGTAATACTCTATTTTTGACCTCTTTATAAATTTTTTAGTTATTATTTTCATGTATGATGGCTCTTGTAACTTATGGGTTGTTTAGTTGGTTTTAGAGGCTTTTGGGGATGGATGGTCTTAGAATGGCATGGGAAATCATGTGGTTCTACCAGGAAAATTGTGATTTTAATAGAGAGGGTATGTATGTGGATATTGGCTGTTTCAAAATTACATATTTCCATAAATAATTCAACTTTATTCCATTTAACATTTAATAGAGGGAAAAAATAATAGTTGGAACAATGTTCACTAAACCATGTAGCAAAATCAATGTGGTAACCGGAATAGGTTGGAAACCCTACACAGTATATGAATGATTTTATAAACTATTTCACTAAACACAAGTATATAATATTAATTAGTGTATGAATTATTATTTAGTCCTAAAATATATCTTCCAACTATCATTATTCCTTCTAAACCAAGGGATTTTAACCAAGGGACTCTAGTAGATATTCTTTGCATTTAAACTCCATACAAATTAAAATGTTACTGGATCAAGAATATTTATGTCATTATAATTCATTTTAATATGAAAATACATTATTTTTATTAATGTTTAATCTATATATCCTCTCATTTTATTGAAAAGAAAAATAGATCCATGTTTTGTGGCTAGATATATGAATTCAACTATAACCAAATAATTTTTTATCAATATATTGATGCATAAGAGTCCGATAGTAGAGAATTATAACCATTCTCCTGAACTCATCATGTACTAAATTTAATGGTGGATCTTATTGGGTGAATTAATTTACCTCTAAACACATGTTTTGTTTCCTTTCATGATTCTTGATTTTATAAACAAGTTTGTGATGAATTAGGATTGGAACCGAGGAATCATGTCATGCATTCATTATATTATTTTTGTATTGTAATTTTATGTTGACATAATGTGGTAGAATATATATAATATATTGGTCTTTTATTTTGATTGTAATGACAAGAATGTCTATGTGTGCATGTTTAGGCATGGGAACCATTATGTGTTATTTATACTTGTGACTTTTCAAACGTTGTGTCTGTGTGGACAATGATATGTATTCATTGTGTGTTATGATTTTTCATTCAGTATTATTCAGTATTGGATGTCAATGTCTTGTATGTAGAGGATTATATCATGTATAATGGTGACAGGGATATCTTAATGGATTGTTAATTCAAAAAAGGGGGAGCATGTGATGTTGTGACTTGTTGTGGATGAATGAATAGACATCGAGACATTGTAGGGGTATTTTGTGTGTCATGACTCAAGATATTAGATATGGTGTGGTTAACATCAGTTAATACATTACGATGATCCAGATGTGTGAAAGCCTTATGGACCGACCTAATAAAGGTAGGGGCATAGTATCCTTGCATCAAAATAAAATGTTGAGACATGGGTGAAACAAACATGTGGTCGGGCCCAAATATTGATTGTATGTGGTCAGTAATCTAATAACTATGTTGGTCGTATGGATGGACATAATATTTTATGATATATGAGACATTCCATAATGAATGGATCAAAATAAGGTTCGATCGGGGCTTATGGTGGCATGTTCAGTGCATGATCAGTTAGTATATTTTTAGTTCATTATTTTTAATTAACATACATCCATGAAAAAGAACATTATGAGATAGAAGAATCTGTAATTTCCAATATAATGTATACTCATATCTACATGGTAATCTCTATGTGTTGTAATATTTCATGGTAAGGTATCTAAATTAAGAAATGTGAAATGGTTATTAGAGTAGTGAATGTGGAGCTTTGAGGATTTAGGTAATACTACCACTAACTATGGACTATTTCTACAATGTTTTAGTTTATTACATTTGGTTATCATGAAAATTTTATCTTACCATATTAGCATTATATTTTATTATATTGTTTGACATGTATTTCGTTTAATTCTATCTTGATTATTTTATTCTGGGTTGTTCTGGGATGTTTATTTTATTTGTCTAATTCTGATTAATAGATTTGGGTTTCAAGGTTACTATCTTCCATAAACATTGTTTGGACCTTCACCATTAGTTTGAAGCCTCTTTATTATGTGTATATGTGTATGAAGTAATGTGAAACATAGGCCCATGTATGGTGACTTTTCTCCGGTCATTAAAAATTTATATCATAGGATTATTATTCCTTTAATTGTTATCTTTTCTTATTCACTATGTTTTCAGAATGACATAAAGAATATTGGATTTTTCTAACATGGGAAGGAGTGTCACATATGTTCCTCTCCAACACTTTTAAAATGGACTTCTTAGTTACTATTTTTGGGATTAGTATAATGTTTTTATATTTTATGGTTGACATATTTTAACTTGAGTGATGTACATGGTTTATGTGTTATGATTTATGGGATTTTGGTCGGTTCATGGATCATGTGAAGGCATGAAGGTTCCCAGGACATATTCATATTATGTTGTAATACACTATATTTTTTAAAATTTAATTTCCATATTATTCGATGATATTTTCTTATGTGATATGTCTATATTAATAGTTAAAAAAACTAAGCATGAAGATGTTATGTTTTTTTATTTTCATATGAACATGATTAACATATAGGTATTGGAACCTTTTCTGTTTTCCATAGGTAGTACTAATGGGGTTGTTTTGTAAATAAAATTGGTTTCCTCCATTGATGTGTCCTCTTCTAGTGAAATTTTGAGTGTGCCTATAATTTCATGAGTTGTTTAGTTATTTATATATTTAATGGAATTTAAAAGTAATTTTTTAGTATTTCATATAATTCCTTCTCGATTTATTTTTATGGGACTTCCCGAGGAAGTTCATCAGAACACGCCCACATGTGATGATGTTCTAATCCAACAACATGACCTGAAATAGGATACAATTGAGACTTCTTATCCACCATCTCTAGTGGTTTAGGAAGTAGAATGAATTAATCTTTGAGCCGTTAAGATTTTATATAATCATGAAAGATTAACTCACAAGAAAATGGTCTATAATTATCTAGTATTTATCTTTATTATACCATATCCTTATAGGGAATTGGATGACCATAGGATTTTCAGGATTAGATCTACATCACCCATAAAATATTGGATCTTATAGATACTATATATAATTAATGGGTAAAGATGGATACTTTCATTTGTCAAGGTCCCCTGATCAAATCGTGGGGTATTTAGAAGATGGAAATGAGATATTGGGGATAGAACATGGATAATATCAAGAGTCTATTCGTTGGGGGAATTTTTTACAATGCACATAATCCAGGTCAACCTCATGAGTTTATAGAGTTTCAGTAATGGATGATGTTTCTATCTTCAAATTATGTTTTGTTTATGAATTAATTTTCCTCAACCCATTTTTTTATTATAATGATTAATAGAAGGACTAGATTATTTTCTGTCATCCCCTAGCTAGGTTCGAAGTGTTTGGTAAGGAACTATGAGATAATGACATTTTAGGTGGTTCTGCATAAAGAGCCAATTTTTGAGAAGGTTAGAGGTGAAAAAAGTGTTTCATGAATTCTTCTATCCCATGATGCACAAAAGAAAAAAACTCAATAAAATTATGTAATTGTTTTTATATTAACAATAATAGGTAAGATGATGATGAGCCTCAATATTAATGAGGTTATTCAATGTGGAAATGTTTTTTTATAGCACACTACGTTTAAGGATGTATCACACTTTGATTCATATGTGCATAGAACATACCATATCACATGTTTAATCAAAATACATGAAGTACTATCATCGATGTGGGAAGGTATGGAATAACTAGAATTTTTGTGTTATTTTTTAGGTTTAGAGAGAGGGTTTGGGAAGAATAAGTATTTAATCCATGGGTTGATAAGGGATATGAATTGTAGGCCTATATACAACATGGTCTAATGAGTCATCTATTCCAAGGATCCTATGGATATATTTGGGGATTTTATATAAAAATTGTGTATGTTGTGGACTAGGTTAGGGCTGGTAGTGTTTACATTCCTTCTAAAATTATAGCTATAGTTATAATTTCCAATAATAATTATACTACATTGTATGATACAAGAGATTCATAATATTTTATATCATGTCCTTTCATTTCATTGTTCAATGTATTGGTTAAGTTATCTTCCAAATTTCATTCTCTTCCTACACCTTAAAGAGATAAGGTAGACCATATCTAGATATTTTATTAATTTCATATAGGAGCTGTTAGTTATAATCATTTATGGGATTTTATTATCTTATAAATTACTTGCATCAATTATATTTTCATTATAGACTAGTTGACTAATGTTCAAGATCTTATATATTTTTAATATAGATGAATATTAATATCCTCTTTTACTGAATAAAAGCATGTATTGGATGTAAAATAGATTTCAAATTTGGTAGAGTAATACTAGACTATATCCACATAATATTTATTACAATAAAGGTGGTAGGTATGGTTCATGCATAAGATCACGTAATAGCTCCAAATTATTTTCCCCAAGTGGTGATCCATTTACATGATTTAATTCTAGATGATTTATTAAGACAACCTCCTCACATTGGAATAATGTATGTGATATAAATAATTCAAGAATTTTATCCCATTTAGATCAATCTATATAATATAAAACTACATGAGTTTATGGAACTCATGGTGTAGCTTGAGGACCAAGAGGTGAAGGGATTTGCTAGACTGAGCTCTACACAATAGAGTTCCCTAGATTTTCTCACTAATGAGGATGAAATAATCCAAAGAGTATGTAAGGACTATAAAAACAAGACGCATTCATTTGTTAATAACATTTACTCATTATTTAGAATCAATTATTTGTTTAATTAGTTGAAGGGATCCATCTGAAAACTGGGCCCCACCCACCAGTTCCCCCGCAGACACGTGGGCCCCACCCTATGTCCCACCCACATGCCCGAACAAGTTATCTAACTAATTATAGTCCCCACAGGCCAAAAAAAATCCTTTCCAGTGTGTTTTTTCCTCACTCACACACACCCTGAAAAACTTCCCAGGGGGTCACCCATCCTGATAACTACTCCAGGTTAAGAACACTTAACTGCTGAGTTCTAATCAGAAAGGATCCTCAAAATGAAGGTTCAACTTGTTGACATGAGTCATATAATTTAGTCATTTAACCCTTTATCATTTGGAGATGTTAAAATCCCCCCCCCCTTAGAGCACAACGCCCTCGTTGTGGGCCCTACATATCAACCCAGGCAGTGCACTGCACTTAAGGCTGGGTACCACCTCTGATACTAACTATAACAACCCATTCTTTACATACATTATCACTACTTCAGAATTGAATCACACTTATTACAACATATAACAAAACCAGGAAATGACCTAATAGGTATAGAGTCTTTAGAAACTGTGATACATAAATAACTGGTTCATAAAGTATCTACATTGTCTCCCATTTATTTCATGATATCTAGAGTCCCTTTTGGCATATCCTACTTAATAACCTTCTTCCTGACCGAGGGAAAGAAAAATGTGACAATTGGGCCCCGCCCACCAGTTTCCCCGTAGACACGTGGGCCCCACCCTAGGTCCCACCCACGTGCCTGAACGAGTTATATGACTAATGATAGTTCCTACTGGCCAACACAAGTCCTTTCTAGTATGTTTTTTCCTCACTCACACACACCCTGAAAAACATCCCATAAGGTCACCCATCCTAATCACTACTCCAGGCAAATCACACTTAACTGTGGAGTTCTAATTAGATAGGCTCCTGAAAAATAAGGTGCACCTTGTTGACATGAGTCATATAATTTAGTCATTTTACCCATTATCATTTGGGGATGTTACAATCACCCCCCCCCTTTAGAGCACAACACCCTCGTTGTGGGCCCTACATATCAACCCAGGCAGTGCACCACCCTTAAGGCTGGGTACCACCTCTGATACTAACTATAACGCCCCATACTTTACATACATTGTTATTACATCATAATTGAAGAACACTTATTATTGGGAATGTTATAATCACCCTCCCCCCCTTTAGAGCACAACGCCCTCGTTGTGGGCCCTACATATCAACCCAGGCAGTGCACCACACTTACGGATGGGTACCCCCTCTGATACCAACTATAATGACCCATAATTTACATACATTGCTACTACTTCAGAATTGAAGCACACTTATTACAACATATAACAAAACCAGGAAATGACTGTATAGGTATATTTTCTTTAGAAACTGGTTCATAAAGCATCTACATTGTCTCCCATTTATTTCATGATATCTAGAGTCCCTTTGGGAAAATCCTACTTAATAACCTTCTTCCTGACCTGGGGAAAGAAAAATGTGGCAATTGGGCACCACCCATCAGTTGCCCCGCAAACACGTGGGCCCCACCCTAGGTCCCACCCACGTGCCCGAACGGTTTATCTAACTAATGATAGTCCCCACATGCCAACACAAGTCCTTTCCAGTGTGTTTTGTCCTCACTCACACACACCCTAAGAATCTTCTCAGGAGGTCACCCATCCTGATCACTACTCCAGGCCAAGCACACTTAACTGTGGAGTTCTAATCAGACAAACTTTTGAAAAAGAAGGTGCACCTTGTTGACATGAGTCATATCATTTAGTCGTTTAACCCTTTATCATTTGGGGATGTTAAAATCACCCCACCCCCCTTTAGAGCACAACGCTCTGGTTGTGGGCCCTATATATCAACCCAGGCAGTGCACCGCACTTAAGGCGGGGTACCACCTCTGATACCAAATGTCACAACTGGGCCACGCCCACCAGTTTCCCCAGAGACACATGGTCCCCACCATAGGTCCCACCCACGTGCCCAAACGGGTTATCTGACTAATGATAGTCCCCACAGACCAACACAAGTCCTTTCTAGTGTGTTTTTTCCTCACTCACACACACCCTAAGAATCATCCCAGGAGGTCACCGATCCTGATCACTACTCTAGGCCAAACACGCTTAACTGTGGAGTTCTAATCAGACAAGCTCCTGAAAAAGAAGGTGCACCTTGTTGACATTAGTCATATCATTTAGTCATTTAACCCTTTTTCATTTGGGGATGTTACAATCCTGGTGGGTATTTATGTGGGACTTCTGATCAAGCATCCAAAACATTGGTTCCAATAAATGGATATACCTATAATTTCATTTAAGTGTTGGTATTTATTTTATTTTCATATTTTAATAAATTTCATTTTAGTAAATATTATATTAGTTTTCTGGAATTTCTTTAATTGGATCTTTGATCCATATCATTACTCTGTCATCCTTGTATTCATCGATGATATCATGGTATATTCATAGACCTTGAAGGAGAATTCTAAAAAATTTAATATGATATTGAGAACACTATGAGGAAATATAATTTTTGAAAAGATTAAAATGTTTCACATTATAATCCAATAGATTTTATTCGTTGGGTATGTGATTTTTGAGGTGGTAATCTCAGCTAAACAATAAAAGTTTGATGTGGGGTTGTCTTGGGAATTCCCCTCTATAGTGTTCTAGATCAGGGTTTTCCAAGGATTATTTAGCTACTACATATAGTTCATTCTGCATTCCCCCCATTTGGAAGCACTTATGACTAGTTTTACCAATTGTGGAGTGACTTTTGAGTGGATAGACCATTGTTAATACAAATTCCTTGAGATAAAGATGAGACTTACATTTGGTCCAATTTTGATCCTACCCAAGACTTCAATTAGATATATAGTTTACTTAGATGCCTCATGAGTTGGTCTTGGATATTATTTAATATATAAATTCCCAAAAGCTTTTTATGGGTATCATTTTCCTTGAACATAGATGTAGAATAATTCTACAAATGATGTATAGTTGGAATATTTATATAGTTCCATGAAGTGTTGTAACCAACGTCTCTTTATGTATAGGTTTTTCATACAAATAAAAAATAAGAGATTTTTTTATATTTACTCTTAGAAGGACATATATCTGGTAATGGAATTATACATGAAGAAATTGAATATTTTCTTACAGATTCTCTTAGTATAAAGATGCAATATCATGGAGAGTGGCCATAGAAGGAGGAATTTTGATGGATGAGCTTGTTAGATGAATGGTTCATAATTGATTTTGCGGATCATGTGGTGATGAATTGTACCCCCATAGTTGTTAGGTATACCTTATTAGACTGTGTGAATGATAACAAGGAGTAGAATTTGGAATGGATAGTGTGTCAATAATATTTAGGGAGGAGAAATCCACTACAAAACTAGTCTTATGATATAGATGATTTGATCTAATTTTATGGGACATTTTTTATTCAATTTTCAATGGGGGTGACCAGATGAGGGACTCATATTCCCCACATATGGGAATTCACTCAGTATTGAAATTGATGTTTCATCATTTCATATGATTTTTCTAGGGGGGAATTGAAGTAAATGTATCTCACTATCTTACTAGTTATAGGGATAATGTAAACCATCAGTGACTCGGGTGTTTGATTTAACTGATAAGAATAAACATATGGAAAATGATGTGATGATGATAGAATTTGATATAATTATTAAATAATATTTTAGAGGTTAAGATACTTTGTGGGTAGTAGATGATCTGGTGATTAGGATGGGAAATTTATTTCAAATTTAAGAGAAACAACCTATAGTTAAAAAGGGATAATTATACATTCAAGAGATAGTGTAGTATTTTGTTTTGCCAAAAATATTGTCTGTAGATGGGACGATAATTTAATGTCATAGTTTTCGAGAGTCTTAGTATAAAGTAATGGGGAACCAATTGTCAATTAGTTGGTCATATCATCCATACACATATGGGAGGTTAGGGAGGACATTTAATATTTTTCACATATGATTAAGACATGTATCATGGATTTGGGTGTAGAAATGGATGATCTTATAGTATTTGTGGAGTATTTATACAATAAATGTTACTAATATTTAATTAATATGGTTCCCTTCAAGGATCATTATGGTTTGGATTATCCATAATCATTGTGATTGCATGATATAGGTGAGGCAGCAGCTACTAGGTTTAAACTAGTGAAGATACCTATAATGAGTCATGTTGGATTAAAATATGTTTTTATACCTTGTTTTAGAAAGAGATATTTTAATAATAATAGGATGTGAATATTTGACTTCTCTATTTGTGAAAATATTCAATTATGGGTATCACCTCAGTTAGAGAATTGGATAATTATAATATATGGTAAATTGGTAATATAAGTTCAATAATATTATATATCATCAGAAATATCATAATAGTGTCTTACCAATTGAATCTTCCCATATTCTATCAATCTTTTAATTTTATTCTCCATGTGACTCATATTCATAGGTTTATGACCAATCATGAAAAAATTATTGACACTGAAGATATATAGTAGGAGACTATTTTCATATTGATGGAAGGTTTGATCAAGATCATATACTAGAAAAAGAATGAGTTTTGAGGGAGTAAATACGAAATAATTGAGTTTTTTTTGTAGTAAAATCACATTAAATACGAGACCTAGAAGTAAGAATTCGATATATATGCTCAATTTCCCATGTTGATTGATTTGGAACTCTAAATATACATTTGATGATTATAAGTCCTTTGATTGGGTTATTATAATGGAAGAAACAATTTCTGTACATTATTCCATAATTTAGGCCCATTAATATTTATTTTTGGGTTATAATTTTTTTATTGAATCAAGAATTTTTACTAAGATATTGTAGTATTTTAGAGTCTTTTAGATTTTTCTTTGTCAAATCAGTGTTTGAGAAAACCATGTTTCTCACCCTAGGAATCTTTTTATCTTATTAAAGAGGGGAAGTAGATTGTTATATGATGGTGCCTATTTAGTAGTAACTATGTGGAATACCCAAGGAAACCATAAAATGGAAAATAGGAGAAATGTTGATTGGAATATTTTTTCCAACAAATTTTTATAAACCATATGGATTCACTGAAGATGTTTAAATCCTCACATGGTAAGAACATTGTTTAATAGACCTTGAATCGAAAATGTTACCAAACAAATAATTAATCTAAAAATTGGTATTTTAATAGGAAACCCCTCTAAATCCAATAATTCATCAACCATAAACTAGTTATCTAGTACCATGGTACTCTAATGGCTATTTTGGTGATTCATATCCCTTTGAACACCAATTGTAGTTCATTTATATTATGTTTTTCAATAGAATTTATTATAAGTGGTCGTTATTTCTTAGTTCATGACATTTATTAAAGTTACCTTATCATATCATATGAAGGAATCCTAGATAAGTGTTCTTATAGACATGTATATGAATTATATAACAGTCTAATAATTAAGTCATTATTTATTGTGGGATTTATGGTAGGATCTATAGAACTTCTATACATTTTCACAACTAGTCTTTATCTACCTTTAGTGATGATAATGTTAAATGATTTTATCAACCGATATGACCATTTAATTTTTCCCTTATAGAATCTTGATTCTATAATATCATTTTTGATGAATTCAGATTTGTTATAGGGATAATTTGTGTATCGTTGTGATTTAGTGATGACTCTTCGCAATTGATTTTTCCACACAAAGGTAAGAATTCCTTACAATGTAGGGACTTCATATAAGATTGATTTATTTTATTAACATGTGTGTGTGAGCCTATAATTGAGGTATATTTTTTTGGTATATTATACATTAATATTTTCCAATGGTATGTGTGAGTAGAATGTGGGAAATATGAATTGTGTGTAGTAATTTTTTCCTTTTGTATTAGGACATGATTCATATTAACACATAGGTTATAGAGGTTTTGATTAATTATAAAAGTGATAGTATAATCATCAGGTCTTTGTTATTCCCTATAGGGTTCAATGTGTTTGTGTGATGTGGTTCTAATGATGACAATGGTACACAGATAATGGGTAGGAATACAATTATATGGTGGCCCAACCTGAGACAAATGATTGGGTATAAAAAACATAATGCATGGCCAATGTCTGAGCTAGGGGTGTGTCGTCCTTTTCAACCGACCAAGTAGTGATTGGGTCATTAAACATTATAGCCCATCCCAAGGTTTTCATAGATGTGAAATGACCATGTGGCCAAAACAATGACTTCATTATCAATGGGCCTTGATTTGAGTTATGTTTTGGAATTTTTTCCAGAACTGATATGTGATTCTATAAAAGGTATTCAATCAATAATGGAGCTGAAGTAGGTATGGCTTTGGAATTTAGTGTTTTAGTTAATTCCAAATCTCTGAACATATGATTGGATAATTTTTTTTCACTTACAAATCATCATAACATACACCATTATGCACGTTCACATTATATTAATGATGAATTAGTGGTGTCTAATTTGTTTTATACTCAAAAAATGAATATGAATCTCGATGCACATATAGATTTCATTGTTCATGATCCATCATAGGAATTGAACCATTGTATGAAATTTGAGATGGTTGACATTATAGGATAGAGTAAATATTTTGATGTGCATTGGACTATTGTTTTAGTATTTTATTTCATTTATGTTTTTTACCATACAATGGTTCACTTACCACATTCAAAGTATTTTGATTTATTTTGGTTGGCATGTATTCCATTTTATTATAGAATATTTATTTTTAATTATTTTCATCAGATATGTTTTTTGTAGTTATTTTAAATTTGATGCATGGGTATTATTAATGATGGAATTTTCTCCAAAAAATATTTTTTTCCCGGCCCTTTATTAGTAAGTCTCTTTTATATACGGAGATGTGGATAAGGTCATATCACTCAATGACTCAGACTGGGTGATTCATATTGAGGAATTATACCTTATTTTAATCTATAGGGATTATAATTCATTGTATTCCACCTCATTACATTGGAAAATGTTGGAAAAATAATAAAGGATAATCGTAGATTTGCAATAAGGGAAAACATTCAATGAAATAATCATGGAATAAAGAATATGATGGGTTATAATAAAAAATTTATGTGACATTAATGAGTAAAAATGGATAATAGAATCAATGGATGAAAAAATCCATAAATTAGAAAATTTTCAAATAATTATGGAAATGATTGGATTTCTTAATGTTAATCATTAAAATCATACCATCTAGGATTTATTCCAAGACATCATATAATAAATTTAAGGATTCTCATGTTACCCTAAATTTTTTTTAACATCAGACCATATATGAAAAAGGGGATTTATAATTTTTGGCCCAACCCATCACGTAAAATTCCAACTCATTATATCACATACTAAATGATTATGGAATAATATTAATGAACAAACTAAATATGAATACATATAATAAAATATCAATGAGGATTCTCTTGCAATATATTCCTTTGTAGAATAATAGATTATATGGTCCTGATAATTTTTTCACTGAATAAATATTTAGTAAGGATATCTAGTTGTATACCCTAAACAAATATAAAGAGTAACTAGGAATTCACATTGTTCACTTATTCATTGTAAATAACTATGGAATACCTAATAGTAGTTAATGGGTAAATGATAAGACAATGATGATCAAGGTGTTAATGCAATGGATGATATATAATTTCTAGGGTATCAAATGACTGATGTGAGGGAATATTAAAACTATTGGTATAATATATTTAAATATTTCTACATTGTTTAAAATGAGCATGTGAATCATCCAAACATAATCTCCCAGAGGTGTCAAATCATGAGTGTAGTTAGGCTAACTTGTTCTACACCCTGTTAAGGTCAAGTTATTACCCAATTAAAATCATAAGGATTGTTACACATAGGTGAATCAATTATACATTATAAAAAACATTTTAATCTCTATTGGTATTTAAATTCATATGAAACCAAATACAATTTACCTAAACTTTAAGATGATGTTAATATTACGTGACTTTATAAATGTGATAACATATTATCCATTTAGAATATTTAGAGTGAAATGTGTTCTAAATATTAAATATCGTAAAATATTTCCATTGTTTAATCATATTGACATTTCTTATTAAAAATAAATAGAAATGAAACTATTTGAACAAAATAATGGTTATAAAGAGGTTAGAAACCCATATCTTGTAAGAAAGATTATTAATGCTTGTAAAGAGAACCTCGGAACATTAGAAACTAATTTAGGGATTTATATGAGAGGAAGGTTTTTCTAAATGAATTTTTAGTGGATAATAATGGGATAATTGGTTTTTTTCATAGAATATGTGGGATAAATTTCTATCAATTTCTAAACATTTTTAATTGAAATCTAGATTGGGGTAAATATAAAATCATTGGATTACTCATGGTTTTTTATAAATTTTTTTCATTTTAGACATGTATTTTAATTTTTTTAATTTTTTTATAACTAGTATCCTTATCATTAAACTACATTTTATTTGGAATGAACTTAATATAAAAAATATAGCTTTTATCACCATAATTTTCATTGAATATATTTAAATAAGATACTTTGGGTCCACTTGGTTTAGATTAGGACATTAATTCTAATATTATTTAGAGAGTTAAAACTGTTTAATTCAATGTTTAATAACTAAACCATTTTCAATATAGGGTTATACAAAATTTAAATTAAACTATAAATATTAACTATAAATATAATATTACTTCCTACATAATGGTATTTTGTTTATAATTTTAAGACACTAAATAATTAAATTCAATTATGACACAGTGATGATGCAGTAATTACCTTATTATTGAAGAACTAATAATAGATATTATAAATATTAATATAATTGTAAATCAAGACATTTTATGATTTAAAATAATTTTCTAGGTTAATATGACATATTATGATAGATTAAATAAACTTTTTTCGAAGTGATAATGTTGTTATGACTTTCAGAAATAGAGATACCAAATAGTGTCCAAATTTCCCTAGATGAGTTTTAAAACAAATACTATATTATTAAATAATATAATAGACAAAAAAATATATTGTTCAGACAAAGGACTTATATGTTAATAGATATTTCATTATTTAACCACATAGGGTTTTCATGGAATTTTATTGTGAGTTTATCAACTATATAATACTAAAATACATGGGGACAGGGTAAATGTTAAACTATTTAACCTAGAGTTAAATCTATAAGATAAAGTTCATATGGTGACCAAAACCTATCTACAACCAATTGGTTGAGTTTTTTTAGACCCATACCCACCATTTCCTCAAAATAAATCCTTCTTAATCCATTATAATTTTTATATTATAGTATAATAAATTAATATTTCATAGTTTTCCAAAAGTTACCCTCACCTCTCTCATAAAAGGGTACATCCCCTTATCTCAAAATCACACCTCTAAATCCATTTGTCTTGGCCAAAACCTACTCAAATATCCTCCCAAATACCCTAACATCTACCTAGAGGCCTTACATTGATCCCAACCCCATCCTATAGAGCACTTTTGATCAACTCAAAAGGAAACACCTAAAGATGAGGTAATAATTTCACAACCTCATTAAAAGTTCATTTCTTCTTCCACTTCCTCTCTCTTTGTTGTTTCCATTCCAAAATAATAACACCAGTACCTTATATATAATGTGATGTTATTATAAATATGATACAAAAATATTAATTATTCTATTTATCCTCTGACTGAAAAGTCACCATTCTTGCGTACGTACGGCTTAACATCTCTACGTTGTGGTGTAGTTTGTTATTCAAACACTTCATTATATGGATGGGTATAATAATGAGTATAACTGATCTAAATAATTAATACAACATTTTAGGGATTCACTATATATGATATAACAACCAATTACATACTAATTAACCATCAATATAATGATACTGTTGCTCGTGCATATGTACGGATTACAGTCTCCACGAATACGATTTAATTAATTCTCTATCATAACCATTCAAGAATAATTTTATTTTTAAGTTAAAAATTAATCAAAAAATAATATTATTCTTGACATTAATCAAATACATCATATCCATAACAATTATATCTTACATAACCAAACATATAAAGGGAAACAAATCAGTTAACACCTAAAACGATGATACTACTGAAATATTATTAACAAAGAAATATTAGAAGATCATATATGATGTCATTTTTATGTATGTCTTTATTGTATAATTTAATAACATTAATTTAACTATTATAAATGAGGTTAACTTTCCTAAGATCATGGAAAATTACAAGGTAAGGTTTAATTCAACAATCTCTTCATTATCTGAGGATGTTTATACGTGAGTATCTAATGGGACCTCTTCATCATCAACATCCATAGTTCTTCAAAATGTATTTAATAAAAAATTAATATTTTCCAGACTGTGAGTTAATTTCATTTATATCATTGTTTGACTTTTTATATTATTTTTATAAAGGAATCTTTCTATCCTTTTCCGAACAAGGTCCTTTAAAACCTTTTGGAAAAAATTAAGGAATGAATGTTTTTTTATCTTATATAGTGACTGCGACTATTTTCCACCATCCTAACACTTTCGAAGAACCCCATAAAAGATTGAAAGAATATTTCAAAAATAAATGTTTTCATTTATAATTATGTGAATATTAAATGGATTAGAAACAGAAAGAGGTATTTTTTTTAAATAGTTTACTTTTCATCTATGTCAACATCCTTTGATGGATTTTAAAAGTGTTGGAATTTGACTTGTTATGATACAAATATTCCATATTGTATTGATAGTTATGTGATATTTTTGACTTTGGATGTGTTATTTTTATACAATTAATGGTTTATGGATATGTTATTGAAATTTAGTATCTTAGTTTTAATATGAATGTTTGTAACACCCTAAACTTCCATGGTGTGTTTCCATTTGAATAGTGTTGTAGCTTGTGTTGTACACAACTTGGAGTTTTATGACACCACAACCAGTCAAATTATCTGTTATGAATAGTAATACCCACTTTTAAAATTTTTATAAATTTTATTTTTTAAAATGGAATTCATTATTGTATTCGGAATATAAAAATTAGATTGGGGTAGATTTTTGGTGTTTTTCTGAAAACATTCAATTTCTTATTAATAGTGAAAAACACTAAGCTATTGTTTAAAACTGAAATTTTATTTAAATAATTTTCAATTTTATTTATATTTATTTAAGGTAAAAATCGACATGTAAACCCTATATAAGTTCAATTTAATTCATTGGATCCAATTTATAAAATGTTTAGATATATAAATTTATTATTGAAATTTTTACCGTCTTTTACCAACCTCCAAGGAGCAATTGCAAATTAGCATAGAAAAAATTTTTACTGCTTCTGTTAGTTGAATTTAAAAATTACAAGAGAAATTTTTAATATCATTACGTAAAATGTGGTTCAATAAGATGAAAATAATTTTTGATGAATAGTAACTTTTCACTTTTATTTACCACGGTTAAAAGTAAATATGGTAATTAAAAGGAAAAATGATATAATTATTACCCTAACAGATGTCCTAATTATTTTTTATAAGTTTAATTAGTCCCAAAAAAACCAAAGGAATAATATATGATACTATTTGGTCCACATGGATTAGATTAGGACATTTATTATTATAGTATTTAAAGAAGAGTTAAATGAGTTAAATTCAAAGTTTAATAACATAACCAATTTTAATATAGGGTTACACACAATATAAATTCGACTATAAATATTCATTATAAATATAAGAATATTTCCAAAATTTTTGAATTTTATTTGTAATTTTTAAACATTAAAAAATTTATTTTATTTATGACACAATGATGATGCAGTAATTGCCTTATTAATTAAATATTAAAATAATTGATATTATAAATATCACATTAAATATAATATAAGACTTTTGATAAATTAAAAAAAATTAATAGGTTAATATGACTTTTTAGGGTTGATTAAATAATTTTCCTTTGAAGTAATCATTATTTTATGATTTTCACAAAAACCAAATACTAAATAGTGTCCAAAATGACAGAATTGAGTTTTTAAAACAAATACTATATTATAAATTGATATAATATTCCTTAAAATAAAATGATCAGACAAAGGACTTGGATAAGGATATATATATTAATAATTAAACACTTGTTTTTCTCTTTTCTTGTTATATTAAATTTATTAACCATATAATATTAAAATACAAAGAGACATGCTAAATGTAAAACTATTTAACTAATAGTTAAATCTAAAAGATAAGGTTAGTATTGTAAAGAAAATCTACCTAAACCTTTTTTAGAGGGTTTAGACCCATACTCACCTTATCCCCGAAATAAATCATTTTGTATCCATTAGAAACCAAAAATGATTTTTTTTATAAAATACTATTTCAAGCTTTTCATAAAGTGACCCTCACCTCTCTTATAAAATGGTACTTACCATTATCTTAATTTCACACCTCCAAAGACATTTGGGCCTTCCATCCTCTGCCCAAATATCCACCCAAATTTCCTCCCTTCATGTTAGAGGCCATAATTTGGTCAGAAATATAACCTATGGAGCCAATTTGATCAAATCTAATGAAAGAATCCAAGGAAGGGGTAAATATTTCATCACCTCTTTCATGTTATTTTCTTCTTCTACTTGCTAATTCTTTGTTGTTTCCATTTTAAAATAATAACTCCAGAATCTTATATATAATGTGTTGTTATTATAAAAATTCCACATCCATATTCATTATTCTATCCATCATATGATTGACATAGTCACCATACGTGCGTACGTACGGCTTACTATCTCCACGTCGTGGTGTAGTTTTTAATTCAAGCAGTTCCTTATTTGGATGGGGATAATAATGAGTATAACTGAGGTAAATAATAAATATAGCATGTTATGAATTATGTATATATTATATACCATAAAATTACATACTTTTTCCCCATCAATATAATGATATTTTCCCTCGTGCATACGTACAGATTACCATCTCTACGAACGCGATGATATTATTCCCCATCACAATCATTGAAGAATAATATTCATTTCATGATTAAAAATAATGTACAAGAACATAATATCAATATATATTAATCAAATACTTCCAATCCATAACAAACTTGGATTACATAAACAATCATATAATGGAAAATGAGTCAATTAACATCTGAAATGATGATACTACTAAAATCCTATTAACAAAGAAATATTAGAAGATCGTATATGATATCATATTTATGTATATAGTTATTTTATAATTTAATAACAATATTTTAACTATTATACAGGATTTTAACATACCATCGACTAAGGAAAAGTAGAACGTAAGGGTAAATTCTACAATCTCTTTAGTTATATGAGGTTGTTTATAGCCAGGTATCTACTAGGACCTCGTTATCTTCCACATCCATGTTTTCTTAAAAATGTAATTAAAAATAGTTTTACAATTTACTATACTATAGGATAATTTAATTTTTCCTCTTATTAGACCAAATATGTTTTAAAGGAATCTTTCTGTCGTATTCCAAATAATGTAATTTATGACCTTTTTGACAAAATTAAGTTTTTAATGTCTTTTTTTAACTTATAAAGTGGGTGTGGCTATTTTCAACCGTTATAACATCGTTGAAACATCCAATAATATATTATAAAAATATTATAAAAATAAATGTTCTCTTTTTTAATTACGTTACTTTAAAATTGTTTCAAAATAGAAGGAGGTATTTCATTAAAAAAGTTTTCATTTCATCTATGTCAACATCCTTTCATAGATTTTAAAGTTGTTGGAAGTTGATTTACTGTGATAAAAATCATCCATATTGTATTGGAGGTTTTGTGATATTTCTGACTACAGATTTTTTATTTTTTAACCATTCATGTTTTATTGATAATGTATTGACAATTCATATTATAGTTTTAATGTGAATGTATATGTTATGTTAAATCCTTTTCATATGAGGAATGCATTGGACATAGAATGTGACGAGTGGAGCCCGTAATAGCTACTTGACATATTGGTAGGTCTCATGAGAAAAGAAAAGTGACCTAGAATAAGGCCTTAACAAATTCTTATTTGAAGTCTTGTCACAAGGCTTTGACTATGTTGTTATGAAGTATGGCATTATGCATTCTATCATTATGAAATTGGCTACTGATATTTCCTGTGATTATTCAACTTGTAGAATATCCATGTGAATATGTAAATGGATTTCATTGATATTATCTTTTCCATATTATGATGATTTTTATGTTTAATGGTTTTTGTTTTAGTCATATACATTTCTTTAAATTTTCTTGCTTATTTATGAATGTTTATACTATATTGTTATTCTTACTGTGCATCTGATCTCACATCTTTCTATGGTTTATTTTTCCCAGGATGTGAAAAGTTGTTAATGGTTGACTTGTAGGGATAAGATAAGGATATAAGTATGTTCAGTGGGGACAAAATGTTGTTGATTGTTTTATTTCATGATGTAATGTAAAACATGTGAATGTATCTAGTACTTCAATGGCTGCTAAACTGATTGGTCTTTATGAACATGATTCCTTGTATCATGCAAATGTTATGTAACAATGCACTGACATGGGGAACATGGGTCGAGGTGTTATAGTTTGTATCACAGGATGTTTAGTACAAAACATGGAAACTATATTTAGATAAACTATGATTAGAGAACATTACCCTAAGATAGACTTTGAGGATTGGTATAGACGAACTTCCTAGAATTTTGTTAATGTAGAGATTTTATGTATTTTCCAGAATATACATCCCTGTATGGATTCGAGTAGGTAGAGGTGAATCTGGAACAGATGTACCTAGGTTTAAGACACGAAAACACCTCTTTTAGCTTGACTCGAATAGGAACGGGTGCACGACAACGGGCCTTACTGCACTCTTGGTTATGACACTCCCGAGGGATATGCTTAGGATAAATATCATTTTCATTAAAAACATTCTGAAGGATTTATGTGTATATAAATCCACTAGATTATTATCTATATCTAACCGTAGTAACTCTACTAAATTAAATTATTGGGGAATAAGTGAATGAAAAAACTATGGGTGAGGAAAGGAAAGTTAAAATAGAGGATGTACCAACTATGTAAGAATATGATGAAGTGTTTTCAAGGTATTTACTTGGATATCCTCTAGAATGAGAAATTTATATTTCCATTGATTTAATTCCTGGTTCAAGGCCCATATCGAAGACCCCATATATAATGGACAATGTGGAATTATTGGAACTAATTAAACAACTAGAGTAATTGAGTTAAAATGGATTCATTCGCCCTAGTGTTTCTCCATGGAGATCCCCTGTCTTGTTGTTAAAAAGAAAGACAGATTTATGAGGTTGTGCATGAAATATAGGGATATCATTACTATTACAATATTTCACATGTATCCATTACATTTTATTGTTGATTTATTTTACCAACTTCGCGGAGCTCAATTTTTTTCAATGATTGGCCATTGATCTTGATATCATCAGTTTTGTGTGGAAAAGGATGACATTCTGAAAACCCCATTTAAAACTAGTTATGGGCATTAAAATTTTATTATAATGCTATTTTGATTGACTAATTCTCCATCTAACATCATGGATCTAATGAATAGAGTTTTCAAAGAATATCATTATGATTTTGTAGTGGTATTTATTGATGATATCTTGGTAGACACAATAAGATATGAAGATCAATAAAATCGCTTATACACTATTCAGAAAACCCTCAGAAGAAAATTAATTATATGGGAAGTTTAGAAAATTTGAAATATGGAATTATGATATATCATTTCTTGGACATATTTCCTCTATGTAAGTAATATCTGTTGATCCTCCAAATACCAAGGCAATCCAAGAATGGCCAGCACCAACGATAATAACCGTGGTAAGTGGTTTTATTGGTTTATAAGGTTATTATTGACGTTTCATCCTAAATACTTCAAGGATAGATAACCCATTAACCATGCTCACATGTAAAGGGGTAAAATATGTTTGCACAAAAGAGTGTGAAAATGTTTTGATGAACTGAAGAAAAGATTAGCCAGTTCTCCTATCATGAATCTACCATCCGGAGACGATGGGTTTGTTATTTATAGTGATGCTTCGAAAAAAAGACTTGGTTTTGTATTTATGTAGAATGATAGAGTTATTTCATATCTACCATGATAGCTAAAAATTCATGATAAAAACTATCCTTCTCACGATATTGAGTTAGAATCTATAATCTTTTCTTTGAAAATATATAGACACTATCTCTATGGTGAAAAATGTGAGATTTATACTGATCACCAGAGTTTGAATTATATTTTCTCACAGAAAGAACTCATCGCGAGGCAAAGAACCCGGCTTGAAATACTCATGGATTATGATTTCACTATACACTACAACCCAGGGAAGGAAAATAATGTTGCATATTCCTTGAGCAGAAAGGATCATGGAGTTTTGAAAAAGATGATATTTGAATGGGATCCTATTATCATGGATCTAGTATGGATGGATATGGGAATAACCATGGAAGGTGAAACATCAATACTTTTTCAAATGATTTTCAAACCATCTTTACTAGAAAGGATAAAGAGTTCTCAGACTGAATATGAGGAGTTTGAAAAGAAGATTAATGATATGAATGAAGGATGATTGAGTGAATTCATATATGAAAATTTAATTTTGAATTTTTTTTAAGCGAAATTGTGTTCCCAACTTACCATATCTTAAAAGGGAATTGTTGGATGATTATCATTGATTTAATTTCTCTATAAAACCTTGGATAACCAAGGTATATAGAGATTTGAAGGAATATTATTGGTGGGACATCATGAAGAAAGAGATTTCTGATTTTTTGTCATGATGTATGGTTGTTCAACAAGTGAATGCTTGAATAACACATCCTAGAGGAGTCATGCAACCTCTTCCCATACCTGCATGGAAATTGGATGATATTCAGATGGAATTATTTAGGGGACTACCAAAGACACCTAGAAGAAATGATGCAATATGGGTCATTGTTGATCGTCCTACCTAGTCAGCACATTTTCTTGCTATAAGAGAATAATTATGAATAGAAATTTTAGAACGACTATAAATTAATGAAGTTTTAAGACTTCATAGAGTGCCCCTATCGATTGTTTCTGATTGTGACAACCGATTTATATCGGGATTCTAGAAATGTCTTCAAAATACCCTTGATACTGAACATCATTTTTGCAATGCCTACCACCCTCAAACTGATGAACAAAAAAACAGACTATTAAAACCTTAGATAACGTGTTGAGATCTTTTTAACATGACTTTCAAGGTATGTGGGATCAATATTTACCTTTGATAGAATTTTCTTATAAAAATATATTCCATTCAATTATTTAGATGTCACCGTGTGAAGCGTTATATGGAACGAAATGTTGTACACCAACTTGTTGGGATGATTTTGGTGAAAGAAAACTCATAGGCCCAAAACATGTTGCGTAAATAATGGAAATGGTGAAGCTTATCCAATCCTACATCAATGCCGCCCAAAGAAAAAAAAATATCTATGCCAATAACCTAAGGAAGGATATGGAATTTCTAGTAGGAGACCATGTTTTCTTGAAGGTATCCCCATGGAAGGGTGTTATACATTTCGGTAAGAAGCATAAATTGAGTCCCATGCACATCGGACCTTTCAAAATGCTTGAATAAATTGGAGTTATAGCTTATCATTTGACAATGCCTTCAAGTCACTCCAAATATCATGATGTGTTCGACCTATCATTGTTGAGAAAATACATTCCTGGCCAAACGTATGTACTCACCTATGAGGAAATTGAACGGGAACCTGATTTGTCTTATTATGAAGAGTCTGTCAAATTTTTTGATAACATAGAACAAGTGCAGTGAAAATGGACAACTTGTCTGGTAAATGTTTTACGGAGAAACCATAACATGGAAGAGGCAACGTGGGAACCCGAGAAACATATAACGATGAACCGCTCGAATTTTTTTTATGTAGTAATATTCTATAAATTTTGAGGATGAAATTATTTTAAGGAAGGGATAACATAACACCCTAAGAATCCCTGATATGTTTCCCTTTAAATAATGGAGTAGTTGGTTGTATGCAACTTGGTGTTTTAACACACCACAAAAAATCAAACTAGCTGATATGAATAGTAATAACAACTTTTTGAAATTTTTTAATTTTTTTTTCAAAATGGACTTCAATTTTTTATTTGGAATGTCGAAATTAGATTAGGGTAAAATTTTGGTGTTTTTATAATAACATTCATTTTTTATGAATACTGAAAAACACTTATTTATTGTTTAAAACCGAATTTTCATTTAAATAATTAGTTATTTTATTTAAATTTATTTGAGGTCAAAAATGATACTTAATACCTATATATGTTCAAATTAATTCATTGAATTCATTTTATAATAAGTTTTGATATTTAGAAAATTTGTTGAACTTTTTACTATCTTTTACCCCCCTCTTAGAAGCATTTATGAATATGCATAAAAATTAATTTTACTGCTTATGTGAGTTGAATTTCAAAAATTGGAGAGACATGGTCATTATCAATAAGTAAAATGTGGTTCAATAAGATGAAAATAATTTTTTGTGAATAGTAACTTTTAAATTTTATTTATTACGGTTAAATGTAAATAGGGTAATTAAGGGTATGAATTATATCATAAAAACATAACATAAGTCCTAGTTATATTTGATAAGAATAATTAGACCAAAAAATCCTTAGGAATAAAATCATATTCTATTTGGTCTACTTGGATTAGATTAGGAGATTTATTATTATTCTATTTAAAGAAGAGTTAAAACACTTAAATTTAATGTTTAAAAACTAAACCATTTTTAATATAGGGGTACAAAAAATATAAATTCAACTATAAATATTAATAATAAATCTAAAAATATTTCCTACATAATGGTGTTTCATTTATAATTTTTATTAATTAAATAATTTAATTTATTTAGGACACAATGATGATGCAGTAATTACCTTATTAATGAATGATTAAAATAATTGATATTATAAATATCCAAATAAATGTAATTTGAGAATTTGGAGGAATTAAACTAATTTTATAGGATAATATTACATTTTAGGGTTGATTGAATAATTTTTTTTTCAACGTGATCGTGCTTTTATGATTTTTCCAAAACCCAAATACTAAATAGGGTCAAAATTGACAAAATTGAGTTTCTAAAACAAACACTATATTGTTAGTTGATATAATATACCTAAAAATCAATGGTTTGTAAATATGACTTGTATAAGGTTATATATATTAATAATTAACCACTTGGGGTTCTCTTATCTTATTATTTTATGTTTATTAACAATATAATATAAAAATACAAAGAGACAAGTAAAATGTCAAACGACTTAACTAAAAGTTAAATCTAAAAGACAAGGTTAATATGGTTACCTAAAAAAGTCCAAAACCAATTGGTTGAGAGGTTGTCAACCCATCCCCAAATTATCCACAAAATAAATCATTTTAGATAAATTATAAACCAAAATGATTTTATTATAAAATTATATTTCAAGCTTTTCCAAAGGTGGACCTCATCTCTCTTATAAAAGGGTACATCCCCTTCTCTTTATATCACACCTCCAATGTCGTTTGGCTCAGCCAAACCTGGAACAAATATCCTCACAACATTCCTCCATTTTTCCTAGAATCCTTACATTAGTTAGAAATCCATCCTATGGATCCCATTTATTAAAAAAAAGGAAGATGTCGAAGAAGTTGTAAATATTTCATCACCTCTTTCACGTTCTTTTCTTCTTCCACTTCTACATTCATTGTTGTTTCCATTCAAAAATAATAACTCCAATATCATCTATAAACTGTGATGTTACTATAATAATGCTACAACCATATTGATTTTTCAATTCATCATAAAAATGATAAAGCCACCATATGTGTGTACGTACGGCTTACCATCTCCACGTCGGGGTGTAGTTTGTTATTCAAACACATCATCATTTAGATGGGTATAATAATTAGTATAACTAATGAAAATAACAAAAAACATTTTAATTATTATTTATATATGATATACCATCAAATTACATAAGATTTCACCATCAATATAATGATATTGTTGCTCGTGTGTACGTACGGATTACCATCTCCACGAACGCGTTAAGATTAATTCCCCATCATAATCATTCAAGAATAATTTTAATTTTTTGATTAAAAATAATTTTTAAGAAATTAATATAATTCTGGATATTAATCAAATACATCCTATCCATAATAAACCTGGCTTAAATAACTAAGCATATAAATGAAAACGTGTCAGTTAACACCAGAAACGATGATACTACTAAAAAATTATCAACAAAGAAATATTAGAAGATCATATATAATATAATATTTTTTTATATAGTTATTTTGTAATTTAATAAAAATGTCTTAAAAATTTTACATGAGGATAGCATACCATATACTATGTAAAATTACATGGTCAGAGTTAATTCTTTAACATCTTTACATATCTGACATTGTTAACAAGTAAGTATCTATTGTGACCTATTTATCTGCCACGTTTGAGTTTTATTAAAAATTTAATTCAAAACATTTTTACTATTTACTAAACTATGGGTTAAAGTCATTTATACCCTTATTAGACCATATATCTTTTTAAAGGAATCTTTCTATCATTTTTCATACAAGGTACTTTATAATCTTTTCGACAAAATTTATGTAAGAATGTTTTTTTTAATTTATGCGGTGGGTGTGGCTATTTTCTACCGTTATAACATTATCAAAACATTACCATACAAGATTATAAGAATTATTTCAAAATAAATGTTTTCTTTTATAATTATGTTACTTTTAAATGGTTTCAATATAAAAACAGTTATTTCTTTTAAAAAAATCATTTCATCTACGTCAATATCCATTGATTGATTTTAAACATGTTTAAAATTGATTTATTATGATACAAAAATTCTATATATTTTTTGAAGGTTTTGTGATATGTTTGACTATGGATGTGTTATTTTTATACCGTTCATGATTTATGGTGAATGTATTGACATTTCGTATGAATTTTTTCATATGAATTTTTATGTTATGTTTAAACGTTTTCATATGAGGAATGCATAGGACATAGTAAGTGACGGGCGGATCCCGCTATAGCTTCTCGATGCATCAGGATGTATCATGAGAAAAACTAGTGTCTTGGAACAAGCCATTGAAAAAATCATATTTTTAGTATTGGCACAAGGCCTTGGATATGTTGTTATGAAGTCTGGCATTATGAATTCCATCATTATGAAATTCTCTATTGATATTGCATGTGATTATTTGACTAGTATAATATCCATGTGAACAAGTAAATGACATTATATGATTTTATATATTCCATATTATGATTATGTTTAATTTTAAAAGGATTTTGTTTTAGTATTATACATGTCCCTAAATTTTTATGCTTAGTTATGAAAGATTATCATATATTATTGTCCTTATTTAGCATCTGAACTCACAACATTCTATGTTTTATTTTTCCCAGGATGTGAAGAAGTATTTAATGGATGACCAATAGGGATTGTCTAATGATATAAGTGTGCTCAATGAGGAAAAAATGGTGTTGATGTTTTTACTTCATGTTGTAATCTAAAACATATTAATATATCTAGTACTTCAATGGCTACTAAACTCATTAGCCTTTCGGGACATGATCCCTTGTATCATGCCAATGCTATGTAATAATTCACCAACTATGGGTAACTGGGGTCGGGACATTACAAGGTTTTTTTTACGTTTAAACATTTTAATATGAGGAATGAATTGGACTTAGTAAGTGATGGGTGGAGCCCGATATAGCTACTCAATGCATCAGTAGGTCTCATGAGACAAACTTGTGTATCGTCACAAGTCCTTGACAAAATAATTATATGTAGTCTTGGAATGTGTCCTTGACTATGTGGTTACAATGTCTGGCATTATGCATTCCATCATTATGAAATTGGCTGTTGATATCGCATGTGATTATTTGACTTGTAGAATATACATGTGTATAATTAAATGGAATTATATGATTTATTTTTTTTCATATTATGATTAATCTTAAGTTTAAAAGGCATTTGTTTTAGTATTATACATGTCCTTAAATATTTGTTCTTAATTATGAATGTTTCCACTATATTGTAATCTTTACTGAGCATCTTAACTCACTCCTCCCTGTGTTTTATTTCTCCCAGGATGTGAAGAAGTATTTTATGGTTGACCCGTAGTTATAGACTATAAGATATAAGTGTTCTCAAAGGGGACCAAATTTTCTTTTTGTTTTTATCTCATGATTTAATGAAGAAATTCTGTTCATTTCTAGTACTTCCAAGGCTACTAAACTGATTGGTCTTTCAGAACTTGATCCATTATGATCATGCCAATGATATGTAATAATCCACCATCTTTGAGTAACTAGGGATGGTCATTACAGTTGGTATCATAGGATGTTTAGTATAATCCTTGGAAGCAAGATTTAAAAAAACTCTAATTAGAGAACATTACCATATTATTGAATTTTATGATTTGTATAGAAGAACATACCAGAATTATGGTAATGTATATATTTTTTAAGTTTTCTAAGAAATACATCCCTATTTGGATATGAGAAAGTATAGGCATAACTATAACATATGTACCTAGGAGTGAAAACTCTGACATGGTGTTTTAGGCTTGACCTAGGGTATCCAGGTACACGACAATGGGTCTTTCAGCACTCTTGTTTACGACAATATCGGGGGTTATGTTTAGGATAAATCACATTTTCATTATAAAAAATTATGTAGGATTTATTATTATATACAAACTCAAAGAAAATAAAATTTGGTTATGGATTATATCCTTAAAATATCAATTTATGTTTAGTATTTTACATGTTGGGAATTTTGTATTGTGATTCATAAAAAATTCTAGTGTATTCCATTTTTTAGAAATGGTGCTTATTGTAAGGAATGGAAACCGTATCAATGCAAGTAATAAATGTAGAGATTTCCAAACAACTCATGATAATTATATTGGAGCAGGTAATCCAACTGGTGCAGATCATTTTATCACCATCCGGGGACAACTCAATCAGGTTATGAATAATAATGTTACCCGTATGGAGCACCCTGATCCAAAACAAGGAGAATTAATGTTTGATAGATTCATGAGGCAGTAACCACCAACCTTCAGTGGGACTGAAAATACATTCGTTTCTGAGTAATGTATATGTTCATCAGTGAAAATATTTCATTCTTTGGGGAGTAACAAAAGGGAATAAGTTTCCATAGGAGATTATCATCTCTCGGGAGATGCATATCAATGGCGTTCATCAATTCAAAACACAAAGGAAGATAAAGAAGTATAAAATATGTAATTGAGGTTTTTTAAAGATATTTTTTTAGAGAAATGATTTCCTCATGACCATTGAGTTGATATGGAAATGAAATTTCTGAGTTTGAGGAAAAATGAGGATGAGAATTTCGAAAAGTATGAGGATACAATTTCAATGTTCTAATGGAATGAAACAATTTATATACGTAACCCAAAGAGTAATATTTATATATTATTCTATGGGATAAAACCATTTCTTTGTCGAGCATTAGTCTCCAAATCCTTTTCATCATACGAAGATATTATCTCGTGTCCTTTCAAAACAGAAAAATAATTCTATATGTCTTATGAATATAAACCAAAGCAAGAGAAGAAAATATCTGTTGGACACTCTGGAAATTGAATAAGGGGTAGAAGGGAAAATTTTATTATACATTATGTGTTAAATTTTGGAAGAAACACCATGGTACCTACCTAAATGGAATGAGAGTTTGTGACATGTGTGGTGAAAAAGGACACTACTCTCATGATTGTCAGGGAAAGAAAGAGACTGTAATTTTTGAATTCTACAATTTTGTAGAAAAGGGAAATTTTTCAAACAAATATCCTAGGCGCCAAGGAAACATTCCTCACAAAAGGCCATGGGAGCAAGGCCATGTTTTTTTTATCACTATTACTAAGGCTATAAATCTTAAAGATGTGTTGTGAGTTAATTTAATGGATTCCTCAAGATTATCCAATGATTTATTTAATTCTGGATCCTTGCATTGTTTCATATCTTCCTAGTTTCCTAAAAAAATTAGATATTTCCAATTTTATTTAACAAGGGAGTTTTCAGTCAAAAATCCTAAAGGAAATATCAATGCAATAATGTTTTGTGTATAATTTCCCATTAGGGCATATAAATATTCATTATCATCTGAACTCATCGTCATACCCACGATTGAATTTGATATAATCCTCATTATGGATTGGTTTTCAGACCATGATGCAAATATTTATTGTAAGAAGAAGACAGTTACAATTTTCGATCCTGATAAAGAGTACCTTATCCTCAGAGAAGAATTGTCACCATCTAATTCTTATCTAGGTCCACCCCCAATAGCTCTACTAAATTCAATTATTGGGGTGGAAGAGAATGAAGTAACTATGGGTGAGGAAAAGAATGTTCAAATAGTGTATGTACCTATTGTGTAGTAATATGTTGATGTGTGTCAATAGGATATACCTAGACATCCTCGAGAACAAGAAATTCAGATTCCCATTTATTTTATTTCCAGTTCAAGGTCTATATCAAAAACCCCTTATATAATGGCCATAGTGGAACCAATGGAACAAAAGAAACAACTAGGGGAATTGAGTAAAAAGGATTTTCTAACCCAAGTGTTTCTCCATTGGGATCCCCTATTCTTTTGGATAAGAAGAAAGATAGATCTATGAGGTTGTGCATTGAGTACCATGGGATCAATGCTATAATAATAAAGAAAAAGTGTCCCCTACCTTGAATTTATGATTTATTTGATCAACTTCATGGAGCTTAATATTTTTCAAAGATTGACGATGGATCTAGATATATTATGTTGTGTGTGAAGAAGGATGAAATTTTGAAGACAACATTTAGTACCAGGTACATGCCATACGAGTTTATAGTAATGCCTTTTGGACTGACTAATGGACCCTCTATTTTCATTGATCTAGTGGATAGAGTTTTCAAAGAATATCTTGATGAATTTGTAGTGGTATTTATTGATGATATCATGGAATACTCAAAAATCTACGAAGATCTTGAAAATCACATGTGTGGAATTCTGAAAACCCTCAGATGAAATGAATTATATTGGAATTATAGAAAGTGTGAACTCTACATTCAAGAAATTTCATTTCATGGCCATATTGTCTATAAGGATGGAATCTCTATCGATCCTTCAAATACCAATGCATTCCAAGAATGTCCAGCACCAGCGAGTATAACTTAGGTATGCAGTTTTATTGGATTAGCAGGTTATTATCTCTGTTTCAACAAAAATTTTGTCTGATTGGCAAACCCATTAACCAAGATCACATGTAAAGGGGTAAAATTTGTTTATAAAAAGAGTGTGAAGAATGTTTTGAAGAACCGAATAGATGATTAGTCAATTATCCAATCTTGACTCTACCTTCAAGGAATGATGGGTTTGTTATTTATAGTGACACTTAAAATAAAGGACTTGGTTGTGTCTATCTGCAGAATGATAGGTTTATTGAATATGGATCACGACATCAATAAATTAATGAACAAAACTATCCTACTCATGTTATTGAGTTTTTAGATCTTATAATTTCTTTGATGATATGGTGACACTATATCTATTATTAAAAATGTGAGATATATACCGATCACAATAGTTTGAAGAATATTTTCTCACAGAAAGAACTCAACATGTGGAAAAAATGATTTCTTGAACTACTCAAGGATTATGATTTCACTATACTCTACCACCTGGGGAATGAAAATAAGATGGAATATGTTTTGAGCTTAAAGGATCATGGAATTTTGAACAAAATGAGAGATTAATGGGATCCTATGTTCATAGATTTAGTAAATAAGGATATGGGAATAATAAAATAAGGTGAATCATCAATAAATTTTTTAATGGTACCGAAACCCTCTTTATTATAAAGGATAAAAAGTTAAAAGAATAATGATGAGGTGTTTCAAAAGAAAATTAAATCTTTGAATGATGGTAGATTGATTCACTACATATATGAAGATGGGATTTTGAGATTTGGGAAGAGACATTTTATCCCTAACATACATGATCTTATAAAGGAATTTTTGGATAATTATCATAGCTCCAATTTCCCTATACACCCTGGTATCACAGTGATGTATAGAGATATAAAGGAATATTTTTGGTTGGACAACATGAAGAAAGAGATATCTAATTATGTGTCAAGATGTATGGTTTTTCAACAGGTGAAGGCTGGAAGAAAACATCCTAGAGGATCCATTCAACCTCTTCTCAGGCCAGAGTTGAAATGGGATGATAATACGATGGAATTTTTCATGGGACTACCAAACACTGTTAGATGGAATGATTCAATATGCGTCATTGTTGATCATCTTACCAAGTCAGAACATTTTATTTCTATAAGAGAAGAATTACAACTTGAACATTTAGCAAGACAATATATTAATGAAGTTGTAAGACTTCATAGAGTGCCCCTATTGATTTATTCTGATCGTGATCCTCATTTCACATCAAGATTCTAGAAAATTATTCTGAAGTCCTTGGATACTAAACTTGGTTTGAGCACTTCCTACCACCCTCAAACCAATGGACAAATAAAATGGACTATTGAATCCTTAAAAGACATGTTGATATATTTCTCACTTAATTTTCAACGTTTGTTGGATTAGTATTTACCTCTGGTATAATTTACCAATTACAATAAGATTACATTAAAATATTAAGATGGCACCATATGTTGTGTTATATGGAGTGTGATATCCTACACCATCTTATTGGGTTGATTTTGTTGAATGAAAACTTGTAGTTCCAAAACTTGTTGTGAAAATAAGGGAAAAGGTGAAGGTTGTCCAAACCAATATAAAGGTATGTCAGAGTAGGCAAAAGAGCTATGCTGATAACCAAAGGAAGGATTTTTAAATTCATGTAAGAGATCATGTTTTCATGAATGTATCTCCATGGAAGGGTGTTATACATTTTTGTAATAAGGGTAAATTGAGTCCCAGGTACATCAGACGTTTTGATATTCTATATTGATTTGGAGTTGTAGCTTATCGTTTGGCAAGGACGCCTTGTCTCTTCAAAGTTTATGTGGTGTTCCACATATCAATATTAAGAAAAAACATGCTGAACGCAATTCATGTACTCACCTATGAAGAAATAGAAATGGAACCCAACCTTTCTAATTGCGAAGAGCATAACAGAATTACTGATAGTAGAAAAAAAGTGTTGAGAAATCGGAAAACTCGTCTGGTGAATGTTCTATGGAGAAACCATAAGATGGAAGCGAGAATGTGGTAACCCGAGGATCATATGATGAAGAACCACCCTAATCATATTGTAAATTACTATTTAAGAAATTTCAAGGATGAAATTATTTGAAGGTGAGATTAATGTTACAGTCGGAGCTTCCATGGTACAGTTATCTTTGAATTATAAAACAACATGTGTTGTACGCAAATTCGAGTTCTAACATACCACGACCAATTAAACTAGTTGTTATGAATAGTAATACCCACTCTTTGAAATTTTATAAATATTCTTTTTCAAAATACACTTCATTTATGGATTTAGAATATCAAAATTATCATAGGGTGAATTTTTGGTATTTTTTGAAATCATTCAATTTTTTATGAATAGTGAAAAATATTGTGTTATTGTTTAAAACAGACATCTAATTTAAAAAAATAATTATTTAAATTAAATTTATTTTAGGTAAAAATAGATACATAATATCTATATTATTTCAATTTAATTCGTTGATGTCATTTTATAATAATATTATATATATATATATATAATTTAATTAAAAATATTACCATCTTTAACCCACATTCTAGGAACATTTTCAAATTTGAAAAAAAAATAATTTTACCGCTTCTAATAATTGAATTTTAAAAAACATAGAGACATGGTTGAAATATTTAACTAAAAAGATGTTCATTAAGATGAAAATAATTATTGATGAATAGTAACTTTTGACTTTTATTTACCACAATTCAATGTAAATAGGTTAATTAAAGGTAAAAATGATATTATAATTACCCTAACACATGTATTAATTCTATTTGATAAGTATATATGGACCAAAAACAACCTTTTGAATAAAATATGATCATTTGGGTCCACTTGGTTTAGATTTAGAAATTCATTATAATTGAATTTAATGAAATGTTAAAAGTGATTAATTCAATGTTTAATAACTAAACCATTTTTAATATATAGAGATACATAATATAAATTAAACTATAAATATTATTTATAAAGAAAATAATATTTCCTATATAATAGTACTTTATTTATAATTTTTAAACCTTATCTATTTATATTAATTTTTGACAAAATGATGATGCAATAATTATCTTATTATAGATAGATTAAAAAACTGATATTATATATATTAATATAATTGTAAATTGAAACTTTTGATGAATTACACTAAGTTTATAGGATAATATTAAATGTTAGGGTTTATTAAAATATCATTTTTATAAGTGATAAATTTGTTATTACTTTCACAAAAACGAAATACCAAATAGTGTCAAAATTGACAAACATGAGTTTTTAAAAAAATACTATAATATTAAATGACATAATAGTCCTAAAAATATATGGTTCCGCAAAAGTAAATATATAATAATTTATATTTCACTAATTAAACACTTCGGGTTCTCTTGACATTTTATTGTAAATTTATTAACCATATAAAATAAATATACAAGGATTCATGGTAAATGTTAAACTATCTATCCAATAGTTAAATCTAAATGATCAATCTTACATGGTGACCTAAACCTATATAAAACCAATTGGTTGAGATTTTTTCTACCCCAAATTCCCTTTTCCTCATAAAAAATCATTGTGGAGCCATTATAAACTGAATATTATTGTATAATAATATAATATTACAAGGTTTCCCTAAAGTGACCCTCATCTCTCTTATAAATGGTACTTCCCCTTCTATCAAAACCACACCTCCAAAGACATTTTTCTCACCAAACCACTAAAAAATTATCCTCCCAAATACACTCACATTTCCCTCGTGTAATTACATTGATCATAATTCTATCTTATAGAGCCCTTTTGATCATCACAAAAGGAAACACTCGAAAAAGAGTTAATAATGTCACCACCTCTTTCAAAGTTCGTTTATTCTTCCACTTCCACTTTAATTATTTTATCCATTAAAAAATAATAACTCCAGTAACATATACATACTATTATGTTATTATAAATATGGTATATAACATCCCACCTTTTTATCACATTAAGTTTCATTAAATTATACAAAACCGAGGATCTTTAAGGTTTAGTGTCTTCGAAACCAGGAACTTAATACATGACAACATAAAACATTCTTCTTAAACACATGAAAGTATTCTTCATTGTTAATAATAAGTTCATTATATATCATCATAACATTGGAGCATACATAAAAGGAAACGGTGACCAGAAGGCCCATTAAGGGAAACAAGGGAAATCATTTTACATGTGAACTTGAGATACACCAAAAAGTCCTGAAAATTTACATTAAGGCATGAGAAAGAGATCCTGAGGAATATCATAATAAAAATAACGTGTTTCATAACTTGAAGATACTGCTACAAAATTTAACATAAAAATATAATTTATGTTTCACCACGTTCCATCCACTAGGTGTCATTAAAAAATTACCAGGTTATTCACCAAGCTATCATTAAAAAAGGCCATATCTAGAGGTTATGTCTTTACCCAATGCATTGGAGCGCTATCCAGGCGCACCCATAAATTTTCCATTATTATAATTCGAGATACTTATATCATAATCAATCATTTAATAAATAACCCAAATATAATAAAAAAATGGGTTTTATTTCATAGTCATAACATTTTAAAATCTCATTTAAAGACGTGATCATTATGTCACTTTAAACCCATGGAATAGGAAAGCGGGTCTCATTTATGCAAATCACTGAATTTAAAATAAAATATTTTGATATATATATATGAATAAAACTATATAAGAGAGATAATATATTATTCAATTAAATAAATAAATGAATTTGAGACAAATAGAGAGATATTTTGAGATGAAAATTCTGCAGCATAACGGCTATGTTACAAGGTTTTAAAAAACATTGAAAAGAGAGGGGACACGGGACACCCACTCATAAAAGATACATAAAACAGTATAGGGAAAGAATATATAGTATATAAGAACATGGTAATGAAATTTTAAGGACATACAATTTGAAATGAAAAAAATGAAAGGAAGACAAAAAGAAGATTTCTCTTCTGAAAATTCGACAGCCTAACGACGTCAACTAAAACATCAAAAAAATGAATTGATGAGATCAAATAGGGACTATAATCATATGAAAATAAATATGGCCTTATTATGGACATGGGAGATCATACCCTAACATAATAAAAGGAACTTAAAAGTCTTGACATTAAAATATAACATGGAAATGGGAAGGGTGAAAGAATCCCTTACACAAATTTGGCAGCCTTACTGTGACACTTAAACATTCTTAAAATGAATTGATGTGAGCAAGAGGGGGTCTCTCATAAAATGAAAATAAAAATAAATGTATTATTAATATAAAATAACACCCCTAAAATAATAACATGGGGCTTAAAAGAAATGATATAAATGAGAGTACTTGAAAAGAAAGAGAGAGGTAGGATCCCTTACCTTGAAGAGTAAATTCGAAATCTTGAAGTTTGGGACCTTGGGAGGCTTGAGGGAACCTTTGGAGGACACCTTGGGAGGTAAGGAGACCATAAATTAGTTGAGGAGGATTTTGGAATGGAATGTATGAGAGAATGGATTGGTATTTAGAGTGGAAGTGAGGGGACAAGGCATTAATGGCCAAGGGACACCTCATTGGTGGTATTGGCAAAACAAGTGGTATTTACTCATGGTTTTGGCCAAATGGGACACCTCATAACTTATATTACTATCAAAAAGTATACCATCCCTTAAAATATATCATGACATCATCATGATGCCGTTATGATGTCATTAAACATACCGAAACACTAAAACTAATATTTTACTATTCACTGAAAATTCAACTTTTTTAGAAAACTCCCAAAAATTTACCTAAACATAATATCAATAATCTGAATTCAAAAATAACCTTCATTTTATAAAAATAAATTTCTAAATATTTTTAATTTAATTTTTAAATAAAAACACTATTTAACAAAAATTCATTTTTTTCATAAAAATCGCCAAAAATTAACTTAACATAATTTCGATGTTCTGAATTCAAAAGTAAAGTCCATTTTACAAAAATAATTTTATAAATATTTTACATTTATTTTTAAATTAAAAAACAATATTCATAAATTACTATTCGCCTAAAATTATGTTGATCTTATTTGACACCAAATTTCTTACTGAACTCATTTGGAGAAGACGATTTTTTGAAAATCATTACACATCATTAATTATTTAAGGATTACAAAATATTTTAAAATATCCTCTTATTAAAATTCATTAATAATATATATCATACAATTATCTGGCGATTTGAATGTTTACAAACATCACTATAATAAGAAAACACAATTTTATTTATCTCAATGGATTACACAAAGTAGTTACAGTCCCCTTATATAGCCCTTTATAACCCCATCATAGGACCTATGTGTAATGTGTGATAAGGTAAGATAATATAAGGGTGGATCATCCAACATCTCATGAGTAGTAATTTCTATCATTTTGAACTTCTCACGAAGGCGATTCCAATCTAGCTTCACACGGTGATGTTCGGCTTGGGTTTGGTCCAGAGCAAAGCCCAGTGGTGCTACCTCCTTCCCAAGTTCTGTAAGATGGGCTTAGATTGACCCAAGACAACAGGATGAGGCCATCAAATATTCATTCTATATAAATTAACTGAGATCACTTGTATTTAGAGACAATAATCACAACATTTAGTTTCCAACGGTCATATTGACCAATGGTCATATAACAATTGAAACCCAACGGTGTCATTTTAATTATACTAATGTTATCAAATGAAACAGTTTTGTTGAGTATAAAAATAAAATAACACACAAAATTAGGAAACAAGATTTATTCAAAATTTCGGGATGTTACATGGTACAACAATATTAATTATTCAATACATCCTATGAATGACAAGTCACCATACGTGTGTACGTACGACATACCATCTCCATGTTGTGGTGTAGTTTGTTATTCAAACACTTAATTATTTGGATGGGTATAATAATTACTATAACTAATGTAAATAATAAATATAAAATGTTAAGGATTAGGTATATATTATATTCATTCCAATTACATATGATTTCACCATCAATAGAATGTTATTGCCACTCGTGTGTATGTACGGATTACCGTCTCCACGAACGCGAGGAAATTAATTCCCCACCAAATCTATTAAAGAATAATTTTCCATTTATGTTTTAAAATAATAAAAACTTAATATCATTATGGATATGAATCAAATACATCATATCCATCACAATCATGAATTATGTAACCTAGCATATAAAGGGAAATGAATCAGTTAACACCCGCAACGATGATAATACTGAAATATTATTAACAATGAAATATTAGAAGATCATATATGATATCATATTTATGTATGTGGTTGTTATATAATATAATAAGAGTTAATTTACCATAATACATAAGGTTGTCTGAAATTCACGGCCGATTTTCTCCTATCGACCTGTCAATGTTCCGGTGCTCTACTAATGTGTATAGCAGCACTTGGGTCGAATCCTTGATGATGATACTTTGTAATAGTCGTTTGTTTTTAGTTGATTGTATTTTGATTAGAGGATTTCTTTGTCGAGATTAATTGAAATTATTGATTGAATATAATTGATTTAACAAATTGAAAAATATTGGGGTGATTTCATCATTAGAGAGTTAGGATTGTGATATCCTTGAGCTTTGCTTTATATTTCATTTAAATTAACACCCACTTCACAAGATAGAGTTGATTGGAATTCCTAAGTGTTAAGGATTTAATCTGAGCCTTAAATTATCATATGGATCTAATAATTACCATTAATTCTTTATGGTAGTGTATTTATGGTTCTAGTAATCCAGGGGTATGACATGTTATACAAAATATGTCATTAATCCATTACATGTTAAGTCCAACATACACAATGTCAAATTAACGAATACTCGTCGAGAAAATACTCTCAATCACATAACATCCCTAAAATTTTGACTCACCCCAATGAGAAATTTACTCATCCATTTGGGTTTTTAATAATATGGTTATAATTATTATAATGAAAATTTAAGAATATAATAAAAAGAAAGGTATAAGAAAAGAGTGGTGAGTTGAACACACACACACACGAACAATGATGAGAATTAAAAAACGGACTTTCTATTGAATGAGGAAGCAAAATAAGGGATGGGTATTCAACTATATTTAAACTATTTTAAGAACATTAATATTAAACAATAGAAGGTGGATGGAAATTAGGGATATTGAAGATCAAACTTTCATTAAAACATAATTACAAAACACAAACATACAAGACTACAAACAACGAACAACATAAAAGTGAAAGGAAACAAAGAGAGGAGGAAGTGTATCTCATGTTATAAATTGAGTATGGAAGGTCTTACCAAGCCTTTGGAAAGGATTTGGACGTGCCAATATGTGCTCCTCTCTTCTGAAATGCCTAAACCTTTGAATGAGAAGAGGGGGATGCATTTATACACCAAGGAAGTGGATTTGTTTCATTCCCAATCTGTCCCTCCACTTGCATCACCATGTTGGAAATTCTAACAGCCGAATCTCGGGATATATCCTTTTTCAAACATGTAGGTAATTAGATTTTTCAACCTCTCTCAACATTTGGGTTCATTTAGACCTATTGAGCTAATGTTATAGATGGTTGATCAAACAAATTGAATCTGTCCATTTTAATCCAATATTTTTGAAGTCCAAACTATGAATGGGATTTTAAATTGGAACATGCCTTCAAAGATGAATGATTTATTCAAAAAAGTAGGCCTTATATAACCCCTCTTTCACACTAAAAAATCTCAGATCTCTTTGATGATTACATCATGAGATATGTCATGAATAGTGTCTGGATTTAAATTCCGTTCCAGAATGGTGTCTAGAATTCAAAGAATCATTTGGTCCCCTTGTTCTTAGATTTGGTGCATGAAATTTTTATCCGTTATTCTTGTGGATAATAAAAAATATGTGATAGAGTTTCATAAAATTTGGGCTTCGGGATTTAGACTAGTAACTCAATAATCATGGCTGGTCCATTTTCTTCAAAAATTATTTGGGTCATCTTGTGTGGTCCAAGAGATCCTTCATATGGAAGAATTGGCCCATGATCCCTTCTGATGAAATGTTTTATATTGAATTGAGAATCATAAAAAATAATAACCATACAATTTTTATCATTAGGGGGTATTGAAAAAAAATAGTAAACAGACTCAATTGGACTACTTCTAAAAATGCTAAAAGATTATACTTAGTATTAAAAGATTAATATTTCAGAAAAATTATGCACATCTCATATAAAATTAGTAAAGGGGGTATATAATAATTCATAATAATATTAATAAAATAAACTCCTTCACACTTAGTCTTGGGCATGTCTTCATCTCCAACAAATATAAAAACATAACAAAATTATTTTCACTCTCCCACAGATATTAAAAATTTTGTTTTCTCCAATCATGGGAGGTTTAGACTATTTCACTAATCCATTTTAAATTCCACCACAAGTTGTTACAGAAACAATTTTCCAAATCTAATTCATGTTTTCATGATCAAATTTAGAAATGGAAAATGTGGACACACTAAACACACACCTCTCAAGATGATAAAATTCATTTTTGGAGGTTCACTCTTTCACCAACAAAAAGTGAAAATCATAGATTTTGATAGATCTATTAGCTTCCAATACCTATAAAAAGTGCACAATAATCAAGAGGTATTTTTAAGGGGTTTTTCTGTGGCTATGGGATGGTACGAATATAATTTCAAAGAGAGATAAGAAGAGGTGTAAAACACCAACATAGAAAAAGCAATGAACATTTTTTTTAAATAAAATATGGAAGGAAATGAAAACACATATTTTACAAGGGACTGATTGTGTGATGAAAGAAACAATAGTGGACTAAAATTTGATGGGTAAGAGAAGATGAAATATTTAAAAAGCACAAAACTTCTCCCAATGACATAAGAATATAATGCAAGTGTTCTTTTTTTTCTTTTTTTCTCTTTTTTAGAATGTTGAACATGGAAAAGATCTCACACTCATATCCCAACCCATGATTGATCTCCTCGCGACCCTAATTGTAATAGTTATAATAATATCAAAGGCTGATAAATTGTGTTTTTTGAACTACCGAAGAAACAACCCAATTTTTTGTTGATTTTTTGTTGATTTTTTTTTGAATTTTTTTTGAACACATGTAAATAACATTGGGAAAATTACATAAATGAAAGTACGTTACATACCCCAAAACACAATGAATGGAAACCGCTCCCCCACACTGAAATGAATTCTTTCCGTCAAGCATATGATATCATGGTGAATTCAACAAAGGGTAAACATAATGAAATCCATTCCCCCCCACATTTTAATTTAAAAAAATCATGCAATGAAAATCTATGTTGATATTATGTGGGAAAATGTATTGGGCTTGTAATTTGGATATCAAAGAAATGGTTCTCAGAGGCTCAAAGAGGATTTCAAAAGGAGGATTAATTTAAGGGAAAATGGAGGATATTTGGCTATTGTGGTTATCACGTGTTTCAAAAAATTACGCTATCATATTAATTCCCACTAATATACGAAATTCAGCTCAAAGGTATACGAACTCAAGACTCACAAAGGGGTCTAAAAACACATATTTTTAAAATATGGACATAGGTGGCCTTGGAATTAAAGAAAATGTTGTTCCTCATTGTTTGGGAAAATCATTTTCCAAATAAAAATTCAGCATTAAAAATTTGATAATTTTGAAAAAAAAATTAATTATCCAAATTCATGATGAGAAAAAATTGAGGTGAAAACATATTTGTTAACTCCCCAAAATGGTTGCACAAAATTTTAAAATTGGAAGGTGATTAATCATGACTCTTGATTTTTTTTTGTATATATTTTATTTTGTTATGATGCTTTTTTAGTTTTTTTTAGTTTATGTTTTTTTAGTTTTTAATAAATATACTCCCACACAAAAGTGAAAGAGAAAACGAAAGGGTTTGAAAAATAAAGAGGTAAAAAATGAAAGAGAGAAGAAGAAGAAGAAAGAGTTAGAGAGAGGAAGAGATAGAGTGAGTTGAAGGGAAAGGGGTGCCCCCTAGTTTGGATTTGGCTGGTTTCCATCTCCATATAGTTGTAGGTTGATTTGAGAAGTTTGGGATCCAGTAGAAGTCGATGTTGATACAGGATTGTGTGTCTTCTCATGGAGATTCTTTAACCGATGTCCATTAACTGTGAATGTACATTTGGAAGGGGGTTCTTGGATTTTCACTACACCAAACTGGTAAACATTAGTAATAAAAAAAGGACCTTCCTAATGATAATTTAGCTTACTTAGGTGAAGCTGAAATCGATAATTAAAGATCATTACCTTATCACCATCATGTAAGACCTTTCTCATGATGTGTTTGTCTTGTAGTGCCTTGGATTTTTCTTTGTAGAGATTAGAATTTTCATTATAATCAAGTCAAAGGTCCTCCAGTTCAGCCAATAGATACAATATTTATTCACCAGATTTTTCAAGATCAAAGTTACAAGATTTCACTGCCCAAAATGAATTATGTGGGATTGAAACTGGCAAATGACATGCTTTATAAAAAACCATACAAAAAGGAGACATCCTAGTGGGTGTTTTATAGGAAGTTCGATAATCCAAAAGTGCATCACCAAGTCTTTCAGGCCAGTATTTTCTGGTGGGTTTTACAATTCTCTCAAACACTCTTTTCACTTCTCTATTACAAATTTCAGTCATTCCATTTGTTTGAGGGTGATATGAAGTTGATGTTTTATGTATAACTCCATTCTTTTTAAAAAGAGATTCCATGGTTCTAATATAAAAATGGGTTCCTATGTCATTGATCAATGAACGTGGCGTGTAAAATCTATGGAAAATGTGTGTCTTTAGGAACTCACTAACAGTATGTGAATCATCCTATCTAGTGGGTTTGGCATCTACCCACCTAGAAACATAATCAACTGCAAGGAGAATGTATGAGAATCCATTGGATGGGGGGAATAGTCCCATGACATCAATACCCCAATCATCGAATGTAACAACCCGAGATTTTATGAGAATTATTGTTTTTAATTTCATTAATGTCTTGTGTTGTACGCTACACCAAGGTTACCTCGCGCTATACACAACACCGTATTAGCTTGCAGAATATGCAACACAATTCTTGGATCATGTTACATAGAATTTCGATAGTAGTTATTCTACGCAATATTGAGTATATATATATATATATTCAATGTATAAATGAAATATGGTTGGATTATATTATACTAAACAACGGAGGAGTCTTGCACAACAAACAACCCTGACTTGCCTTGCATTACACTCAATCTCGACCTTCCTCGATTGCGTGTGTAGTACGCAATACCGGGTTTCACTAAACGATGATATATTGTTATAATATTATTATGGACTAGCCGCTATGAATAGTATTAACTAAATTTTGAATTTTATATCATTATTATTGATCTTACACATTTTCTAGAATATGGTATGAGAACAAAATAAATTTTTCGTGTAAAATATGTATTTTTCGAAAATTGCAGTTTTCTTGCCTTTTGATGGGGCACCCACCTTAAATCTTGTTTTTGACATGTCTATAAATTAAATTTGACAAAATAAAATTCTTATTTAGATTCAGGATATACAAATATACTTTAGATAAATTTTTCATATTATTCTGATAACTTTCATTTTTTAATGAATATTAAAAACACGCTATATTTTCATTAAAAACAACTTTTGTCATCGCAATAATTTATATGGTTAGATTATCTTTTTAATTGGTTTTAATGTTTAATTGGAATATATATTTACCATTTAATCCAATTTTGTTTATTTGAATTAATTTCACTTTGAAATTGGATATATACAAGTATCAATCTTTTGATAGTTTTTGTTTCTAAAAAACACGCTATTTGTTTTGATAGTGGAAAATAATTTTAAAATTAATTAATTCAACTTCTATGTTTGGAATTTGGAAAAATAGACATCAATTTTGGATTCGGAATATCAAATAATGCTTAGGCTGATTTTTTGGTATTTTTCTGAAAAACTTCAATTTTCGATGAATAGTGAAACCACTTAGTGGTAGTTAAAAAACTGACTTTTTCATTTAAATAAAATTTTACCACTCCTATGAATTTAATTTCAAAAATCCGAGAGACACGGTTAATATCAAGGACTAAAATGTGGATCAATGAGATGAAAATAATTTTTGGCGAATAGTAACTTTTTACTTTTATTTACCACGATTAAAAGTAAATAGGGTAATTAAGGGTACAAACGATATTAATATTACCCTAACACATGTCCTAATACTGTTGGATAAGTATAATTAGACCAAAAACAACCTTAGGAATAAAATATGACCATTTAGGTCCACTTGGATTAGATTAGGACATTTATTATTAATTTATTTAAAGAATTAAAATAGTTAAAATCAAAGTTTAATAACTAATTAATTTTTAATATAGAGTTATACATAATATAAACTCGACTATAAATATTCATTAGAAAGATAAAAATATTTAATACCTAATGGTATTTTATTTATAATTTTTAGACATTAAATAATTTAATTTATTTATGACACAATGATGATGCAGTAATTATATCATTAATGAAATATTGACATAATTGATGTTATAAATACTCAAATAAATGTAATTTGAGGCTTTTTATGAATTCCACTAATTTTATAGGTTAATATGACATGTTAGTATTGATTTATTTAACTTCTTTCGAACAAATAATTCTGTTATGATTTTCACATAAATGAATTACCAAATATTTTTCAAAATTGACATAAAATTGTTTTTTTTAAAAATATTATATTATTAATTGTTATATTATTCATGAAAATATAAGGTTCTTCCAAATGTCTTAGATAAGGTTATATAAATTAATAATAAACAACTTGGGGTTCGTTTGGATTTTTATAGTAAGTTTATTAACCTTATAGTGTAAGAAAAAAATAAGACACGGTAAAAGTTAAATTATCTAACTTAAAGTTAAATCTAAATGATAAGGTTAAAATAGAAACATAAACTTTTAGAAATTCTATTGGATGAGACTATTTCGACCCATCCCAACCTTAGCTTCAAAATTAATCAATTTGGAGCTATTAATAACCTAATATGACTTTATAATAAAATAATATTTTTTGTTTTTCCAAAGGTGCCCCTCTCCTCCCTTATAAAAGGGAACCTCCTCCCTCTCTTCCTCACACCACTTTGTGCCTTCATGCTCGGCCAACCCCTGCCAAATTATCTTATACACTTCCTTAGAAACATCCTAGAGGTCCTGGTATTCTTCAAAGTCCAATTTATTTCCCTAAGAGGAGGTCTCAAAGAGGCGCTTCAAAGAAGAGATAATGTCTGTTACCGATTGTTTCAACATTATTTCTTCTTCCACTTCTTCATCATTAGTTATTTAATTATTAAATAATAACATCAGGATAACTAATATACTGATATGTTATTATATGTATGAAACAACCATATTTCACCATCTATCCATCCTACGGAAAACGAAATCATCGTAGGTGCGTACGTACGGAATATCGTCTCCACACTGTGGTGTAATCTATATTCCACCACCACCTTACTTGGATGGATATAATGGTGAATGTAATGAATATATATGATTATTGTAAATTTATACTGATTCTATAATATTATACATACACTTTAATTCAATACCATGATCATGGGAGTGATATCATCGCTCGTGCGTACGTACGGACTACCGTCTCCACGAACACGATGAGATTAATTTTCCATGATTAACCATTCAAGAATTATTATAAAGTATATATAGTGAATAATAATTAAATATATGACATAATAATGCTACTGGATTTTTGTATATATATATGTATGTCATTCAATTCAATTAGGAAATGAAAACAGTGTTCATGCGTACGTACGGCCTACCATCTCCATGAACGGTGTCTTTCCATTCTTTTTAGAGATCTATAATATATATGTATATGATGAATATAAATTATATATAAATCATGTTTTACACACTTGAATTATGTAAATCAGGATATAAGTAATAATATCAAGAACGACAAGTCGAAACACATACGATAAATGAAATGATTTTACCCAAAACACTGCTTTAACATGGAATTTACAAAACAACTGATAATATAAAGTAATAAGTGAAACATATATGATATCATAACAATGAATATGATTATATAATAAGTAAATGAAATTATATAAATCATTATATAGGAGGTTTGGATCCATACGAAGCATATCAGGCCTAAGGTAAGGGATAACCTTTCCAATCTCGTTCTTATCCGAGATTGTTTATTCGTAAGAATTTGTTGGGGTTGTTGTTATCATCCAAGTCCATGTTTTATAAAAGTGTTTTTATGTATTTTTAATGTACTTTTTACCCATTTTGTCTTTTACTACATGGTATGTAAGGAATCTTTCATTTTTTTATGTTACGAGGTACTTTTTGACTTTTTCGACAAAAGTACGAGGAGAATGTTTTTTTAACATTTACAGCATGAAAGGATTTTTACGGTTTTATAATGGTTTACTTTCATGAAGCTCCTCCAAAATATTTTATGACTATTTTCAACAAAATACTTTTAATTTAAAAAGTGTATGGAATTTTTTGAAAACAAAATTATTTTCAAGATGAAAGGATATTTTCCTCAAGAATTCATTTCAAAGGTTTTATCAAAACCATTTTCCATCTAAGATGACATTATTTCATATGTATATGTTTCAAGAATAATGTCTCTATGATTTTCATGGTTTCACCTTTCATATTATGAAATTATATCCTTTTTTTATAGGGATTATGTGATGATGGGATGATGTTTATGAATCCCATTTTATTTATTGGGTTTTTATGAATGATGTGTGTTTATTTTGTGGCACAAGTAAGAATGATTTCCTTATGAGATGGGTGGGACCTATATCTCCCTCCAATGCATTGGGTAAAGATTTATATCTCATGAGATAGACATGGATAGAATGGTATGTTAATCTGGTTCAGTATTATAGGACTGGAATGAGGAGAGAACTCGATTCAGTAAGGGACTTTGTCAACTAAAATGGTCTTGGCAGTAATTTCTTGGCAACTATAGATATCATTACATGTGCTTAATGGATGCCACAATTACAGGTTTTATTCCCATGCTATTTTATCATGATTTATGTTTCATTATGATCTATGCCTTATGTAATTCCATGATAAAACACTATTTTTTGAATATTTTATTGATAATAAGTGAAATAATTTCTCACATTGTGTTAAATATGTTTATTTATAAAATATTTGGGATTTGATCATTCATTTGAAAATTTGGTGAAAATTCCAGTTTTACCCTTAATAGTGTACTATAGTATTTCGAAAATAAATATTTTTATATTTATTATTTGAATTATAAATATTGTAACAGTGATCCTAAATAAATGTTCTATAACTTTAATTCAGGACACTAGAGGTAAAGAGTGCATTTCGATGGAGTAAATGGGTCACTAATCCAATGGTGGGTTGGGCTCGGTAGAATGGACATGGGATCTGTATTTGGGCCATATATTCTCCATCAGTGCTTGGATTGAGCCCAAAGATTGAGGAAACCTCGGAGAAATGATTTGGCACAAGTCATCCTTCTGGAAGGCCGGTCAATTCACGCGTTTTGGAGGTCAAATGGGCGGTTCAAGTTGGAATAAAATATTTGGCTGAATTTCCACATTCACACTTGAAACCACTTGTAACCTCTCCTCACCTCCCCACTATAAATTGGAGTTTTTTTCATTTGGAGGGGTTGGGACGTGTATCCGGATATTAGAGGCTGATGAGAATTTGTTTCACCCAAATTCTCTAACCATTTTAAGAGGGGTAGCTCTTGAAGAAAGGATCCCCTCATCGAAGCCTTCTTCTTCTCTTTCACGTTGTAATGATTTTGTTTGTGTAATAAACATCTTTGTTCTTATTTTATTTATTCTCTTTTCTTCTGTTTTGTTTAAATTTCTTCTTCTATTAGTCTTCCAATTTGGTTTGGAATTCTTGAGTAGGAGCGTTATTGTGTTATACCCTTTATAAACCATTGCACATGCAAAACGCTTCTACGATGATAACGCCACCCATGGAAGGGTAGTTATTTTTAGTAATGGATCGACCTCTATCCTTCTTCATTCAATTATTTTGAATCAATGAGCTACTGTAATTCACAAATTATGATATATTAATTGAGTTTTTAATTTAAATGAATCTATGAAATAAATTGAATAGTTAACACAAAACATGCGAGGTCGGGAATTGTGTGAACTGTGAGAGCACGACCTTAACCGGTAATTCAAAACCACACAGGATCAATTTGTAGTGTTCAAATACAATTCTTAAACTCAATTAATCTTCATTTATAGAGTAGTTATGTGCCTTAATTTACCACTGACCATAAGCTAATCTTAGATCATCAATCAAAGAAGGGTGTTGCGATTGCATGTTCCAAAGTTAGACTAAGGTTAAATTTACTTCATCTTCGTGGTAAAGTTAATTCTCGTAGGGTTCGGGATTTAACAAATTAAAGGATCATAATTAAGTGAATATTAATTTAAATGATAATGATCAATAAATGATTGAATAGTTAGAGTTAGATAGATTACGCCTTTTAAATATTGTCTAAAAAACATCTTTTTGTTGTGTCATTTTAATCGAAATTCATTTCAAAAATAAAAACAAAAAAATACAATCTTCTTCCAGCAAAATTTTTCTAGATTCATAAAATATAACCAACCCCCATCCTTTAAATTAGTGTTTTTATTCACTTGTATTTTATTTTTGGAATACCTTTAAAATGTTGTTTTAAATCTACTTCCTCCTTTGAGAGACGACCTTGGTCAGCCACTCTGCTGCACCTAAGTACCCCAAAATCGCATTAATCATTTGAGGGTGCCCATGACAGCGCTCTATCAAATTGGAACTGTTTCAGGGGAGGCATGTAATTATTTCATCCAATTAGAGGTATTTATTTTATTTTACATTTTAATTATCTTCCTCTCTTCTTTCTTCCGTCTTTACCCAATGTAATTTTTTTCCTTCTTCTTTTATGTCCTTCTACTTCTTTTTAGACCATCAACTCAAACTTCTAATTTTTATTTTACTATGGTCCACTTTAATTCTTTTAATTTATATTTTATTTATGACACAATCTAATCCCAATGATCTCTTAGATCATGACCCTGAGATTGAACGCAACCTTAGGGCATGAATCAGACACTCTCAGTCTACGGGAAGTTTCAATATTCAACCAGTTGGTGAATTCCTCTCTTCTAGAAACCTTGTAATTGGAAGTTATTAAAATTAAAACATAAAATAAGAACCAATGGCTGAAAATAATGGAAATGATCTTAATAGAAGCATTCGATAATTGGCTGCACATGATATTATCTATCAACCAAATTTTATTGCATACCCAAATCTCGAATCGGACATTGAACTGAAATCTGGGTTAATTCAATTACTTCCAAAGATTCATGGCCTCTCTGGTGAGGATCCAAATAAAAATTTGAAAGAGTTTAATGTGGTTTTCTCAAACTTGAAACCAAGAAATGTATCTGAAGACCAATTCAAATTAAGATCATTCCCATTCTCAGTTGATGGAGCTGCGAAAGATTGGATGTATTATTTACAACCCGAATATGTAACTTGTTGGAACGATTTGAAACATCTTTTATTGCAGAGATTTTTTCCAGAATCAAGGACCACTTCCATTCGTAAGGAGATCTCGGGGATCAAGAAAGCCCAAGGGGAGTCAATGTATGAGTATTAGGAGAGATTCAAGAAGTTGTGCGCAAGTTGTCCGCATCACCAAATCAGTGAGTGACTCCTCATCCAATACTTCTACGAAGGACTCGCACCCCTGGAGAGGAGCATAGTGGATTCTGCAGCTGGAGGAGAATTGGTGGACAAGACACCTGCAGCCGCGTGTGCGTTGATCAACAAGATGGCCCAAAATTCCCAACAATTTGTTGATCGAGGTACACCACATATCAGGGGAGTACATTAACTAATTCCTTCTTCTCTTGAGAGTAATTTGATTGATACAAAGTTAGATGAATTGACAACTGTGGTGAGGCAAATTGCTTTGTCACAAAATAAATCTCTACCCCCTCCTTAAAGGCCTTGTGGCATTTGAAATGAGACAAGCCACCCAATAGACTATTTCCCACAACTACAAGAGACAGAGGATTGCGCAGCAGTATTCCCAGGGAGACCATTTCAGCAGCAACAACAACCATATCCCCAAAAGAAGTTTGATTCATTTTCTCCAACATACAACCAAGGGTGGAAAGATCAACGGGATATGAGGTATGTCTCTGGACAACAACAAAGGCCCCCTTTTCAACCAAACTTCCAGCAGCCTCCACCGTACCAACAGGGTTTCCAACAACCCCGAAACAGAATTGAAGATCAAACATCAACAAGTCAGCAACAAAGAAATCCTCCACCAAAGGTAGATTCTAATACTGATTTTCTTTTGAAGAAAATTGTTCTTAATCAACAGAATGAGATTAAGAGTCAAAGTTCGGAGCTGAGGGAGTTGAAGACTCAAATGAGCCAGATTTTCACCGCTCTCCATGAAATTGTGAGTGAGAATTCTGGAAATCTACCTTCCCAACCCACTCCAAATACAAAGGGGAATGTCAGTGCCATCACAATGAGAAGTGGGAAGAAAATGAACAATACATCTGTACCTACCATTCCACTAGGATTCACCTAAAATCTGGAGAATCGGCATTCCAAACCAACTGATGAGCAATCCCAGGAGAAAGATAAAGGTAAAAAAAGATTGATGATATTCATTATAAACCCCTTCCTTTTCCTAACAGGGTTGTTCAAACCAAGAAGATGGCTGAAGAAGCAATGCAAATTGATGTTTTGGATACTTTCAAGTGTTTGGAGATCAACATTCCTCTCCTTGAAGCCATTAAGGAAATTCAAAGGTATGCAACATTCTTAAAAGAACTTTGTACCAATCGAAGAGGGCTCACGGTAAATGAGAGGATCAACCTTGGAAGGAATTTGTCAGCACTCGTTACACCAACTCTAGAAATGCCTACAAAGTGCAAGGATCCTGGTACATTTACCATCCCATGTACCATAGGGGAGTTTCACTTGTCTGATGCTCTTTGTGATTTAGGAGCTTCAATAAATGTGATGCCTCACTCTGTATTCTCTTCTTTACAGTTTGGTGAGTTGATTCCAACAAGAGTAGTGGTGAAGTTGTCAAATAGAGCTACAACATATCCATCGGGAGTTCTTGAGGATGTACTTGTCCGGGTAAGAGACATGATCTTTCCAGTAGATTTCTACGTGCTTAACATGGAGGATGATCAGGTAAGTTCTCATCCCCCATTATCTTAGGTAGGCCCTTCCTCAATACTACAAAAACTATCATAAATGTTAATGAGGGTACACTTTACATGGAGTTTGGAGATGATGTTTTTGTATTTAATGTCATGAAATCCATGAAGTACCCCTCATAGGACCATTATGCTTTTTTTATCTCCCATTTTGAACCACCAATTAAAAACACCATGCAATTGGATTGTCCTATTCTTAGGGAGATTATGAGTATTTGTTCTAGTTTGATGTCTAAGATTTATTCAACACCCATTTGTAAGGAACAATACTCTCTAAGATTTGATTTTGAGATGGAATAATATTCTGATTTTGATCATGTGAACTCTAATTATGACATGGCTATTGAGTATGCTGATCGATTTGATGCATTATTTTCTAATTGGGATGATTTTTATTCTGATATTGGTGTTCATTGTGCAGATATGTCTGTTGCATCAATTTCTCCATCTTTACATCACCCCCCTACATTGGAACTCAAGCCATTTCCCCAAAATCTTAAATATGCATACCTGCTGAGTGGTGATAGATTACATGTTATCATTGCTAACAATCTCTCTTTTGAACATGAAGAAAAACTTTTGAATCTTTTGAGAGATAACATTAGGGAAATTGGTTGGACATAGGCAGACATATCAGGTATTAGCCCATCCATTAACATGCATAGGATTCTCTTGGAGGATGGGGCTAAATTGGTGAGGCAACCACAAAGGAGACTCAATCCAACCCTTCTGGAGGTTCTTAAAAAATAGATTGAAAAATTGCTCGAGGAAGGTATAATTTACCCTATTTCTTACTCACAATGGGTTAGCCCTATCCAGGTTGTACCTAAGAAAACTGGTGTTACTGTTGTCAAAAATGGGAAAGGTGAATTAGTTCCAATTAGGGTACAAAACAGTTGGCGTGCGTGTATTGATTATAGGAAACTAAATCATTCCACTCACAAGGACCATTTCCCCTCCCATTTATTGATCAGATGCTTGAGAACTAGCTGGGAAGACACACTATTGCTTCTTGGATGGATTTTCTGGCTATTTTTAGGTTCCCATTTCAGTAGAGGACCAGGAGAATATGAAATTCACCTACCCATTCGGTACCTTTGCTTACCGAAGGATGCCATTTTGACTTTTCAATGCCCCAGGTACCTTCCAGAGATGCATAGTGAGTATTTTCTCAGATTTCATTGAGACCTGCATGGAGGTATTTATGTATGATTTTACAGTTTATGGGTCCTCATTTGATGAATGTCTCTCTAGTTGGGTGATGTGTTGCATCATTGTATTGAGAAGAATCTGGTCTTAAATTTTGAAAAATGTCATTTCATGGTCGAAAACAGAATTGTCTTAGGTCATATAGTCTCACAACATGGCATTGAAGTTGATAAAACTAAGGTAGAAATTATTTCATCCCTCCCATATCCTACATGTGTGCGTGATGTTCGATCATTCCTTGGACATGCTAGATTTTATCGACGCTTCATCAGAGATTTTAGTAAGATCGCTCTACCCTTATCTCGATTGCTTCAAAAAGATATTGACATTAATTTTGATGATTCATGCATGGTATCATTCGATGAGATGAAGAAGTGTCTGACCACTCCACCAATCATATAGCCCCCACGGTGGGACCTTCTATTTGAGCTTATGTGTGACACCTCCAACTTCGCGGTTGGAGCTGTCTTATCTCAGAGGGTGGAAGGACGTTCACATGTGATTGCCTATGCATCAAAGACACTAAATTCAGCCCAATAAAACTACACAACCATAGAAAAGGAGTTTCTTGCTGTCATATATGCTTTAGATAAATTGCATTCATATTTATTGGGCTCTAAAGTAGTTGTTTTTTCTGACCATGCAGCTTTGAGGTACCTCCTGAAGAAGCCATATGCAAAGCCACGACTTATCCGTTGGATGATCCTTCCTCAAGAGTTTGACATTGAGATAAAGGACAAGAAAGGGTCATAGAATTTGGTGGCGGACCACTTGAGTAGGCTTACTCACACACTATAGGATGATACCTTGAACCAGGTACCACTTCGGGACACTTTTCATGATGAGCATATTTATTCAATCTCAGGTACGCATCCTTGGTATGCTGATTTAGTGAACTACATTGTTGCCTCTGAAATCCCTTAAAATTTAAAGAAAAATCATGTCCAAAAATTATAAATTGAGTCTAGGTTTTATGGGGGGGATGATCCTTACCTCTGGCGCATGTGTAGTGACCAAGTCATTAGGAGGTGTGTTCCTGATCATGAGATTGAGTCTGTTTTTCATTTCTGTCATACACTTGCTTGTGGTGGACACTTTGGACCCCAACGGATAGCTAGGAAGGTTTTGGACTCTGGATTATATTGTCCTAGATTATGCCATGATGCCCATGTGATTAGTAAGTCATGCTCCCGTTGCCAACACACTGGGAGCATTTCTAAGAGACATGTGATGCCCCAAAAACACATATTATTCTGTGAGATTTTTTATGCATGGGGCATTGATTTTAGGGGTCCTTTTCAAAGTTCATTTGTATTTTTGTATATTTTGGTTTCTGTTGATTATGTGAGTAAATGGGTGGAGACTAAGGCCACCAGGACTGACGATTCTCATGTTGTAGTGGATTTTTTCAAGGCTCAAATTTTCTGCAGGTTTGGAGTACCAAAGGTTATCATCAATGACCAAGGGACACACTTTTGCAATAGGAATTTTTCTTCCCTCCTTAAAAATTATGGGGTGACACACATAACATCAACACCATACCACCCCCAAACAAATGGACAGGCTGAGGTTTCAAATCGTGAGTTGAAACAAATCTTGGAGAAAACTGTGCATGCAAATAGGAAAAATTGGAGCAAGCGCTTGGATGATGCATTGTGGGCTTATAGGACAGCATAAAATACCGCCATTGGTATGTCCCCATTTCAGATTGTTGTTGGGAAAGCATGTTATCTCCGAGTAGATGTTGAGATTCGGGCATATTGGGTTATAAAGAAATGCAACATGGATTTGGCCCAAGACAGAATCCAAAGGAAGTTGCAAATTCAGGATCTTGAGGAGATTCGAATCTCATCATATGAGAACTCAAGGCTCTACAAGGAATGATTAAAAGCATCTCATGACAAAATGATCCAACAATGGGAGTTTCATGTTAGAGAGAAAGTCCTTCTCTAAAGTTCACAACTAAAGCTGGGTCCTAGTAAGTTGTGTTCAAGATGGTTAGGTCCCTATGTTGTGACTAATGCTTTTCCTTATAGTGCAGTGGAGATCACACAACAGGACACTGGAAGGAGTTTACAGTCAATGGGAAACATTTGAAGAGATACATTGAGGGACTTCCTACTGATGTAGTGGATTTTATCACACTGCATGACCCCATCATCACTTGCACATGAGGCTGTTCCTAACCCTTTCACTTTTTTATTATTTTTCCTATTTAAAAATTCTGAACTTCATGTGCATATATCATCTCATGGGTTTACATTGAGGAAAATGTAATATTTTTCGTCTGGGTGAGGGAACATTTTAGTTTAGTAATTTCAATTGCTTTCCTGTTCAAAAAAAACCAAAAAAACAATTGTGTGTTTTTCAAATTGTGTGTGTTTATTTTATAATTTTTTGTACGTTTTTGAATCTTTTGAGCTGAAATGATTCTCATCACCATTTTCAAATCCATATCAATAAGGGAAACAATTTACCCCTTGAAACTAAGCTTAAATGAATGCTGAAATGACTTTGTTTCAAGTTCAAATATTTAGTAATTTCATGAAAAGTACACTGAATTTTGAATCTCATGCCACATCTCACTATCATTATATTTGAAATCACTTTCCTATAAGGCTTATGAAACATTATTTTCATAATCATTACATTCACCTCACTTCTTGAGAGAACCAAACCATGCTTGATTTAACTAGAATTTGATCTATTCCTGTCAAAACATGACGTTTTGAGGTACTTATGTTTAAATGATTGAGGAATTTGTTTGGTATTAAAGACCCTATTTTAAAGAATACTTTTTTATAATGGAATAACTTGAATATTTAATCCTTGTAGCCCTTAGAAGCCATGAACAGCCTATTACGTTAGCCACATTACATGCCAATTTTCCCTATCCAACCAACTCTTGAAGTGAAACTTCATAATCTAGTTGAGCTAAAGTGTGGGAAAATCTGTCTTGTGTTGTGCCACCACATTCTGTGATACTTTGGGTGGAAAATTAAATTCTGAAGAGATGTGTTTGCTCCTGAATAAATTATTTATATTGAAATCTGTGCCTTTTTTGGACCTTTCATGACAAGTGAATTTGTGCCTTTTCTGGAGCTTCTAATTGATGTGGAAAGGTGTTCCCATCTGGAGTTTTCAAGAAAATCATGTTTGACAAGATTGAAATTTTTGATGCTGAAATGATGAATGGTGTAAACCATTCATGACTTTTCATGATGATAGAGCTGAATTGATACTATGGGGATTGAGGAGAAGACCATATTTAAGTGAAAATTATATTAATACAATTTTTCTTCAAAAAGAGTCAAGCCCTCCTCATTCAGCCTCAGAATTTTTAACATCTAAATCCTAACAACCGAAAGCCACAGAACAACCCTAAAAAGCCATCATGATAAACATACATCCTTGACTCACATCGGGTGGTGATTTATGAATTTATCAAGCCTATGGTGACCCTTGTATGAGTTTGGATGAGAAAGACATTGCAAAAAAATTTACATTTGTGTGATAAGAGATACTTCAAGTGAGGTAAGTGTTTTATGAATGGGAGGATAAATAAAGTTGAAAAATATTGAATGATTTAAATGAAGAACATAAAATAATGGTTTTTTTATGAGTCATGATATCTTTTGTTTCTTGGTGTGTAATTGTTTTATCTCAAAGACATGTGTTTTAAAATTGGTTTTGATTTGATGTTGATGTTTACTTGATATGATATTTTTCTCAGGAGTGCAAAAGGGTAGGTGTGGGGGAGTTGATAAAACACTATTTTGTTGAATATTTTATTGATAATAAATGAAATAATTTCCTCACATTGTGTTAAATATGTTTATTTATAAAATATTTGGGATATGATCATTCATTTGAAAATTTGGTGAAAATTCCAGTTTTACCCTTAATAGTGAACTGTAGTATTTCGAAGATAAAAATTTTTATATTTATTATGTGAATTTGAAATTTTGTAACCGTGTCCTAACTTATAGTTATAAAACTTTATTTCAGAAAACTAGAGCTAGATAGTGCATTTGGATGGAGTAAATGGGCTATTAATCCAATGGTGGGCTGGACTCGGTAGAATGGACATGGGTTCTGTATTTGGGCCATATATTCTTCATCAGGGCTTGGATTGATCCCAAAGTTTGAGGAAAGATCGGGGACATGATTTGGAACAAATCATCCTTCTGGAAGGCTGGTAAATTCACGAATTTTGAGGTCAAATGGGTGGTTCAAGTTGGAATAAAATATTTGGCCGAATTTCCACATTCATACTTGAAACCACTTGTAACCTCTCCTCCCCTCCCCTAAATAAATTGGAGTTTTTCTCATTTGGAGGGGTTGGGACGTGAATTAGGATATTGGAGACCGAGGATAATTTGTTTCACCCAAATTATGCAACCATTGTAAGTGGGGTATCTCTTGATGCAAGGATACCCTCATTGAAGCCTTCTTCTTCTCCTTCACGTTGTAATGATTTTGTTTGTGTAATAAAAATCTTTGTTCTTCTTTTATTTTTTATCTTTTCTTCTGTTTTGTTTAAATTTATTCTTCTATTAATCTTCCTCTTTGGTCTGGAATTCATGAGTAGAAGCGTTGTTGGGTTATACCCATTATAAACCTTTTCACATGAAAAACGCTTCTACGATGATTACACCACCCATGGAAGGGTAGTTCTCTTTAGTAATCGATAGACATCTATCCTTATTCATTCATTTATTTTAAATCAATGAGCTACTGTAATTCACATATTATGATCTATTAAATTATTTTTTAATTTAAATGAAAATAAGAAAGTAATTGATTAGTTAACACAAAACACGCGAGGTCGGGAATTGTGTGAACTGTGAGAGCGCAACCTTAACCGGTAATTCAAAACCACACGGGATCAATTTGTAGAGTTCAAATAAAATCCCTAAACTCAATTAATCCTCATTTACAGAGTGGTTATATGCCTTAACTTACCACTGACCATAAGCTAATCTTAGAACATCAATCAATGCAGGGTGTTGCAATTGCATGTTCCGAAGATAGAATAAGGTTAAATTTACTTCATCTTCGTGGTAAAGTTAATTCTCGTAGGGTTCGAGATTTAACAAATTAAGGGATCATAATTAAGTGAATATTAATTTAAATGATAATAATTAATAAATGATTGAAGAGGTAGAGTTAGATCGATTATGGCTTTTAAATATTGTCTAAAAAACATCTTTTTGTTGTTTCATTTTAATCGAACTTCATTTCAAAACTAAAAACAAAAAAATACAATCTTATTCCAGAAAACTTATTCTATATTCATAAACTATATCCAACCCCATCCTTTCAAGTAGTGTTTTTATACTCTTTTATTTTATTTTTAGAATACCTTTAAAAAGTTGTTTTAAATCTACTTCCTCATTTGAGAGACGACCTTGGTCAGCCACTATGGTGCACCTAAGTACCTCAAAATTGCATTAATCATTTGAGGGCACCCATGACAGCGCTCAATCATTCCATGTTTTATGTCGTTGCTCAAGATTTTGATGTTTAAACATTATGTTCATGTTTTTAAGTTTCAAATGTATATGGTATGTTTTATTTTATCCATGCTTACCCTTACTGGGCATTTTTTCTCACCCTTTTTATGTTTTATTTTCCCACAGGATTAAAAGAAAGGTTTTAGGTAAGGAAAAAAAAGTGGAAGATTTTTATGGGAGATGTTAATGATATTTCACCATGATTATAAGATTACGTTCCATGTTTCCAAAGACACTAAACTATTACGGTCCTTGTGTGTTTTTTTGTTATGTATTATGTATTCCACAAAAGTAATGTAATATCTATGTACGTCATGCTTCGGGTCTCTACAATTGGTATCAGAGGAAAGGTTTAGTTAACCTTTTGAAACTAGGATGAGAAAACATTAGTGAGATCCCTAGATATATTTCTAAGGTATGTCTAGGGATGTCACTAAGGTTAAGTATATGTATAGGTTATAGTCCTAGAATAGTGATAACGTTATTAGAATTAAACCTAAGATGTTAGATATCTAAGGTACTCCTCCTTTATTAAGTTTTTTTCCCTAGAATGGTATTTCCCTCTCACACTATTATTTTTGGGTTTCAGACGATGGCTGGAACCCGAAGGAACCGTGTTGATCAATGTAATGGACAATGTAATGATTTTCCTCCTTACCAAACCAATGTCATGGGAGATGGAGTGCACAGTCTTATTTCTATACTTACACAAGCAATGAATCATTCTGGATTTCAAAATGAGAAGAGAAAGGAGCAACATTCTGTTGAATCCTTCATGGGGAAGCATCCACCTTCATTCTGCGGGTCTTCGGATCCCTTAGAGGCTGAACAATGGATCAATACTACTGAAAAGATTTTTTCAGTTCTACAATGTTCTGAGCATGATAAAGTCATCTTAGCAGTATATCGTTTGGATGGTGATGCTGATCAATGGTGGAATCTTATAAAAAATACGAGGCAAAGAGATGAAATTGAGTCCATGGAATGGGACAAGTTCAAGAACTTTTTTTTCAGTAAGTACTTCCCTCGTATTTTTAAAACAGAGATAGAAAAGGTGTTTCTTGAGCTTAAGCAGAAGGATAATGAATCTGTTGATATATACAAAGAGAATTTTACAAGACATGCAAGGTATGCATCTGGATTTATCATCCAGCCTGAAAGTAAAGTTGATCAATTTTTCAGTGGCTTAAAACCAAGTCTTCAAAGTGAATTAGTTATAAGAGACCTCAGTAGCTATGAAGAAATTTTGGATTTTGCTATCAAGGTAGAACTGGAAGTTGGTGTAACATATCCATCTCATGGTTTTGACAAGAAACAAAAAATGGAGTTCAAGGATAAATCTCATAACAATGGTGAAAAGAAGACGAATGTTTATTTATGCTCAATGTGTGGAAAGAAGCATGGTGAAGATTTCCTAAAAGGTAATAGAAAATTTTTTTTGTGTGGAAAAGAAGGTCATCGAGCAGTTGGTTGTCGAAGTAATGGGAAAAGGTTTATAATGACGTGAATAGAGAAAAGACTACAAAGAACTCTCCAAAAACACTTCAATGATTCAAGTGCAATGAAATGGGGAATTATGCTAATAAATGCCCTAATCCACAGGTTAATGATGATGAACATGAGCAACCTCTTAAGGAAAAGGATAAAGGGAAGTCTCATGCGATCACTATTTGTGATGTTGAGTTTGAAAATGATGTTGTGTAATGATTAAGTGTTTATATAATTTGATTTAAAAATAGTATCATGGAATCTCATTTATGGTATTGTAGAATTTTGGAATATCTATGTACTGGTTTTCAATAATTATATGGTACTGGTAACCATGAAAAGGTGCTTGAAATATTTTTAGAAAGAAGATGATATGCGCATAATGAAGGGATAAAGGGAAAATAATATGATAGTAATCATGAGATCATGACTGAACAAGGACTAAGTGATATTATGGTTTGAGTATATAGAATTTTTGGGATTTTTGTGAGTGGAAAGTGTTAAAATTTAACAACATTCATGTTTTCACTATGGTTCAAAGGGTATTCATTCTTCAAGAGAATACATGATTAAGGTATTCACATGTTTGTAATTTGACCAAAAAGATATATCTTATGATATATGGGGGATAAATGATGGCATTCACGTGATTATTATGTGACATTTCAAGTAATCATTTTCTTTATACTATATGCTTGGACCGAAGTATTTTAGATAAGCCTAATGATTGGAATGGATTATGTTGGACATAAGTTAGTTCGATATTATTGATGGGATGTTATAGTAATGTTGTTTTAGAAAAAGGGCAACCTACAGGACAGGAGGCAACCCATCACGTCGGAAAAGGCTATGGGAATCGAACCCACAACTGAAATGCGACTAGCCTTTATCGCCTACCACTGGCCTACATGAAGTCCCTAGTTAGTTGAAACTAGTTTTATATTATTTAGCGGTATGGTAGATGAAGTATAAGTCCATTTTTGGAATCATATCTGATTAAACTCACCATACATGGACTTATGTATTCGATAACATTTTCTAGCCTTTTCATTGAGATATATGGAATGACCCATCATTCTATCACATGATCTGTTAACACTCACGAATAACAAATTCAAGTTCATTTCTTTAAGAGATGAAGTGGAAATTGTTCAAAGCACCAACAAAAGTTAGATTGTACCAAAATCAAGTAAGTATTTTTTCAAATTCAAAATTTTCAACTTTAGGGAAATGACAATGATAACCAAAAATGTTGTCCTAGTTCTCTTATATCCGACGAATCAGATGGTAACTTAGATCATCACAAATTTATGCTTTGTGATTGATGGCTTTTTCATATCCATGTTTTCTACCACTCTCCATCAGAACATGATGGTTAGATTTTTCATCCATATCAATATTTTCACCTATGTTCTCCTATGTGGAAACCCAATGATTAGTTAATTTTGGTAACCATTAAATTTCATACATTAGTTTTTAAAGATAGGCTTTGGTATTCACTTTTTACGATGTGGGTTTCTATTAAAGAAACTTTCAAATATTAAACCATTTATAACCCCAACGAATTTCAAGGGTGAAATTCATTTTAAGGGGGTAGAATGTAACAACCCGAGATTTTAGGAGAATTATTCATTTTAATTTCATTAATGTCTTATGTTGTACGCTACACCAAGGTTACCTTGCGCTATATGCAACACCGTATTAGCTTGCATTATACGCAAAATTATTCTTGGATAATGTTACACACAATTTTGATAGTAGTTATTTTACACAACATTAAGTGTATATATATATATATATTCAATGTATAAATGAAATATGGTTGGATTATGTCATAAGAAAAAACGGAGGAGTCTTGCACAACACACAACTCTGACTTGTCTTGCATTACACGCAATCGCGACCTTCCTCGATAGCGTGTGTAGTACGCAATACCGGGTTTCACTAAACAACGACATATTGTTATATTATTATTATGGACTAGTCGCTATGAATAGTATTAACTAAAATTTGAATTTTATAAAATTATTATTGATCTTACACATTTTCTAGAATATGGTATGAGAACAAAATAAATTTTTTGTGTAAAATATGTATTTTTCGAAAATTAAAGTTTTCCTGCCTTTTGATGGCGCACCCAGCTTAAATCTTGTTTTTGACATGTTTATAAGTTAAATTTGACAAAATAAAATTATTCTTTGGAATTAGGATATAAAAATTTACTGTGGATAATGTTTTCATATTATTCTGATATCTTTCATTTTTTAATGAATAGTAAAAACAAGCTATATTTTCAATAAAAACAAATTTTTTCATTGCAATAATTTATATGTTAAGATTATATTTTTAATTGGTTTTAAAGAGTAATTAGAATATATTTTTACCATTTAATCCAATGTTGTTCATTGGAATTAATTTCACTTTGAAATTGGATATAAATAAGTATCAATCTTCTGATAGTTTTTGTTTCTAAAAAACACGCTATTTGTTTTGATAGCGGGAATTAATTTTAAAATTTCTTAATTCCACATCAATGTTTTGAATTTGGAAAAATATACCTCAATTTTGAATTCGGAATATTAAATAATTCTTAGGCTGATTTTTTGGTATTTTTCTAAAAAACATAAATTTTCGATGAATAGTGAAACCACTTAGTGGTAGTTAAAAAAACTGACTTTTTCATTTAAATAAAATTTTACTACTTCTGTGAATTGAATTTTGAAAATCTGAGAGACATGGTTAATATCAAGGAATAAAATGTGGTTCAATGAGATGAAAATAATTTTTGGCGAATAGTAACTTTTTATTTTTATTTACCACGGTTAAATGTAAATAGGGTAATTAAGGGTACAAATGATATTAATATTACCCTAACACATGTAATAATTCTATTCGGTATGTTTAATTAGACCAAAAACAACATTAGGAATAAAATATGACCATTTAGGTCCACTTGGATTACATTAGTACATTTATTATTAATTTATTTAAAGAAGGGTTAAAATAGTTGAAATCAACGTTTAATAACTAATTAATTTTTAATATAGGGTAATACATAAGATAAATTAGACTGTAAATATTCATTAGAAAGATAAAAAGATTTAATACCTAATGGTATTTTATTTATAATTTTTAGACTTTAAATATTTTAATTTATTTATGACACAATGATGATGCAGTAATTATCTCATTAATGAAATATTGACATAATTGATGTTATAAATACTCAAATAAATGTAATTTGAGACTTTTGATGAATTCCACTACATTTATAGTTTAATATTATATGTTAGTATTTATTTAATTAACTTTTTCCGAACTAATAATTCGGTTATTATTTTTACAAAAATCAATCACCAAATATTGTCAAAATTGACGTAAAATAGTTTTTAAAACAAATATTATATTATTAATTGTTATTTTAGTCCTAAAAATCTAAGGTTTATCTAAATGACTTAGATATGGTTATATAAATTAATAATAAACAACTTGGGGTTCGTATTTCTTGTTATAGTATGTGTATTAACCTTATAGTGTATGAAAACAAGAAGACACGGTAAAAGTTAAATTATCTAACTTAAAGTTAAATCAAAATGATAAGGTTAAAATAGAAACCTAAACTTGTCTAAATTCTATTGGATGAGATTATTTCGACCCATACCCACCTTATATTCGAAATTAATCAATTTGGAGCTACTAAAAACCGAATATGACTTTATAATAAAATAATGTTTTTAGTTTTTCCAAAGGTGCCCCTCTCCTCCCTTCTAAAAGGGCACCGCCTCCCTCTATTCCTCACACCTCTTTGAGCCTTCAGGCTCATCCAAACCCTACCAAATTCACTTATCCACTTCCCTATAAACAACCTATAGTTCTTGGTATTCTTCAATGACCAATTTTAGTGCCTTAAGAGGAGTTCTTAAAGAGGCGCTTCAAAGAATAGGTAATGTCTGTTACCGATTCTTTCAACTTTATTTCTTCTTCCACTTCTTCTTCTTTATTTGTTTTATTATGAAGTAATAATATCATTATCAATAATATACTGATATGTTATTATAAGTATGAAACATCCATATTTCACCATATATCCATCCTATGGAAAACGAAATCACCGCGCGTGCGTACATACGGAATACCGTCTCCACGCCGTGGTGTAATTATTTTAGACCACCACCATACATGGATACGTATAATGGTGAAAGTAATGAATATATATGATTATTGTAAAGTGATATTTATTCTATAATATTATACATACACTTTAATACAATTCCACGATCATGGGAATGATATCATCGCTCGTGCGTACGTATGGATTACCGTCTCCACGAATGTGATGAAATTAATTTTCCATGATTGACCATTCAATAATGATTATAAAGTATATATAATGAATAATAATTAAATATATGACATAGTAATGCTACGGGATATATATATATATATATATGTATGTCATTCAATTCATTAAGGAAACGAAAACAGCATTCATGCGTACGTACGGCCTACCGTCTCCATGAACGGTGTATTTCCTTTCTTTTTATAGATCTATAATATATATGTATATGATAAATATATATTATATATATATCATGTCTTACACTCTGGAATTATGTTAATCATGATATAAGTAATAATATCAAGAAGGACAAGTCGAAACACATACGATAAATGAAATGATTTTACCCAAAACACTGCTTTAACATGGAATTTACAAAAGAACGGGTAATATAAAGTAATAAGTGAAACATATATGATATCATAACAACGTATATGATTATGTAATAAGTCAATGACATTATTTAAATCATTATACAGGATGTTCGGATCCATACGAAGCATATCGAACCTAAGGTAAGGGATAACCTTTCCAATCTCGTTCTTATCTGAGATTGTTTATTCGTAAGTATTTGCTGGGGTTATTGTTATCATCAAATTCCATGTTTTATAAAAGTATTTTTATGTATTTTTAATGTCCTTTTTACCGATTTTGTCTTTCACTCCATGGTATGTAAGGAATCTTTCTTTTTTTTACGTTACGAGGTACTTTTTGACTTTTCCGACAAACGTACGAGAAGAATATTTTTTTTAACTTTTACGACATGAAAGGAATTTAACGATTTTATAAAGACTTATTTTCATGAAGCTCCTCCAGAAGATTTTATGAATATTTCCAGAAAAATACTTTTATTTTAAAAATTGTATGGAATTTTGCGAAAAGAAAATGATTTTGAATAAGAAAGGATATTTTCCTCAAGAATTCATTTCAATGGTTTTATCAAAACCATTTTCCATCTAAGATGAAATTATTTCATATGTGTATGTTTCAAGTATAATGTCTCTATGATTTTCATGGTTTCAATTTTCTTATTATGAAATGATATCCATTTCTTTTATATGGATTATGTGATGATGGGATGATGTTTATGAAACCCATTTTATTTATTGGGTTTTTATGAATGATGTATGTTTATTTTGTGCCATAAGTAATAATGATTTCATTATGAGATGGGTGGGACCTATATCTCCCTCCAATGCATTAGGTAAAGATTTATATCTCATGAGATAGACATGGCTGGAATGGTAAGTTAATCTGGTTCAGTATTATTGGACTGGAACGAGGAGTGAACTCGATTCAGAAAGGGACTTTGTCCACTAAGATGGTCTTGGCAGCAATGACATGGCTACTATGGAAACCATTACATGTTCTTAATGGATGCCATAATTACATGTTTTATTCCGATTCTATTTTATCATGATTTATGTTCCATTATGATCTATGCCTTATGTACTTCCATGTTTTATGTCATTGCTCAAGATTTTTATTTTTAAACATTATGTTCATGTTGTTAAGTTCAAAAGTATATGATATGGTTTATTTTATCCATGCTTACCATTACTGAGCATTTGATCTCACCCTTTTTATGTTTTATTTTCCCCCAGGATTAAAATAAAGGTTTTAGGTAAGGAAAGAAAAAGTGGAAGATCTTTATGGGAGATGTTGAAGATCTTTCACCATGATTAGAAGATTATGTTCCAAGTTTCCAAAGACACTAAACTATTACGGTCCTTGTGTGTCTGTTTTGGTTATGTATTAAGTATTCTGCAAAAGTAATGTAATATCTATGTATGTCAAGCTTCGGGTATCTACATCTAAGATCTCGCAGAAATGTAAAGGCTTTTGGGGCATTTTATTTCTCATGGAAAATGTGAAAAACTTTTGGCAAGTGGGACATGATTAAAAAAACTCATGTGAGTCCTTGAAGAGTGAAGGCCATAAGAATCCAGATCCTAGGACATTTTGGGAGTTAATTTTTGGTCCAATGTGGCCACCACCAGGTATTGAGTGACAGAATTCTAATATGGATGAATTTTCATTTTCATCAACACATCTCCTTATTAACATGTCAGTCCCAGTATTCCAATGTTTATTTTCTTCTCAAAATTTGTATTTTCAATCACTTTTCCACATCATTTATTGTTCTTTTGAAAAAAATTCAAGAAAAATAGCAGAAACCAAGTAATTTACAATTGGGGCACACCACTGTATTTTTGGAGTGATATATGAAAGGTTCTCAATTGGTAATTCAATATCGATGATTTCAGAATGAGAAGAATTAGAAATTCAACTCAAGTGATAAGCCATAGGGTTTTCTTTTCATGGTATATCTTTGATTTCAAGGTCAAACACTTGTGGAATTAGGATCCATATTATTAGTCTCGGTTTTAAATCACTTTTCATGAGTAAGAACTTTATAGAAGAATGGTCTGTGATGATGATGATTTTGGCACCTAAGAGATAGTGCTAGAATTTATCTAAGGCAAAAACCACTGCTAAAAGATCTTTTTCAGGGACAGTGTAGTGAGATTGAGTATCATCCAATGTTTTTGAGGCATAATAGATGACATGAAGAATCTTTTCTCTTCTTTGACCAAGAACAGCCCCAACAACTCTATCAGAAGAATCACACATCAACACAAAGGGTAAGGACCAATCTGGGGGTTGGATTTTTGAGGCAGATGTAAGAGAATTTTTGAGTTCAATGAATTCCCTCTTGAAAAACTCATCAAAATGGAATGTCACATCATTTTGGAGTAACAGAGTGAGTGGGAGGGAAATCCTACTGACGTTATGGATGAATCTCTGATAGAAACCGGCATGACTGAGAAATGAACGGATGTATCGAAAAGAAGTGGGATGAGGAAATGATTAGATCACTTCAATTTTGGAATGATCTACTTCAATACCATATTTTGAAAATATGTGCCCTAGAACAATCCCAATTAAAACCATGATGTGATATTTTTCAAAATTTAACACAAGGTTACACTTGACACACTTTTGGAGGACTAGAGAAAGTGAATTCAAACAAGATTCAAATGACTGGCCATAAATGGTGAATTCATCCATGAAGAATTCCATTCAGTGTTCAATGAATTCAGAAAAGGTACTCATCATAAACATTTGAAATGTTGCAGGGGCATTGAAAAGGCCAAAATTCATTATATAATATGCATATGTTCCAAATGGGCATGTTAAAGTAGTCTTTTCTTGGTCCTGAGGTGCGATTCAGATTTGGAAGTAGTCAGTGTATCCATCACGAAAGCAATAGTGCTACTTTCCAGCTAATCATTCTAGCATTTGATCAAGGAATGGAAGAGGGTAGTGATATTTTCTTGTTTCAACATTCAATTTCCTATTGTTGATGAACACACGCCATTTGTTTTTCAATCGAGTTGTGACTACCCCCCAATGTTCTTTTGTTACAATAGTTATCCCATGCTTCTTAGGGACAACATGAATTGTACTAACCCATTCACTATCATAAATTGGTTAAATAATACCATGTTGAAGAATCATGGTGATCTCTTCCCTAAGTACCTCACATATGAGTGGATTGAGTCTTCTTTTTGGTGGTCTAATTGGTTTAGATGATTCCTTAAGATGGATGTGATGTATGCAAAGGGCATGGTTGATTCATAGTATGTCATCTAAGGTCCACCCTATGGCCTTTTTGTTTTCCTATAACACTTGAACATGTTTGGACTCCTTAGATTCGGTAAGTGAGGAAGAGAGAATGATAAGATAAGAGTGATCATAGAAAATGAATGCATATTTTAGTTGTTCCGGTTGAGGATTCAGATCAGTATCATCATACATTTTTGGGTTAGACAACATAGGAATGGAAGATGGGACTTCAGTTGCTTCAGATTCATTTTCCGTAATATTGTCCAAGGAGGAGAAGTAGAGATTAGAGTTGATGTGGTATTCAAGAGAGTTTTCAAGTTCCTCTAGATTGATTGAGTCTATGAATGAGAGGTCCACATCAACTTCACAATTTATGACTTGGTAAATCATGGTGAAAATTTCACAAGATCCTTTTTCATTTGAACATGAAGAACATGGTGCACTAGGGTTCTATTTACTCTTAGAAGTTTCCTCAGAAGCATTGATTGAGAATGTATAGTGACCCTTAGATGGATATCGCATGGCTTGGAAAATTTTGTACTTGACCAGTTGGTCACCAAATTCCATGGATAAGATTCCTAAATGGAAATCAATCTTGGTTCTCGCAGTCAAGATGAATGGTATTCTTAGGATTATTGGAGATCGAGAAGATTTTGTCTCACCTTCCATGTCAAGGACAGATAAATCAGCTGGGAAGATAAGATCATTGACACGAACAAGGGCATCCTCAATTATACACTCAAGACTAGCAGTTCTTTGATTGGATAACTGAACGACAACACTCGTTGGATGTAAGGGACCTAGACCAAGGTTGGAGAATATGGATTTGGGAATTCCAATAATTGAGGCTCCTAGGTCTATGAGTGGATCATCAATGTTGGAACTTCCAATTTGGCATGGAACCATAAATGTTCCGAAATATTTTCACTTTATGGGAATAGACTGTGGGTTGAAAACATTTTCGAAGGTCCTAAGTTGCCTCTTGTTGGTACAAAATTCCTTGAGAAACTTAGCATACTTATGAATTTTTTTATTGAATCTAAGAGGGGAATGTTGACTTCAACGTGTCTAAACATGTCGAGCATTTCAGGATCAGGCTCAAAGGACTTCTTTGGCTTAGAAACGGCTTGAGGAAAATGAATTGGGTTCCTATGTGGAATAGAAGGAGGTGAGGGAATGGATTCAGGTTCCTTTTCAAGTTTCTTTTTCTTATCATTTTCTAGGACAACATTCAAAGGAGTGTTGGAGGACTTATCTTGAGGTAGAGAAATTTGCTTTCCCGATCTATGTGCAATTTCACTTACATTACCCATGGGGTTGGGTAATGGTTGAGCTGGGATTTTGGAAGAATTGGATTGTTGCTGCTGACTAAGGTGGGATTCAAGTTGACCAATTTGGGTTTCAATGTTCTTGATACTGGAACGAGTGAAGGAGGAAAGATATTCCACTTCACTTTCCCATTGTTTCTTAGAAGAAGAGGCTTGTCCTGGATTGGGATTACCATGATTTTGGTTCTTGGGAAATTTATTGTACTGGTTTTGGAATTGGGAAGGCTCACTGGGATAATGGAATTTAGGAGGAGGATTTTTCCTTTGAGTTTGAGTAGTAAACAGATACGGTTGTTGGATGTTACCAACACCTTGACCATAATGAATCTGGTTTGGGTTTTGATGAGGGAATAGAGGGGGATGAGATATGGGATTACCATACCTAAGGACTTGGTTATAGGAAGAAGAGAAGGGATGAAAATGAGGTTGGTTAAAGTTTCTAACAAAATGACCTAATAGATGAGGGCTGGTGTTCCACTAAGCATATTTTTCATTGAGCTCCATTGGTCTAGATGAATCAGGTTGATCCTCTTGATGTTGTGGACATGTGTTTATTGGATTAAATGAAGAGTTGTGGATTCCACAGTTTTTGAAAGGTATAGGAAACATTGATTGACGAGAAGATGATATTGGCGATTTGGTATCCATAGCTAGTTGTCTCACAAGACCTATAAGTTCACTCATCCACTTGGTCATTTTGTTCGGTTCAATTGATTGATTATCTTGGGATTTTTTTACTTGATCTTGTTCTCCAGTATGGAACTATTGTGTGTTTTCAGCCATGTTACTTATGAGATCTCTTATAGCAGCATGAGTTTTATCAACAAGAGCACCGCCACTTGCGACATCAATGAGAGTTCTCTCCATATCCAATAACCCGTAAAAGAAATATTGGATCAAGATATGTTCAGATATTTGGTGGTGTGGGTTGGTTTCAACAAGATTTTTGAACCTCTCCCAGTATTAATGGAGTGATTCACTTGGGAACTGAGAGATACAACTTTTTTTCTTTCAAATAGAAGTATTAAGAGAAGCATTAAAGAATTTCTCCATCAAGAGTCGATTCATGTAATTCCAGGTGGTCATGGAACCAGAAGGTAGGTAGTAAATCCATGACATATCAATTTCATCTAGGGAGAAAGGTAATTCTTGATGTTTTATTTGTTCTTCAGAAACCCCTTGAGGCTTCAGGGTAGAGAACACTAGTTGTAAATCTTTAATTTGGAGATGTGGATCATCACCGGTAGCCCGTGGAAATGAGAAAGAAGATGAATCAAACAATATTTAAGTTTTATGTCAGCCTATATGTTTGGATATTGAATAACAAGAGGATGGTAATTAATATCATGGGAAGAGAGTTCATTAAGTGTTTGTTCCATTGGATTCACCATAACTAATTCAATTAGTTGTCCAAGGACAGGTTCTTGAATGATTTGATTATCTCTTATGTTCCTCCTAAGTTGGAAAAGTGTTCTCTCAATTTCAGGGTCAAACAAATCTGAGGGACTGTTAGGGAGGCTGCTGGGAAATCAGAGAGATGTTGGAAGGAAAAGGAATAAGGGGTTTTCTTTGTATTTTTTCAGTTTATGATTTATATGAGAAGACAGGTTTTTGTTTGTGTTTTGTTTTCAATTTTTTTAATTTTTGTTTTTTATTTCTTTTTTTACAAAACCAGAAACTAATGAAATCTTAAAGAACCATCCCCAGAAATGAAGCCATTTTAAATGCACGGCTGATTGTCACCTATCGACCGATCAAGGTTCTAGTGCTCTATTAATGTGTATAGCATCACTCAGGCCGAATCGTCAGTGATGATACTTTGTAATAGTCGCTTTTTTTAGTTGATTGTATTTTGATTAGAGGGTTTGTTTGGAGAGGTTAATTGAAATTATTGATTGAATATAATTGATTAAGGAAATTGATAATGAGTGGAGTTATTTCATCATTAGGGAGTTAATCTTGTTATATCTTTGAGATTTTCTTTATATTGCATTTAAATTAACACCCACTTCACAAGATAGCATTTATTGGAATTCCTAAGTGTTAAGGAATTAATCCAAGACATAACATAACTTATGGTTCTAATCATTATCATTACTTGTTTATGGTATTGTATTTATGGTTCCATTAATCCATGTAAACCACATGTTAAAAAAAATATTCCATTAATCAATGACATGTTAAGTCCAACATACACAATGTTAAATTAAGGAATACACGTCGAGAAAATAATCTCAATCACTTAACATCCTTAAATTTTGACTCAACCAAATTAGAGATTTACTCATCCATTTGAGTGTTTAATAATATATTTATAATTATTATGATGATAAATTAAGTATAGATGAAAAAGAAAGGGATAAGAAAAGAGTGGTGCGTCGAACACACACACATGAGCAATGATGACAATTAAAAAAATGGAATTTCGATTGAATGAGGAAGCAAAATAAGGGAAGGGGATTAAACTATGTTTATTCTATTATAAGAACATTAATAATAAACTACAAAAGGTGGATGAGAATAAGAGATATTGTAGAAGAAACTTCTATTAAAATATAATTACAAAACAGAAACATACAAGATTAAAAACAAAGAACAACAAAAAATTGAAAGGAAACAAATATAGGAGGAAGGGTAACTCAAGTGAAAACATGAGTATGGAAGTTCCTTCACGAATTTTTCAAGGATTTGGTCTTTCCAATATGCGATCCTATCTTTTGAAATGCCAAACTCTTTGCAGGAAAGGAGGGGGATGCATTTATATCCCACAGAAGTGGACTGTTCTCATTCCCAATATGTCCATCCATTTGCATCGCCAGGTTGGCTATTACGACAGCTGAATGTAGAGATATCTCCTTCTTCAAACTTTTATATAATAATGTTTTCTGTCCTATCTCAAAATATGGAGTCATTTGGACCTATTGAGCCAATGTATTGGTCGGTTGATTAAACAAATTTAATCTGTCCATTTGAAACCAATCTTTTTGAATTCCAAAATGTGAAAGAGTTTCTGAATAGGAATATGCCTTAAAAACGAATTATTTCTTCAAAAACGTAGGCAGCCTATATCCCCTCATTCACTTATAAGCTCAATTTGATGAATACATCATGAGATATGTCAGGAATAGTTCCCGGATTTTAACACCCCCTTCACAAGATTGCTTTGATTGGAATTCTTATGTGTTAAGTCTTTAATCCTATCCTTAACATAACATAAGGTTCTAATAATTACCATTACATGTTTATGGTAGTGTATATATGGTTACATTAATCCATGGAAGCCACATGTTTAACAAAATATGTCATTAATCCAAGACATGTTAAGTCCAACATACACAATGTTAAATTAACGAATACTCGTCGAGCAAATACTCTCAATCACTTAACATCCATAAATTTTGACTCACCCCAATGATAGATTTACTCATCCATTTGGGTGTTTAATAATTTTTTTATAATTATTATTATGGTAAATTAATAATAGAATAAAAATAAAGGGATAAGAAAAGAGTGGTGCGACGAACACACACACCCGAACAATGATGAGAATTAAAAAAATGGACTTTCGATTGAATGAGGAAGAAAAAAAGGGAAGGGGATTCTACAGTATTTAAAATATTTTAAGAACATTAATATTAAACTACATATAGTGGATGAGAATAAGAGATATTTAAAAAGAAAATTGAATCAAAACATAATTACAAAACACAAACATACAAGATTACAAACAAATAACAACACAAAAGTAAAAGGAAACAATTAGAAGAGGAAGGGTGTCTCAAGTAAAAACATGAGAATGGAAGGTCCTCACATGCCTCTTTCAAGGATTTGTTCTTTCCAATATGTGATCCTATCTTCTGAAATTCCAACCCCATTGAAGGAGAGGCGGGAGATGCATTTATAGCCCAAGGAAGTGGACTGCTTTCATTCTCAATATGGCCCTCCACTTGAATCACCATGTTAGATATACAGACAGCTAAATATCTAGATATCTAATTCTTCAGACATGTAGATAATAAAATTTTCCAACCGCTCTCAATATTTGAAGTCATTTGGACCTATTGTGCCTATGTTATGGCAGGTTGATTAAACAAATTTATTCTGTCCATTTCAATCCAATATTTTTGAAGTCTAAAATGTGAAAAGGGTTATTGAATAGGAATATTACTTAAAATCTGAGTTATTTATTATAAATAGTTGGATACCTATATCCCCTCTTTCACGCAGCAAAATCTCAGATCTATATGATGATTACATCATAAGATATGTCATGAATAGTGTACGTATTATAATTCCCAGCCAAAATGGTGGGCTAGACTTTAAGACATCATTTGGGCCTCCTTTTCTTCTAGTTGGGCCCTGAAATTTTTATACAATATTCTTTTGGATAATCACTAAAATATGGTAGTGTTTCAAAAAAAATTTGGGGTTCGGTATTTAGACAAGTAACTCAATCATCAATGTTGGTCTAGTTTCTTCACAAATTCATTTGGGCATTTTGTGTGGTCCATGTGATCCTTCAAATGGAAGCATTGGCCCATGATCCCTTCTAATGAAATGATGTATATTTAATTAGAAATCCTAAAAAACAATAACCATACAATTTGGATCATTATGGTGGGAGTTATATGTAAAATAGTAAATTGACTCAATTGGACTTCTTCTAAAAAATGCTCAAAAATTATACTTAGTATTAAGACATTAATATTTCACACAAATTATGAAAATTTCATATAAATTCGTTAAATTGTATATAATAAGTTATAAAAATATTAATAACATCATTGTACTACCCTTAATCAATGAAAACTACAAGTTAAAGCTTATTTCTACAATCTCATCATTATCTGAGGTTGTTTATACGTGAGTATCTACTAGGACCACTTTATCACCCATATTAGTTTCCTAAAAATTTATTTCAAAACATTTTAATTATTTCCTGGACTATGGGTTAAATTAATTTATACCCTTTTTACACATTTTATTAGATATTTATAATGTAATCATTTCATCAGTTTCCAAACAAGGTCATTTACGACCTTTTAGACAAAAATAAGGAAAGAATGATTATTTAACTTATATTGTGGGTGCATATATTTTCCACTATTATAACACCATATAATATTCTCTTACAATATAATAGTAATATTCCAAAGATAAATGTTTTATTTTATAATTATTTGACTTTTAAAAGTTCTCAAAATAGAAAGATGTATTAATTTCAAATAGTTTTCATATCATCTATGTCAACATCCTTTGATGGATATTAAACATGTTTGAAGTGGACTTATTATGATACAAATCATCCAAATTGTATTGATGGTTTTGTGATATGTTTGATTGTGGATGTGTTATTTTTTTACCATTCATGGTTTATGGATAATTTTTTGACATTTCATATAATAGTTTTAATAAGAATGATTATGTTATGATTAATCCTTTCTGTGTGTTTAATGAATTGGACATAATAAGTGATAGGTGGAGCCTACAATCACTCAACGATGCATCAGTAGGTCCCATTAGACAATCTAGTGTCTTGTCACAAGGACTTGAATATGTTGTAATGATGTTCGACCGTATTCAATCCATCAAAATAAAATTGACTATTGATATTTCACGTCATTATTTGACTCGTAAAATATCCATTGAATAAATAAATGGAATTATTTGATTTATATATTCCATATTATGAGGAAATTTAGTTGTAAATGTATTATATTTTAGTATTATACATTTCCTAAAATTTTTAGGCTTGTTTATCAATGTTACTACAATATTTTCATCCTTACTGAGCATCTGATCTCACCCATTCCTATGTTTTATTTTTCCCAGTATGTGAAAATGTATTTTATAGAAGACATGTAGGGATTAAATATGTGATATAATTGTGTTCAAAGGGGATAAATTATGGTTGTTGTTTTAATATCATTAGATAATGTAAAATTTTTGTTTGTATCTAGTACTTCCAAGGAATCTAAACTGATCTTTATTTTGGGACATGATCCATTATGATCAAGAAAATGTTAAATAATAATCCACTGACTCTGGGTAACTATGGTTTGAGAATTACAATAAGAGTAAATAATTTCAAAATCCAAGAGGAACTCACAAAGATTCAAATTATGATATTCAATCCAAGCATAGAAACCATGGTAAGATGGGTTTTTAAAGCCCCTCTACATTCTTAGGCCAAATGAGGGGGTGAGTTGGTGATATTGATAAACAAATTCAGAATGTAAAACGGTAAAATTTCATTTTTAAAGTACCCTGGTATACCAAATGGTTTATCAACATGGTCTTCCCAATTGTGCACTAACTATATGGTAGCCTCTATCCCACCAACAAGATGATGAAAAACTTCACAAACTATGAGACTAATAATGTGATGTCATGAGTCTTCTGCTAAAGGATTCATAGTAATATTTGGAAGGACGAACACCCACGTTCCTAAGCTTATTTGTAATTAGGTTCCTATACTTGTGGTCACATGGTTTGTAGAGTGATGGCATTTATATTATCCTAACTGCGTGCCACCCTCATGCCTACAAAAACTCAGAATTGTAGGAAACAACATGGAAAGAAGAATAAAAAAATAAAATTCATAAATAAACAAAATAATATTTTTTTAAGTTGGTATGTGAAAATTCACCCCACCCTGACACTATATTCTACCACAAAGTCACCTCGATCAAAACAAAAAACAATATCAAAACCCTCAAGGACAATGTATGGACCTATAAAACAAAACCCTCTATCAAAATATCAAACCAATAAAAATTATATTATCGTAAATACCTTTAACTCCCCATGTTAAACATGGAAAACCAATTGGTGATTAATGGAATGCTCCATGTAGGGTCTCCCTCCTATTTCAAAATGAGATGACAAAGAACCAACACCAAACATGAGAAAAAAATCCAACAATATGAACTCAAATAGATAAATGGATCAAACCAAAAAATAATACTTTAAAAAATTAATATCTATATTCAAATTAGTATAATATAACTGGCCACCTAATTAACACATAGATCACGTAAAATCTCATGATGAAAAAGGATTAATGAAATAATAATTGATGAAAAGGGGGGATACATAACTGAAAAAATTTGGTTAATTAAAAACATAGATAGAAATGTTTTCTATTAAAATGAGTGAGTGATATTTCGGATGAGAAACCATAACGATGTTAGGAAACTAATTTGTAATAGGTTCCTATATATTAAACTCCACTTCATATGGAAATCCATTACAACTATGAGGAGAGATTAGGTTACCATCCACCACACGATTCCCTATAAAAACAATATTGGAAAGAAATGACTCAACCACCACCTTAGTGAAAAAGTCTTCCCAAGATGAAAGAAAATTTTCCATGATTTATATAATAATAACCCAAAAAACAGATGATCATTCAATATAACTCTGAACACCAACACTGAATAAGAGAAACTATCTCCGTAATGTGATCAATTAACTCCCTTACTACCTGTTGGCCTTAATGAATACCCATGTACACTAATAGATCATTCATCCTAAGCTACTAAAGAATGAATAATTTTAATAAATTGTACTTAAATATCTACCATTAAATCCCCACAAAAATTTAGTGTGGGGTGATCGATTTATATTAATAAAAACCTGGTCCTTCAAACAGAACCTTGAAAACATTCCACCACATGTTTTATAATGTTTCTAAGGACCCAAATATACCCTCATGATCTTCAATCCAATATACATGCCATAAAAGACCTAAATTAATATATTAAATAGTAAAAAATAAATAAAAACTTGACTACACCCCTCTAGTGGTAGGTTTTGAAAGTCAACAACCAAAAGATACCCCTTAATAACCATCAGGTCATTTCTTGGATGTATAATATAAACAATATAATAGAAAAATCAAATAAAAAGCAATCCAAAATCAATAAAATAACACATCAAAAAAACGAAAAATCTAAAAAACAAAATATTATAATAAATCCAACTATTAATCATTCAAAATCCACTATTCCCCATCAAAATTTCAAAACTAAATTGAAACACTTGTACAATTTCAATTATCCCAACCATTTCCAAATAAAATATCACACTTTGAATCCTCATAGAAAAGAACCATACCCAATTATTCTTAATTTATACCCAAAACACAACAATAAATTATAGTTTCAAATCACACATATCGTAAAAAAGATTCTCTCTTTGAATGAAAAACACTTATATAATTAATTTTCATTTCAGAATACACTCACAAAAACCAAAGAATTATAACAACTGTAATCAAAGATAAACCAATCAAATAGGAAACTAGTGGTGATGACTAATTTGGAATCCTGGTTTAGTATACCGTGTTCAAAGAATACACTTAACAATATATGTATAATTAACTATGCACTCAATATCAACATGGTTAAATACATTATGTAAGAACACAATCTGCCACCAATTCTTATCCATTTTCATTCCCTGGAATCCATAAAAACTTAAATAAAAAAGCCACAAGCAATATAAAACCAAAATAAAAAAATAATAATTCAAACGCAATCTATCCATGTTCACTCATTTATATTCTTGAATGGGGGTGATAAGGAATCAAACCATGACCAACCTATTATTCTCTGATAATTGTATCTCTAGCCTATTTAACATCCCAAAAACCAAAGTGAACTCTGATTCCATTCTTTCATGAAAAATATTGTGTAATCCCAAACCATATAACTAAACCAATATACATCAAGGGACAAATGTAATCACTAATATTTAAGATCTAATAAAAACATCAAGTAAACATAGATAAATCATTGGGGATGATTTTTCAATGTAAAAAAACATTTGTAATGGAATATATAGTTTTCAAAACCAAAATATATAATGATATTAATGACAAGAAAACATAAATATAAAAAGATATAAAATACTAAAAATAGAAACTAAAACCAGGATGAACCAAACACAATCACCATGTAACGTATTATCCACCACCATATAATAAAAATAACATAAAGAATAAGATAACTAGAATTATACCATGAAATTAAAAAATATATCGGGACCACTAATGTTGGATGGTGCAAGTATGGTGAGTCCATAAAATAACTCCTTAGGTAAGAACCATTGAATCTACAAATTTATTTTCCCAAAACATTCCATGAATGCAATTTAAAAAATATATATATATATATATAAATATATCTTTTATCACTAAAAATAATAAATCACTAAATTCCAAAATTCCACATTTGAAAAATAACTCTCTAATTAAAATAGTTTTCCATTTTAAACCCCAGTTTTGAAAACAAAATCTGAAGAAGAAGAAGACTGGAAAATTTTTTATATTCATAAACATGGTAGGAAAAAACCAAACTTAATTTTTAGATGCCATCAGAAGTGAAATTTTATAAGAAAGATAAAAAACATAAGTATAAGATAATGCAATTAAATAGAGAAAGAAAATAGAGTTCCACAAACAATACTAGAATATAAAGGATAATTGCCATGGTAATTTCCTAAATATTCCTTGAGAAACCCTCTATATATTTGATTCGAAACTATATTCCGATGTATAATTTGATCTATATTATATCACTATCCTAGTAGGTCTCAACTAGCCTCCCCAGTAGAACATCCCACTAATACAATTTCTCTATAAATTGGTTCTTGTATATTTAATGAAGACAAAAAATAAGTTCTATCTCAACTCTATATATGATATTTAGCATCCAAATACTATATTATATGTGGAAACTAATGATGAAAAAACATCCTTGGTATTAAATTATTCCCCCATGAATTCCATTCCAACTAGTTGATATCACCTATTTGAGGACCTTCAATAATAGGAGAACAGTCATGGGGGTTATCAGTATATGGATAATGTTCCAAATTTTCATATTTGGAAAAAAAATCGTGAGAGTTCAATTTCATTTTCTAGAAATTTCTTAAAAGATCCAATTCGGACTAAGTACATGATAATCCATAACCATTATACATGTATATGATCAAAGGTACCTAATTGGCCTTAAATTTTTAAATCCAGAATAATTTTTATATGAAACACCTTTCATCCAAAATTCATCTCCAAAACTAAGGTCATTATCCATATACATTTCTAAAATGTCAAATGGTTTTTAAAATTAATTCTTAGATATGGCCATATGAAAAATCATTTGAAATACATTTGGAATCCAAGAAATCATTTTTTAAAACATTTAAAAATTTGTAGTCCAATTTAGAATAATTTGGGAGTAGGTGGATAAAAGAATATGTTTGACATTACTAATGTTTTTATAAAATGGAAATTCAAAACAGTCATATACTATTTCTATGAAAGCACCCACCTCTATATTCATCTTGTGTGCATATAGAAATGTAAATATCACATGAGTCTGTATATATACACTCATATTAATGTAGAAATTTCAATTAATTAACAACAAGACAGGATTACAATGTAATATAATAGGTTTCACATAAATTCTATATCCTCAAAAATGCTAAAAATACACAATAAGTATAATTACACTTTCCAACTCATTTTCATAAAATACAAAAAGTTGGAATAATAATTTAATAAAATCTAGATCTAGTTTAATGTATACCTATAATTTTATAAAACATGTTACATATAGATATATTGGATACAAATAGGCATACTAAGTAAAATCGAATGAAGACCCTTTTTCAATAAACCACCAATATAGAGATCCATACAAAATTATCATATCACACCAAAAGAATGTAGAGCACATTAAAATTTCATATTGGAAAGATAAATAATCACATGTTTTTTATTAAATTAAAAATGTATGGGAATACTTAACTCAATGGAATTTCAATGTAATGAAATTCTATAAGAGGTATGATACAACACAATGAAACAAACTGCACAAAATATAAGTAAAGGAAGCCACCCGGAAATTGCAACACTCACTAAAGGGATTATAAAAAAGAGGAAAAATATATGAACTGAGGAAATAAGTGAAGAATAAGTGGAGTAGGAAAAATCATGAAAAAAATACAATAATAACTAAAAAATTTTCAATGATGGGATTCAATCAACAAATAGTGTCCAAGGGATGAAGTGTTTGACCACGCCATCACATGCGACGGTTGAATGGGGAAGGAAATGTACTGATTGGGTTAAAATATATAATGAAAACTTATAAAATATCCTTTTTAAATGAATAGGGTAGGTTGTATGATTTTTTCACACATTCTTCCAAAATTTGATTCAACTATATATGAACTTATGTCCCATTAGGAATAGGCCAAACAATTTCACAATCTATATTCCTGATTTGGAAAATACATGAAGCTTATTACGTAGAAAACATGGTAATTTGGGGAATTTATTATGTCTATGATCCTAAATGTGGGTTGTCTTAAGTTCTTCTTCATAAGTCCACATGGCTTGCAGAGTGTTGGAATATGGTTTCCCTTAATATGTGATTAACTTTGATCCACCCTCTTACCTTAAAAAACCTCCCAATTTCATAGTAAAACTCCCTTGATGAAGATTAAAATGATATAATTGAAAAGAAACCAAAAATTATTGTAATTTTGGCTCATGATGATACATTATGAATAATACATTTAATTTCATCCATAATTCTAAAAAAAATTCATTAAGATAATCTAAAATGAGTGGTTCTAATGAATATTTAGGTAAGGGAATATACCCAAAAAACAAGTACTTCCCAAAATTAGTCAAAAAAATTATCTTCCTTTCCAATATAATAGATTCTTTTTTTATAATTTTTGGGAAAACCCACCAAAAATATTACATAAAAAAGTCAAACATAATGATTATTAAATTCACATATAGATAACACGCATGAATTCTTACATGAATTTATTAAATTATCCTGGTTGTGACCAATGTATCATATATTGATCTACATAGAAAATAACAATTTAATTCATTAGGGGTTATTTGATATTCATATAAAAAATGTAACATATAAATGAGTGAATAGATATAGAATAAAATAATTTATTCACTAAGATTGAGGGTATAATATGATCACATATTATTACATCATTTTAGAGATTTAAAATCATATATTTTTGAAAAAAATATCTTTTTATACAGGTTAATTCCTAGTGTTTTTACCATAGATTTTTTGGAATTGAGTAGAGTAATTCACAATATTATTACTATTTATGAAATTAAAATTGATTGAGTCTCAATTTTCATTACATATGGGATCATAATAAAATTTCTCCTCAAATTTAAATCAAAAAACAAAACCCTTTATGAAGGTCGCTGAGAGTTTCTCCCCACTTTATATATATATATATTAAACTTCAATTTTCTATTTGTTTTCTATATAGTTTTTTATCACACATAGAAATTACCTATACACTTTTTATAATGGTTTACATTGTAAATGAATGATTTTAAAATATCCAACTCATTCATTATATCAACTATTATAATGACATCATATAATGAAAAAAATTATGGACTGGTGATATAATAAGAAATGGTTTCAAAAAACCAAAAAATTATCAATCCTCCTTTATAAGTTGTGTAGATAATCAAAAACATACCCCATTCATATTGTGAATTTATCATGAGACCCAAAAAAAAATTCTTCTTCATTTTTTCATAAATTTAATGATTTTAATTCCATATCAAAAAATTCTACCTAAGTAAATCATTTTTTAAAAAAAAAAGCTTTTTATGTCTTCCGCAAGATGTCTTCTATCTCGAATACCTTGTTAATATTTTAATGAGGGGAAAAAATTGGTTTGGGTATCTATAAAATTTATACACATCAATTAAAAACATATACTCCTCCATAAAAACTAATTCCATGAATATCTTCTCTTGGAATTTAATCAATTTATCTACAAAAATGGGATTATTGGGCACACTAAATGATGGATGTTGGTACCTTATAAAAATATATATAATGGATGATCCTTATTAAGGGGAAACATGTTACTCCATGTGGTCTAAGTTATTTTTCATAAAATTATTACATTTATATTTTATATTAATAATTTTTTATAACCAATATATTATCAATAATATAGATTATCCCGAAAATCCCCACATTATCCTCATTTTTTTTCTTGGTTTTCATTTCCACTTGTAGATTCCATTTTATATCATTTTTTTTTGATATGTTATTATCATTATACGCTACTAGTGTATTATAAAAAAATATCTATCATGTCTCCTTAAAATATTTTCTTATATACAAAATACATCTCGAAATTCTTACATGGTAATCTATATAATATTACAAAGGTAACATCTATATTATTTTTCTATATTTTTTTTATATATAGTTCATAAGGTTTTTACAAGTCCTTTCCATGATTGGAATTGTAACACCCCTACAAATAATCACCAATTAGTATTGGGTAATTTATGACATTATAATAAGAATATATAATTTTATATTCCCATGATCATGGTTCATTAATCCAAAAAATATTATGAAAATAAATATTAAATTTCATCTGACAAAGTTAAAAATATTGAGTACAAATTATTAATCACTTTTTTTTCCATAGGATCAATAATATATTTTATTCCACCTCATTAAATAGAGAAATGGGACAAAAAATTAAATTATGAGATAAAATTGTTATTACAGGATAACTTATGGTCGAATTTAACATGGAATACAATATAAAATGGTAACATATAAAAAATTAATTACATTTTAATGCTTACATGTTAATAACATAATATATTTATGGAAAAGGAAAGAAATGATTAAATGATAACATAATGATTGTAATGTTAAGAATCTATATTCACATACATAATAACCATACAATAGATGAATTTTTTCTAAGACATAATGAAATAATGGAAATGAATCTCCCACTACCATAAACTTGTCATTTAATGTGTCTTTCCAGTGCACTATGGGGATATTTAATTATGGTCCCCACCCATTACAAAAATTTCGAATTTATTCAATTAGAAACTGAATTTATATGGAATAATTTTCATGAATGGAATTTGAATGAATACATGTAATTAGAGCTTAATGTGGATTATCTTACATTATTTTCTAACGACTGATAAATTATTATCCTATATTGAATAGATTTCCAAAATTTATGAATTAATAATGTTTTCTAATTGAATAAATTTTTCCCAAAAAATAGTAACTTGGAATTCATAATTTCCAAAATAGATCCTTTAATAATACAGGAATAAGAAATTTGAGATATTTGTTACATGTAAAGAAGAAGATGTTCAAGGTGGTTATGTAATCAAATAAATACATATTCAATGGCTGGCGACCACTGTCCAGGTAGATTTTATATACATTAGATACAATATATTAAAATACATCATTTTCAATTGCTAAATGAATGTGAATCGTCCAAAGAAAATGGTATATTTGTGTAAATCCATGTGCGTAGTCATTTACAGTTGATGTGAATCATGTGAAGATAGAGTTATTATCCAAATATTTTTATTATTGATACCCCTAGGTGAATCTATTCTGAATCATGTATCCACTATTTTTATACATATGTGGATTTCAATTCTTTAGAAACCACACGAACCAAGTTTACCAAAATATGATGACATTTTTATGAGCTATCAGAATGTTTGAAAATTATAAAAATATATTATTATATTTAATTAAGTGGGAATGATTATATATCAACATTAATAATATTATAAATTTATATTAATTAATAAAAAATAACACTTTAAATTTAAAATAAAAATAATCTATTGGATTTTAATAATATAAAAAGGGAAGATTTTAGGAGACCATAAGTTGAATGTAATGTTCATTAATTCTTATTGGAACACTTTAGAAATATAGAAAAAACTGGTAGAGATTCTAAAAAGATAAAATGAGGGGAAATTCATTATCTATATTTTTTAGTATAGAGAAATTTGAGAATGGGATGGTATTTAATGAAAATGAGAGATAACTGTTAATTTATTTCTAAAAATAGTCTATTGAAATATAGTTTGTGTAAAATATGAATTCATTGACATACCAATTATTAGGGACCATGGTTTCTAGAATATAAAACTTTTTATTAGAAAAAAATGTTTTGAACGGACAGCCTTTAACATATATAAAATTTTCTATGGGGAAATAATTTTTCTTCGAAATATTATTTTTAAACCACAAATATAAATTTTAGATTCTACAATGTTATTTATAGATTTTCAAATTAATTTTAATTAAATTAAATACATTTAATTTATAAAATAACTTATTTTATTCATGAATTTTCTTAAATTAATTCATAATTCATTTTTAAATAATAATCATGTATTAATAGTCATAAAATATTATTAGTATACATCAAAATTGTGTGAAACATTATTATTTATTATATAATTGTGGAAAATTCAAGATAGGATAACCTATTTATTGATGTTTCAATATTAATGATCTTTTTAAAAAAATATATTTCTTTATAAGATAATTTTAAATTATAAATGAAACATTTATTGTATTTCTGGATAATTTTTTTATGTCCAAATATTTAAAAAGTCTATATTCTAGAAAATTTTATTTTGGTTATAAGTAATGTATGTATTATTATATTACAATAATTTATATAGATAAATTATTATTTATCCATTATATTATTATTAATTAGGTTTATTCATATGAATAGAAAGCTGACTGAGTAAATGTAGTGTTGATATTACAATGGTCATATTTCCTACAGTGATATTTCTACAATTAGATCCCAAGGTTCTGATTTTAATTGTTATATTATTACATTGATATAAGCATAATTATATTATAGTATGAAAATTCATATCCATAAATTTATTATTATACCATTTCTATTACAAATCTTTTTTTCTTAATAATTGAAATTTATCTTATATATTCATCACTAACTATATATTATGTCCCTCTAGGGTTTAGGATTGTATTTGTGCCTTTTATTGTTACTTGTTCTATTTCACTAGTTGTGAAAATTATTATGAATGTAATTTTCAAGTTTTATATTAAACTTGGTGTGTTAAATTTATGATAACATAACCAATTGTGCATCGTGAATTATTTATTTACTATAGTGGAATCTCATGACATACTATTTTATTGAAATTAATTAATTGAATATTTGAAATAATTATTTGACAATTTAAGAAAGAGGGAAAAGGAATCTGTTTCGATTTAGGAGAAAAAAATACCAAATAATAATGACAGAAAATTATTTATATTCTCAAATAGGAGAATAAAATTTATTGGTTTTACAATATTCTAGAATCTATATTACAATGAGAGTTGGCATCTTGAGAATTTTAATTTATGTGGAAATTGTTGGACGTGCTGAGAATTTTGAGATGGAATGTTTTGATTCTACTATATCCTATGAAATTTATAATATTAAATTTTCATTTTTTTATTGTAATGTATAATGAAACAAAATGTGATTCTATAAGTAGAAAATTCACATATCCTAAATGTGGTAATAAAACTATTAAGGAATGTATAATTGGATTAGGAATTTGTTACCAGTTGTAACAATACAAACATTTATCAATGTAATTTATATATTCTTGTAGTAATTTCATAATATTACATAAGAAAATTTGGAAATACAATTCTACATCATTCTACTATGTGACATTTAATCCTTAATTTTCTACTTTGGTGTTTTGAATTTCAAAAATTTGTCACACACAATTACTATCAGTATAATGTTTGGAGTCCGATAGGGAAAAAAAATTATTAGTGAATAGTAACGTAAATTTTTGAAGAGTAACCTACCCTTATGAATTTTAATACAACCTATAATAATATTAAATCATCCAAATGTATATTAACCTCTACGGTGAGTGTATAAATAAATTTTTTCCATCTTATAAGTGACAATATGACCACAGTAAATGTATATCTATTTTTGGAAGTCATAAATAATAAATCACAATTAATTAATGTAAAAGAAAATATATTTCCCTTAAATATATTTATAAATTAAAAATTTTATTTCTTTTTATTTTAAGATAATTTTTTAATACCATATTTAATTTTTAAAATAATTATAATATCAATATTAATTTTAAAAATTTAAGTTTTCAATTAAATTATGATTTTAATTAAAAATTAAATAAATCCTATTTAATAAATTATTTTCATAAAATGGAGTTAATTTTTGTGTTATACATGTTGAAAAATCAATAGGGAGAATTTTTTAGATCTTTCAAAAAGAAATAATTTTTTTGTGAATTGTAAAAATATATTTATTAAAATTATAAATAAATTATAATTTAAATACACTATTCCTAACATCATTTTAGATTTATGAAAATAAAACTATAAATAAAATGAAATTATTAATATTAATATTCATTGAATCAATCTTCTTTCTTGTCTTATGTAAAAAAATAAACTAATGGTTAAAATATTATGAAAACTCACCTCCATTCCGCTATAAATACAACAAATCACACCATGTTTTCATCACACCACTCATGATACAATACTTGTCAAATTTATGCCCAAATAACATCTCTACCCCCTATTCCACTTCCAAAAAACCTTGGTCTGATGAAAATATGAAAACATCTTCCCTAAATAGGCTCTCTATGAATATATGTTCAAGTGGTAATCTCTCTCTTTTTTATTCAATTTCCTTTCATATTTCATTTCTTTTCTTCACTAATCATCAAATTACCTTATCCAAATGTCATGATAGCTCCATTATGATACATATAATGGTATTATATCATTTAAATGTAACATTATTCATTATATTCCTCTTTCATTCTCTTTTTTTATTAAAATGAAATCGTTTCTCGTGATGTATTAATTTACCACCACCATGGGTGATGCACTTCCATTTTCTGTAGACATTTTCTTGGATTTCAATGAAACAGTTAAATGGATGAAAATATATTATAATATATAAATTTTCACCCTTTTTATGTTCTATATTCAAAATTTATTCATAATACTAATTGATAAAACAAAACTTCTTCATTGTGATCCAAAAATCATCCCAAATTAACCTCAAATGTTCATCATTAAGTTTTAACTAATTATTCATTCACACGATATATAAAATAATTAGTTAAAAATAATTTATACTCATGTAATATTATTAATAAATTTTAATATTAGTTATGGATGTCAATCCATGTTCTAAACGAACATCCATTTAGGTGTACGAGTGAACCGTTCAGGAAAACTAAGAAAATGGACACTATCAAATAATATATTAAAACCCTATAACTCATAAAATGGCCCATAAAAAACATTATGAATCTATAATTAACCATATTAATGTGTAAAATTATATTTAATTGATAATTAAGGAATATAATTTCATTATTCATGAAATTAATGTGATGAAGCGGTTCAGATATAATGTTCGGGGAAATTCTCACCCCCAACATTCTTTCATCGAGTTCTCCTTTTTTAACTCCATTTTATGTATGGTTACTCCAAAACAATTTTTTTTATCATTATCAAACCATTTAATTAATTTAAATTTTTTCCACTAGAGATTATTTCAATAATTTTTTTTTCAAAATGGACTATTCTTTCAAAAACACACATTTTCCTTCTCTCTCAAGGTTGATTGATCTTTTATCAAGTATGTTATTCGACCATTCTTTTGGGAACCCAAATTTTATGAATGTTTTATTACTAGATGGAACCAAATCCTTTACATGGGTTATTTATGTTCATGATTTATTTATTTTCTATGTGTAATTCATGATAATGAAAATGTTAGGATCTGACGGGTGCACCCATAATCGTATAGCTCAATATGAATGTTTGAATGTGACGGGTGCACCTAGAATTATACAATGCTCCAATTCATTGGGTAATGTGATGAATATTATGAGTTATATTGAAATTATGTGTTAACATTATGGTATATTTTTTTAACAATTATGTGTGGTAGTTGACCAATTTTACTTGATGTTTCATTTTTATGCATTTCCACAATTCATGCCTTTACCAAATGATCCGTCTCATGATTTTAATGATTATGATTTCACACTCAACACTTGTTACATTATTTAATTTTCTTATCTATACACTTATTGAGATTTTATCTCACCACTTTTTTATGAATATCCTTAGGAGACTACTTATGCTAAGGATAATTCAAGCAACAATAAGAAGCTATTGAAGAAGGAATTAAATAAATGTTGATTCTATATGTTATAAAAGTTATGTAGGGTCCTAGTATTCCCAAGATACTAAATCATTATATCCATGTTATGTAATTTTGTTATGTTGTCTATCATTAAAATTTTTTAAATGTAATTTACAAAAATAAGGTTCGCTATAGTTAGTATTAGAGGCAAGGTTCAGATAATTTTGGAATTATGATTAGCGAACCCTAGAGAAAACCTATTGTATGAGACATTGTAAAAATATGCACACAAGAATATTATATAAACATAAGAACACCATAAGGTATGAATTTAGTGTAAATTTCCCAAATTAATAGGTTAATTATTTCTGAAACAATTAATTATGATTTCTTATAACCTTTTCTATTTTAGAAAATGGTGGGAACCAAGAGAAACCAGGCCAACAAAATGAACAAGTTCCAATGAAATGATTTCCAAAATTACATCCCCAATACAATGGTTGGTGGAGTTCAAGACCTCATGGTGATTATTTCCAACCTATATCAGGTATGATCAAAAACCTGAATAATTTGGAATTCCCTCCTTCATCTAAGAGGGTGTATCTAGCAATCGAGTGTTTTTTGTGGCAATGACCAATGATGTTTAGTGGATCTCATAATCCACTAGTTTTGGAATTGTGGGTAAAATACATGGAGAATATCTTATTTTTCCTTCACTGTTCTGAGATAGAGAAGGTTATTCTGGACTATTGTCATCTAGATAGAGAGGCTGATGAATGGTGGGATTTTATTAAGAACACTATGTTGGCTGAAAAAATTGATGAAATTGAATGGAAAAATGTTACAAAAATGTTTCTTAACAAGTATTTATCGAGAAATATTCATTCGAAGATGGACAAATAATTCAAAGAGGTCAATATAAAGGAAGGATAATCTATCATGTGCTATGAAGTAAATTTCTCAAGTCATGAAATGTATGCTTCATGTTTTGTTATCAACAACGATAAAAAAATTGATAGACTGTTTAGTGGGTTAAAACCACATCATTAAAAGCCTCTCTAAATTCTAAAATTTTAGAGTTATGAATTTGTTTTTATATTTTCTCTCAATGTAATTATGTTTTTTAGAGAATGTTCACATGGCTATGGTCATATGAAATGAATGGTGTAGTTTCAAGTAAAAGGATCTAATGATAAAATAGTGAGGGAAACTCAACTACCCACATCCCAAGAATGTGTCAAGAAGCACCATGTGAATTGGCTCAGAGGGTAGGGGATATTTTTTATGTGTGAATGAGTAGGAAACCATGATCTTGAATGTCAAAAATACAGGATAAGGAAGGATAATGTGGTGTAATAATGGAAAGAACAACCCACGGTCCAATTCTACAAATGTAGGGTGGATGGGAACTATATAATCTAGTCAATTAAACCTTTAGCCCCCAAGGGTAATCAGCTTCAAGAGCCACCAAATCCAAAGGAACATGGAATTTCTTATGCCATCACTTCTATATAAGTTCATAAAGAAAATGAATTCTAACAATTTACTTTTAATATTCATTCAGTAATGGAAAAATTATTAATTTATTCTTGTTCTATGCATTCATTTATATAATGCATGTTTTATAAAAAAATAGAATCAAAACCTTGTTTTGGACTCTTCTACTGTTTCCATTTTTGGGAATATTCTTCTAGATAATGTCATAATACTTCCCTTTTTGGAATTCAATGCTATAATGGGAATATATTGGATCTCCTTATATATAGAACATATCATTTTTTTTGAAATGTAGATATATTTTCATATTCCGAACAATCCAATGATCCTCCAAAAATGAAATTATGATCATGAATATCATTTGAAAAACCCTTCAATGGTGTGGGTATTGATTCCCCGTGAAAAGGGATGCCTTTCTAAAATGGTTGTGTCAAAAAAAATGTCAACCATGACAAAATTCCCATCGTAAGGGAATACGGTGATGTATTCCATGAAGAGTTACCTGGAATTCTCCCAGATCATGAGGTAGAGTTCTCAATATAACTCACACCCATCGCTACTCCTATTTAATGTGTCCCTGTAGGTTGGATCCTATCGAAATAGAGTTAACGAAGCGGTTGCAAGAGAATTTAGAAAAATGGTTCATATTCTATAGTGCATCACCTTAGGGTGAACAAATTCTCTATATGAAGATGTATGATGGATCAATATGGTTGTGTATCGATTATCGAGAACTCAACAAGATCCCAATAAAGAACAAGTTCCCCTCTTCTAATGATGGATGAATTTTTCAATCATCTACGAGGATCATTGTATATCTCAAAGGTTTATATTAATTCTGAAAATCATCAGCTAAAGGTGAAGACAGATGAAATTACGAATACTAACTTTGTTCCAAGGAATGGGAACTATAAGTTTCTTGTTATGACCTTTGGCCTAACTAATATCCCTAAAATATTCATAGATTTGATTAATATAGTCTTTAGACATTACCTCAAGAAACTGGAAGTATTTTTTGATGATATTATCATCTAATACAAGGTCATGGGGGAACATGATTAACATCATAGAATTGTGTCGGAAACATTGAGAAAGGATAATTTTCTCACCATGTTCAGCAACAGTGAATTTTGGATAAAGCGGGTCATGTTCTTGGAACATGTTATCAGAAATGAGGGAATTTCTATGGACCCTTATAAGTCAAAAGTGATTATGTAATGTCTCAGACCCTCTAGTGTCACAGAAATATGTTTTTTTTCTTAGATTAGCTTGGTACAACTGACATTTTGTGGGAAATTTCTCATGATTGTTTAGCTCTCTAACTAAGATAACCAGGAAACGGGTGAAGTATTTATTGATGGAAGAATATGAGGAAATCAACAGGGAGATAAATAGAAGGCTGACCACTACACTTGTAATCAAATTACCAAAATGTGGAGATTTTGTTGATACATAGTGATGTATATAATAAAATATTGGGTAGTTTACTCAGGAAACATGATAATGTGATGGAATACGCCTCACGATAGTTGAATATCCATGAGCAGAACTACCTAGCACATGATCTAGATCTATAATATATGACTTCTACCTTAAAAATATGGCATAACTACCTCTATGGTGAGTAGTGTGACATATATACTGATAACAATAGTTTAAAGTATATGTCTACCCAAAAGGAGCTTAACATGCATAATAGGAGATGGTTGGAGAAAATAAAGGACTATGATTTCTCTATTCACAATCGTCATAGCAAGTAAAACAATGCATCTGATTCTCTAAGAAGAAATGAACCTGATACTTTATCCATGATAATGATTAAGAAACACTATATCTTCATGGATATGCAATGGATGGATTTTGAAATAATAATTGTATTGAATACATCCTACCTTTCGAAAATGATTTCATAACCATCTATCAAATAGATTATTAAGGAGGCACAAATGGATGATAAAAAGTTAAAAAATAAGCTTAATGTAGTAAGGGAAGGTAAAATGAAAGAATTACATATTGATGATTATGGTGTGATTCGGTTTGGAATGCGTATTTGTGTCCCTTCATCACCCAGGATGAATAATGAGCTATTGGAAAATACACATATCTCAACATTATCAATCCATCTGGGTAGCAATAAGATGTACCAAGAAATCTGATAACTCATCTGGTGGTATAACATGAATAATGAGATTGTCGAATACATATCAGGGTTCATGGTATATTAGAAAAATAAATGAAAGAGACAAAAGTAAAATGGGATGATAAAACCATTTCCTATACCCATTTCTAAAAAGGATATTCTCATGATGGACATTTTCATCGGTCTCCCGAAGACATCCCAGGGAAATAATACAATATGGGCTGTGATGATCGACCCACCAAGCCTAACCACTATATTGATATTCATGAAGATCTCTCGCTTGAACAACATGAATGATATATGGGAAGGAGTTGGTGAGATTGTATGGTGTTCCACTCTAAATTGCCTCTTATCCTGATACATGGTTCAAATCTAAATTCAGGGGGACTCTCCCTCATTCCTTGAGTATTGAATTAAATTCCACCATGACCTATCAACCTCATACGAATTTCCAATTTAAAAGGACAATTCAAATGATAGAATATTGGTTTAGATCCTTCTCATTATAGTTAAAATGTGGATCCGACCAGCATCTCCCATTGGTTGACTTCTCATACAAAAATAACTTCTAATCAAGTATTCATATGGATCAATATGATGCTTTTTGGGAATGTTATGTAAAACTCCAACATATTGGAATGAAGTTGGAGAAGAAAGGCAATATGGACCTGATCTTGTGAAGGAGATGGAATGAAAAATTCAATCCATCAAAAATGTTATCAAAGCAACTTTGAGATGGAAAAATATCTATTTTGAAAATAGAAGAAGGGAGTTGGAGTTTTAGGTATGAGATATTGTCCTCCTTCAAATATCACCATCGTAGAGAGTCATGTGGTTTAGAAATAAAGGGATGCTAATCCAAACGTACATTGGCCTCTTTGAGATCCTTGACCTCATAGGAGCCGTGACATATCTTCATGCACATCCACCGAATATAGCTCCTATTTTTGATGTGTTTAACGTATCACTCCTAAGGAATTACGTACCATATCTCTCACATGTACTAAACATAGAGATGGTACAGTTGGGAAATGATATCTCCTATGAGGAGTTGCTTGTAAATACATTGGACCATAGAGATAAGGTTCTATTAAACAAGACAACCCACTTTCTCAAAGTGTTGTTGAAGAATGATATTCATGAAGAAGAAACATGGGATACAGAGGATGTGATGAAGGATATGTACCCTAAAATGTTTATGAAAAATGAAATTTCATGGGAAAATTTTCCAAAGGGGGGAATGTGTAACGAGACAAACTTTTATCAGTGCAATTTATTCCTTCTTATTGGACTTTCATAATCATATTAAATCACATCAAGAAACAAAATTCCACATCATTCTTCTATGTGACCTTTAAAAATAAATATACCATTTCTATATTTTTAATTTCTAATATCTGACATACATAGTTGCGATGAGTATGAAGTTTGGATTTTTTTATGGATATAATAATATTTAGTGAATAGTAACCTACCCTTATAAATAGTAAACATTCATTATTAATTTAAATATGACCTTTATGAATTTGTAAATCGTCTATAAGAATAGTAACCACCCTAGTGAATGTATAAATAATATTTTGGCATCTTATACGTGACAATATGATCATAGTAAAAGTATTGGTATTTATGTATGTAATAAATTATTAATTTTAATTAATTAATTAAAAGGAAACATATATTCCAAAAATGTGTTCATAAATTACAAATATTATGTATTCTAGTTTTAAGGGAATTTCATAAGTCCATCTATAATTTTTAAAAGCATTATAAAATCAGTTTTAACTAAAAAAATTTATATTTCAATTAAACTATGATTTTAATTAAAAATTATTTTCCTAAAATGGATTTAATTTTTACATTCGAAATGCTGAAAAATTGTTATGGTGAATGTTTTATATTTTTCTGAAATACTTGAATTTTTTTTGAATATTAAAATATATTAATTTACCAGATAAACACATTATGATTCAAATCCACAATTCCTATAATCTTGAGTGATGTTAGCACCTAATTGTCAAACTAACATGAACTTATTACTATTCTTGGTATTGGAATCATAACTATTTATTGACTTATGAACATTTAATAATCTAAGGATTAAAATATAAAGAAAAACATCCTCTCATCCACTACAAATACCTCCCATCACACCCTCATTTCTTTACACCTCTCAAGATTCAAACCTTGTCATAATTATTCCAAAATATATTCCATATCGCCTCACCCATGTCCATCAGTCCTTGTTCTGATAAAATACCCAAACCTCTTCCCTAAAGTGGTTGTCAAAGAAGATATATTCAAGAGATAATCTCCCTATCTCATTAATTTCAATTTACTTTCATATTTCATTTATTTTATTCTCTTTTCCTCATATTCTGTAATCCAAATGTAATTATAACTCCATTATGATTGATTTAATGGTATGATATCTTGTAAATGTAATATTATTCATTATACTCCTCCCACAATCTTTGTTTAACAAAATTAAATCATTTCCTATTGTGTAATAATTTACCTACATCATGGGTGATACACATACATTTTCCTTCAACACCATCAAGGATGTCAATAAGACCATGAAATGTTTGAAAAAGGATTTTATTATATATTTTTTAATCCCTTTTATGTTATAGAAACAATCTTTATTCATATTACTATTTTTTCAAACAAAACATGCTTGATGTGATCCTAAAACAACCACAATTATCATAAAACAGTCACCACTAAATTTTAGCTAATTATTCATCCACATGGTATATGAAATTATTTATTATAATATCATTTTTACTCTGAGAAGAACATTAATAACATGTAATGCTGTTTCTATATGTCTATCCATGTTCTCCACTAACATCAATTAATGTGTACAAGTGAATTATTCATGAAATATAAGAAAAAGAACATTCTTGAAAAGTGAATTTAAACTATACAACTCATCCAAATTCCCCTAAAAGATCCTAATTAAACCATAATAAACAACATTTACTGTGTTATTTAATTTTTTTGGTTTTTATATATTGTTAATTCATATCTATCATGGTAATAATAAATTTCAATCATATTTTTGTACGACAGTATTCGTCCACAAAATTAGTTAATTTCATTATATAATTTCTTCATTATTACATTATCCCCACATTATAAATGAATGTAGGAAAAATATAGATGATTCATTTTATTCACATCCTTATAGTCCCATACTAAATTCTATTATTGTTGACTCTTCCAAATAAGCATCAACAATACAAATGTCCAATTTCATGGTACATTCTCTCTTATATTTGGAAACTAAATTATCACGTCATTATATGATTATTGGGTATCAAACAAAAAATTATCAACCATTATTTCTTGCAATGAATATGGAAAATAATTCACAAAATTTAATATAGGTTATATTTCTTGAACAAGAGTGTAACGCCGTTATTTCTATAAAGTAATTCAATAACTTGTGTTACGTGCAACAACAAGTTCAAGTGCACCACGACTTACCAAACAAGCTGTTCAAAAGATGTTATGAATAGTGTTATCTATATTTTTAATTTTATATAATCCATATAAATTTTAACATCCATAATATGTGTTTCTTAGACATAATATAAGAACCAATTCATTTTTTTTTTCAGATTAGGGAAGTATTTTTTAGAATAGGAAATTTTACTACCTTTTAATTGTGAACCATATTTAAATCCAATATTTAATACATGTATATATTAAATTTGACAAAATAAGAATTTTTTAGAATTATAACATAAAAATTTAGATTCAATAAATATTTGGTGTTAATCTAATAACTTTTATATTTGGGTGAATAGTTTAAAATAAAAAAACATTATTTCAAAACATCTTTTTAAATCAAAATAATTTATATTTTTAAATTATAAATTATAATTGTCTAGAAGTATAATTAGATTATATTTTTATCATTTAATATAATTTATGTCATTATATGTAATTTCACATTTAAATTTGACATAATCCCATGTTAATTATTTGATAGTTTTAACTTTTTAAAATTCCACATTTTGGTTTTGACCAAGGGGATTGATTTTAAATTGAAAAAAGAAACTTATATATTTTTAATTTGGTTAAATAATCTTTATTTTTGAATTAATAATATACAAATTATCTTAGGGTGAATTTATGGTATTTTTCTGAAAAATTACTAATTTTGATGAATAGTGAAAAACACAGTGTTATTTTTTAAAAAGAACTTTTTATTTAAATAATTATTTATTTTTGTAAATTTATTTTAATTAAAAATAGATAAATAATACCTATATAATTTCCATTTAATTAATAGGAGTCATTTTATAATAAAATTAGATGTATAAAATTTTATTGAACTTTTTAACGTTTTTTTACCCTCCTTATACGAGAATTTTCAAATTTGAATAAAACACAATTTTCCTGCTTTTGTGAGTTGAATTTCCAAAATCAATGATACATGATTGAAATCAGTGCGTAAAATTTTGTTCAATAAGATGAAAATTATTTTTTGTGAATAGTAAATTTTGACTTTTATTTACCACAGTTAAAAGTAAATAAGGTAATTAATGGTAAAAATGATATTATAATTACCTTAACACAAATCCAAATTCTATTAGAAAAGTTTAATTCTACCAAAAACAACTTTAGGAATAAAATATGATCCTCTTTGGTCCACCTGAATTAGATTTGGAAATTTATTATTATTTTATTAAAAAAAGATAAAATTGTTAAATTCAATGTTTAATAACTAACCCATTTTAAATATAGGATTACCCAAAATATAAATTCAACTATAATGATTCATTAGAAATATAAAAATGTTTCAAACATAATGGTATTTTATTTATAATTTTTATAAATTAAATACATTAATTTATTTATGACACAATGATGATGCAATAATTACCTTATTAATGAACTAATAAAATAATTGAAATTATAAATATCCAAATATATGTAAATTGATACTTTGGAAGAATTAAACTAATTTATAAGTTAATATAAAATTTTCGGGTTGATTATATAAATTTTTTTCAAAGTGATAAGGTTTTTATAGATTTCACAAAAACAAAATATCAAATAGTGTCAAAATTGAGATAAATTAATTTTGAAAAAAATACTATATTATTGGTGGATATAATATTCAAAAAAATCATTTTTTCTAAAAATGTGCTTATATAGTATTATGTATTTCATTAATGAACAAATTTTTGTTCTCTTGTATGTTTATAGTATGTTTATTGACCATATAATATGAAAATACAAAGAGACATACTAAATGTCAAACTATTTAACTACAAGTTAAATCCAAAATATAAGGTTAATATGGTGACCTAAACCTGTCTAAAACCTTTTAGTTGAGTGCTTTTTGACCCATCCCCACCATATCCTCGAACGAAATCATTTTTACCAATTATAGATTGAAAATAATTTTATTATAAATTAATATTTCAATATTTTTCTAAAGTGACCCTCACCTCTCATATAAAAGTGTAATTCCCCTTCTCTTAATTTCACACATACGAATCCATTTTCCTCGGCCAAAACCTACCCAAATTACTTCCCAAAATTACTCACATAATCATTGAGTCCTTTATTTGATCAAAAATCCAACCAATGGAGCCCTTTTGATCAACCCAATAGGAAACACGCGAAAAAGAGGTAATAATTTCACCACCCTCTTTCAAGTTCATTTATTCTTCCACTTCCAATTTCATTAATTCCATATCAAAATAATAACTACAGTACCTTCGACATAATGTGATGTTATTATAAATATTTACAACCATATTCTCTATTCTATCTATCCTAAAAATTAAAATGTCACCATATGGGTGTACGTACGGCTTACCGTCTCCACGTTGCGGTGCAGTTCGTTATTCAAATACTTCATTATTTGGATGGGTATAATCATGATTATAACTAATGTAAATAAAAAATATTACATCTTAATGATTCATTATATATTATTCACCATCTAATTACAAACAATTTTTCCATCAATATAATGATATTGTCGCACGTGCATATGTACGGATTACCGCCTCCATGACGTGATGAGATTCATTTCCAAATTCACCAATCAACGATGGTTATAAAAATATATATTATTAATAATTATGTAATATATTAAATAAAAATTATACCATATATATATATATATATATATATCTTTGTGTGTGTGTTTCTACTTACTTATATCTTTTTCACTTAATTCTTTTCAATATGATATTAAAACGGAAATAGCATTTATACGTACGTACAACCTACCATCTCCATAAACTATGTTTTCCATTTCATATATCTATATAATATGAATATTTAAAGTATAAATATGCATGAAATATAAATCATGTTTTATACTCTGGAAGAATTTAAATAATTATCTAAATGATACAATAAAAATAACATGTTAAAACAGGTACGACAATGAAGGCGATTATTACCAGAAATGTTAATTTAACATTGAAATCATTATTAAATGGGTAGTATAAAGTAAAAAATGAATCATGTATGATATAATAAATCTTAATATTGTTATTTTATAATTTAATAACATGCTATTTTAATTATACAAGAGGGTAAACATACCCTCAACCAATGGAAAAGGCAATGTAAGGGTTATTTCCTCTATCTCATTATTATCTGAGATTGTTTATGTGTATGTATTTACTGGGAAATATTTATCTTTGAAACACATATTCCTTAAAAATGTTTTCAAAATAAAAATTTTAAGTTATTATGGTAGGTTCTATTTATCTATATCATCATTTTAAAAGTTTCAATGATTTATTTTTCAAAATTCTTTTTAATTAATGTCAATGTTTTCAAAATATTTTTAAGGATTTATTTATATGAACATGAATGATTTGAAACGATAATTCTTTTAAAAAATTTCAAAGTGGTATGGGACACATTGATTCCAAAATCTCTTTTAAATTACTTCCTTTATAAATTTGTGAATTTTAAATAACTTCACAAAAAGGGATATTTCTCTAAAAAAGTTTTACTGATCATTTTCAACTATGTTAGCTTCCTTTACTGGATATTATTATTGATTGAGGTTGATTTATTATTATGCACACTTCAATATTGTATTGATTGAGTTATGATGTGTTTGACTGTGAATGTAATTTTTTATACCATTCATTGTTTATGGTTAATTTATTGACATTTTGTATGCTAGTTTTAATATGAATTTTTATGTTATGTTTCAACTTCTTCATATGTGGATGATAGTGGACTTAGTATGTGACGGGTGGATCCCGCTATAGCTCCTTGATGCGTCATTATGTCTCATGAGGAAAATTACATTCTTGGCAGAAGGACTTGATAAAAATTTTATTTGTACTTTTGGCACAAGGCCTATACTATGTGGTAATGATGTTTGGCGTTAGGAATTCCCTAATTATTAAATTAGTTATTACATGTGATTATTCAACTAGTAGAATATCCATGTGAATTTTTATATGGTTATTTCTGATTTAATTTTTCAATATTATGTTCTTGATAATGTTTAAAACAGATTTTATTTTTATTACCCATCTTTCCTTAAATGTTTATAGATGTCACTAAATTATTTACCCATACTAAGCATCTGAGCTCAACCCCTTCAAATGTTTTATTTTCCCATGATTCCGATAAGTGTATTATGATTGATATACAGGGTTAAGATAAATGGAGTAATGGTGTTCTCAATGAACTATCTATGATGTGTTTTCTGTTTGAAATTGTAATGTAATGTTCATGTATGCAATCTATTTTCCCTGAATGCTAAACTGATCGGTATTTAGGGACTTGATTCCTTGTGATCATGCTAATAAATTAAAATAATGGACCAAATCTGGGCTTTTAGGGTCAGGGAGTTATAGTTAATATAAGATTAAGTCTAGAAACGTCCTGAGAAACAGATTTAGATAAACTCTGATAAGAGAACATTACCCTAAGATAGACGTTGAATATTAGTATAGATGAACTTCCTAGAATTTGGGTAATGTAAAGATTTTGTGTATTTTATAAGCAGTACATCCCTATCTGGATACGAGCAGATGCAGGCGGCTCCGGCACATATGTACCTAGGAGTGAAATCTCCAACATGGAGTTTCAGGCTTGACCCGAGGTATCTTGTAATATGACAACATGGCTTGCTGCACTCTTGGTTACGACACTCCCTGGGGATATGTTTAGGATAATTTACATTTTCATTACAAGATATTATGGAGGATTTAAGAGTAAATACTTCTTAAAAAACATTTTATTATTATAGATTATATGCATAATATTTTCAATTTATGTTAGGTATTTTATAAGTATGAAATTATGCATTGTGATTCATAAACTAACCTAGTACATGGAATTTTTTAAAAATTGTTTCTAGTAGAAAGAAGGAGAATTCTTGCAATATTCATGATCGAAGGATTAAGAAGGATCATATCTCTCATGGTATTAGGAAAACATTTAGAATGGAAATAGCCTCCCACATATTGTAATCATATGATGTAGTATTATCATGTGTTAACAAGATATGTAAGGAATTCATTGAGTATTATGTCTTTGAAGGGAATCTAGAGAAGAATAGTCTGGAAGAGAGTAAGAACGTCAAAGGGAAGAGGGGAAGGAATGATTTTCCCAGATGTGATAATTGTGGAAAGCATCACAATGATAATTGCTTGAAGATAATGGGGGTTTGTTATAAGTGTGGAGAAAAGGGCACCAAGTACATGATTTCTAGGGTATGAAAAAGGTTTCAATGGTAAACTGCTTAATCTGTAATGAGTCGGAACACTACATGAATCTATGTCCAAATCATCAGAGTATACCCAAAAGCTGTTATTAGATAAGAATCATTCCCTAAAATAGAATATAGCACAATAATATATTTCTTGTACAAAACTAAACCATAGGACTATTATTCATGACACCCACCCATTATATGGTTTTCATCATTCCATAAGACAGTAATTTTATTATAATATTACACAATTAAAAAAAATTGAAAAAAATCACCAAATATTTCATTTAATTAATTTCTCTCAAATAGGTTATTCATGAAGAAACAAAACAAATTATAATTATATTTAACTAAATCCCATCCAAAAATATTTTATCTTATAAATTTTTTTTACAAATTATATTTTATCAAATAAAATTTCGACTATTAATAAATTATGGAAATATTAAAATATCTGAAATTTAAGTAATCGTGCATGTACACACATAGCATACCCCCTAATCCTAATAGAAAATAAATATAGAAATTATTAAAACAAGATACAGTTATTAAATCAATATTGAACCTCCGAAAACCAAAATTAAAATCCAACCACCCTATAAATATAGACATTATAAAACAACTATTCATGTAGCATATGTTTATTTCAAATTAATTGTACCAATAGTTTTTATATCCATTTTTATTCCATAAAAACTTAATGACAAAAAAAATAATGTTTTCATATTTTTTGTAACTAGATAGACAGCTTCATCTAAATACTAAATGATCTAGAGAGCTCAGGCATACCTTCCACTACCCCAAAGGCTGGAAACTAGTGGAGAGGGACTATAACTAATTTTACTGAGATTATAGACATAGTATTGGAAGTATATAATATCATATAAAATGAATAAAAAAATAATAATTTAATATCAAAGTGTATTTATCGAATGTGTGTCACAAACTAACAATTATTAAAATAAATATACACCAACATTATATAAAATTGAATATACTGGTCATAAGTCAAGAAAAATATAAATGGATCTCCCACTAGGATAATCAAATATATAATATAAATGAAATAAAAAACCAAATGAGAGACACCACCAATCCTAAGACTATCCTTGGTCTGATCATGGATCACATCATTATACTATAACATTACCAAATATATAACATGTGTCTAGTTCTATATATAATACATTAGGTCTAAACAACATGAGTATGAGAATAAACAATATAAGGGAACAATGAATGTGGGACCCAATATATACCTTGGTATTTCATGTGTATATATGTAAAAAATGTCCAAAAAATTGGTAAACAAGAAATCATGAATGGCCAATTTGTTCTATCTAGGACATCATGACACGTGAACCCACCTTCTTGAATTGCTGTTATTGAATCTGTTGTTCGTTTGTAAAATTTATTATCACAATTCCCATTGGTATCCATGTATAGTCCCGAAGAATAAAATTAAATCATAATGGTGGGATAGGCATAATGTATACAATCCCCAAATAAGAAACATGCATTTGAAAATTGAGAAATGGTTATTCTATCTAGTCCATATAAAGAGACTACAACCGAATAATACGAAATACATAAAATATAAAATCCCTCATAGAGAACCATTGAAGGTTTTATATCACAAAACATAAAAATATATAGCTACCAATTTCCAAAATGAAATTACCATCTCCATACATGCACATTGAGTCAGTATATTCACAATAAAACAAATAAATGAGTATCATACTAAGCCCACGGCCAAGTAACCCACTGGTATATGACTCTTCATGCGGGATGAAAAACATGACTTTGAACCTCGATTTCAATCTTATAATAAATAGCCATCATCCCCCATTTTGAAATAATTACTGTAGGATAAATATAGGTTAATCTCTCAAGTAAAGGCTCAAAGATATTAGTTAGGATATGTTACACACATATATTATCCAAACCTGTATTGGAAACCATCACACATGGTCCCTATGACCCATACTGGGTATATACCTATATATTCTAACAAGAATCCATCAAATATATAGTGAATTCAGGGCCACTAAACATTTACCAATCTTATTTAAGTATACCAATCTATGTCCCACCAACACAACCAACCATGAAAGACAACTAATATGGTTGTTATACATTCCCAGATAAGAAACCCAATATTAATAAATGTGTTTATTTGAATTAGTTAATTCATTTTAATTTTATAAAATTCCCCCTACCCTAATGTAAATCAGTAACATTTCTCACTAATCTCTAAAATCCTACCCACTTCATACCTAATCCTCAAAGACCCACAATTACTCCCCCAAGGTTAACTCAAGACCCATAGAATCACTTTCTACCAACTAAATCATTAAAATACCCATGTGAGAAACCAAAATCAACTAGTAAAAATAATTTTCCTAAAGGATCCTCCTTATGATAATAAACCAAACCATAGAAGTATATTCTAATTTATTCAATACTGAATTCCTTCAATCACTCAAAAATGTAAATCTCTACCCAAATACTTTGTAAATACCTTCAAATAGGAAATTACAAAACTTCTTCCTAGACTAGAACCATATTACTAAACTAAAGGGGACTATTCGAGGCATCTTGCAAATTATATCAACCCTAAAGACTCATTTGGTGTCCAAAAATTAATATTAGATCCCACACCCATCAGAAACATAGTCACCAAGTGACCCACAAATTATTGTACATAGTATATAATTCCCACTACAACCCAAAGAATCCCCACATAATATAAATCCATAACTCAGAATGTCTCTATCCCAATTAGGGTCACCATAAAATGAAAACCCATTTAAGAACACATAATAACATTTATAATATATGATATATTTCATAATATATATAAGGGGTCACCTACATTTTTATTATTAGACATATCTCATTTATTATCACTCTCTTCCTCATCTTCATTGACCAAAAATCATTATTTCAATAAAAAATGACATATTTAAGAAATTTTACCAAAACAACAGTGATAGGAATGAAATGGAATGAAGAACCATGGGTATAAACATGGAATTTAACATAATATTTCATGTAATTATCCAAGATGAATTAGTTGGTATGAGAAGGACTTCCACATGACCTAATGCACATATCCCATATTCAATAAGGTCACGACTAATCGTGGACATTAAAATGGGTTCATGGTGAGAATATTTTTTTTGTAACAATAACCATTAACCAAAATCACCACAATGTGTAAATAATAATCCTTGAACATCACATAATAAACTAGTAGAATATCCGCATGTTATAGTAAATGGAAGCCATCTCATATAATAAAAACCAAAATTCCCCATGGTTGTTGTAAATAAATTTAAAGTAAATACTTAAAAAAACAAAAAAACTACAGAAATTGTTGGGAGTTCATCATAGAAACAACGTAGTATTATAAGATATACTTTTTTATCTCCCCAATAAAGATATGATACCCTTATATAGATCTCGAACCAATAAATCTATAAGCTCATCATGATTCCCATGTTAGGAGTTAGTATAAAATTTTTTGTAATCCAAAAATTCATCCTTAATGTAAAGAAAAGATCAATAAAAATGAATATTCCATGAATGATAAAAAATTTGAAAATTTGAAACCAATGATATGTAATGTGATTTTGCACTATATAAGATAACATGATTCACATACATACATTCTTTGGTTCTATACTCTACGGAAATTCTCATATAACATTATATATCGAATCGAGACACAAGGACAATAAGGCCATTGCACCCCTAGCATAACCATAGGTTTCCCAACAAGATCTTAAAGACCATACCTCTATATGTATGGTCAAAAAAAATTCACCACACTAGTTTAACAATGGGTTATATAACAATCTTCTCCAACTCATTTTCATAAGAGGAGGTCGATGTGGATCTAACCTTACATAACATCCCCAAAACACCAAAGGATGGGAATAAATTCTGAGAGATTGCCTAAAAATTGGGGGTGATTTTACCTTTCTAAACTATAAAATCCTTCTAGAGAAATAATAACAACAACAAACTATAAATGATTGATGAATGAGTATGTAAAATATAGGCCAAATTGAAACCAATGAAACTACAACATAATTATAATAGTGGAGTATTATGAATGATAATACTAAAAACTGTCTAGTGGTGAAATACAACAAAAAAAATATTCACCTTACCATACCACGACACAAAAAACTCAAAACTCAATCTAAATCATTTATGATTGTGGCTATGAGGGAGATCCACTACTTATGTATTTAACTAGTCACTTTAATGTATCATGGAGAGAAATATCTAAATATCCAACATGGTGTATATGTATGGGTGAGTATAACATCCATATAGGTAATGACTGGAATCTTTTCACAGATGAAACTATAAACAAAAATTTCATCATTAACGGGAATATAAAATAGGTAGTAAGAATATCAAAAGTATATAAACAGGTTTTCAAAATATTCAATGGAGTATACGTATTCATTTTCAATTGATGTATAATCAAAGAAAACTTTTACATTATAGAAACATAATAAACTCGTTATATAAATTTAATATACCACCCATTTTTTCACATAACCACAACCATCAACAATGATTGACATACCTATGCTAACGAACAATGATATATCCTCCACAAAGTCATCAAAAAGTGTAAATTAATCGTTTTTCCATTCTAGTTACCACTAGGAACAAAATATACTTTAACAAGGCCTCATTAAATGAGAATCTATAATGCACACCGACCAGGTTCCCTTCCAGTAATCACCCTATATCAATTATACTATAACAGATATGAAGAAAATCTATAATTTAACAAAACCCTTTGTTTCAAACAAGAGACCATTTTGTGGGAAACATCCACATTTTGGTTAGAGAGGCTAACTGGTTTAATAGAATTCCAATAGATTTATTAGACACAAAATTAATTTAAAAGACTATGGTATTTATTTATAAAACCAGGAGCCATTTAATAACAAAAAAATCATAATGGGGAATGAACCTTCTAGTTTTTTTATTAAAAAAACCAAACCCCCTCAAAACCAGAGATTGTTACACTTTCTTCTATTCCATAATGATTCTAATGTACAATTATCAATGATATATTAATTATAATGTCCAAAATTAATATATTTTTTAAAAAAATCAATGAAAATACCTATGAATTGAGAGTAATGGGAGATATACATTTGAAAAGTATGGGTAAATAGAATTAAATAAATCTGTTTTCCTCTACCAGATTCATAGTTTTAATTGTGGATTCACATCATTAATCTTAATGTTCTTAGATACACTTAAATTAATGTCACCACATCTTAATGCATTAGAACCCATTTCATGTTATAAATGTCTCTCACATTATGAACTGATTTTATCAAAAATCACATATGTTCCATCAATATAACTCATAACACGTACCGATAAAACATTGTCATCATGAATATACATTCATTATATGAAATTTTTCTTTAGTAAGGTTCTCTATTTCCTTCACAATAACCCTTATAACTACTCCAACATTTTATCCCAATGAAACCATCAAAAAATAAGAATCACAAAATGAGGGTTTACCTTAAACCAGGGGTTCTACATTATCCCCACCATTAATCTTTCTATCCTAATTAAGTTTTATGGTTTACTAATAATAAAAATCGTAGTCATTTACTCAATCATAAACTTCTATCATTCATATTTATCCTCTTGGATTGAACGATGTGACCATAATACACTCAATAATGAAATTGTTATTACCCACAATGATATTTTTTCACTCTTCATAATTAAAACTAATTTAGGAATAATCATTGAACATGACTCAAGTGTAACATGCTCCCAACATATCACATCAATGGAATCCTACTAATATATATTCTGTTGAGATATATGACTGAAAATATGGATAGTACGAAATTTGAGTGGTAATGAAAATTGACACAAATCATTCCTAATCCATTCCAAAATATCAAATGGTCCAACAAACCATGGGGCTAACATTATTTTCTTTCACATGTGTCAATGACCATTTCTCGGTGACACATTCTAGAATACATTATAATTCATAGTGAATGAAAATGGAGAATGATGATGATATAAATATGATTTATGACATCTCAAAGCCATGGTCATCCACTTATAGATCATCTAGATATTCTTCATAGTCTAATGGATAATAACATCTCATCGTAGTGTTGTTTTTCTAGTTTCCAACCCACACTATGAAGAAGGATGACTCCAATCGTATAATTACTAAAATTGGCCCATATGTATTGTATGCTGATAGAAATTATAATATGATATTTTAATAAAAGGTTAATAATATCCCAATAATCATCCAAAGTCCATGAATATAGAGACCGAATCTTGAAGTACAATTACATTACATTAATTTTTTGAAATACTTAATACATAACCTAAAGAGACACCCAAGGACCGTAATAGTTCAGTGTCTTTTGGAAACTCAGAACATAATTTTCTAATCATGGTGAAAGATCTTCAATATCTCCCATAAAGATATTCCCCTTTTTTCATACCTAAAACGTTTCTTTATATCCTGGGTAGAAGAAAACATAAAAAAGGTGATCTCAAATGCTCAGTGGGGGTAAACATGGAGAATATAAAAACAATCCATAAACATTTGAATGTAAAACCATGAACATAAAACATCAAAATCATGAGCAATGACATAAATCATGGTAGTAAATAAATCATAGATCACAAAAGAACATAAATCATGATAAAATAGCAGTGGAATAAAACATGGAATTGTGTAAAACCATTAAGAAAATGATATGATTTCCATATTAGCCAAGTCATTACTTCCAATACCATCATAGTGGACAAAGTCCATTACTGAAAAGGGTTTAATTGTCGTTTTAGCCCTGTATTAATGAACCAGATTCACTTTCCATTCCAGCCATGTCTATCTCATGAGATATATATCATTACCCAATTCATTGGAGGGAGATATAGGTCCCAACCATCTCATAATTAAATAATTCTTATTTGTGCCACAAAATAAACATAAATCATTCATCGTAACCTAAATAATAAAATGGGTTTCATAATCATCGTCCCATCATAACATAATCTATTTAAAACTGATGGATATAATTTCATCATAAGAAGAATCAAACCATGTAAATAATAGAGACATTATACTTGAAACATAAACATACCAAATAATTCCATCTTAGATGGAAAATAGTTTTGATAAAACACTTGAAATGAATCCTTGAGGAAAATATTGTTTCTTCTACAAAATAATTTTCTTTTCAAAAAATGAAACGAAATTTTAAATGAAAAGAATTTTTTGGAAAATAATCATGAAATCATGTATTGGACGATTCATGAAAATATGACGTTATGAAATTATAAAAATCCATTCATGCAATATAATTTAAAAGAACATTCTTCTTGTAATTTTGTCGGAAAAGTCAAAAAGTACCTCGTATGGTAATCAAAATAATGATTCCTTCCCTACCATGTAGTAAAAGTCAAAAGGGTAAAAATGAATTTTAACATACATGTAAGAATAGAAAAAAATTGGTGAAATCATTTTTAGAAAACTTGAACATGGATGATAAACATAACCCTAGTAAGTACTTAAAAATAAACAATCTCGAATAAGAATGAGATTGGAATAATTATCGCTTACCTTTTATGATAAGTGGAATTATACGTGTCAAATAATAATGAAATTTACATGCATATCTAAACATCATACCCTCCGTAATAAAAATCGTAAAACATTCATGGGGAAAAAACACCATATATAAGAAATATATGGTGATTAAGGCATATGTCTAATATAAATAAAAGTGAGACGAAATAATCCCTTATCATATGTCCAATTTCTTCCATATTTGTCTGAGACTCTTGTATGGTGGGTTTAGAAATATTATTAACTTTTAACATATCCATAATATTATTTATGATATCATATATGATTCACTTATGACTTTGTATTAACCATTCATTTGTTAGTTCCATGTTAAAGCAGTGTTTTGGGTAAAATAGTTTCAATTACCATACGTGTTTGGACTTTTTTTTCTTGATATAATTAAATATATCATGATTTAATTACTTGAAGAATGTAAAAAATTATTTTTATATATAATATATATTCAGAATATAGTATATATAATAGATCGATAAATTGAATGAAATACACCGTTCATGGGGATGGTAGGTCGTACGTACGCATGAACGCTGTTTTCGTTTCCTTATTAAATTGAATGGAAGTAAGTAATTAACATATAAAAAAACAATAATATTATTATGTCTAATATTTCATGTTTATTTATTATAAATAATTTATTATCATTCTGGATTGGTTAACATGGAGAATGAATCTCATCACGTCGTGGAGATGGTAATTTGTACGTATGCAAGAGCGATGATATTGTTTCCATAATTATTTAATGTAATTGGAGTGGATAAAATCTCATATTCCATATGATGTTATAATAATCATATATAGTTATTATTTCCACCATTATAACCATCCATGTATGATAGTGGTGGAAAAACATATTACACCCCGGTGAGGGGATGGTATTCTGTACGTACGCATGCGTGGTAATTTCATTTTCTATAGGATGGATAGAAGGTGAAATAGGATTGTTTTATATTTATAATAACATATAAGTAAATGAGTGATACTTTTGTTAATACTTTATAATGAAACAACTCATTTAAAGGATGTATAAGAATAAATAATTTTGAATGAATCGGTAAAAGATATTACCTCTTCTTTGACGCGCCTCTTCTTAACCTCCACTTAGGGTGCTAAAGATGGACATTAAAGAAGACAAGGACCTCTAGTAGGTTTCCAGGTAAGTTTAGAAGAGTAATGGATAGGGTTAGACCGATCTTGAGTGCTCAAAATGTTGTGAAGAGGAGAGGGATGATGTGCCTTTTTATAATGGAGAAGAGGGGCACTTTTGGAAACCTCTAAAATATTAATTTATAATAAACTCAAACCCCACTAAAAACCTAAAAAATTACTCAAATCCGAATATTATATGATATAGGGTTGTAATATCATCAACTAATAAATTTTAGACATGTTTGGATTTTATTTTAAACATTATCAACTTGATTTAGCCTTATTTAATCTATTTAATTTTATTTGCGGTAATAATATTCTAAATTTTAAATTGTTATATATAATTGCTTATGAGTTATGAATTGTACATAATTGCATAAATAATGACATTTTACACCATATAAATTTCAATTTATATTTTTTAAATATTTTTGTGATTTATAAACAATTTAATAATATGTCATTTTTATAAAATAACAATAGTGTAAATTTTGACACTATTCAATTATATGAATTTAAATAAAACAAACTCAGACAATATATTCAAACCAAAATAATTAATATTTTCCTAACATGTCATATTCATATATAAAATTCTTCAAGAATATAAATTATTACATATAATATTTATTTTAATATTTTTAATACCATTAATTTGATATTTCCATTAATAAAATAATTACTAAAACAATTTTGTATAATAATTTAATATACTTATATGTAGCATAAAAATTAAAAATAAAATAAGATGATGAATTTAAATATAATATCCTTCATAAAATTACTTTTAATCGAATCTATCTTCTAAAAAACCCAACTTTTAAAATTTTATTTTTATTAAATTATGAAGGTGACTACTTTGACATCATTTAAAATAAATTAATATAAGTGTCATAATCGCTTTTATAATTCTCAAAATGGTCTAAAATTTAACCATTGTATGACTAAGGTTTATATTGACATGACTAATAATTATTTGTTTGGTACTTGTGCCTTTTATGGTTATTATTAGTTTAATAAAAACTATATTATTGATTTTTCACGAAATAAATAATTTTTTCATCATTAATGTATAAGATATTAATGTAATTATATATTTCTTAAAAATTACAAATAAATTACCATGATAAACAAAATCAATTTAGATTTCAATTGATAATTTATATCCAAATTTATATTCTGTATAGCCTAATATTAATAATAATTTAATTATTTAAGTTTGAGTGGGACATATTTAACTTTCATTTAGAAAAAAATAAATTAAAGGTTTTAATCACCTACAAGTGGGTTATAATAGATACCATTTAGACCCAATTATATTTTAGGACGAAATATAATCATCCAATTATATTAATACATGTGTTAGGATAATTTTATAATATTATTTTTACACTTAATTACCTAATTTACCTTTAACTTAGGTAAATAAAATTTACCGTAGTTACTATTCATAATGTCCAAAAAATAAATGTTATCTATTTACACAATTTGAAACTCCTGAATCCCAATATGGAATCCATTTTTACAAATTCAAATCATAGAAGATGCAGTTATTAATTTAAAATTAATCCTGTTGTCGGAAAAAAATGGTTTTTCTTAAAACATTACAAAAGATTGAATTGATTTTACCTACGAATTCAATGTAAACATAATGATAATGACATCCATTACATTAAATGGTTAATATATCTTCCATTTATACTTTAAATCCATTCAACATATAATTTATACATATAAATTTTCTCGATAAAAAAAGTTGTTTTTAATTAAAATTTAGCGTATTTTTACTATTCATCAAAATATAAAAGTTATCAGAAAAATATAAAAAGTTTATCCAATTTAAATTTTTATATCCTGATTCAATAAAATAAAATTATTTTGTAAAACTGAACTTATAATCTTGTCAAAACATGATTTAAAGTGGGTGCACCATCAAAAGGCGGCAAAACTCCATTAAAAAACATATTTTACCCAAAAAGATTATTTTGTTCTAATACCATGTTCTAGAATATGTGTAAGATGAATTATATTGTTATTAAATTCAAAATGTGGTTAATACTATTCATAACAGCTAGTTCAAAATAATATTATAACAATATATCATTTTTTAGTGAAACTCGGTATTGCATACAACACAAGCTATTGGGTAAAGTCACTCTTGCGTGCAACAGAAGCCATGAATAGTGTTTGCGTATACTACAAGCTAATACAGTGTTTCATATAGAGCTAGATAATCTTGATGTAGCATACAAACACAAAAAATCAAAGAAATTTAAAATAAATGTTCTCATAAAAACATGGGGTTTTACACTGAAACAATATCTAAAAATGCCTTCAAACATCTGAATTTTTCATTCTAACTACCAATCCATTTGGGGATTATATTTCCTTATCGTGCTTAACAATGTGTAAATATACTATTGAAATTTTCACCAAATTCTTGACAGAAATCATCGATCACTTTTTTAGACTATCAAAACTATAACTCTATTCAATTTGAATACATGGAGTATGTATAAATTTTCCAAATCCTCTACCATGTTGTACTCCTAGATTGTGAAGATTTACGCTGAGTTATTGAGTTAATATATAATCACCCAAATATGATTATGCTACAGAATCATTATTAGTAGGCATGTGATAGAGTCAATGGAAATCTTCACCCACTTCAATACATGTATAGTCATAGATTATAACATACTAGATGGTCATTGATATTCAGATTTTATCTACTAAAACGATATAAATTACATAAAATATTAGGAAATCATTCATTTCGTCCAAAAACACAAGAAATAAGCACTAACTACATTGTACAATTTATAAATACATAGATTAATATCCCATTTCAAATGGTTTAATTCCAAAAGAATTTGTTCCTTGCAAGACTGAGGGGCCCTAATTCAGTTCTGAACGTGTAAGAAAGAGATTCCATCCTTCTTCCATATATCATAATTCGCCAAACCCATTATGTTTGACCTAATTTTGGCATAATTTTATTGAATATTTGAGACTATATTTTAAAAAATCAGCAGGTTAGGAAAAATATTAACAATAAATAAATTTTCATTGTCATTATGTTCAGAATAGTATAAATGAATGTCATTAATAAGGCTTTTCATATGGAATTGGTCATGATATTCCATGAGAATGTAATTTCTTGGATTTTCAATGTATTATTTTTAAATATTATTTGGATTTATTTTGATACCAGGATTTGTGATGGCGTGTGATTCTAAGGCTTGGGGTGCGCGAAACAATTATTGGAAATAAATTGAACTTTTAAACCGCATGTGCGAGTGGTTTTCCTGAAAATGTGGAATAGAATTTAATGGATGCTTGGATTAGAAATCTGAGGGAAAAATTAAATTTAGAACAATGAAATTGGTTTCGACGGGGCCAAAATTTATTCTCCAAGGGTCAGCGATGGATGTTAATTTTTGGATGTTCTAAAATAAATACAATAAATAATTTATTTATTTTATTTTTAAACCATTAATGTCACAGTGTCCTAGTTTTACTCCTTTAAATACATGTTGTTGTAAAATTAAAAGGGTTAGCATCATAAAACTATGAATTGATGACTGTTGTTAGATCTATGGAGGATAACCCATTGGTAGATGAAGTAGGAGAAATCAATCAATGCACCTGAGAATTCAACGAACCTCACCAATGAGCATGATGTGGAAACCATCCTTCCATCGATTCAAGGTAAGAGTTTTTTTCTGCTTTTTTCCCATGTCTTCAATTTAAACCATTAATGCAGATCAACCCAGAAACTGGTTGATCCATGGATATTGCATTCTTTCCTGAGGGTATTATTTTCCATTTCTTCTTGGGTATGGATTTGGTAAATTATTTTATGATAATAAGAGAATTGTCATTTTGATTATCTTGTTAAACCTATTAATGTGAGTTGATCGACCCTGTGATGAATGACTGTGGTGGTGTGTTGCTATTTTTTTAATTCCTCCCTCCCTACCCCACATTCTCTATGTTCATCATGGATTGACGAACAACAGACCATTGCAGCCTGTTTCACAGTGAAATTATCCCAAAACTATGACCAATCATCCCATGAGCCTATAAGTTCTGTGATGGGGATGGAAGATAAAGAGTCTATATGGATTGAGGAGGATCGTTCATCATGATTTTTTCACACGGGTGGACTGAGACTTATTTTTGGGTTCGATCAGAGGCTTGAAAATAATGGAGACAGCTTCTGTATGTTAGGTTGACCTCTTTCTTAGAGTCTCGTGGTGATCGGGTGGCTAGATCCACGGATCAGCGATCGAAAGGGAGCGGAAACGAAGAACGTGGTGTTTTAGAAAATTCCAAATAACATGGACTATTCTCTTATGAACAAGTCGTCTCTGACTAGCATGACAGTGGCAATGGTTTGTGCATTGCACATGATGAAGAACATGATGTACCTCAGGAAGACACCGTGTACAAGCCCCACCGAGTAGAAAATATTCTTCCAGGTGACAGGAAACACTAACATGGTGTGTCGCCACTGTCGAATGACACGTGGGTCCTTACTCGGACTCCACTTCAGTCTTGGAAGATACACGAACACGAGGTGTAGTAAACAGCATGTACTCCACCATAGGGCCATACATGACTAGATATGCTAGCTAACCCATATAAAGGTACATGGTCTCAGACACAAGGGTTAAATCCATGTACGGGCTCATAGACAGTGTAAATAGAGACTTCCCTAAATAGTTGATAATAGCATGTTTCTATCTTACAAGCAGTGTATACCTTCTTCTACATGACAAGACTTATAACACAAGTCTGTGTACATGGGAAGTACCTAGTATGAGAGGACACGGTGTGTGACCATTCAACAAGTAGGGTACATCTCAGTATATTGTTAGAACCACTTTTCCACCGTTCCTTGGTGAAGTTTCATTCAGGTTGGTCACCTTTATCTTTTCCCTAAATTTCATGTATCGTTTCCATCTACATGATTATGATCACATCAAATGTAAATCTTGAGATAGAGCCATCTATCCCTCCGAGAGGCCCAGAGAAAGATCCTCTGTCCATTCATGACCCAAGGAAGAGTTAGTTATTGACATGAAAAATAATATAGGACACTGATACTCTACTTATTTGGATGAATATGAATGATTTGGTGTATCCACTATGGCACTAGTAGTGATCCTCATCTGTGTATCTTGACCTTTTCCACTCATTAGTGTGTTCTCATGGAATGATTTTATCTCTTCTCTCTTTAGATTATATCAGTGCATCTACCTCTCTCATGGATTTTTCCAACAAACAATACATCTCATATAGAAATCATTAGAGATACCAGACTCATGGAGCGAGTTATCCTGGATGAGTGCTTTGTGGAATCTTTGAATTGAATCCCTAGTGTGGGAATGTAGTCATTTTAGACTAGATGTCTATGTTTTGAGTAAATCTTGATATATTTTTATTTCTATATTTTCATTAGACATATACTATGTAGAAATGAGTGTACCTTTACTTTTTTTATTGTTCTATTGTTTCTAGCTTCCATACTATGTATTAATATACCCACCCACACATGGGTGTTTCCTATACATGTCGTTTCATGTGTAAACGAGCATCCTTTTGATGATGTCCAGGGTGGACTAGGACCAGACTATGATTTTTGAGTTCCTTTCAAGACGAGGTGTTCATATGACTATGATTTGTAGTACCAGTACCTCTTTTTTCTTAAATGATGGACATTTTAGTTTGTAGACTCTTTTTTTTGGGCTTGTATTCTGGACCATATTACATTCCGTACATATGATCCATTGTAATCTGTTGGCTGGGATTAGTTGTATGCATGGATTTTGGTTCCATACTAGTTTTTTACTTTTCATCATTTTTAGGATTAGAGATGAGTGTGAATGGAATGTTACATAGGAAATTTTCCCATTTTAGTGACATTCTTACTCGATACTAGTCAACAGCCCTAGGCCTATTGGAGGAAGGCTTGGAGAGTCACCACACGGGCCCCACTGGGACTGATCATGAATGAGTGGTATTAAAGGTGGCCAGTCCAACCACATGACCAATTTTCATTGATATTAGTTTAGGGAAACAATGTTATGTTTCTCAACCTCAACTTTCAGGCTAGGGAGTCTAGAGTAGGTGCGGGCGGATAACGTGTCCATTCACCATGACATTTATATCCTTCCTTTCAACTCATAACATGAAAACACTATTTGTAGGGAAAACATTATGGTAAATTAATAATATGGGAATGGGTTGTCTTTTTCATGTCCACTTTTTCTGCTACCCCGATATACTCTTGATCATGGACATTCTTGTTTCTCTACAAGATTCCCCCAAGACTCGTACCTGCTAGGCATCAGTGATTCATTCACAAGGATGAATCCCTTAGTCAAGATCCTTTAATTCCGGGACTAGTTACACTGGAGATACCTCCATGTGGTGCACGATCCATACTACCACTAGTGGAGCATCACATGGTAACTGCATTACCAAAAGATGAGGAGTGCACACTAAGTGCAGTCTATGAGTTTCAGAGACATAGACCCCACTGGTTTTGAGGTGAGCCTGACCCGTAGGATGTTGAGGACTAACATGAGCTGCCAATCAGAGTTTTCAATTTATTGAGGACACCATCATATCAGATGGTGGTCCTAGTAGCAATCCTTAATTAGGGTTCAGTGGGATGATGGGGGAGTTTGACTATGCAGACTTATGACAAGGAGACTCTTTTAGGGACGGAGTTCGAGTGACTCTTTAGGGAGTAGTTATCTCTGATTACACTGAGATAATTGTGTATCTAGAAGCATATCCATATATAACATGGTATATTTATGTTTTATAACTAGTCAACGTGGTTCACCAACCTCACCGAGTACTCGATAGATATGGTAGCGTATCTGTAGTTTTGATCCCGGAACTTCGAGTGAGGTCTAAGACGGGGAATCTAGGCCAGTGATGTGCATATTTTTATTTATATTAATACAGAAGTGATCGATAATGCCTTTTCAATCAAGATATTCTTCGTAGATTAGGTACAACCAGTGGCATTCAACAATAGGTAGACAGTTTCAGAGACCTTGCAGTAGGGTGCTGACATCTGGCACATGGTTCTGGATGCGGGTGATGTCATAGGGGGACCCAAGACATGGATCGATTGTACATGACTCTCAATCTTGATCCAGTCATAATGGCGATAGGTAATGCTACTCATGTTATGGTATAGTACATCTCACTATAGACTTTTCGTCCCATCAAGTTGTCAACCAGGAGATGTTGGATGGAACACTGAGGTAGAAGTAGAGAGTTCAGCAGGCATACGCACAAGGTGGAAGACGTGGAAGAGGATTATAGAGAGCTACAGGTGGTGGAAGACTCTTTGTTCTATATCCACCAACACCAACAAGAGTTCCGCACCAGGCTTAGGGAGCTCGGGGATAGGGGTGGAGACAACCACATGTGGTCATGGCGTACGACCTAGGTAATTCATGGATGATCTAAGGTATGATATGTTTCCTTTCTACATTATATTTTATACTCATAGACACATGTTCTTGTCATTATTTCACCACCACATGTTTTCTATGAAACCTTGAGATTCTGTTAGAGGCGTTGATTAAACCATTATGAGTAGAGAATCATACGGGGGGAGACTCGGTGATCATGCATCTTTGAATATAGTGTGATCTTTAACATGGAGGTGAGAGATTCAATTGGAACCACTTGGTGGTAGAATAAAGGCCTTACGACGTCATTCTTGGTATTAATTAAATACAGGAAAATAAATATATCCCCACACTTCTATAACCACGGTTTAGAAGAAGTAGTGGAAATATATGATATAATCTTGTCAATAACCCTAGTTAAGTTTAAACTCGTGGATAAAAAACCCCAAATTCCACCATTCCATCAGGTTTCAACTCTTGATATCCCATTTCCATTGGTCTCCCTGTACGGTCCCTCTACTCCCCTCTCTAACCTCCGCCTCCCAGTCCTCTCTAACCCTCCCTGACATAGACCTCCCAGCCTCAACCTCATCCCCAATGTCCTGACCTCTTCCTCCACCTTAATGTCATGTCCTACACCTCCCTACCCCAAGTCCCTCTAGACTCCCTCTCCTCCAGCAATGCCCCCCTCTCCCCTCCCAGATCCCCGACATCGGTGAAATCCCCTATCCCCTCTCGGCTACCTCTACTCTGGCAACGTTCCCTGACCTCGTTATACTCGCTAGTCACCTGTAAGGTCCCCTGAAGCGGAACACCCTACACAACATCTCCCTAAATTAGAGACATCCCTTCCAACCATTTTATTTTAATTTCATGAGTTTTCTTTGTCATTACATAAAAGTAAGAATTCATCATAGTTAATTAATCAATTTCATAGAGGTTTCATCTCTATCATTACTCGGTATCATTCAACTAAACCCTATTGGATTTGAGGTTCTGATATTCTTACATTGATCCTTAATTCAAGGGAGTATCATGGTTCTATCTAGTCGGTTTTGTGTTTTGGAATCCATTGCCTATGGAAAAGTACTTTTAATCATCATGGTTAATCTACCATCACTTGAGATTGGTTTATTATACTTTCATTATATTCCCCACTTTTATCTGAGCCTTTTTGTGATTTATGTGCCTATGAAAATCTATATTTTGTATGAATAGTTTGAATAAATGTACATTGTGAAAATTATTTCTTATGATGCTAAATATATAAGTATATCCTCTCACAAGAAGATACCAAAAATGATATACTATTATCAAAAAGTGGTGTACACAATGAGTGTGTGTCTAGAAGCCCGAGGTCTCAATGGTGGTCAAAGATATTAATTTATCAACATAATTGTTCAAATAATAAAAAAAATTGTTTTTTATGGGAGGTTATTTTTGTGTAATAACCATGGGTATTTCAAATTATAACGGAGTGGTAGGGGAAAACAAGAGACCAATTAAAATTCCTCTCCCCATATGATATAGATGGGGAGTATATACACTGAAATAAAAGAGAACAAATAAAATGTTTTTATAGAAATAATACCTCAATTGAAATAGAATACAGTATCAATGATGTTACACTAATAGTATACCACATAGAATAAAAAGGAAAAAATCATGATGTTTATGAAATAAAAGGTGGATATTTCTATTGAGGTTGGGGAGAAATAAGTATGAAATTAAAGAATAACCCAGTAAGGGATAATATATCCATGTTAATGAACATGAAAAATAATTAAGATATGTATGAAATAAGAGGCCTCTATTATATTACAGATCACAAGAAGAAAATTGAGAATGTGCCTAAGTAATTATTAATCATACGGACAAACTTGTTTTAATCTTTAGATTAATGTAACAAGCAAATAGGAATGCATGTTCTTTTCCTATAACTATGATGAAGGTAGGATAGAAAATATGGATTGATTCTTCAATATGTAGTGTTGAAAACATAAACAATAATATGGTCTGATATAAACCTATGAAAAATGGGTTGCTTCGCAATGAGCTACCATAATCCAAAAATTGAGAATTCTCAAAGGTATCACTCTCCCCTTATACATTATATGTGTATCTAATTAATTGTGTGATTTAGGATGAATGAGTAGATACAATAAATCTGGGAGTTCTTCCAAAAGGGAATATTTTTTTATTTTTGGAAGCATATTTTAGTCATATTTATGCTAATGAAAATTATAAATACTAAACTATATTTACTCAATCTGGAAGTCTTTGGGAAGATATTTAACCATGTTGATAGAGGAATGCTCGGGTATAATAATAGCTATCTAATAGAAAAAAACTATTTTGATGGTTAAAATCCATTTTTTCAATGTCTAATAGATTTTACTAAAAAAATTATTTCCTTTAAATAATATATAAAAAGATAAGAATTTATAATTTAGAGAAATATAGGTAGGGAAATTGGATGTTTAAATATAATTTTGGATTTGATATGACGTTTTCATTCAAGATTGTTTTGATCATTAATGAATGATTTTTGGTTTCACATAATATATTGTTTGTTTCAATAATATTTTTTTTACAAATGAAACGTTGATATTCTTATATGATTTGAAATGATTTTTCTTATTATATGTTTAAAAATGATGTCTTAGTATACTCTGCAAATGAATTACATGTATTCTACTATTTAATGTTATCATTTTTGGATATTTGAGTATGTTTTAATTAATTTTTTTAATATGATTTTTGTAGGTGGGATTTGTTCTATAGTCCTCATAATAATTTTTTTTTATTTTTAGGGAAACAATGTTATTTAGTGATCCTTTTTGTCTAAATAAAAAATTCTTGAAGAAGTACTATTTTCTTTATGATGTGTTTTCATTATTATGAATTGAATTATGTTATATTTCTGGATTCTACCACACTGTTTATTTCATTTTAGATCACAGAAACTGAAACCCAACTAGTTTGGTGGACTTTTTTGGTCTATTCTTGTTGTTTATGTCTTTTGGGCCCCATTAGAGACTGGTTCATGCCACCTCCATCATGGGAAGTGGGATCTCCATGGGATTCAGGTTTGTTTTTTTCCCTTTCAATTTGTTTCATTTTTTAAATTTATGGGTTTTGGTGTTTTGAGTTTTCAGTGTTTTTCTAGTGTATTTTTGACCTACTGCGGTGGTTTCGGGTAGCCATTGTCAAAGGAATCTTGCACATTTATTCATAGGCAGACATATACATATATATGTTTCCCTATATATATTCACTCATTGTCATTTGAATATATATATTGGGGCTAGGTGTTCTTATATATATATATATATGAAAAATTCATATGTGTGTAATGAAAAGGGTTATATGTATGTATAAACATATATGTAAGGATCCCATTATACATATTTGGCCATGTAAATATGTACATAGTGTCTAGGTGTCCTTATATATAGGCGAAAGTGAATATGAGTGCAAGTAGTAAAGGAAATAAATGAGTTGTCATCATGAAAAGTAGAGAACATTGAGTTTTAGATAGGTTCCCTTATGCATTAAACTTTAAATTTAATGAATCATTGGTTTCTTGTACTTAGGACAATGTTTTCGTACTAAACAGTGATATATATTTCTTATAATAATTGCTCTGAATAGACTCGAAGAAAAAAAAATCCAATATTAATTTGATCTACATTGAATTGTATTAAAATGAAGGAATTTGGACATCATATTAGTAGGAAAAACCAAATTAATTTTTATTTTATTAACCTATAAAGAGTTTTAGGTCAACTAGAGATAGAGAGTAGAAACAAAATTTTGTATACATTGTTTAGTATCTCTATAATTTTGGATTACAACAAAGTATCCTAGTAGAAAAATAAGTGGATTAATAAGATGGAGGAAGATGAAGAAAAGAAGGGGAATTATGAATACCTACATGAAGAATTCCTCTCATTTTGAAGGGCTGGCTGTGACCTCCCAAGGATTGGACGCAACGACGTCCTGGTGAGAAATTGGAAAATAATTTGTATCCCCCCTAAAATATAACTCTCTCATTTAATACCACCCCAAAACAACCAATACCCCCAAACAATATTTAAGAATAAAATTACAATGATTCCATTTCCATGATGTTTGAGGTGGTATGATGAGTACCTATTATAATCAATTTAATGATATGTGAGTAGGATGTTTATAAACGCATTTTGAATCCATGAAAATTATTTCATGGGAAAAATTGTATTGGTAGTAGGCATGATATGCTCTTAAGGAAATACCATATGAATGATAGGAGTTACTTGCCACATCTTCTCAAACTGGACAGTATAATTACATGGTTTCATAGGAATTATATAGGATAATAACAAATATCCTATAATAATTAAGATGATGTGTACTATCATACGGATCACATAGGTTATCCTATGATGGACGACCTCAATGACCTGGAATATGTGTAATCTCCTCTCACCATGTTATTAAAATTCATTAAGAATTCTCATAACTGTATAGTTTATCATAAATTTTAATTTTAAGTGAGGGAAAAAACAACGATGGGAAATTTTAAGGCAATAAATTTATAATGTGTTGGTGATGATAATTATATTAAACCATCCATCCAAGGGGATCATTCCAGTGTATAGGATGGAAAATTATCACTTGACCATGTAGGGGTGTGATTGTCTGTGTTATTGACAATGGTGAGCATGAAAAAGGTATATGCTTGAGGAAACACTGGTTGATCATGGAGTGTGTATGTGGTGACATTAGAGTATGAGGCCAAGTACCAACATCCATTTAGATATTCAAAAGATTTATAATAGATTTTCATGTGTCTGCAATGATGTTTTAGTGCAGTCTTGAACAAAATAAAGAGGAACAGGGAAAAAACACCAGTGTTATGTCACATTTGTACCAATAAGTAAATGCTCCCATCCTATACATAAATGTAAAATGATGAAAAATGTCATGGGAAACTCATCACCACCAAAATAGCCACATTTTAAAAATGACATCATGCCAGACTATGACACTAAACAATGTACTTCATATATCTATCCCCTTTGGAGATGCGCATGTGGAAAATGAAGGGGACCATCATCCCCACTGTGCCAGGATAAAATCCCACTCCCACTTGGGTGTTGATTTTCCCCTCATAGATGCTTTCAACCACATGATCATTCGATCCAAATGTGTTCTTTAAGGCCGGATCATCTAGAGAGGTCCACCACACAGATACAGACACAAGGGTGAACAACAAGACTGTTAAACATTACCCCAGGGACACTGGGGAAAATTTCAGAACTGTAAAGGAATATGCTCCTCTATATGGATGTTCTCATCTTATCGACCATCAATGAAGGTTCTAAAAGAATCACTAATAGGATTCTTGGAATAGCGCATCTGGAAAAGGTGATTTGATCAAGGAATGCCGGAAAAAGGTAATCTAGATGCCAAGAAAAAGACATCTAGAAAAAGACTTAAAAACCTTATCTGAAATAGGATGCCTAGAAATAGTCATATAGAATATGATAAAGCACCTAAAAAATACACAACATGGAGATCAAGTGACCTCACATGTGGGAAGCACATGAGAAATAGCAGAGATCTTGTGTCAGAGAATCTTGACAAAGTGCATTGAGGTAGTGATAGAGAGGCCTGGTTGCAGGAAGTAGGGGCATTTTTTACCTGGATGTTGGGAGTTTCACCTTGATGTTTGGTATTGCACCTAAAATCTGGGTACATAGGGAGTGAGAGAGAGGTAAAAATCATAACTCGAGTACCAGATCGGTGCCCAAGAGTAACAAATGTTGGCTGGAATGGGAAGAGGCAATTCACACTTGGGGGGTGCAGCTTGGAATGAACTTTTGATGAACAATTCATGATTTTTATTACAACCTTATTCATTTGTGAGAGAGGGATAACACCATAAAGAACTTAATCAATGTACTTCACTTAATATACTCCATGTATACATGTTATATCATGGTGTTGAAAACAATAGACTATTCACCAAGACATCAAGGCTTTCCATGAATTCTCATGTATGAGATACCATTATCAAATTCTCATTTTGGGGTAGTTTTAAATAGATTTAATGAGAACATAAAATCATTATCACATCCCAAAAATCACATCAAAAATATATTCTAAAAGGTAAAAAAAGGGGTAGAAAATGTTATTGGAATTAATATTGTTTCATATTTTTAATTATGTTTACATAATTATAGATTTCAAGATTTCGAACACTTTGAAATCCTTTTAACATGTTTTCACCCATCAAATGGGATGAACCCACTTTCTCACCATCTTTGTAGTCTATATACTCACTGATGATAATATTCTATTGTTATACGGCTATGATAGCCTCTTCCAACATCCCCAATATTTAAATCCTTCAATTCACTACATGTTAGAAAATATCAAATGAAAGGAGATAAGGAGGAGTACATTATATTTAATTAGACATGGAATGTTGATAGATTTCTCTCCTATGAGACCATACATACTTCCCTACTTTATCAATGTGATATTCCTTAATCACCTTTTCTTAATTTTATAAACATTTATCCTTGTAAACCACCTGATGTTCTCATTCTTCTCAATAGGCCTATCATGTGTGACCTCTTTTGCTGAATGTGTAACAAAATGAAAAGCAACCTTATAGTCTAGCATATTCTTCTTCATATATTCCTTTATTCTTATTATGAATATAATACAGTCTTTTGCAATATGTCCAATAATCTTCTATCTCCCACATATTTTTTTATAAAACCTTAGTTTTTCCTTGTTTCATTTTCTCATAAATAACATTTTGTTCCTTAATTAGATCTCTATTTTTTCTCATTAAATTTTCTACATATTTTATAATTTTTATTTGACTCTTCTAATATTTAGAAATCATTGGAGACTTCTTTTAGAAATATCACTTTTATATTTCTACATTCTGGTATTATTCCTACTTCTCTCAGAATTTATTATTCTTTTTCATAGATTTAACCCATAGATTCATTCTTATTTTATGTTAATAATAAGTTCTTATAATAATTAATTTATATGTGCCAAAAAATCCCACATCACAAATTGTAAACCTTAAATCATTGATCTTAGATGATATTGGTGATTGTATACAAGAAATTATGATTTCTGTCCAAGCATCATGCCACCTTTATTTAGACTTCTCCTGAGGGAGTATTCATGGTTTTCTATATCATCAATTTTTCATTATGTTCGAGTAACCTTATAACAAATTCCATTATCCCAAACACCATTTTTTTTCTTTAGAATATATATTTTTAGAGAAAACACAATCAGTGTGATTTGAAACATTAAAATTTTTGTACCATTCCCTTTGAGATATTCTTCTTCGAAAACATCTTCCTTTAGCTCAAAAACCATTTCATTTGTTGCCCTTTGGGATATTATTCTTTGAAAACATCATCCTTTATCCCAAACACCGTTTTCTTTTTCTTCCTTTTGGTTAAAAAATAAACTATTAATATTATGTATCACTATTAGAATTCATTCAATGTTTTTAAGATATTTTATTTTCTAGTAAAGTATTATGGACCTTTTCAAGGTTTTATCATTTAGAATCATTTGATGCCTCTACATACAGTGATTGCTACGTTATCTTTTGGATAAAAAATAGATCATTTCGTGGAATCTTCATTGGAAAAAGAATCTACATTCTTTCTTCACTAGAATATATCTTCCAATTATGCACCATCCTTCATCTATTGTTATCTACAATGATTCATCTTTAGAAACACAGTGTAGGATGTCTGTATTTTATTTAAATATCGTGGATATAGCACTAGCCAACGTTTATATTCTATAATTTAATTCAGGATACGTTTTGGTAAGAAAATTTTCATATGTATGGTAGGATCGGTTTTTGTTTGTATCACACATTATTTTAGTTTTCATTAGTAATGCAAGTTCAGTTTGTTTATTTTTTTATTCTATAATGGTTTATTTTTATGGGTGCAAGATGGATAGTAGTAGGAAGAAGGAAGGATTCGAGCAGCAGCAGCTTTGTTTGGGAGGATTATCTATGCCCACGGTTCAATGAATCGTGGGTATATTAGTATTTATGTGACAATTGATTCACACAGTTCCAAAACCCATAGTAAATGATATATAATATCCAGAAATCATCAATACCCCTAGTTAATTGAACTGTGGGTATGTTATATTGCTGTGAAAATCAATTACTACGGTTCTGAAAAACATGGGAATAGATATATACTCAGGGTTTAAGCAATCCATGGGTATTATGAAATTTCCATGGTATATACCCATGGTTTTGTTAAAACCGTGTGTATAGGCTATGCCGATTCATCTATAGCCCACAGTTCATGAAATCATGGGTATAGCCTATACCCATGGTTTTATGGGATATACCCATGGTTTAAAAACCTGGGTATAGGTGATATTTATAGTAGTGATTAGATATCTTCCATCAATGCCCAGATTGACTACATTAGGTTATGTGTGGGGTGTGTCAACAACAATGGATAAACATTATCTTTTATTGGTGAGAAGGAAACCCATGTTGCATAGAATGCGCTCACGAATATGAGGGTTCATCCGACCACTCATGTGTGGTCTATCCTTACCCTCCGAGCAGTAGATGTTGTGTGCTTCCACAACCCTATATTAGTGGTGGAGTACGAGTAAGACTTCCCTAAAGAAGATCCAGGATTACCTTCGCACTAGGAGATCGAATTCTGCATCAACTTACACCCTGGTAAGACATCGATATCCACACTAGTGTATCAGATGGCTCTCATAGAGCATAATGAGCTGACCTTGTAGTATTATATTATTCAATGTATGGTATTTGAAAGACCTAATGTTTCACCCTAGAGAGCCCAAGTTTTTATACCAATTTGGAAGACTAGAGTTTGATGTTGTGCATGGATTACTGGTTCCCAAATTAGGTAACATTGAACAAAAAATATCTGTTTCCAAGGATTGATGACCTCTTCAATTAGCTAAGAGGGGTGAAATGGGTCTTGAAGGATGACCTTTGATCGGGCTACCACCTGTTATGAGTATTAGCCAAGAATATAATGAAGATATATTTTTTATGACACTACAGTCACTACAAGTACTTGGTGATGCCTTTAGACGTAACGAATGCCTCTATTGTGTTCATTGGCTTCATGAACCGGATCATCTATCCATACATAGATTGGTTCATAGTGGTCTTCATTTACAAAATTTATTTATACTCATCGTCAGAGGAGGAGCACGTGAGACACCTACGGATAGTTCTAGATGTACTTGGAGATGACCAGATATATAGGAAACTACAATAGTGGTAGACCAAGTTATAAGAGGTCCACATTATGGGACATGTTATATCAGCATATGGAGTAGCAATGGAACTAGACATGTTTGAGGTGGTGTTAGCATGGGATCCACGTCGGAGTGTGATAGAGGTGCAAAACCTCCCTAGGCTAATAGGATACTACCAGATCTTTATCCCTGATTTCTCCTGAGATGTCAGGACTGATGATAGCCTTGACCTGAAAGGGTATCCATTTCATATGAACTATGATATTATTGGAGGCATTTTGGAAGTTGAGGTACTGTTTGTAGAGCACATAGATCTTCAGATTTCACAAAGAGGTTATTGAGTACATAGTTTTCTACTATGCATCGGGGACCGGGCATGGCTGTGTCCTGATGTAGATACTGGCAGTGATAGCTTGTGGTTCATTCTAGATAAGGACAATTGATAATTAATGCACGACGCATGATCTTGAATTGGAAGTAGTAGTCTTCGCATTGAAGATGTGGAGACACTACATAATAGGTGAATGGTTTATAGTTTACTTTTACCAAAACAGCCTCAAGTAAATCTTCTCATAGAAGGATCAAAATACAAATTCATGATGATGTCTAGAGTTCCTCCAGGATTAGGAATTTGTAATCTTCTATACTCTTGGGAAGGGGAATGTTGTGCAAAATGTTCTTAACATGAGATCGAGTTCTCAACTATTGAGAGATTCATTGAAGTAGTTGGCATTTCAATAGTTGTCGTTCATGGATGGAGATGATTCTACTTATCTTCTTTTGATCATTGTCACCCCTGCAATCATACAGTGAGTCAGGGAGGCTCAACAAGGGAATGTTGACTTTGAGAATTTATCGTCTTAGTTATCTATAGGAAGGGATTTCAGGAGGCCTTTGGGACCAAATTATGCCTAAGCACCACATTCCATACCCATATAGATGGTTAGATGCAGAAAACCATTCAGGTTCTAGATTATATGTTCCAGTCTTGTATCTTGGATTTTGGTCACAATTGGTAGGACCAACCACTATTGGTGGTGTTCATGATCAAAAATAGCTTCCACTCCACCATTGGTACGACACCGTTTAAGGATTTATATGGGGGAACTTGCTAGTCATTGCATTGCTTTATTGACCCTGGAGAGTCAGCACTCATGGGTCCAGAGCTAGTGTGAGATACTATTGAGAATGTGAATAACTTCAAAGAGTTGGAGAAGGATACACCGAACTGGAATAATTATTATGCTGATAGACGACCGAGACCTTTGGATTTCATGGAGGGGGACCATCTGTTACTTCAGGTCTCACCTGGACGAGGGTTGTAGTGACTTGGTCGAACGTCAAGTTGCCTCTGAGTTTCATCCGCCCTATATAGATACTACATAAAATTGGTGATGTGGAGTACATCATTTATCTACTACAGTATTTTCACCTGGTACATGTTGTATTCTATGCATCGCAGTTGATAAGTTACGTGCATGACACATCACACATCATTGACCGTGGAGAGATGGACATCGAATATAGAGTGACCATCGAAGAGTACCCAGTGGAGATTGAGGATCGACATGAGGGAATCCTTTTTTGCTTGTGTGATTCCCCTAGTGCATGTCTGAGGTAGTACAATAATCTTCCTGAGATCATGTGGGTGTAGGAGGCTTAGATTCACGCATAGTACCCAACATTGTTTGAGTAGCCATTTTTTTGGGATTTTTGGGGACCTAAAATACCTATTTTAGGGGTAATGTAATTTCTCTTATTTTCCATGTATTATTTTTAAAAATTACATGGAAGACTTATGAGACCATTCTTTGTGAAAACATTTGATATCAGGGCCTGGGGTTCATGGAATAAATGTTTGAAATAAATTAAACATTTAAACAGCACAAGCAAGCAGTTTTCTTAAAAAAAATAGAATAACATTTGAACGGATGCACATATCAGAAATCTGTGGGCACAACAGTGATCAGAGTAGTGACTTTGGTTTAGCTGGGTCCTAAATATGTTTAGCGTGAGTTGGCTGCGGAACATAATATTTAGACATTTTAAAGAAATAAAATAAATTATTTTTTTATTTTATTCGAAAACATTTAATGATGCAATGACCTAGTTTTAAAACATTAAATGCCTACTAATGTATAATTCGTAATGTTATCCACATAACCCTATGAATTGATGACTGTCGTTGGAGGTGTGGAGGAGAACCCGTTGGTGGATGACGTCATAGAAATGGATCGAAGCACCATATAATTTGACGAACATCACCAATGAGCACGACATGGTGATCATCCTCTAATGGATTCAATTTATGGGGTTTTTTTATGATTTGATTTCCCCCATCGATAATTTAAATGACGAACTCTGATCAACCCACAAACATGTTGATTTGTGGATGATGCATTCTTGTGGGAGGGTGTTTTTTTTTCATTTCATATAGGGTTTTGATATGGGAATTCATTTTATGATAGTCTTTTGAATTTTCATTTTTGATTCTTCTGTTAAACCTATTAATGGGAGAAGATAGACACTGTGACGAGTGACATTTGAGGTGTTTAGTTTCTTTATCTGTTGATTTCATCCCTCCATCCCCTTCATTTTTATGTTCTTCTTAGGGTGACAATCAACGAGATTGTTTCAAACCCATTTTCAATAGAAACATCTCAAACCAGATATCAAACATAATAATAACCTAGAGGAGGAGCGACAGTAATGGTGGAATATGAATAGGCTCAGATCGAGAAGGATATTTATTAAAGGGTTAATTGTGCGGGTGGATTGAGATATGTTTTAAGGGCCAATATGAGGCCCAAAAACAATGGAGACAAATATTGAATGTTGTGGAGAACACAAACATGAATTCTCGTGATGATCAGGTATCTAAATCGATGGATCAGTGATCCATAGTGTGAAGATTCAATGAAGGTGGTGTTCTGGAAAATTATGACGAACATTATGTGTTCTTCAATGAAAACACCATGTGGGACTCACTTGGTTTTGGCTACGGTTTTCATGCTACACAGAATGAAGGAATACGGTGTGCCTCGGGATGAAACTGCATATAGGCCCCACCAAGTGGGGGCTATTATTCCAGGTGATGGGAAGGAATAACACAACATGTGGCCATAGTCACAATGAATATGGGTCCTTATGTGAACCCAACATGTATCTTGGAAGATACACAATAACATGGTGGAGTACACATAATGTACTCCACCACATGTCCAAACATTGCAGAATACATGGACTACCCCGTGTACAGGTACACAGTTTGGGACACACCAGTTGAAGTCATGTACAAGCACATATCCAGCACACACGGATTCTTCCACGAATAGTTAAACACGATGTGTCTCCATATTACATGCTTTGTAAATCTTTTTCTACAACACAAGCCTTAATATACTTGTCGTTTTACACGAGTAGTACCCAGATTTAAGGGACACGGTGTGTGACCTTTGAACACATCATGTACTTCTCAATGCATGTCTGGATCTTCATTTCCACTATTCCATGGACAAGTCTCATTCGGTTTAGTGTTCCTTTCTCTTTTCCCTAATGGGCATGTGTCATATCGATCCAAAATAATATTATCCCTTCCGTAGGTCTTCCTGAGATAGATTTATGTATCCGTCTGAGAGGCCTTGAATGAAATCCTCTATCTATTCTTGACCCATGGTAGAGTCAGTTTTGGATGTGAACAATCCTAGATGATGTTGATCATCTACTTAGCAGGTATATTCTGGATGAGTCAAGTTATCCTTCAAGGGCCTCACAATGATCTTCATCCGTGTCTCGTGATCTTTTTCCCTCAAGAGTGTGTTCTCCTAGATTGAGTGTATCTGTTCTCTCTTCAGATATATCAGTTCTTCTACCTCTCTCATGGATTTTCCTAAATAACAGTAATTCATGTATAGATATCAATAGAGATACCAAACTCTTGGAATGTGTTCTCCTAGACGAGTGATTTGTGGAATCTTTAATGTGGATCCTTATCATGGGTATGCGGTCGTTGTAGACTATGGGTCTGGGTTTCTATTGTATCTGTATTTGTTTCTCTTTCTATATATTCATTAGAAATATAGAGTGTATAACTAAATGTACCATTACATTGTGTATTCATTTGTTGTTTTGGGGTCTGCAACTAAGTATTGAAATTCTCACCTTATCATGGGCTTATCCCACATGTGTCATTTCTTTTGTAGACGAGAGACTATTTGACAAAGTCAACGGAAGACCATAACCGAACCGAGCATTCAGGGTTTAGTGAAGGCTGAGGTGTTCCTATGGCTATGAGCTATAATCCCAGTTCCTCTTTATGCTTATCATTTGGACTTTGTTCTGTTCATACTATTTCTTTTGGTGCTCTTGTATTCTAGCCAAGCTAACATGACTCACATACTTTCCATTGTACTCTATTAGTTGGATTTAGCTATATGCATGTATTTTTGTTCCTTATTGTTTTTCTCTATTCAAAATTTCAGTCATGGAGATGTGTGTGTGTGTGTGTAAAGGTACTTAAGAAATTCCTCCCATATTAGTAAAATGCATACTCGATGCTAGTCACCAGCCACTAACCTATTTGATGTGGGCTTGGGGAGTCGCGACATGAGCCCCACTAGGGAGGGTAGTTACATTCCACTTAACCATTTGAATTCAGAATAAAAGTATCATCTCCAAAATTTCCATTCCCATGTGCGAGCACCATGTAAAATTAAATCATCTAGAGATATTTCATCCACATTAATTTCATACAATTCACATTTTGTAGAGAAAATTTGTATTTAAATATCTTATGATTAGTGAAGACTATGATTATTAATGCTAATATGTTGTGATGTTATTTCAGTCAGGCATGGAAAACTATAACTAACCCCATCTAAATGCATGGATGTGTATTTTCATGTATTCATAATTTTTTCGAAACATATCCCACCACATGATATATATACATGAGAAAACATTCCAAACCAGATCTCGATGAATCAATACATACCACACATCCATATCTTGGATATTGAATGATTTTTATGGGATATAAGAGGAGAAGATATTTTATATCTTGAAATAATTTTTGACATTCATCATTCCATTTGAATGGAATATCCTTCCTCCTCGGTGTAGTTATGGATGAATATATCCTTGTAAAATCCCAAAAACTGTTGTGATAATATCCTCAAAACACTGAAAATATGTGTTATATGAAAACATTATTTAGTGGATTCTAAGAGTTGAATACTTTAGACTCTCTTAGTTCAACATATATAAACCCCTTATGAACGGAATAACCAATGAAATAGGCATCATATATCGAGATGTAACACTTTATAAATTTAGTATATAATTGGTGGTCACACACAATTTTCAATACAATTTCCATGTGCTCTTCGTGGTCATTTATTCATTCAGAATAAACCAAAATATCATAAAAAAATAATATGAAAAAATAATCCCAATTGTTTTGGATGATAAGTTTCAACCAGTATATTAATACTAAAGGTCAATTCATATAACAAAAGTAATAATTACATATTATTTGTAACACCCTTGATTTTACGATACACTTCTGTTTTAATAATGCAATAGCTTGCATTGTATGCAACTTCGAGATTCTAACACACCGCGACCAATCAAAGTAGCAGTTATGAATAATATTACACACTTTTTGAAATTATATAAATTTTATATTTCAAAATGGACTTCATTTTTGTGTTTTGAATATCAAAATTATCCTGAGTTGAATTTTTTGTAATTTTCTGTCAACTTACAATTTTCTATGAATAGAGAAAATACTTAAAAACAAATTTTTTAATCAAAATAATTTATAGTGATAAATTATAATATTGTGTGGTTTTAAAGTATAACTAGAATATATTTTTACCATTTTATCAAATTGTGGTCATTAGAATTAATTTCACTTTGAAATTGGGCATAAACAATTGTCAATCTTTTGATATATATTGCTTCTTAAAAACACGTTATTTGTTGTGACAGTGGGAATTAATTAGTAAATTAATTAAATAAACTTATATGTTTTGAATTTTGTAAAATAGACATAATTTTTGAATTAGTAATATCAAATATAGCTTAGGGTGAATTTTTGGTATTTTTCTGAAAAACTTCAATTTTTGATGAATAGTGAAACCACTAAGTGGTAGTTTAAAAACTAATTTTTCGCGTAAATGAAATATTACCACTTCTATGATTTGATTTTCAAAAATACGACATACATGGTTTTCATTAGGTAGAAAAATGTGGTTCAATGGGATTAAAATAATTTTTTGGTGAATAGTAACTTTTATGTTTTATTAATCGTGATTAAAGGTAATTAGTGAAATTTAAGATAAAAATGATATTATAAAAATATGAAAATACCATTACAATTGTCCTACCCTTATTAATATGAGTCATGGAAGACCAAGACAATACATGGGTCAACTTGGGGACCCCATGGAGCCACTTGGGTAAGAAAATGACATTAATAACTTTTTATTTAAAGTAAAAATAAAATTGTCGCATACATGTGTTGTTTTACTAAAACAATTATTACATGGGGTTATATAAGTTAACTTTTCGACAATAAAAATTCATTGGAAAGATAAAAATATTTCCTATATCATGATATTTTATATGTAATTTTTAGACATTAAATAAATTAAAATTATTATGACACCATGATGATGTAGCGATTACCTCATTAAATAACGATTTAAATAAAATGAAAGGATAATATAAAATCTAAGACATAAACTTGATAAAAACCTATTGGATGAGTATATTTCGAACCCTTATCACCTTATCCTCTAAATATATCATTTTGGGACCTTTGAAATTCGAAAATCTATTCAAAACATGTAACATTTTATGACCTTCCAAGATTTTCCCTCCTCTCCTCTTATAAATGGCCCCCACCTCTACCACCTTATTCACACCATCAAAGCCATTTGGCTCGGCCAACCACTTCCGAAATACTCTCCCAACTTCCCTCTCTTACTCCTATAATGCTCACATTGGGTAGAAGCCTCCCCAATGAAGCCTTTTGCACAAATCAAAAAGAGTTGCCCGATTTTAAAGAGATTAAAGAGCGATCGAGTCAAGTCGGACACGAGGTAAGGGGATTTCTTAATCCAATTTCCATTCTTTGGGTTAATATCATACTTTAAAATTATGTCATGATATTATTATGTCCTATCTTGTATTTTTACTTTATTTATGTGTACTTATAGTGAATACACATAATAGATCTATTTTATTTAAAAAAATGATCTTTGTAAGGGACTTCGTCTCAATCTCCTTTCATTGAGGTATATTTTATTTTATACACAAATTTATTTTATACGGTGTATAATCCCCCTTTGAGTTTTACAATTATTCAAAAGGAATCTTTTTTTATACGAATCAGTTTACTGAACAACAAAAGGGGATGTTTTTTTGTCGTACATATGTGGCGACAACGACTCCTCCACCACCGTGACCATTATTTGAGATTTCGCTTCCTCTACAAGCCATAACTTTTTTAGGTGAAAAATAAAAACAATGTTTTAATTTTCTTCTATTTTGGTATTGAAAATGGTTTTTAAAGCGTTTTTTTATTATATCAATGTTTTTTATGGATATCTTGTGATTGAAATGTGGAAATATTATGTTTCCTTTATGAATGTTTTATGTTATACAATTATGTTATTGTTTATGATATGTTTAAACCTGTTCATATGAGGAATGCATTTCACTTAATAAGTAATGAATGGAGCCCGCTATAGCTCCTCTATGCATCTGCAGGTCTCATTAGACAAACTAGTGTCTTGGAATTAGGACTTGAAAAAATCTTATTAGTAGTCATGGCACCAGGCCTTGGCTACGTGGTTATGATAGTCTGGCATTATGCATTCCATAATTATGAAAGTGGTTATTGATATTTCATGTGATTATTATACCAGTAGAATATCCTTGTAAATAAGTAAATGGAATTATCTCATTTTACTTTTTCCATATTATGTTGATGTTCAAGTTTAAAAGGCTTTTGTTTTAGTTAAACATTACCTTAAATGTTTATGTTTATTTATGTAAGCTTCTGCAATATTGTTATCTTTACCAAGCAACTGAGCTCAACCCTTTCAATGTTTTATTTTTCCCTGGATGTGAAGAAATATTTTATGCTTGACCTACAGGGATATTCTGAAGGGGATAGAAGTGTGGACTATGGAGACTATGTTATTGTGTTTTTTCACTTTATGATGTAATGTAACATTTATGAATGTATCTAGTGTTTCCAAGGCTACTAAACTAATCATTCATTCGATACATGATCTTTTGTGATCATACCAATGCTACGCAATAATGCACCGACTCTGCGTGACTGGGGTCGGGGTGTTACAGTTGGTCTTAGAGGCAGTTTAGTAGTAACCATGGAAGCTAGATTTAGAAAAACTCTGATTAGAGAACATATCCATAAGATAGATTTGGGGATTAGTATAGAAGAACTTCCTATAATATTTTTATTGTAGAGATTTTGTGAGTTTTCTGAGAAATACATCCCTGTCTGGATATGAGCAGGTAGAGGCGGCTCTGGCACAGATGTACCTAGGGGTAAAACACGAAAACACCTCTTTGAGCTAGACTCGAACGAGAACTGGTGCACGTCAACGGGCCTTACAACACTCTTGGTTACGACACTCCTTGGGGATATGCTTAGGATAAATCTCATTTTCTTTAAAAACCATTATGAAGGGTTTATGAGTATATAATTCGTCAAATAAAACATTTTTATGATTATAGTTCAATTTATGTTAATTGTTTTACAAGTATGGAATTATGTATTTTGATACATCAACTAATCTAGTTTATGCCATTGTTTAAAAATGGCACCTAGTGGGAGGAATGGAAACTGTATCAATGCACGCACTCAATGTAGGGATTTATTTCCTACTCAAGATAATTATAATGGAGTTGGTGATAAACTGGTGCTGATCAGCTTATCACCATACTGGGAAAACTCACTCAGGTTATGAATAATAACTTTACTCATATGGAACACCCTAATCCGCAACGTGGAGAATCAGTGTTAGACCACTTCATGAGGCAAAAACCACCAAAATTAAATGGGAGTACAAATACCTTAGTAGCTAAGTAATGGATAAGTTCCCAAGAGAACTTCTTTCAGGCTTTGGGGAGTAGTGAAAGGGAAAAGGTTGTCATGGCAGTTTATCACCTCGCTGGAGATGTCGATCAATGGTGGACATTGATACAAAACACTAAGGAAGATGATGAAGTATCAAATATGGAATGGAGGGAGTTCAAAGAGGTTTTCTTATAAAAATACTTTCCTCGTGACCATCGAGCAGATATGGAAATGAAATTTCTGAGTGTTAGACAAAGGAGGATGGGAATGTCGCAAAGTATGAGGACAACTTTACAAGGTTAGAGAGGTATGCTGCAGATTATATACGTAACCCAAGAAGTAAGATAGATCGTCTATTTGATGGGATAAAACCATTTCTCCCTTGAGCATTAGTATCACATACCATCTCATCGTACGAAGATATTTTCTCAAGTTCTATCAAGACAGAAAAGGAATTATCTAAATTTTATGATAATAAAGTAAAGCAAGAGATGAAGAGAACGGTGGAACGAGAGATAGATAAAGGGAAAAAAGTAAAGAAGGATTTTTCATTACGCTATAATTGTGGGAAGAATCACCCATGTACTTGCCTGAAAGGAATGAGAGTTTGTTATAAATGTGGAGAAAAAGGTCACCAGGCTTGTGATTGCAAGGGAAAGAAAGAGGCTATCAATGTTGAATGCTACAATTGTAGGGAAATGGGGAATTATGAAAATTAATGTCGTAATCGTTAGGGAAACTTACCTCAGAAAAGGCCAAGGGATCAAGGAAAATCTTTTTCTGTTACTAAAGTTGAAGTGGAATAATTAATGTATTGGTTATTTTTTACTCAAGGATTATATTCTGGTTATAAGAATAATTTGATATATATAAGGATTGTACTGCAGTACTTGTTGTTTTCATTAAGGTTTTAATATGATGATGGTAATCATATTTTTGTATGTGAAAATAAGAGAAACTTTACTTTGTTTGAGGAATCTGATGATAAAATTGATTTTGGAATTTAGAGACCTTTTAGAGAATGTCTGATAGAGGTATTTTGGATAACTATAAAGGTTGGAATGGATTAAGTTGATCTTTGGATAGTATTGTTTAAGGTTAAAACATTTCTGAAGATTATTTTTTCAATATTATAATACTATAGTTTTAGGAAAAGGACAACCTACAGGTCAGGGGATAAACCATTATGTCGAACAAAGCTGCAGGAATCAAAACCACAACCATAGTGCGACATGGCTTTTTTACCTACCACTAGTCTACAGGAAGTCCCTGGTTATTACAAAATAGTTTTCCTAATCTAAATGGTATGTGTTTATAATTGGATCCTTGTACGATTAGGATAAATATAATATTTTTGAGTTCTATTGTATTTTTTAGTGAAAGATGGATTTGTGGTAAATATTTATTAAAGAATGAAAATTCTACATAAGAAGTATGTATATTTCCTTACGTTCTTAGTAAATCTCCTAAATAAATTCCTCAACTTTATAAAAGGTAACATAGAACAAAAACGTTGTCGGTTAACTTTTCCTACTGGGGAATCAATGATCATTTAACCAATCACAAGTTTGGGATTTTCTTATAGCTAACATTCTCCTAACATTGTATTCTACAACTCTCCATCAGACCTTGATGGTCTGTTTTTCCTCTATATCCATATTTTCATAGAATCCTAGTATGGGCAATCTCGAGTGACCTTTGTACTTTTCTTTATTTCTGTTGATATTATATTTTTATTAACCCTATTTCCGATGTGGGTTTTCCACAAAGGTATTTTCTATTTTCAACATTTTATTTTCAAAGTACATTTTCAAATTGAGAGGATGCAATTTATTAAAGGAGGGGAGAATGTAACACCCCATGCTTTCACGATATGCTTCACTTTCAATAATGCAATGGCTTCCATTTTACGCAAGATCGAGATTCTAACACACCTCGACCAATCAAAGTAGAAGTTATGAATAATAATAACCACCTTTTGAAATTATATAAATTTTATATTTCAAAAAGGACTTAATTTTTGTATTCGAAATATCGAAATTATCCTAAGTTGAATTTTTTGTAATTTTCTGAGAACTTCCAATTTTCTATAAATAGAGAAAATACATAAAAACAAATTTTTTAATAAAAATAATTTATAGTGATAAATTATACTATTGAGTTGTTTTAAAGTATAATTAGAATTTATTTTTACCATTTTATCCAATGGTGGTCATTAGAATCAATTTCACTTTGTAATTGGACATAAATAATTGTCAATCTTTTGATATATATTGATTCTTAAAAACACGTTATTTGTTGTGACAAGGGAATTAATTAATAAATTAATTAAATAAAATTATATGTTTTGAATTTTTTAAAATAGACATCATTTTTTAATTAGTAATATCAAATATATCATAGGGTGAATTTTTTGTATTTTTTTGAAAAACATAAATTTTTGATGAATAGTGAAACCACTAAGTGGTAGTTTAAAAACTAATTTTTCATGTAAATGAAACATTACCACATATATGATTTTATTTTAAAAAATACGACATACATGGTTGTCATTAGGAAGAAAAATGTCGTTCAATGGGATTAAAATAATTTTTTGCTGAATAGTAACTTATAAGAATTATTAATCGCGATTAAAGGTAATTAGTGAAATTTAAGGTAAAAATGAGATTATAAAAATATTAAATTACATTTACACTAGTCCTAAACTTATTGGATGAGTCATGTCCGACCAATAAAATCCATGGGTCAATGTAGGGACCCCATGGAGCCACTTGGGTAAGAAAATTACATTAATAACGTTTTATTTAAAGTAAAAATAAAATTGTCACAAACATGTGTTGTTTTACTAAAACAATTATTACATGGGGTTATATAAGTTAGATTTTCTACTATAAATATTCATTAGAAAGATAAGAAGATTTCCTACATCATGATATTTTTTATATAATTTTTAGACATTAAATAAATAAAAATTTAATGACACCGTGATGATGCAGCGATTACCTCATTAATTAAATATTTAAAGAAAATGAAAAGATAATGTAAAATATAAGAACTACACTTGTCGAAAACATATTGGATGAGTAGATTTCGAACCCTTATCACCTTATCCTCTAAATATATCACAGTGGGACCTTTGAAATCCGAAAATAACTTCATAATAATGTAATATATCATGACCTTCCAAGAGTGCCCCTCCTCTCATCTTATAAAAGGCCCCCACCTCTACCACCTTATTCACACCATCAATGCCATTTGGCTTGGCCAACCTCTTCCCAAATAAATTCCCAAATTCCCTATCTTACTCATAGAAGCCTCACTTTGGGCAAAAGTCTTCCCAAGGAAGCCAATGGCTCAAATCAAAAAGATTTACCCGATTTTAAGGAGATTAAAGAATGATCGAGTCAAGTCGGACATGAGGAAAGGGAACTTCTTAACCCAATTTTCGTTATTTGGGTTAATCCCCTACATTAAAATTATTTCATGATATTATTATGTCCTATATTTTATTTTTACTTTCATTATGTTTACTTATAGTGAATACACATAATAGAGCTATTTTATTTAAAAAAATGATCTTTGCAAGGTACTTCATCTCAATCTCCTTTTATTGAGGCATATTTTATTTTATACGCAACTTTATTTTATACGGTGTATAAACCCATTTTAATTTTACGTTTATTCAAAAGGAATAATTTTTTATACGATTCATTTTACTAAACGACAAAAGGGAATGTTTTTTTGTCATACGTATGTGGCGACAACGGCTTCTCCTCCACCGTGACCATTATTTGAGTTTCAGCTTCCTCAACAAGCCATAACTTTCTTTAAATGAAAAATAAATACAATGTTTTATTTTTATTTTCTTTTGGTACTGAAAATGGTTTTGAAAGTTTTTTTTAATATATCAATGTGTTGTATTGAAATCTTGTGATTGAAACGTGGAAATGTTATGTTTCCTTTATGCATGTTTTATGTGATACGATTATGTTTTGGTTTATGATATGTTTAAACATGTTCATATGATGAATGCATTGGACTTAATAAGTGACGGGAGGATCCCGCTATAGCTCCTCGATTAATCGGCATGTCTCATGAGACAAACTAGTGTCTTGGAATGAGGCCTTGACAAAATCTTATTTATAGTCTTGGAATGAGGCCTTGGCTACATGGTTATGATAGTCTGTAATTATGAATTCCATCATAATGAAAGTGGTTATTGATATTGCATGTGATTATTTGACTAGTAGAATATCCAAGTGAATAAGTAAATGGAATTATCTCATTTCACTTTTTCCATATTATGTTAAAGTTCAAGTTTAAAAGGATTTTGTTTTAGTTATAGATTGCCTTAAATGTTTTTGTTTATTTATGAAAGCTTCCGCTATATTGTTATCCTTATTGAGCATCTGAGCTCACCCCTTTCAAAGTTTTAATTTTCCCAGGATGTGAAGAAATATTTTATGACTGACCTACATGGATAGTCTGAAGGGGATAGATATTTGGACTATAGAGACTATGTTATTGTGATTTTTCACTTTATGATGTAATGTAACATTTTTGAATGTATCTAGGGTTTCCAATGCAACTAAACTAATTGGTCTTTTGAGACATGATCTTTTGTGATCATGCCAATGTTACGCAATAATGCACCGACTCTGGGTAACTGGGGTCGGGGCATTACAGTTGGTATGAGAGGCAGTTTAGTACTATCCTTGGAAGCTAGATTTAGAAAACCTTTGATTAGAGAACATAGCCATAAGATAGTCTTTGACGATTAGTATAGAAGAACTTCATATAATTTTTTTTGTTGTAGAGATTTTGTGAGTTTTCCAAAAAAAATACATCCCTTTCTGGATATGAGCAGGTAGAGGTGGCTCTGGCATAGATGTACCTAGGGGTAAAACCCGAAATCACCTCTTTGAACTAGACTCGAATGGGAACTGGTGCACGACAACGTGCTTTGTTGCACTCTTGGTTACGACACTCCCAGGGGATATGCTTAGGATTATTCCCATTTTCATTAAAAACCATTATGAAGGGTTTATGAGTATATACTTCCTCAAAGAAAACATTTTTATGATTATAGTTAAATTTATGTTAATTGTTTTACAAGTATGGAATTATGTATTTTGAGTCATAAACTAATCTAGTTTGTGCCATTGTTTAGAAATGGCGCCTAGTGGGAGAAATGGAAACCGTATCAATGAACACACTGCATGTAGGTATTTACCTCTTGCTCAAGATAATTTTAATGGAGTTGGTTATACAACTGGTACTGATCATCTTATCACCATACTGGGATAACTCACTCAGGTTATGAATAATAACCTTACTCGAATGGATCACCCTGATCCGCAAGGTGTATGATCAAGGTTAGTCCGCTTTATGTTGCAAAAACCACCAACATTCAATGGGAGTACAAATCCCTAAGTATATGAGCAATGGATAAGTTCCCTAGAGAAAATATTTCAGGCTTTGGGGAGTAGTGAAAGGGAAAAAGTTGTCATGGCAGTTTATCGCCTCCCTGGAGATGCTGATCAACGGTGGTCATTGATACAAAACACGAAGGAAGATGATGAAGTATCAAATATGGAATGGAGGGAGTTCAAAGAGATTTTCTTAGAAAAATACTTTCCTCGTGACCATCGAGCAGATATGGAAAGGCCATTTCTGAGTCTAAGACAAAAGGGGATGAGAATGTCGCAAAGTATGAGGACAACTTTACAAGGTCAGCGAGGTATGCTATAGATTATATACGTAACCCAAGAAGTAAGATAAATCATTTATTTGATGGGTTAAAACCATTTCTCCGTCGATCATTAGTCTCAAAAACCTTCTCGTCGTACGAAGATATTGTCTCATGTGCAATCAAAACAGAAAAGGAATTCTCTAAATCCTATGACAATAATGTAAAGCAAGAGAAGAAGAGAACGGTGGAAAAAGAGACATATAAAGGGAAAAAGGGAAAGAATTATTTTCCATTATGCGATAATTGTGGGAAGAATCACCCTGGTTCTTGCCTAAAAGGAATGGGTGTTTGTTATAAATGTGGAGAAAAAGGTCACCAGGCTCGTGATTTCAAGGGAAAGAAAGAGGCTATCAATGTTGAATGCTACAATTGTAGGGAAATGGGGCATTATGCAAATAAATTTCCTAAGAGTCAGGGAAACTTACCTCAGAAAAGGCCAAGGGATCAAGGACAATATTATCCTGTTACTACAATTGAACTAGAATAATTAATGTATTGGTACTTTTGGACTCAAGGATTATATTTTGGTTATAAAAATAATGTGATATATATAAGTATTGTTCTGAAGTACTTGTTGATTTCATTAAGGTTTTAATATGATGAAGGTGATCATATTTTTGTATGTAACCATAAGAGAAACACTACTTTGTTTGAGGAATCTCATGATGGAATTGATTTTGGTATTTAGAAACCTTTTTGAGAATGTCTGGACAGAGGTATTTTGAATATCTATAAAGGTTGGAATGGATTAAGTTGAACTTTGGATAGAATTGTTTAAGGTTAAAACATTTCTGAATATTGTTTTTGGAATATAATGATACAATAGTTTTAGGAAAAGGTTAACCTGCAGGTCGGGGGATAAATAGTTTTGTCAGACCAAGCTGCAGGAATCGAACCCACAACCATAGTGTGATAGGCCTTTATTACCTACCACTAGCCTACAGGAAGTCCCTGGTTATTAAAAAATAGTTATCCTAATCTAAATTGTATATGTTAATATTTGTAACCTTGTACGATTAGGATAAATATAATATTTTTGAGTTCTATTATCTTTTTGAGTGAAAGATGGGTTTGTGGTAAAAATTTATTAAAGAATGAAAATTCTACATGAAAAGTATGTATATTTCCATACGATCTTAGTAAATCTCCTAAATAAATTCCTCATTTTATAAAAGGTAACTTAGAACAAAAACGTTGTTGGTTAACTTTTCCTACTGGTGAATCAACGATCATTTAACCAATCAAAAGTTTGGGATTTTCTTATAGTTAACATTATCATAACCTTGTTTTCTACAACTCTCCATCAGACCTTGATGGTCTTTTTTTCCTCCATATCCATATTTTCATATAATTTTAGTATGGGCTATCTCGGGTGACCTTTGTACTTCTCTTTCTTTCTTTTAATGTTATATTTTTATTAACCATATTTTTTATATGGGTTTTCCACAGAGGTATTTTCTATTCTTATCCTTTTATTTTAAAAGAACATTTTCAAATTTCGAGGACGCAATTTATTGAAGGAGGTGAGAATCTAACACCCCATGCTTTTACGATATGCTTCTCTTTCAATAATGCAATAGCTTGCATTATACGCAAGTTCGAGATTCTAACACACCGCAACCAATCAAAGTAGAAGTAATGAATAATAATACCCAATTTTTTAAATTATATAAATTTTATATTTCAAAATGGACTTCATTTTTGTATTCAGAATATCAAAATTATCCTAAGTTGAATTTTTTGTAATTTTCTGAGAACTTCCAATTTTCTATGAATAGAGAAAATACTTAAAAACAAATTTTTTTAATCAAAATAATTTATAGTGATAAATTAAAATATTGAGTGGTTTTAAATTATAATTAGAATATATGTTTACTATTTTATCCAATGGTGGTCATTAGAATTAATTTCACTTTGAAATTGGACATAAAGAATTGTCAATCTTTTGATATATATTGCTTCTTAAAAACACATTATTTGTTGTGACAGTGGGAATTATTTATTAAACTAATTAAATCAACTTATATGTTTTGAATTTTTTAAAATATACATCATTTTTTAATTAGGAATATCAAATATATATTAGGGTGAATTTTTAGTATTTTTCTGAAAACACATCAATTTTTTTTGAATAGTGAAACCACTAAGTGGTAGTTTAAAAAGTAATTTTTCGCCTGAATGAAACATTATCTCTTCTGTGATTTGATTTTCAAAAATTTGACATACATGGTTGTAATTAAGAAGAAAAATTTGGTTCAATGGGATTAAAATAATTTTTTGGTGAATAGTAAATTTTATGTTTTATTAATCGCGATTAAAGGTAATTAGTGAAATTTAAGGTAAAATTGATATTATTAAAATATGAAAATACCGTTACACTTGTACTAACCTTATTGTATGAGTCATGACCGACCAAGATAATCCATGGGTCAACTTGGGGACCCCATGTATCCACTTGGGAAAGAAAATGACATTAATAACTATTTATTTAAAGTAAAAATAAAATTGTCACAAACATGTGTTGATTTACTAAAACAATTATTAAATGAGGTTATATAAGTTAACTTTTCGACTATAAATATTAGTTGGAAAGATAAAAAGCATTCCTACATCATGCTATTTTTTATATAATTTTTAGTCATTAAATAAATTAAAATTTTCATGACACCATGATTATGCAGCGATTACCTCATTAATTAACGATTTAAATAAAATGAAAAGATAATGTAAAATATAAGACATACACTTGTCAAAAACCTATTGGATGAGTAGATTTATATCCCTTATCACCTTATACTTTAAATATATCATTGTGGGGCCTTTTAAATCTGAAAATCACTGCATAATAATGTAACATTTCAAGACCTTCCAAGAGTGACCCTCCTCTCCTCTTATAAAAGGCCCCCACCTCTACCACCTTATTCACACGATCAAAGCCATTTGGCTCGGCCAACCTCTACCCAAATACTCTCCCAACATCCCTATATTACTCCTAGAAGCCTCAATTTGGGCATAAGTCTTCACATGGAAGCCTTTGTCTCAAATCAAAAAGAGTTACCCGATTTTAAGGAGATTAATGAACGATCGAGTCAAGTTGGACACGAGGTAAGGGAACTTCTTAACCCAATTTCAATTCTTTGGGTTAATCTCCTACTTTAAAATTATGTCATGATATTATTTTGTCCTATCTTGTATTTTTACTTTCTTTATGTGTAATTATAGTGAATACACATAATTGATCTATTTTATTTAAAAAAATGATCTTTGTAAGGGACTTCGTCTCAATCTCCTTTCATTGAGCCATATTTTGTTTTATACACAACTTTCTTTGATACGGTGTATAAACCCCTTTGACTATTACTTTTTTTCAAAAGGAATCTTTTTTTATACGAAGAGTTTTACTAATCGTCAAAAGGGAATGTTTCTTTGTCATACTTATGCAGAGACAATGACTTCTCCGCCACCATGACCATTATTTGAGTTTCGTCTTCCTCTACAAGCCATAAGTTTTTTTAAATGAAAAATAAATACAATGTTTTAATTTTCGTTTTTTTTGGTATTGAAAATGGTTTTGAAAGTTTTTTTTATTATATCGATGTGTTGTTTTGTTATCTTTTGATTTAAATGAGGATATGTTATGTTTCCTTTATGCATGTTTTATGTGATACAATTATGTTATGGTTTCTGATAAGTTTAAACCTATTCATATGAGGAATGAATTGGACTTAATAAGTGATGGGTGGAGCCCGCTATAGCTCCTCGATGCATCGACAGGTCTCATGAGACAAACTAGTTTCTTGGCATGAGGCCTTGACAAAATCTTATTTGTAGTCTTGGCACAAGGCCATGGCTACGTGGTTATGATAGTGTGGAATTATGGATTCCATCATTATGAAATTGGTTATTGATATTGCATGTGATTATTCGACCAATAAAATATCCATGTGAATAAGTAAATGGCATTATCTCATTTTACTTTTTCCATATTATGTTTAAGTTCATGTTTAAAAGGCTTTTGTTTTTGTTATACATTTCCTTAAATGATTATGTTTATTTATGAAAGATTCCTCTATATTGTTATCCTTACTAAGCATCTGAGCTCACCCCTTTCAATGTTTTATTTTTCCTAGGATGTGAAGAAATATTTTATGACTGACCTACAGGGATTGTCTGAAGGGGATAGAAGTGTGGACTCTGGAGACTATGTTATTGTGATTTTTCACTTTATGATGAAATGTAACATTTATGAATGTATCTAGTGTTTCCAAGGCTACTAAACTAATTGGTCTTTTGAGACTTGATCTTTTATGATCATGCCAATTTAACGCAATAATGCACCGACGCTGGGTAACTGGTGTCGGGGTGTTACATTCTTAATAGTTATAATGAATCTATAATGTTTCTTCAGAAAATCCTCTTTTCTAACATTGAGTTTATGATATCAATATTGTAGATAACTTTTTTTTAACCACATGGATACCATGAATCAATCCAACATATAAAAAATTTAACGTATAAGATATAGATTTTTTTACATACACTGATTCAATTTGCGGTAATGAACACTTCAACAGATGTAACCATTTACCTTCTTCGTGAATCGAATTGTTGTATAACAATGTGGTAAACTATGTTTGAGGAATCTATTATTATCCAACTGCTCTCGATAAACTATTAATTCTTGTAGAATTATAGGATTCATTCCCTTACATGGTCGTGAAATACCATTTATTTCCTAAAGTGAATCGATAGGAATTTTCTCCCATTGCATGGCTGTTATCCAAGATAAATCATTTAGAATGATGTATGAGTATTAATCACCTATAGTACAAAGAATCCAATTTATTATTTCATGAACAACACCTTGGGTCATTGCTACTAACTAGACAGAGATGTTTCAATCCATAGACCCTAATATTCCCATTCTTTTTTAATTTATATCCCAATCATCGATAATGATAAGAAGAGATCTGCCATAGGGGGTTAAATACAATTTCCCAGGGTAGAAATAAATATTAAATGTATATTAAAACATCTAATCAATTTTAATGATCATATAAAAACATTCATATCTAGGACCATAAACTCGAAGAGAAATTTTAATTTTTCAATGGAAATGGAACATGTTGGGAAAATGAATCCTTTTTACTCCCTCTTTCATACATGTGTCTTGAAACTCATGTTGTGAGCCTTCATTTAAACTTTTAAAACTACATTTTAATGATATAAGGAACAGAAAAATAAGGATATTTAATAATATAAAACAATAGATTCATATGGTTCAAATTAATAGGGATGGTACATAATAATGTTGCGGGACAATGTTTCTCAATATAGATAACCAACTCTACTCTATATAATAGTCCATCAAAAGTAAAATGTTCAATCATAATTACCTATAGATGAGTTGACTCGAATGTGAATGTGTTTCTAAATGTATAATAATTCACTTTTTTTTAAGGATGATAAATAGTATGATGGGACTACTTCTTCCTATCATACAAACCCTGAGGATTAGTCAATCGAGTTCCCCAGACTTATTTCATTCGTTTATGATGAAACTTATATATATTTACTCTATTACTATAATGAATATGGTTTTATAGTGGTTTCAAAAATTCCTTCTTTATGTGTGAATGAAAACCACCTTGGAAATAGCTCGGTTAGTTTATAAGATGTTCGGGATAAGTGACTAATCTAGTGGATTTTTTATTTTTACCTTTACTCCATTAGAGTAAATCTCATTATTTTTATTATTAACCAAGATATATTTTCCCCCATAACTATGATTTATTAATGTCTACCCTATAATAATATGTTCTATAATATCTCTATCTACAACCCACACCTAATTAACAATTTCTATATAATAATTAATACAATAAATTTCCACCTTTAATAGAACCTCATAATGGTACCATGTGTCAATGATCTATTTTTTAATCTTTCACAAGGAGGCACCATAGCTGAAAAATAAATAGGGTGTGTAAATTTTGTATCATATTCAGTGACTAACTTTCTTCCTTGTTTGATTTTAAATAATCAGGTCATTTTTTTCATTTTGTATGTAATTTATAAATAAATTAAAATATGAAATTTCCATATATCCTTTTCAAATTGAGGAATCAATAAAAATTTGAATGAAAATATATGTTCCACCACAATATCATTAGGTCCTAAATAATATATATGTCTAGCTTGACCATCCCTTGATCTGGAGTTTATAGGTGGTTAAAAATCTAATTCACCCTACACATCAATGACTCTACATGCTCATGTCTAGAATCAATGTAAAAATTGATGGGTTATACATTTTAAAATCCATTAAGTGACTCACTAGAATCATTTACATGGTCCTAGCTCCATTTTAAATAGGCCAAATGTATTTCATGATACGGCGAACTGAATCCTAGTTCACCAATGGTTCATGTAAAACCACATTCTCACCTACTCCCTCTCACTATTTTCTTTTTCTCCTTTATTATTTAATTTTTTTTACAAATAATTTAAAAAATATATAATTAATATCTTTTTATATTCATCTCTCCATGTATATAATTTATAAATTAAAAAATATCATAGTATCATAATATCATAGTAAAATAACGATGTCAAAATTCAATCATAATGGGATGTCTCTCTAATAATGTTTGATAATAAATGCTAATTGGATAAACCCACAACAATAATTTAGTTATTCCCCTAGATGTGAAAAAATACGTTTTTTTCCAATGGAAACCATTGTATGTATATTTTAAGCCTTAAAAATTAGAAATATCTATTTATGTTATATATTTTATTTCCATGATATTATCCCAACTAAAGGTCTAACTAAACAGATATCATTTCTGAAATCCTTACCCAAAACATTATATTCAAATGAGGAATATGTGTTATTAATTTTACATATTTCCCCTAAGACCCCAATGAAATTTCATAAATTAAAATGGTTTACCTTAACATTGCGGGATGATTTTACCTTTTAAAAAATACATCATATCAGTAGTAATATTAACAACAACTAAATATAGCTTTATGATTCAGGAGCATAGTGAATACATGTGATATACAAAACCATGAAACTAGAACAACTGAGTAAAAATAGAATAGTATGAATGAAAAAAATAAAAATGTCCTAAGAGGTAAAATCCCATAGAACCATTGTAAAACCAAAGCAAGATCCATCCCTAACAACCATGATATAAATAATAATTTTTACCGACTTGTAATGTATGAAACCTCTCCATTTAATATATCATGAAAAACTATGTCTACATATGCACATAGGTTCATATGTTAAGGTGACAATTAATTCCCAGAAACTATTCCAATATTCCACTAAAACTTGAAACACGTTATAGAATTGGAAAATAAAATAGAAAGTATTATATAAATAGTAGATAGAACTATTTTAACAATTTTCAACAAAGAAGATGAATATATTTTACAAGGGAAGTATAATCTGTTATTATTTTTCCAATTAAAAGTCATGTCCAATTCATTATTACCAAATTAGGCATACCACCAATTCTTTCAGAAACACACAACCATGCATGTTTATTAATAGCCCTATGATCATGATTGGTTATATATCCTCCACCATGATGTCTCTTGGTGGTAATTCCTCCTTATAAATTTGTAGTTATCACTATGCACTAATTCAATTTTAAGAAGCACACTTACAGTAAATATCATGAACACACTCTAACCATGTACCATTCTTGTCAGCACGAGTAATCTATGTACACAAAAACATGTTTCAAAACAGTATTTATTTTTAAAAAAACATTTTTCAAATTTATTAATCAGATTGTGGAACACACCCACAATCCAGTTTCATAGGTTGGCTTGTATAACAAAATATAACATCATTTTAGTACAGAAACTCATTTAAAAGAAGAATGTATTTATTTATGAAATCCAAGAGAATTTTAATTACAATAACTGTGGAAATCAGGAAAAACATATACGTCATGTATGCTTGGTTCAACCAATCACTGTAGAATATTAATGTATAAGATAAATTTTCCATTACTATTTAATTCAAAATTCCAATGCTAAAATATAAAATTATGATAACTTATTAAATCATTATATCACTAAAATTTCATGTAATAACCCTAGGACCCCGTAGGACATGGATATATATTTATTGGAATCATAAGGATTGAGAATTAAATAAACCATCTAGACATGACCTCATTCACATTGTGAATTATTGATTCATGTTGTGAATCATTGTGATGTCACATACATAAAAAATTTAAAACACATTTCTTGAAATACTAAAATCAATTTCTTGATATGAATCTATCTCATTTCCTGAATGGATTCATCCAGAATACCAACTAGTTCCTTAAAAAACTCATGATACCCACCCATTGAACATTCACATCATGGAAAACTATTTATTGTATGAATTTTTCCTATATATAAATACTAGGTGACATTAAATTAACCCTCCAAAATCAAATATAAAATTAACCCAATGAATCCCACCTAAAGGAAAAGAGATAAAAAATTAGTCTACCTCAGACTGAGAGTCCTATTAGTCATGCCACAATTTCATCATATCCCAACAATTCTCTTGGTTTTCCCACCAGGACACCATACTCATGCCCTATCTCTAGGTACCATCATCATTATTTGTTCCACAAAATACTATAACAATCTCCACCTCTAGGTTCCAACCAAAAAATGAATATCCTCCGGTCACCATGATACTATATACAAGCCTCCACAGTCCAAGCATTCTCATGTAAAAGGATATAGTAAAAAATCATAATTTTAGCATGCAATGCATTGGTTTCACAATACGAACAAGCACCCATAGGAAAAATCACAAGAATTCCATAGTAAAAAAACATTCATGGATATGCCTACCCAAAAATACATTTCAATCATCCCAATAAACCATATACAAAGGCACTATGCAGTATGTAATTTCTACCTCAATTTAAAGATGTTAATTCTGAAGATCCATTATCGAACAACATCTGTGAATCATTTATTTTTATATAAAAACACATTTCATTAAAAGTAGAATTACTAAATCAACATTAAATACGATGAATGTATTATGATATTAGAGATTGATCAAATTTCACAATGATAATTTACCCTAATGAAGGATATCGAATTATTTGAGGGAGGGATGAAAATTACCTACATCCATATGATATCCTTCAATCAACCATTAATTACCTATTAGATCATGCCGTGTATATATATCTATATAATTTATTATACATTAATGATTCATCTCAAGAAATGATGGTATTTGGGGTAGAATGGTTGTGACATTCCATTTTGGATCCAGTAGATCAATTGAAACCGGAAACGTTGAAGGGAGGGGAATGAGATATCCAATTACATTGAAAGTGAGACTGTAGGGACGTTCCAAAGATATAATGGTCAATAATGGTGAATGATATTCCAAATGGGTGTGTTAAAATGCTACTATTAAGGTACCGTTAATAAGAGGGTTGTTTAGGCACCACCACTAAGCGGTTGAGCCTCATCAACTTCCATGTAGCTCTATAGACTAGTTGGTGGACACCATATGGCTATCTGATTTTTCCATATAGAATCACAGAATATAGAATTAGCCACCAGTTTGATAGTGTAATTTTACCAAGTAAGCGATGGTCCCGTGTTCATGAAATAATTTTTCTACCTCCATTAGTTAGCTACAGGTACTACACTAGAAAGCTGATAGCACACCCGAAGCTTCAAGATATTTGTTGGTTCCAATATCCCCTTAACATATTATTCTTTAATACCAAAATCCTCAAACATGAGAGAAAATTATGAGAAAATAATTCTTATGTTCTAAATCATAATAAAAATAAACCTTTTAACATTAACAATTTCAAAATGATCAACACTAATGAATTCTCATTCCTGAGTTCTCGTCCTTGAAAACATTCTCCAACATTCCGTCATAATAAACTCTGGTCATTACAAAAATGCATCTAACTCTCTATCTAATGTTTCCTTTTATTTTTTTCTTGTTTCCAAAAATCTCTAAAAAGTTCTTCTACATTAAATCTTAACACTTTCTCACATTGGTACATAATCTATGTGGGTCACTCTAGAATTTTTGAATGTAGTTCTAACTGAATTTCCTCATAGTCGACCACATGTCCGGATGGGGATCATACCACATAGTAAGAGAAACATGGAAATTGTTTTGAATATCTTGTTTTCTTGGTGAAGGATCCAAGGGGTTGGCCAGTTTTTATATTCTCTAGGATTTGAAATGATCCAGCAAACCATATCTCAAACATACCAGAATTTTTAAAATGTCGTTGATTTAGTAGAGGTGATGCCCATAAGATAACCTTATTTACCAAGGTGAACACCAATGGTCATCACCTATTGTATGCATGAAATATATATTTACTCCATCCAGTAATAGATAAATTATAAATCAAATAGATCACAAGAGACTCAACCCGATTGGTGATGACATGACATGTGCATCCACAAGATCTGAGTTCAAATCTGAGAAGAGAAATATTTTATGAGATACTGTAGTGGTACGGTAGAAGGTGTAATATGAGGGACATTAGAAGGTTTTATTCAGTACATTAGAAGCTAGAACAATTCATCTGTTTGGGATTTTGGGAAAATGGACTACTTTGCCGGTCCTTTAATGCCTTCAGGGAACACGAGGCCTTCAAGCTAGTATGGATTTGGGGAAACCTAAAGGCCTTTGGGAAACCTCATGGCCTTCATGACACCATATGGATTTGGAGGCAAATGAAATTCTTCTTAATGGACCATGAAGACTCTAAAAGGAGTAAACTCTAGATGAGGATTCAGGGTAGGAGCATTCACCAGATCACAAGCTAATTGATTTGGAAGAAATAAAGTGTATGAAACCACCATCCAGACTAGCCTATGCATGCACGAGAATCCTAGTCGAACATCCATGCAAATTGGAAGATCTAACTTCACAATTTATTGTTTAGGGAGGAATAAATCCAAAGTAGTTATAGTCTGGGTTAATTCCTGTAATACCTACGGGTCATGTAATGTCCAAAAAGTCCATATGTTCATGTAATATCTAAGCCTATGATCCTTGTAGGGTTCCCCCTCATCCCTTTAAAGGGGGGACATCAAATATAAATAAAACGAAGGCCTTTGGTCCATTTAAGCTGAATCAACTAGACTCAATCAACGGTATACAAAACCATACTCAACCTGATAAAAGTTTCATCACCATACTCTTTCCAGCACATGTGTGATCAATATGGCTATCCACAATGATCCTTGAATAGTGACATCTGAATTGAATAATTAAAAATAGTTATTGTATGCTGAATCTTCCATGAATATATGTGTATGACATGCTTTAATGAAATCATTTATACATGCTCAAAGTATATCACAAAAAACGGAAAACCCTCTTTGACTTCTCACTAGCCCATGAATGATAAATTGATAGATAAAATATTTTCAATTAAATTTAAATTGAATTTAATTTTTTTAAAGACACCAATATGTTTCTTTAAAGCCATATGAATTGGCCGTGTTAAGGGTAATTAAATAATTTTATTCCTGAGGTTTTTGATTTGGAGAGTCTGAGTGGACAAAATAAATTGTAAGTGTAAAACGGGAATAACTCTTGAAATACTTGTTCAAATATGCAATGATGTAGAGGGGAAACAGATAAGATAATTATTAACAACATTCATGAAGGGTGAAACGTGTGAATATTTCATTTAATGGGGATACAATGTGTTATCTTTTGGGTACAGATTCTGGCTATATAAATGGTGGGGAGATCGTTCCTCTCAAAGTAACCCATTTTCCATTCTATTCATTCGAGGACACCAAGAGGGAGAAATTTTTGGATTTATCTTCTATTTCTATCAATTTTAATAGTTTTTTAATACCTTATTCTTCCCCATTCATCTAGATTACCCTTAGCATGGTGGGGTAAACATTTTGGGGGATTGAGGAAGGGTTGGTTTTCTATTTTGTAATGCTTGAGTTCTTATACGCAATTGAATGTCATTTCTTTATCTTCAAAGTTGTTTTCATTTTCATATAGAAAATATTATTATCAATTGTGCTCATTCTTGAATATTAATTTCGTTATAGATTTATTCCTTTGTAAAATAATCCTTATATCCCCCCACCAATTTCAGTTTTATATACTATGGAATAGACCGGGGCTTAGTTGTGATGTACTCGACGATCGTCAGATCGTGTAAAAGGGGTTGGGAATGTTCTTGATTGTTTGGGGTAAACTGGACACGATTGGGTATTGACCATGTTAATTGAGGATATTCAATAGAACTATTTTTCACATGGAAGTAGAGTTGAACAAATTGAGATATTGGTAAGGTTTTCTCTAACCATCATAATTTCAACAAGGAAGTGAGAGGAAATGATTTTGGAATCTCACATTAATCAACTATGAAAAAGAGGTTTGAATTAAATTGAACAAGGATTTCATTAAAATTGATAAACCTACCCTAACATAGTCACCCTTTTAAAATCAATTCTTTTTAATCATTTTAATTTAATATTTATTTTCAATAATTTTCTTATAGATTTATTCTAAAAACACAAAAAATTTACACTCATTTAAAAGTGAAAAACCAGTTTGTCTGCATTCCTCTCCGAGATACATACTAGGTCAACCACATTACTAGATTTTAACATTGGAAATAATTGTTTTTATACCCTATGATAGCTGGGAATCAAAATTGGTGCCATTTCTAGGGAGGCAATGCCTCAATAAAAAAAGATATTTTCAAAATTGAATGAGTTGAAACTCAGTCGAACCATTAATTTAATTAGATCCATAAATTGATGGAATATTAACCCAAAAACGAAAAAACCCCATCATAAATCATTGATTAAATAGATCTATTTGATTCAAGTAAAACTCTCAGTGTTCAATTTGACCCAGAAATCATGGCTGGAAATCCCCAACGAACCCTACTTGATCTATGTGCACCAAAATTATCCATTCAAAATAAACATATCATTTCACACACAAAACCAAATGATTTTTAATTACATGTCAATGTGATTCATGTGCTTACAAAGTTTCATATCCTTGCTGGAGAAGATCCAAATCGGCACATGCAATAATTCAGATACAGTTTCTCAAGATTCAAGACAAGAGGAACACCTGAAGACAAATATTAGTGGAGGGAATTACCCTTCTCAATTGAAGTAGAGGCTAAATAATGGTTGTAAAATCTACAGCCAGGGGAGATTTTTGATAGGGAAGACCTAAAAATATGTTTCATGCAGATAGTATTTCCCATATCTAGGAGCACTTCAATCAAGATAGAGATCTACATCATATGATAATCAATTGAAGAAACCCTCTAAGAGTACTGGGATCATTTCAAGAAGATATATTCCAACAAACCACATCAATAAATGGAAGAACACCAATTCCTTCTATTCTTATACCATGTACTTATGGATAATGATCGCGTTCTTCTAGATACCTTATAAAGGGGATCCCTGATTGTCAAGTCACCTGCAGATATCATAGAAGTAATTGAGAAGATTTCTCAAAACTCACAACGATTTAGAATAAGAGGAATGGTAACCAAGGGGTACATGATATAAAACATCTGATTCATCTGCATTGATTGAATCCAATGTTTATAACCTCTCAAAGTTAGTCTGTCAAATGGTTGTAACTCAATAAAATAGACAACAAGCTTCAGCTCAGTTATGTGGATTATGTTATTCTTCCACTCATTATACCGTCCAATTCCCTGAGATATAGGGGTCAAAATACTATGCCTCGGCCTTTCAAACAAGACAATTATATCAAAATCAACAGCATCCACCCCTACACCAACAAGGATATGGTAAACATCAAAAACATATGAGATCATTTTTAACTATCCAACACCCCAGTAAACCTCTTTACCAGTAGCAGCAATAGCAGAACCCCCCTTGATTCCAACAATATTACAAGAAGCCATCACAAAAACAACAATCCTTTCAGACATCACCATTCCATAGAAAGACATATGAACAACCATCCACCATCAAAAAACCTTATGTGGAATAGCTACAATCCAAATATGAGAGCCTTGATGATAAGGTAGAAAAGATGATAAACATTGTGGGAAGTCTTGTTGAAGTCAAAATTAAGAATCTTGGGAAGCTTCCATTCCAAACAGTTACTAATCATAAATATAATTTCAATGCAATCATAACAAGAAGAGGATAATAAATCCCACCTCCATCCAACCGTGAAACACAAACAATTCCACCTATTATCAGGGAGAATGATGATGACAATTCCTAAAATCTTGTGAAAATACACCATGAAGTAGAAAAGGAAGAGGTGGAGGAGAAAGATAGGCCATAGAATAAGACACAGGAAACTCCAATGTAAAGGAAACATATGGATATGTATGACTTAACCCCACCACTTCCAACAAGGATGATCAAATAAAATAAATTGCCTAAAAAAACACTTCAAAAAGATATTTTTGATACTTTTTAGAAAGTGGAAATCAATATCCTCCTACTTTAAGCAATCAAGAAAATTCCATGGTATGAATTTTTTTTGAAGGATCTATGTACAAAAAGGATAAGACTTCCACGGAGTGAAAGAATCAATGTGGGGAGAATTGTCTCATCCCTTATCACACTGTAGATTCCAACCAAATTTAAATAAATAAGGATGTTTTACACCACATCCAACATAGGTTCATTAAATTTATCTAATGATTTGGTTTATATAGGTGCATAAATTAATGTATTTCCTCACTCTGTATAAAATTCTAGGCAGATGGGAGACTTAAACCCCACATGAGTGGTTGTCCAGCCCGCAAATATTTCAACAATTTTCCCAACATGAGTTTTAGAGGATATCCTATTGGAAGTCAAAGATATATACTTCCCAGATGACTTTTATATGCTAAATATGGAAGAAGATAGGATCATGTTACACTCAATGATCATTTTTTGGAGACCTTTGATAAAGACAACTAAAATTATCATCAATGTGCATGAGGGTACACTCACCATGGAATTTGGAGATAGCACTATCCACTTAAAAAATTTTGAATCAATGAGGTACTCATAAAATGATGACCCCCTCTTTTTACTCTCCCATGAATTTAGTACTGAACCAAGTGACAAATCAGGTATTTTCCATGAATTCATAGACTTATGAGATAATTTTCTAATTAATAAACCTGTGAATCCCAAAATACTAGATATTCTAATTTAATATGGGAAGAATAGGTACAATATAGTTTCTTTGAATATTTGTTGATTTATTAGAAATATGATATTGTTTCTTGTGTGTAGGAGGTCCACCCTTTGGAAGTGGGGAATTTTAGATTAATTCCATCCATTGAGAATCCCACTAAAGATGAATTAAAACCACTCCCTAATGATTATAAATATGCGTACCTTATGGAAGGAGATAAATTACATATGATAATGGAAAATAATCTATCTAAAACCCTAGAAAATAATTGATTGAAATTTTGAGAGACAATGTACAGGAAAAAGTGTGGATCATAGGTGATATCCCATGAATAACCCCAAAAATATTCTCACGTTTAGTTTTTCATGAGGGATATTCCAAACCTGTTAGACAACCCCAAATGAGGCTGAATCCCACCCTGATAAATGTTGTGAATAAAGAGATCGAGAAACCCTTGGAAGCTAGGATCATTTATACAATTTCAGATTCATAGTGGGTTATCCCTATTCATGTCATTCCATAAAAAAAACTAGACCGACCACTATATGGATTGAAAATAATGAGTTAATCCCTATGAGAATTCAAAACATCTGGAGAGTATGCATAGATATTAGAAAATTGAACCAGGTCACTTGGAAATATTATTTCCCCAACCTATTCATTGAAAAGTTGTTAGATATATAGCTAGGGAGAACTCGTTATTTCTTTTTGGATGGATTTTTAGGTTAAATCGTGGTACCCATTTCTCACGAGGATTAAGAGAAGATGACATTTACATGTCCCATTGGTACATTTTCAAATAACTGAATTCCATTTGGATTATGTAATGCTCCAAGTACATTTCAGAGGAGCATGGCACATATATTTTCTGATCACATTGAAAATTTCTTGGACATTTTCTAAGAGTATTTCACTGTTCTGGAAGATTCTTTTATCGTAGTTTGAAAAACAAAGATTTTTTTTTGAAAACCTGCATTGATAAAAATATTGTATTAAATTTTGAAAAGTGTTGTATCATGGTTAAAATGGGAATTTTACTTGGTCTTTTCATTTTACATTATGTAATTTAAGTGGATAAATTAAATAATGATGTGATAAATTCATTTCCATACCCTACTTGTGTGAAACATGTTAGATCATTTTTACGACATGCAGGATTATACATGATGTTTATCAAAGATTTTAGTAATATTTATCTCCCTCTCTCTAGATTACTTTTGAAAGATTCTGATTCTGATTTCAACGTATCATGTAGGGTATCCTTTGATGAGATGAAGAAGATATTTATTTACCCACCCATGATGCAACCACCAAATTGGGGAGAATTATTTGAGATACAATGTGACACCCCCAACCATGAAGTTGGAGCATTCTGATCTTAATGAATTCAGGGTAGACAACAAGTCATTTCACTCACCTAAAAAACCTTATATGTGGCCCAATTCAATTAAAAAATCATGGAAAGAGTTCCTAGCTCCAGTTTTTTCTTTAGAATGATTTGGATCATATCTTCCAGGAACTAAAATCATTGTGTTTTATGATCATGTATCTCTAAGGTACTTGATGAAGAAAGAAGATGCTAAACTAAGGTCAGTGATATGGATGATTCTATTGTAGGAGTTCCATATATAAATCAATGGTATGAATGTATCTGAGAAACAAGTGGATGATCAAATAATTAGACTGAAAACACCACTTGAATTGAAATTCCAGAAAGATACCACATAAGGATCAAATTCCAAGAGAGAAGTTGTACTTCATTGAAGGAAACTTTCCCTGGTATGATGACATGGTAAATTATCTGGTAACATCTTAGGTTCCATCTCATTTCAATTCTCACCAAATTCAAAATCTGAAAGGAGAATCTAGGTATTACATTTGGGATGATCCATTATGTTAGAAGATTTGAAATGATCTAGTAATAAGATGATGATTACCTGAATGTAATGTCAAATTTGTCTTTGATTTTTGTCACACATTATCTTGTTTATTACACTTTGTCCTTAATGGATCGTAAGGATGGTTTTAGAATCTATAATATATTGGCCCACCATTTTTAAAGTTGCTCATTCATTTTTCAAAATATGTGAAAAATGTCAGTTTTCATGAAATATTTAAATGATACATGAAATGTCTCAAAATACACTGAAATTTTGTGACATTACTGAATATTAGGGGATATATTTTTTGAGACATTTCCCACTGTCATTTGGAAATAATTATATCTTTCATGTATTTGATTATGTTTCCAAATAGGTTAAAGAAAAAGCCTCTATGACTGATGATGCTAATGTTGTTTGTGATCTTGTTAGGGCTATCATATTTTCTAGGATTGGAGTTTCTAGTGAAATCATTAGTGATCAGGGACTCACTTCTGAAATTGGATAATGGAGACATTTATGAAGAATTATGAGTGAATTATAAAACATCCACTCCCTATCAACCACAGAATAATGTGAAATTTTATGTTTCCAAAAGGTAAATCAAAGTAATTATGGAAAATACTATTAATCCATACAAGAAGGATTGGAGCCAATGGTTGGAAGACACATGATGTGCTTACCGGAAAGCCTACAAAACACCAATTTGAATGAGTCCATATTGGATGATTTATGGGAATGCTTCCACCATCCTATGGAATTGGAGCATAAGGCGTATTGGGCTGTGAGGAAAATGGATTTGGACATTAAATGTTCATGGAAGAAAAGAATATTGAAGTTGAAAGAGTCGAAATAAAAAATATGGGAAACATTTGAAAATTCCAATATTTACAAATAAAGAACAAGAGTTTCCCATGACAAGTAGATTCTGCCTAATGATTTCATTCCGGGAGACAAAGTGTTGTCATTCAACTCAAGACTCAAGATGATGTAAGGTAAAAATAATTCCCAATGGGAAGGTCCTTTTATAGTTACTCATGTATATAAATTTGGTTTTCTTCATATAAAAATGGATGGAGAGAGGGATTCCTTCACTGTGAATGGGAATAGGTTGAACAATTCCCTGGGACCCTACCATCAGAGCCAGTGAAGGAGATCACAGTACTCCAACATATTTATCAATAAAATCTCCTAGTTTATACCTCTACATTACATATTCTTGCTTGATGTGATTATTTTTAAAATATTCTTAAATTTTAAATACTTTTTAATTCACGGAGGACACTGCATCATTTATTTTTGGGTTTGAAAACATTTTCATTTTAGGATTTTCAATTCTTATTTTGTTTATTGTTTTTATAAAAAAAATTCTTTACCGATATATGCCTGTTTATTTTTAAAATTTATTGTTTTGTAAAAACATTTGAGCTAAATGATTATCATTTATAAGTTTGAAATCCATGTCATTGAGTGAACTAATCTATTCCAAGAAACTGTGCTTAAAATAATGCATAAATGAATTTGTTTCAAGTTCAAATATTTTGGAATTTAATTAAAACTACTCTGATTTTTAAATCCCTTACTACATATCACTGTCTTTATTTTCTAAATAACTTTGTTGTGAGGCTTTTTTAACATTTTTTTTCATATTCTTCACGTTCACCTCATTTCTTGAGAGAACCATGCCATGTTTTCTTTAATTGGAATTTGATTTATTCCTATTATAACTTGAGGGTTTGAGTTACTTTTGTTTTAAATGATTCATGAATTTCTAGGGTTTAAATCCTCCTTTCAAAAATAATCCTTTTTCATTATGTCCTACTTTATAAATTAATCATTTTATCCTCTAGAATCCATAAAAAACCTATTAGGTTAGCCACATTACTATCCTAATTTCCCTATCCATCTTTCTGTTGAAGTAAAATTGCATGATCTAGTTGAACATAAGTGTGGTTGAACATTTCTTATGGTGTACTACCTCATTTAGTTATACATTGGGTGGAAAATGATTTGTTGAAGAGTTGGTGTGTCTATTTAAGATTTCATTTTTTAAAAATGTGTTCATTTTTTGAGCTTTAATGATAAAAGATGTTGTTCCTTTCTGTAGCTTCCAAAGTATAAAGAATGGTGTGTCTATCTGGATATTTCTAGAAAAAAATATGTTTGAGATGAAATTTTTGCTGGTAAAATGCTAAATGGTGTGAAATTTCACTGTGTTCTCATGATGATAGATCATGTTTCTGTAAAGGGGAAGATAATGAGTCCAGGTTTGAGTGAAAATTTTAATTATGCAATTTTCTTCAAAAATATGAAAGCCCTACATTTTTAGCCTTAGTTTTTTAACATCTAAATCCTACCAACTAAAATCCACAGAACAACCCTGAAAGCTCCACATGAGAAACACGTGTCGTTGAATCACATCGGGTGGAGATGTAGAAGAATATCCAGCCTATGGTTACTCTTGTGTGAGTTTGGATGAGAAAACCCTTTTTGAACATTTACATTTTTGAAATGAGAGAAAATTCACTTGAGGTAGGTGTTTTGTGTTCATGGGATAAGAAATGATGTGTAAATATATTATATAATCAAAAATGGAAAACATGAAATAATAATTTTTTATTAGGAATGATAATTTTTTTTCTTAGTATCGATTTGGTAGATCTCTATGAAAGTGATTTGGATTTGATTTGATTTTATTTTTATGGTTACACATCCAGGAGTCGAACTGCTATTTATGGAGGAATTGATAGATAAAATATTTTCAATTAAATTTAAATTAAATTTAATTGTTTTAAACCCACACAGTTGGTACTTTAAGATAAATTTCTCCATTTTATGATATTGATAATATTTTCAGCTTAATAGTAAAAATGGCCCATTTCATATTTTTAATTATTTTAAAGCATTTTAGTATTTCAGCCAGAACATTTTCTAAACTAATAAAAATTGAAATATTCTTTATTTTTAGATTCTACACATCAAGGTATTTATTGCATCATTCTTTACCAAAATCTAAATCAGCCATATAGATGCTCAAAATAATCTCACAAGTGGGAGCATGGAAACACTTTACAGATCTTCCTTATTATGGTGTGGGTATATAAACCATTCATGGTGGGACTAATTGTTGTGACATTTAGTGGGTGGACATGCAAGGAGTTTTGTAACATCCTTCATGAAGTCAAGGTTGTGTGAATTTTCGGTGTTAATGGTCATTACTGCATTCTAATCTGGAGGTTTTTGAATTGGATATTCTGACTGGACAGGATAAATTGTGAGAGTAAAAAGGACATAACTCTCAGAATACCTGTCCAAATATGCTGAAATGTTGAGAGGAAACGTCCAAGATAATTATGAACAACATTCAAGAAGGTTGGAACATGTAAAGATGTCATTTAATAGGGCTAGAACACATCATCTTTTGGGGGGATGCTTCTGGCTATAAATAGAGGGGAGCTCCAGCCTCTCAAAGTATCCCATTTTCCTTCCCATTACTTCAAGGACACCAAAAGAATAAACTTTTTCCCTTCTCTTTTTTTGTTTTCTTTTTCATAGTTTTTTATGACTTATTTTTCTACATTCATCACTTTTACAATTATCATGGTGGGGTGAATAGTTTGAGTGATTGAGGAAGTCTTAGTTATCTATGTTGTAAGCTGGAGTTCATGGACATAATTGAATGAATTTTATTTCTTCTTCAATGTTTTTTTCAATTTCATAAAGCGTATTTTATTATCAAGTGTGATCGTTTTTTAATTTTAATTTTTTTATTCTTTTTTTCCATTGAAAAACAATCATTTTCTCCCTCAACTAATTTCTAGTTTATATATGATGGAATAGACGAGGGATTAGGGGGGGAAGTATTAAACGATCGTTTATACATGTAAAATAGGTTGTTAATATTCTTGATAGATTGTCAAAAACAAGACCTGATCGAGTATTTCTAGTGTCAAATTGAAGATATTCAATACAGCTATAATGAACATGGAAGGAGAGTTGACCAAAATGATATCTTTGTAAGGTTTTCTCTCACCATCATAATTTCACCATGGAAGTGAGAGAAAATGATTGTTGAAACTCACATTAATAAACTAAGAATAAGTGGTTTGAATTAAATTGAATAAGGATAGAATTTCAATTGGAAAGCTGACCCCGACCTAATCACCATTTTAATATCATATTATTTTAATCCATTGAATAAAAAAATCAATCATTATATGGTTGATTTTTTCTAAAAACACACAATTTTTACCCTCATTTAAAAGTGACAAACTATTTTGTGTCCACTCCTCTTTAGGAGACATACTAGGGTTATTCACTAGAATACACTAGCTAATATATAAAAAAATTCTATGAACTATGATAGGTGTTCATCATAAACCTTATTCTTGTTTAACTATGTCTTTATCATCTTCAATAAATCATTCTGAAAAATGATCTAAAAAGAGATTCTAGATCTGATAATATATTGATAGTCACTCTGTGAAACTACGTTTTCTCTCAAAAATATATTTTTCCCAACTCAATATAATGTGTCTCCTAGATTGGAAATAAATTTCCCACCATCATCACCCAATCAACAAAAACCAACATAGAATATCAAACTCACAGGGACCACAGAAATCCCAAAATAATGTTAATCATCACATCATCCCCCTTAAACATTATTATAAGAAGAGGATAAGGAAAACAACATGGTTTCTATTGACTATCATCAACTACATGATAGTTATGATAATGAGGGAAAATTTTCAAAATATCCATCTTCATACAGAACAAAATGAAACACCCTCTAATATCAAAATTAATATTTATTGATCTGGGGTTAATTTCCCACTATAAATAGTTAGAGTACCTTATCAACTATTACTTCATGAAAACAAAAAACAAATATCTCTCGTGAATATATTTAAATTAATATCCATATAATGACTAACCAATAATTGGGTCATTCCCCACCATCCATTCATCTATAACTTATCACTCACAACCTTACTCGTGGCTAGATTTCACATGGTCTACTGAGGTAGACATAATTACATGGAGGTGAATTCCATCAACACATTATCTTCTAATGCACCCACAATCAATTCAACCCTAGATATTCTCATTCTCAATTCCATTGTTCTGGGACACTCAGAAATATCCTTTATCATTCTACTATGATCAATTAAAAAACACTACATTTCATAGAGTATAATCAATCTAAATGTCAAAACCATTGAAATACTAAAATGAGAACCTATGAAAATTATTCTAGTCACATTGATAGAAGACATATGATAAGTTCCTAGAGTCTGTGTCAATTATATACCTCTCATTGAAGATATAAGGGAACTAACACTTCATTTAACGGACAGATTCTTCCAAATCAGGTCAATAATAGGGTAGTTCCTCTCTGTAAGTACCATTTTATGAAACCGATATGAAAATATCTAATATCTATATTTGAAAACAACTCCCAAAACAAAAACTATGGTACCTAAATAGACCAAATATTATATTCCCCACTTAGGTAAGGTCAAAATAAAATATAATTTCAATATCTTATTTGGCTCTAGGAAGTCATGTTCCCACATATTTTTCCACTCAAACATCACCCCTTCATAATATGACCATTGAAAGGGGCTACTGGATACGATAATTCCTGAATGAACCATTTATAGTACCCAGTCAATCCTAGGAGACTATTGATCTCGAAAATGTTTCCACGGTGTTCCTAAGTCTTCGAAAAATCTACTTTCACAAGATCAATTGAAATTATTTCCAAAGAAATAACATGTCCATAGAAGTGTGTCTCTTGGATCCAAAAGTGATGCAAGAAATGTTTGGTATATATTCAATGTTCATGAAGTGTACTCATCAGGACAATAGAGTTACATGAATGAATATATTCGATCAGTGATTATATAAATATATTATCCAAAATTTATAAAGATAAAATTGATAATTTGTGAATTGATGATATTTTTCCTGAGACCTATGAAAATCAATGTAAAAATTTTCAAAGTAGAAGACCTGAAAATATAATACTATATAACATACCTTATCATAAACATTGTCTTCGGTATATTATATACTCTAACCCAGATCCGGTGGTATCCTAATCACAGGAAAATCATAGAGAGCCACTAAACACCACATAACTAATCTAGAAACTCATCTATCCGTGACAATGGGTACCCAATCTTTAGCATGACCTAACTCGAATTTCTGTAAACCTTTCATGGTTGATTTTTAATGACTTACTTAATTTTAAGATTACCAATGCACTCCATGGTGATTTGTTTGATCTAAAAAATCTCTACACCTATTTTTTCCCAAGATTCACCATTAATTCTCTGTCAATCGTATCGTACTGACTCTGTCAAATGTATCGTACTGACTCTGCTATTCATACTTTCATTACTTATTTTGGTAATTTTTCAAAAACACTTGTTTCATATGAATGGTATCATTACATATCATAGACATATATCTTGTTTTAACCAATACGATGTCGTTGAGTTAGTTACAAACTAATCAAAACGATGTCATGCTTTCTGTTTCAATATGACCGTTATGATGCCCAGTGTCCAAGTCCCTCCGAGGTTTTCGAAGAAATATGACCATTGGAGGCAACATGACCATTGGAACCCGAGGCCTATAAATAGGAAGTCATTTCAAGCTGAGAAAAAGAATGAATGAGACTTTGTGGAACAACTGTGAAACTTTGCTTCAATCAAGATTCGAGAGAGAGATTCCTTGACTTCTCTCATCTGCTTTGTGCGTCCGATCATCGTATCGAGGGCTTTCAAGAAATTGAAATACAGAGGTTCTGATTACCTACAAAATTTAGGGCTGCCAGGGATAGGCAGACAGACGTGCCGATCATCGTATCGAGGGCTTCCGGGGATAGGCAGACAGATGTGCCGATCATCGTATCGAGGGCTACCAGGGATAGGCAGACAGACAGTCTGATCATCGTATCGAGGGCTCACCAAGGTGTTGGTGAGACAGACCTTTTATCCTATGTGAAAGGATAACCCTTCTCTTTGGGTTAAAAGAATTGTAATTCTTTTACATTTCCACTGTTACTTGTATTAGAAAGTAATTTGTATTGTTTCCTTTCTTTTTTACATCTTCAATTGTAATTGTTTCAATTACAATCATTATATTACATATTGTATTGATTGATTCTATACACTTTAATGTAGAATAATTCATCTTTGTATTACTATGATTATTGTGTTCATCTTGAATCCAATTGTTTTACATTACATTAGTACTACAATACATCATCCCTTTTTATATTCAATACAATTGTGGGTGTTTGTATTTGTATTAGTTTAAGATCATTTAAACTAATCTCTTAGTTGCTAAAATTCAATGGTTTTTAAAACTTACAATTCACCCTCAACCCCCTTGTATTGTTCCATCTAATAAACATACATATCTATATATTCGATCCAACAATTGGTATCAGAGGAGGTTTTCCACTAATTTTTATTACTAGCTTTATTTCATTCATATTACTATCTTAAATACTTACTACACTAACGTGTGGAGTGGAAATGTTTTTGTTGTATTAGATGGAAGGAGTGAATATTGGGTCGATAGAAAATCTGAATCCTTCCAGACCACCAATCTTTGATGGAAATGATTATGAGTATTGGAGAGATCGTATGAAGATGTTCGTTATCAATACTGGTGTAGACAATTTTATTATTCTTACTGGAGGTTACAAAATTCCTAACAAAGAAGTCAGTACTTTCACTAACCAAGAGAAGCAAGAATATCAACTGAATTACAAGGTACGCAATACTTTATTATGCTCTATGACCAGGAATATATACATTCCGATATCTTCATGTGATGCAGCTAACTGTATTTGGATGAAATTGGAAGTCACTCATTTTGGTACATCCAAGGTTATAGAGACAAGGAGAGAAATACTTCGAGCAGAGTATCATGGATTTGTTTTTCTTTATGGAGAGCCAGTAGGTAAAGTGCAAAAAATGTTTATAACAATTGTCAACAGATTACAATCTATGGGAGAAAAAGGTCTTGATGATGAAGCTCTAGTAGATAAAATTATAGATATAATGCCAAATGAATGGGAGTCAAAAATGACAGCTATTGATGAAAATAGAAAAGTTTCCCAGATTACTCTTGATGAACTCTTTGGAACTCTTGTACAGCATGAGACAAGAATGAAGAGAGATGCTGATTTCAACAAGAAGAATAATGGGAATGGAAGTGTAGCCTTTGCATCTAAAGCTAAAACGCCTGAAAGACTTACAAGGTCTAAATCCAAAAAAGTTTTTATATTTAATTCAAGTGATTGTAATCTTTCGGATAATGAGTTATCAAATATTTCTTGAATAATGAACAAGATTGTGGGAGAGAAAGACATCCAATATAGATTCAAAAAGAAAGATAGGAAGGATAGGAATGATTCAGAGGTAACTTGTTATGAATGTAAGAAAGCTTGACATATAAGGCCTGATTGTCCTTTACTGAAAAGGAATGATAGAAAGGAGAAACACTCTGAAAGAAACAAGAAATTTTTTTATAAGACAAAGAAAGTCTTGAAAGAAAATGATACGTGGAGTGAAAGAGGTAGTGATTCCTCATATGATTCCTCAGAATATGCGACATCAGGACAGAGGAATATCAGACTCTTAGCCATATTACCAATTAAAGATCATTGTCTCATGGCTAAGGTACATAATGCTGAAGCTATTACAAATGTCTCCTTAAATGCTAATTTTACTGATAATAGATATTATGAATCTTCAAATGATGAATCTTTATCATCATAAGATGATATATTACCTTCTTTTAAAGAAGTCTCTAGATTTTCTAAATTACTTGAAAATGAAAATTCTAAACTCAAGAAGAGGCTTGATAAAGAAAATTCTAGAATTTCAATCTTGACTAAAGAAGTATCATATATTTATAAGGATCTTGATGTAAAAACTTCTGATTTTGAATGTATTTTAAAAACCCTTGAGAAAGTTAAATCTGATAAGGATAAACATTCTAAGGATCTTGAAACTGTAATTTCAAAGAAAAATATTTTAGAGCCTAACTCTAGTTCAAATTTAAATGTTTTGGAAAATAATAATTTGGTTTTTAAACTAAAGTCAGAGATTTTATCCATGAAGAAATGTTTGTCAAACATTACTCATGGGAAGGAAAACTTTGACATGATGTATTCTCAAATTAGACCTTTGATAAATCGTTCTGGTCTTGGTTATACTTATTCCAAACCTATTTTTAGCAATAACTATTTTGTTCCTCCAAAAACCACTTTCTGTTCTAAGTGTCAATGTGGTGGACACTGGAGAAGAGATTGTTCTCTTAAAAAATCTCAATCTTTAGGATTTCATAAAGCTAATTTTGCAAAACAAATGAGGATTCCTAAAATTCTTTTGTCTAAACTTTCTGGATCCAAACAAGTATGGATTCTAAAAAACTAATTGTTTCTTTTTCATGAAAATGAGAAGTGTACCAATAAGAATATTTGGTACATGGATAGTGGTTTTTCTCGACATATGATTGGAAACAAATATCTCTTTGAAAATATTATCAAAACAAACGGTGGAAAAGTCGCCTTTGGAGATAATGCTCAATGAAAGATTATTGGTATAGGTAATATTGTTTTTCTTGGAAATGTAATTATCTAAAATGTTTTGTTTGTTAAAGGTATTAGGCACAATCTCATCAGCATAAGTGAATTATGTGATGAAGGATACCTTTTGAATTTTAGAAATGATAAGTGTCTTGTTCACAATTCCAAGGATGAGTTCATTCTATCTGCCCATAGGCAAGAGAATTTTTACACTATTAACATAGAAGTCCTTAGGAGCCAAAACATACCCTTCTTAAGTGAAATAGAAGACCAATCATGGCTATGGAATAGAAGATTAGGAAACTGTAATCTAAGAAACCATAGTAAACTCTCAAAGAAAAGACTTGTAAAGGGGCTACCAGACCTTAGATATGATTTTTCAAAAGTCTGTGATCCTTGTCAATTTGGAAAGAAACATAAAACTAGATTTAAATCAATTAATGAAGCTTCAACTTCTAATTCATTACAACTAGTACATATGGATCTTTTTGGTCCTTCATAATCTGGAAGCATTGGAGGAAAATACTATGTATTTGTTTTAGTTGATGACTTTACTAGATTTACATGGGTCTATTTTTTTCACAAAGAAATCTGAAGCTTTTTCCTATTTCAAAAATTTTAGAGCCCAAGTTAAAAATGAGAAAAACCCACCGTTGATAACTATTCATAGTGATCATGGTAGCGAATTTCAAAATTCCGATTTTGAAAATTTTTGTAGTAAGAAAGGTATTACTCACAATTTCTAAGATCCATGAACTCCTCAGCAAAATGGTGTTGTTGAAAGAAGAAATCATATTCTTCTGGAAATGACTTGAACCATGTTTAGTGAATACTCAATTGCTAAGCACTTTTGGACTGAAGCTGTTAGTACTGCATGTTATACTATAAATCTTGTTTTAACTAGACCATTTCTTAATAAAACGCCTTATGAGTTATGGACTGGCCGAAAACCTAAAGTTTCATACTTCAATGTTTTTGGATGCAAAGTATTCATTCTGAATACAAAAGACAATCTTCATAAATTTATTCCAAAATCTGATGAAGGAATCTTTCTAGGCTATTCTACAACCTCTAAGGCCTATAGAGTTTTCAATAAAAATACTTGTACTGTTGAAGAAACAGTACATGTGAAGTTTGATGAATCTGATCCTTTTGTTTTCAACCAACCCAATCCTACATCCTCGGATGTGTTTTCTAAAAACGTTTATCAACCGTTATTAGAAGATCACTCTGATAAGGAAAATGTTCAAGAAAGTATACTTGAAACATTTACCACAGATGATTTTCTACCATATTTTGATGAACATGTTTTAAAAAATCCAAATCAATTGTTTCTTAGGAATCATCCCAGTGATAACATCATTGGTGGTGTAAATCAACCTATAAGGACCAGAAATTCCTTAAGAAATGAAATAGAACATCTTGCTTTTCTTTCCCAATTTGAACATAAAAGTCCAAGTGAGGCCTTAGGTGATGATGATTGGATCAAAGCAATGCAAGATGAACTAAATGAATTTGAAAGGAATCATGTCTAGACATTAGGTGATAGACCTAGATAAACAACTGTAATTGGTGTAAAATGGGTTTTCAGAAACAAATGTGATGAAAATGGAATCATTGTACGAAATAAAGCAAGACTTGTTGCTAAAGGCTATAATCAACAAGAGGGAATAGACTATGAAGAAAAATATGCTCCTACTGCTAGACTTGAATCTATTCGTATTCTATTAGCATTTTCAGTATACATTAATTTCAAACTATTTCAAATGGATGTAAAATGTGCTTTTCTAAATGGTCTTGTTCAAGAAGAATTTTTTTTCGAACATCCTCCATGTTTTCAAGACCCAAAACATCCTGGTCATGTTTTTAAACTTATCAAGGATCTATATGGTCTTAAACAAGCCCCTAGAGCATGGTATGATAGACTTATAGGATTTCTTTTACAAAAAAATTATAAAAAAGGTACAGCAGATCCAAACCTTTTTATCAAAATGGAAAACAAAAATGTTTTGATTTTTCAAATCTATGTTGATGACATTATATTTGGATCAACTCAGAAATCATTAACTGATTCTTTTTCAAATTTAATGAAATCTGAGTTTGAAATGAGTATGATGGGTGAGTTAACATTCTTTTTAGGTATTCAAATTTCTCAAAATCCAGAAGGAACATATATATCTCAACATAAGTATATAAAAGAATAACTCAAAAAGTATGGATATGACAAAACTAAAAGTATTATCACTCCAATTGGTACCTCAAATAAACTTGATCTTGATGAAACTGGGAAACCAGTAGATCAAAAATTCTTTAGAGGTATGATAGGATGTTTGCTATACTTGACTGCTAGTCAACCCGACTTAATGTTTTCTGTATGCTTATGTTCTAGATACCAATATAATCCAAAAGAGTCTCATTTAAAATCCGTAATGAGAATCTTTTGGTATTTAAAAGACACTATGGATTTAGGTCTTTTTTACTCTTCTGGAAATGATTTTGTTTTAAGAAGTTTTTCAAATAATGACTTTGGTGGTTGTAGAATGGATAGAAAAAGTACATCTGGAACATGTCATTTCTTAGGAGATTCCTTGGTTTTTGGTCCTGCAAGAAACAACACTCAGTAGCACTATCCACTTCTGAAGCTAAATATGTAGCATCTGGAAGTTGCTGTGCTCAAGTATTGTGGATGCAGCACACACTCAATGACTATGGATTGATTTTCTCCAAAACTCAAATTCATTGTGATAACACAAGTTCCATTGCTCTTAGTAAAAACCCAGCACACCACACTCATGCAAAACACATAGATGTTAGGCATCACTTTCTTAGAGATCACACACAAAAAGGAGATATTATTCTACAATTTATCGGAATGCAAGAACAACTTTCTGACATTTTTACAAAACCATTCTCTTCCGATAGGTTTGAGTTTATAAAACAGAATCTAGGAATTATTACATTAAAATAATCATTCATATCTACTTCATGTTTTACAATTCTCCTAACATTAAAAACTCCCTTTGAAAGGGGCAGGAAATCTCCTACTATGTTATATTTGTTTCTTTTTATCTCATGATATTTAATTATTTTACTCTCCTAGTATGTGTTTTTACTTTTCTATTTATCGTATTGACAGTTTTATCGTATCATTTACTTTTCTGTTTATCGTATTGACAGTCTTATTAATAATTTTCTTTTCCATCGTATCAACCGATGATGGTAATGAATTTATTTTCCATCGTATCGACCGATGATGTTAATGATTTTATTTTCCATCGTGTCGACCGATGATGTTAATAAATTTCTTTTCCATCATATCGACCGATGATGGTAATGAATTTCTTTTCCATCGTATCGACCGATGATGGTAATGATTTTCTTTTCCATCGTATCGACCGATTATGGTAATGAATTTATTTTTCATCGTATCGACCGGTGATGGTAATGAATTTATTTTCCATCGTATCGACCGATTATGGTAATGATTTTCTTTTTCATCGTATCAACTGATGATGGTAATGAATTTCTTTTCCATCGTACCGTCAGTTCATGGTAATCAGATTGTTTTCAATCGTACTATCAGTTAATGGTAACGACTTTGTTTTCCATCGATATGACGATTGATAGTTTTCTTTTATTTCTTATGGTTGTGTTTTCTTTTTTAGCTCTAGTAAAACCAACAACCTCCTTACGTTCTCCAGCAGGTACATTCCATTTTTTATTTTGTTTTTCTTTCTCGTTTTTAATCATAACCATTGATCTGTTTTTCTCTAATCCTGACCGTAGAAGATCAACGGTCACCCCTTTTTCGCCTATAAATAGCCCCCCCTCCCCAAACCCACATTTGTTTTTAGGTTTTAAGGCGAAGCTCTGCTCCACCAGTTTTAAATCATCGTACGATCATTCATTGGCATAACCTTTATGTCTCAATCCTCTTCTAACACTCCCGCCGAAATGTCTTTAAATACTTTTACAGAGAAAGACATTAACAGAGAAAGGTTATTTCTCGAGGCTTTTTTGATTCATATGATTCCACAATCAGAAGAATCATTCTTTTTCAAGGATGGGAACATGTGTGTGATGAAAGACCTGTTTCTCAAGATCTGGTACTCTTTGATGAAGTTTGTCAGTTTTATAAAACTGTATCTTTCGACAAAGACATGACTATCAATTTTTCTATGTACGATAGAAAGTTATCTATGTCTGTGAAACAACCAGCTCATTTTCTGAATGTCCCAACAGAAGGGGATTCTTTTTGTCCTTCTCGTAAACAACCAGTGGATGTCGGTACGTTTAATAGAGAAATCACTGAAAAGTCTTTGTTTGTTATAAATGAAGAAAAGAGAAAAGTGACTCATATTTCTCCGGACAATCAGTTTTTGACATTATGGATGCAAGGTTTTCTTATCCCAAGGAACAGGGATAGAGAAACTCTGAAAGTTTATGATATTTTTATGCTTGACTATCTTGTAAATATGAGAAAAGTAAATCTCATGGGGTATGTTTTTGAAACTATTAAGAATGTCAAGACAGGAGGGATTAAGTCCCAAATGATTATGTATCCATCCATCCTTACGAAGTTCATTCTCGAAAGTATGAAGTTTTGTAACATTCCTTTGAAAGGAAACCCCATAGATTTGAAGCCCTCTTGGATTATCAAAAGTACTATGAAGAAGTTGAATGTTTGTTTTGATCAGAATTCAAAACTTTTTGTCAGAGATGTAGAAGCTGAAATGGATCAGAATCAATCGGAACCTATGCAAGTTGAAGACATTCAATCTACTGGTGTTACACAAAAGTCTGGTCCGCAAACCAGTTCAAAGCCCAAGAAGAAGCCATGGTATAGTAAGGAGGTTGTAGCCAAATGGAGAAAGGATAACGAATAAAGAAAGGAAGGGGATCCAAAGTTCGGTCTTGACCCGGCCAAGGATTTTGCAGAAAGAATAAGGGTAGAAGAAACCCTTCAGGCTGAAAAGAAAAAGAAAACTCTTTTGAAAAGAAAAGAACAAGAATTTGATGTCTTTAATGTCTTGAAAGCAGTTGAGTAAGCTAGTGCTCAACTTACCACAGAAGTGCATCAAGAGCCTATCGTACAGAGCCTTCCTGACAAAGAAAAAGGAAATCAAATGATGGAAGAGATAAATGAAGTTTAAGAGGAAGAAGGATATCTTCTTTTAGAATTTCATCAATGTTCGAAGAAGAGTAGAGGGGAATCGGTTCAAAAGCTGAGTGAAGGTGTTCAACAAACTCCTCTTGCCGATCAAGCACGATCTCCGGACAGAATGTCATCTCAAGAAAAGCAATGTGCTGAATCCTCTCACACTGATAAAGTTGTTGTCATTAGTGACAAAGTTGAAGAAGAAAGAAAGCATAAAGAAAAAGAAAAAGGAAAACAGCCAGTTTTTGACTCAAGCCGATCAAATGAACTAGCATCGTACGATGAAGATACTGATTCAGAACATACAATTTCTCTCTAAAAGAGTGATTACATTGTCCATGTTTTGAGAAATGTTGAGAAGACTATTCTATATTTACCGAGGTTGTAAGGGAAGATTGAATTCATTACTGAAAATCGAAAGAAGAAGTTTGGCTCTGTAACAGAATTAAGAAAGAATGTTTTGTCAGTCGAAGCCGATTTAAAAGTTCTTTCAGAAAGTTCGGTTGCTCATAAGAAATCCTGCAACAAGATGACCAAGTGGTCGTACAAAACAGAGAGTTCAATCAATGATCATGAGATAGGAATTGAAGATATAAGAAGGTTGTCAAATGAGCTTGCAATTTCTTTCAATAAGCTTGACAGAGAAATGGTTGAACGGTTGAATCTTTTGTCTTCTCAATGAGCCGATGTTCCCTCAGTAAAAGACTTGTAAGAGAGAATGAACGCTTTTCAATCTGAATTCTAGAATGTTTCATCTTTCAAGGATGAAATGGTTTTGTTGAAGAAACAAAATTATGTGTTATCCGAAGATAACAAGAACCTAAAAGACAGAATTGATACCCTTGAAGAAGTAATCAGAGTCCAGGAGGAGACTATCAAGAATCAAGAACATATTTTTGCGGACCAACAAGAGCTTCTCAGAACTCAGGGTGAATCAATTTCTAAAGACAAGAAAGAAATCAAAAAGGTGAAAGTTGTTCTTTATGAGCTCATAAAGAAGGAGAAGGAAAGAGAAAACAAATGACGGTTGTATTTGTTTTCCTTTGAAAGCTGTCTTTGTTTTGTAATAACTTTTATGATTCTTTTCTTTTATCCATTCTCTTGTGTTTATTTTCTAACACCTTCAGACAATTTAATATTACCCCTTTCCTTTTGTAAATCACAAAGGGGGACAATGTTTACAACGGGGGAGAATGTTTACAAATGGGGAGAATGTTTTATAAAGGGGAAGAATGCTTTACAACCCTCTTAAGTAAAATCTACGAATACAATATTTAGGAAAGTCCATACCTAATGGGGAGTTAGTTGTATTCAAATTCATATTCAGAAGAGTTTCTAATAACTTAGGGGGAGATAAGTATTCCTTGTTATATTTGCATGGTGTGTTGTGCTTTCCAAAAAGGGGGAGATTGTTGAGTCAAATATTATCTTTTGACTTCTATATTTTGTTTTGGAAATCACAAATGTCTTTTTAATCATACCGTACTGACTCTGTCAATCGTACCGTACTGACTCTGTCAATCGTATCATACTGACTCTGTCAATCGTATCGTACTGACTATGTCAATCGTATCGTACTGACTCAGTCAAATGTATCGTACTGACTCTACTATTCATACTTTCATTACTTATTTTGGTACTTTTTCAAAAACACTTGTTTCATATGAATCGTATCATTAATTATCATAGACATATATCTTGTTTTAACCAATACGATGTCGTTGAGTTAGTTACAAACTAATCAAAATGATGTCGTGCTTTCTGTTTCAATATGACCGTTTTGATGCCAGGTTTCCAAGTCCCTCCGAGTTTTTCGGAGAAATATGACCGTTGGAGGCAACATGACCGTTGGAACCCGAGGCCTATAAATAGGAAGTCATTTGAAGCTGAGAAAAAGAACGAATGAGACTTTGTGGAATGTAACAGTGAGAAGAGTCTTATGTTGGATGGTATGATATTATAGGTAACTAATCCCAATAGTTTTCGATGTGCCTTCAATATCCGGGTGAGTGCATGGGGACATTATTGGGGTCCTATATTAATGATTAAGTAGTTTGAATATGTTATGGATCTAGTAATGAATGAGATTATTTATGTTTAAAGGGGTTCCATGGGTGATTGGAATTTAAAGATATGATGTCCTATTCAGTGTAAATATCAATAATGATTTGTGAGTCTAGGACTCAAGGTCGATGACTCATTGAAAATCACTATGTTTCTAGTAAAGATTTGTATTAACATGCCATACTAAGAAATAATTAATTCATGAACTTCCATGTCTTTAGTTATGCATGGGTCAAATTGAGTCAATAGAAATGGGGTAGTGGATTGATCATTAGGAATGGATGGGATTATGTATATGAACTCAAAATGGGTTGTTATATTAGTTAAGTGATGAATTAGGTTCAGGTTCACCCATAGATTTAGAAAAGATCGTGGTCGGTGTGAATCTTGTGTGGATTTTCATCCCAGTGGTTCAAGAGTGTGGGGTTCTTTCATTGGAGGAAGAATGAATTTTTAGTAGTTAGTGTACCATTGTATAGTTAACCCATTTTTTTCCAGATGGAAATATCACAGTTCAGTGTAGAGGATACAATGATTAGACAAGACCTATGTTGGGTAGTGTTAATTACCATGAATAAGCCCCTAGGGATGAGACTTTAATTAAGAATTAGTCATTTTGATTGCAGAACTATGTTTTTGGAAATCTAGTTTCATTCTATAGATGGTGTATCACATCACAAAATCTATTATCAATAAATATTCATGATTATTAATTTCATTAATTGATGAATTCAGGATGTATTATTCAAATTTATCATTGGATGGAGATAGTATATGGGAATCAGACTCATAGTGTATTCATTATGTTCCAACTTTGAGCTGGATAAGAGGTGGGTTAGTGCATGACTAAGAGCATCATTGATACACTGGGAGGTTAGTGAACAAACAAGGTAAATTCCATCAAATTCAATTTGGATTTGGGTAAGGATGTCAGATCAATTTAATTATGCAACTGATATATAGTTCATCATGATAAAATATTTTATGGATCCATGATTATTGATTATGGGTTCCATTTAGGAAGTCAAATGGAAATGAACTGACTTGTACTTCCACGTGATCTTAAATGTGATGGGTTTGAATATCTTCTATCTCATCACATTGGGTATGAAAGATAAGTTTATAGATTCTTTGTGTTTTTATATGAATGTTCAACATATCAAGATTTCTTGATTTATTGGAGACTCGTTTATTGTATTTTTAATCAAGAATGATGAATTAATATTGAATTATAACCCATGATTTTTATTTGATCAAGTGACAAAGACCTAAAACACACTGAGTGGGTCGCTGAACTTGTAGAATAATTCTATTTATAGTGATTATTATGTTGAGGATAACATTGATGATTCAAGATAAATTTCTTAATGGTGATACAATGTGTTGAATTATAATTATTCTATGATCGCGGTCTCGATGTTTCATGAAATCCAGCATATAGGATGTCATGTAGTGTTTTTTTCATTAGAGTTTTACTAGAATATTGTGATGAGAATTAAGGAATTATTACATCGGTAGAGATATGTTTTAGTTTATTATATTTGAACATGGTGAACTCCTAATACTTGATGATCAAGGTATCAAGATGCTAAATTAGTATTCTACTTAAACAAGTTAAGGATGATAAGCACTATTGTCTGGATATTGTAACAACCTGCATCATTAAAGATTAACAATTATAGATGAAATTTTATCTTTTAATATGGTGGATAGAAAGTTCTAACTTACTAGTGATAAACTGATATGATTAATGTTTAAAAATTGGTAAGAGGTATTTTTATACTTGAAAAGATGCTCAGTGGGAGACTCGGATGTGAGGAGATATTTATAATCATGTTTAGTGCTAGTCATTCTTGAACAATAAAATTGGTCCACTAGTGGCCTAGGGAGTATCGCAACTACCCCACCAGTATTACTAGATAACTAGTGGTGTAGGATTTCAATAATCTTATGGGTTGACAATTCCAAAGGAATTATAATACTCATTATTATGGACTTCTCATTTATAAAACTGATATTTGTAATGGAATACTGACAATTATAGAACCATAAGGTTTTTTTGGATGTGGTTTGGGGATCAAGTTGTGTATCATGATCTAGAACTATTTTCGGATGTTTGGAATGATAAATCAATGTTTTGGGAGAATAAATCCTTTGGAAAATAATTAGTACTAACCATACCTCCCAAACAATGTGGCCAATTTGTTAGGGAACATGTTTTTATGATTTCTGAAGGACACCGATTTTCATAGTGATTCATTTAAGTGGTGTAAATGGATCATCATAGTTAACAAATTCTTTTTTAGACGATGCATTATGTCCTTGTGCGGTTGGGATTTCATAATAGTATAATACGTCATGGTTGGTGTACGATTTACCTAATCATCCTATCAAACATTAAAACTCATTTGAATGGACTAAAATTTCTATTTTCCCCTAAAATTTTATATTTTTTCCACACATTACCCCCCCCCCCCCTCAAGTTCAAGTATCCCTCCCACACACACATTTAATATCCCAACTTCCTCTGGGGGAGTTTTCCTTTTTTTCATAGTCTATTTCACTCATCGTCGGATACATTGAAAGAATAGAGTCATGTTGATATGTCATATTCACTAGTTTCACATTTATTCTAAATTACTTGTATCCACACACTATTTATGTGTTTTTTATTCTATTTAAAAGGTGTGTTATGGTTATCTATGTTTTTTAATTCTCTCTTGAATTGGTGGATGATGCCAGATAACTGGATCTTTCTAAGCATAGGGTTGGTGTTCTATATACTTTTCACTAAAATTCCATGCTTTTATAAAAAAAATTTGTTCATATCACTCTATTTTCTTTGTGTTGCTCATAAGTTTTCTAATTCCATTAATATGACTACTAAATCCTAAGATATATGTCGTATAATCTTCCCCTACACGATTTTATGTTGACAATATCAACTTGGATAATACCTTTGAGTGAGTTTGTTTTAAAAACCAATGATTCCTTGATTTTATAAAACCAAACACATTATATGATGTTTTTGGTTTTACCCTTAACATTTCCCCAATTTATTCAACAACCAATTAATGAAACGAAACCATAAGGTTGTTTTTACATGTCACATTCATAATTGAACTCATAGATGGACCTTAGGGTGTCACAAACTAATGTAATATCCCTTGTTAAATTTTATTTGTGTATATAAAATAAAAATGGAATATTTTGATTATAAAATGTTATGTGTACCATATGGGAATTTTTTGTATACACCTCAAAATTTATTATTTACATTCAATAAAATCCTTAATGTGATTACTTAACTTATTCCAATGAAAAATTTATACGTTCATATTACTGATATAAGATAATGTATTTGTTTGGTAAAACTTTTATTACATTTTTAAATATAAAAATTCGTGGATCATGCATATGGAACTTAATGCCTCATAAATAATGATTTTTTTGGTCTATTTCCATGAAAATAGTAAATCATTAACAAAAAATATTTTTAGATTATTATTTTATTTGTCATCTTTTTTCTTGTTAATAATATTACAATTGTTATGAGTATAGTGATGTCAACCATGGTTAAGACAATGATTCCAGTTTTGAATTCCATGTGTGAACTTGATGTATTCCAAATGATTCATTTTTGTTGATTCCAACAGGGAAATATTTTATTAAAAAAAAATGTCTTACATTAGTTTATTTTTCCACATTGTGTCGATGAATCACCTAATTATTTTGGAAAATAAGAATTCTTGGGATGATCTCCCAATATTTTTCTTGATGACCATGGACATTAAATTCCTCAAATTCTCTCCATGTATCCCATTCATGTATATCCGATGAATTAAAATGGGATTTTTCCTATGTGTTGGTTAGAGACATTATAGAATGTTTAATTTAATCTAATACTCCATATAATAACCTATGTTTGAAAGGTGGTATTCCAGGACCATTATTATTGTGTACATATTGATATTTTTATATTTCTGCATGTGCATATATTCATTGGACATATGATGAAAATATTATTCTTAGGAATTAAGATAGCATTTTAAAGGATAAATCACATTGTGCTATCTAGTTAATATCTATTTTAATTGTCTTTTTGTACATACTATGCATTGTAGGGTTTTATAATCACTGACTGGAATCCGTTATGCACCGTTGGTGTTGCTGTACTGAATTTTTAACAAACCCTATTTAGTATGTCACATATTACCTTTGTATATCTCTTGGATACAGGCCAAGATATGGATATTTTTATTTTCTAACACATATCCTTGGTTAATACATGGAATAAAATTTAGAGTTAAAACTATACATGAATGTTTTTTTGTGTTTGATTTATTAGTATTTTTATTTACTAACTCTTTTATCCATCTAACCCTTTTGTTTTTGTAATCCGATATATTTTTGACTTCACTGTACATTTGGAATATTAGGTTCATGAATGGTTGGATTTTTTTGGAACCTTCCAGGTAAAAAGTGTATTGTCATTATATGTCTTTTTTCATTTTTTTATCTTTATTCTATATTTATTATTTATCTAGAGGGTATTGTCTCAATGTGATATAACATTTAGGCCCTCACTTCTAGTAGGAAACTATTAATGTACAGATATGAATTCATGAGGTGATGCGACACTCAGGTTCCATTCAATATGATTTAATGAATCCCAAGATTCCACAATGTTGTGTAAGTGATTCTTTTTCCCTTTGACTTATTATTTAGGGTTCGTATGTAGGATATTAGTAATGTGTTGAAACATGGTAAATATCTTGTGTATAGGAATTTCCAACCAATGCATGGGGTAAAGAAAATGTTTCCATGGAAGGGATTCTAGTTCATGTTGTTCACTATTATAGTGTATTATTTATGGACTATGAGTGAAATAAGTCATATTTCAACTAGTTATTGATTTATGTGATTTATCTCTGGGACTCATATGAAATAAGAGGAGGTTATGATGTATTATTTTGGGTATATATGATTCATATTCCATTATCATGCAGATGTGGAAATTTATCTTCTTTCCTTTTGTGGTTACTATAATTTTTATATATGTAGTATAAGGTTTCTTAAATAATGTGCATCCATCAAAATAAATGGTTATTTATCACATAAGTAGATCATAGAATTCTATCTAAATAACCTAAAAAATTAATGAAAGGAATATCCCTTAAAGAGTTAATAAAATAAAATAATTAGGATAATAAAATTTGATGTAAAATGGATTTGAATTTAACAAAATCATGTTATTTCTGTGGGATGTTAGTTAAAATGGATTCCAATTACATATTATATAAAAATTACCTCCTTAACATGGGAATGGTTAAAATAATTAATAAATGATTATTTTATTAAATTAATCCTTGTAGAATAATCTCAATGCTACATTTATATGTAATAAACTCCTTAAAGATTAATTAATTGAATGTTTTCATTATTTAATAATTCAAATGTTATGTGATGGATGGTAAATGGTGTTCCAATTGAAACATATAAAGACTTTAACCACTATATCATTTTAATGAATACACATATTACTAAATAAATATTCTCTCAACTTGAACATCATTAGTCAGAATTAGCATATTATAAATATTAGAAAACCCCACTATAGATGTGTTAAAATCTATAATAAATTACAATTTATGGAGTTTCACTTTATTATAATGCCAATTTTAATTTATATAGAGTTTACCCCCATAATTATTTAGTGTATACCTATATAAATTAATCTAATTTATCTTGACCGGACCCTCATAGATCAAATTCATATTTACATGCCTTATCACTTAACCCCTATGGGTGTATATTTATGTTAAATCTGATGGTAACCTAAAATGTGTTTCTACACTCATAAGGTGTTTCATATAATTTAATAGTGGAATAATACATAATTAATTCCATTAATATAATTAAATTAAATTTAAATGTTTTGGGGACTTATTTTTGAGAGGCATCAATTAAATAAAATGAAACCTATAACCTAAAGAAAAATTTCCCCCATATCCTATGATTGAATTTTATTTTAACTCAGTCTAGTTGTGGGAACATATAGATAAATAATTATTTGAGGATATTATAAGATTAGTTTAGTAAATATATTTGAAATGAAAATTTAATAACTTTATAATTATATTTTATAAAAAAATCACTATAAAAATTATTTTTTACCTTTTCCCATGAACCTATAACGTTTTATTAAACTTTGTAATTAATTTAATAGATAAAATAACATCCATTATTATGTAGTCACTAAATACCCTACATTGGGTGTCTATTTTAAGAATCCTTAAAAATATCATAGAAATGGACATTGATTTATCTATTGATTCTCAATTTGGATTTTCCTTATGGTAATACATAGATGTTAGGCATGAATGACTACTAGATTTTTTCACATTACCATAGCTCGATCGTTGATGGATCTTTAAGTGAGGGGTTATCCAAATTTTTAGTGTCACCCATGGAAATAATTATTTTTGGGGTAAGATTTTGTTGATTCTTAAGTAGGGGATGTGTTGCATTTATTCTATTTGGGCTTCGGTGGATATATTAGTTGTGTAACACAATTTTATGTGAATAGTTAATCTTGTAGTAAGTGAATCTTCGTTAGATACATCAACATCATGGATTATTATTGTATTTTAGACTAAAAGTTCAATGGAATATAAATTTTCTTAGTAAGTAATGATACCATTATTTTTTTAGTTATATATGAGTTAATAAGTCATGGGATAGGTTGATTGTCGTGTGGTACAAACATGGACCATGATTTGTCATTCATGTATGGCATCACATACCATGAAATGTTATTATTTCTATTCCTATTAATCAACTATAATTTGTATTCTGGTTGTTTTAATTGAATAAAAAGGTAATATGTGTTGAAACACTGACTTCCTATGGAATTTAGAAATGAATCAACAATCCATGAATGTTTATTTTGAAATAGTATATGTGTTGATGTGGTTGAGTGATGATATTATATAACACATTAAGCTTTTCTAATTCACATGTTCATGAAAAAATGGTCATGACATCCTAAAGACTAGATTTATATGTTGCTGATGGATTAAATTAAGCTATAAATTCAAAAAAATAGTTGAGTTATCTCAGTTTTTGGGATAATATGAAAAATTATCAAGTACTATAAAATTATAGATCTTGTTTAGATCCATGACATTAGTGGATCGTACTAATGACGCACAAGACAATGGGTCGGGATGATCAATTTTCATGTGTCTATGAATGGAACCATAATAGTTATGACTTCACGTTCCTAACGTAAATCCATGCAATTGGATGTAGGAAACATGATTTTCATGGAATAAATCGTCATTTTGGGTAAGGTTCTAGTACATTCCATGTTGAAGTTTCATTTTGGAAATTTGTAAAATCTTGTTGACCAAATCTATAAACAATTTTCAGTGGTGAATAATTAATGTATAATGGGAATCAGTTTCCCAAATTTATTAAATTGTCACTTAGGTGTCTCCTTATATCAAGAGTGGAAATATTATTATTTAATGAATTCCTCATGTCATAGAGATCCAGTAAATGAATGGCCAATATTGTATGTTCGTTATTGTGTCATGATGTCAGTGAATAAGTGAATTAAAAAAACATCTAGATTACTCTATGAATACTAGTTTTGGACCGGCAAATGTTTTTATTTTTGAACTTTAACATCATCTAAGTACTCATGGTCTCTCATTGAATCCTTATCAACATTCTTTCTCAATTATTTTTTGTTCCTATACCATAGCATGATGGAAATTTGAAGGTAGATAATGGTCAACAATGATTTAGTAGTGATAAAATTCCAAACTACTGCTAGTGTTTTCCCCATTAAAAATGGTGACTATTAATTGTATATTGTTATTTTAGGGTATATAAGGTTGATATTAAAATTAGGTGATTTCAAATATGGTTGGGTACCAACCTCATTGATTATTCAAAAATGATCATGGGATACCACCATAGGTAAAGACATCATGATCAAATAATAATAATGCATCAATAGGTGTAGTTGGTCATTTTTAATAATATTTAGATAGAGTTTGTTTGAATATTGTGACCATGTGTAATTGAACATAGTCAGTTGGAATAAATATTGGGTTCGGACTTAAAAGGTTGTTGACTTTGTTTGTGAATTTCATTGAATTTTCCAATAGGATTCGACATGTTCAGTTTTTTACTCGGTGTTGAAAGAATATTCATTTTGATTTATAGTAGGAAGTTATATATGATACTAGATTTATGGTTCTTTTTTGCTTTTCTAGGTATGGTACACAAGTAACCATGATGTGTGGGTTATAGATCCACTAAAAACGTTCTTCGATATGAAAATATGATGGTTAGAGGAACCATGGATCAGAATTGAAATTATAAGATAAGATCTAATGATGGAATAACCATGGGATGGATAATATAATTGGATGAAGAAGAAGGTGTTTCAGATTAGATAAGATCCACTAGAATCATATTGGTGCTCAATGAGGAACTTGAGCACAGTTTCATGATAGATTAATCTATTTTATTGTTCTTTGAACAATAATATTGAACAACACTGGGACATAAAAAATTAAGGGTGATATATGAACTTCTATTTATGACCACGGTAGTTTAGGGGATGTTTTTGGCAAGTTCACCTAGGATTATAGGGTATGAGATATGTTATGATTGGTAGATTTTAAGATATTATTTTTCACATGTGTTTATAATTCCTATTGAAATTTAAATTTCATATATTTTGACTTTTTTAACATAGCTTCGTAATGGAATTCTGGGAGTTGGATAACCATAACGTGTTGTATTTGGTTTTCATTTTATACCCTAGAGTGTTCTGAGAATACTATATATGAATTGGGAGCTTCATGATTCGAATCATATGTTTCTATTGAAGTCATCTATGGGTGAATAGTTTTTTGATAATCATGCACTCGAAACTGTGTTGATTTTTTGTTAAGGAAAATACTTTTTTAAACCATACATGGGACCCCACCTGACCATGCACTTTTTTTCAAAGGAATAGAGGTATCTGCATGATTGGAAAAATGTTTTACAAATTGTATGTAGTAATTATGTGAGTTGGTGTTGATTTAAATAGTAATCATTCCTGGTTGGTGAATGGTTTTATTAACTGTGCAACCAAATTACAAACCTCATCAAAAGTGGTAAAATTACCATTTCCCTATCCACCCTTATATGATTTCATTTTATTTTTTCACTTTCCTTTTCCATGAAACATTCCCATGTGGTTATTCCACTACTTAAATTCATCCATGGGATTTATCCTTCATTTATGTCCCTATTTTATAATCAGTATAATTGTTTGAAGAATAATGGTATGTATAAAAGTCAATTTCTTTGTTTTTCTTATTTATCTTGTTTTCATGCTTCCTCATGTCATTTATCATCAATATTCCATTTTTCCTAGGTGTTTTTCATGTTTTTGGATTTCTTTTATTATTGATTAAAATGGGTGTGTATTATAGGATGATTAAATCATCTTAATAATAAGGTATGTGGTTTATATGGTTTCCCCTATAAGTCATTATATTTATCAAATATGTTATTGTTCAACACACATGAATATTAATTTGTTTCTCCATAAATTTATAATTCATTTAATTTAATTCATGAATCCCAACCTAGATACAGTATAATGTCTTCCAATTCTATTTGAGGTCGATAACCTCAACACAAATCTCCCCATAGGGTGCATCCAGGTTAATGTTATTCACAACCTTGATTAATTAAAAGCAAAACACCTCATAGGATCTATTTGATTTTAACATTATCAAAGCCCCAATTTATTCCTTCCCCATGTAATGAATGTAACGCCCCGACCCCAGCTACCCAGAGTCGGTGCATTACTTACATAACATTGGCATGATCACAAGAAAGATCAAATCCCGAAAGACCGATTGGTTTAGTAGCCTTGGAAACACTAGATATAATCATAAAGTTTTACATTAAATTTCAAAGTGAAAAACTACTACAACAACAAAGTCTTCATATCCACACTATTAACCCCTCATAATATCCCTGCAAGTCATTCATAATTTACTTCTTCACTACCTGGGAAAAATAAAACATAGAAAAGGGGTGAGCTCAAATGCCCAGTAAGGATAACAATATAGAGGAAACTTTCATAAATAAAAATAAACATTTAAGGCAATGTATAACTAAAACAAAAGCCTTTTAAACTTGAACATTTAACATAGTATGGCATAAATAAAATGAAATAATGCCATTTACTTATTCACATGGATATTCTACTAATCGAATAATCACATGCAAAAATCAATAACCACTTTCATAATGTTGGAATGCATAATGCCAGACTATCATAACCACATAGCCAAGGCCTCGTGCCAAGACTACAAATAAGATTTTGTCAAGGCCTTGTGCCAAGACACTAGTTTGTCTCATGAGACCTACCGATGCATCGAGGAGCTATAGCGGGCTCCACCCGTCACTTATTAAGTCCAATGCATTCCCATATGAAAAGGTTTAAACATAAAATAAACATTCGTATTAAAACTAGCATATGAAATGTCTATAATTTCACCATAAACTATGAATGGTATAAAAATAGCACATCCATAGTCAAACATATCACAAAACCTTCAATACAATATAGAAGTTTTGTATCATAATAATTCAACTTCAAATAATCTTAAAATCCATCAAAGGATGTTGACATAGATGAAATCAAAATTCTTTTTAAAGAAATATCTCCTTTCAATTTGAAACCATTTAAGATCCATATAAAATAAAACATTTTCTTTGAAAATATTCTTATAAGCTTGTAAGGAAATCTTTGAAGATTTTATAACGGCGTAAAATAACCGCACCCGCCGTATAAGTTAAAAAAAACATTCTTACCTCAATTCTATCGAAAAGGTTAAAAAGGAACTTGTTTTGAAAACGACAGAAAGATTCCTTTATAAACCTCTTATAAAAATTCAAACAAGGGTATAAATGACTTTAACCCATAAAAAATGTTTTGAAATACATTTTTAAGAAACATGGATGTGGATGATAAAGATATCCCTGTAGATTATTACGTATAAACAACCTAGGATAATGAAGAGATTGTGAAATAACCCTTACCTTGTACTTTTCCTTGGTTGGGGTAGGTTAACCTCCTGTATAATGGTGAAATAGTTGTTATTAAATTATACAAGAATCATATATATTAATATGATATCATATATGATCTTTTAACATTGATTTATTAATAATATCTTAGAATTATCATCGTTTCGGGTGTTAACTTACTCATTTTCTTTTATATGTTTTGTTACATAAGACATGTTTGTTGTATCTTATTCATATCCAGAATGATATCAAGTCCTTAAACATCATTTTTAAATCATAAAATGATAATTATACTTGAATGGATACGATGGAGAATGAATCTCATCGCGTTCGTGGAGACGGTAGTCCGTACGTACGCACGAGCGACAATATCATTCTTTTGATATTAAAATAATATATAAATGAATGGTATATCATATATACAGAATCATTAACATGTTATATTTATTATTTACATGAGTTACACATCATTATTATACCCATCCCAATAATATTATATTGAATAACAATTACACCACGACGTGGAGACGGTAAGCCGTACGTACGCACGTATGGTGACATGTTATTCAAAGGGTGGATAGAATACTGAATATGGTTGTAACATACTTATAATAACATCACAGTATATGTGAGATACTGGAGTTATTATTTTAGAATGGTAAGAACAAAGGAAGAAGAAGTGGAAGAAGAAATGAACTTAGAAAAGGGTGGTGAAATCATTACCTCTTCTTCGGGTTCTTCCTTTTGATTTGATCAAAAGGGCTCCTTAGGTTGTCTTTCTGATCAAACTAGGGCCTCTAGGTTGTAGTGAGGGATGTTGGGAGATTATTTGGGCAGAGTTTGGCCGAACCAAAAGGCTTTGCAGGTGTGAAGAAATGAGAAGGAGGAGTGCCCTTTTATAAGAGGGGTGAGGGGCACCTTTGGAAAAGTTAGAAATATTAATTTATAATAAATTCATATTCGGTTTCTAATGGCTCCAAAGCTTATTATTCAAAGGTTAAGGTGCGGATAAGTCGAAAACCACTCAACCAATAGAATTTAGACAGGTTTGGGTACTTATATTAACCTTATCTTTAAGTATTAACTCTAAGTTAATTAGTTTCACTTTTACAATGTCTCTTTGTATTTTTATATAATATGGTTAATAAACTTACTATATACATCCAAGCGACCCCCAAGTGGTACATTAATGATGAACCTATCATGATATAAGTCTCTTGGCCGAACCTTAGATTTTTAGGAATTTAATATCAATTAATAATATAATATTTGTTTTAAGAACTCTTTTATGTCAATTTTGACACTATTCAATAGTTGATTTTTTTGAAACTCATAACAGATTGATTACTTCGAAAAAAGTCAATTATATCAATCCTAATATATCATATTATCCTAGAAAATTAGTTTAATTCATTAAAAGTTTCATATTATATTTATTTGGGTATTTATAATATCAATTATTTTAATATTTCACTATTATAGTAATTACTGCATCATCATTGTGTCATATATAAAATAAATTATTTAATGTCTAAAAATTATAAATAAAATATCATTATATAAGAAATATTTTTATCTTTCTAATGAATATTTATAATCTAAAATCCAACATATATAACCCTATGTAACAATTGTTGTTCTAAAAGATATATGCTTGTGTCATTTTTGTATTCATTTTAACTTAATTAAAATAAAGTGTCATTATCACTTACAAGTGGATCCATGGGGTCCCAAAATAGACCCAAAGATTCCCATGGTCGACTATGTATCAACCAATAGGTTTAAGACACGTTTTAGGGTAATTTAGTATTATTATAATATTATTTTTTTAACCCTTATTTACCGGATTTACCCTTAACCATGGTAAATAAAATATTTACCGCAGTAATTATTCAAAATGTCTAAAAATAAAAGTTACCTATTTACACAATTTGAACATCCTGATTCCAAATATGGAATCCATTTTTCTAAATTCAAAACACAGAAGTGGCAGAAATTAATTTAAAATTAATTCCCGCTGTCAAAACAAAAAGCGTGTTTTTAAGAGATAATAACTACCAAAAGATTGACACTTGTTTATGTTCGGTTTAATTGTAAAATTATGTCCAATGACCAAAATTATATTAAATGGTAAAAATATATTCTAAATATACTTTAAAACCACTCAAATTCATAATTTATCACTATTACTTATTTTGATTAAAAAAGTTGTTTTTAATTAAAATTTAGTAATTTTAACTATTCATCAAAATATAAAAGTTATCCGAAAAGTACCAAAATTTCACCCTAGGATAATTTCGATATTCCGAATCCAAAAATGAAGTCCATTTTGAAATATAAAATATATATGATTTCAAAAAGTAGGTATCACTATTTACAACGGCTAGTTTAATTAGTTGTGGTGTGTGTTAGAACTCGAGGTTGCGTACAACACACGCTATCACATTATTCGAAGGGAAACGTACCGTAGAAGCTTGGGGTGTTACATTCTCCCCTCCTTCAAATAATTGCGTCCTCGCAATTTCTAGGGTATTACTGCATAAAAAGACTCGGGTGGTTCTTCATCATAAGTTCCTCGGGTTCCCACGTTGCCTCTTCCATCTTATGATTTCTCCACAAAACTTTTACCAGACGCGTCGTCCGGTTTCTCAGTACTTGTTCTCTTGTATCAAGAATCCTGACGGGCTCTTCACAATAGGAAAGATCGGGTTCCAGTTCTAATTCCTCATAGGTGAGTACATGCGTTGGGTCAGGCATGTATTTCCTCAACAGAGATACGTGGAACACATCGTGAACTTTGGAGAGACTTGGCGGCATTGCCAATCGGTAAGCTACAACCCCAATTCGTTCTAGAATTTCGAAAGGTCCGATGTACCTGGGACTCAATTTACCTTTCTTACCAAAACGTATGACTCCCTTCCACGGAGATACCTTCAGAAAAACATGATCACCGACTTGAAATTCCAAATCCTTCCTTCGATTATCGGCATAGCTCTTCTGCCTACTTTGAGCTGCTTTGATGTGATTTTGGATTACTTTCACCTTTTCCACCGTTTCCTCCACCAGCTCTGGGCCTACAAGTTTTCTTTCACCAACGTCATCCCAACAGGTTGGTGTACGACATCTCTTTCCGTATAACGCTTCATATGGTGCCATCTGTATACTCGAATGGAAGCTATTGTTATAGGAAAATTCTACCAGTGGTAAATATTGATCCCACATACCCTGAAAGTCAAGTGAGCAAGATTTCAACATGTCTTCTAAGGTTTGAATAGTCCGTTCTGATTGTCCGTCTGTCTAAGGGTGGTAAGCAGTGCTCAAATGAAGTTCTGTATCCAGGGATTTCTGAAGACTTTTCAAGAATCTTGAAGTAAAACGGGGATCACGATCAGAAACAATTGATAGGGGTACTCCATGAAGTCTCACAACTTCATTAATGTATAGTCTTGCTAGACGTTCCAGGGGTAGATCTTCTCTTATAGCAAGAAAATGTGCTGACTTAGTAAGACGATCAACAATAACCCATATTGCATCGTTCCTTCTAGGAGTCTTTGGTAGCCCCATGACAAAGTCCATCGTAATATTGTCCCATTTCCACTCCGGTATGGGAAGAGGTTGCATGACTCCTCCAGGCTGTTGCCTTCCAGCTTTCACTTGTTGACAAACCATACATCTTGACACAAAATCAGCAATCTCCCTCTTCATGTTGTCCCACCAAAAATGTTCCTTCAAATCTCTATACATTTTGGTGCTCCCAGGGTGTATAGAGAAATTGGAACTATGAGCATCATCCAGCAATTCCCTTTTTAGATCAGGTATATTGGGAACACAAAGTCTCTTCCCGAATTTCAAAATTCCACCTTCATACGCAAAGTCTCTCAATCTCCCATCATTCACAGCTTTAATCTTCTTTTGGAATTCGTCATCATCGGTCTGAGAACTCTTAATCCTTTCGAGTAAAGATGTTTTGGAAACCATTTGAAAAAGCATTGATGTTTCACCTTCCCTGGTTATTCCCATGTCCATTTTCACTAGATCCATGAAAATTGGATCCCTTTCAATTCTCATATTGTTCAAAACTCCATGGTCTTTTCTACTCAAAGCATCTGCCACCTTGTTTTCCTTCCCCGGGTGGTAGTGTATCGTACAATCATAATCCTTGAGTAATTCAAGCCATCTCCTTTGCCTCATGTTGAGTTCTTTTTGTGAGAAAATATACTTCAAACTCTTGTGATCAGTATAAATCTCACATTTTTCACCATAGAGGTAGTGCCTCCATATCTTCAAAGCAAAGATCACAGCTTCTAACTCAAGATCATGAGTAGGATAGTTTTGTTCATGAATTTTCAACTGTCGTGATGCATAGGCAATAACTCTATCATTCTGCATAAGGACACAGCCAAGTCCTTTCTTCGATGCATCACTATAAATAACGAACCCATCATTCCCCGATGGTAGAGTCAATATAGGAGCATTGACTAATCTTCTCTTCAGTTCTTCGAAACATTCTTCACACTCTTTTGTCCAAACAAATTTAACCCCTTTACGTGTGAGCTTCGTTAATGGGTTAGCCAATCGGGCAAAATTCTGGACGAAACGTCGATAATAACCTGCCAAACCAATAAAACTACGTACCTCAGTTATACTCGTAGGTGCTGGCCATTCTTGGATTGCCTTGGTCTTAGAAGGATCAACAGAGATTCCATCTTTAGAGACAATATGGCCAAGAAAAGAAATCTCCTGAAGCCAGAATTCACACTTGCTAAACTTCCCATATAATTCATGCCTCCTCAGAGTCTTCAAGATAATGCGCAAGTGATTTTCATGATCTTCGTAGGTTTTGGAGTATACCAAGATATCATCAATAAATATCACCATAAATTCATCGAGATACTCCTTGAAGACTCTATTCATCAGATCCATGAATACAGAGGGTGCATTAGTCAATCCAAACGGCATTACAGTAAACTCGTAATGCCCGTACCTGGTTCGAAATGCAGTTTTCGGAATGTCTTCCTTCTTTACACACAACTGATGGTATCCAGATCGAAGGTCAATCGTTGAAAAGTATTGAGCTCCATGCAGTTGGTCAAATAAATCATCAATACGAGGTAGGGGATACTTGTTCTTTATCATTATAGCATTGATCTCCCTGTAGTCGATACATAACCTCATAGATCCATCTTTCTTTTTAACAAAAAGAACAGGGGCTCCCCATGGAGAAACACTAGGGCGAATAAATCCCTTATTACTCAATTCCTCTAGTTGTTTCTTTAGTTCGACTAACTCTACAGTGGCCATTCTATAAGGGGTCTTCGATATAGGCCTTGATCCAGGAATCAAATCAATGGAAAACTCAACTTCTCGTTCTGGAGGATGTCCAGGTAAATCTTCCGGAAATACATCTACAAATTCTTTCACAACAGGTACATCCTCTATTTGAACATTCCTTTCCTCACCGATAGTTACTTCATTCTCTTCCTCCCCAATAATTGAATTTAGTTGAGCTATTGAGGGTGGATCTAAATAAGAATTAGGTGGTGACGATTCAGCTCTAAAAATAAGGTGTTCCTTATCATTATCATCAAGAATCGTAACCTCTTTCTTCTTACAATAAATCTTCGCATCATAGTCCGAAAGCCAGTCCATACCGAGGATTATATCAAACTCGATCATAGGTATGACGATGAGATCAGCAGATAAAGAAAATTTATGTGCTCTAATGGGGACTGATTCACAAAACTTTGTTGCAACGATACTTCCCTTAGGAGTTTTAACTGACAACTCCCTTATTAAATCAAATTGGAAATATCTAATTTTCTTAGCAAACTGGGAAGATATGAAACAATGCGATGATCCAGAATCAAATAATGCATTTTCTAAACTTGAGGAAACCATTAAATTACCTGCCACCACGTCTTTCGGAGCTTCTACCTCAGCAGTAGTGATAGCATAAGCCTGGCCTTGATCCCTTGGACTTTTCTGAGGTAAGTTCTCCTGACGCTTAGGACATGCATTTGCATAATGCCCCATCTCCCTGCAATTGTATCACTGAACGTTGGTAGCTTCCTTCTTCCCCTTGCAATCATGAGCTTGGTGGCCTTTTTCACCACACTTGTAACAGACTCCCATTCCCTTCAAGCAAGTACCAGGATGTTTCTTCCCGCATTTACCACAAGATGGATATTCAACCTTTCCCTTCTTCCCCTTATTTCCATTCCCAGATTGATCAGCAGGTCTCTTCTTCTCTTGCTTTGCTTTAAAGTCATAAGACTTAGAGAATTCCTTTTCGGTCTTTATAGCACATGAGACAATGTCTTCGTACGATGAAAAGGATTGTGAGACTAATGCTCGACGGAGAAATGGTTTTAACCCATCAAAGAAACGATCAATCTTACTTCTTGGGTTGCGAATATAATCTCCAGCATACCTCGCTAACCTTGTAAAGTTAGCCTCATACTTTGTGACATTCTCATCCTCCTTTTGTCTCAGACTCAGAAATTGTCTTTCCATATCCGCTCGATGGTCGCGAGGGAAGTATTTTTCTAAAAACAGATCTTTGAATTCCCTCCATTCCATATTTGATACTTCATCATCTTCCTTCGTATTTTGAATCAATGACCACCATTGATCAGCATCTCCAGTGAGGCGGTAAACTGCCATGATAACTTTTTCCCTTTCACTGCTCCCCAAAGCCTGAAATATTTTCTCTAGGGAAAATATCCATTGCTCAGCTACTAAGGGATTTGTACTCCCATTGAACGTTGGTGGTTGTTGTCTCATGAATCGATCTAACATTGATCCTCCACGCTGCGGATCAGGGTGCTCCATACGGGTAAGGTTATTATTCATAACCTGAGTAAGTTGTCCAAGTACGGTGATTAGCTGATCAGCACCAGTTGCATCACCAGCCCCACTATAATTATCTTGAGCAGGAGGGCAATCCCTACATGGAGTGCGTGAATTGATACGGTTTCCATTTCTTCCACTAGGTGCCATTTCTAAAAAAAATGGCATAAACTAGATCAGTTTATGCATCAAAATACATAATCCCATACTTATAAAACACTAAACATAAATTGAACTATCTATGGATATAATCCATAATCATAAATATGTTTTCTTTGAGGAATTATATACTCATAAACCCTTCATAATGATTTGTAAAGAAAATGAGAGTTATCCTAAGCATATCCCCCGGGAGTGTCGTAACCAAGAGTGCAGCAAGGCCCGTTGTCGTTCACCAGTTCCCGTTCGAGTCTAGCTCAAAGCGGTGTTTTCGGGTTTTACCCCTAGGTACATCTGTGCCAGAGCCGCCTCTACCTGCTCGTATCCAGACAGGGATGTATTGCTCGGAAAACTCACAAAATCTCTACAATACCAAAATTCTAGGAAGTTCTTCTATACTAATCCTCAAAGTTCATCTTAAGTCTACGTGCTCTAATCAGAGTTTATCTAAATCTAGCTTCCAAGGTTTGTACTAAACTTCCTCTGATACCAACTGTAACGCCCCGACCCCAGCTACCCAGAGTCGGTGCATTACTTACATAACATTGGAATGATCACAAGAAAGATCAAATCCCGAAAGACCGATTGGTTTAGTAGCCTTGGAAACACTAGATATAATCATAAAGTTTTACATTACATTTCAAAGTGAAAAACTACTACAACAACAAAGTCTTCATATCCACACTATTAACCCCTCATAATATCCCTGCAAGTCATTCATAATTTACTTCTTCACTACCTGGGAAAAATAAAACATAGAAAAGGGGTGAGCTCAAATGCCCAGTAAGGATAACAATATAGAGGAAACTTTCATAAATAAAAATAAACATTTAAGGCAATGTATAACTAAAACAAAAGCCTTTTAAACATGAACATTTAACATAGTATGGCATAAATAAAATGAAATAATGCCATTTACTTATTCACATGGATATTCTACTAATCGAATAATCACATGCAAAAATCAATAACCACTTTCATAATGTTGGAATGCATAATGCCAGACTATCATAACCACATAGCCAAGGCCTCGTGCCAAGACTACAAATAAGATTTTGTCAAGGCCTTGTGCCAAGACACTAGTTTGTCTCATGAGACCTACCGATGCATCGAGGAGCTATAGCGGGCTCCACCCGTCACTTATTAAGTCCAATGCATTCCCATATGAAAAGGTTTAAACATAACATAAACATTCGTATTAAAACTAGCATACGAAATGTCAATAATTTCACCATAAACTATGAATGGTATAAAAATAGCACATCCATAGTCAAACATATCACAAAACCTTCAATACAATATAGATGTTTTGTATCATAATAAATCAACTTCAAATAATCTTAAAATCCATCAAAGGATGTTGACATAGATGAAATCAAAATTCTTTTTAAAGAAATATCTCCTTTCAATTTGAAACCATTTAAGATCCATATAAAATAAAACATTTTCTTTGAAAATATTCTTATAAGCTTGTAAGGAAATCTTTGAAGATTTTATAACGGCGTAAAATAACCGCACCCGCCGTATAAGTTAAAAAAAACATTCTTACCTCAATTCTATCGAAAAGGTTAAAAAGGACCTTGTTTTGAAAACGACGGAAAGATTCCTTTATAAACCTCTTATAAAAATTCAAACAAGGGTATAAATGACTTTAACCCATAAAAAATGTTTTGAAATACATTTTTAAGAAACATGGATGTGGATGATAAAGATATCCTAGTAGATTATTACGTATAAACAACCTCGGATAATGAAGAGATTGTGAAATAACCCTTACCTTGTACTTTTCCTTGGTTGGGGTAGGTTAACATCCTGTATAATGGTGAAATAGTTGTTATTAAATTATACAAGAATCATATATATTAATATGATATCATATATGATCTTTTAACATTGATTTATTAATAATATCTTAGAATTATCATCGTTTCGGGTGTTAACTTACTCATTTTCTTTTATATGTTTTGTTACATAATCCATGTTTGTTGTATCTTATTCATATCCAGAATGATATCAAGTCCTTAAAAATCATTTTTAAATCATAAAATTATAATTATACTTGAATGGATACGATGGATAATGAATCTCATCGCGTTCGTGGAGACGGTAGTCCGTACGTACGCACGAGCGACAATATCATTCTTTTGATATTAAATTAATATATAAATGAATGGTATATCATATATACAGAATCATTAACATGTTATATTTATTATTTACATGAGTTACACATCATTATTATACCCATCCAAATAATATTATATTGAATAACAATTACACCACGACGTGGAGACGGTAAGCCGTACGTACGCACGTATGGTGACATGTTATTCAAAGGGTGGATAGAATACTGAATATGGTTGTACCATACTTATAATAACATCACAGTATATGTGATATACTGGAGTTATTATTTTATAATGGTAAGAACAAAGGAAGAAGAAGTGGAAGAAGAAATGAACTTAGAAAAGGGTGGTGAAATCATTACCTCTTCTTCGGGTTCTTCCTTTTGATTTGATCAAAAGGGCTCCTTAGGTTGGATTTATGATCAAACTAAGGCCTCTAGGTTGTAGTGAGGGATGTTGGGAGATTATTTGGGCAGAGTTTGGACGAACCAAAAGGCTTTGAAGGTGTGAAGAAATGAGAAGGAGGAGTTCCCTTTTATAAGAGGGGTGAGGGGCACCTTTGGAAAAGTTAGAAATATTAATTTATAATAAATTCATATTAGGTTTCTAATGGCTCCAAAGCTTATTATTAAAAGGTTAAGGTGGGGATAAGTCGAAAACCACTCAACCAATAGAATTTAGACAGGTTTGGGTACTTATATTAACCTTATCTTTAAGTATTAACTCTAAGTTAATTAGTTTCACTTTTACAATGTCTCTTTGTATTTTTATATAATATGGTTAATAAACTTACTATATACATCCTCGCGACCCCCAAGTGGTACATTAATGATGAACCTATCATGATATAAGTCTCTTGGCCGAACCATAGATTTTTAGGAATTTAATATCAATTAATAATATAATATTTGTTTTAAGAACTCTTTTATGTCAATTTTGACACTATTCAATAGTTGATTTTTTTGAAACTCATAACAGATTGATTACTTCGAAAAAAGTCAATTATATCAATCCTAATATATCATATTATCCTATAAAATTAGTTTAATTCATTAAAAGTTTCATATTATATTTATTTGGGTATTTATAATATCAATTATTTTAATTTTTCACTATTATAGTAATTACTGCATCATCATTGTGTCATATATAAAATAAATTATTTAATGTCTAAAAATTATAAATAAAATATCATTATATAGGAAATATTTTTATCTTTCTAATGAATATTTATAATCTAAAATCCAACATATATAACCCTATGTAACAATTGTTGTTCTAAAAGATATATGCTTGTGTCATTTTTGTATTCATTTTAACTTAATTAAAATAAAGTGTCATTATCACTTACAAGTGGATCCATGGGGTCCCAAAATAGACCCAAAGATGCCCATGGTCGACTATGTATCAACCAATAGGGTTAAGACACGTTTTAGTGTAATTTAGTATTATTATAATATTATTTTTTTAACCCTTATTTACCGGATTTACCCTTAACCATGGTAAATAAAATATTTACCGCAGTAATTATTCAAAATGTCTAAAAATAAAAGTTACCTATTTACACAATTTGAACATCCTGATTCCAAATATGGAATCCATTTTTCTAAATTCAACTCACAGAAGTGGAAGAAATTAATTTAAAATTAATTCCCGCTGTCAAAACAAAAAGCGTGTTTTTAAGAGATAATTACTACCAAAAGATTGACACTTGTTTATGTTCGGTTTAATTGTAAAATTATGTCCAATGACCAACATTATATTAAATGGTAAAAATATATTCTAAATATACTTTAAAACCACTCAAATTCATAATTTATCACTATTACTTATTTTTATTAAAAAAGTTGTTTTTAATTAAAATTTAGTAATTTTCACTATTCATCAAAATATAAAAGTTATCCGAAAAGTACCAAAATTTCACCCTAGGATAATTTCGATATTCCGAATCCAAAAATGAAGTCCATTTTGAAATATAAAATATATATGATTTCAAAAAGTAGGTATCACTATTTACAACGGCTAGTTTAATTAGTTGTGGTGTGTGTTAGAACTCGAGGTTGCATACAACACACGCTATCGCATTATTCGAAGGGAAACGTACCGTAGAAGCTTGGGGTGTTACAATGAAACCACCCATTATGGTTATTTTGACAATTCACAAAATAAATGGAACTATTAGATTCCCCTTAGGGATTCATAAAAAAATATTGGATCCCAATTCAATTCTATATATGTAATTAAAATAGAAATGGACTATTTGTATTGAAATTTTTTTTACCTAATAAGGAACATTGGGATATTCCTCATGTTATGTGATCTAATTTCAATAAAGACCTTAATGTGATTACTTAACTTTCACCAATGAAATATTTCTGTGGGAACCTAGGGTGTATCAATTAATGTAATAGATTTGGTAAAAATTGTTTTATCACTTCTAAATTTTGAATTTTTTGGAATGTGAATATTGACTAAAATTAATCATAAATAATAGAATTTTTTATATAATTTAATCAAAAGACCTTGAGGATAACTAAATGTTTTGTTTAACCTGTTCTTTTATTTATCTTCCTTGAGACTATTAATATAATAAGAATATTTATGAAAATATTGAGCGCCTCCATTGTTAAGTCTTTGATTTCATCTCTAAATTATAGGTGTGAAGTAGTAATGGGACACATGATTCATTATTTTTGATGTAAAAAGGGTAATCACATATCACATTTAATCAATATATTATATTAGTGGATTAATTAACATGGATGTTATGATACACCTGAAAATTAAAGAAAATTATAATTCTTGGGATCACCTCCTATGATCCGGAGGGATGTCCATAGACATGTGTTGCCTTAAATTATCTCCATGGACCCCAATAAATACTACCACTATATATCAATTTGAATTTCTAGTCAGTATTGTGTAAATCCCCTATATGATGTATAATTCAATGGAAAACTCCTTCACATCACTGGGTTTCAAGACATGGTTTTCTGAGACCCATATCCATATGTCCACCTGAATGTTTGTTCATTAATGACTATGATTATTTCAATGGTTCCTTTGACTGCATAATTATTTTTATGACTAGAGATCATGCATCCTAATCTAAATCAGGTTGTATTATATTATTCATATCTACTGTAATTATTTCCAATTGATATATTACACACTATTAAGTTTTATACAAACTAACCATAATTCATTCGACACCATTGGTGTTAGCCCACTGAGTTTTACTCACACCCTAGTTGGGAATCCTTTTTTTTCTTTAGTTGATCCATTGGTTGTTGTTTTGGACATGGTAATTCTTATTTTATTTTCCTTGTCATGGGCTAGGACATGGAATGGTATTTGTTATTCAGAATGTACTAATACATCATTTAGAAGTTGGGTATGTTATCTTTTTATTTAATTAATAATTTATTTTTATACGAATATTTTAGGTGTGAACTGATGTATGTTTGACTTCTTTGTACATGTAGTATATTATATTTATATAAGGTTGGATTTTCTTTTAACCTGTGATGTTATCTATTAATCCGTATTATTATTTATCAACTTCTAAATTTAGTCAGTGATTTTAGTAATTATATACATGGAATATTATCCCAAACATACAACATTTAAACCCTCACTACAGGTATACAACCTCTAAAATTAAGGGAGGTTCACTTGAGTCCATGTGTCCCTCGAGTTCCATTACTTATGAGTTAATCAGGCCATGGAGGGTATAAAGTTGAATCAGATCATCTTTTTCCCTTGTATGAATATTTATTGATTCAAGATAGGATGCTTGGAATTCTAAGTATCTTGGTAAATATATAGTTTCTGGGAATGAGAAACCCATGCTTTTGGGGATGAATAGGTTTCTTGGGATTAGTTTTTTGTTCATTTCATTCACTCTTTTCGCTAATTAGTTTTTTCCCTTGTGCAATTTTTTTATCAATTCATTGGTTTTGTATTTATTGGACTTATCTATTTTACCAGAATGGTAATATAAGAGGAATGTTCATGCACAATTTTATGAACAAAAGTTTCACATTTCATTATCATACATAACTAAATTATTCAAATTTGTTTCTTATGTGGTTACAAGACATTTTATAGCTAGAGCATAGGGTAATGTATATTCATCAACCTAAAAGGCGTTTTCTTGTATAGATGAATGATGAAATTCTATCAACCATGATTAAGTTGAATTAATGAGAGTGATTAAACATAAATTAGATAATAAATTTACTTTATTGAGATATTTAATTGGCAATAAAATTGAATTTTTTTCATAATAAATACATGTGATTTCCAAGGGATGTCAGATAAATGGGATATCAATTGTATCATAAAGAAAATAATCCCCAATAGAATGGGAATAGTAACCCACATGAAGGAATTATTATATGATTAAATTGATCGTTGAAGGTTGATATTAGCAGTATATACATAAGTAATAAATGTCTTCAATGTTTCGTAATTAGAGGTTTTATTTCTTAATAAATACAAATCATCATCAATGGTTGTTAGTTAAATGGTGCACAATTTTCAACTTATAAATGATTATACCTCAATATTTGGGAAATGAAAACCCATACAACGGAATATATATATATTTATATATATATATATATATATATTAATTTTTTCCATAATCGGTTAGTCACAGTATTATATACCTATTAGATAGACTAACTATGACTATGTTGAGATCATTAATAAATTTGGTATTATGTGGTTTCACTAAAATGGGATTACAATTGTAATTTATAGGGAGTTTCCTATATATATTGGGAATGGATTCCAATATAATTTAACCTAGGTTGGCATGACTATACCCCAATAGGAAAAATTTATCCTTATACGCCTATTACGCATTACCCCTCATTGGGTACATGTATTTTCAATGCGATAGTTAGTTAAATTTATTGTAACCACTCATATGATGGTTCATATAAGAATATGGTGGAATATTTATTATCTAATCCCATTAACATAATTAAATAACGTTGTTATTTTATTATAATGAGGACTAAGTTAATTAATAAGAAAATTAGAACCTAAATATAATTAACCTCTGTAGATTTTGAATCAAATTTACTTTATCTCATCCAAGTTGTGGGATGTTGTGGAAAAATAATGGATGGATGAAATTATAAGTTAATTTTTTATGATTCATTATCGTGTAAGAAAAAGACACAACCAAGTACATTTTATAAATTTTTCTATATATATAGTATATTAAATTTCATTCATGTAAGCCCGTAATGGAAATTTATAACATGAAATTTATGAAATTAAATCACTAAAAACATTTATGCCATGTTTTTAAAAAATACCACCATGTGGGTGTCGATCATAATAATCCTTGGGAGATTTCATTGGTGAGTACCTAGAAATTTATCATGTATCTCTGTTGCTATTTTACATTTCACTGGGCCTCGAGGTTTGGAAACAAATCAATGTCATATGTTTTGTGTGGCATTAATTTTAAAGTTGACACCTCCTGAAAATGAGGGGTTAGCCCATTTTTAGTAAGTTCCAATGAAAATAAGAACTGTTGGTGGATAAATTCACCAGGTTATATTCATATTATGATTCATTCATATTATGTTTATACTTATGTAGGAATAATAATTCTCGAATGATGCCTCAAGTATACGGGGGGTCATGAAGTAAGTTCAGTCTTGTTAGAAATCTCAACATCATGTATCCCTGAGTTTCATGGGACTGACTTGCTAAGGAAATGGTTGGATGTAAATTTAGTCATGTGAAATTTCTATTTTCACTAATTTAAAACTAATTTATTCATCAATAAGGTTAATATTCATGGAGGATAAACATGAACATTGGTTGATAATTGATGTATTATATCACATACTATGAATGCATTGAGTATTTGGGCCTGTGAATCAACTAAAATGGGTGTGCCTATTACATTAATTAAATGAAAAGGTAGTACGCATTTCACATCTAGTTCCCATGGAATTAAGAAATAAATTAATGATAAATGTATGGTTCTATACTAATAATTTGATAATCGATGTGGTTAAGTGATTAGATATCTGAACACCTTGAGTTGTTGAAGATCATGAATTCTTGAAAAATGGTTTTTGAGTTCCTAATTGGTACATTAATTGGTCACAATATAAGTTGGATCACCTAGGCATTTGGATAAATTTTTTGTTATCCCAAATCAAGGGATAACTATTAAAAATGATCAGTTTTTTTCTAAAATCACTGAGTTATGTTAAATCTACAACTTTACTATATTGTACTAATTTATCCCAATATAATGGATTGGGAAGAAAGACATGGATTCATTTATGAATAGACCTATGTTCTCTACACATTAAATAACCAGAATTAAACCCATGTGGTGGGAGGTATACCACAAAATATTTTTGGAATACATCCTCATTGATGGTAATGATTCCATGTAATCCAAGAATGATTTCTGTTATTTTGTTTTGTATAAGCATGTTTCCAATTTCTAGAAACTATGATTGGTGTTTGATGGAGTGTTCTTAAGGGAATCTATTTTCCATTTTTTATAAAGAGAAAAAAATGACGATTCTAACATGGGGACAATGATGTTGATATTTGTATATAGTATTCATGAGTGGGAGATTCAATAATTTAAGGTTCAAATGTGGGTGATCATTATGGATTCATTATGCTAGAGAATTAGTTGTTCTGAAAACTCCAAGATTGCAATGAGAATTCCTTGGTTGGACTTCGAATTTCTTTGGGATGGAGTCAAAAATCAGGTATGGGATCTGGGTAACTTAAGGTAACCCAATAAATATTGGCTCCCATATAGTGTCGATTCACATACAGTGTTATGAGGAATATATTTAGGAATATGGTCATCAACCATGAGTTAGTAGTGATAAATGATCTCCCTATCCCAAGTGTTTTTCCCTTACATAATGGTAACAATAAATTTTTATAATTATTATTGTGTAAATATGGTAGATATTACAACTTTATAATTTTACTAATGGATGGGTACCAATCTAGGGGATTGTTCTTAAATGATCATAGGTTGCCACTTGGTATAAACACAATGTGATCTAAAAATAATGATGTGTCAGGGGTATAGTCGATCATTTTCAAGAAGATTTAGGTAGTGGTGGTATAAATATATTTACAAAAGGTAATTAAATGTTGTAAGTTTTATATGGTATTCAGTTCGCCTACGGTAGGTAGTAGATTTTGTTCATGAGTTGGGGGTCCTTCCAAGGAGGATACAATTATTCATTTTTATGCATGGGTGGATATGTAACGTTTATTTGGATTTAGTACAAGAACTATTATCTAGTAATATTTTCACAATTCTGTCATGGAAGTTGATTTATCTTATATTATAGATCATTCCAAGGATGATAGTGAACCATTTAATTCATGATTTGATAACCAATTATGATGGTGGGAGGTTCATGGTTCATAGTTAGCATTATGAGTTATTATTTATTATTGGGAAAACATGGGTTGATCAATAAAATCGGATCATTATGTATTTTTCTCAGGTAATATTATATTTTTAGGAATCATATTTATGTTTGATGTGAAAAATGAGCATTGTCCTCAGTTTGAGTAGTATCATGTCTTGTTCTTGGTAATGTGTTATGGAAGAATGTATGGAGATAAAAAATGAATGGGGTTGTTTTAATGTAATTTATGATAATTGTAGGTTTAGTAATTGTTTTGGAATGTAAAATGGTTCATTTCAAGGATAGGAAGTGATATTATTGGGAGGTTTTGAGATTTAATGTTTCGTCTATGTTGATTATTCTAGTGGAATGTAAATTTTCAATCTTATGGACTGGTCTTTTCTTAAATTGAATATAATAATGGAAATCAAAATTATATGGAACATTATTGTATTTTTTTCATATGGGTTATGGTCTAAGAGTTATCTTGGGAGCCCATATGAGTTTCAGGTGATTTAGGCATTTAATTATTAGTTTTATGAGAAAATATCACAGGGTGCAGGTTTAGTGCTGACCATTCTCCCCAAACCAATTCTCCCATTTGTTTAGGCACACCAATTTTTTATGTCGTTTGAGGGTCCCTAGATAACCATTTAGTTATTTTTATAGGTACATAGGTATCCACAAGGTTGTATCATTGTGTTCTAAACCATGTGGTGTAATCAGGTGAGGTGGGGTTTAATTCAAAAATTTGTCATGTACGGTTGGAACACAATTTTCCTCACTATGAATCCAATCTGAGAAACTCATTAAAATTCATAAATTACATCCCCCCCCACCATTATAATTTTTATACCAACTTTTCCTCCATAATTTTCCCAAAAACTATCTTTTCTCTTTCCCCCATCATCCTCTCATCCTCCGTAGCATTATTCCTTAATCATTGGCATGTTTCTCTCTTCGTCAATTATTTTGGGAGTGTAGAGGTATTTATAAGAGTAATATTCAAACATTCCCATGTTTTTCATGTTTTCATTCCTCCTCACACCATTTATGTGGGTTATTCCTTATTTCTAGGGTCTTTTCATAATCTCATATTTAATAGTTTCTAGCACAAATCCATGTCATGTTATATATGTGGGAGCTTCGTAATAATATGTTATAGAGTATATATGTTTTCCCAAAAAATGCATTACCTTTATAAACTGTTTCATTGTAAAACACATAGAACATTACATTAATTAATCCTATAATTTATAATTCCACTAATAGAATTACAGAAGGCTATCTAGGATGTAATATAATCTTACCTAATGTAACTATAGGTTCCCAACCTCGACTTTGATCACCCCTTATGGAGAATTCTTCATAACACCCATGAAAACATTTATTTTATTATATTGAAACACTTTATATGGTTTTTTGGGATTAAACCTTTTAAAACCTCCAATTTATTCCCAACCCACATAATGAAACAACCTTTTGTGGTTAGATTGTCATAACACACATCACAACCATTATTTTCATATACTAAAACACATTATTTTGTTTTTTTGGTTTAAAACCTAAAAAAATAACCAATTTATTCACTTCCCATGAAACAAAACCACCCCATATGGTGTTTATGACATGTCACATACATAATAAAACACATATTTGATCAATGGATTTATTAAAAAAAGTTGGAGATCATGTTCATCTTTATTTACGTACATAAAATAGAAATGGAAATATTTTATTATAAAATGTTATGAGTAACTTTTGAGAAACTTTTTTAGAGGACTCCAAGGATGAGATCTAATTTCTATATACTACTTCATGTTATTGCATCAATTATTCCTTTGAAATATTTCAATGTGACCCTAGGGTATATAAATTAGTGTTATAATTTAGGTAATAATTGAGATAAACTTTTTAAATAAAAAAATTTATAGAACGTGGATGTTGAAAATAATGAATCATAAATAAATGTTTATTTGTTATAAAATTAATGAATGCCTTTGATGCATGATTTTAGCTTGTTTTAAATGTTCTTTTATTTATCAAACATAATCCTTCTAAAATAATAAAAATATCCATTGTTATACTCAGGACTTCTAGGGGTAAGATTTGGATTCTAGTTTATAATTTCTTGTGAAAACTTTATAAAAGACACAAAATACAATGATATGGATGAAATGGGTAAATCATATATGGGATCTAGTGAATTTCTTCGATTAGTTCAATCCTCAATATGTTTCCAATGATTCCCCAATAAATTAAAGAAAATAAAAATGTTTAGGATATTGTTGTCCTCACACATATGTTGCATTAGATTATCACCTAGGAACTAAATCAAGTCTTTCCTAAGATTATAATTAGATGTGATCCTCAATTATAGTTACAATCCCTATAAAATGTGGAATTATTTAAAATAATATTTGGATTTCCGTAGTTATGATAGGTGGTATACCAAGAACCATCATTATGGATTCACATGGACATTATTACATAGACATCTACGCTTATAGTCATGGGTCCTATGAATAAAAAATTATCATTTTGACTAAAGAAAACATGGAATATACTGATGTATGTGGTATTATATGGTTCAACTCTACTTTAATTCTTTCCTTATTTTATATTGTACACTACTATATTTTTTTCTCAAAAACATAAATAAACTAAACAACATTGGCGGTGGCCTACTGACTTTTACTCACACGCTATTTATGTCACTTCTAGTAACCTGAGTTGATCTCATGGGTATAACATCATACATGGATATACTAGTTTATTGTTACATATCATTTTCAAGGACATGACATGCGAGTTTAAATTGACAATTTACTCAGACTACCGTTAGGATCTAAGTCTTTTATCTTTTTAATTGTTTACATATTTATATATATACATGTTGTATGTGTTTCACGTTGTATATTTGACTAACTCTTATGTGTAGTATTTTATGTTCAATCATAGACTGATTTTATTTCCCCTTATCAGGTTATTCTTGTATTATTATCATTATCTTTCAATTTATCATTTTATTAAATTTTCTATTGTATTTATTACTGATCCAATTGTTATTGTCTCCCCAATACTCCCCCTTTTGAACCCAGTTACTAGTAGGTATCCTCAGAAATATTAGCAGGGATTTGTGAGGCCATGTGTCACTTATGTTATATTATTAATTAATAAACCAAGATCTGGATGAAAAATGTGGGTCATTTTGGGATGTTATTATGTGAGGTATTTTATATTTTTGAGGACTGAGCCTCCCAATTAATTGATAACTTTTGAAATATTTTTAGGGAGAGATTATGCTATTGTCTTCTAAATTTCACCCTCTATGATTTTCCCTTGATATATAATGAATATAGATGTGAACTTCTAGTGAATATGAGTGACGTACTCAATCTTCCACATTCTTGACTCTCTCGTCCTTCTATGGTGGTGGATCATTGTATTGTTAATCATGGATAATTTTTCTTGGTATGTATTATCCATTTAAATTCAGTTACATCTAAAATTACTCTGTGACCTCTTCATAACTATTTTTTTGATCATCAATTTATAATTGGGTTGATTCTAGATAAAGAATTGGTTGACAATTTCAATAAATTTTAGAAAAATTAATAGATTTTTATGGGGATTTTTATTGGCATGGATAGTGGATATACTATTAAAATGAATAGGTTCTATTAATTTGTTGTTTAAAAATGTACATCCCTTAGTCATTTTATCTTTTGTTTTTTGAATAATTGAGTTGGTCTAACCATCGTACCATATAATTGAATTGGGTATTTTATGTTCCTTTGATCTAGGAGTCTATTAGGTGAAGCCATATAACTATTAGAAGATTATGCAACAATTCTATACCACCTGGTATAATTCACCACTATATTATAATTTAATTGTATTTATTTGTACATTGATTTATTGCACCATGATATGGATTTATCTTATGGTGATTTCATAAGAGTGTTGTGGACCTTCTATCAATGGTTGGTCACAGTTTCATCTATGTGTTGATACCTGGATAGTCATTCATAAAGTATACCATTCACCATTGGTGGTCATTTCGGATACAATAATTATATTAAGTATAATTTTATTATAATAAATTATATTTTAATTCTAGTGGAGGATATTGGACCTCGTGGTGATTGATAATGGTTGAATGGACTGTAATAGACATACACAAAGTTGATGGCATTTTCTAGGATGGGTTTTGAATTCGTTTTGAGGAAGGATTCCATGTTTACTCTATCCTTATAGTATTATGCATAGTTTATTTCCAAATGGTGTGAGGTTCACAACCTTGGTAGAATTAACCTTAATTTAAAATATGTGTTATGAACAAAAAAGTATTTCTATATTTTCTTAATAGTCCATCAAGACATAATTAATTAATAAAAATATGCCTAAAATAATGGAAAATTTTCCAAGGGCCATGAATGATGCTTGGGCACTAGCATGATTACGATAGCTAGTGGTTATGTATTTTATCACTAATGAGTGACATATATTTCTTGGACCCTCCTCTGATGTGTACCCCATTAGACACAAGCTTGAGTTTGATCACCTGTGTATTCATGCGCTTCCTAGGAGAACCATGATTTATATTGAACAAGTGTGTTTGTGTGTGTGTGTGTCTCCCAAGAGATCCATCCTTGAGTTTGATCATATTCTTGTTCATTTGTAGCACATGTGACCCATGTTTTCTGTCCGTCACATGTGTGTGTGTTTTTTTTGTAACTCACGAGACTCGTGTTACACATCTATCACATGAGTGTACATATGTATCCCATGATAATAATGATTCGTGATCATAATTTGTTTATGTGTCGGGCTATTGAAACTCATGCATAATATTCAATTTTGTGATTATATGTTTTATTCTCGATTTATTATGGATTTATGTATTTTTAGGATTTTATTATGGTACAAAATGAAGGGTGATATCTCATATATTTGATATACCTTATAATGGGATCATGTGTGATAATAAAAAATGATGACGATGGACAAAGACATAGGGTGTCAGTGTGATTCCCTTTTTGAAAAAACAAAAACACTATGTTGGGATACGATGTCCATGGGGGCTAACTCGATGAAGAGCTGGGATAGAATGACGATGTGTCATGACTCGAGGTAGGGGAAATGGTACAACAACATTGATTATTTACCTTTGATTAAAATTGGTCATAACAACCTTATCTCCTTATTTAAGGTAAGGGAATGGGTAAGTCATCCTTGTTGTCTAAAACATGATTAAAATGGGTATTGATGGAATTGTTTCTTGACCTGAGGATTATGGGACTTAAAAAATCATAGATATATATGTGGTGGAACTCTGGTTCACGAAATATCATAATTTTTTTATCAATGTTCTTTTCTCCTAGAATAGAATATGATACATTATGGTTTATTGAAGCTTGATTAGAGAATGGTTGATCAGTATATGGTTATTGTTTATTTTATAAGAAATTTTGATAATTTTTTAGGCATATAAAATTTATACATATCATTTTAACTATATTTTGATATTATCATATAGATATATATTGTGTTTTACTAGTTAGGTACTTGACCATGTTAGTGGCGCCCTACTAACTGATACTAAAACCCTACTAGATGAGCATGGATCTTGTGTACCAGTGTAGTCCAACAATATAGAAGTTATAGGTTTTGATCAGGCCCTAGTTTGATCATTGAGTGGGATAGCTCAGAACATGAAAAGATATATGGAAACAAAGAGCATTTCAATTGGGTAGTTTCTATTTTTATTATATTACATTGTATACATTTAATCATCTCAGTGGTTTATTACTGTCCTTGTATTTTAGTGTGACTATTCTTGTTCTATATTGAAATTCATTCATTAATGATAGTTTATTTATTATATTCCATTTACTTTGATTCTATATTGTTACATGTTTTCTTATTTAAAGATTACTTTTCACTCTGATTGGGGGTATATTCTACACATGATTTCACATTAGATAATTTTTACAGTCTATAACATATGGTGTATGGGGAGAAACCAATGGGGTTATGTAGAACTCTAACTAGAACCCATTGAATCAGACCGATATGTAACAATAAATATGGTGAAAACATGTAAGATAAATTCCTATCGTTGTATCAACACAAAACCAAGACCAGATCCTAAGACATCAGAAAACACTATGACCTCCATGTATTCCTTTAGTATTATCAATGATGGATCACTCATTATCCTTAGCATGAACTCCTCATAGTCCCTCTGAAACTACTCAAACCAAGTAAATGACTTCCCTTTCCACATCAGGGTGGTCAATGGGGATACAAATCTTGATAATTCTTCAAGAAACCTCTTGTAATACCCCTCAAAATCCATGAAATATCTACACCGCTGACACATTATTGGGTGGATCCAAATAATAAAACGATTATATATTGATTGTTTCCATGCATAATCCATTTTCAGGAATGACATGCACCATAATGTGAACCTCAAGAATCCATAATTAGGACATAGTGATCTTTCCATAATGTTGGTTTTATCATAAAAAATCTAGAACCACTCTCACGTTCTCTACAGGATCCCCCGATGTTGTATAGTATATGAATATATCATCGATTAAGAAAAATAACAAATGGTCCAAGTATAACTAAAAACCAAGTTCATAAATTCCATAACAATGGATGGGGAATTTTTCAAACCAATGGTCATCATTATGAACTCGTAGTGTCGATATCGATATCGAAATTCCATCTTCAGAATATCATCATTGTGAACCTTCAACCAGTGGTAGACAAACACGGTATTGATCCTTGAGAATCATATATTGAATTAAAACTATTCATGGAGCCCATAAATCCTTAGAATATGTTTATTTTTATTTATCATGGTACCATTTAGGCATTGATATTCAATGAATATACATAAGCTAGAATCCACCTTTTTCACGAATAACACTAGGGATTCCCAGGGGACACAATAGGTTTGAGGAAACACATCACATTAAGGTCTTCCAACTACAACTGTGGCTCAAGAATCCTGATATGGGAAATCCTGATATGCCAAAAAAAATATTGGAGTAGTTTCCGGAATCGAGACAAAAAAAATCTCCATCTCCCATGATAGAGGAAATCATAGAACATATTTTGGAAACACAGTGAAATAATCCTCCACAACTAGGGAACCTATATTCCTAAATATCTTACTCCACTAAAATCTATACACACCATCTTATGGGTGATGGGATGTTACTCCCAACTCATAAAAACCACTTTCTTTTACATGAGATATCTTTCACTGGAAAAATAGAATCGTGTTCCATCCGCACATTGGAATCTGACATGACTATAGTGACCGAGATCTGGGATTGGAACATGGATTGTCAATCAATGCACAAGATGATGTCATTGAGTTCCATCATAATGACTATAAGGTACTAAATGAAATTCTCTCTACCAAGAGATAGATCATAGAGCCAGTAGATAAAACATTCACAAGAAACATTCCCTATAGGAAGCTCAAGATGATGTTATTGGGCTGGTGCCCTAACTCAAATCTTCAACTATCAAACCAGTAATATAGAGATTAAGGAATGACTGAAACAGGTGTATACTAATAGTAAATTAATATCAGAAAACAATGTTGTACCTCTTATCATATCATGTGAGGTAGGATCAAAGAAATATAAAGTTATAGCTATCCATGGACCTTGCTACTAGTTCTCTATGGTAGATGTGGGCCACCTGGTGGTGGTGGAAGGATCTCATACCGACATCAACCACCAAAATATTTTTCTAATCCACATATAGCTACACTTATATTTGGACCAACAATTCTTCACTAGGGAGATTCTCGATCATGGTGATACCTTTTTCATGGTGGTCCATCATATATCGACATGTTCTTCTCAACATGTAGGGGCGATTAGTCTCCCAAAATGTGACCTCACCCATCACAAGTAAATAACCTCTCTTCTATAGTCTTCCATGGTCCTTTATACATCCTATGAACATGTTCGTGAATATGATCACAGAAAATCCTCATATGTTGAGATCATCACGCCTGTTATTTTCTAACTTCTAGAGACAACAAAAATTAGTGGCACCCACTACCAGCTCCAATCGTCTGGCGTCTGTATGAAAAAAATATCTCTCTCAGTAGTGAACACTCTAGCACTCTATAATAGGTAGGCCTTCCCAAGGGAAATATGATGACATCGATCTCTCTGGGGAGTCCATGATCAAACATCTATACTCAGAATTAGTCATCCCATGTCCTATTAAGTGAGTACCGTATATGGTTTGTCATCCTCTTTACATAATAATCCATCCCCATACCCCATTCTACTATTCTTGAACCACCAAGATCTATATTGAGTGCAAAGGGATTGACTATAACTACATGCAGAAAAACTTGTGGAACTCGGACCACGAGAGTTTTGACTCATCGGACATCTATGTAACAAGGAACCACCAGTGTCTAGTTGATCCATCGAAAAAGATAGTAGCCAGTGCAAAAACCTGACCCATTGGGTTCTAAAAAATCCTAATTATAGGGACCACTGACTATATAAAGTCCTCTACTACCTATGGATATGGATTTCCATGGATCCTCATTGGTCCTTGATATAGGATCTCATGAAGCATACTCATCCTGCCTACTTCCTCATCCTACTCTACTGGGATATTTATCACCTCAATTGGGGGACGTGCTGCTAAATACCCACATGAAGGAGGGGGATCACTATATGGACACTAAAATATGGTCTCATAATTCATTATATTGTCTTCATAAACTAGATCTAGTATCATGGTCAGTTGTCATCACAATGACATCTCGAATGATTTCTAGTTGTATCATGGTAAGATGAACATATATATATATAAAGTGAGGATCTAACTCAAGATGAACAATCAGAGCCTCAATCATAAATTATGTATGTACCATTAATCCTTGAAACTAATGTCTCAGTGTACTGAGTCTACATGTAGGTATTCCTGGATCTATTAAATTAATACGCCAGCTGTTGCAACATCACTTGTTTCCCAGGCCTAAGTGACACACTTGAGACAGTTTGACAATATTTCCCTATTCCCATCCAAATCCTTGTAATTGGACTATTATGAAAAATATCCCACTTATAGAAGCACCTATTACACCAATCTATCATGACCTGACCCATGCCAGGGCTCGAGCCACAACTACCCCAAGCCTGCCTCTATAGGCCAAGGGGTGGAGACTAACACTTAAGGAATAACTAACATGGTAAGGCACTTTCATAATTATCTATACACATGAACAAATCCTTCTGGAAGAAAAAGTGTAGAGGGAAAATTGTAAAATATGCAACACTTCAATAAAGTAAACCAAACATTCCTGAACCTATAAATAGTATCGTATTAATGTTGTGTAAAATGAAAATTAATGGGTAGAAATACATTCCCATTGTGAACTATATCCCAACTTCACCAAACTATAAAAGTAAATAGCTAAAAGGGAGAGATCATATCCTAAATCCCATGATATGACCACTGAACATGGTCCAAGATCCTTTTTTCCCTAAGCTTCTCTGTTGTCATGGTCGACCTATCAATCATCCTCATAAGAGATGAAATGTGTGGGAAAACCCTGTGAAAGGGTGAGTATATACATTTTCAGTATGAAACCATGAAATATAAAGGGTGATTAGTAAGATATAAAACATGAAATATTGACATTAAATGCATTATATAGACAAAGTGAAGATCCTAGCCCAAAAAAAGGGTGAAAGGAAACTCATCCAAACCCAAGCCGCTCAATACAATGATAATATGAACTACTGGCTGAATCTACCCCAGATATAGTAGGATATTAGTCTCTTAAAAATATTATAATCTATACATTGGTAAATTGGGCATACACATCATGTATTCAACTATCCTATTAGAAATGTAATTGAATGCTATGTGTTGATAAAAAATGATTGTAGCATTTTTATTTCAATTAAGTAACCCATAATTTATTATTTTTAGGTATATAATGTCTTTGGGTGAGTTTTGGAGGTTTTAGAAACACTTTTAATTGTTTTTTATTCTTTTTGATAGGTGAACAGTTTGAACAGATTTTTGTGAAACCATGAAAATCCTACATGAAACCATGAACAGTGAGATAGGGTCTAAGGGGAAGTTCAATGGGAAATTACACGATTTTTTTAAACTATGCGGCTACAAATGAGAAACCATGAAAAGTGGGATAGTGGTATTTTTAGTTGTTTGTATATGTTTTGTCGATCTTTTCTTTCCAACTGTGTCTGGTCATCCTTGATATTGTGGCTACCACAAGTTACAGTATGATTTTTGTAATTGTGTGACTATGTGTGTATAGTTTAGAAACAAGATACATAAAAAGAGAATATAGGTCGAGATTATGTTTTCATGAAAACATATTTCCAAATAGACCCTAACTCAATATTCATTCTTTAAAAGGCTCTAGAACCACTCCCCATCAATGTGGAAGGAATTTGTAGGAATTTTCGAGTGTGTTGAATCCTAATTTATGTCGTAAGTCATCGTTATTGTATTTTTCATGGTTAATCTGAGATATACATTCCTTCCACTCTCGATTTCATAGATATAGTCCTATGTGTATTGTTATATGGTTCTATATTTTAATTATGGTTATATTAGTCTCTTTTTATATTGGAAGAGTTCAAAGGAGCGGTTTTTGAGATTTAACCTAGTTTTGGGGGCGTTTTTGTGTCATTCTTCATTTTTACCATAATTTTTTAGGAAGGTGGATTAAATCCCAACACATATTCATTGAAAATGAAGCATTAGTTTACAATAATAAAATTAAATGATTTTTTTATAAAATTTGTATGAAAGGAATATTTGAAACCCTCTTTTTTGAGGGTTTGAGTAGTTTTTGTATTTTTGGTGAAATTGCATAATTGTGGAAGGTGGTTTTGAAAAGTGATTCATGTTAATAATTTTGAAATGATGGTTTTAAAACATGGATTTTATATATTTTTTGAAAACAAATTAATTGAGACGTTTTCAATAATATTATGGTTTAAATTAAATGTACCAAAATGGTTTTTTGAGTTTTTTTATGAAAAGAACTATTTTACTAAATTAGTTAGAATTTGTAGGTTAAAAATGTTTTTTTGAGTTCATGGGTTTTGTGAGTTCATGATGTTTATGTGAACCTAATTATTGATAATTAAACATTGGGTATAAAGGTACATAACCTTGGATAATGGGTGTGTTTCATTGGTTCACAAAGAGATTGGATAATTTTTTATCTTTTGTGGTATGGAAAATTTTCATATCATTAAACTACATCAATTTGATGTGATCTATTTTTGATTATTTATATGAATTTTATTACATGTTTTATCCTTGTTGATGGAGTAGGGAATTCATTCGGGGAAAGACTACTATGTTTCATTACTCACTCCTACTTTTGTACACGAGTTCTTTTTCAGATATTGTTTACTTGTACCCATTAAAAGTAAATTATTTCACTTAATTTGGGATAAATTGTGATAAATTGGTTATTTTTTAGAGTTTGCATCATGGATCACGTTAGATCTTGGAGTTATGTGGGATTTTATTGAGTTTTATTGGATACGTCTTCTGCTTTTCTCCTTTATGTTGTTTTTCATCAATTGGGGCACCCTATTGTAGTTTTGTTTTTTATATAAATTTTATTTCATTGACTTATATTAAATTTATATCATGAAACATATAGTGTTTTAGGTTTTAATGGAATTCTTTATGTTGATTCATAATATTCAACCTAATTAAATATATGTGTGTATATATACTATCGAATAATTTTTAGATTATGGATAAATAAAACCATTTTTCATAATGGATGATATTTTACACTGTAATGGTATAAAATAAAATGACACGTGACATTATGTTATGGTATTACAGTTGAAGTGTTAGGTGTCCAAGTCCTTTGAACAAACATGTAGAAAAATATTACCATTGGAGTATTAAGATGTAATTTGGAAGATTGAAAATAAATACTAGGTTATTCAATGAATTTGGATTTGAGGATTTCATTATACTAGATACTAATTTGAAAATTTATCCCTATGTGATAGCTCTAAATATTTAAATTGTTAACATCTTTTTAAATTTCTTTATAACCATTTAGAGAATTTTCTTCTATAGTCATATCATTTGACTGTTTGAATAAGGTCGAGTGATTATGGGGATAGCAAGACATATCCAATCCGTTTGATTGATGGAATCATGGTATAAGAAGAAAAATACACTAACCATCATATCAAGGGATTTTATTACTATGGAACGATAGAATTTATTATAACCATAAAAAAATGAATACATTTAACTGAGGATTATTTCTACCTTACAATTAATGTTAAAAGAGATCTATTTTTTGTAATAGCTATTTCATTCTTATTACATATATTTTAATACATGTTTTTTATAGGTGATTTCAATTTCCATTGTGCATGAAGGCGATTTTCTATCATATAAACTATCATTATGATAAATAAAGTATATATTACTTATTCATATATACTAGGAATTTGAGACGTACTGATACTATTTTATCAATCTTAAATATGATATTTTTATGTCATATATTTTATGGTAATTTTATTAATATTGTGATTTAATCATATCCACTGTGAATATGATACATTCATATTCTTTATGATTAAATTATTATACTATTATATAATTGGAACCAATATGATTACCATACTATAGTAATCAGATTATGTTCTAAGACCATATCCAATTTATTTTCCTTGAAGATGCTTTGTTAATTGATTTAGTTTTAATATTTTTAATATAATGTTTTAAAAAATACAATTCACCCCCCTCACCTTGTAAAAAGTCCATCTAGAATATGTTATTTTGTTCCTAATTATAGTAATACATATATACTGACATAATAATTGGTATCCAAGAAGGATTCCAATTCTCAAATACTTGTTAAAATTTTATTTTCCTTAATATTTTTAGTTTTATTTTAAATTCTGTTATAAAATTTTTATATAAATTTGTTACAATAACCAGTATTGTGGAAGATAAATGTTTTTCTAAGATGGTGATATTAAATAGTGAATCCACTGATAATATCAATCTTAATGGACCACCAATTTTTTATCTTAATGATAATGAGTATGGGAGAGATGGAATGAAGACATTATTTATAAATACTGGAGATGACAATTTCATCATATGGACTGTAAATTATAAAATCCCCAGAAAGGAAAATACTAATTTCAAAAATCATGGAAAGAAAGGGTAAAAATTAACATCAATGTTAGAAAAACATTATTTTGTTAAATGTTATAAATCATTTACCGTTAGATTTCTTCCTTTATGACAATTGTTAGTATTCTACATTTTGTGGGAGATAATAGATAGGAATAAACAAACCATGTCAAAAATTTAATTGATATCATTCCCAATGAATGGAAGTATATGAGAAAAATTTTCGATGAATTAGGGAAGATAAAAATGTTAATATCTATGATTTATTTGGATCCCTCTTACTATATGAGTGTGGGATAAAAAGAGATTCTATGAAAGAATAGAATAAAAATGTTGGTTTTGATTTTACAACTTATTTGAATATGATAAAATATTAGAATCTTGAAAACATGGTTATGTATTATAAAAAGAAAATTTTATTATAAAACTAGATTCATGTGATTCTAAATATTTGGATAATGAACTATATAATATTTCTCAAAGGATGAAAAAAATGTTCATAAGAAGGATTTCCAATGTCCATATAAAGAAAATTAATAAGGACAAAATTGATTAAAATGAATTTGATGTTACTTATTATGATTGTAAGAAATCTTGAAATATCAGATAAGGTTTTCCAAAGATGAAAAGAAAATATAGGAAAGTGAAAAATTCAGATAGGAACCCTAGAATGTTTTAAATGTTTAAAAAATATAATTTTCTAAAAGAAAATTATTGTTGGAGTGGAACTGTAAGAAACCCTTCAGATGAATCTTTTAATGAAGAATGATCTGGAAAGAGGAACATATGTATTCATTGAAAAACTATAAATAAAATTATGTGTCTAATGCCAAAGATATACACTAGTTAAAACCAAAAGTATTTATATTTAATTGAAAAATATCTTCATTCAAATAATGAAATTTTTTAAACACATTCTGAGGAAGACTTTTCAACAGAAAAGGATAATAAACATCCTTCTTATGTGGAAGTATATTGATTTTCAAAACTCCTTTAAAATGATAATTGAAAAATGGAAGAAAAATTGAGAATGAAAAATAATGGATAAATTATTTAATAAAATAAATATCTAATCATTATAAATATATTTATAAATCTATTTTTGGAACAGTTAATTTTTATAAATATTTAGCAAAATTACATTCTAATAATAATATATTACAAACTAGTTTTTAGAAACTCAATTTCGAAAATATTATTCCAAAGAATAAATATTTAGTTATTAAATGAAATTTATATATTTCATCATTATGAAAACATTTTTAATAATATAATTTTGTATAGGAATATTTTGAAAAAAAGTATAAATGTTGTGCTCATAGGTGTCATTGAATTCGAACAAGTTGTTGTCAGATTAGAATTGCATTGTTTTTGGGAAATTCACTTGCAACTAGGGTGTAATATAGTGAATGTTTGGGGATGATCCCATGGGTAAGGAAGCTGGGACCAATAATCGATGGATTCAGAATTTTTGGTTTATGTGTCCTTTCAAATTGGTTCAGTTTGGGAAATCTAGATTGAGGGGGTTGATGAATTTCATCAGTAATAGTAGAGGGATAAGGATCAGTTTTGGGTATCTATAAATAGGTGATCTTTATTCTGAAATGGTAGGATCTTAATGATTGGTATGTGAAGTGAGAATAATCCACTAGTTGTCTATGGTAAAATCAACTAAATCTAACTAAGATATAATTATTCTTTTATGTGTAGATAGTGAAAAACTAGATGAATTAGGCTTGGATTATAAGGAAGAATATATTTTAGGCTATTGGTCATAACCTAATATAATCCATCCAAGACAAGGTCCTTCACATTAATATCTCTTGTTCATGGATGGCCAGATGAATTGAATAGACAATTAAATTATATATCGATTAATACTCCTTAAGGTTACCATGTTGAGAACTAAATACATATTGAATTTAGATTCCCCTACTATTGATCACAACCCTATGTGGTTTAGCCACTCATGGTAGAATTAAGCACAAATTAATGTACAATTGAAATTTTTCTTAACATATTGAGAAAAATCGAGCTTAAATGGACATGAAATGACTTAGATTTATAAAATGGGTAGTGCATGCAACTGGAATCCAGAAAGATAAATCACAATACAATTAAATACATGAGTGAAATAATAGAAAAATAGAATTCAACACGATTTATTCGATGATTGGTGATGAAAAAAGGTGATGATGTGAAATGGGAATGAATGAAATTTCAAAATACAATACATGATGATTTTATTCAATTAAAACAATGAAATATATATTTAAATTGAGTTTTGGGTTGAGGGAATTGAAATGAACAATTGATTAAAGGAAAACACAAAAATTTTCCTCTCTATAAGATCCCCAAATCCAATGTACTGCCGATTAATTTATTTGAAAATACATACATGATGTGTAACATGATTCACATCAGGTAATGTTGATCCATAGAATTCTCCAATGATATTTAATCTATGTTTATCTTACACGTATCTCTCCCATTATTTTATGATTTGACTGCTTTCATGTCTTGTATCACAAATTCACGACGAGTATTATCTTTTTAGCTATATATTCCGAGCATGTTTTGTATGCAATGGGTTCGTGAGGAGTATTGTCCACTCATGACATGTAATGTATTCTTCACTTGAAATCTTCACAACTTCAGTCATGACATTATTTATGGATTTCAACAGGCTGTGAAACACTAATATATGTCATGTAATTAGGCTTCATGACGTGTAATATGCGATTTTTTATCTTTTCGTGCATTTTCTCTTTTGAAACACCAATATCCTAATCACTAGATAATTCTACACATACCAAATGTATTATAGAATAAATAATTAAAAATACATAACTAAATGACATATAGAATTATATATTATTTCAGATTATCAAATTCCCACACACTTTAATAATTTATTATCATCAAGAAAAAACGTATCAACATTGATTTCAAAAAGAGATAATAAATTTGTATATAAGAATCTTTTATTATATCAGGGAAAATAAAACTAGGTGTTGAAGAACTATTCATTCTTCAGAATAATCCCTGTATAGAAATTATGTCATACCATATTGATCATCTCTTCAACAGATTTTAATAATTCAACTACAACATATTAACTATTTCATTAATTCTATACCCATATTTAATTTACCTTATAGTGAATTTTATCTCATAACTCATGGTAAAATGAAATTGGAGTAATTATTATACCATGGGTACATTCTCTGAACAAAAGGCTTTCATTGGTTATATCATCTACACTTTCTATGGACAAGTTCAACATTATTCATATGGACTTCAGTAATAGGGTTCTAACGACTCTGAGGCTATGGGTATGTGGGTAAATAGTGAAACTCAATATAAAAAGATGTTTAATCTTGGATGTATAATGAATGAATGTCATTCCATGTGAAATTAAATGACTCCTCCAATATAATAAATTTCACACACATATCATCTCAGGTTGGATTCAAGAATATTTATAGTATGTGAAATAAGGATATCTTATTACATTCCTTTTTCTTTTTTATTTTTATTTTTTCAAAAGTAATATCTCGAATAGATCTCACAATCATCACCAAACCACATATTATCCATCAGGGGATTAATCAGTATAGAAATGTTGCATTTTCACTTTCCTAATATACAACACATTTAAATTTTTCTTTTATTTTGTATTTTTCAAAGGAACAGAATATAAGGGAAATTCTACAAAGTATAAAGGGATTAAATCCAAACATTCTGACGAGTAACATAATAAATATCCTTAGTAGAATTATTATGTGTTTTCTAAAATACACTTCCACACTAGTCCAATGTAATGTAATTCACTATACAATGTGAAGGGTAGAAATTTATAATCAGTTTGAATTAAAATCATCTTAAAAGGTCATCTACATAAACTATAATCATAACAATGGAATGATGCAAGCTGTGTCTCAGTAATAATTGGCTCAATAAATATTGCCTAAATAATTTCAAAATTTTACTTCCTCATCCTGAAGCTCAATAAGATATCAATTAATTTTATAATAGTTTTACATGTCCCGTGTATCACAATTGAAATATTCTCAACAATTAAAATGAATTTGTAGGCTTATAATCCTCTCAAATATTGATACAAAATATTGAAACTTGCAATCAAAATGGGTGTAAATCAATGAAATTTGTTTATTATATGTAATTTTCAAAAAAAAAAAATTAATTAATTCCCTATGCTCATTAATCATACTAAATATCTCAATAGAGACAAAACATGGATTATGTCAATTCCAAATATAACATTTTCATTTTTTACAGGGGTATAATGTTTTTCAAGATTAATCATGATTCCAATTATGAAAAATTTCTAATAGATACATGAGAATAGGAAGAAATTTATATGAATCAAAAGTGAAACAAATGAATAAGTCCCCCATACATAAAAGGAGATAGTGTCTGCACTATCCACGATATTAGTTGTGGGATTTTTATAGAAAATAAGGACTATAAAAAGAATTGGATATTTAAAAATTAAATACAGAGGGAATCAAGAGCTCTCTGAATGTATTTTTCTTCCCTGAGTGAACATCTATTGTTATGATGCTACAACATGGTCACCTACAAAATGGGTTTTTAATCAAGTCCATCACTTTATGAAACATTATACAAAATGTTTAAAAAATGGGTAAGTAGAAAAACATGAAGGTTTACAATATGATGAAAAAGGGTAACCAATGTTTATTTAAAGTTATTATATTATTAAAATTAATCTTAAAATTAAATCTAAATGAAATGAAAGACTCTAGAATGAAGGATAAATCTAAAAAAGTGATTTACTATTGGTTTACGCCCATAAAGAACTAATATATACATCATAATCCAAGGGAAGTACCAAAATATCTTGCGGTGATGTTCATCAGCTCAATGTTTCCTCTAGAATCTATAGCTACGACTAAAACTACACTTTTTCTTCAGGAGACTCATGACCAGTTTGATTACTTCATGGGTAGTGTGAGAATGAATCTGAATTTTAATGAAAGGTATCATAGAATTATGTGGTTTATAGTGTGTATGAATCTCTAGTAAGAGGTCCTGATGTTGACATTTTATATCATCCACGTGTTGTGTCACCCATTGGACATGAATAGACTGTGGTATAGGTCCACCAACAACCATAGATGAAATATAGGATCTAGAAATCGATATTAAAAATTTTAAAGATTTGAAATTCAATCCATGAAAAACTGTTACAAAAATACTCCTCATATATATGAAATAGAAGTATTAAATGTGGTCACATAAAGTTGAAACTATAAAAATAGAAAGCCATTTAACAAAAACCCCACAACTAGAAAAGAGAAAATTTGTCAACTAAGATCAAACATTATAACCATAAATATCTTCGAACATCCACTTGCCATCTGGGGATGGTGGCTTTAGTCTAACTGAATCAGTGTCCATGGCTGTTATTGTGGAAAGTGGATTAGTGGAACTGGAAATATTGTATAGGGTTTTTAGTGGAGAGACACTAATCATAATTAGGTCAATTGATCTACTATCTAGATTGATGATGGAAACCTCTATGGATTTAGTAGTGGTCAAACCATTTCCACACTAGGCATGCTCAGCTAGGTAGTCCTTCTGGGTATCATGGTTAGTAATTTCAGAGGGTTGGTCAAGGTGGTATATGGGCGGTGTGGGAGCTATAGAAGAGGAGGGGCTGGCTCGGGATTGTGGATGTGGAGTGTTGAAATCAATCATCTTGGAGAATGGAAGCTATAGATTGGTGGATATTCATTGTAAATTCTACAAGATTCATAATTTCATAGCTCGTAGATCTTTTAGAGTTCGATGTGTGGGTGTAGGTATGGTAGACGTGGTTGTGGTAGAGGTAGGAATATTGGTGAGTGGTGAAGGTAGGGAAGTGGTGGATGGATCAATTGGTGGGCCTTCTACTACCAGTGGACCACTGCATATGATGTCTAATGAACATGTTGTTCCCAATGGTAAATATCACCCACCATCACTAAATGATACATCTTTTGCAGCATTAGTAAATAAATGATCTCAATTGGTCCTAGGGATGTGAGTAGAAGGTCAATATAGTGAACACTGACATTCCTAAAAAATGGTTGATGATTGACCTTCCCGTAAAATTACATCGATTCAACTATGCATGTGCCCTGTAGTAGTTGGAAAACTGTGTAGTAATGTTGATGGGTGGGACACCAATTGATTCTACCAATATGAGTACATCTACATGGCTCGCCCACCCATGTGAATCTACCTTAGAGAACCACACATGTGTCAGATCTCTATGAAGAATCTGTAGAGAGTGGAAAAGAAAATAAGAAGACTTAGTGATCCGTTAATCATGTGGTATTTGGGGGTCCCAGGAAATTATCTGCAAAATGATCATCAAATCGGATCAAGGTGTATCCAACTAAAGTGTTGGAAAGACCTCTATTGTGTAAAAATCCTCTATTTAAATTCCAAGAAAAATACCAAATTTGGAAAAATAATTCTCATGTGGATGGTCACCTAGGTGAAATCATATGATATATATGGCCACCTCAAATGTATAAAAAATCCCATAAAAATATTCATGTACTTCTCCTCACATACCTCGATGATGTGGTAAAGATATAGTGTCTCGTGGAGGAAAACAATGGTATCACTAATGTTCAGCCGGGAAAGGATATGAAAGACTACAGTCTAGTTCATCTACATATTCTTTTCATGTATCTTGTTAAAGTTTTATGGTGATTTGCAATGGGTAATATTATCATGGGGTGATGAGAGAGGTTATCATCACTAGATGAATCCTCAGTACTTGATGAGGATTTACCTTGTTTAGTTGGTGAAACTTGGGAAGTTGGCATAGCACGAGATGGTCTAGGGAGTGCAGACAGTGATGGAGGTGTGTAATTCTATGTTTTCTTGGTTGGTGGTTGATTATCATGGTATAATGATGACCCAGATGGTTCTGGCCACAACATCTTGCTGCTCTCTAATTTCTACAGAGGATTAAGGGTTCAAGTGTTGTTGGGGTTGGTTAGGTTAAGACCATATGGGTAGTAAGGGTTTGGGGGAGAGTTGTTTTGGTATGATGGTATAGAGAGTGGGGTGGGGTGGTCCAGACAAGGGGGGGGGGTGTAGGAGGGGTACAAATGGTTGGGAGGGAGGAAGAGGGTGAGGGAGGTGAGCGGTCAGGGGGTTCAGGTAGCGGGTCTTGAACATAGGGTCCAAGACCATTTATTAAAATAAATGTACCCAAAAAAGTTACACGATGTGTAATTATGCATTGATTCATGTAATTATGTGTTTTATGTGATTTTTTTAAATAAATGGTACACTTCATGTTACATAGTAACATGATGTATAATTGACATATTTAGCTCAAATTTTTATCACCCTAAACACCAGCTCCTAGATTTTCCAAAGTTCTACTAATGATATCCAAATATAATCTTGGCCAAAATAACCTACCCTAGGATTCCTCTTAGTTAGAACTTCCTTTAATGTCGAGAGATTGTCTCTAATCAAGCTCTGTGGAACTAAAGGCTCATGAAACAAACATCATAGAAGGTATCTGGGAAGATTCATAATCATTGACCATTCACCTTTTATTGGAGTCTATCCTCTCTATGAATTTTAATGGTCCCATAAGGGGAAAAATGAATAACATTGAATAGACCAGAAAATTCAGATTTTATCTTTCTATAGAACAATGTTAGTTTGGATTTGAATAAGAGGACCCCATTCCCTAGGACAAAGATACTCCTTGCAAGGTGTTGATCATCAAATTTCTTAATTTTTTCAATGTAGAACTTGATTTTGTCAAAGGAAACCTTCATGATTTCATCCAATTCAATCAATGTTAGCACTTGAGCTTCTCAAGCTTCCTCAAAATACGAATTCACCTTCCTGATTTACCAGTATGAGTGATGCGCTTGTTCAACTAGAAGATGACATGAACTAGTCAAAGAATTGTTGTCTATATGGATATTTTTTATACATTGTGGTATTTCTATAGTGTATCATCTAGTTTTAGACTCAAATAACTTTATCTTGTTTTCACCATAATTTCCATGAATTTCTTGATCTCCTTATTTGAGAATTCCACTTTCCAACCTATTTCATAAAGGAAAAGAATTGATGTATTGTATCAGATTCCAAAATTACCATCAAATCCATTCACATCATGGTTGGAGGAATGTGTTGTTTTATCACTGATGAGTAATCTTGGAAATCAAAATCCTGAGAACTTGTTCATTTCCAGAATATTCATGACTACTTTCACTATTTTATGTGATTTTGCTTCAACTTTTACACATTGTGAGACGTACTCAACACTAACAAGTATGTTGGACTGACATGTGAAGTGGTAAATGATCCCATTATTTCTATTACCCTTATAAAATCTCAGTTTTGGAAGCCACCCAGAGGTGCCCCGTACCCGTTTGGTCACTTGGACTCAAGCACATTTCCCTGAATGCCAGAGGCTACCGACTAGTAGCGAGGGCCTTGGGCATGTTAGTGGGGAAACTATTCCCTCATTGGCAGAGCAACATAGCAGAATAGAAACAAATATACATAAATAGAAGCAGTAAATATCCAACAATAGTAAATAGTGGAAGACTAGAATAGTAAACCACTCGATCACATATGTATATAAAATGATGCACGATACATATGTCTAGGAAATCAACTAGACAAATCACAATGTTGGAAACACAACCAGTGCTAAAGCAAGGTACAAAATAAAAATACAATTAGCTCCAAATCATCACAAACCTAATCATGGTCCCATGATCTCTAGTTCCACAGTATGTCAAGTACATGAAGTAGAAGGGTGATTTACTTTATCTATACCTGCATCAATATAATCTTTTTGGGCCCAAAAGCATTGCCCAAATACGGTGAGAGGCTAAATCTCATTAGGAAACAACCCCAAGATATGTGCCTAAAAATCAGTGAATATATGGTACGTAATGTATAGAAACATTAAACGGGGAATTAATCATCAGTAAACAAAACACAGTTTCAATATCAAGCAACAACTAAACAGGCATCTAAACGCTAACTGGTTACCCACTAGGAAAATACTTTTAGCCATCCCTCGGGTCCTACATACCAATAAAAAGCAACCCTCTTAAAAGCGCACTCGGTCTATCCCCTTTGGTTTTGTATATGAATACTCTCTAAGTAAGAACTCACAGTCAATTCCCCTTATAGTATAAGGTTGTCAAAAACTCTTTGAGGAAGCTCGTGAGGTCAATTCCCCTTATAGCTCCAAGGTTAAGGACTCATTGTGGAAGCCCATTTGGTCGATTACCCTTATATCCCAGGTCATTCAAAGACACTATGAGGAATCTCACTCGGTCAATTCCCCTTATATTCTAGTGTAATATGGTAAATCAAAGTAAAACAATGACTTTCTGAGAATGTTCACACGGTCAATTACCCTTATAGTCAAAAGTGCACGAAGTCTCTCTAAGAAAGATCACATGGTCAATTCACCTTATAGCCTACTACACTATGTTCTCCTGGCCCTGTGTAGGTCAAGGATCATAGAAATGCAGTATGGCCAAAGAAAACCTATAGAACTACTTGGAAAAATAGTCTACAGCAAATCAAGTATGTCACAATACAAATTCTCCATCCAACAGCAACAGGCATGGAAAACAAGCAAGGCAGCAAAACTATCTAAATAGGACCAAACAGTCGTAAATAAAACATGCATGGGAAATACATCCTAAGCATTGAAATCAACCCTATTAATATCCCAATAACCTCTACACACACATGCGATCATGGAAGGTAATCAATAGGGGTGAAACGGTAAACACGCAATACCCAGTTCAAGGGTATTGGTGGAACTTGTACATAATACTCAATGACTTTGAATGGAAAGGCACAAACCACCTACCTCAGCATTAGGATCTCACTATATGTGAACCGAGAAGCTTGAATCTTATTAGAACTTCGAAGATATACAAAAATATCAAAAACTTTCAACCAACCATATCTCACAGGAGAAGATAAATCAGAAGTTGGTCCTCTAAGAGAAGAGAGAAATAACGGATGCAATTACAATGTAACTAACGGTGTTAGATTCAGAGAACGAATGCACTCTTAGGGTTTCATCAAAGATCTATGGTCATATGATGATCTCGGTTGAATAGTACCTACAAGAAGAGAGTTCTGGCGATTAGATGCGACCCTAGTGAATTTAATGAAAAAAGCTACACATAGTGCACTTTTGAAGTACATGTCATGTAATCTCCATTTCTGTACTCCTCTTTAAAAGGCCTAAAAATCACTCCCACATGGCCCTGTGTGTGGCTACTACACAGCCAGCACAAGTCCTCCAACAGCAAAGTAGTGCACGGTGTGTACTCATAAAGTACACGGCGTGTACTTTGAAATTTTCCAAATTTTCCTCTTTTTCAAAAAAACGACCAGAAAAGGAAAAACATACCTGAAAAAAATATCTAGGTTCTTAAAAAATCCCCCCTTAAAAAAATTTGTCCCCGAATTTCCCTAACGTGGTGTAAAAAAAGAAACCTCAAACAGTTACGACCACAGTGATCGTACGTCTGCCTCCCTATCCAACATCTCATCTTATACTCGCCCGTGCTACCATAGAACTCATACCAGAGGAATAGACCGGCCATATAGAACATTTGTACTGCGATCAAAAATAGAGATAGGATGTTCCTCAAATGACTCATCCACTTCAAGATCAACATCCTCGGGTTGGAAAACATGAGACAGGTCTAAAAAGAAAAGTCGAAGCCAAAAAATGTGGAAGATGTCATGCATGTCCCGGTACCTCTGAGATAACTACCACCGATAGGAAACCAGCCCAACTCTCTCCGACAACTCAAAAATCATGACATACCTCAGAAAAAGATTACCATGTCTTCTAATCCTCTTGTGTCTCAACCTCGGTGTGACACACTGGAAAACCAAATCCCCAACCTCAAACTCCAGAGGCCGTCTCCGTTGGTCAGCATACGACATCTGATGAGACTATGCAGTTTACATCCTCTTCTAAATCTAATCTATCGTCTCTATGGTCTCTTGAACAAGATGATCTCCCAAAAAAGCTACCTCTCCTACCTCTAGACAACATAAGGGTGATCAACATGGCCTACCATAAAAAGCCTCATAAAGTTCCATCTGAATAGTTTCATGAAAACTATTATTGTAGGAAAAATCCACAAGATGAATATGCTTCTCCCAAGAACCACTAAAATCCAGAATGCATGCTCGAAGCATATCCTCAAGCACCTGATTCGTACACTCGGACTGGCCATCTATCTGAGGGTGGTAAGCTGTAATCAATGGTACCTATGTACCCAATGCTTTCTGAATCCCCTGCCATACCCAAGAAGAAAAACATGCATCCCTGTATGAAACAATGGATTGTGGAACCCCATGTTGACGTACAATCTATCAGATGTACAACTTCCCTAGCTCATCAACACTGAAGGTCTCATTGATCGGAAAGAAGTGAGAGACCTTCATAAGTCTGTAAATGACAACCCAAACTGCATCATTCCCTTCGAGGCGACTTCGGAAAACCGGTCACGATGTCCATCGTGATGTCATTCCACATCCACTCGGGAATGTGTAACTGCTGTAAAATCACTCCTAGCTGCTGATACTCCGCCTTCACCTACTGAAAAGTTGAACACCCCATGAAAAAACCAACAACACCCCTCTTCATACCTGGCCAACAATACTGACAGTGTAAATCATGATACATCTTGGTGACTCCAGGATGAACATCCCAAACTGGGAAATGAATATCCCACATCATCTCCTCGTTTATATCTTCTGGAACCCATACACACCCATGTAAATGCAAGATCTCATCCTCACCTATGGTCCATCTAGGAATAGGGTCCTCTCCTGACACACTCTCCCTTAGGACTAGGACTTCAGAATCTGATAGTTTCCTCATTCGAACTTGACCAAGAAGAGTAGAGGTAACATCTCTAGAAGAAAAAAAATTATACCCATGTCTGTCATGAACCTCCAAATGAATCTTATAGAACATATACGTAAGCTTCCACTCCCTACTAACCTCCTGAACTGCATGTATCTAAGTCCTACTACACAACACATTAGCCACTACATTTCCCTTCCCAGTCGTGTAGGCATTCTCAAAGTCAAATGATTGTAGGTACTCGACCCACCTCTACTGTCTTAAATTTTGATCATGCTGAGTGAATATGTACGTGAGACTTTTTTGGTCGGTTGAAGACCAAAATATGATCTACCAAAAGAAAATATATCCAATAGCATAGGGCATGAACAATAGCTTCCAACTCCAGATCATGCATCGAGTAACTCCTCTCATGTGGCCTCGACAGGAAAGACACATACGCAATTACTCCATCTCCCTATATATGCACAACTCCCATCCCGATACCTGATGTATTACAGTAAACAATATAGCTGTTTCCCAGCTCTGGAAAGACTAGTATCAGGGCTGAAGTCGACCTCCCTTTCAGCTCTTTAAAGGCTGATTCACAAGAATATGACCATAAGAACTTCTCACTATTCTTAGTCAGACCTATCAGTGGTGATACTATGCGTCAAAAGTCCTTTTTGAAACATATTTAGTATCCAGTTAGCCTATGAAATCTCTCCACATCAAAGATATTCTTTGGATTCTCCCAGGAATCTATAGCTCTCACTTTCTCAATGTCTACTGATACTCTTGTCTCTGAGATAACATGACCCCTGAAGTTAATCTGATCCATCCAAAAGTGGCGCTTTGAGAATATAACATATAACATATTCTCCCTTAGTGTACTAAAAATGATCTCAATATGGGTATCATGGTCGTGTCTAGTGTGAGAGTACACCAAGATATCCTCCACAAAAAGAACCATGAAAGAATTCTTGTATGGATGGATCACTCGGTTCATCAGTTTCAAGAAAATTGCAGGCGTGCTCATGTGACCAAAGAGAATAACCATATACTCATATAGACCATACCTGCTCTGGAAGGCTGTAAGAGGTATTTCGGATGGTTTAACGTGCAACTGATGATAACAAGACCTCAATTCACTCTTTGAAAACACCTGGGCTCCTCAAAGCTCGTCAAAGAGATAATCATTCCTTGGCAAGGGATAACAGTTCTCAATGTCAACTGGTTCCACTTCCGATAGTCCACAAAAATCATGAAGGTGTCGTCTTCCTTCTTCACAAATAGGACATGAAAACCCCAAGGATATGTACTCGGTTAGATGAAACCCTTTTCATGCAACTCCTCCAACTATTTCTTGAGATTCTACAACTCTGTTGTATCCATCCTATAAGTAGGAATGGACACCGGTGCCGCTCCTGGCACAAGCTCAATCGAGAAGTCTTCCTCTTGCTCTTGAAGAAAACATGAAAAGTCCTCTGGAAAGACATATCTGAAATGGCCCACCACTGTAGGAAGGTCTAACTGGTAATTATCCAAGTCATCTAGATATAGACTAGCAATCTGGGTTGTAACACCTCTTAACCCATCATGCTCTGGACCCACTATCCTCACTTAGACATCTCACTTGCCCCTATAAAGAAGGGATTCACCTTATGGTGATGTGAAACTCACCCTAAAACTATAACAATCAATGACTACATGGAATGGAGCTAACCTGTCCATCCAGAGAATGAAATCATAGTATGTCATCTCAAGGACATTAAGGTTCTAGGGAAAGTGACATCCACCAACCTGTAGAGGGCACTCGTTGAACTGACCTATAGTAGCCGTTCTAGTCCCAAACAGTGTATCCAGAGTCAAGATATCGACAGAGGAAAAGATACAGAGACTAAGGCCCTCCAAAACATCGACAAAGATAAATATATGGGAATAACCTGTATCGAAATGATCAGAAGCCAAAACAGAGGCTAATAAGATCCTTCCTCGAACAGTAGAGGGTCCGAGATCCTGCCCCTGCTTGGTCTGCTCCACTACAAATGTCTGGCCTATTCTATGGCCCTAAGACCCTCCTTGACTGCTCTGAGCTGATCCAGCCTATTTTCACTGATGAAACTGTTACTGACTACCACGTCCATGCCCTCTACCATGCCCCGAATGACTAGAAGAACTCATGTTCCCAGATAGGTGAGAAATTGGTGGCTCTTCTCATGAATGAGGAGTCATAGAAGAACCCATATCACCAGCTGCTGGTGAGAAGAACTGACAAAAGAACTAATGGTGATCCTTCTTGCTACAATATTGGCACTCCACTGTGTGTTTTTGGCATCGTGACCTCATATTCCCACTCTTACCACATTAGTAGCACACCACCTGGCTACAAGAAGATGCATCCCACCAACACTGATCTCCTCGTGAAGACTCCCTGCGGTGCATCCTGCTATCAGTATGAAGAATACTAACTCAGGATGTCGAACCTCCCTAGCTCACAACCCCAAATCCCTCAGATTGCACTGTGTGATCAGCGCCTGATTGATGATAGAAGATATTGAAGTCAACCTGAAGATGTTCACTAGCGATCGGATGTACTTCCTATGACCATCCTTAAGCATCTGTGAAAGGAACAACTCATCACCAACAAGAATAGGCATGAAACACTGCAACTTTGTGAAGTGAGAGGAATACTCCATAACAGAAAGAGTACCCTTTGCCAGACTCATGAACTCTCAGGCTCGATCGTCCCTCAAGGTCTCCGTATAGAATTAATCATAGAAGAAAAACCGAAAGTCATACCATGTCATATTCTGCAGGCGCCTCGCCTATGATATTACATCCCACCATCTCTTGGAAGAGTCTCAAAGCATGTAGGTAGCAAGCATCAACCCCCTATCTAGTAGAATCTCCTGATGCTCAAAAATCGTTAGCGTGGATTCTAGCCATGACTCTACAGCATGGGGTCCTCCATCCACTGAGAATGTTGGGGGATTCAGCTGCTGAAAGACCCGTGTCAATTCTGCCATGGACGGGGCAAGAGGCGGCACTCCCTAAAAGGTTTGAATCATCCTAAAAAATCCCTCCATGAACTTTGCATTAGCAACTATGTCAGGTACAGTGGATGGTTCCACGACTGGCACAACTGGAGGATCTGCAGGTACTCTCTAATCAACCTTGTCTAATGTCTGATCACCACCTGGAAACTAGCATAAAACCAGAGGATATCTTGGTGGCATGACTCTACAAGGTCAATCCCACACCTTAGATCATGATTATTAAGGACTGAAAACTAGAACCATATGAAGGGAACATGAGAAATAAAGCATTCATGTTTTACTAAAAATGACTACAAGGTGTGTTCCCAAAAGTCATTTACATGGGTGTGTACACCAGACCAAACTGTTTGTGTGACACCCTAAACATGTGTCATGTTGCCTTTACACATGGGGTATACTTGAATCCCCATTCCCTAACTGAGTTCTTCTACATGGTTAAAACACACATCTCTCCTAGGAAAATACTACACAACGTTTTCAAGGAAGACACAGAATGTACATGACAAGATTTACCTAGGCCGTGTTGTTAGTGACACGGCCTAACATACAACTAACACTACACGACATGTTCTAGACGGACACGACGTGTACATGAAATTATAACACCAGCATGTGTTGTTAGTGGCACGTCCATGTACCTGGGTTAGACTACATAGCTTCAATACTAACACAACGTGTATAGCTTAAGGATTATCCGTCTGTGTTGTTAGTTACACAGGAGGAAACAAAATCAACGCTACATGACATGCTCAACTGGTACACCGCGTGTCACCATAAGAAAATACCTATCCTATTTCTCTACCCACACATATTCTAACATTGTTACAGACTATAAGGCGTGTACATAATGTATGCGGCATGTACATAAGAAAAATTAATTCTTCCCGAACAGAAGGACACATGGCGTGTAGTCAAAACTACACATCATATATTCTATGATTTTCCAGATAGTAAGCCTCAAGAAACTACTCCAGAGCCCAGAAAAACACTGAGATGAACATTAATGGTTCCATCTTCCTATCTGTGAGGGCCCATACTCCCCATGAATCAAAGTTTGGAATCTTCTACATGCTATAACATGGAAAACAATGAAATGATTCCCCAAATTATGGTCCATGATGGCCATTAACACCTCAAGAACCAAATCTTGGAGTCCACTCAAACAAATCCTTACACAACAACACTCTATCAAAACAGCAGGTATTCTTATCAAGGCATCTATCACAATATCATGAATATTCTACACAACGTCTATCAAAACAACATGAAATCACTAATGTATCCTAGATGACATGGCAAGAATGCATGACATGTGATTTATAGAAAGTGATAATATTATGCATAAGATGGCATACATTCACCTCATCGGGTTGCAACAGAAATAGAACCTAAATAAAATCAAAGATAACAACATAATATTGCGAGTCACCTAATAGTAAAAATCAAATCAAATATAAAATCTCAAACCCAAAAAATCGCAATAAACTAGGTAAATTGTATTTTCCCTGTACACGGGTTAGCTGCTCCCAAGCACATCTTATTACCAAGTTCATATTCCTTGCTATCCCTTGCTAAATTCTCCAAAAAGTAATTCAAGAGAAAATAATTCCTCTGATAAAACTTTGAAACTTCTCAGTTCTGGAAGCCCCCCATAGGCGCCCCAAACTCAGTTGGTCACACGGCCTCAAACACATTTCCCCAAATTCTAGAAGCTACCGACTAGCAACGAGGGCCTTAGGTGTTATAGTGGGGAAACTATTCCCTCATTGGCAGAGCAACACAGCATAAGAGAATAAAATATACAATTGCAGAAGCAGTAAATATCCAACAATAGTAAACTATGGAAGACTAGAATAATAAACAACTATAGCACATATGTATATAAAATGATGCATGATACATATGTCTAGGAAAGCATCTAAAAAATTCACAATGTTGGAAAAAAATATTTCTAAAACAAGATACAAATGAAAAATACAAACAACTCCTTAGAATTGCAAGCCTAAGCATGGTCCCATGATCTCTAGCTCCACATCAAATAAATTACAGGAAGTAGAAGGGAGCCTCACATTATCTATAACTATAGAAATATAATATGTTTGGGACCAAAAGAATGGCCCAAACAGGGTGTGAGACTAAATCCCAGTAGGAACCCACCTGAAGATCGGAGCGTATCATTCAGTGAATAAATGACAGGTAAAGTACAAAAATAATAAATAGGAAAGTACTCAGCATTATACAATCCATAGTTTCAATATCAAGCAACAACTAAACAAGACACTAAACAGAAACAAGTAATCCTCTTGGAAAATACTCACAACCATCCCCCATGTCCTACCTAAAAGTACAAGAATCCCTTTGGATATCACACTCGGTCTAACCCATCTAGTTCTATATATGAATACTATATGAGGAAGTACTCATGTGAATTCCACTTATAGTCAAAGGTAGTCAGGAACGCTCTGAGGAAGCTCAAGCATCAATTCCTTTTGTAGCCCCACGGTTATGGACTCTCTGAGAAAGCTCACTCGGTAAATTCCCCTTATAGCCCAGTTCATTCAAAAACTCTCTGAGGAAGCTCTCTCGATCAATTCCACATATTTTCTAGAGTAATCTGTTAACTCAAAGTAAAACATAGACTCTCTAAGGAAGGTCGCACGATCAATTCCCCTTATAGTTTAAAGTTCTCAAAGACTCTCTAAGGATGCTCACTCGGTCAATTCCCCTTATAGACTACTACACTAGGTTCTCATGGACCTGTGTAGGTCAACGAGCCTAGAAATATAGAATGGAAAAATTAAAACTATATAACTACTTTTCTAACCAGTCTACAAAAAATATAGCATGTCATATTAAAAACTCTCGATACTATAGCAACGGTCATGGAAAACCGGCAAGGCAACCAACTAGCTAAACATGACCAAACGGTCGTAAACAGAACATGCATGGGAAACACATACAAATCATAGAAATCAACCCTATTCATAACCAAATAACCTCTACACAAACATGTGATCATGACAGGCAATCAACAGGGGAAAATGGTAAACACACAATACTCCGTTCAAGGGTATTGGTGGAATGTGCACATAATACTCAAAGAAGAATTTGAATGAAATGGCACAAACCACCTACCTCGGCATTAGGATATCGCTATATGTGAATCTAGAAGCTTCAATCTCCATAGAAAATTGATTATATACAAAAACGTCTAAAACGTTCAACCCATGATATCTCATGAGAATAGAGAAATCAAAAGTTGGTGCTCTAGGAGAATAGAGAACTCACCGATGTAATTCCAACGCAACCGATGGTGTTTGATTCAGAGGACAGATGCAGGATCGGGGGTTTGTTGAAGAATCATGACCATACAGAGGTCTCGGTCGAACAAGACATAAAAGAGGATAGTTATGGTGATTATATGTGACCCTAGTGCATTTAATGAAAAAAAGTACATGCATGTAGTTTTGAAGTACACGACGTGTACTTTCCATTTTCATACTCCTCTTTAAGAGGAATCAAAATCACTCCCACAAGGCCATGTGTGTGGATAATACATGACTAGTAGACAACGTGTACTCATGAAGTACATGAAATTTCCTATTAAAATTTCTAGAATTTCCTATTTTTCTCAAAAATGAATAGAAAAGGAAAAACATACCTGAAAAGAAGACCCAGGTTCTTACACACCTTATGCCAAATTAAAAACATCCATAATTAGGTTTTGAGTAATTTCATTCTTTTCCCGAAATTTTGAGTTCGCTATCACTAATCACATATTTAAAAAAATTATTTTACGTCTTGATGTATCATGGGATCAAAAGTTCCACTTTACACAGTTTTTTCAATAGTTCACTGAGGTCCATGATTTCCTATTATTGAGGACATGTGACTCATTTCTATCACATTTGGGATTTCATTCATTGGCATGAAACATCATAATAATCCATTCGTACAACACTTGTATAGAATATGTCCATCCCTATAGTATTGTTTTTCGTCATCTGAAAATATTTTCTATTGTTTATATGAGATTTACTGGTGAAGAAATATCATGAAAAAATTATTGGAAATGTCATATAACTATGTTTGAATATTAATTCTTAAAATGGATTCATCATGAAAATCTACTTCAATGTCAGTATCAGTGTCATCCATGATTAGTGGTAGTGGAATTGAGGATAAATTATTATTTATTACATTTTTTGTTCCTTTGGTGTCTTTGATCATAATATAAAACATTTATAACTGGAGAATCATCATTATTATCCTTATCATGTCATCATTTCTCATTATTACATACCTTAGGTAGCATGTTCGATGTGCACAATCCCCTCAGATATGATCAGATAGAATAGGAATTTCATAAGGTATGCACAACTACTAAGGGTTCTTTCTCTATAGTTTTGTTGTTATTAAGAGTTTTATTCAGTGTCTGGATGGAATAGAAGATAGGATAGAATATGTAGCCAATCTGCTATCCTAAAATAGTGCCAATAGAAAAGTTGATGAAATCACTCAATAATTTCAATTCCCTATCCCAATCTGGTGAAATTATTATAGGTGCAGTGTTAAGGATTTTCATTAAATTTTTCAATGCCAACTGGCATTATTCTATGAATTCAAAAGGAACTTCCCTTGAAAACATTTGTTTCAATGGGAATGAATCTTTTTGAATTCATTTAATAATTGTATGTAGAATGTAACATGGCCTATAATTCTTCTTATACCCTTAATTATAGAGGGATCATGTAAATAATTTTTGATCGTTTTCTTATATGGATAAACTTTTATTCCTTCCATGGAGATTTTACGATGAGTGAAATACCTCCTTGAACAATAAAATGACATTTTCCCAATTCTTTGTTTGAAGTGTTTCGGGCATTTACTGACCACTGGTGACGTATATTGGTCTCCCAACATTCAATATTCATGATATCCATCATGAAATTCATCAAAACTTCTATCAGGCTGTGAAACGCTATTAAACGTCATGTAATAAAGATTCATCATGAGTAATTGGTCAGTTTTTAAATTTTTCTGCATTTTATCCTTTGAATATTTAGAATCCAATTTTATTAAAAGTTATTCATATACAATGTGTGTTATCAAATACCCAATAAAAATACATTTCTAAATGATTAAAAACATATATAAATGATTTTATTTTTTCATTAAAGAACTTATCTCTCATTGAACTATTACTGGAAAGGGTTATTCCAATAAAAATAGTTTAATAATAACAATTACTTTGTTCTAATGAATTCCACCCTTTTAAAAACGTTTCAAACTATAAGAAATTGGGAATATAATTTTTCCCTTAATAAATTTTAATCCTCTTGTTTCCAAAAATCAAATTTTTCAAAAAAAAATTAATTCCATATGTTTTATTTGTTGAAATTTTTCGACTGAATTATATTTGGTTACTGAAATTCTATTGTTTTATTTTTATGAAAACAATGATAGTACTGTGAAAAATAATTCCTGGTAAATTGATCGTGTGTTTTATAGACATATGTCAGGAGAAAATTATTTATATGAAAATATTATCAAGATGAAAGGTGTAAAAGTTTCATTCTGAGGTAATTCTCAATGACAGATTATACATATATGTATTATTTTTCTTCAGGGTAAAGCATAAAATTCAAATATTTTTTTAAAAGTTAAACTCATAATCTTATAATAATAATTTATTTATGTGATGAATTTTTCCTAGTAGATTTTTGGAATTATAATTTTGTAGTACATAATTATAAGGATGAATTTATTCTTTATGCCCATTGGTAAGATAATGTGTACACACATATCATTAAAGACAGTAGGAGCTATGAATTACCTTCTCCTATTGCATTGGAAGATCACTCTATATTGTGGAATAGAAATATAGGAAACTGTATCCTTAAATAGTTATATTAATTGACAATGAAAAAACATTTTATGGATCTAGTTGAACATTTATTTGAGTCTTCAAAAGTTTGGGACCCTTTATAATATATTCAGCAACAGAAGTCAATATTTAAAACTATTATCGAAGTCTCAACTACTAATTCATTATAATTAGTACAAATGGATGTATTCTATTAAACAAAAACAAACATAATTGGAGTTAAATTCTATATTTATGTATTTTTTGATGATTAATTTATATATACATTGGTTTATTCTCAATAAAATAAATAAAAACTCTTTTTCATTTTAAATCTTTTGTAGAGGATGTTAAAAATATGAAAAACCATCCCTTCATAACTATTCATTATAGTTATTGTGGATAATTTTTTAATCATGATTTTGGAAAATTTTGTATTAATAACGGTTTAGAAAATATCTTTTTATCCCCTATAACTCCTCATTAAAATCATGTTATTGAAAGAATAAATTTAATTCTTCATGAAATAATTTAAACCATCTTGAGTGAATACTCAATTGCTAAACATTATTCAGATGAAGCAGTTAGTGATTCCTACTACAGTATAAATCATATTTAATTAGTTTTTTTCTTTATAAAACATCATATGAAATATATAGATGTTGAAAAAAAATGTTTCTTACTTTATAGTATTTCGATATAGAGTATTCCTCTCGAATATGAATTATAATTCAAACAAATTTCAACCCAAATCTGATGAGTTAATATATATAGGTTATTTGAATTCTTCTAATTAATATAGTCATTTTAATAAAAATTCATGTAATATAGATGAAATGGTATATGTTAAATGTTATGATACTAATCCTTTTATTTTAAAACAACCCCAACCATCATCCTTAGATGTTCTTTCAAAAATTAATTTTCAACATTTTTTTAGAAAAATTTTCTAATTGGAAAAATACTCACGAAATATCTTCTAATGTATTTACCCTATAGGAAATTATATTATATGTTCGTGAACATGTTTTTAAAATCCTTTGGTCAATTGTTTCTTAGGAATAATCCTAGTGATAATATCCATGGGGATGTTGATCAACTTTTTAGGATTCAATGTTCGTTAAGGAATGAAATAGAACATCATTATTTTATATTAAAATTTCAACCTGAAAACCATGATGCGACTTTAGGTGATGTGGATTGGATTAAGGATATAAAATTTGAGTTAAATTTATTTTTGGAAACAATGTGTCGACCCTGGTCGAACGAGAAAAATAAATTTCCATAATTGGAGTAAAATTACATGTTAGAAACAAATATGTCGAAAATTGATTAATCATTAGAAATAAAGAAATACATGTCGTTAAATTCCATAAAATCATTAAATAATGGACTTTTAAGAGATATATACACTATTAAAAAGACTTGAATCTACTATTATTCTATTATCCCTTACATCATTATTTAATTTCAGGCATTTTCAAATCGATGTGATGTGTGATTCCATTAATGGATATGCATAGGAAGAAATTATTATTGAATAACTTCCATGTTTTTAATAAAAGAAAACATGAAAATGTTTATAAAATTAAAAAATTATTATATAAACATAAACAAGCCCCTATATCTTGGTGTTATAGGTTAATTTTATTTTTTTTACAGAAACATTTTTTATGTGCGATGAAAATCGTACTCTTTTTATAAATGTAGTTAACAAAAAAATCACTATTGTTAAAATATATGATGATTTCATTATATTTTGATCAAATAAGAAAATATTTAATAGATTATTATGTAGATCTTATGAAATCTGATATTGAGATGAGTATGATTGGTGAGTTAACACTTTTCTTTGGTTCTCAAATTATCTAAAAACCTGAAGGAACATATATATATCAATATAAGTATATAAAATGTCTTATTAAAAATTATTCATATGACTATAATAAAAGTATAATTTATCTTATTGGTACCTCAAATACACTTGATCATGATAATGATAGACAACCAGTTCATCAAAAAATTTATTGTGGTCCGATAAGAAGTTTACTATAATTAACAACTAGTTGACTAGAATAAATGTATTATGTATTCTTATATGAAATATATCACGAAAATAAAAATTAATCACATCATAAATATATAAAAATATTTCTTTATCTACAGGTTACTCTGTATTTAGGACTATTCAAATATTATGGAAATGATATTGAATAGAAAAGTTTTTTAGAAGTGGACTTTTGTGTTTTTAGAGTGGATAGGAAAAGTACTTCCATAAAATTTCATTTCATAGCAGATTAATTAGTTTCATGGTCTTGTAAGAAACAACATTGAGTCATGAATACCACTATTAAAGCCGATTATGTAGTGATGGATTTTTTTGTGACGACGTGTTATTAATTCAACACACACTCACTTATTATGTAGTGAGTATTACTAAAACTCAAATACTATGTGATAACATTAGTTAAATTTATTTAAGTAAAAAACATTCCTATAAATCTTTTGAAAAACACATATATATTTCGAATACCTTTCCAAGGGGTCAGAAAATTAATATAGATATCATTTTACAATTCATCGTAATAAAAGAACAACTTGATAATATTTTTTCAAAACCCTTATCTGTAGATTGATTTTAAAACATTAAACAGAATCTATGAATGGTCATTATAATGTAAATATTTCTATCTAATTTTTTCTACTCTCTCATTACATTAAGATTCAACTTTTTATAGGGGGGTATATATAATTTTTTTTCCAAAAAAAATTCATTCAAACTTCTAATGTTTTTAAAAAAATTCTAAAATCATTATGGTAATAATTTTCCTAGAACCAATTATATTATTTTTATGAAAACATTTTCCAGGAAAGGAATTGAAGAAAAAATTCATATTTGGTATTTCTTTTATAAAATATTCATAATCAATTTTTTGTCAAAAAAAATCCAAAATTTTAATTATACAACTATCATAATCATCCTTTTAGTTTATTTAAAAAATTACTATTGTAATATGGTATAAAACCTTGAGGAACAAATTATAAAACCAATGATTCCACTTCATAAGGTATTCTTCATTTATTTTATACATAAACACAATTACATTATGATTTGTTTTATCCTTGTCTTTTTTTATTTATATTTTTAATGTTTTTATTTTCCCCATCGAATTCACCCATTATGATAAAAAGATGCATTAAATCATAGAAAATATAAATTAAAAAAAATCATTCTTCACATAATTTCTCAACTATTAGATCTGGAGGAACAATTATCATAAACTAGAGCCTTTTTAAGATATCAACCACAACCTTATTTTCCATTAAAAGGAGGGACCCCCTCGTGTCCCGCGTCATTTATCTCATGTGATTTCTATGATACGTGGTAGCTTTTAAGACTTCCAATTTGAAAAGTTAATCAGGTTTGATTTCTCAATGTCAATCCCATATACGATGAACCTATGAAGGATTGAAACAAATGTTATGTTTTTAGGGAAATGTTAGTGGAAAAAACATTTTATCCAATCTATGAATTTTTTCAAAGGAGATTAATAGAGTTCTAAGGATATCATTCGTTATGTGTTGAATGAAAAAATCATGATTACGATTAGATTTACTTTTATATATTTTGGGATTTTATTTCCTTCGTATTTTTCATAAATAATGTTTAAAATATATTTTTTCTTTCCGAGTCTATGATAAATGTTACAAGTTTACATGTAGGGATGTCAAAGGCTTCCTATATATTCTAGAGAAATAATATAAATTTTCCTATCACACAAACTACCAGAGTCCATGAGAACATTTAATAAACAATGAGATGAAAATTAATTGTTCAAAAATTTCTCACATGATGATCCAAGAAAGGTTACTCATCTCATTTTGAATCATAGGGTCTGAGACATTTTTATGTTAGGGTTTATAATTATCATAAAGGAAGATCAAAATATTTTAAAAGTATTTGACATATTTATTTTGGATTACTTGGTTAACATGAGGAAGATTAGTTTTTATGGTTTTATTATTTTAATAGTTAATAATGTTATTTCAAGAGAAATAAATTCATATCTAATCATGTTTAAGTCATTTATAATCTTTTTCATTGGAGTACGAATGAAAATTTACAGCAGAGAAATCAAATATGAGACTGTTAGAGAAAATATTGTGTTTATTTGTGATAACACAATAAAACATTTAATGAATGACATTGATACAAAATAATGTAAGTTTTTAAAGAATAAACAGTATCCTTCATCCAATGTTGATGCATATTTAACAACATATAAATATAAGATTCTAGATTTGGATAAGAAGATAATGGATAACTCCCTTCCATCAAAAAAAGAGAGTATCCAAATGAAATTCTCTGATGATGTTTCTAATGAATAGATGAGGAAACTAGAAGAATGTAAATAAGGAGAACCTCAATTCAGACTCGACCCAACTTAATCATTATTATCAAATTACATGGTGTAAAAACTCTATAAAAATAATAAAAACTAATCTATCAATAGAAGAAACTTCAAGGTGCTAATATAATTTACTTTCATATGAAAGGAGTATAATTTTTCTCTATAAATGTTATTCTATCAAATCCAGATACATTATATCATTTCAATGAAATGAGACATGTTGATTTAATTTGTTCTTCTTTTATAAAAAAAGGAATAAAATGAAATATGTTGAAGAAGAATTTTTCGCATTAATTCGAGAAGTTCTATCAAAACCAAAACTAGAAGAGAAGGTTTTATAAGATCATGAGGAAGATCATGAAATATAAGAAGATAAAATTTTAGAAGAATCCAATCAAGAAGAGAAAGAGTAATGAGCATATTATTATGAATATGATAATAATGTGGAAAAATTGTAAAGGTGATGAAAAATAAAAAGATAAATATGAAGCACGAGAGAATTATTTCCTAGAAGTCAATAATGATGAAATATTTTTTCTGAAAGAAATAATCATCAAAAAAAATAACCCCTTATACTGATTAGATGTTCATATCTGATATAACACAGCAAATGGAAACTAAGTAAGATCAATCTCCATTAAATAAGGGTGGATATTATCATAATATAAAAAAACTTATAAGGAGGTTGTTTGTCCCAAAATTTTTGATCATAAGAAAATAAAATAATTTTTTTTCAATGATACAGAAAATCCAGAAACAATGAATATAAAAGCTAAAATAGTTCAATATGAAATTTGAACTAGTCACATAATACTTCTCAAAGATCAAGAATATGGTCAATTGGATCCAATTAGAACAAATCATTTTGAAAGAGTAGATTTTATTGTTCAATCATTTAAATGGATTGAAGGAAACATTCCTTATTTGAAAATATTTGACTCCCTGTTTCAAAGGATTTAGGATATTTTAAATAAAAAATCATACATGGTAAACATTCTTATAAAGAAAGTGATCAAATTATAAAATTATTTCATAAACCATCATGATTTTTATCATATTAATAGGAAAAAAATGGAGTCAAATGTCTAATTCATCTCTTTATCTCAATACCGATATCAAATATTTTGATGACAACTTCAATGATATAAAAGAGGCCTTGAAAGAATCTGTTTAAAATTTCCACCAGTTGACAAAGGATATGACAGAAAGGGTAAATGTTTTTCAGTGATTTAATGATAAAATAGACAACCATACTATGTCTACAAATGAGTTGTATATAATGGTGATGTATTTGGAAGATAATATTAAGAAACTCATAAATCATAATGAATAGGTAAGTTCCCTTAAAAATGAGTTTTCACAAAGACATAAAATCCAAGAGGAAGAGTTTCGGATGAAGGATGATAAAATTCAAATTCAAGAAGAAAGGGTCTATATCTAGGATGAAACCCATGAGAATTAAGACCAAGACTAAAATGAGTCAATTAAAATCGGATCCATTATGTATATATTTATGAAGAAGGATTGATTTTTAAAACTGTAACTATTGAATTATATTTTTTTTAAAAAAAATATTTTCTTCGAATTGTTGAATAAACCATTCCTATAATTTAAATAAAACAATTTGATTTTTTTATCAATTCCGATTGGTTTAATATTCTTTCATAATTTTTTGACTGATTAGATATTTCATTATTTTTTTTGACTATTTTTATTCTCTAACCCATTTGATGTATTTCTATACTTTTCTCCATTCTGTTCTATATATCACAAAGGGTGAGATGTTTAATTAAGGGGGAGAGAAAAAGAATGGAATATGACCCATTGGGAGAGTTTTTATGTTATGTGGGAGTAAGTCATATTTATTGTTGATTTCAAACATGTTTTAAACTCTTGTGAATATTAGTTTTAATATAAATATGATTTACCTAAAAGATAATGTACATAAGTATTTCATAAAGTTATTTCTTATTCATGACATATAGTTTCTGATATCTGAAAAGGGGGATATTGTTGAGTCAAAATTTTCATATGACTATTTTATTCATTTTTTTTTGAAATCACATACGCTTTCCAAAATAGTAGATTACTTAATTTTTTGTTCTGTAGAATTTTTAGAATGTTCTTTTTGAAAACAAATGTTTTTACTATTATAATACATAGTTATAAAGTATTCAAAAATTTATACTAAATTTATTCTTTTTTATTATTCTAATGAGTATGTAACTGATTACAATCTGATTAACCATATCAGATTAGTTATTAGTCATTTTGATTTGTCATTCATCTTGACCGAATCCTTATAATTAAACCGATATTAGAACCAATATAAATTGGATCCATATTTAATAAACTTCATCATAATGACATATGTAGGGAAATTCATCCTATTGACTGAATATTAGACTCTTAATACAGAAAACTATTTTCATTGTTGTAATCTTTATTCTACACAATAATGGTGTATGGAAAATTACATTGGAAATTCTAATAAGACATAACTATTGAAGTGTCAAGTCTCCAAGTCCTTGTGATAAACATAGTGAAAATATGAATTTTTTATGTTCAAGATGACCATTAGAAGAACACCTATAAATACCCAGTCATTCAAAGTGTTTGGAAATAATAATTTCATGTTTTGTGTGGCTATTTATCAAAATTCCCCATGGGTGAGCGATATGAATATTTCAAGCGTGAACATATTTATCTTAGTCACTATAATCATTCAGAGTCTTTTTTTATCATTGTTGTTGACTGTGGGAAATTGACTAAGGGATTTTGGGGACGTACATATAGGGGATATGATCACCATATTGATTGAGGTATTATTGGGATATAAAGATATATTTGATCCACTAGATCGAGGTCTGACAGGGATAGGGAGATAGAGACTCTGATCATCATATTGATGGATTTTTTAGTAAAGAAAGAAAAAAATTCATATAATTATAAAACTAAGAATACATTAATAAAAAGTCTTATTTACCATACTCTTGTGGTTAAAAGAGATCATTTATTTTAATAGCTATATTTTTCTCATTACTGCAACTATATAACATGTTTCATACAAGTAAGTTAAATTTCTATTGAGCATGTATATAATTGTTCTATGATAACGACTCTCATAATGATGAATAAAATATGTATTAATTTTATCCTATCATTTAGGATTATGTTTTTCATAATATAATATAATAATATTAATTACGAATATTATACAATCATATTATTTGTTATTAAATTTGTATTAATAAGATATTATCATATCCAAGATAATTATGATACTTTACTAATAAAATTATAAGTGATGTTTTTATTCAATACTTTTTATTTGAAGGGGATTTGTGAATTGGTTTACATTAAACAATTTAAAACTAATGTTTTTAAAATAATAATTAAACCCCCTCCCCCAATCTCATAATTATCCCATCTAGAATACATTATTTCAATCATAAGCAGTATCCTACATATATACTAACACATCATTTTGTTCAGTGGTTTAATTTCTTAAAAGTAAAATCATCCAAAAAATAATATTGAATCAGTTTTCATTAATTTCTATCCTTTGTCAACTATGGCGGTTCTCTTAATCCCAAGTAATATAATTCTACCTTATTAAGCCAAGGAGGTGGGGATGGATGTTAGAATTTTTATTTTTCTTGGTCCTTCTAAATATCATTTTGGAACAAGAGGTGTCGGCTTGGTTAGTCCATGAATCACAAGAAGTCATTAGTTCTATCGGTTATGCAGTTCAAATTCATTATGGTCTCTTCATAATGTCATAATGGTAGAAATGAGTATGATTTTTGAGAAATAAAACATAAATCATAAAAAGATACAGAAAAAATTTTATGTTGATCTTCAAATTACAATATAGTTTGGTACATATGTCTTTTGAAGACATTTATATGAAACCGAATCTCTTTGTCATGGGTTTTTTCCAATGAGATTAGAATTCCATGAGTTATAGAAATTAATTCCCACCAGGATTAATTTTTATAATTTGAGTACTGATATATTATTTAGTACGAAAGGTTTTATTTTTTAAATTTTATAACAATTTTTTTAAAATATAATTCATTGAAAATGCATGAAATAGTTATTTTAAAAAATGGTATCATTTTCAAAACTGTAATGACCAAGAACTCTATCAATAAGATTTATATTCTAATGATTATTTCAAATATTATATATCACATAAAATTACATATATAATATCATTAAGTCATCATAAATGATTAATGAATTAAATTAGTGGTATATCTAGATGTTAAATAATCTATACCAATGAAATAGTAACTTGAACGTTCTAATAGTAATATGACCCTTATGAATAGAAAACTAGCATAATGAATGGTAACCTACATCATGGATGTATAAATAAAGTGGGGAATCTTATAAATAAAGGTATGATATAATTATATCATTGTATAAGTAAGTGAATATTTTAAAAAGTTATATTTAAGCATTGTAATTTTTATTAATTGTGAAAAAATTTATAACAATTATAAAAATAATTAAATTATATAAATGAAATTTCATTTTAATAAAATTTATTTATAAGTTAATTTTTAGTTTTAGTATGGTTTTATTATAATATAAGTAGACCTTGTATAATTTTTTAGAGTGTAAAAAATTGAGTTATAATTTTAAAACACTATTTTTCAAGTAAATAAATAAATTAACCAAAAACAAATTTTCTCATTTTTATAAAATTATTTACATAAATTCTAGTTCATTTTATAATTCTTCTCATTTATAAATGTATAGGGTGATTTTTTTTATTTTCCTAAAAAACATGATTTTTTTGTGAATAGAAAAATACGATAATTTAAAAAAAATGCTAAATACTAATTTAGTGAGTCATATGTGATGTTTGGATAATGTAATATCATAATATAAAACTATACTTATTTATTTGAATATATTTTATGATAATTATCTAACTATATATAGTCTTGAACCAAAATTATAATCAAATGATTGCAATATTCAAAACTCACCCCTCTCCCTCACTATAAATACCACCACTCACCACTCCTTCTCCTCACACCTTCTATGATTTGAGAATATGATTTTATTTTCCAAAAACACTTCCCAATCCTCTACCCCATGTCCATGATCTCTTGGTCTTCACAAAATTCCAAAAGGAATCATTTTATGAGGTTCTCAAGGAGGATTATTCAAGTGATAAAATCATCTTTGTTTTACTTTTAATTTCTTTTCAAGTTATTTTCTTTTATTATTCTCTTATAAACTACTCTATCAAAATGATAATGATAACAGAAAGATCATGTATATACTAGAATGATATCATGTTAATGGAATATACTTCCTCAAACTATTTTCCCTCTTTTTTATTTTAGAAATGTGCTCATCGTCCATGAAGGTCTAATTTAAAACCTTTTTGGTTGATGGATTTGCGTTCATCAAATTATCCTTCGAGGATGGTAAAAAAACAATTTTATAGTTAACCCATTATATAATATATTTATTAAAATCAATTAAATGTTTTGTTACCAGTTTATATTTGTTATATTAATTCAAATGAAAACACTAATTCTTAATGATCGGACAACTGCCAAAATAATCGATATGATTATCACTAATTTTTTATCAAATGACAAATCCTCATACCATATTACCTAAAGAATTATATGAAAATTTAATCTTCTTTATATACATTAATATTACATAATATAATTTATATATAATTTTACCTTGTCCAATGTAATTTCCACACTCATATAAAATTATAATGATTGTGAAAAAAATTAAATGAATGCACCAATGAAATAAATTTATATCTCATAGCTCATCAAAAATTCCATAAATGAAATTAATAAAATTAAAATAAGTAAAATAAATCTGTATAACTTGTTTTATTAATTAATTAATGGATTTAATTTTATTATCAAAGACATTAATATCAAGTGTATAAAACATTCAAACATAAGGTGCGATTTTTCTTCCAGAACCTCCATTTTCGTATGGGTTACCTTTATATCCCTATATGAAGAATTGTAACATTCAATATTTTTATTTAATTCCTCTCAAATCTGTGTATGCTGTCTAAAATAATTTTTCCAGATCATTTCATCTTTCATTCATAAAAAATAGACTTTTTTAGGAACCATTCTCAATCCTCCCAGATACGTAAACTAGATTAAAGGGAGCCTCTTGATTTCTTACCCATATTCAAGTAAAGTATATAATATACATATTATGGTTTATTTTTTAAAAAACTCATCTCTTTTCATGAAAAACACTCTTTGTTAATTTCTTGTTTTATATAAATATTTTTTTCAAAATCTCTCTTCATTGAATAGTAAAAAGTGTATTTCTGTAAATAATTGCTCTATGATTTTATGAGAGTATTTTCATCAATTTCAAAACCCTTCTTGTTTCTTTTGTTTAATTGGGATTAATATTTTTTTGTATCACCTACCATATTTTATGGAATATTTAATGATTAGTTTGACTATGTATGTTCAATCTTGATACCATTCAGCATATTAAACATAATTGTTAGTGATTGCATTTACTGATTGGGGAATGTTATTTAAATTTCATATGATAGTTTCATATGAATGTATATGTTTATTATTTTTCACCCCTATCATATGAGGTTTGAATTTGACTTACTTTGTCTTGGTTATGGCCATATATAGACCCTTGGGACATTGGTAAGTCCCATGAGACAATGTAGTTTTGGTATGGGCTAAGTTCTTACTCAATTATATGTTGTTTATTGGACAAATCCTTGATTGTATGTTTATGATTTCCGATATTATGAATTCCCTCATTATGATATTAGTTTTTGATATTCTAAGTGATTATTCGACTAATATAATATCCATGGGTAAGTATCATTTTCATGTTATTATTTTTATGGTATTATTTATTAAATTTTTATTTCGTAAATATTATAATCAAATTTTTGTTTTAATAGTATGTATATTTAGTTATTAAACTTACTTATGGTTTATTTTTAGCATCTGTGAAATTTTTTCGCTATCTAATAAACTGATATCACCCCTTTAATATGTTTTTTCCCTATCATATCAGGATGAATTTTATAAATGGAATGAAAATATAATATAGTAGAATAATATCGTTTTCCAATGAGTATCTATGATGTATTCCATTTTAAATTTAAATGATGAACATATATATGTATCTTGACATCAAAATCTACTAATATATTAATTCCATTGGGATGAATCTTCCTTATTGGTATGCCCAGGTAAAAAAATTAAGGAATTTGGTTTGGGATACTAGGTTCAGGGTCCATAAAGTTGGTATTAGAAGAACTTTAGTAGACACCTTGGAAACTAGTTTAAGAAAACATAGATTAGGAAAAATGGACCTATGATATATTTGAGGATAAGAATATAATAAAATCGTATAATTTTGGTAAGGTAGAGATTATGTTGATATTTCGAGCAATACATCCATGTCGGGATAGTACAAGTGTGTTCAGTTATATCATAGATTTATCTAGGGGTAATATCTCTAACAAGGTGTCTCGAACCTGATTCAGGGTAACCATGTACATGAAAATGGTACTTACAGTGAAGCTTTTTTTACAGTCATGGGGGATATTCTTTTCATAATTCACATATTATTTACAATCCATTATGATTGATTTAAAAGTAAATATTTCCCCAAAAGAACCATGTATATGATTGTGAGAATAAAAATACATATAATTTCAATTTATGAAATGTATTTTTCTAGTATTAAGATTATAAATTTTGATTAATAACCTAATCTAGTTTATGAAATTATTTCTAAATTTATTTAGTGGATGGAATTGAAATTGAATCAATGCATGTATTCCATCTTAAAATTTATATCATATGAAAGATAATGTTTGTGGTATTAAACCTACAACTACTGTTGAGAAAAATATAACTATATTAGGATCACTGGATTAGGTTATGAAAAATAACAATAGACATATGTGGAATCTTGATCCACAACATAGAGGATAAATGTTATATCACATTATGTGAGAATTTCGGTCATCATTTAATTGGACTAAAAACCCCTTTGTAGCAAAGTATAGGATAAGTTATTTGGATAAAGATATTTCTCGTATTAGAATGTAATGAAAGGGGTAAGGATATTATGGAAATTTATCATCTTTTTAGAGATGTCGATCAATGGTTGTCATTGATTTAAAACACAATAGAGGATTAATAAATAGAAAACATGAAATGGAGATCATTTAAATAACTTTTCTTAGAAAAATACATTCCTTTAGAACATTGAATGAATATGGAAATCCAGTTTTGTGTGTGAGGAAAAAAGAGGATGTGAATGTTGAAATGTATGAATCTAACTTCAAAATTTATGTAACGCATGATGTGGACAACATACAGAACCAAAGAAGTATGATTGACTAATTATTTTATGGTTTCAAACCATTCCTATAGTGGGAATAGGTCGGATAAAATTTCACATCATACGACTATACAGTCTTATGTACTATCAAGATAGAAAAGGAATTGTCTATGTCTTATCTCTTTAATATAAAACAATAGAATAAGAGGAAATATGAACACTGTGAAATACGAAATATGTAAATTGGGGATAAGGGAAGAGTTCACTTTCCAACCTGTTTTAATAGTAGGGATAAACACTCTGGTACTTTCTTAAATTGAATGGGAGTCAATTGAAAGTGTGGATAAAAATTCCACCAAGATCGTAATTTCAATGGAAATAAATAATATTCCAATAATTAATGGTGTAATTTTAATGAAATTGGTAATTATTCACATGAATTTTCTAAATATCTAGGAAACATTCCCCCAGTTATGGTTAGGGGAGAAAATCCATGCTTATTCCATCACAACAACTGAGGTTGATGATTCTAATTATGTGGTGGAAGGTAATTTAATTGTTTACTCAAACCTTGATAATTCCTTATTTGATATATCCCCAATTTTTCATGATTATTAGATATATATTTTTTGATTAAATAAATTAGTATTTTGTCCAAACTCATAAGGGATGTATCATTTCAAAAAATATATGTTAATATATTCCATTTATGACATGAAAATGTGCATAAGATTCTGAACTATTCATCATACATGGAATTGAATTTGAAATAATTTTTGGTATGGATTGGATTTCAAATTATGATGCTAAAATATTTTATAAAATGGAAGTTACAATTTGTTAGAATTATATATATTCATTTATCTCTAGATTAGAAACCTCGTCATTTGATTATTTTTTAAATCCATCCCCATTATCTTTACTAAATGCAACTGTTTAGGAAGAAAAGATAACAATATCAATGGTTAAGGGAAGAAATATAATCATTGTGGATGTACCTATTCTTCAGGAATACAGTGATTTATTTCCATAGGATTTACCTAGACAACCTTTGGAGTGAGAAATTGGGGTTTATAATGATTTAATTCATGGCTAAAAGAATATATAAAAGAATCCGTATATAATGTCCATAGTGGAATTAGTGTGGCTAAAGAAACTACTAGATAATTATATTAGTAAGGTGTTTATTTTAAATATTGTTCCTATATGGGGAGATCCTATGATTTTCATTAAGAAAAAAGACACACATGTAAGGTTGTGAATTATGTATTGGTAGATCAAGGATATTAAAATAAATAACAATGATCCCATGACTCTCGTTGTTTATTTATTTTATTAATGTCATAGAGCCGTATATATTTAAAATATTCATCTTCGATCTTGATATCACCAATTTTGTGTGAAAAAAAAAGATATTCCAAAGACATAATTTTGAACTATGAATGGGAATAACAATATTATAGTAATTATTTTTGGACAAACTAATACATGCTCTATTTTGATGGATCTAATGAATATATTTTTCAAGGAATATATTTTGACTATATTGTGGTATTTTTTGATGATATCTTGGTATACTCTAATAGTTAGAAATGTTATCAGAATGACTTGCACATTTTTCTGAAGACTCTTTTAATAAACAAGTTAAGTACGGAGTTTTGAAAGTGTGAATTATGGCATAAAAAAATTTCTTTTCCTTTCCATATTTTCTCTAAGGATAGAATCGTAGTTCATCCGTTGAAAACAAAGATATTATAAGAATTTTATATACAAATGAACATAATTTTGGAACATAGGTTAATTTGTATATGATGTTACATTAGGAATTTCATTTATAATTTTACCTAGTCAACTAACAAATTAACCAATCTTACATGTTAAAGGGTTAACATCATACAAACAAAAGAATTTGTAGAATGTTTTGAAAATTTAATAAGAGAGTAGTGAATTCTCTGATCTTGACTATACAATTGTGAAATGGTGGATATTTCATATATAGTGTAGCTTTAAAGAAAGGACATTGTTGTGTCCATATAAAGAACCGTACAGAAATTTCATATCAATGAAGGCAGTAGAAAAATCATGAAAAGCACTATCAAACTTCTGATATTGAGTTAGAAGATGTAATCATTGATATAAAGATATGAAGACACTATCTTTATAGTGAAATATATGAGAAATATATATATATATCACAAGAGTTTGAAATATATATTCTCATGAAAAGAACTCAACATGAGGAAAAGGTGGTAGCTTGAGCTACTCATGAGTTATGATTGTTCCATTAAATACCACCCAGGAAATGAAAATAATGTTATAGATGCATTGATCATGAATTATTATGGTGTTCTGAAGAAATAAAATAATGAATGAGATCCTTTTACATGGGACTAGTTTATATATATGTTTATTTAAATTATCATAGAAGGTGAAACATTGCAACTTTTTCAGTATGTTTTCCAACCAACATTATTGGAATGAATTAAAATTTCTCAAAAAGATGATGAGAATATTAAAATGAAAATTAATGTTCTGAGTGATGAGAAATTTTCAGACATCAAGTTTAAAGATAAAATTTTGAAATTTGGGAAAATGCTATGTGTTACCTCAAAACAAAATCTTAAAATAGGGTTATTGGATGATTCCGATATTTCAAATTTCTTTATTCACCCTGGTAGCAATAATTTGTATAGATATTTGAAGGAACTTTGTTAATCGGATAACATGAAATGGGAAATTTTAAATTATATATGAAATTTTTTAGTCTGTCAATAGGTGAAGGCTAAAAGACAACATCATAGAGGAGTCATAAAAACTCTACATATTCCTACATGTAAATGGGAGTAAATCAGTGTGGATTTTTCAACTGGATTATGAAAAACTCCAAGAGTCAATGAAAAAATATGGGTAATTGATGATCGACATACCGAATCTACACATGCCTTCTCTATAAGGGAGGATTTTCCATTGGATCACCATGAAAATACCTATATTAATGATATAGTAGGACTTCATAGAGAACCTATATCAATTGTGTCTAATTTAATCTATGATTTACAGAAAAAATTGGAAAACACTTCATAATGATTAGGATTCGAAACTTTGTTTGACTACTTTTTATCACAATAAAACTGGCGGGATGTTAGAAAGGATGATCGATATTTTAGAAGCCATGTTGAGATCATGCTCAACTGATTTACATTGTTTGTGGGATTTTTGTTTATTATTGGTATAGTTTTACTACAATAATAGTTTCCATTCTAGTATTGAAATTTTTCCATATCAAGCATTTTATGGAAATATCTATGCACCAACATGTTGAGATAATGTTGTTGAAAAGAATCTTATAGGAACAGATCTTATGGAGGAAGTATCAGTGATGGTAAAGACAATTCAAACTCATAATGAAGCATCACATAGAAGCAAAAATAACTATGCTGATAATCAAATTAATTTTTTGTAATTTAATGTGGGAGACTGTGCTTTCATGAATGTATTGATAGGGAAGGGTGTTATAATATTTGTGAAGAAATGGAAAATGATCCCTAGATACATTGGTCCTTCTGAAATTATAGAGAGAATTGATGTTCTGTCAAATCTTTTGGAAATTCATACTATAATTTCTATCGTACAAAATATGTTCCAAATATCCTTATTAAGGAAGTGCTCTACCAGACCCAACACATGTGCTCACTTATAAAGGAAAAGAAATGGAACTCGAGTTATCTTACTATGAAGAGCCTCACAAGATTATATACACTAAAGAATAGGTGATGGGGAATCTGATGACTCTAATGGGAACGGAACATTGGAAAAATCTTAAAATATAAGAGGCGGCATAAGAGCTAGATGAACTTATGATAAATAACAGCCCAAATTTTTTTATGTGCTGCCAATCTAGAAATAATGAGGATACCATTTTTGTACTAGTGGTGAATATAACCACCCAAAACTATATCAAGGAAATTTCACTTCTTATGTTTTTTTCATAGTTTATTGATCATATAAAATCACATTGAGAACATAATACAAACCTCATAATTAAATAATGAAGGAAAGGATATTTATTTATCGATGTTAAGGAACTTATATATATGAAATATTAACTTTTCTATAGGAATGGTAATATGACTCTTATGAATAGTAAATAGGCATAATGAATAGTAAAATGACCCATGTATTTATAATTAAATAATATGCATATTATTAATGAAGGTATGATATATTTATATTATATTATAAGTGAATGAAAATTTTAAGAATTAATATTTAAGTGATGGTATATCCTTAAGTCATAAATATTTAAATACAATTTTATAATTTATGAAATAATTTAAATTATTTTGTCATAAAATGTATTCATAAATCCATATTTAGTTGTCTTAATATTTTAATTTAATTTAAAAAGGCCATTGTTAAATTTTCATAGTGTTGTAATATCAGTTATAATTTTCAAAACTCTATATTTCTAGTTAATGTTGAATTGAATTAAAATTTAAATATCTTATATTTATAAAATTATTTTCATCAAATGGTGTTCATTTTTTAAATATACACTTTTTAAATCAGTAGGGTGAATTTTTTATATTTTTCTAAAATTGTTGAATTTGTAGTTAATAGTAAAATATAATATTTTGCAATAAATGTTAATGCATGATTTATTGATTCATATATGATGTATGGATAAAATAAGCCCATAATATCAAAATATCATTCAATTTTTTAATATATTTGATTATTATTTTCAAATTCTTCAAATTCATTAGAGTAAATAACAAACAAATGAATAAAATATTAAATAATCACCCCTCTCCTAAACCATAAATGCCACCACTCACCACCCCTTCTGCTCGCACCTTCCAAGAATTGAGCCTGTCCAAATATATTATCAAATCGGTTCCGAAAACTATCCTCCATGTAATGGTTATCTTGGTGTTAAAAAAATACCAAAACCCATCCCCATAAGGATGTTCTCAAGGAGGGGTATTCAATATGTAAAATTATCTTCCTTCTCCTTTTAATTTCATTTAAAGTTCATTTCTATTATAATTATATCCCCACATCCTATTTAAAAATTAGATTTATAAATATAGGATCATATATATATTTTAATGATGTATTGTTAGTGGATTATCCTTCCTCCAAATCCATTCCCCCTATTTTATATCAAAAATGAAATCATCTTCCATGAAATGTTTATTTACAACTTATGTTGCAGATAGACATTAAATCATCAATTTCATAACAATGTATTGTAAATAAAAAAAACATTGGTCAAAACATACTATAATATATGTATTATGAAATTAATTTTCTATAACTAGTATATATGGGTAATATGAATTCATAAGACCAAACAAGTTTGAAATTATCGAAAAACTGCCAAAATATTGTAAGTTATTATCACTAATGTTTTATCTAAATTCTCATCCTCATATGATGTAACCAAATTAATCATATAAATATTTTATATTCTATATATTCAATAATATTATATAAATTCAATTCTATATAATTATTCACTTTCCGCACGAACTTCATACTCATAGACAAGTATACAAATTGTAAAAACCATGGAAATGAACGTTCTTGTGAAATAAAATTGTATATCATAACTAATAAAAAAGGATATAAATTATCTTAGTAAAATTACTCTAATTAAAATACATTTATATAATTGAATGAATTAAAAAATTAATGGATTTTATTTGATTATCTAGGATATTAAGTTCAAGTGAAAATCAAATTAGGACATAAGTTGAGTGTTTTCTTCCCAAACCTCCATTTTCATTCATATTATGCTTTCCCCCACTATAAACTAATTTAATTCTACAATATTTTTATATACATCTTCTAGTATATTTTTATACATTCTAATTCCATCATTCTGGATCATTTCAGCTTTATTTTATAATATATTCATGTTTTTCTGGTTCCCTTCTCAATCCATTATGATACACATGTCCAATTAAATTGAATATCTTGATTTCTTACCCACACTCAAGTACTATATATAATATATTTTATGAAAATATATTTTCTCTAAAATGAATAATTTTTTCATTACAAACTACCCTAGTTCATTTATCATTTTATACTAACATTTTCTTCTAAAAGAACTTTTAATTTATAAGTAAAAAAGTGTATTACTCTCTATAAATCCTAAAATTTTTTATAAGAACATTTTCATATATTTAAACACCCATGTGGATTATTTTGTTTGATTGGGTTTAATATTTTATGATATCATCCACCATATTTTGTTGAATTTTTTATTATTATTTTGACTATGTATTTTTTTATCTTGATGCCATTCTCAGTATTAATCGGAGTGGTCAGTGATTATGTTTACTTATTGGGGAAAGTTATTTACATTTCTTGTGTTAGTTTCAATACGAATGTATATGTTGATTATGTTTCACCCTTTAATATAAGGAATGTATTTTAATTAGTAAGTTTCTAGGGGGGAATATAGCCCCTAGTTGAATAAGTAGGCCTAATGATACAAACTAGTTCAGTTTTGGTCTATCGTCTTTCCCAATTATGTATGGTGTCTTGGCTTAAGCCTTGATGATATCTTTATGATGCCTCACATTAAGAATTCCCTCATTATTAGATTATTATTTGATATTCCATATTATTATTTTACTATTATAATATATATGGTTAAGTATAATTTTAATGTGATTATTTATATGGTATCATTTATTCAGTTTTTATTTTTTCCCTATCATGCACGCAAACATGTTTTAATAACAACTGTTTTTAGTCATTAAACTTTCCATATAGTTTTTTATCTTCTACTTAATCCTTACCCTTTCTGAGCATCATATTTTACCCACTTATTAATTTTATTTTCCACTGAATTTCATGATGAATTTTATAAATGATATGAGAAGATAAAAGAACAATTAGAGTGTTTTCCAAAGAAGTATTTATGATTTATTTCATTTCAATTTGTAATGATGAAAACATGTATTTATATATATTTCCAATTATAATAAAATATTTGTCCCTTTGGAAATTGTCTTACTTTTTTATATACCAATGTAATAATGTATGTAACCATGTCAAGGCTACTATGGTCGGGGTCCTTACAATAAAAATTTTAAATAATTTAAAAATTGGTAGAATTTTGAAAATTTAGAATTTTTAAAATAAATTTTGTGATAGTTCTGATGTAGTATAATTTTAAATTATTAAGTCATTAGTTGCTAAAGAGTGATACTCATGGTGCTTTTGTCTATATAGAAAATGGAACTCGTATGGAATCATGCAAATCAACTAGAGGAAGCAGCTGAGAATATTGTTGAACATGATCCACAGAAGAACCAATTGCTGGTTCCGATTACATTCCACGATATTGAATCTATGGACATAAGGAATCAATGGGGTGAACCAAGGAATATGGATAAATATTTCCACTTCCAGATCAAGAATCCAAATATAATTTTTGGGGATTCGGAATAAGAGAAGGCAGAGGTGTCTCTGAGCATGATGAATTGAATATTAGATTTCTTTATCACACTAGATGAGCTGAAATTCAAGCTAGTGACATATATACGGGGAGATAATGAACACAAATCATGGGATTTAGCAGTTTAACCTAAATTATACCGTGTATGGGAATGGGGTAATTCCAAATATTTTTTTTGAAAAACAATTCTATCCTCACACAATCAAGATCGCAAGAATAAAAAACTTCCTCATCATTAAGTAAGAGAGCCTCATAGTGATATATTACGTGGCTAAATTTATAAATGTAGTCTTCTGTGCACTCAATGTTTTTTCATGTGATTTCTTAAAGGCATGAAACATTGAATTAGGGATGAGGTAGTATATTCTCTCAAAGGTTATTGTTCTTTGTATTGCATATTATAAATTGACGGTTAATAGTGTGACTATGGAATAATGGGATATCTTCAAAGCTATGGGTAGAAGAAGAATGATGATACCTAAGGAAAATTATGTAAACTCAAATTCCAATAACAATTTAAAGAGGGACACTTATATCCAAGGTAGTGGAATGATGCAAAATCAAATTTTTGGATTAATGAATATTCCTCTAAGATCCTAGAGTAAGGGTTGATGTTTCAAATGTGCGGTGTTTGAACACATGAATAGAGGGTTTACGACACCACCTATAGAATGAAAATTTTACAATAAGATAGAAAATCATTAGTTTTATTTTCATAGTTCTCTATGGTTGGGTGATTGAGACACTTATTAGGTGTCATAGACTTCACATGATTCAACAGAACAAGGTTAGAAGAACAGCTATCATCAATATAAGAGGTCTAGACATTTTTATTCTTGGAATTCCATGACCCCTAAGTATGGGGAATATTAAAAAGGAAATAAAGAGAAAAGTGTCATGAGAAAGAAAGTATTTGGTTTTGAGCAGGTTATTTTGGATGATCAATCTAGACTATTGATGGTGACATATACGATTCTTCTGAATTCTATCATTACTAAATCTTTATTTGATATGAGTGAATCCCATTCCATTATTTCTTCTTGTGCTATTTATTTTCTTGGATTAAATGTCGATATTATGCTTTCTATTTTGAAACTGTAAAATCCTCTTGGGCAAAGAGAATATCAAGCCTTTACGTATAAATAATGTTATATAATTTATTATGGATTTGAGGTGATGTGGGATTTACCTTTGCAATAAATGGATATCTATGATATAATCATGGGTATGGATTGGTTGACTATATTCAAGGATTACAACAAATGTTATACCCAATGGGTCAGTTTTACAAAGGTGTATGGAATTGATCATCTCTTTAGAGGAGAACAGAATGTAATGATAGTTGTAACAGACTTTTTGGAACTAGTAGTTAGAAAAATCGTATTCTAGTTAGTGTCTTTGGATTTATAATTTAATGTATATTTTCAGAATAGTAGTTTTCCAATGATTTTTGACCAGTTTCATGATGGTTTTCTTAAAAATTGATTATTATTTCTACACATAATATAAGTGGGGTTTATGATTGATTTCATTTTGGGGATCAGTCCTATTTCTCTTCTATCTTACCTTGTCTAACCAAAAGAATTCAGGTAACAAAAAGTGATATTAGTAGAGCTCGAATGTAATGGGTTCATTATTCTGAGTAGGTATCCATGGGCATCACTAGACATATTTTTCAAAAAGGAGGATTTAAATTTTATACAATATATGGATTACCATATGTTTAATCAACTTATGATAAAAAATAGGTATCCACTTCCAGGAATTTATGATCTATTCAATGAAATGAGGGTATCTTAGTGGTTATATAAAATTTAATTTCAATCAGGATATCCACAATTTTGTTTTCGAAAGTAGAATACTCTTATGAAAATTTTCAGTAGTAGATATATCCATTATGAATCTGTGGTATTTCCTTTTGGTCTCATAAATTCACCATAGGTATTCATCTCACTTATGATTTGGATATTCCAAAGATATATGGATTTTTTAAGGTGGTGTTTTTGTGTGACATATTATTATATTAAAGTACATGTGATAAGGATGAGTAACACCTGGAGACAGTGTATGTAATCCGTTGGGATCATCTTTTTTATAACAAATTTACAATGTTTTATTTTTGGATACAAGAAATACATTTACATGGGAATTTAAACTCTGATATATCAATTTTTGTGGATCCAAAAAAGATATATGTTGTTATCTATTGTAAATTTTCATATAATCCCTGTTATATTCATAGTATACTTGTTATATAATCTTATTACTGAATCTTTTTCTATGAATTTTCATGAATACATTCCCTAATTATAACATTGACAATTAATATCATTATATTCCTATGGAATGTGGAATTTAGGAATTCTTTTCATGAGATTAATTTCCTTATTACGTCAACACCCATCTTGATATTTCTAGAATCAGGATAAGAGTATGTTGTGTTTTGTGATACTCCAGCATCAAGGTTAGGATGTGTTCTCTTCCAGGTAGATCATGTGTTTTTTATTGATCAAGTTATATGCAGTTTCATAAGAATAACTATAAAACAAATGAGTTTGAATTAGTTTTTTTTCCTTGATTTGATTAAATTATGTCATAACCTATTTGGTGATAAATTTATGGTGATTATGGATCATATTATCTGGAAACATATTTTCTTTTAATGGGATTTTAACCTGAGTTATTGAATATGGATAATGTGACTACCGATGTGTGACTCTAACATAATGTTTACACTGAGTAAAGGAAATACAGTAGTGGATGCATTAAGAAAAATTTCAAACAATCAGTTGGAATAATAGGATTCATATTAGTGGAAATTGATGTCGATGATAGCCGATATGGACTTGGAATGTGAAGACCGAGGTGAAGGTTCAGTTGTATTTAATATATCGTTTGTTCCTAATTTTTTTGAGCTAGTTAAAGAGGAATAAACCTCTAATTCAAAATGTCTTGTTATGAGAAAAAAAATCAATGGTGGGAAAATAATTGGGGGATGGATCGTGGATGAGAATTCAGTGTTATGGTTTTGAAATCTGAAGGTCATACATGTGTCTTGTCAGGAACAACTTTTTAATGCTTACCACCATTAAAAATGGGATGTTCGACTTAGTATAAAATTGATTTATAAGTGGTTGAATGGATAGTTTTTATTGGTTGGAATAAAAATGAAGTTGGTTGGGATTCCTTTAAAACCCTATTCTTTTAATAATGTCAATGCATAACATCAACAACTGGTAGGTATGTTGTAGTCTTTACCTACTACTATTTGTAAATTGGAAAATGTGGTTACAGATATTGTAATTGGACCTCCCAAGAACAATTACGAAATAAGATTCTATATGGGTGATATTGGATCGGTATCCAAGTTCATACCATTTCTTCCATGTTTTTTATTATCATATGGTGGAGGACATGTCAAAAAAAATTATTTGAGAAGTTGTAAAGGACAATGGAATAAGATTTCAATAGTTTCATTCTGAGATTGAGGTTTATGTCTTGATTCTATCTATCCTTACAGAAATACCATTAGACTCAGTTGTCTAGGAGTATGGTGTATCATATGTATATGTATGGTAAATCCAACAAGATGGCACATAAATTTGAATGCATGTTTTGAGGATTTTGTAATGGATTTTGGTGGATCATAAGAAGTGAACATACCATTAGTAGTGTTCTCATTTAAAAACCACTATCAATCATCAATACATATGGATCCATTTAAATAATTGTGTAGATTTCCTTTTCATTAATTTATTTTCCATGGGAAAACTGCTCATACATCATTAGTTGGGTGGATCCTTATCAAAGAAACAATGTAGAATATTTATTTGGTCATGAAATGGTGGGAGATGTATCGTAGTCACCAAAAAACATATTTGGATAATCATTGATTTAAATTGTTGTTCTAGGTCCATGATTATGTTTTTTTTAGAATCCTTCAATGTTTTAGACATCAAAATTTCAGAAATAGTTACATTGTATATGTTAGAGAAATAATCCCTTTTGAGATATTGGATATGGTTGGAGAGGTAGAATATTAATTGTAATCTCTGCCACGATTCAGTGATGTTCAAAATGTGTTCCAAAATTCTCATTTGAAAAGATTATCAGTATGATTTTCCCATGTGATCAGATAGGATCACATTGACCTAGAGTCGGATGTTTTGTTGGTTCACAAGAAAGTGTGGATTGTGGATTGAATTGTGAAATTATTTCATAGGAAAAGCATCATACTATTACGGGGTTTTTTGAAACATTTCCAGATTCATGAAGATATTTTGAAATGGAAATAATAAATAGTTGAGAAATGTCTCAAACTAATTAAGATAATTCTGGTTTTCTACATTCATGGGATGGAAAGTATTATGGTAGGGAGAATTTAGTACCCCCAGTTTCAAGTTAAAACCCCTTAATTTGTGAATTTTATGTCTATAAAGTCCGTGTCCAATGTTTGGATGGGTTTGGAATCCTTTTATAATAGATTTTTTGGGATTTTATATTAGTGTACCTTTTGAGCACAGTTTTTAGAAACTGTGTAACTCATAAAAGAAAATGTGAATAGTGAGATAGGGAATAATGGGAGGGCGCACAAGTAGGGGGTGAATTTTCCAAACAATGTGGCCACCTAGGAGAATCCATGAAAAGTGGTACTATATGATTCTTCATGGTTGGGATTGATTTTTTCATAACATTTGGGTCAACTGCACGACATCTCCCTTTAGTTAGGGTCATATCCACGATTAGCACAATGTTTTTCCTAATCGTGCTATGTTTAAAAAGACAATCCTAAAAAAATTGATCTGGTTCAGGATTATGTTTTATCCCCTCAGTTTTTTTCTCGAAATCTACACTTTTATTCCTTCCATACAAATGTTTTAAAACCACTCCACATTGAATTGGAAGTGATATTAATGCATTTCCTAGTGCGTTGAAGCCCTATTACCAGGGTAAGTAATTGTTTATGGTAGTTTTCATGGTTTTTCTTAGATATACCTCCATCTATCTCTCGGTTTCTTAGATACAGTCATCAATGGATAGATATAAGGTTTTTACTCCAATGATTGTAGGATTTGAATATTTATGAGAGGGGAAGATATGTAAGGTTTGTTTTTTTCTGATTTAATCTTGTTTTTTGGGATTTTTCTTGACATTCTTTATTTTCTCAATAATTCTCATTGATGGTTGCATCACCCTTGATTCCAATTCCTAGAAAATGAAGGATTTGTTTCAAATTGTATAAATTTATTGAATTGGGTTACGAAATCTGTATGAAAATCAAGGTAAAACACCTCTTTAGTGATGATTTTAGTAGAATGTGGATTTTAGGTGGAATTTTTGAATTATGGATAGTGGTTATGAAAAACTATTTTTTATGGATTTTTAAGTATTGATTTAAAATATGAATTTTCAAGATTGTTGGTAAATGTTTTGATTGAGTTTTTTTATAGAAAGTGATGGTGGTATTGAAATGTATTTAAAAAGATTATTTGAATGGTTTTCAACAAATTGGTGGTTTTATTAAAATGGTTTGATTTGGGTGGAAATAGGTTTTGAATACATGGTTTTTGTGGGATCATGATTTCGATGTGATACTAAATATTGACAGTGAACCATTGGGGTGCAACGAAATGTGGCCCTAGATACGGGGAATGTATCATTTGTGCATAATGATATTTTCCAATTTTTGATAGCTTAGTGGATTGATGAGAAACATCTAATGAGTGTGGAAATATTATAGAATCATACATGTGTGTGTGTTTATCTACGGTGAATCATTGAATGACTGTGATAAAAAAGAATGGGAAATAGATAAAATTAGGGTTTGGTTACTTTTCCATGGAATTGTTTTTTGTATGGAAAACTGTTCTTGGTATTAAACTGCTTGGATTTATTAAAAAATTATTTTCAAATGTTTTAAATAAATTATTTTGTATAAACATGATAACAGGATTTATACTAATGGTGTGAGTATGTATGTCGTTTCTGTAATGACTATTGAGTTTCATTAGTCTCCCCTTCATTACAAATTTGGTGATTTTGATGATATGATTTATTATCACACAAGAAAAATGTAACAAATCACACTTCATTAGAGGTGAATCATGATACATTGGATGTTTTTTGGCGTTGTAGCATCGATCATTTTGGATATTTGTAGTTATTTGGGTTGTTGTGGTGTTTTGATGTATTTTTATTCGATTGTGCACCATTTAGTTGAATTTTATTGTCATACCCTATTTTAGTTTGGGACGGTTGAGTTGTTTTACATTGTTATCATGCATCATGTAGTTGTTTATTTTTTTATGGAATGTTTGGTTGAGTGGTTTTATATGTTAATGGGAATATATTAACCCAATTAAATTGAATCCCTTTGCATTTTTTCCAACCTTTAGTTCCTTGGGGATATCACTTAAGGCCAAGTAATTTTCATCCCCCTACTGATGCCAATCTAATGGGTAATGAGGTTATAATGATATATATATATATATACTACTTCAAAATAATCCAAAATGAGATTGTAAGGGGTTATTTATCTAATATATCATCCTAAGAAGAAGAGTATTAAACAGTTCCAAAGGTCCATCAATGATGTCCAGCATCTAATGCATCCTCCTTGAATTAAGTGTTCAACTATAACAACATCTCATTACTATGTCACATAGTCGATGGGGAAAAAATATTTGTAGAGGACCTAATACCGAGAATATAATAGGGGGTGGTTCCAATTTTTATGTATCTAAAATAGACATTCGACATGCCAATGAGGGGTACCACTATTAAGGTCAAGGACCTATGACCTATCCGATCGAGGGTTCAACTATGATTTAGAGTAACACCACCATTTTATGATAGGGGGGACACTCTATGTCATTGAGAACATTCTCCCTATCTGATATATGGATTCAATTGAATGTCAAGGACATATTCCCATGTATGAGTAGGGGTACCACTCAAGATTGTTGAGGACTTTCACCCTATTTGATAGGGGGTTGTACTAAGATGTTGAGGACTCATACTGAGGTATAATTGGGGGTTCCACTATATATCATTTATGACCTTCTCCCAATCGGATAGGGGGTTTCACAAGGAAGGTAGTTTTTGAGTACCAAGTACCATGTTTATTGTGTGTTCCACTATAATAATAAATGACTCCACTACCCAACATTACTAGACTGTACACCTCAAAAGTCACATGTGTTTCTTCTTGTTCACTATCATAACCGGGCATCACCTATGTAAGAGTCATTACAGAATCATTTAACATCAATTATACTAATATGTAACATAGGGAACCATCACATTATATGAGTAAAACCAACTAGGATAGGCTACTTATAGGCCAAAATCCATGTTCAAAAATTTGAGATACGGAGCCTTGATGTTTCGTCAAAAAACACAATGGGGCATATGGTGTGTGAGGGTGCCCACATGATGTGTGTTCCTAAACCACCACCTGGACATGTCCCAAGATAGTACACAACTCCATCTCATGTAGTGGTACACACTATGTAGGTGGACTACATGGTATGTCCAGGATAACCGGGACTGAGCCATGTCTTTCTCATCATGTAAATATACCAATCGTTGTGTCTACGTACCATAGTATATGGTTTTTCTCCCAACCATTTAATTACACATGGTTTCCCACATGAGTGATCCATCACATGGGTTTTCCAACTAGGTATGTGATACATGACATGTAAAAGGGTTACCCTCTATGTCTATATTATGTAATCTGAAATCCAAACAATCAATTCTGAGGGGGATATAAGCCAATTGTTTATACTTAATAATGATACATAGTTTTGTTTCTTATAGTAAAATAAGATACATTATACACACTTGAATCTAATCAATCCATACTAGATAAAACCGTTAATTAGTCCAAAACACATTGATATGGCTGTAGATTATAGATCTTTCATGTTTATCCATATAAATGGATGAAATTCATTGTGGAGGTTTTTTTGATCATTACATTTGCTGCCACAACTTTATACATTGAAAATATAATATTAAAAAACAAAAATGATCATCCACTCCTTGCTATGATCCCAAATATATGCTCAGTTTGTCGATCACCTCTTTTTTAAGGAATCCTATATAGATCCAGGGGTCTGATCAGGCTTGGTACTTCCCAACAATAGCCAAAATCAGACCTCGGGGTCCAAATGGTTAAAAATAATAATCAAATGTAAAAATCACATGAAAAAAGTTATGTGATTGATGCCAAGCATTCATGTCAATTTTCTAAATAATGGGGATCCCAGGGTTAGAAAAGAAATATTTTATTTTCATGGGAATATGAAATTTTCCAAAAAAATGTAAAATATCCCATAAGAAGGATGGATAATATAAAAAATTTAATTAAAGGGATTTAAAACAAAAAAAATCAATTATTACATAAATTATGCATTGATCATCATTGATGAATTCACCCCCGTATGTTTTTTGTGGAGTCATTGTGTTCATTAATTCTGTATTTACTCAGATATGGAGTCTTGTTGTCATCCCTAATGATCCACCAATGACTGAAGAAGAGAGAGATCTAGATGTATCCCATGTTTTATGTGTATAATCCTGTAGAATTCATCATGGTGGTATTCTTAGAGAATTATCTATTTCACTGAATTTATTTTAATAATTTGTTAATCTATTTAGCAAATTCACAATGAGAGAGGTGTTTGAGAACCATGTTCTAACCTATTTTATGCAAAACCTAGGGAATAAATTCAACATTTTAGACTCAACCATGGCTTTAGATCTCTGATCAAAGCTGAATATTAATAGTTATATCATTTTCTTTTTCAATATCTATGTGAAAAATGAAAAATATATTTATTATTTTTATGAAATTGATTATGGGAACACAGGTCATCAGAATTGAATGTCATCTCAGTTCTTAGCTATGAATATATATATATATATATATATATATAAATATCTCAAAGTCTTATATTAAAAAAATAAGGTATCTAAATACACACCATTCACATAAAATCAGACATAAAGTATAGTTATTCCTTTTCAATTTCTCATCTCTACTTACACATGTATCAAAATAAGATATGTAAATAATATATTCCAATAAATTTTAATATCGAACATCATTTAATGACACTATTAATCATAAGAGACTAGATACATGGTTTTGTGTTCATTTTAAGTATCATATATCAATCGTGAACGTGAATAGTTTTAGATGATCCGATTAATAAAAAACTAGGTTATTAAGTCTACTGGTGGTGTTCCTATTGAAGGAAGTGGGTCATCTACATTCTTTAATGAGTTTCATACTCCACCGTATACTCTAAGAATACATACTCAATGATTTTTTATTTTATTGATAATCTCATGTTCCTAAAAAGTCATGTTTAACATATACAACTAATAAATTCAAGAACATTCACATTATCGAGGAACGAGGCCATATTCAATGGAGTTAGGTACTCCATCATTTGGCATGCATTTCTCAATGAGAAGTGTAAACTTTTTTAGGTTTTGGAAATTCATTTATTCATTATCTTACAATATAAAGTTTCTGGTCATACACTATATATCACATTAGGTATCATGGTTTTTTTTAAAAAAATTAGTTTCAAAATATAGGGTTTGATATACCCTTCACTAACTCCTCAAAAATAGTGAGGAGAAGAACCCCAACTATTGATCAAAGTGACAATGTTGAAGTTAAAAGACTATGTTTTTTAGATAATTTTATCCTTGTGATATTTCAATAACTTATTCATTATAGTTATATTAGATATATAGTTGGGTTAAAAATGTGATAACATAATAGTCTATCATTACTCTATCTATCCCTACTCACATTAAATATATAATCATTAATGGTGAATAACTAGGAAGATTATGTTTATTATATTATGAATTTCTCTCTTGAATTTAATGTATATCTAGAAAACATTGGTTCCTTTGGTATTTCCCTCAATCCCAATTTTTTTATCACATTTTTTTATTTCTCCCTGTGTTTTCATGTAATCGAACAGATTATGTTGACACTCATCCCCACGCAAGATCCATACCCACAAATAATGCATCCATGCAGATGATGAATTCTATAGGGGTGATCATGGTGGGAATTGAGATAGGATAACTGGTCATGATGATGCTTTGTGGTGTGAATGAATACATTATGTGTATGACTACTATTAATGATTGATTGTTGAGACATTATCACAAGTGTTTTATTCCCTTGGAAATACCATGCTTTACCTGGTGTTTTTTATGCATATATATTCTACAATCATTGTTTCCTACGCATCTCTGTTCATATTGAATGATTTCTCATACATGGAAAATATAGAGTTCAACTATTTATTTTTTATATATTTTAATGGTTATTTTGTTTATTATAGTATTATATCTATTACAAATTATTATATGTTACGGTCTCACAAAAATGTTATTCATCTTTATGGTTTTCACTACCCCTGGTATATTTTATGGGGGCATAGGGTGGTGCGTTTGTCTTACCATAGGCCCGAGTGGGGTTTATAAATTCCAAGTTATGTCAAATATCTTCCTCTACACCTTAAAATGATACAAACAAAGCATTTTGATTTTTTTGGATCTCCAACAGTAAATTTTTCACCATTTTAACTATTTCAATAAAAAAATTAATTAGATTATTTTTATTACATATTCTCTACTAAATTCCATTTATCATTATTTTTAAATTACATATTCAATTAAATGAAAAAATTGATAAAAAAATTTAATTGAACATCATTAGCTATAGATGACCTGAATTCGAGGACATGTATCGATGTTGAAAAGTCACTAAATATTTGGGAAAATTGGGAATAATTATATATTTTAATTTATCTCAATTTATAAAATTTAAATAGATCAAAATAATTATGAACTAACATCATATATATAACAAATATCCTCTAAAATGAAAATAAAATTTATTATAATAAAAAACATAACCACCACATACAAAAAATTAATAATAAAAACAAACATTAAAAAATCATTAATTCACACTAATAAGATTTCACAAAGAAAAGAACCCAATATAAAATTAATATATTTAAACGAAAATCTCAAAATAAACAAATCTTATGAATCATAAATTAATTTTGTATCCCTAAAACCAAAAAACCCAAAAGGTTTCAAATTTTACTTCTCCCGCAATCTATAATAATATCTGTCATTAAGCATTATTTATGGAAGAAGAGGGTGATATTAAATATATAGTTAAAATCCATATATATAATATTTTGTTCTAAAGGGATATATTAAATATAAGAATAAAAAAATTATCATTAACTTCAAAATTATTATGATTATCGATATTCAATTTTTTATAAGAAAATCATTGTATAGTAATTTTTCAATATAAGATTTCATAAATTTATAATATTATAAATATATTGATTATGAATAATTGAATATAAAGGAATAATGGTATATACAATACTTCAATTTCAATAATTATAATTTTTTTATAATCATTATTAAATATACAATTATTTTATAGATGAAATATAATTTCATTTTAATATTTTTTAGAAAAACCTTATTTTATATTTCATCACATATATTCATCATTGCGTATAGTGAGGGGTTTTTTCATCCTTGATTTTTTTTCCAAAGTAGATCCAAGATACACCATTTATAACCTTATTAATAAAAATTATAAATTTTCATTCCATTCTAAGATCATATTACTGTTTATATAAATCCTTATACTTATATTATATTCTCAAAAATATTTCTAAAATTATCACTTAGATCCATTCTTATATACATTTTTCAAGTTCCTTTTAATTTACTAAAAAATAATCAATGAATTATTTGGATCTAACTATAGGAATATGATATGGAAGACAAAAAATTTCAATTATGAGTAATAAAATTTTATAAGGGAAACATGGTAAGTTATAAAGGAAATGATTCCACGTGTATATATATAATATTTTCCATTAATATTTTTATATTTCATCTAGAAGAGAAATGTTGGATTTCCTAAAATTGTTGATATAAGTATTAATATTAATATTTTGATTACAGTTTTTTCCAACATATGTGATTGATGCATATATTGTTAATGTACCAAACATTTGTGCACTCTGTATCCTATTACACTTTAATTAAATCCTTATACTTTTACTATATTCTCACATATATTTCCATATTCTCTTTTAAAATGTAATAATTTTTTACAACTGAAATTTATAATATTTAATTTAATTAATTAATTAATGTCACCTCCTCTAATTATTTCCCATTTTTGTTCACAGATAAATATCCCCTAATTTCTTGTCCACATATGTAATTATTTTGATATCAACAACCACCTTTGAAATCTTCCTGGAAAATTTCATATCACTAACATTGTAGTGGATGCATCATATTTGAAATAAGAGCGTTTTGATTCATTCATTTTTCATGGGAATAGAGTAAACCCATTAGCTACACTATTTTCATAGTTGAAAATATTTTACTACCATGATTTTTGATAAAATTTTGTGGAATTTAGATGTCAACTATCACATGATCCATTCAACTAGACTATGTTATTTTAATTTTTTATCACTAATCCCCATCTTGTTTATGGTGAATTGTACTTAGTCAAAATATATATAAATATTTTTTGATATTTTACGAATAATGAATAAAAACCAATACTAACTATATAAAGCTACACCCATTTGACCAATGTATAATTATAGTATGTTTTTTTAATATATATCACAATTATGTTTTGGTTTCGACACTTGATATTTTATTAAAATATAATTTCTTCTACAACATCAAAAATTAAAAATAAATTTTTTTTATGATTTTTCTACAACTTCATCAATGCATAATTCTTTTCTTTTTTTATTCCTTAAAAACTATTTAATAATATGCTTCATTATAAAATTTTCCATCAACATCCATATATTTTTTTATTAAATGAATTATTTCTATTTTATGGACAAATTAATAAAAAAATATCCAAAAAACTTTGGAAACAACAGCTGAAATGGATTAAGTATCATGTATCAATATGAGTCTGAAACCAAATATTGAGTTTCATGACCCCAACACCCTATAGAGGCAACCCTCCTAGGCCAAAAGTGAAGAAATATAGATAACAGACCAAAAATACCACATTCAATAGAACTAAATTTGGCAACTACTATAGAGGGAATATGTAACCAAAAAATAAAATGCATTACCCACAAGAATATAAAATAAGATCCAGTGATATAATGAAAAACCACAAAGAAAATCCATCAAAAGACATAAATAGTCAAAAAAACCAACACCAAAATTCATCAAAAATTTCAAACAAACAAAAATAAAAGTCTATGAGAATTTTTCAAAATGGAAATCGTATGGATGAAACTCTAGCACCCAACGAATAATCTTATAATGTCTAGATGCATTCCCAAAGACTTATGGGAAACTAGAAAAATATATGATATATACATTGGGTGAGTATAACATGTAGACATTGCAGGATCATTCCCATGGTCTCTCATACAAATGTCAAAAAATGGAATACTAATTCACAAGTGAAAAAATAGTTAGACCAACAAGAACCTAACTTGTCAAATATCTATCCCAACTTCACCATGGAACTATCTGTAACACCCGAGACTTCTATGAGAAATATTTTGTTTTTATTTTATATAAATCATCAAATGAATCTTTCACTACACACAACACTAGCTTGGCTTTCTTTACATGCAAACATGGCCTTCCTCGATAGCTTGTGTCATACGCAATACCGAGTTTCACTAAAAAACGATATGCTATTAAAATATTATTAAAACTAGCCGTTTTGAATAGTAATAACCACTTTTTGAAATTTTATAAATTTTATTTTTCAAAATGGTCTTCATTTTTGGATTCGGAATATCGAAATTACCCAAGGGTGAAATTTTGGTATTTTTTTGAAAACATTCAATTTTTGATGAATAGTGAAAACACAGGGTTACTATTTAAAAACAAACTTTTAATTTAAATAATTATTTATTTTATTTAAATTTATTTTAGGTAAAAATTGATACATAATACCTATATTTGTTCAATTATGTTCATTGGAGTCATTTTATAATAATTTTAGATATATAAAAATTTTATTGAACTTCTGACCGTCTTTTACCGACCTCTTAAGATAATTTGGAAAATTACATAAAACATAATTTTACCACTTATGTGCGTTGAATTTCAAAAATCCGAGAGACACGGTTGATGTCAGTAAGTAAAATGTGGGTCAATGAGATGAAACTAATTTTTGGTGAATAGTAACTTTTTACATTTTTTTACCACGGTTAAAAGTAAATAGGGTAATTAAGGGTAAAAATGATATTATTATTACCCTAACACATGTCCTAATTCTATTGGATAAGTGTAATTCGACCTAAAACAACCTTAGGAATAAAATATGACCATTTAGGCCCACTTGTATTAGATTAGACCATTTATTATTAATTTATTTAAAGAAGGGTTAAAATAGTTAAAATCAATGTTTAATAAGTAAATAATTTTCAATATAGGGTTATACATAAGATAAATTCAACTATAAATACTCATTAGAAAGATACAAATATTTCCTACATAATTGTATTTTATTTGTAATTTTTATATGTTAAATAATTTAATTTATTTATGACACAATGATGATGTAGTAATTATCTTATTAATGAAATATTGACATAATTGATGTTATAAATACCCAAATAAATGTAATTTGAGACTTTTTATGAATTACACTAATTTTAAAGGATAATAAGACATCTTAGTATTGAGTTAATTAACTTTTTTAGAATTAATAATTCTGATATGATTTTCACAAAAATCAATTACTAAATACTGTCAAAATTGACGTAAAATAGTTTTTAAAACAACTATTATATTATTAATTGTTATTTTATTCATAAAACTCTAAAGATCGGCCAAATGACTTAGATAGGGTTATATATATTAATAATAAACAACTTGGGGTTCGTTTGGCTTGTTATAGTAATTTTATTAACCTTATAGTGTAAGAACCCAAAAAGACACGACAAAAGTAAAATTATTTAACTTAAAGTTATATCTAAATGATAAGGTTAAAATAGGAACCAAAACTTGTCTAAATTCTATTTTATGAGATTATTTCGACCAATACCCACCTTAGCTTCTAAATAAATCAATTTGGAGCTATTTAAAACCGAATATGACTTTATAATTAAATAATATTTTTATTTTTTCCAAAGGTGCCCCTCTTCTCCCTTATAAAAGGGCTCCTCCTCCCCATCTTCCTCACACCACTTTGAGCATTCATACTCGGACAAACCCTGACAATTTCTCCTCTCCAATTTCCTAGAAACATCCTAGAGGTCTTGGTCTTCTTCAAAGACCAATTTTAGTGCCCTAAAAGGAGGTCTCAAAAGAGGCGCTTCAAAGAAGAGGTAATGTCTGTTACCGATTCTTTCAACTTTATTTCTTCTTCCACTTCTTCTTATTTAGTTTTTTAATTATGAAGTAATAACATCAGTATCACTCATATACTTATATGTTATTATATGTATGAAACTACCCTATTTCACCATCTATCCATCGTACGGAAAATGAAATCACCGCGCGTGCATACGTACGGAATATCGTCTCCATGTCGTGGTGTAATCTATTTTCCACCACCACCTTACTTGGATGGGTATAATGGTGTATATAATAACTATATATGATTATTTTAAAGTGATATTGATTCTGAAATAGTATACATACACTCTAATACAATTCCACGATCATGGGAACGATATCATTGCACGTGCGTACGTACGGCCTACCGTCTCCACGATGTGATGCGACTCGTTCTACATGATCATCATTGAATAATGATTATATAAATGAATTGAATGAATAAATATGATATATATTACACTAATAACATTCTTGAAATTAGTTATCTATATTCTAAAAGAAGAATAAGAATTTATTCGACAAAACATGCATAAGAACAAAAAGCAATAAACACCCGAATAACAAGTAACAATGAAATATTACTAATAACAATCTAAGAATATGACCATATATGATATCATAACAATGAGTATGATTCTGGAATACGTCAATGAAATTATTTAAATCATTATACAGGATGTTCGGACACTTACGTAGCAAATCAGACCTAATGTAAAGGAAATATCACAATCTCATTTTTATCTGAGATTGTTTATACTTTGGAATTTAATGGGGTGTATTTTATCATCCACAGCCATGTTTCTTCAATATGTAATATTTATATCCTTATACAATTGTTTATATCAAATTTTACCCTTCAGTGAGTTTTTATTAAAAGATATGAATGGAATCTTTTGTCGTTTTTCGTATGAGGTACTTTTTGACTTTTCTGACAAAAGTAAAAGAAGAATGTTTTTTATAAATTATATGGAATGAATGGATTTTTAAAAAATTATTTCCAAGAAGATTCCTTTACAAGTTTTCATGTTTATTTTTAATCAACTTCTTTTAGTTTAAAATTGTATGACATGTTAAGAAAGGAAAAAAAATTGAACTAGAAAGGAAATTTTCCTCAAGAATGGAGTTTAAGTGTTTTATCAAAATTATTTTCCATATAAGATAATATAGGGTTCTGTTTCTATCCCTATTATTACATTGATTTGATTATGTTGTTATGGAATTATTTTTATGAATTCATTTTTCTTATATGAATTGTTTTATGATATGACGATGTTTAAGAATCCCATTTTTATTACATGGGTTATGCAATGATGTATGATTTTTTTTTGATTTTGTGGACCACATAATAATGGTATCATTATGAGATGGGTGGGACCTATATCTCCCTCCAATGCATTTGGTAAATATTTTATATCTCATGAGATAGACATGGCTGGAACGGCAGCTCAAACCGGTTCAGTGAAACAAGACTAAAACGAGGAATGATCTCGGTTCAGAAATTGACTTTGTCCACAAAGATAGTCTTGGAAATGAGTTTGACTAATAAGAAATGATTCTCTATGATTATGTGTCTATTCCACAAAGTTTCATATTTTACGTTATGATTATTGGGATTACATTTCTCTACAATGATTTATCCCATGTTATGAAATTATGATCTCTTTTGCAGGTTAAGATTTCTAAAATGTTATGTTCTTATGAATATGATGTGATTGATATTTCTTTTGTTTACCCTTACTGAGCATTTGAGATGACCATTTTGTATGTTTTCATTCCCAGGTCAGGAATATGGTTATTAAGTAGGATATTCCAAAAGGGACTCTAGATATGATGAAATAAATGGGAGGCAATGTAGATGCTTTATGAACCAGTTGTTTATGTTTACCAGTTTCTAAAGACACTATACCTATACAGTCCTTTCATGGTTTTGTTATAGGTTGTAATAAGTATGCTTCAATTTTGAAGTAATAACCATGTATGTAAAGTATGGGTCGTTATAGTTGGTATCAGAGGAAAGGTATAGTCAACCTTTGGAAACTAGGATGTGAGAGCCTTAGTAAGAATCATAAGGATAAGTCTAAGCATAGAACACAATCTTAGTATTTTAGAAATGGCCATGAATAACCTAGGATAAGACCATAAGTGTGAAATTTTATTATTGATTATGTGGTTTTCCTATTATAATTAGTGTTTTACACACTATTCTTCATGGTTTTAGTCAATGGTTGAAACCTCAAGGAACCGTGTTAATGCGGAATGCGACGGGAAATGCACTGATTGTCCCCCTGAGAAAGAAAATGTTATGGTAGTTGGAATGAAAAATCTTGTCGCCATTCTCACAAAACATTCTCAAGTTGTGAATCATGCAGGACATCTAAATGAGAAAAGAATGGAGAAAAATTCTATTGAATCCTTCATGAGGCAGTGTCCGCCTTCATCCAGCGGGTCTACTGATCCATTAGTTTCTGAAAAATGGATTAGTACTACTGAAAATATATTTTCAGTTCTTCAATGTTATAAACATGATAAAGTCATCCAAGCAGTTTATCGTTTGGAAGGTGATGCTGATCAATAGTGGAATGTTATCAAGAATACGAGGCCAAGAGATGAAATTAAGTCCATGGAATGGGACGAGTTCAAGAACTTATTTTTCAATAAGTACTTCCGTCGTATTCTTCGAACAAAGTTGGAGAAGGAGTTTCTTGAACAAAAGAAAAAGGATGATGAATCTGTTGGTACCTACGAAGAAAATTTTACAAGACTTGCAAGGTATGCTTCTGGTATTATTATCCAACCTGAGAGTAAGATCAATCGATTCTTTAGTGGCTTAAAACCATGTATTTGAATGGAGTTATACATAAGGGACTTCAATAGCTATGAGGAAATCATTCGATGTGCTCTAAAAGTTGAGATGGAAATTGGAGTAACCCATCAGTCATATGGGTTTGATAAGAAGAGGAAAATGGAATTCAAAGGAAAATCTAAAGAGCACACTGAAAAGAATTTGGGTTTTCCCTTATTCTCAATGTGTGGAAAGAAACATAGAGGGATTTGTCTTAAAGGGACATGTAAATGTTTTAAATGTGGAAAGGAAGGTCATCGGGATTTGAATTCCGCAATGATGGGAAGAAGACGTCTAGTGATGAGAACAATGAAAAGGCTACAAAGAGTGCACCTCCTACACTTCAATGTTACAAGTGCAAGGAAATGGGGAATTATGCCAATCAATGCCCTGATCCAAGGGTTGTTGATGATGATCGATGTCAACAAACTCTTGAGGATAATTCCAAAGGATAGTCACAAGAAATTTCTATCAGCGATGTGGAGTATGAAAACGAAGTGGTTAACGGTACACTTACCATCCACTCTAAAGTAGAAAATGTTTTATTTGATTCTGGATCCACCCACGCCTTTATTTCTAAAGAATTTTCTAAGGGTATCACCGTATTACCTCAATAATTAGATGTTGAGTTACCTATGACAACCCCTAATGTCACAACAGTCGCATCAAAAGTTTATAATTATTCTCCGAGTGAAGATTGTGGCAAAGTGCTTCCTGCAAATATTGTGATCCTTCCTATTGTGGAATTTGATGTGATTATTGGCATGGATTGGCTTTCTCTATATAGAGGTCATAACAATTTCAAATTAAGGGAAGTCACATTTCATATTCCAGATCAATCTATGATCATCTATCGATGCAAGGATGAACATAACCTTCCAGTGGAAATTTCATCCATCTTATGGGTCTTTATTCCACTTAATGATGTTTATTTTTCTCAAATGGTTGGTGAGAAACTCATGATTAAGAATATGACCATTGTACGGGAGTTTGAAGATGTATTTCCAGAGGAATTACTGGGTCTTCCACCAAATTGTGATGTTGAGTTTTCAAAAGAACTCATACCGGGTGCTTTGCCTATTTCAAAGACACCTTATAGAATAGACCCAATTGAGTTGCCGGAATTTAAGAAGCATGTCCATGATAATCTTGATAAGGGGTTCATACGCCCTAGTGCGTCACCTTGTGGAGCACCTATTCTGTTTTTAAGAAGAAATATGGATCAATGAGACTCTACATTGATTATTGAGAACTTAACAAGATCACTATCAAAAACAAATATCCTCTCCTGGCCATTAATGACTTATATGACCAACTACGTGGAGCTCAATACTTTTCCAAGACTGATCTTCGTTCAGGGTATCATCAATTAAGGGTCAAATGATAGGATATACCAAAGACGGCTTTCCGTACAAGATATGGACACTATGAATTTATAGTGATGCCATTTGGTTGTACTAATGCCCCTGCTATCTTCATGGATCTAATGAATAGAGTCTTTAGAGACTATCTTGATCAGTTTGTGGTAGTATTTATGAACAATATTCTTGTCTATTTAAAGAACAAGGAAGAACATGAAGATCACTTGATAATTGTATTGAAGACACCAAGAAAGGAGAATCGTTATGCCAAATTTACCAAGTGTGAATTTTGGCTTAAAAAGTGGCATTTTTGGGTCACATAATCTCAAAAGAGGGGATACCTGTGGATCCAACAAAAACAGAGGTTATCGAAAGATGGTCGAGACCACAACAGTAACTGAGATCCGAAGTTTTCTTGGTTTGGCTGGAAATTATCGATTTTTTCTGAAATATTTCCCACAATTATCTAATCCACTCACCAAGTTGACTCATAAAGGAGTTAAGTTTGTTTGGACGGAGGAATGTGAAGAGAATTTCAAGGAGTTGAAAAGAAGGTTATCCAGTGCACCTGTGCTCACATTGCCTTGTAGTGGAGAAAGGTTTGTGATCTACAGTGATGCATCCAATAAGGTATTGGGGTGTGTTATTAATAAAAATTATATATTTATAGCTTATGCCTCATGATAGTTGAAAATACATGAGAAAAATAAAACAACTCATGATTTAGAGTTAGCTGCGGTAATCTTTGCATTAAAGATTTAGAGCCACTATCTTTATGTAGAAAGGTGTGATATTTATACTGATCATAAATGTTTAAAGTATATTTTCACATAAAAGGAGCTGAATATGTGCCAAATAAGATGGTTGCAGCTGATTAAGGATTATGACTGCTCTATTCATTACCACCCTGGGAGTGAAAACATGGTGGCAGATGCATTAAGTCGACAAGACCATGCCAGTTTATCCATGATGAGGATCACAAAAGATCCAATATTTATGGATTTACAAAGGATGGATCTTGGAATTATAATGAAAGGGGAAACTTCATATCTTTCTCAAATGAATGTTCAACCATCCATACATGTGAAGATTAAATAGGCACAGAAAGAAGATGTAGAGTTACAAAAGAAGGTGAGAATGTTCCTGAATTCAACCTTGATTGTGATGGGATACTAAAGTTCAAGAATCAGGATGGTGTTCCTTCCATCCTCTAATAAAAGAATGAATTGATAGATGAGGTTCATTGTTCTTCAATCTCTATTCATCCTGGAAGCACGAAGATGTATGGGGACCTGAAAGAGTACTTTTGGTGGGATGGCATGAAAAGAGATGTTGTTGAATATGTCTCTCTCGATGCTTGGTTTGTCAGCATGTTAAAGATGAGAGACAGAAGTCTAAGGGGATGTTACAACCATTACTCATACCCAAATGGAAATGGGAAAACATCACTATGGACTTTGTCACAGGACTTCCTAAAATAACCAAAGGCAATAATTCTATCTGGGTCATAGTTGATCGTCTTACAAAGTCTGCACACTTCATTGCTATTAGAGAGGATTTCTCTCTGGATCAGCTTTCCAGGATATATGTAAAGTAAGTGTTAAGATTGAATGGTGTACCAATTTCTATTATGTATGATCGGGATCCAAGGATTACCTCAATGTTCTGGCGAAGTCTTCAGCATACTCTGGTTACAGAGTTGAGTTTCAGCACTGCTTATCATCCTCCGACAGACGGTCAGTCTGAGAGGACGATTCAAACTCTAGAATATATGTTGAGAGCTTGCTCTATGGATTTCATAGGTGGTTGGGATCAACACCTACCTTTGGTGGAATTTTCTTATAATAATAGCTTTCACTCCAGTATTCAGATGGCTCCTTATGAATCTCTCTCTGGAAAGAAATGCAGGACTCCCACTTACTGGGATGAAGTTGGGGAAAGAAAGCTATTAGGACCTGATCTTGTTGATGAGATGGCAGAAAAGGTAAGATATATTCAACAACACATAATATCATCTCAGAGTCAACAAAAAAGTTATGTCTACAACCGAATAAAAGACATAGAATATTAAGTGGGTGGTAAAGTTTTCTTATGAATATCTCCTTGGAAGAGAGTGTTGAGATTTGGGAAGAAGTGAAAGCTGAGGCCCAGGTATATCTGTCCTTTCGAAATACCGGATCGTGTTAGGAAGGTAGCTTACCGATTGGAGCTTCCACCAAATCTCTCTCAAGTTCACGATGTGTTCCATGTATCTCTCCTGAGAAAGTACATAACTGATCCTTCACATGTACTCAGCTCAGAAGTTGTACCACTGGAGCAAGATCTTTCTTATGAAGAACAGTCGATAGAGATTCTTGATTGTAGTGAAAAAGTCCTACGGAACAAGACCACTTGCTAGGTGAAAGTTTTATGGAGGAACCACCAATTAGAAGAAGCTACATGGGAGCTTGAGGATATTACGAGGGAGAGGTATCCACATCTGTTTGTTACAAAGTGACGAATTTCGAGGGTGAAATTCATTTTAAGGGGGGTAGAATGTAACACCCGAGACTTTTAGGAGAAATATTTTGTTTTTATGTTATATAAATCATCAAAGGGTTCTTTCACTACACAAAACACTAGCTAGGATTTCTTTACACGCAAACGCGACCTTCCTCGATAGCTTGTGTCGTACGCAATACCGAGTTTTACTAAACAACGATATGCTATTAAAATATTATTAAAACTAGCCTTTATAAATAGTAATAACCACTTTTTGAAATATTATAAATTTTATTTTTCAAAATGGACTTCATTTTTGGATTCAGAATATCGCAATTATCCTAGGGTGAAATTTTGATATTTTTCTGAAAACATTCATTTTTTGATGAATAGTGAAAACACATGGTTACTATTTAAAAACCGTATTTTTATTTAAATAATTATTTATTTTATTTCAATTTATTTTAGGTAAAAATTTATACATAATACCTATATAATTTTAATTAAATTCATTGGAGTCATTTTATAATAATTTTAGATATATAAAAATTTTATTGAACTTTTTACCGTCTTTTACCCACCTCCTAGGAGAATTTTCAAATTTACATAAAACTTAATTTTACCGCCCCTTTGAGTGGAATTTAAAAAATCCAAGAGACACAGTTGATGTCAGTAATTAAAATGTGGTTCAATTAGATGAAAATAATTTTGCGTGAATAGTAACTTTTTACTGTTTTTTACCACGGTTAAAAGTTAATAGGGTAATTAAGGGTAAAAATGTATTATAATTACCCTAAAAAATGTCTTAATTATATTGGATAAGTGTAATTCGACCAAAAACAACCTTAGGAATAAAATATGACCATTTAGGCCCACTTGGATTAAATTAGGACATTTATTATTCATTTATTTAAAGAAGGGTTAAAATAGTTAAAATCAATGTTTAATAAGTAAATAATTTTTAATATAGGGTTATACATAAGATTAATTAGACTATATATATTCATTAAAAATATATAACTATTTACTACATAATGATATTTGCTTTTTAATTTTTAGAAATTAAATATGTTAATTTATTTATGACAAAATGATGATGCAGTAATTAACTTATTTATGAAATATTGACATAATTGATGTTATAAATACCCAAATAAATGTAATTTGAGACTTTTTATGATTTCCACTGATTTAAAAGGATAATATGACATGTTATTATTTATTTAATTAACTTTTTTAGAATTAATCATTCTGTTATGAGTTTAACAAAAATCAATTACTAAATACTGTCAAAATTGACGTAAAATAGTTTTTAAAACAAATATTATATTATTAATTGTTATTTTATTCATAAAAATATAAGGTTCATCCAAATTACTTAGATAGGGTTATATATCTTAATAATAAACAGCTTGGGGTTCGTTTGGCTTGTTATAGTAATTTTATTAACCTTATAGTGTAAGAACCCAAAAAGACACAGTAAAAGTAAAATTATTTAACTTAAAGTTAAATCTAAATGATAAGGTTAAAATAGGAACCTAATCATGTCTAAATTCTATTGGATGTGATTATTTAGACCCATAACCACCTTATCTTCGAAATAAATCAATTTGGAGATATTTAAAACCGAATATGACTTTATAATTAAATAATATTTTTAGTTTTTCCAAAGGTTCCCCTCTTCTCCCTTATAAAAGGGAACCTCCTTCCCATATTCCTCACACCACATTGAGCCTTAATTATCGGCTAAAACCTGCCAATTTCACCTCTCCACTTCCCTATAAACATCCTAGAGGTCTTGGTCTCCTTAAAAGACCAGTTTCAGTGCCCTGAAAGGAGGTCTCAAAGAGGCACTTCAAAGAAGCTGTAATGTCCATTATAGATTCCTTCAACTTTATTTCTTCTTCCACTTCTTCTTCTTTAGCTTTTTCACTATGAAGTAATAACATCAGTATCACTCATATACTTATATGTTATTATAAGTAGGAAACAGACCTATTTCGCCATCTATCCATCCTACGGAATATGAAATCACCGCGTGTGCGTACGTACGGATTACCATCTCCACGCCGTGGTGTAATCTATTTTCCACCACCACCTTACTTGGATGGGTATAATGGTGTAAATAATAACTATATATTATTATTTTAAATTTATATTGATTCTGAAATAGTATACATACACTCCAATACAATTCCACGATCATGGGAACGATATCATCGCTCGTGCGTACGTACGGCCTACCGTCTCCACGACGTGATGCGATTCGTTCTACATGATCTTCATTGCATAATGATTATATAAATGAATTGAATGAATAAATATGATATATATTACACTAATACCATTCTAGAAATGAGGTATCTATAACCTAAAAGAATAATAAGAATTTGTTCGACAAAACACGCATAAGAACAAAAAGCAATAAACACCCAAATAACAAGTAACAATGAAATATTACTAATAAGAAGCTAAGAATATGACCATATATGATATCATAACAGTGAGTATGATTATGGAATAAGTTAATGACATTATTTAAATCATTATACAGGAGGTTCGGACACTTACGAAGCAAATCTGACCTAAGGTAAAGGAAATATCACAATCTCATTTTTATCTGAGATTGTTTATACATTGGAATTTATTGGGGTGTATTTTATCATCCACATGCATGTTTCCACAATATGTAATATTTATATCCTTATACAATAGTTTATATCCAGTTTTACCATTCGGTGGGTTTTTAGTAAAGGATATGAAAGGAATCTTTTGTCACTTTTCATACGAGGAACTTTTTGACATTTCTGACAAAAGTACGAGATGAAAGTTTTTTAAACTTATATGGAATGAATGTATTTTTAAAAAATTATTTCCAAGAAGATTCCTTTAAAAGTTTTCAAGATTATTTTTAATCAAATTCTTTTAGTTTAAAATTGTATGACATGTTAAGAAAGGAAAAAAAATTGATGTAGAAAGGATATTTTCCTCAAGAATGGAGTTCAAGTGTTTTATCAAAATTATTTTCCATCTAAGATAATATAGGTTTCTCTTTCTATCCCTATTATTAAATTGATTTGACTATGTTGTTATGGAAATATTTTTTTGAATTACTTTCTCTTATATGAATTTTTTTATGATATCACGATGTTTATGAATCCCATTTTTATTACATGGGTTATGCAATGATGTATGATATTTTTTATTTTGTGGCACACGTAATAATGGTATCATTATGAGATGAGTGGGACCTATATCTCCCTCCAATATATTGGGTAAAGATTTTATATCTCATGAGATATAAATGGCTAGAACGGCAGCTTAAACCGGTTCAGTGAAACATGACTAAAACAAGGAATGAACTCGGTTCAGAAATGGACATTGTCTACTAAGATAGTCTTGGCAATGAGTCTTGACTAATAAGAAATAATTCTCCATGATTATGTGTGTATGCCACAAAGTTTCAGGTTTTATGTTATGATTATTGGGATTACATTTCACTACTATGATTTATCCACGTTATGGAATTATGATCTCTTTTACAGGTTAATATTTCCAAAATGTTATGTTCTTATGAATATGATGTGATTGATATTTGTTTTGTTTACCCTTACTGAGCATTTGAGCTCACCATTTTGTAGTTTTTCTTTCCCAGGTCAGCAAGAAGGTTATTAAGTAAGATATTCCAAAAGGGACTCTATATATGATGAAATAAATGGGAGACAATATAGATGCTTAATGAACCATTTGTTTATGTTTCCCAGTTTCTAAAGGTAGTATACCTATATGGTATTTTCATGGTTTTGTTATATGTTGTAATAAGTATGCTTCAATTTTGAAGTAATAACCATGTATGTAAAGTATGGGTCGTTATAGTTGGTATTAGACGAAAGTTATAGTCAACCATTAGAAACTAGGATGTGAAATCCTTAGTAAGAATCATTAGGATATGTCTAAGCATAGAACACAATCTTAGTGTTTTATAAATGATCATGAATAACCTAGGATAAGACCTTATGTGTTTAATATTATTCGTGATTATGTGGTTTTCCTATTATAATTAGTGTTTCTCACACTATTCTACTTGGTTTTAGTCAATGGCTGGAACCCGAAGGAACCGTGTTAATGTAGAATGTGACGGGAAATGCAATGATTGTCCCCCTGAACAACCAAACGTTTTGGGAGTTGGAATGAAAAATCCTGTAGCCATGCTCACACAAAATTCTCAAGCTATGAATCATGCAGGACTTCCAAACGAGCAAAGGAATAAGCAACATTATGTTGAATCCTTCATTAGGCAGCGTCCACCTTCATTCAGCGGGTCTACTGATCCATTAGTTGCTGCACTATGGATTAGTACTACGGAAAAGATATTTTCTGTTCTTCAATGTTCTAAACATGATGAAGTCATCCTAGAATTTTATCGTTTGGAATGTGATGTTGATCAATGGTGGTATGTTATCAAGAATACGAGGCCAAGAGATGAAATTGAGTCCATGGAATGGGAAGAGTTCAAGAACTTATTTTTCAATAAGTACTTCCCGTGTATTCTTCGAACAAAGATGGAGAAAGAGTTTCTTGAACTAAATGAAAAGGATGATGAATCTGTTTGTACCTACGAAGAAAAGTTTACAAGACTTGCAAGGTATGCTTCTAGTATTATTATCCAACCTGAGAGTAAGATCGATTCTTTAGTGGCTTAAAACCAAGTCTTTGTAGGGCGTTAGACATAAGGGACTTCAATAGCTACGAGGAAATCGTTCGATGTGCTCTCAAAGTTGAGATGGAGATTGCAGTAACCCATCAGTCATATGGGTTTGATAAGAAGAGGAAAATGGAATTCAAAGGAATATCTAAAGAGCACACTGAAACGAAGATGAGTTTTCCCTTATGCTCAATGTGTGGAAAAAAACATGGAGGGAGTTGTCTTAAAGGGACAAGTAAATGTTTCAAATGTGGAAAGGAAGGTCATCAGGCATTTGAATGACGCAATGATGGGAAGAAGATGTCTAGTGATGCGAACAATGAAAAGGCTACAAAGAGTGCACCTCCTATACTTCAATGTTACAAGTGCGAGGAAATGGGGCATTACGCCAATAAATTCCCTAATCCAAGGGTTGTTGATTATGATCGACATCAACAAACTCTTAAGGATTAAGTAAAATGAAGTCACATGCAATTTATATTAGCGATGTGGAGTACGATAACGAAGTGGTTAAAGGTACACATACCATCCACTCTAATGTAGAAAATGTTTTACTTTATTCTGGATCCACCCACTCCTTTATTTATGAAGACTTTTCTAAGGGTATCATTGTATTACCTCAACAATTAGATGATGAGTTACCTGTGACAACCCCTAATTTCACAACAGTCGCATCAAAATTTTATAATTCTTCTCTAATTGAAGATTGTGGGAAAGTGGTTCTTGAAAATCTTGTGATCCTTCCTATAGTGGAATTTGATGTGATTATTGGCATGGATTGGATTTATCTATATGGATCTCATAACAATTTCCAAATAAGGGAAGTCACATTTCATATTCCAGATCAATCTATGATTGTCTATCGATACAAGGATGAACATAACCTTCTAGTGGAAATTTCTTCCATCTTATGGGTCTTGATTCCACTAAATGAAGGTTATTTATCTCAAATGGTTTATGATAAACTCACGATTAAGAATATTCCCATTGTACGAGAGTTTGATGATGTCTTTCTGGAGGAATTACCGGGTCTTCCAGCAAATCGTGAAGTTGAGTTTTCAGTAGAACTCGTACCGGGTGCTTTCCCTATTTCAAAGATACCTTATAGAATAGCCCCAATTGAGTTGCAGGAATTGAAGAAGAATCTCCAAGATAATCTTGATAAGGGTTTCATATGACCTAGTGTGTCACCTTGGGGAGCACCTATTCTATTTGTTAAGAAGAAAGATGGATCAATGAGACTCTGCATTGATTATCGGGAACTTAACAAGATCACTATCAAGAAAAAATATCCTATCCCACTCATTGATGACTTATTTGACCAACTACACGGAGCTTAATAATTTTTCAAGATTGATCTTCTTTCAGGGTATCATCAATTAAGGGTCAAAAGAGAGAATATACCAAGGACGGATTTCTGTACAAGATATGGACACTATGAATTTATAGTGATTCCATTTGGTCTTACTAATGCCCCTGCTATTTTCATGGATCTAATTAATAGAGTCTTTAGAGACTATCTTCATCAGTTTGTGGTATTATTTATAGACGATATTCTTGTCTATTCAGAAAACAAGGAAGAACATGAATATCACTTGAGAATTTTATTAAATACCCTGAGAAAGGAGAAGCTTTACACCAAATTTACCAAGTGTGAATTTTGTCTTAAAAAAGTTGCATTTTTGGGTCACATAATCTCAAAAGAGGGGATATCCGTGGATCCAACAAAAATAGAGGTTATCAAAAGATGGTCGAGACCAACAACAGTAACTGAGATCCGACGTTTTCATGGTTTGGCTGGAAATTATCGACATTTTGTGAAATATTTCCCACAATTATCTAATACACTCACCAAGTTGACTCAGAAAGGACTTAAGTTTGTTTGGACGGAGGAATGTGAAGAGAATTTCAAGGAGTTGAAAAGAAGGTTATCCAGTGCACTTGTGCTCACATTGCCTTGTAGTGGAGAATGGTGTGTGATCTGCAGTGATGTATCCAAGAAGGTATTGGGGTGTGTCCTTATGCAAAATGATACGGTGATATATTATGCCTCATGACAGTTGAAATTACATGAGCAAAATTACCCAACTCATGATTTATAGTTAGCTGCAGTAATCATTGCATTAATGATTTGGAGCCATTATCTTTATGGAGAAAAGTGTGATATTTATACTGATCATAAAATTTTAATGTATATATTCACACAAAAGGAGCTGAATATGTGCCAAAAAAGATGGTTGGAGCTGATTAAGGATTACGGCTGCTCAATTCATTACCACCCTGGGAAAGAAAACATGGTGGCTGATGCATTAAGTCGACAAGAACATGACAGTTTATCCATGATGAGGATCACAAAAGATCCAATATTTATGGATTTACAAAGGATGGATCTTGGAATTATAATTAAAGGGAAAATTTTGTATCTTTCTCAAATGAATGTTCAACCATCTATACATGTGAATATTAAAGAGGCACATAAAGAAGATGTAGAGTTACAAAAGTAGGTGAGAAATGTTCATGAATTCAACCTTGATTGTGATGGGATAATAAAGTTCAGGAATCGGGTTTGTGTTCCTCCCATCCTCGAATTAAAGAAGGAACTGCTGGATGAGGCTCATAGTTCTTCATTCTCCATTCATCCTGGAAGCACGAACATGTATAGGGACCTGAAGGAGTACTTCTGGTGGGATGGAATGAAAAGAGATGTTGCTGAATATGTCTCTCGATGCTTGGTTTGTCAGCAAGTTAAAGATGAAAGACAGAAGTCTATGGGTATGTTACAACCATTACCCATACCCGAATGGAAATGGGAAAACATCACTATGGACTTTTTCACAGGACTTCCTAAAAAATCCAAAGGCAATAATGCTATCTGGGTCATAGTTGATCGTCTAAAAAAGTCTGCACACTTCATTTCTATTAGAGTGGATTTCTCTTTGGATCAGATTGCCAGGATATATGTAAAGGAAGTGGTAATATTTCATGGAGTACCACTTTCTATTATATATGGTCAGGATCTGAGGTTTACCTCAAAGTTCTATCGAATTCTTCTGCATACTCTAGATACAGAGTTGAGTTTCAGCACTGCTTATCATCCTCAGACAGACGGTCAGTATGAGAGGATGATTCAAACTCTAGAAGATATGTTGAGAGCTTGCTCTATGGATTTCAAAGGTGGTTGGGACCAACACCTACCTTTGGTGGAATTTTCTTATAAAAATATATATCACTCCAGTATTCAGATGGCTCCTGATGAAGCTCTCTATGGAAAGAAATGCAGGACTACAACTTGCTAGGATGAAGTTGGGGAAAGAAAGAAATTAGGACCTGATCTTGTTGATGAGATGGCAGAAAAGGTCATATCTATTCAACAACACATAAGAGAAGCTCAGATATGACAAAAAATTTATGCCGACAACCGAAGAAAAGACTTAGTTTGAAGTGGGTGATAAATTGTTCTTACAAATATCTCCTTTGAAGAGAGTAATGAGATTTGGGAAGAAGTGAAAGCTGAGCCCCAGGTATATTAGTCCTTTCGAAATACTGGATCGTGTTGGGAAGGTAGCTTACTGATTGGCGCTTCCACCGAATCTCTCTCAAGTTCACGATGTGTTCCATGTATCTCTCCTGAGAAAGTATATACATGATCCTTCACATGTACTCAGCTCAGATGTTGTACCGCTGGAGAAAGATCATTCTTATGAAGAACAGTCGATAGAGATTCTCGATCGTAGTAAAAAAATCCTACGGAACAAGACCAATCGATTGGTGAAAGTTGTATGGAGGAACCACCAATTATAATAAGCTTCATTGGAGGTTGAGGATATGATGAGGGAGAGGTATCCTCATCTGTTTGTTACAAAGTGATGAATTTCAAGGGCGAAATTAATTTTAAGGGGGGTAGAATGTAACACCCGAGACTTTTATGAGAAATATTTTGTTTTTAGTTTATTTAAATCATCAAAGGATTCTTTCACTACACACAACACTATCTTGGCTTGCTTTACATGCAAACACGGCCTTCCTCGATAGCTTGTGTCGTACGCAATACTGAGTTTCACTAAACAACGATATGCTATTAAAATATTATTAAAACTAGCCGTTATGAATAGTAATAACCACTTTTTGAAATATTATAATTTTTATTTTTCAAAATGGACTTCATTTTTGGATTCGTAATATCGAAATTATCTTAGGGTGAAATTTTGGTATTTTTCTGAAAACATTCATTTTTTGATGAACAGTGAAAACACAGGGTTACTATTTAAAAATAGACTTTTTATTTAAATAATTATTTATTCTATTTAAATTTATTTTAGGTCAAAATTGATACATAATACCGATATAAGTTTAATGAAATTCATTGGAGTCATTTTATAATAATTTTAGATATATATAAATATTATTGAACTTTTGACCGTCTTTTACCCATCTCCTAGGAGAATTTGAAAATTTACATAAAAAATAATTTTACCACTTTATTGAGTGGAATTTCAAAAATCCAAGAGACGCAGTTGATTCCAATAATTAAAATGTGGTTCAATGAGATGAAAATAATTTTTGTTGAATAGTAACTTTTTACTTTTTTTATCCACGGTTAAAAGTTAATAGGGTAATTAAGGGTAAAGATGGTATTATTATTACCCTAACACATGTCTTAATTCTATTGGATAAATGTAATTCGACCAAAAACAACCTTAGGAATAAAATATGACCATTTAGGCCTACTTGGATTAGATTAGGACATTTATTATTAATTTATTTAATGAAGGGTTAAAATAGTTAAAATCAAAGTTTAATAAGTAAATAATTTGTAATATAGGGTTATACATAAGATAAATTAGACTATAAATATTAATTAGAAAGATAAGACGATTTACTACATAATGATATTTTATTTGTAATTTTTAGACAAGAAATAATTTAATTTATTTATGACAAAACCATGATGTAGTAATTATCTTATTAATGAAATATTGACATAATTGATGTTATAAATACCCTAATAAATGTAATTTGAAACTTTTTATGAATTACACTAATTTTCTAGGTTAATATGACATGTTAGTATTTATTTAATTAATGTTTTTTGAATTATTCATTCTGTTATGATTTTCAAAAAAACAATTACTAAATAGTGTCAAAATTGACATAAAATAGTTTTTAAAAGAAATATTATATTATTAATTGTTATTTTATTTCTAAAAATCTAAGGACCGGAAAAATGACTTATATAAGGTTATATATATTAATAATAAACAACTTGGGGTTCGTTTGGCCTGTTATAGTATGTTTATTAACCTTATATTGTAAGAACACAAAAAGAAAAGATACAAGTAAAATTATTTACCTTAAAGTTAAATCTAAATGATAAGGTTAAAATAGGAACTTAAACTTGTCTAAATTATATTGGATGAGAGTATTTCGACCCATACCCTCGTTATATTCTAAATAAATCAATTTAAAGCTATTTAAAACTGATTATGACTTTATGATTAAATAATATATTTAGTTTTTCCAAAGGTGCCCCTCTTCTCCCTTATAAAAGGGCACCTCCTCCCCCTCTTCCTCACACCACTTTGAGCCTTAAAGATTGGCCAACCCCTGCCAATTTCTCCTCTCCACTTCCCTATAAACATCCTGGAGGTCCTGGTCTTTTTAAAAGACAAATTGTAGTGCCCTAAAAGGATGTCTCAAAGAGGCGCTTCAAAGAAGTGGTAATGTCCGTTACTGATTCCTTCAACATTATTTCTTCTTCCACTTCTTCATCTTTAGTTGTTTCATTATTAAGTAATAACATCAGTATCACTAATATAATGATATGTTATCATAAGTATGAAACAACCCTATTTCACCAGCTATCCATCATATGGAAAACAAAATCACCGCGCGTGCGTACATACAGAATACCGTCTCCACGTCGTGGTGTAATCTATTTTCCACCACCACCTTACTTTGATGGGTCTATTGGTGTAAATAATAACTATATATGATTATTGTAAAGTGATATTGATTCTGAAATAGTATACATACACTCCAATACAATTCCACGATCATGGGAATGATATCATCGCTCGTGCGTACATACGGCCTACCGTCTCCATGATGTGATGTGACTCATTCTACATGATCTTCATTGCATACTGATTATATAAATGAATTGAATGAATAAATATGATATATATAACACTAATACCATTCTGGAAATGAGTTATCTATAACCAAAAAGAAGAAGAATAATTTATTCGACAAAACACACAAAAGAACAAAAAGCAATAAACACCCGAATAACAAGTAACAATTAAATATTACTAGTAAGAAGATAAGAATATGACCATATATGATATCATAATAATTATTATGATTCTGGAATAAGTCAATGACATTATTTAAATCATTATACAGGAGGTTAGGACACATACAAAGCAAATCGGGCCTAAGGTAAGGGAAATATCACAATCTCATTTTTATCTGAGATTGTTTATACTTTGGAATTTACTGGGGTGTATTTTATCATCCACGTTCATTTTTCATCAATATTTAATATTTATATCCTTCTAAAATATTTAATATCCAATTTTACCCTTCGGTGAGTTTTTAGTAAATGATATGAAAGGAATCTTTTGTCGTTTTTCATTCGAGGTACTTTTTGACTTTTCTGACAAAAGTACGAGAAGAATGTTCTTTTTTAACTTATACGGAATGAATGGATTTTTAAAATATTATTTCCAAGAAGCTTCCTTTAAAATTTTTCATGTTTATTTAAATCAACTTATTTAAGTTTAAAATTGTATGACATCTTAAGAAAGGAAAAATGGTTTTGAAGTAGAAAGGATAATTTCCTCAAGAATGGAGTTCAAGTGTTTTATCAAAATTATTTTCCATCTAAGATAATATAGGGTTCTGTTTCTATCCCTATTATTACATTGATTTTATTATGTTGTGATGGAATTATTTGTATGAATTCCTTTATCTTATATGAATTGTTTTATGATATCACGATGTTTAAGAATCCCATTTTTATTACATGGGTTATGCAATGATGTATGAATTTTTTTCTGATTTTGTGGCACACATAAGAATGGTATCATTATGAGATGGTTGGGACCTATATCTCCCCCAATGCATTGGGTAAAGATTTTATATCTCATGAGATAGACATGGCTGGAACGACAGGTTAATCCGGTTCAGTGAAACAGGACTGAAACGAGGAATGAACTCAGTTAATAAATAGACTTTTTCCACTAAGATAGGCTTGGCAATGAGTCTTGACTAATAAGAAATGATTATCTATGATTATGTGTGTATGCCACAAAGTTTCAGGTTTTAAGTTATGATTATTGGGATTACATTTCACTAATATGATTTATCCCATGTTATGACATTACGATCTCTTTTGCAGGTTAAGATTTCCAAAATGTTATGTTCTTAAGAATATGATGTGATTGATATTTATTTTGTTTAACCTTACTGAGCATTTGAGCTCACCCTTTGGTATGTTTTATTTCCCTAGTTCAGGAAGAAGGTTATTAAGTAGGATATGCCAAAAGGAACTCTAGATATGATGAAATAAATGGGAGGCAATGTAGATGTTCTGTGAACCATTTGTTTATGTTTCCATATTTCTAAAGACACTATACCTCTATGGTCCTTTCATGGTTTTGTAATATGTTGTAATAATTATGCTTCAATTTTGAAGTAATAACCATGTATAAAATGTATGGGTCATTATACTATCACTAAATGGTGTATCCTAGAAAAACTAAATATCATAAAAATATATGTAAAAATGAATCCCATAGCCAGTTCTCTAATTATTTTACACTCTCTCACCCAAACATCAAACATTTAATATTCCAATTGCTTTAATATCATCATGTAACATATTCTTCTATCTCTAATGTGGGTCATGAAAAATTGCAACCAACCCCACCCTCACAAGGTCTAGCATCTCATTTTAACATCAGGTAATATCTACATCACAACCTCAACACATAATTATGGTAGTAGGGAGTTAATAATTTGAAGGAAATCAACCTCATTACCTCCACCTACCTCACATGAACCCTAGTAAATAACATGTTCTCATCATCACTAGGAATCTCCAGTTCCAGTTGTCATTATCAATAGCCATCACCATCATCAAACATAATCATTAACATGTATGTCCAAAACCGGTTTTCATTATCTCGAATACAAAATACAAAGTGGGGAAGAGTGTCTAGCTATCCATATGATTAGACACCAACAACGATGTTGGTGAAACCACGAAAAACCCATCAAAATTGGGCATTTCAAATTGTATCCATCTAATGTGTGTGGAGTAAATAATTTACTAGAAAAAAATTGATAGAGAGAAATAACAAAATAACAAACCTATGGGTTATCATCTAATTAAACTAAACTATGAGACAAAACCACCATAATAACTCATGTCCTCTACCATCTACTCCTTACCCCACTAATGCAACACACCCCACAAAATACCCACACACAATCCATAATTCGTCTTCCATTTTCATGGTAACCTATTTGATGATTTTATAAGTTTCCAACCAATTTCCACATTTAAAAATTTAATTTTTTTAGATATGAATATTATCACACAATAATCCATTCACACACATTTAATCAATTTTAAAATTATAATTACCACCTATATGTGTATATTTGCCAACCCATTTCATATTTGTTCCATGGTTAGTATTTATTTCAGTAACATTCAGGATACTAGCACACACACAACACAAAACATGCCAAAACCCTCTAAACAATAGCTCCCTCAACACATTCCAACCATCCCCATGACCTAGTTATCTCACCAAAACAATAAAAAACCATTTAAAACACATCATACAACATCATATCACATGAAAAACAATTATAATATCACATTACAACACATTCCACACACTATATATTCACCCACATTACTACACGATTCCCACTATATCTCCCGATTTCACACATAAGAAAACATAGTGACCACACTAAACACTTATATCACCATAAGATAGCTCCCCTAAAAACAATAACTTAAAATTCATATATATATATTTAACACATTAGGTTATTACTTTCATTGGTAAACTTACACAATTCCAAAATTTCATGGAAAATTAGCTCACTATATATATATATATTATTCACCATTTATTCAGGGTATGCTTGATCAATAAACACAATATTATTTTTATAAATCAAATTAGCCATAACATATGCAGGGATCATAATAGTATTTTTTAGTAATTGAAGAAAACATTGATAAACTCAAATGAAATGTCATTGAATTAGTAAAAAACTGTGAGAAATTTGGTCCCATTTCAATATCAGTTTATCCAATTGATTATACAACGTATTCAACAAATATTATCTTCCTAATAGAAGGAAAATGCATAAAATTATCAAATGGTTTGATAAAAAGGACGGAATTATTATCCCCTACCTCGTACAAGCCTTCTGATTTTTTTTCCTGATTAATGTATGAAATATATAATCACCAAGAGATAATATTTAAGGAACACCCTAATCAACACTAAATATAAATTCCACATCAAAATCATAACCTAACACATATTAAGCAAATATTTAATAGCCTTTATGAATCCCATTGAAATGGACAGGAAGTAAAATAAGAGGAGTAAGGGGGAAACTCATCTTAGATTACTAAAAAAAACTCCTAAGTCTTGGAATTGAATATATTATGGAAGGTCGTAAATGACAACAAAAAGTAGATTGGTTTCTCATAAGGATCAAGACTACGTAAAGGAAAATGATTAAATTTAGTGTGGGTATGTAATTTATATAACATCTTGAAAACACTATTTATGTTGCAACAACGACATTCATGGAATTAATTTTTTTATCACACAATCATTCATGAGGTGAAACATTCTTCCCCATAATGAATGATTTGAATAAAAAACTCACTAATTTTTATGGTTCCACATAAAAAATTAATTATTTTGGTAATAAATTATTCATTTCATCAATCAATTATAGGTTAATCACATTGAATTCCAACCACAAATACATGATGCAACCAATCGCAGTGACCCACACTGTGAAGCACATTCATCTTGGGACAAATGATAAATGTTTTAATAAACTTAATACAAAATAATTACATCACCAAACTCGTATGTAACTCCCTCAAGGTACAAAAATATCCATCAGAAAAAAAACCTATTATGTTATGGTATGAGAAGGCATGGCGTGTCGCATGAAATTCCTCTCAAACAATTCTCATCCCCAAGAATCAAAACCAAACAAAGATCAATATAATAACCTTTAACTCATTAAAAACACTTATGAATAAAAATATGGGGAAGAGGAAAGTATTAATAACCATCCCATGAGATACATATGGGGGTCCTCGTTATATCCCATTGCAGTAACCAAACCAACATCACTAGAAATGACAAAATGGATAGTTTCACAAAAATTTTACAAAGAAGTTGTTAAATAATCCATGAAAAAATAACAAATTATTCAAAAAATTATATACAAATCATGAAATTAAGTTACATTCTCCTAGGTACTCTTATCCAAGACAACATGACTCCACAAATTACAAACCAATGGGATTAATTTTCCATGAAACACCTTCTCATGTCCTTCCTGGATCAAAAATGGCCACTCCATTAATGTTAGGGTATAATAGATACCTCAATCACATTAGTTAATGATATGGGAGTCCTCGTGACGTTATCATTGGATTTGGGAATTTTTTTAAAGCAATCATGGATCTAGTCCATTCGTGATGGGAGAACCAAATAATAGGCCACCTCACCTAAATTCACGAAAACTTAGTTAAAACTGATGAATGAGGTTTAAGGATTACATTACCAAATGATCATTCAAACCCCCTAACATGGTGATACCATCATGAATAGGTGGTATCAGACATTAAAATCTCGGGGCCTCGACCTATGATCATCATAGGCCTTCTAATAGTTATGTTCCAATTTCATCCACCCTCGAGCCACCAAGAACTTTTCAATCATGATCTACACCAAAATAGGTTCAGGGACATCAGACTCTCAAACTTTAGACTTACAAAACATAAAAGGACACATTCATCCCAGAACATATTTCAAACTATGTAAGAAAATAGTTGAGTTACATATATTATTATTAGAAAACTCTAGGTACATTTTTTTCCATGACCAGTTGATAATTAATATACATTACCATAGAATATCCTCTAGTATCTATATTAAATTCATTGTCTACCAATTAATAATGAGGTAGAAAATAGTCCCAAGGAGAAAATGAATGAAACAATCATACTTTAAACCACTCTAGAATCATAGGTTAAAATGAGTATCTAGATCATACAAAATGAACTTCAACACCCCCATGAAGCCAAACAATCTCTTCCATGTACTACCTTACTAGATCCTATAAATAACTCATCTCCCTTATAACCATAAAATGCGGTGACATCATCAGTCGGTTCACAATTTCCCAAAAAATCATATATTCCATGGTCCTCAGGTATCTTGATGATGAAATCCATCGATATATCCTCCCACATTTATTTAGAAAATTCCAAATGAAGAAAAAAAAATAAAACATATAAAGATTTCCCTTAAACTTATTATGGACCAAAAAAATCACTAAAAAATCCACCATTAGAAACATCCTTCCATTACACTAAATCTTCCTCCTCAGGTCATGTCATATCATAGATAAACTAGGAATCAATACTAATAGTGATCTATAAAACTAATAAATTACTTATTTATGCATATCAAATAGAAGAAATAGTCTCACATAAATAAACATCTGGTTTTGACCATCCTTTGATCACACCTCTAGAGTATCACCTTTGACACTACATTCATACATACCCTCCACTTATAATTATACACCATAAAATACACCAATAATCACATAAATTATTATTTCATAGTCATCAGATAATGAAAACCTCTACATCGAACCACCTATTTAATGAGATGCATCTCTACAATCTGTTTTATTCCACTCCAAGAATCACCAGGAACTCTAATGATATCTCCTCATGAATTCATACATAACACATCACCATCAATATTTACATTACCTGAGGTATAGGTTGTCTCAAAATAATAGTCATTGAGAAACCGTATAAACATCTACTTCCCTATATTTAGATCTCACTAATAGAAGATGAAAACTAGACACTTCTGGTCCATGAAGACTAAAAAGTTCTAATCAATTATTTAATGTCATTACAACATTAAATTAAAACCCACCACATCTAAATTAAAATCAGGGGTAGAATAGTTATTATAATGGGTATGCAACTATTTATACCCATAGGATATCACCATCCTTTTTTCATGAAGACACATCCCAATCGCAAACAAGAAGTGTTAAAAACCCCTTTAACATCACCACTTCTTCTAGAAACAGAAGCACTTAGACACAGATCAACCTCTCCATTAGGAAGTAAATAGATACAAAGAACTGATAAAACCATTTTAAAGATGTATATTTCCTAGTAAAATTTCTTAATAATTCTTTAGTAATTTTTCTTATTTCAATGGATCCTTATTGAATGGAGCCCTTGGAGTTGTCAGTTTTGACACTCTATGTTGATGATCAGATAAAGAATTCTCACACCTAACAAACTTTTTCAGTATGGGGTGTTGGAGTTTTTTTCATTCAGGAGGAGATAAATATATATTTATGCATAATCTATTATATATTGAATTAGGACATTTTCAAGTGTAGTTACCATCATTTTAGTGGGTAATGTCATAATGTAATCATAGAAGACATAAAAAAACTCTTTGATGATCCTGGGGACATCCACCACCTAGTGTTCGGTAAAAATATTCACCAACTAAGATAAAAAGTTATTGTTCACATATATCCCATTCAATATCTCCGCTCACTAATGAACCCAACTAACTACCCTTCCACATCATGAAACACATCTCTCTACCTGAATAATTACACTGATTAACATATATAATATATATAATACATATAAAAAATAATGGTATATTGTTGTAATCTATAAAAAAAATAAAAGACTCGATCTACGTTTATTGATTCGTCTTCCTTTTTGTCAATAACACACATCAAATGATAATCATTGACCTCCATCCATTGTGGATAACATTAGGGGAATCATAAGCCTATCCACCTCCAGTACTAAAAACCAAACAAATGTAAATGGAATGAAAGTGTGTGAACCACTATAATCAAACATGTAATAAACAAACATAGATGATAAATTGAAAAAAACTTGGATAACCTCTTACCACTCTAGTGCTTGAAACTCTATAGAAAGAATATTCCCATACCCAGCATCCCTACATTGTTGAAAACATCATCTGAAACCATGAATTATCATAAGAACCTTAGGATGAGTTCCATTTCAAGGATTTTTAGTAGTATCCCAAATCTGGGATGGTCTAAACTTCTAAAGGAATTTTATTTTGGTTTTCTGGATGGGTTTAATTTTGGATTAAGACTCTAGATGAGATTTTGAATGTTGGAATGATTTAATGTGGAGTTTTGAGATATGAAATCTTGTTTGGGAGGTGGACCCAGTGTTGGAATGATATTTAGTGTCTTCTGATTATTTTTATAGTTTTTTTGAGATTTCTTTATGGTTTGTACAATTTGATTTTCACATTTTAGGATAATCCATGTGACACATTGATGCTCATGATATTTCTAGTTCATTATGAGATGAGCAGGGTTTGGTATCACAGTTAGTTCATGGTTAAGTAAAACTCGAGTGTAGTCCAAGGGTTAACTATGTGGGGATGAGTAGGTTATGTGGAATGGTTCACATCTTGTGTATGCTATTAAAAAACAATTATCCATGTTGTAGAGATTTCTACTAGTGTGTGTATGATTCAAGCATGGTTTGGAAAACTCTATGTCCAAACATTATGAGTGGGTTGGCCTTGTACATATCCAACTACATTTTTTGTTCATGTTTTGGAATACTATGTTGTCAAACCATATGGCTACAATGATTTTATTAAAATGGTGAAATGACCAAAATTCCCCCTTGGTATTTTTATCTACTCTACCCCTTTCACCTCTATGGGATGTTAATCGATTAGGGGGTTCCCAAACCACTCCCCCTCCTCTATCCTTTGATTTAGGGTGTGTTTTCTAGTTTATTATTTTTTTATTAATGATATAATATGACCTCTAGTGGATTTATTTGATTCTTCATCACCCTACTATCTAATTATTGGTATCTCATGTTTATTTTTTTTATAATTCCACCGGATCATGGAGGAATCATTGAATTCTCATGGGGATTTTGGTTGGCATGCATAGATGAGATCCTCGGATGGATTCAACATGACGGTTCATGGAATTACATTAATGGATTTTCATGGGAATGGTGTTGGGGATCAGTTGTGGACCTTCCATGATTTTTCATTCTAGTTAAATCAATAGGTGTGCACCCAATGAATAGTTGGACATTATACCATTTTAGGGATTAATCAATGAATTAATTATATTTTTCAAACATAATTAATTTATATTATGTGGTTTCTGATTAGGGAATTTGAGATTTATTTGAGCATGGTTGTGCATCGATGAGTATGGATAGGCTTTAATGGGTTTTGAAAATGCCATCATTTTTTTGAAATTTTATAGAATTCTTTATTAATGAGGTATGTCTTCTAGAATCTACACCAATTTTCATGTTAAATGATTTTCATGTTTTTGTAGTATTTTTTCCATGTACCTTGTTCTATTTGTTTTCTTCCTTATATAACATAATTTTTTTTGATCCATGGTTAAATACCATATAAATACCATAGAAGCTATAGGATTCATGAGTGTTAAATATACTGAACCCACAACACCTTTGGGTGAATCGTTCAATGGAAATTTTATAGTTGAGTTGTAAAGGAATAATTTGGAATGATTTTATATGTTACAGTTTTATAAAAATTTCTATGATGCATCTAAAATGTTTTTAAATATGTGCATTTGGTGTTATCTTAGCTTTTTTAGTCAAATGGGAGGACTGTGTTTTAACATGTTTCATTTTTAGAACTAAGGGATTGAACTCCATGTGGTTTATAAAAAGGGGTTTTAAATGGATGGAAAATGTTTATTTGGAATGGGTGTGTGGTGCCCTATTTCATGAAATTTTCATTATGAATCTTTAAATATATTATATAGAACTTGAAGGTCTTAGACCTTCTTTGGATTTTCAATGTGTAAGACTCATTTCAAGGTTTGGATTTCAAGGGTCTGAAAAAAAAATCATTGTGTTTTATGGATTTTTAAAAAGTTTTTGTATTTATTTGATCCATATTTTGATTTAATTGACCTTAGAGACAACAATACATTTTATGATTAAAAGTAGAAATTGTATTTTTTAAAAAAGTTTTTTTTAATAGTAAAATTGTTTTAATAAAAATTAATGATTATTTATTTTGGTATAGGATAAAATTGTATAATTGTGACTTTTTTATGTGCTAAAAGAAATGGAAAATTGAAATGTTTACTAAGATGGTAATGGTTAATACTGACATGATTATGTATTGTTGTAAATTTTATGCTGAATCCTGGTTGGATACATGGACATACACTACTTGTATGATAACTTTTGACTAATATTTTGTAATGATGGATTGACACATTACTCCCTAGTTTTTGGTAGGCCAAACAAATGTTCCAATAATCCCAGTGCACCACAGGTTTCTAATGATGCATTGATCCACCAAACTCCAATAGTATATAAGTGGGATTCAGTATCAATGTTATGATTTGTAAAATATGGTGTTATATGATTGGTTTGGATATCGGGACTAATTATCCTTGTTTTAAAACATGGGAACTAGTGGTTGGGATTTCCAGACAAGGCATACCAGAACATGGTAGGATATTTGGACTGAGGTTCCTTGTTTTAAAAACTATACCCCCATTGGAATATGGCTTTGAAGATTCACTTTTGAAGATGTAGTTTTATTGAATTGGGAAATTCTTGTAACCAAAAGCTAAAGTGGTTAATTTAAAAAAAGTAATAATGAAACATTTATTATTTACATTCATGTATGTAGTTATTTATCCTCTTCCATTTATGATTTTACTGGATGTAATTTTATTTATATGTCATAGGCTAGGGCCTATTATGTTTCACTCACACCCTACTTGGGATTATTTTTCATTTGGGTACTTGGGAAGCTCCCACATGTTTTTTCGAGTCACAGGATTTTGATAATGCTTTTGTTTAGTTCTATTTGGTCATGAATGATTTCAAAAATCATATAAGATGACAAGATGGGATTGGCTCAGTGGTTCTCTAGATCCTTTTTTGGTTTATTTTATTTTTGTATGTTATGTAATTGTCCTACTGGCTAGTTGGTTATATCTATAACAATATTTTTCAGGATTTAATTGCATTTTATTTTATTATAGCATGTTTTAGTTTCAGTTTATTTATTCATTTTTAATACTATAATGTGTATGATTTTTTAAAATTTACTTCTACTTGTGCACTTTGATATGGGGTATATTCTTCTCACAGTTCGAATTTACTACCCCAATGCAGGTACGTAGCCTCTGGAATATGTGGTGGTGCACTTGAGGTCATGTGGTTATCCTTCTTGGGGAACCGGTTTATGTGAAACCCATGTCGGGGAATTAAAAGTTGTATCAGTGGTGTTTAATTTCTCATTACATTAGAATTTGGGTTTGGGTAGACTATATATATAGGAATGTGTCGGAGAGTGAGATGGATTCTAGGCTAGTGCATCACGAACACATGTTTTGGTAGGAAATCAAATTTATCAAGGGCTAGGTTTGGTGTTTTGGATTTTCTATGTTATGATTTTATATGATTAATGATTTGAGTGATTATCATGGGGTTCATTCATTATGGTTCATGATGTATTAGTTTATCTTAGACCATTATAAAGGGTATTACGATATCATTTTGGAAAACTGGTATGTTAAGGGAAGAGGCATCTCATGCCTCATATTGGGCATGTAGGATCAATATATTATTGGTATTATACTGTTTTGTTTTATGTATATTCTTCTGGTGCAAGGTTATATGGATTTAAGGTGAGACGATTGATGATAATGATGTTGTTCTGGTCCTCAAGCATGCTTGGGGAAATGACCTATGTCATTCAATATGGTATAATTATCGGATTATTAGATCAGTGGTTGGTGGGTTTTTAATGGTTGGTAGTATGTTTAGGTCATCCAATGAGAGGTATAATGTGCAGATTCTCAAAAAGGATTAGAACCATAGTTTTGGGAAGTTAGTGTCAATATGACACATTTATGGTGTGAGACCCTATAGGTGGGTGTTTTGAATTTATGATATTGTGTAAAGATGAGATAGGTGCATGTTTTTTGACTAGTGAGTTGTGGGATTCTATGAGATGGCATTGAAATTCATTGTTTAGACCTAGTATGAGGTTTAGAAGCTTTGGAGGCATTCAATTTTGGTATGATCACTTGAGTGTCTGTGTTTTAGTATTATGGATCGTTGGAAAAGAGGCATGATTTTTTTAGAGTCTTGATTTTGAGATAATTTTGAACACAAGATTTTTCTACTGGATATGATCTATAATAGATGTGTTGGTTTAATTTGTGTGATTTTTTAGAGTTTATATAGTCATATAATGTTTACAGCATAATCCATATGAAGGTGTTTGATTTTAATGGGATTGGAATCACTAGGAGTATTGATGCTTCAGTGGTGCTTGTAAATTCTAAGGGATGGACCAGTTAGGTGCCTAACCCTTTTAGTTGTTGATGTGTATCCATGAATATGGTGAGATCATATATGAACCTAGTGGTACATTTGAATGATTTTCCAGTCTTGTGTGTTCATGAATGTGGGTTTGGCTTAGTGAGTATCCATAGAATTTGGGAAGTATCTAAGGTTCTCTACATTGGGTGAGATTGAAATGTGGGTAAGCATGGCTAATGTATATGAATTTTGGATTGAGGTTCTCTAAATATTGACTCATTAATGTTTAAATCATGTTTTTTGGTTGTGATGACATTTTTGCAGGAAGGGATATTTGGTTCATTTGAAAGGGTTTGTTATGTCCCTATAGTTATAGGTGACATCTAAAATGGGTACCTTTTGGTGGGTTATTTTATGACATCTTGTTCTACCCAATGTTAATATATTATCATTTCTAGTATCATTACATTACAGTTATTACACTTGGAGGGAAATGGATTTTTACTTTGATACCATAGTGTATTTCAGGGATTTGTGGACTTCCTCTTCATAGGTGTTTCTCAGGGGGAAGTGTAACTGGATTCATAATGGGGAGGTTCAAAAAAATCTACTTCTGAGTAGGTTATTGTGATGTATTGGATATAGACTATATTATGGATTCCATTTTGGGATCTAAGATCTCATGATGTATGACGTTTATTTATTGTTCCAGTGAATGAGATCCAACCACATATAGCTCTTGGGTTAGTAATGAATAAAATGTGGGTCATGGTGGTTGGTGTTTCCTATGTGAGGTGAAGAAAAATAAAATCCTATTGTGGGTAGTAACATGTTTGTCACAAATATATGAACCTCATTCTAGAAGGGTCGTATGTGTGTCAAACTAGTCATGTATTGTTCATGGTGTCATTTTGTAAATAGTGAAGAACCGTTGAGGTTCATGACTAAAATTCTGTAGGGAATGCTAATGGGGAATTAGTTGTACTGGATATTCAAAATGACTGTTGGATTATGAATTGAGGTAGCCCTATAAAGTGGTTTGGGTATAGAATATAGTGTTCATGATAAGGAGGTTGTGTAATTCATTTTGGAGTAATGGTATTGTGATCAACTGAGATGTCAAGGGTTCAACATACGGATTTTAGAACTTTGGGGATGAGTTATTCAAGGAAAATCCATCTAGGTTTAGTTTACAATGTTTGGGAATAAGGTTGAAATATATCCCTCATGTATTATTTTAGGAATAGTGGTTTCATTTTAGGAATTTTTTGGGTATTCAATGAATTTCCAGATTGTTCCTTGTTCTTTCACAAGTAGTAGATGTGTGTCCACTATATATATTATTGATGACGATGAATGATTCTAATTATTATTTGTGTCTTTGTTAAATCTTGAGCATGGTAGGATGGGATCTAGGCTATGTATGTTGTGGAAGCATATGTTTGAGGATCTTTTGCGGTGTCCCAATTATATTGGAACCATGAATCAGATGTTGGGGGTTGTAAGTTGATGCTCATGATGGAGAGAACCATATCATATAGACTGTTATGGAGATAATTCATTTTTTTATTCTTATTGCAATGGGAATGATCTATCTTGTCGTTTATGTTTTTTTCAATGGGTATTGGCTCATGTTTTTAGAGGTTTAGTACCTCGAGTTGGATGTTGTTCCTTGACTATGTATCGGGAATTTGGAAGCTAAATGATGTTATTGGATATGACTGGAGAACAATGTAGGTTGGGTGGTGTGGTTATAGAGATCCCAAGTATTCTGGATGATGATAATTATTATTGTGTTGAGTTTGTATGATCCCATGTCTAGGGAGGTTATAAATTTTTGAAAGAGGTAGATTTTCATTTTCTAGATAGATCAAATTTTGGATTAAGACTCAAGATTAGATTCAGAGAGTTATAATTCTTCAAAGTGGAGTTTTGAGAATTGAAATGATGATTAGGAGGTAGCTCTAGTGTTTAGATCATATTTGGAGGCATTGGGTTATGTTTTATAATTTTTTGGATATTTATAATTGCATTTCATAGTCTAGTGTGAATGGTTTATGAGAACCCATGGGACCAATTGATGTTCAGGAGGATTTTGGTTCATCTTAAACTAATCATTATTAGGTTTCAAAATTAACATTGGTAGAATACAACCAATTGGTGGTCTAAGGGGAAACATTCTGAGGATGATAACGGTTTTTCTCATAGTGGATGTTATGTACATGGTTTCACACTATCTAGGAACCTTTTTGTAGAGAAGTCTAGTGTGGTTCATTGGACTGTAACACAATTTGGAATATCATGTGTGTGGAATACCGCATTTCTATCACATATTCATTCATTACATTATACTAAACTAAGGATCTTAAAGGTTTAGTGTTTTGGAAACCAAAAACATAATACAAGAAAACAACATAAAACATTCTTCTTAAACAATTGAAAGGATTCTTCATTGTTCATCCAATGTTCATTACAACATCTCATAACCTGGGAGCATAGATCATTGGAAAGGGTGAGCAGAAGGCCCAATAAGGTAAAGAAGTGAAACATTTTACATGTGAACTTGAGATACATCAATAAGGTCATGATAAATAACTTTAAGTCATGGGAAAGAGATCATGAGGCATATCCTAATAAAAATAACGTGTTTCATAACATAATGATGTGGCTACAACATTTACCATAGAAAATCATTTTTGTTTCACCAAGTTCCATCCCCATGGTGTCATTAAAAAATTACCACGGTTATTCACCAAGGTATCATTAAAATGGTCATCTCTAGAGATTAAGTCTTTACCCAATGCATTTGAGCGCTATCAGGGAACACCCTTAATTTGTCCTTATTTTCAAATGAGACATATATATCATCATCAATCATTTCATAAAAAACCCATATAGCATAATGGAAATGGGTTTCATTTCATAGTCATAACATTTTAAATCCTTCTTTAAAGACGTGATCTTTATGTCACTTTAAACCCACAGAAAAGGAAAGAGGGTTTCATCTATGTAAATACCAGAATTAAAATACAAAATTTTGATATATATGTGAATAACCCTGTAGAATAATGATCTTTGAGTATTAACTTAATAAAATAAAAAAAATTTAGAAAAACATAGAGACATTTTGAGATGAAAATTCTGCAGCATAATGACTATGTAATAAGGTTTTAGAAAACACTGAAAAGAGAGGCGACATGGATCAGCCACTAATAAATGTTCCATAAAACAGTAGAGGGACATAATATAAAGGATATAAGAATATGGAAATTAAATTTTAAAGACATACCATATGAAATGTACTACATAGAGGGGAGACAAAAATAATATTTCTCTTATAAAAATTCGGCAGCCGAACGACGTCACATAAAACATCAAAAAATGAATTGACGAGATAAAATAGGGTATCTCATCATATGAAAATAAAAGATATGAATGATAGATATTTATATAATACCCCAACATAATAAAAAGGAACATGAATGACTTGGAAATAAAAATTGAACTTGAAAATGATAAGGGTGAAAGAACCCCTTTCCAATTCGGTAGCCTAACGACGCTACTTAAACATTCATAAAATTAATTGATGAGAGTAAGAGGGGGTCTATAATAATATGAAAATGAAAATGAGAGTAGGATGAATATAAAATAACATCCCCAACATAATAACATAGAGCATAAATTAAATGACATAAAAGAGAGTATTTGGAAAGAAAGAGAGTGGTAGGATCCCTTACAAAAATTTGGCAGCCTAACAACGTCGCTTAAACATTCATAAAATGAAATGATGAGATCAAGAGGGGGTATCTCATCATATGAAAATGAAAAGGAAAGTTATATGAAAAATAAAATCTTCCAAAATAAGAACATGGTGCAGAAAATAAATGACATAAAAGAGAGTACTTGAAAATAAAGAGAGAGGTAGGATCCCTTACAAAAAGTCGGCAGCTTTACAACGCCACTTAAACATTCATAAAATGAAATGATAACAGAAAGAGGGAGTATCTCATATTATGAACATGAAAAGTACAGTAATATGAAAAATAAAATCCTCCAACATAAGAAAATGGAGCATAAAATAAATTACATAAAAGAGCGTACTTGAAAAGAAAGAGAGAGGTAGGATCTCGTACCTTGATAAGTAACTTCAAAATCATAATGTTTGGGACCTTAGGAGGATGGAGGGAACATTGGGAGGACTCCTTGGGAATAAATGAGACCATAACATCATTGAGTAAGATTTTGGAATGGAAAGGATGAGACAATGGCTTGGTATTTATAGGGGAAGAGAGGGGACAAGGCATTAGTGGCCAAGGGACACCTCATTGGTGGTATTGGGAAAACAAGTGGTATTTCCTCATGGTATTGGCCACTTGGGACACCTCATACCTTATATCACTATTAACAAGTCGACCATCCCTTAAAATATCATATGACATCATCATGATGCAGTTATGATGTCATTAAACATACTGAAACCCTAAAACTGTATTTTTACTATTCACTAAATATTCAACCTTTTTAGAAAAATCTCAAAAATTTACATTAACATAATATCAATTCTCTGATATAAAAATAAAATCCATTTTATAAAAATATTTTTCAAAATATTTTTTATTTAATTTTTAATTAAAAAAACTATTCATCATAAAATATTTTTTTTTCAGAAAAATTCCCAAAAACTACCTTAACATAATATTGATGATCTAAATTCAAAAATAATGTCCATTTTATAAAAAATATCTAAATAATTCTGATTCAATTTTTAATTAAAAAAACACTATTCACCCAAAAAAACTAATACATGACAAATAATTTCTAAAATAATTATTTACCTATATTATTTAATCGCATTACTTAATAAAGGTTCTTATATTATACTAATACTCTCTTTAAGTGAGATTACTAATCCATTTGTTCACATTACTAATCCTAAGCATAAAATCACTATTCATAAATTACTATTCAACAAAAGTTATGTTGATCTTATTAGAATCCAAATTTCTTACTGAACACATTTTTAGAAGACAATTTTTTAAAAATCATTACACATCATTAATTATTTAAGGATTACAAAAATATATTAAAATATACTTTTTTTCAAATTCATCAATAACATACATCCTACATTTATCCAGACATTTGAAAATTTACAAACTTCACCATAGGAAGAAAACACAATTTTATTTATCTTAAAGGATTACACAAAGCAGTTATGGTCTCCTTACATAGCCCGTTATAACCCCAGCATAGGACATAAGTGTAAGTTGTGCTATGTTGAAAGAATCTGAGGGCGGCTCGGCCAACATTGCATGAGTAGTAATTTCAATCAGCTTGAACTTCTCGTGAAGGTGATTTGGTTATAGCTTCACACAATGAAGTTCGGCTTGGGTTTGGTCCAGAGCAAAGCCTAGTCATGCTACCTCCTTCCCAAGTTCTGTTAGATGGGCTTCAATCGGCACGAGACTACTGGATGAGGCCATCAAATATTCTTTCTATATTAATTAACCAAGATCACTTGTATTTAGAGACAATAACCACAACATTTAGTTTTCAATGGTCATATTGACCAATGGTCATATAATAGTCCAAACCCAGTGGTCTCATATTAATAATACTTATTTTATTTAATCAAATAGTTTTGTTGAGTATAAAATAATATAACACACAAAATTAGGAAATAAGACGTATTCAAAATTCCAGGTCATTACAATGCGGCCAAGCCCTGTGAGTGGGTTAGCCTTGGAAAGATAAAACTTCACATTTAGAACATTGTTCGGAAAATGATGTGGTCAAACCAATAATCAAAATATTTTTCATTAAAATGGGGAATTGCCCAAATTTTCCCTCATTATTTTTAGCTACTCCAAACCTTTCTTATACATTTATTTTTGCTAGCCTTAGGGTTCCAAAACCCCTTATTCCTACTCCCTCCTTCGATTTTAGGGGTGATTTAATGGTGTTACTTCATCATTTTGAGGTAAGATGCAACCTATAGTAACTATACTTTCTTATTCTCCTCCCTCTTCCCATATTTTTGGGATCACAGTTTTAGGTATTGTTTACAATTTCACCATTACATGGTGGAATCATCTGTTTCTCATGTGGATTATAGTATCCTTTTGTAGAGGAGATCCCTATTTTTATTTTTCAAAATGTTTTTGTGGGATTACAAATTTTTTTTGGAATGTTGTTGGGGAACCACTGTGGAACTCCAAATCTGGTTTCCTATATTTTTTACAAGTACTGGGCTCCCGGTGAGTTTTCTATCATTATACCATTATGCATTTTAACACATTAATTAATTATAGTTATTATTATTAATTAATTTCTTTTTTTGTGAGATTAATTATTGAGGTATTCGATGATCTTTTTTTGGTGGTGGGGAGTGGATAATGTCTTGAATACTCCTTGACATGTCCTCTATTTATTAGAAATGTTTTGGAAATAATCATTCAAGAGGTAGGTGGTCTAATAGATTAACATGTAACATTGTTAATTGATTTTAATGTGTTTGTAGTTCTTTCCATAAGGCCTATGTGTTGGGTATTTTCTTTCAAATCATATATTTTTGGGTTATGGACCTTGGTATAATAACATAGACCATCTATGAATCTGGCCAAATCCATGGGTGTTTATAAGACCGAACATATTGTTTCTCTTGGGGGAGGCATTTTACAGAATGGGTAATGTGGAGTTATAAATTATTGATTTGGAATGATATTCCCTATTAGATTTTATAAAAATTATAATTAATATTTTGAAATGTTTTTATCTATATTTATTTTGCTTCATCATGGTTTTGGGAGACAAAGTGGTAGAGATATGTTTTGAAATTATTCTTGTTTTGAAATGTGGTGTTGACATTGATGTTGTTTATTAACTGGATTTTAAATGTATTGATAAATTTTTATGTTAAATGAATGTGTGTTGTCCTCATTAGTAAAAAAATTTAATGACTCTATAAATGGTTTTCATGAAACATGAATGTCTTGGACGTTGTATGGACTTTCAATGAGGAAGGACCATAATAAAGGTGTGGCTTGAATGTGATTGACAAGGATGTTTGTTCATATAGTTTATAAACTCTTAAAAATCGTTAGGTTTTATATAATTAATATATTGATTTATGTTTCTATTAGATCCATGATAAATGTTATGATTAATAAATCATATTGAAATGATTTAAAATTGGTGTGTTAAATTGTTAAATGGTCTGATGATCATTTAATAAATATGTATTTATGTATAGGATAAAATGGTTTAATTAAGATTTTGGATTTATTTTATGAATTTAATGGCCCAAGAAAATTTGGAATTAAGATTAAATTATTAATGATTAGAAGATTTAAGAAGGTTATAAATTTCATAAAAAAATTATGATATGATACTTGGAAAGATGTACCTTATATTCCAACTTTTATATAATGGTTTGGGATGATGGATAGGTTCCCCAATCCCTATTTTTTGGTGGGCCAAGCTGATGCTCCATGCACCCTAGTGCATTGTAGTGTTAAGATGATGGAGAGATGCTCTGATAAAAAAGTTCATGGAAATGGTTTTCCATATCAGGATTTGTGATGTTCGAACAGGGAACTCTATGTTTCAGTTGGATATTTCGACCGATTATCCATGTTTTTTAACTTTTGACCTAGTGGTTGGGATGGTGAAATAAGTTATAATAGATCCTGGTTTTCTACATGCACTAAATATAGTAGTTTTCATACCTACGACCTCTATGATATATTTCTCATACTACCATCATTGGATAGGTGGGTTTAATGGAATTGGGTAATAAATGGAACTAAGAGTTGAAGTTACTACGAAAAATATTTTAAAATAATGAATCAGGGTTTATTTTTCTTCTTCTTTATAGTTGTTGCTTCTTCATTTAGGGTTGTGCAAACTGTTATTTTATTTATACATTATTAGCAGTGTCCTACTAGGTATTATTCACACCCTTCTTAGGATTCCATTGAAATTTTTCACCATGGAATCACTGACATATTTATTTTTGGAATAAGATTGGGTATAGGCCCATTTTAGTATTATTTGGTTGAGAACTATTTCACACATGGTATTAGTTAATCGGATCGGTTTCACTCATGGATTGTAAGGGGATTTTTATGGTTTATTATATTTTGGATTGTTTTGTAACAATCCTAGTGGGAGTATACATTTATATATTACATGACTATTTGCGGATTTATTAACATTATTACAGCATTTTCAGTTTCTGTTTATATATTCATTCCACCTACTATGATCTGTGTGATATCAAGTTATTTACATTTTGTTGGGCACACTGATATGGGGGTATATCCTCCTTATAGATCTGATTTATACAGACTATATCTGTTAGAATCATTTGGAGTATGAGACATCTCACATGAAGTCATGTGGTAACCCAAATCAGGGAACCCGTTTTAGTTGAACACGGGTTGGGATGTTACATGACCTCTACTATCTCTTTCAACCATTTTTTATGTATAAACATACTCGCCTAGCTGTTGGAAAAATATATAAAATCCCATTTTTATAAAAATTAAAAATAGGAAATTTTATTTCTATTATAAATGTGGCATGACTACTCATACCATGCTTACCTCCATGAGCAGTCATGAAATGATCCTAACAATGACCTCAACCACTTAAAACCATCAGACGCAAATTGATTTCCCATGATTTTAACTCAAGAAATAACATCCATAAAAAATGTGTGAGAAAAACTATTTTTTTATTCTAATCATACATAACCTGAACATGCATGATATTCCTGATCTGCTGCCAGAAACACTATTCCTCAATATATCTTTTTGAGAAAACTCTTAGGGCTTTACTCCCAAGGAATTTATCCTCGTGATTTCTAATACCTTTTTTATGAACCTCCATCTGTATATGAATCATAAATTGGTTGAATTCATACTAAATTAAATGGGAAAACACCACCTCTAGATGTCACCTCCATGTATTCTCATCTGGAATCATTTCAAGAGTGAAAAATAGAAGATCTTTAGACTGAATTCCAATCTCTCACATGCTTAGTCTCCCCTACTGAAGTGATTGAATATCATGCCTCTATGTTTCATTCATCTTAAGTGATAGTAACTCTATATAAAACTCTTATTAAAATGTATCCAAATAAATTTCCACCACCTTTCGATCACCATAATACCACATCAGGCACTATTGTGCCTAACCTTTCATCTGGGTGACTGCCAATAGATTCCAGAACTAAACGTGATCTTCCACATGATTAATATAAATATCTAGATCCTCTAGCTAGTTCTCTATATATCAATTAGTGAATCTCCATTCATCAAAAAGTGGAAAATTCCATTGAAAGACACACAAGGCCTTCATCCCTTCCTCACCCTCCAAAATAAAATAAATTCTCTTATTATGCATTGGTTTTTTCTTCAAATCCTAGACTGCCTAAAATACACAACAATATTGACTAGGGTCCATTACAATAAACACAAGGTGATCCCTATTACTAGTATCATATAATTTTAAGATTTATTTGATTAAAATAATTTTCGATTTTTATTAAATACCACATCCAATCAAAAGAATAATAAAAATGATCAATGTACATCTCTTAGGTCTCTATAATAATTACTGAAACACTTAACATCCTTATTCAATTAGATTCATTCCTTACATCAAATCATTTGGGGCATAAAATAACGTGCCCAAGATGGTCTCATTGGCCTGTGACACACACCAGTCAATGCTAATTTCATTTCATTACTCACACATGCACCCATAAAAATTTTCCAACCCCAAGATCACTCCTATAAATAAACCAAAAAATTTGATTCCACTCTTTCATTACCCCTCACTACACTGGTAACCCTACAATGAAAATAATTATGTAATAAAGATAATGACACCATAATCCCACCTTCAGTAGCCCGTTAGTTGGTGATAAAAACTGGGGTTTAATAATCACACATATGGAAGGCAATATGCTCAAGAATAAAAATGATATATTGTGAGTGAATGAACAACCACTAGTAAACTCTATCACAATATATAAAATTGAAAAATAAAACCACCTAATAACACATAATAATGTTATCATGAATATATATATAGTCAATATCGGTCCTTAAATACCTCCATGATACCTAAAAAATTGTTTTTATATAATTTGGGTGAGTATAACATCTCTACCCATTTGGATCATACCCATGTAATTTCATGAAAATGTAAAAAGAGCATACAAATTCACTAGTGAACAAAAAGAATACTAATAAGCATATAACTAGGTCAAGATTCCATCCAAACCTCACAATTGAACCCCACAAAATACAACATCCATCTATAATAAAATACCATCAAAAGGAATATAAAAATAGGCAACCCATAGTAACTACCCTACTACTTTTCCATTCTCATTCCCCAATGTTAACAGTCTAGTTCTTTTTCCCCTTCCATATCATCATGACAAATTTTCATCTATCTCTGATGTTTTTTAGGATGAATCTCTATCCACACCATCCTCAAAAGTTCTAGAATATTGTCTAAACATATTTTAATATCCAAATTACAACCTCATCTCATAAATATGTTTGTATGGTATCATGAACATGATGGACGTCAACCTCATGCCTTACTCCTACCATACATAACACAACATTATAATATGTCTTCAATATCACTATGAATCTCCATCACAATCCATTATCAACAATATTCATCTCCAACACCAACCATAATTCCAACAACTCATCTCCAATAATAGTCTTCATTATCACTACTTTTAGTTGAAGAGTGGGGAGGATGGGGTAGTCATCACTTCAATTCACCACTAACAGTGATACAATGTAAAAAACATAAACAAAAAAATAGGTTTTGTTATGTTTATCCAACTCAGGGGGAAAATATATAAATAACATTATGGTAAAATATATATTTATAGAACACAATAACCAACCTATGAGTTCATATCCAATTCCAATAGTGTATCTTACAACAAAACCACAACATTTAAAAACCACTTCCATAAGCTATTTCCACCACTAATGAAACTCGCCCCACAAAACCACACACAATATATAATTCCACATCTCTCTTCATGTAAAACAATTTCAAGTCTTATTACTTATCAATTATAATGATATTTAATTTATAATACTTTTCTATTTTATTTTAATTATTATAATTTAATTCCATTATTGTTTGGATAAAACCATAACACACCACAAAATAGAAAACATTCCTCTAAAAATGGTCACCCCATCCCATTCCAACCATCACAAAAACACAGCAACAACCATAAACTAAAAATATCATATCATCTCTCATAAAATTCGGATACAAATAACCATATCATCATTTTAGATAGAATTAAACACCCATGTCATTCACCACCATCACCATACAATTACCACAACATCCCCAAACAACACAATTTGAAAAATACAAAAAACACACCAATCACTAACAAAACCTAAATCCAAATCCCACATTCATAAAAATATTATTCATATAAATGTGTTCATCAAATTACATCATTAATATCATGGATATGATCACCCAAATCTATAACTTCACGGGGAATGGACTCATTATCCAAAAGGAATTAATTTAACTACAATTTATTGTGATATTATTCAATAAAAACAATATGTTATTCAAAAATAAAAAATATATACAACGTATAACTGTCTCCCAGTTGAAATTATTTTCAACAATTCCAGTGAAAATTTATAAATTCAAAAACAATATCCAAAAATAATTAAATCCATGAGATAACCACCATTCCATTTCAATTATAGATTCTCCAATTAATTATCTTCCCAATTATACACATATTGTACATCCAAAGGATGAAAAAAACTTGAAATTCTCATAGATACACATAAAAACTATATAATGGGGATCATGTTCTTCAACCAAGTCATTTTGAATTACTACATGAGAATGAAGTAGCATCATGATAATCATGAGGACATGAAACAGATGGAACACATTGAAAAACATTTAACATAGAGACCCCGCATAAAAATTATAGCACAAACCTTCCAAAACAAAAATTGTACATCCATTGATATTTCTCGATAAAATAAAAGGAAGAAAAATAGGAGGATTATGGGGGAAAATAACCTCAAGTAAATAAAATAAAAACACTTAAAATGGTGATAGAAACAATTATGGTAGGACTTGAAGGAATCCAAAAAATATATATAAGGGTTTTTCTAGTTTTTTAGGGTAAGGTGGGTGAATAGATATAATCATTTTGTGGATAGAATAAATAAGAATACTAAAAACACTATTCACAACAAAAAAGATAATTTCACTCCATTAATATATTCGAGATCTAAATTATTAATTATGTAAAAATTATTTTAAATTGTGAAAAATTAACGTCAAACATCTACTAAATTTCAAGGAACTTTAATAGAACGAAATCCATGATGTAAAAATGATTCCTTTTGTGAATAGATTCTGGTTAGATCCCTTCTAGTTCCAATCTCCACGTCATGAACCAACCTCACATTTTAAAAAACCCATGAATCACATTCATTTCATGAAAAAATAGATCAATCAATGATCTACATAATTTAGAATAATTCCATCTCAAAACTCTTTTGAACCACCATTGAGCTTTTCCAAATTCCCCCAATATCAAAACCCGCAAAAGGAAAGTATGATAAGACACTGGTCATTGCATTGGAAAAAATATATAAGAATATCATAACATAATATGGATATATATTTATTATTTGAAAATATAATCACTGTTACACACACACATACTATATATAAAAACACACACATCTCATGATTCATATATTTTATTAGAATGAAAAAGGGAATCGTACCACTAAAAACTCAACCCTAAAAACGAAAATTATTTTTTTGAGTTTTCATAAATAAATTATACAATTATAATTATCCTAGTAAATAATATATAATTCATTTAAAACAAGAATATACTATAGTGAAATATTGGTACCCAAAAATATAATCTAAACATTATTTTAAAAACTCCCGTACTATAAATAAAAAATAGTTTAAAAATATCAATATCCACCTACTTGTAATGATTTAGGTCATTAAATAACTCTATGTCACAAAGATGAAAAAATAAAAGTATATTTACTCTATATATATAAATTTTTTAAAATGGATTGAGTCCATAAGCTCATATACTTCTTGGAATGTGGTTGTCATTGGAGAACCATTCTATTATATTTTCTGTTTGTGTTTTTCTATATATGAATGGAAATAAGTGAAGGTATAATACAATTAATTGATTTGTAATTACTATATATATTATTATAATTAATATAATGATTATTTAATTTATCATATATAAAATTTAAAAAAAATTATGGAAAGCATTACATTCCTCTCAAGTATCAAATTCCAAGAAGGATAAAAATATGGGTAAATTCAGTTTATAAAAACTCAACAAAAATAATATCTAAGAATGATATAAATTCTACAATTTAAATATATTAAAATAATTGTCCAGCAACATACTATTTTTTTTAAAAAAAAATCTCCATAAATAAAATTTGTTAATATAAAAAAAACCACATATCATTAAAAAATGGTAAACATCATTTATTTATGTTAATAAATTATCTTAATTATATGATACCAATATATAATATTTAATTTATTTCAAAAATAATCATAAAAAATTGAATTTATAATAAAACATATATTCCTTTTAAGGGATAAAATAAATCTACCATTATTGGATTAGTAAAAGTCCTTATAATCTATGATTTTGATCTATAATATTTATGTTCAATAATTATTTCATTGATTTGTTATTGAATAATATAATATTTGATATCCATGTTTTATCTCGATATAGTAATTATATGTCATCAAGATAATGAAATATCATATATATTATCATAAAATAATCTAATGGGAGTAGTTTTTTAATGCACCAACCCACTGAGAATCCTCCAAATCCAAACTACTTGATGGGTTCTAAATGATTCATTCATATATTCCACATTGTCTATAAAAAATGTAATAATATAATTATTTACATAATATCAATGAAAATATCTAGTCCCAGGAGTCAAATTATACCTATAAGTATTTTTTTGAGTTTCCCTGTAACCATCCCAAATGCCATATGCATCTCTAAATTAACTCAAATTATTACATTACGAGTAAAAATACCGTGATATCTTTAAACAATGACATTCCATTAAATAAATCATTACTCTTTAAAATTTGATATATATATATATATATATATATAATTTCTATGACCATAATAATAATCACAAATACATAAACAATATCATGTCATATTGATGCACAATATTGTAAGCTTCAAAAAGTTATTTTTAAATATTATGTATTTATTTTTATTCAATAATTTTTTTCATTAAATAAATCCATTCCATAATTAGTGTTTAAATTGGAATTAGAAAAATAACTTGAGGATCTTAAATATATAATTTAATATTTTTCTGAAAAAAATATTCCTTTAGTTGTTTACATCACATAGCTAAAATGTATTTTCATAAGAATATTCTTTGAATCATTGATTGAATATATATATGACATTCTACATGTATAAATCTCATTATGCCTATTTACAAATATAAAAAAATTCAAACATTTAATCATTACATTTTTTTATTTTCTCATACAATTGAGAGTTTGTTCATGTAAATATCATCTTCAATAATTCCGTTCAAAAAATATAATTTTTCATCGATATATTGAATTTTTCACTTACTCATATCCATATGTTCTATAATATAAAATGGATTTTACCCTATTAACTTATTTACCAATCTAAAAAAATAAATTATATACTTTTTTGTATCCTTTTACAAGTAAACATACATAGGAAGGTTCCACCTAGCCATCGTATTTATACTTCGTTTTGATAAACAATATCATATTTGATTCCTTCTTTCCAAGTGTTAAAGATACATGTATCCACATGTAACATTTTAAATGGAATGTATATAATAATCCATTACATGAATCCATCACTCATCACTCATTTTATCTTCTTTAAAATCAAACAATAATCAAAAAAATTATGTAATTAGCTAATGTGACCATAGTTATATGGTTATCATTGTAAAAATTAGGTGTTACCATAAAATCGTGTACACAATAAAAATCACGTGTTTTATTTTTGTATATTTTGAAAAATATGAGGGTAATATTTGTGGTGGATAACATCTTACATTGGATAAAATTATTAGTAATCAACCATTGATATCTTTAACATCCAGTTCTAATGTTATGATGACTCATTTCCCTTTATTATCTATTTAATTCCATGCTCATTATTCATTTTTAGTGAACTCAACATCTATTCTTTTGATCACCTTCTCTATTCCTATATTATATAATTTTTACACTTCGATAAATTACTATCGAAAATATATAATGGACTAATTTACTCTATAATCAATCATATTACAATGTGAATTTGGTATATAAGGATATGAAAAACACCCAAATATTCACAAAAAGATATGTCAGTATTATTTCCACATTAGGATTCTTTCTGTGTGTTCCTAAAAATCATATTTGTTGTAGAACTTTTCATTAATAATATCAAACAGTTATATATTTCATCGAAAAATGTTTTAGGAATAAATTTATCTTTTGAAAATCTAATGTGCATTACAAAAAATACTTTTTTTAATTTTTAAATTAACATTATCTTGAGGAGTATATCTATTAGTAAATAATCATTGAATTTTTTTACTTTTTTCTAAAATTAATAAATTCATTCAATGTGAATTCATCTCCCATGGAATATATTAATGTTTTGATATTAAATCCACATTGTTTTAAATAAATATTTGATAATATTTAATTTGTAATATAAAATTATATTTTTATTTTAGGAATTAAAACCCATGTTTTTCTGATATGGTGATAAAATATAACAAAAAATACATTTTATTTCCTACTAATTTCACCTCAACCAAGCCAAATATGTCACTATCAACCAAATTCGTATTTATTTAATGTGACTAATTATATTATGGTAGTTTAATGAATATGTTTTTTTATTAATAGTATATCAATTAGTAATAAATTAAATATATGGCGAATGAATGGTGATGTTAAAGGGCCTAATAAATGGAGATGGTTCTCGTACATTAATTGGTCAATTTGAGAGAAATTATTTCTTGGTGAGAATCCCTAAATGATATCTATTGTGGAAATGATATCAAATAAAATAATATTGTTTGTTCTATGGAGAATTATTTTTTAAAACAATAATTTTTCAAATTGGATGAGCTAGTTTTTTAACATATTCTGAGTAGTCCAATAAATCAATTATTAAAAATTGAAGGAGATTAGATAGATATCGTATTAAAAAACAATTATAGAATATGTTTCTATGAGTATGTATATTTTTAAAATAAATTGGAATTGTGTTCTAACAAGACAAAGACATAATATTTTATTCTCTTATGTTAATATAAATGTTTATAATTGTTTTGAAAATTCCATGACGATATTACAAGAGGATATAACAATATATTAAGATATATAATGTCACTATATTTCCATGTTTTGTTAAATCATACTATTAATGATAAAGACAATAAGATTAATGAATACACAATATGTCTATATTACTTAAGGAAGAAACATTACTAATTAGGAAAAAGCTAAATTGTTTGGTTCATATATAATAATTTTTTCTTCCTCATAACCAAAATTTGGAAAAGTATAATCTAACACATACTATCACTATGTGATGAGAAAGATGTTCAATAAAATTGTAATATGTTTTTTCCAATGAAAAATTAACTTTTATAAAGTTTTATATCAAATTTGAAACATAAAATTATCAAAATGTTTTGATTGGGTTTATAATGTGAGAAATTTCATTATCGGAAAAATTTTATACATGACTCCTGAGATTCCATGTTTCATGAAATATTACTATGTATGGGATACTTAATAAGATTAATAAATACTTAATATGTCTATATGAGTTAGGGGAGAGAAATATCTAAGTACAAAATAGTTAATTTTTTTGTTCATATATAATTGGTTTTTCTACCTCATTACCAGAATATGGAATAGTAATAGTCAATTGAAAATATAACTTGGTGATGCACAATAAGTTCAATAAATATGTAATATGTATTTTCTAAAGAAAAATGATATTTGAAAAAGTTGGATATCTTATGAGATATATTATAAGATGAACATGTTATGATTGTGTTCCCAATAGGAGAGATATCACAATGAGAAAAGTATTATAAATGGATCATGAGATTCCATGACTAAAAAAAATTGAAAAGATTCAAAGTAAAACATCTTATAAGGAATCATAATATTCTAAGGTGACATGTTAGTAGATAAGAGGTTTTTACAAACAAAATGTTAATGTAGAAAAGTAAAACATCTTATCTGGACACATAATAATCTAAGGTAACCTATTAAATGTAATATTTTATGACAATAATAATGAAAATTTTGTAAATGGTATCATCTTACCAAATACACATGATCTTTGGTTTTCAAAGTTATGATTTAATTAAATATTTGGAAAAATGAGAACTGAATCAGATGTTCAAATGGTCTATTCGTTAATATATTAAAAATCAAAATTATAAAAAATTTATGTGAGTCGTGTTAAGATGAAGTAAAAGTTCAGAAATTATTTTTGTAAAATGAGTTTCATATGTGAGGTGAATTAGATTACATGATATTATAAAATCTAAGAATTATATAAAAACTAATGATAGTTATGTGATTTTATTTGTAGTCTTGCTATAGGGTACATATTTCCATGCGATGGTTGATTTAAATATAGTATTAGAGGGTGTTTAATGAACATAGGAGTTATCCATGATCACAATAGAATCATTACATTATAAATCCATGAAAACATGGATGAATATAAATACCAAGAATTTGGATGATATGATGTTAACATTATTATTCTAATATTTATTGAAGAATTATATTTGGTTCCTCAGAGTATTTTGGACTCATATTAAATGACTTTTGATGAGAACAAAAATGGTTTTTAAAATCAAGTAGATTTACATATTTGAATAAGGAAACAACATCATCAGGTTTCTATTAACATAAAATAAATAGAATAAAGATGTTATATATCATTTTATAATTATCAAGGAATATCATAAACCACTAAAATTCATGTGACATAATATGTGTAAGAAAGAACAAAATTTACTACATCTGGTATTTGATTTTTTTTTCTAAATGAACAAAATGAAGTGTGATTCTTATGATACTCTAAAATCCTTGGGCGAAATTTAGAATTCATAAGAAGGTTGACTGTATGATTGTTATATAAATTCTCATCTAAAATTTAAAATGTATGAAATCCATCTTTCCCTATGATATAAGATATTATATAATATTTAAAAAAAGAGTAATGAAGAATATTTTTGTAGATAAAAAGGTTTAAATTAACATTAATGAAAATTGTGGGAGTAGTTGGATGCCTTATCATTGGTTTATTGGAAGGTTCCTTTTGACACTTTCATGAGTTAGCATAAATACTTAATTGGGAGATGGAAATATATTTTTATGGTACATAGTACACTAAAGGTACCAAATATAAAGAGCTCATATAGATGAGGATAATGTATTAATGATAGATAACCATCTATTATAATTACTAGTGAAAAATATTTTAGGATGTATCTTATACTTGTAATAACATGGGTTTATTAGTTTAAATACAGTTAAAACACTCATCTAAAACCAAAAAATGTGTATCTATCAACATGTTTAGTGAAAAATATAAAAACCATATATGTAGTAATTCAAATATAATTCTTAAATTTCATGTTGTTATATGGGTTTGGAGTTAATTGGATGATAATTTTATATCCAAGAAAATTCTTGATTTTTATTTGGGGACAATTAAAATAGATTGTGATTTTCAGTGAAATAAGGTATCGATGATTCAACCCCCACCACCCTTTAGTGTCCTTATATGATATACTAGTCACTTTAATTGTAATCAAAGTGAGCCATTTTTTCATTTATTATATCTATTATTTCACTATTATTTTAAATATTCAATATTTCTTTAACACTTAATGATATTTTAGTCGTTACCCAAATAGAGATTTCTCTCTATATTTATTAAAGTTGAAATAGAGATATTGAAGAAAAAAAACAATTCATAAGAGGTTTATAACTTAGGAAATTAAATTGATTAATATAATAAACAAGAAATTATATATAATTACTTACATAAAATAAATTTGGTAATTTTTCATCTATTAAATATATTTTTTGTGTATTTTTTGATGAATCAACTTGACACTTTTAAGAGAATTTGAAATGTGACTAGTTGAATAACTCTACTCAAAATTCATGGACTAGTTGAAGAGTTTTATATTGAATTTTCCACTTATTTATATGGTTTTATCAATAGACTACATGATGAAATAAATAAAAAATAATTGGAAACATAAGATATAAAAAATTTATTTGAATAAAATACCAAATATGAAACAATCTAAAAAAACCCGTTCAAGATGAACAGGATTCTAAATTACTTTTCAAATGATATATTTACCTAATTTAATAATAAATCCTAATAAATTATGGCGAGGATAATTTCACTAGTGATGTTTTTTAGGAGATGATTCATGGTATAGAATAGTACCACAAAGATTTTAATCATGAAAAGGAAGCTGAATTTCTTATCAAACGCAAAAATATAATGGACCATGATAATTATTTAGAAGAACAGAGAAAAATAACTGAGAATATACTATTAAGATAAATATATATTAGGTGGAAAGATTGAGATCATTTTGGGATGGGAATAATTTTTTCACCATGATGTTTCTTGAACATCAAAGTAAATTGAGATTCCTAGAATCAACACTATTTTGAAACACACAAACAACTAAGAAGATAGGTGTTTCCAAAAAAACATATAAAGAAATTATAAACTCTAAAAATGACTCATATCAATGGAAGAAAAATATTAAATGATCTCATGATTAACCTACCATAATATATGGAAAAAATGTAACTTGTGTCCCTGTTAATATGTTTTTCTAATTTTTCTTTACAATCTAGTACACGTGTCTTGTTAAAATATGGAATAATATTGGTTTATAAAAAAACTATTCAATAAAAAAAATAATCAATAATGGATTATAGAATATTGAATAACTAAATATAGATAGGGAGGAACTAAAATAATAATATTACTAGTAAAAAATAGAAAGGTTAACCAGCAACAATTTTTCGAGAGACTCTATTTATTTTTAATATAAAAAGACTCCTAATCCATGATCAGTGTTGTTGGAGTCTTGGGAATAATAAAATTGATGTTTTTTATAACATTTCAAACATTTGATAATATAAATGGACTAAATTATGTAGTATAATACATAATGTGAAATAAAATATATTATCAAAATGAATAATTCATAAAAGAAGATGGAATTATCTAATGAGATGATATATGGATTATTGGATAACATCTGTGATTTTTAAAAAAAGTGCTCACAGTTACATAGATTTATAGTAGAAGTTATCCAATCCTATATCATAATCCAAAATTATAATAATACCATAGAAGATGAATAATAATAGAAGTAATGTAAAAACAATTTCTTTTGGGAATAAACAAAATAAGAATTCGAAACAAAGTACACCCATGAAGTATGTTGACGGGGATATCAAACCAAAGTTGACATGCTTATATTGGGAGAGAAAGGGTATCACTATATACTAGTCCATGAAAATAAGAAATAATGGAAATATTGTAGAATAAGTAATGGTATCAATATATTATAGAAACATGATGATTGGTTTATTAGAAGACATCCTAGAAGAAAGGCTATAGAAGCTACCTAAAAAGGGAAACTGAAAAGGTAGAATGAAACAATATGGAAAATTCATGAATGTTGAGCATATAAAAAATTAATTATTATATATTTTAATTGATTAATTATTATTTTATAGTAATTTAGAAGAAGATAAATCCTTTTCCTATGATAAAATAATTATATACAAGGTAAAATAATGATGGTTACTCTCAAAATAACTATATCAAATTCATTCTAGGACATACTGAGATGATGAAAAAAAGGTGAACCATCATTGGATATTTTTTATTTATTAGCTACTGTGAAAAATAAATTTATTCATAAAGAAACATTGAGATAATGGAAGAAAACATGCTATCTAAGAAAACATGTGAATGGAAATTCAATAATGGATGAAATAAAAGTTCTCCAAATAATAAATGTGGATGGAATGTTGATCCTTGTTGAGTAGTAACTCTTAACCTTACTTCTATCACAAAGGCACAAGGAAACCCCTTCTATTACTAATTTATTTTCACAAAATTATAGGTAATTAAAAGAGTATAATAAAGTTGAATTTGGATAATTTTTTTAATAGTTGTAAAACATGAATACTTATCCATCATAGAATATATCATAAAACATGATGAAAAAATTATACAGTATATCTCATAATGATAAATGTGGGGAGGACCTTCTAGAATACCCCTATTTAATGAATATATATTTTTGGTATTGTTTTGCCGAATGTGGTTTTGTAAAAAAATTATAATCCATTATTTGAATGAGACAAATTTATTCATAAAAATGGATAAATATGTTGATATTGATTGGGGTGACATTATTGAACATGAATAATTTTTTTTGAAGAGAAGAAGATGATATAAAATACGTAAAGAATATATATATTTCCCCTAATAAGAGATATTTGAGTGTTCTATAACTTTTTGAATAGGTTATAGACACCATTGATTCTTAATTAAATAACTCTTATTTTATTCATTGAGTATTTATCATGTGTAATTACAGATATTTGATATAATTATCATATCTATGTGGGATTATATGTCATCATTCACCTAATGATTAAATTATTGAGTAATTTTTCAATGGATAATGAACGGAGAAGATGAAAATTTCAATGTCTTTATAGAAGTAATGAATTGAATTTTATTTTCCCTCACATGAACCAATGAATTTATTTCCTATAACTAAGAGAAAAGATATTAACATTAATTGTAAATTGATATATTTAGAGGTTAACTGGTTATTAATCAAAAATACAATTTATTTTTCGAATACTTTAATTATATTTTGATAGAGAAATAAATTAGATGTATCTATTTTCAATATATAAATTAGAAATATAGTCAATGTATAGTGAATATTGGGTGGTGTGATGGATACGAATAAATAGTGATGTTTCCAATACATTTTTGGCTAACGAAAAGTTAAGAAACTTATTGTAGAGTATCTTTTACTTCTAATTATTAGTGTACTAAACATCCTTTAAAATAAATTTTATGGTAGTTTTTAGAAGTAATATAAATAATATTATTTTAGAGTTGTAAAATATAGTTTTTGAGATAATTTATAAACAAATATAAGGATGAAATGATAAAATAATGACAGATATATGTTAGATGTTATATTAAAAGAGGTACTCCAGGACAAATAAATACAAAAATAAGAGTTCATATGATGCAAGAATATATTATAATGAGGTTTAAATATCTATTTACAAATTATGATATCTTCCAAGACACATAAAATTAAATAATGTTTTTTGATGATTCATTATGTAGATTGGAAGAAGTTATGATAATATTTATATATTTCAAGAACTTTAGTATTTCTAAACATCTAACAATCAATCTAATTATGGTATATTTATGATTATTAATGACTACATAATATTTCATTGTGAAATTAGGATAAAATATTACCAATAGTATGATAGGTAAGATGATTATTTCAGACGTAATATTTATATATCCTACAAAACCAGAATCTGGAAGAGGATGAGATAGTATGTAAGAATATTAGGTAATGCGTAAGAGGATTAGTGTAAAAAAAAATTTTATATAAATTAAAATGTATGGTAATAAATTAATATGTATTTTGTGATGCACTTGAAGATAAATATGTCACTTGTGGGTTTCATCTTTGAGAAATATCTCAAATTAATGCATCTTACACTTGATGTGAATGATTTTATGCATAGAAAAAAATTCAAATGTTGAAAAGGACAATATATTTGATAAACTTGTAAGAATTTGAGGTGAATTAAAAATACATACGTTTTTCAAACAAGAATAAGTGGAAATACATTATAGGAAAATATCTAATGGAGATTCCAATGTAGATTAATTGAACTGTTAATATATAAATTATTTCCTGACTAGCTAAAGGGAAATATGGAAAATAGAATCATCTTATATAATACGTAAGATAATTGATACTAAAAAAGATGATAAAATTAAATATTAAAAATAATGATGATATCATAATTGAAAAATTTTATTGTTACTGAAGAATATATAATGAACAATTTTAGAGTTTTTTCTATGAAACAAGGTACAGTTCTCCCAAAATAAGTTCACATAACATAAAGAGAACTGAGAATGACATATAGACCAAATATGGTTCTATTATTTGAGATGTAATCATACTTTAAGGATGATACCATTCCACGATTTCATATTAAGAAATATTTATGGGGGGAGTTTCATTCCATAATGGAGTTTTACATTACTAAGAACAAATATTTTTTATAGATCCATACATACATTGAATAATATTAAAACCATGGATTTTGGGGAGAATATCAGATTTTTATTATCATTCTATCACATGTATAGTTATAAATAAATTATCTTGGGGTATTTTCTCAAATAAAATGAGATTTATTAAAAATATCATGTGCTTCTCAAAATCAATGATTGTTTCTTGCTTGGATATAGAAACAATATCATCATTTTTTTATGTATTTAAAATAAATACATGAATAAAGATAATATAATGATAGAATGATCAGGGAAATAGAAAATATATTTAATGTAATTTGAGATCAATTATTTGTTCAATAGATATAATGATTTTATCTATTTGTTTAACTTATGTGTCATAGTAGATATGTAATAAGAAGTCATGTGATATGTTGTTATCGTCAAAAATGACTGGGAACTAATAATAAGTCTGGAATTTCAATTATTTTTTTGAAGCTTGTGAATAAGGTGAGTTTCAGGAAAACTATCCACTAGAATTATTTTCCAGTCATAGAGAATAGAACTGAGAAATATTCTAGGAAAATTACGGTGGAGAATAAGTCCAAGGTCTACACTACACCAGAAAGAAGGATAAGATGAGGGTTTTTTTACATATTTCATGGGTGTTACCTTTGGAGACTATTGGGAGGGAGTATAAAGACCCCATCAAAATAAATCTTTAGGTTTTTAATTAAAAAATAAAACTATAATGATAATATATAAAGAACCCATTAGGAATAAATTAGGGATTTTTTGAAGATAATCCTCCATTTAACTCCCTACTACTCAAAAGTTTTTGGATATTTCATGTACATGTCCTCACTTTTGTTTACTTGTGGAAATCTAGGTTTGGGAACTCGACCCAAACATATTATGGAGATAGTACCTACGTTAGGACTGAACCTTGTAAACCCCCTTTGTGTTGTTATACATGTTTAATTTGATAATTATTGTTGTTGTTAAGGTTTTAGTGCACATTGAATGGTATATTCCTCTTAATCGTGGTAGTGGATATAGTTTTAATAATAGATAATTAAAACATGATGTAAAAATAAGAAAACAATAGATTCTATAATTCATCACCATTCATAGTTTCCATTTTCAATGAATACATTGTTCACATAGAGATTCAAGATCCACTATCATTTATAATCTTTTGACCATATTCTTATGAATCAATAACATTAGGCCTGAAAGTTTTAATTTTTTTACTAAAGGATCCAAAATAAATCATCATCTCTAATTATTTTCAAAAGATTTGTCAAATCCCTTTTATGTATTGTAAAAAAATACACAACATTTTTTGTCATTTAAACTTTTGTAGTAATTTTTTATACTCTATCAATTTATTCATATACCATCCAGTATAACAATTTTATTCAATTTTTAATAATGTTAACCAATTTTTAAAAAAAAAATTAAAAATCATTGGACAAAAAACATATTCAGTGGTAATATTAGTGTTATCTTTAGATTGGATTTTGATGTTATGTTTTCCAATGAATATAACTTTTGATTAATTCCCCAAATTAATTTCACTATCAGTGGATTCATCCTGTTTTGAGAAAAAATACATTATGTTATACATGTGATTGTTAAATCTAATGTTATGGTAATGATTATCAGTGAACTCCAATGATAGTTTATTATTTTCACGTGAGTAACATATTTTCTATAGCTCTAGTGGGGTTTTCGTTCCCCATATACTCAAATGAAATATTTGATCTTCATTTCCATTCAAAATATTCAAATATTTTTTTACAAAAATATTTAATATTAAATTTCTCATATCTTCCAATTTTAACATCGTCCATTGATTTTCTATGGTATATAATAGATGAATTTCCACTTTTATTTTGACCATCTCATTTATTCTATACGCCTCCATGAATACATTTTAATCCTCATCAACATCTTCATATCACCTACCTCTGAAATATCTCCTCAAAATTTTAAACATGAGCCTTATGATTTATTCAATGTTCATCTCAACCTAATAAAATTATCTACCTTTCAATTTTTATGATTTTTAAGTCTTATTATACCAAAATTATTTTTATTTTATTCTAAAATTTTGGGGTTAAATATTTTATTATATTTTCCACCACTCTTTCTTATTCATGTTCTTCTATATTTTCCTACAAATCATTTATAACAAATATACATGTCAAAATATGTGAAAATGATATCCAATTATTTCATGTGTAAAGATTCAAAATCACATCTGAGTGATATAAGTTTCACAAATGTTACCTCATCAAATTCATTATTGGATTTTTGAATTATATCCCACACATAGTTTGTATTTATCACCCTCAATATAATCACAAATATTGTTTTTTCTATAGATAAAAAAATTAAATCAAAATATTTTGTTTTTTTCTAAATATCTATCTATTCATAATTATCCTCTTTTTAATGAAGAAATATCTTTAAAATCAACTACTTTACTGTTCCCCTTCTTCATCAATTATATTTAAATATTGAGATTCAAAGAACACAATAAATAATAGAGGTTTTTAGTACCAATTTTATAATTTATATATATAGAAATAAATACACAACTATAGACCCTTTTTATAAAACATGTATTACACCGAGTTTTCACTAATATAGATTCCACAGTATTCTAAACTACACCATCTCACTGATAAACAAAAATTATGATAACTAGTGTACATTAATAAGTGCTTGCAAAAATCACGAATAAATTTCATAAATTCCATAGGTAATAAATGTGTTCAAAAAAGTAAACACTTTGACTTAGATTTTTTAGTGCTTAAAATAGAATCCATTTTTTAGTGTTGATAATGATTTCCCTTTAACAGTGTCTTTTTAGCATTGATAATGGTACAATATGTACAATATTTTATATTTCCATGTTTATATTTTCTTAAATGTCATTTATAAAACAATATATATTTGTAATTTATATTTATATTTTTCTAATTATATTTATCATTCTAATATATACGAAATAAAATTATATAATTTCATATAATTATATATAACAACATGTATATATTAATTTCTATATTTATATTCATAATATTGTATAGATTATAATATATATATTTATATATTTATAATTATATTTATGTGTACATTTATATAAGTTTTTTTATATGGACACACACACATGTATATATATAAATAGACAAAAACATAATATATATGTAGATATATCTATTAAACAATCATGTGGAATATATAAATAAATATATACATAAATTAAATATGGTTTCAATTTAAAGTTATTTTATATTTATATATGAAATATAAAATTTAATTATGATATAAATATAATTATAATTACAATGTCTCTATATATATTTTCAAAAATATATATGTGTGTGTGTGTGTGTTAGTATATAAAAATTAATATATAACCATATTAAAATAGAAATATACCTATATAATTTTTTTAAATATATAATTCATATCAAAATAAAACTTTTATCATCAATTTTATTTTCAATGTTTATGTGTATATTTTTTTTTAAATATTGAAATAGTATTGCTTAATATACATTTATGTGTATAAAATATTTATCTATGTGGGTGTATTTATCTATATATGTATTTTATATATGTATATGTGTATCTATATGTGTATTTATATGTGTGTGCATGTATGTGTGTATGTGTACGTATGTGTATGTGTATGTGTTTGTTTATGGAGCCTGTATTTTTTTATGTATGAGTATATACATGTAATTGTGTGTGTGTGTGTGTATGAAAATAAATATATATGAAATCATATGAATGTGCATGTATGTGTATGTAAGTTTATGCATGTGTATGAATGTGTGTTTGTGTGTGTGTGTGTGTTTATGTATGTGTATGAATGCATATTTATGAGTGTAAATGTGTATATGTGTATTTGTATGTTTACGACTCTGTACATATGTGTATGTGTATGTGTTTGTATGTGTATGTATACGTATATATGTCTATTTATGTATGTGTATTTATGTGTATGTGTGTGTATGTGTGTGTATTTTTGTATGTTTGTGTAAGGGCATATATATGTATGTATGTGTATGTGTATGTGTTTATATATGTGCTTGAATATTTTTGTGTATGTGTATTTATATGCGTGTGTATGTTTGTGTGTGTTTGTGTGTGAATGTCTATATTGATGGATGTACATAGAATATAGATGCTTTTTATTCATGTACATTGTATACATATATAGGATACATCTACTATTCATATATATATATACATGTATTGCCTATATGTAGCCTTATAATAAATAGTACGTGATATTTTGTGTGTGTGTGTGTTTTCACGTTTCATGCACATATAAAACATGTGCATAACACATGTACACTCGTAATGCATGCTGGATATATTGCAATAAAGATTGTACATCACATTATAATATTTTGTTTCTCCTTATGTTGTTTCTGTAACACTAATACAATAACAAGGTATTAAATTTAATACATTAAGATCATATAATATATTCATAAAAAATGGTTTTACATGATGATATTTATACTGTTTGATACATTTTTCTTTCATAGATGTACATTAAGACGTTGGATAAAAATGGATAAGTAGTTATTCTTGTTTGTGAGTGGACATATCACATTTGTAGATTCTTATGAGGATCATTAGTTCCATAAAATTTTCTTGAGGTTATCTTCCTTATCGTGTCATGTTATATCATGTAGTGAAAGTGTAAAGACATGGAAATTTTAAGGAAAGTTTTTTTAAATACATTGGAATTTTACGAGTATGCTGTTTCTGACGGCACATGATTCCGAGGCCCGGTGTGCCCGGAATCAATTTCTGAAAATTTTTTCGGGTATTTTCAGTAAACATACGTGCGGGATTTTCTATCTTTTGAACCGGTGCTCAGAATTGAAATGTAAGGACACCGATGAACTCGCAACGCTGGTATTCGCTTAAGAGGACATTTACTGCAGTTGCGTTTTATGCGGGTTGAGATTTAATTTTTGAGGATTTAGAATAAAATAAATAATATTGTAGTACACAATTTTAGTTAATGATGTTAGTTAAATCCTAAAAGGGAAATTTATAGGAAGGTCCCACACCCTCATAACCTCCCATGAGAGGAAAATGTGAGTTGGGTCCCACACGAACCCCTAAACTTTCAACTCCGTTAAACTCCCCATTAATCCCCCCTAAATTAATTTGACATCTCTCCCCTTAATTAATGTGATCTCTCCACATCCCTCTCTCTCATTAATTTTTTCCAACACTTTTGATTAATGAATTGTACCCTACATTTTATTAATTAAAGTGTTTGAATTTTGAAAATTCATGTGTGAATAAAATAATATCTTTGGCTATTATTTTAGTTTGGCATTCGTTGTGTTGAGAGAATTTTGGGAGAGATCTTGAGAAATAGAATAATATAGTTATTATTTCAACGAAGAACCGCCAAAGAAAGACGATTATCTCCTTTGATCTTCATCCAATCCAAATGATAAGGATCCACCCATAAGGAACGCCGACGACGAGCCATCCTTAGCCCCTTCTTCCACTATGTCAAGGAGTTGACACTGCCTTCCCGCGACTCCATCTACGAATGAACCTTATTTCAAGGTAGGGGGTATGTTTCGATGTTTAATTGAATAAAATTGTTCTCCGTCCCCCGTTGAAACATTTTTTTTATCTTCATCCTTATGATACCGCCTAACGCGTAGGGCGCGGTCCAAATCAATACGACCCGTCGACCCACCGTTGAACACTGTTTTATTTGGATGGAAGAGGTGGCGGTGACCGGAGGAAGCAATGACCATGTTCCGGCCACGTGTAGAAGAACTATGCCCCGAATCCGCGGGCCTCTTGGCAGAAGAAGAACTGTCCGGACTTAGCTGGCTGGGCTAGTGGAACCGCAATGCCCCATGGCGTCGCGCTGCGAAATACCATGGTCCACGCTCCGCAAGCTGCTTCGGTGGGCGAACCGGCCGGCTCGTCGGCCGGCCGGGTTAATGAAGGTCGCGACACCCGTAGGTTCCATGCAGGAGGACCACGGCCCGCTCGCGCCGGGAAGACCGTCCGGCTTCGGCCGGCCGGACCGGAGGGTGGCGTCACCAGTTCAGGAAGTCCCCCCCCCCCGCATCGCTCGGCCATCCGGGCCGAGCCTCTCGGATGTCCGAGCCGAGCCGCTCGACCTGTCTGGCCGCGCCCCACCGGGTCGGGCCGCACGCTTCACTGGGCCGGTCGGAAACTATCCGGGTCGGACACGCTAAAACCGGGTCAACCCTACCCGCCAGCCCACTAGGCTTAACGGGTCGGGCCAGTTACGCTTAATTGTGAATAGCTTCACGACCGTGCGTCCAATCGACGCACCGTCTGCAGCACTGGGATCCTCGTGATGAGTAGGTCCTTTTTTCGATCCTCTAAGTGATTTTTGGATGACTTTGGAAAATGGATGGGTTTGGAACGAGTGTATTTCAAACTGGGCCCCTGGAAGAAAAAATCCAATAACTCACAGACCGGGCATCCTATTGATGAGACGTCTGTCGCGTTGGGTTTCTTTTGACGAGAAAAATCTTCTGGGTACATCAAATCAAGACATCATGATAGTTTATTTGATGACCCCTTTTCTCAAGGAGCAGACCCTCCCAGAATCAAGCGTGTTGTGTGCGGGAACTCTAGAGCTGGCTGCGACAGCAACGACTGTCATACTGGAATCCTCTGTGGGTTTGACAATGACGAAAATCTTACTGGAATCTTCTATGGGATCGACGATGAAGACATATGTTCTGGAATCTTCTATGGGTTCGACATCGATTACTACTGTTCTTGTATCATATGTGTGTCTGACATTATGACATCTGTACTAGTATCCTACGTGGGTCTGACAGAGTAGCTGGTCTAGTATCCTACGTGGGTCCGATAGCTTCGCTGGTCTTGTATCCTATGTGGGACTGACAGCTTAGATGAACCAGTGACTACATCTGATCACATCTATTTCTATACGAATGATTTATACCTATGTGAGTTGAGTCATGAAATTCAATCATTATCATCGATATGAATGACTTATTTCCTGTGTGGACTGGGTTGTGCTTGGGCTCGAGAGGTAGAGCCGAACTGTGATTGATAACTTAGGTAAATTATGGGCATATACCAAGGAAGAGTTGGTAGATACTTCTTGATTGTATCCTTCTTTGTGGTTTATCCTTCGTGTATTCTTGGAGACCTTCGGGGGTCTCGGGGTCCCTACTGAGTATCGTATACTCACCCATGCACGAGCTATGCCCACACAATGTTGTGTTTGATGTAGAAGAAACAAATCACTAATCAAGGTGGAGGCTTGTGGAGTTGGATGGTACCCAGAGGTGGACCACTTGGAGAGATGTACAAGGAGTGGACGGTCGGACCCGAGGTGCTGAGAAGGCCATCTATACCCACCCTTCAGGTGAGATTCCTAGAGGATGACTCAGTGGTTTCTTTTTTACTTTACAATAGTTGTACTAGATTTTCAGTTGTATTGTACTTACTGTTGGGCTTGTATTTCATGCCCCTTTCTTTTCATCACTTATTTTGTATTTAGTATTACATAGTTCTTTCTTCGGTTGTGTACTTTGTTGTGTTTTTTTACTTTTATAAAGGCAATTCCTTCCCTTTTTAACAGGATTTACTCATTTGGTTCTAGTCGCCAGCCCCTGGCCTATGGAAGGCGGGCTTGCTGTAGTCACAGCATGGTCCCCAAGAACAAGTCGTGACAGAAAGAGTTAGCAACCCTTCCGTGTGTGGGAATCCATGTGAAATATTTTTGGAACTTATAGTTGGCTATCTCCCCTCATATGTATTAGCATGTGATCTCATTATCCTCATGATCATCATCAAGTATTCTCCCCTGTTTGAGGATGAATAATATCTCAATACAATAGAAACTCATATACACTAATGTACATGTTTTTCATTTGTCTTACTAACTTCTTCATTTGAGGAAATATTTGTTTTTTTTGGGTTCTCCTCTACATCTGTAAATTATATGATGAATATTCTCCACCCATCATTTCTATCACTACCATCATGTTTAATGAATTAACTTGTATCCATCACAGTAGAATGAATGAAATAGTTTTGAAATGATATTGTTTCTATGTTAAATTTCTAATGTTATTTAATAAGTCTATTATATATATTATATTCTGTTAAAATCAATGAAATAATTTTTTTCATGTTTGCGAGAGAATGATGTAGAATTATTTTCTGATAACGTTTTTGGACTTGAGTTAAGAAAAAAAATAACTTCAATTTTCACTCTATTATATTGAATCACAACATTGATATGGGATTGGGAATATACATTACATTATATGAAAATTTAATTTCAAGTACAACATGAAAGTGATTGTATGTGGCCGATATGGGAAAGTCTACGGTATAGAAAATTTATTTGATAAATAAAATAAAGTTGTTTGTATTTAAAATCTAATTTCACATTCAAACAATGGGTTAATATAATAGTAGTCTACCACCCCATGGGTATTTAAATAAGATTTCTCTTTCCCACATATCAACTATAATTCAAATAGATAGATATATTGGGTTCCAAGAATGGATTTCTGTCACACCATGGGTATTTTGATTAGTAATCCCTCTCCCAAAACAGAGTCACCAATATCACACATCATGGTTTATCATTATCAACCCATTTATGATCCATTTTCTTTAATTAATTAACGGAAAAATTTCATAAATTCATTTATATAACACCCATAATTTTTAAATCATCATTTAAATCATTTATCCATACCCCATGTTTCACAATCAATTTCATAATCCAATTACTCATTCAATTTAACAAAATCATTTTTCTGTCAATTTCATAGTCATGTTTATTAAACATTAATTAATTCAGTTCAATTTTTTTTCTAAACATGGTAATTAAAATAAAAAATTTATATACACCCAAATAAAATAAAAACTATGGAAAACGGAAAATTGAAAACCTTACTCTTGAATCATTGTTGAATATTCACCAACCCTTAATCTAGAAATTCATGTGGAATGATATAAATTAATGTAGTGTGGATGATCTCGGATAAAATCATAAGATCAAGATCCAATGAATCCCAACAGTTAAAACCTATATCTAAACTGTCATAAATAGAATAAAATCATCCTTCTTCATCAGGAAAGAGTGACAAGAGATATAGGAGTCCAATTTTGGAAAAAATAACTTACCAATGTGGAGTCTATCCTTCAAGTGGATCTTTTATTCCCCAAGATGTAGGTTTTGGAACCATTGAATCCTCTTCGAGACCACAAAATTGAATGAACCCATTTTTGGTTGAGAGGGATAAAATAGGGATAACAACAAGGGTGTCTGTGAATTATAATAAAATTTTCATGTGGTTATATGACTACATGCACGGTTTCATGGGGGGAGGTGCACGATATTCCGAAACGTGCACCTTAACTATTCCCCTAAACATAAGGGGTGTATGATTAATCCATAGTGGTACATATTTTCACAAACTATGCACTAACTATGAAAATCTTGTCTATTAGAGTGTGCATATTTTTGGGAGGGAGGCTACATGGTTTTTCCAAAATGTGCACCTACCATGCACCACCTCCTTTGACTCCACAATGGGGAACATGGAATCAAGGAGAAAACCACTCAATTTTGACTAACAATGTACCAACCATCTATATCATTGAGGGATTCCAAATTTCTTCAATTCCACTAGAATAAACCCCAAATAAAAACTCATCCATGGTATAACCAAAAAGGGTAACATAATACCAGAAAATGAGAATGGGGAATCATCAGAATGATCGAGATCTTATAATCTTGCCACCCTGTAAAGGATCATCCTTGAGATGTACTCCTAAGTACCTCTAGGGATTCCAGGTTTAAAATGACGGGCCATTAAGGCCAGATATCATCTTCTATCTCCCATGTTTGCTCCTAAACATGGCCATGTTTCTATAATACTCAAAACTATCAAAATGAACTTTCCCCCAAAACACATTCTCAGAGTGATATGTAACATGAATCAAACCCTCCTCAAAGGACATATTACCCTCAAAAATAGCATCATAAACATCGATCACATGATAAGGGTATGATTGATAATACTAAATCTATGGAACATGGATAACATCATTCATAGAACTATACCTCTATGGAATATAAAATTGTAATTTCATTTGACCAATTCCCTACACAACGTCAAGAGGACTGATAAACCAAGGAACCAACATTCCCTACCTCAAAATACAATTATGACGCAATGTTAGTGACACACGAATGAGATCATGATGACCCTTAGTAAATGAAGGGAGTTGAAAACATCAGTCCACATATGGATTTGGCCTACTCTAGTCCATATCAAAAAGTTTTTGGAATCAACTAGAACTACAATGATGACTCATGCATGAGACTTTGTCACAATAACTCATACATACATATCACTATCGAATATAGAGGTGATCTAAATTACCTACCATAATTTTCCTCCTATGGTTCCGTCTGAATAGTTTCTTGATAACTTTTTAAAAAGGAAAATCAACAATTGCTAAGTGATTGTCCTAATACCGAAAAAAATCGACACCGTACACCCATAGAATAACCTCTAAAATATTTATAGTACATTTATACTTCCAATCATTAATTGGGTGTTAATACGTACATAGAAACACATGTATACCAAGATCCTTATGAAATATCTATAAAAAGGGTGAAGAGAAATTTGAGTTACAAAATAAAATTATAATCCTTTTCACCTAGTGAAGAAGGACTATCTCTCAAACATATATCTCCCCCAACTGGTCAATTGTCAAAGTGCTTTATATAGGCCAGAAGGGGGATAATGTTTTCAATTGGTCCACAATCACCCATATAGTGTAATTATTTGGAGGAATCCATGGAAGTCCCACCACGAATTCCTTTTTCTCATGTTACCACATCCATTTCATAGTGTACTATGAATATAGTAATCCACTAGGTCATTGATGCTCATCCTTCACCTTATGATAGGTGTAACATAGTGTCATGTAACTTGCAATCTTTCTTTTCATGCCCAGCCACCTATACTATCGACATAGTTCACAGAATTCTTTTTCAAACTACAATTCATCACCCACTTAAAGGCATGAAACTCATGCATCATCTCTTCTTATATACCCCTAGGTACATAAACATTGTTTTTTAAATATATGATCTCATCCAAATCTATAGTCAAATAAAAAGGTGACTCCCTGCATTCATGGTTTTCATTAATATGCAGACACTCTAGATCATCATACTCCCTCTCCCTAATACATCTCAAAAGTGTGGACTCAACTGATATAGATATGAGTTTCATCTTCTCTTATAACTTCCAAACCCAAATACGCATCTCAACTATAAAGGTCATCATCCTCCATTATGAACTAAAATAATTAACATCCTATGTTTGTGTATTAATTCTAAATGAATCATCCACATTTCTTCCCTTACATGGTGAACATTCCATCTCAAAATCCAAATGTTGAATATACTCAAACTATCACCGCTATCATAGATTCACAACGCTCTATGAAAATATTTACACTAAACACTTCTCATTAGAGTACATAGTAAAACTTTCTCTTAAAAAGTAATTCTACCATCACATTAAATAAAAAATAAGCGAAACTTACTTGATATTAGGAATACCTTAATTCCATTAATGTGGGGTAAAAATCTATGAACCATACACCACAACCTGATCCCCATACATCTACACTACTCCATGTCCAATCTCAAACACATCACAAAACATTATATACTCCCCAAAAAACATGAGTAAGATCAAAATTGGTGCGGTATTCAAACACTTATTAAACACTTGGAATGAATTCTCAAATGATCGATAACATTCTAACTTGATCCCCTTCTTTATCATGCCAAAATGTACTGATGAAAAATAGGGGATGTTCAAGATGAACCTATGATAATAACCCCTTAATATAATAAATCTATGGATATCAAAAAAATTCTTCTATTTTATATAGGAAACCACTTCCTACACCATATCTATGTCCACTAACACACCTTACATAAGGATAATGTGACCTAATTAATGTACCATCCCCATCCAGAGTTCACAAATATATAGATCAATGTATAAACAATGTTATCTCAGTGTACTACAGACTATGTCAAGAAGTTGGGAATGATCATCTTGAGTCTTTGAGTACACCATGATGTCATCAAAAAAACAACCAAAAATGAATTCATGTATGTTTTGATGATTTGGTTCATCATATACATAATCACAACCTAAGGGTTATTCATCCTAAACAACATAATTGTGAATTCATAGAGGCCATACATGATTCTAAAATATGTCAATAGTATATCAGATGGTGTAACTCTCAACTGATGATACCCTGACCAAAATTCAATTGTGGATAATTTAGAAGATCCTAGCCACTGTTCAAAGATATTTCTGAGGCCCGGAAGAGGATATCTGTTCTTCACCATCTTTCAGTTCAACTGTTGTTAATTGGTACATGAATGTAATTTCCCGTTATCCTTTAAAGAAAACAATACTAGGGAACCCCACGGTGAGGTAATCATATGTATAAATCTCTTATCCATCAAATCATTCAATAGAGTATTAAGTTACCAATGATTCGTTTAATCCATTATATTATGTGGAATAGAAACTAGATAAACTCTAAGAATTATCTAAATTGTAAACTCAAGATCCCTCTCAAGTGGCTACCTTGAGATGTCCTCAGGAAATAATTCTTACTACTAGTCCATTGTGGGATGAAGTACATCATGATTCACACCACCACCATCTAGGAAAAGGCTTCCAACCTATGTGGTGATCTCCCATAGTTTCAAAGGAACTAGACCTACATGGACAACCTATATATCCCACTATATAATTTACACATAACTATTACCACCATTATATTTAAATTCACACTCCTTTAGTAACAATCACTATGATATCAGTACAATACTAACCAATCCATAACAAAAATCAAGTCTAATCATAACATGTCATGTATGAAATGCTACCAATGAATATGATCCACCCCAACCTCAAGATAACACCCCTTTCATAATCATATGTCCCTAAACTACACTCCCAATAGCGTGTCGATCCTTATAATCCCACTCAAAAACTCTGATTCCAATCTGAAATTGTTCACAATCTACATAGATATTAAAGAATAATAATATACTATATCAAACAAGGAACTAGAAATTATAGAAGATATATAAAATTTACCTGTGAATGTTTATAGACTAGCCTCTCTATCGAAAAGTGTAGGCTAAACTGGATGAAACTGTCTTTCCCCTCTTCCATGTGACAGTGTCTAATTCTACTAAACTACAACACATTGCTGATACGGGCACCCTATCACAGATCTAATATGTCCAGTATATCGAACATGAAAAATGGAAGAATAATTAATACTCGACTTCTGTGTGGTATAATACTATCTCATATCTCTTTGATTCGTCCTGGTTCTTCTTTCACTACCCATCAGTTGATGGTTTTGTAAAAACTCTATACAGGACCCATCCTACCACAAGCTTAGAACCCCAATTTTGTTTTGGGTCACTAACTACTAATGTGACCTAACCTATATCACCAGTGGAAGTATATTCAGTTATATATCTGAGTAACTGATCTCCCCCTAGAAAATCAAGTTTCTATTTCATTGGTTGACATTCTCATAGAAATGATTCCTTATCTAGAAAGACATAACTCCTTTTCAACCATCATAAACTAGGTTAATTTAACGTGATGCCCCTATATTTTCCCTATGGAAATGAAATCTTGATATATGACTTTAGAAAACTATTTCTTCTTATGTATTTTAACTTGGGACTTAATCTCACATTTAATCCAATCAGGAAAACAACATGGAAAATTTTCCCCATATCCTACCAGTGATGGAATAAAGCACTTCAGGTTATGGAAGCAACTGGAATATTGCAAAATAGACATTCTCCAATAGGTCAAATGGATGTCTCTGATACCCTCTCTAACCTAAGAAAGTCGAGGTAAAAATTGTTAAAAAAATTTCTTCTAAAATTCATTACATACAATGTTCTCCAACTATACATCCATAGTCTGAATGTCTCACCAATGCTTCACATCACCATGTAACATAAAATCCACAAACTTGTCACTCTTCTTAGCATGAGTCTTTAAATGGTCATGTATCATCTAGATATAATCAATCAAGAAATAAACTACTTTAGTTCCACCCTCACCAATGAATGTTAGAAGTTACTGCAACTAGAAATCCCATGTCAGGTGAGAAATATTTCACACGACCTTACTTGGGTCTCTCTCCATAAAATATATAAAGAAAAAAAAGTTCTCATGGAAATTATCTTATGCTCCTTCACCTAGTACTAGTGGATCTTCAAGAGACACTACTGGAGGCACATTTCTTGCAATGTCCTCCTCTCATCCTATCAAAAGGGGTAATCACGAAGATATTTTTCTCTAATTCCAAACCAATTTGTTTGGAAACATTACAAATCATCAAAATATTTTTAACTAGTTGGATTAACATAAATCCAAAACAAGCCATCTCGCACAACCTTCCACAGGATCAAAACTGAGGAACTATCAATATACTCAACTATAACTCAGGTGGTTCATGGATAACATTGGGTAAAAAATTCCATAGTTCAAATTTCCTCATTAGACACACATTTTATCCACATTAAAATATTATAATTATAATCATTTAAAATTATTATTTTTCTAATTAGAATCCTTTCTATCATAAATTACTCAAACATTGAAAACTATTTCCTTTTAACTACCCACCCAAAAACTTCTTTTTTTGTGAAAGCCTAAAAATTATACTTCGCATAAAATTTTTATTTCCTAGACTTATGCAAGTATACTAAATTCATGTTCAATACTAAGGCATGTGTAAAATCATGGAAAATAATAATATCACATGGTAAGTATTCAACTGATGTTGAAGTAATATTCAACAATAACTGAAAACAACAAGAACATTAATTCCAACAAGTGTACATGGGTTTTTCCTAGTATGTGGGTTACCGACATCCATTAATTAGCTCATACCCATGTTCTGAATCATTATATTCTCCAATATAAAAATCAAAAATCATAATAAAATTGAAATGAAATGAAACTCTTTTTTTTACCACTTTGTAACATCCCAACCCAGGTACCGCATGTAGGTGCCCAGATCTGGCTAGTTATGTGGCCTCAGGCGCAACCTCTCATATGTCATATGTTATTGTCAATAAGATATTGTCTAATATATATAATGGGGAGATTATACGATCTTTTACAAATTATCACAAAAATATAATCAATTAATGATACCCAAATGATAATAGAAAATACTAAAACAATAACATAATCAATAAGTACCACATCACATGATAATATATAATAGGGTGAAATTACCATAAACCAATGTAGTATGTATTTTATGCCAAAATGGGTGTCTAAGGTCTAATGTAAAACCAAAATAAAGACCCATTAACAACCCCTAAATGGGACCCTATATGTTTTCTGGCTCACTCTATTGAAGTTTCTACCCTAGAACTAACTTATGTATACCTTAGGATAACTAGAATTCATAGTTGTGAATATAAATAATCTTCTTATTACTTCATGATTTCTCTTTTGTATTACATAGTATGTGATAATGTCCTTAGAGAAGCTGTTTCGCTAAAAGATCATAGTTGTTCCCCACTATGATAGGAGCCTAGAGGTGATAGTTTGCTATTATAAATTATATGATATATAAAATGTTGATATATTTTGAGGGAAACAAATGAAATAGAATATCATGGGTGGACACTCATAGGAATTTTAGGCACATTACCATAGTGTATACCCTCGGTATTATCTAGTATGATATTATGAGAACCGAACATGCCAGTTGGAAATATACATTTATATGTGTGATTAGATGTTCCTATCTGGGGATGTGTGTATTATTCCATATACTTTAACATTATTATTTCTGATAATTTTGACTCTCGTACTTTTATGTATTGATGAAAGCTGTGATGATTGATTTTTTGGGTAAGGTAGGATGCATTTGCTGGGTCACAAATAATATTGCATTAATGCATAATACATGATTTTATGTATCCCTTCGGTTCTTTGAGGGAAGTTAGTATCTCAAACCCTTTGATGGAAATGATATAGACTAAATAAATCCATGTATATGGTGTTCTATAAGAATGTTATAGTAATGTAAATTCAATGAATGGGACATCGACCATATAGGTTGTCTGCACCGACGTGAAACCTACTTGATTTGATATATTGTGATAAAAGAATTACATTACAAGGTAAGCATCCACATGTGTTATTATGTCATTGAAACATTAAATTTTTTACCTATGGTTTAATTGGCATTTTTCAAGATGTTACCACTGAAATTTCAGTTGATTCACATAATGCCACTATAAAAGAGGCCTAGAGGGTCACACACTAAGTGTATCTTGAAACTTAGTTAAATTTTATAATATCATTTAATATTTATGAAGTTGAATAAATATTATTCCTATATATGGTTTAATAATTATTCGTTTATTCATGATCAATTTTTTTAATAAAAGTGGTGACATGAATTGGACACCCAATTCACGATGATCACATTTATTCTATCACTAGTTATTAGTGAAAATTTAATGTTAGTAGAAAATTAAATAAATATATTTTTTCTATTTAGTCGATATAATATTCATTTACTTATTGGGGAATAATGTAGTGATATTTATTTAATTAATAAATATACATCATTCAAGGTATGTAAAATATTATGCAATAATGAATTATTTGGATATTAGGACCTTTGAGAAAATAAAAAAATTAATATTATTTTAATAAACAATATTTAATATTAAATCACAAGTTAAGAACATGTGGAAAAATAATAATAATCATAATACATTTATAAATGGGGTTTTCTATAATATTAAATATATATTTAATTTCACATTTCAAATTATTTTATTTTAACCTTAGCGATATATAATCCTAGTTAAATTATTTTCTTAAATTTAATAATTTATTTTTTTAGGATGCTCCCAATGTAATTGGAGAATTATATATATCCCTTGACATATCTCTTCTCTATGATCACTCCAAAGAATGGATACAAATATTACTCCACAAGATCAAAGAGAATGCATTGGAAGAAGTTCTCATATGATCTAAGGAAAAATACATAAGATAAGGTATCATCCTTTCTAGAACTAAAATATTTCTTTGACGACGTCTATAGATTCTTCGAACATGTCTGGATCACCGCTATTGTGAATCACCACTTGATTCCTACAATGCAATAATGGTTCATCATAGATCTATTACCATATCAATCAATTAAGAAATAAATACATAAAATTAATTTTTTTAATTAAATTATTTATAAATAAAATGTGATGATTCTCTCTCCTTGTTTTTTGTGTGATTCATGTTTTATATTTTCTATGATTTAATTCTGTTGAACATGGAAATTATCATTGTGTAGATCTAGGATTAATCATTGAACATGCAAAAAAGAAAATCAGCACCACCCATTACATGCTTGCGTTGTGGCCGGAACCAACAAGTGATATCAGATTGGACACATAATTAATTATAATTATATAAATTTCATTACTCATATATGAATTTTCTTTTTCAAAAAAAAAAATTTCATTTATTCTTTTAATCAAAATCACATGATCTTTTCATTACTCCTTTATTTCTGATAGATCTGATCGATTAGATTAATTTAACGAATGGAATATAGTAAAATATATCATCTGGAGATGTTAATAATTCTCATCGAATATCACTGAAGTAAACTCAATGTAATCAGAATTACATGTTGTCTAATATTGTTCAATGCATCCAAAATTATTTATGAAATTAATACAAACTATGTTCATTGATAACATGAAGTGCATTAAATATCTTACATCATGTGTTGATCAAGCTGGGGGTAGTTTTAGGTTAGCCATAGTATAATTCGTGTAGCTCACATTCTTTCCATGTAGTCCCTTTGAGTCATAGATGGGCTGTGTATTTCCATACACATATTAACTGACTTGTCATCATGTATTTCTGATAGTACACATCATGTATCCCATTTGATATATTGGTAATATGTTTTACAAGGAATGGTTTACACATCGAGTCCCTAGGAATGAATATCAAATAGATGGTGAGAGATTTACATGTAGGGTAGCTTGGCTATACATGTTGTGTCCATATTCAAAATTATGCTGATTTGGAAATTATTTTTTATATTATGAAAACCTTGAGACATGTTATTTCATGTGGTGACATGGTTGATATGACACAACATGGGATTGGTTTATATATATATATATATATATATATATATATATATTTAACATTTGTATAATGATTGGATCTACATATCATGTATGATTCATGTTTCATTTGGCACTCTATGTGCACTAAAGCATGACATGTTACATGAAAATTATATAATTTTTGTAGTCATTATGTTGATATTACAAGTCATTAAATTACATGATATTTCATGTATGAAATATGTCAAATAGAATAAATAAGTATATGATTATATTACATTTTTTGTAGATTTGTATAGATATTCATTGTATTTCCTCCATGAAACATTTATGTACATAGTTAATTTCAATTGAAATGATTTTATTTGATTAAAATTATAGTGGATGAGAATTTCAATGAATTTAAAATGAAAATTAAGATAAAATAATAGATTAATTTAATATGATATTTAATTGATTTGGATATAATTTATCATAAAAAATAATGACTAAAAATTGAAGTTAGTTTTATTAAATGAATTAATTTTTTCATGTATGTGGATGATCACGAGAAAAGACCATATCTTTTAATGAGATTGGATTTTTTTTAAATTTATTATTAAATTAAATTGTTTTCATATGTTCCTTATCTCCTCTTATTATGTAGGGCATTCATTCCCTTGGTTTATTTTATATAAAACATTTTCCCTCATATGTCTGTGAGTAAAATCATATGTAATGGATTGATATCCCAACATAATGGAGGGTATTCATGTTAAAACCTAGGGAGAAACCATTTTTTGAGAAATATATTGGTTGAGAGGTGGAAAGTTGTAACATTAACCTTAAAAGGATTATGGTCTTCTCTTCTAGGTCAATGGTTAGTTTATCAACTGCCAGATAATCTAACCATTAGTAAAAGCTCATGATCATACTGCTTCATTATATTATTTTTGATAGTTTCATTGTTTCTTAATTATATATTTTTTGTAATGATCACATAAATTAATGTAGTTAATGAACATGCAATATATAAATAATGAAAATTTGATTGTTCATAAGTATTGTCTAATACATGGTTAATCACATTTGTAAATCTTCATAATATTAACAAGAATTTGATAAGGATGATAATTGAAAATTTATTCCTAAATGTTAAAACCTCCCAATTATTTATATTATATAGGTAAATCCATCCACCACTTTATTTAAAATAAAATCATAGCTTCATGTACTTGACCATCCAATAGTGGGGTGATTTCCATTATTAGGGAATTATATCATGATGTTTTGGATAGACATAACTTAGTTTTGATAAAGGTCTGACTATAAAATCAGGACCTGCTGTAACTGAGAGGCAACGGTTGGTGAAATCAAATTTACAGATTTCAAGATTGGGGAGTCCACTTAGTGGATCAAGGAATAGTGAGTTAATGTAGTTCAAATTTTGAATGTCTACCTTAAACCAGTCACTATTCTTGACCAACCACATTTAGTGTAATGATAGAGGGAATAAGGATCATATACATTTGGATTCCAATGAAATTGGATATTATAAATCAAATGGAGAGGGCCATTTTGTTTTGTTAAAATAGTGGGAGACTAATATATTTTATGTTTATTTATTTGTCTAAATTTTATCAGATAACATAAGAAATTTATGCACACAATATTTTGTAAAAAAATAATTAAGATGACATAAAACATATCACTCTGATCCATATTTGAGAAGGATAACATTCTCACCAGTAAAAATTTACAATAGTGGAAAAGTTTTTTATGATTTATAATATAGTATTAATGGAAATTGTATATACTAGAAGATATTTTTCCAACGGTGCTTGGTAATGAGGTGAGTGATAATGAGATATCATTGTTTGACAAATATAGGAATAATACTAATGATTTTCAGTGTTTCATAATATAATCTAGGTCCAATGAAATTTTGAAGAAACATGAGGACAAGGACGTATATAGAATAAAGTCTCACCTTTAGGGTCTCTATCAAGAGAAGGTGTGACCATAGAGGTATAATATCTCCAATGATTTTTTTGAAACTATGATTCAAGGGTTTGTTTCAGTTGGGCCACATATAGTCATGATTATTGGCTACATGGTACAACTATACATTATATAGATTAAATTCATGTATGAGATTCACACATATATCATAATTTTATCACAACATAAGAACTTATCCTATTTTATTTTTAATTACAACGTTATTAATAATGAGAATATTATTTAAAAAATTCATTAATTGATTATCCAAGTGTAAAAGGATTGGGGAATAATAAGACTACGGTACTTATGGTGAAATAAATAATGAACATGGAAAACTGTACCATGAACTATAAATAGTCTAATACTCCCATGATCTATCCTTCCAAAAAGTGGAATATATCGATGTAGGGAATGGACAAGGAGGAATTACATTTTTCGTCTGGAAATTCAAGACACTAAAAGAGAAACATAACCCATATGTAAGGGGGTAAAATGGTCCTTTAATTGTCAATTCTAATATTTCAATATGTACACATTGGGTATTAGATACTTATTGTGGTTCTCACATATATATCGAAATATTGGATCCATGAAGATTCCAAATGATTTCTAGAGGATAGGTGGATCTGTGAGCTGCTAATAGATTGAAGCTAGCTATCCTTACAAATGGTGACTACCATATCTGTTTTCTAAAAATAATAATTATTGTATTAAAATATTGTTATTATGTACCTATGATTACTAGTAACATAATTTTTGTATCATTTCTAGATAAATATATATTTATTTTCAAATTTGGAAGTAGCGATTTTTTGTTTTAAAATGACAACTTTAATATCTCGATACTATTTCAGGTATTTATAAACCATCTTATGATAAATTATTATTATTTTAAATGAATAAATGGTTTATCATTGAAAAGATGTGTTTTTTAAAAATATCACAACATGGTAAAATTCCTTTTTAATACCCCATAAATATTAATTAAATATTTTATGTCTTAAAAACTGAGTATGAATGAGTTTCTGAGGCCTGGAAAGCCTCAGGGAGGACAAAATAAAAATATTAAATATATTATTTTATGCAGGGGAATGTCATTCAAAATAATTAGATAACTCCAAAAAGGTGCATCAATGAGAAATATGATACCACTATTATGTCTAAAATATGATGTTTATGCTAGGAGGGGTATAACATTCGAAGGCACTGGACATTTGGAGGCCTCGCTCATGAGTTAAAATTATTAAATAATATTAAATGAATTATTTATTAAAAATATTTAAATATCTCACAAATGGTGTGACTTATGGGATATCTGAGACCACCAGTGGGTTTGGAATGAGGTGTTTACCATAGACGGGATATAACATTTTTATGCATCGAGCATTTGGATTCCTAACTAACAAAAATAACACCTTTTGTTTTAATTAATTAATTATTCTGACATTTCATAAATAAATCATTGATATATCTAAAATCCTTCTTTGATTGGGAAATTTGATATCAGCTTTGTGTCCGGAATGGAATCATTATGCTAGAAATGGCATAAAATCTATGTGTAGCAGCCGTTTAGTGTCCTTTATTTTTTAAATTGTTAAATAATCAATTAAATTATACCTTTCATCTTCTCAATCTACGTTTTCCAACCATTTATAACGGACTAAGGTTGTAAAGCCATCATTTATAACCCCATTTGATCTTTTAAAATTAGATATGTATTAATGGAATTATTTAAAACACACCATTGGAGATGAAACACAAAATAATTTGGCGTTCATAAATTAGGATGAAAAGGGATGGGTGCTAGTTTTTCTATCAGTCGAACAACCATGTGTAAATCCATGGATGAGTTTTTCTAAATCTGAGTTTTCTTAAACCCCTATGAACACAATTATAATGGTATCATTGATTTTTATAGGCATTGGTGTGAAAAAATTCTTTCCTCATTCTTCTTGTGTGCAACATACAGGTTTCCAATTATTTTTTTTAGTTTTTCACTATTTTCACAATTCATGACATAAGAAAAAAAATGATTCAAGTAAAAATGATAACTATAAAAATTATAAAATGATAATGTTAATTGCATTATCAGATGATAATCTCAAAATAAATTATCAAACATTTTTTATAAAATATTATCAAAGTGGATTTGTTAAAATAAATCTTGGATAATTTTATTCAATTTAACAAAAGATAATTATCATAATTTTCAATGTTTATTTTATCAAATTTTCAATGTTATTCCAATTAGATTATCAAATGATAATTTTAAATAAAATTATCAAAGTATAACCCATAAAAATTATTATCTAAAGATAATTTTGGGGTATTATTAAAGATAATGGTATGGTTTTATAAAGAATTATTTTTCTGAAATTTTAATTGATAATTAGATAAATTAATCAAAAAATAGTTACATTAAATTATAGACGGTAATTTTAAATAAAATTACCAAAGTATAATTATGTAAAATTTTCGAACAATAATTATGAAGAATAACCAAATGATAATTTCTTCTTTTTTCTGAGAGGATAATTGTAAATTATTATCAAATTATAATTATAACGAACAATCATGCGATAATCATGATATTGAAAAATGATAATTATTTAATAAATTTATCAAAATATAATTATTTAAATTATATATGAATAGTTATGAAGGACTAACACATGTATTATCATTTTATTTAAAAAAGTGAATGTGGTTTATAATTATTCTGAGGAAAATATTATGTATATATTCTTTGACATAAAATGATAAATTGGAATTTCTTTCCTAGATATTGGATGTATCATTAAATTTTATAATCAAAATGATGATTTAAGACTTATAGTGGAGAGAAAAGTTATCACCACATGTAATTGTTTAATCAATAATTATAAAATTATTCACGAGAGAGAACATATCATCGCATGTTAAATTTTAAATCATTTGGAAATAAAAAAACTAGTTTTTGATCAAGGGACCCCTGATGAACATCGACCAATGGTGTGTCTACATTTTCTTTAATATGGTCATGAGAAGGTGTATTGAACCACACCGGGTGATTTATCTTTGTCATTGATATCGATGACCATGAGTTATGATGTTCCATTCTGATGAGCCAAATGGATTATCCTTTTATTGCTTGATTTATTTCCACTACTGATTTAAATTAAATTACATAACTTTCTTTCAATTGATGTAATAAAATCCATTAATTTTGAATTGGGAGACATGAATTGGTTTTGGCATGAGAATCTGGAAAAACCCCAATTCCATTGAATTGGGGTGTTTCTTAAGGGAAATTAGATGATTTAAAATTTTGAATTTAAATTGGTGTTTTGATTGAAAAAATTTCAATTAAATTTCTGAATTTAATTGTGTAAATGAACTATTAAATGTTTGAATTGGTTTTTAATGGACATCAAACAGTTAAAAAATTTCTTAAAATGATTTCATAGAAACCTAGAGGTTTTATCATGTGAAAAATCATGTTTTTGAATAAAACATGTATTGGATTTAAATAGAAAGAAATTGACATTTTAAAATTGTATTAATGGGATTGATAATATTTTAAGTTGTCTTAAAATATTTATCCCATCATGTAAGAGTATATGATATCCTTATGTAGATTGTGAGTTATTTCGATACACTCTATGCAATAACAATGTTCATAACATACATGGGGTGGGTCACATCCTCAAAGGGTTGGCGATGATTATCCTTTGTCCAGTTTCATAAGGACCTGTGTATACACATTTTGATGAGTTCAGAAAGAGAGTGAGGAATCCTATTGTTGGTTAATACAATCGTAACTTTTGGCAGGTGACCATGTTGCTTTCTTGTTTCTTTATATTTGAGATATAAATGTATTCCAATGTTTGTTTGAACTAAATTACTTGTATGTTTAATTTAAATAAAATATTTTATATAAATGTTTTACGTAAGCCATTTTTTTAAAAATATTCGTCCATTTGTCAAATCATTGCTTAAAATATTTACTTCCATAATTTTAAAATGTATCGCATTTTTTTAAATAAAATTTTGAATTGCCAAAACTGTTTATTTGAAAATTCAAAGCTTTTCATGGGATAATATATATTTTTCATATGTTATAGAATCATTTGGGGTAACCTACTAGTCTTAGGCTCACACCCTAATTTTTCCTTCAGGTGTTGGTAGACATTATTCATCCAAGTTTTAGCAAAGGGAAGGGATCTCTTGGAGGTGGATCTAGTTGTTGATCTTTGGTCTTGGTGAGAGGTTTCTGTAGGGACCATGGGGTTTTCCCCCATATTATGACTTGGGTTATAGTACTTTTAGATTTTTATGCCTTATTGTATTCTGGTACATCACTCCCGGTGGAGTTTCTTTCTTTATTTATACTGCCTTGTTTTCTTTTTCTCCCATGTTAATGTAGAAAAATTGTTCCCGGTTGTATGTTGTATGATGTCAGGTGCTAGTTTCCGACCTACGGGGATCAGGAATGCCCTTTGGGATATGTCGGGGTCGGCTTGCTCATCGGGTTACCATGGTACCCAGGCAGGTTCATGTCAAAATTCTATCTAAGGTAGGTTATGAATCTTTCCTTTATGACAATATGCATTTTAGTATTATTGTTGGTACTTATGAGGTAGTTTCGATTGAGTGTATAGATAGATCTCCCAACAACGAACCTTAAGCCAACAATGTTTGTTAGGGATAGGCGTATTGTGGATTAGTTCTAGTCTTTTACCTAGTTTTATTTGAATATAGTGAAATCCAAATCATGTATGTTCTACTAGTCAGTATCATGTTTCCATCGTCACTATGTATGAGAATTATATAACATATAAATTATTGTCTTATGATGTTGTGTAACATCATGCCTCTAAGAAGACATGTGAATTGGATCCTACAGGGGGATATTTCTAAACATCTGTGAGAGAATCCTCTGGTGGAACTAATCCTAGTTGAGGTGATTGTGCACACTGTCCATGCTCTGAAATAGGAACCACCTTAAGTACTGATTCAAGCTCCAACTATAGAACCTTGGGGTGACCATAGAAATATTTCACAAGATTTATTTCACTATAAAACATCCAATTTCAAATTCTCCACTGATTCTCAACATGCTGAGGGTTTTTTGGGTAAGATAGAACATCTGTTTGAGTATTTGGAGACATTGGATGTGATCACGGTGAAGTGTTCCACCTTTGTGTTAGAGGGACCAAGTAGGAGATGGTGGGATATGATAGGGATGAAAAATAAACATGGGAGATTAGAGTGGATGTACTTTTAGGTTCTTTTCACTGGCCACTTTTATTTAGATTCAATGGTGCTTTTCAGGGCTGTGGTGTTTTTCATTCTTGAGCATTCCAGCATAACTATGGCTCCTAGAGATTTTTAGGGAACTTTTAGATGTTCTTAAAAATCATTTCCACTCCACATAATGGCATGAGAACATTATAAAATTCAAAATATGTGGTGAAATAAAATTATTCATATAAAAAAGAGTTCTAGCCACAGGAATCTGGAATGAAGCTTCTTCACGTGATAGAAGAGTCTCTAAAGAAAGATTATGTAGGTCCAATGACCATGATATGTATCATTACTATAGCTTCATCGTTATTGACTGCTCTATTTGATACCTTTACATCTCACTTGTTTTTTTTCAACCCATACAATTAATCTTCTTATTTATCCTATTGATATTTTATCTTGTTAAATGGATATTACTACACCAAGTGGTGTGTCTCTAGTATTTCAAGTAGAAAGAGACCCTAGGTTAATCATGACCAAACTTTATTATATAGATTTGGGGATGGTAATATTAGGGTTTTCTTCTGATTTGGAGCTGTGTTTTCCCTCCAGTTTTCATTGATTTTCCCATTGAGTTTTCTTATGATTAATCTAGTTTACCATTGGTAAGAGAGGTTTAGTTTTCTATTTACTTGATTTATATTTCTCAAGCAGTTTCTTTTCACTCTTACCAAATAGCTCCGCTGAACCGAAATAGATAACTTCCCAGTTGGATGATCTTCTTGAGAAAAATATTATTCACCCAGTTGGGTCACCATGGGTGACACCATGTTTTTCCATCATGAATGTTTATGGATCTCTAACATCTTCTCTTCTTGAGATAATTATTCAGGAATATAAAATTTTTGATGAATTTAGTAGCATTAGATACTCTCTTTATGGTGTGTAGACTGATGACTAGCGTTCGTTCTCCTATGAGGTTGTTCTATGTTATCTAAAACATTAAGTTGCACCATTCGTGTCAAAAACTTCTATAATGGGGAATTGGAAAATTGTCAAATCGGATGTGCACTCAGGAAGAACTAAGACATTTTATGACTTGAAGCAGCAGTTTTGGTGACCATGTATTCTTGATGCTTTTAACCTGGTTGTGTCCTAGATGGCTTTGGAGGCAAGGGATTCCTGCACCTTGTATTGTGGGATCTATTGAGGTTATTGATTAGGTGGGGAATTTTGTTTACCATTTATCACTACCGTCTCATTTTATGCAAATACATAATTTGTTAAATGTATCTGAGCTTCACATGCATTTATCTAACCCAAATCATGTTTCGAGTTGGTGTGATCTTGAAGTAGAACTTATTTTATCTGTGACTGAACAACCAATCATGGATGTTTATTCTGAGACTCGGTTATGTTCTGGGAGGATGATACCCCTGGTCTACATGATTTGGAATCATGGTTCTAATTGTAATGAGACGTGAGAGCGGGAGTAACTGGTGAGAGAATAATGGCCATCTCTCTTTTGATGTGGATGCTTCCTCGTAGGCTTTCTAGGGACCGAAACATTCTATGGTGGGGAGGTTGTAACATCCCGTTACATTTTTAGGTATTTCTAAACCATCTTGTGTTAGATAATTATTAATTTAAAGGGGAAGAATCTGGTTTATCAGTAAAAATTTTGGTTTTCATTAAACAAGACACATAATGGTAAAATTCCCAATTAATAAGCCAAGAAATTCAATTAAATATTTTCTATTTTAAACACAGATTAAGTATGATTTTCCGAGGTCTCTAAATCTATGGGGAGGACATAAAAATATTAAATATATTATTTTAATCCATTCCATGTTAATCAAAATAATTGATTAAATCCAAAATTGTGCGTCGAATGAGAAATTTGAGACCATTTTTATGTCTGAAATGTGGTGTTTATCGTAAGTGGGGTATAATATTTGAAGGTTCCAGACATTTGAATACCTCTCTCATGAGTTAATGTTATTAACTAATATTTAATATACTATATATTAAAAATAATTTAATATCTCAAAAATAGTGCGATGTATGGGAAATCTGAGACCACCGATGGGTCTGGAATGCGGGTTTTACCCTAAATGTGGTATAACATTTTATCAAGTCGAGCGTTGGGACGCCTCGCTCCCAAAAATAACACTTTTTATTTTAATTATTTAATTACACCTATTTGATTTAATAAATCATTAATATTTTTCAAATTGTTCATTGTTTCAGAAATGTTATACCGCCGTTTTGGCTGTAACATATTTTTTATCCGAAATGGGGGGAAACATCAATGCGCAGTGGTTGTTTGGTGTTCTTTATTTTTGTAAATTTTAAAGAATTATTTTTAAGAAAATAGTAAATTAAATTTTATGATTAATATTCTCTATCAATGTTTTCCACCATTTCTAACTCTTGAAGGTTGTAAAACCATTATTCATAACCTGTTTTTGAACGTTTTAAATTAGATGTGTATTAATGGAGTGATTTAAAGCACACTGTTAGAGATTAAACACAAAATAATTAGGTGTTCTTAAATAGGGATTAAAATGGATGAGTGCTTGTTTTTATATTATTCAAACAACCATGTTTCAATCATGAGATGATATTGTCTTAATCTAAGTGTTTTTAAACCTCAATGTGAACAATATGAGAGGTATCAATGATCTTGAACGGTGTTGGCATGATAAGTTTTTCTCCTCATTCGATTTGTGCGTTATATCCTAGGTTTTATTATTATTTTTATTTTGTTTTTTTCTCTCTTTTAACAATTAATTATTTAAGAAAAAACAAAAGATTCAAGTAAAATGACAATTCAAAAAATTATCATATGATAATTTAAATTTTATTATCAAATGATAATTTAAAAAAATTATCAAATTATTTTTTTCAAAGATTAGTAGAGGTGATTTCTTTAAAAAATAATTATCATGGATAATTTTATTCAATTTAACAATAGCTAAATATCATAATTTTTGAAGGATAATTTTTCCAGGTTATCAATGATATTCCCATTATATTATCAAATGATAATTTTAAATATAATTATCAAAAAATAACCCATAAAATTTATTATCGAAATAAAATTATGGTGACAACAGTAAGGTTTTATAAACTCATATTTTCATGGATATTTTCATGGATATTTGTAAATAATAATTAAATATAATTATAATTAATTGTCATGGGTAATTTTAAAAATAATCACCAAATGATAATTATGTAAAATTATCAAAGAATAATTATGAAGAATCACCAAATGAAAATTTCTTCTATTTGATGAAAGGATAATTATACATAATTATCAAATTATAATTACAATGTATAATCATGATATTTAAAATTGATAATTATTTAAAGAATTTATCAATGGAAAATTATTTGAATTATATATGAATAATTATAAAGGGATACCACGTGTTTAATTATTTAATTTAGAATATCAAATGTGGTTTATAATTATTTTGTGGAAAATATTATGAACAAAATCTTTTACATAAAATGATATTTTAAATTTTATCATAGTGATCGAAAGTATCATCGAATGTGATAATCAGAATGAAAATTTGAGAATTATTGTGGTGAGAGTAGTTATCTCCACATTTAATATTTTAATCAATAATTTAAAATTATTCAGGAGAGAAAATATATCATCGCCTATGAAATTTTACTTCATTTTTAAATAAAATAACATTTTTTGGATCTAGGAGCCCTTGATGAACATCGATCATTTTTTTGTGGACGGTTTCATTAATAAGGTAGTGAGAAGATATATTGAACCACACATGGAAGTTTATCTTGTACATTGATATCGACGACCTTAAGGTAGGTTGTTTCATTCTGATTATCCAAATTGATTATCCTTGTATTGATTGATTAATTTCATCTGCTGATTTGAAACATATTACATAACGTGAAATCAATTGATGTAATTAAATAAAAATTCTTTGAATTGGGAGATTTTAATTGGTTTTGGCATGAGAATCTGGAAAACCCCCAATTCCATTGAAATTATGTGCCAGTTTATGGAAATTGGATTATTTAAATTGCTCAATTAAATTTGAATTTTTGATGGAAATTTTTTCAATTAAATTGATGAATTTAAATGTGGAAATGAATTTTGAAATGATGGAATGGAATTTTTGTAACACCCCACGATTTTATAAAAAATATTTTTTTAATTTCATTAATGTATTGTATTGTACGCTACACCAAAAGGACCCTGCACAACACGCATCCCTGACTTGGATTGCATTACATGCAAGAGCGACCTTCCACGATAGCGTGTGTTGTACGCAATACCGAGTTTCGCTAAACAACGATATGCTATTAAAATATTATTAAAACTAGCCATTATGAATAGTAATACCTACTTTTTGAAATTTTATAAATTTTATTTTTGAAAATGGACTTCATTTTTAGATTTGGAATATCGAAAATAGCCTAGGGTGAAATTTTGGTATTTTTCTGAAAACATTCAATTATTGATGAATAGTGAAAACACTCGGTTACTATTTAAAAACTGAATTTTTATTTAAATAATTGTTTATTTTATTTAAATTTATTTTAGGTAAAAATTGATACATAATACCTATATATGTTCAATGTAATTTTTTGGAGTCATTTTATAATAATTTTAGATATATAAAACTTTTATTGAACTTTTGACCGTCTTTTACCCACCTCCTAGGATAATTTGAAAATTTACATAAAACATAATTTTACCGCTTTTGTGAATGGAATTTCAAAAATCCGAGAGACACGGTTTATGTCAGTATGTAAAATGTGGTTCAATGAGATGAATCTTTTTTTGGTGAATAGTAACTTTTTACTTTTTTTACCACAGTTAAAAGTAAATGGGGTAATTAGGGGTAAAAATGATATTATTTTTACCCAAGAACATGTACTAATTCTATTTGATAAGTGTAATTCGACCAAAAACAACATTAGGGATAAAATATTACCCTTTAGGCCCACTTGGATTAGATTAGGACATTTATTATTAATTTATATAAAGAAGGGTTAAAATAGTTAAAATCAATGTTTAATAACTAAATAATTTTTAATATAGAATTATAAATAAGATAAATTCGACAATAAATATTAATTATAAATCTATAAAGATTTCATACATAATGGTATTTTATTTCTAATTTTTAGACATTAAATAATTTAATTTATTTATGACACAATGATGATGCAATAATTATCTTATTAATGAAATATTGACATAATTGATGTTATAAATACCAAAATAAATGTAATATGAGACTTTTTACGAATTAAATTAATTTTATATGTTAATATGACATGTTAGTATTGATTTAATTACCTTTTTTTGAACTAATCATTCTGTTAAGATTTTCATAAAAATCAATTACCAAATAGTGTCAAAATTGACATAAAATAGTTTTTTTTAAATATTATATTATTAATTGTTATTTTATTTCTAAAAATCTTAGGTTCTGCCAAATGACGTATATAAGGTTATATATTTCAATAATAAACAAATTGGGGTTCTTTTGGCTTGTTATAGTATGTTTATTAACCTTATAGTGTAAGAAAACAAGAAGACACGGTAAAAGAAAAATTATTTAACTTAAAGTTAAATCTAAATGGTAAGGTTAAAATAGAAACCTAAACTTGTCTAAATTCTCTTTAATGAGATTATTTCCACAAAACCACACCTTATTTTCGAAATAACTCAATTTGGAGCTATTAAAAACCGAATATGACTTTATACTAATATAATATTTTTAGTTATTCTAAAGGTGCCCGTCTCCTCCCTAATAAAAGGGCACCTCCTCCCTCTCTTCCTCACACCATTTTGAGCCTTGAAGCTCGGCCGAAATATGCACATTTCACTTCCCCACTTCCCTATAAACCTTATAGAGGTACTGGTCTTCTCAAAATTCGAACCCTTGTGCCCTAAGAATAATTTTAAAGGAGGTGCGTCGAAGAAGAGGTCATCTCTTCTACCGATTATTTCAAGATTATTTCCTCTTCAACTTCTTCTTCTTTAGTTGTTTCATTATAAAGTAATAACATCAGTATCACAAATATACTGATATGTTATTATAAATATGAAACAACCACATTTCACCTTCTATCCATCCTATGGAAAACAAAATAACCGCGCGTACGTACGTACCGAATACCGTCTCCACGCCCTGCTGTAATCTGTTTTTCCAACACCACCTTACTTTGATGGGTATAATGGTGTAAAGAATAACTATACATATTTATTATAACATCATAATTATTCTTATATATTTTATCATCCACTCCAATTCAATTCAATAATTATGGGAATGATATCATCGCTCGTGCGTATGTACGGACTACTGTCTCCACGACGCGATGAGATTAATTCTCAATGATTAACCATTCATGAATGATTATAAAGTATATATAATAAGTAATCATGAAATATATGACATAATAATGATACTTTATTTATGTATATATATATGTATGTCATCCAATTAATTCTATTCAATTCAATGAAAAAACAAAAACAACGTTCATGCATACGTACGACCTACCGTAGCCATGAATGGTGTATTTCATTCCATTTATCGATTTATTATATATATGTATATTCTGAATATATATTATATATAAATCATGTTTTATATTATATAATTTATTAATCATGCTATAAGTAATCATATGAATAATAACAAGTCAAAACACGTACGACAAATGAAACGATTTTACCCATAACGCTCTTTAACATAGAATTTACAAAAAAAAATGGGTAATATAAAGTCATAAGTGAACCGTATATGATATCATAACAATGAATATGATTCTGTAATAAGTCAATGACATTATTTAAATCATTATACAGGAGGTTCGTATACGTATGAATCATATCATACCTAAGGTAAGGGATAACTATTCCAATCTCACTCTTATCCGAGATTGTTTATTCATAATTATTCACTAGGGTTACATTTATTATCCATGTCCCTATTTTCTAAAAATGGGTTCATGTATGTTTAATATCATTTTTTCCCATTTATCTCTTTTAATATATGGTGTGTAAGGAATCGTTTTTTTGCGAGGTATTTTTTGAATTTTCCGTCCAAAGTACGAGAAGAATGTCTTTTTTAACTTATACGACATGAAAAGATTTTTACGGTTTTATAAAGCCTTATTTTCATGAAGATTCCTCCAAAATATTTCATAACTATTTTAAAAAAAAAAATCATTTTCTTTTAAAATTACATGATATTTTGTGAAAAGAAAATGATTTGGAAAAATAAAGGATATTTTCTTTGAGAATTCATTTCAAGTGTTTTATCAAAACCATTTTCCATCTAAGATGACATTATTTCATATTTGAATGTTTCAAGTATAATTTCAATATGATTTACATGGTTTCACTTTTATTATTATGAAATTATATCCATTTCTTTTATATGTATTATGTGATGATGGGATTATGTTTCTGAAACCCATTTTATTTGGTCGGTTATTATGAATGATGTATGTTTATTTTGTGGCACAAGTAAGAATGATTTAATTATGAGATGGGTGGGACCTATATCTCCCTAAAATGCATTGGGTAATGATTTATATATCATGAGATAGACATGGCTGGAATGGTAAGTTAATCTGGTTCAGCGTAATAGGACTGAAACGAGGAGTGAACTCGATTCAGAAAGGGACTTTGTCCACTAAGATGGTCTTAGAAGCAATTCCTTGGCTACTATGGAAATCATAACATGTGATTAATGGTTTCCAAAATTACATGTTTTATTCCCATTCTATTTTATCATGATTGATGTTCCCTTATGATATATGCCTTACACACATCCAATATTCATGTCTTTTCTCAAGAATTTGATGTTTAGATTTTATATTCAAGTTTTTGCATTCAAATGTTTATGGATTGTTTTATTTTCTATATGTTAACCCTTACTAGGCATTTGAGCTCACCCCTTTTATGTTTTCATTTCCACATGATATAAAGAATAGTTTTAGGTAAGAAAAAAGGGGAAGATCTTTATGGGAGATGTTGAAAATCATTCACCACGATTAGAAGATTATATTCCGAGTTTCCAAAGACACTAAACTATTACGGTCCTTGTGTGTCTGTTTTTGTTATGTACTAAGTATTCCGAAAAAGTAATGTAATGTCCATGTATGTCAAGCTTTGGGTCTCTACAGTTGGTATCAGAGGAAAGGTTTAGTCAACCTTTGGAAACTAGGATGCGAAAATGTTAGCGAGATCCCTAGAGATATTTCTAATGTATGTATAGGGATGTCTCTAAGGATAAGTATAAGTATAGGATATAGTCCTAAAACTATAGTAATGATCATAGAATTTATCCTAAGATGTTAGATATTGAGGGTAATCCCCCTTTATTATGTTGTTGTCCCAAGAATGATTTTTTCCTCTCACGCTATTCTTTTTGGTTTTTAGAAAATGGCTGCAAACCAAAAGATTCACGATAATGGAGGATATGACGGACAATGGAATGATATTCTTCATGAGAAACAAAATGAAATGGGATTTGGAAGTCCAAACATCGTTATTATGCCTAATCAGAAATCTCATAATATGATCAAAAATCTCAACTTTGGTAAGTTTCCTGACTCAGATAATAAGAGAAAGATGGATTTTCATGATTGTCAAAGAGGAAAGAAAGATCAATTTCCCTCATGTGAATCATGTGGGAAGAGGCATCAGGGAGATTTTTTCAAAGGAATAGGAAGATGATTTGGGTGTGGAAAAGAAGGACACAAAGCTAGTAAGTGAAAAGGAAAAGTTTCAGTTAACCACATAGACAAGGATAATGGTATTTCTATGACATCAATAATGATTATATGTTTTAAATGTGGAATGTATGGGCATTATGCAAAACAATGCCCGAATCGAAAATCTCATGAAGAGAATCAGCATGGTCATATGAGTAGTATTTATGTGGATGATGATGAAGAGACTACAAATGAAATATGAGATGAAAGAAATTGTGAATCTTGGTTAGTGGTTTAAGAAGTTAGTGGAATGAGTGTATGTTTATAAATAATAGTGTATGGTACTATGGAATAAAGAATCATCTAAGGATTTTTACACTATTTTTTTCCTAAAGTATTTGAAAGTATATGTTTAATGTTTCTGGTAACCATGAAAACTGATTCAAATATTTTGGAATGCAGATGATATGCACATAATGAAGGGATAAGGAGAAAATGAAATGTTTGACTGTATTCATGAGCTCATGATTGATATAAGGACTAAGTGATATCATGGTTTGAGTATATAGTATTTTGATGATTTTGGTATGTGGAAAGAGTGAACTTTTGACAGTATTAATGTTTTCACTAAGGTTCTATGGTAATTTATATTTCAAGAGAATATATGACTACGGTTTTCATGTGGGATAAATGCTTGTATTCACATTCTTGGTATATAACATTTCTAGTAATTGTTTTTTTATACTATGATCTTGGACCAAAGTATTTTAGATAAGCCTAAATATTGGAATGGATAATGTTGGAAATAAGTTATTATTGTTTAAGGATAGAACTTTTTTTGATATTATTGATGAGATTTTATAGTAATGTAGTTTTAGAAAAAGGACAACCAGCAGGACGAGCGACATCCCATCGCATCGGACAAGACTATCTGAATTGAACCCACAACTGAAGTTTGACTGGCCTTTATCGCATACCAATGGCCTACAGGAAGTCCCTGGTTAGTAGAAACTATTTTTATTTTATTAAGAGGCATGATATATGAAGTATAAGTTCATTTTTTTAATCGTATACGATTAACCTCACCATAGATCGACTTATGTATATTTGATAACTTTTTCTAACCTTTTGTTTGAAACAAATGGAATGACCCATCATTCTATCACATGATCTGTTAACAATTCACAAATAACAAATTCAACTACATTTCTTTAAGAGATGAAGTGGAAATTGTTCAAATCCCGAACAACAGTGAGATTGTACAAAAATCAAGTAAGTATTTCTTCTAATTCAAAATTTTCAACATTAGGGAAATGATATTGGGAACCAAAAATGTTGTCCTAGTGCTCTTATATCTGATGAATCAGATGGTACCTTAGATCATCACAAATTTATGTCTTTGTGATTGATGGCTTTTTTATAGCCATGTTCTCTACCACTCTCCATCAGAACTTGATGGTTAGATTTTTCTTCCACATACATATTTTAACCTATGTTCTTTTATATAGAAAACCAGTGATGAGTTACATTGGGTAATCGTTACGTTTCATACTTTAGATTTTAAAATTAAGTTTTAGTATTCCTTTTTATGATGTGGGTTTCAATTAATGAAACTTTTGATTAGTAAACCATTTATAACCCCGACGAATTTTGAGGGAGAAATTTATTTTAAGGGGGATAGAATGTAACACCCCAAGATTTTATGAAAAGTATTCTTTTTAATTTCACTAATGTCTTGTGTTGTACACTACACCAAAAGGAGCTTGCACAACATGCATCCCTAACTTGGCTTGCATTACACGCAAACGCGACCTTCCATGATAGCGTGTGTTGTACGCAATACTGAGTTTTGCTAAACAACGATATGTTATTAAATTATTATTAAAACTAGCCATTATGAATAGTAATACCCACTTTTTGAAATTTTATAAATTTTATGTTTGAAAATGGACTTCATTTTTGGATTTGGAATATCGAAATTATCCAAGGGTGAAATTCTAGTATTTTTCTGAAAACTTTCAATTTTTGATGAATAGTGAAAACACTGGGTTACAATTTAAAAACCGAATTTTTATTTAAATAATTATTTATTTTATTTAAATTTATTTTTGGTCAAAATTGATACATAATACCTATATAAGTTCAATTTAATTTATTGGAGTCATTTTATAATAATTTTAGATATATAAAAATTTTATTGAACTTTTGACAGTCTTTTACCCACCTCCTAGGAGAATTTGCAAATTTACATAAAACTTAATTTTACCACTTTTGTGAATGGAATTTCAAAAATCAGAGAGACATGTTTGATTTCAGTAAGTAAAATTTGGTTTAATGAGATGAAAATCATTTTTTTTTTGAATAGTAACTTTTTCCTTTTTTACTACGGTTAAAAGTAAATAGGGTAATTAAGGGTAAAAATGAAATTTTTATTACCCTAACACATGTCGTAATTATGTTGGATAAGTTTAATTCGACCAAAAACAACATTAGGGATAAAATATTACCCTTTAGTCCCACTTGGATTAGATTAGGACATTTATTATTAATTTATTTAAAGAAGGGTTAAAATAGTTAGAATCAAATTTTAATAACTAAATAATTTTTAATATAGAGTTATACATAATATAAATTCGACTATAAATATTAATTAGAAAGATAAAAATATTTCATACATAATGGTATTTTATTTGTAATTTTTAGACATTAAATGATTTAATTTATTTATGACACAATGATGATGCAGTAATTATCTTATTAATGAAATATTGACATAATTGATGTTATAAATACCTAAATAAAAGTAATTTGGGACTTTTTATGAATTAAAATAATTTTATATTTCAATATGACATTTTAGTATTGATATAATTATATTTTTGAAAACTAATGATTCTGTTATGATTTTCACAAAAATCAATTACCAAATAGTGTCAAAATGGGCATAAAATAGTTTTTAAAAACAAATATTATATTATTAAATGTTATTTTATTCATAAAAATATAAGTTTCGGCCAAATGAATTAGATATGGTTATATATGTTAATAATAAACAACTTGGGGTTCGTTTGTCTTGTTATAGTTAGTTTATTAACCTTATAGTGTAAGAAAACAAGAAGACACCGTAAAAGAAATATTATTTAACTTAAAGTAAAATCTAAATTATAAGGTTAAAATAGAAACCTAAACTTGTCTAAATTATATTTGATGAGATTATTTCGACACATCCCCACCTTAGCATAGAAATAACTCAATTTGGAGCTATTAAATGCCGAATATGACTTTATAATAATATAATATTTTTAGTTATTCCAAAGGTGCCCCTCTCCTCCATTATAAAAGGGCACCTCCTCCCTATCATCCTCAAACCATTTTGATCCTTGAAGCTCTGAAAAAATTTTCACATTTCACTTCCCCACTTCCCTATAATCCTTATAAGGGTATTGGGGTTTTCAAAAGACCAACCCTAGTGCCCTAAGAAGAAGTTTAAAGGAGGTGCGTCGAAGAAGAGGTAATCACTTCTACCGATTATTTCAAGTTTATTTCTTCTTCAAATTCTTCTTCTTTAGTTGTTTAATTATAAATGAATAACATAAGTATCACTAATATACTGATATGTTATTATAAATATGAAACAAACACATTTCAAATTCTATCCATCCTACGGAAAATGAAATCACCGCACGTGCGTACGTACAGAATACCGTCTCCACGTCGTGGTGTAATCTTTTTTCCAACACCACCTTACTTGGATGGGTATAATGGTGTAAAGAATAACTATAAATAGTTTTTATAACATCATACTGATTCTTATATATTGTATTATCCACTCCAATTCAATTCAATAATTATGGGAATGATATCATCGCTCGTGCGTACGTACGGACTACCGTCTCCACGATGCGATGAGATTAATTCTCAATGATTAACCATTCATGAATGATTATAAAGTATATATAATAAGTAATCATGAATTATATGACATAATAATGATACTGTATTTATGTATATATATATGTATGTCATCCAATTAATTCCATTCAATTCAATGAGGAAACGAAAACAACGTTCATGCATACATACGGCCTACCGTCTCCATGAACGGTGTATTTATTTCCATTTATAGATCTATTATATATATGTATATTTTGAATATATATTATATATAAGTCATGTTTTATATTCTGGAATTAGGTAATCATGTCTAAGTAATCATATGAATAATTACAAGTCAAAACACGGACGACAAATGAAACGATTTTACCCAAAACTCTCTTTAACAAGGAATTTACAAAAGAACGGGTAATATAAAGTCATAAGTGAACCATATATGATATAATAACAATTATTATGATTCTATAATAAGTAAATTACATTATTTAAATCATTATACAGAAGTTTTGGATATTTACGAAGCATATCAGACCTAAGGTAAGGGAAAACTACTCCAATCTCGCTCTTTTCCGAGATTGTTTATTCATAAGTATTCAATAAGGTTATATTTATCATCCATGTCCCTATTTTCTAAATATGGTTTCATGTATGTTTAATGCCATTTTTTCCCATTTTTGACTTTTACTATATGGTGTGAAGGGAATGTTTCTTTTGTGAGGTACTTTTTGACTTTTCCGACTAAAGTATGAGAAGAATGTTTTTTTAACTTATACAACATGAAAGGATTTTTACGGTTTTATGAAGCCTTATTTTCCTGAAGCTTCCTCCAAAATTTTTCATACATATTTTCAACAAAATCATTTTCTTTTAAAATTGCATTACATTTTGTGAAAAGAAAATGATTTGGAAAAAGAAAGTATATTATCATCAAGAATTAATTTCAAGTGTTTTATCAAAACCATTTTCCATATAAGATGACATTATTTCAAATGTTCATGTTTCAAGTATAATGGATCTATGATTTACATGGTTTCAATTTTCTTATTATGAAATGATATACATTTCTTTTATATGGATTATGTGATGATGGTATTATGTTTATGAAACCCATTTTATTCGTTGGGTTATTATGAATGATGTATGTTTATTTTGTGGCACAAGTAAGAATGATTTCATTATGAGATGGGTGGGACCTATATCTCCCTCCAATGAATTGGTTAATGATTTATATCTCATGATATAGACATGGCTGGAAGGGTAAGTTAATCCGGTTCAGCGTAACAGTACTGAATTCAGAGTGAAATCGATTCAGAAAGGGACTTTGTCCACTAAGATTGTCTTGGCAGCAATTCCTTGGCTACTATGGAAATCATGACATGTGCTGAATGGTTTCCACAATTACATGTTTTATTCTCATTATATTTTATCATTATTGATGTTCCATTATGATATATACCTTACGTACTTCCAAGATTCATGTCTTTGCTCATGATTTTGATGTTTATATTTTATGTTCAAGTTTTTGCATTCAAATGTTTATGGAATGTTTTATGTTCTCTATGTTTACCCTTACTAAGAAATTGAGATCACCCCTTTTATGTTTTCTTTTCCCCATGATATAAATAAAGGATTTAGGTAAGAAAAAAAGTGTAATATCTTTATGGGAGATGTTGAAGATCCTTCACCACGATTAGAAGATTATATTCCGAGTTTCCAAAGACACTAAACTATTACGGTCCTTGTGTGTCTATTTTTGTTATATACTAAGTATTCCGCAAAATTAATGTAATTTCCATGTACTTCATGCTTTGGGTCTCTAAAATTTTAATGGAATTCAATTGGTAAAAAATGGCATAAAATGATTTGATAGAAACCCAGTGGTTTTATCATGTGAAAAGGCATGTTTTTTAATAAAGGTTATTTTGGTTTTAAATAGAGAGAAATTGATATTTTCAAAATGGAATAATGGGATTGATCATATTTTCATAAAGTATTAAAATATTTCATAAGTCATATTAGAGCGCATGCATGCCTTGAGTAGTTAGTGAGTCATTTGGATACACTCTATGCTACAGAAACCATCTAAATCATACTTGTGATGGGTCATATCCCCGACGGGTTGGTGATGAGTCTCCATTGTCCAGTGTCATAAGGACGTGTGTATACACAATTTTCTAATTTCAATTAGAGAGTGTGGAATCCTATAGCTTGTTAATACTATCGTACCTTTTGGAAGATGACCTTGTTGCTCTGTTTATTATTTATATTAGAGATATAAATTAATGCCAATGTTTTATTGTACTACTTTACATGCATGTTGAATTTATATAAACTATTTTATATAAATTTTTTACATAATATATTGTTTTAAAAATATTCCATCATTTGTAAAAAAAATCTTAAAATCATTATTTCCCTCATTTTAAAATATATAGAATGTTTTGTTTAAATAATATTTTGTATTACCAAACCCATTTATTTGAAAAATGAAGGATTTTATTTTAATAATCCATATTTGGAATCTGTTATATAATCTTTTGTGGTATCCTACAGGGATTAGACTCACACCATAATTTTTCCTTTATGTGTTTGTAGACATTATTCATCCAGGTTCGAGAAAAGGGACGGGATTTGTAGGAGATGGATCCGGCTATTGATCTTTGGTCTTAATGAGATGTGTCCTTAGTGACCTTGGGGGTTTTTCCCATTTTAGTTCATGGGTTATAGTTATTTGACCTTTTTATTCCTTATTGTATTTTGGAACTTCACTCCCAATGGAGTTTCGTTCGTAATGCATATTGCTAGGTTTTCTTTTGCATCCTCATTCCTCTAGAAAAATCATTCCCACTTGTATGTTGTATGATTCCAGGTGCAAGTGGACGAAATGTGGGGATCAGGAACGCCCTTCGGGCTATGTCAAAGCTGGCATGGTTATCAGGTTACTAGGGAACCCGAGCTGTTTCATTACAACCACATATGTTATGTTATGGAAAATTTAAATAACAGTCTTTATGTATTAAATTAGGAAAACTAACGGTTGAAAATTGATAACGAATCATGTTCAAACAACTCAATGTACACCAAACTATGGCATCCCCATCTTGGTATTGTAAATGTGAATATTTTGATAGAACTATTTATATATGGATATTGACACTATTCTAAGAAAAAATCACTTCAAATATTTAATTCTTTTATATAAGGATTAATTACCAAACAACCATTTGGTGGATATGGTAAAAGGGACATAGAGATTCTAGAATTTGTATACACTAGTGTGTGGACCATTCCTTGTAGAAGATATATGAGGATATTATTACTTCAAAACATTTAATGATGACTTGAGTATATGTGAACATTTCTACTTGATGAGCTATAACTCTGATTCCTTTGAGAATTTTATGGAATTCAAGAATGATTTAGATAATCAACCTCTTATGAAGATAAATAAGATTCGATCGGATCAAGGTGGTGAATATCTTAAGAAAGAGATTATCAACTTCTTATGGATGTTAGGGATTATATCTCAAGTCACACCATCATACACACCAAAGTAGAATAGTGTTAGTGAATGGAGTTACACTACCTTGATATAGATGGTAATGTCAATAATGAGTAATGCAATTCTTCCATTATCATTTTGAGTACAAGAATTACAAACTGTCTCTTACACATTAAACTAAGTACCAAGTAAAGCAGAAATTGGAATTCCCATCATGTTATAGAGTGGAAAGAAACCTGGTTAGTGGAATACATGTGTATGGGGTTTCGAGGAATTTTTTAATGCCTTTTTATGTAAAAAACTATCAACCTAGTGCACACAATGTATCTTTATTGGGAATCTCAAAGAAATAAAGGTATACTACCGATATAAAACATAATATAAGAAAGTGACTTCCAACTAACAAGATTTATGTCATGAGAGGTATAACATCCTCAAAAGTTATAGTTGTATAATATAGACATAAATTAATTTGATTCGTAAGATACAAAATAGTTGGAACTAGAATAGATTCCACAAGACCTTGTGGAAGACGTAGTTCCATAAACACGATTATTTTGTTGGAGTGTTAGTGACGTAATATAACCAAAGATATATTGTTTTCTTGTTACTGAGGATGATGAATCATTATTCATTTTCAATGAATAAATTATCTGCAACAAAGAGGTATTCATGTGGAAACTGAACATGGAAGGTAAAGTAAATACCTATAAAATAAGGCTAGTTTCTAAAGGGTTTAAACATAGTCAATGAATTGTCTATGATGAAACCATTTCCGTAGTTTACTTTTTAAAATCCATTATAAATATAATTTATATAAAATCCTACTGTTACTATGATATTTGGATGATGGATGTCAAAACTCAATTCCTTAATGGGAACCTTTAGGAAGTTGTCTATATGACACAAGAAGAAGTTTTTGTGACTCTATTTGATGCCAATAATATCTGAATGTTTCAATGATCCATTTATAGATAAAATAAATCATAATTGTCATAAAACATTTGATTTATGGAATATATAAGATAATTTTCATTCATTGAGGAAGACTGTGATTTTTGTGTTTGAAAGTGGATTATTGGTAATTTTGTTGTTATCCTGGTAGTATATGTTTTTGACATATTACTTATAAGAGATAACGTACTACTCTTACTGTCATTTAAGGAAAATTTAATCAAGTGTTTCTCTATGAAGGGAAAAAGTGAGGTGGAATACATTCTAGGGATCATGAAAATTCATGATTGATATGATATGATTCTAGGACTGAGCAAAAGAAAATTTTTTGACAAGATACTAAAATGATTTAGTATGGAACAATCCATGGAGGTATCTGTTCATGTGTCACATGGTTTACATCTTACTAATAAAATGTGTCTACAGAAAAAATTTGAATTTTATAGAATATGTACAATCCCATATGATTCAATGGAATATCAATCATGTATGTTATGATATATACTAGAATTGATTATTTCTATGAATTGAGCATGGTCAGAAGATCTTGGAGAAAAACATCAGACACCTATTATGGCTATCCTCAAGTATATGAGAATAATTAAGGATGTGTTCCTAGTGTAAGGAGGATATGAGTTACTAGTAATCATGGGTTATACAGATTATAGTTTTTAGATAGATTAAGAATATCAAAAATCTCAATAAGGATATTTTTTCTATCTCAACAAAGGATTTGTGAGAAGGAAGAGTTCAAAGTGTCCGGTTATCACATATTATATAGTAGAGTTTGATTATATTGAAGCTTCTAGTCTATCCATGGAAACATTTTCTATTCAAAAACATTTCAGGATATTGATGCATTACCTATAACTAAATACCATATCATAATGTATTATTATTATAATACAGTAGTGTCTCATGAAAAAGAGAAAAGTTCACACTAATTGAACAAACACATAATCTGTAAGTATATCCTCTTAAGGGATATTTATCAAATTTTTTATGTTTCCTCAGTAGAGTAATCGTGGATAAGAATGTGGGGGACCCCTCTAATAAATGCCTATTTCAATAGAAGCATGAGTATCATGTGAGATCTATAGGAAAAAATGTTTTTATGATTAAAATATAGTGAAAGAGGGAGTCTGTTGTAGTTGGTTCCGAGTAACCAACATAAGTGTACATTATGATAAATTCAATTCATAGTTATGAATATTGATAAAATTCTTATCACATCATGATTTTTCGTTGAAAATAAAAATTGTGATAATGTCTCAATAGTTATGGTCTCATTAAAAGGTCATAATAGTTCCATGCTATGATAAGAACGGAGAATTTATGCGATAGTATTAGTAAATATATGTTCTATAGATATATGTAATCATTTTAGGATCACAAACTATATAGGCTCTCAGGCATGGAGACTTAGAGAACTTTGAGTCACCCTCTCATGTTGTACACCTAAACTAATATCCATTAAAATATTATTAAAATGAGACATTCTAATAGGAAATCCACATATATTTATTTCATTGACTATTCCTATATTTGGATGTGTGTATTTTCCCATAGAATTTAATATTATTTTAAATTAGTTTTATTAGTCACCAAATTTGATGTATTAGCAATAACCACGAAGACGAATGTTTATGGTGAGGGAGGATACATTGGGTACATCACGAATAATATTTTATTAATGAATAGTGTGAGAAAGGATTTATAAAATTTTGAATTAAACAAAAGTTAGTATCTCATTCCCTATGATATAAATGATATTTCCTAAATAAATCAATGGCCATGGTGTTCTGTAGGCATTTTTTATTTCGGGAATGTAAAAGAAAGTGACATAAAGCATATAGGTTGACGAAACCTACATGAAACCAACATGATTTGAGATATTGGGATAAATGGATTGAATTACACAATAACAATATACATGAGTTAAAATGTTTTTCCAGAATTTTACACTTTCTTTAAGAGTGACACAGCTGGTTTCTAGATGATAACATTGGAATTTAAGCTGCATTGACTAATTAAACTAAGAAAAAAGAGGCCTAAAGGGTCACACAATATGTGTATCTATAATCTATGTTAACTAATATATTATTTTTTATTATTTTACGATTTGAAAGAATATTATTCACACATGTGGTTTAATAATTATTCTTGATTTATTGATAAAATCTACTCAGTCACGAGTTCTTAAAGATAATATAATTCCACCATAATATTTAATAAAAATTTAATTTATTTTTAGCTAATATAATATTTATTTATTTATTTTGGAATAATGCAGTGGTTTTTATTTAATAAATAAATATAAATTATGCAAGGATAGGTTAATATTATGGAAGAATGATGGAATTATATTTTAGGTCTATAGAAGAAATAATAAAATTTTAAAATGAATTAATTTGATTATATAAAATCTAATACATAAGTTAAGAGCATGTTGATAAATAATATTATTATAATTTTTTTGACATGGGGTTTTATCTAGTATTTATAAAATATTTAAGCGCACTTGGGAGATTATTTTATTTTAAACATAGTCATTTATAAAGAATGATATGTCATTTTCTCAAAAAGAACAATTCATCCTTTCTATTGAGCACAATGAAATTAGAGACTTTTCTCAAGACCTTATGATATTTCTTGTCCAAGATAACTCCCAAGAACATAGATTTGTATTCCACACACCCTCACCCACCCACCCCCAGATAAAGGCTAAATCTTATAAATCAATTTTCATAGAAATCAATAGCAAACAATGCAACATACAAATCATTCATGATAGCCCCTAGACTTTCCTTCGGTGACATATGGATATTCATGGAATGCATGTGGATCTCCATTAGAGGGAATCCTCAATTGATTATTATAATGAAATATCGGTGAATTTTAGTTTTTTACCATATCCATCAATGAATAAATAATTCCATCTGGTTAATTATTATTTAATTAAATTAATTATAAATAATATTTCATGATCCTCTATCAGCTTCTTTTGTGATTTAGTTTTTCTATATTCTTTGATTCAATTCCAATTAAAATCGATTTTATTATCATATAGTTCTTATATTTATCTTTGAACACAATCAAAATAAAATCACAGAACCCCCAAGTGCATGCCTAAACTACTACTAGAACATACACACTAATCCATTCTCTACCCTGAATACCATTATAATGATCTAACATAGGGATATTTCCATTACCCTATCCAAACAAATGAATTCTATATAGATTCTAATCAGGCTTCCCATGTATGGTGTGAGTAGAAATTAGTAGCCACCGCCAACAGTGTCTAAGACAACATGTAGTCTATAAGATTGTATATAGTTGTATAAATACTAATTTAAAAAAATGAATAACCAATTATTTATCCCATTAAAATATTTTTTAATTAAACACATAAATCCATGATTTCACAATGACACCAAAACCTATAATACATGCTTCGACATGTTCTAGAGTTTAAGACATCCAAAAAAGGGTTGTCACGTTTCATTCTATCATGCGAATAATTAATCATTTAATATCCATTTTTTACATTCATCTAATGTGTTCTTAGAGTATCATTCTCACATATAGAGGATATTTGGGGTAGAAATACTTGTCCCACAACTCAGTGATCGCATGCAATACATTGATATATTGGGGGCCTATAGTGGAAATCTAACAACCTGTGGATATTTGTAGTAGTAGAATCTGTCTTAAAAGTAATTAAACAATATCCCATATCTTGGTTTCACATTTTAATCCCATTTAACAACTATTTACATAATTCATTATTCAAACAATTTATTAAATTATTTTACCAACCATGACTAATTTATAAATTTTCATTTCATTCATATTGGCACACCCCATGGGTCCCACCCAATTTCATTATCCCCTTAATATTTCAATTTTCTAAACTCATTGTACATAAAATTTCCAAATCATGTTAATTATCAAATTCATTCAATTCCAAATTTTTCTTCCAAAAGTGAAAATTGCAATTATGTAATTTCTTACAAACGAATAAATTAAATTCAATGGGAACTGATAAATAGATCACCAACCTCACGATCATTGATGAATTCACATTGGTAAGTAGTCCCATAATTTCTGTGGAATTATTAAAACCACAATGGAAAAGGAAATTCTATAACCAAGTCCTAAGATAATTATATAATAAAATTCAATCATCAAAATATTGTTCTACAACATCGCAGATGGAGGGAAAATTTTCCCACTTCATCCGTAAAGAGAGATAGGATAATGAAGAATCCAAATGGAGAAGAAATAACATATAAATTAGCACTTGATTCTTAAATTTCATATCTTTTTGAACTATAAATAGGTTTCTCGATCCATAAAATCCTCTCTAAGACCTTCAAAAATGATGGAAATTGTTTTAGGAGGAGTGGGGCCGAGTGGAGATAAAACCCAGTGGGTTCAAGAATTTTAATAAAATTCTTATGGGTTTAAAATCCACTTGTAAAATTATATAGGTAGAGGAAAATGATTTCCCAAACTATTCACCTTAACCATATTCATCTACATATGAGGTGCACATTTTCTTTATATAGGAACACTGTTTAAAAAACAATGTGGAAACTATAAAAATCACCTCTGATGGGGGTGTACTATTTGGGGAGGGGTCGAAAGGTTAGGAGAAAATGTGCACCAATGGTGAACCACATACTACGCCTCCCTAATTGGGTTCACAATTTACTATAAAAAATTAAAAAAATTCCCCTAACAATGATCCAAGAGTGCACATCCCCATGGACATAAAAATTTAAGAAATTCTACCTGAAACAACCTCAAATAATATCCCAACCATTATATAACCAAAAAATGGTTAAAAGTGTACATGAAAACAAGCTTGAGACATCTACAAAATGGAAAACATCTTACACAGATGCACCTATATTATATTTTTTATATAAATAATGTAATAAGGATTCCCTATTGAGGACATCCCATAGGGGAATCTAATATGCATATGCGTTTCATAGAATGATTCTCCTAAGTATTAATTATATCATATTTTGTTTAAGTAATTTATCCTTATATCATTCATGATGTGGAAAAATTCAATAAAATTATTCCCCATTGTTAGGAAGGAGTGATAATTCCATAATTTTGAATTTTTAGGAAACCTGATGGGTTTTAGTAACTCCATGAAATATCCATGTCAGATATTTGTGTTATTAAAATTGATTGGTTGTTTTTAAATGGTATGTAATACCAAATTTATCTTTTTCATGTGTTAAAATTATAAAGTATCTTAAAATAAAGGTAATAATTGTTAGATTATTTAGTTTACATTCATGTGATGAATAAAATAATATGTACATTAAATTTATGAATTTAATGATATATGTCAATCTCAGATGAACCTAAAATAAATGATCTATATCTTATTCTTATTTGTATTTTGGGAGGTAATATTTTATTTTTTAATGACCAATTTTTTTTTGGAACAATAGGAGAAGATTAATTGAACACACATGATTTGTGACTCATCAGATTTTATACCATGTATATAAATAAAACTAGGATAAAAGTTTTTATCCTAAATTTTTTAAAATATAAGGTTAGTTATTCACATCACTTATTATTTTCAAAATTTAAAGAATGTATATATTTTTATGAAACATATATAATTATATATAGTACCACATTTGATAGAAAAACAAGAGACTATTTAAAAAATATTTCTACTAAAAAGAAATTTGTGTTATTTATTAACACAAATAAGTTTGTGTTTATTTTTATAAGCATATATTCAGAAAATATTAACTTTTAAGAAGATCATGGGAGTTTTTTGATGTAAAATAGTTTAAAATTAACAAAAAAATTATTTTACCAATCATAATTTAAGTGGTCATTCACCAAATATCGCAAAAAAGTGAGGACAACTGGTAGTAATTAAAAAATGTAAGTAAAAACATTTTTTTTCTGTAAGAAAGTGAATACCAATATTTAGAAATGGAATGTTACAACCTATAATTTTAATATCACTTTATCCTAAAATAGTATATGATATGTTCGCCATTAGAAATGTAAATAGTTACATTGATTTAATGGAATGTGGTTAATGGTATATGATTCAAGTGAGACGATGACGTTAAGATTTAAAAAAATTCTATGTAAGAAATTGAATATATAGAAAACAAACATTTCATGTTGTGAAGTTAATGTGTTTAAATATATTCTAAAAATTGAACATTCGGAATCTGATTCCTATGTCTTGCCATTTTTCAAACTACCATACCTCACTAATAAATTTCATTAAAGTTTTAGTGAATATATTTTATGAGTTCATCATCTAGATATCTAATAGAGATACATGTAAATATAATGAGTTTGAAAAACCTAGAAAATGTAACAAACATAAATGAAATATAGTATTTTATCATATATGACCTGAAAACATGGGTTTTTTGGTTTAGTATTCATAATTTTTTTAACATTATATTACTTATCATTATTTTTCTAATAAAGGTAATATCCATTTACAATTAATTCATGTGTGCTTTGAACATTACAAGAATGGTATAATGATAAATAACCACTAAATACAATTTTTTTGATTCATCACTAATTGACTATCATAAAGGAGTATAATGGGTTGGGATGATATGTTATGGTTAAAATGAATATAATCTTATACTCAGTGATTAATGTTTTATATGATATATTAATATTATATTCCAGAGGTAAAATGTAAAAATATATTACTGTGTTGGACCATAAAATTGTATCATATGGAATGTTATAAAGTCATCAATATACATAGGGTTGTATACTTATTTCCAATACTTTTTAAATGACACTATATATATTATTATCATAAGGAAATTCATTCATTATTACCATACTTTCTCTAGTCAAGAGAAACATAGTTATTCAGGGAGGTTTGGGTATGTTTCTAATCATTTCATCTGTTGTAGTGCATCCAAGATAGAATTTGACCACATGTATGATGAGTTAATACATCTAGAAATTGATTTGATTGGACTAATGGATTTCCTGTCATTTATTAATTGAATTACATATGATGTGATTAACTACATTAATTTGGGGCTTGTGATATACTAATTTTTTAGATGAATGGAAAGTGATAAATTCAACGAGATAATAATTATTTTCTATAGAATCCTTAAAATATGAGTTATAATATACTATATAGATATGTTTCATGTAGAAATATACAATTTATATCATATAGAAAATTAAATGTATAGTTTACATATGATTTTATTTCAAAATATTTTGTGGACATGTTTACATAGAGATTTGGGTGTCTTTAATGGATATCACACCTGACCCCTTAGTAGAATGAGTAGTACTAATTTATTCCAAGAGGTCTATCTTTTCAAATATTTATAAAATTTAGATGCCATATTTTTTTTCAATTTTCTTTTGTACCATTGGGTAACATAAGTACACACTTTGAAAATGATAATGTTTTAGAATATGTGTTTTTTACAAATTCAAGAGAGCTTGATGAAACATTTTCCAAAATATTTTGGATGCATTCATAAAGGGTTGTAAAGTCTCCCATAATGATTAAATATCATTTTAGTTCAAGTGGTAAATCCTGGGTATAAACTAAAATATACATGAATATAATTTTTCTAAATTTTATATATGTATATGATGTAAGTAGTATTAGTGTTTGTATATATTTACATATTTTATGGTAATGAAAATATATATCAAGATAATATCTGGTATGTGATACTATATATATATACGTATGTAAGTATGTATGTTGTCCATATAAAATACATGCACACGATTCCTGAAGATTACATGCATGTAATGCATGTAATGTTACCAACAGATTCATTTAATACATTCAAGGAGTGTACATGCATATGATGAATGTACACCCATAATGCAAGCCATGCATATTATAAAAAAACCAGTGCATGGTGTTCCTACCAGAAATTTCATCCCACATGGTTTCCATTAATTTAATCCACTGTGAATGGATTAAAATAATTTCATTAATTTTCCAAAAAATTGTCTATAAACATGGGTGTTAATTAATAATAATCGTAAATCCTAACATTTTCCCCATTCATGGAGGCAGGTCGGGACATTGCCTATAATTGGGGAAGTAGTAATCCTTGTTTGTGTGTGGCTTGATCATGTTTGTTGGATGGTTCTAATGATCATCAATTTGATATGATGCCCTAGAGGCTCTCTTCCTTCTCATTAATTGATTCTCCAATGCCCATCACGTATATGTATTTCTATGATTATGTATGTGTATTTATGCCTGTTTATGTGTACTAATGTATGTGTATGTGTATGGTTGGATACAAATAGGTATCATTTGGCTCACTTATATAGCACACTCAAACACAAAAAATAATATTTACACATTTATATAAAAACATTTTATTTTTATTATAATAAGAAAATAAAATGTACTCAATAATTTAATATATTTTTTATAAATAGTCAATAAAATATATACAATTATATAATTAATTTTAGATAATACAATATCTATATATAAGAAACTATAAAACAATTTAAATATAAATATTAAAATAATTACTTTTAAGTTAATTGATTTATAAAGAATAATATATTATGAAAAAAATCTATAGACAACATTATTATTTTTATATTTATCTATAATATTTTTAATATGACTGCAATTTATAACATTAATATTTATTCATTTTTTATTTATTCAATTTTATTTTAATATTTTATCCTATAAATATTTATAAAATTACCATTTATTCATTTATTTAATATTACATTTTTAAACATATTCTATATTTATATATGATTTCAATATTTACTCATTTTTTAATATTAATTTATTTAAAAAAAATTAATTTATTAATTTTCATATATTCATTTTTTCATATTTTATATTCATTCATTAAATAATATTTATTCAACTTTTTTTGAATTTTAATATTTTCTGAGTTTTTTCCTTTTTATATATGTATTTATAGATATTTATATATTACATTTTAAAAAATTTATGGAATTTGTAATTTCAATAATTAATCATTAATCATTTAAATATATTGTATCTTAATAGTTTTAATATGTTTGAAATTTATATAATTAATTTATTTAAATTCATTTATTAATATCATATAATTAATATAATTAATATAATACATTTTTAATAATTTTTAATTTATAAAGCTAATGTAATTTAATTATTGATTTTTTATTCTGTGTCTATCAATACATGTTTAGGTGATGATAAAGGCTCATTTTATCAACACTACAAAGATATCCAATGATAAATAGAAAGATATATTAGTTCTATAAATGTGATGATAAAAAACATTTATTAACACTTTTCTTTATTGAATATAAAAATGTCACTTTTCATTTTTTTTTTAATTATGGTTGATAAAACCGTTCCCCTATTCTTAAGGAACCCTGATTGATTGGGCCTCTCCTCCCTCCATTAAATCTTTTATGAACCAGTACATTATAGTAGCTAAAAATGTGAATTGTTTAGAGGAATCAACCATAAAAACCAAAGGTATTCTTTTTGTAACTTTTTTAAATGATTTCTCAACTTATCATTCATGTGTTTTTAATTATTATTTTTTGTTTATCTTCCCTTATTCATCTATAACCAATATACATGTTTGTGTTGGTCTATAATTGGTTATTTGTGTTACTATTTATTTTATAAGTAGATTAATTGACCCTCTTAGGTTGTTTTCCATGACAAATATAGGTGATTTAATGTATTGGAAACCACTACCCAATTCCTATACTTTCTGTAACTAATTTTTTTATTTTATTTTTGTAATTTTGTTCCAATATCCAATTTTTTTTTACCTTTTTTGTTTTATCTTCATTCTAAAATACCTCACTAAATATTTTTCATGAATATTTTTTCAATCTCATATTATTCTCGATAGTACGTCAACTTTAATCATTCTCCGACATCCCAAAAAATACTTAATTTGATTATTTTGCTAAATATTATAAATATAGTAATTAGAAAAAATAATAATAAATATAATATATTTTTTATAATAGATATGATAAAAATATATTAATATTTAATATAATTCATACCACATGTTAATTTTATTATAATATATTATAACTATTGAAATTAAATTACAAAAATAAAATAATTCTAATAATTAATTGCTAATTTAAATAATAATATTACAAATAAAAGGTTGGGGGTTACACATCATATTATATTAATGAAATAAACTATATTTTTAAAATGTGATGATGGGTATCCCATTACATGACCTGAAATCCCAGTTACTCAACGAATGATTAAAATTTTGATAGCATGAAGGCTCATCAGCCTGAACACCATACATGGCCCATTACAACTTGAGTCCTTTTTTTGATTTGATTTTCTACTCATCATAATGAAGCACATGATAGTAATATATTTAAATAATAAAAATAATGATACTTCCAATAAATAAATATTAAGTAGGGATAATTTTTAACCTTAACATTCAAAAAATATATTTAACAAATTCCTGGAATTTTATACTATAATATTTCAATTATAATTTTAAATTTTAAATTTTTTTATATTTATTTAAAAAATTAAAATAATCATGGATTAAAATTTCATGTACTAGGTAAATCAAACATATCTAAAAAATCATAAAATATCATTTTACATTAAAAATAATTATTTCTCTGTTTTTCAAGCATAATTTCAATCTGTCATAGTAAATACTAAATTTTATGTTAGTAAAATTTATTACCTCTCATGTGTCATGTAATATGATATTGTAAACACTATACACAATCTGGATTTGAAAATAATTTTGATTTAGACCAATATATTAATTTATATCACCTTCATTTCCTTAGTAAAATCAATTGTCATCCTTCAAGTGATAACCATATTTTTAAATGTTATGTAATGTATTATATTAAATATGATTTACATAATTTATTTTATATAATATTTACATGTATTTATTATGATTTAAAAATTTATATTTAAATTTTAATTTAATATAATTTATAGTTTTAAAAAATTATACATTATTTAAAAACCTTATGTTTTTATTTATTTATTGTAAAATATGAATATTGTTGAAATAAATTGGATATATAAGAATACAAAATGGAAAGATTAAAATTATATGAAAACATGTATGAGCATGCGGTAAAATAATTTATCACTTTTACAACAACACATTAATATAAACCATCTAAAATAATTTTATTGTATAGATTTTTGATATTCAAGAAGATTTTTTCCAAATGGGTTGAAAGAGCACTTCATCAATCATGGAATTGATCAAAGTTGTAATTTTTTATAAGAATATGCTGAATAACTGAATATAGAAAGTGATTGAGAAAACACTATCATTTATGGATCATCATATATGATCTGAAGTGTTAAAAATGACATCATTGTATCGTAGTTCTACTAAATATAAAGTATTATCAGTTGTACTAAAGCTATATAATTTTGAATATATAAAGAGATGGATCAACACCATCCTTACAGAACTACAAACTATTTTAAATGATATGCTACTATAAGATATTGATGTACCATTTCAAACATGACACAAAAAACGAATGCAATGTCAAAGGTTATGATCTATAAAATAATGCATTCTTATTAAAATAACTATATATTATTTTTCGGAGACTATGAATCATATAAAAATATTCATAAGTGTGGTATGGATCGATACAAGGAAAATGAATCATGTCTCTTGAAAGTTGTATGTTTTATATTTTGTGTCTAATAACAAACAATACATACTATGGATTGAATATATATATACAAATTATTGATAATTAATAAATATATCTTAATCCATATTGTTCATTTCACCACATGATGTTAATGTAATAATTTATGTGATTATATATCACATTGATATGGGTATATTTGTTCTCCTCTTCCATAATAATCTAGAAATTCTATAAAAATATTCTTAAATATTGTTCAAGGGTTGGAAAAAATTCGTTGATGGGACACATTTAATTTTTAGTGTTAGTTTAAAGTACCCATAAGTGAGATAAATTTTTTTATCATGATGTTCAAATTTGATAATATTTAATTTGAGAGATTATGAGAATACACCATCTTGTCAGAATTCTACATCTTTGTGTGCCACAAGAATTCATTATCTGTAAGATTGTTTGATGATCCATATACTTCAATATTATTATTAAATTAAGTCATGACTATCATACTATGACGTACTAACCAAAACAATTATGTCATATGTTTTCAGGAAGTATGATATTTTGGTTGAATCATAAATGACATGTTATAAATGAATTATTCTAGAAATTATTTTCCCCTTCTCTATTTATGGAATTTAATATATCGACAAATTGATTGAAATATAATTGTCAATTTAAATTTCATGGATAGGTGTGATGAATAGTTTATTTGAGAGAGTCAATGATATTTATATCAAGCATATAGGTTCATGACATCGGTTGGAAAAATGATTCATGAGATATCGTAAAGAATGAGTTATATATCCCAGTTAGCATTCACATATGGTCATGTCATTTTTATATACCTTATTCTAGTGTTGGTTCCATGGCCCATTTATAGACAGTAATATTAGATTTTAGGCAAGCCCACCTAATGAAACTAAGGAATAAATATAGAGAGTCACACACAAAGTGTTTTGTTTGGTCTCTTTATTTATATTTAACAATTGGAATTAATATTATTCTTCTGATGGAGAGTTTATATTTAGTCTAATAATAAAAGTTTAATTACATGAGTATATAATATTTATTTAACTCTTTTTATTCAAATAACAAAAAATATATATTTATTTCTAAAATAAATAATTTATACGTCTATATGAATATTAAATAAATATTTATTTCTCTTATGGGAATAGAATATTTCTTTATTTATTTAATGAATAAATATTTAATAACAATATTTATTTGGGTTTTTGATAAATGTAGATGATACATATTTGACAGAGATTTACTCCAATTATAAATATTCATTTTTAACATTGTAAAATAGTATTTATCATTGCACTAGTCATATCACACTGTGGAATAGAAAAAATTAATATTAATTATTATAAGGGATAGGGCATCTCATGGAATAATATTTAATTAATGGCACCTTTTGAAATTAATTAAATATTAAATCCTCGCCCTCTGTCTTCAAATTGAATTTTATTATATTCTATATAAGTTTAATCCATGTGGAATACATATTTCTCTCAAAATCCACATCCCTTCTAATCCTTTCATGAATGAGAAGAACAATAGATATTCTATTTAGCTTGAATTTATGTGAAGAAATACAAGGCGGATAATGAAAGATAATAAATAAGTCATGATTGAACCCATTGATTCATCAACATAGTTTGATTTTCGAAGGATCATGTGTGGATCACTTTTAGAGGAGATATACTTTAGGTCCCTAAAAAATAATGGCATGGCACCGAATATATTAGAATGATCAATATCTTCATCCAAGAATGATTTCATAGTCATGTTAGTATTTATTTTCATCAATTAAATTAATTATATATTTAATTTGAAATGATTTTATAATGGTTTTACAAAACAATTTGTCAGTATTATTTATAAAAAATTTCATGTTTCAAGATTTTTACATCTTGTACTTTATGGCAATGATCCATCGAATTGGAAAAAAGTTCACTTAGATATTACAATAATATAATATTCCATTATCCTTTGAACCAAATTCTGTTATTAGAGATGTCATATTAAATTATAAAATTATTTATTATATTTTTGTTCATCATTATTTAAAATGTTAAATTTTATTTCAAGTATTATTCACTCTTCATTTATTTATCAAGAACTCTTCTTCTCTTAATAATTTTTCACATAAAAAACCTAGATTGATTAATAATTAATAAATATTAAATATAAATAACACATCTAGAGTCTCTAATAACATTTTCATGATAACAAAGTGTTCTATGACATGTACTCCTTTTTCACATTCCATGTATCTTTATTAATTATAATTGGACTCCTGTACGTACTTCGGGTCACTTTTTAATGAATACACATAGTGTATGTTTAATACTTCAGGTAAAAAATAGGCCAGGGTGGGACATGAATTTTCTAGACTAAAATCATGTGAATAGCCTAAACCCTATCTATACCATGTGTTCTTATGAAGGAAAACTCGGAGTCTAGATGTATTACTTAATTGATACACTGCATGTATTTAATATGTGATGCGTACAAGACGGAAATCATGAAACATGAAGTAAACATTAATTATTCTTTTTTATAGTTAATAAATTTCTACAGGAAGTGAACATTAAGTCACAGGGAATTTACTATGGATATCCAGTGAATATAAGTGCATGTCGTGTCTACTGCTTGCACACACAGTGTATATTATCCATTTTTGTGGAAATAACTAAATTAATTAATTACACTAATAAAACACATATACCTAAGTTTAGTTGGTCATAAGTATTATAGTAAAAAATATTTCGTTATGTTTAATATAATAATAAATTATTATTATTGAATTCCACATATTATTTGAAAATAAAATTGATGTACGGTCATTTTATAAAAATTACTCACCACAAAAAAATTACATGAAACCTATTATTCACGTATTCCATGTCACATAAGTTTTAAATACACACCATGAAATTATGAATCATTCCATGTACACTATATGGATTTTTAGTTTTGTAATAGCATACAATTTCTTAAAATATACTTTTTTGAATAATTTTAATTTGATTGATAGTATGTGTTACACGCAACTCAAAGTTTTAACAAACCATGATATACTATTAAAATTTTTATTTAAATGTGGAAATAATAACCTAGCTGTGAAACTTGGTCGTATGAATCCGAATAAATAAATAATTAAAATTGTGTACAAAATTTTATATAAAAAATTTATTTATAAATAAGTACTTACTTTTTTAATGTGTTTATATTCATTGAAAATACATTTTCTTCCAAAAATCATATGTTTTTATTTTTGTGAGCAAACAATAAAATTTATTTTTGAAACTTTTTAAAATTTATTTTAGAAACTTAACTTAGAATTTTAAATGAAAATTTCATAATTTAATTATGAAAAATTAATAAGATTTTTATTTAATGATTAATTTTTTGACGAATTAAAAAAAATTACTAAAAACTACAATTTTCATTATATAATTTATAATATTTATTTTATTTAAATAATTTTGTAATTTTAAATTTAGTAAAATTATATAATTTTTAATATAATTTATTTCATTAGAATTAACATGATATTTAATTTTGATAACAAATATATCTATACATATGAAATTTTCCTCTATGGAAAATTGTTTTTTCATCTTTTCTACAGGTTTAAATTTATATTAATATTTTTCACTTATGTAAATTTAATTTTAAAAAATTAATTCTACATTTACAATCAAAATAATTATTATTATATAATAAGGTTAAATTATTTTTTGGAAAAAATGAATAGTAAAAATAGTAAAAAATATTTACCATGATTATGGTAAAACATGGTTTATAAATGATTAAACTAAAATTATAAGGGATACAAATGATCTAAAACTTATATAATTACAATATTGTGGCCATATTTCAACCTTATTACATCTAACGTACATGAATGGTCCATTTTAGGTTATTATCAAACCTGAAAAAATGATGTTTCACAATATTCATTTTAGAAACTCCATGTGCGTTCTCTCCCCCACTTATGAAAGTGAACCCCCAACCTATTATCCTCTTAACCCATATAAATGCTTCTAATTAAAATATATTAAGTGGGAATATGGAAATATCACTCATGTTTTTTGCAGACTACTGCCTCATGAATTGATTTGATTCTTTCTTCTCTTATGATTTACATAGAAGAAAATAAAGATAGTTTTAATGAAAATATCTAATATATATGACATAAAAAATATTATGGAATTTTAATATATTTATTACCATTTTTTAGTTTCATCTTTTTAGAAAATGTAAATGGTGGTCATGACTACATATGGAAAATCATCTCTATAAACGGTGTAATTCATTTTATATCTCAAAATTTAATGGATTACTCTAAATAAAAATAAAATAAATATGTATTATATTTATATAATACCTAAAATAATAGATATCTTCTAATCATTATCAAATTAAAAGTACCAAATTTAAAAAACTGAAACATACCTGAATAACAGTTATTACTCAGAATAATATTTTAACAAGGAAATTTTGAATAAATGTATAATAAAAGGTAGTAATGAAATTATAAATTGAGTGATATATATTTTTATGGTTCAATAGTATCATTATAATAAACCAATAAGTTTTATAAATTTGGTCCTAACATGTAAAAAATAGTTTTGATACTTAAGGAAAGAGAATTTTGTCTCACATTATCTTTTTTGGGAAAAATGTTATGGTATGACTCTATAATCATTTATGAGGTGTATATACATACCCTTGTAGATTTCATATCTTGAATTTATTTATTCTCATTATATATTGATTTTATTTAATGCTTATTCTTTCACTGGTAATATTATTAAAACATTAACAAAGCATGAAATGTATTTTTGTCTCACTTTTATTTCTGTGTGAAACTAGGTAGATTAACCATATGATTATTTTTTGTGGTGTATATGCATACATTAATGTATTTTAGGATCATTATAGTATAATTATTTGATATAAATATCTATAAAATTTTATTTATTTCAATGGAATTATGATTCAAATGATACCGATGTGGTAAAGGTTTTATATTACAGTCCCATTGTTTGTCGGTATTATTTATTCACGAGTTTATAAAGATGATATATTTAGATCATCCTCTCTATAAATCAATAATTTTATTCTCCCCTATGTGTATTTTGGAAATACATGTTTTCCTATAATTTTAATCTCTTTATATACACTATATTTCAACAAAATGTTTTTAAGGAAAATTATTTTATTTTTCTCTTCCATCGACAATCATATTTCTTCCATGTACATGTATTCTAAAAAAATGATTAATCTTTTTACTATTCTATAAATATATTATATAGAAATTTTTATCTATGTTGGACTTTTTTAAAAAAAATTAATGGAATATTCTTTCAATTTTCTAAACAACGTAATTTTTTCATTTATCAACAATGTGAAAGGAATCATTGTATTGAAATGTATGGAAGGAATGTTATTTTCCATCATAATTCCAAATCAATGTTTCCATGATTAATTTATATGTTTAAAATATTATATTCAAATAAATAAAATTATTTTTTTAACTTACAGTTTCAGAAATGTGATTTTCAAATTCGATGGTTATTTTCCTCTATAAAAGTTCAATATGATATTTCAAAATCAATTTCCATATTTGATGATATCGTCCCATTTTTTTCATATTTTATGGTTAAATTATTCCTTTTCACCATCATTATTATTTATCTAGATGGTTTATGTTTCAAGTGAAATGATGTTTCGGAATCCAATTTCTCTTCAATGGGTTAGTCTTTGATGAAATTTCTGTGAAACTAATTTTAATTCATGGGTTCTGATATAAATAATGTTTTATGATCTTCTTCCACACATATGTATGGTTTTAATTATATAAATTGTGGTCATATTATAACTAGGTATGGAGATACCATTATAACCAAGGACTGCTTGTCAAATTTTAAATCTAGATGGGGGGGTCTTATATCTCCCTCTAATTAATCGGGTAATGATTTATATATCATGATATAGATATGGGAAACTGGATGATGTGATTATAAGTCTATAAGAAATTGGATGAAGTTCTTGATCCAATATTGTAAATATTTAAGGATGTTATATCTATTATGAAATGAGAATTATGTGTTGATGAGTGGTCTTTTATGACATTATGGTCTTGGTTGTTAACCTTGTCATATGAAATTGTTTGTATAAAAATTATGGTACCACACGTAAATGAAATGAACTTATTCTGTAGGATTTTTATATAATGATTTTTCACTATTACAATTCATGTCTATTAAAATTATAATGTTGTATTCCATGGTTCATGTTTATGATATATGATAGATTGTATATGAACATCTTAAGTTATTTTCATAATCTCATACCATTATGATAATTTTATGCATTCATTTGAAGATTGGATGTTTCTTCCATGTTTACCCATTCTAAGAATTTGAGCTCAACCATTCTTAGATTTCCTTTCCCCGAGACGCAAAGAATGTTTTTGGGTAGGTTTTGTTTATGAACAGTAAAATAGGTGAATATACATATGATACATGTTGATGATATATAATTAAATAAGGATATTATATATCTAGTCTCCAAATATACTATACCATATTGGTACATGGGTCAATATGTTTTAAATGTATTGAATATTAATCTAACAATATTTGATATTTTTCTATGAATAACATCGGTCATTATTGTTTGTATCATAAAAAAGGATTATTTTTTACTTTGGAATATTGGATGGGATTACCTTTGTGAGAATACGTATGGGAAGACCATGTATATGATAATAGGATAATGTTTTGGTATGTAAGAGGTTATGTGGTATACATAGAAATATAACTTTGTCTATATATTATAAATGGAAAATTATTCGGAATAGATGGGTCTAGGGTTAATAAGTCTTAAAATGGAATCTCAAGATTGACTAGAGAAATACCCAGTACATGAAAATAGGTCTTATTACACACTTGTTTTTCACTATTGGGGGTATGATTTAGTTGATTTAAATTTTATTTATAAATAACAATAAATGGTATTATTAGATGATAACCATGAGTACTAGCCTAGGCTAGATATATGTTTCCATATAATGAAAACAAGGTGTTAAGAATCTAGCTTCCTATAAATGATTTTTCCTTATTAATATCAATCAATAATGATGACTGTTAATTAAAAACCCATTTTGATTTTAGTATGGTATTGAAAATAGAACGATGAAGTTGAGGTGGTAAAATGTATATGCTCAAATATTTAAGTACATTATATGATATTAGTTATATGAATTTCTATAAATTATGAAAAGAATATAGAATGTTAATTTCTATCCTCAATGAATAGATGTTTAATTTGAAATGAAACCTCATATGGGTATAATTATCTCATCTCATTCATGTGATTATTTCCCATTTGATGGTTTTTGGGATTTTCTTCCTATAAATCATTTTATTATTCCTCTGGTTTAGTTTCATGTTATATGATGAATGGATTGGATTTGTCTATAAAAATTTGATATCATTTCCCAAGTAAAGAATTCCCAATTTGATATTCCAAACCAACATATGATTTTATAATAGTTTGATGATAATGATGAATTTCTAATATAAATTATATCTAATATATGGGTTTTTATTCCTATAAAAAGTATTCTTTATATAAGATGGTTCGGAATAAACTCAACATTGATGGTATTTCTACATTTTATGATTTTATTGATATATTTTTGGAATAATTCCATAGCCTTCCACTGAACCGTTATTTTTAATTCCAAATAGACATCATCAATGGTGACTCACCTATTTCAAATACTCTAAATATAACCTCCCTGTTCAATTTATAGAATTTAAAGAAGAAACTCTTTGAGAACCATGATAATGGAATTGTTCCCAAAAGTATGTCACCTTATGGTGAATATGTTCATTTTGATAAGAACAAATATTGATAAATTAGACTCTACATTAATTATTATAAACTAAAAAAGATCACAACAATGAAAATGTATCCTCTAACCCATATTGATGAATTTGTTGATCAATTTCATAGGGCTAGACACTTTCCCATGATTGATCTTTATTTTGGATATCATCAATTTGGGGTCAAAAAGGAAGATATACCCCAGATTTCATTTCATACAAGTTAGGGATAATATGAATATATATTTATGCCATTTGGTAATTTTATTTCCCCTAGTATCTATATAGATTTAAATAAAAGAGTCTTTAAAAACTACCTTGACTAGTTTCAATTATTCATTATAGACGATATAATTATCTATTCAAATAGAGAGGAAGAGAAATAATATCAATTTATAATTGTGATGAAGACCATAATGTAGGAGAAACTATGTGAAGAATTTACAAATGTTGAATTTTTGCAACAAAAAAATTTCATTTTCTGATCATATAATCACAAGATAGGGTATCTCTATGGATCCATGAAAAATAGGGTATTGAATGTTGGCCCAAACCAAACACAGTGACTAATATACATTGTTTTATTAATTAATTATGATATTTTGATGTTTTTAAAGAATTTATGATGTTAAGATAATTAATTCACCATGTCAAGTCGGAATGGAAAAATTTTCCTCAATGTAGAGGAATGTGAGGAAAATATCATGGAGTAAAGGAAAACATAATTCATTTCACCTGTTATTACATTACCTAGTTCTAGAGAATGGTATCTAATCTATATTGAGGCCTCAAATAAGGAATAGGTGTGTGTTCGTATATAGAATGATATGGTTAAATGATAGTCCTCATAGAAATTGAATTTATATGATAAAAATTTCTAAAATCCGGATTTGTATCTATACCCAATAATTTAATCATTTGATACATAGAGGAATTTTCTTTTCAACTAAATTTGTGATAGATATATCAATCAGGAAATTTAATTTTAAATATTCACACATAAGAAGTTGAATATGAACAAGATAAGATGGTTGTAGCTGATTTAACATTATGATTTCTAAATAAATTACAACATAGAGAAAGTAAATAATATTGAAGGTTCTTTTAATTAAAAGGATAATATTAGATTTTATTTGATAAGGATAAAAAAAGTGCCAATATTTATATATTTTCAAAGGATGGATCTTGAAATTGGGATGGGATAGGAGAAATAGTATCTTTCTCAAATGTGTATTGAATCGTCTATCTAGGTGACCATTAAAAAGAGAAAGATGGATGATGTAGAGACCTTGGAGATGGTTGGAAATGTTCTTGAGTTAAAACAAGTTTTCGGGGGAATGATAAGGTTCAGGAACAATGTATGTGTTTCATACATACCCTAATTATAGTGGATTCTAGACTATGCTCATAGTTATTATTTATCTATTCATTTTGGAAGTAAAAAAATATTTAATGATTCAAAATATTATTTTTCAGGGATGGAAGGGAGAGAAAAAATTTAGAGTTTATACCATAGTGATTGTTATGTGAGAAAGCTATGGCTAAGTGACATAAGATTAAGGGTATGTTAAAACGATTATACATACAATAATTGAAATAGGAAAACACTACTTGGATTTTCTCATTAAACTCAATAAAATATCTAATGTGATTAATTTTTAATGGGTTGTGGTTGATCAACTTAAAAAGACATCACCCTTCATCGTAATCAGAGAGGATTTCTATCTAGATCATATTAATATGATATTTATTATGGATGTGTTTAGGTATCATGGAATACATCATTCTTATATCTTATTGTGATCTGAGGATTACCTTGATGTTCTGGTGAAGTATTTTTCATGCCCTAGATACGAAGTGAAATTTTAGTGATACATTTCTTCCTATTATTTAGGGGCAGTATAATATAATAATTAAAATTCTAGAAGATATTTTGAAGTCATTTTCATGATGTAACGACCCAGATCCGGATCCCCTCCAATGGTTCCCCATACCCGGTTCGCGACATGACCTCAAGCATGTTTCCCCAAATGCCAGAGGCTGCCGACTAGTAGCAAGGGCCTTAGTGAGTCGGTGGGGAATCTATTCCCTCATTTGGTAAAGAATACAATTGAATAAGAGCCAATCACAACAACAAAAACAATAAACTGTATACAAAAACTGAACTAAACAGAAGAAGCAATGTATAATAATAATGATGATTCAACATGGTACATATGTCTATGGAAATCAGTGAACATACCAAAGTGATGAAGTACAACTAAAAACAATGTAAAAAAGAAAACAAAGCAAACTCCTTAACATCGAAATCCTCGGCTCGGTCCCATGCTCCCTAGCTCATGTGAAATCAAGAACATGAATTAGAAGGGCCCTTGCCCTTATCTATTCCTACAACAAAAAAGTCTGTTTGGGCCCAAAAGGATGGCCCAAACAGGGTGTGAGATATAATCCCAGTAGGAAATCACCCAAAGATATGTTCCTAACAGTCAATGAATACAAGGCAAGTAAAAGTGCAGGAAGCAGTAAACAGAAAACCATACAGTAGCTACAATCCATAATTCTAGCATATAAAGTACACAAGTAACAACAGTAAGAAGAAGAAAACAGGTAACACTCTGGGTAGCTCTCATAGCCTAACCCCTATGGTTCAACCTACAAGTACCAGCAAAATTCTAGGAGACACAAAAGATCTCACCCCTCTGGTTTATCTAAGAATAGACTCTCTGAGGAAGCACTCACCGTCAATTCCCCATTTGGACCACGTCGAGGAACTACAGACTCTCTGATGAATCACTCATCTTCAATTCCCTATGTGGTCTCGCATCATTTTAAAAGACACTCTAGAGAAGCCCTTACGTCTATTCTCCTTGTGGTCTACTACACTAGGTTCTCACATTCCTATGTGAAATAAACATCCTCAGTGTGTGTGCAATGTCCTCGTGAACCTCAAGAGCTACTTGGCTATCAATCTAAGGCTCAACAGCATAACATAGCAATAGTTCCACTATCCTACAACTAGGCATGGAAACTGGAAAATGCCAAAAGGTAAAACAAGCATGGAAAGTAAAACTGAGCATAAGACAATTTACTTTACTCACAAGCATAAACCTCTACTACAGAAATCAAGAAAATCGGGCAAACAGCATGGGAAAAACAGGAAACCCATAATTCCCCGCCCAAGGGAATTTGTGGAATGGTCACAAAATACCCATCGACATTCAACAGAAAGGAACAAAACACCTACCTTGATGCTAGGGGAATGATATACTTGAACCACGATGACCGATTCTCCTTATAAAATCGTAGATCTGAGAAAACGAACAAAACTCTCAACCCACGACAACAATAAAAAGAGAAGGAACCATGGAACAAGGAAAAATCAGAAGAAAAAAATCACTGAGACGATCCCAACACAATCAATGGCAGCTGGAACGGAGATCGGACGGAGGCATGGCGGCTCGGAGAAAATTTGTGGCCCTCGGCACTATCGGACAAACGGAATATGACGAATAAGTTGTTTCTATGCGTTAGGCGCGACCCCAGTCCGTTTAGTGAGAAAAACGAAAAGTATACGAAATGTATTTTTAATGTACACTATGTGTAGTGGGTTTTTTCATACTCTGCAAAAATCGGCCTCCACATCACCCCTACACACCATGTGTATGGCCGAGACATGGCCAGCACATGGCTTCGAGCGGAAACAGAGTACAAGGTGTGTACTCAAAAAGTACATGGCGTGTACTTCCAAATTTTATAGAAACCCCATTTTTCTTTAAAAACTCCAAAAAATGGAAAAGCATACCTGAAATGAAGATCCATGTTCTTACAAACTTCCCCACTTAAAGAAATTCATCCTCTAATTTCCTTAGTGAGGCGCAGAAGAAGAAACCCCGAACAGCTCTGGCCACTGTGATCGTACATCGGCCTCCCTCTCCCAGGTCTCCTCCTTTACTCACCCATGCTGCCATAGCACCCATACAAGAGGGACAAACCTCCCACGAAGAACGTTCATAATGAGGTCGACAATCTGGATGGGATGCTCCTCAAACGATGCATCCGCTTAGATCTCAACTTCCCCATGTTGAAAGACATGAGACGGGCCTGAAAATTGATGTCGGAGATGAGAGACGTGGAAGACGTCATGCATGGCCCGGTACCTCTGAGGTAGCTTCTACCGATAGGCAACCGACCAAACTCTCTCCAAGACCTCAAACAGCCTGACGTACCGCGGTGAAATATTACCCTGTCTCTGAATCCTTCGGTGTCCCAACCTCAGTGTGAAATGCTGGAAAACCTGATCCCCGACCTTGAACTCTAGAGGTCATCTCTACTGACCTGCAGAAGATTTCTGCCGAGACTGTGCTCTAGTCGTCCTCTTCCGAAGCAACTCTATCTACTTCGAAGTCTCCTGAACAAGACGAGGTCCCAGCAAAGCTGCCTCTCCTGCCTCCATCTAGCATAAGGGTGATCGGTATGGCCTACTATATAAAGCCTCGTAAGGTGCCATATGAATGGTCGCATGGAAACTATTTTTATAGGATAACTCCACAAAAGGGATATTCTTCTCCCATGAACCGCCAAAGTCGATGATGCAGGCTCTGAGCATATCCTCTAGCACCTGGATTGTGCACTCGGACTGACCATCTATCTGGGGATTGTATGCCATACTCAAAAGTACTTGTGTACCCAAGGCCTTCTGAAGTCCTTTCCAGAACCGAGATGTAAAGCGTGCATCCCTGTCTAAAAAAATAGGGCTTGGAAATCCTTGCAGACGAACGATCTCTCTGATGTAAAGTCATCGCATATCATCGACAATGAAGGTCTCCTTGATTGGCATGAAGTGTGTAACCTTCGTAATCTTGTCGACGATAACCCAAACAGCATCGTTACCTCAGGGTGACCTTGGAAACCCTGTCACGAAGTCCACCGCGACATCGTTCCATTTCGACTCCGGAATGGGTAACTGATGTAGAAGGCTTGCTGGTCGTTGATGTTCTGCCTTCAACGATAGAAAAGTAGAGCATCTCATGACAAAACCAGCAACATCATTATTCATACCTGGCCACCAGTACTAGCGATGAAGATCCCGATACATCTTGGTGACGCCAGGATGAACTGACCAAACTGAGGAATGAAAATCCTGCATGAGCTCCTCACGTATGTCTGCTGGAACCCATACGCATCCCTGGAAATGAAAGATATCATCCTCGCCCACTGTCTATCTAGGAAGAGGGTCCCCTCCTGACACACCCTCCTATAGAACTAAGCCCTATGAGTCTGATAGCTGCCTCATCCGTACCCGATCAACAATTGTATAGGTAACAGCTACAGAAGATAGTTAAGTTTGTCCCTATCTGTTGTGCACCACTAGATGCATCTCAGAGAACAGTTCCATCAGCTTCTACTCACTAATGGACTCCTGAACTGCCTGAATATGAGTTCTCCTACTCAACGCATCTTCCACTACGTTTCCCTTTCCCGGCGTATAAGCAACCTTGAAATCAAACGACTGAAAATATCGACCCACCTACGTTGCCTCAGATTCAGATCACGCTGAATGAAGATATACTTGAGACTCTTATGGTCGATGAAGACCACAAATTGCTCTCCCAGAAGATAATGTCTCCAACAGTGTAAGGCATGAACAAGAGCTGCCAACTCCAGATCGTGCATAGGTTAGTTCCTCTCATGTGGCCTCAACTACTGAGACCCGTATACAACGACTCCATCTCAATGCATAAGCATAGATCCTAGCCCGATACCTGAAGCATCAAAATAAACAGTGTATCTCTTTCATGGCTCTGGCATGAGTAGTATCAATGCTGACGTCAATCTTCCCTTCAGCTCCTGAAAGGCTGACTCAGAAGAATCTGACCATAAGAACTTCGCCCCCTACATGGTCAGACCTGTCAAACGTGTTGTTAGGCATGAGAAGCCCTGAATGAAGCGTCTATAGTATCCATCCAGTCCTAAGAAACTCTTTACCTCAAAAAAGTTCTTCGGCTGCTCCCAGGAAACTACAGCTCTCACTTTATCTGGGTCCACAGATACTCCTGCCTCTAAGATGACGTGACCCAAAAAGTGAATATGATCCATCCAGAAGTGGAACTTCGAGAGTTTAGCATAAAGTCGATGCTCTCCCAGTGTACTCACAACGATCTCAATATGTGTGTCATGGTCTTGTCGAGTGTGAGAGTACACCAAGATATCTTCCACGAAGAGCATGAAAAAGGAGTCCAAGTAAGGATGGAACACTCGGTTCAACAGTGCCATGAAAACAGCAGGCGCATTCTTGAGACCGAACGACATGACTGTATACTCGTATAGATCATACCTAATCCTGAAGGCTATCAGAGGTATATTTGATGTTCTAATGCACAACTGAGGATATACGAACCTCTTGTCAATCTTCAAGAACATCTGGGCTCCTTGAAGCTGAACAAAGAGGTCATCGACCCTCAGAAAGGGATATCGATTCTTGACAGTCAACTGGTTCAGCTTCCGATAATCCACACAAAGCCGAAGGGTACTGTCTGCCTTCTTCAAAAACAGGATAGGTGAACTCCAATGAGAAGTACTGGGTTGGATGAAACCCTTTGACTACAACTCCTCCAACTTCTTCTTGAGCTCCTGCAACTCAGGTGTATCAATCTTATAAGGAGGAATGGACAGCGGTGATGCTCCTGGCACGAGCTCAATCGAGAAGTCTACCTCACGCTATGGAGGAAAACCTGAAAATTATTCTAGAAATACATCTCAGAAACGATCCACCAATGGAGGAAAGTCCAACTGTGAAGTCCCATGATCATCCAGATAAAGACTAGCAATCTGGGTTGTCACCCTTCTTAGCACATGATGCTCGAGTCCTTCTCGACTCGACTGCACATCCCATTCAGCTCTATAATAAAAAGATTCCCCCTATGGTGAAATGAAACTCACTATGCTGTGATAAAAGTTGATGAATTCCTGGAAGGGAACCATCTAGTCCATCCTGAGGTTGACATCATAGCATGTCATCTCTATGACATAGAGATCCCATGAGAAACGATACCCTACAACCTCAAGAGGGCACTCTCTACACTAGAGCACACTAGATGTCCTCATCGCCAAAGGTGTGTCTAGTGTCAACGAGTCGGTAGAAGAATAGACACAAAGACCAACGCTCTCCACATCAGCAACAGAGATCAAACTATTCATAACACCAGTATCGAAAAGAGCTGAAGATAAAACTAAGGCTACTAAAATCGTACCTTGAACTGTAGAAGGGTCGGGATCTTTCTCCTGATAGGTCTTCTCCACGGTGAAAGACTGGACTGCACGACGGACCTATGACCCTGTCTGACCACTCTAAGCTAACCCACCTTGCTGGAGCTAAGGGACTGTTGGCTGACCCCCACAACCTCGACCTCCACCTCGGCCCGAATGGCCGGAAAAACTCTAGTTCCCTGACTAGTGAGAAACTGGTGGGGTTTCTCCTGAACGAGGAGTCATGGAATAACCCCGGTCACCAGCTGTTGGTGAGAAAACCTGGAAGAAATGCTGAATGTGACCCATCTTGCCACAATATCGGCACTCCACGGGGTCTCTCTGGCTCTACGGCCTCATGTGCCCTGACCGACCACACTGGTAGGACACCACCTGGCTACCTGACGATGCATCTCGCTTCCTCAGATTACTGCGCGTAGACTCCCTACAGTGCTTCTTTCTATCAACTAGAGGAAAGCTAGATCTGGAAGAAAAACTACCCTGGCTCGCAGCTCTAGATTCCCTTAGATTGCACTCCGCAATCAGTGCCTGGTTGACGATGGATGTGATGGAAGTCAACTGGAAGATATTCACATGCGAGCGGATCTCCCGCCATAGACCATCCTCAAAATTCCATACCAAGAACACCCCACTCCCATCCCGAAAGGATGTGAAATGCTTCATCTTAGTGAAACGAGTGGAATACTCCATGAAGGAAAGAGTACCCTAGTCTAAGATCATGAACTCCCAGGCTCAGTCGGCCCTGAGTGTCTCCGGGTAGAAGTAGTCATAAAAGACGCGCTGGAACTCCTCCCAAGCCATAACCTGCTGGTGACCCGCCTGGGAGATCACGTCCCACCACCTCGTGGCATAATCTCAGAGCATGTAGGTGGCGAGATTGACCCGCCTCTCTGGAGGTGTCTCCAGATGCTCGAAGATAGTCAGCATGGCTTCCATCCATGACACTACAGCCTGTGGTCCCCCTTCTCCTGAGAATGTGGGAGGATGCTGCTGCTGGAAAACCTGCATCAAATCTACCATATTTGAGGTAGGAGGCGGTGCTCCCTAAAAGGTAGGAATCATCCTCAGAAAACCTTCCCGGGACTGTGCATCAGTGCCTGCAACTGGTATGACATCCGGTGCCAAGGCTGGCCCGACTGGAGGATTGGCAAGAATTCTCTGATCAGCCATATCTGGCTTCTTATCAATACCTGATGATAGACATACAACCAGAGGGTGTCTAAGGGGTATAGCTCTAAAAGATAAAAAGAACACCTTAGATCAGAAAAAAAAGGACAGAGAACACCAGGGAACAAAACGGAAACAAAGGAAGACAAACACACAAGTTTACAAAACACGACTACACGGCGTGTTCAATGAAACCATAGAAAGTGACATGTGATTATGCCACCCTTGATAGTGTAAAACTCTATACTACACGGCGTGTTATCCCCAAACATGGTGTGTACTTGAACTCTACTCCCATGCCTAAGTCTCTTTATGGATAACCCACACGGTCTTCTCGGACAGAGACTACACGGTGTGTTCCCTATGGACACGGCGTGTAGTAGACAAGGTGTCAACAACCCATGTTGTTAGTTACACATCAAGCTATATGGCTGAGACTACATGGTGTGTTCCAAACAAACACGGCGTGTACTCGAAGATTTTTCCTGACTCGTGTTGTTGGCGACACGGCCAAGTACATGGATGACCCTTACACGGTGTGTTATGAACAAACATTGCGTGTATATGAGGCGAGAACATCATCCTGTGTTGTTCGTGACATGGCTGGGTACTGAGGATAAGGATAAATGGCGTGTTCATAAAACACGCGGTGTGTATGACACGAGCTTCCCCGACCCGTGTTGTTGGTGACACGGTCGGGTACACGACTCACTACTACACGGCGTGTACCTACCATACATGACGTGTTCCTGAAGATAATTTCACAACACCTTGTTTCTGCTCACTTGGTCACTGACATGGCTTAAAAACTACACGGAGTGTATCCAAAAATTACACGCCGTGTATTCTGGGTCTTTTTGGGAAGTAGCTCAGAAACTGCACAGAATCCCAGAAACACTGAAAACAAGGCAAAGAGGTGCCAAATTCCGATATGTGAGGGAACATACTCCCATCGAATCAAATATTGGCATCTCCTAAAGTCATAAAAAATAGAAAATAGGATCATGTTCCACCAATTTAATTTAATAAATAAAGAATATAAGAAATCCTCTACCAATGCAGCAGAGATTCTATCAAGCATCTATCACAACAGCATACATAATCTACACAAAGTCTATCACAACAACATGCAATCGCTAATACACCCTAGATGGAGTAGAAAGAATTCATGGCATGTGATTTCTACAAGTGACAATATGATGCATGGAATGTCTTACCATCATCCCATCGGGTTGCGACAGAAATAGAACTGCAGTAGTCAAGACAATAACAACACAAAGCATGTGAATCACTATAGGTGAAATAATATCAACGGTAAAATCTCAAAACCAGCCAACTACAATTAATGAGGTAGTATGGGCTTTCCCTGTACACGGGTTAGATACTCCCAAGAACAGCTTAATACCAAGTAATGAATCTATCCTATCCCTGGATAATGTCTCCAAACAATAAAGCAAGAGAAATGAACCGCATCAGATACCACTTTGTAACGACCCAGATCTGGGGCCCATCCACTGGTGCCCCGTACCCGGTTCACCACATGACCTCAAGCGCATTTCCCCAAATGCCAGATGTTGCCGACTAGCAGCGAGGGCCTTGCTGAGTCAGTGGGGAAACTATTCCCTCATTCGGTAAAGTAAACAGAGAAAGAACAACCAATCACAATAACGGAAACAATAAATAGCATACAATAACTAAACTGAATAGCGGAAGCAATGTATAATAATAATGATGATGCAACATGGTACATATGTCTATGGAAAGAAGTGAACAAACCAACGTGATGAAGTAAAACTGAAAACAAAGTGTAAAAGAAAACAAAGTAATCTCCTCATCATCATAAGCCTCGGCTCATTCCCGTGCTCACCAGCTCCTGTGAAATCAAGAACGTGAAGTAGAAGGGCACTTGCCCTTATCTATTCCTGCAACAACAAAGTCATCTTAGGCCAAAAAGCATGGCCCAAACAGGGTGTGCGATACAATCCTAGTAGGCAATCACCCGAATATATGTGCCTAATTGTCAATGAATACAAAGCAAGTAGAAGTGCACAAAGCAGTAAATAGAAAACCAAACAGCAGCTACAATCCATAATTCTAGCATATAAAGTACACAAGTAACCACAGCAACAAGAAGAAAATAGGTAACCCTCTAGGTAGATCTCAAAGCCTAACCCCTATGGTTCAAACTACAAGTACCAGCAACCCTCTAGGAGGCACACAGAGTCTCACCCCTCTAGTTCAGCTAAGAATAGACTCTCTGAGGAAGCACTCACCATCAATTCCCCCTATAGTCTCGTATCATGCTAAAGGCTCTCTGGGGAAGCACTCAACATCTCATTCCCCTTGTGGCCCATTTCGAGGAACTACAGACTCTCTGAGGAAGCACTAATCGTCAATTCCACATGTGGTCCTGCATCATATTAAAAGTCACTCTAGAGAAGGCCTTACATATATTCTCCATGTGGTCTACTACACCAGGTTATCATGGTCCTATGTGAAATAAACATGCTCAGTGTGCGTGCAACATCCAAGTGAACCTCAAGAACTACTTGGCTATCAATCTAAGGCTCAACAGCATAACAGATCAACAGTTCCACTATCTTAAACCTAGGCATGGAAACTGGAAAATGCCAAAAGGTAAAACAAGAATGGGAAAGAAACCTGAGCACAAGACAATTTACTCTAATCACAAGCATAAACCTCTACTACAACAATCAAGGAAAGCAGGAAAACAGCAGGGGAAAACAGGAAACCCCCAATTCCCCGCCCAAGGGAATTTTTGGAATTTGCACAAAATACCCATCTACTTTCAATAGAAAGGCACAAAACACCTACCTTGATGCTAGGGGAACAATATACTTGAACCACGACGATAGATTCTCCCTATAACGTCGTAGATCTGAGAAAAAGAACAAAATTCTCAACACACGACAACTTGAAGATGAGAAGGAAACATGGAACAAGGATAAAGCAGAAGAAAGAGCTCACTGAGGCGATCCCAACGCAATCGACGTCAGCTGAAATGGAGATCGGACGAAGGCATGGTGGATCGTAGAATATTCGCGGCCCTCATCGCTCTCAGATGAACGAAATAAGAAGAAGAAGTCATTTCTGTGCATCAGGCGTGACCCCGGTCGATTTAGTGAAAAAAAAAGAAAAGTACATGGTGCATATTTTTAATGTACATGTCGTGTAGTGGGATTTTCCGCACTCTTCCAAAATCAGCCTCCACATCACCCCTACACACCGTGTGTGTGGCCCAGACACGACTAGCACACTGCTTCGAGCGGGGAAAGAGTGCATGGTGTGTACTCAGAAATTACACGCTGTGTACTTCCAAATTTTCTAGAAACTCCATTTTTTTTAAAAACTCCAGAAAAAGGAAAATTGTACCTAAAACGATGATTCGGGTTCATACACATGATATTTCAAAGGTTTATGGGATCACACCTTCCTATAGTTTAGTTTCTATATAATAAAATCTATCTCTCAAGCATTTAAATATATCCTTATTAATCCCCATATAGAATGATGTATTGAAGTCCAATATGATGGTATTAGAGAAAGAAATTTATTGGTAACTATTCAAGCTAATGAACTGGTATAGATGTTTAGAGACATTCTCCAGAACCTAAGTGAATGTTGAATTTGATTAGAAAAGTTATGATGATAATCATTGGTGTCATATGGAATTTGAAGTTGGTAAAAAATGTTTCTATACATTTATCCAGGTATGGAGGTTGTGAGATTCGTGAATAAATTCACAATAATACCTCATTATATTATCACTTGTGAGATTCTTGGTCATGATGGGATGGTTTTGTATAGCATGAAACATCCACCAATCCTCTCTTATGTCCAAAAAGTGTTCCATTTATCTCTCCTAGGGAGGTACATTCATGATCCATATCATGTGTGGAACCTAAAGGTCATACCATTGGAGAATTAGATTTCTTATGAGGAATAACTGATGGAGGTTCTTGATCAAAAAGAGAAATCTCTATTAAACATGACCACTCAGCAGGAAAATGTCCATTGAAAAACCCACTAGCATGAAGAAGCTTTGTGGGAAACTAAGGATTTAATAAGGTAGATCTAACAATAGTTTTTTACCCACGTGAAAAAATTTCAAGGGATAATTTTATTTTAATATTTTTTTAAGGTAAAACCCACATATTTTATGATTTTTTTTGACAAAAAATTTCATTAATAGTTTGTGTTACATACAACACTCAGCTTTTACGAACCATAATTTTTGATTAATTTTAATATTTAAACATTATCAATATAACCTATAAATTAATAATGGTAGAATAAATATTAATAATCACATTCATAAAATCATGATTAAAGGTTTCAATAGAAAAAGAAACATTTATAAATATGTACATAATTGTTATTAGATCCTTTATAGGATTCCATAACACATTTTTCTAAAAAAATGTTTGTACTGCTTTATTGAACAAATATAAAGAATATATTTTGTGAAATTTAGAAAAGTTAGTTGAAACATTTAAAGTAAATTTTGTAATCAATATTACGAGATTATATTTACATTAATTTTTTTTTAGTTTTCTGAAAATAATAATTTTTGGATTAATAGTAAAAAAATACTGATTTTGATTAAAAAATATCATTACATTTAAAGAATATTCAAAATGAATTTTATTTACATATGGTTTTCAAATTAAAATACAATCAATTATATATATATTAATACAATTTAGTTCATTGTAATTTGTTTAAAATTGAATTTTGATATTACGACGTTCTATACTTATGAAAATTTTCTCTTTGTAAAATTATTAATTCCTCACGTCTACAGGTTTAACATTAAATTAATATTTTTCAATTATATCAATGAATTTATAAAAAATTATTCCATATTTATAATAATAGTAATTAATATTATATAATATTTTCAACTTAATTTTAGGTCAAATGAATAGTGAAAACAGTACAATATACTTATTACAGTTATGGTAAAAATGGGTTTACTGGTGGTTGAACCTGAAATAGAATTGTTAAAATGGCCAAAAAATGAATAATTAATAACATACTAAAATATTTAGAAATTTTCTCCTATAATTTTATATAATTATCTATTTTTTTCTTTCATCATTTGATAAATAGGGCTACACATGATTCTTTTCAAAAATTACATGTGTGTCACATCCCACATATATAAAAGCGAACCCCCTATCCTTAAAAATTCACACTTAAGAATCCTATTTTTTAATAAAATACCATCCCAAATCCTTTACATAATTTGTAACACCCCATGCTTCCATGGTACACTTCTCTTTGAATAATAGAGCAGCGTGTGTTGTATGCAACCTCGAGTTCTAACACACCGCAACCAATAAAAGTAGCTGTTATGAATAGTAATACCCACCTTTTGAAATTTTATAAATTTTATATTTAAAAATGGACTTCATTTTTTGATTCGGAATATCGAAATTATCCTATGATTAATTTTTGGTATTTTTCGGAGAACTTCCAATTTTTGATGAATAGTGAAAAATAATTAAAAACAACTATTTTAATCAAAATATTATATAGTGATAAATTATAAAATTGAGTGGTTTTAATGTATAATTAGAATATAATTTTACCGTTTTATCCAATGGTGGTCATTATTATTAATTTCACTTTGAAATTGGACATAAACAATTGTCAATCATTTGATATATATTGTTTCTTAAAAACACGCTATTTGTTGTGACAATGGGAATTAATTATTAAATTAATTAATGAAACCTCTATGTTTGGAATTTTATAAAATAGACATCATTTTTTTATTCGGAATATCAATTATAGCTTAGGAAGAATTTTTGGTATTTTTCTGAAAAACTTCAATTTTTTATGAATAGTGAAACCACTAAATGGTAGTTAAAAAACTGATTTTTTGTTTAAATAAAATTTTACCACCTCTGTAATTTGAATTACCAAAATCCAACATAAATCATTTTCATTAGGAAGTAAATTGTTGTTCAATGGGATTAAAAAAAATTGGTGAATAGTAACTTTTAAGTTCTATTAATCACTATTAAAGGTAATTAGTGATATTTAAGGTAAATATGATATTATAAAAATATAAAAATATCATGACACTTGAAATACACTTATTATATGAGTCATAACCGACCAAGAAAATCCATGGGTCATCTTGGAGACCCCATGGAGCCATTTGGGTAAGAAAATGACATTAATTACTTTTTATTTAAAGTAAAAATAAAATTGTCACAAACATGTGTTATTTTACTAAAACAATTATTACATGGGGTTATATAAGTAAAATATTTTACTATAAATATTAATTGTAAATATAAAAATATTTCCTACATAATGGTAATTTTTTTATAATTTTTATATATTAAATAAATTAAATATTTTATGACGCAATGATGATGCAGCGATTACCTCATTAATTAACGATTTAAATAAAATGCAAAGATAATGTAAAATATAAGACATAAACTTGTCAAAAACCTATTGGATGAGAATATTTATAACCCTTATCACCTTATCCTTGAAATTTATCATTGTGGGACCTTTAAAATCAGAAAATTATTTCATAATAATGTAACATTTCATGATGTTCCAAGAGTGCCCCTCCTCTCCTCTTATAAAAGGCCCCCACCTCTACCACCTTATTCACACCATAAAGACATTTGGATCGGCCATACTATGCCTAAATACTCTCCCAACTTACCTCTCTTACTCCTATAATCCTCAATTTTGGCAGAAGTCTTCCCAAGGAAGCCTTTGGCTCAAATCAAAAAGAGTTACCCGATTTTAAGGTAATGTCTTCTCTTATGTTCTTTTGTTTTATTTTGATTCTCCAACCCTTTAAACTCTTTTTATTCATTTATTTTGTAACAAAAACAGTATATAAAATATACTAGGATGCTTTTATGAAAAATATTTTATTTACACTTACACAAACCTTTATCTAATGGTTAAGGAACATATTGTTTCTGTGGGTGGGAAATCACTGACTCACGAAATGATGATTGTTCAATATTCTTTTAACACCTCTCATGGTGGCCATTATGATGAAAATAATTTTATATATGATATATATTATGTTTTTTTTCCTTATGCTTCTGTATTTTTCATTTATGGAATACCTTTATGATTTCCATTATGGGTAAACGCGATAATTTCATTTTAGAAAGTGCGGACTACCGCCCCCTCAAAGTTATTTGAATCGTTAATGCCATATGTGGGACGTATAAAGGATGGAGTAAATGATATTATATATGATATTATACTAGAATTATAATATACATTTATATCATTATGATTTCATTCCATTAAATACTAAATAGAAATGAATGTAGCGGTCATGCGTACGTACGGATTATCGTCTCCTTGAACGGTGAATTTCATATCATACCTCTAAATGTTATGTAATATTATAAATGAATGTATATACTAGATATGTATGATATATATGATATCTAAATCATGAATATAATTCTGGATATAATGTATATTTTACCACATGAACAACTTGTAATTATAAGAAGTTTATTGTTGACTCAAGTACCAAAGATCGACAAAACGACCGTTATTAACATAAATAATTAAATAATTTTTATAACATGGTAATAAGTGATATAAAAGTAATAATGAACTTGAAAAATTTTCTCAGTAAAGTAGAAATTAACACTAGTTTATTATTCAGGAGATTAAAATACGATCGAGTCAAGTAGGACATGAGGTAAGGGAACTTCTTAACCCGATTTCACTTCTTTGGGTTAATCTCCTACTTTCAAATTATGTCATGATATTATTATGTTATATCTTGTATTTTTACCTTATTTATGTGTAATTATAGTTAATATGCATAATAGATCTATTTTATTTAAAAAATGATCTTTTTAAGGGATTTCATCTCAATCTCCTTTCATTGAGGCATATTTTATTTGATACACAACTTTCTTTTATACGGTGTATAACCCCCTTTGACTTTTACGTTTATTAAAAAGGAATATTTTTATATGAAGCATTTACTAAATGACAAAAGGGAATGTTTTTTTGTCATACGTATGTGGAGACAACGACTTCTCTGCCGCCATGACCATTATTTGAGTTTCGGCTTCCTCTACAAGCCATAACTTTTTTAAAATTAAAAGTTAATACGAAGTTTTAATTTTCTGTTATTTTGGTATTGAAAATGGTTTTGAAAGTTATTTTATTATAAGAAAGTGTTGTATTGATATCTTATGATTGAAATGTGGAAATGTTATATTCCCTTTATTCATGTTTTATGTGATACGATTATGTTATGGTTTATGATATGTTTAAACCTATTCATATGAGGAATGCATTGGACTTAATAAGTGACGGGTGGGCCCGCAATAGCTTTTCGATGCATCAGTAGGTCTCATGAGACAAACTAGTGTCTTGGAACGAGGCCTTGACAAAATAATATTTGTAGTCTTGGCATGAGGCCTTGGATATGTGGTTATGATAGTCTGGCCTTATGAATTCCATCATTATGAAACTGGTTATTGATATTGCCTGTTATTATTATACTAGTAGAATATATATGTGAATAAGTAATTGGCATTATTTCATTTTATTTTTTCCATATTATGCTTATGTTCAAGTTTAAAAGTCTTTTGGTTTATTTATACATTTCCTTAAATGTTAATGTTTATTTATGAATGCTTTTGCTATATTGTTATCCTTACTGAGCATCTGACCTCACCCCATCCAATGTTTTAATTTTTCCAGGATGTGAAGAAGTATATTATGAATGACCTGTATGGATAGTATGAGGGGATATGAATACAATATGTTGTAGTAGTTTTGTTTTACTTTATGATGTAATATAAGACTTATTAATGTATCTAGTGTTTCGAAGGCTACTAAACTGATTGGTCTTTCGAGACTTGATCTTTTGTGATCATGCTAATGTTACGTAATAATGCACCGACTCTGGGTAGCTGCAGTCGGGGCATTACATATTTAGTTCCAAACATCATATTCTCATTTTTATCATAAAAATATCCTAGTAAATATTTTGGTGTAAACCAAATGAGGTTTTGTGAAGAATAGGTGTCGTTCTCAATCGAGTTATTTTAAATTTTTTCATCTTTGAGTTCCTTCAAATTATCATAAATTATTCATATATTATCATAAAATTATATAACATATACCTATATTTTTTTATGTTAATTTCATGACCCACATCCATCTTCTCTTCCATTAAGTGTATAATGAAAGCATTGATCGTGTGTACATCAAACTACATCATTGTGAACCTATGTAATTATTTTTCTGTAACCGCCAATAAAATATTGATATAATGATGGATATAATGTATTTATATGATATTTAAGGAATAATTGTACATATCAAATTATAATATCATACACACATTACTACATTCCATTCTGTTGGAAGACAATATCATTGTTTGTCTCTGCAGTGGACTAACATATGGTGAATCGAGGTGATTCATTATTCACTTAATTATTACATATAGGTTAATAATGATATTTTGAAGGAAAATATGTGATATATATTTCCTATAAATATTTATTTAATGGTAATATTTTGTTTACCTTTGTTTCATTTTATATATGTAGAAAATGGAAACAATTTTCCTGTGTATGTACTGCTTTTTATCACCATTAATGGTGTTAATCATTTTATATCTTTGACATAAATGGATTAATATAAATAAATATATAATAAATATATATTATATTTATATAATTTTTAAAACGTTAAATATGATTTAATGATGATCAATTTAAAAGGACCAAACATACCAAACCAAAACTAAATGGAAAGAAAATTAGTTATTACCTGAAATAAGATTTTAACAGAGAAGTTATTGTTAAATGGGTAATAAAATGTTTTATTTAGATAACATATTTAATATAAAATAATATTATATTTATGTAATAGATTTATAATAAACCTATATTTTTTATACAAGTGGTTTTAACACGTACTAAGGATGCCAAATTTATGGTATGGGAATTTAATCTCAAATTGTCGTTTTTGGGACATAAGTTATTTTATTAACCCATATTCATTTATGAGGTTTATATAAATCTTAGTTGATATGTTATATAAAAAATTTATTTATTATAATGATATTTAATGCTTCATTTAATTTTTTACTTTCATGGGGAATATGAATCAAATGTTACTAATTTGTGTAATGGATTTTCAACACACTCTTATTTCAGTGGGCTACATGTAAGATTCACAAATTGTTTAATTTTTATGGTCTATATAAATCCCATGAATGTATTTTATTATTATCCTCATTAAATTATAGGATATAAAAATCAATATAATTTTCATTTTTTAATTGATCTTATGATTCAAAAGATACCAAATTGTTAAAGGATTTATGTTACAATCTCATTGTTTATCAGTATTTATTATGAGTGAGTCTCGGATGATGAAATATTATGATTAATCTCCCCAGAAAATCATTATTTTTTTCTCTTCCAGTTATATATTTTATATAAAAAAATTATCTTTAATTTTATTATCATTATTTAATCAATAGTAAAAAATTGTTTTTAAAGGAAAATTGATGTTATATCAACCTTTAGTCCAAAATTATTTTTTCAAAAATGATTATGTTTTTCTTAAAAACATGGAAAATTTAAGAATATTATAAAAAATATTGTCTAAAAACATTTTTACCAATTTTGTAATTTCTAAATAATGTTTTTAAAAGAATCTTTTATCATTTTTGAAGCATTGTACTATTGACTTCAAACCCAAATGTTAAAGGAATCATTTTTTTACTGTGTACAACGTGAAAAATATATTTTTCCATGAGGACAATTGAATGTTTGAAATATTATTTGATAAGTTTAAAATATTATTTTCAAATAAAATTTTTTTGAATTTTTTTTAACATTTAGTTTTAAAATGGTGATTTTCACATTGAAATGGATATTTTCATTGATAAATTTCCCAATTAATCTTTAAATGATTTTACGACTATGATGACATCCATTGATGTTACATAAGATTTATTGGGGATATGATCCAAGGATAGTATCCCTATTATTTAAATATATGGTTTATGATTATATTGTAAAGATGGTTATGAAACACATTTCATTTCTATAGGATATGCTATAATGAAATGTTTAGGAAATCCATTTCTTTTCTTGGGTTCTAATATTATGATTCTTTTATGATCTTCTAGAACACTGATGTATTCTATCTATTATGTTGTGGTTATTGTGTTATAAAAAAGATAATGGATATTTTATAACCTTTACTGGGTGTTTATATTATAATACAATATGGGTTAAACCAATTTCTCTCTCTAGAGAATTTGGTAAAGATTTATATTTCATGAGATAATGAAGGGAAAAATGATTATGTATTTGAGTCTATATGGGAAATTGGATGGAATTATTGATCCACTAATTAGAAATAGATGATTATGAAAAATCCATTTTTAATTGGAAAATATGTGTAGATTTATGAACTATTTTGGTTTTAATGTCTTGGTTGATAACCTTGGTGTATGATATGGTTACTATAGATAGAATGGTACCAATATTATAGTACATATACTTAAGGTTTATGATTTATTTATAATGATTTATCACACTTATGGTTCATTTATTTTCAAATGACAATGTTTTATTCCATGGATCATAATTTTGATCCGTTAAAGATTGGATATAAACATGTTATGTTATAATAATAATCTCAGGCACATATTATTATCATATGTTTTCATATGATAATTGGTTGATATCTTCCATCTTTACCCATACTCAGATTTGGAGACCACCCTTTCTTTTTTTTAAGTAGTTTGGGAAAAAAATTATTTATGGAGGTTGTGTTAATGATTTCCACAGAAGAAGAAGATATTTGTGGGAGAAGATTAATATATTTCATTAAATAATTTGATTATGTATCATGTCCCTAAGGATACTCAACCATTATGGTCCTAGATTATGTATTTGTAAAATTTATTGAATATTCATCTGAGAAGATGTGATATTATTTTAACAAAATCATGGATCATTATAGGTGTATTTTATACAATTATATCTGCACTTAGTAGTTCCTACATGTACTTTCCGAGTTTCTTCCTTGTACAAAGTTGTATGGTATTTTACTAAATTAAAAATAATTATTTATTTTATTTAAAATTTCAATAGACTGAAATGTCATAAAAATGGATGAAATAAGAAAAAATGAAGTAATTTATTAATAATATAATTAATAGTATTACTTAATCCTTGTTTTATCTTAATGATGAATTAACTAAAATAAATTCTATCATGATATTTTAAATGTGTAGCCACTACATGTGTATGAGAGATCATAACCACTTATCAGACCTATATATGTGTTTGTTTTATTTTATTTAACTATATATCATGGTTTTTTAATTATTTTATACTAAAATAAATATGGTGGTATGTGTGTGATACCTCTCTCATTTATTATAAAGGGAAATTGTGTCCAAGGTTATTTTATGTAGTTCCCTTTGACAAATATTTTTTCCCAAAACCTTTATATGTGTTATAAAATATTTTTAATTAATGGAACATCTAAAGTAGTGTGGATTTTGTTCAAGGTGGAAGTATTTCAAGACCCAACATTAAAGAAACCAATACAATCCATACATTGGAGGAGAGGTGGAATGTTGAAACTCAATACCTGACTGACACAAGGAGTTTTAACCTAGGTTCATAGGATTATTTTATCCACTCAATAAAAAAACAATTATATGATCTCATGATTAAATCATTATTTTATTTATTTTATTTGTATTTTACGCATGTTTTATTTTATCGATGAAACACTATGAAAATGTTAATAAATGTATTATTTTGAAAATATGGAATTATAATATTTTGATTGCGCATAGAAGCATTATCATATCAGGATTAATCTCTTAAGTAAAATACACATAATGTTAAAAATACATATAATGGATAAAAAAATAATTCTTTACACATAATAAAAATAGTCCCTATGCATAATATTATGTTAGACGAAGACATATATTACATTATTTGGAATTAAACCAAATATATAAGAGGTTAACCAACCCTTGTCTGTGTAGATAATTTTATTAGGGATTTTTTTCGATTGTTTTGATTTTACTTTAACATATTATATAAAGTGGAGTATCCATTGATATACATGATTTAACTCAAAGAAATGTTTTGTGCGAACCCAATAAAGGGTTTTTTGATTGAGAATTCCACTCAACATATCAAAATCTCACAAGTCTATTGTGGTAAAATAAATTCCTACCTAAATACTCTAAAGAAATTGAATAAATAATTTCTTGTGTTATAAGAATAAGAATTTGGATCCTTACCACTAGAATTCATTAGAAACTAGACAATCCAAGTCTAATGGTGATAGATTCCAATGTGTGATAAAATTATGGGATGCATAATAAAAAAATTAGTATTATGTCTTACATAAATTTTAATCTATTAAAGTAATAATTATGTGATCTATTATTGTACAATAATGAATATTTCATCATTCTACCTATCCCTAAGATTAATTATAGACAAATTCCATCATCAAAATTATGGTAAATTCCAAGAATTGTCCAAAAACCAAAAGGTTGTGTGGCATGATGAAATTAAATACTACATTCTTGAATCCCTACTACCTTTCCTTCCAAGAAGAAAATTCAATAGGACTTCATTATCTATGATAAAATGTTTAGTGATGTGGTTGATGTTCAGTGTTTACATCTTTCATACATATCTAATTTACTTCAAAATTCACATGAAATTAGGGATTCCTATATCATGATTCAAAATCGGTATGATCTATAACAGTTTAGAGAACAATAGGAACCATTTGAGATCTCCAATGTGATATTCATTGGATTTATTAGAGAAGGTATACTATCTGAGACTCATGTAGTCAATATTATTCCCTATATGAAACACCTTGAGGTCATAGGGTTTGTGTTTCCTAAATAATTGGGACCCACTCTCTGTATATCATAACTCCCACATAGTTTATCCACTCTTGTTTTCATTTTCAATATGAAAATCATAGATAATACTCTCTTGAATATTATGACTATACTTCACCTTGTTGACTAGGATATAAAAAGAAAAAATAAATTTCTTATAGTTGATAAAAAGAAAGTTCAGTTAAATAACTTTCAGTCCAAAACATATTTACAATTCCCTTCAAATAAGAGAATGATCATGGGACAATAAAGGAAACATGATTTTAACTTTTTCTAAGGTGGTGAGAAATATATATTTAAGAAAAAATACATCGTAGAAATTAAATAATTATAAGATTTAGTTGAGTTCTTTTTCAAGTGTAATTTAACATATTGGACTCCAAATGTGTTAGTCATGGTTTATTGATCATAAATCATGTTAATATTTTTTAAACAATCATAAATTCTATGAAGAGTTTTTTGGTTTCCCTAAGTATTAATTCTTACAAACCAAGGTATAATCATTCACAAGATCATGTTTCAGAATCATAAAAATCATGTTTGAATCTGATAAACATTGTTTGATATTATTCCATAGTATTATTATACTAATTCATATGTTGAATTAATTTTGTGAATATTACATATTAATAATGTTTTATATATATTTGAAAAAGTATGAGAAACTGTATGTCTACCATCAGTTCTGGATTTTGGCAATGTCACTAACACCATAACCCTAACACCGTAACCTAGACACCATATTCTAGACATCATAACCCTGACACTATAACTCAGACACTATTAATCACACACTATAACTAGATTCATATTTAATATTGTCTATGACATCGGTTCCTTACTACAATCACCGAGACATCATTCAATGTTTAGAAAAAGGAGTATACACTGTTACCCGAGACACTGTGATCCTGACATCACATTTTTTCTACCGGTTCATGATCTCAATGCAACTATGGCACCATGACTGTCTCACCGCTCAAAGGAAAATTATAAGACACCATTTAATTGTGACACCACTTCCTAGTGACACTATTTCAAGAAAAGTTATGACACCGTTTCTTAATCACTTTTCTGAATTTTTTAGTTTGAATTTAAATGTTATATATACCAAAAAAATTTGATTCATTTAATGAAAATAATTTAATTTATGTCTTTTTGTAGACATGTAACTAGACACTACATGGTACAAAGTGTAAAAATCATGCTTCATGTCAGCTCCAACACATGCACCCCAAAATAAAGACAATAACACAAGACTAGTAGAAGGAGATGTCAGTGAGAGTTTGTTTAGGGACTATCAATAAAGATATAACAACATATTCATAGAAGAACGCAAGAATAAACCTTAATTCAAAAGAGTGTAAACTTCTGTAGATCAAAAGAAAATGATCTAAAAATCAAATATTATACAACTATAGAACAAAACATGAGACTTTTGGTACTCTGTTTTTCACAAGGAGAAATGATATTTTCATATTCTTCTTTTTACAAGTCCATATATTCATATAACAACACTCATATCATTTTAATCATTTCTCATCACCATTTCATTGTTGTGTAATTTTTTTATCATATTATAAGTTATTCAGTCCTTATTAAAAAAATATTCCTTTATCAAACCAAAGGAAACAAGATATCCTTCTACTCGTATTTCCTTACATTTTTTTACACCCACAAATAAGTGTGGAAGAGGTACTTGTGTGACCTAGAAGTTTATTCTCATGAAGGATAGTGGAAGATGTCATGTAACCTAGAGAGTCTTGTGTACTATTTTTTACCTTGATCCATGGTGTGGATAAATTTTATTAATATAAACATCATGGTATTAGTTGATCAACAAGTGAAGTGGATTAGGTCTCATCTTGAGACTGAACCACATGTTTTATCCATTGTGTGTTTCTATTTAGTCTTTCTCTATTTTAATTTATATTTCAGAAAACTAAATTTTAATTTGATAGTAATTCTTCTATATTAGTTATAACTATTCATCCATATTATGAATGTTTCAAAATTTGTATCAATATATCATATTTATACTACTTAGAATTAATAGATCTTTTGAGAAGTTGTTTAAATAGTCAAACTCTTATAATCTTATTACGTGGATTAACTATAATCATTTAATTTTAATTGGGTGAATATTTTAAGTAAACCATTTTAATAAAAAAAAAATTATAGGAACTCAATTCACCCCTCCTCTTGAGTGTCCTACTCCAACCCAAATTTGGTATGAAAGGTGGTTTTTAAAATCCCTATTTTCAAAATTGTATACTACTAATCAATTAAAATTATTTTTCAACTATGATTTTAGTTTTTTTAAAATTATCGTATAATTTATATTAGTTCTAAATTTTTAGTTATTTAATAACACAAATTATACACTTTCTTCCATATGTATAGAAAATTAATTTGAAGGTGATGCTACCAAAAAACGTACATTCATTAATGGAACGAACTATAAAAAATGGAAAATTAAAATGAAAATGCACATAGAAAGTATGGGTTTCGAGATTTGGTCTTCAATTATAATTAAATATAAGTTTCCTTATATTTATAGAACTACATGGAATGATCCAACTATGACTACTTATAATAATAATTGATATGTAATGAATTCATTATAGTATTCTTTAGAAGATCGATAATTTAACAGAATTTCTGCATTTAAAACAACCCATGATCTTTTGGATACATTTTCTGTTTCACATGAAGGAACATAAAGATTAAAGTAAATGAGACTTAACACATATACTATTAAATATGATAACTTTAAAATGATTCATGATTTTACAATTTGTTATATGTATCTCAGGCTTAATGAAATTGTGAACACTATGATCTCTCTAAGAAGAGACGTTACTACCAAAGGGAAAATTATGAGGATTCTCATATTCTATCCAGATTTATAGAGAGGATCTTATGTTTCCATCAGAGAATAATTTGACATCAGCAAATTGCCTGTTAAGGAACTCGTTGGTAAATTTTTGATGTATGAAGAAGAGTTGAAAGTAAACAGAGAAGATGAAGAAGAACCTAAAAAATATGTATCGTTCAAGAGTATTTAATATAATAATAAGGAAATTGAACAGGTACTAGCCTCTGTTGAAAACATAAATAATGATGAAATAACATCAGATAGTGATGAGGAGATTTCTCAAATTATCAAAAGTTTCAAGAAATTATATAGAAAGAATAAGATATTTATGAATCCTAATTATACATGAAGGTATCATAAAAAGGAAAACTATAAAATAGAAAGTAAATGAAATGAAAACTCAGAGGAGATTGTCTTCTATGAATGTAAAGGGATAGGACATGTCAATGATTACTGTCCAAACTTAAAATACAAAATGAATCACGAAAACAAAGAAAAGATGTATAATAAATCAATGAAGGCCACCTAGAGTGACTCTATGGATTTCACAAGCGAATCATCATTATCCCATGATGATAAATATGACCTAGAAAGTATTTGTTTGATGAGAAAAAAACTAAGGTATGCTTATATCATCCTGCACATAATTCTTACTATTTCGGAAAATGAAACTGATTTTGAAAATATGATAAGTGATGAACTATTTGAATATTTTAGTATGCTTAAATATATTTGTAGTAAGCTAAAAGATAAATAAAAAAATTTAAAGAAACAACATGATCTCAATGTAACTTTTATGTTTGAACTTATTATTGAAAAGGAATAAAATGCTCAGCTTCTCAAAGAAAATAATGAATTAAAAATGTCTAATGAGTTTTGAGGAATAACGTAAAAAAGTTTACCAATGGAAAAAAATAATCTTACTCAAATTCTGGGTAAACAGATTTCTTATAAGTACACTTCTAGTATTGGATATCATATTAGACAAAAAAACCTATATAAAACACTTTTTTAACTAAATTAGGAAAATATGTTTTTCTACCCAAGAAAATAAAATTATGATGCTAGTTCTAATTATATAATGTAATTTACTACCTATAGTTCTTATAGACCAAGTATAGTTTATTTTTAAATTAAATTATATATTGTTTGTAGGAATATGATGAAGTAAATGTGGGTTCCTAAAGAAATTATTACTAATGTCACGAGACCCATAAAAGACTAGGTAAAAAATCAATTCTTTTTAAAAAAAATTTATAAGAATGTTGTTTGAAGAGCTCCTATAAAATATTTTTGTACTTTAATAGTTGATGCTCAAGGAACATGACAAGAGATTATTCAAGATCCAATAATATAATCAATATTTACGGTTGGCATGAAACCCTAGTTAATAATTCTAAAGGAAAAAATAATTGTCTTAGTCTAGATTTGTTGATTTACTGAAATATAATTATTTTATTATTTCAAAATTATTTCATTATGGATTTCACATTAGATTTGAAAATGATGCTTGAAATTATTTAAACTCTAAAAATGAACTAATATTTCATACATTTATAAATGAAAATGTTTATGTTTTAAACATTGATTCGTTTGTTTCTTAGAATGTTTCTTATTTATGTGTGTTTCACAAAGTTTCTTAGCATTGTAATAGAAGATTAGGATACTGTAATATATACTCCCTTAAAAATTGTCTAGAATACTCTTAGTTAAAGACCTACCAAAACATCATTTTCCAAATTATTATGCTTTTAATCCTTTTCAAAATGGTAAACACCCCAAGATATCTTTCAAATCAATGAAAAGAGTTTCAAATTCTCAACAATTATATTTTTTTTGAATAGACATGTTTGAACCATCTCTAGTTTCTAGTCTAAATGGGAATCATTATGTTTATATTATTTTATATGACTATTCTAGGTATACTTGGACTTATTTCTTAGCACACAAAATTTAAGCATATAATTACATCACTAAGTATGATAAAATTGTGGAATATTTGTGTGGACTAATAACAAAATCCTTAAGAAGTGATCATGGTCCTTAGTATTAAAATAAAGACATTGAATCTTTGTGGTCAAAAAAGGGATATAGTCATAACTTCTCTACCCCTAGGAAACCTTAAAAAATGGAGTTGTGAACAGAGGAAATATATACTTACAATAAATTTATAAAAAAATGCTTAATGAGTATGACCTACCTATTTACTTTTGGGAGGAGGCTGTAAATTCTGCTTGCTACATTATTAATAGAGTCCTAATTATAATAATTCAAAATATAACTCCCTATGATTTGTGGAACAATATTAAACCCTATGTTAGTTACTTCAATGTTTATGGTTGAAAAGTTTATATCCATAATAAAAAAGAATATCTTAATATGTTTACATCCAAGAGTGATGAAGGAATCATCCTAGGTTACTCAACCTCTATAAAATACTATAAAGTCCTTATCAAAAGAACATAATGTGTGGAAAAAAATTTGTAAGACAAATTTGATTAGAAAATTCACATGAACCTAAGACCTCCCTATATAATATTAAAGATGACATATCAGACCTGGAAATAAATGAAAAATCATCTTATCCTCATATCAAGCAACCTCCTAAATCAAACAGTTTTAGAAATTCTTCAGAATTTGGACATGATGAGATCGAACATGTAGAAAAAACTAAAATTATTATCCCCTCCTTTTCTAGGCCAATTATAACCTTTAAGATACATCCTTTAGATGTTGTTGTTGGAGATTTAGATAAATGGGCACAAACTAGAGAATCTCTTAATAATCAGGTCGAGCAATAAGATTTCATGTCAGAAATTGAATCTAAAAACCTGAATGATGCTATAAATGATGAATTTTTGTTGATGGATATATAGGATAAACATAATCAATTTGATAGAAATAAATTTTAAAAACATGATGATAGACCCAAACACACCTTGACCATACACACTAAATGGGTGTTTAGGAACAATGTTGATAAATGAAGTAATGTAAATAGAAAAAATCAAGATTTTTTTTACAATGTTATAGTCAAGAAAAAGGAATTGACTATGAATTAACGTTTTCACATATTTCTTGACATCAGTCCATCAGAATCATTCTTGCTTATGTAGAATATATAGATTTAAAACCTTATCAAATGGATGTTAAGTGTTTATTCTTAAATCAATATATAGTTGATAATTTTCTTTTGCATAACCCCCTAGTTTTACAAACCCTACTTTTCCAAATCATGAAATTAAATTAACAAAATAATTATATAGTTAAAAAAAATCTCTAAGAGCTTTATGTGATAGATTAATTAGTTTTATTATTTCCATGATTATTAAAAAAGGTATAGTTTCTGCTATTGTTTTTATAAAATAATATTCTAAATATGTTTTAGTTTTTCAAATATATGTTAATGATATTATTTTTGGATCTACAAGAAATTATTTATGTATTGAATTTTCAAATATAATGAAAAATTGATATGAAATGAGTTTAAGGGGTGTACTAAAATTCATTTTTGGATTTATAATCTTTCAAAATAAGGAAGGTATAATTTTAAATGAATGTAATATAATAAAGATATTCTAAAACGTTTGGGTGTATATAGTATCAAAAGCAGTGACACTTCAATGAAAACTACTTGTATGTTGAATCATGATGAAGATTGTAATCTTTTAATCAAACCACTTATAGAGGAATGATCAGATGTCTTCTCTACTTGAATGATAGTAGTAAAAATATAATGTTTATTGTTTGCATGTCTGCACATTTTCAAGAAAACCCCAAATAATTTCACTTAAATGTTGTTAAAATAATTTTAAAATACCTCAAACATACTATCAATTAGGTTTTTTTACCTTAATGGATAATCATTTGATACAGTGAGTTATTATGATACATATTTTGGTGGATTAATGATATATTAAAAGGGCACGTTTGGGACATTTCACTTTTTGGTAATGTCTTTGGTTTAATGGTGTATAAAGAAACAAAATTTTGTTGTATTATTTACTTATTATACTGATTGTTGGGAATATATTATGTGGATGAAGAAGACAATACTAGACTATGGATATCAATTCAGACATGTACCATCAAATTGTGATAAAAAAGTGCTATTAATAGATTAATTAATCTTGTTTCACACTCTAGGAAAAATCACAATGATGTATGGCATCACTTTTTGAGATAAAATTATCTAAAGGTGATATAAAGTTGGAATTAATTATCTATGAACAAAATATTGCTGATATATTCACCAAACCATTAAATTATGAAGCGATAAATTGCATCATAGAAGAATTAGGAATGATAAGTCTTAAGTAAAATGATTACGAACATTGATTTACTATCTAACATTTACTATTTCACAGTTTACAGTTTCATGATTAATAGTTTCATAAGTTAAATTCTTAGAACTAATGTCTCACATTTATGGTCTCATAGTTATTGTCTCTCAGTTACGGTCTTACACATGTTTTTTCAATGATATGGTCAAATAGGATGGAGTCACACCGTAATGATGACACCATGACAACCTATTTGGGAATCACCATAGTGACTTGGATTTCTGTTTTTAGAATTTTATTTTCTATATTTCTATATTTATTATTATATTTGATTTACGTCGTGTTTTTAAATTTTCAATATTTTGAATCCCTAAATGATAAAAATACAATATATTTCACTCAAATCGTATCCAGAGTTCTCTTCTCTCGAATGTAAAACCCCTCTCCCCCTAACCATTCTAAGTCTTCATTCAGCTATTCACCTTTCTCAAACCCATGTCGGATTCCCAAAATGTAGCACCCACCTTCATAGAATCCATAAATGTGCATATCTAAGAAGAAACTGAAAATGGAACCTAAATTAACTCATGAGGGGCCACTAAACTCGGGTCTTACTGATAGAACAGTAGTACCAGAAAAGGAAGATTGTATTAAGTGGTCACTGACAAGTAAGTCAACCATTTTGAATGTAATGTAAGAGTAGGGATAGCTTATCTGGTTCACAATAGAGAAAGGATAAATTATCCCAGACATAATTCTCAATTTTATTATTTTGTTCAGTTTTAATTCAATATTGAAGATGGCATTGTGGTATAAAGCTATATTTATTGCTCAATGGTGTACTTTTCATTGAGATTATAGGTTTGATGTCTAGGGATACCTCATGAATGAATATTTGAGGATTAAAAAAGAGGTCCTCCACCTCATAGGGATGTTTTTATCTTGGAAGAGGACCTTGAACATTTGAATGGAAATAAAAATAAAATAAATGATATTTCTTCTGAGGTGGATGGTAAGACAAGGATGTTGTTTGAGTTTATTCTAAATCATATTTGTTCAATGAAAGGAGATTTTTCTACTCTTATGTATCAAGATTTATTCTTCATAAATCTTATGAAAAATGGGAACATGATTAATCTATGTGATTATATCATCCTTCACATGTGTGAAATGATCAATATTACTTAAAATTCTACATCTTTGTTTTATTCATGATTACTCTCTAAAATATTTTCTTAAAAAGGAGTAGTTGGTCTAAATTAATATTTTATTGTAGATTTTGAGTTTTTTATCTCAAAGAATACACTTAGAAATATTGAAATTAGTTGTAATCTTTGGTAAATGTCTCGTGCGGAAAAAATGAATAGTTGTATAAAAATATTCATCTGATTGACAATCCTTAGGTAAATAAGGACAAATTTGTCCCTAGTTTTCTACTAGATAAATTTATATATTATTTAGATAAAGGAGTAGAAGATATCGTTATTTCACCTAAGGAAGGAACTGTCTTAGAGAAAGAATATAGTTTCATATATGTTCTACATGATGTAGTTGTAAAAGATATACATGTTGATAAAAGAAGTGATGACTCAATGAAAGAACTTGTTGATGAAAAAGAATCTACTTTTAGTGTAGGGGATATAGATGTTCCTTGGGTGCTTTCAAGAGAACATTTTATTGAGGAAGTGGCTACCAGTTGGGAACAATAAAAGGAACACTTTGATCCTGAAATTGTCATATTTTTTAGAGAAATAATGGAACATTAATTTTAGCTAGCGAGAAAAGACATGGGTTATCCTAATAGAGATGAAAATTTTTAAATGGTTCAATAGACTAAATCACTTTTTCCCAAAAGATATGCACCTATTGATATTGATCATCACCCGAGTTTAGAATGTGTTAAAATTCCCAATACTATTGATCAAAGTACTATGGATACCTGGTATAGTATTCCTAGATACTTTGATGTGGAAAATAACCAAGAGGCCTTAAATAGTGGAATAGATCTTTCCAGTGTGTTTTAATTAAAATCAATTTCTTCTCTAGAAGTAACCTCTACTAAGGAGCATAAACCTGTTTCAGCTCATATACCAGAACCTACACTAGAATATTCTGATTATTTGATTTTGAGTGATCTAAAATCTTTTAGATATACCATGTTAGCGAGATTTGAAAAGATATTGAAATCAAAAAATTCTCATGTAACTAATATTTGTTAATGAGATGATGCATTTATGTTAGTTAAAATCATATGTAAAATTAAACCAATAATATTTCATCAGATTCAAGAATTTAGGATTGAGATTATACATTTGAGTATATGTGATTTAATTGAGGATGTAATTGATTAGATCCCACAATAATTTGTATCAATGATTCAACCAAATTTGACATCAATATATGAAAAGTGACTGAGAGAAACATCAAGATAGTAAATGAAATGCATGATCTCATTTTTTTTCCTTAACCGGATTACTGATGAGTATATGGGATGTTTACAAAAGGTTCTAAAAAACTTAAGTCTCTCACTTCGGCCTTTATAGATTCAAATGCCTTTGGATAGTCATCTAAACCTATAGACAAGGATCTGATCAAAACTATAGTTAAAGAAGAACTTAATTCATTTTTATGTAGTGTTGACCAAGAAATTTTATCTATTCTCATAAAGAATAGTGATTGAGTGCTTGATTTACTAAAGATTCATTCAATTAATGACAATGATGCTCAGGATGAAATTTCTAAGAAAGTGGATGACTACAAAAATATAATTTACACTAAGCATTATATTACCAATAATTTTGAGTCCCTGGAAGAGAATTTTAATGTTCCTCCTATCACTCAATCCTTTAAGACGCAATTTCGATATCTAAAAGATTTTCATCATATGTTGTAAATATTCCTGGAGGACAAAGTTGATTTTGAGAAGGCCATGCAGCATGGTGGTGAGATAATTACTAATTTCATTTAGTGGTTGAAACATTATCTTCATATTGAAAGCACTGCCATTGTGTCTCTTTCAGCTTCCCCTTCAGGGCCTGGCTCAACCACTTCCTCATCCAGTACCTTTTCTTATACCTCTATGTCTATATATTAGGCTATTAGATACATCAGACCTGTTATCCATTTAATGAAAATGACATAATTTATGTTTTATTATAGACATGTCACTTGATAGTATGATTTACGAGGTGTATAAATCATGATTCATGTTGACACCAACACATGAACCCCCAAACAAATACAATAACATGAGACTCAGAGAAGTAGATGAGAGTAAGATTTTGTGAAGGGGCACACATGAATGATAGAAGAACATATACACTGAAGAACAAAATAAGAACTCCCAATTCGAAAAAGGATGAACTACTATACATCATAAGAACATGATCATCAAAGCAAAAATCATAAAACTAGAAACACAAAAACGGGACTCGTGATACACTTTTTTTCATAAGAGGAAAAATTATTTTCATTTTCTTCATCAAACAAGTCCAAAGATGCATTTAACAAAACTCAAAGAATTTCTAATCCACTATTGTAACCTTTTCTCTATTGTGTACTATATGTATCTTTCGAGTAGTGTGTGTGTCCATTTCAAAACACACATTATCTCTTGTACCAAACTGAAGGATACAAGATATCCTTCCAATCATACTTCTTTAAATTTTTTTACTCCCACAAATATGTGTGGAAGAGGTCATTGTCTGACCTAGTATTTTATGCCCAAGAAGAACCGTGGAAGAGTTCATGTGACCTAGACAGTCTTATATATTATTTTTTACCCTGATCCAGGGTGTGGATCAAGTTTGTTAATATAAACTACTTGGTGGAAGTTGATCACCGAGATGAGTGGATTCAGTCTCATCATGAGACTGAACCGCTAGTTTAATATGTTGTGTGTTTCTATATATACATTCTTTGTTTTAATTTATATTTTAGAAAAATATATTTTACTTCGATTGTTAGTCTTGGTATGTAGTAATAACTATTTTATCATATTATAATTGTTTAAAAGGTTGTATCAATATCTCATATTGATACTACAGAGAATTAGTCATTCTTTTACGAAGACTTTTAAACATTAAAACTCTTATAATCGTAATTCCTTGTTCAATATGCCTATTTGAATTTTAATTGGGTGAATCCTGTAAGTAAAAAAGTTTAAGAGAAATTTTTATAAGAACTAAATTCACCCCCACATCCCCCTCTTGAGTGACTGACTCTGACCAACAAATCTATTTCTATAATTTATGAAATATTTGTACCATTAGTTTCTCATATATGTTTCAAAATAAATGTACCAATCCTATTCTGGAATATTTTCTCTGGTGATGTAGATCTATATGAATCCTAAAAAATGAGACTTTTTGTAGTGGATATTGGGGACTACCACATCATGTTTCTGACTGGAAGGGTATTGGTTTTAAAATATTAGTTTTAGGTGCCTTCATCCACCAAAATATTATATCCCTATCCAAAGATGATATATATAGATTTATCTTTATTTTTTAAAGTATTGTTTCTTCTTTCATAAGGAAATAATGTTTTATAGTAAGTAATACTTAAATAATAGCCTCTATGTGTTTCTATACATGGACAGAGTAAGGGAAATCAATAACAAAAATGCAACACAAGACTCATACCATACCCAACAATGCAATCTCCCACAAGGTTATTTAAATAAAAATTGTTTCAAAAAATTAAAATATTATGGATATATATAATAATTTGAACTAATAACAATTCATTTATAAAACACATATTTACCAGGATAATGACGAAATCCCTAATTATTGAAAATGGTTAAAGGGATGTGGATATTATTATAATTGATTATACCGATGTATGTGGACCATTAAATGTAGAAGAAAGGGGTGGGTAAACATATTTCCTAACTTTTACTAATGAATTTATCATATATAGATATGTATACTTAATAAGGAATAAGTTTGATCCTTATGATAAATTCAATGAATACCATAATTATGTTAAGAACCATCAAGGAAAGAAGATTAAAAAACACCACATAGAACATGGTGGAGAATATATTAATCAATTCATGTTCAAATATTTATGAGATTTTGATATTCGGCCTCATCTCACTCATCTTTATACAACTCATTGGAACAGTTTATGTGAAAAGTGTAACTATACCATTTTATAAATTTTATTAACTATGATGATTCTTGTGAATCTATCATTATCCTTTTAGAGATACCCAACCAAAATAGAATGAATTTTAATAAACAAAGTTCTAACTAAACAGAAAAATGTTATTCCATATGAATATTGTTGTGGAATTAAATATTTCTTATCAAATTAACATGTGTGGTGTTCATAAGAATTTTTAAGGCCTATTTTGGAGAAAAACATTCACCTGAAGAAAAAAATATATCCTTTATAGGATACCCAAAAGATAAAAGGGTACATTCCTTGTACGGACTCTAATCCAAAAATTTAATTTTATAAAGTCAAGACATATTACATAAGATGAATCATATCACTAAAAGGGATATTGGGATCAATATTTAATTTTATGAATTATAGGATCAATGTATACATGTTTTTCCATTGCAATTGATTCCACCTAGCCTTAGGTAGGAGGTTTTTCAAGAGACACATGTACTATGTAGGTTTACAAGAGTGTTTATATAACCTAAATTATATGATTTTCTATCCCCATTACATAGTGACTAATTATTAGTTGATAATAATGATATTGTAGTCTAAAAAGAACCTGTAAGTGGAAGAAAAGATGAAATATTGAATAAGAACTTAATTCTATAATGGATTCCATGAACTCAAACCAAGTTTATATTTTGATATATCCCATAAAGGATTTAAATCATGCTGGTAGTAAATGAGTATTCAAGAAAAAACATTACAAGGATGGAGAATTATATATATGTCAAGACATGTTTCAAAGGGGTTCAAGTAAAGGCAAGGAATATATGATGATTATAAAAATTCAATAATTTATTTTCTAAAATCAATCAGAATTCTACTGGTTATACTATCTTACCAAGGATATGATACATGGAAGACATAATTCAAAATATCCTTCCTTAATTGGAACCTTTAGGAAATGGATATATGAAACAACCTATAGGGTTTGTAATATTAAAACATTTCAAAAAATTATATGTGTCACTATGATTCATTTATGGATTGAGGTAAGCATCGACTACATGGAACATCTAGATTGATGAAGCTATAATATAATTTGTCTTAAAAATATTGAATATGTTCCTTCTATATATAAAATTTATAGGGAGGGTAGTATTTTTTTTAAATTTTTATCCTTATGAAATAATTATTATTGGAAAGAAAATAAAAATATTACATTCTATCAAAGCCTAGGTTAATAGATGTTTCTCTATGAAGGATTTAGATAAATAATTATATATTCATTAGATCAAAATATATCATTTTAAATCAAAGAGACTAATTATTATATGTAAAAAGATAAAATATTGGAAAAATATTATAAACATTTAGTATGGAACAATCTAAAAGGGGTTCTTTTATTGTCACGTAGAATTCATAATTCTATGAAAGTGTTTCCTCAAACACATGAGTAGAGAAAGAGGTTGAAATGGATTACAAACATTTAAGTGATTGTGTCATCCATTTATGATATTTTATGTTCTAGGATAGATGAAATTTTTAAATTAAGTATAGAAAAGGGATATCTAGTTGACCTAACTGAGCTCCATTAGATAGAAGTCAAGACTATACTTAAGTATACAAGGAGAACAAAGGATATGTTACTATACTATGGATGATATGAGGAGCTAGTAATCATCAGATAAAAATATTTATATTTACAAATATTTCATGATAATATAAAATCATAGTAAGGATATATATTCACTCTTAATTGAGTAATTTTGATATAGGAGATCTCAATTTTTTCATGGTCCCAGATTCTATAGAAGAGTATGAGTATATTGCAACTTTTGAGGATTCTAGAGAGGTATTTTTGTTATATGAAACTTAAACCAAATGAAAGATTTTATTCCTATTATTAAATATCCAAGAACACTATAATTTATAATACTATAGTAGTATCCCATGAAATTGAGTTAAGATCAAATCATTATACAAATAACATACTTTAAAGATATCATATTTTTTGAAAATTAGTCTCAGAGTGGAGATATTTCAATGGTTATAATATATATTTGAAGAGAATTTGGAAAAACCCAGGAATAAATACTTAACTATGTATAAACATGGTCATTATGTGAAATCTATCATATTGAATGTCTTTGGAAGTTGGATCTAGTCCATGTGGGAGTCTGTTGAAGTCGTTCTACTAAACCCAATTGTGTGTAATTTGGATTGAATATATATATATGTATATATATATATATTCAAGGAAGTGAATATTAATTAAATTATTTTGTAACATGTTTTTCAATATTATGCATGAATTTAATGTAATAATTTATTAGAGTATTATCATATTTAAACGATCATAGTTGTTCCCCACTATGTTCAAAAGCTTGAAATGCCAGGACAAAATTTTAAAATATTGTTCTACTATTGTATAATAAACTATGATCCAACACATATAATTTTGAGTATTAAGCTTGATCATTTATAATTATATGAGACTTTATCTCACAAAATTTTTATGCAAAAATATCCAGGGTAGAATATTATGAGAACAAACCATCCAGTATGAATTTCACATGTTTCTGAGTCATTATAATTTTTTATCTATGAGTGTTATTGATAATAATTAGACACTAAGTTCACTATTAATGCATGTCATGACTTATGGTCTTTCATATACTAATAAATACCATAACACCATTTTCTTAGAAATTAGGGTACAATGATTTTTTCAAATATGGCATATTATTAATAAATATGTCAAAAAAGGATCTTTCAATTCAATATCTATGAATGTTTATATATCAACCCTTTAAATAAAATTTAATTTTTAAATTAAATTCCAAGGGAATTGGTTAATTACCTATTTAGTTTAGATAGTCGGAGAATTAAATATCAAGCATATAGGTTGATGACATGGGTGTGCAATCTAGTTGTTGAAATTTCATGATAGAGGGATTATATTACACAATGAGAATTCAAATGTTGTTTTGGGATTTTGATATATATTCTTCCTCTATTAGTGAATTTTCCGGTTTCATGATAGTAATCATGACCTTTAGGAAAGCTTGCCTAATTCCACAGAATAAGAGGCTATGTGGGTCACAAAAAAAGTGTTACATTTGATCTCAATTTAATATATTATATATCTATCAATTGGAAAACATATTATTAAATATAATGATAGTTAAAATGTATTCAATATTTATTAAATGATCAAAAATAAAAAAATATATATTTAAAGGTAAATTGTTTAATTACATAAAAATATAATATTTTTTTCTCACTACTTACTCGCACCAAAATAAATAATTACTTATTTATTAAAAAATATTTGGCTATATTAATATTAAAAAAATATTTATTTACTATTGAACCAATAGAATATTTATTTATTTAATAATATTTAACAACAATATTTATTTCAGTATTCGATAAATTCATAGCCGGAAAAAAAGACTGATATAGGGTTTGGTGATAAATAATAATTTCCCACCTCGTAAAATAATATTGATCATTGTTCGAGTTAGTGAATGACTTGTAATAAAAATAGTATTTGTACATTATACAAGTGATTGGGTTTCTTGAGGATTAATATGTAATTAAAGGTCCCTTTTTCAATTAATTAAATATCAAACCCTATCACCTGGTATATAAATAGTATATTATTGTTTTCTATAGAGGATTAATCATTGTTCATAATTAATTTTTCTTAAGATCAACCTCCCCCTCACATCATCACAATAATTAAAAGAGAAAGAAATATTCATTTAGGCCTAATGGAATATGAAGAGATCAAAGGTGAATAATGAAAGATGGTCAATCAAGTACACATGAACATGGTGATTCATCTTTATTGTTCAATGATCGAAGGATTACACATGGGTAACCGTGAGAGGGGCACTACTTTTGATCATCACAATGGAACAGTGCTACACAAATCAGGATAGAAATATCAAAATATTCATCAAATAAAAATCTCAATAAGGAGGTATTATTTCTTAATATCTATAAAATTTATTACCTATTTAATTATAAAATATATAATTTTTGTTTTTGTAACCTTAGTTTTCAATAGTATAGTGAAAATTTTCATTGGTTATGATGTTTATATCTTGTGTGATATGTTAATGATCCATCATGTCTGCAAAAATCTGACTTATCCAATTTCCTAATACATGCTACTATTTCACATGGAACCAAAATTATAGTTTGTCTTCATAAATCCATGTTTTAGAAACTTTTTTTTATGGGATGAATCTACAAAAAAAAGATGTTACAGGTAGATAAAAGAATACTGGATGAAAAAATAATATACCAAAAACTCTCCCCTTTTTAACAAAATAGATCCATAGTATCCTAAATTTATTAATGATTAATAAATCATGCATCTTATTGCTTTAATAGATTGAATGAATAGTTTTGGAATAAAAAGTATCACCCATTGTAAATGGCAGGTTATAATGGAAAATTATAACTTTCTATCATGTTTATACTTGAATCATATATACATTGTTTTCTTAGATAATTCCGGGAACAAATAAATTTGGTAATAATTATTATTTTAATCTTAGTCCATTGATCAATGAAATGAAATTAGTGAGGTATTCAAGTGTTACATTTTATTATTTTCATAAAAATCATTATTTCCCATTCAAATATATCTTTTACAAGATGAAAAATGATTTTTCTTCATATATAATTTTTCTTAGATATAAAATTAATGGAATAATATGTGTCTCATTTGTAAAGAAGGTAAAAACTATTTTATTTTGAAACATTCCTCAAATATTGTGTATCTAGGAAATCATATATTATTACCCTAAAAATAAATGATGATCTTTTAAAACATCATTCAACATAATTTAGAAAGATGGTACCTCATTATCTCCTCAAATAGGTGATCAAAAAATTTTTAACGTGAAAAATATTGTCAAAATATTTAGTAAAGAATTTTCCCAAAACCTTTAGATAACAGGTTTTAAAATGAGATCATTTTTTTCCTGAATTTTTATATTGGAACTATTCAAAAAATTTAATTGTTAATTATTATAGGAATATAGAAAAAAATGAGATAGTGTTATTGATACAATACTAAATACACACATTCGAACAAAATGTGAAATTTGGGCTAGGTTAGACAATGTGGACATGGGGATAAGGGAAGTGTGGATTCTAGGGAAGTGTCAATAGAATAATTTTATTCCCCCAATGGAATATAATCTTTCTAATAATGTGAAATTTTAGTTTTCCAACATATAAAATTGACAAATGATTTCTAAGGGTCCCTCATAAAATATCAATAATATCACGCCAATGACTAATTTTATGTTAAAGTGAATTAAATCACATAAAATTCTTGTATAAATTTAATATTTGTTGAATGATTCTTTAATATTGATTATACGTAAAATTTTATGACACACATTAGCTATGATTTTAGTTTTTTCATATCTATTTATAGAGAAGATATAGAATGGGACAAGACACCAAATATAGAAATAGATATTTTTCCCATATTAAGTTAATTGGATATGTTCTCCTTATCATTATTCTTCTATATAATTTTTACCTTATGATATAGATAAGAATTTGTGGTCCTCTACGTTATTGATGAATGTACCCCATTTATCGATATATGAAGGTCGTTAAAGGGTGTGTTTAATGTGACCCAAGATAAGAATACAAAACTAATACATTGATAACATCGTTCAATTTTTATATTCACAAATTATCATAGTACCCATAGACCTAATATTTTTTTGTCATTGAGACTAGATACATAAAACACTTATTTCACATGTTATGATAATTTATCCATATATAAATATTATTTTATAAATACAATGAGACAAAATCATCCTCAAATTGTATGGAAGGAAAACCATAATAATGGGTGCGATCAAACGCTCTATAAAAGACAACATATCAAATACCATAACGGTTAGATAATAAATATATAGAAATTCATTAATAAAGAAAAATATATGACTTATAATAATATAAAATAATAAGTGTTAACCATAAGATATAAATAAAAACTCAAAGAATAAAACATTAACCCTAGAAAGAGAAAATAATACATGAAGTTTAAAACATGATCCATGGATCATAGAAAAGACATTATAATAATCATAAACATAAAATTTATTAACTTTTTAAACTCGAATACCGACAAACCCATTATCTCATAAAATTTAAATTATAGATAAACATCCACACACTCACTCATTTTAATCCAAACTACTTGATATCCCATTCTTATAGAATGTTTACCTCAATAGATAACATCTTTTAGCAAATGCATTGAATGGTGATATAGGTCCCACCCATCTCATAATCAACATATTTTTATTCCACTTGGAAGGAAAAAATAAAGAAATCATAAAATAACTAGTATAAATATAAATTTGTTTTATTTCATAATAAACTCATCATATAAATAACCCCTAAAAATAATGGGTTTCATAAACCATTCAAAAACATCACATATCCTGAACATAAGAAATCATAAGATATCAAACATATTATTCTTCAAAAGAAATAAAATAATAATAACATATATAGGGTGACTAAAACATCACTTCAGAAGAGATAAACCTTTGAGGATAAATAGATTTGAAAATACTTAGTTTTTCACAAAACCATTTAAAACAATTATGTGAAAACTAAGTTCAAAAACTTTTTTGGTATGGATATAGAATAATTTGAAAAAGTTAAATATAATAATTTCTAAATAAAACTTCCATTAAATTATATAAAAATTCATAAAAAATGAAAGATGAAAATAATCTCAAAACACGTACTTTTAAAATAATCATTAATAAAAGATACTTGAAAAAGAAATAAATTCATTAAAAATTGTATGTGAAAATACTTTTAAATATTTTACATTTAAATTCATAATTAATAACATTGAATTAAAAAATTCCTAATGATTTCAAAAAGGTAAATGAAAATACATTGAACAATTTTTCCTGTCAAATGTTATTTAATAATTGATAATTGAATAATACATTATTTTATTAAAAAGAGAAGTAAAAAACTTTTAGAACTATTAAAATTAAAATAATACATAATAGTGGATAATTTAAAAAGAAACAAAATTTTAAAAAAGGGAAGTGGGAATAATATGATAACTTTTAAAATTATACGAATCTTTAATAATTGAGAATTGAAAAATAAAAAGTAAAAGGGAACTGAAAATAATTTGAAAAAAAATTACTTTTAAAAAAATCCTTAATAATTGAACTATGAAATTAATATAAATATTATCAAAATAAAATATGGATTTGATGATAACACATTATATTTTGAATGGATGGAAAAACCCTTTGAACATATTAAAATAACCTTTTTACAAAACCCACATCATTAACAAAAATAAATAGACATTTTCCAAAAAATGAAATAAGGGGCTTAAAAGTATCATTGGAGATAAAAAAATTTGGTAAAGACATGGGAAGGGGTAATATTGTTGGGATGCAAAAATATGGACCTGTAAGAAAATTACAGTAAAATTAATGGTAATTATTCAAAAAAAAAATGAACTTCATGGAAAATTAAAATCATCAATGAAGGACAATTTAGTGGGGAACATGATTTTAGCATAATATAGAGTGGAATACACCCTAAATTCATCAATGGTTATAATATATCAATCATGGAAGTTGATAAATAATGGTAAGTGATTATGACAAAAGGAAGATAATTGAGTCATGGAAACCACTAACAGATTTAGCAAAGTTTGAATCAAATGTCATTATAAGGTTTAAAAAATATGGTTATATAAATTACATGGATTAAATAATTGATTATGTAAAAATAAATTCTTCAACATTATATACACCATATTAATAATAAAATATTTCAAAACATTAAAACATGGCTTCATAAAGATAATTTGATATGAAAAACTCTTAATGATTAAAATACAACTTAATACAACATAATTGAAAGAGGGATATAATGAATATGAAGTAAAAATAACATAAATTTGAATAATACCTAATATAAAATAACAACTGTAAGTATATAAACCATTATTTTTTTTCAAAAAATGACATATTTATAAAATAAGATATTATTGAGACGAACCCCTAACCTATGTCTAGAATCATTATTTACATGTACTTAATGTCCTACATTGACTTTTTTAACTTCATCTTAATAAAGGACACAGATTTGAGGGGATTGGAAAATTTTTGGTGACCATAATAATAAGGGAGTTTCATGGAAATCAAGGATAAGACATTTCGGTAAGTGTTAAATGAAATTATGAAATAGGAGTTCAGTATTGAAAGTGTGGAAGTATTCCCCCTTTTGATGTGAAATGAATGGTCTTTTCTATTTAAATTAATATTATAGAAGGGGTAAGAGTGTAATTTTATTAAATTTAGGTGATTTAGGAGAATAAATATTTGTAAGACAAGTAGGTAGGACATTTCAACCTTAAAAATTCATTCTATTTATTCTAATGGTTTTGGTAATATTTGGATATTCGATCCACCTTATATTAGTTGGTTAAAAACTTTTTACACCTAACTAAATGTTAATCATCCCAATTATATAATTTCTAACATTATAAGTATAAACTTATTACTAAATATATATATATATATATGATGAATCTATATTTTTGATTTATTTATCCTAATTCAATTTCAGAGTTGGATTAAATTGACTTTTAATTCAAAACATATATTGTGTTGAAAAACTATTGTTCTAAAAAAATGATTTTTTAATCATTAAATTTTCATAATTGTATTGAAAATTTATTAACAAAATGTGTCTAAATTAAATTTTATATATATTTAAAATTTATTTTGAAATTTTAGTTTTATATTGTTTCATTTAATTTTACTAAATATACATTATATAGAAAATATTATTCAATGAAAAATAATTGGTTCACCATAGTATGTAATATTTACTTGAAGTAACTTAATCATTATGCCTAAAAATAAAATGGATTTTATTTTTAAATATAGACCCCTTTATTTTTTATTTAAAATCCATTTCATTTAATTAAATTGATAAAATATATTTTTAAAATAAAAATCTATAATTTATTTAAAATAATTTTTAAGAAAATATTATTTATACTATAAAATATAAAATAAATCTTCCAATTCAAACATCAAATTATAAAAAATATTAAATTACATAAAATACATATGTTTAATCAATAAAACATGTTTCCACATTTTTAGGTTATGCTTCAGTCCAAGTGAGGTTATAAACTCTACGATATTTTCAAAAATAGTAGTTTTCACTATTCATATAAAAATAAAAATTATTAGATTAATTATAAAAATTATTCTAAATATAATACTGTCATGGTAAAAAGAGAAACTATTTTAATTTTTCCAAATTCATATAATTAAATTTCTAAATTCAATAATGAATTAAAATCCTAATATAAATTGAAAATAGTTTTTTGTAAGGAATCAATTTTTAGTATATTAAATGTTATATTAAAATTACTTCTAATAATATATATATCCAATATAAGAAATACACATTTTAGAAAGTATACTTTATACATAATTATACATTTTATTAGTTTCGTAGTTTTTGTAATTGATTTTGATGATTAAGGTGAATCTTATTTTGTTATTTTCTTATATATATATATATATATATTCATTTATATATACTAAATAATTCTATTATGACTGTTTATAAATGATAATTCGATAGATACCTTATCATGGTCCATATTGTTTTGTTTTTTAATGGTGTGTATTGAGAAAACCATAGAACAAAGTACTTATTTATAGAGAGAAACATGGGTTGCTTAATTCCACCAACTTAAAAAAATTGCATAAATGAAATTTAAATAATAATTACTTGTTCCAATAAATAATAATGGAAATATATTGACATTCCTTTAGATATTTTCTATAATGATATATGATCCTCAATAACATAGGTAATTCTAGAAAAATCTTATTCCCTCTAACCATTTCAAAAAAATGTAACTCATTTCAAGGTCTTAAGGCCCATAAGGTGGATTCAGTTTTATTCTTAGATAAATCCTAATTCTCATGACACTAATAAATTGTCACATTTTATTTTTAAGGAGTTTTTCTAACCCCCCGAGATTTTAAGAGAAATATTATTTTTTTAATTTCTATGATGTCGTGTGTTGTATGCTATACCAAAATTATCATGTTCTATACGAAACACCATATTAGATTATATTATAAGAAAACACTATTCTTGTCTTGTGTTGCATGCAAGAGTGACCTTCCGCAATAGCATGTGTTGTACGCAATACTGTAATTCCCAAACAACGATATATTGTTATAATATTATTATGAACTTTCCGTTATGAATATTATTAACCAAACTTGTAATTTTATAACATTATCATTAATCTTACACATATTATAGAACATGGTATGAGAACAAAAGAAATTGGTTTGGGTAAAATATGTATTTTTTCAGAAAATACAGTTTTGCCGCCATTTGATGGAGAACCCACTTTAAATATAGTTTTGAAACATTTATAAGTTCAATTAAAAAAACCAACTTATTCATTGAAATCAGGATATAAAAATTTACAGTGGATAAAAATTTGAAATTATTCTGATAACCTTCATATTTTGATGAATAGTAAAAATATGAAAAATTGTAATTTAAAAAAACGTTTTTCATCAAGATAATTTATATGGTTAAATTATAATATAAAATGGTTTTAAAGTATAAATATAATATAGTTTTAGCATTTAATATAATTTAAGTAATTACCATTAATTTTATATTGAATTGATGGGTAAAAACTTTTCAATCTTTTGCAATGTTTTTACCTTTATAACCTGTTTTCTCAACATCGGGATTAATTTAAAATTAAATACTGCAACTTCTGTGTTTCTAATTTGGAAAATTAAGTTCCATATTTGTAATAATTATGTCTAAGTTATGCTAATAGGGTATTTTTTATTTTTAGACATTATGAATAGTAACTACGGTAATTTTTATTTACTATAGTTAAAGGTAAATCGAGTAATTAAGGGTAATAATAACATTGTAAAATTACCCTGACACATTAAAACATTCTATTGCATGAATAAAAGTCGACCCACATCTCTAATGAATAGGAATATATACATTTCATGTACTTTTGACCATGAAAATGATGTAATTATTACTAAAACCAAAGAAAGTGACAACATGTCACTCTCTTATATCTTATAAGTGTATTAATTTTAATTTTGTGCTAAAATTAATAAAACATAGAACTTAAATAGTGACTAAAAATATAATAGAATTATATACATCATGTGAATTTAATTATAATTTTTAGGGATTAAATAATTATCATTAATGGTGACCCAATAGTGATGCAGAAATTGTTTATTTAGTGAAAAATCAATAATAAAGTTACTATTAAACTATGAGTGACCATAAAAGGAACAAAAACCTGGTCAAAACTTATTGGTCGTGTAAATTTAATCCATAATCATACAATGGAAGAATATTGGACCATTCAGAGCATTATAAAATTGATTATGACACTTATATTATTTTATTTTAAATGATGTCAAAGTTGTCACCTTCATAATTTAATAATTATAACAATTTAAATGTTGTGATTTCAAGATGATAAATTCAATTAAAATTATTAATATGGAAAATATTATATTTATAGGCATCATAGTATTTTATTTTTTATTTTTATTCAGAAATAAGTATATTATATAATTATACAATAATTTTGTAGTAATTATTTTATTAAAGGAAATATCAAATAAATTGTATGAAAAATATTAAAATAAATATTATATGAACAAATTAAGGTTCTCCATTAACTTTCTAGATGAATAAGAAAATTTAGGAATCTATTAAATATTTTTTTTGAATATATCTTCTGTGTGGATTTAATTTAAATTCAAAAAAATGAATAGTGTCAAAATTGACAGTATTGATATCTTATAATAATAACATATTATTAACTCATTTAAAAATCACAAAAATATTTTAAAATTACAAATTGGAAATTATATGGTTTTAAATGTAATAATGTATCTAATAATGGATAATTCATAACACATAAATGAGTATATATAACCATTTAAAATTTAGAATATTATTACCCCAAATAAAATTAAAAAGATTAAATAAGGATAAATCAAAATGATAAGGTTTAAAATAAACTCAAAACATGTCAAAATTTGATTGGTTGATTCCATTACTAAACTATATTACCACATATCCTAATTATAGTTACTTTGGATGTTTTTATGTGGGGTTTTAGTTTATTATAAATTTATATTTTAGAGGTTTCTAAAAGTCCCCCTATCCTCTCTTATAAAAGGGAACATCCTCCCTCTCCACCTCACACCAATTTTAGGCTTCAAGATTATCCATAAACTTTCCATTTCTCTTCTCAACTTCCCTATATACAAACTAGGGATCTCTTTATTCTTTAAAGTCCAACTTTAGTTCCTTAAGATGAGGTTTAGAATAGGCGCGTCGAACAAGAGGTGATATCCTTTACCGAGTCTTTCAAATTCATTTCTTCTTCTTCTTCCTCTTATATTGTTGTTTAATAATAAATTAATAACATAAGTAACACTCATATACTTATATGTTATTATAAATATAAAACAACCCTATTTCACCATCTATTCTCCTACGAAAAACAAAATCACCGCGCGTGCGTACGTACGGAATACCGTCTCCACGCCGTGGTGTAATCTGTTTGCCACCACCACCTTACATGGATGTGTATATTGGTGTAAAGAATTACTATATATGATTATTATAACATGATAATAATTATGAGATATCCAATCATCCACTCCAATATGATTCAATAATTATGGGAACGATATCATCGCTCGTGCATACGTACAGATTACCGTCTCCATGGCGCAATGAGATTCATTCTCCATGTTTACCATTAAAGAATGATTATAAAGTATATATAATAAATAGTCATGAAATATATGATATAATAATGCTACTGTATTTATATATATATATATTTCATCTACATACTTACATTCAAATCAATAGTGAAATGAAAACAACGTTCATGCGTACGTACGGTCTACCATCTCCATGAATGGTGTATTTCATTTCATTTACCTATCTATTATATATATATACTGAATATATATGATATATAAATGATTTTTTACAATATGTATGTATGTAAATCTTTATATAATTAATAATAATATCAAGAACAACAATTCTAAACATGTACGATAAATGAAACGATTTTACCCAAAATGAGGCTTTAACATGTAATTAACAAATGAACAGTTAATATAAAGTTGTTAGGGAATATTATATGATATAATAAATATTATTATCATTATATTACAAGTTAATAATATTTTTAAACCCATTATACTGGAGTCTCATACACATACAGAAGAAATTAGACATAATTTAAGGGATAATTATTCCAATCTCGTTCTTATCCAAGATTTTTTATCATAAGTATTTACTGGGGTTATATTTTTCATCCATGTCCATAAAACTATTTTTCATAAACTATTCAATATTTTTCCATGTATTTTTAATGTCATGTTTACCCCTCTTTGACTTTTACATTGTGTTATGGAAGGAATCATTCTTTTTTTACTATACGTAGAACTTTGTGACTTCTCCGTTAAAAGTACGAGGAGAATGTTTTTTTAAGTTATAACGCATGAACATATTTTTATGGTTTCATAATGCCATTTTTTCATAAAGAATCCTATGCATGATTTCTGGATTATTTTCAACAAACATTCATTTATTTTAAAATTTCATGTCATTTTGAGAAAAGAAAATGATTTTGAAAAATAAAGGATATTTTCCTCAATAATTCATTTCAAATGTTTTATCCAAACTAAATTCCATCTAAGAATAAAATATTTAATATGGATATTCTTCATATATAATGCATCTATTATTTATATTGTTTTATTTTGTTTATGATGAAATTATTTCTATTATTTCATATAGATTATGTTATTATCGGAAGACGTATATGAAACCCATTTTATTCATTGGGTAATGATGAATGATTTCTGTTTATTTTGTGGCACATGAATGAATGATTTCATTATGAGATAGGTGTGAACTATATCTACCTCTAATGCACTGGGTAATGATTTATATCTCATGAGAGAAACATGTCTTGAATGACAAGTAAATCCAGTTCAGTAATACAGGGCTGGAACGACATGTAAACCCGGTTCAGTAATGGAATTTTTCCACTATGATGGTCATGGTTGCAATAACTTGGCTACTATGGAAATCATATCACGTGCTTACTTTTTTTCAAAAATTACATGATTTATCCCAATTCTATTTTATCATGATTAATGTTACTTTATGATATACAACTTATGTACTTCAAATGTTTAATGTTATTGCTCATGATTTTGATGTTTAAATTTTATGTTCATGTTTTTTACATTAAAATTTTTATTGATTTTTTTATGTTCTCCAGGTTTTCCCTTACTGAGAATTTGTGCTCACCATTTGTATGTTTTCTTTTCCCCATGATATAAATAATGTTTTTAGGGAAGAAAACAAATGGGAAGATCTTTATGGGTGATGTTGAATATCATTCACCATTATTAGAATATTATGTTCCATGTTTCCAAAGAAACTAAACTATTATGGTCCTTGGGGGTCTATTTTTGTTTTGTATTAAGTATTCTACAAATGTAATTTAATGTCCATGTATATTAAGATTTGGGTCTCTATAATTGGCATCAGAGGAAATGTTTAGTTAACCTTTAGAAACAGTGATGCAAAAACATTAGTGAGATCCCTAGAGATATTTATTTGGTATTTCTAGGGATGTCCCTAAGGTTAAGTAAAGGATACAATCCTAGAATTATGTTTATGATGAATGACCTATGGTGAACCTAAGTTTTCATGGATTAAAGAATTTTTGATAAGTTATACATCCCACAAGATAATTTTTATGATTATGGGGTTCCTTCTTTTTTTAATGATTCTTACACCATGGTTTTTGGTTTTAGTCAGTGTAGGGAACCAGAAAGAATAGGTTCAACATTTAGTAAAATGGAAAAATTGGTGATTATGTGCTATGAAATTTTGTAAATCCTAGAAAGAAAGATATTGTGATTATGTTAAATCAGTCAGTGCGATATATGATTTACAGGGTGAACATTAGTGGTACTCTTAATTAATCAAATAAGAGGAAGATGGAATTTTATTCATGTTCTCATGGTGAGGATCATAGGGAATGGAAGATTGAGATTTATAATTAAGGGAAGAAGATCCTTGATGAATACATAAAATGGATGTGAAGATGTTATCTGTGTGGGGAGAAGCGTCATAGAGTGACGTGCTATTATGGAGTTCAATATCTTATCTATTGAGAACATGTTCATTACCCAACTCAATGCCCTGACCTAAGAGGTTGATTTTAAATCAAGGAAGGACTTATTCCATGAAAATCATTTAATAGGATGGATTGAAGTGTTTATGTATTTGTATTCAAGAATAATGTTTTTGAGGTACTTTTATGGTATATTGGAATATCTATGTATTGGTTTATTGTGGTTTTCAATAATTTTATGGTACCTGTAACCATGAAAAGTGATTAAAATACTTTTGGAAAGCAGATGATATGTGCATAATGAAGGGATAAGGAGAAAATAATATGATTGACAGCATTAATGAGCTCATTATTGATATAAGGACAATGTGATATCATTTTTTGAGTATATAGAAATTTTGGGTTTTTGGTATGTGGAAAGAGTTAACTTTTTATAGAATTCATGTTTCCACTAAGGTTCTATGGTAATTCATGTTTTAAGATAATACATGATAATGGTATTCACATTTTTTGAATGGGATCAACAAGATATATCTTATGTTATATGGGGGATAAATGATGGTATTTACATTCTTGGTAGAATGATGTCTCTAGTAATCTTGTTCATTATACTATGAGATTGGACACAAGTATTTTTGATAAGACTAAAGATTAGAATAGATTATGTTGTACATCAGATAATATTTTTTAAGGCAAGAACGTGTTTTCGATATTATTTTTGAAATTGTATAATGGTTTAGTTTTAGAAAAAGGACAACTTGTAGGACAAGCGATGACCCGTCGCGTCAGACAACTATGTGTCAATCGAACCCACAACCGAAGTGTGACATGCCTTTATCACCTACCACTAGCTTACAAGATGTCTCTGGTTAGTAGAAATTGGTTTTATTTTATTAAGTGGTATGATATATGAATTATAATTCCATTTTTGGAGCCATATACGATTAATATAACCATATATGGACTTATGTATATAGAATAAATTTTGATAAACTTTGTTTGAGATAGACGAAATGACCCATAATTCAATGACATGATATGCTAACACATCACGAATGGAAAAATCAACTTAGTTTCTTTATGATATACAGTGGAAATTGTTCAAGGAAGGACCAACGGTGAGATTGTACCAAAATCAAGTATGTATTTCTTCTATATCCAATTTTTCATCTTTAGGGAAATGATCTTGAAAACCAAAAATGTTTTCCTAGTACCCTCATATCCAATGAATTAGATGGTACCTTAGATCATCACAAATTTATGGCTTTGTGATTGTTGTATTTTTTATATCCATGTTCTCTACCACTCTCCATCAGAACATGATGGTTAGATTTCTCTTACATATCCATATTTTCACCTATGTTGTTCTATATAGAAACCCAGTGATGAGTTAATTTGGAAAACCATTACGTTTCATAATTTTGTTTTTAATATTAATTTTTAGTATTCTTTTTTCCGATGTGGGTTTCTATGAATGATACTTTCATGTTGTAAACCATTTATAACCCCGACGAATTTCATGGGCGAAATACATTTTAAGGGGGTAGAAAGTAACACCCCGAGATTTTATGAGAAATATTATTTTTTTAATTTCATTGATGTCTTGTGTTGTAGGCTACACCAAAATAATATTGTTCTATACTCAACACCATATTAGCTGGTATTATACACAAACATTATTCTTGGCTTGTGTTGCACGCAAGACTGATCATCCTCAATAGTGTGGTTGTACGCAATACTGAGATTCACTAAATAATGATATATTTTTATAATATAATTATGATCTAGCAATTATGAATATTATTAACCAAATTTTTAATTTTATATCATTATCACTCATCTGACAAATATTTTAGAACATGGTATGAGAACAAAAAAAAAATTCCGGTAAAATAAGTATTTTAAAAAAAAATGCAATTTTGTCACCTTTTGATGGCACACCCACATTAAATCTATTTTTTGACACATTTATAAGTTAAATGGAAAAATAAACTTATTAATTTTAATCATGATATATAAATTTACTTTGGATAAATTTTATTCATTATTCTGATAACCTTCATAATTTGATGAATAGTAAAAATACGCTAAATATTAATTAAAAACAACTTCCCTCATCAAGATAATATATATGGATAATTATAATATTTAATGGTTCTAAATTATAAATCGAATATATTTTTACCATTTAATATAATGTATGTCATTATCATTAGTTTTACATTGAATTCATAGGTAAGAACATTTCAATCATTGGTAATGTTTTAACTTTTAAAACCCATTTTCTCTAAAGCAGTATTAATTTTTAATTAAATACTACAAATTCTGTGTTTTGATTTTGGAAAAATGGATTCCATATTTGGAATAAGTAGTTCCAAATTATTCTAATAGGCTATTTTTTTAAACATTATGAATAGTATCTACGACAATTTTTTTACTATAGTTAAAGGTACATCGGGTAATTGAATGTAATAATAAGATTATAAAATTACCATAACACCTACCAAAATTCAATTGGATGAATAAAACGTTGACTCATATCACCTAAGGGTCAAAATAGATTCATTTCATGGACTTTTTACCATGAAAATGATGTAATTGTTATTAAAACCAAAGAAAGTCACAACATGTCACTCTCTTATATCCTATACGTGTAATAATTTTAATTTAGTGATAAACTTCATAAATCTTAGAATATAAATAGTAACCAGAAATATAATAGAGTTATCAACATCAAGTGAATTTATTTATAATTTTTAGGGATTATATAATTATCATTAATGGTAACACAATAGTGATACCGAAATTTTTTATTTAGTGAAAATCAATAATATAGGTTTTATTAAACTAATTGGGACCATAAAAGCCATAAAAACCTTACCAAAACATATTGGTCGTGTTCATGTAATCCATAACAATTCAATGGTCGAATATTATACCATTTTGAGCCTTATAAAATCGATTATGACACTTATATTATATTACATTAAATGAATTCAATGTTTTCACCTTCATAATTTATTAAATATAACAATTTAAATGTTGTGATTTTAAGAAGATAAATTCAAGTAAATGTATAAATACGGAATATATTATATTTATATGCATCATTGTATTTTATTTTTAATTTTCATGCAACAAATAAGTATATTAAATAATTATACAATAATGTTGAAATAATTATTTTATTAAAGAAAATATAAAATAAATGGTTTTAAAAATATTAAAAAAATGTTATATGAACAAATAAATGTTCTAAATTACTTTTTTAGATTACTATGATAGTTTAGGAATATATTTAATATTTTGGTTCGAATACATCTTCTTTATGGATTTAATTTAAATTCAAATAATTGAATATTGTCAAAATTGGGACTATTGATATTTTATAAAACTGACATATTATTAAATTGTTTAAAAATCACCAAAACATTTACAAATTGCAAATTTAAAATTATATGGTCGAAAATGTAATAATTTATCTAATTATGGAAAATTCACAACACATAAGTAAGTATATATTAACATTTAAAATTTAGAATAGTATTACCACAAATAAAATTAAAAAGATTAAATAAGGATAAATCAAAATGATAAGGTTAAAAATAAAATAAGAACATGTCTAAATTTTATTTTTTTGATGATATTACAACCCTATGTTACCTAATATCTTATTTTGAGTCCCTTTGTATGATTTTATGTGGGGTTTTAGTTTATTATAAATTAATATTTTAGAGGTTTCCCAAAGTGCCCCTCTCCTCTCTTATAATAGGTCACCTCCTCCCTCTCCTCATCACAAAATTTTGAGCCTTCTACCTTAGCCAACCCCTTCCCATTTCCATTCTATAATTCCCTAGAAACATACAAGAGGTATTTTTATTCTTCAAAGACCAAATTTAGTGCCCTAAGAGGAGTTTTAGAAGGGGCGCGTCAAAGATGAGGTAATATCTTTTACCGTTTCTTTCAAATTCATTTTTCTTATTATTCCACTTATTTTTTTGTTTCATAATAAAGTAATAACATAAGTATCACTAATATACTTATATTTTATTATAAATATGAAACAACCCTGTTTCACCTTCTATCCATCCTACAGAAAATGAAATCATCGTGTGTGTGTGTGTACGTACGGAATATCATCTCCACGTCGTGGTGTAATCTGTTTTCCACCACCACCGTACTTGGATGGGTATAATGGTGTAATGAATAACTATATATGATTATTATAACATGATAATAATTCGTAGATATTCTATCATCCACTCCAATACCATTCAATAATTATGGGAACGATATCAACGCTTGTGCGTACGTACGGATTACCGTCTCCATGACGCGATGAGATTCATTATCCATGTTAACCATTCATGAATGATTTTAAAGTTTATATATAATAAATAATCGTGAAATAAATGAAATAATAATTCTACTTTTTTTATTTATATATATATATATTTATATATGTCATCTATTTACTTCCCATCAATTAAATAATGAAATGAAAACAGTGTTCATGCGTACATACGGTATACCGTCTCCATGAACGGTGTATTTCATTTTATTTATATATCTATTTTATATATATACTGAATATATATGATATATAAATAATTTTTTAAATTCTATAAGTTTGTACGTAATGGTATAAGTAATAATAATATCAATAACAACAAGTCTAAACACTTACTATAAATGAAACGATTTTACCCAAAACATGGCTTTAACATGGAATTGACCAATGAATGGGTAATATAAAGTCGTAAGTGAATCATATCTGATATAATAAATATTTTTATGGTTATATAACAAGTTAATAATATTTTTAAACCCACTGTATATGATTCTCTGACACATTCGGAAGAAATTTTAAATAAGGTAAGGGAAAATTATTCCAATCTTGTTCTCATCCGAGATTGTTTATTCGTAAGTATTTACTGGGGTTATATTTTTCATCCATGTCCATGAAAATGTTTTTCAAAAACTATTTAATATTCTTCCATGTATGTTTAAAGTCATGTTTACCCATATTTGACTTTTACTTTGTGTTTTATGGAATGAATCTTTCTTTTGTTTACCATACGTGGTACTTTTTGACTTTTCTGTTAAAAGTACGAGGAGAATATTTTTTTAACTTATATAGCATGAAATGATTTTTATGATTTCATAAAGCCTTATTTCCATGAATATTAATAAGAAAACTTTTAGGATTATTTTCAACAAAAATTCATTTCGTTTAACATTTTATGTCATTTTTAGAAAAGAAAATGATTATGAAGAAAAAAGGATATTTTTCTCAATAATTCATTTCAAGTATTTTATCCAAACTATGTTACATCTAAGAAAACAATATATAATATGGATATACTCATGTATAATGTATTTATTATATACATGGTTTTATTTTGTTTATGATGAAATTATATCCATTGTTTTATATGGATTATGTTTTGATGGGAAGACGTATATGAAACACATTTTATTTGTTGGGTTATGATGAATGGTTTATATTTATTATTAGGCACATGAAATAATGATTGCATTATGAGATGGTGGGGACCTATATCTCCCTAGAATTCATTGGGTACTGATTTACATCTCATGAGATAAACATGTCTAGAATGGAAAGTAAATCTGGTTTGGTAATACAGGGCTAGAACGGAAATTAAACCTGGTTCAGTAATGTACTTTTTCCACTATGATTGTATTGGTAGCAATGACTTGGATTCTATGCAAATCATATCATGTGATTAATGCTTTTCCATAATTACATGTTTTATCCCAATGTTATTTTATCATGATTAATGTTCTTTTATGATCTTTGCCTTATGTGCTATAAATGTTTTATGTCATTGATCATGATTTTGATGATTAAATTTTATGTTCATGTTTTTCATGATGAAATGTTTATTGATTGTTTTATGTTCTCCATGTTTTCCCTTACAGAGAATTTGAGATCACCCTTTTTATGTTTTGTTTTCCCCAAGATGTAAATAAATTTTTTAGGTAATTAAACAAAAGGGGGAGATCTTTATGGAAAATGTTGGATATCTTTCACTATGATGAGAAGATTATGTTCCAGGTTTCCAAAGACATTAAACTATTACGGTCCTTGGGTTTCTATTTTTGTTATGTATGAAGTATTCAGAAAAAGTAATGTAATTTCCATGTATGTCAAGCTTTGGGTCACTACATGTTTTCCATATTCTCTAAATTAATGTGGATTCAAAATTAAGATATCCATTATATTTTTTAAATTTGAATATTCTTTTTTAAAGGAGGATGTTATGATTGGCATAAATTTTATTTCTTATATAATATTAATCCCACTAATAATATTTTTCCATAAAATAAAAAATGTTGAGTGTCGTTAATTGATGTTCCCAAAAAGAATCCTTAACATAAAAAGGTTGATAAAAATAAAATGCATTGACTAATTTATCTTGGAGGTAATGTAAGACAAAATGACAAATATCATCTTAATTGATAGTCATTTCATAGGTTTGTCCTTGTTCCCTAGGTAATGGAGGAAGTGGATTCCGACCATATTCAGAAATTTTTAAATTTGGGAATTACCATACATAATGATTGATTTATATACACATAATACATTGAATTGTTAGTGGTTCATTTTGATGAGTTATACCTTATTTTAAAGTTTTTACTGAATGATTCATCATCCCTCAATATTTTGATGCTCAATGGACACTATAATTTTATATAAATCATTTTAAATCCTTTTTGATGCAATTTACTTGATGATACTTTGAAAAAAAATTACTTATATAAAATTGAACTTTTTTGGTTCATCATCTTCATCACATGATCTTGCATGTGACACCCTCCTTTTAATTGTTGTGTTTGTGACACAAATCAACCCAAACTAGGTCTCGAATCAGTACTACACCAACCATGCATCCAAAGTAAAGGTGTGGAAATATGATTTGGAAGGCATATTCTAAATAGGATACATTTTCCTAATTTCCCTATACGCACACACGTGACCATCTCAATTCCGAATTGTAGAGGAATAAAACTAAAAAGATACAATAATTATAATATAAAACAAGCATGAAACCCCTGTAGGGTGTACAAGAGTGTTAGTGTAAAAAATTAAAAGTAAAGTGGAAAATTATATTCCCAACCAGAAATTTTTTCCAACAAAAAACAATTGGAAATTAATATTTTCAGAGAACCCAACTTCCGATCTCTAACCTACAACCATTGTATGTGGTCCAATACACCTAGAATCCCAATTCTCCACTATAGTCACCACTGACCTATATGTTTTCTACATAAGACATGTCAAGTGATGTAAAATACTATTCAGTGTTGCATATATACATACCTAGTTTGATCCCCTAAAATAATAAAGGTGGGGTAGTAATATACATAATAGTAAAAGAGAGTAAACATCTCAACCCAAATAAAATAAGTAATCTTATCCAACCATATGTAGCTCAACATGATGGGTAGGTGGACTACACATCACTTATCTACCACACATTGCTGTAGAGAAACAAAATCCATCAACATGGAAATATATGTATATATATATGTGTGTGTGTGTGTCTGATCATAAAAATATTCCCAACTATGTAAGAAAAGGGAGATTCATCTCATATCCCATCTAAGGAAAAGAGTGTCATCAGTTCCAAAACTCCATCCACGATGCCTTGTATATCACACGTCTTCTTAATAGAAAAAACCCCACTTGAAACACACCAGACCATTATGTTTCACAACCAAGGGGAAACAATCTATTGGTAGAGGACTTATTCCCTAGTATAATAGAAGGGTTCCACAAATTAGATAACTGTAGGACTCATTCCCTAAAATCTTAGTAATTCTCCACTATGATGGTCGAGGATCGTGCCATATCTCTCCATGGGGGTGACATTCAAGTCAATAAAGGATCAATACCCACCCCACATGGGGGGTTCCACTTTAGTATTGAAGGACCCAATCTCAACCCAATAGGAGGGGCTACTCAAATAATAGATAAAATTATCATTCATAGACTAGATATAGGGTTCCACTCAAGTAGTTGAGGAATTGTGCACTACCCATCAGGAGGGTATCACCTAGATAGTATATTGAAGACTCATTTCCTACCCAATCAATGGGTGCCTCTCCACCAGTAATTCGAGGACCCATGCAATACCAAGTAAGAGGGATTCACATGAACATTAGATAGAGAACCCAAGAACATCCTAGATTGAGGGTTCCACTCAATTATTCAATCTGCCATGACCTAGCTAGTATGATTTTGTATCTCTATAGATAGGTAGAGAAAACTTCCCTTATTCATGGAGGAATTCCCCACTCTAGAAGCTTTTGGTGGTCATTCATGATTACTAACATCATCGATCATTACCAGTATGAAAATCGTCATAGGAAGATATAAAATCATATCCCAAAATACAAAATAGTGGCAACCATAACATTATATGTGGAAGAAAATTTATGATGTGTTACCTATGGACCAATGTCTAAGCCCAAATGAATAAGATATGAGATTTTGATGTGTCCCCAGAAGGAACCAAAGAGGAACATTATGTGTGAGGGGACATTTAGAACATGTGTTCCTATTCCATTACCAATAAACTTCATTGGAGGAACATATATCACCAACCATGTTTCAATAAATGGAATGCGTGAAGCCTATACAGTGTGTCTAAGCTACTTAGAGTCCCTTCCTAGGATCTTTGTCTGTGTCCCTATAATTTGGTACATGACGATCAAGTGGTCGTGTCAGGGAACTTCAGTACATGTTGTGTGCCTCATAGTTTCCACCCAAAAAGGGTCCTACTGACGTGTTCTACCACACAGCACATCCACCGGGCGAGTGATAAAGAGTGTCTAGGTGGGACACACATCGTTTCATTGTCATCTTTTCTCAAAACCCTATTTGTCGAAGCCCAGTGGTCAAACACCATGTGTAATTAAAAAATAAATGGATAGTGGTCATAAATTACACCAAATATAATATTTTTTCTCTATGCATCATATCACATAGTTCTTCATATAGATCTTGCCTTATCTCTTCGTGAAAAAGGTGTATATACCAAGGACTATAAGTTTCCAACCCTATGGTGGATGCAATCTAACATTTCATCTTTCTGTATGTTATTTATGCATAATACCATCCCATATTGTTCCATACCTTCTATGGTTTGGATTTTGATCAACCAATATTTCACCCACAACTCACAATCATCCAAAATCCATTTGTGATTCACCATTTCATTCATCATACGTGATTCTACTAAAAATTCATGGTTTCGGTCAGACTCAGTACCACAAAACAACATCTATCCATGGCCCTATAGCCCAATGGAAAATATAATGAAGAATCCAAAGGTAAGATGCACCCAAAAAAAATAATAATCATTATCCCATCATTCATAGGAAACGATCAATATTTGGGACATCTTGGATGATAAATAATGAATACTGATATCAAATTGGTACATATGTGCATTCCAAGGATTAATTAGCATATATCAAAGGATAAAAATTTATTATAACCAATAAATTTAAAAAAAATCTATTGATCAATAATTTAAGAGTACTAAAAAAAATTTGGAACATTTATTATTGAAAAACATGTTTTCCAATGATTGAGAGGAGTCATTGTGTTTTCTACTCTTTGATCTACTTCGACCCAGAGACTCTTTATCATCTGATTTTATTTCTTAACTAAATTAGAAGAAGAACTCTCTTCATTCTCCTAGGGTTTATACAGATAACCCAAGATAATTTACATGGTGATAGATTATTAGGAATTATATTAGGTTAATTTAATTAAAATAAATAAGATTATTTTTTTTCATTTTATCTAAACATACCTACCAGTTGATTTTTTATCTAAAGCCCTATGTCGACCTATTTTAGGTCATTCCTAGGGTAAACATCCTTCCAGACTCAATCGTGGTCTCAGATTTAGGATCATAGATTTTTTTATGATTTATCCCAGTTTTATAGATATTGTTCATGAAAAATATAAAATATATTTAATATTTTTGTAAAATAAATTATGGGAACACCGAGCCTCAGAATCACATGTCATCTCAATGCCTAGGTCTGAAAATAAATATAGAAATATTTTAATGTACAAAAAATAAAAAAATGGGTCTCTATATATTTCCCTCAAATATTTCCATCCCTAACAATAATAATTAATTATAATATTTTTACACTAAGAATTCATCTTTCACTCCTACTCCTATGAACTCTCACGCACATTCACATACCGCCACAACATGTGAACTGGGGGGATGTTCTATCAAAAAACGTCATATCCTATCAGTCTTTAATTACCACCAGGTTCTCCAAAGAAGTGTCTCAATTCATGATTCCTAGCTTTCCCTATTCAATAACGTAAAAGGGCTATGAAGGTATATTTGTAGATACAATATGTGGAATACACTGTGCACCATCTTGAACTTTGGGTGTTGGGAGGAGTAGTAAGAAAACTCACCAACCCTCTACATGGTCTCGAATGGCCCGATAAACCATTAATATATCATTCCTCCCTGGTAAAACCTCCACAATAATCATCTTAGAGAGAGTTAGGAAAATTTATTCTCAATGATCAAACTCTAAGGGCCTACAGAAGTGATATGTAAAAGATTTATTCCATGTCTTAGCGATCTGCATCCACTCATGGATGACATGAACATTGTCCATTCTTTCTTTCACCAATTATGGACTGAAAAATATGCCTCACCGATCTCTGTCTATAATAACTGTAATGTGGAGTGTCTCCAAAATAGGCATTAAAATGATGAAATTCATTTATTAATTTTTTATCTATTGTTTAATGGGACCTCTAATGATAAATATTGATCCTCTCAACTCTTGAAAAAGTCTAACATGAAATAACTTAACATATCCTCAAACACCTGGATAGTTCACTAAGTATTCTAATATTTTTGGGTGTCAAAGGTTGTACACATCCTCATCTAGGTCCCAAATTTCTCCTACATTCCTCTCCAAAACTAATACATTAATCATGCTTCATTATCGGAGATAGTAGTTTAGTTAATCCCATGAAACAAAACAATCCATCATGTGTACATCTAGGCCAAACTCACCACTAAACTCTACTCCCTCAGAGAAAGGATGTGTTCCAACTTTGTCAGTCAGTAAACTATCACCTAGATGGAAACATGGAGCTTCACTATTTATGGATTCCAAAACACAAAGTCAATGGAATATAATCCCTCTTCAAATCTAGGATCTCTAGGGGATTCAACGAACCTAAAAGAAACTAGTGCTCGTCCTTCACTTACTGATAGTTAGGCTTAATGAGATGAACTCAACCATGATACATATCACGTCAAACCACCAAAACTATCGTTGAACATATATATAAATCTTCTCTACATCTTGATGTAATTCCATGTGGGAAATGTGAATCTCCTTTATCACCACCTCCCACATTGTGATCGAGAACACACATCATCCTTGGAAAAGGATGATGTGATTCCTTCCATCATAATATCCATCATGTGAATCTCTTAGGTATATCTAGTCATGAGACACGTCATATCCAATGTCTCTTAATGGGGACTCTCTAACATTCTCAAGGAGAATAGGATTCAAAACTGTTGACTAATGAAAAACGCCACCCTTATGATCCACCAAGGTCAACTGTGGGGAAAGAGAGCTACCCTAAATCCTTCTTCACTAAGAGATCCTAAGACTTCCTCCTAAGGGAATCTATTAACATGTTTCCCTTCCCTAGAGTATAAGAAATCATGAATTCATAGTTCAATAGGAACTCCAACCAATATCATTGTCTCAAGTTAAAGCCCCTTTGTGTTGATACCTAACTAAGACTCTGAAGGTCTCACTAAACAAAAAAGGACTCTCCCAAAATATAGTGTCTCACCATTCCTAGGGAAAATACTACCACTACCAACTCTAGGTCATGAGCTACCTAGATTTTCTCATGTGGTCTCAACTATATCAACCAATATATGATAAATACCTACCTCTTCATGAGCATGTAGTTGAACCCCACTCATGAGGCATCACAATACACCATATACTTTACTTTCTCCTATAGTAGTATCAAAATAGGATCACTCATTTTCCTCATCCGAAAATCATCAATGGCTCTATTGGAATGATCAGTCTAGGAAAAAGGATACCCTTTATAGGTTAGGCTTCTCAAATGGGTTGTAACCCTAGATAATAATTCCTTAAACTACTTATAGTACCACTCCAAACTTAGAAAACATTACATATATAACATAATCTTGGTTGGCTACCAAGAAAGCACAACATTAATCTTCATTGAATCTATAGCTAAAACATTATTAGAAATGACATTCCCTATAAAGTAAACCTTGTGAATCCATAACTAGTGCTTAGAGAGCTTACCATAATGCTAATGATCCTGAGGAAAATCTAGGACCATCCACATTTTCTATCCATGCTCCTACTTTGATTCAAAGTATGTGAGTATGTTTTCAATGAAGAAAACCACAAACCTATCCATATGTAGTTGGAAAACATGGTTAATCATATCCTCAAAAGGTGGTACATTTTAATTATCATGTCCTAGTTTAGGTAAGGATTAATAACTTAAAATTGGATGCTCTCATCCACCTTTTTAACAAACATCCTAGGAGCTACCCAGGGGGACACACTAGGATTGATTAAGCCCTTCTCACAAAGATCTAGAAACTAAAACTGATGCTCCTAGATCGTGATATAGTCCACTAAATATTCCATAGAAGATAGCAGAGACATCTCTGAATGCAATTTGATAAAAACCCACATCTCTATCCTAAGAGGTCATCCCAAAATGTCCACAGACAATACATTCATATAACCCTATATAAATAAAATAATCCAGATGCATAATGATCCTAGAGCACCAATGGATACACTCATAAAATAATGGGTGATGGGATGCATCCTCATGCTTGTAGAACCCACCCATCTTGCCATGAGATCTCTCACTGTAGTAAATGAGAATATCATTACATAAGTTTAAAAGCCTCTCACTCATCCGTGGTGATATTTATTAAGGGCTCAGAATATGGAGTACCAATTTATAACCAATATGACATCATATGGTTCCATGGTTATGGTCAGTAGGTCCCCTGAGAACCTATCTCCACCCAATGATATCTCACACTACCAGATGATAAAATATATAGAAGAATCCTTCCTTGGAAGAACCTCAAGTCAAAGTTATAGGGAAAAGCCTCCACTAGGAGATACATCTCCCTCACCAGGATTAAATTGATAAATTACTTACTTGATTACGAATAAAATAATACGGAATAAAAATTAGAATAATCATAGATCATATCTTTAATCATCTCGAGGACCATGGGTACATAAGCCTCCCTAGCCTACATTATTCTATGGACCCAACCATAACCATCATAAGTCAAACATGGTTTGTTGGGTGGTTTTGGTGGAAGAATAGGATAGAATATTCCACCATCTATAGCTCTACTTAGGGTCCTCCCTACCCTCTCATGGGAGATCTCAGATCACATATTTTTCTATGTCGTACGGGTTTGTGTGGTATTTTTCCATGCTCCCCATCACATCTGGTATGGAAGTCACTCTCAATGTGACCTCTCCCATCACATGTATATCACAACCCCAATTTCATAATTCCTTGGTCCTCTACACATCCCCTGGCCTTTTGCTTGAGCTTGATCCAAGGAATACCACCTTCATCTAGAGCATGTCGACAAACATCTTCTAGACTATAGAAAACTCGACTTTGTAATTCCCAGTTACAGATTCAACTACCTTCAATCCCTCAAACGTGAAACTATATTTTGATATTTCCCTCTCCAATGCCATAGCATGTGTGGGAGTGATCAAGGGAACCTCACAAGCTTGGATCTCCCTACAGAGTTCCTTCTCAAACATTTCTGCTCGAAAGTAGCAATATTGTATCATGTCAAGGGAGTAACACATAAGGTAAGTGAACCTCATGGAATACTCATCCAGTATCATCTCTCCCTACTACAGCTCTATAATATCCTACATAAGAATTTATTTGAAGAAGCAGGGTTAGTACTCTTCATAAAATATATACTCAATGTCAATCCACGAGAGTGTTCACCCATCATGTATCTGGGTAACAAGACTCCACCAACACCAATCTACTAACTAGAAAAAGATAGATCCCTATGATACCCCTTGATAAGTCTGTGTCTGGATAAGACCAAAGATATGGACCACTAACAATGTCGAATCCTATACTGCCTAGGGTTCTGGATCACCTTAGAATCTATGCAGCCTCTGGCTCTAGAATTGACACAGTGTGATAATCATGTGTTTATCCTTAGTCGAACATACTACTATGATAATAATTCTTAATAAGTGGGGATGCTACTTACTATCCACTTAGAGGAAGGATCTCATGGGATGGACCTTAAACTGAGGCCTTATAACTCATCGGATTTTCCTTATCATATTGAACTGGTATCCTAGTCAGTTTTTGTTATAGAGGCATCCTAAATTTTCATTCAAGATATACCTGGGTCACCTAAGAATATATATATAATGGGGAGAAAACAAAATAAGTATATTAAAGGAATAAATCCTCTATGATTCTTGTACAAATAAACCCACCAACCATTGTATCGATATGTCATGTTGAAAATCACATGGTTGAGGTCCTTGTGATTGGATGGTCAAAAACTTTTACCATCATTGGGTTCATTGGCCTGAAATTTTTAGTTAAAACCATTTAATAGTATTTCAATAAATCCAAACCATATCCACATAAGGTAAAAATTCCATTAATAATCACAAGGAATGAATTAATACCCAGATACCAATCTATCACGAACTGAACCTAAATAAGGGTCGATCTACAGCTATCACAAAACCACCTCCATAGTCCAGGGATGGTGAAAAGCATTGAATGGAATATATTAAATTGGATTCCTTTACCTAATGTACATATATTCATAAACCCATCCATATTAATGTATAATTGTATAGGAGTAATAATAAAAAGATGAAACATCTAGAATATAAACCAAGCATGAAAAACCTCTTTGTTGTATAAGAGTATGATAGTTCAAACAGAAAAGTGAAGGAGAAAAACACACACCCAACTACTAAGATGTCCCGACCTGAAAGAAATTGAAGGTAAAATTCTGAGTGACCCCATATATTTATATCCATGATATGACCAACATATGTGGTCCAATGAACCTATTATCTCTACCATTCATTATAGTCACCACTGACCTGTCTATTTTCTGTAGAAGACATGACTTCGGAAGGAAGTTCTGACACATAGGTAAATATATAAATACCCAGTATGATTGCCTGATGTATGGAATGGTGATAATTAAGAGACACCATATGAATATATAGTAAAATTATCAACAAAAATCAAGTATGCGACCCCATCCAACCACCGGATACTCAATGAATCTTGTAGGTGGACTACAGGTTGAGCCTCTTCCACCAATACCAATAGACTAGCAAAACTTGTAAACATAAACATATATATATTACTAGTAAAATAATCCCAAATGAGAGAGAAATGGGATCTATATCTCAAATAATATCTCGTTAAAAAAGATTCATCGGTTAAAGAATTCTGTAAACGATGCCCATCATCTCACGCGTTAGCGCAGTAAAAAACATCCCAATCTAACCACACCTATCCACAATGCCGCATAGTAGGGGGGAAATAATCTATTGGTAGAGGAACCATCCCTAAAAAATTGTATGGCTCCACTCATTAGATATCATGAGGACCTAGGATATGACTCCACATGAGCATTCCACTCTGATGGATGAGGGATCCAACCCTATCTCTATAGGTTATTTCCACGAAATTCCTTTGAGGACCAATGCCTAGTGTAGCAATAAGGTACCAATCTTGTATTATAGGACCCATTCCCTTTCTAGAATGAGGGTACCTCACATATATTAGATAGTTGACCCATGAACAACCTAGCTGGCTGGTACCACTCTATTAGTCGAGGACCCATGCACTTCCATGTAAGAGGATTCTACTTGAATAGCCAATAGAGGACCAGGGCCCTGCCCAATAGGAGGGTGCGACTCCATGAGTCAGTCAAGGAACCATTTCATAACCAACAATTGTCATCAAATCAAATTGTAGATAGATGATTCATTCCTAACCCTGCTATAGGGTACCACTATACTATTAGGGGATAAATTCCCTCCTATATAAGAGGGAACCACTTTATAGATAGGAAGATGAACCAACCCCTATGACAGTATGATGGTGACACTCTATAATCATCTGGTGATCCATTTTGATCACTTCAGTAATTTAGTGTTACCATAATAAGTTTCACACATGGAACATCTCACATTGTATCCCAAAATACACAATATATTTCACCATCAAATTCTCTTTGAAAATCCACTCAGTATAGGCTAATTTTAGTCCAAAATCTGAGTCCAAATGAATGACATAATATAGTTTAATATTTCCTCAAACGAAACCAAGGGGTTACCTATCGTCTGAGGGGGCCCACATAATGTATGGTCCCACTACATTTCCTAGACATCCCCCTAGAGTTACATGTATCACCAACCCTGTAGCACTACATCGTGTGTCCAAACCACTCAGGGTCTCTACCCGTGCACCATGGTCATTTTCGTGTACCTCGGTACATGGTGTCCACTTGGTCATTTTTGTGTACTTTGGTACATGGTGTGTGCCTAACCATTTCCTCCATTACTGGGACTCACCTGTGAGTTCCTCTACATTTCATATCTACCAGAGGAGTGATACCCAACATATAGGATGGATACATGTCATTCCATCCTTATCAATTCCCAAAACGCTATTCAATATAGACTAAGGGTCACAGACCATGTGTTATCTTGAACTACAATGTGTGAAGTCATGATTTTTACAGAATCAATGATATGATCTACATGATTCAGATATTTTCATTCTTCCATCAAATATGAACTTCTCTCCTCCAAAAACATTGTATATAACTCTATCCATCTGTTTCCATCTCTCTGGTGGCGGGAATTGATCACTGGTTCTTCTTTCATGCACTATACTTTTCATACCACACTAACCCACGTGGTGTATCCCCTAGTTTCAATTCATATCTTATGATCCATAAACCTCAACTTGAGATCATCCCAAATCCATTCCTAATTCACCATTCCATTCATCATATAATATTCATCAAAGAATCCTGCTATCTAATTGGGATCAGTATCACCCAGCAATTTCGAATCATTTCCGCATAGCATAGTGAGGAAGAAGACAAATAATTAGAGGGATAAATTCACTATAATAAAGGTTTCACAATCATTTTCCATGTGTTCTTCCCCAATGACTACAATTTGGGAATAATAGGGTGATTAAATTTAATAATAAAATTAAAATGGTATATATACTCATGTCAAGGTCCAATTATCAAAGATAAAAGTATAAGACTTGATCATTCTCAATAAATTTTATCAAAATGGGATTCAACCATGAATTTATCAGTACTACTTGAGGATTTAAATTTTTATTATCAAATAAAATTCTCCTAAATTATTTAGAGGAGACTTGGTTTTTGATGTGTTTCGATCGACATGGGTTTGGAGTCTCGTTGTCACCATATTTACTTCTCTAAAAGAATGTGAGAAAAAATAATCTAAATTATCATATGAATTATTTGGCTAAGAATGGAGAATTTATAATGTTTTGGATTAATAGGAATTATATTATGGTAATTTATAGACACCTGATAACTGTCTCTATTTCCAAACATTCTTTGAATACCTATATTTGCTCATGAATAGGGTAAAATTCATGTTTCATACTAAATAGTGGCCTCTTATTTATGATTTAGGATTCCGTTAATGATTCATTACATTTTATTTCAGAAACAATTCTTGTTCAATAAAAAATATATTAAATATTTTTATATAATTAATTATGAGGACACTAGGTCTCGAAATCACACTTCATCTCAATGTCTGGCTCATAAAAAATATATATTTAGATATTTCAATGTCTTAAAATGAAAAATAGTGGTATTTATATTTTTTTAAATTACAAATTTCCACATTTAAAATCATATTTCATGATAGTTAGTTGTGAATAATCAAAATATTTTTCATCGCATATCACATTCCAATGAGTTGATCATTTAGGAAATAATAACATTGTTTTTCATACACATGGTTCCTTATAGTTCCATACATTACTAAAACCAAAATTATTGACATGATTAAAAAACAATAATTATGTGGGGGAATTATCAAAATAAAAAAATGAGTTCAACTAAAAAATGCTATTATTTTACATTATCTCATTCTCAGGTACTTACTTTATATTAAACTATATCAATCATAGTTTGACCAATTTTAATTTATATTGGGTTATATTGTATTTATGAACATAATCCTTAAATGATACAGAATTGTTAATTCTCAATAGTGGTTTATAAAAACCATAAGATCCACCAATATATATCCCCAAAGAGTGCTGAACTAGTTATGAATTTGGGCATCCTTTTCATTAAATATATGATAATTGATTTAATTCCAAACACACCCTTTTGATGCTAATTTACCATATTTATGTATTTTTCGAAGCATGAATCGACATATAGTATTCAAAAAAGAATTAATTTCTCGAAAATATTTTCAACTCAAGAAGTTTCTAATATTTCAGGATATCATCATTTATATATATTCATATCTAGGATTTCCACTATGGTTCTAAAAATAAACCCCATAAATATCTAAAATAATAATCAAAAGTAACTAAACCCTACTATAATACCAATTTATGTGACCTCATATATACATTTATGAATAGTAAATTGATAACATAGTTTAATTTTTATATCCACAAATTTTTTCACAACCCCATGTCCTAATGGTTTAATTTTTAGAGACTAGAAATAAAAAGATTACTTTTTTCATATGTTTTGAGAATTTATTCATATATAAATCCACTTTTATACATTCCATTAGATGGAATCATCTTCAAATCATTTAGAATTTAAAACATAATAAGGGGTTAGATAAAATAATTAAAATGTAATAACATATCAAATACCATAATGTTTAAATCATAAACAAATAGTAATTCATGAGTAATGAAAAATATCTAAAATTATAGAAAATAAAATATTAAATATTAACCAAAATAATCAAAGATAGTCATTACATATAAAATAATAACATTTTTAAAATATCATTATAAAATATTACATGAATCATAAAAATTGATCCATGGATCATAGAAAATAAAATAGTATAATCATATACAACGTATTTATTAACATAATTAACCTAGAAACACTCTAATACACTCACTAATAAAATTGGTAGTGGAGTTAAAACCCATCACATTCACCCTTTTTGAACTAATATACTTTTAACCTCTTTATAAAAAATTTATATCTCATGGTAATTAATCCTTTAACCACAGTTTTTGGGGGATATAAATGTTAGATCTATCTCATAATCCATATATTTGTGTTACATTTTAGTAAAAAAATATGTACATCATAAAATAACACATAAAAAGATATTATTTTTTCATGAAATTTTGATATCATAATATAAACAACCCATTGATAAAGGATGAGTTTTTCAAAACATTAAAAAAACATCTCATACCATAATCTTACGAAATTCCAAGATATCAAAAATATCATTTTTTAAGTGACATATATCGGATGATAAAAACATTACTTCATAAAGGATGACCAACATAGGGAAAATATATGGGATAATACATACATTTTCATAAAAAATTTTAAATCATTGATTTGAAAATTTCTTTAAAAGTAATTTTTTGAAGGAAAATAGAATAATTTTGAAAATCTAAATATAAATATTCTGAAATAAAAAATCCTGGAAAGGAAAATAATATTTTCAAAAATTATCACATAAAAAACATTGAAAATCAATACATTTAATATAATCATTAATAAAAGTGCCATTATGAAGACATAAACACCTAATAAATAAAGTGAAAATAGATTTAAAACATATAATTTTAAGATAAGTGTTAATTATATATAATTAAAAAAGAAATTATGTTTCAAAAAAGAGATGTTAAAATACATTCTAAACTTTAATCTTTGAAATTATATTTAATAATAGATAATATAAAAAGGCGTGCTATTTTAAAAAAGGGAAGTGAATTTCGTTTCAAAACCTTTTCCTTTAAAATAATATTTAATACTGTATAATTAAAAAATATATAATGTTTTAAAAAATGTACTTTAAAATATAATTGAAAATTTTACCTTTAAAAGGATCATCAATAACAAATAATTTAAAAAACAACATATTGTTCTCAAAAATGTATGTGAGTATAGTTTGAAAAAATTTACATTATAAAGAAACCATTGAATATAGAACCTTGAAATATATATAAAATTAAAAAAATGATATTATTTTTTGGATGAAGAAACATTTATTTTGAAAGGATTGATAAAACTTGTGAACATTTTGTATTAACTGTGTTGAAAACTCACGTTATTTAAATGTATAAGGAGACCAATTCTTAAAAAACAAAAAATGGGAACAAATGGTCTTTAGAGAAAAAAAATTAGTAACCACATGGTAAGTGAGAGAATTTTTTGGATGTAAAAATATGGACATAGAAGAAGTATCCTTTAAAATTAATGGTAATTATTCTTAAACTGTTAAACGAAGTGAAAATTTAAAATGATCAAGGATGAACAACATAGTGTGATATATGATTTCAACCAATAAAATGTCTAATTAATCGTTAAATTATTAAATGTTATAATTGATAATTCTTAAAATAAAATATACAATAATGAGTTATTATGTACCAATGAAGATAATTTAGTCATAAAAACCCCTTATTACTTTATAAGTTTTTGAATCAAAAGTCATTGGAGGCATGAAAATCACAGGGTTATATAAAAACCATGGATTAGTTCATGTATTCCATAAAAATACCTTCCTAAATATTATATACACCATTTAAATAATAAATCATTTGAGAAAAATAAGATATGTCTCAATGAATACAAGTTGGTCTCAAAACCCCATATAGATTAAGAGAAGTATTAATAAAAAAACTGAAAGAGAGAGAGAGAGAGAGATTAAAGTTGGTGTTTAAATGATATGAATATACATGATATTAAAAACCCAACTAGTATTAAGTACTACATATACAATAAAATAGGTGAATATAATTCCATGTATCATGATGGAGGATTTTTTTGATGAAACCCTCACATGTGTCAGAATGTGTTCTCCACGTATGCCTTGATTCCTCTCATAAGGCCAAAAATTATACTAGATAGATGCCCTATAATTTATGGAATTAAGAAAAATATAGGGGTAATTTATCTTTATGCAATTTAAAGGACTTAAATGCGGAAAATTTTCAACATGGGTTTGAGGAAATTTAGAAATATGAATGGGGTTTGAAATTGTTGTTGTGATCCCACTTTTATTTTTAAAGAGGAGGAACTTCTCCAGGGACTACAATGTAATATAAGGGATAATAGTGGAATTGAATGATATTTATGTGAGTTATTTAATGTAATTTTGGTGATACATATAGGTTATAATTTACAACCTAAAAAATATTTCAATAATATCTAAATTTCATATTAATTTCTAAAAAAATTATCCACCATAGATTTTCCATTTAAAAAGTTATTACATTAAATTATATATTAAAAATGATAATTATTTTATTACAATGAATATTATTATACCCTTATAACCAAATTTTTACCTGAGAAATCTAAATTTATATTATATTTAACCTAATTAAATTACATAATCGGATATAATGAAATTTTAAATAAAATCATATAAAGTTTTGAAACATTTTTTTTAAACAATGTTGTTTAAATATTTATGTTTTCATAAAATAATTTAACATAAATTTCAGATTAAAATATTAATATTTTATTTTTATATATGTTTATACATACTATTAGAGTTTAAATAAATATTTATTCATTGATTTTTAATAACAAATGATATTTTTAATATTATTATTCATTGAAAATTAATTATTTTATTAGGGTAAATGATATTTATCCAATGTAACTTAATATTTATTCCTTAAAATAAAGTGTCTCTTGTAATATAATTTTGAGACATTTATTATAAAATTTTAATCTATTTAATTTGGTTCAATTGATAAAATATAATTTTAAAATAAAAATTTATATTGTATATGAAACATTTTTAGAGAAAATATTAATTATATTGTAAAATATAAAATATAGGTTTACAATTCAAAAATTATATTTTAAAATAAATAATATTATTTTTAGAGTATATATTTTTATAATAAAACTATTTCCAATTTTTTTGATTATTCTTATATACATGTGTTGTTATAAAACCCAAGATATTTTCAAAAAAATTATTTTCCACCATTCACATAAAAATAAATTATTATAAAAAAATTATAAAAAATGTCTTAAGATAATCTGACCACGATATATCCAAAAATAAATTTAAGTGTGTCAAATTCACATCCTAACATATATGATTTCAACGTTAAAACAAAATCATAATATGTCATGAAAATTATTTTTTATAGGGAATAAATTTTTGGAATACTGACTATTCTTATAAAATTAATGTGAATCCTATATATAGAAAATAGAACATTTCTATTTTATGAAATATATTTTAAGTATAAAATGATATGTTGTTATTTTTGTAGCTCTACTAACTGAGTTCGATGCTCAAAGTTAATTTCCTTTTATTTTATTATATATATATATATGTACTCATTTATATATATTTGATAATTTTGCTACCATTTTTTATACCTTCTAATTCAACAATGGCCTTACGATGGCCTATATTAGATTTTTGCTGTATTGCATGTGGAGAAAACCATAAAACACAGTATTTTTTTAAAGGGAAAATATCAAGATGATACAGTGTTAAATGAATAGTAGACTAGAATGTTTTATTACATAGTGTAATTATTTTGAGGAATTTATTGAATTATTTACAAACTACCTACTTTATGTGAATAGAGTTGCTCTGCCAAAATCTCATTAGAAAGGGTATCTTGTGTGTAATAGAATCTAATGAATAATTATTTTTTTAATTACTATGGTAGGGAATGAAGAAATTTTTTTTACATTTTACATTATTTTATAGAGGTTAATATATTTTTTAAGACAACATTGTAATTAATATGCATTTAAATCCATCAAGGTATGAAAGATAGATCATAAATCTTCACAATCAATAGTTTATAGGAAGGTCATGAGAGAAATTTTTTAATCTAAATTCAGTTTCATAATAACGTTGATGGATACAGATAGGTCTAAGTGTCTATGTATTATTGTACAATGGTTATATTATGAATGATTTTGCGTCCAATAATAAGGAATCAGATAGAAAACATATGATTCAAAATAGTGGAGTTGCACTTGTGGAGAAATTGATGCTTGTATATTTTACTAATCAAGGGAAAAATCCAATTTTTTCATTTATGTTATTATTTGGAATGATTTAACAATTAATGAAGTTTGATTATCAAACAGTACAAGTGATTTTTTCTTGATAAAATGGGTTGATAACAAAACTGATGTAAAAAATTCATTGAAATGGGATTCAAATAATAATAATTTCAAAAAGATTAAAGAGAAAAATAAATTAAAATGGAATCATAGGGAGTATAATTATTTTATGTATGAAACTTTATAAATATACATTTTGTAATTTTTCTATTATTGACTAAAACCAAAACAAGTTCAAATGAAATTTCCATTGAGTATGTCTCTTTAATTAGGTTGTTGTAGCCATTCTATGGTTGTATAAATGTAGATGGTGTGTTTTATGTAAAAGGGGATGACAATGAGTATATTTGGATAATCAATTAAGGGTTAAGATCCCTCCAACAATTAAAAAAGTGTATTATTATTATGTTAATAATTTTTTAGATATCCATTACTTTTTATCATAATATTATGTGATTAATAATATATTTATCAAATCAAAATCAAAATTTTAGCTTATTATATATATAAATGATTCTCCACATATTGATTCTATCAATCCCAAGGAACAAAATGTTAGAAATAATGAAAGTAAGGGAAGCTTATATGGTGAACAACATATGGATGGAAAAATTCCTGAGTGGCATAACATGATGGTCATAACAATAATTATTAAAGCGATAAGAAATGGTCTGAATTTTTTTTTAGGATGGGATGAATGTATTCATCCTCTTAAGCCCAAATATTCTGGTTTTATTAGTTAAATGTTTCTAACTAAATGAATGCTTCTATAGTTTAATGAATATATGGGGAATAGTGTGGTACCCATATTAATAACAAAAATTCAAAAAGGTATTAGTTTAGAGTTATGGTATATTTACTCTATTTTTAGAAAAAAATATAATAATGAAACATATATTTAATATTCATTATCCTTTATAGGATACATTTTAATTATATTATTTTAAATTTAAATTCATATTAATATTAATTGTAAATTCTCATATATATTTTTAGAAACGTATTATAAAGAAACATCTCAAGGATACATAGGGGAAGGAAAACTCCCACTAATAATTCATTTGTTTACTCATGATAAAAAAACACAGAAATCATTCATTGGACTTTATAAGAAGGAATAATTTCATCTAATTTGTAATTTTTGTATTTATCACTTTGATTCAAAATTGTTAAAATTTTTATTGTAAAGGGAATTTATAAAATAACGAGATTGCATTAAAAAATATATACCCATGTATATAGAAAATATTGGGTTCATTGATCTTCAAAAAAATCATAAATTTAAAATCTATAATAATAATTTTATCTGATTAGAAATTATAATACAATTATTTTCCATTTATTATGTGAAGATTAATGAGTATGAAAATAAAGATTATATCAAAAATCATGTGCTACGGAAAGAGTACCGTGTGAATAAAAAAGGAAAAATAGTAAATTTAAATGCACAAAAAGTATGTGAATCGGCTTAAAGAGTGACATGATAGATATTTTTTCTACTTTAAATTGGAATTACATAATAATAGATTAATATTTTTTGAATATTTTTTGTTCCTTTGAGACATAATATTTTTCATCATATGTACCTAATTAATGACACATTTCAATATCTTTATATTATATAGACCAATATGGTCACATAAGTGGTGATTATTTTATAGTGTCACCTCAAAAATATTTTCAGAAAGTAATGAAATAAGATGAGAAAAATGGGTGAATGAGAGAATTAAATATAAAAAAAGTTATCAAATAATAATTTATTTGGAAGTATTATTTTTTAAATATGTTTATGGGAAGGTATCAAAGAGAACAAATAACACACCCAAAACCAATACATGAAGATAACCCCCCACCACCACCACCAACATTATTGCCAGCAATTCACATCAATGGTCTACCTTAACCAAGTTAATTAATTTTATTTATTACTATTTCTACTGAATGTATATGAAATAAATATTGAAAATTTTCTTATTCTAAAATTCGATAGGGTGAAAACTATTTTGTTATATCTTTATCAACATATACCCATTTCCTTATTGTGAGAGTTGTACTGTGATATTTCGAATGAGATATTATAAATTAAAAACAACATCAAAAAGATCATATAAAAGCAGGGATTCATATAGATCATGATTTGATCATTAAGCTACATAATCCCCATGATGATGTGGGTGTTCAAATGGTTGAACATTCAATAGGAACATATATAGTAGGGATATTTAATTTAATAAAAATAAATAACAGTAACATGGTATTTCCTCTCTAATTTATATTATATATAAAAAAATTAAAAATTAATGAATCAAATTTTAGACTAAGTTATGTTATAATAGAAAAAAAGAGATATAAGGTAAAATGGATGTTCAAGTTAATGAATTATAGAGGATAAACCAATAATTTATATTGATCTTCCATTTCTACATGTACCCCGACCACTTCCACTACCACATTTATTAAAATTACCAATTTAGAAGAATATAATGGTAAAAGTTCAAAATAATTTCTATATTGAATTTGAAGAAAAAATGTTTCAAGAATCCATTTCGAACATGAATGATCATGAAAATATAAAATAAATTATCATGAAATAATGAATGGGAGTCTTAGTTGTGAATGTATACATGAGGTATATATTCATAGTCTCTTTTTCCAAAAATTGATATACAATGTTAATTACTGTTAAATACTATTCATATTTTCTATAGGCATATATATTACTACTATAAAATGATAAAACCATATAAAGAAATTTTAGAATGTATATTCCTTGTATCCCTTCGAAATAATAATTTTAAATGGAATAATTTGAAATTAAAAACAAACAAGAACTATTTTATCATGGATTGGAATGAAACTAACAGATGAAAGGTTATCAATAATACCCATATGTTTGGGGAATCACTATATAATATAATCATATGAAATATATTATAATTTCTCATTACTGATTCCTTTTTTCTTTTCATATGAAGTAATGGATTTTAATTGTGATAAAATTCAATAATACAAATATTTATTTCATTTATCCAAAGCATGGGTATCCAGAACAAGTTACAACACATGGTATCACATATTAATTTTAAATACAATAAATTAGATATTTTACAAATAAATTCAAAATATATATATTATTTTATATTTTATTAATAATTTTGATATTATAGAGTAGTGTTTACATATCAGAAAAAACATGGTATGAGGATGGAAAATAACTACAAGGACTCTATGGAATAATTCAAATAGATAAGTATTAGGTTATATATAATAATATACCACTCTCAAAAAATATATCAAAATAGATTAATTATTTTTATAAATATTTATTTAATGTATAAAATAAAGTATGATAATTATTGTGGTTATTTAATATATAAATTTATGAGATATATTGTATTCCATGAGAAACTAGAATCCAGGAATAGTTATTTTCAAATTTAATTATTATTTAATATAAAATTATTGTTGATATATTTTTATCTATATTTTTAAAATAATAAAATGACTGCTGAGAGTTCATATATTCAAGAGGAATTAGATTTATTGGAAAATGAGGGGCCATCTTACATGGGGATTGATTGTTTTTAGAAATTATAAAGGCATGATTTATTATCATGGTTGAAATTTTTTAATCCATAATGGTCATGAATACTTGGTTATCATCTTCTTATTTATTTAATTATCTTATCATTTTATTTAAAGATTATATAGATATATTTCATATCATTTTTATATAATTCTTATTTTGATAATTTTTATTAAGACCATGCAAATTCAATTTCCTACATATTTTTATCCAATTACTGAATTCCAATGAAAAACATAAAATCCCTCCATATATAGTTCAGGGTCCCTCTTTAAATCTAAAATAATTTCCCTAGAGAATGACTCTAAACCCTAAAGAGTAAATGATAAGTTGATATGGATTGGATTTATAAAGGTAAAATGGTATTGACCATCATGAAGAACCCTAAACCCTATAAGGATACCATTTGTGATCATTATTATCATAAAATGATTGGGTAAATATAAATTTTCAATGAATGTTTGAGTAGGTATTATGAACTAAGGTACACTTTATTGTTCTCTCTATAGATCGTTTTTTCTCTATTATTTTATTTCTGTTCAGTATTAATGAAATAAATTCTTTTTTGGGTCCAATCCCTTTTAATAACATGATGGTGAGACAATTTTTTTTTCTAATTGAATATAATGTTATTAAATTTACAATACATTGATATATAAGAATTAATCTATTAAATTCACACATTTCCAACAACTCCATTTTGGGTACCTGTATACATTTTTTTACACTCCCTTCTTGATTTCCCAATACCGTTTGAGGCAATCCATTTCCATCAAAGGAATATTTTAGGCCACACCACACATGACACAATAAAAAATGAAAAAATGAACTCACATAATCCTCATGTTATTAGATGAATATTTTTTATTTACTTTTGATATGTATGAATCAACTACACATCAATCCTGGATTCGGTGAGGAATGTATAACTCAACATGTGTGTTTTAATTTAAAATTGAAATTTTAGTTTAAAAAGTTCATCGATTACTCCGAACTGAGGAAATGAACATGGATTTTCATCATACATTGTAATAATGATATCCAATTAATTTTTGATGTAGAGGAAATAACTATAAATTAATCTATAAAACTACATGGCTATAATGATTTAATGTGTCTGTTTTGTTTTAAAAATACTCTTTCTTAATCATTCGTCACACACTCAAAACTAGGATACTAAAATTGGATTTTCCATGATATTTTATGAAAAAAAAATTAATAATTCATTTTTAATGATTAATAATTACCATATCTTCAATATGACCCAAAGAGTTTATATTACGATTAAATGTTTGTGGATTCATTTAAAAGATAAATTTTATCTCACAACACATGTCACATAGTCAAAACCAATCAAATGTAATTGGGTTTCCTTAATAATTTTTTAAAAATATACTTGATTCACTGGTGATTTATATGAATCAACCCCATGTCAATCTAAAACATATTATGGTAGTTACTAATTAATATGTGTATCATCGACTAAAATTAAATTTTAGTTTAAAACTCACATTACATACTCAAAAAATCATAAAATTACTTCATATTATTCAAATAAACCTATATAACGATCCAAGATTGATTTGTGATGTATAAAAATTAACTAAATGTCTATCTGACACAAATTATGGTCGAGATGACTGAGAGTTTGTGTTTTTATTTAAAAATGGGGTTTTAGTTCAAAACATATGTCACATATTCAAATATAATAAAATCGACAAAAATTTTGTTTATACTTTGTAAAAGATATCGATAATTCCATTTTAGCTTGTAGGAATTAACATTACATTATTCTAACAGATAGTAAGGCCAATATTACAGACTGTGTATGTTTTTTAAGTAACATATTAGTAAAAAACATATTTCACGTAACAAAAATTATAAAATTTTCCCAAATTTTTTTGATAAATTATCAATCCAATCCGTAATTAATTTTCTAATTTTAAAAACCAACCACATGTGAATCTGACACACAATGTGGCTATAATGTCTCAAAGTGTGTGTTTTCATTAATAATTGACATTTTATTTCAAAACATGCATCACATACTCAAAAATAATAAAACTATATTAAATTTTATTTTTATTTTAAGGATATATTTTTGTATTCAATTGTGATGTATACGATTTAACCACTGGTAAGTCATATATATGGTCTGGATGGTATAAATTAATTTTGTGTTTTCATTTAAGTAGATATTTTATTTCAAAATAGGTTTCAGGTACTCAAAACCAAGAAAACATACTTATATAATCATGATATATGAGTAAAAATATATATATTTCTTTTTAAATGCATAGTAATTAATTGTATTTCAATATGACACGTGGTGTGTTGATGTGACTGAAGGTGTTTGTTTTTATTTCAATGTGACAATTTACTTCAAAAGATCATTCACAAATTCAAACCCACTCAAATTTGTTTGGATTATATTTATAAATTATAATAAAAATCCATAGTTCATTTTTTATGTGAAAGAATGAACCTTGTGTCAATAGGACCAATGGTGTGTTTGTTATGACATAAAGTGCATGTCTACATATGAAAATAAAATTTTTATTCAATTTTTTCATACTAAAAACAAAAAAACATTCTTATATTTATTAGATATTTTTAAAAATATTCCATAATATATTTTTTATGTGTAAGAATCAAATTCACATCATACTAACATATGGTGTGTTAGGTATTATTGAAAGTATGAGTTTTCATTTAAAATTTGAATTTCAGTTCGCAACACATGTCACATTCATAAAAAATAAAAAACTCCCTTGAATTGTCTTTATAATTTAATTAAAAATTTAAAATTCTATTTTTCGGTGTTGGACTAAAGTACATGTCAATCAGACATAAGGTGACACCAATGTGACAAAAAGTTCATTTTCTTCTTTAAAATTGACATTTCCATTCAAAAATCACATCACATAATAATAAATTAAACTTTTTACCATAATTTTCTTGAGGCTACAAAATAATATGAAAATTTATGTTTGAAAACTAGAAATTACTCTCACATAATTTGGACAAAATGTGTGCCAGTGTGAAATAGATTTTGTGTTTTCATTTATGTTTTATGTATTAGTTCAAAGGTAGGGTCTCATTATAACAATCTAGGTAGTGAAAAAATAAAACCATTCTATAAATATTAGTATTCTTGAATTAAATTGTAACATCCCAGATAAATGAGTAATAAGAAACTTTTAAAATTTATTAATATTTGAGAACTAAATGTTAATTTTACATTAAATGGGATTCTATGTTCAATAGCGTACCCGATACACAACAACATGTTTCTTTGAAATCTTATGTTGTACACAAATAATATAATATTACTATTTTAAATGGTCATTAACTCATTGTAATTTTATTTTCAAGAATGAAAAAAACTAACTTTAATATGATTATACATGTTTGTTAAATGTATTTACATTTATCCAATAAATGTTAGAGGCTTAAAATGTGAATGAATCTAATTTTAAGCATAATTTACATTAAAATGTTAATTTATCGCCTTTTAATGGAGAACCCTCTATAAATATAGTTTTTCTCACTTTAATACATTATACTTCATCAAATAAAATCCTTATTTAGAATGGGGACATCAAAATTTACTTTTTGTAATTTTTTGGAATTTTTCCGATAAAGTACATTTTTTAATGAATAATGTAAATATTGCATTTTCATTCAAAACTCTGTTTTAATATAATTTATTTATATGGATAGATTATCTTTTAAATTGGTTTTAAAGTTTAAATAGATTCTATTTTTACCATTTAAAAAAATTTTGGTCATTAAATTAATTTCACTATGAAATTGGACATAAACAAGGTCAATCATTTGATAGTTATTATTTGTTGAAAACACACTATTTATTTTAACAACGGGAATTAATTTTAAAATTAATTAATCAAACATTAATGTTTTTAATTTGGAAAAATAAAAATCATTTTTTAATTCGTAATATCAAATAATTATTAGGCGGAATATTTGGTTTTTTTCTGAAAAACATCAAATTTTTATGAATAGTAAAACCATTTAGTAGTAGTTAAAAAACTGCTTTTTTGATTTAAATAAAATTTTACCACTTATGTGAATTTAATTTAAAAAATATGACATACGTGGTTTTTATCAAGAAGTAAAATGTGGTTCAATAAGATGAAAATAATTTTTGGTGAATACAATCTTTTGACTTTTATTTACCGATGTTAAAGGTGAATAGGGTAATTCAAGGTAAAAATAATATTATAATAATTCCAAATTACCATAAAACATGTTCACAGCTTATTTTTTGAGTCATTTACGACCATGGTCTTCTTTGGGTCGATTTTAGGACCCCATTAAGACACTTTTGTGTGATAATGACATTGTAGATTAATTAACTTAAAGTAAAGGCAAAAATGAAAAAAAACAAATATCTTTTAGTAAATTAATTTCTATATGGTGTTATATAAGTAATATTTTTTACTATAAATATTAATTGGAAATATAAATAGATTTACTATGATATGGTATTTGTTTTATAATTTTTATACATCAAATAATTTAAATAATATATGACTCAATAATGATGCGGTATTTACATCATTAATAAATGATTTAAATAAATAAGTTTATAATTATTAATGTATTATCCAAAACCTATCCAATTTATATTGGATGATATTATTTCGACCTTGAGTCATCTTATCTTTGACTCTATTGATTTTTGGAACTTTTGAAACTGAATATCATTATATAATAAAATAATATTTTCACACTTTCCTAAAGATCCCCTCCCCCCATATAAAAGGAGACCACTTCTAACCAATTCCTTACACCTCTCAATCCATTTGGATCATCCAAAATCTGCCCAATTAATCTCCCAAAATCACTCTACTCCTCCTAGAAGCCTTAATTTAGGCATAATGAACTTCAAGGATACCTTTGGTTCAAACCAAAGGGAGTTACCCAAATTAAAGGTAATGGTTTCTCTTAAATTGTTTTCTTTTCTTTTACCTCGCCAACCCCTAAACTCTTTTTATTCCTTTATTTTGTAAAAAAATAGTTATCCTAAATATACTAGGATGTTTTATGAGAATTATTAGAGCTACACTTACACACAACTCCATCTAGTAGATGAATAACATAATGTTTTTGTGGATGGAAAACTAACGCCTCACGAAATGATGATTGTTCAAATATCTCCAAACGCATCTCACGGAGGCCATTATGATGGAACTTTATTTATATATGATATATTTTATTTTTATATTTCCTTTATGTTTCAGTAATTTCCATTTATATCATGCCTTTATAGTTTCCATTATGGGTAGACACGATAATCTCATTAGAGGAAGTGCGCACTACCGCCCCCTCAATGTGATATGACTCGTTAATTCCATATGTGGGATGTATAAATGATGAAGTTAATGATATTATATATGATATTATATAGCCAATTATACTATTATAATAATATACCAATGTATCAATATGTTTTAATCTCATTAAAATAACAAATAGAAAAGAAAGTAGCGTTCATGCATATATACGGCTTACCGTCTCCATGAACGGTGCATTTCATTTCTTACCTCTAAATGTTATGTACTATTATAAATACATATATTTACTAGATATATATTATATATATTATATCTAAATCATGAATATAATTATGGATATAATGAAACTTTCACCACATGAAGAAAATATATTTATAAGAAGTCCATTTTTGACTCAAGTACCAAATATCGACAAAATGAACATTATTAACTTAAATGATTAAATAATGTTTATAACATGGTAATAAGTGATATAAAAGGAATAATTAACTTTCAAAAGGTTCTTAAGCAATTATAAATTAACATTATTTTATTATTCCAGATATTAAAGAATGATCGAGTCAAGTCAGACACGAGGTAAGGGATTTATTATCTCACTTTTATTTCTGTGACATTTATATTATTCACCACCTCTTTATTACATGTGGTGTATTTTGTACTGAAAATTGATATATACTATCATGATTATAATTTTATTCATGGTATTCTGTGATTATTTTTTTAGTTATTAACTTCTGGTCGTACGACTCGATTGAATTACAACGTGGTAAGGGGCCTTCATCTCGCTAGTTTTTATTCTCGTGAGATTCATGCTATACTTTCCACTATCTCTTTTTGTGTGGTGTCTTTACTGACCATGATTTTACTATTTGTGTAATATACATTCATTTATGAGTATTTATATCTTCATTGGATGATCCTTCTTTCATGTGGTGTATGTTTTGTAAGTTACCAAATCGGAAATGGAACCTTCCACCCTCCTCTTTTTAAAAGTCCTATTTTTGTTATGTATATTAATTTACATCTTATTATGTTGGGATATGTTCTTCTATATCCTAATTTTCGTAAACATTTTTTCCAAGTGAAGAGATACCCTCTTTGTATCATCAACCAATTCTCTGAATTTTAAAGAGACGTCGTTAGGCTATCGAATTTTTACAAGGGAATTTCCTAACCCCATTTCAATTCTTTGTGTTCAACGTGTACTTCTTGAATATGACATCCTATGAGTATGTGTGAATGGACTATGATTTTTTTACACTTAATATCCACTAATATTGGGTGTATTTATATTTTCACACATAATTATCTGATTGATTTATCCTTAATTTAAGGATATCGTCTTTGTAAGGGACATTGTCTCAATTTACATTCCATTGAGACATATTTTTTATTATGAACCAATTCACTATTATATATGGTGTATATACTATCCTTTTACATATTATATCATAATCCCTTTATTCTCATGATATTATAAAGTTATAATTATATGTTACTCCTCAATTATTTGTATTCAATAGGATCTCATTTTGTTAGAAACTCTTTAACTAAAATATAGTTTCAAATGTTTTAATGATTTATTATTCTAAATATTTCTCATTAATATCCATGTTTTGAAAATGGGTTTTAATGAATTATTTATCTGGACATTAATGTTTTAAAATGATAATTCTTTTTAAATCATCAAAGTGGTATGGGAAACTTGGATTCCAAAATCTATTTTTAAATGGTTTTTGAGAATGGATTGATTATTTCAATATCTTGAAATTATTTCTTATGACTACAAGTGAAATGTTGTTAATGAAATTTCTATATTTGAAATGATGGAAAAATGGACATTTGACAGGGGTTACTTGATAAACCATATGACAGGTGGTGCCGTGATAAAACAGGACGGATGGTTATGTTATAACCTCCAATTCATTGGGTATGGAAGTTGGCCGTATGGCTATTCCATTTAGTGATATGTGTTGAAGTCGATCGTACGGTTATTCCACTTAATAATGATTATGTCACAAGTTACCATTATTTGTTATGTGTTCATTATATGGGTTTTATGGTAATATTTTGGTTACAAAAGGGTTAGTAATGATCTTTTATTCAGTGAAGAGTATTTAGTACTTCATAAAGGAGAAAAGTATTACTTGTGATAAATTATTCATGGTTTACGTGATGTCTTGAAAAACTAACCGTTTTCCTTTTTTGTGTATCCATTACTGAGCTTTTAATGCTCATCCCAGGTTTTTCAAATGTTTTTCACAGGTTATAAAGAAGGTTAAGATAAAGGAAGTATTCAAGAAGATTTGTATCAAGAAAAGAACTCATGTTTTATATAAGGAGATTTGTTTTTGTGAATCATTGGATAGAGTAGAAGTGTATTCTTTGTAATATTTTGAGATTTAATAGTTATGGACTAATTATCTAAAAATTTAAACCTGAAAAGATCCTCAACATGAATTATTAATTTAATTCAATTTTACATAATGTTTAAGGTCAGGTCCTTACTGTTGGTATCAGAGGTCAGTTTAGACTAATTTAGGGATTAGGTGTTTTCGTTAAACACATGGTTAGTCCCTTTGTCTATTATTTCAGATAGATCCTTTTTTTAAAACCTTTTCAGATCAAGGAAATTCAGTTACAAATGGAAGGTGGAGGATCTCAAACAACATTCCTATCTCTTCTGGATGAGATGCTTGCAATAATTCTGCAAAGTCATGTTCAGATTATTGTGAAACATTTTTTAGGATACAACTCACTTTCTAGTAGTTGTATTAGATCTCAAAGACCTCCACTATACCCTGTTATCATCGTGGATCATGGTTTGTATTTAGAAAAATCCTATTTTCAAAATATTCTCATATTTTCAAGAAAGGTAAATATTATCAAGACATTTTCAAATATTTTACCTTATCACAAGATTTTAAGGCATATTATGATTTTAAAAAAGGTGCTAAAGAAGGAGACCCTTGCGCAACCTATTTATATTTTATTTTAAAATATAGTCTCTCAACACATACTTATGGTATTTTAAAATGACTATTAATTGAATGTTTCAACTCAAATTCGGTTCGACTGTTTTATAAGAATCATGTTTTATTAGATGTTTTGAAATTATATGTCATACATGATTATTTTGTAAAACTTTTTTTTTGTGAACACCCATATGACCCATGTTGTACAAGGTGTATTTGGATGGAGGAATCAAATTATTTTGAAGTATCTCTAAATCAATATTTCAATTCATGGACCTTCTACCTACGTGAACAAGATGATGATGAAAACAAATAGACACCATGATCAAGGTATGTTGTTCTTCTTTTTTGGGGTTGTTTTATTTTATCATATGGTGGTGAAGAAAGACTTCAAGAATTAAGATGTTGAGATCATAATTAATTTGGAGGGAAAAGACAGGTATAAGGAAACCATTGAGGTTAAAACATGTTAGGGTTATTTTTGTGTTTTATAAAAAGGACAACCTATAGGATAGGTGACAACCTATCGCATCTGGTAAGGCAGCAGGAATCAAACCCACAACTGAAGGGCGACAAGGGCATATCTCCTACCAATTGTCACGACCCGTCCTCGGGGCTCGTGCCATGACTACCCCATGCCCACCTTCCATAGGCCAGGGGCTGGCGACTAGCACCAAAGGCATAAATATCGATAACTGGGAAGGCATTGCCTATATAAAAGTAAACTAAACACCACAGAGTACAAGCGAAAGTAAACACTAAGTACAAAAGAAGTGCTGAAAAGGAAAAGGGCCAGAATACAAACCCAACTGAATAGTACAGCTACAACTGAATGGAAGTACAGCAGAAAAAGACAACAGCTGGATGAAAGGAAGTAGTTCATGGGTTGTCCTCCTCGGATCCTACCTAAAGGGTAGGTATAGATAGCGCAACTCCTGGATCGTCCACCATGGATCCTACCTGATGGGTAGGTAAAGATAGCCTCCAAAACGCTCTTGCCCATCAATCTCCTCTGAGAATCTTCTCGCTATGAAGTCAACCTCCTGATACTAACTCGTCGTGTGGTCCACCTCCGGGTATCGTCCAGTCTTCGAACACTCAGTCTCCGTCAGCAATGCCCGTCGTCTGTAACCAACACAACGATATGCGGGCAAAGCCCGTGCAGGGGTGAGTATAACGATACTCAGTAGGGACCCCGAGACCCTCAAGGTCTCACTAAAACCAACAAGGATAACCACAAAGAATATCTCAAAAGATAACCTCTACTTAGGTATATGCCCATACATATACCTAAGTTATCAAGTAACCCATCTCAATCATGAGGAAACTCAAAGATTATGAAATCAATGGATAACCACTACCCAGGTATATGCCCATACATATACCTAAGTTATCAAGTGACCCATCGCAATCATGAGGTAAACACAATGGTCATAGACTCAGCTCAAACCACGATTTTCATTATCGAAACCGTAACTTCTAAAGTGCTCCGTCTCTGGGAGTACAATGATCATGTCACATCTATGAGGTACTGGTCACCAACCTACGACTGCTGAGGTACTCCTCCTGTCGAGTATAGCGGGTCTTCCACCTCACACAGTAGTGCTCCTCCGTTATGGGTCTGCCACCTCACACAGTAGTGCTCCCCCTCATATCCTACAGAGGTACTCCTCCTTTCGAGTACCGCGGGTCTGCCACCTCACACATAATTTCTCCTCCGCCATGGGTCTTCCACCTCACAAAGTAGTGTTCCCCACTGGGCTATGCTAGTCACTCCGAATCGAATCGGACAAGTAGTCATCAGGTCACAGCCAGCTACAAGGTCTCCGTACTCCGTACGCTCGTCTCTAGGAGGGTCCGCTCCATGAGCTACTAGTAGATACTCCAAGTATCTCAAATTCCCACTAAGGAGTATCTCAATGAACCTCCTCATCATTGTGGTCTCAACGCAACAGACGGCGCGTCAATCGGACGTCCGGTCTGTGTGTTACTAGCCTTTTTGTCCCCGGGGCCCGGTTGGTTTCGTGTGTGAACCAACACGGCCGTATCTCAACTGTACCCTGAACTCTCATAGGGTATACTCATAGGGACTGTTTCTCAACGTGATCATCAACACCACTGACGGTTCGTCAAACGGACGTCCAGTCGGAAAGTTATCAGCTTTTTCGTTCCAGGGGCCCCATTGGATTTCGGGTACAATCCAACCCGGCCACTATGAAACTGCAACCAAAACTCAGGAGAAGTATGCCAAAAGTTCCTTCCCATCAAGAGGAATCCAACAAAATCGACGGTACATCAATCGGACGTCCGGAGCACAAGATATAAGTGTTTCCGCTCCGAGGTCCCGGTTGGTTTCGGGTTCAAACCAACCCGGAAGTACTTCAAATGAAAATGGTTAATTAAACCAGTCACACCATTCCGATCCATACGGAAAAACACACGAGATGGACTACCCATTGGTCCAATACGGATAGCTGGTGAAAAATATTCATTTCACCGCAACACGCGTGAACCGGGCCTCGTGGGGCCCGCGCCTCAACCCCTACTTAAATATCGAAAATTGATCCTTAAACATCCATCTTAATTCCAGGGTTGCAACCTCACAGATGGTTTGACATTCCGACACCGTATGAGATAGATATGTCCGAAACAAGATCCCGTAATAATAATAATATTATTATTCGGTGTTTCGTGGGGCCGAGTCATGAACCCGAATTTAGTATTCAAAATTAGACTTGAATCGACCATATTGATGTCAGGATTACATCGCCACTGACGGCAGGCCAATCGGACGTCGCACGCATGAGTTATAGCGGGTCAAAGATTTAATAATATTATTAAATATATTATGTACGAACGTTTCGGGTACCCGATCCAAAAACCCGAAAAGGACATCCAATATTGGACTCATAAATTCCGTCTCGAAGTCAGGGTCGCACTGCCACTAACGGTTCGTGAAACTGAGGTCACATGAAGATGACACCATCAAAATATGGTTTTCCCAACGAAAATTATAATAACATTATTAAATTATTTTTATTTTTAATTTAATTTAATTCTTAACATAACACACCCAAAAGAACCACCACCCAAACTAGCACCTCCTCTTCTTTAAGCATGGCCACCACCTTTGGCTTCCTGCCAGCTACGCCTCCAGATCCTTCCGCACTCCATTCCGACTTCAATTTAACTCAGAAAAAAGATACGAACGCATATCTTTGATCCTTGGGTCGAGATCTTCGCGTCCGTATGTCACGCTCAGGGAAACATTGAGTTTCCAGTGTCAATAAATATTTGGACGCCTCCTTCCGCGAGCCATTGCGGCTTCGTTCCAAGCCCGAAAAATTAAATGATCGCATATTTGTGATCCTTGCGTCGAGGGCTACACATCCATATATTGCGCTCAACAAAACTCTGTGTTTCCAGCATCCATAAATATTTGGACATTGAAGAACGCATGAAGAACACATGAAGAATAAAAAGAAAAAGGAGAATGGTTTATGTGCGGGACGATGACCATGTTCATTTGGTTATCGTCATCATGAATTTAAGATATGAAGAATAAATAAAATGAATTCAATCATATATAAAAACCCCTACCTCGAAATTGACGTCGCACTTCATCGAGTCGCGGAAGTTGAACGTCGCGGTAGAATGGGGTCAATTCCGTCGTTGTCGAAGGATGAGTCGTTGTTGTAGACGATGCTCCTCACTAACAGTGTATTCTCCCTTGACGCGGAGGAAGAAGAAGAGTTGAAGGCGTGAATCATTCTTCACCGGGAGAAGATGTTCCTCATTGGATGGTCGATGTTCATAGTTATAAGAGGCTAACACCCTTCTCAATTTCACTAGAGCTTCCCCCAAAATCCCAGCACAACAAGTGCCAAAATAATATAATGGCCAAGCTATTATTTTATTCACCCAAGTTATTCAAAATTCAAACAACTTAATTAATTAATTAAATAGTTAGAATTCATTGATTAACATGTGTTGGCAACATTAAATTGGAAGAGAGAGGGAGAGGAAGAGTTTCCACAATTAATTACAAGGGGAGTTAAAGAGGGGTTTCAAGGTGTTGAGGGAATGTGAAAGGTTGGGGGCTCGTGTGGGTTCCACCAACATTAGATATTTTTCCATGGGATGTTAGGTGGGGTGTGAGACCCACCTTCAACTTCCTTTTAGAGGGAAAAACTTCTACTTAAATAAAATTGTTTCACAACAATTATATTTAATTAGTATTGAATCCCCAATTTTTAACTACCACATACGTCAAAATGCAACTGCTGTAAAGTTCCCATTAAATGAATGTCGGCGCCACGAGTTCATCTGTGCCCTAGGATTTAAATTCCGAGCACTGGTTTAAAAGATAGAAAAACACGCTCGTTCGTTCACTGAACGTAGCTGAAAAAAAGTTCGGGAAATAATTATCAGTCACCCTCAACCCGCACCGATCAAAATTAGGATCTGTCTACGTGAAACACACCCCAACGAATCCAACGGTACTCTCGGATTTTCAATCCGAGATTCCGTTTAAAATATACGAATTTTACAATAAAATAATTGTCTTTTAATTATTTAATTCGCGGCCAAAAACTAAATTTTTCTGGTGGCCCGCGCTGGCCAAAGTTACTATCTACATAAATAAATCATGCCCTCACGAGTTCAGTGGTTGTATTGGATTTTTAATCCAAGCTACCGTTTGTGAGTTATAATCATTTGAAAAATAAAATAATTTATTTAATTATTTTATTTACGGTTATGCCATTTTTGGAATTTCTCACAGGAGGCTCGCGGCGACTAAACATACATCACGCCTAGGGTAAACCTGGCATCCTGAGCGCAACGGTGACATCGGATTTCTGATCCGATCAACCGTTCAAGAGTTACTCCACTTTTTCAAGAAAACTTCTTATGCGCGTTAATTTAAACTTAACAAAACTTCGGAAAATTATTCCGGGAACACCGGGCCTCAGAATCAGGTACCGTCTGAAACTGCGCACTCACAACATTCCAAAGAAATTTAGAAAAAAAATTCCTTGAAATTTCCGGGTCTTTACATTACTCCCACCTCAGGGCTTTACGTCCCCGTAAAGCTTCAACACACACTAGGGAAACAAAAAAAGTGGAAATGAGCACGCATCTGAGCCTTCCGCTACCATGTGCTCTCATGGAGGTTCCTGTGCTGCCTGGGGTTTCCTTTTCGCCAACCAAGGAAAACCCATCCCATCGTTGTAAGTAAACCACAACCTTTTTTCCTAATACCGTCAATCCGTGTATGAACTGTGATTGCCCAGTCCATACCCAAACTAACGTCGTAAGGCCTCGACGCTGTCACCAAGAGGTTCCAACCGAAACTCTCGCCTCAAGGGTCAGATCACACCTGTCGGTGTAAGTGTTTTTATCGAGTCTCCTCTCAAAGTTATCTTCAGACGTGAGGGTCAAGTCAACGGCTTAACTAGAAAATCTAGGTCTGGGACTAGATTCATGGAAGGAAGGGATGATTCGTATCGATGTCTGTGGCTACGGAAGCTAGTAGAAGACAAAGTCCACACTTTGAATCATCCTTAGAGCCCTTTAGGTCGCACTCCTTGACCGCATGCAGCTACTCTATTCCCCTTCCCTCCAGCTCCCTGAGCCTGGAGGGGACAACAAAGGCGGGGGGTTGTAACATGTTGAAATTTACACCACCCCATGCTGCTCTCCTAGCTCTGCCTCCACGTCTGCTGCTCTGCAGATTTATCTGTCCTTAACATTTCCTCTTCTTGAAACATTGGCACGCCCAAGTCTCTGAGACTGGCACCAGCTCACTGCTTTCCAACATCTAACATTCTCTAGCTATATTCATTCAGCCAAAGAACATTCAACCTCAAGGTTCTCTCTAGCACCCTAACGTGAGTAGAAATGCATAGAAGAAAAATAAAAAAAAGTAATGGCTCGAATATCCTTAAACACACCACGCTCAGAGTTCCGAGCTCTATAGCACTGATCTAATCGTATTCATCGAGTACCCGGAATATTCGGTACGCCTCGATGAATTCTCAGCTACCGACACGTCGTCCTGCCAAAGTTGTATAAGCTCTAGAAAACTCCCAGCCACCTCCTCAAGCCAGTCCTCAGCTGCCTGTGAGTCAGGTTCGCCTCAAAACGTGAGGGTATTTGATGTTGGAACACGTATAAGGCAGTAAGCCTACATGTGTCACCTACCGGTACTGCCAGTTGTAACTGCTGACCAACAGGTAGTGATGTATAGCTGACACACTACCCGAAGGCACTATCTCAGGCATCGGTCCACGTACCGAAGCCTCATCACTATGTAGACAATCCTCATGGTCATTACTGGAAAACACTAGTGTCCAAGTCCACCATCCACTCCACCGGTGTCTCACCTAGGCATGAAACTCTAGCAATCGCCTCCTGCCAATCCTCTACTATCTGGGAATCTGCCTCACCTCGTAACCTCAGAGGCCTCTACTACTGGAACTCGTGCAACGCACTCTGCCAGCGTGCACAGTTCTCTAGTATAGCTGTTGGCATCTACTTCCCAACAGTTGGTGGTGTTGCTGGTACACCACCCGAGGGTGCCAACATAGTAAAAAGGGCCCCGAACCGGTGCCTCATCTCTTGGTCGGCCGCCATCGAGTACAAACTCAGAACTCCAACTGATTGTCTGCGTGGAGATATCCTGAATTGATACGACACGGTCAAACGATTTATACCTGGTGAGCTGACCTGGTTTGAGCTGACTTTAAAAATCTTGGAAACACACACGCAATCCATGTTTTCGTGCACAAAGTCGGAAATCAGTAGTCATGTTCCTGGTGTACGGATAAATCGGCCGCCGCACCAAAACTGGACTCCCTGAACTGAAAACCAAACTTGGTACCCTTAACACTATTTCTTCACAGAAAGGTAATATCAGAGTTATAAGTTCTACGGTAGGACCAACTCCTCTGATACTAATTTGTCACAACCCATCCTCGGGGCTCGTGCCGAGACTACCCCAAGCCCGCATTCCATAGGCCAAGGGCTGGCGACTAGCACCAAAGGCATAAATCCCAATAACTGGGAAGGCATTGCCTTTATAAAAGTAAAACAAACACCACAGAGTACAAGCGAAAGTAAACACTAAGTAAAAATGAAGTGCTGAAAAGGAAAAGGGCCAGAATACAAACCCAACTGAAAAGTACAGCTACAACTAAATGGAAGTACAACAGAAAAAGACAAAATCTGGAAGAAAGGAAGCAGCTCCTGGGTTGTCCTCCTCAGATCCTACCTGAAGGGTAGGTATAGATAGCGCAGCTCCTGGATCTTCCACCACGGATCCAACCTGAAGGGTAGGTAATGATAGCCTCCAAAATGATCTTTCCCATCAATCTCCTCTGAGAAGAGTCTCGCTGTGAATTCCACCTCCTGATACTGACTCGTCGTGAGGTCTACCTCCGGGTATCATCCAGTCTTCGAACACTCGACCTCCGTCAGCACTGCCTGTCGTCTACAACCAACACAACGAGATGTGGGCAAAGCCCGTTCCGGGGTGAGTATAACGATACTCAGTAGGGACCCCGAGACCCACAAGGTCTCACTAAAACCAACAAGGATAACCACAAAGAAGATCTCAATAGATAACCTCTACATAGGTATATGCCCATACATATACCTAAGTTATCAAGTAAACCATCTCAATCATGAGGAAACACAAAGATTATGAAATCAACGGATAACCACTACACAGGTATATGCCCATACGTATACCTATGTTATCAAGTGACTCATCTCAATCATGAGGTAAACACAATGGTCATAGACTCAGCTCAAACCAGGATTTTCATTATCAAAACCGTAACTACTGAAGAGCTCCATGTCTGGGAGTACAGTGATCATGTGACGTCTCCGAGGTACTGATCACCAACCTACGACTGTTGAGGTACTCCTCCTGTCGAGTATCGTGGGTCTGCCACCTCACACAGCAGTGCTCCTCCGCTATGGGTCTTCCACCTCACACAGTTGTGCTCCCCCTCATTCCTACAGAGGTACTCCTCCGGTCGAGTACCGCGGGTCTGCCACCTCACACAGTAGTGCTCCTCTACCATGGTTCTGCCACCTAACAAAGTAGTGCTCCCCACTGGGCTATGCTAGTCACTCTGAATCGAATCAGAAAAGCAGTCATCAGGTCACAGCCAGCTACAAGGTCTCCATACACCGTATGCTCGTCTCTAGGAGGGTCTGCTCCACGAGCTACTAGTAGATACTCCAAGTATCTCAAATTCCCCCTAAGAAGTATCTCAATGTACCGCCTCGTCATAGGGGTCTCAACGCAGCAGACGGTGCGTCAATCATACGCCCGGTCTGTGAGTTACTAGCCTTTTCATCCCCGGGGCCCAGTTGGTTTCGTGTGTGAACCAACACGTCCATATCTCAACTGTACCCCGAACACTCATAGGGTATAGTCATAGGGAGCGTTTCTCAACGTGATCACCAACGCCACTGACGGTTCGTCAAACAGACGTCCAGTGTGAATGTTATCAGCTTTTCCGTTCCCGGGGCCCGGTTGGATTTCGGGTACAATCCAACCCAGCCACAATGCAACTGCAACCAAAACATAGGAGAAGTATGCCAAAAGTTTCGTCTCATTAAGAGGAATCCAAAAAAGTCAACGGTACATCAATCGGACGTCCGGAGCTCATGATATAAGTGTTTTTGCTCCGAGGGCCCGATTGGTTTCAGGTTCAAACCAACCCGGAAGTACTTCAAATGACACTGGTTAATTAAACCGGTCACACCATTGCAATCCATATGGAAAAACACACGAGATGGACTACCCATTGGTCCAAAACGGATAGCAGGTGAAAAAGTTGCATTTCACCGCAACACGCGTGAACCGGGCCTCGTGGGGTCCACGACTCGACCCCGACTTAAATATCCAAAATTGGTCCTGAAACATCCATCTTAATTCCAGGGTCACAACCTCGCATACGGTTCGACATTCCAACACCTTATGAGAGAGATATGTCCGAAATAAGATCTCGTAATAATAATATTATTATTATTCGGTGTTTCGTGGGCCTGAGCCATGAACCCGAATTTTGTATTCATCATTAGACTTGAATCGACTGTATTGATGTTAGTATTACATCGCCACTGATGGCAAGCCAATCGGACGTAACACGCTTGACTTATGGCGGGTCAATGATTTAATAATAATATTAAATATATTATGTACGAGCGTTTCGGGTACCCGATCCAAAAACCCAAAAGGACATCCAATATTGGACTCATAAATTCCGTCTCGAAGTCAGGGTCACACAGCCACTAACGATTCGTGAAACCGAGGTCGCACGAAGATGATTCCATCAAAATACGGTTTTCCCAACGAAAATAATAATAAAATTATTATATTATTATTATTATTAATTTAATTTAATTCTTAACATAACACACCCAAAAGAACCACCACCCAAACTAGCGCCTCCTCTTCTTTACGCATGGCCACCACCTTTGGCTTCCCGCCAGCTGCGCCTCTAGATCCTTCCGCACTCCATTCCGACTTCAATTTAACTCAGAAAAAAGATATGTATGCATATCCTTGATCATCGGGTCGAGATATTCGTGTCTGTATGTCGCGCTTAGGGAAACATTGAGTTTCCAGCGTTAATAAATATTTGGACACCTCCTTCCGCGAGCCATTGCGGCTTCGTTCTAAGCCCGAAAAATTAAACGATTGCATATTTTTGATCCTTGCGTCGAGGGCTTCGGATCCATATATTGCTCTCAACAAAACTCTGTGTTTCCAGCGTCAATAAATATTAGGACATTGAAGAACACATGAAGAACACGAGAAGAATAAAAAGAAAAAGGAGAATGGTTTATGTGCACGGATTATGACCATGTTCATGTGGTCATCATCATTGTGAATTTAAGATATGAAGAATCAATAAAACAAATTCAATCATATGTAAAAACCCCGACCTCGAAATTTACGTCGCACGTCGTCGAGTCGCGGAAGTCGAACGTCGCGGTATAATGGTGTCGATTCCGTCGTTATCGAAGGAGGATTCATTGTTGTAGATGATGCTCCTCACTAACGGTGTATTCTCCTTTGACGCGGAGGAAGAAGAAGAGTTGAAGGCGTTAAGCATTATTCACCGGGAGAAGATGTTCCTCATTGTATGGTCGATGTTCTTAGTTTTAAGAGGCGAACACCCTTCTCAATTTCACTAGTGCTTCCCCCAAAATCTCAACACAAAAAGTTCCAAAATAATATAATGGACAACCTATTATTTTATTCACCCATGTTATTCAAAATTTAATCAACTTAATTAATTAATTAAATAGTTAGAATTCATTGATTAACATGGGTTGGCAACATTAAAGTAGGAGAGAGAGGGAGAGGAAGAGTTTCCACAATTAATTACAAGGGGAGTTAAAGAGGGGTTTCAAGGTGTTGAGGGAATGTGAAAAGTTGGGGGCTCATGTGGGCTCCACCAACCTTAGATATTTTTCCATGGGATGTTAGGTGGGGTGTGAGACCCACCTTCAACTTCCTTTTAGAGGGAAAAACTTCTACTTAAATAAAATTGTTTCACAATAATTATATTTAATTCGTATTGAATCCCCAATTTTTAACTACCACATACGTCAAAACGCAACTGCGGTAAAGGTCCCATTAATTGAATACCAGTATCGCGAGTTCATCTGTGCTCTCAGATTTCAATTCCGAGCACCAGTTTAAAAGATAGAAAAACCCGCTCGTTCGTTCACTGAACGTATCCGAAAAAAAGTCCGGGAAATTATTATCAGTCACCCTCAACCCGCACCAGTCAAGGTTCGGCTCTGCCTAAGAGAAACATGCCCCAACGAATCCAACGGTACTCTCGGATTTTCAATACGAGTTACTGTTTAAAAGATAAAAATTTTAGAATAAAATAATTGTCTTTTAATTATTTTATTTGCGGCCAAAAACTATCTTTTTCTGGTGGCCTGCACCGGCCAAAGTTAGTATCTACATAAATAAATCATTCCCTTACGAGTTCAGTGGTTGTCTCAGATTTTTAATCCAAGCTACCGTTTGTAAGTTATAAGCATTTGAAAAATAAAATAATTTATTTAATTATTTTATTTACGGTTATTCCATTTTTGGAATTTCTCACAGGAGGCCCGTGTCGACTAAACTTAAGTCGCGCCTAAGGTAAACCTGCCATCCTGAGCGCAACGGTGCCCTCAGATTTTTGATCTGAGCAACCGTTTAAGAGTTACCCCACTTTTTCAGGAAAACTGCTTACGCTCATTAATTTAAGCTTAACAAAACTTTGGAAAATTATTCCGGGCACACCGGGCCTCAGAATCAGGTGTCGTATGAAACCGCACACTCACAAAATTCCAAAGAAATTATGAAAAAAAATTCCTTGAAATTTTCGGGTCTTTACACCAATAGCCTACATGAAGTCCCTGGATAGTATGACATATTGTTTTAGTAAAATGATTTTATAGAATAAGAATAAGTTGATTTTTGGAACTTATGTTTTATCAAATGGATATACTTTGTATAGAAAAAATGATTTAGTGATTATGTGATAAAGGATGTTTTGGAATACATTCTCTCTTTTTGGGAAACACTATAGGCCTAAAGAAGATAGAATACTATGGGATTTCAACTGTGAAATAATGGTTGAAATTTTAGTTTGGAATAATCTATGCTTTTATTATGGACACATGATGATTTTATTTAATTATGAAAATGATTAACCAATCATGGAAAATATGAGATTAGGTTAATTATTTTTTAATATGAGACTTTATGATTAATTGGTGTTTCTTGAAGATAGATTTTAAGATGTATCTTGGAAGTCTATGTAATTAAATCCTTATGATATTTAGCTTATAATCACAGTTTGTATTAATTTTGAATGATTTTAGGGATAATTGATTATTGAATGGTATTTGTTGAACTTTGGGTTTTATTAGACAAATTTTGGAGATTAAGAGTAGTTTCTATTTATGTAAATGTTTATCATTTTTGGGGATTATCTAATCATGTATGAAACGTTTTGGTTTTAGGTAATATCTAAAGACAAGGGAAATATATAGTTCATCTTTTGTGGATTATTTAATTCTCTTGAATTTTATTATAGCACATATAATGTAAACAACTCATCATGAATGCTCATCGTATGGAGGAAATATGAGTTTGTGTTAGAAATCTAGTGAAGGATAAAAGTCTACCTGAAAATTAATTGTTTTTCCTTATGTTTTTAGTTAAACTCATAAATAGATTCCTCAATCAAAATTAACTAAAAACAAAAACTTTTTCGGTTAACTTTTCCTACTGTGGAATCAAGAACCGTTGAACCCATCACATGTTTGTAATTTATTGGTGGTTAACTTTCTCCTAATCATGTTTTCTATCACTGTCCATCAGAACATGACCCGTTGTTTTCTCTTCGATATCCATGTTTTCTTACATGGAATCCTAGTATGGGTTATATTGGGTGACCTTTGTGCTTCTATTTCTTTCTTTTAAAGTGATAGTTTTACTGACTCGTTTTTGGATGTGGGACTTTCAATGAAGTTTCCAATCCCAGTTTTAAAATTGCAAGGATGAAATTCCCCAAAGGGGGAAGGATGCAACATCCTAGACAAATAAGGAATAATAAACTTTTCATATTTATTAATATTTATGAATTAAATAATAATTTTACATTAAATGGGGTGCTATGTTCGATAGTGTACCCAATACGCAACAACATGTTTCTTTGAAATCTTATGTTGCACACTAATAATATAATATTATTATTTTAAATGGTTGTCAACACCAAGACATTATATTTGTGGTAATGAAAATAACTAACTAAAATATGATTATACATGTTTTTTAAATGTATTTACATTTATCCAATAAATGTTAAGGGCTTAAAATGTGAATGAATCTAATTTTAAGCATAATTTACATTAAAACGTCAATTTACCACCTTTTAATGGAGAACCCTCTTTAAATATAGTTTTTGTCACATTAATACATTATATTTTACCAAATAAAATCCTTCTTTAGAATAGGGACATCAAAATTTACTTTGTGTAAATTTTTTAAATTTTCTGATAAAGTTCCCTTTTTAATGAATAGTGTAAATATTGTATTTTAATTCAAAACAATGTTTTAATCTAATTTATTTATATGGGTGGATTATATTTTTAATTGGTTTTAATGTTTAATTAGAATATATTTTTACAATTCAATCAAATTTTTTTCATTGTAATTAATTTCACTTTGAAATTGGACATAAACAAGTGTCAATCTTTTGATAGTTACTGTTTCTTAAAAACACGTTATTTGTTTTGACAACGGAAATTAATTTTAAAATTAATTAATGACCCTTTTATTTTTTTTAATTTGGAATAATAAAGATCATTTTTGAATTTGGAATATAAAAAAATGATTAGGCTTAATTTTTTATATTTGTCTGAAAAACCTAAATTTTTTATAAATAGTGAAACCGCTTAGTAGTAGTTAAAAAACGGACTTTTTGATTTAAATGAAATTTTACTGCTTCTGTGAATTGATTTTAGAAAATACTACAAACATGTTTGTTATCAAAAGTAAAATGTGGTTCAATAAGATGAAAATAATTTTTTGGTGAATAGTAATTTTTGACTTTTATTTACCGCGGTTAAAGGTAAATAGGGTAATTCAAGGTAAAAATAATATTATAATAATTCAAAAATACCTTAACACTTGTCCAAAACGTATTGGTTGAGTCATTTACGAACATGGGCTTCTTTGGGTCGATTTTTGTACCCCATTGAGCCACATTGGAGTGATAATGACCATTTAGATCAATTAACATAAATTAATGGAAAAAATGACAAAAACAAATATCTTTTAGTAAATTAATTTTTATATGGTGTTATCTGAGTAATATTTTTGAATATAAATATTAATTTTAAAGATAAAAATATTTCCTACATCTTGTAAATTTTTTATAATTTTTAGACATCAAATAATTTAAATTTTATATGACACAATAATGATGCAGTATTTACCTCATTAAAAAACGATTTAAATAAATAAGATTATAATTATTAAAATATTATCCAAATCCTGTCCAATTCTTATTGGATGATTTTATTTCTACAATGAGTCATCTTATATTCGACTATAATTATTTTTGGGACTTTTGAAACCGAATATCATTATATAATAAAATAATATTTTCACACTTTCTTAAAGAGCCTCTCCCTCCCTTATAAAAGGAAACCACTTTTAACCAATTCCGCACACCTCTCAAGCCATTTGGCTCATCCAAACTCTTCCCAATTAAGCCACCTACATCCCTATACTCCTCATAGAAGCCATAATTTAGGCAGAAGGAAACTCAAGGAGTGCAATGGTTCAAACCAAATGGAGTTATCCAAATTAAAGATAACAGTTTCTCTTAAATTGTTTTCTTTTGTTTTAATTCTCCAACACCTAAACTATTTTTATTTATTTATTTTGTAACAATATAAGTATCATAAATATACTATTATTTTGTTATGATATGTATTTGAGCTATACTTACACACACATCCATCTAATAGATGAATAACATATTGTTTCTGTGGATGGAAAACTAACGCCTCACAAAATGATGACAATACAAATATCTCCAACCGCCTCTCATGGTGGACATTATGATGGAAATGAACATATATATGATATATATTTTGTTTATGTTTCCTTTATTCTTCAGTAATTTCCATTTATATCATGTCTTTATGGTCTCCATTATGGGTAAACACAATAATCTCATTAGAGGAAGTGCAGACTACCGCCCCCTAAAAGTGATATTACTCGTTAATTCCATATGTGGGACGTATAAAGGATGGAGTTAATGATATTATATATGATATTATATATGAAATTATACAGTAATTATAATATACCTATATATCATTATGTTTTAATTCAATTAAAATAATAAATAGATATAAAAGTAGCGTTCATCTGTACGTACGGCTTACCGTCTCCATGAACAGTGCAACTCATTTCTTACCTCTAAATGCTATGTACTATTATAAATAAATTTATATAATGGATATATTTGATATATATGATATCTAAATCATGAATATCATTCTAGGTATAATGAACCTTTTACCACATGAACAACATCTAATTATAAGAAGTCCATTTTTGACTCAAGTACCAAATATCAATAATACGAACAATATTAACTTAAATGAATACATAATGTTTATAAAATGGTAATAAGTGATATAAAAGGAATAATAAACATGAAAAATGTTGTTAAGAAAGTATAAATTAACTTTAGTTTATTATTCAGGAGATTAAATAATGATCGAGTCAAGTCGGACACGAGGTAAGGGATTTCTTATCTCACATTTAATTCCATGAGATTTTTATTATTCACCGCCTATTTATTGAATGTGGTGTATTGTGTACTGCCAATTTATATATACTATCATTATTATCATTATATTAATGTTATTGTATGATAAATTTTTTGGTTATTAACTTCTGGTCATACGACTCGATTGAATTACAATGTGGTAAGGGGCCTTCATCTAACTAGTTATTACTCACGTGAGATTAATGCTATATTTTCCACTATGTCCTTTTCTGTGGTGCATGTACTGCCCATGATTATACTCTTTGTGTCATATACACTCATTTATGACTATTTACATCTTTATTGTATGATCCTTCTTTCATGTGGCATATGTTTTGTAAGTTACGAAATCGGTAAAGGAACCTTTCACCCTCCTCTTTTTAAAAGACTTATTTTTGTTATGTCTTTTAATTTACATATTATTATTTTGGGATATGTTCTTATATATAATTATTGACGTAAATGTTTTTTCAAAGTGATGAGATACCCTCTTTTTCTCATTAACCAATTTTCTGAATTTTAAAGTGACGTCGTTAGGCTGTCGAATTTTTAGCAGGGAACTTCTTAACCCAATTTCAATTCATTGGGTTCAACTTGTACTTATTCAATATGACATTCTATGAATATGTTTTACTGAACAATGCTTTATTTACCCTTAATATCCACTTATATTGGGTGTATTTATATTTTTCACACATAATTATCTGATTGATTTATCCTTAATTTAAGGATACCGTCTTTGTAAGGGACTTTTGTCTCAATTTACATTCCATTGAGACTTATTTATTATTATGCACCAATTCACTTTTATACAGTGTATATACAGTCCCTTTAACATTTTATATCATGAATCCCTTTATTCTCATGATATTATAATGTTTTTATTATATGTTACACCTCAATTATTTATATTCAAGAGTATCTCATTTTGTTAGAAACACTTTAACTAAAATATAGTTTTAGATTTTTTACATATTTTTTGTTCTAAATATTTCTCTTTAATATCCATGTTTTGAAAATGTTTTTTAAGGATTTATTTATATGGAAATTAATGTTTAAAAATGATAGTTCTTTTGAAAGAATCAATGTGGTATGGGACACTGTGATTCAAAAATCTATTTTTTAAATGGTTTCTGAAAATTGATTGATTATTTCAATATATTTAAATTATATCTTATGACTACAAATGAAATTTTTATATTTGCAATGATGGTACTTGAAAATTTGATGGGTGGTTACATGATAAACCATATGACGGGTGGTTCCGTGATAAACCAGGACGGGTGGTTACATTATATCCTCCAATGCATTGGGTATGGAATTCGTCCATATGGTTATTCCATTTAATGATATGTGTGGAAGTCGACTGTATGGTTATTCCGCATAAAAATTTTTATGTCCCAAATTACCTTTATAAGTTATGTGTTCTTTATATGGGTTTTATGGTAATCTTTTGGTTACAAAAGGGTAATTAATGATCTTTTATCTAGTGAAGAGTATTTACTACTTCATAAAGGTGAAAAGTATTACTTATGATATAGTATTCATGGTTTACCTAATGTCGTGAAAAACTAACAGTCTTCCTTCTTTGGGTATCCCTTACTGGGCTTTTTATGCTCATCCCAAGTTTTTTAATTTTTTTTCACAGGTTATAAGGAAGGTAACGATAAAGGAAGTATTCAAGAAGATTTGTATCAGGAAAATAACTTTTGTTTTATTTAAGGAGTTTTGTTTTTATTAAACATTAGATATAGTAGAAGTGTCTTCTTTGTAGTCTTTTGAGATGTAATTATTATGACCTAATTCTCTAAAATACTAATCCTGAAGAGATCCTCTAATTGAATTATTTATTTAATTCAATATTATGTAAGGTTTAAGGTCAGGTCCTTACATTAATAGTTATATTCACATTAATCAATTCTTAAATGAAAAAAGAAAATAGTTTCATTAAACTCATTTCTTATAATATTTTATTTACAAGATTAATATTCCAATTATATAATTTTATTTAAAAAAAACCAATTTTATTTTTGAATTCATCATGTAAAAATAATATTATAATTAATATTTTTTAATTTTATGAAAATTATTCATTTATATATGAATAGTTAAAAATTAATGTTTTTTTTGAAAACTGTATTTAATCTATAATGTAAAATTATATTTTGGATTATTTTTAAATTTTAATTAGTATAAATTCATTTTAAATACTCTAATTATGGTTTTTAAAAAATATTTCAAACTTTTATTTATTATAAATACATTTTATGTTTATAGGGGCATTTTTCTGAAAAAAAAACATGTTTACATTGAATTTTTACAAATTAAATTAAATCATACATCTTCTATGTTTAAAATATATTAAAATGGATTTCATATTTGGAATAATATGGTCTAAATTATGTAATTCTTTAAATATTATTTTTTTCCAATAATAATAGTAAATTTTGAATTTTTTTACCAAGGTAACTGGTAAATTGGGTAATTTAAGTTAAAATTAAATTATTAGGACTATAAAATGAACGAACACTTTGAAAAATTAATTGGATGAATTTATTTCTAACCATAACTCCTATGGATCTAAATTTAGTAGTTTAATGGATAATTTTCTCTGAAAATTACTGATATATTATATAAATCATGGAAAGTAACAAAATTTCACATTCTTAATATTAAATATCTCATATGTGTCCACATGGTGAAAACTGTATGTGATAAAATAATCTAAGTGAACATTATTAACATAATAAACTAATTTTCATGATATAAATGTATTTTTGAATTTTGGTTCCACTTAGATGAGAGTGTGTCATTTATAATATTTTATTTAAAGAAAAGTCAAAAATGTCATACTCATATTTTTAATAACTATATAATTTTTAATATTGAGTTATCTAGAACAAAACTTCAACTTTAAATAGTCATTTTAAAAATAAATTATTTGTCTTCATTATGGTAATTTATTTATAATTTGTTTATATATAATATTTTCATTAAATATTTAACAGAACATTTTGGTAGAAATTATTTTATTAATGGAAATATCAAATAAATTAAATTAAAATTTAAAAATAAAAATAATTTGAGAGAATTAATTTTGTTATAGAATTTAATAGATAAATTTTATTTATGGAAGTATTAACATATTTTTTTTGAATTTTTCTTATTTTCTTATTTTTAAAACTCAAAGTAAGGAATAGTATCGTAATTCACTTAAATGGAATTTTATAATATATAATATTTTATTAGATGATATAAAATTGAAAAAAATATTAAATAAAAAAATTATTTACTTATGGTTTAAAATGTCATACATGGTCTATTTATGCTTCTTCTGGTATTTTACAGTCAATATATTAACCCTTTATGTGTAAAATCCAAACTGTCACGAAACGAGTTAAAGGGGTTAAAAAAGGGTTAAAACCAAATAAAATGTAGAAAAATATTAAAAACATATATAAATTTTATTTTATGAATTTATTTCAACCTAAAGTCATCTTATCTAATAGACTAATATGTTTCTACCAAAATGGAACTAAAAATTAATTTGTATTATTTTAATATTTGGAGAAATTACACGAGTGTCCCTCCCCTCTCCTATAAAAAGGAACCCCTTCTTCTCATTTAAACACTCCTAAATACCCTTTTTTATAAAATACCTACCCAAATACTATCATATAATCCCTCGTCACTTTATAGGGACCATATTTTTTGTATAACTCTTATCTTAGTGATGTTAATGTGTTAACCAAATGAGAACATCCATTTAATATATATAATTTTTAATCAACTGTTTCTATATTATTTCTTCTTACTCTTCCTTAAAATATTTATCAATTAAAATAATATAATAAATTATGTATACTAAATATACTGAGTTTCTAATTTATTTTTTTAATGTCCCATGTCCATCCCCTTTTCCAACAATTGGGAAAAGAATTTTTTGTTTTTCTGTACGACAGAATTCCTCCTAGAATATTGATTTGATTTTCTTTCATTAAAATGTTCAAGTATAGTTATAATGATCAAATTCATGTTTATATATGATATTAAAAACATATTTCTCATTATTAAAAATTAATCTACCATTTATACCCTTAATTTTCCATGCACAACAAATGATAACGTCGTTCGTGCGTACGTGTGGCCTACCTCCACTATGAAGTGGTGTAATTCAGTTTCCATCACCACATCACAAAAATTATATATATAAATATATTTATATAATTAATAATATATTTATTATATTATTATCGGTATTTAAATATAAAATTACACTTTCTTTCTTTCCATAATGATTACTGAAAAATAGAAATGTTTCACATACTTACGTACGGCCTACCATCTCTATGATTGTAATGTAGTGCATTTTTTATATCCATGTTTAATGGATGTATTTAAATGTACAATTAATATTTATAATTATTGAATATTTATTGATTATTATTCATGATATTATATACTAACTAAAACAATGACTATAGATATCATATCAAAGTCATTTTGGACCCCTGAACTGAATATCATCCAGATGTCCAACATGTGCTTAAATAACTATGTAATTGTTATGATATGATAATAAGTAATATAAATTTAATAATAAATATTAAAAAATGTTATTAGTAAATTAGATAATTTACATAATTTTATTATTCCTGATTATAGTGTACTTACATGACAAATTATACTCAAGGCCCGAGACTTTCTTCTAAAACCCCACATTTAATGATCCTCTTTCAACTCTTTTTACATAGGTCAAGAAAATATTTTTTAATATATATATATATAATGAATATAATTTATCAATTTCATATTTCCTTAATATTTTTAATCTTACTTTATATTTGTATATGGTTACTTTCAATGAAAATTTTTCTAGTATACGTGTGTAGTGTTTCAAAATGAGTGATTTCAAAATGGAATGTTTATTTTCTTCAAGGAGTTTTTAATTAATAAATATTTCATCATTTATTTATATGTTATATTTAATTTGATTTTTTATTATGATAGTGGTTTACTTTTTAATTCAATTACATGTGGTTCTTTCATAAACCAAGGATGGGTGGTTACTTTATTAACCAATTATGGGTGGTTACATTATTATCCAATGACTGCCTGTTTCATGATAAACCAAGGATTGGTGGTTACGTTATAACCTCACATGCCCTCAGTACTCTAGAGTTGGAGGTTGACCATATTGGTTACACAATTTTTAAGAGTGATGTTACGGACCATCCCAATGGGGCTCATGCTATGACTCCCCAAAACCCACCTTCAATAGGCCAATGGTTAGTGACTAGCTCTAATTAGGCATATCACTAACATGGGAGGCCTTTCTTATACACCTATATGCATGCACCCATCTCCAATCCCATAAATGAAGAAATGTAAAACCCACTAAAAACCTATGTAAGGATACCACTATCCCGACCAACAGAGTACAACAATATGTAATGTTCTGTAAAATAAACAGGGCCAGAATACAATCCCACCATAAATAAAGATTATTAAAACAACAAATTCTATCCTATAAACAAAAAATTGGTACTAGGACTGCTTCTCAAAGTCTTACGAACTCCTCATCCTTCCTGAACTCACAAATCTATTCTTGGTCCTTCTCCACATTAAAATCTGTCAAAAGGTCACTCATTTACACAATACATGACACGTGTGGGAAAATACTGTATTGGGTTGAGTATAACAATACTCAATAAGAAACCATGAAAACACAAATTAATACATAAAGAAGAGGTACAATCATCTCTACCCAGTATATATCCATGGAATATATAACAAAAATAACTTGATATACAAAAACAAAGACATCTAGTCTAGAGGTAAGTCACATTCCACATATACCCACACTAGGGATTCAGTTTGAAGATTCTAAATGCACTCCTCAGGTGGAACACACTCCGGAGTCTGATAGTACTAGTGATGTCTGTTTGAGAAGTACTATTTAGTAGGAACCAACATGAGATAAATGCACTGATATAACTAAAGAGAGAGATATGATTCAAAAGATGAAGTTTGTATCTATATATATGGGGTGATACCAACAATGCCATATGGATTAAACTGTTAACTAGAGAATCAATGCTCATTATAGTTGGTCACGTCAATACCAAAGAATCTACCTAGGGAATGAAGAATGAATAAAGGATCCTTCTCTGGGACTCTCGGAGGAGATTCCTAAAACATTATATTCGAAAGTACTGTTGAATGGATCATAGTCCCATGATTAGTAAACAATACCAACTAACATTTACGGGAACGATACAGGAACGCAAATTTAACGAATCATTTCCATGATATGGTGGACTAGTGGTTAAAGCCATGTATAATAGATTACATTCATATAGAAGGGTCACATGCAATGTCCCTTGACCCTGGGCACTTCTCATGTACAAGAACCTATATCAAAATTACATGTCATGTAAAAATATAGTTAACATAATGTAGAAAGGATTAAATGTCATGCCCTTCCATCTGGGGTATGCCTATGTATCCTGGTCGATTTCCAATACCTGACGTCAACTCGTCTTTGCCTTCCGATGTGCCAGTACATACGGTAACCCATGTATCTGGTTTGGGGATGGTCGTGTGGTGGGGTACACACCGTCTAGGAAAATCGTGTACTCCACCCATGTATGTGTAATCCAATATTACATGACGAGTGGTTCATCGAGTAAAAAACACCATGTAGCCCATACTACATTCCATGAGGTCGATAATATCCAGAACCGATTTTTCTTCCTCTATGTCCCTCAGCCAATCCATCAGTCTTCTATTCCATGGTATCCTGGCCTCAAAACACCATATTCGTGCTATTTTCATCACACTAACAATGATTTTGGGTGTTTTGAACCTTCAATAGGCTCAGGAAATAACGTGGAAGTCATAAAAAACAACCATAAAGTTTTAATTCCCAATTCACTTTGATTCATCTAACATTGTTGCCATAAAACCACTTTTAGGTTGTCCCAGTATAGGATCTTCAATTTCAAATCATTTATACAAGGAACTAGGATGCAATGATCATTCAACTATATGCCAAAAAGAACAATGAACGTGTAGGACAAAAAGGGGAAGGAAATCACATGGAACAAACTTGAGGAATGAACTAAGAACATTGTTCATTCCTACCATGATATATTCCTATAATAATTATCAACAATCAATATCAATTCTCCAAAAATGAACCTGGATGAATCCTTCAATTAAATCTCATCCTTCAAGAATGATTGACCCGTGGATGGGAATATCCATTGGTTGGTCCGTGTTCATCATTTAATCTATGAAAAATGAAAGGAAATCCAAATAATGCATCCTACCTTTGGTTTGGATCCTTTGTTGATGAATATTGGTCACCACATCTATGTTGTTGGTGAGATCCATCTAGAACGATGTCCTTAAATCTTTGATCCAATGTTCGGTTGTCATTTTTTTCAAGGATAATTCTACAGGGTTTCTCTCCTTAGCTTCTAGGGAATTCCAGGTTTATGAGAATAACCTAGGATTCATGCATCAAGGTTTATTTAAAATAAACTCTCACTAGGTTTGTGAAACAAAATGAAATAAAATAAATATTCAATTTATTTTACATATTAAAACGCCAAAAACTACATTTCACAGTTTACCCATGCTAGCCGATGTTAGGACATATCAGTGGTAAAGTCATTCCTCTTAACAGAATGGTGCCCTCATATTTTTTATCTCTTCACCCATTAAGTTGTTATTAAACATTTTTATAAATATTGTGTGTCCATGATATTAAATATTTTAATATATTTCAAAAACAATTCTCTGCATACTAGGCCTTGTAATCGCACGTTGTCTCAGTTCATGGTCTTAAATCAATTCCATATAATTTTTAAAAATAATAAACATAAAAATACAGGACAATAAATTATCCCCACCTTTGGGATTAAAATCATCGAATCACCAAAAACAAGGCTACTCAAAAAGATGTCGGTACTGCACATGTGTAACATCCCAGGTAAATAAATAATAAGACATAATTCATTTTTATTAAAATATGTGAATTAAATATTAATTTTACTTAAAAGAGGTTTCTATGATCGATAGCGTTCCTGATACGCAACAACAGGTTTCCTTGAAATCATATGTTGCACACTAATGATATAATATTATTTTAAATAGATGTTAACTCTGATCCATTGTATTAGAGGGAATTAAATAAACTAACTATAATATGGTTACACATTTTTTTTAAATGTATTTACATTTATCCAATAAAAAAGATAGAGGTTTAAATGTGAATGAATCTAATTTTTAGCATAATTTACATTAAAAGGTCGATTTACCGCCTTTTAATGGGGAACACTCTTTAAATATAGTTTTTGTCACTTTAATACATTCTAATTGACAAAATAAATTCCTTCTTTATAATGGGGACATCAAAATTTACTTTGTGTAAATTTTTTGAATTTTTTCCTATAAAGTTCATTTTTCAATGTATAGTGAAAATATTGTATTTTAATTCAAAACTGTGTTTTAATCTAATTTATTTATATGGTTTGATTGTATTTTTAATTGGTCTTAATGTGTAATTATAATATATATTTTTACCATTTAATCCAATGTTGGTCATTGTAAATTAATTTCACTATGAAATTTGACATAAACAAGTATCAATCATTTGATAGTTATTGTTTCTTAAAAAAACATTATTTGTTTTTATAATGGGAATATATTTTAAATTAATTAATGCGACTTCCATGTTTAGAATTTGGTAAACTATAAATCATTTTTTAATTTGAAATATCAAATATAGCTTATGCTGAATTTTGGGTATTTTTATGAGAAACATCAATTTTTGAAGAAAATTGAAACCACTTAGTAGTAATTAAAAAAATGACTTCTTTATTTAAATGAAATTTTACCACATAGTGAATTGAATTCCAAAAATCTGATATACATGGTTTGTATTAGAATGTAAAATTTGGTTCAATAAGATGAAAATAATTTTGTATGAATAGTAACTTTTGACTTTTATTTACCACGGTTAAAGGTAAATAACGTAATTTAATGTAAAATGAATATTATAATAATTCAGAATTACCTTAACACTTGTCATAACCTTATTTTATGAGTAATATCAGATCATGTCCATCTTTGGGTCCATTTTGGGACACCATTCTCCCACATGGGAGTGATAATGACAATTTAGATTAATTAACATAATGTAAAGGAAAAATGACAAAAAAAAATATCTTTTAGTAAATCAATTTTTATAAAAGTTTATATAAATTATATTTTTATCTATAAATATTATTAAGAATTATAAAAACATTTCCTAAATCATGGTATTTTTTTATAATTTTTAGACATCGAATAAATAAAATTATTTATGAAAAAATAATGATGCAATGTTTACCTCATTAATAAATGATTTAAATAAATATGATTATATTGATTAAAATATTATCCAAAACATATCCAAGTATTATTATATGATATTATTTGGACCATGAGTCATATTATATTCTATGTTAATGATTTTCGGGCCATTTGAAACTGAATATATTTTTATAATAAAATAATATTATCACACATTCATAAAGAGCCCCTCTCCCCCCTTATAAAAATCCCTCACGTATAACCAATTCCACACATCTCTCAAGCCTTTTGGCTCATCCAACCTCTTCCCAATTAATCTCCCTGCATCCCACTCCCCCTCCTAGAAGACTTACCTTAGGTAGAAGGTACTTCAAAAAGTCTTTTTGTTTCAAACCAAAGGAAGATGCGCAAATTAAAGTTAACAGTTTCTCTTAACAAATTTTCATTTATCTTACTTCTCCAACCCCAAAACTCTTTTCATTCAGTTATTTTATAACATCACTAGTATCCTAAATATACTAGGATGTTTTTATAAGAATTATTCTAACTACACTTACACACACCTCCATCCAATGGGTGAAGAACATACTGTTTCTGTGGATGGAAAACTAACGCCTCACAAGACGATGATTGTTCGATTACCTCCTATCACATCTTACGGTGCCCATTATAATGGTACTGTATTTATATGTGATATATATTATGTTTATTTTTTCTTTATTCTTCTGTATTGTCCATTTATATCATACATTTATGGTTTCCATTATAGGTAAACACGGTAATTTGATTTTAGGAAGTGTGGACTACCACCCCCTCAAAGTGATATAACTCGTTAATTCCATATGTGGGATGTATAATGAATGGAGTTAATAATATTATATATGATATTATACTGTAATTATAATATACATATGTATAATTATGTTTCAATTCCATTAAAATAATAAATATAAATGAAAGTAGTGTTCATTCTTACGTACGGCTTACCGTATCCAAGAAAAGTGAATTTGATTTCTTACCTCCAAATGTTAGGTAGAATTGTAAATAAATGTATATACTAGATATATATGATATATATGATATATAAATAATGAAATTCATTCTATATATAATGTAAAATTGAACACATGGACGACTTGTAAATTTTAGGTGTTCACTTTTATCAAATATTGATAAAACGAACGTTATTAACATGAATGATTACATAATTATTATTAAATGATAATAAGTGTTATAAAACTATAATAAACATGAAAAATGTTCTTAATCACTTATAAATTATCTTAGTTTATTATTCAGGATATTAAATAACGAACAGGTCAAGTCGGACATGAGGTAAGGGACGTCGTCTCAATCTCCTTTCATTGACTCATATTTTTTTCTAACCCTGGACATTATTTTTTATGCTGTATAAACACATTTGAATTTCATTTCATTCAAAGAAAATATTTTTCTACGAAGCGTTTTACTAAAATAAAAAAAATAATGTATCTTTTTAACATAAGCAGTGAAAATGTCCTTTCAGTCGCCGCAAGTATTATTTGATATTTGGATTCCTTAACATGCCGTAATGTTTTTAAAAGGAAAATAAATACCACATACTATTTTATGTATTTTTGGTATTGAAAATGGTTTTGATAATGGTTTTGATAAGTTAATATATTGAAATTTTATATTCTTATTGCAATGTGGGAATTTTATCTTTCCTTTATGCTTATGTTCTAAGTTATGATCATGTTATGGTTCTTTAGGAATTATTTATGTATTTGGGTGGTTCTATTATAAACCTAGGGTAGTGAGCTCAAGATAGCTTTCCAATGCATTGGGTAATGTGATGGAGGTAAACGTGAATGTTTCTCCTAAGAGATTTACGGAATATACTGTGATGGGTATTCCAATGTAACTCCCTATGTAGATGTGATTGCTATATTGTAAGTATGTTATGGATTCAACAAGTTACCTTTATGATTTATGATTTTTATGTGTTATTGGGAAATAATATGTTTTCATGAGGTTTGTAAAAGAGTTTATGTTTTCATATATTAATGAACAAATGTTTTCTTTCATTTTATTATAACCCTTACCAATATTTTTATACACATCCCATGTTTTGAAATATTTTCACAGGACATAAAGATGAATATGGTTATGGATGGGATCCTGTAAAAGTCATGTTGTCTTAATCCTGGAATAAGACATGACTCTTTTTTTCAAGAGTTTTTATTTTATGAAAAAATTGAAACTGTGTAAAAGTGTCTACTTTGTAATCTTTTATGATGTAATAGTTATGTCCTAATTCTCTAAAACACTAATCTTAAAAAGATCCTCAATGAGAATTATTCATTTAATTCAAAATTATGTAATGTTTATGGCCAGTTCCTTATAGTTGGTTTCAGAGGTCAGTTTAGATAAAATTAGGAGTTAGGGTATTGTTAAATAAATGTCCATAAATTAATTTTTGATAATATTGAAATGATATAGAATTTAAAAATTACCATGATGCTTCCCCTAAGATATTTCTGGGTTTATAATGGTTTTCCACAGAGGAAACAAGGAAGCTATGTTGGGACAACATCAGGAGGAATACAACCTTCCAAATCAGAAAACTGAGATGGTCGGAATCGGAACTGAACAGTTTGTTGCAATGGTGTCATAGTAGACTCAGGCTATAAATGGTGGTGGTATCCATGCATGAGATCAACAAGATCAACCGCAGAGTAACATGTCAGTAGTGGAGAATTTCATGAGGCAGCATCGCCCATCATTCAGAGGATCATCTGAATCTGTTCTAGCTGAAGGGTGGATTAAAGAACTAGAGAATATTTTTTATGTCATGGGGTGTTCATGACATTAAAAGGATAGTCTTGATGTTTACCGTTTTGAAGGTGAAGCTGATCAGTGGTGGTCGATGGTGAAAAATATCATGGATAACGAGGAGATTGATGCTCTCGATTGGGATGAATTCATTGGTATGTTTCTTGAGAAATATTTTCCTATGGTGGTAGGTCTTAGGATGGAAAAAATTCCTAGAATTGAGGCAGGAGGATGACTCAGTGGTTTCTTATGATGAAAAATTCACCCGACTAGAAAGGTATTCTCCAAATTTCATACGAGATTTTGATAGTAAAATCAACCATTTATACTTAGTATTAAAGAAAAATTATCTAAGAGCATTAGTTTCTTGTGAGTTAAAAATATATTGAAAACATGTTTGTTGTGCGGAGAAGGTGGAAATTTAGTTTGTCGATGATCAGGTATTCTTTGACAAACAATAGAATAAGAGGCCGAGGTGGCAGGAGAAAGGGAAGAACTCTTCAGAAATGTCCGATGGTATGAAACTTAAGTTTATATATTATGAAAATTGTCATAAAAATAATGTTGGGGAATGTCTTTTGAATTCTGTTAAGTGATAATGATGTGGTAAAATGGGACATAAGGCTTCTAATTGCACCGAAAATGATCAGGGTAATGGTAAGGCAAAACCTGATTTACTGTCAGTAAAATGTTTTAAGTGCAATGAAATGTGTCATTATGAAAAAGAGTTTCCAACAAAGAACTAAACCCAAGGAAAGAAACCACACTACAAGAAGAAAAGGGTTGTGAAATACTTTGCAACTACTTCAGTAAATGTTGGTCCATCAAATGAAGTTGTATCAGGTAAACTGTTTTTTGTTCAGATTATGCCAATGTGTTGTTTGATTCAGGGTCTACAGACACATTCATTTCTCAGAAGTTTTCTAGTATATTAGTAATTCCATGTCAAGATATGAATACACAATTTACTGTAAAAATACCTGGAGGAAATGTTGGACAAAAATAATACATAAGAAAATTCCTTTCCTTATGTTAGGAAAGAATCTACCTACAAACCTTATTGTTTTGCCTCTAGTAGAGTTTGATGTTTTATGTGCATGGATTGGCTTTCTTTTTATCTTTCTAAGATTGACTGAAGAGCTAAAGAGGATTATTTTCTGCAAGATTTACAGTTTGTGTACAAGGATGAACCCTTCATTTTGATAATATATCAGGAATCTGGGAAACTATTAAAAGATGGAAATGAATGTTACCTTAACATATTATTGAAAATAAAGGAATTGTTAAGATTAATGATGTTCTAGTGGAAATGAGTATCATGAAGTTTTTTAAAATTATTTCCCCAGTATTATACCTGATTGGAAATTTGAATTTACTGTTGACTTTGTTTCTGAGGCTAAGTCAATTTCAAATCCCCCTTATCGAATATCTCAAATTGAACTTTTAGAGTTGAAGAATCAATTGCAGGAGTTATTAGTTAAAGTTTTCATTCGACCAAGAACATCACCATGGGGTGATCCAGTCTAGTTTTTTAAAAATAAAGATGGTTCAATGAGACTTTCCAATGATTATAGAGCATTGAATAACATCACTGTTAAGAATAAGTATCCTTTGCCTCAGATTGATTATTTGTTTGACCAGCTCCAGCGAGCTCAGTATTTTTCGAATATTGACATGAGATCGGGGTACCATCAGTTGAAAGTAAAGGAAGCATAAATTTTGAAGAACTCATTTCGTACTAATATGGCCATTATTAATTTGTATTTATGCATTTTGGTTTAACCAAATCACCTGTTGTATTCATGCGTCTTATGAATAGAATTTTCCGTGAGTTCTTGGATAAGTTTTTTGTGGTATTCATCAATGATATTTGATTTTATTCCAAAATTATAGAGGAACATGAAATTTATTTAAGGGTTGTCTTGAAAACATTAAAGGAAATGAAACTTTATGGTAAATTCAGAAAATGTGAGTTTTGTTTACAACAAATTTCATTCCTTGGACACATTGTTTCAAAAAAATTGCATAATTGTTGATCCTACTAAAATAAAAGTTGTTGAAGAATGTCCAAGACCCACAAATATAACTGAGATGTTTAGTTTTCTTGGATTTTCAGGTTACTACTGGAGGTTAGTTGAAAATTTGGCACGGTTATCTAGTCCAATGACTAAGTTAACTCGAAAAGGTGTTATGTTCATTTGGAAAAAATATTGTGATGATTGTTTTCAGGAACTAAAAAGATGATTGAAGAATGATTTAGTTTTGGAACCGCCATCTAGAAATGGTGAATTTTTTATCTACAGGGATACTTCGTTGAATAGACATGGATGTGTCCTTATGAAGAATGATCAGGTAATGTCTTATTCTTCACGTCAGTTGAAACCACATGAGTTAAATTACCCTACACATGATTTGGAATTAGCTACTGTTGAATTTTCGTTAAAAATTTGGAGGCATCATTTGTATGGAATAAATTTTGAAATATATAATGGACAAAAATATTTAAAGTATATATTCACTAAAAAAAATAACTGAACATGAAATAGAGGAGATGGCTGGAATTAATCATGGATTATGATTGCACGAACCATTAGCATCCGGTAAAAGCAAATAAAGTGCATGATGCTTTAAGTCAAAAAATTAATGCTTCATTAACCATGTTACATTTGAACAAGATCCACTGGTTTTTGATTTGATAAAATTTTTCATAGAAGTTGTTGTTGTAGAAAATTATTTTTTTATGTATAAGGTGTTAGTGAGATTATCTGTATCAGACAAAATTAAACAAGCATAGAAGGAGGATAGTGATTTACAAAAAAAGGTGGAGTCACTTCATAAGGGAAAGTTGCATGAATTTAACATTGATAATGATTTTTTTTTGAGATTTGGAAAGAGATTATGTGTGCCTTGTGATACACAGTTGAAGAATGAGTTGTTATGTGAAGCTCATAGTTCCCTGTTTTCAGTTCATCCTGGAAATACTAAGATGTATAGAGATCTTCAAGAATATTATTGGTGGGATGAAATGAAAAGAGATATTACTGATTTTTCTATGAATTGTTTGACTTCTCAGTAGGTTAAGGTGGATTGGAAGTTACAGAAAGGGATGCTTCAGTCTTTTCCGGTTCCATATTGTAAATGGGAAAATATATCAATGGACTTTGGTGTGGGATTACCAAAGACACTCGAGGTAATAATGCAATCTGGGTTATTGTTGATCGATTGAATAAATATGCTCATTTACTTCCAATTCTAGATACCTTGTCTCAAGATAAACTTTCTCGATTGTATGTTAAAGAGATAGTGAGGTTTCATGGATTTCTCCTCTCCATTATATCTGATCGTGATCCCACGTTTACTTATAACTTTTGTAAAGGCCTTCTGAAGTCGTTGGGTACATAATTAAATTTTAGTACAGATTTTCATCCTCAACTAGATGGGCAATCAGAACAAACTATTTATACATTGGGGGATATGTTACATGCTTTCTCGATGGATTATCGGGGAATTTGGGACAAACATCTTTGCTTGGTTGAATTTTCATATAATTACAGTATTCATTCCAATATACAGATGGATCCATTTGAGGCATTATGTGGAAAGTTTTGATGAACTACATATTTTTGGGACGAATTAGGTGAATGGAAGTTGATGGGACAAGAATTGGTAGAAGATATGGCAGATAATGTTCTGTTGATTCAGAAGCAAATGAGAACATCTCAGAGCAGACAGAAAAGTTATGTAGAAAACCAAAGGAAGGATCTTTCTTTTGATGTAGGTGATCATGTCTTTCTAAAAGTTTATCCATGGAAAAGTTTGATGCATTTTGGTAAGAAGGGAATGTTCAGTCCGAGGTTCGTTGGACCTTATGAAATTCTATAGAATGATGGATCAGTTGTGTAAAGATTGTATTTACATCGAATTTTATACCAGGTACCCAATGTTTTTCATGTTTTGATTTTGAGAAAGTATATTCTAGATCCATCTCATGTTTTGAGCCCAGAGGCAGTTCAGTTGGAAGAGAATCTCTTTTATGAAGAACAACCAGTTCAGATTCTAGACCAGAGAGAGAAAGTGTTGCGTAATAATGTAATTCACCAGGTAAAGGCTTTTTTTGGAAAAACCATATGGTTGAAGAGGCAACGTGGAAATCTGAAAATGCTATGAGGGAAAATTACCCCCACTTATTTTCATAAGTAAAATTGCGAGGACGCAATTCCCAAAAGGGGGGAAGGATGTAACATCCCAGGTAAATAAAGATTAAGACATATTTCATATTTATTAATATATGTTAATTAAATATTAATTTTACTTTAAAGGTGTTGTTATGATCAATAGCGTACCCGATACGCAACAATGGGTTTCTTTGAAATCGTACGTTGCACACTAAAAATATAATATTATTTTAAATGGTAGTTATCTCCTTGTAATGTCCCGTAAATTTCAAAGAAATTTTCTTTTTTTAAATTCTTTGGAATTTTACGAGTATGTAGTTTCTGACGGCACCTGATTCTGAGGCCCGGTGTGCCCGGAATAATTTTCTGAAGTTTTGTTAAGATAAAATTAACACGCCTAAGTAGTTTTCCTGAAAAAGTGGAATAAATCTTAAACTGTTACTCAGATCAGAAATATGAGGGCACAGTTGTTCTCAGGATGGCAGTTTTACTCTAGCCGTGAATTATGTTTTGTCGGCGCATGCCTCCTGTGAGAAAACCTGAAAATGGAATAACCGTTAATAAAATAATTAAATAAAGTTATTTTATTTTTCAATTGCTTTTAACTCAGAAATAGTAACTCGGATTAAATATCTGAGACCACTACTGAACTTGTGAGGGTATGCTTCCTTTAATCAGATACTAACATTGGCCGGCGCGAGCCACCTGAGAAAGTTAGTTTTTGGCCGTAATTAAATTAATTAAGTAACAATTATTTTATTGAAAAATTCATAACATATAAACAGTAACTCGAATTGATAATCTGGGAGTACTGTTGAGTTCTTTGGGGTGTGTTTCTTCTAGGCAGAGCCTAAACATGACGGCAATGGGTCGAGGGTGACTGATAATAATTTTCCAAACTTTTTTTCGGGTATGTTCAGTTAACGTACGAGCGGCATGTTATAACTTTTGAATCGATTCTCGAAATCGAATTCTGAGGGCACTGTTGAATTCATAGTGCCGATATTCCCTTAAGAAGACTTTCACCTCAACGGCAGATTATAAAGCCCCAGCCTTAAACCTTACTTAATCTTGAGTTATTACAAGATTACTCATTGAGGATCTTTTCAGGTTTAGAGTTTTAGAGAATTAGATCATGAAACTTGCATTACATTCCACATTTAAAAAAAGTGGTTACATAAAAGATAGTATTCATTCTTCCCATTAATGGAAACATATTTAAAATAAAACATGGATTCTTTCTTGACACATCCTTGACACTATCATCACGTCATGTACCTTTCACTTGACCTGTGAAAAACATTTCAAAAACTTGGGATGAGCATAAAAATCTCAGTAAGGGTTATCAAAATATGGAAAGGAAACATGGGTTCATATATACATAAGAATGAAATTATACTTTACCCATAAAACCTAGCCACTTTAACATACCTCATCAAATCATGAATAAATCGTAGAAATCATAAGACATAAAAGTAACTTGAGGCATTCATAACATTCTTACGTAGGGAGTAACCCTCTTGGTTACGTTTGGAATAACCATCACAGTATATTTCGTAAATCTCTTTGGAGAAACCTTAACGTTTCACTCCTTCGCGTTACACAATGCATTGGAGAGCTATATTGGGCTCACCCACCATTAGTCTATCACAGAACCACCCGTATTCATAATAATGCCCAAGAACCTCAACATAATCATATCACATAAAACATGCATAAAGGAAACATAACATTTCCACCTTTCAATCACAATATATCAATACAACACATTGATATAAAAACATTATGAAAACAATTTTCAATACCAAAACAAATGAAAAGTATAACATGGTATTTATTTTTCTTTTAAAAAAAGGTATGGCTTGTAGAGGAAGCCGAAACTCAAATAATGGTCACGACGGTGGAGAAGTCGTTGTCGCCGCATACGTACGACAAAAACATTCTCTTTTGTCGTTTAGTAAAACGATTCGTATAAAAAAGATTCATTTTGGATAAATGTAAAATTCAAAGGGGTTTATACACAGTATAAAAGAAGGTTGTGTATAAAACAAAATATGCCTCAATGAAAGGAGATTGAGATGAAGTCCCATACAAAGACGGTATCCTTGGTTTAAGGATAAATCAATTACATAATTATGTGTGACAAACGAATACACCAAATATAATTGGATATTATGTGTAAAATAATAAAAGGTCATTCAAACATATTCAAAGGATGACATATTCAATAACAACATGTTGAACCCAAAGAAATTTAAATTGGGTTAGGAAGTTCCCTTGACAGCCTAACGGCGTCACATCAAAATGAGTTGATGAGAGATAAAATGTGTATCTCATCACTTGGACATAAAATTTACATCAATAAGGATATATAAGAACATATCCCAACATAACAATATGTAAATTAAAAGACCCAACAAATGAAGTCTTTTAAAAAAGAGGAGGGTGAAAGGTTCACTTACCGACATGGGTATCTTTCAAAACATACACCCCATGAAAGAAGGACAATAAATCATTGATGTAAATACTCATAAATGAAAGTATATTACAGAAAGAGTAGAATAATGGGCAGTACATACACCACTCAAAGGAAATTGTGGCAAATGTAGCATAAATCTCACGGGAATAAAAGTGACATGAAAAATCACTTACGAAAACTCGGCAGCCTAACAGCGCCACTTAAAACTTCCAAAAATGAATTAATGAGATCAAATAGGGTATCTCATCACATTAAAATAAAATTTACAGAAAGAGGAATATGAAAGAACATCCCCCATCATAACAAATAGGATCTTAAAATAACTGACATATAGGGGAGTACTTAAAGAGAAAGAGAGAGGTTAGATCTCTTACGAAAATTCGGCAGCCTAACGGCGCCACTCAAAACATCCAAAATGGATTGATGAGAGAGAATAGGGTCTCTCATCACATGAACATAAAAATTACAGTAAGAGTAATATAAAAGAATATCCAAATAACAATAAATATGAGCTTTAAACGGAATGCCATAAAAGAGTGTACTTAAAAAGAAAGAGTGGAGTAGGATCCCTTACCTCGGGTCCGACATGACTCGATCGTTCTTTAACATCCTGAATAATAAACTTGAGTTAAATTATATTTGCTTAAGAACATTTTTCAACTTCATTATTCCTTTTATATCACTTATTTCCATGTTATAAACATTATGTAATCATTTAAGTTAATAATGTTTTTTTGTCAATATTTGGTTCTTAAGTCGAAAGTGGACTTCTTACAATTACATGTTGTTCCTGTGGTCAAAGGTTATTTATATCCAGAATGAAATTCCTGATTTGGATATCATATATATCATATATATCCATCATATACATGTATTTATAATATTACATAATCATTTAGAGGTAAGAAATGAAATGCACCGTTCATGGAGACGGTAAGCCGTACGTACGCATGAACGCTAATTTCATTTCTTTGTCATATTAATGGAATTAAAACTAAATGAGAGGTATGTATATTTTAATTACAGAATTATATTCATCATTTAGATGTATCATTAATCATATATATCCATTATATACATGTACTTATAATATTACATTACATTTAGGGATAAGAAATGAAATGCACCGTTCATGGAGACGGTAAGTCGTACGTACGCATGAACTCTACTTTCATTTCAATTTCATATTTTATAGAATGAAATCATAATGATATAAAGGTATATTATAATTCCATTATAATATCATATATAAACGGAAAATCAGTTTTTATAAGTACCACTTAGTGGTTTCACTATTCATCAAAAATTGAAGTTTTTCAGAAAATTACCAAAAAATCACCCTAAGCTATATTTGATATTACGAATTAAAAAATGAAGCCTATTTTAAAATATTCAAAACATATAAGTCACATTAATTTATTTAATAATTAATTCCCGTTGTCATGACAAATAGCGTGTTTTTATGAAACAATAAGTATCAAAAGATTGACCCTAGTTTAAGTCTGATTTCAAAGTGAAATTAATTCCAACGAACACTATTGGATTTAATGGTAAAAATATATTCTAATTTAAATTTAAAATAAATTCAAAAGATAATATAATTATATAAATAAATTAGATTTAAAAGAGGTTTTGAATTAAAATATCACATTTTACACTATTCATTAAAAAAATGAACTTTATCGGAAAGATACCAAAAATTTACACAAAGTAAATTTTGATGTCCCGATTCTAAAGAAGAGTTTTATTTTGTCCAAATGGATGTATAAGATGGAAAAAACTATATTTAATGATGGTTTTCCATCAAAAGGCGATAAGTGAACCTTTAGTGAAAACTACGGCATATACGTCTAAAATTGAAATCTTTCCGTATTTTAAGCCTTTATCTTTTATTGGATAAATGTAAAAACATTAAAAACATATATAATCATATTTTAGTTATTTCTATCCATTCCTGCCAATACAACGGCTACATGTTAACTGCCATTTAAAATAATATTATTTTATTATTAGAGTGCAACGTAAGATTCCCAAGAAACTCGTTGTTGCGTGTTGGGTACGCCATCGAGCATAGCATCCCCTTTAAAGTCATATTAATATTTTATTCAAAAATATGGATAAATATGAAAATTTCATATTCTTTATTTACCTGGGGTGTTACACGGATGATCGGGTATGAAAGTTAGTTTTTGGGGTTTTACGTGGGTTAATAAAATAAAATAAGTGAATAATTTATTTTATTTTGTTAAACACATGCAGTGCACATAAAGTGTTTACGAGCTCCACTTGGGAGTTGGTGGTGGAACTGCCACACCCTAACCTACCATTTAATGGGGAGGGATAGGAAACCTCTCAAACCCCCCATAAATTAATTTTATATGTTGACGTAAAATTAATTGCACTAAATTAATTTTATGGGTCGACGTAAAATTAATTTTTGTCAGTTAATTTTTTTGTGTCGACATAAAATTAATTGCTCTCAATTAATTTTATAAGTTGACGTAAAATTAATTGTTGTCAGTTAATTTTATGTGTCGACGAAAAAATTAATTATTGTGAGTTAATTTCTTATGTCGACGTGAAATTAATTGTTGTCACTTAATTTTATGTGTCAACATAAAATTAATTTTTGACATAAGTTTTGACACAGGCTATGTGGGGGAAACTTTTTGGCATCCTCTACTCTTAAGTTGTGCCAACGCACCTCTTAAATTGCGCCAAAGCATTTTAATTCACCGGACCCACTTTTTAAATTAAGTAACCGCATCGTTGGAATTTATGAAGGTTCCAAATTAATGAACCGTCATAAATTCCATGATGGTTACATACCTCTCCCCCCCCCCCCTCTTATATATAAGGAGCTTGGGAAAAGGTTTTGGGATGGCTTCACCAAGCGACGAAGCACTGGTAAAGTATTGCGACGCCCAACACTTGGGGAAATATGATCCTCTCCAACGAAGAACTTGAAGAACGCTAACGATGATATTCCACGCGATTATTATTTGACCTTCCTTCCATAGAAACCTATCCTCTACAACATCGTCATCGAACCGACGCCGCTCGGAATTGGGGACGTGTGGCGGACATGACGAATGACGGTCTTCATCGTCTTCCTTCCGCGACACCACTAATGAGCGACGAGAAAGAGGTAGGAGTTTTATTTTTATTTAAGGTATAAACCATTCCCATGTTCTTCCATTCTCTCAAAACGAAGAACGGTGGTTGTTGTGCTTCATACTTGCAAGAACCTATTACTACCACCCTAAACGCAGAGGGTTCGGGCCAAACCAACATGGCCTGACCCCTTCGTTTTTCTTTTTGTAATGACTCCACGACGGCATGGAAATGTGGCGACGACGATGAAGGTGGCGAAAAAAGGCCGCGCTACCCACGACCTTCGTGAACTACACCACCCCTGCGGCACCCTGCCGGCGCACCCCCAGCACCCTACCGGTGCACCCTCGGCACCCTGCCGGCGCACTCGGCACCCTGTCGGCATAGCCTGGTGCCCCCCGGCGTGCTGCACTACCGGCCCGGCACCCAGCGCCCTTGCCGGCGTCCTGCCTGGCGCCCCTGCCGGCGGCCTTCCCGGTGCACCCCGGAACCGCCACGGCGCCCTATCGCGCTACCCGGAGCCCCCTCGTGCGCTGCCAGGCATTCAACACCCTACCTGGCGCACTCGTGCCCTGCCCGGTGCACCCGTGGCCAGCTGGAGCCCAGTAGGCCCGCCCGCGGCCCGCGCGGTCTACCCTCTGGCCTCCTGGTCACTGGCCTACTGAACCGTCCTGCGACGCCCCCACGGTGTCGCTGACCGAACCAACCTGGCCTCTAGGGCCGAGATACCGAGCCGCCTATGTGGCAACTATCGGGCCGAACCGCCCTCGCGGACCGCTGGGTCGGGCCCAGTGGAACGGGTCAAAACATAGCGGGCTGACTCGCCCAATGGGCCGGGTCAGACCCATCGAGTCTGAATGGGTCAACCCAGACAAGGTCGGCCCAGTTTGGGTTAGGTTGAGTTGGTCCGACTGGGTCGGACCGGACCTGGGCTCATTACTGGACAATTACATTCTTGGGCCAAATCTTTGGCACCAGATGTCCGTTTCAAGAAAAGTCAGCGGCACCGGTACTCTTGGAGCATATCCATCCCTTTGAGTATACCCCATGGTAGGTCGGGGTATAGTTGAGATAAGGTCGGGTTGGTTCATATACGAAACTAACCGGGCCCCCAGAATAAAGAGGCTAATAACTCACGAATCAGGCATCCGATTGACGCGTCTTCTATTGCGTTAAGACCCCTGTGACGAGGTGGTCCTTTGTGATACTTCTTCGGGGGACTTTGTGATACATGGAGTATCGACCAGTGGATCGTGGAACAGATTCTCTTGGACGCGAGCATACGGAGTATGGTGACCTTGTAGCTGGCTGAGACCTGATGACTACTTGTCTGATTTGATTCAAAGTGACTTTCATAGCCCAGTGGGGAGCACTAATTTTTGAGGTGGCAGGCCCTTGGTGGACGAGCACTACTTTGTGAGGTGGAAGACCCACGGTACTCGATAGGAAGATTACCTCTGTAGGCTATGCGGGGGAGCACTACTATGTGAGGTGGCAGACCAAGGGTGTAGGAGCACTACTTTGTGAGGTGCCAGACCCGCGATACTCGACAGGAGGAGTACCTCTACAATCTAAGGTTAGTGAGTGACACCTCTGTGTCCTGACAGGACTACTGCACTGGATAGAGGAGGAGTTCTCCAACACCCGTATTTTTCGTCATCGTGAATAAAAATCATGTTTTGAGCTGAGTCAATAACCATTGTGTTTTCCTCATGAGTGAGATGAGTTACATGATGACTTAGATATATGTATGGGCATATATCTAAGTAAAGGTTATCTGTGGAGATCGTCCTTTATGGTTTATCCTTGTTGGATTTAGTGAGACCTTGAGGTTCTCGGGGTCCCTACTAAGTATCGTTATACTCACCCCTACACGGGTTATGCCTGCACCTTGTTCTGGTGGATGCAGATGATGGACATCACTGATCGTGGTTGAGGCTTGTAGAACAGGACGGTACCCGGAGGTAGACTTCATGACGAGACGGTACCCAGAGGTGGATTTCATTACGAGATGGTACCGGGAGGTGGTCTTCATGACGAGATGGTACCCGGAGGTGATAGAAAAATATGGAGAGCTAAAGTGGAAATCTGTACCTACCCTTAAAGTAGGAACTCTGGAGGACGATCCTGGAGTAGCTTGACACCTTCCTGCTATTTTGTCTTTTCCTTTTACTTTACTGTTGGGATTGTATTTCCGGCCCCCTTTATACCTTCAACACACTTGTCTTATTGCTTTAATTAGTGTTTGCTTCCGCTTATACTATGGTTGTGTGTTTGTTTGCATTTCATAAAGAAAATTCCTTCCCTTTTTATCGAGATTTACGCCTTTGGTGCTAGTCGCCAGCCCCTGGCCTATGGATGGCGGGCTTGGGGTAGTCACGGCACGGGCCCCGAGGATGGGTCGTGACCCTCCTAGCCATTTTATTGGTGGGAATGAACAAAAATAACTACAATATGTTTATAAATGTTTGTTAAATGTATTTACATTTATCCAGTAAAAATTTTATATGCTTAAAATGTGAATGAATATAATTTTAAGAATTATTTACATTAAAAGGTCGATTTAACACATTTTATTGGAGAAACCTCTTTAAATATAGTTTTGGTCACATTAATAAGTTATAATTGAACAAAAAAAATCCTTATTTAGAATGTAGACATGAGAATTTAGATTGTGAAATTTTTTGGAATTTGTTCTGATAAAGTTCATTTTTTTAATGAATAGTGAAAATATTGTCTTTTAATCAAAACTACATTTTAATCTAATTTATTAATATGGTTATATTATATTTTTAATTGTTTTTAAAGTTTAATTAGAATATATTTTTACCATTTAATCCAATTTTGGTCATTGGAATTAATTTCACTTAGAAGTTGGACATAAACAAGTATCAATCTTTTGATAGTTTTTATTTCTTAAAAACATGCTATTTGTTTTGATAATGGGAATTAATTTTAAATTAATTAATGCACCATATATGTTTATAATTTGGGAAAATAGACATCATTTTTGAATTAAGAATATCAAATATATCATAGGCTTAATTTTTGGTATTATTCTTCAAAAAACATCAATTTTTTATGAATAGTGAAACCACTTGGTAGTTCTTAAAAAACTTACCTTTTCATTTAAATGAAAATCTACCACTTCTGTGAATTGAATTTCAAAAATCAAACATAAATGGTTGTTATTGTTATGTAAAATTATCTTCAATAAGAAGAAAATAATTTTGTGTGAATAGTAACTTTTGACTTTTATTTACTGTAGTTAAAGGTAAATAAGGTAATTCAAGGTAAAAAATATTATAATAATTCCAAATTACCTTAAAACTTTTCCCAACCTGATTTTATGAGTAATGGACGACCATTGGCATCATTGGGTCGATTTTTGGACCACATTGAACAACTTGGGAGAGATAATGACAATTTAGATTAATTAACTTAATGTAAAGGCAAAAATGATAAAAACTAATATATTTTAGTAAATTAATTTTTACAACGGCTTATATAAATTATATTTTAGACTATAAATATTATCTATAAATCTAAAAAGATTTCCTACATCGTGGTATTTTTTTATAATTTTTATACATCGAATAAATTAAATTATTTATGACAAAATAATGATGCAATGTTTACCTCATTATTAAATGATTTAAATAAATAAGATTATAATGATTAAAATAGTATCTAAAACCTGTCCAATTATTGTTGGAAGGTTTTATTTTGACCATTATTCATATTATCTTCGACTTTAATGATTTTTGGACCTTTTGAAACTGAATATAAGTTTATAATTAAATAATATTATCTCACTATCCTAAAGAGCCCCTCCTCCCCCTTATAATAATCCCTCACTTTTAACCAATTTCACCAACCTATCAATCCTTTTGGTTCATCTATCCTCTGCCCAATTAATATCCCTACATCCCTCTACCCATCCTAGAGGCCTTACCTTAGGAAGAAGGAACATCAAGAAGTCCATTTGGTTCAAACCAAAGGAAGTTACCCAAATTAAAGGTAACAGTTTCTCTTAACTTCTTTTCTTTTATTTTACATATCAAACCCAAAACTCTTTTTATTCATTTATTTTATAAAAAACTCTAGTATCATCAATATACAATGATGTTGTTATAAGAATTATTCTCACAACACTAACACACACCTCCATCTAATGGGTGAAGAACATACTATTTCTGTGGATGGCAAACTAACGTTTCACGAGACGATGATTGTTTGATTACCTTCTACCACTTATCATGGTGGCCATTATGATGGTACTGTATTTATATTTGATATATATTGTGTTTATGTTTTCTTTATGCTTTAGTATTTACCATTTATATCATACATTTATGGTTTCCATTATGGGTAAACGCAATAATTTCATTTGAGGAAGTGCGGAATACCGCCCCCTCAAAGTGATATGACCCGTTAATGCCATATGTGGGATGTATAAATGATGGAGTTAATAACATTTTATATGATATTATAATGGAATTATAATATACATATGTATCATTATGTTTTAATTGCATTAAAATAATAAATATAAATGAAAGTAGCATTCATTCGTACGTACGACTTACCGTCTCCATGAATGGTGCATTTCATTTCTTACCTTCAAATGTTAGGTACTATGGTAAATACATGTATATATAGGATATATATGATATATATGATATCTAAATAATCAATGAAATTTTGGATATAATGAACTATTGACCACATGGACAACTTGTAAATATAACGTGTTCATTTTAGACTCATGTATCAAATGTCGACAAAACAAACGTTATTAACTTGCATGATTACATAATGTTTATAACATGGTAATAAGTGATATAAATAGAATAATAAACATGAAAAAGGTTCTTAAAAAGTATAAATTAATTTTAGTTTACTATTCAAGATATTAAAGGGAGAACTGGTCAAGTCGTACATGAGGTAAGGGACTTCGTCTAAATCTCATTTCATTGAGGCATATTTTTTCAAATTACACAACATTATTTTATACTCTGTATAAACACCTTTGACTTTTCATTTATTTAAATGGAATCTTTTTCTACGAAAAATTTTACTAAATGAAAAAAAAAATGTTTCTTTTTAACGTAAGCAGTGACAACGACCTTTCCACCGCTATAAGTATTATTTTATATTTGGCCTCCTTAATAAGCTATAATGTTTTTAAAAGGAAAATATATACCATAAACCATTTTACATATTTTTGGTATTGAATATGGTTTTGATAATGGTTTTGATAATTTAATTTATTGAAATTTTATATTGTTATTGTAATGTTGTAATTTTATCTTTTCATTATGCTTATGTTTTGTGTTATGATCATGATATGGTTCATGGGCATTATTTACACATATGGGTGGTTCCATTATAATCCTAGGGTGGGTGAGCCCGAGAGAGCTCTCTAATTCATTGGGTAATGTGATGGAGGTAAAAAAGAATGTTTCTCCTAAGAGATTTAGGGAATATAATATGATTGTTATTAAAAGTAACTCCCTAAGTAGCAGTGATAGCTACATTGTAAGTATGTTATGTATGAACCAAGTTACATTATGATTTATTATTTCTATGTGTTATTCATAAATATTATGTTTTCATGATGTACCTAAAAGAGTTTATGTTTTGTATATATTAATGAAAAAATGTTTTCATTCATTGTTTTATAACCCTTACTGAGATTTTTATGCTCATCCTAAGTTTTGAAATGTTTTCACAGGTCTTAAAGATAAATAGGGTCAAGAATGGGATCAAGGAGAAGTCATGCTGTCTAAAACCTGGAACTAGACATGACTCTTTTTTTTCAAGAGTTTTTATTTTATGAAAAAAAGAAATTTTGTAGAAGTTTCTACTTTGTAATCATTTGTGATGTAACAATTATGTCCTAATTCTCTAAAACTCTAAACCTGAAAAGATCATAAATATTAATTATTCATTTAATTCAATATTATGTAATGTTTATGGTCGGGTCCTTATAACATGAATCTGGGCCTACAAATCTAAAGTGGTCTCTTGAATATTCTTCAGATACCACGAGATGTGAACTAAAAGAATAACTCATCGATAAACAATACTATCCTTCTTATCCCTGATCTCCACTATGTAATTAGAAAAAGTCACTTCATCATCGTTGTCCTGTTCACCCTAGTCAATGAAGTGAGATGGATCATGCACGTACCTCCTCCGCTTTGACATGTGGAAGACATTGTGTACCTAGAATAATTGTGGTGGTAAATCCATTTGGTATTCCACTTCAAAAACTCTACACAGTATCTGAAATGGTTCGATAAACCTTGAAGATAACTTTTCAACCTGAAAAAATCAATTCAATACTAGTCAGGGTGAAACATAAAATAACACATGGTCTCCTTCCTCAAACTCCAAAGTCCTCTTCCACCTATCAAGATTTGATTTCTTATGGAACTATGCAGTCTTCATCTACTCCTAGATGATTTTCACCTTCTCGGAAGTAGGTCACACCAACTACAGGCCTGTGAGTGTTGACTCTCCTGGGTTAGTCTAGTAAAGTGATGACCGATGAGGTCACCCGTAAAAGAATCGAATGGTTCCATAATAATGGTGGAATGGTATATGCTATTGTACACAAACAACACCAGAGGTAGGTGATCCTACCAACTATTTTTGAAGTACAACATGGAATAGCGTAGCATGTATTCCATGACTTGAATGGTCTGATCTATCTTTCTATATGTTTGGGGGAGAAACATCGTGTTCAATTATAATTAAGTCATAAACAACTCCAAAAATCTTATCCAAAATCGGAATGCAAAATGATTATCAAAATCAAAATCTATCGTCGATGGGACCCCATAGAGTCAAATTGTTTCATGTATCATGAGGGGTCTCGAGCCCTATAATGAATTACATTCATGGATAGATAGGAAGTGGTACAACATTATGATTCACTCAAAGATAACCTATATGGGTTCATGTTCTCTGGCCATACATAGTAAACCAATCATGAATTCTATAAATATCTCATCCCACTTAAATTATCTCACCTCAAGGGGTTAAGAAAATCCGGATGGAATCAGGTGCTCATCCTTCACTTGCTGGAACATATATAATCGAGAAACAAAATCTACAACAGCCTTCTAAATAGCTTTCCACAAAAAAATTATGTTGGATATCCTGGTAAATATTCTCCACACCATGATATACCTCCAAAAAAGAAATATTAAACTCTCACATAAAATCCTCCCACAACACCACTTTTAAAACTGTGCCTCCTCTAGAAAGGACTACGTGCTCCCCACTAGTGGATATCCATCAGGTTCATGTCCTGTGGACATATGAGCACATAAGGTCTCACAGTTGGTATCCCCAAGATATGCCTCCCAAAATCATTGTATGATGGTAGTTGTGAAAATCATTAACTGTAGGTAATCTTATCCGTCTTTATCCATAAAGGATAACTGTAATGAGGCTAATTTCTCTGGTGCCTCATTCAATATCTATGATCTAGATCTTTTTCAAAGACCATCTTTCTCCATGTTCACTTTCCCATGATTATAGATAATATTAAAGTCATAGTATTTGAGGAACTCTATTCATAACCTATATATCATGTTCATATCCTTATTATAGAAGATTTACATGGGACTCTTGTGATATGAGTAGACGATAAACTGCTCACCCATCAGGCAGTGTTTCCACATCTTCAATCGAAGACTACAACTGCCAAATTAGGATCATGGGTCACGTTGTTCTTATCATGTGAACTCTACTTTCATTAAACATAGAAAATAACCTATTACCTCATTATCAATAAAAACCCATTTCCAGTCCCAGATTCCTCACAGAACACTACATACTTGACACCCTCCTTCTGAAATCATAATATTAGAGCGCTCGTAAATCTCTACCTCCAAAACCAAAAATCTTACTAGCACTTCTCTACAACATGAAATGATTAACCATTCAGGTTAATGATTTCATAGGAAATAATATCATATAGAAATTAGGTAGGAATATCTAAAAATATATTTCTTTCCCATTTAAGCTTCGTACCTCCATCACGCTCCAAGGTGGCTCCCATGCTAACACCGCCTCCACCTTGGTCGGGTCCACAGCCACTCCATCTGCTGAGATACCAAGACCCAAAAATTGGACAGCCTAAATCTATAATTATAACTTTTATATTTTTCCATATATATTTATATATCATAGTACTTCTAGGACCATCCATTGGTGTCTCATTTTCTCCTCCTCAGATGCTGAGTACACCATGTTATCATCTATAAAGACTACCACAAACTGGTCTAAGTAAGGTTGATCTATTCTTTCAATCAATACCTTAAAATTTTCATGGTCATTTCTCATGAAAAATAGAATCAACAAGTACTCATAGTGAACCAAGAGGTACCTAAAATCAGTTTTCAGTATATCCTCATTCCATGCTCACAACTGATGATAGCCTAATCTAAGGTCAACTTTCGAGAACCATTGTGACCCTATCAACCGATCGAAGAGGTCATTGATCCATTTGAGTGGATAAGTTTGATTATCATTCACCTAGTTCAAGCACCAGTACACCACACACATCCTCAATATCTCATCTACCTTTTTGAAAAACAAAATTGGGTTTTCCCAGGGTGAAACACTCGGTCTCAGGAAGCCCATCCTCTAAAAATCATCCAATTTCCCCCACCCTAGCTCGTGAAGCTCTATAGGATCAATCTAATATGTTGGTGCCAATATCAGTTTCGTGAAATGGTGTAATTTAAGGAAATAATATATATCATGATGAGGAGATGGTCTAGAAAATCTTCTAGAAAGACGTCTTCATACTCTACATGTACTACACGGAAATAGGAACTCATAACGTTTCCTACTCTGAGGGTCAGGCTATCTGACTCATGATTAATCAGCTTCACCCTCCAATGAAAGATTCTATAATCTGCTTATAGGGTTTTATTTTAAAAAAAATGAAAAACCATGTTCCATCATTGCGGATACATTGTACCCTTCTTCTAAAATAGATAATCTTGGCATGAACTTGGGATAACAAATCCCTATCAAGAACGATGTTGTGAGGCCCTAACGCTACCACCAAAAGGTTTGAAAAAAAAACTCACCTACAAGGTTTATTTCACACTATCAGAATATATTTTTGATCTCTATGTATTCTATAGTATATGGCTTGAAGCGTAAGTGTTTAGTCAATGGTTCAATCTGAATATCTAAGCATCGAACATGATATGTGTATAGAAATGAATTCCAAGCACATATGTTTGTCGTTACTATAGATAATGTATAAATGACATAGATAATACATTGATACATTCATGGAGTCCCTGGTTCATATTCAAAATCCTCATCCAGTTGACCCCAACCATGTCCCCTAGCTCCCTGAGCAGGTTTTGGACCTCCTAGGGGTGGTGGTAATAAGTCGAAAGGCCAATTATCTTCGGCTTCTCTCCAAGCTCCTCTTCATCATTCAAAAGACGGTAGATATATCTTATGTTATTGCAATATCTATCTCAATATTCCATCCACTGTCTCCCTATCAGTGTCTCTAAAGGTTGTATAATCTTGAGTGATATGTCCCATGTCATTACATTTGTATCATCACATCTCCCTTGGATGATTGGACACACCCTATGAGCCCCGAACATTAAGTCATCTAACCTGTGACCTCCTGAAATGTCTCCTACATTCAGATCAATAAATCTAACATCTTCTCCCAGATTTTAATGTCACTAGACTTTTCTTCCTACTTCTAAATGTCATTGGTTGTATATTATCCACCGAGAAGCGTTTGACCACCAAAGACCACTCGATCACTCCAACATAAGTTGGAATTCATAGAGGTATAACTATATCTAGGATGTCTCTACGTAGAGCTTTATAAAGGGTCTGAGCCTTGAGGTAATAATCATTTACCATATCCATTGATTACTTTTAGTGGTTGGTGAACCTCAATAAATAGTCATCCACCATCAAGCTAACCTGGTAGAGCTATATAAGCTCATGTATACGCATAGGTCTCAGGGTAACAGGTGGGAAATCCACTATAAATATATTATAAAACATCATACATGAATTATTCTCCTCATTATGAGTATGGATGGCCATACTACTCCATCTCACTGCTAAAATTGGTATAAGTATTATCACTTAGACCACCATCTAATATAATAGTGTTCGAACTAGGTAGAAAACTCTGGTCACAAACTCAGGCAATTCCTTAGCTACCTGAGGGTCAGGCACACATCGAAACCTAAATTGTCTCACTATCTGAAACACATGGGGTTATTTTATCCTATGCTCCTCATTTAGTAGTACTATGAGTACCATGTGATGCTCCATAGGTGGATGTATAGATGTATCACCACCTGGTGGCAACATCTAGGGATCTGACCACTATATTTAAGCCTCATTACTCAGGGGTCAACCTCATGATCGAGTTGTTGAATCCTAGTTGGTATGAATCATAGAGGCATCCTCTAAAAAGGAGAATATGTACCATGTACAATGATTATATATGTAAAACTAACTAAAATGGACATGAAATCTATAACCCATTCCTATATGATTCATGTACCATTATTTTCCCTTTAATAGGTATTCTCATGTACCGAGTTGAAAAGAAGGTTATTAGAGTCCTGGTGTTTAGATATATCAGTCGCCTGCACAAACATTGAAGTCCCTTGCCAAATTATGAACTTGAAACACTTAACAATTTTTCTCCAAAACAATCTCTCATACTCCTAGTACTTAGGTAGAACCGAATCCCTCGGATACTACTTTGTCACGACCTGACATAGTGGATCCCATGCTACGACTCCCCAGGCCCGCCTCCAATAGGGTAGGGACTAGTGACATGCACTGAGTCGGCGTATAAAAAAAATGGGAGGCATTTTATATGTACCTATATGCACACACCCATCTACAATCCCAAAAATTAAGAAATGTAGAAACCACTATGTATGAAATGCACGCATAACACTATCTCAACCAACAAAGTAAGACAGGATGTAAAGTGCAGTAAAGTAAACTGGGCCAGAATACGAGGCCAAAAAAATTAACGAGTATTATAACTAGAAAATAAAACTTATAAACAAAAAAAATAGGTACTAGGACTGCTTCTTAAAGACATAGGAACACCTCAACCTGCCTAAACTCTCAAAGCTCTATCCAGTCCAGGTCTGCCCAAGAATCCATCAAAAAGTCTGTCATCTACACAAGACATGACACATGTGGGAAAAGGTGGTGGGGGTGATTATAATAATATTCAGTAGGACACATTGAAACCGTAGATAAATTCACTTAGAAGAGGTAAAATCATATCTAAATAGAATATTTCCATCGAGCACATAAAAAGAATATCCATATATACCCAAACCAAGATGCATAGTATATAGGTAAGTCACATACACTGCATACCCACACTAGGGACTAAGTCTGAAGATTCTATAAAGAACTCATCTGAGAGAATACACTCTGGCTTCTAATAGAACTAATGGTGTCTATATGGGAATTATAGTACTTCTGAACCATCATTTGAGATATATGTTGATAGAACTATAGAGAGATATTAAATATAATATATTTGGATCATTTATAAGTCTAGGGGTAATACCAACAACTCCATTTGGATTAACATACTATGTAGTTGATTGACTCATAGTGAATTTGGTCATGTAAATATGAAGGAATCTAACTTGGGAACAAAGAATGAATAGAGTATCCTACTCTAGGACTCTCTAAGGGGATTCCAACAACTCAATCCAAAATATCTTGCTGAAGTGATCAGGATCCTATGAGTAGGAAATGATACCAAATAACCTTTCAAATAAGCATATAGGAAATAACCCTTAAGAAAACCTATCCAATATATACTAGAAAATTAGATCAATCCATGTAAAAAATAGTACACCGCGTGTAGTGTGGTCACATGTTGTGTCCCTTGACCTCGGGTACTGCATGGGTACAACGACCCATGTTAATGTAAAAGTTGTGTAAAAAGATATTACAAAAAATTTAGGAAAGATAAAATGTCTCACCCATCCATTTAGTGTCTTACCAGTTATCCTGGTCATGTTTGAGTATGCAACATCAACTCGGGATCACCTACCCATGTACCAGTACACGGGGTATCCCATACTTCTGGTCTAGGTCTGGATGGTGGTGGAGTATATAAAACCCCTAACCTAGTTTCCAGAAACCCATTAATTATTTCATTACATTTTCATGCTTACAAGAAAGTCGTATCTTGAAGGACAGAGTAGTTTATTATTTTTTGGAAAACCATATACATATATAAGATTAGGATTAAAATTTGAAAGGGAAACAAAAATAAATATTTCTTTATAAATACCCAAAACTTCTAGTTTCTCTTTTTATGTCATTCATAATATACCTACTCTTGCCCTTGTAAATTGAAACATAAAAAAGGGATGATCTCAAATTCTCAGTAAGGGGTATGATATTCTATAGAGGATTTCATAAATATAATCATTGGTTGTGGTGAATAACTAAAAACACATGCCTCTAAAAAAACACATGAACACATTATTGTAGGAATAAGTGATAAAGAAATATATCCATAATAATGCATAAAAATGGGTATTATACGAGTCGAATAAACACATGAAATATCAAATACTAGTTTCATTGTGAGATAATGCACAATGTGGGACATCATAGCCATATCATCAAGGCCTCATTCCAAAACCCTAAATATGCATTTTTTCAAGGCCTCATGCCAAGACAATAGTTTGTCTCATGGTACATACTGATGCAGAGAGGGGCTATAGTGGGCTACAACCATCACATAATTAGTAAAATTAATTCCTATTATGAATGATGGAAAACATAAATAACATATAAATTCATATTGAAACTAACATATGAAATGTAAATAACATTTTCCTTGCCATTAAACATAAACACAAACCATTCAAAGTAATATGGTGAATGATATGAAGATAGACAATCCATAATAAAAATAATTAGAAACCATTAAACATCATATTTTGTAGATGATATCATAGGAGATAAACCTAGATGTAATACAATATCCATCAATGGATGTTGAAAATAATAAAGATACTTTTAAATTAGGTCGTTCAACAATTGCTGAGGAAATAATCCTTAAACATTCCAAAGTGTCTGATACCACCTTGAAACATTAAAATCATAACCCCTTTGAATATAATTAGAATACAAATACACATGATAAGTTATATGAATGGTTAGAATATACACCACATGTGAGGAATAAGTGGTGAACAAGACATATATCTCATAAAAGTTAAAGTGAGGTGAGAAAAATCAATTTGGCTTTGGAAATAATTGTTATCTTTGAAAATCATTTTTATTTGTCATAAATCATTTTTTAAACATGTATATAATATAAAATAAATGTTAAAAACATTAAAATTACATTTAAGTAATATATGATGTCCCATTGAAGTGAAATCATGTAAATGTGATTTTAAATAAGCTTTAGAATTAAAACATTTTTAGTGTGGTTTAAAGAATTCATTAAAGTTATTTTAAAGTCCAAAGGAATATTTTCTGTCATAAAAAAATAAATAAACCAAAATAGAATTTTAATTGTAAAATGTGTGATTTTAAGAAGATAAATATGGATTAAAACTGATTATATAGTGAACATTAAAATAGTTATAAATCCAAGAAGTTCCTTGAATCAAGCTGGTATTTTGGGAAGAATTTTTTAAATATCCTTTAAAACATATAAATCCCCATAAATAAAAGTAGGATTATGGTTGGTCCATATATATAGAAAATTCACATTAAAATTATGAGGAGTAAATAATAATAAATAAGAATATAATTGAGATGAGTAGAAAATAAGGGCAACCCAAATGAAAATACAGGTTCAGGTAGAAAATACATACAACTTCGTAATTAATTTATTTGTTTCACCAAATAAATAATAATAATTAAATTATACACTTAATATAATGAAAATAATTAGATTCACAATTTCAAACATCATATGGAATTATACATACACAATACAAAAGTTATAGTATTGAATAAATTTTATATCTCAAAAATGGAAGTGAGATGATGAAACCCTTACCTTAAGATTAAAAGTGTTCTCCACATGATCTTAATGACCTGAATAACAAAATTTAGGTTATTTAAGATGTAATTCACAGATCTCATATCCATTTAATTGATTTATTATAACTTTATTATGTTCATTCCTTTTCTTTTTTGATGGGTTAAGAGGTTCAATTTCATTATTCGGGATTGTTTGTTTCTTGATCGGTATACTTATACACATGAAATCAGAATCATGTAAAATGATGATGTTTGTATATAATTGAAGTTATATGGTATTATATAAAATTTTAATACTTTTATTGATGACAAATCATTATATAAATTATTTAATGATAAATATTTGGGTTAATCAGTAGTTTTTGAATACGATGAACTCATTTTCCATTATAAATCAAAACGATGACTACAAAAAGATTTCCGAACCATATATGATATGTAATAAATATATTATATTATGTTTAAAACATAATAGTGGGTTAATGACAATAATTTAAAATGGTAATATAAATTGAAACCCCATCATCCTTGAATGCTGTAAGTAAGCACATCTCAGAAGGTGTTTTTTTCCTACTGGAATAAGAGAATGGTAAATGAGATATAATAGTAACATTTTAATTCACCATAACAACATTACAGTAAATTTAGTGTAATATATTTTTCATTTAATTTTTATGAGTTGAGTTGATGATTAAAAAGAAATCAAAGGAACTTGAAAAGAAAGTAAAAGAAATGAAAAGAGGAATTTACCACTTGAACTAATCTTTTTTGAGATCCTCTTTAGGGAAGATGATTTCATCTTATGAGGAGTCCATGGGCTGATGGACATGAGAAAGGGGATTTGGAGGATATTTGGGAAGAATTTGGACAACGGACAAGGAACATGGTTTGAGTTGAGTGAAGTATAGAAGGAGTGAGTGTGGGTTTTTATAAGGGAGGAGAGGAGTGAATTTTGAATATTTGATTCATTATTTAATTATTTTGCTCAAGAAAAGAAATATTATTTGATTCATGTGACCTAAAATATTAATTTATGCATTTTATTTCTAATCAATGAGTATTATATCAATTTTAAATCACATATGGATCAAAAAATCATGTTTTTAGCATTTATCATAAATTATCGTACTTTAATATTCTCCTAAAATTCATGTATTTTTGAAAAAACCCAAAAATTCACCCCAACCATTTTTCAACAAGTTCAATTGAAAAATGAAATCCATTTTTTTAAAATAATTTTCTAGGTATTTTTAATTTCATTTTTAAATAAAATCATAATTTTTTGAAAAAAAACAACTTTAAAACTATAAACTGTTTTATAACACCTTGAAACTTTAATCAAGGTCTCATATAATTTTCTTATAACAACAAGAAAAAAATAACAATTTATGATTACATTTTATGAAAATAAATTTCCTTTTTTATTATTATATTTATCATAACGTTTTTATCAAAATATTTATGACATACAAATAAAAAAATAATTGTACTATGCTCATTTTGTATCTTATAAGATGTGTAAATTGTATTTAAAGATTCATGGGAGAAGATTAAATTTTTTCGATTTACTATTAATTACTATTCATAAGGGTATGATACTATTCATAATGATATGTATCTATTTAGGAAAAATATAAGTAGATTCTATGAAACTCTAAATATGATCCTGAACACAACTGGGTATCTCAGTTTTTCAAAATTCAAATCATAGAAGTGGTAATATTATGTTTATTGGCTTCGTTATAACAAAGTGTTGTCTTGTAGAGACATAGTATTTCATTCATTGACTATTAATTTTTTTTAATTCCTTGGTTTGTTACAGGGTACACTCTATGATGTGAAATTGTGTTGGTGTACTCCCAGAGTACATGCTATGCGGTTTATCAACAAACACATGTCATGTATACCATATTACACACTGTGTGTTCTATAATTTCTAGAACCACCTGTTCTTCCTCTGAGTTTCTTGTAAACTCATATGGGAAATGCTTCCATTGACTTCTCACCTCAAAAAGTCACAATTCTAGCTCTTTTTATCACCCTAGATAATATTTGGGGTGTTTTGTTCCTTTAGTTAGCTAGGGAAACAACTTTGAAATCGTACAAAGAAAACCATCCAAAAATTAGTAACTCCCAAATCGCTTTGATTCATCTATCACCATCACCTTCATAGATCCATTAGGTCATCCCAAAATAAGATCTTAAATTTTTTATCATTGCACCATGAAATGATGAAGAAAAGATCATTCATTCATAATCCATGAATAATGAATAAAGTTAGAGGAAATGGGGGAATTAATTCAAATGGAACAAACTTGAGGTGTGAATGTTGAGAATTGGTCATTCCGACCTCGATCTATTCCCATATGAATTGTCAATAACAAAATCCAACTCCCAAATAATCAACCCCTATAGATCCCTCAATTAAATCCTATCCTGTAAGAATGATCGAACTGTGGATCAACCTATTCGTTTTTGGTCCGCACACATCTTTGAATCTAAGAACTAGGAATGAAAATACAATTAAAACTTCCCACCTTTGGTTTGGATTTCATGCTAATGATGATTAGTCATTTATTGTCAATCATTGTTTATATCTATCAATAATTTCGTATGTCGATCTCTGATAAAAGGTTCTATCATCGTTCACCACAAAGAGAAATCTCCAAGTATTCTCTCCATAGATTCTTGGTAATTCCAGTTTTATGATCATAACCATGGATCTTGTATATAGGATTATTTAAAATAAAAAATATTTGTGTTGATGAAACAAAATCAATTAAAATAAATTTTCAATTTATTTTATTCAATAAAAATTCCAAAAAAATACTTTTCACAAACGACCTGCATTGGCCGATGATAGACCCAACCAAGGGTAAATCCATTACTCTGAGTGCAACAGTACCCTTTGATTTTTTATATGAGAAACATGGTAGAATTTATTAAAAATTTTCAGGAATACTATGTGTGTGTGATAATAGATATTTTAATATATTTTAAAGATTTCTTCTGGGTGCACGGGGCCTCCGAATTACACACCATATCCGCAATTGGTCTCAAATCAATTCCATAAAATATCTAAAAATAATACACAAAAAATCTAGGATAGTAAAAGTGATATGAAGAATTATTTCCAAAGTTACATAAAAGTATCTTATATATATTCTTAATAGTTTTCATGTAAATCATTTGATTTCCAAATTGTAAGATGATGGCCTTTTTGAAAATAGGATTACTTTTTCAAGGTAAAAGATTATGTTTATGGGAAAAAATTATGTTTTTTCACTAGAATAACGTTTTTATTCATATTATATCCCTTATTGTTATTTTTTTGTCATCCCATGTTTTAAAAAATCACAATATTGAATGGGGGGCAAATATAATCATAAGATCAAGGGAAAATTTTGAGGATTTTTCTTGAAGAGAAAATATGTTTTAATTTTATGACATTTGTTTTATAAAAATAAATCAATATTGTATATATGTGCCTATCATAATATATGGGTTTACCATGTATGTTATTTCCCTATTTCTCTAAAAATATTAACCAAAAATTCCTAGGTTATGTAATAATGATATTTCAATTTTAAAATCACTAAAATATGTGATGTTTAAGTATGGGTACTTATAATTGGTATCCAATCAATGTTAAAATAAATATAAGGGTCAATTTAATTTTAATAGAATACCCATAAATTATTTTTAAATTATTTTTAATTTGAAATGATAGGTAAAATTAATGTTGACATATTTCTTCATCTATGATTTGTCTGTTTATAATAGTTTTCCACAGTGGAAATAGGGAAACTATGGGGGAGGAATTATGTGGAATACATCCTTCGAAATTATTTTCAAGAGACAGTTGGAATAAAAAAAAATTACAATGATTTATAAATTGAAACAAGATATAAATGGTTATGGTATCCATTAAAGGGGGTATCCAGATCAACAACATAAGAATATGTAAGTACTGGACAATTGTTTTTGGAAATGTCCTCCAGAATTCAGTACAAACTCTGATACAATTGTAGCTAAAGGCATCATAAACACTCTGGAAAAGATATTTGTTGTCCTGGGAAAATCAAAATGTTAAAATTAATCCCTACTGATTTATCATTTTGAATGTTAATTATATTATTCGGGGTATTTTGTTAAGAATACTCGAGGGAAATATAACCCTATTTTTATGGAATGACATGATTTTAAGAGTCCTTTTTTTGATAAGTTTTAGAAGATGTACCCTGGGGAAAGACTCTCAAAAACTATGAAATGAATTATATGGGAAAAAATGGTCACATTTCTTGTGATTTTAAGGAAAATGTTCTCACCAATAATTATAATTCATTATTAAGATGCTTTAAATACAATGAGTTGATACATTTCTCAAATGTGATTCCAAATTTAGTCTATCGGGGGGGGTAGGGGCTCACCAAGATCACAAATAGAAGGGTGTGGAAAAGTATTTTTTCTACTACTATGCTCAATGTTGGTTCATCAAATTAATTTGTTATGGGTATGTTACTTATGTATTAAAATTAACCCAATACCCTATTTGATTTTGGATTGTTTCATTTTTTTCATTTTTGATAAATTTGAAAGAATACTTGGAATATCCCATCATGAACGTTTGATAAAACTTTTGGTAAAAACTATGGGTGGTATTGTTAATGAAAAAATGATTTATGGAAGCCATCTAATTTTTTTCAATGAATTGGTCTTACCAACAATCCTTATTTTTTTTTCTTGTAGCTAGGTATGGTATTATTTTTGGAATGGAATATAATTAATTTTATTATTGTAATTAGATAATACTATTAAGAAATTAGTTTTCAATGATTTCATATTATTAATAAACTAACAAGATACAGATAAATAGTTTAGAGGTTTCATTGGAAGTTACTTATCACATGTCAGTGAAAAGAATAAAACTCTTCAAATTAGTGATGTTCCCTTAGTGAATGAATACATGGATATTTGTTTTTAATTATTTTCCTTGGGTCATTCCTTATCAGTAGGTTGAGTTAAATATTTAATAACTTCGTGATCCTAAGCCAAATTCATACCACCCTTATCAATTGACTGATGTATAACATCATGAATAAAAATAGAAGTTCAGAAGTTTCTTGATGAAGGGATTCTTCAACCCAAAAATTCACCTTGGGGAGCCCCTATTTTGTTTTCTAAAATGGAAGACGGTTCCATGAGACTTTATATTGAATATATAGATTTTAATAACATCACTATTATGAATAGGTAACTTCTTCCTTATATTAATTATTTGTTTGATCATCTCCAAGTATTTTTTTACTTTTCAATGATTGATATCATGTCGGGCAACCATCTATTAAAAGTGAAGGAGGACAATATTCTGAAGACTAAATTACATACTATATGTGGAAATTAGGAAATGGTAGTTATTCCCTCTCAGATGATAAGTCCCCTACAGTATTTACAGATCTTATTAATATATTATTCCATAAATATTTGTATTTGTTTTTTTATTGATTATGTTTTTTCATTGAAAATTTAATGAGGAATAAAATAAACATCAATAGATTTTTCTACAAACACTTAATGAAAAAAATATGTAAAAAATGTTTAAAAAATATGATTTTTGGCTATAGAATATTTCTTTAAATTGAATCATTATGAATAAGGATGGAATAATAGTTGAACCCATCCAGAAAAAATAGTGTTGATAAATAGGAAAGACCAAAAATTGTTACTGGGATTCATATTTTTCATCGATTACCTGGATATTACAGATAGTTTTTTGAAATATTTTCACTGTTATCTATCCCACTGACTATGTTAACATGAGAAGGAGTTAAATTTATCTATATAATATAAGGTGATAATTTCATTCTGGAATATAAAAAAATATTCATAAATTATATTGTATTGGCCACACCCTTAATAAATGGTTATTTTTTATCAATTGTGATGCTTGATTGAAGGGTCTTGGTTTCATTCTGATGTAGAATGATCTGGTAATTTCTTATGTTTCACATCAATTAAAACCACCCATGTTAAATTATCCTACACATGATTTGTAAATACTTTCAATAGTTTTTCTATTAAAATTGGGAGGAATAATTTATATGGATCCAAGTGTGAAATATCTACTAATCATAAAAATTTGATGTATATTTCCAATCATAAATAGTTGAACATTGGGTATAGAATACGGTTTGAATTGATTAAGGATTATGATTTCATAATTCATTAACGTCCTAGAAAACAATATAAAATGGACTATTATTTGAGTTATAAAAATAATACTACACTAAGATGGTTTTGATTGTAAAATGACCCTTGAGTTAATGATTTGATGAATTTTGTCTTCTATGTTGTTGGTGTATAAAATTATCTTGTTTTGTTTTAGGTTTTCATGAAATCATCTCTATAAAATAGAATTAACCTAATATATAAGGAGTATCATGATCAATAGAAAATGCAGAAATGGTTAGAAAGTGTATTTTTACTGAAATTAATGTTGATAAATATTGTGTTTTACGATTTGGGAAGAGATTAGGTATTCTTTGTGATTCCTAGTTTAAGAAAGAGTTGTTATGTTAAGATTACAGTTATTTGTTTTCATTTCATTCTAGTATCACTAAGATCTATAGAGACCATCAAGAGTATTACTGCTGGGGTGAAATGAAAATATATCATACTAACTTTACAATAGAATTTTTGGATTATTAGTAGGTTAAAGAAGAATAAAATGTATTGAATTGGATGCTTCAGCCATTTCCAGTGCCATAGTAGAAATGGTAAAAAAATATCCATAGATTATGTATTGGTATTTATAAATAAATATCATGATAATAATACTATTTCTTTAATTTTTTATCAACTGAATAAATCTTTTAATTTTATTACTATTTGATTTAATCTAAATTTAGGTAAATTTTTTCAATTATTTCCTAAGAAGATAGTCAGGTTACCTGGAGTTCCTCTATGCATTGTATCATATTGTGATCCCTTCTTCACGTATTATTTTTTAAAATTCCTTCAAAAGACATTGGGAAATAAATAAAATTTTATCATTTCTTTTCATCCTCGGTGTGATGTACATTCAGAATGAACAATTCATACCTTGGAAGTAATGCTTCATGCATTCTGAATGGAGTACCAAGGATGTTGTGATAAACATCTTTCTTTTTTTATTATAATAATAGTTTCCACTTAAATATATATGTACCCTTTTAAAGAATCATATAGAAAGCGTTGTAGAACTCCATATTTTTGGGTTAAGTGGAAGAAAGGATGTTTATGGGACTAGAATTAGTATTTAAAATGGTTGATAAGGTAAAAATGATTTACAAAACTATGATGACAACTCTGATCAGGATGAAAAGTTTTATAGATAATAGGAGTAAATATGTTTCAATCAACGTAGTTGATCAAAATTTTTAAAATATCTACATGGAAAATTGATATTCACTTTAGTAAAAAGATAATGATAAGTCCAAGGATCATTGGAATGCATAAAATTCAGATTAAGTTTAGGTTAGTATCTAGTTAATTGGCTCTACCTCTGATTTTATCCAAGGTAATCAATGTTTCTAATGTTTAAATGTTAACAAATTATGTGTCATATTCATCTCCAGTTTTGAGATCTGAAATAGTTTAGTTGGAGGATAACCTTTCATTTATTGAACATCATGGTCATATCTATGACCATAAATGATGAGAGTCGTTTGCCACGAACCACAATTCAATTAAATTCTTATTAACCTAATAATGTACCATAGTGGCACACCCTAAGTCGATCACAAGGAGGCTGGTAACATTTACTATTTTCCTATTGTCACTATTATAAACATACAAATATTAAATAAGATGCTAATATAAATGAGGGGGAATAATTTCAAATGTATAAAGTATAGATATAATATATATATATATATATGGAAACACAAAATAAAAATAAAAGGAAGAAAAGACACAGATATGTTAGAAGAAGAAAACCATTGATCTTGTTTTTTCATGGTGGAATTATCATTGTTATTCAAAATATCGATCAATGCGTTAATCAATGTGAAGATCAAGACCTATCACTACACACCCTATCGTTTGAAATGTATTATGCTACACTGAGACCTCTACATTTAGGAGTAATCTCTTTCACATCAATTCCCAATCCAAACTCCACCGTCTGAATGAATTCGATATTGATGGGAAGGAAAATTACAAAACGAGGAGGAAGAAGACAATAGTAGAGAAAGTGGGGCGACCGCTCTCCACAATCATTTAACCAGAATTGAATTCTTAGAACAAAACATGATAAAACAATAAAGCACAAAAACTCAAATACCACCACTTCCCCCCTCGAACAAAAGTGAGGGTTAGCTCTCCACAATTATAGAGTTAGAAAGAAGCATGGTGGGAGAAACACATAAAATAAAAGAAATGAAAGAAAAGAATAAATGAATAGAAGAAGAAGAAAGCTACATTAATATATATTATAAATATAAAGAACAATGAAAGAAAAAAAAACTCAAACTTTCCCCCTTGAAATGGTTATCCTTCTAAAAGGGAGAAGAGACACATATTTATAGGTGAAATGGTTGAAGGAATCTCGCTCAAATTCTGTCCTCCGGATTGCATCGACATTTAGACCCATTAAATTACCGAATTGGTAAATGGTACCTTCTTAAAACATGTTCCTTTTAGTCTCCCACGTGCCTCCATAATATATCAGCCTAATTGATCAAAGTATTAATGAGTTATTGAAGTTTTTGTTCGGAACATTTAATCTGCCAAAGTGACTCTTCGTCTTCCACAACTCCGACTTACAATTCCATTAAGTCCTTGAAACCACCCGATAAAGACGTGGAATACTAAATGAAAGATGTTCATGTATTCCACCACCAGATCCTTGTTTAATATAAGCTCCATTGAATAGGTTAGATTAGAGATAAAATATCATCTTTAAAACATTCCAAATATGCACACAGTTTTTGAGGTCCAAATTATGAGATGATTTTGGGCCTCCAAATGATTGATTGAGCTGGGACTCCAGAAGGATTAAATTCGTAAAATGATGTAAGTAAACCTACAAAGAATTAATTTCACAATTTGGGTCAGTGTAGAAAATTATATGTATGAAATAATGAAGTTAAATAAAATAGTTAAACACGAAAATTAAGCCATTTTTGCATTTGAGCTCAAAATTACCACTAAAACATAAAAATGTTACAATTTCCCATAAAATAACACATTGGTGGGATTTAGAACATTGGAATACAATATATAATATTATAAAATTCTATCTTCATCACTCCCCCACACATACGCATTGCACTTTCGAGCAATCATCGTATATCCAAATCAAAATTCACACAAAAATAAACAATGTGAAAACATCAATGATCTCTTCCAAAATGAAATTCCAGCCTGTCTCCTCTATGAAAAAAATCCCAATAATTTTCATTCCTCACATTCAAATTTGGTCTACCTCATAAATCCATCCATTGCCCAATCAAAACCTACCTCACCTTGAAATTTGTGTCAGTCTTCACTCAAGAGAAATTAAATATAGAGTTATGCTCATACTTGGAAAGTGCATGTATCACCATAGGCTTGTGACCATTCTCATATCTCCATAGCGCAAGAGAAGAAAATGAATTCAATCATGAGGAATTTTTTCAGGTGAATTCTGTGGCATAGGGTTGGTGGGAAAATGATTGAAAAATTAAGGCTAGAAAGAGGAGGTTGGACTCTTAAGCACAATACATGAATAATCAAGTGAAAACACAGGATGATCCTCACGCAATCCCCTTAATAGTGTGAAACACAACACCACCATTTTTTATATGACATGGGACAAGATCTAGGAAATGAATTCAAATAATGATTGCATCAAAGTTATTACTTTTTCTCATTTTTTTGTTAAGCTCCAAAAACGCACAACTTTATTTTCTTTTTTGATATTTTTTTATGGATAATGAGCTGAAAATTGAAAAAAAAAGAATTAATGACCATCATTCTATTGAATTTAGAGATTTTCATGAGTCATAAAAGGAAGTACAATGATAAATTCGACCTCATCTCCATTTTTTTCTTTTTTTTCTTTTTTTTTGAAGGAGAACCAGATGAACCAAATAAATCACAACTAAAGGATTACTCATGCCCAATTTTATCTTTATCATACACTACCCAAAAAATTGACTCACACACATCAAATCCCCCAGAAATGAAACAAATCCCAAGAACACACATGAAAGGCCCTTCCCCCACACTCAAACTTGAAATGTCCATGCAAAAATACCAAGAGTGCGGGTAGGTTAGGAAACACCAACTTGTAATGTGGCTTAAATCTATAAGGAAATCCATGGCATATAAGGGCTAACAAAGGGTAGATGTAAATGTAGGTCACAAGATAAAATATGGATATCCAAACAAATGACTCAATCATATGAAAAAAATTCCATGAAATCCAAAGCTTTGAAAGAGAAAAATCACAAGTTCTGGTTCTCACACAAAATCCATGCTTCTCTCAAGAAAGTGTGGGTATTAGAAAGAATATTTCAAAGTGGATCAGAATACCTCATAGGACTGGAAAAATATTTGAGTCAATGTTTCATGGGAATTGATTTCAAAAATTGGTCAAACTCATAAAAATGATTGAAAATACCATTCAAGTAAAAAGTTTTCACATCAACAATCCTTTAAAATCCATTTCTTCAAAAATGATTTCAATCATCTCAAAATCAACTTGTGTGTGAAAAATGATTAGAATATTTATTAAATCTCAAGGTTACTAAAAAGATGAAAAAGAAAAAGAAAAAATAAAGCACACCAAACAACTAAATAGGTTGACACTCCCCCCACTCTAAGATTTCACTACCCCCATTGTAGCTCAACAAAAGAATGATAAGGGTAGAAAAATAAAAGGAAGGAAAGATGCAACATGACATTATTTTCAGAGGCATCATTGAGTTATGCTCCTAGAAACAACCACATGACCTAAAAGACATGAAAAAAATAAAATATGAGAAAAATAAATAAAAATAAAGAGGAAGGGAAACAGAATAGGATAATTCTTGGTTAACCCCCACCCCCCCCACCAAGCGGGTTCAAGGTTTTTACTGACCCTAGGCAGGTAGTTGCAGCTGTTTAACCCCAATCTGAATGTGGATGAGGTTTCTTGATTAGAAACCACTAGAAACTTTTTCTTCCAATTATCTTCATCCTAAAACATCCATATAGGAACTCATGAATAGAGTACAATATCTTCTTACCCATTTCAATGTGGTACAATTGGAATGATGGGGGAAGATGGAAGAATGAGTCCTCTTTGTTCACTACCACAACTTTTATGGCCTCTTCAACATTAACATCCAGGGCTTTCACATGTGATGCTGGGTCAAAAAATTTATAAGGGAAGTTAGAAAATAGTTCCACTTGGATATGATTAGAACATGAAAAACATATGTAAAAATATTCCCTTTCATGTTGGCCATCTTGAAACACTATCTCTTCAGGCAATGCCACTGGAAAATATTTTTCATTAGGGACTTCTTAATATTCTTCCAAAGAAAGAGAGGGGTATAGAGGTACTGATTATTCATTGAATAAGATGGGAGAATCACATAACTTTTTCTCTTTGACAAAATTTAACAAATGTTTATCCAAAACATGTTGACCTCCCATAGTTGTATCAGTTGGCATGTTATCTTCAGGAACCTCTTCAAGCAATGTCCAAGGGGAGATGATTGCATCTTCAAATTGAATCTTCAAGTCCTCCTTGGGTTCTTCAACTTCAAAAGTCGGTGGAACAACATTTTTCTCTTATTCTTTATCTTCGTTATGTTGTTGTTGTTGTTCTATCCATAAAGCTTTGACTTCTTCAACTTCATCTGCCAGCGATGGTACCATCTTGCTTGCTTGTTCAAGGATTTTGAAATTATTTTGAATCATCACAGCATCTTCTTCTATCTACAGCATAAAAGGCTCTTCCCTGCTAGACAAATCAGTACTAGGACAAGAATATGAAAAATCACTAAAATAATCCATCTTGACGAAAAAAAATTAATTATATTCAATGAATAACTTTTTTTAGTTTTTTAAATTTTTATTTTTTTGGGTTTTTATGAAAAATAGAGTGCGTAAGTGTTTGGCCTCCCCAGTAACTGAGCCAAATTGATGAGAGTGGTTTATCACGAACCAAAATTCAATTAAATTTTTATTAACCTAATAATTTACTATAGTGGCACAGCATAAGGTCGATCACAAGGAGGCCGCTAACATTCACTATTTTCCTATTGTCACTATTGTAAACTAACAAATATTAAATATGATACTAATATAAATGGGGGGGGGGAATAATTTCAAATGTATAACGTATATATAATATATATATATATATATATATATATATATATATATGGAAACACAAAATAAAAATAAAAGGAAGAAAAGACACAAAGATGTTCGAAGAAGAAAACCATTGTTCTTGGGGTTTCATGGTGGAATTATCATTGTTATTCAAAATATCTATCAATGCGTTATTCAATGAGGAGATCAGGACCTATCAATCCACACCCTCTCGTTTGAAATTTGTCACACAACACCGAGACCTCTGCATGTTGGAGTAATCTCTTCAACATCAATTCTCAATCCAAACTCCACCGTCTGAATGAATTGGATATTTATGGGAAGGAAAATTATAAAACAAGGAGGAAGAAGACAAAATCATAGAAAGTGGGGCGACCGCTCAGTACAATAATTTAACCACGAATAAATTTGTGGAACAAACCATGATAAAACAATAAATCACAATAAACTCAAATACAACCACTTCCCCCCTCGAACAATAGTGAGGGTTATCTCTCCACAAGCATGGAGTTAGAAAGAAGCACGGTGGGAGAAACATATAAAATAAAAGAAAAGAAAGAAAAGAATAATTTAACATAACAAGAAGAAAGCTACACTAATATATATTATAAATATAAATAAAAATTATAGAAACAAAACTCAAACTTTCCCCCTTGAAATGAAAATCCTTCTAAATGGGAGAAGAGACACATATTTATAGTTGAAATTGGTGAAGGAATCTCGCAAAAATTCTGTCCTCTGGATTACATCAACTTTTAGACCCATTAAAAACTAATTGGGAAATGGTCCCTTCTTGAAACATGTTCCTTATCCTCTCCCTCGTTCCTCCAAAAAATATCATCCAACTTGGTCCACGTATGAAGGCGTTATTGAAGTTTTAGTGCGGAACATTTAATATTCCAAAGTGACTCTTCGTCTTCCACAACTCTGACTACCAATGCCATTAAGCCCTTGAAACCAGCCGATTCAGATGTTTACTACTCAATGAAAGATGTTAATTTATTCCTCCTCCAGCTCCGTGTTGAATATCAGCTCCATTGGATCGGTCAGTTCGAGATATAATCTCAGCTTTAAAACATTCCAAATCTGCACACTGTTTTCGAGGTGCGGATTATGAGCTGATTTTGGGCCTCCAAATGATTGATTGAGTTGGGCCTCCAGAAGGATGAAATTCGTCCAATTATGTAAGTAAACCTCAAAAGAAGTAATTTCACAATTTGGTTCATCGTAGAATATTATATGTCAGATATATTGAAGTTAAATAAAATAGTTAAACACCAAAATTAATCCATTTTTTCATTTCTGCTCAAAATACCACTAAAACATAAAACTGTGACAATTTCCCATAAAATAAAACATTGGTGGGATTTAGAACATTGAAATATAGTATATAATATGTGAAACTTCTAGATTCATCAATATAGTGAAACTATAATGGAATAAGGTGATTCACCATGTGAAAGTATTGTAGTATAACCATATTGTTGAAGAAGAAGCATGGAAATATGAAAATTATATGAGAGAAAGGTATCCCCAATGGTTTAATAAGATTATAAAATTGTGAGGATCTAATTTACATAAGGGGGGTAATGGAAAACCTAGTTAATGATAGAATTAATTTCTTTCATATTTATACTATTCATGAATTTAGTAGTTATATTCATATTAATAAGTTATTAAATCCAAAAGAAATCAGCATTTATTAAAAACTTTTATTATAAGATTATGTTTAAAAGATTAATTTTCAATTTAAAGTATCTAATTTGAAAATTTTGATTTTATTTTTGAATTAATCATGTAACAATATTATTATAATAAATTTCATAGTATTTATTGAGAATATTGATTTTTGATTGAATAGTGTGAAATACAAGTTTTTATTGAAAAATATATTTTATATATAAGGTAAAATTATGTTTTGGATTAGTTTTATATTTTATCTAGATAAATTTAATTTAAAATATCCCAATTTTGGTTTTTAAAATGGATTTCATATTTTAATTTACTATAAAAATATTTTATGTTTCAAAAGGAAATTTTCTAAAAAACAATTGTTACGTTTTTTTTATTTAATAATAAATAAACTTCATCAGATTTTGTGTCTAGAAAATTCAAATATATTTTTCATATAAGGAATTTTATGTTAAAAATTAAAAATTAGGTCCATTTAGTTTCTGGCAAATATGAATAGTATATTTATTAATTTTGTAACCATAGTAAATTGTAAAATGAGTAATTTAGGTAGAAAATAAAATGATAATGAATATAAAATTACCCTAAATTATGATCAAATTTTTGTTCTATGTATTTAATCTGACCAATAACAAAAAATAATCTAAATTGGGTTGTTTAGTAGTATAGGAGCCTAGGACACCCTATTAGGAAAGGGGTGAACCAGGGTCCCAATGTTTTATTTAAAAGTGATGGATCATATTCCCATGTTGGTAGGAACTTGTTAAAACTGTATGATGGATATGATATCTAATCAAACATTCATATGAAAAGAGACGACAGAACAATTTTACTTGTTTCACCACTAAGGTATACGTCCAAGGAACATACACCAACAATGTGTCAGTTGTACTAAAATCCATTAATCTTCATTGTATATGGAATACAAACGTTCTCTCATAGTCACTATGTGAAAGGAACACTGCCTCTATAATAATTTAGGGATAGATCAATGATACCCACAGAACACTTCCATTGACTCCCCCTTTCTCATTGGTCTGAGAGAATTCAAACTCAGTTTATCGACTTGAAGTTCTCTTCAGTGATTTGGAATTATAGTCTTTGCCCCGGACTTACCACAAGACTCTACATACACTATATTCCTATGTTGTCACACACTAAAATCCATGAACACTTAAACCTGATATACAAAAACATCTGTTTACAAAGATTCTTTGTTTGGATCCTTCAGAAATCTTATTTATTTGTGAGGAACCCCAGACTTCATGAAACACACTTCCTTCACGAAGCTCCCTTTCCTTCATGGAACACACACCCTTCACGAAGCTCCTTTTGCCTTTATAGAAGACACTGCCTTCATGAATCTCCCTTACTATTGTGGAACACTCTTAGTTCAAGAAGCTCACATACCTTCGTGGAATAAACTTCCATCGTGAAACTCAATGAGCTAATATAGAACATCCCATATTCATGAAGCACACAATAGTTAGAATCATTGAATTTAGTCAAGACCAAAGATGTCTTTTTCAAAAAGATGAATATTTCATAGAAATATGGTTTCATGGTGTACCCTTTTCTTCATTAAATCATAGTGAATCTGAGTTTTCTCAGAATGATTTTCTCAAATGAAGAGGTTTAGCCTCTTATTTATTAGCTTCGGTGATCGCTAAGCTCCACCACCATAAGCATGTTTTATAGATTGGTCTAAAACATATTCACGGTGCTTCTCCCTTTGTGATGCACAAGTGAAATTTGACAATGTGGAGAAGCATTCTCTCAACCACTTCACTTCACTATGATTCTCAAATTCTCTTAATCATGGAGATCACTCTCACCAATCATTATGATCTAACTCTCTATCGTTCATGATGCTCGATTTAATTATAGAGATCACCATCAAAAATCTTCAAACCTTCTCGAAACACAATTCCCAAATCCTATATTCACAAAACTCATTAATCTACTATATTTTCATAATTAAATCATGAAAACGCTTTTTCACATTGGAATCCAATCACCATATTTCGTACCCCAAAAATTTTCAAAACACTGGGAAACTACGCCACCTTTAATATTATTTCCTACATGAACTTTAAGATCCCTTTCCTTGTTGTCTCTTTAATCCTCCATGTGAGGGTTGATAAAAAAACATAAACCACACTCTATTTCAAGTAATGAATATCCCTTGTTTTAACAAATGGACACTTTTCAATGAATATAACTTATATATTATTGAAATCAAAATAATAAAAAAGTTTCGCTTTCTTTGTATTAAATATACATGTTGTATCCACATAGGGAAAACGGTTGGTTATGACTGAATATAAGTGTCCATTTTTACTTAATAAATTTATTTTCATTTTATAAATTTATTTATGAATTTTTTTACACATGGATGAAAGTATGACATTTATAATATTTTATATGAACAAAATTAAATTATATCATACTCATATTTTTAATAAATATATAAATTTTATTATAGGGTAATCCATTAGATAAAATTTAATATAAATATAAATTTTAAGTAATAATTATTTATCTACATCTTGGTAATTTATTTATAATTTTTAGTAATGTAATAATTACCTTAAATCTTAACAAAATGCTGATTAATAATTATTTAATTAATTGAAATATCAAATAAATATTATTAAAAATATTAAAATAAATATAATATGAGATAGTTTATTTTATAGAATAATTTAATAGATGACTATAAAATTTTATTGATTTTATAATATACATGGTTCTAAGTTATCTGGAGGTTTTTATATTTTTAAAATTAAAAGTAATGAATAGTGTCAAAATTGACATTAATGATATTATAAAAAAATTATTTTATTCAATGATACTTAATTTCTAAAAATATTAAATTAGACCAATTTATTTTTATAATGTTTAAAATTTCATCTATGATTCATTTATGGTTCTTTTGGCTTTTTATAGTAACTATATTAACCCCCAATGAGTAAAAAATCCAAGGCATGAAGAAAAGAGTTAAAGGTGTTAAATAAGGGTTAAAATTAAAAGATAAGGGTGGAAATATTTTCAAAACAAAACTATTTTTTTATGAAATTATCACCACCCAAAATTATCTTATATTTAAAATTAATAATTTTTTATCCATTTGGAAAAGAAATTTAATTTATATTAACTTAATATTTTGAAAAATTCCTAGATTTCCCCTCCTCGTTCCTATAAAAGGGAACACATTCTACTCATTTCTATAAACATACATCTTATTTCTATTTGACCTATATAAACACAAAAAATTTATAGAAACAACCACTCATATTATAGAGGATTTATTTGGGGAATATCACACACCTTAGAGGTGTTAAGGTGTTAATCCAATGAGATTGTTCAAAGAAGAGGTCATGATTTAACCAACAAATTTCATTTTATTTATTATTAAAATTCATTGATATTGCATCCCACCTTTTTATTACATAACTTCTCATTAACTTTAACAAACATAGGATCTTTAGATTCTACTGTCTCAGAAATCAGGAACAATAAAACATGAAAAAATAAAACACTCTTTTATATCCCCTTGAAAATATTCTTGAAAAGTTCATCCTATTTAACCTTACTGCATCTCAAAACATGGAGACATACATCAATGGAATGTGTGAGTAGAAGGCCCAGTATGGAAAGTAGGGGAATCAGTTTACTTGTGATATCAATAATAACTTTTTGAAAATCATAATGACCTGAGAAATGGAAGTAGAGGCATATAATAATGAAAAGAACATGAACCATAACTTTAATATGTGGCTATAACATTTAATTTATACATTCATGAACATATCACCAAGGTTTATCCCCATGGATTCATAAAAATTACCAAGGTTATTCACCAAGGTATCCTGAAACTTGTCATCTCTAGAGATTAATTGTATACCCAATGCATTGGAGCGCTAGCAGGGTTCACACTTAATATGTATTTATTTTCATGTGATCCACATAGATCATAATAAAAAATTTCATAAATAAACCATAGATAATAATAGAAATGGGTTTCATTTCAAAATCATGACGTTTTAAATGTTCTTGAAAACATGATTGTTATTTCATTTTTAACCCATAGAAATGGTGTGATGGTTATATGTATGCCAATTAATTAATAAAAAATATCAATTTTATGTCTTGATTAATACCTTGGGAAATGTAAATAGATTTTGGTATTTACAACAACAAAACAATTGATTTTCTTGAGAAAGAGAGAGATTTTGAGATGAAAATTCTACAACATAACAGCTATATAACATCATATTAAAAAATATTTAAAAGAGAAGGGCCAAAGGTAACCCAATAATAATTATCTCATAATAATTTATGGGTACAAAAATAAATGAAATAATGACATGCAACGGATATTTGAATGACAAACCACATGCAAAGAAAACATGATTGAAAAGAGAAGATGAGATTTCTTTTACGAAAACCATTGCAGCCTAATGGCATCACATAAATATTTTGAAAATAAATTTATGAGAGAAGAAAGGGTATAAAATAATTTAGAAATGAAATTTACAGTAATAATAATATATAATAATAAACCCTCACATGAGAAGATGGAAACTAGAAGACATATCTTAACAGAAATCGTGACTAAAAGACGAGGGTGGAAGGCTCCCTTACCATGAAGAGTGACTTAAAAAGCTCAAATATTGGGTCCTTGGGGGGCTTGAGGGAACCTTGGGATGAATTCTTGGGAGGTAAAAATACTACAACTTCGTTGAGGAGAATTTTGGAATGATTAGAATGAGGGAGTGACTTGGTATTTATAGCAATGGTGGGGGAATATTTAATTAATTTCAAAGGGACCCCTCATCGCTGGTATATGAAAAACCATGGCTTTCCCATGGTATTGTCCAAATGGGACACCTTATAACATATCATACTATTCACAAATCGACCAGAATTGTTACATAAATATTACATCATTTATAATGTCATAAATTACACTGAAACTGAAAACTGTATTTTTACTATTCACCAAAAAACAAAACATTTTATAAAAATCTCATAAATTCACCCTAACCTGAAATTGATGCTCTGAAATAAAAAATGAACTCTATTTTATGATAATAATTTACTTAATATTTTTAATTTCATTTTTAAATAAAATCATTATTTATTCAAAAAAACATTAAATTATAACTTGTTTTGCAACCCCTTAGAAAAGAAATCAAGGTCCCATAAAGTTATTGTATAACCATAATACAATAATGTAAAAATTTATGATTACATTTTTAAGAAAATTAATTACCATTTTAAATTATTAAATTAATTATAAAATTGTAAATAAAATATTTTTGACATATAAAAATACCAAAACATATACTATGATGATTTTCACTTTAAAGATTTCTAAATTGTATTTATACAATCATAGGAGAAGTTTCTATTTTTTTGGTCAATTTACTATTCAATACTATTCATATGAGTATGTTACTATTCACCAAAAAAATTACCTTGATCTTATATATCCACATTTTTCACCCTGATTACAACCATATATGACAAGATATTTGAAAATCATTTTACAGAAAAAGTAATTTAATAATAATTTTTTTACTATTATTCAAAATAAAATTTTTCATAAAATACTATTCTTCAAGAAAACAATATTAATCCATCACTATTCATCAATTAAAATAATATTTTTCACAAAAATGATACTTCTTAGAAAACATCTAATAATTCATCCTCGATTAACTTTGACATTTATAATTAAAAAATGATGTTTATTTAACCATAATAATTCTCTAAGTATGAAAAATTAATCCTTTTAATATAAATATACTTATTTATTTAAAATAATAGTGGAGAAGAAATGAATAGTGAAATTGCATAGTGATATTTCTGAGAATTAAAAAAATAAAATTATTTTATCTTTTACATTTATAAGGGGAGTTTTAATCATACTATTTAAATAAAAAAAGTATTATTCCATATAACATAAGCTATTATAATAAATATATCATTTCTGAAGACTAATATTTCGGTTCGAAGTAATTTGATGTGCCTTTATTGTAAAACATAATAAAAAGTAATTATGAGGAAAGAGATCCATAAATAAAATATGTTCATTTTTTCAGGACTTTATATTCTTCCCCCCTTAAATAAATTGTGTCCTCACTATTTTATCTTATTAGAAATTTATTACTGTTGGGAAACATTTCATTATAAATAAATTTCATGTCTTAAAAATATTATTCTTTAACAACAATTACATTTTCTATAAATACTTAATAATGATTCATAAAAATCTTGTTATTGACCAAACATATCCCCCAAGAGTGTCAAAATATAAGTGCAACAAATCCCATTGTCATGTAACAGGATACCCTAGGTCAAGCCTGAAAATCCTTGTCAGAGTTTTCACTCCTTGGTATATCTGTGCTAGAGCCACTTCCACTTGTTCGTATCCAGACATTGATTTATTTGATCAGAAACCACTTACTTAATATTTCACCAAAATACCAAGAAGTTTTCCTATATTTAAAATTTTATATAGGGTTCATCCTAAGGTATTCATAGATTAATTTCCATAAATAACTAAACTATCCTTCAATACCAACTATGTAACCCCTCCTTTTTATTACATCACATTTCATTACATTTTACAAACAGAGGATCTTTAAATTCCATTGTCTTGGAAATCTGGAACAATAAAACATGAAACATTAAAACACACTTTTAAAAAACTTTTAAAACCTTCTTGAAAACATCATCCTATGTAAAATTATTTCTTCTCATAACCTAGATACATACATCAAAGGAAACGGTGCGGAAAAGGCCTAGTAAAGAAATAAAGGGAATCAATTTTCTTGTGATATCAATATAAACATGATGAAAAACATAAAGACATGAGAAATGGAAGTAGAGGAATATCATAATGAAAAAAACTTCAACCATAACTGGAATATGTTTCTACAACATTTAATTTAGTCTTTAATGAACATATCTCCAGGTTCATCCCCAAGGTGTCATAAAAATTACCAAGGTTATTCACCACGTTATCGTGAAACTTATCATCTATTGAGATTAATTAATTACCCAAATAATTGGAGAAATATCAGGGTGAACCATTAATATTTCATTATTTTGATGTGTTCTACATATATAATTATAAAAAATTTCGTAAATAACCCATAGATAATAAAACAAATGGGGTTCATTTCAAAATCGTGACGTTTTAAAAGTTCTTAAAAACATAAACATTATATCATTTATTACCCATGTAAAGGGAGAGAGAGGTTATATGTATGCCAATTCCAAAAACTAAAAGATAAATTTTATGAATTGATCAATACTCCGGGAAATGAAAATATATTTGGTTATTCACATAAATAAAACAAGATAATTTCATGAGAAAGAGAGAGATTTTGAGACGAAAATTCTGCAACATAACAGTTATATAACATGGTTTTAGAAAATATTGAAAATAGAGGGGCCAGATGTCACAGACTCATAAATATCTCATAATATAGTATGGGTATATAAATAAATTAAATAATAACATGGTATGGATATTTCAATGACATGCCACATGCAAAGGAAACTTGAATGATAAGAGAAGATGTAATTTCCTTTACAAAAAATCTGGCAACCTAACAGCGTCACTTAAAAATTATGAAAATAAATTGATGAGAGAAGAAAATGTCTCTCATTATTTGTAAATGTAATAGACATTAATAATAATTATTAATAACATACTGTTGCATAAGAATATGGAAACTAGAAGACCTAACTTAAAGAAATCATTACTAAAAGAAGAGGGCAGAATGTTCGCTTACCTTGAAGAGTCACTTCGAAAGCTTGAAGTTTGGGACCTTGGGAGGTTGAGGGAACCATGGGAGAACTCATTGGGAGGTAAAAATACTAGAACTTTGTTGAGGAGGATTTAATAATGATTGGAATGAGGGGATGTCTTGGTATTTATAGAAAAAGTGAAGAAATATTTAATTAATTTCTAAGGGACACTTCATTAGTGGTATTAACAAAACCGAGGTCTTTACCATGGTATTTACCCATGTTATAGTCCAAATGGGACACATCATAACATATATTACTATTCAAAAGTATACTAAATTTATTACATCATGATTACATCATTAAGGATGTCATTGATAACACAAAAACTCAAAACTATATTTTTACTATTCACCAAAAAACAAAATAATTTATAAAAATCTCAAAAATTCACCATTACCTAATATCTATGCTCTGAAATCAAAAATGAACTCCGTTTTACGAAAATAATTTTTTAAATAATTTTAATTTAATATTTACATAAAATCGATATTTATTCAAAAAAATAACTCTAAAACTATAACTTGTTTTGTAACACCATAAAAAAGTAATCAAGGTCCCATAAAAATATCATATAACCATCAGAAAGTAAAATAAAAATTTATGATTATATTTTAGGAAAATACATTTCCATTTTAAATTATTATATTATTTATAAAATTGTAAATAAAATATTTTTGACGTACAAAAATACCAAAACATATATTATGATCATTTTTTCCCTATTAAGATTTCTAAATTGTATTTATACATTAATTGGTGAGGTTTATATTTTTTAGTTAAATTTACTATTCATTACTATTTATAAGGTTATTTTACTATTTACCAAAAAATTATCCTGTTCTCATCTAACCAGATTTTTCACCCAGATTACAACCATATGTGAAAGATTTTTAAAAATCATTTCACTGAAAATGTTATTTAAGAATAAAATATTATTTACTATTCATAAAAATAATATTATTCATCAAATACCATTCATCAAGAAAACCCTATGCATCAAACACTGTTCATTAATTAAAATACTATTTATCCAAAAAATGATACTTCTTAGAAAACATATACAAATTGAGCCTAGATTAATTTTGACACTTGAAATTCAAAAATTATGTTTATTTAACCATAATAATTCTCTAAGTATGAGTAATTTATCATTTAAATATAAAAATATTTATTTTTTGTAAAATAATAGTAGATAGAAAAAGAATAGTAAAATTACATAGTGAAATTTCTAACACTTAAAAAAAATAAAATTATTTTATCATTTTCATTTAAAGGGGGGATTTTAATCATAATATTTAATTAAAATAATAATTATTACATGTACTGTAATTTTTAATAATAATTATATCATTTCTGAAAACTAAAATTTGGTTCTGAAGGAATTTGACGTGCTTTTATTGTAAAACATAATAAATAGTTATTATGAGGAAAGCGATCCATAAATAAAAGAAGTTCATTTTTAACGTTTTAACAATTGAAATATTCCTAATCCATGAAAAAATAATAACACTAGTATCATACATATACTTATATATTATTATGTCATTTGAATTCCCCATATCCATCTCCATTTCAGTCAATTGGGAAAAGAAGTCATCGTCTGTGTGTATGGTGGACTACCGGCTCACAAAATAATATAATTTATTTTCCAATATTATCCTATAAGACTTGTAATAATGATGGAATTAATAATTATTTGTGATATTATGAAATATTTATCCTTATTTAAAAGTAATCTATAATTTACATTCTTACTTTTCCATACACTAAAAATGATAATGTCGCTCGTGCATATGTTTGAACTACCACCTCCACAAAGCTTTGTGATTCATTTTACATCATCACACCACATGAATGAAATAAATAAGTATATTTAAATAATTAATAAGATATAAATTGTATTAGTATCATTCCATGAATATAAAATTATAATTACCTTTTTTCCATAATTATCATTGGAAGAATGGAAATGTTACTCATTCAAAAATATGGAATACCATCTCTATGATTGTAAAGTGGTTAATGTTTCATATTTATATGTACTGGATGGATTGAAAATTAATATTTATGCATAAAAATGAAAAATATTTCATGATTATTATTCTATATATGATTAAATAATGACCACATTTACTATATACATCATATAAAAGTCATTTCGGACTCATGTACTGAATGTTGTCAAGATTTCTAATGTGAATTTAAATAATTAAGTAACTATAATAACATGGTAATAAGTGGTATAAAATTAAAAATAAACTATAAAAAACTCATGATAGAAAATAACTAACATAAATTTTTTATTAATGAAGACATTGTACATACAATACAAATTATACTCAATGTAAGGGACATTCTTTTAAAACCCCTCATATAAAGTTCATCTGTCAACTCTTTTTACAAAGGTCCAAAGATTTTTTCAAATATATTGAATGAATAGAATTTATCACTATAAGTTCACATTAATATTTTCAATCATAAATTAAATTTTTATATGGTTACTTATTAATAAAATGTTTTCCATTTCATGTTCATAGTTTTTTAAAATTATTGGTTTAAAAATGGAATGTTTGTTTTATTCAAAGCTTTCTTTATGAGGAACATTTCAATGTTTTCTGTTTATGTTATGGTTATTTTTTTTTATTTTGATGATGGTTGGTTTTATTGTAAAAAAATTATTGTTGGTCGTATGATAATATATTGATGGTTGATTACATTATTAACCAATAACTGGTGGTTCCATGATATTCCAATAATGCATGGTTACGTTATAACCTACAATGCATTGGGTACATCGGAGTAAGAGGTTGACTATATTGTTAACTCCAATTGTAAGAATGATTTGGAAAATGATTTACGAAGATACCTACATATATATTATATTTTTTCTAACAAGTTTTCACGAAAATTATTTAATTTTGAAATGGTATGACAATGATATTTCTGAAAAGAAGATTCCTTTTTCAAGGTAAAAATATTTTTTAAGAAATGGTGTTTTTATGGTTTTTCATTAGACTAATGGTTTTATTTAATTTCATTGCACATACTATGATTTCATTCTTCTCTCAATTTTTAGAATGTTTTTCATTGTATATTTGGGGGGACTAGAGACAATTATGAGATTAATGGAATATTATAAAGATTTTTTATGAAGAGGAAACATGTTTTATTTTAAATATTTTTTTATGAAAAAAACTAATAGTGTATATATGTGTTAGCTTGTAATGTATGGATTTACCATGTATGGGTTTTTCCGGAATCATTAATAATAGAAACCTAAAAGATCCCATGGATTTCAATAACGATAATTCTATTTTATAATCACTTGAATGTGTAATATTTATGGGCATGTATTTATACTGATACTAAAAATTATGAATAAAGGATAAAATTGTATTTTTAATTTATCCAAGTAATATGTGATTCATTTTTGATGTGTAGGTATCAAATTTACATCAATCTAACACATGGTGTATCTATTATGACTCATAGTGTGTGTTTTTAGTTGAATGTTATTATAGCTAAAAACATGGATCACAAAATAAATACAATGGAAACATTATTGAATTCTATTTATAATTTAAGAAAATGATCCATGATTCATTTACAATTTTTATTAATTAACCATGCATCAATATGACACATGGTGTTGCTGGATTAGCTAAAAGTGCATGTTTTCTGTTTAAAATTTACATATATGTCTAAAGTGAATATTATATAATTGAAATATGAAAAATGCAAATAGATATTCATAATAACTTAGAAAATTATTTTTATAGGTTCTGTTTGTAGTGGTAACATGTGATGGGTCATGCACTACGTTTCTTTTTTTTCATGATCGATGTTCAATATGATATTTACATAATGATAAAAATTGTGACAAATTTAATTAAGTCAATGAAAAATAGACAATAGATATAACACCAGAACAAACTGTAGGATAATCACATGTTATTTATTATTAAATTTAATAATTAATAATTACCTTGTTAGAATTATTTCTTCATGTATGGATCTGACAACAGATCTAAGTTATACCATCATTTCGTTGAAGGAATCGAAATCACATTCCCTTTAGCGGTGATCTACACATGTTGCAAATGTTTTCACACATTGTTGTATTATTCGTTGTGTGCTAGAATAGTTGATCCCATTGCTTGTGTCATTTTACTTTGATCACCCTGATAATCCCGTCAAAGTCATTCCCCCTAGTCTCTCTAGACTTGTGAGTGGAGATGGTAGAATATCGATCTTCATTATTCTAAGCATTATTGGGGAAGAGATCTCTCTAGGGATTCAATAGGATTCTCTAGATTTCTTTAGGAAAAAAACAATCAATTATATCTCCTTTAAAAAAATTAAAATTTCACAATTTCTAATTATTTTTTATTTAATCCCTTGTGAAACCTGATGTCTATAATATTATTTTTATTATTATTTCTTTACATTCTCTTAACATGTGAATTGAAATTAAATATTACGTATTTAAATAATATTAAATATATATAATTTCTCACTAAACCATTAATCTCAGTCCATCATTCATCCAAAATATTTATCAGACCTTACAAAATTTTATTTGTTTTTTAAATAAATATCACTACATTATTTTCTAATAAATAAAAAAATATTAAATTCAATATAGGTAGTAAATATTTATTAAATATTCCACTCACATAATATTCTCTATAATAAGTAATGAAAGAGTATGTGTTATCAAGAAAAAATGAATAATTATTAAACCTTGTTTTGGAAAAATATTTATTCAAATTGTTAAATAAAAAAAATATTATTTAACTGAGATTATGGATACAAAAAATGTGTGTACCTCTAGAACTCTTTCTCAGTGGAATTTTGTGAGTCAACTTGAATCCAAGGTTAGAATCTAAAAACACGCAAAGGTACCCATATAAAAATAATATAATTCCACAATGAAATAACACCTCATACAGATTCATTTTGGGTAATATAATCCATTTATCATGATATCTCTAATCATGAATGTTTCTTGTCGATGCCATCAATCTATGTTCTCGATGTCTCTTTCTATGAAATTATAGAAATTAAACTTTCCCATATAACACCATGTCCATGTATTTATTTCGGCTATTTCATTTTCATAAAAGGGACTGAGATGTCAAATTATATTAAATAACCTAAAGGAAAATTCCATTCTCACATTATTCATTAAAAAAATCTTACATATGACGCACCTAATGTAACTTGTATCACTGTGAACATATTTCTCCATGGTCATCATCAACACATCAAAGTACATGACTTATAATAGTATTCATTAATAAAATTTTCATAACTAAAGACACACATATTTGAATATAGGATCATCTAATAATGCATATAAATTTGGATTTCATACTAGTTGGTCTCATAATCATAATATCTTACACGGGATATTACCAAGGGCATGCACCCTGATAAGGTTCCCCAATGTCCAATTATTCTCTAACCCTGATATACAATATCATATGTTTCCATCAAATTATTTCATCTAGAAATAGATCATATATTTAGGAATATTTCAGGAAACCTCTAGGTTCTCATAATAGCTCGTAAATGCTATGACCTGTTAGAGAAATGAATACACTTAGTAAATTCTCACATTAAATATTATGTACAAGAAAAATAAAGATGTGATAAGGTTTTGATTTATAATAAAAACTATAAATACAGGTTATGATGTAGTACACATAAGTTGATTCTAGGGAACCAAATCCAACAAACACCCAATTTCACTAGAGCCAATTGCTGACAACCATCAGCCCGATAGCTCTCACCTGATGCACATGATTTTGTTAAGATTGGTGTTTATTAAAGGCGTATTCCACATTATATTCTATGGGTACTCATCTTACTAAAACATCAACCCTTTGATAGTAGTACCCCAAGAGGTGATACATCTAGAGTATATGCTTTTTCTATTGGTTTGACCTTGGAACTTATACAAGAGCAACTCCTTCAATAGTTTGACAATAAAATGTGATAGTGTCTTTACATATAGTTTCCACACCAAGATATGAGATAATGTTTTATTACCAAATGGATTCCTTGGATGTATCAAAAGATACTATATACTAAGAAGATACTGTAGAATTAGAAACAACTAGCTACTTTGAACTCATCTAGCTCATAGCTCCTCTATTGAGATAGAAATCATATCTTTACATTGACTATAAATCATTTTGATTTATTTTATAACTAGAGTCAATATAACCCTTGACTTCCAACTCCTCATCTTCACCAAACATCTGGAACATGTCCTTAGTTCTTCTCAGATACTTGAGGATAGAGTTAATTGGATGCTAATGATGCTCTCTAGGATGATCTTTATATCTTCTTACCACTATAAATTCATTTAAACATAATGTATAATACACAATATGGAATATATTATTGATCATATCACTAAATCATATGGGATCTTACACATTCTCTATTTCTCCTGTTGTGTTTGAGGACACATTTTCTTAAAAATATGTTAACCATGTGACATTAGAATAAATACTTCCAGTAATTATTCAATAATAAATATATTTAGTATCTGGCCAATGTATGTAATTTGACTTATTCCAAGAAACCTCTTGGATCTATCAAAAATGATATTGACTCCTGTAATATATGCTACTTATCCTCAGAAATTTGTGAAGAAGTACTTCTTGAACCAGTCCTAAACATACTGTAAGACTGGAATATCATTTCAAATATGTAATATGTTATCAAAATATACTATTAGTGTAATGAACACATTCTTGCTAATCCTCTTATAAACACATGTCTCATATTCATTCTTTAATAAAACTAAATTCTTTTATATCTTCATTGAATCTAATGTTCTATGAAATAAATTCTTGATTAAATCCTTAAATTGATCTCTACTAATTATAAATATTTTTTGCATCACTTGGATTCACCAACCCTTTGGTTTGTGTCATCTTGACATATTTTTTAAGGCCCCCATTATGTAGTTCATTTTTGACATCTATCTTCCATATTACATAATCATGGTATGTAGCTACATAATGGAGAATTCTAATGGACTTAGAACTGGACACTAGTGAAAATTTTCATCATAGTCAATTACATGATTTTGTTTAAAACCATTAGCTACAATCCTTTCTTTATAGATATTTTATTAACCTTCAATATCTTGTTTTCTATTGAATTTCCATTTTCACCCTCTATGATTTTCTCAAACTGGAGTATTGACCAGAACCACAATTTGGTTATGATACATGGAATCCATATCAGAAATCATGGATTCAATCTATCATGATTCTTCAGAGCTCTCTACTTCCTCTCTTTAAGAGATAAGATTATCATTGTCAACAAATAATGGGTCACAATATTATATGAATAGAAAACCATATCTCTCTAGTTGAGTTAACTCTGTTGTGCTCTTAAGTATTGTTTGTGTTTCAAGAACTACTTCTTCCATGGGGACCTGTAGTGTTTGTTCTTTTACCAACTCTTTTGTATCATGAGAATCAACTTCATTTAAGTCTATAATTCTACAACTATCCTATTTGATTATGTTCACCCTATTAGTAAATATGGCTTGTCTTGTGACAATAATTTTCTTGTTTGAGGGTTTATATAGATAACATCCCTTTAATTCGACGTGATAACCTATAATGTTACACTTATATCTATAGGTTTCCAGTTTGTATACTAAAAAGGCCTTAACATATTCCGTGAAACCCCTTAAACATGTTTGTTACAAAAGGAGTGTATTTCCCCTCCATGAATCTAAGGGAATTACAATTTTTACATTAGTGGGTACTTGATTTAATGTATATTCCTCAGTTTGTAATTAATTTCCCCAAAATTATAATGGATGATCGGTATGACCTATTAGTGACATTATCTTGTCTAAAAATGTATCATTCCACCTTTCACTAAATCCATTAAAATGTGGTGTGTATGCTAGAGTAAGTTGAAATAGAATGACAATATCTTGTATAAAGTAGATAATATCTTAGATAATATATTCACCACCTTGATCTGATTGAAGATTGCTTATCTTCTATCCATAACATATCTACCCAATTCATCAGCAAGAAAATTTATTACTTCAGAATACCCACCACTATCATATAATGTAAATTGTATACACACATCAATGTGTACCAATCCTAGAAGATATGTGTCCCTTTTAACCTATCCACTTAATGGTGGCCTGGTAATTTTTACTTTTAAATAAGTATGACCTCTTTTATGTTGATGTTGCTCAGAAGAGTTTATATAAATATCTTGATTGATATTTTTCAAACTCTTCCCTTTTAATGTCCATGAAATTAATTCCACATAATGGAATTTTAAAAACTAATTGAATATGATTCATTATCAATTTAATATACTTTTTTTCGTTATTTAATACATAAAGACCATTATATAAATGTTCCATACTATAAAATATGTTACTTTTATAAAAGAAATAACTTTTATTTTTATACATGGAAATAATCCCATCTGCATCAAGGAATGATATAGGAGTAATGCTATTGACAATAGTAGGTAAATAATATCAATCTTTTAAAAAAATCACTCACATTAGGAATAAAATGTGGTAGTCACCAATGGCTAGAGAAACTATCCTCTCACCATTAGAAACTCTCAAATCTACATCTCCTATAGAAATCATTCATAACCTTCTTGGTTCCTATATTTGGATACAGATTTGAGAACCACCATATGTATCAAATATCAAATTTGTAGATATTGAAAGATTAGACTCTATAAAGAATGAACCTTTAGATTCTGCTTTTTACTAGGAATAGTTCTTCTTCTAATGGACTTTATTCCACATGAAAAATATACTACATCATTTTCATTTTCCTCCCTTTGGATCTTCCTCATTTTTGAATTATGGTGCTTTCATGTTTGATACTTGTTATCATTTATGGTCCCCTTATACACATTATTCATTTTCTTATTTAGTATAATGAACATGGGTTTATCACGTCCCATGTCCATATCCACAAGGAAAATTAGTTTAAAATAGTTCTTAAATGCTCTTCTAATTATTTCCAATATTTTAATTAATAATAAAACTAGAGAAGGTCTTGGGAAGTGATTTATATATGAGATATGTTCATAAATCATAAGGGAATTTAAACCCAAATATTTCATACCATTTAATGTACCATATATTCTTGACTAAATGTGGCCGATATAATACATTATGTATAAGAAATGTCGTAAAAAAACATTGGATATCTTGTGTCTCTCTTGTCTCCCCTTATCTCAATAGATATCATAATGGTATGACATCATCCTATACACATCCATGTAAACATGTTGATTTAAATTCTCATTGGTAATGAATAATAACAACAAACATTAAACATATGCAGAATAATTAAAATGATTCTCATTAATAGGTAACTCTGCATCACTATCCTCATTTCCAGGCACATCAGAAAGGGGTTCTTTAAGCACATATAATTTCCTTTCATGGTGTAGGATAACATGTAAGGTCTTTTCCATTGATGGAAATTTGAGCCAGTGAGGAGGTTATACTTCTCATGTGTGTATCATAGTGATTTGTTTGAAGTATTTTTTTTGTTCATAAAAATAATATAACAATAATTTTAGTATTTTTTTGGAAAAAATTGGACAATTCAATAAATATTATATTTAATAATCTCCCGTTATTTTATCGACACCCAATTTCCCACAATGTTAGATTAAGAATATCATGGTTCCTGGAAAATCTAGTGGCAATTAACTATATCAACATTCTTATTACACAAAAATTTGTTGTTCAAGCATCATAAAAGGTTTTAGGTAGGAATTCCAAATTAAAATTGCATTGACTCATAGTTCCTTGATCTGTTGAGTGGAATCCCCAATCCTAAAATCATTATATTGTATTTCCTCAACTATTTCCTATAATTTATAACATGTCCATTCATTTTAGTCATCCATTGATGTGAACTACCGTAATTCAACCCAAAAACATCATGTTAAAAATCCCTAATAATTGAATGTACCATTACATTGGTTGGTCAACCACATAGAACTGAAGTTCAATTTTAACTAGAGTTTTGGAAGGCTATAACAACATAACATATATTATTGAGTGATCTAATCATTTTATGCCAAAATATACAATTATTTTATTTATTACATTCTTGTTAATATTAAATGGATTTATTTACGTTATTAAAAATGTATCAGACAATATGTACGCATAATCCAGTTTATTTTAGTTTTATCTTGCATGATTCTTAATTCATTAGTTCATATCATCAAGAAAAAACATTTATAATTAAATTATATTGAATCTTTACATATATAAAATAAAAAAGTTATATGATCAATAATTCTTACTAATGGTAACTTTATATAGATGATAATAAACTAACCATCTACCTAGGGGAAAATGTTGAATAAATTATGGTTTGTGTTATAGCTTTCCACCTATCCATATATGTATCGATATTTGATTGGTTTTGTAATGACCCTTGTTTTGAACTGGGTCAAAAAGTGGAGAAATTTGAACTTTTTCAATTACTAAACCGCTCTTTTTTAGAACTGCGCTTCAGAATGAGATTTTGAAGGTTGGAAGCCTTCCTTTTTATGTTTTTCGGCAAGGGAGAAGGCTTGTTAAGTTTCTCGGTCGCCCTAGAGGTTTCAGGAGCACTAGACACTAGTTTTTTCAGAGATGCAGAGGGCACACTGTTGGCGCACGGGCTGACCAAGCCGTACGGCCTAAACCGTGTGGCCCAAATCATTTGGGCAGTGGCTTTTACACAGGCTGCACACAGTTTCCCCAACCATGCGCCTAGCTCATGCAGCGGGTGTCTTAGAGGTAGTATACCCTACACGATTTGCGCACGGTTTGGCAAATCGAGTGGGTTAAACTGTGTGGTTTTGATGTGTTAGGTATTTTAAATAAATTAAAAATAAAGTCAAATAAAATAAAAACCTGAATATCTAATACCTCACCCTCTCCCCTCTCACACGATGAACTTCCCAAGGGGGCTCAACCTACCGCGTGCACGACCGCCCACCTCAGCCTCCCTTTGATCATCGATTCCTCCACTGATTCTGTTCGTTTCTCCTTCAAATCATTGCGGTAAGGCCTCATACTTAGTCTCCTCCCTTTCTTAGCCAGTTTTAGGATTCTCCCTCACCTGAATCTCATTCGGCCGAACCCTAGGTTAGGTTTTGCTTCATGATTTCGTTTTCTTTCTTTCTTCGCATGTTCCAGTGTTATGCGGAGGGTCCCTAGGGACCTCGTGGGTGCACGTATGGTGTCCGACGCTGATGTCGTAGTGGTTTGAGGTGATTTCAAACCACTGGTTTGTTTCCAAGGTATGGGTTTTCTACCTTTGGTTGTTTCACAGCTTCCATGTATTGTCTTTAGTTGTTCTAAGGGTTCATGGTGTGTTCTGGTTAGTGCGTTGCTAGTTTTGGTCATGTTTCGGGTTGCCAGAGCTTAGGTGAATCGCATATACAGGCATAGTTATGTATTTATATGTATATGGGTTCCCCCGGTATGCATATATTCGTGCATGAAAGCGAATATACACATGCGGGGTAGTTGTTCCCATTACATATATAAAAGTGCTTGCATAGGTGAGCGGAGATAGGTATATGTGTATAAGGATAGGTGTAAGGATCCTATGGCGCATGCCCATGGCCATGAGGGAGTGTGCTTAGGGGCTATGTGTCTGTATACCTATGCGAAGTCACATATTCCTAGTGGGGGAGCAGCAGCGGCCACATTAGTTAAAAAGTGCCAAGATCCATAGTGGATGGATGGATCCACCATGAGGTAGGGTCCCTCTCCTTGCCCTATAATTTAAATTGAATCATTTAATGAGTATAAAACTTCATTGTTTTAATATTTTAATTATGAAAGTTTAGTCGATTAAATGATTCTGTGCAAATTTTTTGAATTGCAGGAATAACATAAAATGGTTGCTTGGTCACTAAACCAACGAGTTAATAATAAAACCTCTCGACCAGAGGTGCGTTGTCTTCAAGAGAAAATTTGTAAGTAGATTCTTATGCTTTCCTGCTAAACTCATGTTATTCTTTGGTGAAACATGAATGAAATAGATTAGGGTGATAATATCATGCCTTAGGATAATGGAATAAGCACGACTTATGTTAATGGAATGATTTTAGTGAATGGGACTTACCTGGGAGTGGTAGTCCATAGCACCTTTTTATTCTTTGTAAATCATTAAATGTCTTTGAAATGATATAAGAGGAATGAAGAATGAATTGGGGGTAGCCAATACCATACAGGAGTGAGTTGCCTCATGTACCATATATAAATGTGATGAATATGTTAGTGTCTTGAAACGAATACTTAAGAGGAGTTTCCATTAGTATAAATGTGATAATGATACTTGATATGGTTTGCCTTAGGTACATTTGTATGGACGTAATTATAACCATTTACATGGATATGGGCTGTATGATTGTTTGTGATTATGATATGACTTTTGAATTCTTAAGATGTAATTCCATAAGTTGTAAAATATAAACATGGTTATAATGTGAGTGTGCACATGATGATGCCACCTGGTGATTAGATATTTTTTTGTATGGGAGGCAGTTATACCCCATTCCAGTGTGACAATACATGTATGGAAGGGAGGCATTCTTACCAGTTGCCAGTGACTTCTAGTGATGAGATACAACTTTGGATAAGAGGAATTCATACCCCATGCCATCTACATTGATCAATTATGGATGGGAGACATGGATACCCCATGCCAGCTTATTTTGAGTTTGGGTGGGAGGCATGTCTACCACATGCCAGATGTGATCTATGTATGTGTATGGAAGGGAGGAATTCTTACCCCTTTCCATTTGACCTATAGGGACTATAGTCATTCTTACCTCATGCCCGCTAATCTCGATATGTGTATAGAAGGGAGGCATTCTTACCCCTTTCCAGTTAAACAATAGGGACGAGAGACATTCTTACCTCATGCTTGAAAATATCGATACGTGTATGGAAGGGAGGCATTCTTACCCCTTTCTAGTTGACCTTTAGGGATGAGAGGCATTCTTACCTCGTTCTCGATAAATCTTATTAATGGGTGGGAGGAATTATTACCCAATGCCTTCTATGATCTAAATGCTTTTATATATGTATATGGTGACATGATCAGGTTACTTTACCGGCAACGAGCCAAAGCCGGTATAGCCGTCGGGTGTCCTTTTGGAACCTGGACTGGTGTTGTCTATCTATGTTGTCCTACTTATTGAATCATGTTATACCTGCTTACTACATTAATTAATATTAAACTGTCTGGTTTGGGTTAGACACCAGTGGTGCTGACCTACTAAGATTTATATCTCCCACCCTACTTGGTCCTCCATTACACTGGGTTACCTGATTAGACCTTTCTTGTTTTTAGATCATAGGTTGGTTGCAGTGTTGCTTGTACCTGGTGATAGGAGCAAAGGACCGAGCGAGAGCTCGGGATGCTCATGAGAATGCATGTCGGGCCTTGCTTCTTTTTCCTTATTCTTTTACATTGTATTGTAAGCATGTTATACTGTTTCTTGTTTTCACATTGTATCATTCATCATCCATGTATCGTGTAAACTGGCATTGGCCACCTTTTATAAAAATCATCACTATTTGTCTTCCACTGATGTTTTTTCATTGTTTATCTATTACTCCTTCTGCTATTTAATGTTATTTACTCTGAGATACAACTGTTCAACTCTGATAAGAGGGTGTAGTCTCCCCACTATAACCTCCTGAGACCCTCGCTGCTAGTCGGCAGCCTCTGGTGTATGGGGAGACGCGCTTGAGGCCATGTGGCGACCGGTCCGGCCACCAGTTTGATGGTGATCCGGGTCGGGATGTTATAAAGTGGTATCATGGGAGTTTTCGCTTCTGATTTGATTTAATGTTTGGCTACATTAGACAGGGATAGGATCGAATTGGAATTTGGTAATGAGCTGTGTCCAGGATTGGCCACCCTATGCATAGGGAAAAAAGTAAATTGCCTCGAATTCAATTATTATTTTAATCATTTCTATTATTACGGTTGACTTGATTTCACCGTTGGGTAACACACATGTTTTCTGTTGATACTGTTCATGCAATTTTGGGTTTTATTTCTGTTGCAACCCGATGATACGAGGGTATGCCCCCTCATGCATCATATAGGCACATTGTTAAAAATCACACGCCATGCCATCTAGGATGCATTAGTAATTCCTAATGTTGTGATAGGTACTGTGGTATTCATTCTATGCTTCTGTGATATAGCATGTTTGGTGTCACTTCATATGATAAAATGCTATTTTTTATCAAAAATATAATTGGTTTATTTTTCTAAATTAAGTGATTTTTGTTACGAGATGAGCCATTTTTCAGTTTCAAGGTGTATGGGCGCCTTATAGCTGGGAAATGGTAACCTGTGTAATCGGATTTCCGAAAAATGGATATTAAATTTTTAATTGTAAAAATGGAATTGGTTTTTCTTAAAGGGAGCCAAATTCCAAATGGTAAGCTGTATGGGCTCTTTACAGATTGGTAGGTGGCCACCCTTATGATTGGATCATTGTATTTGAGCTTGTTAATTTCTTTTATGTGATCTAGTTTTTTAATGGGAGCCAATTTTCAATTTATGGAGTGTATGAGTGCTACATGGGTTGGGAAACGGAAACCCATAAATAATGTAATGGCAGGATGCTTTGGTTGATGTTTATATGTGTAAAAGCTGTTTGATTTTGATATGAAATTTTTTGGATTGTTGGGACCCTCGTTTGATGCCTAGTGGTTAAAATGAAGTTGTATGTAACATTCCTGTTATGCTTCGAGCTGTTTGATAAATTGATCAAGTGCCTAGTGAATTTTTTCTTTGGAAAAGGGTACATGATGTGTTGAATTTAATTTTTTAAAGGGATTAAATGATAAATGTGAGTAAATATAAAGGTCTTGGAAAAGGAACCTCTAGTGGTGTCCACTGTTGAGACCCCATGTGTGGATAGGTTAAGTCATTCTTGTGAGTTCCTTGGAACTAAACCTTACTCGTTTTCCGTAGGCTGTTTTCTTTTAGTAATGACGTTAAATGTTAGGCTTTGAGCCCGATGACGTTTTTTGTGCATGTCCAAGTGCTTGGGTCGACACTTGTTTTTCGCGAGGGGCTAGCCCGTGGTAGGTAGCACCTGTAGAGCTAATGTGCTTGGCTTTTTCGGTGAACTTTATGAAGTTTGGTAATGTTCGGGTACTGTTGTCCCACGTAGGACTTCCAGTTCTAATGAAACCCTTGTTCCGATGGGTGTTCATGCTTCTTTTTATCTTGTTAAGGGTTTGAGCATCGTCTAATGCTCTATATCAGTTGGCTGGAAATGCCTCGGGCATGTTCGTTCGCCTTTTTGGTCATTTTACCCTTTCTTTTTGTGCAGTAATGGATGAATTGACATGGAATCATCGAATTGAATGGTCGTATGGGGAAATATTGCGTTTGGTTGTATCTCTTGAACTTTTTTGTACAGTCTGGAGTCATCTCCGTGGAAGTGTGACCTGACCATTTGAGAACCAAGTTTTCCTAATGCTCGGGATGATTTTAGGAAGACTTGGGTGGTTGACATGCTGATCTTGTAGCTTTGGATTCCTTTTACGTTTGATGTGGTGATCGTGTCTCGGAGTAGCGATGCACGTCTGTCCAGTTAATTATGAACAAGTCTGCTTATGATCATCTTATCTTTCTCCCTTCGATGACGCCGACCCTTCTAAGGTGGGAAGCACTGTGCCAGTTGAGTAAAGTGTGTCCTTCCAGGTAGAAGGAACATTTAAAGAAGGACCAACTTGGAAATTGGTTGGGTTGTGCTTGAATGCTTTTGGTTTTTTGTGGTATGGTTGATCGAAAATGATTCATGTGGGAAGAGGCATCATGATCGGTTGAAATATTGATCTGTCGATTGGTGGAGCTGAGTTTCTTCTATAGAGTCGACCAGGGGTGGTTCGAATGATCTCCTTTCCAGTTTTTCGGTATAAATAACTGGAATCCATTTTCAATCCTCTTAGTGTACTCTACTACATGGCGATATTGTCCCCTAACTTGCCTTCTTCCTGGATACGCTAAGAGAGCGTAGGTCTTATGCCTCGCAAAGGTTTTAAAAATATGTTGATCTTGGTTGGTTTTTCCCTTTCGGTGTTTAATGCTACATGCATGGTTTTGTTCATGGTTTTATCTTTGAGATGTTACTGAGAGTCGGGTATGAGCTTTTCGGTGAACGTCTTCGTGTTGAATGTGAGATGCCTCGGGAGAAGGCATCATTGTTCAGCTTATAAAACGCCGGTTGTCTAAGTCGTGTGTCTTCTTGAATAGTCAGTAGGAGTGGCTTGACTATTTCTGGCTTGGGCTTTGAGGTCGATGGTGAAATCAACTCTAAGATCATTTCAAAATCACTCTAGGTGCATCTTTGGAATGCGTGGAGTGTGCTTTTGAAATTCCTTTTGAAAGGTGGTGGAGCTGTGGTTTGATTTGTGATCACTTAACGTTAAAAATCTATGGTGGGGAGTACCTTTGATTGGTTTCTTGATGGGACGAAGATGTGATCATGTCTTTGAGTTGACGGGATTGGGTGAGAGCTACCTCTGTGTTTCAGTTAGAAAACAAGCATTGGCTCGGGTGTTGATGGCTTAAGCGTCGTGTGCTTAAGTAGATGTTCATTGGTGCGTGGGACATTTTGAAACGTAACGTGGCCGTTTGAACGAAGCTTCATGACCCTTGTAGGTCGAGTGAGGAGTGTGTTGTTCCCGATGGCTTCTTGGGGAGGAGATGTTCTATGGTGGGAAGGTTGTAATGACACGCATTTTGAACCGGGTTAAAAAGTGGAGAAATTTGATCTTTTTCAATTAGTGAACCGGCATTTTTTAGAACCGGGATTTGGAATGAGATTTTGATGGTTTGAACCCTTACTTGTTATCTTTTTCGACATGGTCTAAGGCTCGTTATGTTTCTTGGGTGGCCCAAGTGGTTTTAGAAGCACCGGACCCCATTTTTTTTAAGAGATGCAGAGGGCACGTGGTTGGCGCACGTGCTGACCAAGCCATGTGACACAAATTGTGCGGACCAAATCAGGTGGGTAGTGGCTTGCGCGCTGGCTACGCATGGTTTCCCAGACCGTCTTCCTAGCCCGTGTTGCGAGTGTCTTGTAGGCAGTATACCCCGTACGGTTTGTGCATGGTTTGGAAAACCGTGCAGGTTAAACCTTACGGTTTGGGTGTGTTAGGTATTTTAATTAAATTTAAAATAAAAAGGAATAAAATAAAAAACTATATATTTAATACCTCACCCTCTCCCCTCTCACATGATGAACATCCCAACCGGGCTCTCCCTTCCGCGTGCTCGACCCCCCACCTTAGCCTCCCTTCGACCAGAGATTCCTCCACCGATTCTATTCGTTTCTCCTTCGAATCATCATGGTAAGGTCTTCTTCCTAGTCTCCTCCATTTCATGGCTAGTTCTAGGATTATCCCTCACCCTAATCTCGTCCGGCCGAACCCTAGGTTGGGGATTCGTTCTTGATTTCGTTTTCTTTCAGTCTTTTCATGTTCCAGGGTTATTCGGGGGGCCCCTCAGGACCTCGTGGGTGCGTGTATGGTGTCTGCCGCCGATGTCGTAGTGGTTTGCAGTGATTTCGAACCGCCGGTTTGTTTCTGAGGTAAGGATTTTCTACCTTTGGTTGTTTCACAGCTTCCAAGTAATGTCTTTAGTTGTTCTAAGGGTTCCTAGTGTGTTCTGGTTAGTGAATTGGTGGATTTGGTCGTGTTTCGGGTTGCTAGAGCTTAGGTGACTCGCCTGCGCAGGCATAGGTACGTATTTATATGTATGTGGGTTCCCCGGTAGGTGTATATTCGTGCATAAAACGAATATACATGTGCGGGGATAGTTGATCCCATTTCATATATAAAAGTGCCTGCACAGGTGAGTGGAGATAGGTATATGTGTATAAGGATTGGTGTAAGGATCCTCTGGCGCACACCCATGGCCATGCGGGTGTGTGCTTAGGTTCTAGGTGTCCTTATACCTATGTGAAGTCACATATGACTAGTGAGGGAGTAGCAGCGGCCGCTTTAGTTAGAAAGCGCCAGGATCCACAGTGGACGGATAGATCCACCTTGAGGTAGGGTCCCTCTCCATTCCCTTTAATTTAAAGTGAAGAATTTAAAGAGTTTAACACTGTATTGTATTAGTATTTTAATAATACAAGTTTAGTCGATTAAATTCATCTATGAAAATCGTGTGAATTTCAGGAATAAGATAAAATGGATGCTTGGTCACTAAACCAATGAGTTAATAATAAAACACCTCGATTAGATGTGTGATGTCTTCAAGATAAAAGTAGGAAGTACATTCTTATTCTTTCCTGGTAAACTCTTGTTATGGTTTGGTGAAACTTGAATGAAATTTATTAGGGTGGTACGTAATATCGTGCCTTAGGATAATCTAATAAGCACATATTATGTTAATGGAATGATATTAGTGAAAGGGACTTACCTAGGAGAGGTAGTCCATGTCACCTCTTTATGCTTTGTAAATCCCTAAATGTCTTTGAAATGATATAAGAGGAATGAATTATGAATTGGGGGTTATCCAATACCGTACATGAGAGGGTTTCCTCATGTACCTTGTATAAATGTGATGAATATGTTATTATCCTGAAACAGATACTTAAGGGGAGTTTCCTTAAGTATAAATGTTATAATGATACTTGAGATGGTTTTCCTTAGGAATATTTTTATCGACGTAATTATAACCATTTATGTGGAAATGGGATGTATGATTGTTTGTGATTGTGATATGACTTTTGAATGCTTATGAGGTAATTCCATAAGTAGTATACCAAAAACATGGTTGTAATGTGAGTGTGCACTTGATGATGCCACCTGGTGATGAGATACGTGTTTGGATGGGAGGCAGGTATACCCCATGCTAGTGTGACAATACATGTATGGAAGGGAGGCATTCTTAACCCTTTCCAATGACTTATAGTGATGAGATACGTGTTTGGATGGGAGGAATTCATACCCCATGCCATCTACTTTGAACGATTATGGATGGGAGGCATGCATACCCCATGCCAGATTATTTTGAGTATGGGTGGGAGGCATGTCTACCCCATGCCAGAAGTGATCTATATACGTGTATGGAAGGGAGTCATTCTTACCCCCTTCCAGTTGACCTATAGGGATGAGAGGCATTATTACCTCATGCCCGCAAATCTTGATATGTGTATGGAAGGGAGGAATTCTTACACATTTCCAGTTGACCTATAGGGATGAGAGACATTCTTACCTCATGCCTTCTAATCTCGATACGTGTATGGAAGGGAGGCATTCTTACCCCTTTCCAGTTGACCTTTAGGGATGAGAGGAATTCTTACCTCATGCCTGCTAAATCATATTAATGGGTGGGAGGCATTCTTACCCCACTCCATCTATGATCTAAATGATTTTATATATGTATAGGGTGACATGATCAAGTTACATTACCGACAATGATCCGAAGCTGGTATAGCCGTTGGGTGTATTTAATTAACCTGGACAGGTGTTTTCTATCTATGTTTTACTTATTATTGAATCTTTTTATACCTAGTTACTACTTTAATTAATATTACATTGTCTGGTTTGGGTTAGACATTGGTGATGCCGTCCAACTGAGATTTATATCTCACACCCTACTCGGGCTTCCATTGCATTGGGGTACCCATGTAGACCTTTCTTGTTTGAAGGACCTAGGTTGGTGGTTGTGTTTCTTGTACTTGGGGATAGGAGAAAAGGATCGAGCCAGATCAAAGGAACGAACTAGATCAAAGGACCGAGCGGGATCTCGTGATGCTCAGGTGAACGCTTGTCGGTTCTTGCTTTCTTTTCCTTATTCTATTAAATTGTATTGTAAGCATTCTATATTGTTTCCTGTTTTCACAATATATCATTCATCATCCCTGTATTGTGTAAACTGGATTTGGCCACATTTTACAAAAATGATCACTATTTGTCTACCGCTACTGTTTGTTCATTGTTTATCTATTACTGCTTCTGCTATTGAATGTTATTTACTCTGAGATACCATTATACAACTCTAATAAAAGGGTGTAGTCTCCCCACTATCACCTCCTGAGACCCTCGATTCTAGATGGAAGCCTCTAGCATATGGGGAGACGCGCTTGAGGCCATGTGGCGACCAGTCCGACCACTGGTTTGATGATGAGCCGGGTCGAGATGTTACATGTTTCTCCTTAGCATGATACTTGAACAACCTATACTAATATCAGAGCTCCATCCATTGCATATAATTTTACTCAAATGTAGGTGAGGGATATAAGGGGTTTATATAAAAAAACATGGTAATGAAGGACCTTACCTAATGACTAGAGAGATGACTTGAAAGTCAAAAAATTAATTTAATAATAAATTTAAAGAAACCGATCACATATAAATTACATGGTATAAGATCATTATCATCCATTAGTATGAAAAAAATTAAAAAAAATTATAAAATTAACATTCAATAATAATTTTTGATATTTAACAGAAATCATGCTTGAACCAACTAATTGTATTATTTTAATTAATCAATTATTTTATCTTACTTCTCACCCAAATTCCCTTGAGTTCATCGTCAGGAATAATTTTAAACAAATTAAATCAATTTATTTAAAATTAAATATGTGCATAAATGTACATTGGAGACAACATGGTAATTACCCTTCTAAACTGCGCAACATGTATTGTACTCATGTTTTTTTACTCAAAGGACATATTGAAAACACAATTTATCACCTACATTCGAATTGTTTGCTATTAACTTAATGTTACATGGATTTTATGATTTTTCTTTCACATGTTGTGTTGCATTGTATGCAGAGTAATAACTAAAATATGATGCATACATGATATATAGATACGAACATTATGAAGGAATTAATTAAATATTTATATGTATTAAAACACATCACATGGTGTCTCATGTCTACTTAATGACAACACCCAAGAACATGTGTAAAATTATTACATAATATAACAACTAAATTTAAATTATAAAAAATTTGGTAGAAGTACACGACATGTTTACGCTAGGAACACATCATGGAAATTTCCTGTCATCTATCTAACACACATGCCTTGGGTTTGAGCTTGTATCTATGCCTAAAAAAATTTCGAGTATGAGGAATTTTCAAGGGATACGTGGTTTGTGGTCTTTGAGTTAGATGGTCACCAGTTAGATAGGTCATTTAAGAAAAGACATTGTTCTTCTGTGACTAAAGGACTATACACCATCTACGCGGGCTACGTGATGTGTACTCATGATGAACATGCTCCCAGATGGCTCAGTCAACACACAATGTATAATTAAATGCACCATGGGTATTAAATCCTTAAGGATTGAATTAATTATGAATTAAATCTTATTTAACACTTGTACACTTTGTGTGGCTCCATGTACAATGATTTTATTCTTGTGTCATCCAACCAGAATCCCTGACACCTCTAGATGCGATCTTTAATTTTATTTCATTCATAAAATTAATCAATAAGATTGTATTTATGAGAACTATATGTGGATGAAAAATATATTGTAATTCATAATACATAATTAATAAAATTGACTGGAAAAATAAATGAAAAATTCCTAAATCAATGATATTTTAAATAATCCTTAGAAATCATCATATTAATTTTTGAGTGTCATCACAGAAGATCCTATCACTTGTTTCATTCACCTTTTATCACAACAAGAAACACATCCAAATCATATTCCTTGATCTCTCCATACAAGATAGTGGGAGGTGTTGGAATATCACTCAATGTTCATGGGAGATTTCATTTATAAAGGATCTCTCTAGGTATTCCATAAGATTTTCATGATTATTTGTTCAGAAAAAAACAAATGAATTGGCTCTCGTTGAAAATTATTTAATTTGTCTTCATATATCATTAAGGTTAGAAATAAATAATTTAAATGTTCCATTTGTTATTTATTTAATCCACTGAGGAACAACATGCCTTCAATATGATTACAATTATTTATTTACATGTCCATTACTTGATAATAAAAAATAAACATTATTTATTCAAATAATATTCAACATATATTATTTATCAATGTAATATTAAACTCTATACACCATTACTCCCAAATATTTATCAATCCCTAAAAGTACCTATTTTATATCAAATAAATATCAATACATTATTCAATTATAAATAAGTAAATATTATATTCACCAAAATAGAAAGTAAATATTTTTTAAATATTCAACTAAAATAATATTCTCTGGAATAACTAGTCATGGAATATACGCGATCAAGAAAACATGAAAAATTGTTAAACCATATACCAATATTAATTTTATTTGTGTTATTTAATAATAAATAATGATATATTATTTAATTTGGATCCTAGATACACTTTTTGTGCGGCCCTCCAGGACTTTTTCTCAGTGGAATTAGGCGAAGAAGCTCAAATTTCAATGATACAATCTAATGACATACCAAGGAACCCATAGAGAAATAATTTATTTACAAACTAAAATAATGAATCATACAGATTCTAACTATGTAATATAATTCTTCTATCATGATATCAATAATCAATATGGTTACATGAAGGTGCTATCAACCTATAAGCTCGATGTCCCTTTGTTTGAATTCTTATAAATCAAACAAGGCCAAAGAATAGCATGGTAAATAATTTAGTTGGACTATATAATTTTCATCAAATGGCCTAATATATCTACTTCTATTAATGAATAAAAGGGAAAAATTATTTCCCTCATTATTCATTAATGCAATATTTCTTGTGACTAGGCCAATGTATCATACCACTCCATGAACAAATGTCATCACAGATTCATCAATACATCAATGTACAAAAATAATAATATTCATTAATAATAATTACAAAGTCCAAGGATCAATACACACGTTCATAGATAAGAACATCCATGGAATACTATAAATATGAATTTTCTAATAGCGAGTCTCATTCTCATAATATGATTCAATCTAAATTACCATAGGCATACACCATGACAATGTGCCTCAAATTTAATGAGTTTATACCCATTATATTTGATATTTTTTGTGTATCTAAAATGATATCGTCCAGCTATAGAACTTATTTTTTGAATAATCCCATGGGACTTCTTTGTTCTCTTCATAGTAGGGAACTTCTATGATCTATTAGTGTGACATATGCTCTAAATAAATTATCACATACCATGTTATGTGGAATAAAAATCATGATGTGATAAGGATTTTATTAATATTGAATAAAAGGAATTCCTTTTACCATAATGATCAAATAAGATGTTTCTAGGAAACAAACTCCTAAACATATGAGATTTATTTATGATTTATAAGAATTAATCTCTAGTCAATCTAATACATATTGTGATCAGTAGACTGATAGTGTGTGTTTCCAATTGAAAATGACATTTTAGTTCAAGCATGTGTCACATACTCCAATACAAGAAACCACACAGTCATTACCATGATATTTGAGGAAAATTATCAGTAATTTATTTGTCAGCCTTTGGAATGAGCTACACGTAAAACAGAAAAATAATGTCTCTAGTGTGTTTGAAAGTGTCTGTTTTCATTCCAAACTAACTTTTCAAATCAAAACACAGGCCACACACAAAAAATTTAGTAAATGAACTCATATTTTCATGATTCTATAGAATAAAAACCTTTTTACGACTAATAGTAGGTGAGAAAATTTCTAGAGATAGTTCCCTAAAACCAACTTATGAATACTCTAAAATTTCTTATATTTATGGTTTGTGAGTAATTAATAATATTTTACCGTATTAAAAATATTATGTTGAATAATATATTTTGTGATAATGTTCTAAGGTTATGTGTTTCTTTAAAAGTATATATCAATTTTCTATTATGACGAGATCCTGTAAGTTCTAGGAAAATATTGTTAAATACATGTTCAATGGATGGATTAAAATATTTAACTAGAGAAAAATGAAAGAAACTGTCAGGGTTAAGGGACTCCTAATTCACTTATACTTATTCTCAGGAAGTTATTAACTATTAATCATTAGAAATGAGATTATGATTACTTGACCCACCTGTTTAAAATCCAAAATTATATGTTTCATTTTATGCTCCTATATAGGTATGTGTGTAATGTTCATTTTACTTTAAGACTATTATTTATACATATCAAGAGTATTGTAATTTTCTATATTGTATAAAACTATGAAGAAAAATGTTTATACAGAATTTTAGTTTGTAGGGTTCATCACGGATGATATGGTATTAATTAATAATGTAAGGAAGTATTTTTTCCCTTATTTTCAGACATTAAAGATGATATATCAATCCCTTTAACGGTAATAGATCATCAAAAGTAAGTCCACATGAATGTTGTTTTTTTTAGAATGTTCATTTTGATAAAGTTGATGAAATATACATCGAGTATAAAGGTTGATGACACCATAATGTAACCGTCATGGTTAGATATTTTAGGCCAAATAGATTATATTACACAATGTATATTTTTGTGATGTTTTATTCCATTATGAAATTATCTTCATTCTCTATTGGTTCCTTATATTGTTGAAAGATGCTAAACATTGTCATTATGTAGTATAGAATAATGCCCCTGAGAAACGATCATGGACGGTCACATATTATGTTTATCCAAAACAATGTTAAACTCAATATGAAATTAACATACTAAATAAATATTATTTTATTACATGGTTTAGTAATTATTCATGTTAGGTTGATCACACATATTTAATCACCAATTATTCAAGAGAATATTTTTGACCTGAATATTTAAAAAGTATTTATTTTATATTTTAGTGAATATATTATTTATTTTTTCATTTAATGTTAAATAATATAGTGATATTGAACTATTTAAATAAATATCCATTATTCAAGACATGATAAATATTTAATAGCATTAGTGGACCAAGTTTAACGATCTTGGGAGAAATTTCCGATAAAATATTATTAGAATAAATAATATTTTATTTAATAATTGAAATAATATTTATTTTTATATGAATTTATCACATTTCAAAAGTATAATGATAATTTTTTTAATTTTTATTTGGACATGGATCTTCTTTGGACTAAGAGAATCGTAAGGGAATCTGGGAAAATATTATTATCAAACCCTGTATCTATTTGAACTCAGTAAATAAAAAACAATATCCAATATATTTATTTTTTATAATGACATGTAGATAATCATCTACAGCCCTAGAAAGTCCTATTATTGAATAATATCAAGGAAAAAGTGTGACCCAACTCTACAACCTTATCCATTCTAGATAGAACAAGGAGTTTCCATCAAATAAAAGTTATTTTTGTTATGATCAAAGAGGAATGAAAAAAGTGATAGGATCTTTTGTTCTTTCACCTAGATTTTATTTTTGAATTGATTGGAGGTTCAGGGTTAATGAGTGGATCCCCAATAGAGGTAATATAATATTTAATGCTCTATATAAACAATGGTTTATTTCTAAATCTTTATCATGAAACCGACAATGATGAAATAATTCAACAAGATTTAATAATTTCTTCAGAAAAATTAGTTAAAAATTATAGGTGAAAATGTTATGTCTTCTTGATTCCATGTTTTTGTTAGTTAATCTTAAATATAATTTTTTTGGTCCTGGTATTCTTCTATAGGTATATCATAGAGTATTCGTTGATTATGAAACAAAATTCAGTAGGAAAATGATTAATAGGCTCTTCCATTGCACTGAAAACCTTTAAGTTCTATTATAAGATATACATAATATTTTATAGTATTTTTTACACGTTGATCTATTACATTAAAAAACTTATTTTTTTCTTATAGTTTATTTAATGGTTAATATAATTTTTAAAGTAAATTTTTTTGATTTATTAATATGAATTTTTAATGTTTTATATGATATTAAACATATTAAAAAAGAAAGAATAAATGCTCAGATATTCCATTGGAAGGATTTAAGGGTTAGGGATGGTATAAATGGTTAAATGGTGTGTGACTAAAAGTACATATCATGTAGCTAATTTCACAACTCCTTGATATGTCATGTGATAATCAATGTGAAAAGTACTAATAACATGTAGTGTATTTATTTCACATTGTCTATCGATGAGCAAACCTAACACATGGTCTTTGTGACAATATGACATGCTACCAGCATACACACCATGAATTCTATATTGGTTTGTTGGTAAATTCATGATAATTGTGTGGTAAAATACATGGAAGACTCCACATGAGACTAACAGGGTGTAACATTAATGACATACATGGAATGTAGCTAGTGTAAATACTATGTGACCCGTTAATATTTGTTCCCAAAGAATATTTCATGTCAGAAAATCAGTTACACAGATATAGAGACCGAAATCTTGACATACATGGACATTACATTACTTTTGCGGAATACATAATACATAACAAAACCAGACACCAAAGGACCGTAATAGTTTAGTGTATTTGGAAACTCGTAAAATAATTTTCTAATCGTGGTGAAAGATCTTCAACATCTCACATATAGATCTTCCCCTTTTGTTTTCTTACCTAAAAACATTCTTCAAATCTTGTAGAAAAGATAACATATAAAGGGTGAGCTCAAATTCTCAGTAAGGGTATGAATATAGAACATAAAACAATCCATAAACATTTGAATGCAAAAACATGAACATAAAATCTCAACATCAAAATCTTGAGCAAAGACATAAATCATGGAAGTAAATAAGGCATAGATAAAAAAGGAACATTAACCATGATAAACTGGCATGTGAATGAAAAATTTAATTGTGGAATACATTAATCACATGTTATGAATTCCATAGTAGCCAAGTAATTTTTTCCAAGACCATCTTAGTGGAAAAAGTCCCATTCTGAATCGAGTTCACTCCTCGTTCCAGTCCTGTAACACTGAACCGGATTAACTTACCATTCCAGCCATGTCTATCTCATGAGATATAAATCTTTACCCAATTAATTGGATGGAGATATAGGTCCCACCCATCTCATATGAAATCATTCTTACTTGTGCCACAACATAAACATAAATCATTCATCATAACCCAAACAATAAAATGGGTTTCATAGACATCATTTCATCATAACAAAATCCATATAAAAAAATGGATATCATTTCATCATTTGAAAAGTGAAACCATGTAAATAATAGACATTATACTTGAAACATACACATATTAAATGATGTCAACTTATATGGAAAATAGTTTTGATAAAACACTTGAAATGAATCCTTGAAGAAAATATCCTTTCTTCTTCAAAATCATTTTCGTTTCACAAAATGTCATGCAATTTTAAAAGAAAAGGATATTCTTGAAAATAGTCATGAAATAATGTAGAGGAATAATTATCTAAATAATTCATTATGAAACAGTAGAAATCCGTTCATGCTGTATAAGTTAAAAAAACCATCTTCTCATACTTTTGTTAGAAAAGTCAAAAAGTACCTCGTATGGTAAACAAAAGAATGATTCCTTCCATACCTTGTGGTAAAAGTTATAAAAGGGTAAAAATGACTTTAAAAATACATGGTAGAATACTAAACATTTTATGAAAACATTTTTAGAAAACATGTTCATGGATGATAAATATAACCCCAGTAAATACTTACGAATAAACAATCTCGGATAAAATGAGATTGGAAAAGTTATCCCTTACCTTATATCTGATATGCTTCGTATGTATCCGAAACTCCCGTATAATGATTTAAATAATGTCATTGACTTTTTACAGAATCATATTCATTTTTATTATATGATATATGGTTTACTTATGACTTTATATTACCCTTTCTTTTGTAAATTCGATGTAAAAGCAGTGATTTGGGTAAAATCGTTTCATTTATTGTACGTGTTTCAACTTGTTGTTCTTGATATTATTACTTATATCATTATTTACATTATTCCAGAATGTAAAACATGATTTATATATAATATATATTCAGAATATACATATATATATATGATAGATCGATAAATGGAATGAAATACACCGTTCATGGAGACGGTAGGCCGTACCTACGCATGAACGTTGTTTTGGTTTCCTTATTTAATTGAATGGAATTAAGTAGATGAAATATATATATATATATATATATATATATATATAAAATCCAGTATCATTAATATGTCATATATTTCATTATTATTCACTGTATATACATTATAATCATTCATTAATGGTTAACATGGAGAATGAATCTCATCGCGTCGTGGAGACGGTAGTCCGTACGTACGCATGAATGATGATATCATTCCCATGATCTTGGAATTGTATTGAAGTGTATGTATAATATTTCAGAATAAATATCACTTTAAAATAATCATATATAGATATTTATTTACACCATTATACCCATCCAAGTAAGGTGGTGGTCGAAAACAGATTACACCACGGCGTGGAGACGGTATTCCGTACGTACGCATGCACGATGATTTCGTTTTCCGTAGGATGGATAGATGGTGAAATAGGGTTGTTTCATATTTATAATAACACATCATTATATAATTAGTACTGATTTTATTACTATATAATGAGAAAAATAAAGAATAATAAGTTGAAGAAGAAATAATCTTGAGAGAATCGGAAGAAGAAATTACCTCTTCTTCGACACACCTCCTTTAAGCTTCCTATTATGGAAGTAGAGTTGGTCTTTTGAGAAGAAAATAACCTCAATAATGTTGATAGGGAAGTGGAGAAGATAAATAGGCAGGGCTTTGACGAGCTTCATGACTCAAAAGGGTGTGATGAAAAGAGGGAAGGGGTGCCCTTTTTATAAAGGAGGAGGGGGCACCTTAGGAAAACGTAAAATATTACATTATTATAAAGTCATATTCGGTTTTTAATAGCTCAAAAATTATTTATTTAGAAGATAAAGTGGGGATGGGTAGAAATACTCTCAACCAAATGGTTTTAGACAAGTTTAGGATACAATTGTAACCTTATAATTTAGATTTAACTCTAAGTTAAATAATTTAACTTTTACCATGTTTTCTTGTTTTATTACACTATATGGTTAATAAACTTACAATAACAAGACAAAAGAACCCCAAGTGGTTCATTATTAATATATATATTCTTATCTAAGTCATTTGGCCGAACCTTATATTTTTAGGAATAAAATAACAATTAATAATATAATATGTGTTTTAAAAACTATTTTATGTCAATTTTGACACTATTTGGTAATTGATTTTTGTTAAAATCATAACAGCATGATTAGTTCGAAAAAGGTTAAATAAGTAAATACTAACATGTATTATTAACCTATAAAATTAGTTTAATTCGTAAAAAGTCTCAAATTGAAATTATTTGGGTATTTACAATATCAATTAGTTTAATATTTCATTATTTAGATAATTACTGCATCACCATTGTGTCATAAATAACCTAAATTATTTAACGTCTAAAAATTATAAATAAAATACCATTAGGTATTAAATATTTTTAGCTTTATATTGAATATTTATAGTCGAATTTATCTTATTTATAGCCCTATATTAAAAATGAATTAGTTATTAATCTTTTATTTTTAACTATTTTAACCCTTCTTTAAATGAATTAATAATAAATATCCTAATCTAATCCAAGTTGACATAAATGGTCATATTATATTCCTAAGGTTGTTTTTGGTCGAATTAAACTTATCCAATAGAATTAGGACATGTGTTAGGGTAATAATAATATCTTTTTTACCCTTAATTACCCTATTTACTTTTAACCGTGGTAAATAAAAGTAAAAAGTTACTATTCACCAAAAAATATTTTCAACTCATTGAACAACATTTTAGTCCTTGATATTAACCGCGTCTCTCGGATACTTGAAATTCCACTCACAGAAGCGGTAATATTATGTTTTATGTGGATTTCAAAATTCTCCTAGGAGGTGGGTAAAAGACGGTGAAAAGTTCAATAATATTTTTATATATCTAGAATTATTATAAAAGGACTCTAATGAATTAAATTGAACATATATAGGTATTATGTATCAATTTTGACCTAAAATAAATTTAAATAAAATAAATAATTATTTAATTAAAAAGGTTGTTAATAAATAGTAACCTAGTGTTTTCACTATTCATCAAAAATTGAAAGTTTTCAGAAAAATACCAAAAATTCACCTTAGGATAATTTTGATATTCTGAATCCAAAAATGAAGTCCATTTCAAAATATAAAATTCATAAAATTTTAAAAAGTGGGTATTACTATTCATAATGGCTAGTCTATATAACATATCGTTGTATAGTGAAACTCGGTATTGTGTACAACACACGCTATCTTGGAAGGTCATGATTGCATGTAATGCAAGCCAAGTCAAGGATGCGTTTAGTGAAAGCTCCTTTTGGTGTAGCGTACAACACAAGACATCAATGAAATTAAAAATAATATTTTCCCTAAAATCTCAGGGTGTTACATTCTACCCCCCTTAAAATGAATTTCGCCTTTGAAATTATTCAGGGTTATAAATGGTTTACTACTCGAAAGTTTCTTTAATAGAAACCCACATCGTAAAAAGGAATACCAAAACTTATCTTTAAAAACTAAAGTATTAAATGTAACGGTTACCCAAATTAACTAATCACTGGGTTTCCACGTAGGAGAACATAGGTGAAAATATGGATATTGAAGAGAAATCTAACAGTCATGTTCTGATGGAGAGTGGTAGAGAACATTGCTATCAAAAAGACAACAATCACAAAGCCATAAATTTGTGATGATCTAGGGTACCATCTGATTCATCGGATATAAGGGAACTAGGACAACATTTTTGGTTTTCAAGATCATTTCCCTAAAGTTGAAGAATTTGAATTAGAAGAAATACATACTTTATTTTGGTATAATCTCACCGTTGTTCGTGCCTTGAACAATTTCCACTTCATATCTTTAAGAAATGATGTTGAATTTGTCATTCATGAAGTTTTAGCAGATCATGCGATAGAATGATAGGTCATTCCATCTATCTCAAAAATAAGTTAACAAAAGATATATACATAAGTCCATCTATGGTGTGATTAATCAGATATGGTTCCAAAATGGACTTATACTTCATCTATTATAACGACCCACACTTTACATACATTGTTAATACTTCAAAATTGAATCACACTTATTACAACATATGACAAAACCACAAAGGACCGTATAGGTATAGTGTCTTTAGAAACTGGGAAACATAAACAACTGGTTCATAAATCTTCTACAGTGTCTCCCATTTATTTCATCATATCTAGGGTCCCTTTTAGCATATTCTACTTAATATCCATCTTCCTGACCTGGGGAAAAGAAAACATAAAAGGGTGAGCTCAAATGCTCAGCAAGGGAAAATAAAGGAAATAAAAATCATATCATATCTTTTTGAAAATCAAAACCTGCAAAAGAGATCATAATATCTTAACATGGAATAAATCATAGAAGTGAAAATGAGATCCCCAAAATCATAACATAAAACTTGAAACTTTGTGGCATGCACACATAATCATGGAAAATCATTTCTTGTTAGTCATGACTCATTGCCAAGACTATCTTAGTGGACAAAGTCCCTTTCTGAACCGAGTTCACTCCTCGTTTCAGTCCTGTATCACTGAACCGAAATAACCTTCCGTTCCAGCCATGTCTATCTCATGAGATATAAAATCATTACCCAATGCATTGGAGGGAGATATAGGTCCCACCCATCTTATAATGAATCCTTTCTTATGTGTGCCACATAATCATAAAACATGCATCATCGCATAACACATGTAACAAAAATGGGATTCTTGAAACATCATGACATCATAAATCAATTCATATATGATAAAGGAATTCATAAACATAATTCCATCACAACATAGTCAAACCAATGTAAAAATATGGATAGAAACAGAACCCTTTATTATCTTAGATGGAAAATAATTTTGATAAAACACTTGAATTGAATTCTTGAGGAAAATATCCTTTCTTCTTCAAAAATATTTTTCCTTTCATAACATGTCATACAACTTTAAAATAAAAGAAGTTGATTAAAAATAAACTTGAAAACTTGTAAAGGAAGCTTCTTTAATGTAATGTTTTAAAAATCCATTCATGCCGTATAAGTTAAAAAAAACATTCTTCGTACTTTTGTCGGAAAAGTCAAAAAGTACCTCGTATGGAAAAACGACAAAAGATTCCTTTCATATTCGTTACTAAAAACTCACCTAAGGGTAAAATTGGATTTAAACTATTTCAAGTGGATGGAAACAATATTACATATTGAGGGAACATGGATGTGGATGATAAAATACACCCTAGTAAATACTTACGAATAAACAATCTCGGATAAAAATGAGATTGTGATATTTCCCATACCTTAGGTCCGATTTGCTTTGTTCGTGTCCGAAGCTCCTGTATAATGGTTTAAATAATGTTATTGACTTATTCCAGAATCATACATATTGATATGAGATCATATATGGTCATATTATTAGCTTCTTGTTAGTAATATTTCATTGTTACTTGTTACTCGGGTCTTTATAACTTTTTGTTCTTATGCGTGTTTTGTCGAATAAATTCTTATTCTTATCTTTAGGTTATAGATAATTCATTTCCAGAATGGTATTAGTGTATTATATACCATATTCATTCATTCAATTCATTTATATAATCATTATGAAATGAAGATCATGTAGAACGAGTCGCATCACATCGTGGAGACGGTATTCCGTACGTACGCACGAGTGATGATATCGTTCCTATGATCGTGGAATTGTATTGGAGTATATATATATATTATTTCAGTATCAGTATTACTTAATAATAATCATATATAGTTACTGATTACACCATTATAACCATCCTTGTAAGGTGATGGTGGAAAATAGATTACACCACGGCGTGGAGACGGTATTCCGTACGTACGCACGCGCGGTGATTTCATTTTTCCGTAGGATGGATAGAAGGTGAATTAGGGTTGTTTCATATTTATAATAACATATCAGTATGTAATTAATACTGATGTTATTACTTTATCATGAAACAACTAAAGAAGAAGAAGTTGAAGAAGAAAGAAATTGAAAAGATCGGTAATGGATATTACCTCTTCTTTGGAACGCCTTTTTGAATCCTCCACTTAAGGAACTAAGATTGGTCTTTGGAGAAGACCAGGACCTCTAGGATTATTCTAGGGAAGTGGAGAGGAGAAAATGGCAGGGGTTGGCCGAGCTTGAGTGCTCAAATTGGTGTGAGGAGGAGGGGGAGGAGGTGCCCTTTTATAAGGGAGGAGAGGGGCACCTTAGGAATATCTCAAAATATTATTTTATATTAAAGTCAAAATCGGTTTATAATGGTTCCAAAGGGTCTTATTTCGAAGCCAAAGTGGGGATGGGTCGAAATCCTATCAACCAATAGAATTTAGACAAGTTTAGGGTATTATTTTAACCTTATCAATTAGATTTAACTCTAAGTTAAATAATTTAACTTTTACCAGGACTTTTTGTTTTCTTTCACTATATGGTTAATAAACTTACTATAACATGCCAAACGAACCCCAAATTGTTTATTATTAAAATATATATCCTTATCTAAGTCATTTGGCCGAGCCTTAGATTTTTAGGAATAAAATAACAATTAATAATATAATATTTGATTTAAAAACTATTTTGTGTCAATTTTGACACTATTTGATATATGATTTTTGTCAAAGTCATAACAGAATTATATGTTCGAACCAAGTTGATTAAATCAATACTAATATATCATAGTAACCTAGAAAATTAGTGGAATTCATAAAAAGTCTCAAATTACATTTATTTTGGTATTTATATTATCAATTTTGTCAATATTTCATTAATAAGATAATTACTGCATCATCTTTGTGTCATAAATAAATTAAATTATTTGATGTCTAAAAATTACAAATAAAATACCATCATGTAGGAAATCTTTTTAGCTTTCTAATGAATATTTACAAGCGAATTTATCTTATGTATAACCCTATATTAAAAATGATTTACTTATTAAACTTTGATTTTAACTATTTTAACCCTTCTTTAAATAAATTAATAATAAATGTCCTAATCTAATCCAAGTGGGCCTAAATGGTCATATTTTATTCCTAAGTTTGTTTTTGGTCGAATTACACTTGTCCAATAGAATTAGGACATGTGTTAGGGTAATATTAATATCATATTTACCCTTAGTTACCCTATTTACTATTAACCGCGGTAAAAATAGTAAAAAGTTACTATTCACCAAAAAATTATTTTCATCTCATTGAACCACATTTTAGTCCTTGATATTAACCGTGTCTCTCGTATTTTTGAAATTCCATTCACAGAAGCGGTAAAATTAAGTTTTATGCAAAATTCGGTTTTTAACCTACCACTTAGTGGTTTCACTATTCATCAAAAATTGAAAGTTTTCAGAAAAATACCAAAATTTCACCCTAGGCTAATTTCGATATTCTAAGTCCAAAAATGAAGTCCATTTTGAAAAATAAAATTTATAAAATTTCAAAAAGTGGTTATTACTATGCATAACGGCTAGTTTTAATAGCATATTGTTGTTTAGTGAAACTCGGTATTGCGTACGACGCAAGCTATCGAGGAAGGTCGCGATTGCGTGTAAAGCAAGCCAAGAAAGTGTTGTGTAGAAAAAGATTCCTTTGATGATTTATATAACATAAAAGTCTCGGGTGTTACATTCTACCCCCCTTAAAAAGAATTTCGCCCTCAAAATTCGTCACTTTGCAACAAACAAATGAGGATACTTCTCCCTCATCATATCCTCAAGCTCCCATGTAGCTTCTTCAAGTTGGTGGTTTCTCCATAAAACTTTCACCAAGCGAGTGGTCTTGTTTCGTAGGACTTTTTCGCTATGATCCAGAATCTCTATCGGCTGTTCTTCATAAGAAAGATCTTGCTCCAGCGGTACAACTTCTGAGCTGAGTACATGTGAAGGATCTGGTATGTACTTTCTCAGGAGAGATACATGGAACACATCGTGAACTTGAGAGAGATTCGGTGGAAGCGCCAATCGGTAAGCTACCTTCCCAACACGATCCAGTATTTCAAAAGGACCGATATATCTAGGGCTCAACTTCCCCTTCTTTCCAAATCTCATAACCCTCTTCCAGGGAGATATTCGTAAGAACACTTTATCACCCACTTCAAACTCTAGGTCTTTTCTTCGGTTGTCGGCATAACTTTCCTGTCGACTCTGAGCTGCTCTTATGTGTTGTTGAATAGATCTGACCTTTTCTGCCATTTCATCAACGAGATCAGGTCCTAATAGCTTTCTTTCCCCAACTTCATCCCAGCAAGTTGGAGTCCTGCATTTCTTTCCATAGAGAGCTTCATAAGGAGCCATCTGAATACTGGAGTGAAAGCTATTATTATAAGAAAATTCCACCAAAGGTAGGTGTTGATCCCAACCTCCTTTGAAATCCATAGAGCAAGCTCTCAACATATCTTCTAGGGTTTGAATTGTTCTCTCAGACTGACCGTCTGTCTGGGGATGATAAGCAGTGCTGAAACTCAACTCTGTATCCAGAGTATGCTGAAGACTTCGCCAGAACTTCGAGGTAAATCTCGGATCTCGATCAGATATAATAGAAAGTGGTACTCCATGCAATCTTACCACTTCCTTTACATATATCTTGGCAAGCTGATCTAGAGAGAAATCCTCTCTAATAGCAATGAAGTGTGCAGACTTTGTAAGACGATCAACTATGACCCAGATAGCAGTATTGCCTTTGGATGTTTTAGGAAGTCCTGTGACAAAGTCCATAGTGATGTTTTCCCATTTCCATTCGGGTATGGGTAATGGTTGTAACATCCCCTTAGACTTCTGTCTCTCAGCTTTAACTTGTTGACAAACCAAGCATCGAGAGACATATTCAGCAACATCTCTTTTCATGCCATCCCACCAGAAGTACTCTTTCAGGTCCCTATACATCTTCGTGCTTCCAGGATGAATAGAGAATGAAGAACTATGAGCCTCATCCAGCAGCTCTTTCTTTAATTCGGGGATGGGAGGAACACAAACCCGATTCCTGAACTTTATTATCCCATCACAACCAAGGTTGAATTCAGGAACATTTCTCACCTTCATTTGTAACTCGACATCTTCTTTCTGTGCCTCTTTAATCTTCACATGTATAGATGGTTGAACATTCATTTGTGAAAGATAAGATTTTTTCCCTTCCATTATAATTCCAAGATCCATCCTTTGTAAATCCATAAATATTGGATCTTTTGTGATCCTCATCATGGATAAACTAGCATGGTCTTGTCGACTTAATGCATCTGCCACTTTGTTTGCTTTCCCAGGGTGGTAATGGATTGAGCAGTCATAATCCTTAATCAGCTCCAACCATCTTCTTTGGCGCATATTCAGCTCCTTTTGTGTGAAAATATACTTTAAACTTTTATGATCAGTATAAATATCACACCTTTCACCATAAAGGTAATGCCTCCAAATCTTTAATGCAAAGATTACCGCAGCCAACTCCAAATCATGTGTTGGGTAATTTTGTTCATGGATTTTCAACTGTCGTGAGGCATAAGCTATCACCATATCATTTTGCATAAGAACACACCCCAATCCCTTCTTGGATGCATCACTGTAGATCACAAACCTTTCTCCACTACAAGGCAGTGTGAGCACAGGTGCACTGGATAACCTTCTTTTCAACTCCTTGAAATTCTCTTCACATTCCTCTGTCCAGACAAACTTAACTCCTTTCCGAGTCAACTTGGTGAGTGGATTAGATAATCGTGAAAAATCTTTTACAAAACGTCGATAATATCCAGCCAAACCAAGAAAACTTCGGATCTCAGTTACTGTTGTTGGTCTTGACCATCTTTCGATAACCTCTGTTTTTGCTGGATCCACAGATATCCCCTCTTTTGAGATTATATGACCCAAAAATGCAACTTTTTGAAGCCAAAATTCACACTTGGTAAATTTGGCATAAAGCTTCTCTTTTCTCAGGGTCTTCAATATAATTCTCAAGTGATCTTCATGCTCTTCCATGCTCTTTGAATAGACAAGAATATCGTCTATAAAGACTACCACAAATTGATCAAGATAGTCTCTAAAGACTCTATTCATTAGATCCATGAAGATAGCAGGGGCATTAGTAAGACCAAATGGCATCACTATAAATTCATAGTGTCCATACCTTGTACGGAAAGCCGTCTTTGGTATATCCTCCCTTTTGACCCTTAATTGATGATACCCTGAACGAAGATCAATCTTGGAAAAGTATTGAGCTCCGCGTAGTTGGTCAAATAAGTCATCAATGCGTGGGAGAGGATATTTGTTCTTGATAGTGATCTTGTTAAGTTCTCGATAATCAATGCAGAGTCTCATTGATCCATCTTTCTTCTTAACAAATAGAACAGGTGCTCCCCAAGGTGACGCACTAGGGCGTATGAATCCCTTATCAAGATTCTCTTGGAGTTGCTTCTTCAATTCCTGCAACTCAATTGGGGCCATTCTATAAGGTGTCTTTGAAATAGGCAAAGCACCCGGTACGAGTTCTATTGAAAACTCAACTTCACGATTTGGTGGAAGACCCGGCAATTCCTCCGGAAAGACATCATCAAACTCCCGTACAATGGGCATATTCTTAATCGTGAGTTTCTCACCAACCATTTGAGATAAATAACCTTCATTTAGTGGAATCAATACCCATAAGATGGAAGAAATTTCCACTGGAAGGTTATGTTCATCCTTGCATTGATAGACGATCGTAGGTTGATCTGGAATATGAAATGTGACTTCCCTTCTTTGGCAATTGATATGAGCTCCATGTAGAGAAAGCCAATCCATGCCAAGAATCACATCAAATTCCACTAAAGGAAGGATCACAAGATTTGCAGGAAGCACTTTCCCACAAAGTTCGATCGGAGAAGAATTATAAACTTCTGATGCGATTGATGTGCCATTAGGTGTTGTCACAGCTAACTCAACATCTAATTGTTGAGGTAATACGGTGATACCCTTAGAAAATTTTTCAGAAATAAAAGAGTGGGTGGATCCAGAATCAAATAAAACATTTGCTACTTTAGAGTGGATGGTAAGTGTACCTTTCACCACATCGTTATCGTACTCCACATCGCTGATAGAAATTGCATGTGACTTTCCTTTGTCTTTAGCCTTAAGAGTTTGTTGACGTCGACCATCATCATCAACCCTTGGATTTGGGCATTGATTGGCATAATGCCCCATCTCCTTGCACTTGAAACATTGAAGTGTAGCAGGTTCATTCTGTGTATCCCTCCCTTTGTTTGCATCATTAGACATCTTCTTCCCATTATCACGGCATTCAAATGCCCGATGACCTTCCTTTCCACATTTAAAACATTTACTTGTCCCTTTAAGACAACTCCCTCCATGTTTCTTTCCACACTTTGAGCATAAGGGAAAGTTCATCTTCTTTTCCGTGTGCTCTTTAGATTTTTCTTTGAATCCCATCTTCCTCTTCTTATCAAACCCATGTGACTGATGGGTTACTCCAATCTCCATCTTGACTTTGAGAGCACATCGAACGATTTCTTCGTAGCTATTGAAGTCCCTTATGGCTAACGCCCTTCGAAGACTTGGTTTTAAGCCACTAAAGAATCGATCGATCTTACTCTCAGGTTGGATAATAATACCAGAAGCGTACCTTGCAAGTCTTGTAAAATTTGCTTCATAGGTACTAACAGATTCATCATCCCTTTGCTTCAGTTCAAGGAACTCTTTCTCCATCTTTGTTCGGAGAATACGAGGGAAGTACTTATTGAAAAATAAGTTCTTGAACTCGTCCCATTCCATAGACTCAATTTCATCCCTTTGCCTCGTATTCTTAACAAGATTCCACCATTGATCCGCATCTCCTTCCAAACGATACACTGCTAGGATGACTTTATCATGCTCAGAACATTGAAGAACTGAAAATATCTTTTCAGTAGTACTAATCCATTGTTCAGCAACTAATGGATCAGTAGACCCGCTGAAAGATGGTGGACGCTGCCTCATGAAGGATTCAACAGAATGTTGCTCCCTCCTTTGTTCGTTTGGAAATCCTGCATGATTCATAGCTTGAGAAAGTTGTGTGAGCATGGATACAAGATTTTGCATTCCAGCTCCCATATCGTTTGGTTGCTCAGGGGGACAATCATTGCATTGCCCATCGCATTCCGCATTAACACGGTTCCTTCAGGTTCCAGCCATTGACTAAAACCAAGAAGAATAGTGTGAGCAACACTAATTATAATAGGAAACTACATAATTCAAGAATAAAATTTTCATGCTTAAGGTCTTATCCTAGGTTATTCAAGGCCATTTCTAAAATTGTGTTCTATGCTTAGACTTATCTTTAGGGTTCTTACTAAGGCTTTCACATCCTAGTTTCCAAAGGTTGACTATACCTTTCCTCTGATACCAACTATAACGACCCACACTTTACATACATTGTTAATACTTCAAAATTAAATCACACTTATTACAACATATGACAAAACCACAAAGGACCGTATAGGTATAGTGTCTTTAGAAACTGGGAAACATAAACAACTGGTTCATAAATCTTCTACAGTGTCTCCCATTTATTTCATCATATCTAGGGTCCCTTTTAGCATATTCTACTTAATATCCATCTTCCTGACCTGGGGAAAAGAAAACATAAAAGGGTGAGCTCAAATGCTCAGCAAGGGCAAATAAAGGAAATAAAAATCATATCATATCTTTTTGAAAATCAAAACCTACAAAAGAGATCATAATATCTTAACATGGAATAAATCATAGAAGTGAAAATGAGATCCCCAAAATCATAACATAAAACTTGAAACTTTGTGGCATGCACACATAATCATGGAAAATCATTTCTTGTTAGTCATGACTCATTGCCAAGACTATCTTAGTGGACAAAGTCCCTTTCTGAACCGAGTTCACTCCTCGTTTCAGTCCTGTATCACTGAACCGAAATAACCTTCCGTTCCAGCCATGTCTATCTCATGAGATATAAAATCATTACCCAATGCATTGGAGGGAGATATAGGTCCCACCCATCTTATAATGAATCCTTTCTTATGTGTGCCACATAATCATAAAACATGCATCATCGCATAACACATGTAACAAAAATGGGATTCTTGAAACATCATGACATCATAAATCAATTCATATATGATAAAGGAATTCATAAACATAATTCCATCACAACATAGTCAAACCAATGTAAAAATATGGATAGAAACAGAACCCTTTATTATATTAGATGGAAAATAATTTTGATAAAACACTTGAATTGAATTCTTGAGGAAAATATCCTTTCTTCTTCAAAAATATTTTTCCTTTCATAACATGTCATACAACTTTAAAATAAAAGAAGTTGATTAAAAATAAACTTGAAAACTTGTAAAGTAAGCTTCTTTGATGTAATGTTTTAAAAATCCATTCATGCCGTATAAGTTAAAAAAAACATTCTTCGTACTTTTGTCGGAAAAGTCAAAAAGTACCTCGTATGGAAAAACGACAAAATATTCCTTTCATATTCTTTACTAAAAACTCACCTAAGGGTAAAATTGGATTTAAACTATTTCAAGTGGATGGAAACAATATTACATATTGAGGGAACATGGATGTGGATGATAAAATACACCCTAGTAAATACATACGAATAAACAATCTCGGATAAAAATGAGATTGTGATATTTCCCTTACCTTAGGTCCGATTTGCTTTGTTCGTGTCTGAAGCTCCTGTATAATGGTTTAAATAATGTTATTGACTTATTCCAGAATCATACATATTGATATGAGATCATATATGGTAATATTATTAGCTTCTTGTTAGTAATATTTCATTGTTACTTGTTACTCGGGTCTTTATAACTTTTTGTTCTTATGAGTGTTTTGTCGAATAAATTCTTATTCTTATCTTTAGGTTATAGATAATTCATTTCCAGAATGGTATTAGTGTATTATATACCATATTCATTCATTCAATTCATTTATATAATCATTATGAAATGAAGATCATGTAGAACGAGTCGCATCACATCGTGGAGACGGTATTCCGTACGTACGCACGAGTGATGATATCGTTCCTATGATCGTGGAATTGTATTGGAGTATATATATATATTATTTCAGTATCAGTATTACTTAATAATAATCATATATAGTTACTGATTACACCATTATAACCATCCTTGTAAGGTGATGGTGGAAAATAGATTACACCACGGCGTGGAGACGGTATTCCGTACGTACGCACGTGCGGTGATTTCATTTTTCCGTAGGATGGATAAAAGGTGAATTAGGGTTGTTTCATATTTATAATAACATATCAGTATGTAAGTAATACTGATGTTATTACTTTATCATGAAACAACTAAAGAAGAAGAAGTTGAAGAAGAAAGAAATTGAAATGATCGGTAATGGATATTACCTCTTCTTTGGAACGCCTTTTTGAATCCTCCACTTAAGGAACTAAGATTGGTCTTTGGAGAAGACCAGGACCTCTAGGATTATTCTAGGGAAGTGGAGAGGAGAAAATGGCAGGGGTTGGCCGAGCTTGAGTGCTCAAATTGGTGTGAGGAGGAGGGGGAGGAGGTGCCCTTTTATAAGGGAGGAGAGGGGCACCTTAGGAATATCTCAAAATATTATTTTATATTAAAGTCAAAATCGGTTTATAATGGTTCCAAAGGGTCTTATTTCGAAGCCAAAGTGGGGATGGGTCGAAATCCTATCAACCAATAGAATTTAGACAAGTTTAGGGTATTATGTTAACCTTATCAATTAGATTTAACTCTAAGTTAAATAATTTAACTTTTACCATGACTTTTTGTTTTCTTTCACTATATGGTTAATACACTTACTATAACATGCCAAACGAACCCCAAATTGTTTATTATTAAAATATATATCCTTATCTAAGTCATTTGGCCGAACCTTAGATTTTTAGGAATAAAATAACAATTAATAATATAATATTTGATTTAAAAACTATTTTGTCTCAATTTTGACACTATTTGATATATGATTTTTGTCAAAGTCATAACAGAATTATATGTTCGAACCAAGTTGATTAAATCAATACTAATATATCATAGTAACCTAGAAAATTAGTGGAATTCATAAAAAGTCTCAAATTACATTTATTTTGGTATTTATATTATCAATTTTGTCAATATTTCATTAATAAGATAATTACTGCATCATCTTTGTGTCATAAATAAATTAAATTATTTGATGTCTAAAAATTACAAATAAAATACCATCATGTAGGAAAGCTTTTTAGCTTTCTAGTGAATATTTACAATCGAATTTATCTTATGTATAACCCTATATTAAAAATGATTTACTTATTAAACTTTGATTTTAACTATTTTAACCCTTCTTTAAATAAATTAATAATAAATGTCCTAATCTAATCCAAGTGGGCCTAAATGGTCATATTTTATTCCTAAGTTTGTTTTTGGTCGAATTACACTTGTCCAATAGAATTAGGACATGTTTTAGGGTAATATTAATATCATATTTACCCTTAGTTACCCTATTTACTATTAACCGCGGTAAAAATATTAAAAAGTTACTATTCACCAAAAAATTATTTTCATCTCATTGAACCACATTTTAGTCCTTGATATTAACCGTGTCTCTCGGATTTTTGAAATTCCATTCACAGAAGCGGTAAAATTAAGTTTTATGCAAAATTCGGTTTTTAACCTACCACTTAGTGGTTTCACTATTCATCAAAAATTGAAAGTTTTCAGAAAAATACCAAAATTTCACCCTAGGCTAATTTCGATATTCTAAGTCCAAAAATGAAGTCCATTTTGAAAAATAAAATTTATAAAATTTCAAAAAGTGGTTATTACTATTCATAACGGCTAGTTTTAATAGCATATTGTTGTTTAGTGAAACTCGGTATTGCGTACGACGCAAGCTATCGAGGAAGGTCGCGATTGCGTGTAAAGCAAGCCAAGAAAGTGTTGTGTAGAAAAAGATTCCTTTGATGATTTATATAACATAAAAGTCTCGGGTGTTACATCTATCATCCTGTATAATAAAATAAAACTAGTTTCTACTAACCAGGGACTTCCTGTAGGCCAGTGGTAGGAAATAAAGGCCTGTCACACTTCGGTAGTGGGTTCGATTCCCATAGCCTTGTCTGACATGACAGGTTGTCACCCGTCCTACAGGTTGTCCTTTATTATAACTCTCCATCAATAATATCGAAAAATTTCTAGCCTTAATAAATACTAACTTATGTCCAACATAATCCATTCCAATATTTAGGCTTAAACAAAATACTGTCGTCCAATCTCATATTATAGTGAAAACAATTATCAGAGAGTTCATATAACAAGCATGTTAATACCATCGTTGATCCCCATATATCATAAGATATGACTTGTAGGTCACATTCCAAACATTCGAAGGACTTAATCATATATTCTCTTGAAAAATGAATACCCATTAAACCTTAGTGAAAACACGAGTGCTATCAAAGTTAACTCCTTCCACATACCAAAATCCTAAAATTCTGTATATTCAAACCATGATATCACATAGTCCATATAACAATAATGAGCTCATGAATACTATCAAACATATTATTTCCTCCTTATCCATTCACTATCTGCATATTATCTTCTTTACAAAAATATCTGAATAACCGTTCATGGATATCAGTACCATTAAACATATACTTTCAAATACTTTAGGAAAAACAATAGTGTAACAATCCCTACATGTTTCTTTATTCCATAGTACCATTAAATTACATATACAACATAACTCTTGATAAAAATACAATCATTCCACTACCTTCTTAAACCATTGACCAAGATTCAACACTTCTTTCATCTCATATATCATTTTTAGTCTCCCCATCATCATCCACATAAATACTACCCATATGACCATGCTGATTCTCTTCATGAGATTTTCCATTAGGGAATTGGTTAGAATAATTCCCATACATTCCATATTTAAAACATCTAATCATTGTTGATGTCATAGCAATACCATTATCCTTATCCATGGTGTTAACTGAACCTTTTCCTTTGCACTTACTGGATTTGTGTCCTTCTTTTCTGCACCCAAAGCATCTTCCAGTTCCTTTGAAACATTCTCCCTGATGCCTCTTCGCACATGATTTACATGATAGAAATTGAAATTTCCTTCTTCTATGATCATCATTAAACTCCATCTTACTCTTATTAAGTGAGTTGGGAAACTTACCAAAGTTGATATTATTGATCATATTATGAGATTGCTGATTAGGCAAAATAACGATGTTTGGACTTCCGAATCCCATTTCATTTGGTTCCTCGAGAAAAATATCATTCCATTTTCCATCATATCCTCCATTATCCTGAATCTTCATGTTTCTAGCCATTTTCAAAAACCCAAAAAGAATATTGTGAGAGGAAAAAATCATGCTAGGGAAAAAACATAATAAAGGGGGAGTACCGTCAATATCTAACATCTTAGGTTAAATTCTAAGATCGTTACAGTAATTCTAGGACTATAACCTATACATATACTCATCCTTAGGGACATCCCAAAACATTCCTTAGAAATATCTCTATGGATTTAACTAAAGTTTTCACATCCTAGTTTCCAAAGGTTAACTAAACCATTCCCTTGATTCCAACTGTAGTGAACCAAATCTTGACGTACATGGACATTACATTACTTTTTCAGAATACTTAAATCATAACAAAAACAAACACCAAAGTACTATAATAGTTTAGTGTATTTGGTAACTCAGAAAACAATCTTCTAATCGTGGTGAAAGATCTTCAACATCTCCCATAAAGATCTTCCCCTTTTGTTTTCGTACCTAAAACCATTCTTTAAATCCTGAGGAAAAGAAAACATATAAATGGTGTGCTCAAATGATCAGTATGGGTAAGCATGGAGAACATAAAACAATCCATAAACATTTGAATGCAAAAACATTATCCTAAAATATAAACATCAAAATATTGAGCAAAGACATAAATCATGGAAGTAAATAAGGCATAGATCATAAAGGAACATTAATAATGATAACCTGGAATGGGAATAAAACATGTAATTGTGGAATCCATTAAGAACATGTTATGATTTCCATAGTAGCCAAGGCATTTCTTCCAAGGCCATCATAGTGGAAAAATTCCCATTCTGAATCGAGTTCACTCCTCGTTCTAGTCCTGTAACACTGAACCAGATTAACTTATCATTCCATCCATGTCTATCTCATGAGATATAAATCATCACCTAATGCATTTTAGGGAGATATATGTCCCACCCATCACATAATTAAATGATTCTTACTTGTGCCATAACATATACATAAATCATTCATCATAACCCAAAGAATAAAATGGGTTTCATAAACATCATTCCATCATAACAAAATCCATATAAAACAAATGGATATCATTTCATCATAAAAAAAGTGAAACCCTGTAAATCATATAGACATTATACATGACACATTCACATATGAAATAATTTCATCTTAGATGGAAAATGGTTTTGATAATACACTTGAAACGAATTCATGAAAAAAATATCCTTTCTTCTTCAAAATCATTTTCTTTTCACAAAATGTCATGAAATTTTAAAAGAAAAGGATTTTGTTGATAATAGTCATGAAATCAATATAGAGGATGCATTATTTAAAAAGGCATTATGAAACTATAAAAATCCATTCATGCCATATAAGTTAAGAAAACATTCTTCTCATACTTTTGTTGGAAAAGTCCAAAAGTACCACATATGGTAAACAAAGGAAAGATTCCTTCCAAACCTTGTGGAAAATGTCATAAAAGTGTAAAAATGACTTTAAAAATACATGGAAGAATACTAAACATTTTATGAAAACATTTTTAGAAAACACGGACATGGATGATAAACATAACCCCAGTAAATAGATAAGAACAAACAATCTCGGATAAAAAGAGATTGGAAAAGTTATGCCTTACCTTATGTCTGATATGCTTAGTATGTATCTGAACCTCCTGTATAATGATTAAAATAATTTCATTGACTTATTCCAGAATCATATTCATTTTTAGGATATCATATATGGTTTACTTATGACTTTATATTACCGGTTCTTTTGTAAATTTGATATAAAAGTAGCGATTTGGGTAAAATCGTCCCATTTATTGGACGTGTTTCAACTTGTTGTTATTGAAATTATTACTTATATCATGATTTACTTAATTCCAAAATGTAAAACATGATTTATATATAATATATATTCTTAATATAAATATATATATAATAGATCGATAAATGGAATGAAATACACCGTTCATGGAGACGGTAGGTTGTACGTACGCATGAACACTGTTTTCGTTTCCTTATTGAATTGAAAGCAATTAAGTAGATGAAATAGATATATATATAAATAAATCTAGTATCATTATTATGTCATATATTTCATTATTATTAATTATTTATACTTTATAATCATTCATGAATGGTAAACATGGAGAATGAATCTCATCACGTCGTGGAGACGGAAGTCCGTACATACGCACGAGCGATGATATCATTCTCATGATCGTGGAATTGTATTGAAGCGTATGTATAATATTTAAGAATCAATATCAGTTTAAAATAATCATATATAGTTATTTATTTACACCATTATACCCATCCAAGTAAGGTGGTGGTAGAAAACAGATTACACCATGGCATGGAGACGGTATTCTGTACGTACGCAAGCGCGGTGATTTCATTTTCCGTAGGATGGATAGATGGTGAAGTAGGGTTGTTTCATATTTATAATAACATATCAGTATATAAGTAATACCGATGTTATTACTTTATAATGCGACAACTAAAGAAGAATAAGTTGAAGAAGAAAGAAACATGGGAGAATCGGAAGAAGAGATTACCTCCTCTTCGATGTATCTCCTTTAAGCTTCCTCTTATGGAAGTATAGTTGGTCTTTTGAGAAGACCAGAACCTCCAGAATGTTTCTAGGGAAGTGGAGAAGATAAATCGGTAGGGTTTGTCCAAGATTCAATGCTCAAAAGGGTGTGAAAAGGAGAGGGAAGGGGTGCCTTTTATTAAGGGAGGAGAGGGGCACCTTAGGAAAACATAAAACATTATTTTATTTTAAAGTCATATTTGGTTTTTAATAGGTCCAAGTTGATTTATTTTGAAGCTAAAGTGGGGATGGGACGAAATCCTCTCAACCAATAGATTTTAGACAAGTTTATATAATGATTTAAACCTTATCATTTAGATTTAACTCTAAGTTAAATAATTTAACTTTTACCATGTCTTCATGTTTTCTAACACTATATGGTTAATAAACATACAATAACAAGACAAACGAACCCCAAGTGGTTAATTATTAATATATATATTCTTATCTAATTCATTTGGCCGAACCTTATATTTTTAGGAATAAAATAACAATTAATAATACAATATGTGTTTTAAAAACTATTTTATGTCAATTTTGACACTATTTATTAATTGATTTTTGTGAAAATCATAACAGCGTGATTAGTTCAGAAAAAAGTTAATTAAATAAATAATAGCATTCCATATTAACCTATAAATTAGTGGAATTCATAAAAAGTCACAAATTACATTTATTTGGGTATTTATAATATCAATTATTTTAATATTTCATTATTTTTTGTAATTACTGCATCACCATTATGTCATAAATAACATAAATTATTTAATGTGTAAAAATTATAAATAAAATACCATTATGTAGGAAATATTTTTATCTTTCTAATGAATATTTTTAGTCAAATAATATTCTGTATAACCCTATATTAAAAATGAATTAGTTATTAAACATTGATTTTTAATTATTTTAACCTTTCTTTAAATAAATTAATAATAAATGTCCAAATCTAATCCATGTGGACCTAAATGGTCATATTTGATTCCTAACGTTGTTTTTGGTCGAATTACACTTATCCAATAGAATTGGGACATGTGTTAGGGTAATAATAATACCATTTGTACACTTAATTACCCTATTTACTTTTAACCGTGGTAAATAAAAGTAAAAAGATATTGTTCACAAAAAATTATTCTCATCTCATTGAACCACATTTTATTCCTTGATATTAACTGTGTCTCTCAGATTTTCGAAATTCCACTCATAGAAGCGGTAAAAATATGTTTTATGTAAATTTCCAAATTCTCCAAGGAGGTGGGTAAAAGACGGTGAAAAGTTAAATAAAATTTTTATATATCTAGAATTATTATAAAAGGACTCTAATGAATTACATTGAACATATATAGGTATTATGTATCAATTTTGACCTAAAATAAATTTAAATAAAATAAATAATTATTTAATTAAAAAGGCTGTTAATAAATAGTAACCCAGTGTTTTCACTATTCATCAAAAATTGAAAGTTTTTAGAAAAAACCAAAAATTCACCTTATGATAATTTCGATATTCTGAATCCAAAAATGAATTCCATTTCAAAAGATAAAATTAATAAAATTTTAAAAAGTGGGTATTACTATTCATAACGGAAAGTCTATATAACATATCGTTGTATAGTGAAACACGGTATTGCGTACAACACACGCTATCGTGGAAGGTCATGATTGCATGTAATGAAAGCCAAGTCAAGGATGCGTTTAGTGCAAGATCCTTTTGGTGTAGCGTACAACACAAGACATCAATGAAATTAAAAATAATATTTTTCCTAAAATCTCAGGGTGTTACATTCTACCCCCCTTAAAATGAATTTCGCCCTTGAAATTATTCGGGGTTATAAATGGTTTACTACTGGAAATTTTCTTTAATAGAAACCCACATCGTAAAAAGGAATACCAAAAATTATCTTTAAATACTAAAGTATGAAATGTAACGGTTACCCAAATTAATTATTCACTGGGTTTCCACGTAGGAGAACATAGGTGAAAATATGGATATGGAAGAGAAATCTAACAGTCATGTTCTGATGGAGAGTGGTAGAGAACATTGCTATGAAAAAGACAACAATCACAAAGCCATAAATTTGTGATGATCTACGGTACCATCTGATTTATCGGATATAAGGGCACTAGGACAACATTTTTGGTTTTCAAGATCATTTCCCTAAAGTTGAAGAATTTGAATTAGAAGAAATACATACTTTATTTTGGTATAATCTCACCGTTGTTCGTGCCTTGAACAATTTCCACTTCATGTCTTTAAGAAATGATGTTGAATTTGTCATTCATGAAGTTTTAGCAGATCATGCGATAGAATGATTGGTCATTGCATCTGTCTCAAACATAAGTTAGAAAAAGTTATATACATAAGTCCATCTATGGTGTGATTAATCAGATATGGTTCCACAATGGACTTATACTTCATCTATCATCCTGTATAATAAAATAAAACTAGTTTCTACTAACCAGGGACTTCCTGTAGGCTAGTGGTAGGAAATAAAGGCCTGTCACACTTCGGTAGTGGGTTCGATTCCCATAGCCTTGTCTGACATGATAGTTTGTCACCCATCCTACAGGTTGTCCTTTATTATAACTCTCCATCAATAATATCGAAAAATTTCTAGCCTTAATGAATACTAACTTCTGTCCAACATAATCCATTCCAATATTTAGGCTTAAACAAAATACTGTTGTCCAATCTCATATTATAGTGAAAACAATTATCAGAGAGTTCATCTAACAAGCATGTTAATACTGTCGTTAATCCCCATATATCATAAGATATGACTTGTTGGTCAAATTCCAATCATTCAAAGGACTTAATCATATATTCTCTTGAAAAATGAATACCCATTGAACCTTAGTGAAAACACGAGTGTTGTCAAAGTTAACTCCTTCCACATACCAAAATCCTAAAATTCTGTATATTCAAACCATGATATCACTTAGTCCTTATAACAATAATGAGCTCATGAATACTATCAAACATATTATTTCCTCCTTATCCATTCATTATCTGCATATTATCTTCTTTACAAAAATATCTGAATAACCTTTCATGGTTAGCAGTACCATTCAACATATACTTTCAAATACTTTAGGAAAAACAATAGTGTAACAATCCCTAGATGTTTCTTTATTCCATAGTACCATTAAATTACATATACAACATAACGCATGATAAAAATACAATCATTCCACTACCTTCTTAAACAATTGACCAAGATTCAACACTTCTTTCATCTCATATATCATTTTTAATCTCCTCATCATCATCCACATAAATACTACCCATATGACCATGCTAATTCTCTTCATGAGATTTTCCATTAGGGAATTGGTTAGCATAATTCCCATAAATTCTATATTTAAAACATCTAATCATTGTTGATGTCATAGCAATACCATTATCCTTATCCATGGTGTTAACTGAACCTTTTCCTTTTCATTTACTGGATTTGTGTCCTTCTTTTCCGCACCCAAAGCATCTTCCAGTTCTTTTGAAACATTCTCCTTGATGCCTCTTCGCACACGATTTACATGATAGAAATTGAACTTTCCTTCCTCTATGATCATCATGAAACTCCATCTTACTCTTATTAAGTGAGTTGGGAAACTTACCAAAGTTGAGATTATTGATCATATTATGAGATTTATGATTATGAATAATAACGATGTTTGGACTTCCAAATCCTGTTTCATTTGGTTCCTCGAGAAGAATATCATTCCGTTGTCCATCATATCCTCTATTATCCTGAATCTTCATGTTTCTATCCATTTTCTAAAACCCAAAAAGAATATTGTGAGAGGAAAAAATCATGCTAGGTAAAAAACCTAATAAAGGGGGAGTACCGTCAATATCTAACATCTTAGGTTAAATTCTATGATTGTTACCGTAATTCTAGGACTATAACCTATACATATACTCATCCTTAGGGACATCCCTAAACATACCTTAGAAATATATCTATGGATTTCACTAAAGTTTTCACATCCTAGTTTCCAAAGGTTAACTAAACCATTCCCCTGATTCCAACTATAGAGAACCAAATCTTGACGTACATGGACATTACATTACTTTTTCATAATACTTAATACATAACAAAAACAAACACCAAAGTACCATAATAGTTTAGTGTCTTTGGTAACTTATAAAACAATCTTCTAATCGTGGTGAAAGATCTTCAACATCTCCCATAAATATCTTCCCCTTTTGTTATCTTACCTAAAACCATTCTTTAAATCCTGAGGAAAAGAAAACATATAAATGGTGTGCTCAAATGATCAGTATGGGTAAGCATGGAGAACATAAAACAATCCATAAATATTTGAATGCAATAACATTATCCTAAAATATAAACATCAAAATATTGAGCAAAGACATAAATCATGGAAGTAAATAAGGCATATATCATAAAGGAACATTAATAATGATAAACTGGAAGGGGAATAAAACATGTAATTGTGGCATCCATTAAGAACATGTAATGATTTCCATAGTATCCAAGGTATTGCTTCCAAGACCATCATAGTGGACAAAGTCCCATTCTGAATCGAGTTCACTCCTCGTTCTAGTCCTGTAACACTGAACCAGATTAACTTACCATTCAATCCATGTTTATCTCATGATATATAAATCATCACCTAATGCATTTTAGGGAGATATATGTCCCACCCATCTCATAATGAAATGATTCTTACTTGTGCAATAACATATACATAAATCATTCATCATAACCTAAAGAATAAAATGGGTTTCATAAACATCATTCCATCATAACAAAATCCATATAAAACAAATGGATATCATTTCATCATAAGCAAAGTGAAACCCTGTAAATCATACAGACATTATACATGACACATTCACATATGAAATAATGTCATCTTAGATGGAAAATGGTTTTGATAAAACACTTGAAACGAATTCCTGAAAAAAATATCCTTTCTTCTTCAAAATCATTTTCTTTTCACAAAATGTCATGAAATATTAAAAGAAAAGGATTTTGTTGATAATAGTCATGAAATTAATATAGAGGATTCATTATTTAAAAAGGCATTATGAAACTGTAAAAATCCATTCATGCCATATAAGTTAAGAAAACATTCTTCTCGTACTTTTGTTGGAAAATTCCAAAAGTACCTCATATGGTAAACAAAGGAAAGATTCCTTCCAAACCTTCTGGAAAATGTCATAAAAGTGTAAAAATGACTTTAAAAATACATGGAAGAATACTAAACATTTTATGAAAACATTTTTAGAAAACACGGACATGGATGATAAACATAACCCCAGTAAATAGATACGAACAAACAATCTCGGATAAAAACGAGATTGGAAAAGTTATGCCTTACCTTATGTCTGATATGCTTAGTTTGTATCTGAACCTCCTGTATAATGATTAAAATAATGCCATTGACTTATTACTGAATCGTATTAATTTTTAGGATATCATATATGGTTTACTTATAACTTTATATTACCGGTTCTTTTGTAAATATGATATAAAAGTAGCGATTTGGGTAAAATCGTTTCATTTATTGTACGTGTTTCAACTTGTTGTTCTTGACATTATTACTTATATCATGATTTACTTAATTCCAGAATGTAAAACAAGATTTATATATAATATATATTCTTAATATACATATATATATAATATATCGATAAATGGAATGAAATACACCGTTCATGGAGACGGTAGGCTGTACGTACGCATGAACACTGTTTTCGTTTCCTTATTGAATTGAATGCAATTAAGTAGATGAAATAGATATATATATAAATAAATCTAGTGTCATTATTATGTCATATATTTCATTATTATTAATTATATATACTTTATAATCATTCATGAATGGTAAACATGGAGAATGAATCTCATCACGTCGTGGAGACGGCAGTCCGTACATACGCACGAGCGATGATATCATTCCCATGATCGTGGAATTGTATTGAAACATATGTATAATATTTAAGAATCAATATTACTTTAAAATAATCATATATAGTTATTTATTTATACCATTATACCCATCCAATTAAGGTGGTGGTCAAAAACAGATTACACCATGGCATGGAGACGGTATTTTGTACGTACGCAAGCGCGGTGATTTCATTTTCCGTAGGATGGATAGATGGTGAAGTAGGGTTGTTTCATATTTATAATAACATATCAGTATATAAGTAATACCGATGTTATTACTTTATAATGCGACAACTAAAGAAGAAGAAGTTGAAGAAGAAAGAAACATGGGAGAATCGGAAGAAGAGATTACCTCCTCTTCGATGTATCTCCTTTAAGCTTCCTCTTATGGAAGTATAGTTGGTCTTTTCAGAAGACCAGAACCTCCAGAATGTTTCTAGGGAAGTGGAGAAGATAAATCGGTAGGGTTTGTCCGAGATTCAATGCTCAAAAGGGTGTGAAAAGGAGAGGGAAGGGGTGCCTTTTATTAAGGGAGGAGAGGGGCACCTTAGGAAAACATAAAACATTATTTTATTTTAAAGTCATATTTGGTTTTTAATAGGTCCAAGTTGATTTATTTTGAAGCTAAAGTGGGGATGGGACGAAATCCTCTCAACCAATAGATTTTAGACAAGTTTATATAATGATTTAAACCTTATCATTTAGATTTAACTCTAAGTTAAATAATTTAACTTTTACCATGTCTTCATGTTTTCTAACACTATATGGTTAATAAACATACAATAACAAGACAAACGAACCCCAAGTGGTTAATTATTAATATATATATTCTTATATAATTCATTTGGCCGAACCTTATATTTTTAGGAATAAAATAACAATTAATAATACAATATGTGTTTTAAAAACTATTTTATGTCAATTTTGACACTATTTATTAATTGATTTTTGTGAAAATCATAACAGCGTGATTAGTTCAGAAAAAAGTTAATTAAATAAATACTAGCATTCCATATTAACCTATAAATTAGTGGAATTCATAAAAAGTCACAAATTACATTTATTTGGGTATTTATAATATCAATTATTTTAATATTTCAATATTTTTTGTAATTACTGCATCACCATTATGTCATAAATAACATAAATTATTTAATGTGTAAAAATTATAAATAAAATACCATTATGTAGGAAATATTTTTATCTTTCTAATGAAGATTTTTAGTCAAATAATATTCTGTATAACCCTATATTAAAAATGAATTAGTTATTAAACATTGATTTTTAATTATTTTAACCTTTCTTTAAATAAATTAATAATAAATGTCCAAATCTAATCCATGTGGACCTAAATGGTCATATTTGATTCCTAACGTTTTTTTTGGTCGAATTACACTTATCCAATAGAATTGGGACATGTGTTAGGGTAATAATAATACCATTTGTACACTTAATTACCCTATTTACTTTTAACCGTGGTAAATAAAAGTAAAAAGATATTGTTCACAAAAAACTATTCTCATCTCATTGAACCACATTTTAGTCCTTGATATTAACTGTGTCTCTCAGATATTCGAAATTCCACTCATAGAAGCGGTAAAATTATGTTTTATGTAAATTTCCAAATTCTCCTAGGAGGTGGGTAAAAGACGGTGAAAAGTTAAATAAAATTTTTATATATCTAGAATTATTATAAAAGGACTCTAATGAATTACATTGAACTTATATAGGTATTATGTATCAATTTTGACCTAAAATAAATTTAAATAAAATAAATAATTATTTAATTAAAAAGGCTGTTAATAAATAGTAACCCAGTGTTTTCACTATTCATCAAAAATTGAAAGTTTTTAGAAAAAACCAAAAATTCACCTTATGATAATTTCGATATTCTGAATCCAAAAATGAATTCCATTTCAAAAGATAAAATTAATAAAATTTTAAAAAGTGGGTATTACTATTCATAACGGAAAGTCTATATAACATATCGTTGTATAGTGAAACACGGTATTGCGTACAACACACGCTATCGTGGAAGGTCATGATTGCATGTAATGAAAGCCAAGTCAAGGATGCGTTTAGTGCAAGCTCCTTTTGGTGTAGCGTACAACACAAGACATCAATGAAATTAAAAATAATATTTTTCCTAAAATATCAGGGTGTTACATTCTACCCCCCTTAAAATGAATTTCGCCCTTGAAATTATTCGGGGTTATAAATGGTTTACTACTGGAAATTTTCTTTAATAGAAACCCACATCGTAAAAAGGAATACCAAAAATTATCTTTAAATACTAAAGTATGAAATGTAACGGTTACCCAAATTAATTAATCACTGGGTTTCCACGTAGGAGAACATAGGTGAAAATATGGATATGGAAGAGAAATCTAACAGTCATGTTCTGATGGAGAGTGGTAGAGAACATTGCTATGAAAAAGAAAACAATCACAAAGCCATAAATTTGTGATGATCTACGGTACCATCTGATTTATCGGATATAAGGGCACTAGGACAACATTTTTGGTTTTCAAGATCATTTCCCTAAAGTTGAAGAATTTGAATTAGAAGAAATACATACTTTATTTTGGTATAATCTCACCATTGTTCGTGCCTTGAAAAATTTCCACTTCATATCTTTAAGAAATGATGTTGAATTTGTCATTCATGAAGTTTTAGCAGATCATGCGATAGAATGATTGGTCATTGCATCTGTCTCAAACATAAGTTAGAAAAAGTTATATACATAAGTCCATCTATGGTGTGATTAATCAGATATGGTTCCACAATGGACTTATACTTCATCTATCATCCTGTATAATAAAATAAAACTAGTTTCTACTAACCAGGGACTTCCTGTAGGCTAGTGGTAGGAAATAAAGGCCTGTCACACTTCGGTAGTGGGTTCGATTCCCATAGCCTTGTCTGACATGATAGTTTGTCACCCGTCCTACAGGTTGTCCTTTATTATAACTCTCCATCAATAATATCGAAAAATTTCTAGCCTTAATGAATACTAACTTCTGTCCAACATAATCCATTCCAATATTTAGGCTTAAACAAAATACTGTTGTCCAATCTCATATTATAGTGAAAACAATTATCAGAGAGTTCATCTGACAAGCATGTTAATACCATCGTTAATCCCCATATATCATAAGATATGACTTGTTGGTCAAATTCCAATCATTCAAAGGACTTAATCATATATTCTCTTGAAAAATGAATACCCATTGAACCTTAGTGAAAACACGAGTGTTGTCAAAGTTAACTCCTTCCACATACCAAAATCCTAAAATTCTGTATATTCAAACCATGATATCACTTAGTCCTTATAACAATAATGAGCTCATGAATACTATCAAACATATTATTTCCTCCTTATCCATTCATTATCTGCATACTATCTTCTTTACAAAAATATCTGAATAACCTTTCATGGTTAGCAGTACCATTCAACATATACTTTCAAATACTTTAGGAAAAACAATAGTGTAACAATCCCTAGATGTTTCTTTATTCCATAGTACCATTAAATTACATATACAACATAACGCATGATAAAAATACAATCATTCCACTACCTTCTTAAACAATTGACCAAGATTCAACACTTCTTTCATCTCATATATCATTTTTAATCTCCTCATCATCATCCACATAAATACTACCCATATGACCATGCTAATTCTCTTCATGAGATTTTCCATTAGGGAATTGGTTAGCATAATTCCCATAAATTCTATATTTAAAACATCTAATCATTGTTCATGTCATAGCAATACCATTATCCTTATCCATGGTGTTAACTGAACCTTTTCCTTTTCATTTACTGGATTTGTGTCCTTCTTTTCTGCACCCAAAGCATCTTCCAGTTCTTTTGAAACATTCTCCCTGATGCCTCTTCGCACATGATTTACATGATAGAAATTGAACTTTCCTTCCTCTATGATCATCATGAAACTCCATCTTACTCTTATTAAGTGAGTTGGGAAACTTACCAAAGTTGAGATTATTGATCATATTATGAGATTTATGATTATGAATAATAACGATGTTTGGACTTCCAAATCCTGTTTCATTTGGTTCCTCGAGAAGAATATCATTCCATTGTCCATCATATCCTCCATTATCCTGAATCTTCATGTTTCTATCCATTTTCTAAAACCCAAAAAGAATATTGTGAGAGGCAAAAATCATGCTAGGTAAAAAACATAATAAAGGGGGAGTACCGTCAATATCTAACATCTTAGGTTAAATTCTATGATTGTTACCGTAATTCTAGGACTATAACCTATACATATACTCATCCTTAGGGACATCCCTAAACATACCTTAGAAATATCTCTATGGATTTCACTAAAGTTTTCACATCCTAGTTTCCAAAGGTTAACTAAACCATTCCCTTGATTCCAACTATAGAGAACCAAATCTTGACGTACATGGACATTACATTACTTTTTCATAATACTTAATACATAACAAAAACAAACACCAAAGTACCATAATAGTTTAGTGTCTTTGGTAACTTATAAAACAATCTTCTAATCGTGGTGAAAGATCTTCAACATCTCCCATAAATATCTTCCCCTTTTGTTATCTTACCTAAAACCATTCTTTAAATCCTGAGGAAAAGAAAACATATAAATGGTGTGCTCAAATGATCAGTATGGGTAAGCATGGAGAACATAAAACAATCCATAAATATTTGAATGCAATAACATTATCCTAAAATATAAACATCAAAATATTGAGCAAAGACATAAATCATGGAAGTAAATAAGGCATATATCATAAAGGAACATTAATAATGATAAACTGGCAGGGGAATAAAACATGTAATTGTGGCATCCATTAAGAACATGTAATGATTTCCATAGTATCCAAGGCATTGCTGCCAAGACCATCATAGTGGACAAAGTCCCATTCTGAATCGAGTTCACTCCTCGTTCCAGTCCTGTAACACTGAACCAGATTAACTTACCATTCAATCCATGTTTATCTCATGATATATAAATCATCACCTAATGCATTTTAGGGAGATATATGTCCCACCCATCTCATAATGAAATGATTCTTACTTGTGCAATAACATATACATAAATCATTCATCATAACCTAAAGAATAAAATGGGGTTCATAAACATCATTCCATCATAACAAAATCCATATAAAACAAATGGATATCATTTCATCATAAGCAAAGTGAAACCCTGTAAATCATACAGACATTATACATGACACATTCACATATGAAATAATGTCATCTTAGATGGAAAATGGTTTTGATAAAACACTTGAAACGAATTCCTGAAAAAAATATCCTTTCTTCTTCAAAATCATTTTCTTTTCACAAAATGTCATGAAATATTAAAAGAAAAGGATTTTGTTGATAATAGTCATGAAATTAATATAGAGGATTCATTATTTAAAAAGGCATTATGAAACTGTAAAAATCCATTCATGCCATATAAGTTAAGAAAACATTCTTCTCGTACTTTTGTTGGAAAATTCCAAAAGTACCTCATATGGTAAACAAAGGAAAGATTCCTTCCAAACCTTCTGGAAAATGTCATAAAAGTGTAAAAATGACTTTAAAAATACATGGAAGAATACTAAACATTTTATGAAAACATTTTTAGAAAACACGGACATGGATGATAAACATAACCCCAGTAAATAGATACGAACAAACAATCTCAGATAAAAACGAGATTGGAAAAGTTATGCCTTACCTTATGTCTGATATGCTTAGTTTGTATCTGAACCTCCTATATAATGATTAAAATAATGCCATTGACTTATTACTGAATCGTATTAATTTTTAGGATATCATATATGGTTTACTTATAACTTTATATTACCGGTTCTTTTGTAAATATGATATAAAAGTAGCGATTTGGGTAAAATCGTTTCATTTATTGTACGTGTTTCAACTTGTTGTTCTTGAAATTATTACTTATATCATGATTTACTTAATTCCAGAATGTAAAACATGATTTATATATAATATATATTCTTAATATACATATATATATATAATATATCGATAAATGGAATGAAATACACCGTTCATGGAGACGGTAGGTTGTACGTACGCATGAACACTGTTTTCGTTTCCTTATTGAATTGAATGCAATTAAGTAGATGAAATAGATATATATATAAATAAATCTAGTATCATTATTATGTCATATATTTCATTATTATTAATTATATATACTTTATAATCATTCATGAATGGTAAACATGGAGAATGAATCTTATCACGTCGTGGAGACGGTAGTCCGTACTTACGCACGAGCGATGATATCATTCCCATGATCGTGGAATTGTATTGAAGCGTATGTATAATATTTAAGAATCAATATTACTTTAAAATAATCATATATAGTTATTTATTTATACCATTATACCCATCCAATTAAGGTGGTGGTCAAAAACAGATTACACCATGGCATGGAGACGGTATTTTGTACGTACGCAAGCGCGGTGATTTCATTTTCCGTAGGATGGATAGATGGTGAAGTAGGGTTGTTTCATATTTATAATAACATATCATTATATAATTAATACCGATGTTATTACTTTATAATGCAACAACTAAAGAAGAAGAAGTTGAAGAAGAAAGAAACATGGGAGAATCGGAAGAAGAGATTACCTCCTCTTCGATGCATCTCCTTTAAGCTTCCTCTTATGGAAGTATAGTTGATCTTTTGAGAAGACCAGAACCTCCAGAATGTTTCTAGGGAAGTGGAGAAGAGAAATGGGTAGGGTTTTCCGAGATTCAATGCTCAAAAGGGTGTGAAGAGAAGAGGGAAGGGGTGCCTTTTATTAAGGGAGGAGAGGGGCACCTTAGGAAAACATAAAACATTATTTTATTATAAAGTCATATTTGGTTTTTAATAGGTCCAAGTTGATTTATTTTGAAGCTAAAGTGGGGATGGGTCGAAATCCTCTCAACCAATAGATTTTAGACATGTTTATATAACAATTTAAACCTTATAATTTAGATTTAACTCTAAGTTAAATAATTTAACTTTTACCATGTCTTCATGTTTTCTGACACTATATGGTTAATAAACATACAATAACAAGACAAACGAACCCCAAGTGGTTAATTATTAATATATATATTCTTATCTAAGTCATTTGGCCGAACCTTAGATTTTTAGGAATAAAATAACAATTAATAATACAATATGTGTTTTAAAAACTATTTTATGTCAATTTTGACACTATTTGTTAATTTATTTTGGTGAAAATTATAACAGCGTGATTAGGTTAGAAAAAGTTAATTAAATAAATACTAGCATGCCATATTAACCTATAAATTAGTGTAATTCATAAAAAGTCACAAATTACATTTATTTGGGTATTTATAATATCAATTATTTTAATATTTCATTATTTTTTGTAATTACTGCATCACCATTATGTCATAAATAACATAAATTATTTAATGTGTAAAAATTATAAATAAAATACCATTATGTAGGAAATATTTTTATCTTTCTAATTAATATTTATAGTCAAATAATATTCTGTATAACCCTATATTAAAAATGAATTAGTTATTAAACATTGATTTTTAATTATTTTAACCTTTCTTTAAATAAATTAATAATAAATGTCCAAATCTAATCCATGTGGACCTAAATTGTCATATTTTATTCCTAAGGTTGTTTTTGGTCGAATTACACTTATCCAATAGAATTGGGACATGTGTTAGGGTAATAATAATACCATTTTTACACTTAATTACCCAATTTACTTTTAACCGTGGTAAATAAAAGTAAAAAGTTATTATTCAAAAAAAATTATTTTCATCTCATTGAACCAAATTTTAGTCCTTGATATTAACTATGTCTCTCGGATTTTCAAAATTCCACTCACAGAAGTGGTAAAATTATGTTCTATGTAAATTTCCAAATTCTCCTAGGAGGTGGGTAAAAGACGGTGAAAAGTTCAATAAAATTTTTATATCTCTAAAATTATTATAAAATGACTCCAATTAATTACATTGAACTTATATATGTATTACGTATCAGTTTTGGCCTAAAATAAATTTAAATAAGATAAATAATTATTTAAATAAAAATCGGTTTTTAAATAGTAACCCAGTGTTTTCACTATTCCTCAAAAATTGAATATTTTCAGAAAAATACCAAAAATTCACCCTAGGATAATTTCAATATTCCGAATCCAAAAATGAATTCCATTTCAAAAGATAAAATTTATAACATTTTAAAAATTGGGTATTACTATTCATAACGACTTGTTTATATAACACATCGTTGTTTAGTTAAACTCAGTATTGCGTACAACACAAACTATCGTGGAAGGTCGTGATTGCGTGTAATGTATGCCATGTTAGGGATGGATGTAGGGAAAGCTAGTTTAGGTGTAGAAAACAACACAAGACATCAATTAAATTAAAAATAATATTTTTCCTAAAATCTTAGAGTGTTACATTCTACCCCCCTTAAAATGAATTTCGCCCTTGACATTTGCTGGGGTTGTAAATGGTTTACTACTCGAAAGTTTCTTTAATAGAAACCCACATCATAAAAATGAATACCAAAACATATCTTTAAAAACTAAAGTATGAAACTTAACGGTTACCCAAATTAACTAATCACTGGGTTTCCACGTAGGAGAACACAGGTAAAAATATGGATATGGAAGAGAAATCTAACAGTCATGTTCTGATGGAGAGTGGTAGAGAACTTGGCTATGAAAAATCAAACAATCACAATGCCATAAATTTGTGATGATCTAAGGTACCATCTGATTCATCGGATATAAGGGCACTAGGACAACATTTTTGGTTTTCAAGACCATTTCCCTAAAGTTGAAGAATTTGAATTAGAAGAAATACTTACTTTATTTTGGTATAATCTCACCGTTTTTTTGTGCCTTGAACAATTTCCACTTCATGTCTTTATGAAATGAAGTTGAATTTGTCTTTCATGAAGTTTTAGCAAATCATGTGATAGAATGATAGGTCATTCCATCTGTCTCAAACATAAGTTAGCAGAAGTTATATACATAATTCCATCTATGGTGAGATTAATCAGATATGGTTCCAAAATGGACTTATACTTCATCTATCATCCTGCATAATAAAATAAAACTAGTTTCTACTAACCAGGGACTTCCTGTAGGCTAGTGGTGAGAAATTAAGGCATGTCGCACTTCGGTAGTGGGTTCGATTCCCACATCCTTGTCCGACGTGACGGGTTGTCACCCGTCCTACAGGTTGTCCTTTATTATAACTCTCCATCAATAATATAAAAAAAGTTCTAGCCTTAAAAAATACTAAATTATGTCCAACATAATCCATTCCAATCTTTAGGCTTATCCGAAATAATGTTGTCCAATCTCATATTATAGTGAAAATGATTACTAGAGAGTTCATATAACAATAATTTTAATACCATCCTTGATCCCCATATATCATAAGATATGTCTATTTGGTCACATTCCAGACATTCGAAGGACTTAATCATGTATTATCTTGAAAAATGAATACCCATTGAACCATAGTGAAAACACGAGTGCTGTAAAAAATTAACTCTTTCCACATACCAAAATCCTAAAATTCTGTACTCTCAAACCATGATATCACTTAGTCCTTATAAAAATCATGAGCTCATGAATACTATCAAACATATTATTTCCTCTTTATCCATTCATTATGTGCATATCATCTTCTTTCCAAAAATATCTGAATAACCTTTCATGGTTACCAGTACCATTCAACATATACATTCAAATACATTAGGAAAAGCAATAGTGTAACAATCCCTAGATGTTTCTTTATTCTATAGTACCATTAAATTATTGATACAACATAAATCTTGATAAACATACAATCATTCCACTACCTTCTTAAACCATTGACCAATCTTCAACACTTCTTTCATCTCATATATCATTTGTAGTCTCCTCATCATCTTCCACATAAATACTACCCATATGAACATGTAGATTCTCTTCATGAGATTTTCCCTTAGGGAATTTGTTTGCATAATGCCCATATATTCCACATTTAAAACATCTAATCATAGTTGATATCGTAGCAATACCATTATCCTTATCAATGGTGCTAACTGAACATTTTCCTTTGAACTTACTGGATTTGTGTCCTTATTTTCTACACCCAAATCACCTTCTAGTTCATTTGAAACATACTCCTTGATGCCTCTTCCCACATGATTTACATGATAGAAATTGAACTTTCATTCCTCTATGATCATCATGAAACTCCATCTTTCTCTTATTAGCTGAGTCGGGAAACTTACCAAATTTGAGATTATTGATCATATTATGAGATTGTTGATTAAGCATAATAACGATGTTTGGACTTCCAAATCCCGTTTCATTTGGTTCCTCATGAAGAATATCATTCCATTGTCCATCATGTCCTCCATTACCGTGAATCTTCATGTTTCCAGCCACTTTCTAAAACCCAAAAAGAATATTGTGAGAGGCAAAAATCATGCTAGGGAAAACAACATAATAAAGGGAGAGTACCGTAAATATATAACATCATAGGTTAAATTCTAAGATTGTAACCGTAATTCTAGGACTATAACCTATATGTATACTTATCCTTAGGGACATCCCTAGACATACCTTGGAAATATCTCTAGGGATTTCACAAAAGTTTCCGCATCCTAGTTTCCAAAGGTTAACTAAACCTTTCGTCTGATACCAACTGTAGAGACCCAAATCTTGACGTGCATAGAAATTACATTACTTTTTAGGAATACTTAATACATAACAAAAATAGACACCAAAGGACCTTAATAGTTTAGTTCTTTGGAAACTCGGAAAATAATCTTCTAATCATGGTGAAAGATCTTCAACATCTCCCATAAAGATCTACCCCTTTTGTTTTGTTACCTAAAAACATTCTTGAAATCCTGGGTAAAAGAAAATATATAAAGGGTGAGATCAAATGCTCAGTAAGGTTAAGCATAGAGAACATAAAATATTCCATGAATATTTGAATGCAAAAACATGAACATAAAATCTAAACATCAAAATCTTGAGCAAAGACATAAATCATGGAAGTAAATAAGGCATAGATTATAAAGTAACATTAATCATGATAAAATATCAGGGGAATAAAACATGTAATTGTGGAATCCATTAAGCACATGTTATGATTTCCATAGTAGCCAAGGCATTGCAGCCAAGACCATCTTAGTGGACAAAGTCCCATTCTGAATCGAGTTCACTCCTCATTCCAGTCCTGTAACACTGAACTAGATTAACTTACCATTCCAGCCATGTCTATCTCATGAGATATAAATCTTTACTTAATTCATTGGAGGGAGATATAGGTCCCACACATCTCATAATGAAATCATTATTACTTGTGCCAGAACATAAACATAAATCATTCATCATAACCTAAAGAATAAAATGGGTTTCATAAACATCATTTCATCATAACAAAATCCATATAAAACAAATGTATATCATTTCATCATAAACAAAGTGAAACCATATAAATAATAGAGAAATTATACTTGAAACATACACATATGAAATAATTTCAACTAATATGGAAAATGGTCTTGATAAAACACTTGAAATGAATTCTTGAAGAAAATATCCTTTCTTCTTCAAAATAATTTTATTTTCAAAAAATGTCATGAAATTTTAAAAGAAAATATTTTTTTTTGAAAATAGTCACGATATCATGTAGAGGAAACATTTTTTAAATAAGGCATTATAAAACTGTAATAATCTGTTCATGTCGTATAAGATAAAAAAACATTCTTCTCATACTTTTGTTGGAAAAGTCAAAAAGTACCTCGTATGGTAAACAAAAGAAAGATTCATTCCATACCTTGTGGTAAAAGTAATAAAAGGGTAAAAATGACTTTAAAAATACCTGGAATAAAAATAAACATTTTAAGAAAAAAATTTAGAAAACACAGACATGGATGATAAACATAACCCCAGTAAATACTTACGAATAAACAATCACGGATAAAAACGAGATTGGAAATGTTATCCCTCACCTTATGTCTGATATGCTTCGTATGTATCCGAACCTCCTGTATAATGATTTAATAATGTCATTTACATATTACAGAATCATATTCATTATTATGATATCATATATGGTTTACTTATGACTTTATATTACCCGTTCTTTTGTAAATTCGATGAAAAACAGCGATTTGGGTAAAATCGTTTCATTTATTGTACGTGTTTCAAATTGTTGTTCTTGGTATTATTACTTATATACTGATTTTCATAATTCCAAAATGTAAATCATGATTTATATATAATATATATTAATAATATAAATATATATATGATAGATCGATAAATGGAATGAAATACACCATTCATGGAGACGGTAGGCCGTACGTACGCATGAACGCTGTTTTTGATTCCTTATTGAATTAAATGGAATTAAGTAGATCAAATAGATATATATATATACATAAATCAAGTATCATTATTATGTCATATATTTCATTATTATTCATTATATATACTTTATAATTATTCATTAATGGTTAACATGGAGAATGAATCTCATCGTGTCGTGGAGACGGTAGTCCGTACGTATGCACGAGCGATGATATCATTCCAATGATCATGTAATTGAATTGAAGTGTATGTATAATATTTCAGAATCAATATAAATTTACAATAATCATATATATTTATTTATTTACACCATTATACCCATCCAAGTAAGGTGGTGGTCGAAAACAGATTACACCACAGCGTGGAGACGGTATTCCGTACGTACGCACGCGCGGTGATTTTGTTTTCCGTAAGATGGATAGATGGTGAAATAGGGTTGTTTCGTATTTATAATAACATATAAGTATATAATTAATACTTATGTTATTACTTTATAATGAGACAACTAAAGAAGAATAAGTTGAAGAAGAAAGTAACTTGGGAGAATCGGAAGAAGAGATTACCTCTTCTTCAATGCACCTCATTTAAGCTTCCTCTTATGGAAGTAGAGTTGGTCTTTTGAGAAGAACTAAACCTAAAAAATATTTCTAGGGAAGTAGAGAAGAGAAATGGTCAGGTTTTGGCCAAGCTTGAAGGCTCAAAAGGGTGTGAAGAGAAGAGGGAAGGGGTGCCTTTTTTTATGGGAGGAGAGGGGCACCTTAGGAAAACTTAAAATATTATTTTATTATAAAGTCATATTCGGTTTTTAATAGTTCCAAATTGATTTATTTCAAAACTAAAGTCGGTATGGGTGGAAATAATCTAAAACAATATATTTTAGACAAGTTTATGTTACAATTTTAACCTTATCATTTAGATTTATCCCTAAGTTAAATTATTTAACATTTACCGTGTCTTCTTGTTTTCTTACACTATATGGTTAATAAACTTACAATAACAAGCCAAACGAACCCCAAGTGGTTAATTATTAATATATATATTCTTATATAAGTCATTTGGCTGAACCTTAGAATTTTAGAAATAAAACAACAATTAATAATATAATATGTGTTTTAAAAACTATTTTATGTCAATTTTGACACTATTGGGTAATTGATTTTTGTGAAAATCATAACAACATTATTAGTTCTAAAATAGTTAATTAAATCAATAATAACATGTCATAGTAACCTATAAATTAGTTTAATTCATAAAATCTTTCAAATTACATTTATTTCGGTATTTATAATATCAATTATTTTAATATTTCATTATTTATTTAATTACTGGATCACCATTTTGTCATAAATAACTTAAATTATATAATGTCTAAAAATTATAAATAAAGTAAAATTAGGTATGAAATCGTTTTATCTTTGTAATTAATATTTATAGTCGAATTTATCTTATGTATAACCCTATATTAAAAATGAATTATTTATTAAACATTGATTTTTAACTATTTTAACACATCTTTAAATAAATTAATAATAAATGTCCTAATCTAATTCAAGTGGACCTAAATGGTAGTATTTTATTCCAAAGGTTGGTTTTTCTCAAATTACACTTATCCAATAGAATTAAGACAATTTTTAGGGTAATAATAATATCATTTTTACCCTTAATTACCCTATTTACTTTTAATCGTGGTAAATAAAACTAAAAAAGTTACTATACATAAAAAAATATTTTCATCTCATTGAACCACATTTTAGTCCTTGATAGTAACCGTGTATCTCGTATTTTCGAAATTCCATTCACAGAAGTGGAAAAATTATGTTTTATATGAATTTCCAAATTCTTTTAGGAGGTGGGTAAAAGACGGTGAAAAGTTCAATAAAATTTTTATATATCTAAAATTATTATAAAATGGCTCCAATGAATTACATTGAACTTATATAGGTATTATGTATCAATTTTGACCTAAAATTAATTTAAATAAAATAAATAATTATTTAAATAAAAATTCGGTTTTTAAATAGTAACCCAGTGTTTTCACTATTCATCAAAAATTGAATGTTTTCAGAAAAAATCCAAAAATTCACCCTAGGATAATTTTGATATTCCGAATCCAAAAATGAAGTCCATTTAAAAAGATAAAATTTATAAAATTTTAAAAAGTGGGTATTACTATTCATAACGGCTAGTTTATATAACATATCGTTATTTAGTGAAACTCGATATTGTGTACAACACACGCTATCGTGGAAGGTCGTGATTGCGTGTAATGCAAGCCAAGTTAGGGATGCGTGTAGTGCAAGTTCCTTTTGGTGTAGCGTACAATACAAGACATCAATTAAATTAAAAAGAATATTTTTCCTAAAATCTCGGGGTGTTACACAGAAATAAAGTGTGTTGAACATATTATGTGTATCTCATTAGTACAAGATGTGTATCCATGTTGAGATTCATACTCTGTCCATAGTTTTCAACCCTATATACATAGAATACATATGGATTACCTCATTATTACACACATTGTAATCACTTAGTAATTATTGTAATTAAATTACATAAGGATTAACTATTTACAATATTAAAAACATAAAAATAATATTAGAATCATGATTTCTCTCTATGTCATAGGGAATTTATAATTAGTAAATAATTAACTAATTCTATGTAATTATCTATAAATTTTATTTAAACTGATTATTTTCCATGATGCATCATGTTATAGGTATCCCAAAGACTCTTTAAGAGGACATTAAGATAGAGAAATTAATCAATTAAATAAAAAAAAATATTTTTTCATAATATTAAATAATGTATTAAATTTAATGATTTCTAATATAATTTTACATATTGTTTTCAATTATTTGGGAGGACATAAGATTATAAGGATCTATATATGTGATTGGTTTATTAACTTTATTATAATTATATGCTCATTTTAATAATCTTTTAAATTAGATAATGATATGTGTGTCATTAAAATACTCTTATTTTGTAATTTTAGGTGTTCATGAGATTTAGATTAGGTAAACCCCCCTATACAACCGATGGGTTCCCCCCACATTTGTGTGAGTAAAATTATATAATGTATGGAGATCCCAAGTGAGTGGAAGTAGTTTAAGAAGAGATAAGAGGTGAATCCAATCCAATAGGAACACATGGGGTGTAGATGAAATGTTGTAACTCAGAATAGGCATGGTCCCAGGAGTGAATTCACTAGGTTTAAAGGTTTTTTTATAAAATGATTGATATAAAAACCATTATAATTCAATGTTATTCCATAATTTGTTTGTTATTTCTACCATTTTCATGGTAAATTATTTATGGATACTTAATTATTCCATGAAATTATTAACAATATGGCATGATAGAATTAAAATAAAATTATATATGTATATATTTTATCTAAAATTTCTTATTCATTTAATTAAAATCCACATAATATTAATAAAAATATAATAAGATAAAATGGTATGTTTACACAAAAAGTAAAAATTCATTAAAATAAAATATTAAGAAAGATTAGACTTCCATTACTAGAATAAGAATTCAAACATTAAATTAAGTTTTTGGATGTCCAATGTCTTGACACTTTCTATTATTATGGAATTATTATAATTTTATTGGGTAAACATAACTAAATAGTATTAGTTGTAATGGAAAAACTCCTACCCAAACAAAATTTGGAGGTTATTGTTAAGGAAAAATAAATCTATGATTTTAGGATTCGAGAGTCCACTCAATAGATGATAGAACATGAAGTTAATATATTGGGAAATTTTCACCTATGTGAATTTATTCAAGTAATTTTCATAGAAAATGTTCACTATTTGAGGATGAATGAGGTGGTCCTTTCCACTATAACATCCAAGTGATGAGATATTTTGAAATAAATATTGCGGTATAATGGATTATCATAAAATTGGTAGAAATTAATAAATTAAATTAAATATTTTTACTATTTTGAACTTAAAATAAGATAATAATAATTTCCTATAATTTTTTACATAAATGGAAACATATACTTCTTTTATGATGTACCAATGCGTTATATAAGATAAGGGTGATGTTATACCCATATTGAATTTCAAATAATCGTATAGGAACTTGTGTATTAGGATATATCATGAAAGGAAATTTCATGTTCTAGAAACCACGACTCTCAAGGTTTCATGTAATGATTCTAGTCAAGATGAACTCTCAATTTGCATAAATTTTTTGGATAGTTCTATAGATGTCAAATAGTTTTTATTATCACCCATATATAGTGATATTTTAAGGACAAAATTGATATAGATGTGTATAGAATCATGTGAATCCTTCATGATTTTTTATAAGAGAATAAGGAACAAAAAACATACGAGATCTCCAATTCACAGTTCACATGCAAACATGGACAAATCACTGTTATCTAGGCCTCAATTTTTCGTCCTAATTAGCTGCATCGAGCCCATGGACATCTTGTATTTTAACATCCTTGATGAGTTGCACATATATCTCATTAAATACTCACTACCTAAACTATTCTTCAGTTTTATTATCAATTATAATATGAGAAATAATGAGAAGGTGAGTTTTTACCTTATTTGATTGATTCTCCACGTTGAAAAAGTCTTGAGGAATGAAAAACCTAGGTTCCTTATGGTAAATAAAATGGAGAACAAGTAAAAGGTCCCCAATACACACTCCATGTTCAAGGAACCTAAGAAATACTTTTCCACGAAGATGAAATTCTAAATACATGAAAATGAAACATATGTGGTATGTTTTTTATGTGGTATGTTTGGCCATAGGAAAAATAATTACACCACGTGAAATAAGAATGTAGAACATTTGGGTATATTAATTACCATGTAAAATCATTCTCTATCTAAAAATTGGTTATTATATAATTCTGTAATTGCACACATATATATATAATTATAGGAATCATGTATATTTTAGAAGATTTCCATAGTATAGATTGATTTATGGGCCCTTAATAGGGTGAGTTTTGTATATTTATCTATTTTAGAATGCCAACTTGCATTGAAAATAGGACTTATCTTGGTATTAAAGAACTCTTATTATGATATCAGGCTTAAAAAGTACATCATCTCAATTTATTTTTTTAATATTAATGAATTTATTTTCAATATTGTAAATAAAGAATACAATTTTTATGTAAAAGAAATTTTATCATATGGATCAACAAAATAATAGACATTATGTATAAAATTAGAAAATGTATGTATTGGAAACTGATAATCGATCATGTATATGTGAGTCATTTTACACCAACCTATGGTAAAATGGTCTCGGTCAAGAAAACAATAAGTTCTTAAAAAATATTTATCAAGATAGTTATTTGGAATATTTTGATCTAAAACAACTTAGTTCATGTCACATTTGATAATAAGGGAAAATAATTATGAAATAATTTAGTGGGAAATGAGAAATGGATATATAGAATCTAGATTTTGTACACAATGATGTATATAGAGCTTTTATAGTATAATCTAGATGTGGGTCTTCATATAATATTACATTCACCAATGATCAATGTAGATATATATATATATATCTAATTAATGAGTTATAAGTTCAACTACTTTAGGAAGTTCTAATAATTCCCAAATTATGTAGAGAATTTACATGGTAATAAGATAAAGAAACATTGATATGATCTATGTGTTGAATATCTTAACCAATAATTTACTTACCTCTTCGGGAGTGTGGGATCTTATACCATTTCAATCCACCTTTTACACGACATTGTAATAATGTCTATAATAAGAGGAATCTTACATTTCATTACAATATAATACTTATGATGATTCATATAAACAATCCATTTTCCATTTGGGGATATGGATTAAAACCCACATCACCCACACTGAACCAAGTACTAAGAAACTGTAAAACGGCATCCCATACTAGTTGTATATTGATAAGGAACTCATATTGTCAAAATTATGGGCATATGAAATTTAAGGGGGTTTTTAAAGAATTAATAGGAAACAAACTAACATAGAGATGAAAGAATAGTATTTTTATAGTATACCATAAATAAAATAATTTATATTACTTATACAACAATTAATGTAAAATAATTATAGTAGACCAAAATTATACCTTTCTAGAGAGGTAATATATCCTGAATATGGATAATGGGATAAATATTTAATTAGACAATGTTTTCCCTCAATATGTGTAGGATTTGGTGCATAAAAATATTCATAATTACCCAATGAATGATGATATTATTGAAACAAAAGTACTATATAGGATTTCTATAGAGGTAAATGAATTAGAAATATATGGTTTTCTAGTCACTAAGAAAGGTGAATCGTTATTAAATGAAATTACTGATAATATTTCTTATAAGGAGGTATTAGATAGAATAGAATAAATAAAATGCTATGTAGCCTTGAATTCGGATATGGATTCCATATATTAGAAAAAACAATTATTGTTTTTTTTAGATCCCCTAGTTGAATTAAATTCTATTGGATGAATATGGGTATTCAAGAGAATACATTACATGGAATGTAAAGTGAGAACATATAAAGCATGACTAGTGGCTAAAGGGTTTAAATAGAATCAATTCATTGACAATAATGAATCATTTTAACTAGTTTACATCTTTAAAACCATTTTAATTATACTTAATATAGAAACTTTCCATAACTATGTAATTTGGAAAATGGATTTCGAAAAAGATTTACTTAATTGAAACCTTTTAGAAGATTTATATATAACAAAACATGATAACCTTGATAGTTTAGTAAATTCAAATAATATAATAATGTTTTTTATATCTACATATGGATTTAATCAAGAATATACTTCATATTACATTTAGTAGATGAATTGGTAAAATATTAGGGTTTTCTAAACAATGAATGTGGTTTGTGTGTTTACAGGCAGTTTAGTGGGAGTGTAGCCATATTCCCACTATTATTTTTTGATGAGATATTGATTATTTTAAATTTAATACTAGTATTAAAATCATATATGGATAGGTAAAAAAGTTATTTTCTATGAAGAACTTTGGTGAGGGGGTGTAAAATCTTAGGATCATGATCATTCATGACATATCGACGAGGCTATACTAAATAACTCAAGTTAACAACATTGATGAGATATTAAATATACTCAATATTGAAAAATATATGATGGGATTGGATTCCAGGTAAAATAAAATATATCATTCCTATAAAATGTTTCTATACTCACATTACTAAGGAGATATGATTTCTTATATCTTATATGAATTTGAGATAAAATCTATTATTTATGTGATGTTATATACTAGGCTTGATGTTTCATATTCCTTGATAATTGTTTGTAGAGGTAAAGATGATCTATTTGAATAACATTATTCAACTATTATGTTTTTCCTTATTTACCTATGGAGTATTTTTAAAATTATCCACTTATTTGTAGTAGATAACGAACTAGTAATCATGGTATATAATTATTCTTGTTCCCAAATTGATCAAAATAATCTAAAGTCATAGTTAGGACATTCTTTTAGTATCCACAAAGGATTTTTGAGATGGAAGAGATCAAAGAAGAACGTTTACACCAATTATATAGTGTATCACAAGTATATAAAGGATTATTATAAATCCAAATAATTAGTTTTGATACCCAACTTCATTCAAGAACATGATGTTGTCCCTAGTGGAAAATATGATATAACATTGTATTATGATAATACTACAGTGTTGGCCCTCACAAAGTACATAAGGTCAGATCAACGGATGAATCATATACTCCATAAGTTTATACTCATGAGGGATTTTTCTCCAAGGGTGAGGCCATAGTTCGTAGATTTTTCATGGAGTAAAACATGATATTCCCCTTGATTAATACCTTATATCACCATTATCATGAATATCTTGTGAGAGCTAGAAAATAAAAAGTTGTTAAAAGTAGTCTATAGTGAGAGTTACTATATATTGGAGTTAATTCCAAAAAACCAAATTTTATGTACATTATGATTAGTTGTATTCAAGTTTATTGAATAATTAGAAAATTTTTATAACATCAATATTATTTTTATGCAAACAAATTATCTAATAAATATTTATGATTTTTGGTGTCCCAAAAAGGAAATACATATTCCCAGTTATGATGAAAACCTAAAATATTTAGGATATTGTTATTAAATACATGTCATATCTCTATATGATATCAACTATTATGGGATTATAAGTCACTGACACATTTTCTCATGATTTTCATGTTTGGTGTTCCCAAGAAATAATGTTATGAAAACTTCAACCAGTATTAAGAAATCTAAATTTCTATATGGAAATGTTTGTTATTATAGTTGGATTTGTTTAATGGTCCTTATACAATAATGTTAATACTAATAAAAATTAATATTTTTGTACTTTGATGTACTATTATAAACCATGACAACATACAGTAATGAGGAAGTTGGTTATGTTGTGTTTCATAAATGATATGGAATTAATAAATAATGTTTGGAAGGATGTTTTTTCCTTTCTTCAAATAATTTAATTTGGTATCCCAAGACCTTTGATAGGAATATAACTTGACAATTAAGTTCATGCCCAATAAAATTTTACCAGAATGTTCTGGTTTGAAAAGACCATGAAAGAGACATCAAGAACATAGGTTTATTAAACAAAAAAGAAGCATGATTGGTAAGATATATTTAGATAATGTTCTTATAATAAATATTTTCTTTTTTGTGGTTATATATCATTACAACATTATCTTCATTCTCCATGGGACTTTATTGTGTTACTAGATATTGACTTTGGACTTTTGGTGGTATATCCAAATTTTACTAAAAAATATTCCTAGAGGGTCGCACAATATGTGTATCCAGAACCTTGATTAAATTATATATGAAAATAACAGGTTCAATAAATATAATTTACATTTTTGGTCTAATAATTATCCATGTTTGGTTGATCGCATATATTCTTTCACAATTTATTTTAAATAATATTTTTTAGTTGAACACTTAATAAATATTTATTCCAGATTTTAGTGAATATATAATATATGTAATTATTTTAGAATAATTTATTTCTATTAATTTATTTTAATAAATTTTCATTATTCACGGCCTTATAATATTTCATAGGATTTGCAGACCAAGTTTAATGGTCCAATGAGAAATAAAATATAAAATATTATTTTAAAAAACACTAATTGTTTTATTCAAGGAAATAAAATTTCTATATAAACTAGTTAGATAATTTCTAGTAAATAATAATAATAATAATATTATTATTATTATTTTGACATGGGGTTTTTTGGGGATTAATAGAATCCAATGTTTATGTGCGAAAAATATTATTCTTCTTCTTGATATCTATTTAAACCCAATTATGAAAAACTATAGCCAATAAAATCATTCTACAAAATGAACATAATATAATCCTCTTAATCAACATATATCACTTATTATATACTTCCCTCAATGAAATAATGATCCTCCTATACTACCTTCTTAATTCTATAGAGAATAAGGAGATTTCTTCTAATAGATGTGATTATCATGGTGATCAATGATGAGTGAAACAATTAATAGGATCTTCTGTGCTAGAATATGAATATTACAATATTTTCAATATTAAGATCTTGGTTCATTTTTTTATAAATATTAAAGAGGAATATACCCATAATTACTCTACCATAGTGAATTTTATACATTATGTTTTAATCTGATCATCAACAATAAAGAAATAATTCTATAAGTGGTATTTTTTGACAATAAGTTTAATTTAAAATTATATTACAAATGATTAAATATTCTTTTTATAGGTTTCTATCCATTATTATTCTATAAAATTTAATTACTTTTGATTTTATTAATCATGTAAATCATGGAATTATCATTTGTTATGATAAAAAACCATGTTGGAAAATTTTCATTATGTAATTCCAATATACTAGGTACCTTATTTCATATCATTCAACTAGAAATTAATAATTTATTAAATAAAATTTTCCTTTAAATTTATTTTTTTATTTTTTATATAATACTGTTAAAATGATTTTTTATTATATACACATTCTTCAGTTACATGATGTTGTGTTGATCATTGGAGGACTAGTATGGGGGTTTTTAATATTGTATTTCTATTTTTTATTTTAACTAAATTTTAAATAATTGTAATTTAAATATGATGAAATTATTTAATTTATTATTTTAATTAAAATCATCTTTCATTGAAAACAAAAATTGTTTTTTATATTTAATTTAATGTTTATACTATTATTCAATGTGTTTTTTATAATTACTATAAGTTTTTCATAGGTTTTTATAGATATTCGTAGATATATCTCCTAGAATTTTATATCAAATGGTATGGTTTTTTATGAGTTTTAGATTTTAGGGAATCTTTTTAAGAACTAATTATGGATCTAATAAAATCACCCTTTATCACTGTAAATTATATAGATGGTAAAGGAGGACTTTACAAATATTCTAGGAACTAATAAAAGTATTTGGGTTTTAAATGGTCTCCTAGGATCATCATCATTGTAGAACTAATAAAATTTATTTCTAACACTTATAAAAGTTCCTTTGAGATTAATTAAAAAACAAATTTTTAACATCATCAATTTTCACTAATTATTTATCCTTATTATGATGATGAAAATAAATAATAATTAAAGTATTTCAAGTAATCTCTTACACATGTAAACATGATTATTTTATATGTTTTTCTTCAGAAAAATTATACATTTAAAATTTAATTTTTCATTATTAATATTATTACTCATTTATCCAATTTGGTAGTCAGTAATCAATTGTTGAATGATTATTGGGTTTTAAAATAAATGTTTAAAAGTATCACTTGTTAAAATAAAACAACATTTTAAAAGGTTAATATTTTTTAATATATTAATTTTGTTTTAGGTTATAATATATAACATTTTACATTAATATCCATTTTTCTGTTTCTTGAATACATTACAACATATTCTCCAATATAAAAAAATGTTGGAATGATTTTTTCCTTGATTTAGTCAAATCATCATAAATGTGTTATAAATATTCCAATACAACAGATTCCACTTTATTCAACCCCATACTTTATTTTTTTTAAAACAACATTGGTTAAGTGGGTCTACTTTTCAGGGTTTTAATTTGAACGAATAAAATTCTCCACCTTAATAACCCTAGAAAACACTGATAAATGACACAATGAATAACTTATTTTAAATATACATATTTATATATTTCCAAATATGAATTATATAATAATAATTATATGTATATAAATATAATATATATATATATGATATTTATAAGAATAAGATAACAAATTATTATCAATCTTAATTTCAATATTTTATATTAAAAAATGTATAGAATACATATTAAAACATATAAATATTTACTAATATATTTATATACATTATAAAATGAATATATAAGAATAATATATTAAAATTTTATTTTAGAAAATATATACATTTATAAATGAATATATATTTATTTACTTATATTTAATATATATATATATTTAAATAAATATTTATATATTTTATATAACAAATACTATATACATTTCAGTATTTTATACTTATTTATAATTATATACATAATTATAATTACATTCACACACATGTGCATGTGTACATTTTAAAATATAGTGATATGGACTATATAAAAATGTATTAATACATTTAAAAAAGATAATATTTGAGATTATATATTAATAGTAATATTCCATAATTTAAAATATACACAAATATTTGTATGTAAGTGTATTCATGTGTACTTCCATACATGTGTGTATAATTTCATATGTCTATGTATGTATGTTTATGGATTTGTAAGTATGTATATGTATGCATATATATATATACGTATGTGTTTGTACGTGTTGATTATGTGTGTACATATTGTGTATGTGTTTGTGTATTTTTTTCTTTATGTGTATGCATTTAGATATATGTTGTGTTTTTATGTTCATGTGGAGGTTTTTTATGTATGTATATTTATGTATGCTTTTCTGTATGTATCTTTGTGTGTATAAGTGTGAGTGTTTGTGTATGTGTAAGTGTATGTGTATGTGTATGTGTATGTGTATGTGTATGTGTATGTGTATGTGTATGTGTATGTGTATGTGTATGTGTAAGTGTATGTGTAAGTTTAAGTGTATGTGTATGTGTATGTGTAATTGTAAGTGTAAGTATAACTTTAAGTGTAAGTTTAAGTGTAAGTGTAAGTGTAAGTGTAAGTCTATGTCTATGTGTAAGTGCAAGTGTAAGTGTAAGTGTAAGTGTATGTGTACGTGTATGGTTATGTGTATGTGTATATGTATGTGTATGTGTATGTGTATGTGTATGTGTACGTGTAAGTGTATGTGTATGTGTTTGTGTATGTGTATGTGTATGTGTAGATGTATGTGTATGTGTATGTGTATGTGTATGTGTATGTGTACGTGTAGGTGGATGTGTATGTGTATGTTTATGTGTACGTGTATGTGTATGTGTAGGTGTAGGTGTATGTGTATGTGTGTGTGTGTGTAGGTGTATGTGTATTTGTATGTTTATGTGTACGTGTATGTGTATGTGTATGTGTATGTGTATGGGTATGGGCATGTGTATGTGTATGTGTATGTGTATGTGTATGTGTATTGTATGTGTTTCTGTATCTGTATGTGTTTCTGTATCTGTATGTGTATGTGTTTGTGTACGTGTATGGGTATGTGTATGGGTATGGGTATCTGTATCTGTATCTGTATGTGTATGTCCATGTGTTTCTCTATGGTTTTAAATGTATATATGTATGTGCATGTGTGTGTATATGTTTTTTTATGTAGTATGTGCGTTTATATATATATATGTGTGTGTGTGTGTGTTTATGTAATTTTGTGTATGTGTATGTGAATGTGTTTATATATGTGTTTTTATGTGTTTTTTATGTACACACAGGTATATATCTGTATGTATGTGTCTATGTATGTTTATGTATGTGTATGGGTTTATGTACGTCTATGCGTATGTATGTTTATATGTATACGAATGTAATGTGCATATCTATGTATAAGCATGTATATATAAGTATGTGCATGTAAAATCATGTGTATGGATTTTTGTATGTGTATGTATGTTTATGTTTATGCATATGTATGTTTGTACGTGTATGTACATAGTTTTTATGTTTGTGTTTATGTATATGAATATATCATTATATAACAACCGAAGTTCTTTGTAATTTTTTAAATTTATAAATCTCTTTATAGTATATGTATAGATCAATATATAAAAATACTTACATATAGTCCTTGGAAACAACATTCGGTTTTCCAAATGTAATTAATGAAATTTTATATTGAAAAATATATATATAGAAACATTTAATATTTTTGTAATTTTATCATTTTTAATATTTTTTATAGATTTTTAATTGATAAAATTATATTTTTTTAAATAATTTTTTTGATTTATATAATTAATACATGTTCATTTTTATTTAAATACATTTTCTATTTAAATATTAATACAATTATTATTTATTCACTTTTAATTAGTCATATATTCTGAATCTTTTGTATTAAAATGTAATTTTTAATATTTAATCATTTTTATTTTAATATTTATTTATTTTTAACATTTTAATGACCGATATGATAAATATTTTTTATTCATTTATATATTTTTTTAAATATTTCCATTTTTAGTTATCGATATTCATTCATTTATAACATCTATTCCTTTTATATTATTTATCATTTATAATATTTCCCCATTTTTAATATTTAATTTAATTTTAATTTTTATGCATTTTTAATTTTTATCCATTTAATATTTTTTTAATTTTTTTTTATTTATTTAAAGAATTATAAATATTAATATTAAATTCTATTAAAAAGCTTGTAATTTATATAATTAATATTTATTCACTTTTATTTAAATATAAAATTATTTAATTATATATGAAATTATAATTTATTCATTAATAATTAATAATTTTTTATAAATATCATGTTTTTTAATTTAGGTTTGAATATTTTTATTTTTATTTTTAATATTTACTCATTTTTAATATTTCATTAACTTATTTAATTAATGTTTTTAAGTCAATTTTTTATTATTTTTCCACTTTATTCAATTTTAATTATTAAATTTTATTCACATTTAATATTTATCTTTTTATTATTATCTATACATTTTTAATACTTACTTAGTTTTAATATTTTTGTAATTTATTAATTTTCAATATTTCATCATTTAATATTTCCATATTTTCACCATATTTTTTAATTATTTACTTGTTTTCATTTGTTAATATTTATTTTTTTCAATATGTTATAAATTGTCATATTTAATATTTATCCATTTTTTAGTGTCGTATTATTTAAATACTTATATAGTTGTAATCTATTCATTTTTAATTTGAAATTTATTTTAAACACTTTTTTAAAATACAATTTATAGTATTTAATCATTTTATTTTAATAATTATTAATTTATAATATTTTTTGTGTTATATATAATTTATTAAAATGCATTTTATAGTATTTCTACTTTTGAAATGATCTCTCAATAGATACAAAAACTGGTTAATTTTTTACATAATTTTTTATAGTCATGAACTGTTGACAAATAATCTCTCAACCAATTATATTATCCACTGTTATTGTTCATCTATATTTTTATACTTCAATGTGGTCCTTATCAACTATAACTTATCATTAATATCTCCATTTATTAGAAGCCGCATATTCCATGTGTGTTTATGAATAAATATTCTTCTTCATTAATAAAATGTTTTTAGAATAATTATTTCATTATATTTCTTTTTTTTAACTAATTAATTTTACAAGAATTGTTATTATTATTTTTAAACATATCAAACATGGTGTGATTTCCTATTTCCATGATATAATGTGTTTCTTTAACTATTTAATTCATAAAACCAAGGATATAACCTTCTTTTGGGAAAAATCATATTTTCTAAATATCTTGGAATTATATGTCTCGTCATAACCACTAGGTGGTTCTACAGTATCATATAAAAATATGTCTTAGAGAAATACCACTTTGAGGATCCTCATTTGGGGATGTAAAATGAATTCATTTATAAATTTATAAAGCATTTACCATAATCAGTGTGATTACTTTGATTTGAACACTACAAAAACATTGTGAAAAATATGAAAAAATGATATTTTTTTGGTAGTGAAATTTTATTATATATACCCAAATACATATCTAGTTTTAAAAAAACATTTCATGTGGATATTGATTTTTAAAGGGAGTGCATTATCTCCCTTGATGAATCCATTACCAAAAATAGAATGATTTATGATATGAGACATCTTGTAATAAAAAATATGTGTTCTAACACTATATAATCATATAATTCATCATATTAATATATTCAAACAGTTATTTGATTCAATAAAAATTTGTATCAAATATTGTAATAGAATGTTACCTTATATCAGGTACATGTTCCCTCTCCTTTAGTTTTCCATTTTGTTTTGGTGTGTTTCTGGACATTCAAGGAGGGAGATCATTTGTTTGGTAAAAGGGCATAATGTTCATTGATGCATGCTTTTTTGAAATAATGGAGTCTGGGTATAAATTTGTTATAGTTTTTATGTGGTACTCCTTGGGTTGATAGAGTTTTAGGGATGGATTATGTTTTTCTGTATATTCTAGCCTATTATTTTCTACTAGACAAATTCATGTCATTAAATAATTGCAGGGTATTAGACAGTCATCGAGAAAATGTCTTCAACTAGTTCAGAACATGACAATTTTAGAAATTGTGAAACTTTTTACTATCCTGAAATAGTTGGGATTTAGGTTTTTAAATTGAGGTGGCACATTTGTTGTCATATATCCATAATTGTGGAATTAACACTCTGAAAGTGATTCATTAAGTGAATGGTTTATGGCCAGCAGCTTTTTTCACGATGCATGTATGATTCACTTCTCATTCGATGTGATGGACTCATCTCTAGAACCCTAGGATCTCTCTCCTTAATTATTTAGTATCTCTACTCTTTCCAGATCGCATCGTTTAGTGCATGATCTTTATAATGGTGTCATTGCATATCTCTACAAAAGAAACATTTCTACTTTATCGTTGCCTATGGATGCAACAGGGCCATTACAATGCATTTGATAATATGGTCATCTTATGGTGATGTTCTTCTTGATTCTTCCTATATTTTCTATGAATTCTTCATTTGAAGGGTGACCTTTGGGTTGGTTGTGGTGTGGTGTGGAGGTTCTTTAAGGTATGGGTTTTCTTATCACTCCCACTAACAAAATTTCATGTTGAGTTTATTCTAAGAAGTGGAATAAATCCTAGGGCCTCTTTTGTTGTATCTTCTTTCTTTCTGATATTTTCATATCCCATTGTGTCCATGTGAAACCTAATTTTGAGTTATGTGGTTCTTAATCATGACTATATGGTATGACTTGTATTGATTCAATTTTACAAATTCTTTTGTAGGATTTGAAATAATTTTAAAACCATCCTTTCGATGAAATCATTTAGAAAATGTTGTACAATGTAATAATTGGGAACATGGGTGAATGGTGTACTAATAGGCCACATCTATTGATTATATCAGGGTCTTCATTTATGAAGCATTACTTTTTTCCTTATGTATATTTTTCATGGGGGTTTTTATATATTTTTTGGCGGTTCACATTCTATTTTGTTCCACTAATCTCAAGATTCGATGCATATGTGAAGAGACATCATATGAATGATTGTCTATTTTGGGAACAAGTGTTATAGATACCCTGACCTATTATGATCCTTCGTAAGATGTTACCATAGATTCTTATTTGTTCTATTTGGATTTGATTACCATATTTGATATATATATATATATATCATTGTGTGTGTGTGTGTGATATGATTTGAAACTATATTACTTTGAGTATTTAGTAATGTGGAAAATGTAAAATGATTTACTATGCTTTATATATAAAAACTTTTTAACTGATTACCAAGTATTTTTTATTAAAAAATTAGAATCATCGAATTTTCATATAGATACTTGTAAGGGAACATCGGGTTTTGATCCTATTGAGCCTATTTATCTCACAGCCTATGCACCCATTTAGTGGTGTGTAATCCTTGTAATGTATTTTGATGTAGGAAAATGAAATGTACCACATTGAGGTTGTGAAGTTTGTCTTATCTGTTTTTTCATAGCTGGTGGTGATATGGTTGGATTTTTTCCATGCTATCACATGGAGTAGTATGTTTAATTTTTTCCCTTTATTATTGGACTTGTACTTTGGGTTGTTCTCACTGCTTTTGTTGTATCGCTTCCACTATCAAATTTTTGTTGTGGAATATATATTTCATATTTTATTTTCCATTGTTTCTCTCTATTATATATATATATATCATGTTTCCTTATTCAGGTTAAAATGAATTTTTTCCTATTGTTTTTTTACTATCATATTCTAATCTCCAACCTAGGGGGTTTGAGAACACCCTTTGGCTATGTCACAGACCAGTTCAACTTCTACTTTACGAGGAAAATTTGAGTCATTTTTTGGATTTTTGGTATTAGAGTTAGTTTACGATCACCCATTGGATGTTGTGCGACATGATATAGTATTTTTAGGACATAAGAAGTAGTTTTAGTTATTTTATTCCCATCTCTTTCTGTGAAGAAACACAACTTACCACAAGATATTTGGATATATGTCTCTTATATAGAGTTCATAAACTAAATATCATTTCTTATTATGTTTTCCTAATTTTAATATAGATTATTCTATCTTCTGATCATTCAAACCATTTTCAATTTGCAGATATATTCCTCTGAGACATCTTCCACGGGTTCCACAAGAGGGTACAACAAATGATCCATAATGGAATATTCAATTAGATCATAATCTTATAGAGACTATCGTACGAGCAGTTTGTGTCATTGACCAAAATGTATCGCAAGTATAGATCATATCTTTATATGTATAATCATAAGTTGTGAGAGAAATGGATTGATTTCAGGGTGTTTAACCTGGGAAACCACAATCCTTTAACGGTACAAATGAGACCCATGTAATGGAGGACTGGATGAACAAGATTTATCATATCATTGAATTTATGGATACAACTAATAACATCAGGTTTAAGAGCATGGTGTTACAACTCTTGGTTACCAGCAAGTGATGATGGGATTCCTTGGAACATGTACATAGTCATTGTGTCTTGACTAGATGGGTTACAAGACTATATTCTTCCAAATGTTCTTTCGATATTCTCTAATGATGGAAAAGTCTGTAATTTTTTCCTATTTTCATTCGAGAGAGTGATCACTATCAGCGTACACCAATCAATTCCTAAAACTGGTTCTTTATGATTCATAGGTAATGAAGAATGACTAGAATAAGGATCTGAATTTCATTCATGATTTGTGATCAGATAAAATAGTACAGGTGTTCATGGTGATGATTTCAACCAATGTGGAGTTAGTATACAATAAAATAATGGAAGATATGAATGATAAAAAAATTCATTAGTATCAGGACACTATTATGGTATTTTTCATGGATTATATTTTGGTTTCTTTCATATATGAGCATAAGTACAAGCACTATCTATGTTCAATTTTGTAAATCTTAAGGTATCACCATTTGTAAGGGAATATTCCAAAATGTTATTTTTAGATCAAATAAGTTATGTTTCAGGGGAAAGTGATTTTTGAACATGGATTATTAGTTGATCTTGGGAGCATGATGGTTATCATCTCATGGGAGGATCCATGGAAGAACTTTGATATTCAAAACATCTATAGAATAGTTTTATATTGTCGATGATTCATCCAATATTTCTCAATTATTCAATCACCTATTATGAACTTAATAATAAAGGGGAAATGTTATCATGGGATATCAAATGTAAATCTTCAAATTATGATCAAAAAAAGATGCTGACATCAGAACCTATTATGATCTTACTTGATACTGATAAAGGTTATGTGGTATGTAATAATTATTTTACTTTTCGACTTGTTTGTGTGCTTATACAGGTGGATCATGTGGTAGAATGTGGATCTAATCAGCTACTAAGGAATTAAAAGGATTACTCGACCCATGATTTGGAATTATCACAATTATAAATAAACATAATTGTTAGAATCACTATCTATTTTGGGAGAGGTTTACAGAATTTTCTAACCGAAAGAGTCTGATCCATATCTTCTCATAGAAAGACATGAATATTAAATTGAGATTGTGGATCAAGTACCACCAGACATTTAAATTCAACATTTCCTACACCCCATGTAAGTGGATTTTCATTTCTTAAATTATAAGGAGGTAACTAATATTAGGTTGTTTTGTAATCAAGGTAAGAATGAAATGTTATGGGACTCTTCACTCGGTTGCATCGAGACTCTTAGTAGAATTATTTAGGTATAGTTCTGACCATTTTTAACTTATCATAATCCCTCCATCAGTCTATTTTATTTGTTCGACAATAGGATGATTAGTTCCCAAGAATTCAAGAGACCCATTATGGCAGGGAGACCATTTCGCGTTGGTTACTCCCTTCATCTGGTATCCTCCAATTTTGGGAATCTTTTTTCATCCCAATAGCTATGAGGTGATCAATTTTTTTTTCATGACCCTTCATGGACCACTCATTTGGGCATTATGAAGATTTATTGTGACTTGAGATGCTATCTATAGTAGCTTAGCATGAAACTCAACATTACAAATTATGAGTCATGATGTTACACCCTCTAATAGATAAAAGAATAGTATCTGAAACCTTTTAGTTTTTTCCAATCTCTTCTATTTTAAGTTGGGTAATTGGAACTATGTCCAAGGAAATTGTTGTTTGACTACCATAAACTCCCTGAGGAAATTATACTATCTGTATGGTGATCGATAGGTTGATGAAATCATTTCATTTCATTCTAATTAATTACAACACTAATGTTGATGATTTTTGTATGTTGAATGTGTATGAGGTTGTTAGGATACATGGGGTTCCCTATTCCATTGTCACATACAGGGATCTTAGTCTACCTCTACGTTTTGGAAGAGTCTCGAGGAGGAACTACTAGAAATTTCATCATTACCAATGGTTTAAAACTGTTGGTAAAGGCTAGACAACCATTGGTATAAACTATACCAATGGTTGTCCAAACCGTTGGGACATGATCTGTAGGGATAGACATATCCCTAAGGTTCTATGAGAATTGTATGGATATATCTGAAAAAATCTGTATATACCAACTATTTCAATAAAATGTTGGTATAAAGGTCTACGAACAGTTTTAAACTGTGCATAATAGCATAACGGATCTCTATACCAACGGTTGTGTAAACCATTGGTATAGAATTTTAACAACTTTTTACCACAAACCATTCGTAAATATCAATTAAAATTATATATGAAAACAATTTACAAACCATTGAAATATACTTATACCAATGGTTTTCAAAAAACCATTGTTATATGTTCTGGTTTTACACATATGCCAATGGTTGTGAACTGTTGGAATATATTTTTTTTACCAGCAGTAGTAAGCCGACTTGGGGGTCTCCCCCTGTGATGTTCCATGCAGCTGCATCAATTCAACAAAGCCTAAAAAATTCATACACAACAGAATATGGGAATAATATAAAACATGTATAACAGAATACCAATAACAAGTATACCTTCATAATACATACATAATTTAGTATGAATTCATATAGAATGAATTAAAGTCATCCAACACATAGTTCAAACATAAATCTAAATACCTCTAATTCTATATTTAATTACCCTCTACACACATATTGAATTAACACATAATTCATAAGGTAATTACAAAAATTATACACATACAAAAAGTATACCCATACACCATTAACACATATTTTATATGTTAATTAAATTAATAAAGAATTAAATTCAGAATTCAGGGGGTTGGGGGTTGTTCAGGGGTTTGGGGTGGCTATCCAAGGGGGTGGGGGTTTCCAGGGGTGGGTGGGGGCTGTCCAGGGGGTGGGGGTTGTCCAGGGGGTTGGGTCTATCAAGGGTGGGGGGGGGGGCTATCTATGGGGGTGTCCAAGGGTGGGGTGGTGTCCAGGGGTGGGGGGATTTCATTGGGTGGGGGTGTCCAAGGGATGGGGGTGTCCAGGGGGTGGGGTGTGTCGAGGGGTTGGTGTGTGTCTAGGGGTTGGATGGCTTCCAAGGAGGTTGGGTGGTATCTAGGGGGTGGGGTGGTCCAGGGGTTGGGGGCTATCCAAGGGGGTTGGGGTCGTGTCCACTAGGGTGGGGGTTGTCCAGGGGGTGGGGGCTGTCCAGGGGGTGGGGGCTGTCCACAGGGGTGGGGGCAGTCCACAGGGGTGTCTAGGGGGTGGTTGGGACTATCTGGGGGGGTAGGGGGTGTCTACGGGTGTGGGAGTGGCTGTTCAGGGGGGTACGATGTGTCCAAGGGTTGTGCGGGTTGTCCCAAGGGGGTCGGGGTGGGTGGGAAGTCCATGGGGGTGGGGGTTGTCCTTGGGGGGAGGGCCTATCCAGGCTATGGGTGGGGTTATCAATGGGGTATGGAGAGTCCAGGGGGTTTGGGGTGTCTAAGGGGTTGGTGGGGCTGTCGAGGGGGGGTATGGGGTGTCTAGGGGGTGGGGGTTGTCCACTGGGGGAGGGGCTGTCCAGGGGGTGGGCGGGCTGTCCACGGGGGTGGAGAGGCTATCCAGGGGGTACGTGTTGTCCAGCGGAGATGTGTTTGTGTGTGAGTGTGTGTGTGGGGGGGGGGGGGGTCCATGGTGGTGGAGTGGGGGTGGAGGGGCAATCCATGAGGGTTTCCAGGGGTGAGGAGGGGTTTTTCTAGGGTGGTGGGGGCTGTCGATGGGGGTGTGCAGGGGGTGGGGTGGTGTCCAGGGGTGGGGGGTTGTTCATGGGGGTGTCCAGGGGGTGGGTGGTGTTCGGGGGTCTAGGGGGTGGGTTGGTGTCTGGGGTGGGGTGGTTTCTAGGGAGGTGGGGTGGTGTCCAGGGGGTTGGGGGGATTTTCCGAGGGTTGGGTGTCTATGGGGTGTGGGTGTCTAGGGTTGGGGTGTCCATGGGGTGGGAGGGCTGTCCATGGGGTGGTCGGGCTATCCAGGGGGTGGATGGGCTGTCCACGGGGGTGAGAGTGGATATCTAGGGGGTACGGGGTGGGTAGGCTGTCCAAGAGGGTGGTAGGGTTGTCCACGGGGGTGGTCGGGCTGTCCAGGGGGTTAGGTGAGTCTAGGCGGTGGGTGCATTGTCTGGGGGGTGGGCAGGCTGTCCATGGGGGGGTGGGGGTATCTAGGGGTGGGGGATATCCACAAGGGGAGGGGTTGTCCAGGGGGTGGGTAGGCTATCCACAGGGGTGGGTGGGGTTGTCCAAGGGGGTATGGGTTGTCCAAGGGTGGGGGATGTCCACAGGGGGGAGTAGGAGTCCCAGGGGTGGGCGGGTTGTCCACGGGCATGGCTGGGCAGTCCAGGTGGTAGGGGTTTCCATGGGGGTGTGTTGTCCATGGGGGTGGGCGGGGCTGTCTAGGGGGTACGGGGTTTCCAAGGGGGTGGGTGGCTATCCACAGGGGTAGGGGCTGTCCAAGGGTGTGGGCAGGCTATCCACGGGGGTGGGGGATGTCCATAGGTAGAGTACCACTATATCCTTCCAAGTCATTTCATCTTGATGGTGCCACATTTTACATTAATATAAATATGTATTTCTAAGAAAATTAATAATTTATCTATCTTTTTTGACTAGTAAAAAGTGTGATGAATAATATTTTTCATTAGAACACTAGTGGTTTTTCAAGAAGAAATTCTTGAGCTTGATATTTTTATTCAACTTTTTTGGTTCCACTACAAGAGTAAGAACATGAATGGGTTCTTGGTCATGTCCCAAATCATAGATATCACACAAAACTGTCTCAATCACACTTCTGTCTTCATAGGGACTATCTTATTGTGGTTAACCAATACCATATTCATATGGACTATTAAAATTTCATCGAAGAGGCATGATTCTACTAAATATCAATAAGTCACAAAAAATGAATCAGTAAGGATACACATATCAATAACTCAAATAGGAGATATATGAATATGAATATCATGAATACATAATCTACTATTTTCAATAGAATTAGTTAAAAACATTCCACAATGATAATTTCTCTAAATTCCCTAGGTGACATATAGCTTGTGAAAATGAGGGATGGCCAAATGAGTCCCTCATAAAAACCTACCATGTTCCTAAAATCCTACGTCATGTCTACCAAGAAACATAGAATGGATAATGGCATCAAGGAGAGACACATATCCTAATCTATTAAAATAATGTACCATGAACCAGTATAGATTTCAAGGTACACTGCTACATGAGTTAGCTCTAACATTGCCTAATGGGAATTCATGAACACACAGATTTTTGACCAGAACCATAAATAATACAAGAATAATGATGAATTTAGTTCCTAAAAAATAGAGAAATATAAATAATACAAGTCTATATTTCAAAACACTTCATGTAGAAGGTATGTGAAACAGATGGGTAAAACAATACTCGTAACAACACATCATCAAGTGACACAACATCCAATAAGATTATAGATTAGGTGTATCCCATGTTACAGATTGATCACATATCCAGTGGAAACCCCCATCACATTAGGTCCTATAGACAAGTAACATCCACCACCTATATGTGTTATATTCCCATTAACATATTTTCATGGGATGGTATTTACATATTTTCATGGGATGGTATTTACATATATTCTAAGAAAATTCCTTCATGGTTCAAAAAATAATTTCATTATATCCACATCTACTCAGACCACCAGTTTTCTAAATTCCACTCAAAAACTACAATTTCATTAAAATAGGGAGATTTTACAACATCCATGATTTTTAAAAATAAAAAATTATTAATAAGTAAATAATAATTTAAATCATTTAGAATCTCATTTCTTATCAATCATTAAATTTATGGTTTCATTTATGGGGAAAATATTATGGAACCACCGATGTTCTATCAATGTTAAAATCAACACCCAAAACTAGACAACCCATGAACAGAGGGTGGGGGCTATCCGGGGGGTGGGCAGGCTATCCACGGGGTTGGTGAGACTGTTCAGGGGGTATGGGTTGTCCAGGGGGTGGGGGTGCCCAGGGGGTGGGTGTTCTCTATAGGAGGGACGAGTCCATCATAGAAAATCATCAAGTCATGTTTTATTATTTATTGATAAAAAATAATGATAATGTGACTTACCTAATCACACATATATTGAGGCACAAAAAATCAATAAACATCAATGGTTAGTTATATCAGTTAAAAATGTAACAGATCAATCAATCCCTCATCACCATCACTATCATCAACATCATCATCACCCTCACCCACATCCTCATCGTTGTCCCCATCATCATCCCCACCCTCGTACTCATCCTCGACCTCCTCATCACCCTCCTCCTCTGCCTGAGCCTCATCCTTTCCCTCTTCCTCCCCCTCGGCCTCCTCCTACTCCCCATACTCCTACACCTCATCCATATCATTTCCATCATCTCAACCACCACTAGAAGAACCACCCGAAGCACCATATATAGAATGCATCTATGAAATAAATTCATCACATGCATTGCGGGCCTCTGGTGGAAGTGTTGGATGTAAAACATCCACCAGTTTCATAAATGTTGTGTTTGCCCTAGCAGACTGTTTCTGTCGTCTCTGTGGCCCTTTTTCAGCCTATTCTACCTATTATATAACCTACTGCAACTCGGTGGTACAAAAATAATACCTGAGGAGGTCCAATACTTCTTCAGTACTATACTCTTTCTAGGTCGGCATTGTACTCTACCAATGTGCTCATATCCCAACACCTGATATAAGAGATCTTTTGGCCCAAAATTGTCAGGTTCCTGGGCATAAAGGGCCTCTAAAGTATCCAATTACAAATATAAATAAATTATTATGTTACAAAATAGAGATTAAAATTTAAAATCTACAAAGTAAAACATAAAATATGTTGTTGAGTCAGTTCATTAACCGCACTTCCATCTTTCTTCTTCCTGCTCGAGCTAAACATTATTGCTCAAGGCCCACATCCTTCAATATTCAATTTATGCCTATACAATGACATTGAATATAGGAAAACATAATTAAAAATATTATTCCAAAAAAATAGTATTTTCATAAATAAAATTATATAACAACTTTAGAAATCGAATAAATTATGGAGGAAGAAATAGAAAGTGCAAGTCATACAGAAAGATTAAAAATTGTCATACCTACTACCTCTCATGATCTGGAATTGTTGTACATCCCAATGTGCGGATATATTTTTTAGAATCAGTGTTTTTTTATTTCTTCCAGATGAATCCTAAATAAAATTTAATAATTAGTACTAACGAAAAACATGAAAATTTTCATTCAAATAAGACTAATTTGATTAATAGAGTAAATTGGCTAGTCATCCAATGAGTAATCATCAGTTGGTACGATTATAACGGACAATCATCCACGACTAGGACCACCTCTAACTTTATGCCCACTCTCGCACACATCCAATGTACAACTCATGCTTATAATCTCTTTATATCTCTCCTAAATCCTTTAGATGTGCTGGCCATGCACCCTCACCATCGGGAAAATTAAACCGAAACTGGAACCAAAATATTAATTCATATAAATACAAAAATTAATATATTGCATTAATTACAACAGGTTTTTTACCCATGTCTTTTCCAAGGCATTATCGTTGACTTCATTCAGCAGATGTCTCCATGAGTGTGGGCTGATAATAATGATTTCAGAGTATTTGGAAAACATCTCCAAAAAACTCCGACATTGTTGCCCTAATTTTTCAATCATTTGACTATCTTCATTATAGTCCACCAGTAATTGTGTGTGGCGGTTCCACACTGCATGCATGAAAGTAAACCCCCCTCTAATCAGTAGATATATCTTTTATGGATGAAAAATAAATATTTTATCAACACATGTTATAATGAAAATAAATAATGGTGTAAAATTTTTTATGGTTGTATAAGTATACCTACAGTAGATTGATCAATAGGCACCACTGGATTCGCAAAACCTGAAAGAACACCCTGTACAGATGGAGTGGGTCCCAATCTATGCTCCGTAGGGACAGACTCTGCAGGAGCAGGAGTCGAACAAGATGGAAAATAAAAGACCAGAGAGAAGGGATCATAAGTAAAAGAAGATGACAGGTATGGCTGGCCAAATGAGGGATAGGAATTGGGAATCATCATCAGATATGGTACAGACGAGTGAGGAGGATCAGATGTTAAGGGTGGTGAAAACATGGGAGGCATAAATATGATGTGTGTCTCTAACAGCACACCTAGATCAGAATGTGGGATGGATGGTATCTCAGTGGGAGGGGTAGGGTCTAATTGGATATGCCAACCAGATCATCTTGCCCCCGTACCACCCCACTCATATGAACACCCCAAGTACTAGGATTACTAATAGGATGCTCATCAAATAACTATCACCTAATAGATGGATTCTGAAAAAATGTTTAAAAAATTTAATCACATTACATTATATATTATTTAAATAAATATATTTGAAATAAAATAGTGACTGCATTCAATAGTGGTGGACTGCCCAGCTCAATCATGCGACGATTGTTGTCCATAATCTGTTTTCGTCGCCACTCTTCAATTGGTTTCATTTCCTGCACTTGAAAACAAATATGGAAGTAAATAGAAAAGGATAACTAATTTTTAACCCAAAAAAAACTAAATGAGATGGAATAGGGTGCTTCATGGATAATTTCACTAACCATTGTTTTAGGTGAGCTTGAAAAAATATATAATGAAGTCAATAAATCATAAAATATGTAATAAATAAATTTATTTTTTAGTAGGATGGTTATTTACTAAGTATCAGAAGTCTATAAAAATCATGGAACCTTGAATCTACCAGATTCACAAGTGGTACAGCAGTTTTCAAAATTAAGGAAAATTTTATTTTCTTTAGCACTGGTAGATGACGCAGGTTTCAATCCATGTTTTGTGGAATAATACAATCCAACATGTTCATTAAAAGGTAAAATGTTATAGTGACGTCTTAGAGTCATACAAATTTTATACAAATCACAGTTGAAGAATTGAAATGTTCACCAAGTTAGAAATGTTGGTTTCTTAGGTTTAAATACAGTTCTATTCCAAATTTTAAAATGAAATTCAAATTAAAATTCCAACCAATAAACATTGAAAATTCACATAACCGTCAAGTAGTATACAACATATATGTAATAAATATTAAATAAATATGAATATTACCAACCTTAGCAGCCCAAGTTAAGGTATACTAAAAGAATTGAGAACATGAGTAGATGATTTTATATATTTCCCACCACAGCTTTTGTTTCACAGTAAACTCTAACAATTGAGCTATTACAGTCATCAAAAGTAATAAATGGATTGTTTCCATTGGAAGTGAGGATTCTGTCAATTCCATTATCACCATCATCAAAAATATGTCTTGGAATCACTTCAATAATGACATAAAATTCAGGTCAAAGATAGTCTTTTACAAAAAAAAATTTTATTTCCATTGATGCCAATACATATGGTTCATCGGTAGCAAGATTTCAAATCATATCAATTAAATGAAATCCACATTCATCAATAAATGTGACCTGCCTCATCATCGAACTAAACCACTTTTATTTCATCAGCGTGACTTATCCATGAGAATAATAATCCAATATTATTAATTTTTCAATGACTCCATAATAACCTACATTTTCAAGTCGCGGTCAACTATCTGATGCACTAGCATAATAGTCTATCATGATAGTAACCATAACACCATCATGTTGTGTTATCATGTTATTTTCTCATTTAGTTATAATAAATGTGTACCCATTTATAACAATTTATTTACAATCATGAACCACAGTATTAGGACAAAAAGCCAAGGATTTTATTTCATCAGAGACCGAGTCAGAAGGAAAACTCAATACCTGAAATATAACTGAATATTCAACTTAATTGATTATTGTTTTAATTATTTTAAATAGCAATATTATTTCCTTATGTTTTAACCAAGCATAAAAATTTTTTCTATGCAAATTATCCCTCATTATCAAAGATTATGAATGATGCTTTCTATTTATCATCACTTTATGTTCCTTATAGATACAAATAGGTATAATTCAACATATATATATATATATATATATGATATAAATATAAAATTTACTTATAATATGTAGTCATCGAACAAATCACAGTTGAACAAAACAGTTTGATGTACCATATCTTGCCCTTCAAGGCATAAAGTCATCAATCTGCATGATCCATGAATTCCTCCTATTTGAGTAAGTGGTGGAAAACTTGGTTCAATTTGCTCATATTTTTCTTCTTTGTTTCTCATTGGTATATTTATTCATTTAGTAAGATTACACAAATACATAGAGTAGAAATCCATACATTCTTGATCCATGTAACCGTTCATGATAGAACCATCGAGATGATTCCTATTACAGACATAAGACATTAATGTGTACATATTTCTTTCAGTTGGATACATCCAACAGAAAGAAATAGGTCCTTCGAGATGTATTTCATTTGGAATATGGATAGTCAGATGCAGCATGCCTATTAATAATGATGGAGAAAATATTTTCTATAACTCGGAAAAAATTAATGGGGCATTTTTCAACATTTTTTGGAAGAAAGAATTTGACAACTTCTTAGCACAAAGATATCTAAAAAATAACACAACTGAATAACAACCACCCATACATTATTAGAAAAAAGATGAGGAATTTCAATTGGATTCAACTCTTTCAGATGGATGTGATAATCATGAGTCTTAAATGATTTTAGCTTCATCTCTCTTCTATTGACCAGTTTGGATATATTTCTTAAATAGGAATCCAGAATGTTAATAGTCTCTAGTACTTCCAGAAATTTATTTTTCTTCTATAGCTATCATCATATAATAATCACATTGAAGTTTCTATTTATTTTCACTGATACACATAGGATGTAATTCCGGTATGATTCCCCAATCAACCAAGTCACATCAAGACCGCAATTCATCTTATTTCATTCCCGTAACATTTAAAAGAATCGAAAGAAACATTTCACATATATTTTTTTCAATTTTCATTACGTCTAAGTAAAGAAATAACAAAATGGTAGACCAATAAGGAAAATCAATAAAGATACTTCTCATCTTCCAATTGTAACAGGTTTCAATGGAAACATTCTTTCCATTTACATATTTCATTTGACCCTTCCTGAATAAAAAACTGGAATCTTTCAATTCCTTAAGCACACCAGTTCCAGACATACACTGAGGTGGATCATCAGTCTCCATGGTATTTTCAAATCTTTGATGATTATTTCTATATGGATTTTCCATTAGAAAGAATCTTCAATGTCCCATAAAACTCAAACAACAAAAAAATTTCAATCTTTGGGATCATTTATTCTTCATACAAACAAAACATGACAGTTTTCCCTTCTTTCCCCATCGATACATCATTTCAAAAGTAAAAAACTCATTAATCGTCCACTAAAGCACATCATGCATCATAAATATTTCTTTCAAACTTGCATTGTATGTGTGCACTCCCACATCCAAAATAATATTCAACTCTTTTATTAAAGGTTTCGTGTATACACCTTTATCATTGTTGGGATCATAAGGGATAGATATGAGTATACTCATGAATGTGAAAGGTCTTTTTATACATAACCATTGGAGATTATGATAAATGTATAAAAATTTTCCTTGTGTTGTGTGACATAAGAATCTGTCCAAAAGAATTAAAACTATCACATGATAGACTCAACCTCACATTATGAACGTGAGATCCAAAATCAAGATATAGAGCATCAATTCTCTGCCATGAAAATCCATATGCAGGGTGAACCAACTCATCATTAGTCTTCTTTCTCTCAGTATCATGACATCACATTTTTATTGATATTTCCTCAGACATAAAAAGATTCTGGAGTCTGGGGATCAATGGAAAGTGCTACATAACTTTATGTGGCACACAGGACGGTGTTCCAGTGGATTTTGGATACCTGTGGGGTGTGCCACATTTTGTACAATCATGTCATTCATAATTTTCTCCCCGAAATAAATTGCAACCTTTCAGGAAAGCATGAATTTTTTTTAAAAATCCAATTCTCTTTTCTAAATTCCATGCCATATAGTGGTTTGAGGGAATATCTGCATCATCTGGAAGTAAGTCCTTCAAGATGGTCAGAATGTAATCGATGGAAGTATTAGAAATCCCATACATAGATTTCTCATGAAACAATCAGATTAAATATTCCATCTTTTTTATTTTACTGCATTGTCGATATACTGGAGTTTTGGAAGCATCATTCAATTATTCCTCCCAGACAATATCATCATTTTCATTAGATGCATCATGTTTGATCGTATCAAAATCTTCTTGGGTCGGAATCATTTATTTTTCATGATGATGAATAAACAGAAACCGGTCATATACCAAAATCTCCAATCCAGTCCTCTCATTTGGATCATCAGCAATATGAGATGTCATTTTCTCCCCATTGTGATACCACACAGAGTAGTTTTCATGAAAACCATTTTTGGTTATGTGGTAGCTGAATTCTTCACGGCTCAACTAAGGTCTTCCAACACACTTTTAACAGTAGAAGTGTATGTGACCACTATCTAAATAATTATGAAATTAAAAATCTAAAAAGCTCTCCATGTTATTTTGAAAACATATTGACATCTGATTGGTTTCATACATCCATATTCTATCCATTCTATAAAAAAATTGATATAATTCATTTCATCAAAAGTGATTAAATAATATTGAAGTTTCATCGAAAATATATTTAAGTAAATGATAATTTTTCACTTTATATGAAACCAAAATTGACACACTACTCTATATGAGAATAATAATATAAAAGACAAAAAAAATTATATTTATAAAAAAATATTTGAATAACTATACAAGAGTGTACAAGATCATGTACACCTGTGGGGGAGAATTATTCATGAGTTGACTAAATTTTAGATTGAAGAAATTCTATATTTTAGTAGATTATTTTACTGATTATATATATTGAACAGGAGGGTGGGGGTCTCCAGGGGTGGTGAGGCTATCCAAGGGGTCAGAGGTGTCCAGGGGGTGGAGGATATCTTGTGGGTCGGGGTGTCCTAGTGGGTGGGCTGTCCACGGGGGTGAGGGCTATCCAGGGGGTACTAGGGCTCCAGGGGGTGGAGGGGCTATCCATGGGGGTGGTGAGGCTGTCCAGGGTGTTAGGGGTGTCCACAGGGGGTGGGGGATTTCCAGGGGTTGTCCTTGGGTAACAGGGTATCTAGGGGGTGAGCAGGGTGTCCATTGGTGGGCGGGGCTGTCTAGGGGTACGGGGTGTCGGCTGGGTCGGCTGGTAGTCTATGGGGGTGGCAAGGCTGCCCGGGGGGTATAGGGTGTCTAGGGGGTGGGTGGGATGTCCACAGGGGGGATGGTCGGGCTATCCATGAGTGTTTTGGGGATTTCTAGTTGGGTCGTTGTTGTCAACAGGGTGTGGGGGCTTTCCTGGGGGTGGAAGTGTTTAGGGGATGGGGGTGGTGGGGGTGGTGGGGCTTTCTAGGGGGCGGGAGAGCTTTTTACGAGGGAGGAGAGGCTATATAGGGGGTACGGGGTGTCCAGGGGATGGGCGGGTTGTCCACGGGGTTTATGGGGCTGTCCTGGGATGTACGTGGTGTCTAGGGGGTGGGAGGGTTGTTCACGGAGGTGGGTGGGATGTCCAGGCTGGCAGGTTGTGTCCATGGGGGTGGGCAGCCAGTACACAATGGTGGCAGGGCTATCCAGAAGGGTAGGGGTGTCCACGAGGGTGGGCGAGCAGTCCACGGGGCTGGGGCATGGGGGTGGGAGGGCTATCCTGGGGGTATGGTGTGTCCAGGGGTGTGGGTGGGCTGACCATGGGGGTGGGGGCAGTCCAGGGGTGTACGGGATGTCCAGGGGGGTGGGAAAGCTGTCCATGGAGGTGGAAGGGCTGTCCAGGGGGTAGGGGTGTCCAGGGGGTCGGTGGGCTGTCCACGGGGGGGGGGGGTCTAGGGGGTGCGGTGTGTCCAGGGGGGTGGGCGGGCTATCCACGGGTGTGGCAGGGCTGTCCAGGGGGGTACGGGGTCACCAAGGGGGTGGGTGTGCTTTCCACAAGTATTTTGGGCTATCTAGGGGGTATGGGGTGTCTAGGGGGTGGCTGGGCTATCCACAGGGGTGTAGGGGCTGTCCAAGAGGGTATTGTGTGTCCACGGCGGTGGAGGGATATCCACGTGGGGTGGTGGGGCTGTCCAGGGGGTATGGGGTGTCCAAGTGGGTGGGAGAGCTGTCTACAGGGGTGGGAGAGCTATCCATAGGGCTGGAGGGGGATTTCTAGGGGGTACAGGGTTTCCAAGGGGTGGGTGCATTTTTCATGGGGATGGGGGGCTTTTTATTGGGGGTACGAGGTGTCCAAGTGTGTTGGAAAGTAATCTGTGGGGGTGGTGGGGCTGTCCAGGGAGTAGAGGGTGTCTAGAGGTGGGGGGGAAATCCACGGTGGGGTGGGGTACATGAAGATAGAGAGTTTCCATTGGGTGGGTGGTCTATTCACAGGGGTGTTGGGGTTATCCAGGGGGTAGGGGTGTCCAGGGGGTCGGCGGGTTGTCCATGAGGGTGGGGGGCTATCCAGGGGTGGGGTTTGTCCAGGGGGTGGTCTAGATGTCCTCGGTAGTCACAAGGTTGTCTTGGGGGGGTATGGGTGTCCAGGGGGTGGGTAGGCTGTCCACGGGGGGTGGCAAGGCTGTCCTAGGGGTAGGGGTGTCCACGGGGGTGGGCGGGGTGTCCACGGGGGTAGGGGGTGTCCAGCGGGTAGCGGTGTCTAGGGGTGGGTGGGCTATCCTCGTGGGTGGCGGGGCTGTCTAGGGGGTAGGGGTGTCCCAGGGGTGGGAAGGGTTTTCAGGGTGTGGGGTGTCCTAGGGGTGGTTGAGTTGTCCACAAATAATTTAACTAACCATTGTTTTTGGAGATCTTGAATAAATATATAATGAAGTCAATAAATATTACAATATATAATAAAAAAATTTAATTTTTATTAGGATGGTTATGTACTAAGTGTCATCAGTCTATTTAAATCATGATACAATGATTTTGTGGCATTATTTCACTCAACAACCAAGAGAGAGAGAGCATCCTGAATAATGCCTCTAGAAAATTAAGCAAGGTTTATATGGGCAACAAGAGAGAGAGACCACTTACATTTCTAAGAGCCCATGATAGTTAGAGTTAAATTTTGAGCACGTGACTATGGTTTTTATTTTTCTATTATGGAAATTGGTGCATGAGGATAATGTGTGATAAGTGAATTAACAATGTTTGGTTAATATATTGACATCAAGAGTGATGGAGGAATTGTATCAGAATTGAGTTTGATGTGGTATTTTAATGGCATCATGTATGGTGTGATTGTTAAATGAGAATATAATGGGATCTGGTAAATAATGGTGTCTGATGCATCTAGTATATGTGTTATGGGATGACGGTTGTTGTGGAACCACTGGCATATTGATACCTTCAGTTGGGAAGTGATGAGGTAGGTAATTTATATTGGGGGAGTTCTCATAGAAGGGATTGATTAATTATATTGAGTAGTTGGAATATTCTAGCCATGTGGGAATAATACATCTACATTAAATGTCATATCAAATTTTGGGAAAAATATGATAGGGCAGTTGAGATGGAGGAGATTTTTGGTCTGTTTATAGGTAAAATAGCATAAGGATGAGCTATTGTATGTTTGGTATAAGGGAAGGAACATGTATTTTTCATGGATTTAACTTATTTTAGGGTTGGGAGTGTACATCTCCCAATCCCACTGCACACACCCCCTACAACCCCCACCTACCACTGCATACCCCCCTAGAGTACCCATCCCCAATGTCCCCCTACAGCCCCCACCCCCCACATTACACACCCCCTCACCCCTTTCATCTTCCCCACCCTACAGCCCCCTCCCCCACGGCACTACCCCCCCCCCCCCCACTCCCACTACACACTCCCCCTACCACCACCCTCCCACTGCACAACACCCCTACATCCCCCTCACACTACACCACCCCCCTCCCACTGCACAACCCCTTCCCATTCCCTTGAAAAATAAATTATGAAATGGAGACCCATAATAGGTCTCCCTACCATTTAAGAACTCACTATCATGTTGGATTAATATAATAGGACATCACTAAAATATCAATATAAGACATTAACCATGATTCTAATCAAATGGTTCTCAATAGAACACCAAAATGGAACTCTATGTAGTGCAATAATGTGAAAAGGATCTCTATGCAATGACATGACATTCCATATATACAAATTTAAGAATCGGAGGAATCATCATTTGCATAGATATTCCACAAGAGGAAACATGTGTTATGTTAGGGGAAATGGGATACATTGTGTTATCATCTATTAGATATGTATGAACAAACACTTAGTTGAATCACGGATTGATTGAAGCTTGGGAATAAGGGTCTGCAAAGAATGGTGGAGCTGTTGTTTAAGGATAATCAAAACAAAAAACAAAAAACAAAAAACAACCTCTTCGTCAAATAAATATAAATGAAAAATGAAATAAATGGAGGTAGAAAATAAAACAGAGTTATAACTTACAAATTTGATGTGGAAGAACAAAAAATGAGTTGGTGGGAAGGGTTTGTGCGCTACTAAAACAATGGATCTCTCGGTTTACGACGCAATGTGCGCGGATCAATATTGGAATCACATGATGCATTTGTTGTTTTTTATCCCAATGTTTTTTTAAAAATGATGTGAAATATTATCAAAGATACCACTATCCCAATGATTTCAAAAAACCATTGGAAAAACTAGGCCTATCCCAACAGTTCTACAAACCATTGGGAAAATATAGTCTAAAACTTTTTGTACCTACTGTTTTCAACAAACCATTGGTATATTAATCCTATTGCAATAGTTTCTCTAAACTGTTGGGATACATGCGTTGGTATAGGACGAATTTCCAGTAGTGAGGAAATGGGGAATCAATTTTGGTTGAGCAAAGCTACCAACCACAAATAGATGATCATACGAAGTGTATTATTCATAACCTAGAGGATATGGTCCATACATATGTCTTGAATTTTTCTGGATCTTGTGACATCTATCTGGTACTAGTTGGGTTTTCTTATAACAAAATAGATCATTCATCAATAAGAATGTATCGTTTCAAGTAATTTTATGGTTTCTTAAAGAGATAACTGGTTTTTATGGAAGATTTGGGTGAATCCTCTCTTATGGGATCAAGTCTCATTTTGGAGATGTTTGTGAAGATTCAGGATATACATTGGATTCCAGTTATAGATCACTTTCCGAAAAATTCATATGTGGAACATACACATTATCCTTTTTAATTTTCCGTTGGAGAATACATTTTCTTGAATGTTCATCCACAATTGGGTAACTATAGTCTTGGGAAATATGGAAAGATAACTCTAAGATATATTGAACAATTTAGGCCACTGATCATCATGGATAGGTTTCTTATTGGATAGAATTTCTAAATCATTTATAAGATATTCAGGATTTTTTTAATATATATAATATTAGATATTATTATCTAGATCCATATATATATTTGATATGGGAAGATATTGAGTTAGAGACATCTATTTCTATTGTATAGTAGCCGATGAAGATCATTGAACCTCATGTGAATGGCTTCTGTTGTAATTATATTCTATTGGTTAGAGAGTTATAGAGACAAAAAAAATATCCTAAGAATAATGAGCATATAAATTTATTGAGTGGGTAGTATCCCCACCTCATTCCTTAGAACCATTCTTCCATGAAACTATTTTGGTATCGAAAGTTTTATTGTGGGGAGTTTTTAACATATTGTTACCTTCTTTTAAGTATAACTTTCCACTCCTTTGGGTTCAATTTCATGGGTATGTTTTTTTCCTTTTAAGGATAGAGAGCTTTTGATGGGGAAATCACCTAATTTTTTGTACATTTTTTTAAATTTATCTAGTATACCTATAAATGATTAAATGGTTTTAGTGGGTTCTTCTTGGGTTTATAGAGTTGAAATGATATTTATGGGGTTTTCTATAACATCTAGAGATTATATTATGTACTAAAAAAATTTACTTCATGAAATGGTTACACAACATGAATCTATCATTGGGATGATGTAGTTAACTAATTAATATCCAGATAAGTTTAAAATATTTGATATTACTTTATTTCAATAGATTTTATATTATGGGATTTTTAATTTGAGGTGAGTCATTTTATTGAAAATTTCATTAATCATAAAATTCCCAATGCCATAGGGATTCATGACATGAATGGTTAGATTATAGTACTTAATATCATACTTCACATATTATTCCATTATTATTTTACTTGAATGCCTCTTATATAGAACAATGGGTTCTCTCCCAGGTGTTTTTTTGGTTATCCGCTCCTTCATGATCACATTGTTCAGTGGTGGTGTTACATCTCTCCGAGTAAGTGACATTTCTTCTTCTTCATTAAATTTTGTAATGGAAGTTCCATTACTCTATGTTTACATATATTTTCATATTTTTGTGATTTTATTATTGATACTTCCAAGATTCGATGAGAGATCTTCATTAGGTGGTTAACTGTATTGTTGTTTGTAGTGTAATATATAGCTTCTTTGAGGTATGTTTTAACTCGTCTGCTTCGCTGATCACATTGATTGTTTAATTGATTCTATGATGTGGGAATCAATCATAGGGCCCATCATGGTGTCTCTTATTTCTTTTCATCATTGCTAAATTCCATTGTGGGTATGTGTGACCCATGTATGAGGTTGGTGGATCTATCTCTAGAATATATTGCATAAACTATATTGATCTATTTTTTCAAATTATATAATAAATTAATTGTTTTTATTTATTGATTTGTGTGTGGGGAAATATATTTTTTGTGAATAGATAGTTTGCCCTTGTTTTCATAATATAAATGGTAGTTTAAAATTAGTGAAAAATGGTTTTCAAATCATGTTTCTTATTAATTGATTTATAAAAATTAGAATAGTGAAATAATTGGTTACTTATGAAGAAGTTTTTGTAATAGGCCTCATCTATTGATACTGTCTAGGTTTTCACTCATACGGTGTTCCTAATCTCTATAAGCCTATTGTTTTAGAGAATATTTAGAGACTATTTTGGATTTAATTTCTTGGTTATTCCAAGTATATATTGATTTGATGCATTTCTTTTGAGACATGATATGTATGATTGTATATATTGGGTATGAGTGTTCTTGGTAGCATGACATGTAGTGATCCTTGGCGTGATGTTAACTATCATTTTGTTCTGGGTAAGAACGTAGTTTTTATCTCATGTATATATCCTTTAAATTTAGGTCTAAATATTTACTTTCCACTTAATATGGATACCTAATTAGTTATTAGTGGTTTTAGCGATGTTTGGGGCTTATTCGAAGCCCGAAACCTATCTTTTTTGGAAAACATTCCATGTCGCATGGGTAGGGCATAGTTGGTGCACAGATTTTATAACCCTAAATATTGAAATTTTTTAACATAACAATCTCACGTAGTTTTTTCATGGTCCTACAGCATAACTGTGCAACTGACCCTTCTATCCAGGTAACCGTGGATGATTTTTGGATGGTTTTGAAAAATGTACATTGGCTATTTTCCTATGTAAATTGTATTTTTCCCTCAATGAAATAATTTGATCCCTCATTCTTCCCTAATTTATGAACCAATGGGAGTAGCCTTTTTTCCTCTCATATTAAAGCATTTTGATGACCTGGTGTAGGAATCGAGAGATCTGATTCTCTTAGGATCCGTTCGATCTTTTGTTTGTCAAAATGGAAGTGCAATGGGAAGTACTCGAGTCTGTTTAAGCTTCACTCCTTCTCTTTTTCTCTCGACATGGTTATTATTACATGTGAATTTTTACTATTTTCATAGATCTACTCTGATTAGGGAAAAATAAAGGACAAATACCAGAGGAGGGGATTCGTACAATACTATGGTGGGTGCTCTATAACTCAACCCTCATGTTCTTTGATTTTGGATTTCCTCTTGTGGGGTCCACTAATTTCATCGGGTGTTGTTTATAGGATTTATATTCCATTATTATAATCATTATAATCATATATATATATTCTATTTCCATATATGTGATTAATTTTGGGTGGTTGTTCCCACAACTTCATCCATCCCATGTAGGATGTTATGCCATAATTGGTTTTTTTTGTATTTGGCTTGTTCGAGCCATTGTTCGAGTGTGACCTTTAATAACCCTTCTAAGGGTATGATTTTTGATATTTAATGGATTGATTTATATTTTTAATTTCATAATGGAATGTACCATGTATTCTCACCACTCGACCCGCTTAAAGTGCTTCAATTGATAATAAAATGTGAAATGGAAATCAGAAAGTTTACTAAGTATATGAATTTACCATATAAATTGTTTTTGATTAATATATTGCATGTCCATAGCACCCCTTACCACACTAATGGAAGGTAGGGAATGAATATTAATTATTTAATATGATTTAAATGGGATTAATAATGGTTTTATGCTACTTGGACATGTCACACTAACGAAAGGAAAGTCTTGTACCAAATGGACTTATTTCTTACTTATCAACTGAGTAAAAGATGGCATGCTACTTGAAAATATCACACTAATTAAAGGTTGTGATTGAAACAAATGAAATATTACATGAAATCTTAATTATAAAGGAATGGAATGACTCAAGATCATCTTGGATTCTTATCATGGAAAGCATTGAGGACTCGGTAACCCCTTTCTGATTTAGGGATATGGCTTGCTTATGTTGAGACCCACCTAGTACCCTATCATTGTATATTATTTGGATTTCTAGTATGACACTATAGGATCCCTACAATATCATTACATAATTCCTTGTATACACTCCTTGGACCCATCATTGACAAGTAGGTTCCATGGTTAAAGCCCATCGCACCCAGTTATTTTTTAGCCCTATTTTACAGTGGATGAACTCCATTGATTTGGTAGGCATCTCATTACAGAATTCCTTGGACTATTCTTCTTAGATTACACTCTTACACCTTTCCAAGATATAGTTATTATTGATTTGGATACCCTTGAGTTCTACGTTTCCTTGGTTATTACCTAAGGACTTCACTATTAAATATCATTATGGGTTTCCTTGTTAACCATGTATCCTTTTAATTTTATAATAAGTGACTTATTTTTAAATGAGTAAAAATAAATTAATGAATTTTTTACATGTTCTAACACCATATAAGGTATGAATCGGGAAATTGTGTATTTAGTTAAATTGTACTACTTTACTTTATATATACATTCTTGTACAACGATACATTTCCATTACACAGGTTAGATGTTATAGATATCATTGGTGGTGGCCCATAGTGATTTATCTCACACCCTCTCAGGGTGTTGTTTGGTAACCGGAGTAGATTACATGGTTGTAGGTGTTTACAATGGGACGCATATGACCAAAAACTCTTGATTTCAAACTATTTAGTATTGTGCTTGATAGGAGATGATTGTGTTGTACCCAAGGATGCTTGGGATGTTCTTTTATTTCTTTTATACTGATTTGTAAAATGTTATTCCTGCTATCTTGTATCCATGTTTTCTAGTTTCATAGAAACATGATATATCATCTCTTGTGGAATGTTATTAAATTTGTTTCAGTTATTATTACTATTGTCTCTATTTTATAATGTTACTTCTATTTACTTATATTTTCTCCACTATTTACCTCTTTTTGTATTCACATGTTTCACTACACTATGGTAATAAGGGAATAGTCTTCCCAAGGACACATCCTATGGCCTAGCTACTAGTCAGAAGCCTCTGTCTTTTGAGGAGATGTGATTGAGGCCATGTGACCCACCGAGATCAAGGCACCCATTGAGTGGCATCTGGGTCCAGGACGTCGCAAAGCTGTATCAATGGATTTTCCATTATTTCTTTAATTTATTGATTCAATAGTTAGGAGAATTGTAAAACTAGGAACATGGTCATAATTCATTCTTGGGCATTGTGAACCCATGTTCGGGGTAAAAACTATGTTTTGATTATAACTACTGTTTTGATTTTACCTATTATAGTTGATAATATTTCATCATCGGGTGATGAAAATGTTATGTGGAGTTATTGATTATTAATCTAATATGGGATTTTATTTCACCATTGGAATGATAATATGAGGGCAAGGAGCATTGTTACAAGCATCATTACAAGAACCTAGAATTTTCATGTCTTCCATATTTCCATGCCATAGAGTTTCATTTACCTTTTTCATTACATGATATGATTATGATTGTTGAGTGATGTTGTGATAGTTAGCTTATGCTTGTATTAATTTTGGTTGTGATTGAGTGATTTTTTGTCTCAATTCATGTGATGTATGGGCCCTCATGGGTTGATATTAGTAATTTATTGAGTCAAGCCACTATTCCATAAATAAATGGGTGTCATTTTCTATGATAAGGTGTATGAAAACTGATTTACTTATAATGAATATCCATTATAAAGTTAAAAATTGAATTATAAAATGAAATTGTTGCACATCCTTATCATACCTTTCCATGTTTATGAAAGTTAATGTAGTTAACCAAAAAATAAACTATAAACTGAAATGAAACCTATATATGAGAAATTACCAGTACTTGGTGGTTTAAGTAAGTAGTTGGAGGTCTTATTCCTTGGGTAGTGTTTTTCCTATATTTAGCTTCCTTTAGGGATGTTGTATTTCAGCTTAATATTTTTCTAAGGCTTATGATTTGAAATTTTAGAATAGTGATTCCATGAAATCATCTTATCGTGAACTAGGAAGGTGGTGATGACCATGATCCAGACATTGTGTTTCCTTTGTTTCCAGTATTACTTCTAAGAGTTCCACATGGGACAATAAATTTTTTACATAATTTGGGAACTGATGCACATGTTCATGATAGTTTGCAACATCTGATACAGTCCATGAATAGTGATCCACAGCTTGCACATATGATGGATGATCTGACTCATGAGTTCCATTAGTGACATCCTCCTACTTTATTAAGGGATGGTGGTCCACAGACTACATAGACTTGGAGAGAATTCACCCTATCGATATTTTTACATCTGAAAATGCCTCCAGACTGGAGAGTCAATCTTGACAAATATATGCTTCAGGATTCATCCAATTGTTGGTGGGATGTGATTTACCAAGTTGGTCGTCATCAGGGCATGTTATGGGTTGATTTCCATATTACATTTTATGATTAGTTATTTCCTCAGATTCTGAGAACTAACATATCCAGAGAGATCATGTATCTCAATCAGATTTTTATATCAGTTATGTAATATTTATCACATTTCATGGTGTTGCAGTGCTTTTCACTGCCTATAGCCGGTGATGAGCATCTGCATGATAGATGATTTGAGTATGGGCTCCATTTTGCCATTCATGTACAGATGAATATATTTTTCCTACCTATATTTTCTACAATAGTCAATCAGGCTCTTATAAATGAGTGAAACGTGATGGATGATAATAGTAATGAGTAAATATGATCAGGGATGTGGCATGCCAGTGTTTCTTCTGGTGGCAAGAAACCTTCCCCTGATGTTTCTCATCAAGGAAGTGACTACCAGAGTGCCTTTTTAAATAGCTCTCGAATGTGTCATCAATGTGGATGATGGGGGATTTTGAAGCCTCTGTTTGATAGAGACCCACTGGAGTTTTAGTCATATGGTTGTATGGGGAATCTTTAGCATTTCTATAGAACCTTTCCACCAGTGTCAAGTGGAAAAGGATCCTCATTAGCTCCACCTTCAAGAGCAAGTTCTTTTACGCCTTTTCAGGCGGGGATTTGGAATAGAACCTATTGGTCAATATGAGGAGGTGATCATGGACATGAAATAAAGACCCCTAAACACTAGAATCACCAGTAGGGGAGTCATGATCGTGGTATTCCATCTATTACATAGGACCATGGATAAGGCCAGTTGAATGCACTATAGCTAATAGCCGAGAATTAGGTTGTGGGACCATCTATAGTACGAGGTACTATTTTTGTGGAATCTTCTATAGTATCTTATTTATTTGATATGTGTTATATAAACTCATATATCCTTGTATATATCGTGGAGAGTCTCAGACATGTGATACAAAATTATTATGGTGAAATGACCCTAAATATTTCCTTTGGGGTATGAACTGAGGGTATATGCCACTACAGGGATTTTCCTCTTAAGGTAGACAGTTACACTTTCTTATAAAAGAAATTTTTCTCAAGATGAAATACTTCGATATTGTTATAAAGATAGACTATCTGGTTCAGTATCCTAATTTTGTTGACAACTATCACCACAGGGTATCATTTACATCACAAGAAGAGAATTATTTATCTATATAAGGGTGAGTGGGATGTCATGGCTAGTATATTGGGACAAGATCATAATTCTCTAGGGGGAGTGACCCCCTAGAATCCAAATATCTTCATGGGGGATCATGGTGTATGAAAATATGATTTCCCTCTAATATTGGATCATTTACGTGAAGTCTTTCTTGGAGACATTTCTGGCTTATCTCCAAAAATAGAGGTAGAGTTTACAATCAAGCTTGTTCCTGTTGAAAATCCAGTTTCCATTCCTCTATATAGGATGAAATAAAAAGATATTAAAGAGATAAATCATCAATTATATGATTTAGATTCAAAAATAGTTATACGAAATAGTATATCCTCTTGGGGTTTGCTCAAGATTTTGACTAAGAATGGGGATGGAACCTTACATCTATACGTGGATTATAGAATGTTGATCCAACTAATGATCAAGAACAGATATCCCCTTCCTCAAATAGATGATCTATTTGACCATTTCTAATGAGCAAGGGTCTTCTCTAACATTGAATTGTGGTAGGGTTATCATCAGGTATGAGTCAGGCCATCAAACATACCACATATATATTTTGGTAGCATGTATAGTTTGTATGAGTACCTTGTTATATCGTTCGGTCTCATGAAAACACACACTATTTTCATGGATCTGGTAAATAGGTTTCTTCACCCCTATTTAGACTATTTTTTAATGATATTTGTGGATGACGTTTTGGGGTAATCTCACACTCATAGAGACCATACCAGACCTCTTGAGACTGCTCTGAGTACACTGAGAAAGCATTATCATTTCCCCAAGCTTTCTAAGTTCTACTTATGAATTGATAAAGTTCACTTCTTGGGATATATAATATCAGAATAATGTGTTTATATTAAACTAGAAAAGGATACTTCTATAGTTTCCTAGAAGAACCACTTGAACTTATTCGATATATGGAGTTTCTTAAGGATGGATGGATACTAAAAGCATTTCATACCTGACTTTTCTAACATTTGTTTACATATCACATGTCTTACAAAGATGGGTTTTGAGTTCTTGTGGTCAGAATAATGTGAGAAAGACTTTAAGGTGTTGAATTAGAGGCTTGTATCAGAACCTATTCTGACTCTTTCAGAGCTAGGTATAGGTTGTACCATCTTTTGTAATGTATCAGGCTTTGACCTATGATCAGTGTTACTGTGTTAGGAAAAATTTATTGTGTACAGATCTCAGTAGTTGAGGCCTCATGAGATACATTACCTGATGCATGTCTTTGAGGTAGCAGCAGTTTTCCCCACCATACATTCCTAGAAAAAATATCTATTAGGTGAACACATTGTGGTTTTCACATACCACAAGAGCCACAAATATATATTTTATTAAGGATACCTGAACCTTAGAAAGTGGAGATGGGTCGAATATCTACAATCCTTTTATTTTAATATTTTTTATACGCCTTAGAAGGGGAATGTATATGTTGATGTGATGTGTTGAAAAACTCAATCACAGGTCATATAGGGATCCAATAATGAATGGAATTCAATGACCCTCTTTTATGAGATGCATTAGGGGTTTCTTGATAGACATGATTAGCCTTATCTCTTGTTCTTGAAAGTTACCTCTTCCCTCCTTGAGAAGGTGAAGGGTAGACATTTCTTAAATCCAAAAGCTTCAGTTCTCTTTGAGGTTATATAAGGAGATACCTCAAATTCATCTTGGTCTGTAGATAGAGACGATGTCCTGAGTCTACGTGGATGTATCTAGGTTCTTATATATATGATATAGGAGTTGACAAAAGATTCCCACACATCATAGTGGAATGTTTATCTAGGAATATCCAACATGTATCAAAATATTTGACCCCATTGTTAGTGGTCTGGGATATTATTTTAGATATAAGCTTTATCACTATGTGTTCCACCTATCAGTGGGTGAAGGTAGAGCACCAGAGACTTGTGGGCTTGCTACAACCACTTCCATTCATGGAATGGAAATGGGAAGATGTTGTTATGGATTTCATAGTCATCTTACCAAGGTCACTGAGGGATAGAAATTATATTTCTGTACTCATTGAATGACTAAGGAAATCATCCCACTTCATTCATTTTTTGGAGACATTCTCAGTTGATAAGATGGGAAGAATGTATGTCCATGAAATTCTACAACTCTACTGGGTCCCATATAACATTTTTTCACATAGGAATGTACATTTCATGATTGGGTTTAGGTAGGAGTTCATATAGTTATCGAAATAGAAGTTCTTTTAACCACATATTTTCATCCACATCTGAATAGAAAATCATAATAGACAATATAGGTTCTATGGGATATACTTTTAGCATGAGTCCTTGATTTCGTCAGTTCATACGAGATGTATATCCCTATCATTGAGTTAATCTATAATAATTACATTTAATCATCGATTAAAATGGATCATTTTGAGGCCTTATATGGTAAGCCATTCCTTTCACCTGTGTTCTGAATAGAGGTAGGTGAGCCATCCCCACTGCATCCTAATTTTGTTCAAGATACATCAGAGCATGTTTAGTTGATCAGAGATCATATGGCTACTACACATTCATGAAAAAAATTATATGTTGATCATCGTCGATAACATATAGAGTTCGAGGTCAGGGATTATGATTTCATTTAGGTATCTCCCAAGCTAGGTCATAGATGGTTAGGAATGTAGGGAAAGATATCTTCACATTATGTAGGGTTTTTTGAGATTCTAGAGAGAGTCTGGCTGATAGAATATCAGTTTCTACTACCTCAGAGGAACCATTACATTCACAAAATCTTCTACATCTCACTAAAATTATAGTATAATGTTGATCTAAATAATACTTTTTATCCCAAGGATGTTGAGTTAGATAACGATACTACCTTTGTGGAATATCCAGTATGCATTGTTTACCAGAGAAAAAAAATATCTATGGGGACAATATGTCCCTCTAATATGGGTGATATGGCAGCACGACTGCATTTTGGATGATACATGGGTGTGGAAGGCTGATGTATGTGTCCAATGGCCAGAGTTGTTCTCAAATATTATTTCTCTACCCTTGGATGTTGAACTCGAGGATGAGTTCTTTTACAGGGGATGACTATAAGAATCCAATTTTTCACCTGGGTATGGATCCTTTAAATTGTATTATAAACCCTTATTTTGGACCTAATATCAATTACTATTGAGTTAGAAGAGGTTTTAGGGGTGATCGTTGCTTGTTCCGTTCCTAGAACCGATATTTTTGGGAAAATTGTCCATGTCCCATGGTTAGTGCATGGTTGGAACAAGGTTTGGAAAACCATGTAGGTGGGAATTTTCAAATAGAACCAACTTGCATAGTTTAAGCATGGGCATTCATTATAACCACGAATTTTCCCCTTCCTTCCAAATAATCTTCCACAGTTTGCACATAGTTTCTCAAATCGTTCAAATGCCAATTTTCTAGGTAAATTTCCCTTTTTCAATTAATGATCTAATTATATCCCCCTTCTTCATTAATATGAGAACCAATTGGATTGAGATTTTTAACTCTCATTTTGGATCTTTTTTAAGAACTAATTTAGGAATAAAGAGATATCCTTCATCCAGTATTCGTTCGAGCTTATTTTTGTCACAATAGATGTGTAACAATAGGTACTCGAGTATGTTTAAGCCTTTATCCGTCTCTTTTTCTATCATACAAGTTATCAAGGCATGACAGTTCTTCCTATTTTTTAGATCTAATCCAATATGATCCAAATCAAGGGCCAATACTGATGGAGAGTCATAATAGCCAATTTTCAGTGATCTATAACTCATCACTCATGTTCATTGATATTGGAATTTGTCATCTGAGGGCCACAGATTTCATCAGGTTCCATTTATAAAATTTATATTCCGTGATTTTAATCATTATAACTATATGGATATGATCTTTCCATATATGTGATTAATTTTTTGTGGTTACACCCCCAAGAATATCCATCCCATGTAGGATGTTATTCTATATTTGGGTTTTTAGTATTTAAGATGATTGAGCCCCCGTTCGGGTGTGACATTGCTTGACCATTCTATGTGTAATATTTTCTATATTAAATGGATAGATTTATATTGTTAATTTCATAATGTAATGTACCATTTATCCTCACCACTTGACCTTCCTAAGGGACCCTCCTAAGGTAAGTGATTCAATTGATAATTAAATGGGAATTGGAAATTGTAAAGAATATTATGTATATGAATTGATTGGATTAATTGTGAATGATTAATAGATTTCATGTATGTAGAACCCCTTTACACATTAATAGAAGGTATCACAGTGAACCTTAATTATTTAAAATGATTAAATGGGATTAATAAAGTTTTCATGCAACTTGGACATATCACACAAATGAAAGGAAAGGATTGGACCCAATAGACTTATTGTTTAATAATGACTTGATAAAAAGGTTGTTTTCTACTTGACCTTATCACACTGATGAAAGGAAAAGACGGAACCAAATAAAAAGTTACATGAAATTATAATTAAATACTAATGTCCTAACTTGTGCTTGAATTTCACTCATATTAGGGAATGCCTTGACTACCTAGGAACCCCATTCTGATTCAAGGATACTACTCTATTAGTTTGAGACCCACCAAGATCCAGATCTTTTTCTACTATTTGGTTGTCTAGTATGACTCTGTAGGATCCTTAAAATATAAATAAAGGATGACTTGGATAGACTCCATGCATCCATCATTGACAAGTAGGTTCCATGGTTAAATCCCATCGGGCCGAGTCATTACTTATCCCCATTTTACCTTAGATGAACTCCTTGGACTCAGTAGGAATCTCGTTGTGGAATTCCTTACACTATGATCCTCGGAATAAAATATTACCCCATTCCAGGATACGGTTGTTAGTATTATGGAAACAATTGAGTTCTATGTCAACTTGGTTATTAACTTGGGACATCACTATTAAATATCATTACAGGTTTCCTTATTACAACTTGGAAACTTTTCAATTGCTAACATGTGACTTATTTATAAACTGGTAATAATCAAATAATGAATATTTTACATATTTATAAACAAGACAAGGGCTGAAGAAGGTACTTGGGTGTTTGGTTACATTGTATTGTTTTACATTATATATGCATTCTTTCACACTATTATATTTTCTTTATATAGGTAAAATGTTATAGAAACCATTGGTGGTGGACCATTGGGATTTATCCCACACCCTATCCAAATGTTTTTCAGTACCCAGAATAGATTACATGGTTATAGGTGTTGGAAAAGGGAATCATATGGATTAAAACTATTGATTTACTTCTATTTAGTGTGGATCTTAATAGAAGATTACTGAGCCGAAACATTGAATTCTTGGAATAATCTTTGATTTCCTTCATACATATGTGGAACATGTTATGACTGCTATATTGTATCCTATTTTCCAGTTTTCTAGTGATGTGACATATCATCAGTTGTTGAATTCTATTCATGTTGTTCAAGTTATAGTTATTGTTATCTCCATTTTCTGATGATCCTTCTATTTACATAAATTACTTCTGCAATTTACCTCTATTTATATTCTAACATTGTGTTACACATTCATAATGAGGGCATAATCTCCCCACAAAAACAACCTAGACCCTCTCTACTAGTTATCATTCTCTAGAGTTCAGGGAGATATTTTTGAGGCAATGTGGCCCACTAGGCTTGGGGAACCCATTGAGTGGCATCCAGGATAGAGATGTCACAGTGTTTACTATTTGTATTTGATTTCCTTCTTTGATATATATATTTCTCTATTTGTGTGTATGATATGATTTGAAACTATTTTCCATAGAATATTTAAAACTGTGGAATTGGGGAAATTATTAAATAGGAATTTGATATAAAAATTGTTTAATATTCTAGCATGCCTTATTTTATTTAAATTTGAGAATTTTTATATTTTCATACTGATAAGTTTTATGGAACACATAGGTGGGATCCTAGTGAGCCTATTTAGATGACACTATACACACCCCATCGGTGCTGCATAGACCTTGTTTCGTCTTTTGATATTGGAAAATTAAAGTATCAATAGTGAGGCATGGCCTTTTCTATAATCTATTCCTTGGTATCTAGTTGTGAGATGGTGGTATTTTTACCACACTATAAAATGGAGAGCTAGTTTCTATTTCATTTTCCTTTTTTTTGGAATCTTATATTGGGATTTCCTAACATCAGGGGTTATACCATTTTTTCATCTTACAGTTATGCAATATAAATTTCCTATTTTTTCATCCATTATTTATCTCTATTATTTATATATATTCCATTTTATCATCATTATGTAGTAAAAATAATTACCTTTGGCTGTTGATTCTTGGGAGTTTTTCACCAGCTCATTGGTATCAGGAATGCCCTTCATGTATTTCATGGACTGGGTTAGGTTCCACTATGGGAGGGTATACCAGGTATGTTCATGAAAAATATGATAAATATATTGGTGAATTTTTATAAAAGAAATTATTTTAGGATTCTATGCTCATAGATTTTATGTATTTATTTATTTTTTGTAAAATATGAACATTACTGAATCAAATAAGATTAAAATGAATAAAAAAACATGGATTTCATTCATATGAATAAATATTATGTGGATGGCCTTAAAAATTTCATAATATTTTCCAAATATCATGTATGTAGACCCTCACATATCCTATTTTTTATTTTACTTATTTTTTATTCAAGAATAATTAGTCCAAAATAACTAAAACAACACTTTACCTATTATAAAATCCATTTATGTTAGAAATGTTTGACTAAACCTAATTCTCCCTAGACCCACACACTCTGATATGGTGCTAAAAAACATTAATTAAATTCCTTTTTTAATTAAAAAAATACATGAACCTATCTTAATGTTACATCATTTCCATTATTTATTCATTATGTATCAAAAAAACACACAATATGAATAATGGATGCTTTAGTTTCCTTGAGAATAATTTACAAAGTAACCTTATTTAATGGTACTTGCAAAAATTTATCCATAATATAACAACACAATACCCCATTATAGTCTCCTCTCATGTTATTTTAATCTTGATAAAACAATGAATGGAAAAATAATACTGGGGTCATCTAAAATGCACAGATATTGAAAAATCATCAACGTGTCTTCAAGGGTTAGATCATTAGCATATGAGAAACATTGGTTGAAGAGAAATATATTTTTGAAATATCATTGAAAAATAATAGTTTTCCACAAGTCATGATAGAAGGACATGTGATATCTAACGAATAAACATATATAATAGAAAAGGAGACTGAGATAATAAGAATACATATATCATGGAAATGTGTTACAATAATAAGTATAGGAATCAAAACATTATTCTCCATGAATCAAAAATAATTTTTCCTTAATGGATCTGAAGTAACATCCTATTTCCCTTGCAGGAATAAGCTTCAAAAAAATTTCCACATTACTGATCCTGAATCACTATCGGTTTTCTTTGGTGTAGCAGGCTTCACATCATGTTTCCTATAATGGATCAAACATCACTACTTGTTTCCCTCAGTGGATAGATTATTAATAAACATTTCCATTTATATTTTCATGATATGTATAGCTTTACCAAATATATTGGAGGGTTATTATAACAAACAAATCATCAAAAACATTAAAATGACATAAGTTTTGAGAAATATGTTAAACATTATATAAATAAATTTCTAAAGACTATAATTGGTCTACTTCCATTGGAAACTAGTAATTTAAACACCAGTATATTAGAGAGATAAATTATCTCTAACAAGGTTCTTTATGAAAAGAACCCTTCCTAGACATGTCATACTTAATACATATGTCAATAACTTGGGGAAGGAACCATAAAAAGGGGTGACCTCATATGCTTGGTATGGGTAAACAGGGTAGACATATAAGCATAAACATGAGAATATGTACATGAGAATGTGATAAAAACATTAAATGATCAAATGATGAAAATAAAAGATCATTAACATGAATATTGGAATACATTTAGGTAGTTCATAAGACATGAATAAAGCCTAAATAAATAACACAATCCATGAAATCATTACTTAGGAATAATACATGGAATTGTGTCTTGCATAAACATGTGATAGCATTCCCTATAATTCAGCACAAATTTCTATAACATATCAAGGAACTTCATAGGATCCAAACATATATTGTGGGAAACACCACCATCCCTAGTTTAATTCCATTCCATGTAAGGGATTGGTTTTTCCCATATTACCATAGTGGATCATTATTCCACATCTACCAATATCTTCGTGACTATACCTACTAGGCAAGACACACCACCATCCCCAGTCACAGTCCTTTCATTCTAAGGGATCGGGTTTCCCCATGTTTTCATAGTGGATCAAGTCTGTCTACTTGATTCCCATCATTATATCATTAGATATAAATCTTTGCCCAATGAATTGGAGTGAGATGTAGGTCCCAATAATCTCGTAAAAACCATTCATATATGTGACACAATATATTAAAACATTTATCATATTATGATTCATAAAGAGAGATAGGTTTTATAAACATTAAATCATAACCCATGAAATGAAATGGGTATCATTAAAATTTAATCACATCATAACCTATGGAATAAATTTATGTTTAATAATAATTTCATCAAAGAAAAACCCATGAAAAGAAGTATATTTCAGAAACATATAACCTATGTAATAGAAATGGGTTCCATAAGTATAATTTCATCAAAACATAAACCATTCAAGATTGAATATGAATGAAAAATTTGTATTTTTTACACGAAGTGGTTGAGTAACCACAAAGGATGTCATCAAATATGGAGGATAATATGGAAATATATTTTCAAAACATTTCTTGAAGAAAATATCCAATCATCATTTAAAATCACTTTTATAATATAAAAACAGTATAAAATCATTTTCTTTGAAAATACATTGAAATCAAAAAATTAAATCATGAAATCATTTTGAGAACCTTTTCAAATGAAACAATATTAAAAATAATGAAATTTTTATACAAACGTTTTTATTGAAAAAATATAAAAAAAACACGGAAACATTTTTTAAAACCACTTCTTTGAAATCACTTTGTAAACTTATAAAAAATCATTAATGAAAATTCAAAAATAATTTTCATTTAAAACTTGTAAAAGATGTTTGAAATCTTTTTAAACCCATTTCTTAATTTAAAATTTGACTGATTTTAAATAATTATTTAATAAATTTTACATTAAAAATAAATTTATAATATATGAATAATACTTGAAAACACTCTTAGAAATCATGGGTTTTTAAGAATACAAATTTCTGACTGAAGAGAGAGGTAATGTCTAGGTTTCATAAAAATAATTTCTTGATCAACTTTTGTACCAAAGATTATAAAATGGGTACTAATACATGATGATAACACGATTATACAAAGGATAATCAAATTCATGAGTTATATTGTGATATGAAACATAATATTTCATTAATGGAAGCATAATCAAAAATAATCTCGATAAACTATTATATTGTTTCAATATACTCTTACCACATGGTGATGTTGAATTATACTCCCCATGTAAGAAAATTAAATTACCTTAATGTGAAAATATAATGAATAGAATTAGATTTGTTATTTAATAATTTCAAAGGTATTATATTCCCCTCATAGAAAAATATAGGAGTTTAACAAGGCATGTGTCTGAAAGAATGAAAATTGATACAAAATTACTCTACAAATTTGGTAACATTGGAAACATACACCCAATGAAATAAATATCATAAAATAGATATTTAAATACCAAAAAATGTAATTTTAAGTATCATATATTACATCTAAATTCATTAAATATACCATAAAATTAAATTATCAATGCATAAGTAATTTATCTCACAGAAATATAAAGTAAGATAAAATTCCCTTACCTGCGGTATTAACTCTCGTTTTACTCATTAAACATTAGGTATAATACATGTATTTTTATTATGAAAATTTTACAAAACCATATTCTTACATATAATACCATATATGGTTTGGTTATTACATTTTATTACATATTTATTAATTATTTCATGTCAAGGATATGCTTCAAGAAATATTCACTTGGTTTTTTGCTTATGTTTTAATTTGTTATATAATTGGTCTGTAAAATTATATAATGACACAAAGAATTTTAACCATGATATAAATATCATTTATGATCAGTATATTTTTAATATAATAATCTATAGAATATATAATTATGAAATGGAATACACTGTTCATAGAGACAGTAGGTTGTACGGACGCATGAATGTTGCTTTCGTTTTATTAATGTATTGAAAGAAGGAAAGAATGTAAAGGACATATATGTATATGAATATATGTATTTAAAGTAATTATACTATAAATATTATTTCATATATATCATATGTTTTTAATAATCATATCCTTAATACATTCCATGTAGTGTGTGATTGAATCACATTGTTTTAACAGGCAGTATTCAACACTTCGTCAAACGAAATTATCGTACTTCCACAAGATGGAAATCATAAGGGTGTGTTCTAAATTAAAATTAAATAAGAAAAAAGACATTAAAAATAAACTGTATGTCATATATAAATAGTTTTTACATCATAATGTCCACTACGGGAGGTGGTAAAGGATAAATGAACAATTATCATTTTGTGAGGAAGTAGTTCTCCACACATGTAAACAGTAAGTTAATTTCCAATTTTATGGAAGTGTGTATAAGTGTAGGTTGAAACCTTATAAATAAAAAATACTATTCATATTTCAGATTAAAATTTATGTTATATAATCATGGAATAAGAAAAAATTATGGAGTGGATAATTAAAATAAAATAAAGGAGATTGAAGGAGGGTGTTACCTCTAAATCGGGTAACTTCTTTTGGTTTCCTTCAAATGGATACCTTTCATGTATTTTATCCATAGGTAGGCATCAAAGATTAAGGTAGAGTTTCTTAAATTTTATTGTGTATATAATTTTTGAAACTAACTATTTTGAGAGGTTTGGGGAAGTTGGAGAGGTGGTGGCCTATTATATGGAAGGGAAAGGACACACAAGGAATTTGTTTAAAACAAGTTAGATATTCCCATGTTTTTACATAATAAAATTAATAAGAAACAATAATCAATCATAGATGTTTCATGGATGAAATAGTGGAATCAAATGGGTTTTTTAATGTTTCAATGTTATTTGGGACCTTGAGATTAATTTTTATTTCTTTATTAACCTTAATTTCACATTACTCATTGTAATTAATTTTAATTACTTCCCCAAATAATTTTTTATCAAAAAATATATGGAAATCAATAGAAATTATAAATTTTTATGATTAAAATATTTAATCCATTTCCCCAAATTCCAATAACAAATGTGGTGGAAATTAATTTAAAATTAAACCTGCAAACGGGATGACAATGGAGGTTTTAAAAGTAAAATTGTTTAAACATTTTCTAGGTTTTCATATCAAATTTTATTTCGAAATTGATTGAAATGATAAAAATTGGATTAATTGATTAAAATAGGATATAATTAATCTTTTCCACCAATTTAAAATATATTATATCCTTAAAAATAAATTAGATGAAAATGGAGTTTTGAATTAAAATTCAATATTTTTCACTGTTAATCAAAAAAAGAAACTTCACATAAAAGTACCAAAAATTTACCCTAACCTAATATTTATGTTTTTATATCAAATTTTGAGTATTTTCTTTAAATATTACATTTAACATATTTATAAAATTTGGATTTAGAATTTTTTCTCCATTAAATGGTGGTAAGACATCTCTTATAAAAATATAGATTTTTATGTGTAGTATATTGGTTGTTCTAATATTATTCATATAAAATCAATTGGATGATATTAAAATATTTTTTTGAAGATATAGCATATAAATTTAAATAATATCTCTCACTAGTTGTAATTAATTTAACTTCTTAAGATAAATCTTCTTATGGACATAAAAATAGTCTTTTATAAAATCATTCCCCTTATATTCATCTGATTTCTATATTCTTTTCTAATTAATAGATAGACAATAAATTTAACTATATATATTCATATGTTTGTTAATACTATAATATTAAATGTAATTTCAAATTTATATCTAATTAAATAATAATATTTTAATAATGAATTATTCTTTGGTAACACATGGCATTGCGTGTTACAGAAGCTATAAAGGAAAGTCATACTTTCCTATAATTTCAGCTATCCTCGGTGTTCCGTATAAGGAAATATTAAATTTATGTTATGTTTAGTGAATCGTTATATTTTTTTTATAACGCAAGCCATATATAGTTATTTAATATATAAACTATTTGCAGTGTTGCGTGAAATTAAAAATACCAAAAACTTTAAAATAATTAGAAAAATGAATTCAAAAAATATTGGGATGTCATATTCTGCCCACTATAAAATTTATTTCACATTCAAAATTCATCTGGGTTATAAAAAATTTAATACATTAAAGTTAATTTAATAGAAACCCACATCATAAAACTATATCATAAAACATCCCCTAAAAAGGAATGTTGGAAACATAACGGTTACCCCAAGTAACATAAAACATGTGTTGTAAAAAGTATAACATGGGTGGAAAATGAAAACCTAGACATAGAGTAAAAGAATAAATATTTATAACGAGTGATTGAGTTCATAAATCACAAAAAATTGAATGATCAATGAAAATTTTAGTGACTCAAATTCGTATATTTTTTTTGATTTTAAAAAATTATTAGTTAAAAAAATTATTGTTTTAGGAAAACAATTTTTTTTATCATTATCCTATATTTGATTAATTATTTTATTTTCCATGAATATAAGGAAATATACTTAATTGATATGTTTATAAACACAATATTTCATTCTTTTTTTTCTTTTTTCTATTTCAAATTCATCAATTACTTCAAGAAATGGATGTATAGAAATTTACATTGATGCCCAAAGAACTAAAATACACTTTTAAAAGATTTTAAGGCCCATAAAAGAATAAAAAGTATAAATATTTATCTATAAAAATCATTAAAAATATATGTGGTTAATACTTTAATATATTAACATAAATGTTAATAATTCTATTTCTTTATAAATATTTATTAATCAATGATAATTATACATTATCTAGGAAATTGCAGAGTAAAGTGATTGGTGTGAAACCCATATTATCCATCAGTCATGGGTTTAAGACATATGGGCCTTCCAGACATGATTGGTTATCACACAACATACATAATCTCATTTTATAAAACCACACAAATATAATTTCCAAAATATAATAGACACACTTGAAAGAAGGTTAATCACTAAAATTCCTTTTAACCAATTTTTTCAATACAATCTCAATATATAAATAATTATTCTGAAGTTTAAAGTTAAATTATCATGAATATATAAACTTATAACCCATATAAAAGATAATAAAACCAAATTAGAATACATATGGTCATGAAATTAGCATAAAATTGATCCCTCTGATATCACAATGTAGATATTGGTTGTCTCATTCCAAAGATGTGAATATCCACATTTTGTATTCTCTTATAACATGGTAATGACCAAATTTATCATAAATCATTATTGAAAACAAGAATGTTTCATTATTCCAAAATAAATTGGATATATTCCTCAAATTCATTAAAAATTCATATTCTTTATCCATGAAAGTATAAACCACTTCTCAACAAATCATTAATCGATTCCAAGGTGATCAGTATCATCCAATTTACTTATCCATATCCAACATATCTTTATCCAAACATCATTATCTCAACATAAGGAACATATTAAGTGTTACCTTCCCTTTACAAAATTATAACCATTCCATGAAATCACATTCTACCTCACCATCACCATTCAACATATCCTTTAAAATTATAAAAGAACTTATTCTAAAATTAATTATATATTTCAGGATTCGTATAATGGAATCCTTAAATTCTATAACATATACACTTCAATAATCTAAATTTATTCTTAAAACATTACTGAGGACTTATAAAGATATTCATTAATTCCACATTCCAATGACATTATATAGGAATCTTGTGTTAACATTTATCAAAATCAATTTTATCATTCTTATCAATAAAAAATTTAAAACATCATATACATTTCATATGTCATTCATGGTATCCATATAATGTCACGACCTCCTTCTATCAAATATGCTCCTCCTGAGCTGGAAATGGTGTAAGGGAGATAATGACCCCTGAGTCCCACCTCTAGTAGGCCTCAGGGTGGTGACTATCACCAAGGGTATGAGTTTTCACAAATATTGGAGGCATTATCGTTTTTATTATTTAAGATCGGGAAATAGGACAAGTCGACCACCAAAAATGAAAAGGAAAAATGTATAGAAATAAACCCAAACTGATCCCACATAAATGTTTAAACAATTCTAAAACAAAGTATAAGTACAAGGAAGCTCAAAAGTACAATACCAAAAGAAACAAGAGTACAACAGCTGCAACAACTCCAACTGTCCCGACTAGTAGGGTCCCGCATAGCCCTGGTAGTCCTCCTGGAAACCAAAAGGTAAATGTAGGGTGATCATACAAGTATAATCAGTAGGGAAACCTAAAGCTCTCATGCATAGGTGGGGAGACATCCTAATGTCCCGTGAGAACAACAAAAGAAGCCAAACCTAACAAGGAGATATATCCACCCAACCTCACCATCCATGCTCACAAAAATCACATAACAATAGGTATTAGAATATAAGAACAAGAGTATTGGGTCCCCCGCACCATTTCCCACTAGTTAGCTACTCTTCCTAACGGAGAACATCCTGAAACTACCACACTCTTCCCGCCCGCACACACCTGGTCCTCAAGAACCACAGATCCCGCCCGCACACAACTGGGCCTCACAACCACGCATCCCGCCCACACACACCTGGGCCTCACAACCACATATCCTGCCCGCACACACCTGGGCCTCACAACCACACATCCCACCTGGACACACCTTGTCCTCACAACCACACATCCTTCCCGCACACACTTGGGCCTCATCCCGAATATTCTTGAGACAATACACCTACTCGAAGAGTCTTGGGCTGAAACCACCCCAATCGAAGCCCACCTGAAGAGTCTTGGATGTAAGGTCGCCTCAAGCCATCACAACCTATGGAATAAGGATCATGAAGGAGCTAGTAACTAAGGGGAAAACACCCTCTCCCATGAAAGGTGAGTGTTCGACACTATGTGCTCAACATGGGTGGGGTGCGACAAAACACAAAGATACAGATATATATTTATACCAACACACAACCCAACATATTCCTTGTAAAAAGAGAAAGTGAGCACATGCCTCGGCACTGCTACTACGAAGAAAGCATAAAACATACAATCCTAACCCCATTTAGGTTTTCATGTTTCAAAAGTATTAGTTTATTAGTTCCTTAACTACTGGGAAAGTAACCACAACCAACCATATCAATCGTTCGTAAAACATAACCCTCCCAACCAAAAGTAAATTTAGATAAACCACAAACAACACAAACCCAAACTTTTTATCATCAATCAAACCCCATTGATTGTTCCTATGCTTATTTCATTATCATTCCCCCACAGTTCATTTATCAACTTTCCTTTTAACAAAACAACCTATTACTTCATCCCTACTGCCATTATATCCATATCTCTACACCGTAACACAAACAAGCATCGTGCCACATCATCACCCCTTTAATACCATTTTTTCGCTGCCCCGCTGCCCATCGTATTCGTAAAAACCCAGGATTCACCCCCCCTTTTCACACACCACATAACCGACCCAGCACCCACATGTTCATTATTCCATTTTGTTCAACCGGGGTGATCACACAAGGCTTCTGGATTTTAAATCAGCCAGCATTACGTGATTAACAAATTTCCATAAAGTTTCTATCCGTAAATGGTCTAGAAAGATAGGGAAGCATTTAATTGTGCAAGAAAAGGCCCCCAATGACCGTGATTTTCATTAGACATAATCCTATTCAATTCAAAACATAATATCACAGGATATAAATAATGTAACTACATTCACAAACTTCCCATCCCCGTTATATAAGTCTATTATTATATTTATTAAACCGGTTAAAATGTGTTTCACATAAACAAGAGGACACCCACCCCGCATGATGCAAAATTTAGAGAGACGAAGGTAAGATCCCTACCTTAACTGGTTCTGATAACAATGATCCCCCAGATTAGCTTTAGAAGACATCCTTCGGTGTCCGTCGCTTCTATCAAAACCCGGAAAAAACCATCTTGGGTGGAAGCTGTGAAAGGAAAGGCCGAAAGAAAGCAACAGATCCAAGATCAGAAGTTCCTCCTCGTCATTACGATCCCATGGTCACAAACGGATCGTGAATCGGAGCTCAAACGAAGAATTTATGGAAGAAAAGAGCCTTGGAGTCTCTTAGGAGAGCTCTACTCAAGGGAATGGGGAGGAGAGGAGTGATTTGAAAAGGAGGAGAGCCCAACTCATTTTATAGGTGAGAAAAACTAAAGTACACGGCGTGTACTTTCTAGCACATGACGTGTACTTGTTTATTTCACTCGGTCTCCATGCAACATCCAACACGGCATTCAACGTGAAACATGGTCGTTGACTGGTAAACATACCATTTGAGGGTAACTCATATGCGGGGAGGAGCTACACGGCATGTACTCATTTATTTCACACGAAAAGGATACGCATTTAACACAGCACACAGTCGTTGACTGCTCAACACATGGTTTGACGGTAATGCGTACGCGGGAAGGATATACACTGTGTGTAGGATGGGCTACATGGCGTGTACTCATTTATTTCACACGACAAGGACATGGCTTCAACATGGGGTATACCCGGAAAGGTGGTACATGGAGTGTACTCACACTACACAGAGTGTAGTTACAAAATTATGAAAAGTGTGGGAAAAGTCCATTTTACCCTCCAGAACACTTCATGGCCTTCTTTTCGACAGGGGAATGGGCCAGAGAGGTCCGGGACATTACATATAATTAGTATAAAAACTATTACTTGTACCACCCTACAGATTCTATACATGGTCCATCCATAAAAGATATTGGTTTTCATAATTCCTGTACATTCCAAATTTAAACTAATGATTAATTGATAACACCTTAGGGTGGCCTAAATTTTCATCCATTGTGTTAACTGAAAATTTTATTTTACCATTGAAGTTATTTTATTTTTGTCATTATTTTCCAAAGTCAAAACAACTTTTTATTCCTCTAACACAATCACATATGTGATTCATTCCAAATTATTGACACGAAGGAAACCAAGTATTCTTTCTTCCATGGTCTCCATTACATGAACTCTTCATGAACTACTTCCTTATATTCTTTGGTGAGTCTGAGAGTTGTTTAATGTACACATTATTGATAATATTCCTTGGAAACTGGTTATACATGAAAAAAAAATCCTTCACTCCATTTTCCATTCCATTTTACGTATCCTGCAAACATTTTCAATCACATTCAACATTAATCTTGTTCCTTATGACTACCGCCACTATCTAAAAAAATAATTCATTGAATAATAAAAAATTATCACAGTGAGGATCCACATAATCAAGAAAAGTCCCATAAAGAATTTCTATGTCATGAAAACATCATTAATATATGAATCATTGAGATTATCCTAGTTTATTCATAGTAATATTCGATTCAAATAATGAATAATTGTTTCTGAATAGTTTGTAAATTTCCAAATCATTTCCCTTGATAGTGTCAAACTAAGCGTGTATCATGGCCCTTTTTCATTTACTATATTGGCATGAGTCAAGCCCATGACATCATGTCGGAGTTCTTTCCCCTTGGAACATATTTAAAACATCCACATCCACTTGTGTTATCCATACATGGATATATATCTTGAAAACCAATAATTATATCCTTTACCAATGTTCTAGGATATTATCTTAATAATTAGATCATCCTTGACTTATCCTTAGAGACATCCCTGGATATATCTTTAGAAATATCCATAAGTATTTCATTAATCTTTTCTCATCCTAGTTTACAATTTTTAACTATAACTTCACTATAAAACCAATTATAATGACCCATTATTTACATATATTATCATTACATAACTTTTTCAGAATACTTTAAAAAATATATAAATAGATGCACAAAAACCATTATTGGTCTATCTGCTTTGGAAACATGGAAACATAAACATTGATACATTAGAAAGATACATTATAACCCACTAGGTTCTTCATAACTAGAACCCCTCTTAAATTAATCATACTTAATACATATCATCATAATCTAGCGAAGGAAACATAAAAATGGGTGAGCTCTTATGTTCAGTAAGAGAAAATTGGGGATAATTTTAAAAATAAACAAGATCACATGGGTATGAAAACATTATCATAACATTAGAAGATCATACCATCATATAAAATATCGAAAACATGATTAATGGACAAGATATTGGTAGTTTCGAAGAAATCAATCACATGGAAATTTTAAAAAATCAATGAAAGAAAAACTCAAGAATAAGACAAAGAATTGTGGCATGCATAAACATATAGTATCATTCCCTATAAGTCAAGATGCATTGATATAAATTATCAAGGATTTTAATGGGAACATTACCTGTAGGGGAAGACACATCATCATCCTCATTCACAGTATATTCTTTATAAGGGATTAAGTTTCCCCATATTCCCATAATGGATCATTTTTTTCCATCTTCCAACATTTTGGAGACTACACCTATTGGGTGGGACACACCACCATCCCTAGTTACATTAATTTCTTTTAAGGTATTAGGTTTTCACATATTCTTATAGTGAATCAGGATCATTGACTTGATTCCATTAATTATGTCATGAGATATAAAACATTACACAATTTATTGGTGGGCCATATAGGTCCCATATATCACATAATAAAATCATTCATACATGTGAGACAAGTTAATAAAATATTCATCATATCATGACCAATAAAAATAGATAGGTTTTATAAAAATCAAATCATAATCCATGAAATGAAATGGGTATCATTAAAATTTAATCACAACATAACCTATGTAAAATAGAATATAACATAATAATTACATCAAATAATAACCCATGAAAAGAATTGGGTTTCAAAATAAAATAACTTGGTTAATATAAATGGGTTTCATAATTATCCTTCCATAAAAACATAAAACATCCAAGATATAAAATTAATGGAACCATTGTATCATTTAATATAAGGTAATGAATAACATCAATAGATGTCATCTTATACGTAAAATAACATGGAATGATATTTTTTAAAAAAATATTTATGTAAAATATCCTTTATTAATTAAAATTCCTTTTTTAAAAAAATAAAACCCTTTATAAACCCACTTTATTTTAAAATTCATTGAAAACATATAATAAAGGATTGAAAATATTTTCAAATCATTTTCACATAAAAACTTATAAAATAATCGGGATGAATTTTTGAAAAACATTTTACTTGAAAAAATATAAAGTTATATTCAAAAAAATTGAAAATAATTTCTTTGAAATCACATTGAAACATTATAAATTAATCATGAAAACATTTTGGAAAACCACTTTTCTTAAAAACTTGTAAAAGAGTATTTAAAATGTTTTGAAACCCATTTCTTTGAAAATAATATCAAAACATATATAGAATAATTGAAATCATTTTTAAAATCATATTCATTAATAATACATTGAAAAATTATGGATAATACTTTGAACTATTTTTTTAAATCATGGTGTTGAAATTACACTGCTTTCTAATAGAAGATAGTGGTAATGTATAAATTATATAAAAACACTTTCTTAATTATATTATGAACTAACAAGATGAAAAATATTATGAATAAATGAAGATAAAATAATTATAAAAATTATAATAAAATTCATGAGTTCACCTAATATATTTATAATAATATTTTATCAAAGTAATCATAATCATAAATAATCGAGATGAATGATGATATTGATTCAAAAAGATCTTACTACTTGGTAACACTGAATTATACCCTCAATGTAAGAAAATTAAATTTCATGAAGCCTAAAATATCATTAAAATAAGTAGATTCTTTATTTAACATGTCAAAAGTATTATATACACTTATAGAAATATATAGGCCCATAACCAGGCATGTGTCTGAAAGATGGAAATTTGAGACAAAATTATTCTACCAATTTGGTAACATTGGAAAACTAAACCCCAAGAAATAGATATAATAAAATGGATATTTAAATACCCATAAATTTAATTATAATAATCCTATAATAAAAATTTGGTCATTATATATACCACAAAAAATAAATTAAGGGTGTATATGGCATTTATCTCTTAGAAATTAAAAGTGGGATGAAATTCCTTTACCTGTGTCTTGACTCTCATCATAATAATTAAAGCCTACACTATAATAAATTTTAGTTTATTATAAATCATTTAATGAACCATATAATTATATATAATACCATATATGGTGTCATTATGACTTTATATTACCATCTTTTTAACAATTTCTTGCTAAGGTTTTTCTTCGGGTAATATTCACTTTTTTTTACTCTTCTGTGTTAATTTGTTATATCTTTGGAACATATACTTATATCGTGACTCCCAAAATCTTAAAAATCATAATATTTTGATTTATATTCTATTTATTTGTATTATTATTATCTATATAATATATAATTATGAAATGGAATACACCGTCCATGGAGACGGTAGACTATATGTATATAAGAACACTGCTTCTGTTTTATTGATGTATTGAAAGAAACAATGTTATGAAATATATGTGTATGTATATATGAATATATTTTTATTAAATTATCATTATTATTTCATATATATAATATAGTTTCACTAAGAACATCCTTACCACATTTCATGTAGTGTGTGAATGAATCACATCGCTTTGAGGGGGCGGTAGTCGACACTTCCTCTAACGAAATTATCGTATATATAATAGATTTATAGAAGAATTATTTATTCTAAATAGAAGATAAAAATTCAAAATAAATTAAAAATAAATTATATATCATATATAAATTTATTTCACACCATAATTTCAACTATGATAGATAGTAAAGGAAAAAATGAAGAATCATAATTTCCTGAGGTGGTAGTTCACCGTACATGTTAACATTATGTTTGTTACACATTAGATGGAAGTGTTTGTAAGTGAAGGTTGAAACCTTATCATAAAAATACTAGAATATTTTGGATACTTCTTTTTTATACAATTATGGAATAATAATATTTTACTAAGAGGATAACAAAAAATAAAAGAATGGATCTTTATGGAGGGTGTCAGCCCTTAATCGGGTACCTCCTTTTGGTTTTCAAAAAATGGATTCTTTTGTAGTATTTCAGAAAAAAAAATAGTATTTAAATAGTAATTTGGGGTTTTTATAATATAATTGGATAGATATTTATTGATACTAGGAGGTTTAATAAGTTTGAGGAACTTGGAAAGGTGGTGGCCTTTTATTCTTTTTATTTTTAAAACAGGTTAGGTGTGCCCATATTTATACATAGAAAATTTATAAAATACATTAATAAATTCATATCGGAAGTTTTATGTCCAAAATAATTCTATAAAGTGGGTTTTTACCAATTTATAGGTCATTTGGTCCCTTAAGTGTAATGTTTATTCCCTTATTAAGCTTAATTTTACATTAATCTTTGTAATTAATTTTAATTACTTCAAGTAATATTTTTTGTAAAAATATTAATTTTTCCTTATTGTTAATTAAATATTATAAAGATTAAAAATATTTAATGCATTTTCCAAAATTAAAATCAAATAAGTCATAGAAATTAATTTAAAATTAATCTTGAATATGGGACGACAATGTGGATTTTTAATAAAAAAAATATTCAAATGGTTGCAATGTTTTTATATTAAATTTTGATGTGAAATTGATTCCAATCAACAAAATTGAATTAATATATATAAATATGATCTAATTAATCTTTTAAACCAATTTAAAATATAATTTATCCTTTAAAATAAATTATGTGGAAAATTAGTTTTGAAATAAAATTTATTATTTTTCATTATTCATTAAAAAATGAAACCTCACATAAATGTACCAAATATTTAAGCTATACAAATATTTTTTTTAAAATTTAATATATGATGTTTATTTATAAATAGTATATTTATTAATTTTGCAAAATATAGATTTAAAATAGGATTTCCATTAATTGGTGGTCAAACTACTCTTATAAAATTATTGGGTTTTAGGTGTAATATTTGTGATGTTCTCATTTTAGGCATATAAAATCAAATAGATGATTAAAATATATTTTCCAGAATAAATAATATATAAATGTAGTTAATATAATTCACTATAAGTATTTAATTTAACTTATTATAATAAATTCTCTTTTTCACATTAAAATATCATTTTATAAAATAGTTCCATTTATATTCATTTGGATTCTTTATTATTTTATAATATATTGGAAACCAGTGAATTTAACTGTATATATTCATAAGTTATTTACTTATATAATCCTCATTTTTAAGTCTATGTTATATATAATTAAATAAAAATATTTTAATAATGTATTATTGTTCGATGACACTCTGCTTGTGTGTTATGAAATCCATTGAGGAAAGTTAGTCTGGTGTGTTACATAAGATAAATTCAGTGTTCCATATAGAGAAATAGAATGTTTATATTGTCTGTAGTTCATGATTAACTTATTTTTTCATATAACTCAAGCTATACATAGTGCTTTAGTATATGATAATTTATTATTAATGTTTCGTGAAATGAAAAATATCAAAAATATTTCATTAACTAGAAAAAAGTAATTCAAAAAATCTCATGATGTTACAATTATATAGGACCCATCTGTCACATTATAACCACCCATACATATATGTTCCTCTATAATGTGAAATTATTCATAAATCAAACATAAATTAGTTAACTTGTGGAATATAAATGGTTTTCATGAAAAACATTTCATAATTTTTTAATAAAAAAATTTTGAAGCACGTTTGAAAAAATCCCCACCTCAAAATAAAGAGTACTTAGTATATTATCATAGAAGAAAAATACCTTTTCAAGGCTAATGGAAAAAAGCAATTTCAGAAATAATTGGAAATTACTCTCTGAATTTTAAAACCATTAGAAACTAAGTTTATTTGGAAAATCATTTTAAACATAGAAAGTAATCTTCATAAAAAATATTTATAACAAAAAAAGAATTTGTTCACATGTTAAACCCATAAAACAATGATTTTGAAAACATTTTTAATATTATCATTAAATGAAAATATTATGTGTAACTATTAAAATTTATATTTAAAAATTGCATTGATTTTTTTAAAACATTCACTTTCAATAAAATGAACTTTTAGTAACGTATCCATGAAAAACACATAGAAATAATATCAAGTAAATTTGGAGTGGAAGAACAAATATAAATAAAATCAGGGAAGGAAAACCATTTTAATATTTTAAAATACCTTACCTTAAATCCAAAAATGTAGAAATGGATAATAGAACGTCCTTTTATAAATTGGATCACGGAAATATGAAGCTCACATGAGATAACACATAATTTTGTGTCAAAATATAATCTAGAACATTAAAGAAAATGTAAAATATTTATACGAAAGAAAAATACTCATTAATAAGAATAAGAATTTTAATTGAAAATGTCCTATATATATGGGCCTAAAATTTAGTGGGGATAATGATTTGAATCAGGAGTTTCATTTTCCCCTAATAGAAAGATATTGAATAATATAAAATTTTATGGTAAAATAAACCAAGAATTGAAGTAAGAAGATGATGATAAAATAGTGTAACTTAAAGAACACAGTATTAAGTTAACAAGAACTCCTAAATTTTCATTATCATTAAAATTAAAAACCCATGAAATGTAAAACATGAAATGTATCTATAAATCCCTTATATTTGTTGAATTATTCTAATAAAAAGAATATATGGCCAATATATATAGTAGAAAAAAGGGAAAAGATAATGAATATGCTTTATTTAACAATGTAACACAATTGATATGAAAATCCCTTTCGCTTTAATATCATTTAGTTAAAAGTGATCTAACATAATGTATATAAAATATTGTAATCCGCTTATTTTATAAATTTATTCACACCTATAACTTTTTATAAAAATTATTTATAAACATTTATTACAAATATATTAGTTAGTAATATTTTATTTCCATAATTTGATGTTATTAGTTTCAAAAATTTATTTAGTTCTAGATTCATAATTCTTTTGTAAATTTTTGTTTATAGAATCAAATTTCATAATTATGAGTTCCATATTGTTATTCAAATAACCGTGTTAAAATAATTTATAATGTTTGGATTTCATTTCTTATGTATTTTCATTATAGTTCATGATGATGATGTCTCTAACAATATTATTTTTCTATATTCCAAAAATTTGGGGTTGTATCAAATTGATATGAGAAACACTACTTTTCAAAATCTATTAATAAGAATTATTTAATTATTACTGTCTAATATCACCTGTATTTTTTTCCTTAGTTACCCATTATATACATTTACAACATTTTTCCTTAAATAGTTAAAGATACCCAAATAAGAAAAATTTACAATCTATAGGTTAGTGTGATTAATAAAGTGGTTCTTTTGGAAGAATAGAATTATTATATAATAATAATGATATTATTTATATATTTTTAGTTTTTATATTTAGGTTATAATATTATTCTTTAAATAAGAAAAACTATAGTGAAATATTATATAAACAACTTTAGTAGAAGTGGCATTCTACATGTAGGAACATGCAACACATTCCTTTTCCCGTGAAAGAGGAAGATATGACAGGTTTTATAATACCAAAATATTTATTCTTCTATAATTAGCATATTATTCTTATAAATTTAATTTTATAAATACACGTTCAAGGAGGTAATGAAAAATCATGCATGTTACTCATCTAGGTGATGTTGGGTTAGGGCACAGTAGAAGAGCCTATTAGAAATGAACAACTCATATTTTTTTGTCAAAATAATTGAATAATATGAGAATTACAAAATTAAAACTTCATGATCAATTTAATTAAAAAATATTTTAATTTACATTAACACTAGAACTAGAAGAGTGGGATTGTCACATTTAATTTATAATTTTTTTATATTTAGATCTATATTTTCTAGAATTTGTAAATATTTATTTTTTTATGGTCTAGTTGTAGTGATATCATCATATGTTAGTTGTGGGGAATGATCTTAGTGTATAATACTTATAGTGGTAATCTACATGTGCATCAAAATGACTGAATATTTGCGTAGAATCATTAGGTGTTAGTAAAGTCAATTTCAATTTCATGTATCCTTCCTAGTTGATTATTGGAAAATTATCTTTATGGAAATTTTATTTGTGGGTTCTCTCGATGGATTCAGAGAGTAGAATGAGAGAACATATTATATATCAATATAAGTCCCTCTACAATTGGAGAAAACTTCCCTCAATCTGTTGTGAACAACATGTGTCTAATAATAATGTTATATAATTAGATATATATTCATTAAAGTTCAGTGTTTCTTATTGAAATATATTCCCCATTACCTATTCTTTAATATTAAGTGAACCCCAGGTATTAATAATAGTTTAATTATTATTAACATGACATGTGTATCATCGAGGAATAAATAAATAGAATTTATATCTTTTACAATCAAAACATTAATATAATTTTTCAAATCCATATCGACATTATTATCCCCCAAATAGGGAATATTTTTTTAATAAATAAATATCATTTTTATACGTTGATAAATATATTAAATAATATATTTTCCACACCCTGTAAATAAATATTTTTTATTATTATTTAACTGATATATTATTTTGAATAACCTATGATTAAATCATTTCATTCAGCTAAACCCAAATAATTATTAAACATTGAAAAAAGAATAAGACTAATTTAAACATGTTAAATTAAACATTTAATTTATCTGAGATTACAAAAACACTTATTATGTTACCCTCTTGGACTCTTTCTTTGTGTAAATAGGTGGAGACCCCTAAAGTCTATATTTATCTCCTCGCAACATGCCAGGGCACCAAAGTTGAAATATATTAATGTTGAAAACCTACCATGAATTCTTTATATTTGATATAATCCATTTATCATAATATATCAAATCATGTAGGTATCATATAGGTTACATCAACCAATGAGCCTACAGTCTCTTTCTTTGTCTTTTCTGAAATGAACTTTCCCATAGAACACCATGTCTATTGATTTATCCAAGAAACATCATTCCCATTTAATGGAAAGAGACATCAACGTATTTTAAGTCATATAAGGGATAAATACATTCCACCACTATACATTAGTGAATTATCATTGGTTACAAACCTCATATATCTTACTTTTCTAAATGAATATATCCTCACTGTTTTCATAAATTCATCAATTTATGTGACTTTTGAAATTAATTACTAAAAATACTGAAGTATATCGATTAGTTTACATGTCAGCATATATGAAAATATATGGAAACATATTAATGTTGATTTCCTTTTTGTATTTCTCATTCTCATAATTTTCCGGTATGAAAATAACTAATAGAACACACAAACATAGTGGGTCTTAATGACTGATGATTCACCAACCTGAATAACCTATAACTTTTTTCCCTACCAATATATATGATTCATCTACAAAAAAATATAAATTATATAATACTATAATGGAACTCCATGTTCATATCATATAGGATAACTTCTTTTACCTTTCAATGTGATATAAATTATTCAGACACTATCACATACTATGTCATGTATAATAATGATCATAAAGTGATAAGAAACTTCATTAATATTCTATATAATTAATAAATGTTATCATTAAGTGCATTTATATTGGTTCTAGGGAACCAAATGGAATGTGCCCCCAGTTTAACAATAACCATATTTTATCATCCTTAAGTATACTTCCTCTCACATGATCCACATGAATCTTTTAATATAGATTATTTATCAAGGGTTCCACCAGGTTTTCCTCCATGTATAGTATTCTCATTGTAAATTCACCTCATCAAGAAAAATCCCATAGTAGATGAAACATTATAAGTATAGTATTTTTCCTTTAATGTGATCTTGGATCCTTGGAAAGAGCCACCTCTATAGTGTAATCATAGTAAATTTTTATATTATCTTGACTTTTATGAACCACATCCATCATTTGGACAATGTTTCAAATCCAAAATACTTATTTAGTTGTATAAGAATACACATTGTACTCAAACACCACTATATAATAGTTGTACCTGGATGATTTGAACTATTCCAGCACAATGTTCCTCCATTGTAAAAAAAATATATATATCCTAAGTATGAACTCAAATCATCTGCATCAATCTGAAATATTTCATATTTATAACCTCTAATGCATATCTATTCATCTCCTCCAAAAAAATTGAACTTATACAATGTTCACCGTAGATAATTAATAATATCATATGAAATAGTTTAACATCATTAAAATAGATCATATTATTATCTTCCTACCATACTAAAGGAATATGAATGATCAACCATCGTATATAACATTAAATAAAATATATATCAGATCATAAAATCCAATGTGATATATTATATTCTCTCACTCTCATTCCATGTCTGATGATACTTATTCTGGGAACGATTTTTACCATGTCACATGAAAACCATTTCCATCATGGATTATTCTATACTATAACTATTTAGTATATACATTTAATTATTCCAAAAAATACCTTTAATATACCATTACTTATCTTGATCCCTAGATTTTAGACTTCTTCCCCATAGTACTTCATGGATATGCATTTTCTTAGGCATTTCATAACATTTCATGAGGATGCTATCTTGTTTCAAATTAATAATATGTTATCAACATATACTACTGGGTATGTGAATTTATTCCCCCTAAATTTCTTATAAATAGATGGCTTACATTCATTATTAATGAAGCAAACTTTTTTTGTATCTTCATCAAATCGAATGTTCTAGGATTTGGATTCATACATTAATCAATAAATGAATGGTTCAAACAAGAATACCATTTGGAAATTACATGAGTCACAAACCATTCTGGTCATATCATATACACATCCTTTGAAATATTCCCATTAAGGAATTTAGTTTTTCTTAACCATCCTATAAATCTTATAGACATGGAAATATGTCATGGAAAGATAAATTATACCGGATTTAATCTTGGTTATTAGAGAAAAGGTTTCTTCAATATATATATCTCTACGTAATCTAAACCTTTTACCTATTATTCATGATTTATTGGTACTAACCTAAACTTACATGTCCATATTTCTATTGAATACCCATTTTCACCCAATGGGATTGATATCTTTTGGTGGAATGACCAAAACCCACACATAGTGATATTATATAAAATTCAACATACAATTCAAGGATTATTTATATTTTAGAGAATCTATGATCTCTAACACATATTTATATGATATAGGGTCATTATTTATAGCCAATAACAAGTCACCATATTCTGTTACTAAAAACCCAAATATTTTTAGTTCTCTGACCACACGTGTTCTCCAATGTAGTAATGCAGTTTCAGGAACATCTTCATTCATGGGGAGCTATAGAATATGTTCTCAAACCAACCCCTGTATATCTTGACCATCAACTTTATCAAATATAATAGCTCTCCTACTACTCTTCATGAGGATATGATCCATGTCATGAAATATGGAAAGCCTTGTGAGGGTTACATTCATGTCTGAAGGGTTATACACATTGTATCCCCTTCTTCTCTATGGAATCCCCATAAATATACAATTCATTTATTATGGTTCTAGTTTTTTTCTTAGGATGACATTAATAATTTCCCTAAAATTTGAAGCATGAATATGTGAAAAAATAGTTCTTTATCCACACTATAACCCAAAAGGACTAATATATAACAATTTATTGAGTACTTGATTTAGTATTTATGTTACCATGTGTGATTAATATCCTCAAAATAATAATGGAAGGCTTATAAGACTTAATATTGACCATACAATGTCTAGAAAGGTATAGTTAAACTTCTCACTAACATCATTCCACTATGGTGAAAAATTTTGAGGCAGTTCAGATAAAAACACACACTATTGAAAAAAGTCTGTAAAATCTTAGTTAAGATATTCACCACCTTGATCTGATATATGTTTCATTATCTTTTAACCAAGATGATTCTAAATTTCATTCTTGAAATCCTAAATGTTCACAAAGGATTAAATCTTATAACACATCAAGTGGATGTAATCATACCTACCTGTTTCATACATAAATTTCATAAAATAGGATAATCCACCTCTATGTGGTACATGAAAAGTTCCACACACATCAGCGTCTACCAATTATAAAAGCTATCTATCCCATTAAAATTTACAATTAGAAGTGGGTATGGTCAAATTTCTATATAAACAAGAATGACATCTGTTATGTTTCTTGGCATAAAAATTTATAATTAACCATCCTAATAGAGATTTATGAAATTATTCTCATTAAAATGAACAATATGATGATTGTATAACTAGGTGTGCCGTATAATAGACCAGAACCTGCACTCTCAGATCCAATGTAAAATTCATAAATATTAAATTTTTGGGTTGGACACTGAAGAATGTGAATCCAATTACAAAAATGAAAACATACAACATAAAATGAAATATCTTTTCATTGACTTACAAATAACACTTTTAGGATTATATATTTATAAAAGTATCACTTACTCATATCAACATGGATTCATAAAAAAATTCTCATAAAGATGAACACCATCTCACACTATGCCCAAAATTTCTTATTTCATAATCGGTTGTTGATATGATACTTATGAAATCACATATAAACATAATACTTCCATCATCATTATTTATAACCAAGGGAAAAGGAAACATAAGAAGGGTGATCATAAATTATCTTTAAGGAAAAAATTAAGCATTAGAAAATTAATATCATCAGTGAGCATAAGAAGATAATTACAGTATAATGTAATTATCAAAGTGAATGAGTATAATATAATAATTTTCATACCAATCAATTATGGGATCATAAAACATGAAAACATGGAATTATTCATTAATAATGTAACTGTTTATAGTAATCAATATTAATTATAAATGTGATATTAATCATTATCTTCTAAATTAAAAGCCTATTTCAGGAATCCACAAAAACTATAGTTATCTAGGAACATAATCTTCACAGAACACTTATATATTCCTTGTAAAACCCTTACAAATTGGGAAAACCATATTTTAGACATCTAATATAATTCCCCTAGGAACATAATCATTACCCAATGCATTAGAATGATACCTATGTGCACCAATCGTATAAGCTATAATGGGCTCACCCAGTGCTACGTGGGTTCACCAATCTTATATGATATAATCAGATCACTTGATGTTATCTATGAACACCATCCATTTATAATTTAAATTAAAACCAATATGTATAAATATCATGGATAATTAATTTCATCATAACTAATGGAATCAAACATAATTTATTTTAGAAAATTGTTAACCCTTGGAAAGTTAATCGGTTCCATAATAATCTCATTGAAACATGGTCAACCTATGTAAAACAAATTGGTTTCATAACAATATATTTGAAATAAGGATAACCAATGGAAAATTAATGGTTCTATGAAAATTTTCATGAAACTTTTTAACCTATGGAATGTAAAGGGGTTCTATATCAATCACATTAAAAGATTTTTAACCCATAGAAAAGAAACTGGTTCCATACAAAATTATTTAAAATAATATTAATACATCCAAAGAAAGGATGATGATGGTCTCTTTATAAAATATCCCATTTGGAGAATATTTAACAAACAAGGGTTTTTGATGATGATGAATGTAAATACCATAAAATTTCCATATTAAAATTTTTGTGGAAAATGCACTTTTCATTTTAAAAATCACTTTTTAAAACGTTAAAATATTTAAAAATACGTTTCTTTGATAATACCCCAGTATGATTAAAAAGGATTATTCAAAAATCATTTAAAACATACATTAATGGAAATATCACTTCATATTTTAAAATAATATTTTAAAATTTTTTATAAAACATTTTTTTAGAAAATTTTGTTTTGGAAGAAAAAAGATTTGGATAGAAGAGATGATTTTTCATAAAAAATATTTTAAAATCATTAGTATATAAAGAGATTAAAATAATGGTAAATTTGTTTTCTCATCAAATAAACATATAATAAAAAAATTCTGTTGTTTCTGGAATTATATACCATAGTATTTCGTCATTGGAATCATAATCATGAATAATCTCAATAAATGATGTGATTTTAACAAATGACTCTTATCACATTGGTATATTTGAATCGTAAGTCCCATGAATTTATTATATTAAATTAAACATAAAATACCATGATAATAAATAAATTCATGATATATTGTGTCATAGGCGATGTATATACACCTCAAAAAAAAGATAGTTTCCTAACATGACACAAGCATGAGAGAAGCTAAATTATAATAATAATACATTACAGCGTTGGTAACTTTGAAAAAATAAACACCATAAAATGTAGATTATAATATATATATATATATATTTAAATCCCCATAAATGTGATTATATTTATCATAAAATAAATTCATTTTCAGTATATACACCATAAAACGAAACAAAAGTGGTGAATATGGAATATATCTAACAGAATTAAAATTTAGAAGAAAAAAAGCCTTATCGTTAGTCAAATTCATCACACTTGTTATTTATCTACTTGAATATTAAAAATATGATAATTATTTAATTTAATGATAAAATTTTAAATTTTTATTATTACTTTGTTTCACCTATAAACAATTTATATATAAATACTTAATCAATTACGTTTAACTCATGTGTTATTGTAATATTGATCTTGGGTGTCAAAACAAATTATGTATGTCGACTATGGTTAAAAAGGTCATTATTTAAACATATCTATAATAATAATAGTTAAATAATAACCATATTTACATAAATTATACTTTTAAACCCATTGATGAAATATGGTTACAAAAAATGAACCCATATTCGGTTCATTGAGACAGTATGTTGTGTGTACGCATGAGTAACATTTCCATTTCTCAATGATCACTAGGGAATCATAGTATGAAATATTTTATTTTTATAAAATTATAATTATATCATAAATACAATTATATTTAATTATATATATTTTTATATATAATTATTTTAATGTATAATGAATCACTTTGCTTCGAGGAGCTAGTAGTACATACGTCCATGAACGACGTTATCAATTTTTCAGTATATGAAATAGTATTGATAAAATGATATATCAAACTTAGATAAAATTAATTTTTTACATTAATATAAAATTTATATCATTTATATCATATATATTCATTATATGTTCGCTTATTACCTTCCATGTTACATGCTCGTGAAAGATGATGACAACGTTTCGCTTGGTGAAGTCCGCCATAGACATGAATAATGATTTCATAACCCAGCTGATTGAATTGTGTTTGGGTTTACATAATATCATCAACATAATAACATAAAAAATTATTTATGATACTTATTTAATTATATAATCTTGATACAAGAATAATTGAAGGGGGTGGACAAGGAAATAGTATAAAAATTATAATATAAGAACATTACCTCTTCTTCGTGTATCCACCTTAGGTTTTTACTAAATCCTTGAAAGATTTAATTTATGGGAAAAATAATGAATCTTATATGAAGAGAGGAATGTTGGAATGTTATTTGGGTGAGTTTTTTGGATACAAATTTATTGAGATGTGTGAATAAGTGAGGAGATTCAGTTCCCATTTATAGTTGAGGAGGAGTGGTAATAATGTAAATACTCAAATGTATTCATTATTGGTAGGTCAATATTACCTCATGTGGCTCTGAGAGTGATAATTAATGGGTTTTATGAATTATATGGTTGCTAAATTCCTCTATATCAAATTATAACACATTTTTTAATCATATCATTCATTAACATCTATGTTTCCCAATTTGGACCATTAGGGTTTTTTCTATATTAAGGTAACTAGTTTTCTAACATAAGTATTTTTTCCATTAAAACTAAAATAAAATGATAATTTATATATAATTTTCACCCAGTAATTACAAATATTAGATATAATTTATAAAATAATAAATATATTTTCTAAAAAAATTATTTTAACGCAAGTGCTTGTTACATGCAAAAACATTGCTTTAACCATAATTACACTAATAGTGATTTTACTATTTAAGGGATGATGTACTCTATTAAAGAACCATAGTTCCTTGAATGGAACATTTTTGGGATTTATTAATATTTAAAAACAACTAGTTATAATATATGGTTTTTAATAATTTTATATTAGCTAACAAAACGCATTTATTGAAAAATAACATTAATTTTAATTTTGACATTACTCATTAAATCTGAATTTAAAAATTACAAGAAAATATTGGAATTAAAATATATTAATTTTTATAATTTTTATCATGATGTCCATCTACAAAAAATAATCAAACAAAATAATTCATTCTATTTCCTCCAAGTTCAATGTTTTTAATATCAATTATTTTATTTTATTATTAACTAAATAACCCAAGTGTTGGTGTTTTCTATGAATTTAATGTTATTATATAATCTCTAAAAATTTAATATAAATTATTATAATAAAAATAACTTTTTATATTCCAAAATTTTATTTATAATAGAACCAATGTTGTTCTTTTCCTATTACGTGGCTATATTGAAATTAAAAGGGAAAAGGTTTCTTTTTTGTATTTTTCTTTAATTAACTTATTAATAGGTCACTTTCATGGAAAATTATTCCCCATAACTCACAATTATCAATAATAACATGTAAAAGATATAATTTTGGCTATAAATTGTGTTTTGACCAAGATACAGGTGTTTTTATCCCCTAAAATTTTAATTTTAATCCCTTGGAAAACCCATTTTCACCTTAATCATTGTAATTAAATTTAATTGTTTTAACTAATCATTATGGTCATAATTTATGTTTTCCTTATGAGAAAATGTAACACCCCATGATTTCATAGTGTGTTATTTCTTCAAAATAATTCAATAACTTGCACTGCACGCAACACTGAGTTCAATCACACCATGACTTACAAAAAAAAAGCCATTCAAAAGAGGTTATGAATAGTATTATCTAAATTTTGAACTTTATATAATCCTTATAATTTTAGAATCCATATTATGAGTTTCTTAGATATAATGTATGAACAAATTCATTTTCAGTATTGCACTTTTACCAAATTTTAATAGTGAACCCTTTTTAGATACTATATTTTAAACTTTTTGACTAAATGGGGACATCAAAAATTTAAAATGAAACATCCCAAGCTTCCACGGTACGCTAGCGTGTGTTGTACGCAACACCGAGTTCTAACACACCATAACTAATCAAACTAGCCGTTATGAATAGTAATACCTACTTTTTGAAATTATATATATTTTATATTTGAAAATGGACTTCATTTTTGGATTCGGAATATCGAATTTAGCCTAAGGTGAAATTTTGGTACATTTCGGATAACTTTCATATTTTGATGAATAGTGAAAATTACTAAGTTTTAATTAAAAACAACTTTTTTAATCAAAATAATTAATAGTGATAAATTATGAATTTGAGTGGTTTTAAAGTATATTTAGAATATATTTTTACCATTTAATATAATGTTGGTCATTGGACATAATTTTACAATTAAACCGAACATAAACAAGTGTCAATCTTTTGATAGTTATTATCTCTTAAAAACACGCTTTTTGTTTTGACAGCAGGAATTAATTTTAAATTAATTTCTGCCACTTCTGTGTTTAGAATTTAGGAAAATGGATTCCATATTTGGAATCAGGATGTTCAAATTGTGTAAATAGGTAACTTTTATTTTTAGACATTTTGAATAATTACTGCGGTAAATATTTTATTTACCATGGTTAAGGGTAAATCCGGCAAATAAGGGTTAAAAAATAATATTATAATAATACTAAATTACCATAAAACGTGTCTTAACCCTATTGGTTGATACATGGTCGACCATGGGAATCTTTGGGTCTATTTTGGGACCCCATGGATCCACTTGTAAGTGATAATGAGACTTTATTTTAATTTAGTTAAAATGAATACAAAAATGACACAAGCATATATCTTTTAGCCGAACAATTGTTACATAGGGTTATATATGTTGGATTTTAGATTATAAATATTCATTAGAAATCTAAAAAGATTTCCTACATAATGATATTTTATTTATAATTTTTAAACATTAAATAATTTATTTTTTTTATGACACAATGATGATGCAGTAATTACTATAATAGTGAAAAATTAAAATAATTTATATTATAAATACCCAAATAAAAATAATATGAAACTTTTAATGAATTAAACAAATTTTATAGGATAATATGATATATTAGGATTGATTTAATTGACTTTTTTCGAAGCAATCAATCTGTTATGAGTTTCACAAAAATCAACTATTGAATAGTGTCAAAGTTGACATAAAAGAGTTCTTAAAACAAATATTATATTCTTAATTGATATTAAATTCCTAAAAATCTAAGGTTCGGCCAAGAGACTTATATCATGATAGGTCCATCATTAATGTACCACTTGGGGGTCTCTTGGATGTATATAGTAAGTTTATTAACCATATTATATAAAAATACAAAGAGACATTGTAAAAGTGAAACTAATTAACTTAGAGTTAATACTTAAAGATAAGGTTAATATAAGTACCCAAAACTGTCTAAATTCTATTGGTTGAGTGTTTTGAAACCTATCCCCACCTTAACCTTTGAATAATAAGCTTTGGAGCCATTAGAAACCGAATATGAATTTATTATAAATTAATATTTCTAGCTTTTCCCAAGGTGCCCCTCACCCCTCTTATAAAAGGGCACTCCTCCTTCTCATTTCTTCACACCTTCAAAGCCTTTTGGTTCGGCCTAACTCTGCCCAAATACTCTCCCAACATCCCTCACTACAACCTAGAGTCCTTAGTTTGATCAGAAAGCCAACCTAAGGAGCCCTTTTTATCAAATCAAAAGGAAGAACCCGAAGAAGAGGTAATGATTTCACCACCCTTCTCCAAGTTCATTTCTTCTTCCACTTATTCTTCCTTTGTTCTTACCATTATAAAATAATAACTCCAGTATCTCACATATACTGTGATGTTATTATAAATATGGTACAACCATATTCAGTATTCTATCCACCCTTTGAATAACATGTCACCATACGTGCGTACGTACGGACTACCGTCTCCACGTCGTGGTGTAATTGTTATTCAATATAATATTATTTGGATGGGTATAATAATGATGTGTAACTCATGTAAATAATAAATATAACATGTTAATGATTCTGTATATATGATATACCATCCATTTATATATTATTTTAATATCAAAAGAATGATATTGTCGCTCGTGCGTACGTACGGACTACCGTCTCCACGAACGCGGTGAGATTCATTCTCCATCGTATCCATTCAAGTATAATTATCATTTGATGATTTAAAAATGATTTTTAAGGACTAGATATCATTCTGGATATGAATAAGATACAACAACCATGGCTTATGCAACAAAACATATAAAAGAAAATGAGTAAGTTAACTCCCAAAACGACGATAATTCTAAGATATTATTAACAAATCAATGTTAAAAGATCATATATGATATCATATTAATATATATGATTATTGTATAATTTAATAACAACTATTTCACCATTATACAGGAGGTTAACCTACCCCAACCAAGGAAAAGTACAAGGTAAGGGTTATTTCACAATCTCTTCATTATCCGAGGTTGTTTATATGTAATAATCTACTGGGATTTCTTTATTATCCACATCCATGTTTCTTCGAAATGTATTTCAAAACATATTTATTATTTACAAGAATATGGGTTAAAGTCATTTATACCCTTGTTTGACTTTTTATAAGAGGTTTATAAAGGAATCTTTCCGTCGTTTTCAAAACAAGGTCATTTTTAACCTTTTCGACAGAATTAAGGTAAGAATGTTTTTTTTAACTTATACGGCGGGTGCGGCTAATTTCCGCCATTATAAAATCTTCAAAACATCCATTACAAGCTTATAAGAATATTTTCAAAGAAAATGTTTTATTTTATATGGATCTTAAATGATTTCAAAATAAAAAGAGATATTTCTTTAAAAAGAATTTTGATTTCATCTATGTCAACATCCTTTGATGGATTTTACGCTTATTTGAATTTGATCTATTGTGATACAAAACTTATATATTGTATTGAAGGTTTTGTGATATGTTTGACTGTGGATGTGCTATTTTTATACCATTCATAGTTTATGGTGAAATTATTGACATTTCGTATGCTAGTTTTAATACGAATTTTTATGTTATGTTTAAACCTTTTCATATGCGAATGCATTGGACTTAGTAAGTGACGGGTGGAGCCCGCTATAGCTCCTCGATGCATCGGTAGGTCTCATGAGACAAACTAGTGTCTTGGAACAAGGCCTTGACAAAATATTATTTGTAGTCTTGGCACGAGGCCTTGGCTATGTGGTTATGATAGTCTGGCATTATGCATTCCAACATTATGAAAGTGGTTATTGATTTTTGCATGTGATTATTCGATTAGTAGAATATCCATGTGAATAAGTAAATGGAATTATTTCATTTTACTTTTGCCATACCATGTTGAAGTTCATATTTAAAAGGCTTTTGTTTTAGTAATGCATTGCCTTAAATGTTTATTCTTATTTATGAAAGTTTCCGCTATATTGTTATCCTTACTGGGCATTTGAGATCACCCCTTTTCTATGTTTTATTTTTCCCAGGATGTGAAGAAGTAAGTTATGAATGACCTGTAGGGATTTTATGAGGGGTTAATAGTGTGGATTGTGGAAACATTATGTTGTTGTAGTAGTTTTTCATTTTATGATGTAATGTAAAACTTATGAATATATATAGTGTTTCCAAGGCTACTAAACCAATCGGTCTTTCGAGATTTGATCTTTCTTGTGATCATGCCAATGTTATGTAATAATGCACCGACTCTGGGTAACTGGGGTCGGGGCGTTACAGTTGGAATCAGAGGAAGTTTAGTACAAACCTTGGAAGCTAGATTTAGATAAACTCTGATTAGAGCACGTAGACCTAAGATGAAATTTGAGGATTAGTATAGAAGAACTTCCTAGAATTTTGGTATTGTAGAGTTTTGTGAGTTTTCGGAGCAATACATCCCTGTCTGGATACGAGCAGGTAGAGGCGGATCTGGCATAGATGTACCTAGGGGTAAAACCCGAAAACACCGCTTTGAGCTAGACTCGAACGGGAACTGGTGCACGACAACGGGCCTTGCTGCACTCTTGGTTACGACACTCCCGGGGGATATGCTTAGGATAACTCTCATTTTCTTTACAAATCATTATGAAGGGTTTATGAGTATATACTTCCTCAAAGAAAACATTTTTATGATTATGGATTATATCCATAAATAGTTCAATTTATGTTAAGTGTTTTATAAGTATGAGATTATGTGTTTTGATTCATAAACTGATCTAGTTTATGCCATTGTTTAGAAATGGCGCCCAGTAGAAGGAATGAGAACTCCGGAAATGCACATGATCCAAAGAGAAGGAAGGATCATATCTTTCATGGTCTTAAGATAGAATTTATAAGAGAAATAGTCTCCCATGTATTATCATCATATGAAGAAATAATATCATGTATTGATAAGATAAGTAAAGAGATTACTGAGTCCTGTGGCTTTGAAGGGAAGCAAGAGAAGAAAAGGATAGAAGAGAGAAAGATGGATAAAGGGAAGAGGGAAAAGAAGAATTTTACCATATGTGGTAACTGTGGAAAGAAACACCCTGGAACTTGCCTGAAAGGAATGGGAGTTTGTTATAAGTGTGGAGGAAAAGGGCACAAAGTACGTGACTGCAAGGGTAAGAAAATGGTTTCAAATGTACAATGCTTCATTTGCAAAGAGTTTGGACACTACGCGAGCCTATGTCCCAGTCATCAGACTATGCCGCAAATTATGTTATTGGATAATAATCAAGTTATGATACTACCACAGATGAGGAGTAATGATTAGAGTTCTTATGTTGATTATGTCAATTTAGTGTTGTATCAACAATGTACTTGTTATAATAATTATGGAGTATATAAGGATTGTACTGCAGTACTATTTCATTAAAGACTTGAGATGATGTGGAACAAAGAAAAGTGACTCAGTAGCAGGTTAAATGTTTGGAAAATATATGGTTGAGAGAAAGATAAACCATAATATGGTTCAGATACCGAGGTGGTGATTTTAGAATAATACATGATTGATTTGGATAAATTATATTGGATATTATTGACTACCTTGAAGCTGATTAATGATTTTTATATTCCATCATTGTTGGGTTTTAAAACATTTTTGGATTAATGAAGTATATCCAGCATTCTATATGGAATATGGGAGCATGAATGTAATCAATAAGGAATATGGTAATTCAAGATGTTTCAGTTTATTAAAAGAATACAAGATGAAGGTATTCATATGCTATTGCGGGGTAAAAAGGATCTATATTATGTTTACCTTCCTTATAAATGTTGGACTGTGAGTTTGGACAGAAGTATTTTGGATAGTTCTAGTTTGGATTATTTTGGATTACCATAAAAGGAAAACCCGGAGGTTGGGCGGCAACCCGTCGCGTCCGGCAAGGCTACGAGACTTGAACCCGCAACTGAAGGGCGACAAGGGTGTATCACCTACCACTGGCCCATGAGATTTCCCGGATTAAATAATGTTGTTTTTTTAAAGATCTGGTAGATGAATTATAAATTCATTTATTTTGGAACCCTGTACGAATAGTATAAATAAATAAAAAATTACATTCTATTATCTTTTAGAGTGAAAGATGAGTTTGTGGTAGAAACTTATTAATGGATAAAACTCTGATTATAAAGTAAGTATATCTCCTTATGATCTTAGCCAATCTCATAAATAAATTCCTCAACATTAATAAAAGGAACTTAGAACAAAAATGTTTCCCTAGATGGTACCTTAAATCATCACTAATTTATGGCTTTGGGATTGTTGGCCTTTTCATAGCCTTGTTCTCTACCACTCTCCATCAGATAATTAATGGTTAGATTTCTCCTCCATATCCATATTTTCCTACATGGAACCCTAGTATGTGTTATTTTCGGTAATCTTCATACTTTCCGCTCTTTATTTTAAATAGAGGCCTCATTAATTCATTTTTCGATGTGGGATTTCAACTAAGATATTTTGAAACGTCAAAAATGTGTTATCCCAATACCCTATATTTTGTTGAACCGATGGTACTTCAAATCATCATAGATTGATGAGTTTAAGGACCTCAATTTTATACTTTTTTGTGATTGATGACCTCAATCACTACCTATAAATATTTACGTTTTTCCTCCAATTATATGTCTCTAATTGCCACCAATGTTCTCCTAATCAAGATCATAATTTGGTGGTGACCCATTCATTTATCTTTTCCTCATATTAAGACTAAATTTTAGTAACCCAATTTCCGATGTGGGTTTTCCCACAAATATATTTTCTATTTTCAACCTTTTATTTTCGAAGAACAATTTCAAATTGCGAGAACGCAATTTATTGAAGGAGGGGAGAATGTAACACCCCAAGATTTCATAGTGTGTTATTTCTTCAAAATAATTCAATAACTTGCACTAAACGCAACACTGAGTTCAATCACACCATTACATACAAAAAAAAGCCATTCAAAAGAGGTTATGAATAGTATTATCTAAATTTTAATCTTTATATAATCCTTATAATTTTAGAATCCATATTATGAGTTTCTTAGATATAATGTAAGAACAAATTCATTTTCAGTATTGCACTTTTACCAAATTTTAATAGTGAACCCTTTTTAGATACTATATTTTAAACTTTTTGACTAAATGGGGACATCAAAAATTTAAAATGAAACATCCCAAGCTTCCACGGTACGCTAGCGTGTGTTGTACACAACACTGAGTTCTAACACACCATAACTAATCAAACTAGCCGTTATGAATAGTAATACCTACTTTTTGAAATTATATATATTTTATATTTGAAAATAGACTTCATTTTTGGATTCGGAATATCGAATTTAGCCTAAGGTGAAATTTTGGTACATTTCGAATAACTTTCATATTTTGATGAATAGTGAAAATTACTAAGTTTTAATTAAAAACAACTTTTTTAGTCAAAATAATTAATAGGGATAAATTATGAATTTGAGTGGTTTTAAAGTATATTTAGAATATATTTTTACCATTTAATATAATGTTGGTCACTGGACATAATTTTACAATTAAACCGAACATAAACAAGTGTCAATCTTTTGATAGTTATTATCTCTTAAAAACACGCTTTTTGTTTTGACAGCGGGAATTAATTTTAAATTAATTTCTGCCACTTCTGTGTTTAGAATTTAGGAAAATGGATTCCATATTTGGAATCAGGATTTTCAAATTGTGTAAATAGGTAACTTTTATTTTTAGACATTTTGAATAATTACTGCGGTAAATATTTTATTTACCATAGTTAAGGGTAAATCCGGTAAATAAGGGTTAAAAAATAATATTATAATAATACTAAATTACCCTAAAACGTGTATTAACCCTATTGGTTGATACATGGTCGACCATGTGAATCTTTGGGTCTATTTTGGGACCCCATGGATCCACTTGTAAGTGATAATGACACTTTATTTTAATTTAGTTAAAATGAATACAAAAATGACACAAGCATATATCTTTTAGCAAAAAAATTGTTACATAGGGTTATATATGTTGGATTTTAGATTATAAATATTCATTAGAAAGCTAAAACGATTTCCTACATAATTATATTTTATTTATAATTTTTAGACATTAAATAATGTATTTTATTTATGACACAATGATGATGCAGTAATTACTATAATAGTGAAAAATTAAAATAATTGATATTATAAATAACCAAATAAATATAATATGAAACTTTTAATGAATTAAACTAATTTTATAGGATAATATGATATATTATGATTGATTTAATTGACTTTTTTCGAAGTAATCAATCTGTTATGAGTTTCACAAAAATCAACTATTGAATAGTGTCAAAATTGACATAAAAGAGTTCTTAAAACAAATATTAGATTCATAATTGATATTAAATTCCTAAAAATCTAAGGTTAGGCCAAGGGAATTATATCATGATATTTCCATCATTAATGTACCACTTTGTGGTCTCTTGGATGTATATAGTAAGTTTATTAACCATATTATATAAAAATACAAAGAGACATTGTAAAAGTGAAACTAATTAACTTAGAGTTAATACTTAAAGATAAGGTTAATATAAGTACCCAAACCTGTCTAAATTCTATTGGTTGAGTGGTTTTAGACCTATCCCCACCTTAACCTTTGAATAATAAGCTTTGGAGACATTAGAAACCGAATATGAATTTATTATAAATTAATATTTCTAGCTTTTCCAAAGGTGCCCCTCACCCCTCTTATAAAAGGGCACTCCTCCTTCTCATTTCTTCACAACTTCAAAGCCTTTTGGTTCGGCCAAACTCTGCCCAAATACTCTCCCAGCATCCCTCACTACAACCTAGAGGCCTTATTTTGATCATAAAGCCAACCTAAGGATCCCTTTTGATCAAATCAAAAGGAAGAACCCGGAGAAGAGGTAATGATTTCACCACCCTTCTCCAAGTTCATTTCTTCTTCCACTTCTTCTTCCTTTGTTCATACCATTCTAAAATAATAACTCCAGTATCTCACATATACTGTGATGTTATTATAAATATGGTACAACCATATTCAGTATTCTATCCACCCTTTGAATAACATGTCACCATACGTGCGTACGTACGGACTACCGTCTCCACGTCGTGGTGTAATTGTTATTCAATATAATATTATTTGGATGGGTATAATAATGATGTGCAACTCATGTAAATAATAAATATAACATGTTAATGATTCTGTATATATGATATACCATCCATTTATATATTATTTTAATATCAAAAGAATGATATTGTCGCTCGTGCGTACGTACGGACTACCGTCTCCACGAACGCGATGAGATTCATTCTCCATCGTATCCATTCAAGTATAATTATCATTTGATGATTTAAAAATGATGTTTAAGGACTAGATATCATTCTGGATATTAATAAGATACAACAACCATGGCTTATGTAACAAAACATATAAAAGAAAATGAGTAAGTTAACTCCCGAAACGACGATAATTCTAAGATATTATTAACAAATCAATGTTAAAAGATCATATATGATATCATATTAATATATATGATTCTTGTATAATTTAATAACAACTATTTCACCATTATACAGGAGGTTAACCTACCCCAACCAAGGAAAAGTACAAGGTAAGGGTTATTTCACAATCTCTTCATTATCCGAGGTTGTTTATATGTAATAATCTACTGGGATTTCTTTATCATCCACATCCATGTTTCTTCGAAATGTATTTCAAAACATATTTATTATTTACAAGAATATGGGTTAAAGTCATTTATACCCTTGTTTGACTTTTTATAAGAGGTTTATAAAGGAATCTTTCCGTCGTTTTCAAAACAAGGTCATTTTTAACCTTTTCGACAGAATTAAGGTAAGAATGTTTTTTTTAACTTATACGGCGGGTGCGGCTAATTTCCTCCATTATAAAATCTTCAAAACTTCCCTTACAAGCTTATAAGAATATTTTCAAAGAAAATGTTTTATTTTATATGGATCTTAAATGATTTCAAAATAAAAAGAGATATTTCTTTAAAAAGAATTTGGATTTCATCTATGTCAACATCCTTTGATGGATTTTACGCTTATTTGAATTTGACCTATTGTGATACAAAACTTCTATATTGTATTGAAGGTTTTGTGATATGTTTGACTGTGGATGTGCTATTTTTATACCATTCATAGTTTATGGTGAAATTATTGACATTTTGTATGCTAGTTTTAATACGAATGTTTATGTTTTGTTTAAACCTTTTCATATGGGAATGCATTGGACTTAGTAAGTGACGGGTGGAGCCCGCTATAGCTCCTAGATGCATCGGTAGGTCTCATGAGACAAACTAGTGTCTTGGCACAAGGCCTTGACAAAATCTTATTTGTAGTCTTGGCACGAGGCCTTGGCTATGTGGTTATGATAGTCTGGCATTATGCATTCCAACATTATGAAAGTGGTTATTGATTTTTGCATGTGATTATTCGATTAGTAGAATATCCATGTGAATAAGTAAATGGAATTATTTCATTTTACTTTTTCCATACTATGTTGAAGTTAAAGTTTAAAAGGCTTTTGTTTTAGTAATGCATTGCCTTAAAAGTTTATTCTTATTTATGAAAGTTTCCGCTATATTGTTATCCTTACTGGGCATTTGAGCTCACCCCTTTTCTATGTTTTATTTTTCCCAGGATGTGAAGAAGTAAGTTATGAATGATCTGCAGGGATTTTATGAGGGGTTAATAGTGTGGATTGTGGAAACATTATGTTGTTGTAGTAGTTTTTCATTTTATGATGTAATGTAAAACTTATGAATATATCTAGTGTTTCCAAGGCTACTAAACCAATCGGTCTTTCGAGATTTGATCTTTCTTGTGATCATGCCAATGTTATGTAATAATGCACCGACTTTGGGTAACTGGGGTCGGGGCGTTACAGAAATTATAAATTATTTTGATTTAAAATATGGAATAAATGTTTTCAAATACAATTCATATAAGTGGAAAATTTTAATTTAACATAAATCTCACAGGAGCGGTGAGAAAACAGGTCTTTAAGAATTGTATTTTATTAAAAAATGTGATTCTATATTCTCTCTTTAAATAAATATAATAATTGTATAAAACTATAATAATAATTAATTATATATATTCTATAAATTTAATTTAAAATATTCTTCGTTAGTTTTTTTATTAGTTAAAAAAACAGTATTCATTTTATAATAGTTTTTAGAAAAACTCATCATTAAACCCAAAAACTAACTAATATTAAAAACATGTATGAATTCAATTTCAAATTAATTAATTGAATGAAATAAAAAAAAATTATTGCAATTTAAATAATATTCAGAACATATCTGGACTCTTGAATTACTTAATTTTTTAAAATAAATGACAATTTTAGAAACATCGGTATCTTTCACAATTCACCAAAAAATAAATGCATTCCTAAAAATATATAAAACATCACACACACAAAAATAAATATTATGATTCAAAAAATGAAGTTATTTTTTTGATTAATTTTTATGAATGTTTTAAAAATTACTTCTAAAATAAAGGCACCATAAAAATGCGACAAATATTCTTTTCTATAAAATATATATTTTTATGTGTAAGATAGAATTTATATTTATATCATGTATATAAAACACAAATTATTAATTTAAAATATTATATTTAATATATTATACATTAATTTTATTAATATACTTTTCTTCTATTAAAAAAATTGTCTTTACATCTCCCCCCTTTGATAAATTATGTCCTCCCGATTTCAACATTATATTATTAATCAAAGGATGGAAATTTAAAAATCCTATTTCTATTACCCCACATTAGAGAATGGGTCCAAAAAAATAATTTTACTAGGAGACAAATTTATATATGAATTTCATACAGAATAACACATAACTAGGTCTCCAAATAGGAGAACATAGGTGGGAATGTAGGAAAAGTGTAAATAATTATAGAGACTGATTAAGATCAATGATCATAAATAATTGAATGATAAATGGAATGTTATGGGAATCAAAACCATTAAATTTTTACGATCTGAAAGAACATCGGTTCATCAAAAATGAAGGTAATATGATAACATTTTTTCAAGATTTTTTTATTAGAGTAAATAAATACTATTACCATTTTGAGCAAGAGAATTTAGAAATTAACTTACATTGATTAATAGAATATAATAATTTATTAAATTCTCACCAAAATATTAAATGTTTCTCCAAACAATGAGAATTCAAGACGAATTTTGATATTCTTGTAGCACAAAAATAAAATTCTAAATAACACAAAATCATAAAGAGAATGAAATTCTATTTCTCCAGTCTTTTTATATTAATCAAAATCAAAATGGTTGTCACATATTCAAATAATTTCCAAAATGTGTATAACATCATAACATTCAATAATACTCAATATTCAATTGTAATACCTGAAGTTCAATCCAAATCATTTAATAAATAACTATCCTTAAATTTCTATAATTTTTTTTGAGAATGTTAGAATCCCAATGATTATAATTATTTGACTATATATTCATCTCAATGTGGAACTCAGATCTTTTGCAATAGAGTACCTGGGCATGCACATATCCTTAGGATAGCTTCGAGTTCATGACTTCAATCATATTTTTAATAAGATAATGAATTGTGTTCTCAACTGGAAGAACCATTTCTCTCATTCGAGGTTTGAATTTCTCGGGTTAACAGCATGTTATACACCATTCTCATACATGCACTGGCATCCATCTATGTGCCAAGAGTATTCATAAACACAATTGAAAAGGTAATTTATATTTTCATATGGGATGCCATGTAAGAAGGAAAGAGGCATTGGTCTTCGTCGGATAGGCTCACAAGATGCTATTACGATGGAGGGATCAATGTGAGGAGTATACAGAGCATGCTCCACTTAATGTATGTGCATATCACGTGGGAGATTCTTGAGGATCATAATAATTGGGACAACTCCATGTATCTTATATTCGGGAACAATGTGGAGGTGGTGAATGGTCAAATATCTCCCTTCTAGTTGAATATCTACACTTTATTTTAGTCTATTCAACAAATCTCTATTTGGCTGGTTGGTACAAGGGACATCCTATTTTGGGGTTGCAATTGGGAAGGCTCTATTCTTGGATTTCCAAGTTTCCTAGCACCTCTGATCAGGGTATTGTAAGCAATCCTCTATCTGAGGTTTACCAAAGTGGCTCTGGATGGGGAGCCATAAGACCTACTCGAGGACATCTTCATTAATGATGATCTAGAAAAATGCATGATTAATCCCTCTCATTCAGGGGTTTCCACTACCCGAGACATCTAAAGGATGGTTTCTACTCAGGTTATCCATGGGAGATGGAATGATGTGTTGTGGTGTAAAATGAATCCAGCTAAGTTTAATTTTTTATCATGGCCCATTAGGAATCAGGCCACTACCACTGATGAGAATATGAAGAATCTAGGAATCAGTATGGTGTCTCGAAGCCATTGTTATAGTAATAGGTTGGTGGATAGTTCTCATCATCTCTTCCATGAAGGGGAATGTGCTCAGTCATTATGGTCTGCCTTTGGTGGCCTAACATCCCTCTCCTCTCAGGATCTCAGGGATGCTCCTTTCCTAGACAAATGGTTCCATGGATCAATGGATGAGGGTAAGGAACTAATTTTTTGGGAGGTGATCTTTAATACTAGGTGTTGGATTCTACAGAAGGCTAGAAAACAGGCCAAATTTGATGGCCAAGTCTCTTTGGAGAGGTACATCATATGGTGGACTCTCTTCCTTTTGGAAAACATGGCCTCACACATCCCCGATTGACAGGGTGATACCTCTTTGTGTATTCTTAAGGTTAGGACCCAAGATCCATTTCCTTGATTTGATAATCCAAATGTTAATTGGGTTTTTTGGTAAAATCCAGCTACATGTTTGAAATTGAACAAGGATGGGTCCTATGTTACGGGTGCAATGATAGGCAGGGGTGTGGTTCGTGAGTCTAGGGGTACTGTGGTTGTGGACTATTCTTCGTTCTATGGAAATTGAACCTCACTTCAATCCAAGGACAAATCACTGATCACAGGGATCACTATTTGAATGCAATAGAACTAGGACGTCTCCCAGGTGGAAACTGATTCTAAGGACCTTCATGATTCCCTGATGAAGAAAGGATCATCTTCTTAGTTCATAGATTATACTGTTTATAAATTTAGAGACCTTATTGGCACCAACATTTGAGTCTCCCATACATGGTATGAGGGAAACAAGGTTGTGCATCAATTGGCCTCATTTGCAGACAAAAGTTGTATTAACACTCGTATCATATCCTTTAACTGTTTGAAACCTTAGGGTGTAAACCTATTCATAGGGGATTCCTTCAAGCTACACTATTTCAGCCACCTTATTTTGGGGCTTGTTGTACTCTCTATTTGAAATAAAAATTGATCTTGGATGTATGGGTATGATACACAACCTTTTCACCTTTCGGTTGTTGGTTCAATCCCCTAACCATTTCGGATGCGATGGGGGAATCCCCTAGCTTGAAGTTTTCATTTTATCTTTAAAAATAAATAAATAATTCCACCCTAAATGACAATAAATTTTTATACTGGGGGTTACAAATACACAAACCAAATTAAACATCACTAAAAATTTAATCAATCAATTTAATATCTCGTCTCTCAAAACCTCAATGGTATGTCTAATACATCGAACATATAATCATCTTTAAAATTATAGGCCATTTATGGTATCGATAACTCATAATATAACATCACATGAAAAAATCTTAATTTATAATGATAATAGAATCCTACTTTGATATAAACTATAATAGACTAGAACCTTCTTTCCTAGATCCGGTGATAAATTCATATATGTTACATTTTCAACCTTGATACTAAATAAGATGAACAAATTTTCACTAACAAAATTAGAACATAAAAAAATATCGGTTCACTTACATACCTTCAGACCTTTTATGTTTATGTTTTTAGAGAATTTGGACCAAGTTATCTAAAAATGGATCCATAAATAATTGGTTCATAAAAATAAACATCATCTCCCATTATACACAAATTTTCATATTTCACATTAGGTCATCAATATCATCTATACAAAATCTATTATATTCATAATTCATCAAACCCCATTCATTATAACCCTGGGAAAAGGAAGCATGAGAAGGGTGAGATTAAATTATTAGTAAGGTAAAATGAACCCATTAAATAATAAAGGTTATTAGTGAGAATAAGAAGAACATAAATGTATGATGACATAACCAATGTGCATGAGTAAAACATAAGAATATTCATACCCATAAGTACCTACATCATCAAACATGAAAACAGGGAATAATTATTTAATAGAAGAAATGGTCAATTGAATCAATAATCATGATCCATGTGATATCAATATTTATGAAATGAAACATCATAAACCCATATAAAGAGTAGATAAAACATATTGGTATCTTATAACACCACCTTCATAAAACACATGTATAACCCTTACATAAACCATAATAATTAGAGTAACCATATGGTAGAATTACAACATAATTCTTTGGGAACATAATAATTACAAAATGCATTGTACTGATCCCTAGGAACACCCATCGAATAGGCTATAATGGGTCCAATGGGTCTATCTAGGTGCACACATCATGTACTTTATAACGGGCACACCTAGTGCTATATTAGTGAAACCATAATCTACAAAGTCCAGGAACCACAACATGAATAAAGAAGAAAAATAATTATTTTCATCATTACTAATTGAATCAACCTTTATTCTTTTAAGAAAATGATTAACCTACAGAATAAAAATACGTACCATAAAAATCTAATTGAAACACGGTTAAACTATGGAAAAGAAATGGGTTCAATAATAATCTATCTGAAACATAGTAAACTCATGGAAAAAATGGGTTTTGTACAATTATCTTTGAAACATGATTAACACATGGAAAAGAAACAAGTTCTACAATAATCAATTTTTATCATGGTTAACCTATATAAAATTTACAGGATCCATAACAATCTCCGTGAAAAAATATTAATCCATCTATATAAATATTTATGATGGAATCATAACAAAATAACCCATCATATCATAGTTTACAAAAAGTTTTCATTATGTCGATGAATGAAATTACCACCAAAACATCATTAGAAATATTTTTGTTAAAATACCCATCTCATTTTTAAAATCACGTGATAAATTATAAAACATTTGGAAAATAAATTTTGTTAAAAGTAACCTTGAAAAATTATAACTGAATATTTTGGAAATCATATAAAATATCATTGAGGAAAATATCCTTTTTGAATTGAAAATCATTTTTAAAAAAAACATCAATACAATTGTTTAGAAAAATGGTTTTAGAAGAAAACTAATTTTGATAGAAAAGATGATTTTCCATAAAAACCTAACATTTAAATATTGGGTACATAAAGATAGGAAAATGATTTAAAAACATTTATTATAATTAAATTAATAGAGAAGATGATAATTCATGAGTTGATTGTGTGATTTAATAGATTATTTCATCATTGGAATCATAATCATGAGTTATACCAATAAATGATAAGATTGTAGCATGACTCTTACTCCATTGGTACATCTGAATCATAACCCCATGAAAGTATTAAATTAAATGAAACATAAAGTACCCTGAGAATAAATAAATACATTATATTAAATGTAAGATGGTATGTATATATAATTGATAAAATTTGATTGGTTCATAAGACAACAAAAGTCTCAAAGAAGAAAAATTGTAACAAAAATCCATTTCTGCTTTGGTAAGATTCAAAAAATAAACCTCATTAAAGAGAGATAATGAAATGGATATTTAAATAAAACAATTTATTGGTAATAATTATAATAATCATTGTAAGTATATAAATAACACAAAAAACCATGGTGTGGATAATGGCATATATCTAACTAAAATAAATGTGAGACGAGGAAAACCCTTACCTTTAGACTGATTAATCCGGATTGTTATTTCTCTTCCCACATAATGAAGTAATATTAATTATTTAGTTGAATTAAACATTTTAAAAGTCTATTGGTAATTATATTTCACTTGTAAAAATTTTATATATAATTACATAATCAATAATTTTTATTTGGATGTTTTCACCAAATTTGGCTTGTGTGTCAAAAACTACTTAGGTAGTTTGACTATAGTCAGAAAATTTATTATTAAAAAATCTATAGAATTATAATCTAGAAATATTTATCATATGTATACAACATATATATATATAAAACCAATTATAAAATACGGTTATAAAAAATGGACCATTGTTAGGATCATGGTGACAATTGGTCTTATGTGCACATGCATAATGTTTCCATTTCTCAATTATCATTATGGAAATATGGTATGTAATATTTTATCTTCCCAAAATGATAATTTTTTTTAATAAATAACATTATTTTTATTTATATATACTTATATATATATATTATTATTTTTAGGTAAAAGGAATCACATTTCATTGATGAGGGATTAGTCCACACATCCATGAACGATGTTATAACTTTTTCAATATGTTAAATAGTAAGAGGTAAATGATATATTATATTTTTATAAATATAATTATTTCATTAATATCATAATTATATAATCTATATCTTATATATTCATTAGTTTTATATTTATTACCCTCCATAGAACATGTTAGTGAAAAATTATTCACTTCGATTCGTGTGGCGATTGTTTCTTGTGCACATGGGCAATATTTCCATATACCCCACAAAATGGAATACTAAAATATTGAACATAATATAGTGACTAAAGAGGTATTATTATGTTTAAAATATCGTAAATATTATATATAAATAGAATTTACATTATTATTACCAACCATGAGAGGTGGTAATGGAAAAACAGACAACATTGTTTTGTAAGGTGGTAATCCACCGTACACACAAATTATGATTTCATAACCAATTTGATGGAAGTTTGTGTGAGTGTAAGTAGAAACCTTGAAATGAAAATATATAATTATTTTTTATATAATTATTTTTTTATAAAATCTTTGTCGAAGAGGAATTAAATCATGTGGATAATGAAATAATATAAAAACACTTTTGGTAGAATATTACCTCTTCTTAGGTATCCTTGTGAGGATTTCACTAAATCATTAAAGTGATTACTATATACCGAAAATATGTATTATAATAATATAATATGGTATTATGTGAAGTTATATGGGTTTTTAGGATGATTAAAATTGATCGGGAGGTGTGAAGAAGTGAGGGGAGTGAGTGCCCTGTTATAGTTGAGGAGTGTAATTATTGTAAATACTCAAAAGTATTCACTATTAGGTGGTCAGTCTCATTTAAAGTGGATAAAGTATTTTTAATTAAGGGTTTAATGGGATTATATAGTTTACTCACACTTCCAAAACACATTATAACACATTTTTTAGACATTTCCTTCCTTAACATCCAACATTACAAAATTTTTCTATTTTGATGTTTTTATTATGGTTACTAGTTTTCTAACATGAGTAATTTTTAAAAAATACTAATATAAAATTATCCATTGTATATATTTTGTAAAAAATTATTATTATTATGATATATAATTTATAAAATAAAAATCCTATAGTTCTTGAAAATTAATTTTAACATAACAACTTGTTACACGCAAAAACACAACTTTAAACATAACTACGCTAATAGAGATTTTTCTACTTAGGGGTTAGTATATTACTTATAAAATAAAAATAGGTCCATGAATGGATCTTATTTTATATTTATTAATATTTAAAAATAATTTGATAGAATATATTACTTTTTAGTAATTTTATATTAATTAATAAAATATCTTTTATTATAAAATATTATTAATTTCAATTTTGATATCAGTAAAATAATATGAATTTAAAAAAAATATTAATGTATTAATGTAATTAAAATATATTAGTTTTAAAGATTATTTTCAGGATTTATTTATATATAAAAGTAATTTAATATTATAATTCAATAATTTTACTTCACTTTTAATGTTTTTAATATCATTTATTTTATTTTATTATTTACTAAATAACCAATAAGTTGGCATTTTATAAAAATTTAATTTTATTATATCAAATATAAAAATTAAAGATAAATTATTATGATTAAAATAACTGATTAATATTCCAAAAATAATATGTATAACATAAATGATGTTATTTTTCAATGATACCAAGTCATTATAAAATTAATAGGAAAAAAGGTTTATTTTTTCTCTTTCTTTACATAACTAATTATATAGGACTATTTCATGGAATATTATTCCAAATAACTAACAAAAATAAATAAAAAGGTGTAAAGGGTCTTATTATTTCATAAAAAAGAGTTTTTTACAAGTTTCTAGGTCATTTTTTCCCTTAGGATTGAAGTTTGTTCCCTTTGAAAACTCTTTTTTACCATAATCACTATGATTAAATTTAAACAAATTCAAAACAAATTATGGTAAAAATTTATGATAGACATATTATAAATTATAAATTATAATTATTTAAAATATATAATCCATTTTTTTCAAATTCAATGCATATATGTTGAAAATTTTATTTAACATTAACACTGTAAGCACGGGGAGATAATAGGTTTTTAATAAGAGTATTTTTTTAGAAAAATAGTATTCTATTTTAACTCTATGTCTACTTCCAATAATTGAATGAAAATAAAATAAAATTTAATGATATATATATATATATCTCTTCTATGAACTTCATTTATACCATTTCCCTTTAGTTATTATTTTAATTAATTGGAAAGTAAAAAACACTTGGCATTTTAAAATATTTTTTAGAAAACCTTGCCTTTGAACCCCAAAAAATCATTTATTAAAAACCAATATAATGTTGATTAAAAAGTAATTTTTTTAATAAATATTACCAAATAATACATATGTTATGTTAAACCATTTTCAAAATATATTGGCACTCTAAAATTACATAATTTATTAAATTAAAATTCTTTTTTACAAAAATGGATATTTTTCAATGTTTACAAAAAAACAATATTTTAAAAAAAAAATTAAAAAAATACTCCCAATGTAATTTTTTTATAATAACTTTCAAAAAATGGATTTTATATTTTAAAATAATTTTTTTAAAGTGTTGAAAATTATCTTTAACATAAGTGCACCATAAAAAGGCGATAAATGTGTTTTTATATATATAGTTTTATACAAGAAATTGGATTTATTTTTATAACATGTCTTTAAATCACTTTGGATGAATGTTAAAATATATATTTAATATATTATATAAAAATTTCCTTAATATATTTTTCTTATTTTAGAAACGTGGGTTATTACATGAAATGAGTCATGTTAATTTGATTTTTTGTCAATATAAATTATTTGGTTTTCATAATTCAATACATAATAATTATTATTCAAATATATCATACCATAAAATATCTTATCATTATAAATATAGAATATATTATTTCAAAAACTAAAAATGAATCCATCATTTTTAAAATAATAATTTTAGAATAATTTCTTATTAATACTAGGAAGATAATAGTATTTACTAAAAACCAAAATCATTCATATTAGAAATGTGGGGTGAAAGACACAAATGGATATAGAATCTATCCATGATCCATTTTTAACTCATAGATCTACCTCACCTCTAGATAGATTTTTAATTCCACTCAGTCCATGTATTTGGAATCAAGTATGAGCACCACATACAATATCTAATACCTGAATTGTAAAAAATGAAATATCACACTCAATAATGAATGTAGCTGAAGATTACCTTTTATTCATTTGATGGGTGGAGTTCTTTTTCCTGTGGACTTGATTTCAACACACACAAAACATTGAATTATTTTCATTTTATTGTTTTTTCATCTTGTTCTTCTTGTAATGATGGTTATCTATATCGTTGGACTTGGAATGAGACTTCAAAACCTTTTCCTTGTTTTTACCCTTCTTATTCACTATAAGGACCACGGGATTCAACAACCCATGTCTGTATCAACTTGGTGAATATGAATAACAAGTTATAGAATATTGTTCTTGCTATTTCTAATATTGTAATTCATAATCAATTTTCATAATTTTTTATGTAGTAAATATAGAATGAGGTATGTGGAAAATTTATCAGGGATCATAAACCCCAAGATGTTTAATAATTCTATGTAACCAATCATTTAGACTTTATAAGGCCTAGCCAGCACCGAATATCAAATCCTTCATGTGAATTGGTTATTGGGCATCACATGTCTCTATTATATTTCCTTAACTAAATAATTGCCATAAAGCTAAGAAATGATACAATCTATATCTATATCCTCATATTTCTTTATAAAATTACTAGATATGGATCATAGAGTGAATAATAAAACATATATTTCATTATACACATATTTTAGGTAGAGTGATAAATCTTCCTCATTAGCATCTTTTGAAAGAAATGTAGAAAGTGGTGTTTCCATCATGTATGATAAAAAAAGCCTTGATTTTATTATATGGTTATTACCTGTATTTATATGAATAGTTAATAAATTATAAAAACACATGTTGGAGGAACATAATAGTATATTGTATTTGAATACTCGGTACAAAATCATCATTATTCATGAATGATATTCAAAATCTTCTATAAACTATTATCCTTTAGTAATATTCACAAAAAATCCCTACATTAAACATTTCTTCATTACCTAGGTAATGGAAACATAACAAATGGTTATCTCATATGATTGGTAATGTTAAATAAGGGAGATATGTAAGAATAATATGAAAATAAGGTTATGAGAACATGGTCATATCGTACATATCCAAGATCATAATCTTGAGTCATGGGATAAGGATTGGTTTCCATAAGACATAAATCATAATAGAATATGATTTTACGATATTTGAGTGCATAATATTGGAAAAATACATATAATTGTGGCATACACATCAAACTAAAACATTATCGACTTGTGTAAATAGAAATAGGTCCACTCATTATATTAGGTATAAAAAATATGGTCCCCACATAAATTTATAGACATGAAACCAGGTCCATGAAAAACTATATATACATAAAATATAGATGCACACATAACACTGTGAACATGTAATCATGTTCACATATGACATTATCAATATGAAATCAGTTTCATGCATAAAATTGTGAACATGCAATCAGGTTCATTCATAATAATGTGAAAATTTAATAAGGTCCAATCTTATCATTGTGAACATTGGGAAAATGTAATCATGTTCACACATAATATATTTACTCATGAGTTACTATCTTTACCCAATTTATTAGAGGGAGATAATGGTCCCACTCATCACATAATGAAAATAATATGTATGTGTCCTATAAGATTATAAAACATTCATCATATCATAACCAATTAAATGAAATGGTTTTCCTAAACATTTCATCATATCATTATCTCTTTAAATGATACGGGTTTTATAATCACTTCATTATTTCGTCACAGAATAACACCTGGAAAAAGTAGTGGTTTTCATAATAATTTTATCATGGTATAAACCATGGAAGGGATATAAATTTCATAAAAATATTTTCCTCATAAACATAGATCATTTTGTTAAATATTAATAATGGTACCCTTAGATCATAACCCTAGTGAAGCATAAGTAACATCAAAAGATATAATATTATATTGAAAATGATTTCAAAATATCACTTGAAAATTTATTTGAGTAAAAATTAATTTTCCATAAAAAATAATATTTTAAAACACAAATAAATTTGGAAATTGTTTTCATTTATATTTAACTTGTAAACGTGTTATGAAGGTTGGAAAAATATCATTTAAAACATTTGTTGAGTTCAATATCCTTTCTACATTGAAAAAAATATTCAAAATAGAAAAAAAACATAGAAATTATTTTGTTTGAAAATAATCATATAAACATATAAAGTATATTTCAAAAAAAATAATGGTCATGATTATGAGAATTTTCATTAGTGTAATTCAATTTAAATAAAATAATCCATTAAAATATTTTATAAAACCCAAACATACATTGTCTTGAAAACAACCTGAATATTTCATTGAAACAATTTTTAAAAAAATTCATACATGGGTAAAAAAAATTTAAAATTAATTGTGAAATAGTAAAATAGTTTTGAATACATTTTTAGAAACCATTATTTTTGAATAAAGCCAATTTCTAATCAAAGAAAGAGATAAAGATGGATTTTCAAAAAAAAACATTTGTTATATTATTTTTTTGTTCCCAAGAGTATAAATATGGTATAATTACTTAAAATTTTATAAATAAGAAAATAATAATAATGTTCATGACAATTATCTATAGGTGCATAATAATATTTCAACACTGGATACATAATCATAAACTATCCTAATAAATAATGTGATTAAAACATAAAACTATTACCAGACTGGTAACTTTAAATCATAAACAAAATGAAATATAGATCCTAAAATTGATATGGAAATAACTAAAAAATTAAGTATAATAATCATAAAATACGTTAATTGGTATTATATATACTACATAAAAGAAACATTTGGTGATATGTTAGTTGTCTCACAAAAAAAAAAGTGAGATGGAAATGCCTCACCATAAGTCTTGAATTCTTTATCACAAGTTCAATACTGTTGTATAAAAAATATGAGTTTATTATTAATCTAATAAATAACCATTAATATATATATAACACCATATATAACTAACTTGTGACTTTTATTGCTGGCTTTTTAACAATTCCTTGTCAAATTCATGTTTCAGGAAAACATTTCCCTCTTTTTTATGTAACTTTAGAGTTGTTATTTTTTATAATTAGTTCGATCATGGTTCCATAATCTCCATATTTTGAAAAATGATTCAAATATATTATAAATTAAGTATATATTTATTTAGTGTACTGTATAAAAGATACAAATAGGAAATGAAATACATCGTTTATGGAGATGGTAGTCTATACGTATTCAAGATTTTTTTCCATTTTATCAACATATAGAAATAATGAATTTTAATTGGTATATTATAATTATAAAATAATTTTTATGTCATGTATATAACATTTATTCATTAAAAACTTCCTTATTTCCTCTCATGAAAATCGTGAATGAATTACATCACTTTATGAGGTGGTGGTCCGCCATACACACGAGTGATGTTATAATATTTCCAAAAAATTGAATGTAGAAAGGTATATGTGATATAATAATTAAATTTAATAATGATATCATAAATATAAAATATATATATACAATAAATGCATTTTTATTTCCATCCATAAGTGGTGGTAATTGAAAATGAATTACATCAGTTCGTAAGGCGGTAGTCTACAGTATACATGAAAGATGATTTCATAACCCATTTGATAGAAGGGGAGGGGGATGTGCGTAATTTCCTTAAAATAATATCACATTATTCTATTTTCTAGAAATATTATAATATATTTTTATTTATTAATACAATTTAAATGATTTAGAGAAATAAATACATCAAAAAATTCAAGTTTTTGAACATTACCCTTTTTTGGTATCTTCGTTAGGTTTGCACCGAAAGCCTCCATAAGGTGGAATTATATCCAGTCTAAGGCTTATAAGATGAGATGAGGGATACTAGGAAGTCATTTGGGTTGGTTTTTTAAATGAAAATCGATTTACTGGTGGGAATATGTGAATGGTTGTAGTGTACTTGTATAACCTGGGGAAAGGATCCCACTAGGAAACTACTTGGAAATTTCCAAAAGACTCCAAAATAATGAAGACATTACTAGGATAAATTCTCCCTAATTACCATATATTCTAAATTTTAAAGTATGATAAGTAAATATTTCTATATAATTGGATCTATAAATGTTTTTCTCAATTTTAACCCTTATCTTTCTTATTTAATCTCCCTGTAAACCCATTTTTTCCTTAATCAGGGTAATTAATTTTTTATGTTTTCACTATTAATTTTGGTCTATCCTTATGTGGAACTTATTATTTTTATAAAATAGTATTATTTAAAATATTTTATCCTTTTTTTGAAATTCCATTTGTAATATTGGAAAATTTATATTTGAAATTAATCTATGAGACGCAATGATAAAGCGTTTTTTCATAGTGAAAATGTTCAAATGTTTACAATGTTTTTATATCCAATTTCAATAAAAAATAATTTAAATAAACTAAATATTATTGATAGGTATATAATTAAACTAATTTTCCCTTTAAACTAATTTAAAATATAATTTGAAATTATAAATAACTTAATCATACAATTAGTTTTCAATTAAAATTCATTATTTTTCACTATTCATAAAAAATAAAAGCATTCAGAAAAAATACCAAAAATTCATCCAAACCTAATTTTGAAATTATAATTTCAAAAATGATATTTATATAATAAAATTTATTTTATATAAGTGTTACAAAAGAAATTATTAATTCTCATAAAAAGAAATAAATATTTTTTTAAAAATAGTATTTTCAAAACATATAATGACTTTTCCGAAAGGTAAGTACCTTTTATCAATATACTTTATTTTTAATAATACATTTTAATTAATATTTAAAATTTATTTATGGATTCATATCACTATGTTTAATTTCTAGGTTATAACGGCACATTTAATAACTATAATATATTGTGTTTTTGTTAAAACTATATGTCGTGTGTAACCCGAGCCAACCGAGTGTAGCTTATAGTAGAAGCTTAACATCATGTTATGTGTAATGCAAGACAAACTCATTATTTTGGGTCACAAAATATAAAAATTAAAGTGTTTTATAATTAAAAATATAAAAAAATTAAATTTATTTGAAATAAATCCCAAAATCATTGGGTGCAATATATACATTCTATTATTTTCATAGTATAACATGTGAGCACCACTAACATTCATAAAACATTTATGCCAATGAGAAGGTTATCCATCTAATTTATGGATCCTAGGGATATGTAAAAAGATTATTAGTTTTTTATTTATACAAAATTAATATTAGATAATTATTAAATCCAATATTACTAAATCAGATTAATAAATTAATTTTTTATACATTTTATTTATCTCACACAATTTTTTTTGAAAAGTAATGTCCCTCGCCATTAGATTTGGAATATCATGTTGCAGATATGTTATATTTTAAGGTACTAATATTCTTGTTATCATAACCTAGACATGATCATCATAAGTTATTTGATGGTTTTTATATAGGTGTGACTCACCAAATTCATTAGCTCATAATTCCATGATCTCTTGAGTGGGCACCCCAATCTTGAAATCCTTGATAAATATTTCTTCAACCCCTACCTCTCAATTTAACAATTCCCTTCAATGAAATTCAATCATTGATGTACACTAACTCATTTCAACCTAATAAATATGGTCAAATTTTCCTATAATAAAAATAACCCCATCTTGATCGGGTCAAACATTTTAAAAAATGGGTTTGAATCTAACTTATTTAATGGATGGTGGTACTGAATTAATATTTCAGTTAATGGTTTTTTATCTTCATGTATAAAACCAAATTTTATCTTATCACATACCATGTAAATATTATGTGGATTATAATAATGTTATTAACAATATATGATAAAAATTACAAGTAATCTGTTTTTATTTAATTCCATCATTCATTTTTGTTAATTCGTTTTTTAGTAATCACAGAGATTCCACAAACAAAAATCATCAACCATGTAATTTATTGAAATAAAATTTTAGTTTCATTAACATGAGATTATCTAATGGTATGTTTATATATAGTGTGATATAGTTGTCTTTTTCCCTTAGGGAAAACAACTTGAACCATAACATGGTTTGTGTTGCAACATTCCTCCATGACCCCTATGTATTCCCTCGACTGGTTTTCCTTTGGATCCAGGATTCATAAAACCTCCTATAATATAGGATGTTCATCCTAACCTAATATTTTACTCACATGCATGTGAGGTGATATGATGGGTTAGATAGAGGGTCTTCATAAAATTAATCATAGGCACCCAAGCCCTTAAATAATTATGGGGAGGGTATGACTCGCATCCCATTACTTTAATATATTGATAATAAATTAAATGATATTAAATCCCATATATTGTTGTATTCTAATATCATTACATCTAGTTATCAATCACATTTGTTTTTTATTTAGTTAGGAAAAAATTCCCTAAATTAATAAAATTAATTTAATTTATCTTAATTCCATAAAAAAATCCATGATTTAATATAATAGACAATTTAAAAAAAACATTATAATTATTTTAAATTTAAATAGTATAGAATTTAACTTAGATGCAATGGTCTGAAATCATCCAAACTAGATGGAATGTCCTTGTTCTTGTGCATTCCCATGGCATCTAACAAACATTTCATCATAGATAATTAGATGTTGTTAGCTATTAAAAAAATGAAACATGGAACTCATGTGAATTATAATCCGTGTTATTTTATTGACACGAAAAAATAACACTATAAGAAAATACCATACACAATATGTAGTATTATAATTTAAAATAGATATTAATTAAATATATAATCAAAAATCCTTTTACTTGGTATTAAATTTCAAAAAATGACCCATGAAACAGGTGTGAATTGGATAAAATATATAATTAATTCTTCTCTATAGTTACCCTATCCTTTTATACATATTATTATATTATTTTAAGCATAATTAAATATAAAAATACTAGAAAAGGATCATAAAGTATAGTTTCTTTTAATGATTAGGTACATATATCTGAAAAAATGGAAATAGAATAAAACATATATATTTGAATCATACATAAAGATATCCAAACATATATTGAGATATTAAATCATCATAGGATTACTTGGTTAATACATGAACCAAAGTTATAAGATAAAAATCACAATGAAGGAATAAACATTGAAATAAATCATAACACATTAGTAAGAAGGCATAACAATATGAAATAAAAAAGGAATTGAACATGAATAAAAATAAGGAAACAATAAAATTTAAAACATGGGATCATGTCATCATGTATTCATATTAATGTGAAAACAATAAAAAACATGAAATAAGCATAAGTCAAGGATATCCTCCAAGACCACTTCACTTGAAGAATAATGTCTCATAAGTGAATCAGGTTCACTCCATGTCCCAAAATGATGTCTCATGAGGCAAAAAATTATCCAATTCATCACACTCTATTCTGGTCGAATCCATCATAATTTTTTCATGTTTATGTGTTCCACATGATGAATCGAGCAATATATTTACTAATGGAATGAATTATGTATCATAATATTGTAATAAGTCATAATAAAATGGAATATCCAAATGGTGTCCATGAAAGAATGGATTTAATTCATAAATGGAAATTTATAAGGTAATACATTCATAGATCACTATAAGTGATGTAATACTAAAGTAAAAACACATAAATTTATTTTCTCATGATAAAATAGTTTATGAAGTTCACTTAAAAATGGGTAGGAAATCTGGGAATCCCCTTTAATCAAGATTGTTTATTTAGAAAATTTGAGAAGAGATCCTTTTTAAAACATATATTTCCCTATTAATGATGGATTTAATAATTTATACACATGATTTTGGAATATATAAATAGAATTTAAAAGAATTATATAAAAACAAAGAAGATTTTTTTTGGGGAAGAGAGAGAAAATTGTAACCTGTAAAAAAGTAGTTTCTAAAAGAATCATTTACCTTATGTTCAATAGTGTTCTTAAATTGATATTAATGTCATGGATAATAAAGCATAGTGAATAAATTAATTTATTTAGAATCTTTTCAACTTTTTTTTATTTATTATAATTTTATTATGTTTATTTATGGATTTTTAGATGAGTTCTAGAGTTCAATTCCATCAATATAGAGTGAGTATTTTCTTGGTTTTCATGGTTGGTTACCTTCTATAAGAGTATTGAGGACCATATAAGTTGAGAATAATTGTTAGGAATTAAAATTATATTGAATTAATTATCATATAAATGTAAAATTATTATATAATTCATTGTTTAATTGGGTGAGGATGAATCATAAGATAAGACGTTAGTGATTGTTATTCAGATTATTTTGGAATTTTTTCAATCATCCCAAACTAGTTTTGTTTTATTATTCATTATTTTGTGTCAAATTAAGTTTCATAACATAAAAGTGGTTATGTCATATAATTTAAAAAAATAATCAACCAGTATAATGGTTTTATGTCCATCCTTGAGGGAAATAAAGGAAATTGAAAACTCATCACTCTCGAAGGTGGTAAATCAACACCTCATTGATGATATTTTAATTTTTAGAAAAAAATGAAGCATATAAGAATAATATAGTTATATTTTTCATTAAAAAAAATAAAATCCTAGTATATATATGATTTTGGAGTTATCATGCATGTTTGGACAGAGGAGGTGAAGATATTATTTTAAAAGAAAAGAAAGTGGAAGAGGATTCTACGTCTTCAATTCTTCTCCATGAGAATCTCATTAGGGAAATTAATTTTGGTTTTTTGGCGACTAGAACCTCCTATAAATGAGAAAAATACTTGGTAAGAGGATTAGGAATAAATTTTAAAAGTTTTAGTGATTAATTAGTGAGAGGATAATAGGTTGTGAGAGGTGGTATTTATAGTGGAGGGGAGTTTTTTTATAATTTTACACATTTTTTTATTAATTTGGGTGATGAAAATAAATAGTTTGGATTCATATGATTATATATAGTTACTAGTATATGTGAGTTTTGACCTAAGGTGCTTACATCATCCACGACTCAATAATACATGTATTTATCTTATACTATAAATTTTTTTATTTCCTTATTCACAAAAAAAATCAACTATTTTGGAAAAATCAAAAAATATCACTGAAACTGTTTTTAAATGTATAAATTTAAAATTTTCACTAAATATTATAATAATGATTTTATAAATTTGAAAATTTTAATTTCTAATTAAAATCATCATTTTCTCAAAAAAATACTAAATTTAAAATTTTAACTGATTTTATACCACTTTGAACAATTAATTAAGGTCCCATTGAATTATATTATAATCATAAGATAAAAAATTATTAACTTAAGAAAATATTTTTTGAAAATAATTTTTTTTAAATCGTTATATTATTTATAAAATTGTTATTTAACCATTTTTGTTTCAAAAAAACATCATTAAAAAATTTACCATTTTTAAAAAATTTATTTACTTATTCCATGATATAAAAATTTAATATTTTTATTTATAACAATTAATAGTTTTATTTACATTTTCATAGGTTAGGTTACTCTTTTATTTTCCAAATTACTATTCCTAGTAGTCATGTAACTAATCAAAGGTTCAAGTTTCTAATCCATCGGTATACATTCCTCAAATTATTGAAATATCACTTATTTCATTAACTCATAATTTATAAAGTTTCTATTGTGTTCAATATGTGATTTTATGCGATTTCTAATATGTTTAATAATTATAAGGAGGAAAATTATAATATATAGATTTCTGGGTTCTCACATTCTTCCACCATGTGGAATTTCACCCTCAAAATTTTGTTTTATAAATTATGGTGAATATAGGTGGGGTTACTTCTCCTTCATTGCTTCCTCTAGTTCCCATTTTGTCAATTATTACATATGGTTCCATCATAGTAAATTCACCACATGTGTATTCCTATTGTGTAGAACCTTATCTCTATGGTCCAAAATCTTCACTGTGGGCTCCTCATAAGAGAGAACATTTTCTAACTATACCACATATGAATTTAGTACATGTGAGGGATCTGTTATTTAATTATTTAAGAGGGATACATGGACTACATCATGAACATGATACATGGTTGTTGGAAGTTCTAGTGGATAGACCACAACTTCGACATGATCAAGAATCTCATAGGGGTCGATGTACCTAGGAAATAGCTTTCCCTTCTTCCCAAATCTCATGATCATTTTCCCTATAGTTATGTGGAGGAATAACATGTCTACAACCTTATTCTCTAGGTCCTATTGAAATTTTTTACATAGATCTTCTATCATCTTTGGGATGCTTCGATGTTCTTCTTAATTGTTCTTATCTTTTCCACCATTTATTCAACCATTTCAGGTACTATCAGCTTACGTTTGCTAACTTAATCACTTCATGATAGTGTCTGGCATCCTTTCCCATAAAGGGATTCATATGGAATCATTTGGATTCTTCAGTGGAAACTTTTTGTTGTAATAAATCTTGACTAGAGGCAGATGTTGGTTCCATCTTCATTTGAATTCCATAGAACATGTTCACATCATTTATTCAAGAGTATATACATTATTCTAATATTTCAAATCAGTTTGAGGAGGATAAGATGTACTGAAGTTTGAATCAGTGTTTAGAACAAGTTAGATCATTTTCAAGAACATGGAGATGAAATTCGGATCCTAATTGGATACAATTGACGGTGGTACTCCATGAAGCCTCCCCACTTAATTGATGTATGTCTGTGTGAGTGGGTCTAGTTATAATTCCTCTTGAATTAAGACAAAGTGATTTATCTTTATAAGATGATCTGCAACAACACATGTAGCATTATTTCATCTGGATTTCTTCAAATGTACCTTGAAAAAGTCCATGTTGATTTGAATCCATTTCCATGTTGGTATTAGTAATGTTTGCATCATCCTCTTATTCTTTTTCATTTTATCCCTCACTTTCTGAAATACCAGGAACTTTGATGTATACTCATTGATATCTTTCTTCATATTGTCCCACTAATAGTTCTTTTGTAGAAATCAATACATATTTTTGATACCTCGGTGAATAGAGAGGTTAATTTATGTGTGTTACACAAAATCACTTTATTTATCTCATGATGAGATGGTATATATAGTTGTTACCCAAATATCATGACTCATTACTCATACATGTTGAACTCTGAGGATTTCTCATTTCAATAGATTCCACCTATATCTGAATATCCACATCATTTCATTGAGAATACATTATTTTCTCCATGAGGTATTCTTGATAAATTATTTGAGAAATTATTGATGATTCTTCTACATTAATTATTTCCATGTCCATACTTTTCAAATCTAGGAATATTGGATCATGTTTAGTTGTCATCATTGATAAAGATACAGTATCCTTTCAACATAGAGCATCTTCCACCTTATTTACATTTCCAGGATGGTAGTGTGTTGAGAAGTCATACTCTTTGATGATATTTAACCATATTTGTTGGAACATATTAAGCTCCTTCTATTTTTATATATATTTGAGTCTCTTATGATCAGTATATATCTCAAACTTCTCCCCTATAGAGATAATTCCACCAGATTTTCAATGCACTGATCACAGCTGCCAACTCTAAATCATGCATAGGATAGTTTTTCTACCAAATTTTCAACCACCATAAGGGATAGAATATTTTATTGTTATTTTCCATCAGAATAAATCTTAATCCCTTCATTTAGGGGATAATGAATACCACAAAGTGTTCTCTCCTTATCAGTATTGTCAGCATTGGTTTAGTGATAATCCTCTTTTCACTATTTGAACAAGTTTTCACATTCACTGGTCCTGAAAAACTTCAATACCTTTTGATTCATATTGGTTATTGGGTTAGAAAATTGTGAGAATTTATTCTCAAATAATCATTAATACCATGATAGTCCAAGAAATCTATGGATATCTGTTACAAACATTTCCCTAGGACACTCATTGAATGCCTTTGTTAGGGACGGGTCTATAAATATTCCTTTTTCGGTGGAATCATGCCCCAATAATGATACTTCCTCCATCCAGAACTCACATTTACTGTAATTTTAAAAAATTCTCTCCCTTTGAAAATTCCTCAACACAGTATTCAAATACACCTCTTATTATTCCATTATATTGAAGTATATCATTGTATCATTAATAAAAACTACCACAAATTTTTCGAGGTAATATATTAATACTATATTAATTATGTTCATGAATATTGTTGAAGAATTATATAATATGAAGGCCATCACTATTAATTCATAGTGTCCATACCACATTTTAAAGGCACCCTTGGGAATATATTCCTTATTTTCATTTAATTGGTTATATCCTGATCAAAAGTCCACATTTAAAAAAAATAATTCGAACCATATATTAGATTGAAAAATTCATCTATATGTGTTTGGGGATACTTGTTATTTATCATGATTTTAAAGAGCTCACAATAATTAATGCAGAGGTGCATTGGTCCATCCTTCTTGATAAATAGGACTAGTGTACCCCATGATGAATCACTTAAGCATATAAAACCCTTGTCCAAATTCTATTTTGACTGATTTTTTGGTTCTTCCAACTCAACTGTGTCCATCATATAAGGTTTCTTTGATAGGGTAAGATATCTAGGAATACGTTAAATTGATAACTCAACCACTCAAGAAATAGCAACACCCGAAAATTATTTGGTGAACACATCGGTAAATTCATTTACAATGAAATTGTCTTCCACAATGATTCTCTCCTTTGTAATGATCATTGGACATATATATTATTTATAATAAATAAATAATATACACAATTGGGATGATTATTATAAAGAAGATTCATACGCATCCTTATAGTTATACATAATTGGAGGATTCTTTGAGATTTGAATATTGATATCCCTTTCCCAAAATTTGATCATAGATTTATATAAATATAGTTAATCCTTTCTCAATATATCATCAAACTACTTCGAAGTAAGATGATATTTTCTAGGATATTTATTCTAGAAAAATTATCTAGTGAAGAGTTATATACAATTTATGCAATAATTTTCCAGTTTTTTATTCTCACATATAACTCAACATTTATATTTTGATGTGGTGTTTTAATATTCAAACTAATCAATAAATATATGAAAGATTTTTTAGAACCATAATCAAATAGTAAATTCACTATTATTGATTGAATAACTGAAGTACCAATCACCACATCATTTTCAGGATCCACCTCAATCGTAGTGATATAATATTAACATTTATTATTCATTGGACGTTGTTATTGTTGATTTCCTCCATCAACCCTTATCTTAGGTTAATGGCCTATATAATTTCTATGTTCCATTAAATGTAAACAATGCACAACATTTTGAGTGTTTATCTAATCTAACCATCCTTATTCAACATTAGTGGGATTCTAAATATCCCTATAGAATTTATTATCCATATTCCCCACTCTTCCATATTTTAAGAATAACTCTGTTCCATTCAAGCAGTTTTTAGGATGATTATTACAACACTTTTGATACGTGAGATATTGGGTCATTTATCCATCATAGTATTTATCTGTTGATCCGCATATATTAAAATAAATCTTTCTCTTTTTATCAAAATTACCCTAATAAAACTGAGATTCTTTAAATTCCATTTCAAACATAAGGGAACAAGGGACAATATCATTATAGATATCAATGTCTCTAACATCCAATGATTTTTATTGAATTGGATTTAGTCAATTAAAGTAAAGATCTATCATTCCTTCGATGTTCATAAAAATCAAGAGGTGTGTCATGAAATCCTTGCGAATTTTTTCTCATATGCTCCAATAGAGTCATATTTCTTTTGATTTAGTCCAGGAAACTCCCTTTCTATCTTACGATAGAGGGTTTGGGGAAAAATTTATTGATTTTCTTTTAAATCCACTCATTATACGGAAAACATTCCCTCCTTGGAGTTTGTGTCCATGATTAGTGTCTACCAATGATCAGTTTCCCCATCAAAATGATAGACATCCAGTATAAAATTCTCTTTTTATAATCATTAGAATATAGATAATATCTTCTCAATTAGGTTAATCCATTGTTCTATGATAATGGGATCGGAAGATCTATCAATCATTGGGGGAACTAACACATGATGGATTTGACCACAACTTTATATCTCTTAGGAGAAGGAGGGAGTTCTACATGATTCAAGTTATTATTCATAACTTGATCCAACTGATCAAGTGTAGTCATGATGTTTTGAGATATCATTCCCATCATATTTGGAATATCATTTGGGAAATAACCACATATATTGATGGCACGGGTTCTAAAATTTAAAACCAATAACTGAGAAAAAAATTACAATTAGGTTTATTTAATTCTAAGATAATAATAATATAAACGGAAACTTTTTAACATATAAGGATAAACATGTAAATGAAAGTATATTCTAACATAAGATTTATTAGGTTTCATACATGGTTATCCATGGAGATAAAATTTTCCCAAGTGTTCTTACAAAATTTATCTTTTCCTAATCTCCAAAAATAACTAGACCTTTATTTGATACCGAATATAGTGACCCCATCCTTTTATACATGTTATTAAAAGATTTTAATCATAATTAATCATCATATTAATAGTCATGGACCACAAATTCTAGTGTCTTCAGATCATAACGTACATAAAACTGAAAACATGGAAATAGAATAAAAGAAATTTATTTTATAATCATCCATAAAAATATCATAACTTTCCTTCGACTCCTATATCTGTGTAGGATAACCTATGGAATACATGAACAAAAGTTAGAAGATAAGAATCCCACTAAGGGAATAAACATAGGAAAAATTCATAACACATCATTTAGAAGGAATAACCTGATTACTTAAGAAGTAATGGAATAAGAATAAAAGTAATAATAACATTTATAACATGATATTAAGTAATCATGGATTCATTGAAATGTGGAAACAACACACAACATGACCTAAGCTTGAGTCATGACTAATTTCCAAGACTATTGTTCATAGAAGCAAATTTCCTAAAAGGGAATTAGGTTCACTCCATGTCCCAACATGCCATCTTATTATACAAAACATTACCCATTGAATTATAGTGCTATCTGGGTGGAGTGATCATAACATGTTCATTCATATGTGTGCCACATGAAGAATCAAGCATAAGGTCTACCCATGGAAATAATTTGTTATCATAATCATGTCATAAGGCATAACAAAAGGGAATGTCATAATGGGGTCCATGAAAGAATGTATTTAAATCATACGTGGATACTTATAATGTAACATATGACTATATCATGATAATTTATTTCAAAATGAAGTGAAATCATGTAAAAATAGTGTTTAAGAGTTTTTAGAAATGAAAAATAATTAGAACCATTTAAGAAAAATATTAAATACTGTTTAATACAGAAAAGGAATAATTTTTTATAAAACCAGAAAAGAACCAAGATATTTTTCATTATAAAATGAGTTATTTGATAAAAATTATTTTGTATTAAAATATATAATGTATTTCACATGAAAATTGGTATGAAATCAAGAAGTTATCTTTAATGGGTCTTGCTTATCAGGAATATTTGAGAAGTGATCCTTTTTAAAACATGTATTTCTCAATAAAATATAGATGTACTAATATGGATACATTATATTGTAACTTATACACAAATTTTTGAAGATATAAAAAACTAAGATTTACTTTGGGGAAAAGAGAGAGAAATCATATCCTAAAGGAAAAAACAGAGGTTTGGAAGGAATCCCTTAACTTATGTCTGAAAGTGTTCTACAATTTTACATAATGTCTTAGATAATCACATTAAATCCATTAATTAATTAATTGATAAACTTTTATACCTGTATTTGATAAATTATTAGTTCATTAAGTTCATTTATGAATTTTTACATGAGTTATAGAGTTCAATTCCATCATTTGGTGGTGTTCATTTTCCTTGTTTTTATGGTTTGTTTACTTGTATAAGATTATGGGTGTTTATATAAAATGATAATAATGATCTAGAGTTGAAATTATTTTTTATTAATGATCATCCAAAATATAAACTTTTTAAATAAATAATTTTTTATTTTTAATGAAGATTAATCATAAGATAATACATTACTGATAGTAATTTATATTGTTTTGGTGATTTTTGGATCATCACAAACTATTTTTGTTTCATTAATATTTATTTTTTGTAAAATATATTTTCCCAAATTTAAAAGCATTATAAAAAAATGTTAATCATTACCAACCATTTTAATGGTTTTATGTCAATATTTTTAATAAGTAAATGTAAATGAAAACATGTTATCCTCTAAGGTGATAAATCAACACCACGAGGATAACATTTTCATTTTTAGAATAAAAGGAAGAGCATAAGAGACATGATAGTGGATTTTTAATTAACCTAATAAAATTCTATAATATATAAGATATTGTAGTTATCATTAATGTTTGGAAAGAGTATGTGAGGATTCCATAAATAATATTGTCAAAAGAAATTAACTAAAGTGAAATAGGATTTTAATTCTTGAATTCTTCTCCCTAAGAACCTCCGTAGATAAATTTATTTTGGTCTTTTATTGAGGACAAGACATATTGGATGTGGGGAATAGAAATGGGGAGAGTATTGTGAAGACATTTTATGAGCTTAAATGCTTAATAGGTGTGAGAATAATAGGTGGTGATGGGTGGTATTTATAGCGGATCGGTGAAAGTTTTTTTGATTATTGTACTCATTTGTTTTTTCTTTTGGATGAAGAGAAGAAATTGTGTGGATTCATATAACTCATTATAGTACGTAGTTCATGAGTGTTTTAACCAAAAGTTATTACATTATCCATACATTATCCATTACATGATAATACATGTATTTATCTTATACCGTGAATTATCGTATTTCATTATTCACCAAAAAACAACCATTTTAGAAAAATCCCAAAAATTAACCAAAACCATTTTTCAACATATAGGATTCAAAAATGGAATAAATTTTATCAAAATATTTTTATATATATAAGAACATTAATTTTTAATAAAAATATTCATTTACTTGAAAAATCCAATTTTAAAATTATAACTACTTTTATAACTTATTGAAAAATTAATTTAGGTCTCATAAAATTATCTTATAATCATAAGATAACAGAATATAAATTTATGAATATATTTTATAAAAATAAATTTTATTTTAAACCTATATATTAATTATAATATTTTAATTAGACATTTATGTTTAAAAAAATATAAATACCTAATTTATCATTTTTAAATCATTCATTTACTTATTCCATGATATAAATATATCATTTTTTTATTTTTAGTTGCATGAATTTTATTTATACTTCCATACGTGAGGTTACTATTGTATGGGATATATTACTATTTCTAAAGGTCAAGTTACTTTTCCATCGTTATTGGTTTCTTAATTTCTAGAAATACATATTATTCGATTAATTCTTAATTAAAAATGTTTGTACTACGTTCAATATTTGATTTCATGTTATATATAATATATAAATTAATTATAAGAAGGAAAATTTTCGTTGATATAATTATAGTTCATTATATTCTCTCCACGTCATATTAAGCACATCTTTTAACAGACTACACAACAGGTACTAGGTTACATTGTGTGTGATCTCTTCTTCCCGTCTTTAGTTAAGTTCCCTAGGGATTGTGCATGTTTTAATATGATTGTAATATATGATGTTCATAATGTGTACTTATTCCTATATGATTTTTGGCCTCAATGATACATGGGTTTTGAGTCCCCATGTCATGTAGCAGATGCATCACATGATACAACCTCCCATGTTCTCCACCATAATAATGAATAGACTAACCCATATATATGAACATTTCACATTGTGAAACTCTTCAAACCAAAGGACTTCTATTACAGATAATTATAGATCCAATTTTATTGAATCAAATCGGATATCATTGGCCTAATTCAATAACCATGTGAGATAAAAGACAGATACATGATAAGATGACATATAGTTCAGTACACAATATGTAGTCTTTTGATATCTAACCAGAATATTTTTCATAATCAGATAGGATTTTTCAATGATGATGTATTTTAGTTTATCCCATTTATTGATTAAGTGAGTGAAAATAATTAAGATATGGAAAAATTATGTTCATCTTTCATTAAAAAAATATCTGAAGTAAAATAAATTGAAAATTCATACTATTCAATCAATGACTAAAAAATTAATATAAATTAATCTTGCAGAAGCTTTGATACCACTTGTAGTTCTGGGTATAGTGGAAATTCATATTAGGAATAAGAAATATTGATTTTTTATAATATTTTTTTAATGGAATATGTGCACAATGGAAATGTCATTACCAGTGGAATTAATAAAAGTAATAATTAACATTAATGTCAGAAAAGGAGCAGGAGGATAATCACATGTAAATAATAATAAATTTATCAAAAAATCTAGAATTTCCAAAAATAATTAATTTTTCCTTCATTTATGGTTCAGTTGACTCGATCTTTTCGTACCATTGTTTATTTTTTGGATCCAATCACATAATCCCACTCTTGGTGATCAAAACATGCACCATATGCTCTGAACATCATTATATAATCATCGGGTTCTAGAATAGTTGACCCTAATGAATTTCTTTATTCATGGTTGATGAAGGTAGAATTATCTTCAAGGAAAAAGATTTATTAGTGTTATATCAATGTATTTACACAGAAAATTGAGAGACATGTTCTAGATATCTTGAACTCTCTCAAGGTTTCAAGTATTCTTTTCTCTATCAGTTGTGCACAACCAATCTCTAATAGGAAAGAGATATAACTGGATATATATTAAGTAAATTTTAGTGTTTTGTATTTTTATATAATCCCCCTAACGAATTACAAAAAAAATTAGGAGCCGCGTGTATTTATAATAATATAACTACTATTTACTAAATATGTGCATACATATCACTTATGTCATTTCCAATCAGACCATATAACACAGTCCACATATACAACATGACATTTATTATTTATTTAATAAATAAAAATCACTTCATGATTCATTGATTAATATAAGAAATATTATATTTTCTAAGAATTGAAAATAATACTTTTCTTATTTAACTCGCTAATTATTTTTAAAAACATATGATTAAATCTTGGAGATCAACAAATCACAGATAAATATTAGACATCAAAATACGAATAATACACATTTTATCTTGTTAAGTTCAATATTATATATATCTGATATTTTAGATACACATAGTATGTAACCCTCTATGACTCTTTCTCATTGAAAATATATGGAGATGACTAAAGATCAATGTTATAATACAATAAACAAACCATGGAACGCAAATATAAGTAATTTAATGTTACAAAGAGATATAAAATCCTAAAAATTCTTATTGTTCCATATTTCCCTTTATCATTATATCTCAAATAAAATAGTTTTCATGTTTATTTCATTAACATATTAGTTTATTTCACTATATTTGAGTTTATGGAAATGAACATTCCTATAGAACACCATGTAATCGATTTATCCAATTAGTTTCATTCAGATTAGAGGTTTTTATATATCAAATTCTATCAAGGTAAGGGAGGGATAAATCCATTATTACATTATCCATTAAATCAATATCACTCATGATGCTCCTAGCATATCTTACATCACTGAAATCATTTGTCATTTTTTTTCTCATAACATAAATTTATGTGACTTGTGTTATTTATTATAATCATAAATTTTAAGGATCAATACACATATTTTGATATAGAAACATCCAATGAGATATATAAATATGGATTTCCAACTAGTGGTTTTCATTATAATCATCTCAAACTCTATAAATTACCAAGGACGCAAAACATGAGAGACTATCTCAAAGTCCAATTAGTCTATGTAACTCACCATGATTTATTGAAATAAATATAAAATTAACTGAATATTTTTGGTACTTTTTATTTAAGACAATAATTAATTTAGATTTTGTTATAAAAAATCACTAAGTGTGACTTGTGTAATATGAAACACCAAGTCAGTCTTGCACAACACGCAACAAATATATAATATTTTAGTACGTGTAACACTATTTTTAGATTGTATTACAAAAAATATTTAGTCCATTCGACAGCTTGTGTTATACACAAGGTCATCTTTTATCGGACTTCAAGATATTATTAATGTTATTATGAAAATATTATTGTAGCTACCACCAAGCCATCAGAATGAATGTTTTGAATAATTTTAACTAGAAAGTGAAAATTTGATTTAAATATGTATATCAAATGAATAATTTGGTTATCAAAAACTATAATTGAATGTATGTACCATTTGAACATTAATAAATTAATTTATAAGAAAACTACTTCTTCTATATAGAAATACAATTTTATCACAATAAATAAAACAAACCACTTTTGATTACTATTTTCAATAAAAAAATTATACTTTATATTCAATAAATATTTTTTATAATCATACAATATATTTTATAATTATAATTTAAGAATAAATCCAATTTTCTGAATAAAAATAGTGTATTTATCTAAAAGGTGTTTTTATCGCCATTTAATGGATTACACACTTTAAATATGATTTTTGAAAATTGAATAATTATTATTTTTCAAAATAAACTTCATTTTTGAAATAATAAAATTAAAATTAGATATTGGAAATTTTTTATTTTTATGTCAAGATTTATTTCTTGATGAATAGTGAATAATATGGAATTTTAATTCAAAATTGTTATTTCATCCAATTTAATTATATGATTATATTATGTTCTTGATTAATATTAAAGATCAATTGGATAAATTATACATCAATTAATATAATTTAGGCCATTTAATTCTTTTTGACATTGAAATTGCTTACAAAAAATAGTAATATTTTAAACATTTTTAAATAAAAAACTCGATGTGTCGTGTCGTTTGTGGGATGAAAATAAAATTAATTCATACACTTATTTTTTTGGAATTTTTCAAAATATATTACATATTTATTTGAAGAATAATTTATAATTTCATGTAAGTACAACATGTATTTTTATAAAAAAATATTAGTGAATGTAATAAAAATTAATTATAGTTATTAAGAGAAAATTTAGCATAACAAAGGGAAACCATAAACTTAATGGCCAAAATGACCTTTACAGTTATCCAAAATCCATTTCATACCCATATATTAACTATATACATTCATGGTTCTATGTTTTTAATTTATTGGGATATTATTCTTTAAAATTGACCTATTTCATATGTTATGTAAGGAAAAAAGATGAAAATTTGACTTTCTTTAACATTATATTTTATAAAACTTTATGATATGAAAAGAAAATTATGTTATACATATTATTTTGAAATATAAATGAGATTTTTTATCATAATTATTTATCATTAATTTTTATATATAAATTAGTTAAATAAAACGCTTAATAATTGATGATGCATTTATTATTTTGTTCGTAAAAAAAATAAAAAAAAATGTTAAAAACATTAAATTAATGTAAATTTAATGAATTATTATGTTCTATTATTTTTTTGATAAATAGATCATGTTTCCCAGATGTGACATTGATATATTTTTAGTTTAATAATTCTTTGATATTTTAAAATTAAAATTTATTAAATAATGTCAAAATTGAAATTAATGTTATTTTACAATTAATTATATTTTATAAAAATATTTAAAATTAAATAAAATAATACCTTCTATAAAGTTATTTTTAAGTGTTAGTAAATATAAATTATGGTCTATTAATGGACCAAATTATCATTTTTAGTGAACATATAGACCCTTAATTTCACATCCTAACTTTTTTAATTTATTCTATTTACTAAGTCTTGGCTTCGAGTTCTCTCATCGAGGCTCGTGTTTAGTGCGAGTTTAAATTTTTTCATTTAATAATTTTACTTGGTTTTAGACCCTTGTGCGGTCACTGTGCAATTGGCGGTATTGTGCAGTCGGGCCAGGTGTTGTGTAATTGATCATTATTTATTAGTATTATTGTTTTTATTATTATTATTATTATTATTATTATTATTATTATTATTATGGTTATTATTTTTGTTGTTATTTTTTTAAGTATTACTCTTATTATTATAGGATGTATTGAAAAAAAGAAGGGAAACCCTATTCTACACAGCGCCCCCCCCCCCCACCCACCCTCACACAGTGGTTCCCCCCTCCCTATTCCTTGTGTGAGAGGACCTGATGGACATATTCTCCCTGTATCTCTATTATGCCTCCACCCTCTGCACCACTAGCCAGGTCGCGCCCTATCCCTTTAACATCTAGCCTCCTCCCTTGGCACCTCTGATAAGGCTGTGCTCCGACCTCCTGCACCTCCGGCCGGCCACCCCATCACTCGTCCACACCTCCGTCCATCCAACCCCCACCACCATATTCCGTTTGGTTTTCTCCATAGGATTCTTTGCCCTAGTCTGGTTCCCCTCCAATTATCTTCAGTGGTCGTCACCCTGGCCACACCTCCCTCACCAGTAATCCCTTTCTCTAGTAATTCTTCATTCAAAAAATTTGGGTATTTTCTTCCATTTTTGGCCAGACCCTAATTGTAAGTTTTTTTTGTGTTTTTCTCTCATTTTCGAGGTGTATAAATGGACAAAAATGTTTGGTACTTCCATTCGCTAATGTGGTGTCACTTTCTAACATATTTGAGGTTGGTGTTTTCATGTTCAAATGTTATTTGGTGAACTAATTTTCTTGTTTAATTAATTTAGAATGTTTTTTAATTAATTTGTTTGTTAATAATTTTTTTTATTTAATGAATTATTTTACCTTCATAATTAATTTACAGTAATTTTTGACTATTTAATTTGGTGAGAAATTAGTTTCTAACAAATTGAGTTTTTGTTTTATATTTGGAGCATGTTTATGAAAAAAATAGTGTTTCTGATAAAATCTCATCTTGTTATGTTTAATGTATTTTCATGAATTTTAAAATTTGATTACTCAACTATTCATGTGATGTGTGTTATGTTTTAGTGTGTTGTTGGTGTGATTTTAACTCTAAAAGGGGATTTTCAGTGGGGATTTAGTGTGTAAAGTCGTGTGATACCCTTTTGGAATTTTTTTATAAAAACATTAGATGGTCTATTAAAACATATCAATGGGGTGAAATATGTTTGTAGATGGTTTTTTTGTTCGTGTTATTTAAAAATAAAATTGGTTTGTTCTGTATGGTTTATTAATTTCATTGCTCGTCTTTGGTTGTTAAATGTTTTGAAAAGTGTTTTGTGCTTTTAAAAGGGGTAGTTCATGTATTTTAAATGATATGAAAGGTTGGATTAATTTTTTAAACAATCAGGGTTTTTTTGGAAGTGATTTTACAGTCTGTTTAGATGATTTGGTGTTCCATTGAATGTAAGGGTACACTAAGTGCACACATGGGTGTGTTTTCAAATGATGATGGAATTTTTTTAATGATTTTCTATAAAAAAACATGGACTCTTAAATGGTTATTTTGTTTTTTAGTGGTGTTGGTCTCTCTAGGATAATTAATTAAAGCTTTGGTGTCTCCTTAGTGGTGTGAGTAAACACATACATATGTACGTATGTGTATATGTATATATATATATATCTTCCTTTAACATATTCCCTCATGGAGTACGGAATATTTAGATTGGATTAAAGGTATATATATATATATATATATATGAGAATGTATGTGTGTTCTGGTGTGGGCGGTTTTTGTCAAAAGCATCAAGAGATGAAGTGCCTTAGCTTGATCTGCTTCCTTTTTTAGGTAGTTCCTCCATGTGATATTTTTATATGTTGATATGTATATGTGTTTGGTGAAATGGATTTCACTTCTTGGAGATTTGTTTCCCCTTAATTTTCATAACATGTCCAAGCCTATTTTAAAATTTATTTTAATTATGAAGGTGTCCTAAGTATTTTAAAATATTTTACACAATGTTCACTTGTAGGGAAGGTTATTTTGTGAAACTAAAAGTATTTGTTCAAATGTGTTGTTTAAAACCATACTTTTTTTGGCACCTTGATGCATGGTTTGAAAATACAATGACATGAAGTCCCATTTAGCACTTTTTAATAATGTTATTTGTTTTTAACCAAGAATTGGAAATGGGTTTACGAAATTAATTTTGTTTGGAATATTTTTATGGTATATTGGAATGGTGTTATTAAAGGCCTGGTTCGCACCTTATGTCACTTAGAAAGTGTGAACACTCGATTGGAAACATAATGTGCTTTGTGAAAGGGTTTAAATGTTCATGTGGCGTGATAGCCGAGTTGTCACCTTGTTTGATATGTAATGTACATGTTTATATATATATGTATATTTCTATTGGGCACCTATATGGGAGGGATATCCCTTTATGGGTTATCTTATAGGGTGTTCCTGTTTGGGGTAGGCAAGTGCGGTGATGGAAGGTATGATGTGTCATGCATGCGAGGGCCTCCTACTTACCCAATATTATTACCACCATGGGTTCTTGGGAGTCTTTTAGAGGTTTGTTTGAAGGTTTTTTATCACCCATTGTTAGATGAGTTGGTACCCCCTATATTTTCTATTAGTCTAGGTGTGTTGTTCCACTAGTGAGGCTAGGTAAGGGCAGCGAGTTAGATATTGAATTAGGGGATTCACTATACACCAGAAGGTGGTTCCAAACCTAGTACATCTAGGGATATCTCTAGGGATGTTTAAGAAATGTCCATGGTTTCATACTTGTACATTCTGCCTTTCTTTTGTGACACTTTTGGTTACTTGATATCAGGTCAATTTTACATTTCTTTTTACAATATATAATTTTTTTTGGTACAAGTTGTATTTACAACGAATTCATTACAATGAATTATATGATGTGGAAATTAATTTAAAAAAATGAAATGGAAAAATTGGGTTTTTCATAAAAGTGATAGCCCTTTACCTATTTTGTTAAAGGAGTGGAAAAAAAACATATTTTTTATATATCCTATTTTCAAATTGGCAAGAATGGATTTAATTTTAGAGGTGGGGCATCAGACATGGTTTATTTTTTCATTCATAATGAAGAAATCAATTCTCAAACATGCTCAATATATTCAATTCTAGGTTCAATTTACTCAGGTTCCCTTGGATAAGTTTCTCATTATTGGAGAAAGGCTGGTCTTTGGTCGGGTGGTGACCAACAAGGTCACATAGAGGTATGCCCAGTTTCTTTTTATCATTTTTGCTTCTAGTTTCCATTTTATTGTCAGATTATTATTTATTTACTTTTGTTTAAATTATGGGAAAAATCATTCCCACATGTTAATTTGGATGCCAATCACTAGTTGTTAGCCTGTGGGGATTGGGAACGCCCTTCGGGCCTTGTCGCGATTCATCTCGGGTGACCAATTTAGGGTCTCGCTCAGTTTTTTCATGATAAAATTATATTATAGGAGACAAATTTTATTTGGGGTATCTGATAGATAGATATTAGTACTTTTGGGACTCGGTAGGTAGGTACCGAAAGGACGTCATGAACCCTCTCCCATTTGGATTCTCGAGCAACCAGGGGTAGTCTGGGAATTGATTCCATGTCTCATTCTGGTTTGTTTGGATTGAGGGATGACAACAGAATAAATCTAATGGTACATCATGATTTCACATGGAGTAGTGACCCATGTTGATCCCAAGTACATGATTTATGTTCCTCCTAGTTGTTGATGATTACATAGGTCATGACCCACTACAATGTCACAAGGCTAAGCATGACTACTAGTCTCTCAATTTGGTATTTTGATGCATGTAGAGTGTCTTCTTGGTTCTTGTTTGTGTGAGTGTGCTTTTGAGAATGAAAAAAGGGTTTTTAAAAAGAGAATGTTTTCTTTTGAATGGATTTAAATTCTTCAAATGGATTTTAAAATTGAAATATCTTGGGCTAAAAAAATATAGTGTTTTCTTGTAAATAGAAGTGAAATGGTTTGGATGCAACCTTGGGTATGCTTTACGAACATTTTCACATATGAGGAGATGCATGGAAATTGTGGGTTGGTGTGTATAGATGAAAGCGGATGAAGACATGTGAAGTGGTTCATTGGACTACTTGGTTGGGTACATGGAATTAAAGGCTTGAACTTGTTTTTCTAAAGTGATTTTAAAATGGGGAAATGATTTTTGAAATTGAATTTGTTTTGAAAAGTGGATTTGGTATTTGGAAAGTGGGCTTAAAAGAAGGTGGTTTTAAAATTTAAAAGGAAATGGGGATTTTTTAAAGGGAATTTTGGGTTGTATTTTTATTTGTTTGGTTTTTAGCATGTCATTATGGACCAGGATGATACATTTAATTATAATTTTACTTGATATAGTTTTTGGACCGTGGTTTGAATATGTTTTTCAGAAAATTCCCCCCATAAAAGTCTAAAAGGATTCTGATAAGTCATGTCCAGTTTTTATTCCTTCTAAAAAATTGCCTATTCTTCATGGGGATCATGGTCTGTTAGAGTTAGCAGAGTGTCTTGAAGAGGTTGATCACATCTTCAGGGAATTGGGAACTCCTGATGCTATCAAAGTGTGTGTCGTTTTGGGTCTATTCGAAGGTCCAGCTCTGGTAGAATGGGATTTATTCGCCCCTCCATCACTGCATATTGGGATGATGTGGGATGTCATTAAATCCTTCTTCATCTGATGTTTTATACCTAAAGAGGTGAATATGAAGAAAACAGAAGATCTCATGCGTATTCAGCAAGGCCAATTGATGGTAAAGCCATATGTTGATCATTTCAAGAATTTATTTCCTTCTCATCAGAGGTAGCATTGTAGTATTTTTTGAAGACTTCTCTCTTAATTGGTGGGTCTTTATTCAAAAATCAAGGAGTGGGTATTTCCTTATAAATACCACCATTTCGAGAAGCTGGTGGATGATTTGCTCCTAGCTGAGCTGCTCTCCAGAACAAAGATGGTTTGAAATCTAGTGTATCCAGTTTCTTGTGAAGGTTCCCCATCTGGAAAGAATGGTGTACCAGAGGGACCTGTTTTTAATGATTTTTTTGTAGTTGTTCTGGCTTCTAGTTCATTGGACAGTTCAATGGTGTGCCATCAGTGTGGACATTAAAGGCACATAAAGCTGTCATGTCACACCCCTCCAAATATGTGCCATCGTTGTAGGTGTCTAGGTCATCTAGAGAAGTTAAGTAGGAAGCGTCTCCTAAAGAAGAAACTGTGAACGTAAGATTCTACTGCCTGACTGTGAGGTAGGAGACGATTTATCCATCAGATCGCCAACCATAGTTCTTCGGGTGATGATCTTGCAGAGTTAGGAGTTGCTGGGGGTGTGAATCCTTATATTAGGGTTTGTGTTCTATTATTATGGTGGAACATTTAAGGTCATTTCATTCTTTTTTTCTACTGTTAAAGTTTTGACATTGCTTTAGGTTCGTTGTTTAGTTGTGTGGTTATAGTGGGCGTGTTCTGTTGTAATCCAATGATTTTGTTTGTCTTATTATGGTTTTTTGAATCATGTGTTTTTCTTAAAATTGTGTTTGTCATTTTTATAGGTTGATCTTGGTTTATTTTTTTTGTTTGGATATGTAAGTTCCTGTGGTCGAATCAGTGTTTGTAGTTATGCTCGGGTTCACTGCATAAGTTATGTTTTTCTCTAAAAATTTTCTCCAGTGATGGAGGTTTTTATTCTGGGTTGATAGTTCCAAGTTTCAGTGATGTTTTGTTCGCATGTTCAATAAAAGTTATTTTGGATCGGTGGGGAGTTCGCACATCCACCCTTCCAGGGGTGATATTTTTTACTGTTAAATTTCAGCACTAGTTGAGTTCTTGTGGTGGAGAGAACCCTCCCATGTTCTCTCATTCTCTATTTTTGTGGTTTCTTTTCGTTTCATTCGTGTATGGACTCTTGTTTTATTTTTTGATTGTCTAGGTGGCTTTCTGGGGGGAATAATGTGTCACTGGAGTGGAAAATTGTCACATCCTGAATTTTTAAATTTATTTATTTTTTATTATTTCTTTGTATCAGGTTCTCTCATCAAGAATTTAGTTAAGCACGAGTTTAAAATTTTTGTTTTTTATTAAATTTAAAGGGTTTCTGACATGTGTGTGGTGACCACGTTGTAGGTGGTCGCAAGACAGTCGGCCCAGGTGTCATGAAATTACTCATTATTATTATTATTATTATTATTATTATTATTATTATTATTATTATTATTATTATTATTATAACTCTTATGGTTATGATTTTTCTTATTATTAATATTATTTTTATTATTATACTTATTCTTATAGGATGAAAAGAAAAAAAGGGAAACCATATTCTCCCCAGTGCCCCCTCCCCACCCTTTCCCCCTTACCCTCTCATAGTGGTGCCTCATTCCCTATTCCTTGCGCGTGTGGACCATCCAACCAGCCCCTCCCTACATCGATGCTCTACCTCCGCCCTCTGCACCACCTGCCAGGCCATGCCCCATCACTCTGGCATTTGGCCTCCACCCTCTGCACCTCTAGTAAGGTCGCACTTCTGCCCCCCGCACCTCTGGTCATCTACCCCCTCTCCCTTCCACACCTCCGGCCAGCCAACCCCCACCACCAACCACCATCTGGTATGCTCTAGTGTATACTCCACCCTATTCCAGCAGCCATACCCTCCTCTAGAGACGTCCTATCTGTAGACACACCTCCATTGCCTTTAATATCATCCTCTGGTAATTCTTCTTTAGAAATGTTTTCTAGTTTTACTTTTATTTTGGAAAACCCCTAATCATGGGGTTGGTTTGTGTGTGTTTTTCTTAGTTTTGGTGTGTAATAAGGGACCACAATTCTCGGTTCATAGTTTTGCTGAAGTGGCATCACTTTCACACATATTTGAGGTGGGTAGATTCGTGTGAAAATGTTATATGATGAACAAATTTTCTTATTTAATTAATTAAGCATGTTTTTTAGTTAATATCATTGTAGATAATTGAATTTATTTAATGAATTCTTTTACATGCATGATTAATTTAATGTGTTTTGTGATTAATTAATTTGGGAAATAATTATTTTTTAAAGGAATTCAGTTTTCATTTTGTATTTGTGGCATGTTTATGAAAAAAAATGTGTGCTTATGATAAAAACTTATCTTGCGTTGTATATTGTCTTTTCATGAATTGTAAAAAAAAATTATTCAACAATGAATGGGGTGTGTGTTGCTTTTTGGTATGTTGTTGGTCTGCATTTAATTCACAAAGGGGATTTTGAGTGTGGGTTTAGTATGTAAATCCTTTTGATACCCTTTTATAGTTGTTTTATAAACTTTTTTCATGGAATATTAAATCATATCATTGTTGTGAAATATGGTTAGAGACTATTTTGGTGTGAGTATTATTTCAAAATAAAGTTGGTTTGTTGTGTAAGGTTTAGTAATGTCATAGATGGGCTTCTTTGAAATGTTTTGAAATGATTTTTATGGTTTTAAAAGGTTTTTTTCATGTTTCTTAAATTATATGAAAGGTTGGGATCAATTTTGAAGCAATCACGGTTTATGTGGAAGTGATTTTAGGGTCTCTTTAGATGCTCTGGTGTGCCATTACATGTTGGAACACCCATGGGTGCTCTATTTCCACACATGGGTGTCTTTTTAAATGATGATGGCATATTTTTTACTGATGTTCTTTTAAAACCTTGGTGTCTTAGATGGATATTTGGTTTCTATGTTTTTTTGGTCCCTCTTGGTTAATTAATTAGAGCTTTGGAGTCTCCATGGTGGTGTGTTCACACACATACATACGTACGTATGTGTATTTATAAATTTATATATATATATATATATATATATATATATATATATATATCTTCCTTGTATATATTCCTTCATGGATTGGGGAATATATACATTGGATTAAGGGTGTGTGTGTGTGTGTGTGTTTTAGAATGTATGTGTGTGCTGGTGTGGGTGGTTTTTGTAAAAAGCATCTAGAGATGAAGTGTCTTGGCTTGACCCACTTCCTTTTTGAGGCAGCCCCTCCATGCCCAGGCCTTTAATTTAAATTACTGGATTTATTATAATTTTAAAAACAAATGTGTTTACATATTATGGATATATTTATATATATAGATATTTATAATTATTTTTTTAAATAGATTTCACCTATTAGAGATTGTTTTATCATTAATTTTCATAACTTCTATAAGCATGTTTACAAATTTATTTTATTTACGAAGGTTTCTTAAGTATTTTAAAATAGTTTACTAAAATCTCCCTAGTAGTGATGTGTATTTTGTGAAACTAGAAGTATTTGGTCAAATGGGTGGTTTAAAGCCTATATTTTTTGGATCCTTGAAGTATGGTTTGACAATTCAATGACATGAAGGCCCGTTTGGCACTTTTTATGTACATTGTGTGTTTTTTTCATGGAATTGGAAATGGTTTTACAAAATGAATTTTGTTTGGTAAATTTTTATGGAATATTGTAATGATGGTATTAAAGGCTTGGTTGGAACCTTATGTCAATTTGAAAGTGTGAATGCCTAGTTGGAAACTTGAAGTGGATTATGAAATGGCTTAAAGGTTCATGTGACGTGATGTCTTGGTTGGATCCTGGGTTGATATGGCGTGTAAATGTTTATACATATAAGTATATATCTAGTGGGAACCTCTATAGGATGGATATATGTTTATGGGTTATCATATAGGGTGTCTTTTTGTGGGGTAGGAAAATACGGTGAGGGTAGGTATGATGAGTCACACATGTGAGGGCCTACTACTTAAACAATATTATTACAACCATGGATTTCTGGGTATCTTTTAGAGAGTCAAGTGAGGGTTGTCGATCAACCCTGATTATACAGGTTGGTTCCCTGGGACTTATTGTTAGGCCAGGGGTTTGTGCCACTAGTGTGGCCAGGTTAGGACAACTAGTCGGTTGTTGACTTAAGGGCTTCACTATATGCTGACAGGTGGTTCGGAACTGAGTACGTCCATGGATTGCTCCAGGACTGTTTAGGAAATTCCCATGGTTGCATACTTGTACATTCCTTCTTTATTTTATGACACTTTTAGTTACTTGATCTCAAGGAACTTTTACTTTGCTTTTGATATTATACAACTGGTTTTGGTACTAGTTGTCTTTACAAATAATTAATTACAAATAATAATATGCTTTGGTAATTAATCTTGAAAAATGAAATGGAAAAAGAGGGTTTTCATTAAAGTAAAATCTCATTACCTATATTGATAAAGGAGTAGAAAAACAAAAAACTCCATATTTTATATATGTCATATTTTCAAATTGTCAAGAATGGTTTTCATTTTAGAGGTGGGGCATCGAACGCGGTTTATTTTGGCATTCCTACGGAGCATCTCGGTGTGCATGCCTAATCTATCTTTTAGTTGTAAGTTCCCTTTACTCATGTTCTATTGGCTAAGTTTCTCATTATTGGATCAAGGTCTGTCTTTGGTTGGGTGGTGACCTAGAAGTTCACATAGAGGTATGTGCAGTTTCTTTTTCTCTTTTTGTAGCTAGTTTCCATTTTATTGTTAGTTTTTTTACTTGTGTTTCAATTATGGCCCAAATCGTTCATACATGGTAGTTTTGATTCCTAGAACTTGTTGCCAGCCCATAGAGATCAGGAATTCCCTTCAGTCATTACTGTAGACTGGCATGGGTGATCGGTTCAGGGTCAACCTCGGTTGTTTCATGACACATAAATAGTAAAAATATTGTTGGCAAGATTTGGGTTAAAGCGGTATTTTATGTGTTACGTATTCTTGTTTTAAAATTAGTTTCCAACACACATTATATTTCTCATTTTAAAAATTATATATAATATTTATAATTTAGTGGGAATATATTTTATAATAAAAAAGTTATTAATTTATTATTAATGGTTAAACTACATATGTTGGAAAATTACATACCTAAATAAAAAAACCAAAATTAAAAAATATAAGGAAACTTCAAGAATATGGAAAAAAAATTATAAAAATGAACTTATTTTTGTATTTTAAAGATTTTTTATATAATAAATTCACATTAATAGATTATTTTTACATTTTAGAACCACATTAGGTATTTTATACCTCTCATTAATTCTTACCTTTTAGTATTTCAAAGAATTCAACTCCTCCTCCACTATAAAAGGTATTCACTCTTCCCCTTACAAACACATATCAAGCCTCATTGGATCATCCAAAATCTACAATCATAGTCCCCAAACATCTGTAACATTTAAATTAAATTCTCCCAATGAGAATAAAGCTATCCAATTAAGTCCTCTTTTGAAAAAAACATGGTGTTACCATATGAATAGGTAACGACCTTCCTCAAGATCCATTATTTTATTTTCTTTCTCCACCATCTAATGTGTTATTATTTTTAAAGTTATATAATAACAAAGGTATCTTAAATATACTAATATTTTTTTAATTATAATCGTTATACTTTCACTTATACACACTTCCATCTATTGGGTAACAAACTTACCGTTCTTACATAACGTTAACTACCACCTCACGAAATGATGTTGTTCATTTTTTCCTTTACCGTCTCTCATAGTAGGGAATTATGATTTACATTTTGTTTTTATATGTTATATATTATATTTATGATTTATTTATGATCGTGTAATTATTATATTTCACAAAACTCCATTGTTTTGATTTTTATCATGTACGATATTTTTGTTTCGGGAAGTGTGGACAACTACCTCCTCAATGCTATGTGATTCATTCACACATTACATTGAATGTATAAAGGATGTATTTACTAAATATATATGATATATATGAAATAATAATTATAATTTAATTATAATATATATAAATATATTTCATTATCTTTCATTCAACACGAAAAAATAACAAAAATAGCGTGCATGCGTGTGTACGACCAACCATCTCCCTGAACGGTGTATTCCACTTTATAATTATATAGTATATCGATTAATATAAATAAATATATATTATATTTAAAAAAAATTTAAAATAATTAAATAATTAAATCTTGATCTGATCAAGAGGCTAAATAAGAAAAAGTCAAAATATAAACTAAAAATAAAGTGAATATTGCCTGAAACATAACATTAACATTGAGTTATTAATAGATGGGAAATATAAAGTTGTAAAAAAATATATTATATTATATATTATAATAATGTTCTAAAAGATATTTATAATAAACTTATATTTATTATACATGATTTTCAAGCATTTAGGAAGATATTTAAGACTTAAAGTGAAGGAATTTCATCTTAATTTTAATTTCCATGAGATACATACAATATTCATCGCTCTATTATTTGGTGTGGTATGTATAAATCCCATGGATGTATTCTACTATTATTATAGTTAATTTTTTATTTATTTTAATATCAAATTTATTATCATTATTTCATTGGAAAATTTTAAAAATGTTTCAAAATAAGTAATGTAAATTTGTCTCAATTTTCCTTCTTTCAGACACATCCCATGTTATTCACCTATATATTTCAATGAGGTTCATATAATACCTTTAAAATTTTATATCCTGAATATCCTTGTTTTCTTTATATGGGAAAATTCATGTAATATTCTTATTTCCATGATTTATGATTCAATGATACCAAAGTGGTGATGATTTATAGCTAAAATCTCATTGTTTATTAAGATTATTTATGATTATATATCCATTGATGAGATATTATAATCCATATCTTAATAAAACACATGAATCTTATAAAACTATATTTATTCCGGTTATATCCAAGTAATGTTACCATTTATCACTCTTTGATACTTAATATTATTAAAAAAATGTTTTTATGAAAATGTGGCATTAATTCTCCTTTTGATATGAAATCTACATTATTTCAAAAACCATGTTTTCAAAAATGTATCTAAATATGTTCATTTTATATATTTATCATGGAAAAAGGATTAAAAAAATATTTTTTATATTTCAAATAATCATTTATATGTTTTCGATATGTTTTCAAATAATTGGATTTCAAAAAACATTCAATCATTCTTTATATTTTTCAAAGTATTTTCAAATAAATAGTTTTCAAAAATGTTTTCAAGATTCCATAATAATGAAATTGTTTTAAAAAAATAATATTATTTTATATGTTTTCAAGGAAATTTTATATCCAAAATGTTTTCAGGCTTCCATTTTATGTTTCTAAAAAAATTAAATGGATTTATGTTTCTGTAACTGCACTCTTATTATTATTTTCTTGAGTGGAAAGTGAGATTTTATTTTTCCTTAAGTGATATCCCCAAGTATCTAAACGTTGTTATTTAATGTCAAAGGAATTCAATACAAATGGGGGAATATTTTCCCTATAATAATAAAAAAAAACTAACCAGATAATCCATAACAAAAAAATCACACTATATGATGCATGAAATCAATGAAAGATAACCCAAAATTTCATTTATAAAAATCATCCAAAAATCAAGTACCGCAACATGGGACTACAATATCAATGTAAATAGTGGAAAAAAAGTAATAAAACTCGAAGAAAACTACAAGACTTCAAGATCCACAAGCTCCATGCTCCAACATCACCAAACATCCCAAGTGTCACGAAGTAGTGCCAAAGACATGTGATAAATTACATTTTTCCCATGCCCCTCTAAAAGACATCAGTTAAAGCACCAATGTGCCAAAGTAGGGGTGAGTAAGAAAACTTATTTGTATTACCCCAATGATTTCCCTACTGACACAACTAGGATATAAAAGTTAGATACGTTTATATAAAATAGTTTATATCAAAACCATATATAAAATAATTTATAACTAAATAGAAACAATTTCTATAACAATTAGTTTTCCAAAAAAAACCATTTTTAAACAAATTCAACCATAAAATGCTTTATAACCATTTTAGAATTTCCATTTGTCATAACCATTCCAATATAGATATCTGACCACGCATGAATCATTATAATAGTTTCATACTCACAATAGTTCTCTCATCGATCTAATAAGTAGTCAAAATGTAATTATATCTATTGTTCCATTACACCTTTTTCAATGGGAACAAGTTCATGTTTCAACCAAGCCTTGAAAATTAAGTATGAACACACACACCATGTATGTCCAAAAACTATTCTAATCCAAACATTACGAAAACATTTTAATAAATCAACCTTTTTACTGAAATCATTTTTTCAACAATCCATTTCATAAATCCTATAATATATATTATAAAATCAACATTTTAAAACCAAGAAACTAAATCACTTTTCACAAAAATTATCCCAATTCAACAATCTCACCAAAACCCATAAATTTCCACTAAATTGGATTTAAATCATGCTTTTCACACCAATTTCCTAATAAATTTCATGCAATTAAATAAATTTGAAACTAATTCAATAAGTTCTTCCAATAGGAGTCGAGACTGAAGCCACATACCTCAGGAGTTTTGGAAAAAATGATAAACAACCTGAAAAATTTCATACAACTTGGATAAAAACTCCACAGACCCAACACTATTCTCATACCATATCATAAAACAATCCAAATCATGAAAAATTTGGTATAAAAAACCTTATATCTACCCACAATGACTTTAGGTCAATGAAAATGATAGGGGTGATGTAGATATAAAAAAAACATCAAGATCATTGAAGAATGAAGAGTTACTACCAGAATCGAGCATCAATGCACCATGAAATGGCTCCACGTCACTTCTAATTTGATGAGATAACCTTCCCTGACACTGGGGAGAGATAAATCCCATGTGAGGGTCATTTTTGTGAAAAAAATAAGACATTACGACATTAAATTTTCATAGATCCACTTATTTGGGATCTAGTTTATTTCCATGCAGTGTTTAGTTTAATTGTTAGGTGAAACATGTGCTATAAATGCATTGGTCATTTACTTATGGTAACCCCTCACATGGTCTCCTACCACGTCTCAAAATATTGTGCCAACTGTGATGAATCAAAGCAATTTCTTTATCCAGTTCAAATATATTTATTATGTCAATTCCATTATCATCAAGTGGGATTCAACATGCTATCAATATCGTTACACATACAAAAGGGAAGTAATGAATCCCCTACCTCAAATGTTTTCGAGGAAAACCACAACAGTCGATGAAGGCCTATGAAACCGGGTCGATTCTCAATGAATCCTCCTAAGATCTCCTCTCCAAACACAACCAAGACCAAAACTCATCATAACTAACATCCACACCAGTAGATCTTCCCATAGCGGGCGTGGATCTAAGAAACTGAGAGAAGGGGAGAAGTATATTTAAGTAGATCTAAGATAATCAAGCAGGACCGACCACATACCTCGAGAAACTAGCTCTGATTTTCCAAGGGAAGCATCTGGATCACCTCTAAAATGCATAGCAGATATTCTCCTACCTCCCAGGAAAGGTAATCCCGAGATATGGACTATTAGGGGCTTCAATGAGGTGATTAAATTCAAAACGAGTTAGATCCAAAATTTTAGGATCTAACTTTAAGTGCTTGCATGGTTAGTCCGCACGGTTTAACAAATTGTGCACTAACTATGAATTAGTTTCTGCCTCAACAACCACTCCTCACACGGTTAGTCTGCACGGTTAGAAAAACCATGTGCTAACCATGCGTTAGCCACTGCCTCCAAGACCAGCCTTGCACGGTTTGGCCACACGGTTTAGGCAAACCGTGCGCCTCCCATGAGAAGGCCATAACCCTTTAGATTTCCTTAAAAGTCCACCCAAATGCACACCAAGATTCCTTGACCTCCCGGAACACCTCCATCACCACATTTTCACAATGGAATGGACCGGAGAGGTCCGAGCCATTATATCAGATACCTCTCAAAGCATTCTCGTCCTCGAGAATCCAAAACCCACCTAATGAGGAAACGAAACAGGGTCTGAACAACCACCCACCAAGATACCTATCAAAAGAGAGCAAGCCACAAAATAAACAAAGGGAACCATCTCATAAACATGAAAGTTTCATAACCCCAAAAGTTACAAAGATACATGAAAAGAGTCAAACATCAATCAACTCTGGGTACTAAGCACGTATCTGTGACTAACGTTCCCAATTACTCTCCTCCATGCCACCGTGTTGCCACAAGACATGAACTAAGGGGATGGAATGCCCATGCAACACCTTCTCCTTGTGGTCTTGGATCTCTAAAGTTCACTCCTCAATGGTTCCATCATCATCAACATCGATCTCTCCCTAATCGATGATGTGGGAGTCATCATGAAGATACTGACGTAGTTGTGATACATGGAAAACATCATGTACCGAACTCATTTTAGGTGGAAGTGCTACTAGATATGCCATAACTCCAACATGATCTAACACCTCAAAAAGCCCAACAAACATGGGAGGAAGCTTACTTCCATGACCAAACCGTCACTGCCCACGACGGGGAGTCACCTTCAGAAAAACATGATATCCAACATTAAACTATAAGGTTCCCCTTCTTTGATCGACATAGGATTTCTAAGGATGTTTCACTTCCTTCATCCTCTCACGAATCACCTGAACCAGCTCTGTTGTATTCTGCACTAGTTCCGGTCTGAGAATTGGTGACTCTTCGACCCGAGTCCAGCACAACGGGGAACAGAAAGGCTGGTGATACAAGGCTTCAAACGTCTCCATACCGATGGTGGAGTGAAAAATATTGTTGTAAGCGAACTCCACCAAGGGTAATTGCCTCATCCATGAGCCTCTAAAATCAAGAACACAAGAGCACAACATGTCTTTAAGATTCTGGATAGTTCGCTCTGTCTGACCATCCATTTGAGGATGAAAAGCAGTGTTAAGGCATAGTTGTGAACCGAAAGCATGTTGGGGACCTCTCCACACCAAGGAGGTAAAACAAGGATCTCAATCAGAAATTATATTCCTAGGTACTCCACGAAGTCTCACCACCTCCTCTACATACTGCCTCGAAAAAACTTCCACTGAGCTTAAATCCTTGATTTCTATAAAGTGGGATGATTTTGTTAAATGATCCACTACCACCCAAATAGAATCACATCATCCGGGAGCTCGAGGTAAACTTGTAACAACGTCCATTGAGATTTCATCCCACTTCAACTGAGGAATCTCTAATGGCTGAAGAAGACCACTAAGAACACGGTGTTCGGCCTTCACCTTCTGGCAGACTAAACATCGAGACACAACCTCCACAACTGCATGCTTCAGCCCAGGACACCAAAACTGACTCCTCAAGGATTGGTACATCTTCATCACGTCGGGATGCACCAATAAAGGAGATCCATGGAACTCCCTAAGGACCGTCTCGTGCATCGCCAAGGGAACACGAATCCTTCCATGATACAACCATCAGGGTCCTCACCACAAACAACTAGGTCTCTTAATACCTCCACCTCAAGATCCCCCAATTGGGACTCTTCCACCTTCTCCATCATGGATGACTGCACCGTCATCTTAAAAATACAACCTCAACCTCTGACTTCTCCCATATCAAGATGTAATGCTGATAGTTCTTCCATTACCCTCCAGGAATCACCAGATTCATGCACAGCGTCACGACATGACTTTTGGCTCATCACATTAGCTACAACATTTCCTTTTCCAGGTGTATATGATATTTCAAAGTCATATTCCTTTAAGAACTCCATCCACCGATGTTGTCATAAGTTCAAGTCACGCTGGGAGAAAACAAACCACAAACTCTTATGATCAGTGAAAACCACAAAGCATTTACCAATGAGGTAATCTCTCTACAAATTTAGATCAAACACCACAGCTACCAACTCAAGTTCATGGGTGGGATAGTTGCGTTCATGGGGACGCAACTATCGAGACCCATAAGAAACAACTGACCTCTGCTGCATGAGAACATAGCCTAGCCCGAGATTTAAAGCATCGTAGAAAACATCAAACTAAACTCCCTCAGCTGGAATACAAAGGACTAGAGCACTTACTAACTTATCTTTTAGATACTCGATAGCTTCCTGACACTGATTAGTCTATATGAAAGCCTGAACATTCCTGGTCAAAGTTGTCAGAGGAGTTGCAACTAAAGAGAAATTGGCTATGAACCTCCTGTAGTAGCCTGCGAGACCAAGGAAACTTCACACCTCTGACATTGTCTTGGGGGATAACTAAGACACAATAGCTTCTATCTTCAATGGATATAAAACTACACCCAATTGGGACACAACATGCCCCAAGAAATGGACTTATTGAGCCCAAAACTCACACTTAGACAACTTTCCGAATAGCTGATGTCGACAAAGATTACCCAAAATGGCTCGTAGATGCTCTGCATACTCCTCTTAAGATGTGGATTACACAAGGAAGTCGTCGATGAAAACTAAAACGAACTTGTCTAAGAACTCACAGAACACAACATTCATCAATCCCATGAATACAGTTGGAGCATTCGTCACACCAAACTGCATTACAACGAACTCATAATGCCCATGACGACAACGGAAAGCAGTCTTCCAGATATCTTTATCCTTCACATGCATCTGATGATATCCTGACTACAAGTCGCTCTTTGAGAACCAACTTGCACCCTTCAGTTGATCGAATAATTCATTGATCTGCGAAATGGGATAGTGATTATTTATTGTCACATTGTTTAAGCAACGATAATCGACACACAACTACAAACTGTCGTCGGCCTTCTTCATGAATAGAAATGGTGCACCCTAGGGTGACTCACTAGGTCGAACAAAACCGCACTGCAATAGAACATCAAGCTATATACATAGCTCTCGTAACTCAGAAGGGGCCATCCTATATGGATTCATAGATATAGGAGACACACCTGGTTGTAGCTCAATCCCAAACTCAATCTCTCGTCGAGGGGGTAAGGCTACAACCTCTTCTGGAAAAACATCATAGTACTCCTCTACGACCCCAGGAAATTCCAACTACTGAACCTCTGAATAACTCAAAATCATCTTAGCCACCATGGTTGATAAGGATGGAACTCGCATGTGACCCATCCGAGGATCTCGCTCACAAACAAACACCAGTTTCTCTCCATCTACACCAATGAAGATGAGCTTATTTCTGAATAAATCCATGATATCCTTCACCGAATAAAACCAATCCAAGACGTGGATGAAATAATATGTTTGTATTCATAAACATAGGAAATATCTCCAAGAGCGGTGCTACCCCAACACTAGCTCACAACCTCTACATATTTTAAACAAGTCATCTTGACCTCCAACTGGCGTAGTCAATGCCACGGGAACTGGAATCCTTTCTACCACAAGTCCCATGGTATGGACACGGGTAGGTGATATGAAGGAGTGTGTCGCTCCTGAATGAAACAAGGCATACACTAAGGTAGAAAACAAGAAAAGGGTACCTCGAACGACGTCTGACTCATCTAGAGCTGGCAACGCTAGAGCATGAAGCTGACCACAGCCTCCTCCACGACCTCTCTGACCCTGATGAAGACCACCACCATAGCCGCGCTCTGATCTCTGAGGATGGGGAGCGTCACGGGGTTGTTCTATACCTTCCCCATCTACCATCTACTAATCAAAAGCTTGTGCAACCTATTGCTGCTGCTTTGGATGGAACAGCCTCAATTGAGGAACCTAGAGCGGAGCGCCCGGTGCACAAGGACTGGTTTGAATGGTCGGGCACTCCTGCTACGGATGACCACGACCACCACAAGAAAATCAAGCGCCTGATCCCTTGGCATAGGCCTGAGAGTTGCTGCCTCCGAAGAAACGAGATGTGAAGGGCTGGGACCTACCCCCAGCTGAACGGAAACTCTTCTACCATAAAAACTGGGAACACCGGACAACAGCCTTGCTTCGTGAGGGATCGTGTAGATTCCAATCTCGTGATGATCCGGTCCTAGACAAAGTCTTCCCAACAACCTATTCCCTCTCCAACACCTCAAGATATGGGTTTAAAAAAAATGGGGTGACCTGGTGCTGGATCTATGAATGAAAAGCCTCGTCGAAATACCTCGTACTGGCCTCCTCATCTGGTAATAGGTCCGAAGCATATTGTAAAAGGTTCCTGAAATGGATTACAAACTCTCAAACAGTAGAGCTCCCCTGTGGAAGGGTAAGATGCTCCTGGCGACTAGACGCCTTCGTAGTTAAAGAAATGATCTTGACTCTAAACTTGTCTCGAAACTCCTCCCACGAGACCGCTAACTCCTCACGATCCCTGAGGAACAAGAACCACCACTGCCTCGCTGCTCCATGCAGTATTGTCATAGCCATGGACACCCAATTCTCCTTCCGAGCATGGATCGAACTGAAGCCTATCTAAACCTCCTCCAACCAGTCTTCCGTGAGTGCATATGAAACAGATCCCTCGTACTTTTGCAGACTCTAGCGCTGAATGTCTCGAAGTGTCTTCCTCCAAGTGTTGTCATTTTCAAACTCTACCCTATGGCGAGCTGCTAGTACATCCTGATGGACATCTTCTACGCAACCCTAACGATGAAGTCAACCAGGAGCCATACCTACAAAATAACAAAAAATTAGAGCTCCTAAGCATGGAATATGGAAGACTCAACATTAATTAATTAATTGTTTTCTTTCATTCGTTTTAGGTTAACTATCCTAAGTTCAACCCATTCAAACACATGCACAGAGAAGAATGATGCATGATCCTTTCCTAGGTCTCTATGACGAAACCAGTATCACCCTGTTTAGTAGCCATTGTAAACATAATGGTCCGTACATCATATCATAGGGGGCCCTAAACGCCTATGTCTCAGCTGGTCTCTAGTGTTTACCTCACTTTCTATACATCAATGACATTGTTGCCCTACCAACCCTTGCAACCTCACTTGTGCCTAACTCCAAACTCCATCTTATCCCTCAACCTCCCTCTGATACCACTCTGTCATGACCCCCTCCCCATAAAGTGTACCCCTCCTAGGCCAGGAAGGTAAAAAGGGGGATAAGGACCCCCGAGTCCCGCCTCGAGTAGGCCCCATGTTGGAGACTAGCACCGAGGGTATAATAATCACACAAATGGGAGGCATTACCCTCTAAAAGAACACATACAGAAGAGAGAGATATGACATACACCAACAAACTCCAACTCAAATCTAAAATATAAAAGAAAACCATGTAAATATATGCAATGCCATGGAAAAGTACCACAACTGAAAGGGAAAACTACCCCAAAGAAAGTAAAAAACAGTAGTGACCACAAGCCCGAACAGCTCCTACAACCCCAAGCTAGTAGAAACCAGCTTGATCTCCATCCCTCTCCAAGTGACCTAAAAAACAGTTCATATATACATAGGGTGGGTATAACAGTATACTCATTAGGATCCTCCCTGGAGCCTCTCGTGCAAAATTAAAGAAATCATGCTAAATCACAGTGAACAACAGTGAAACTAACTCGTCACCTAAATAGGTATACTATGTTCCCAACCTCACCATGGATACTCTCACCAAGTAACTCATAATATAATATATCGTATAGTAAATAATATCAAGGGTACCCCGCTAATACTTCCCTGCTGGTTTTCCACTTTTCCACCAATGACATACGTCCTGTGCATCTCTCTCCAAAGGCTTGCCCGTATAAACTTTGGCTAAGCTCCAAAATCTACACCACGTGCTTCACAAAGGCTTTCCCATAGACACCTAGGCTAAGAACCACTCCATCCTCAGAACCAAAAGTAACCCGGTAGTTTTCAGGAGTAACCACATCTCGCATAATGTGTATCATTATTTGGGTATTATACCTCAAGACATTACAGCCCATACACTGAGTAAGGATCCTCAAGCCATCACAACCTATACACGTTACACCTATAGTAGTCCATAGGATACTTTATCCAGAATATATGTGTATGAAATAACCACAAGACATTACATCCCTCTACACACATATATGGGGGAAACTAACAGTTGTGCCAATGGCACTAGTATCTACCAAGAGAAGAGAGCAGGGCTAAAGGGGGTAGTCACCCATTCAACCTCCCATTAGAATGTTAGGGAAAATACGCCCGAGGGATGAGAATCCCCGGGGTGTCATTTTCCATTACTGATAGGGTGGATTAGCATATAGAACACAAAAAGTAAAAAATATATATGACTCACAACCACACAATGGGAATAACCTAGTCTTAGACACAACTACAGCTAACATCTCTCAACCTCCGAGCCACCACTTCTAAGACTAGGTAACCTATAAGCACACAACTATTTAAAGGTCTTTATTATATTACTTCATCCCCTATTTATCAATTTCACTATACATTAATTATTTCTTTGAACATTAATTAACCATGAACAATTTCCACATTAAGTTCCATTAACATCACTTTCAAAAACCATTGTCCCTTAAAAGTTCTTGAACTCATCATTAAGTTTCATCAAACTCCAACCACATGGGTTAACACCATTTATTTAGACATTCATTACATAATTACTGTCCCATTTTCCCTGGCATTCTAGAAAATAAACCTATGCTACTAAACACAAGGGGGCTCAACACGGTGAGTACACATACAACCCGTTGAGTCTTTGCCGCTTATAGCAAGAGCGTAGACCCATTCTCCCTTGAGAGGATAAACACGGAAGGCACGTGGCGTACCCCGCGTGTCTTCGCCTCCTTTGGAAGAAGGGTAAGCTAGACCATCTTCCTTGAGCAGTGGGGAAAAGTAAAATAGATAAACAACCAAACAAAGCACCAAGCATCCAACAACCATATAATGACCCATACATTACATTCATGATTAATACTTCAAAATTGAAGCATACTTATTAAAACATATAACAAAACCATGAAAGGACCGTATAGTTATAGTGTCATTAGAAACGGGGAAACATAAACAACTGGTTCATAAAGCATCTACATTGTCTCTCATTTATTTCATCATATCTATAGTGCCTTTTTGGCATATCTTAATTAATAACCTTCTTCCTGACCTGGGGAAAGAAAACATACAAAAGGGTGAGCACAAATGCTCAGTAAGGGTAAACAGAAGAAATATCAATCACATCAAATTTATAAGATCATAACATTTTGGAAATATTACCCTGCAAAAGAGATCATAATTTCATAACATGGGATAAATCATGGTAGTGAAATGTAATCCCAATAATCATAACATAAAACATGAAACTTTGTGTAATAAACACATAATCATAGAGAATCATTTCTTATTAGTCAAGACTCATCTCCAAGACTATCTTAGTGGACAATGTCCATTTCTGAACCGAGTTCACTCCTTGTTTCAGTCCTATTTCACTGAATCGGTTTAACCTGTCGTTCTAGACATGTCTATCTCATGAGATATAAAATCCTTACCCAATGCATTGGAGGGAGATATAGGTCCCACCCATCTCATAATGACACCATTCTTATGTGTGCCACAAAATCATAAACCATACATCATAGCATAACCCATGTAATAAAAATGGAAATCGTAAACATCATGACATCATAAAACAATTCATATAAGATAAAGGAATTCATAAAAATATTTCCATCAAAAAATAATCAAATCAATGTAATAATATGGATAGAAACAGAACCCTATATTATCTCATATGGAAAATAATTTTGATAAAACACTTGAACTCCATTCTTGAGGAAAATATCCTTTCTACTTCAAAAGCACTTTTCCTTTCTTAACATGACATAAAATTATAAACTAAAATAAGTTGATTAAAAATAAACTTGAAAACAAGTAAAGGAAGCTTCTTGGAAATAATGTTATAAAAATCCATTCATGCCATATAAGTTAAAAAAACATTCTTCTCATTCTTTTGTCGGAAAAGTCAAAAAGTACCTCGTAGGAAAAACAACAAAAGATTCCTTTCATATCTTTTACTAAAAACTCACCGAAGGGTAAAATTGGATTTAAAAAATTGTTTGTGGATGGAAATAATGTTACATATTGAGGAAACATGGATGTGGATGATAAAATACACCCCAGTAAATTCCAAGGTATAAACAATCTCTGATAAAAATGAGATTGTGATATTTCCCTTACTTCAGGTCTGATATGATTTGTGCTTGTCTGAACCTCTTGTATAATGTCTTAAATAATGTCATTTACTTATTACAGAATCATATTAATTGTTATGATACCATATATGGTCATATTATTAGCTTCTTATTAGTAATATTTCATTACTACTTGGTATTCCGGTGTTTATTAGTTTTTGTTCTTATGTGTGTTTTGTCGAATAAATTCTTATTACTCTTTACAGGATATAGATACATCATTTATAAAATGGTATTAGTGTATTATATTTCATATTCATTCATTCAATTAATTTATATAATCATTATTCAATGAAGATCATATAGAACGATTCGCATCACATCGTGGAGACGGTAGGCCGTACGTACGCACGAGCGATGATATCGTTCCCATGATCGTGGAATTGTATTGAAGTGTATGTATACTACTTCAGAATCCATATCAATTTAAAATAATCATATATAGTTATTCTTTACACCATTATACCCATCCATGTAATGTGGTGGTGGAAAACAGGTTACACCACAGCGTGGAGACGGTATTTCGTAAGTACGCAGGCGCGGTGATTTCGTTTTCCATAGGATGGATCAGAGGTGAAATAGGGTTGTTTCATATTTATAATAACATATCAGTATATTAGGGATACTGATGTTATTACCTCATAATGAAACAACTAAAGAAGAGGGAGTATAAGAAGAATGGAACTTGAAGAAAATTGTACAAGGTATTACCTCTTTCTCGAAGTGCCTCCTTTAAACTTTCTCTTAAGGCACTAGAGTTGGTATTTTTATAAGACCAGTACTTCTAGTAGGTTTCTAAGGAAGTGTGGAAGTGAAATGGGCAAGGTTTGGCCGATCTTGAAGGCTCAAATTGGTGTGAGGAAGAGAGGGAAGAGGTGCCCTTTTATAAGGGAGGAGAGGGGCACCTTTGGAAAGTGTTGAAATATTATTTTATTATAAACTTATCTTCGGTTTCAAATGGTCCGAAAATCATTAAAGATGAAGATAAGATGACTCATAGTCTAAATAAAATCATCCAATCAGAATTTTACATGTTTTGGAAAATATTTTAATTATTATAATCTTATTTATTTAAATCATTTATTAATGAGGTAAATACATCATCATTATTGTGTCATAAATAATTTAATTTATTTGGTGTATAAAAATTATAAAAATATATAATTATGTTGGAAAACTTTTTAGCTTTCCAATGAATATTTATTGTCGAAAATATAATTTATATAACCCCTTATAAAAATTAATTACTAAAAGAATTTTGTTAATGACAATTTTGTCTTTACATAAAATTAATTAATCCAAATTGTTATTGTCACTACCAAGTGGCTCAATGGAGTCCCAAAATCTACCCATGGATGCCCATGGTTGGCCACTACACATACAATAATGTTAGGACAAGTGTCAAGGTAATTTTGAATTATTATAATATTCTTTTAACCTTGAATTACCCTATTTACCTTTAACCATAGTAAATTAAAATTACCATAGTTACTATTCATAATATCTAAAAAATAAAAGTAAACTATTAACATAATCTGGACCCACTGATCCCAAATATGGAATCCATTTTTCAAAATTCAAAACACAGAAGTTTCAGTAATTAATTTAAAATTAATCCCGTTGTTAAGCAAATGGGTTTTAAAAGATAAAACATTGTGAAAGATTGAAATGTTTTTACCTATGAATTCAATGTAAAATTAATGCTAATGAAATACATTATATTAAATGGTAAAAATATATTCTATTTATAATTTAAAAACATTATATATTATAATTTAACCATATAAAGTATTGCGATGAAAAAAATTGTTTTTAATTAAAATATAGCGTGTTTTTACTATACATTAAAATATGAAAGTTATCATAATAATATGAAAATTGTATCCAAAGTAAATTTTTATATCTTGATTGTAAAGAAGAATTTTATTTTGTCAAATTGAACTTATAAACTTGTCAAAAACTAGATTTAATGTGGGTGCGCCATCAAATGGCGGTAAAACTGCAATTTTTTGAAAAATACTTCGTTTATCCAAAAAACTGATTTTGTTTTCATACCTCATTCTAGAAAAATTATAAGATGAATTAAAATGTTATAAAATTCAAAATTCAGTTAATAATATTCATAATGGCTAGTATTATAATATATCATTGTTTAGTGAAACTCGGTATTGCGTACGATGCAAGGTATCGGGGAAGGCCGTGGTTGCGTGTAAAGTAAGCCAAGCTAGTCTTGTGTGTAGTGAAAGATTCCTTTGATGATTTATATAACATAAAAACAAAATATTTCTCTTAAAAGTCTCGGTTGTTACATTCTACCCCCCTTAAAATGAATTTTCCCTCTAAATTTGTCACTTCTTAACAAACAGATGAGGATACCTCTCCCTCATCATATCCTCAAGTTCCCATGTAGCTTCTTCTAATTGGTGGTTCCTCCATAAAACTTTCACCAAGCGAGTGGTCTTGTTCCGTAGGACTTTTTCACTATGATCCAGAATCTCTATCAGCTGTTCTTCATAAGAAAGATCTTATTCCAACTGTACAACTTCTGAGCTGAGTACATGTGAGGGATCAGGTATGTACTTTCTCAGGATAGATACATGTAACACATTGTGAACATGAGAGAGATTCGGTGGAAGCGTCAATCAGTAAGCTACCTTCCCAACACGATCCAGAATTTCAAAAGGATCGATATATCTAGGGCCCAACTTTCCCTTCATTCCAAATCTCATTACTCTTTTCCAAGGAGATATTCGTAAGAACACTTTATCACCCACTTCAAACTCTAGGTCTATTCTTCGGTTGTCGGCATAACTTTTTTGTCGACTCAAAGATGCTCTTATGTGTTGTTGAATAGATATGAGCTTTTTTCCATTTAATCAACAAGATCAGGTCCTAATAGCTTTCTTTCCCCAACATCATCCCAGCAAGTTGGAGTCCTGCATTTCTTTCCATAGAGAGCTTCATAAGGATCTATCTGAATACTGGAGTGAAAGCTATTATTATAAGAAAAATCAACCAAAGGAAGGTGTTGATCCCAACCACTTTTGAAATCCAGAGAGAAAGCTCTCAAAATATCTTCTAGAGTTTGAATTATCCTCTCAGACTGACCATCTGTCTGAGGATGATAAGCAGTGTTGAAACTCAACTCTGTTTCTAGAGTATGCTGAAGACTTCACCAGAACTTTGAGGTAAACCTCGGATCCCAATCATATATAATAGAAAGTGGTAATCCATGCAATCTTACCACTTCCTATACATATATCCTGGTAAGCTGATCTAGAGAAAAATCCTCTCTAATAGAAATGAAGTGTGCAGACTTTGTAAGACGATCAACTATGACTCAGATAGCATTATTGCCTTTGGATGTTTTAGGAAGTCCAGTGAAAAAGTCCATAGTGATGTTTTCCCATTTCCATTCAGGTATGGGTAATGGTTGTAACATCCCCTTAGACTTCTGTCTCTCAGCTTTAACTCGCTGACAAACCAAGCATCGTGAGACATATTCAACAACATCTCTTTTCATGCCATCCCAACAGAAGTACTCTTTCAGGTCCCTATACATCTTAGTTCTTCTAGGATGAATAGAGAATGAAGAACTATGAGCGTCATCCAGCATATCCTTCTTTAATTCGGGGATTGGAGGAACACAAACCTGATTCCTAAACTTTATTATCCCATCACAATCAAGGTTGAATTCAGGAACATTTCTCACCTTCTTTTGTAACTTGACATCTTCTTTCTGCGCCTCTTTAATCTTCACATGTATAGATGGTTGAACATTCATTTGAGAAAGATACGATTTTTCCCCTTTCATTATAATTCCAATATCCATCCTTTGTAAATCCATAAATATTGGATCTTTTGTGATCCTCATCATGGATAAGCTAGCATGGTCTTGTCGACTTAATTCATCTGCCACCTTGTTTTCTTTCCCAGGGTGGTAATGAATTGAGCAGTCGTAATCCATAATCGACTCCAACCATATTCTTTGGCGCATATTCAGCTCCCTTTGTGTGAAAATATACTTTAAAATTTTTTGATCAGTATAAATGTCACACTTTTCTCCATAAAGATAATGCCTCCAAATCTTTAACGGAAATATTACCACAACTAACTCCAAATCATGAGTTGGGTAATTTTACTCATGGATTTTCAACTGTCGTGAGGCATAAGCTATAACCATATCATTTTTCATGAGAACACATCCTAGTCCCTTCTTGGATGCATAACTATAGATCACAAACCTTTCTCCACTACAAGGTAGTGTGAGCACAGGTTCACTGGCTAAACTTCTTTTTAGCTCTTTGAAATTTTATTCACATTCCTTCGTCCAAAAAAACGTTACTCCTTTTCGAGTTAACTTGGTGATTGGGTTAGATAACCTTGAAAAATCATTCACAAAACGTCGGTAATTTCCAGCCAAACCAAGAAAACTTCGGATCTCAGTTACTGTTGTTGGTCTCGACCATCTTTCGATAACCTCTATTTTTGCTGGATTCACAGATATCCCCTCTTTTGAGATTACGTGACCCAGAAATGATACTTTTTTAATCCAAAATTCACACTTGGTAAATTTGGCATAAAACTTATCCTTTCTTAGGTTCTTTAATACAATTCTCAAGTGATATTCATGTTCTTACTTGTTCTTTGAATAGATAAGAATATCATCTATAAATACTACCACAAACTGATCAAGATATTCTCTAAAGACTTTATTCATCAGATCCACGAAGATAGCAGGGGCATTAGTAAGACCAAATGGCATCACTATAAATTCATAGTGTCCATACCTTGTATGGAAAGCCATCTTTGGTATATCCTCCCTTTTGACCCTTAATTGATGATACCCTGAATGAAGATCAATCTTGGAAAAGTATTGAGCTCCGTGTAGTTGGTCAAATAGGTCATCAATGCGTGGGAGAGGATATTTCTTCATGATAGTGATCTTTTTAAGTTCTCGATAATCAATGCAGAGTCTCATTGATCCATCTTTCTTCTTAACAAACAGAACAGGTGCTCCCCAAGGTGACGCACTAGGGCGTATGAATCCTTTATCGAGATTCTCTTGGAGTTGCTTCTTCAATTCCTACAACTCAATTGGGGCAATTATATAAGGTGTCTTTGAAATAGGCAAGGCACCCGGTACGAGTTCTATTGAAAACTCAAATTCACGATTTGGTGGAAGACCTGGAAATTCCTCCAGAAAGACATCATCAAACTCCCGTACAATGGGAATATTCTTAATCATGAGTTTCTAACAAACCATTTGAGATAAATAACCTTCATTTAGTGGGATCAAGACCCATAAGATGGAAGAAATTTCCACTAGAAGGTTAAGTTCATCCTTGCATCGATAGATAATCATAGATTGATCTGGAATATGAAATGTGACTTCCCTTCTTTGGAAATTGATATGAGCTCCATATAAAGAAAGACAATCCATGCCAAGAATCACATCAAATTCCACTATAGGAAGGATCACAAGATTTGCAGGAATCACTTTCCCATAAACTTCAATCGGAGAAGAATTATAAACATTTGATGCGACGGTTGTGCCATTAGGAGTTGTCACAGCCAACTCAACATCTAATTGTTGAGGTAATACGGTGATACCCTTAGAAAATTCTTCAAAAATAAAAGAGTGGGTGGATCAAAAATAAAGTAAATCATTTTCTACATTAGAGTAGATGGTAAGTGTACCTCTCACCACTTCGTTTTCGTACTCCACAATGCCGATAGTAATTGCCTGTGACTTTCCGTTGTCTTTGTCCTTAAGAGTTTTTTGACGTCGATCATCATCATCAACCCTTGGATTTGGGCATTGATTGGTGTATTGCTCCATTTCCTTGCACATGAAACATTGAAGTGTAGTAGGTTCATTCTGTGTATCCATTCCTTTGTTTGCATCGTTAGACATCTTCTTCCCATTATTTCTACATTCAATTACCCGATGACCTTCTTTTCCACACTTATAACATTTTCTTGTCCCCTTAAGACAATTTCCTCCTTGTTTCGTTCCACACTTTGAGCATAAGGGAAAACTCATCTTCTTTTCAGTGTGGTATTTAGATTTTCCTTTGAATTCCATTTTCCTCTTCTTATCAAACCCATGTGACTGATGGGTTACACCAATCTCCATATCAACCTTGAGAGAACATCGAACAATTTCCTCGTAGCTATTCAAGTCCCTTATGGCTAACGCCCTTCGAAGACTTGGTTTTAAGCCACTAATGAATCGATCGATCTTACTCTCAGGTTGTATAATAATTCTAAAAGCGTACCTTGCAGGTCTTGTAAAATTTGATTCATAGGTACCAACGGATTCATCATCCTTTTTCTTTAGTTCAAGAAACTCCTTCTCCATCTTTGTTTGTAGAATATGAGGGAAATACTTTTTGAAAAATAAGTTCTTGAACTCGTCCCATTCCATGTACTCAATTTCATCCCTTTACCTCTTATTCTTAATAAGATTCAACCATTGATCATCATCACCTTCCAAACGATATACTAATAAGATGACTTTATCTTGTTCAGAACATTGAAGAACTGAAAATATCTTTTCAGTGGTACAGATCCATTGTTCAGCCACTAATGGATCAGAAGACCCGCTGAATGAAGTTGGACGCTGCCTTATGAAGGATTCGATAGAGTTTTGATCCTTCCTTCTCTCATTTGGAAGTCCAGCATGGTTCATAGCTTGAGAAAATTGTGTGAGCATGGCTACAAGATTTTTCATTCCAGCTCCCATAACGTTTGGTTGCTCAGGGGGACAATCATTGCATTTCTCATCGCATTCCGCATTAACACGGTTTCTTTGGGTTCCAGCCATTGACTAAAACCAAGAAGAATAGTGTGAGAGACATTAATGATATTAGGAAAACCACATAATCAAGAATAAAATTTCACACTTAAGGTCTTATCATAGGTTGTTCATGGCCATTTCTAAAACACTAAGATTGTGTTCTATTCTTAGACATATCCTTAGGTTTCTTACTAAGGCTTTCACATCCTAGTTTCCAATTTTTTGCTATACCTTTCCTCTGATACCAACTATAATGACCCATACAATACATACATGGTTAATTCTTCACAATTGAAGCATACTTATTACAACATATAACAAAACCATGAAAGGACCATATAGGTATAGTGTCTTTAGAATCTAGGAAATATAAACAACTAGTTCATAAAGCATCTACACTATATCCTATTTATTTCATCATATCTATAGTCCCTTTTTTGGCATATATTACTTAATAACCTTATTCATGCCCTGGGGAAATAAAACATACAAAAGGGTGAGCTCAAATGCTCAGTAAGGGTAAACAAAAGAAATATCAATCACATCAAATTTAAAAGAACATAACATTTTGGAAATCCTACCCTGCAAACGAGATCATAATTTCATAACATGGGATAAATCTTGTTAGTGAAATGCAATCCCAATAATCATAACTTAAAACAAGAAACATTTTGTCATACACACATAATCATAGAGAATCATTTCTTATTAGTCAATACTCATATCCAATACTATATTAGTGGACAAAGTCCATTTCTGAACCGAGTTCACTCCTCGTTTCAGTCCTGTTTCACTGAACCGGTTTAACCTGCCGTTCCAGCCATGTCTATCTCATGAGATATAAAATCTTTACCCAATTCATTGGAGGGAGATATAGGTCCCACCCATCTCATAATGATATCATTCTTATGTGTGCCACAAAATCATAAACCATACATCATAGCATAACCCATGTAATAAAAATGGGAATCTTAATCATCATGACATCATAAAAAAATCATATAAGATAAAGTAATTCATAAAAATATTTCCATCACAACATATTCAAATCAATGTAATAATAGGTATAGAAACAGAACCCTATATTATCTTAGATGGAAAATAATTTTGATAAAACACATGAACTCCATTCTTGAGGAAAATATCCTTTCTACTTCAAAAACACTTTTCCTCTCTTAAAATGTCATAAAATTCTGAACTAAAAGAAGTTTATTAATAATAAACATGAAAACTTGTAAAGGAAGCTTCTTGGAAATAATTTTTTAAAAATCCATTCATTCCGTATAAGTTAAAAAAACATTCTTCTCATACTTTTGTCGGAAAAGTCAAAAATTACCTTGTACGAAAAACAACAAAAGAGTCCTTGTTATGATACCATATATGGTCAAAAAGTACCTCGTACTTTTGTACGTGTCCGAACCTCCTGTATAATGATTTAAATAATGTCATTGACTTAATACAGAATCATATTCATTGTTATTATACCATATATGGTCATATTCGTAGTTTCTTATTAGTAATATTTCATTACTACTTGTTATTCGGGTGTTTATTACTTTTTGTTCTTATGCGTGTTTTGTCGAATAAATTATTATTACTATTTATAAGATATAGATAAATCATTTACAGAATGGTATTAGTGTAATATATATCATATTAATTCATCCAATTCATTTATATAATCATTATTCAATGAAGATCATATAGAACGAGTCACATCACATCGTGGAGACGGTAGGTCGTACGTACACACAAGCGATGATATCGTTCCCATGATCATGGAATTGTATTGAAGTGTATGTATACTTTTTCAGAATCAATATCAATTTACAATAATCATATATAGTTATTCTTTACACCATTATACCCATCCAAGTAAGGTGGTGGTGGAAAACAAATTACACCACGGCGTGGAGACGGTATTCCATACGTACGCACGCGTGGTGATTTCGTTTTCCGTAGGATGGATAAGAGGTGAAATAGGGTTGTTTCATATTTATAATAACATATTAGTATATGAGGGATACTGATTTTTTACCTCATAATGAAACAACTAAAGAAGAGGGAGTAGAAGAAGAACGGAACTTGAAGAAAATGGTAGAAGGTATTACCTCTTTCTCGAAGTGCCTGCTTTAAACATTCTCTTAAGGCACTGGAGTTGGTCTTTTGATAAGACCAGTACCTCTAGTAGGTTTCTAAGTAAGTGGGGAAGTGAAATGGGCAGGGTTTGGCCGTGCTTGAAGGCTCAAATTGGTGTGAGTAAGAGAGGGAGGAGGTACCCTTTTATAAAGGAGGAGAGGGGCACCTTTGGAATGTGTGGAAATATTATTTTATTATAAACTTATCTTCAGTTTCAAAAGGTCAAAAAATCATTAAAGATAAAGATAAGATGACTCATAGTCTAAATAAAATCATCCATTCATAATAGGACATTTTTTGGAAAATATTTTAATTATTATAATCTTATTTATTTAAATCATTTATTAATGAGGTAAATACTTCATCATTATTGTGTCATAAATAATTTAATTTATTTGGTGTCTAAAAATTATTAAAAAATATCATTATGTAGGAAATATTTTTATCTTTCTAATTAATATTTATAGTCGAAAACATAATTTATATAACCCCTTATAAGAATTAATTACTAAAAGATTTTTGTTAATGTCAATTTTGTGTTTACATTAAATTAATTAATCCAAATTGTCATTGTCACTACCAAGGGGCTCAATGGGGTCCAAAAATCGACCCAAGGATTCCCATGGTCAGCCACGAATCATACAATAAGGTTAGGACAAGTTTCAAGGTAATTTTTAATTATTATAATATTCTTTTAACCTTGAATTACCGTATTTACCTTTAACCGTAGTAAATAAAAATTACCGTAGTTACTATTCATAATATAAAAAACAATAAAAGTAACATATTAACATAATTTGGACCCACTGATTCCAAATATGGAATCCATTTTTCAAAATTCAAAACACAGAAGTTGTAGTAATTAATTTAAAATTAATCCTGTTATTAAGCAAACGAGTTTTAAAAGTTAAAACATTGCCAAAGATTGAAAAGTTTTTACTTATGAATTCAATGTAAAATTAATGATAATGACATACATTATATTAAATGGTAAAAATATATTCTATTTATACTTTTAAAAAATTAAATATTATAATTTAACCATATAAAGTATTGCGATGAAAAAAATTGTTTTTAATTAAAATATAGCATGTTTTTACTATTCATTAAAATATGAAAGTTATCAGAATAATATGAAAAATTTATCCAAAGTAAATTTTTATATCTTGATTCTAAAGAAGAATTTTATTTTGTCAAATTTAACATATAAAATTGTCAAAAACTAGATTTAATGTGGGTGCGCCATCAAAAGGTGGTAAAACTGCATTTTTTAAAAAATACTTCTTTTATCCAAAAAATTGATTTTGTTTTCATACCTCATTCTAGAAAATGTATAAGATGAATTAAAATTTTAAAAAATTAAAAATTCATTTAATAATATTCATAACATATAGTATTATAATTTATCTTTGTTTAGTGGAACTCGGTATTTCGTACGACGCAAGCTATTGAGGAAGGTCGCGGTTGCATGTAAAGCAAACCAAGCTAGTGTTGTGTGTAGTGAAAGATTCCTTTGATGATTTATATAACATAAAAACAAAATATTTCTCATAAAAGTCTCCGGTGTTACAGACCACATCCATCTCATTCCATCATCCCTAGTGTCCTCCCTGACACCCACATGCATAAACTGATGCATGTCGCTACTCTAGGCACAATCTGCTGCCATCAACACGAGGCCTCCCTGCCTCCAAATTTTACAACACTCATCCAGGGTCACATCACAAAACAAGCAGTAGGAAAACAACACCATATGAAATGGTCTTTGACCCCCAATTCACAACAAGAGGGTAACTCTGAACCCTTCATGGAATTCAATCATGTTATTTAATCCATCTTGAATTAACAAATTCAATTCATCGCTTCCAAAATCATGAACCAATTCAGTAAGCTATCACCGATGATTAAACATGCTCACTATGCCAAATTTGATTAATATCAAATTACAACAAGAACCAGGTCTGTTTCCATGCCTCTTTATATTTATCCAACCAATTATCAATTGATTCCGACCTTAAGTTCTTTGTCAATTTCCTCAAGAACAACATGCTTAACAAGCAAGGCATATATATTACACTATCTAGTAAACAAGAGGAAATAACAAATGATCAAACCAATTTCCTTATCTGGTTCAAATATATTTATTAGGTCAATTACATTATCATCTAGTGGGATTCAACATGCTATCGATAGCGTTACACATACAAAAGAGAATAAACAAATCCCCTACCTCAAACGTTTTCGAGGAAACCCACAATGGTCAGTGAACGCCCAAGAAACCGGGTTGATTCTCCACGAATCCTCCTTAGATCTCCTCTTCTAACACAACCAAGACCAAAACTCATCATAATCTACATCCACACACTTAGATATACCCATAACATGCGTGGATCTAAGAAACCGAGAGAAGGGGAGAAGTAGATCTAAGTAGATCTAAGAAAATCAAGCAGGACCGACCACATACCTCAAGAAACTAGCTCCGATTTGTCAAGGGAAGCCTCCGGATCGCCTCCAAAACGCTTAGGAGAGATTCTCCTACCTCTCAAGAAAGGTAATCCAGAGATATGGCTGATTAGGGGCTTAAACGTGGTGATTAAAGGAAAAATGAGTTAGATCCAAAATTTTAGGATCTAACTTTAAGTGCCCGCACGGTTATTCCACATGGTTTAACAAACCGTGCGCTAACCGTGTGTTAGCTTTTGCCTCGACAACCACTCCTCACACGGTTCGTCCGCATGGTTAGACAAACTGTGCGCTTACCATGCGTTAGACACTACCTCCAAGACTAGCCTTGCATGGTTTGGCCGCATGGTTTAGGAAAACCATGAGCCTACCGTGCAACGACCATAACCCTTTATAATTCATTAAAAGTCCACCCAAATGCACATCATGTCACCTTGACCTCCTGGAACACCTCCAACACCACATTTTTCACAAAGGAATGGACCGGAGAGGTCCAGACCAATACAAAAACTCTCAAAAAACTCACCCTTATACTTTATATACTTAAAAACCCTAAAGAAATAGTTAAATACTAGAAACTAGGGTTGCTACATTCTCCCCACCATTGGTTTCCATCCCAAGAAAGTACAAAACCATCTTTTCTCCAAAAGAGTTATAGACATTACTCATTCACCCCCATCTCGAATTTCCATGTATTTTGAAGAATCTGATCATGATTCAAAAAAATCATCAAGAGATGAATGCTTTTTTAATTCATGACCTTCTATTTCATTTCCACAATTCACACCAAGATATGTACCAACGTAGCATCTGCTTCTAGGTAAACTTAATACCATATGATAACATGGTCAGGGTCGGGATGATACTTTTTCTACTGAGACACCTGAAACACATTATGTCTACACTGAACTAAGGTAGAATTGGCAACTGATATTCCACCTCTCCAACCTATTCTAATATCTCAAAAGGTCATATGTATTGGGGAGATAAATTTCCATAATTCCCAAAACATCGATATCCAAGCCTTGGATAAATACTCCAAAACACAACATCACTCATTGGGAATAAAAAAAAGTCATAGATGATGTTATGCATAAGATTTCTGATGACTCTAATCCATCTCCATCCTCTTCCTGGTCAGCTATATCATCTCCATTGATTCTTGAAAAATACTCGGACCAACTAGTGAAGTCTCAATATTTTCCACAAAACAAAGGGGAGAACAAAATGTACACCCATAAAATGATTCGAAATGATCCATATGTATCGAGACATGATAGTTTTTGTTATATGGGAACTACAGCATGGGTCTGTTCTATTCCCATAAGCCACTAAAATCCATTACACAATCCCACAACATGTCTTCCAACATATGTATCATCTATTCATTTTAGTCGTTTGTCTAAGGATGATACTCCATATTCATATTCAACTAATTCCCGGAGGATTTATATAAGGATTTACATAAATGAGACATGAATCTAGGATCTTAGTCTGATGCAATTAAAATAAAAATTCCATTCCCTTTTACCACATCTCGGATATAGATTTTGGATAGATCGCCCAATTTATGAATTTCAAAAATAATGATATAATGGGAAAAAATTGTGAGCTAATCCACTATCACCCATATATAATTTTATTTTGGAACTGTTCTAGGTCGATGTATAATAAAAACCATAGCTATATACTTCTATTTCCATATTTAAATAGGTAGATATTGTAACATACCTATTGGTTGATTATATTCCACCTTATCTTTCAGACAATGTAAACATCATGAAACAATCTTATCCAACTTCCTTTTCTTGTGGATCTAGCAAAACTACACTTTTAATGAATTATAAATATTCTTTATTCTAGTATTGAAGGCTCATATAGAATGGTGGTAAGCATGAAGAAGTTTTTTATAAAAATCCATAGGTACCAACATCCAATTTCTCAACCACAACACTAAACTCTTATCCAACTTCCATCCCGCAATGGTCTCCACACCATTGAGATTTGACCTCATAACAAAGATTTATGCTTCAGATGATTTTACCACTTTAATAATATTTAAAAAATAGGGAACAATCACAACTATAAAAAAAACTACAACATCGCCACGGTCTTTTCATTCCATAATTCTTCTACCACCAAATTTCCTTTTCACAATGTACAAATCAAGTCACTATCAAACATTTAGAGATACTCCACCCATCTCCTTTTTCCTATAATATAATTTCTCATGTCCCTCTTATTATCATTAGCAAGAGTGGGGGGTGAGACGTTAGTTGGGATTAAGCGACATCCACAAGATGTTAATGTATGAGAATAAACTCCAATGGGTTTAAATATTTTAGGGGAATATTTTCCCTATAAGAATAAAAAAACTAAAATGATAATCCATAACCAAAAAAACAATATATGAATCATGATAACAATGAAATGAAACTCAACATTTCTTTTATCAAAATCATACTAAAATCAAGTACCACAATGGAAGACTATAATATCAAAGTAAGAAGTGGAATACAAACTAATAAAACTCCAAGAAAACCACTATAGTACAATATTGATATGATCCATACTCCAACATCACCAAACAGCCCAAGTATCAGGATGTAGCACTAAAGAACTATGAAAATATACCTTTTCCCATGTCCCGGTATTTTACATTTAAAAAAGCCCCAAAGTTTGAAAGTAAGGGAGAGTACTATAACTCAGTAGGTTTCCCCCAATGACATCCCTACTCACACCACTAGGATAAAGAAAATTATCAAAATATATATAGAATAGCTTATATAAAAAATCATAAATTTATTGTAACTAAATATAAATAGGTTCCATAGCAACCATTTTTCCATAAAATTACATTTTTCAATGAATGAAACCAAAAAAAATAGAAACCATGTCACTGGTTCCATTTGTCATAACCATTGCATTCCGTATATCCAACCATGCATGATTTTTTATGATTGTTCTATACCCATGAGTTGTCTCTTTTCAATCTACCAAGTCATCACAAGGTAATTACATCCCATGTTCCATTACACCATTGGCACCAAAAACAAGGTCATATTTCAACCAATCCTTGTAAATTCAATATGAACACACACACCAAGAATCTAAAAAACCATTCCAAGCCAAATAAATAAAAACCATTTCAATAAGACAAATTTTTTATTGAATTCCTTTTTCAAACAATCTATTTCAATAATCCAGCAAGCCGTATTTTAAGATTATGAAACCAAATCCCTTTGTAGAAAATATTTCCATAATTATACAACTTCACCAACACCCATAAATAATGATTAAAAAAGATATATACCATGCTTTTCACACCAATTTCAAAATCAATTTCACTAAATTAAATCAATTTGTAACTAGTCAAACCAGTTCTACAAGGAGGAGTTGAGAGTGATACCATATGCCTCAAGATTTTTGGGGAAAATGATAAACGACAAAAAAACATCACAAAACCTGGTTGAGAACACCATAAAAATTCCATAGATATCTTCCCATATAATAAACCAAGCTTAATCTAATCCTATATGGAATTCACCACCAGAAATCTACCAACACTAACTGTAGATCTAAGAAACCGAGAGATAAGGTGAGGTAGATCTAAGAAAAACAATACTAATAATTAAGAATGAATACTTAACAAAAAAATCAGTCTTCAACACACCATTAAAGAGATTAAAATCACTTCTTATTTGATGGGAAAACCTTTTATGACCATCAAGAGATAAAAATTCCCTGTAAGTGACATTTGGGGGAAAATGAGGCATTAAAACATTAAACCAACCTAGATCCTCTTTTTTATGATCTTGTTCTATTCCACACAAGGTATTGTCACACGGTTAGGTAAACTATGTGATAACTGTGCACCATCCACTGCCTTAAGGAAACCCTCACTTGGTTGCCATTTAGAGTATCCTAACATTGCACCCACCATGCTGAAGCCACTATAACAAAAACACCAAAACCAATATTCGAATATCATTGTTTCTCCTAAGTGTATGCACAGTTTGGGTGAACCGTGAACCACCCATGCACCTTTCCTTTTTCCCATGTCTCACTATTCATCATTTCCTACAAGTGTTTCACAGTTTCCACAAAATTTTCCCCACCCGTGAACCTATAAAAAATCCGAAAAAAACACTCAAATGTTATCCAAACACTCTCAATCAAAACCCTCATTCTTTATATAAATACAAACATAAAGAAATTTTTATATACCAGAAACTATGGGGTGATATAGTTTTTAATTTTGTTTTATAAGAATTGATATTTTACTCAAAAAAAGCTTTCCAAAAGATATTTACAAATTATTTTAGATTTAATATGACATATTTTAGTGTTGATCGTTCCTTTATGGGAAATTATAAAAAGGTTCCATTCATATTATTTCCATTAATGGTTTTTGTTTTGATGGCATGATGTTTATCACACAAGTTTCTCTTCCATGGTCTGTGTGCTTTTGAAACTCATATCATTTTAGGGGTTATGCTTTGAGGTAATTATTGTGAAACCCATCCCTTTTTTTAGGTTATGATGTGATGGAATTTTGATTATACCCATTTCGTTTCATGGGTAATGATATGAACTTTATGAAACCTATATCTTTTTATGTTTCTTAATATTATCAATGTTTTATTATCTTGTGGTGTTTATTTGAATGATTTTATTATACGATGTTTGGGACATATTTCCAACCATAATATATTGTATAAATAATTATACCTCCCGAGATAATGTTGGTAATAAAGTTGATGAGATTGATCCACTACGAGAAGATGGGGAAACCTGATACCTTATAAGGAAAGTGTTGTGAATGGGGCTGGTAGTGTGTGTTTCCCAGTTGGTGTAGTTACCAGGATGATAGAATATTCGAAAACCCGATCCACTATGGGGATATGGGTAAACTCAATCCACTATGAGAATATGGGGAGACCCAATCCACTATGGGATGATGTGGAAACCTGATCCGCTATGGGAAGATAGGGAAACTCCATCCCTTACATGTAAAGGACTATGAAATGGGATAGTGGTGTGTCTTGCTCAGTTGGTGTAGTCCCCATGAAGAGGAATGATAAGTTATAGAAATGGATGATTACTTATAAAGAATCATATTACATATTTATGTGTATTCCATGATTACTTGTCTTATTCATATGTTATGGTTTTTTAGTTTATGTTCTTTAATACCTTTTGATTCATGTCTTAAGAATTGAAAATCATTATTAAATGTCCCATGATTATGATCTTTTTATGTAGGTTAAGCTCTTCAAATTTTATACTCATTTTATAAAACTCTTAAGTTCATTTTATTCTTATGTATTTTCTTTTATTTACCGTTACTGAGAATCTGATTTCAACCCTTTCTTGTGTTTCTTTTCCCTAGGTTATGATGAAAGGTTTTAAGTAGGAATACTAAAGAGGAATATAATTAAGTATTATGTTGAAGATGTTTCACCAAATTATAATAACCTGTTCCATGTTTCAAAAGACACTATATAATTATAATCCTTGGGATTGTATTTTTATTATGTTCTGAATCTTCAATAAAAATGATACGATATCTATATAAGTAAATCCAGTGTCTCTATAGTTGGTATCAAAAGATGGATTTATTTAACACTTGTAAACTAGGATGAGAAAACATTAGTGAGATACCTAGGGATATTAACAAGGATATGTCCATAGGTGTCTTTAAGGATAATTCAATGGATGAGTAAATGTTTACGAAAGCTTCTAGGAATTTTTTTAAAGGATATAGTGACTGGTTTTTGAGAAATACATCCCCATTTGGATACTATAAGTGGACTTGTTTTTGTCATAGATGTTACTAGGATTAAAAAATATGAAAAGTTGTGTTGAGTCTAACTTGAATGTTTCTTGGTACATGAAAACGTGTCTTATCACACACCTGTTTCGACACTCCCGGGGATATGCTTTGGGAATTAAAAAACCCTTTTCAAACCACCCTAATGGAATTAAAAATAAAATTCATATGAATAACCTATTATAAACATAATGTTTTATATATTGAAGAAGTTTGTTTCGTTATTTGTACATCTTATAAGTAATTTTTAAGGATTATGAGGTTTTCTTCTATGATATGTGTTTCTCACCCTATTCTTCCTTGTCTTAGTCAACAGCAAGAACTAGAAATAACTAGTTTAACATTGAATTTTTCGGAGATGTGTAAGGTATGGGAATCATACAAATTGTTTTCCTAAGTGGAAACCTCATGAAGGTAATCTATACGGTTGTAGGAGTATTGGATATTATTCTAAATATTAGGCGACAACAAATGAAATGTGAATGGTATGAAATGTTCATCCATTTTTGTTTAGGTTAACTAGAAGATTAATAATTAAACTAATGTTGAGTAACATTTTGACAAGATACATATTTCATATTCTAGGAAATAGGTATTAAGAAATATGTTTTTGAAGCCTGAGTAATGGTTTAAAAATAAATTTCGATGATTCAACTGTATCTGTTTCGGATATTAAATATTATGTTATATGAATCATGAAGTATATAATGATTGATTGTAAAAAAAAAATCTTTATGTATCTTCAATAATGTTTTAAATGATACTAATGAACACTTAAAAATTGATTTAATGGGAAGGTTATTTTAAGGTAATGTAACTCTTAAGATATTCCTAAGGATGAGAAAGTGATATTTTATATAGATAAATAGGTGAAAATATGGGTAAAGTAAATGAGATAGTATTAATGACATTAGAAATAATGAAGGATTTGTTGACAATGTATTCTCTGTTATCATGGATGAAGTTTAACACATCTTGGATTTAAGGAATATTTATAGTAATATTCTAATTAAGTAAGTATTCATGTTTTTTTAATTGATTTGTGGTAATTTAGGTTGTCACCATGCCTTAAGATACAATGTGATTTGGGTATTCAAATTTTTTGGAATGTGACAACCAATAGCTACTTTTTGATATATGTGGGATCAATTTTAAGCTGAGAACATGAGCCTTATCCCTCTTAGTGAGGTCTCCCTATGTGTATCCACGAGACATATGTTTGGAACCAATAGAGGAATAATTCCCGGGTATTGTATCACGTACTATAACAAGCATAGTAGTAGGTATTATAGCAAGCAATATAGAAATCACGGTAATAGGTACTGTAGAAGTATTATGTGGGTACTATAATAGGTATTGTAGAAGTTACTATATTATGTACTGATCAGTACTATAGCAGCTTAAACTATTCACCTTAGGCCACCGGTTTGGGGTTGGAGTCCTTAAGGCCTTCCAGACACCCAAGCCTTTGGGACAGTAAGGATTTCAGGCAACCTAAGCCCTTCGGGTCACCTTATGGACTTCCGGCCACCTCAAGGACTTCGATCCACCTGATTTGCAGATGCCCAGATAGATTCTACAAGGAACTATCTCTACAAGAGGATTCATGGGTAGGGCACATTCACCAGATCATGGATAATGGATTTGGAAGAATGAGAGTGTATGGAATATTCACCAGTACTAGGCCTATGCATCTCTTCATAGGATAGCTATCCAAACATCTATTCAAAGGTGGAGAACAGATCATGATGTAGATGCTAGGGAGGGGAGGTTTCAAGTAGTCATAGTCTCTATAATTTCCTTACTACCTATAGGTCCTTTAATGTACCCAAGACTTCGGGAAATTTAATCTTAGGGTTCCCCTCCAACCCTTAAAAGGGGGGTTATCTAAAAATGAAGCTCTTTGGGCATTCAGGAAATTTAAGCTTATATAATAACCTTCCTTCTAATGTTTTTTATTTTCATATTTTGGATGGACAATAAGGATAATGATTTATGGAATGTTGAAGATAAACATCCAATGACGCTTGTGAGATTGAACTATTATCACATCACATAAGGATTTATGAATAATGTATTACCTATTCTAAAATCATTGTGTTGATGATAACTGATGATAAAGGGGGTGAATTATTAGGGATCTCATGATCTGCTAGTGCTTTAGGAATAAGAAATTCACCTTCCTTTTTAAGGAAATAGGTGAAGTATAAATTGACCAAGGAATAAAAAAGGATAAGTTTTTCAAAAAATAATTCAATTATATCTTTTCAATAAAATTCTCTACCATCGGGAAAAAGATCTAGAAATAAAATGCTATCCTAATACCTTAATTTGTTTTTAACCATTAGCATTTCATATCATCACATATTCAGGACTATGAGTCCCTCAACTATTCATTGATCATTCCCTAGTTTTTTACGGATGACCTCAATCAATCTCTCTAAATATTTACGGTTTTCCTCCAAGTCCATATTTTCACATTCCACCAAATATCTCCAATGTGGAAGCCATGTTATGGGTTAGTTTGGTTAACCGTCCTGTTTCCAAAAAATCTTTTTTAATATGATGTTTTTATTTTCATTTATACGATGTGAGTTTATATGAAAGACACATTTAGGTAATAAACCATAAACAATACATATTATTTTTTTAGATGAAATTAATTTTAAAGAGGGTAGAATGTGACTCCAAATTATTTTTTGAAATATTTTTTTCGAACTAATTTAAATTTTTTGATATTTTTTTATTTCTTAAAACACTGAATACATCATCTGTTATAAGATATCACAAAGTTTAACTTATCTTAATCATAACACTGTTTCAATCTTGTTCTACATGAAAAACATAGATTAACTTGCAGTACATGCAACTCTATGATTGGCTTGTATTAAAAAAATATTGAATCCATTCTATATGTTATGTCACATGCATGGTTGATTCTTATCGGACTACAAGATATTATTTATATAATTATTAAAAAATTATTATAACTACCACCAACTCATTGGAATGAATATTACAAATAATATTATTTTAATTAGGTAAATATGATTTACAAGTGTATATAAAATGAATCCTTCAGTTTTTAATTAGTTGAAGTGAATGTCAGAACTATTTGAAAATAATGAAATAACTTTTCTAGGAAAACATTTATTCAATGTCAAAACACAAATCTATCTCAATAAAATAAATTAACCACATTTGATTAGTTTTTTAAAATAAAATTTATATATTATGCATTATATTGTTATTTTTTATACTCATCCAAAAATATTTGATAGTTATAAGGTAAGAATATATCTAATTTTATGAATAAATAGATGTATTTTTAAAAATGGTTATTTTATTGCCTTTTAATGAAGATCCTATTTTAAATCTTATTTTTTTCTCTTTTATAAATTTTATTTGAAAAAATAAACATCATTTTTTGATGTTAAATGTAAAAATTAGAATATGGTTAATTTTTTGTATGTTTATAACAAGTTTCATTTTTTGATGAATAGTTAATAGTACTGAATTTTAATTCCAAATTGATTTTTCATCCAACTTATATATAAGGATAAATTATGTTTTTTATTGGTTTTAGTGTTCAATAAGATCAATTGTACATAAATTAATCCAATTTAAATAATTGAATCAATTTCACTTTGAAATTGGATATAAAACCATTCTCAACATTTTAATATTTTTTCATTAAAAACATGTTTTGTCGTCTTGTCTGGAGGGCTAAATTTAAAATAATTTCATCCATGTATGTGTTTGGAATTTTAAAAAATGGATTCTATATTTGGAATCATAATAATTAAAAAAAATTAATATGGTCAACTTAGTTTTGAAAAAAAAATATTAGTGACAATAATTAAAATTAGTTGTAGTGATTAAGAGACAAATTATCTTAAAAAAGGACTAAACCTTAAACATAAGTGACAAAATGACCTAGAGTCTTGTTAAAAAGTAATTAGATACCAATAGTTATGAAATATCTATTCATGTTTCGAATTTTTGGAGTTATTGGATTACTATTCAATAAAATTGCATTATTTTACAAGTTATGGAATAAGACAAAAAAATAACTTTCCTTACCTTTAACATTTATAAAACCTTAAGATATGAAAAAAATAGTATATTTTAGGTTATACATATCATTTTAAAATATAAAAGAGTTATTTTTATCATTATTTTTTATCATTATTTTTTATATATGAATTAATTACATTAAAAACATAATAAATGATAGCGCGTCTATTATCTAGGTAACAATAAAATAAAATAAATGATGTCAAAGACATTAAACATTAAGAAAATTTAATAAATTATTATGTTCCATTGTTTTTTAGATGAATATATCATGTTAAAATGAATTTAATTTCATATATATTAATTCCAATAATCTTTTTATATTTTAAATTAAAATTAAATAAATAATGTCGAAATTGAAATTGTTCTTATTTTACAATAAATTATATTTTATAAAAATATTAAAATAAAAAAATTACATCTTCGAATTATTTTTAATGTTTCAATAAATATAAAATATGATATATTAATAGAGAAAATTAAATTTTATGATGAAAATATGTATCCTTAAATAGTCAATACATTATTAGCACAATTTAGGTCAAATTTGTGTTTTTGTATGTTATATGTGTTTCTTTTAAAATTAATATCCAACACTCATGAAGTTTTTATTTTTTAAGTTAGATATAATATTCATAATTAATTGGTCTATTATTTTTTAATAAATCCCACCTTAACATAATCTTAATGGTAAAATTACATAGGTCATAAAACTATTTATAAAAATTAAAAACCAAAATGAAAAATATAACGAAACAAAAATTCTGAGGAACAAAATTATAAAAATGAACTTATTTTTTTATTTTGGAAATTTTATTAGGCAATAAATTAAATTTAATCCATTATTTGTTAATTTTTTAAGAACATTAGTAAATGTAGACCACCTATTAGTGCTTAACATTTTTTTATTTTCATGAATGTCACTCCTCCACTATAAAAAGGCTTTCCCTCTTCCCATTACTCGCACTTCTCAGAACACTTTTTCTCATAAAAAAACCTCCATGTACTCTCCCAAAATCACTACCTTAATCCATAAAGGATCCCTTTGGAAAAAAATATATCCAAGGATGCACTTTTTAGCAATTAAAAAGTGGTTTCCCAAATAAGAGGTATCATCCTTCCTCATGATCATTTCATTAATTTTATTTATACACCCCCAAATTATTCTTATTATATGATTATATAACAAAAATAGTATCCTAAATATATTTATATTTTATTTATTATAACATTTATACCTGATCTTACACACACTTATATCTATTAGGTAACGAACTTTCTCTTCTTGTGTACAGCGAACTACCGCCTCACGAAATGATGTTGTTCATTTTTTCATTACCACATCTCATGGTTAGAAATTATAATGGAAACTATATTTTTTTTATTTTATATATAATATTTATGATTTATTTATTCTTATTTAATTTTTATATAACATATACCATAATTATTTCCATTTTTTTCAAGTATGATCATTTCGTTTGCAGAAGTGTGGACTACCACCTCCTCAAAGTGATGTGATTCATTCACATACATGGAATGTGTTAAGGATGTGTTTAGTGAAAGTATATGATATATATAAAATAATAAGTCTATATAATTGGTATATATATATATATATTCTTATATTTCATTTAATTACATTCTTTCAATATAATAATAAAATGGAAACAGTGTTTATACATACGTACGGCCTACCATCTCCATAATTTGTGCATTCTTTTTCATACTTATATCTAATATAAATTATTATAAATACATTTATACTGAATTTATCTGTTATTTATACCATTTTTTACATTTTATAAATTATTAAAAATATATACAAAAAATAAAGAAGATATTACCTTGAATGTATCGTTAATACGGAGTTGTTAATAAACATATAATGTAATTTTATAACAAATTAATATATAGTATTAGATATAATAATATTATTATTTATTATATTTAAAACAAAATTATATTTATTATACAAGTGGTTTTAAAATTTAATTACACATTCAATAATTAAGGCCATGTAATTTTATCTCCCTTTTTAATTTTTATGAGATACATGTCTTATTCACCACACATTTTTTTTGTGTGGTGTGTATGCTGATTGTGGATGTAATCCATGATTATTATAATTAAATTTCTGGTAATTTTCATATACATTTGATTATATTTATTTTATGGGGTTTATGATTCAAAAGATACAAAATTAGTAATGTAATTTTGTCTCAATTTTCTTTCTTTGAGATACAAGCCTTGTTATGAACCTTTCTAATTCTGTGAGGTTTATATACTATATTTAACATATATTATCATTAATCTCATTATTTTATGATATTAAATTCTTCATGATATTAAATTATTTCAATTTTATTATGATTTAATTTTACAAAAGTGGTAATTGTTTTAGCTATAATTTCATCATTTATCAAGTCTGATAATGGTAATGCTTCTATTCAGGAGATATTATGATCCATGCCTTAATAAATATCATTAATATTATTAACCTATGGATATTCATGTTATATTCAAGAAATTTAACAATTTTTCCACTATTTTATACTTAAATAATTAAGAAAATGTTTTTATAAAAATAAGAAATTATTTCTCATTTCAGTTAGGAATATCTATTTTTTAAAAAAGCATATCTTAAAAAATGGTTTCAAATTTATTTACATATGATATTTTAATCCATTTTTTGAGGAAAATACATGTTAAAAATGTTTCATGGTTTTCAAATAATCCTTTATAATATTTTAAATAGTTTTAAAAGAAATGGTTTTATAAACATTTTCATGATTTATTTATATGTTTTCAAATTATTTTTATAGAAATAGTTTTCGAAAAAATCTATCTTCCATTAAAAATAAAATCAATTCAAATTTTGTTCAAGAATAATTAATATTTTATAAAGTAAAATGGTTTTAAAAATTATTACGGGCTTCCTTTTTATGTTCACAAAGAAAAATTTTGTCAAAAGGATTTAGGTTTTAAACACATTTTTTAAGGAGAATGTTCATTTTCCTCAAGAAATATTTTTAAAAGTATTTTTATATATTATTTTCCATAAATTATCACATTAGTTGGGGTTAATAATTCTGTTCTAGGAAATTATCCAAAGTTTCCATTCATATTCTTTCTCTCAATGGTTTATGTTTTGATGGAATTATGGTTGTGATATCCATTTCTCTTCCACAGGTTATATTTTTTTGATTCCCACTTCTTTTCAGGGGTTATTGTCGGATGAAATTATTGTAAAACCTATATATTTCTATAGGTTATGATTTGATTGAATTTTTATAATACCCATTTCATTTAATGGGTTAGGATATGATGTTTATGAAACTCATCTATTTTTATTGGTCATGATGTGATAAAAGTTTTATTATCTTCTAGAACAAGTATGAATGGTTTTATTTTGTGATGGGAGGGACCTATATCTTCCTTAAATTAATTTATTAAATATTTATATATAATTATATAGTGATGGGAATCATCTCAATGGGCTTGATCTACTGTTGTAATATGGGGAAACTTGATTACTTACAAGGAAAGGACTACAATTTGGGATGGTGGTTTGTGTCTCCCAAAAGATATCGTCGCCCTGAAGATAAAGGATGGGGAAACCCTGCCCACTATGGGAATATGGATAAACTCAATTAAATATGGGATGATGTGGAATCCCCAACCCAACCCACTATGGTAAGATGGGGAAATACTATCTGTTATAAGGAAAGGACTATGATTGGTGATGGTGGAGTGTCTCTCCCAGTAGGTGTAGTCCCCATGATGTACATTGATATGTTATAGTAATGTGCCTTGAAATTTAGAGAATAATATTACATTTTTATTAATATTCTACAATTCAATTTCTTTTTCAAATGTAGTGATTTTAGTGTTTATGTTCTTGATTACCTTAAGATCTATGCCTTTTGAACAACTAATATTTTTTCCATTACTTATTATTATAAACTTTTTATGCGGGATATGATCATCAAATGTTATGATTAAGTTATCTTAAACTTTTATTCATGTTATTATTACATATTTCCTTTACTTACCCTTAATGAGGATCAAATCTCACCCATTTTTTATGTATTTTTCCCATGGGTTAAAAGGTATTGTTTTATATAGGATTACTAAAGGGGGAAATCATTAAGGATGATGTTGAAGGTATTTCACCAAATTAGAATGATGTATTCCAATTTTCCATAGACACTAAACTATTACATCATCAGGCATGTATTTTTTTAATTCGTTGAAAATAAATCTAAAATCATGTAATATCCTTGTATGTTAAGCATCAGTCATTATAGTCTCCATCCCATATAGTTTGTATTAATTATGTCTTGTCAAATTACATCATCTTGTTAAATAATGTATAAATTCAATAATATTTTCATGGAATCTATATGTTCTCATCATATTTTGGAGATATTGTAAACTTTTATTAAGATAGATACTCTTAAGATATTATGACGTACTATGTAATATAGGTGAATAATCAAGATGTGATATGAAACATCATAAATTTTCTTGTAAATGAATACATGTAATCATAAAGTGCTTAGTGGTGGTTTTAGAGAACAAAATCCAACAGTCAGTAGTATACACATTCACATTATTTTTTCTTTGGTTTTTTAATGGTTTTTGTGAATGGTAAAAATAGGATATGAAATTCCTAAATATTTTAAAAGAGAAACATAATCCTCGATAGCATATGTAACATGAAATGTGATGATTAGAATAGAATGTAACATAATGAAACATTATCAGATATTTATTTTGAAATAAATTTCATATCTTATATTTCTTACAATACATAAAACATCTGGTTTAAATGAAAAGCGTTAATCTATTAAAATATTTTTAATTAAACATGACCATTTCACCTAGTTGTTAAGTTATAGGGTATGAAAATTACTACCTAAATTATTAAAATTACAAGGATTACACAAAAATAAATTAAATTTTTTTTTATTTAATGTATATAAATAAAAATAAAAAACATTCAAAAGAAAATGGAAATTTATTCCAAAAAACTATATTTTTCTAAAAGGTTGTTTCATCAAACATTAAGAACATGTTTGGAAATTAATTTTTTTCAATTTTATGTAATGAATTTGAAAAATTAAATTTTTTTTAATATATATTTAAATATTATCATTGGGTGAATTTATGAGAATTTACTAAAGAGATTAATCTTTTATTGAATAGTGATAAATAATTATTTTTAATAAAATCTTATTTTTTAAATTATTTACCCAGAAAAATTGAATTTTTAATTTTTTTAAGTAATATATTTTTATTTATATTAATATTAAACTAAATTAGATCATTTTAATCAATTTAAAATTTAATTATCATATAAAAACATTTTAATCTTTCGAAAATGTTTCTTTGAAAACCCATTTTTTGACTTTTTTGAGGGTTTAATTTTCAATTGAATTATTCCACCTTTGAGAAATGAATTTATAAATAATTATTAAATATTTGGAATCATAATAATTAATATTTGTTTTATGTTAAACTTAATGTTTTACAACATTGAAAAGAGAAATTTTCAAAATTACTTACCACAGTTAAGATAAAAAATTAATTTAATACAGTGTTAAACTGAAATAATATGGGTAAAAATGAACTAAAAACTTTTTCAAAATACATTATATGTTTGTATTTTGACCATAAAAAATTATTTAATTACATATTTCAGTCCCTATTTTAACAATAAAAACATGGGAATAATTTATTTTTTTCAAAAAATTCTATGTGTGCCATCTTCCCCACTTATAAAGGCCTCCCACCCTCCCCCCACTTAACACATTAAAAAAAAAATTTAGAAAATAAATACCAAAATGCCTTAATTAATTCCATAAAACATCTTGGGCGCCTTATTTTTATTATTAATCCCTCTTAATAAGGCTTTAGGTATAAACCTAAAGATTCCCTCCAAAGAAGATGTAAAATTCCTAAATGTGTGTATTTGTTTTATTTATTCTTCCACCTCTTCAAACTATATTAAAATATGCTAATATAAAAAACAATTATCCCATGTTTCATTATATTTTATTTTGTTAAATTTATAAACCATATACACCTACACTTTTATCAAAGGGGAAACATAAAATTTCGATCTTATGTATGGCAGACTATCGCCACGCGAACTGATGAGATTTGTTTTCCAGAAACCACCTATACATGATGTATATAATTATGAATTTAAAATATTTATTTTATATTTATTAAATGTTTATACTTATTTAAATTTTATATCACATATATTTTCTTACATTCCATTTTTTGGGGGATATGATAATGTCGCTCCGATGTACGGTGAACCACCGCCTCGCAAAGAAATTAGATTCATTTTTTCCATTTTATTTAAAAGGAAGGTAGTAATATTTAAATTAATCAATATATGTGATATTAATGACCTATCCATACTTATGGAAATATAATATCACTTCTAATTTTTATCATTTTAATCCTTTTGTAAATTAATAATGATGCTCATTCGTACATGTACACAACCGCCTCTACGTAGCAATGTGACATATTTCTCATACCATTTCTAAATGGATGGGAATAAGGGTGAAATTTATTAACAAAAATGTTATATATAACATAATAATTACATTTTTAATCTTAAATAATATGTTTTCTTTTTCTTCTATCGATTGAAAGAATGAAAAACAACATCCATGCATATGTTCAGCCTACTCTCTTTGTGAACGGTGTAATCCATTTCCTATATAAAGATTTTACATATTACTATAAGTAAAATATTTTTTAATATATATATATATATATAATAAATATATAATATTCTGAATTTCTGATATGATGAATCCCTGAACAATGTAAAAATAATGGAATTACACAAATGGAACATTCATGAAAAATGAAGCAATTATCACCCAAAATAGTGATATTAACAAAGAATTGTTAATAAATGCGTCATAAAAGGCTATAAGTAAATAATATATGGTTTAAAATATATGATTATGGGTTTTTAATATATATATATATAATAAATATATATTAATTTATAAGAGGTATGGACATGTAAAAATTAAATCATACATGAGGTAAGGGTTTCTCATATCACTTTTACTTTCGTGAGACATATGCCATATTCACCATGTATTCCTTTGTGTGGTGCATTCAATAACATTTTTCATATTTTATACAGTGAATATATTTCTCTTATCGGTATTTAAATTTCCATTTAACATTATTTCATTCATGGATCTTATGATTCAAAAGTTACTAAAGAGGTAATCATTTATTTTACAATCCCATCAATTATCAAGATTGTTTTTTATTAAATTTATGATGATTAAATATTATAATCTAAAATTAATTAAACTCATTAATTTTATTATCCAATATTTATTCATGAAATCTTCAATTAAGAGTAATATTTTACGCTATTTGGTACTTAAAATTATTGTGAAATTGTTTTTAGAAATCTGACATTATTTCTCTCTTCGGTCGAAAATTCTTTTTCATCCAAAACCATGTTTTCAATAAATGTCTCAAAAAATGATTTTAGGAATATATAAATGATTTATTATATGAATTTTTACACATTTTATTCTTTTTACAAAATATTTTGAAAAGAAATCTTATTTCATTTTACAAATAAAGATCATTCGAATTTTACAAATAAAAAAAAGAATCTTCATTTTATCATTTATGGTATGTAGGGAATTTCCTTCTATCATAACAAATAAATGTTTTAAATAATTATTTATAGGTTTCAAAGGTTTTATAAACAAATTATGTTCAAACTTTTTTGTGAAAATATAGTTTGAAAAGTTGATTATCAATGTGAAAACGATATTCTTCACAATAATGTTTTTAATAGACTTTTAATGGTATTTCTATTCATTAATAAAAACAACATGAATATTAACTTATTATACAAATAGAATATGATGTAATGATATCATCCTTATTATTTATCTATTTATTTTATGATCATTTAAAAGGGATATACTATTTTGATACCATTCTCTATATTGCTCTAAATAGTATATGATTTTGTTTTCTGTTTAATGAAATGTTATCATTTTGAATGATATTTTTTCTAATATGAATGTTTATATTGATGATTATTCACCCATTCTATATGAGTAATTCATTGGAAATAGTAAGTGATGGGATGGTGCCTCTTAATCCGATAGATGTGTCAGTAAGTCTCATGAGATAAACTAGATTGGTTTTTTGGTCGAGGCCATACCAATTTCTATAGGATGACCATATAGAAGGCCTTGATGGTAAGGTTATGACATATAGAACTATGAATTTACTGATTATATGATTATTTATTGATTTCAATGTGATTATTTGATTACTTTGAAGATCCATGGAAACAATTTAAGCACATCAAATTACGTATATGGTATTATTTAATCATTATTTATTCCTACAATATATATTGATTAAATGGAATGTTTTTTAGTTATATACCTTTCCATGTTGATTATTATTTATTTATTAATAGATTTCATTATACTAATTCACATAATGAACATTTGAGTGCACCCCTTTCTTATGTTACTTTTCCTAGGATTTGAAGATGTGTATTGTGATTAATATGTATGGTTATGCTATATGAAATATGAATGATCCTGTAGAAAATAATATGTTGTATGTTATATCTTTAATAGTAATAAGATATTAAATTATGTATCTCATTTACTAATACTAATTAACTATTCTATCCTTTGGTATTTTATTCCTTGTACCTTATTCCAATGTAATAAATTTACCACAAACTCTGGGCTACTAGGTTTGGAGTTTTAACATGATATTACTTCTGTATAATGTCATTTATATTATTATTAATTATTATTTAATGATATATTTAAATATATATTAGGTTTGATAGGATAGTATAAGAAAATAATTAAAAGATATTGTATGGGATCATTACACATCCCATTTGATGTTCTCACTTATGTAACACTTTAAGGATCCATAGCATGGTATTTTGGAAGTAAAAAGTATTATAGGATGTGAGGAGAGAGTTGATGAGATACTTGGTTAATTGTTTTTTGGTATAAATATTTATAATGAGTGGATAAATGGGGTGGATGTGTACCCCATAGATCGGTGAAAGGAATGGAATTTTGTTAAATATAAAAATTCAATATAAATAGAGCACATGGTTTAAATAGAAAGTGGAGACAAGTTGAAAAATAATGAATTCATAAATAAGATATGGTAGATATTTTATCAACTAATAATTTTCCAGCATGTTTTAAAATTGTTTTAATGTCAGTTACACTTAGTATTTTTAATTTTAAAATTTTTATTTTTATCATGGAAATTATTTTTTACCTAATTAATTTACTTTCATGACATAAAATAAAATGGAACATACTACACGATTTGTATCTACAGATTACAAATATTAAATAACTTTAATAAAATAATATTTCTATGTGTAATTGAGATTAATATTATCTATGGTTCATATAACACATGGTAACTTGTTTTCAGAAAAAAAAATTGTCTTTTTAATCATAAATGTTATGTTTTTGAAAAATTATAAATATTCATCATTATAATGACATTTATTGGATAATTATAATACAAAAGATATTTATCTATCCTTAAAATAAATCTGAAACCTAATAACGCAAAGTGAAAACTTAATTAAAAAGTAAATGCTGAAAATATTTTCTTTATTGGAAAAATATTTCTTAATTTTATAAAATTTGACAATGGGTTTTCTAAATTCAAGATAGTATTGTTATCAAAATGCAACATTTCACCCTATAAAAACATTTTTTTCATGTAAATTATTTTTAATATTTTTAATTAATAATTAATTCTTGACATAGTCATAAACATTAAATTTTAGAAAAAAAAATATTTTTCCCAACTTACCTAAAAATTAACTATTTAAAAAAAATCCAAATAAATATCCTAAAGTAATTGTTTTATTATAAATATAAACATGAAGTAAATTTTTTCAAATTATTTTTCTTCAAGTTTATTATTTAAATTTTAAATAAATTGATAAAAAATACTGAAAATTAATTTCATGGTCAAATAAATTTTTAAAATATCAATTGTTATTATTATTATACTTAATTAATTAACAATTATTTATATTATTCATATGAATATAAAATTTTATCAATAATATAATTGTGCTTCCCTAAAATAAAGTGCATAAAAATACAATTTTATTATAATAAATTTTTAGCATAAAATGGTTTCATTTTCTATTTATCTATATTAATTGAATTTTATTAATACATTAATTATAAAAATAATCATTATTTTTATCTAATAGTAGAAATGTAAAATATATAAAATAAATGTGATATATATATCATATTAAATTTATAATTACATGTTTACATCAACTTAATTTATACTAATATAACTCATCAAGATCATCACGTAACACATAAGAAAAAGATTAGCTCTGGGGGCCTTTATGGGTGGTGATTCTGCTCGAATGAATATTTTGGACGTATCTATGATCTTTAACTTCATTTGTAAATTATTTCACTAAAAAATATTCACTTATTATCATATATGCCTCATTCCATGGAAAACTCTAGTGATGACACCTCATTCCTAATTTTGAGCAGGTCGGATTCATAAAACTGCCATTACTTGATATCATTTTTTTATAATTTTCTACATAAAATAAATAATTTTATTACCAGTATTCATACCTAATAATTTAATAACTATGTTAATATGGAAAAATTTAATAATATTCTTTTAAATTATCAGGATTTATTCTTAGTCTGGTGTTGTGTATGATCCAAACTATTAATCAGTAACACCCCATGATCTTGAGAAATAATTGTTTCTAATAAATTTAATCATATAGCTACTTTTTGTTGCACACAATACTGATTTTATCTTGTGTAACATAAAAAAACTAAGTGTAAAGTTCGATATACACTACACTGAGTTTCAATGAAACATAAAAAACAATTAAAATGTAATTATTTAGTATTATAGTTATCACCAAGTTATTGGAATGGCAGGTAAGAAATCAGTTAACTAAATTAGGAAAATATACTATCTGTACATCAATATAAAATTAATCATTTTGTGATAAGTTCATTATAAATTAAAATAAATAACTATTTATAAATAAAGGAAATATTTTTCTGAGAAACTATTTCGAGACATACAATACTTAATTTCCATCTAACTTTTTTTTTCTCTGGCACACATTTTATATTAACCATGTGTTTATTTTACATAGTGTATATACTAGCCTTGAATGTATTTAATGAATATTTTACTTAAAATATTTGGAATTTTCTTATCAATTCGATTATCTCTTTTTCAATGGTCTTATGTATGAAATTTACAAAATTGGTAAACACTTAATGTTACAATATCATCGTTTATCATGATTATTTATAATTTTTTTTTTAAGGATATAATATTATGATCCATATCTGAAGAAACTCATAAATGTTCTTCTAGTTTGGTAATTTCATTAGAATACATGTCTTCCTTTTATTTTTCTCTCTTTATCTACTCAAGTGTTCAAAAATAATAATTTTAAGAAAAATTGTATTTTCAGTAAAAACCCCATTTTTTTCCAAAACCATGTCTTCAAAAAATGATTACAATTTTTTTTAACATTTTATAAAATAATTTAATTTAGACATTTTTACCCATGTTTTTATTTTTTAAAAAATATTTTAAAATGAATCTAGTTGTATTTTTCTAGAAAATTTTTATTTTTATTTTTCCAAAAAATGTGAATTGTATCATTGTATTCACATATACAACATAAAAAGTATTTTGTTATGTTATGATAATTATTTTATTTTAAAATTACATTATACTTTTTCAAATTTATCTTCAATGAAAGGTATTTTCAAAATTATTTATGTTTTAAGAATATTTTCTCTAAAAGTAAATGGATTTTTTCCTCAAGAAATTTTTTAAATTATTTTTTTAACCTCCTTTATATTTTTTAATTTTTATTTTCAATGAAATAAATTTAGAAAATATTTTTCTAATTTTTCTAAAATTTTATTTTAAAATATAATTTATATTCTATGAGAAAAATTCCATGTTATTTATCTTCCAAAATAATTCCCCAATGTCTGATAAAATCCTTTGAGGTAACTAATGATTTATATAGGATATGAACCAAGGATACTATTATTATTATTTCTTTGACTTCTTTGTGATGAAAAATATGTTTATGAAACCCATTTCCCTACCATGGGTTATACCATGATAAAATTCTTATAAAACCTGCTTCTTATTCCATGAGTTATGCTATGATTAAATGATGACATGATTATGAAACATGTCCCTTTTCACAAGATATGATATGATGAAATGTTTATAAAACCCATTTAATTTCATGGTTTATGATATTATTAATGTTTTATTATCTTAAGGAAAACGTACATATAATTTTCTTTATGTGATGGGTGGACATGTATCTCCCTTTAATGCATTGGGTAAATACATAGTAATAATGAGTAAATATGTTATGCCTGAACCTAATTACATGTTTACAATGTTATGTGTGAACCTGATCGCATGTTCCTAGTATTATGTGTATACCTAATTACATGTTCATAATTTTATGGGTAAACATGATTACATATTAATAATATTATGCGCGATCCTCATTAAATTTATAGATTTCTATGATTACAGAATTATTTCATGACCATAATGTTATGAATGGACCTAGTTTCATGATCATATGTTTATGTGGGGTCTTGATTTTATATACTTAACATAATTGGTGATCATTACTCTATTACTAATTGTTCACATTGTTATAGGATTATTTGTATGTTAAAAATATATTCCTTATGCCAATGTTTTTCTCCCGTGGCTCATGTTATTTTATTTTCATATGAATAGAATCTTATAAACATAAAATCCTTAAGTCATAACTCAATATTACGATATTTCGTAATCATGGTATGTCTTTCAAATGTTATGTGCATGTTATCATACTCTTGTGTCTATGTTATGCTTATGTATCTCCCTTGTTGGGAAAAATCCCTCAAGCTGTCCTCTAAGTGTTTTTGGGTGTGATTGTGTTTATGGAAAAATCAATATGACTACAAATAAGTATGGTTGGTGCTTTCTGAGAAAGGTGTTTAAGGTGGCGTAGTTTTCCAGTGTCTACCAAATTTTTGGGTCTAAAATTTGGAATTTTTTTTTGGAGAAAAAAATCATGTAGGAGATAATAGTATGAGAACTGTGAATCAAAGTTTGTAGACCACATAAGAGGTACAGAGAATGAAAATGAAAGTCATAAAATGGAAGATTTTGGAATATCAGTGTTATGTGGACCACGAAGCGTGGTATGGTGACTATGTAGAGAAAATGGTTCATAGGAAGGCTTGTGGTAAATGAGGGGAAAGAATTACATGGGAGGATTTTGGTACATGGGATGAAGATTAATTTATGGAAGTGAGGTGGTGATGTTTGTAGATTTGAAGGGATTCGTTCATATAAGAGATTGGTCGCCGCAAAGGTTAAAAGGCACTATGTGGGCCACTTATAGAATAAATGTTTGTAGATGTGCACTATGTGCGGTGAAGACTATACCACATCAAATATTTTATTAAAACATATTAGTTTATTATGTGCATCTATTTTCCTATATAAGGATCTCTAATCCCATCCTCACTTAGATAGATATTCATTAGAAATTAAAATTTCTCTAGGAATATTTTGGCTACGTTCGAAAGAAGTTTGTGAGAAAGTGTGCAAAGGAGAAGAGTTTGTGAGGGAGGAATCCGTGAAGGGGGAAGTAGTTCATGGAAAATACAACAGAATTATTTTACAGGGCTCTATATTTCACAAAGGAAAAGGGACAATGGAGATGTGGCGCTATGTGGAAGGAGAGATGGTCCACGTTAGTGGAGGCAACCAATGGAAGGATAGATGATCTTCAGAAAGATTGGAAAACTACATAAGGGAAGATGGTTTGTGTAAGTGGATGTATTCCACAAAGGAAGATGTGTTATGTGAATCTTATGTTCTATGTGGTGCAGTGAAGTTCATAGAAGATGCAATTTGTTTTTGATGGGACTTAAATAGTTCACAAATGGAATTTCTGCTAACTAATAATATGTGGAAATGAGGATTTCATCTATTGGGGAAAAGGATACTTCAACATTGCATCTATCAATAATTTAGGATGAATTATTTCATGAAAATAAAGGGACCTACAATTATTTAAATCGTGAGTGGATCCTTTCCAATAGAAGTGAGCAAAGGAAGAGGAAGATGGTGATCCTTTCCACCGGCAGTGAGATAGATAAAGATACATATAGAGTGACCTTTGGTAATGCTTCTAGAAAACCCTAAATAATGTAAAGGACATGATCTTTGGAATTTATGTGATCTATCCTGAACATCATTATTTATATTTAGCCATAGGGAATTTTGTACAATTGGTATAATTGTGTTGTATACTCCTAGGATATATCCTTGTGAGGGTAAACCAAGTAAAAACATCTATTTCCTTATTCATTCTTTATTGATCTACGTTAAATGTGTTATTAGTAAATAAAATTGGAAATTAAACAATCAATATTAAAATTAATTATCATAATATGTGACCCATTTAATAAATAGGTCATGATATATTGGGGTTGGAAGAAGTTTGAAAAGAATATTGATACCCTAATACACCTCCCCTCTCAGGGTATCTATGACCCTTTTGGACCAAACAATTTGTATCATAACATAGGTATCTTTTTTAGATTTTTTTTCTATTACATGGTTTAGTCGATTGTTGATGGTTAAGATTATCTATGCTCTTATCTTGGTTTTCCATGGAAAAGGGAAGAACTACAAAGAAGAAGAAAAATTCTGATGGAATTACATAGTATGGAAGTGTCTACAGAAAGAGTGTGATTCAGTTGAAAGAAACCAGCAATGTACTAAATAAAGAAATGGATAAATCATACAGTGAGAGTTTTCACTCTTATAATGATTCTACAGAACTAAGTTAAGAACTATATTATCAAAGTGATGTTGGTACTATGGATGATTATGAAATTACAAGAAGTCCAAAAGTTTAATTTTCCAATGAAATAAAGTAATTGATTCAGAAACCAGTGAATGAAATTAAATCAATGGATACCCAAATTCAATTGTAGAAAATTGAGGTCCTGATGATGACAAGCTTAAATAAAAGGATTATTTATGTGGATACTAATCTAACGGATAATAATGACTCCCAAGAAAAATAACTACAAAATATGTCTATAATGGTAGAAACACTGAAATCGGTTTAGTGAAAATAGTTTTAACTTATAAGAAATTAAGAATATGGAATCAACAGATGATGATCTTTCTATTCAGAAATAATAACTGGTTCAGAAGAACCAAATACTATATAATGAGAATAAATATTGAAATAATTATGTCTCTTAGAAATATTTTAAAATTAAAGATCAAGATAATATAAAAGATAATATCTCCCAAGAATTAAAGTTGTGATAACTAGTATAAAGACTCTCATAATAGAACATAATACACAACATGAATATAGTGAGTAGAAGATTCAATAATTAGGAGAAGTGCTATATCTCATCATGAATGAAGTGGTGGAATCTAATTCCAAAGGAAATCCAAACATGAAGAATGGTTTTCACTTACTATTTGATTATCCTTCAACTAGTGATAATTAAATAAAAATAAATATGCTTCTTTAAGGAAAAAACATGAAAGGTTTGTCTCATCCCAAAGTTCGTCTAGTTCTGGAAAAACTTATATTGAATATGATGAGCCCTAACCCATGTATAATAGGAAAATATCTTTTAATAGTTCCAAAAATGGGAAAAAGCATGTAGATACAAGAAGAAGACTTATAAAGTATTTAATAAGAAGTGATCATAGCATGTGCTATTTATGTGCAAATTATGTCGATACTTCGTGTTTTTGTTTTGAGGTGTTGGAAAATATTTCATAATGTTAAGATATTGTTTTTCAAAATCTATGAAAAACAACAAGTATCTTGATATATAAGAATGAATAATCTGTCAGAATACCCATGACATGTTATGATTATGGAACACTGGGACATGCCATGAGGATGTTTCAAGAATCCCAAGGGACAATGTCAAAATATCTCTAGCTGTATCAAAATATTATCCACGAAATGATGGAATGAGGTATTCCTATAATGGGATTTGTCTTATATATTCGGATCATGGGCATTTTTCAATACATTGTAGCAAGGAAAAAAGTTAAGGAAAAGGAACTCATATAAAGATCCCTAACACTAGAAGTTTATAACAAAAAGACCAATATTAGAAGAAAAAATGATATGTTAAAAAATAGGTTTTCATCTTTATGATAATCACAAGTTTCTAAACAAAATTAATATCAATCACCTCGTTTTTTTACACTCAAAATAACACTCTTGGACAGAATGTGAACAAACTTGGAAGAAAAAGGGAGGAGATGCTCCAGTTTTAAATAAGAATAATTTAAATTAAGTAGAGGAAGAAACCCCAACATGAAATCGTGGCATGAATGAGATAAATGACAAAATAAAAAATTGTTAAAAAATTCATTAAAAATTTCACATGTCATTCCACATGGGTATAAGTGAAGTAAAAAAATATATCCCTCCAATGTAGGAAGACGAATTTGAAGATGACCAGTGAAAATATTCCTGATCAAAGAAAGAGTCATGAAAAATGGAATATCAGTGGATAACCAACAAATGAAAATTCCAAAAATGGGTTTAAATCCAAAATATTGAAAAATTATAAGCCTACAGAATCAAAATACCAGAAGAAGATAGAGCATGGTGGTAAAGAATTTTTATTCATTTGTCCAGAATTAGTGAATTTGGATGGGTATTTGGAAAATTTCCAAAATAGTACAGTTCTTTTTAAGAAGGTATCAAAGGGATGATCCATCAGGACCAACCACAATCCAATTATTGAGGATTCCAGAGGTTCTAATATACCTATGTGAATAAATTATATTAATTAATTTTAGAGTGATTCACATACAAGGGGAGATATGATCCAAGAGTAAGTGACATCAAAATATGTATAATAGTGATGTATTCTGCTCCATAATATATAATAGTTCAAATCAGTTACAAGATATGAATAATTAATCTAGAATAATTCCATGAAATAAGATAATGGTATATAGATTCAATAAATCTATGGAAGTAATTGAGTGTAGTGGAAAGAGATTTTGTTATTAACTTTATCTTTTGTTTCCTACTTTGAGTTCTGACTCGGTATGTTTAAAGATTTCTTTGATGACTCATTGCTAAGTGATGCATGATAACAAATGATATAGGATAATAAGAATATTTTGGATCTAAATAGTTGTTCCAACAATAGGAAGAGTTGCACATCATTGGGGGATAACTCTATCTTCTTATCATATGGAAGGTCTCAATGAGATATAAAACATGAAATTTTATATTGTATGGCAACAAGAAGGCCATTTGGGGAGAAGCAGAAAAATACATGTATTTCATGATTTTCTGTTTTTTTTTTAAAAATATAGTATTAGATGAATATTTTTAGGATAACAAGAAGTTGTAAGATAATATTGTAAATGTTTCAATAAGAGTTTGGGTAAGTATTTGAATGTATTTATGTCGTTGTGGTAGAAAATTATTTGAATCTTAAATTGCATAGTGAACAACATCCTGATGATAGTGACATAGAGGTAAGGAACTCTGGGGCAGTTGAAGAGGAAAATGATAATCCATAATAAGATATTGAAGATGAGAAAGAGGAAGCAGTTGGAGATGATAACTTTTTTTCATCTATCAATGAAGAGCATGAAAACATTGAGAAGAATCATACATGGGAGATTGTTTCGAGACCATCTCACAAGAATGACATCGAGACAAAAAGTGTGTTTCATGACAATGTGAATGAATTTGATGTACTGATTAGAAATAAAGTATTACTAGGGTAAAAAGGGTACTCATAGATACAAGTTATTGATGTTGATGACACATTTTCACATGTTCCAATCCAAGAGACAATCATATTATTCTTGGTAATAGTTGTGCAAAGAAGGATAAATGTTTTCTAGAAGGACGTAAAATCAGAATTTATGAGTGGGGATCCAGAAGAAGAAGTGTACATTGAGAATCCATGTGGTATTCTCATTCATGAAGATGATAACAAAGTGTGTAAGTTGAATAAGGGACTCTATGGGTTGAAACAAGAACCAAGAGAATTGTATTTAAGGATCAATCAGTTTTTGAAGAAGCTCAATATTCTGCACACTCGAGCTGATTAAAATCTGTATGTCAATAATGAAATGAATCAAAGGATGATAGTTCTAGTGTATGTTGATGACATAATCTTTGGTGTATTAGATTAATCAGAGTGGAGATACTTTTTTGAATTCAATAAATGAGAGTCCAAAATATCAATGATTGGTGAACTGATATTTTTCTTTGGTTTACAAGTAACACAAAGAAATAATTTCACATTAGTTTCTCAATATAAATATTCCAAAGAGGTGTTTAGAAGAATTAGAATGGAAAATTTCAAGTAGATGACGACTCTAGTGGATACCTGGATGAAACTATCATGGGATGATAAAGGCAATACAGCTAATGTCATAAGATATAGGGAAATAATTGGTAGTCTACTGCACATGACCCCAACAAGAACTGATATTTTTTTCTAATATGCCAATCAGATGGGTATCAAGTAAGTCCCATGTAAATCCACTTTATTGTCGTAAAATAGAGTACTTTGGTATATCAAGGGAATAGTATATTTATGTTTGATGTACAATGAGAAATCTTAGCAGGTCATGTTGGGCTATATAGATGAAAATGGGGAAGGTTCATCAGATAATATAAAATCAACATAATGTGGTGAATTTTATATTGTTGGTTGGTAAATTTAATGGTTGATCAAAAACTAGGATATAATTTTATTGGGAATAGCAGAAGACGGATATATTATGTCCACTAAAGATTATAAGCAATTATTGTAGATGAAACAACAACATTATGATATTGGAATTGAATTGAAGTGTCCGACCAGAATCCATTATGATAATTAAATTGATATAAATGTTAGAAAAAAAATCCAATCCACCACTCAAGGAAAAATCACATTGAAATAAAATATCATTTAATGAATTAGAAGGTATAGAAAGCTCTAGTGAAGTTGGAGTATGTCCCTAAAAAATTACAAGTTGTAGATATTTTAAAAAAGGTCCTACCTAATTAATCATTTAAAAGGAATCGACTAGCTCTTAGAGTTTATTTGACTCCCCAAACATGAAAAAGTGTAGATGTGGGACCCCATCTCCCAAAGGTATGGTCTGTTTTCTTCTAATATACAGATATGTGTTCTTTACCCTATAAAAGAAAACAATGAATTAACATTCAGGTCTGTTGAGAAAGTGCAACACCCCTAGATTTCATAGTACGTTATTTCTTCAATGTAATTCATTAACTTGCACTAAACGCAACACTGAGTTCAAGCACACCACGACTTACCAAAATAGTCATTCAAAAGAGGTTATGAATAGTATTAACTAAATTTTTAACTTTATATAGTCCTTATAAATTTAGAATCCATATTATGAGTTCCTTAGTCATAATAAAAAAACAAATTCATTTTTTTCAGATAAAAGAATTATTTTTTAAAAAATGAAATTTTACCGCCTTTTAATGTCCAACCCTTTTTAAATCCATTTTTTGAAAATTTTATATATTAAATTTTACAAACTAAACTTCTTCTTTAGAATCGGAACATAAGAATCTAGTTTCAATTAATTTTTGGTGTTTTTTTGATAACTTTCATATTTGTGTGAACAATGAAAATACTATATTTTAACTGAAAACAAATTTTTTAATCAAAATAATGTGTAGTGATAAATTATAAATTTTAATGGTTTGTAAGTATAAATATATAATATTTTTACCATTTATTCCAATTTTATTCATTGGAAATAAATTAACTTTGAAATTGAACATAAACAAGTACCAATCTTTTGTTAGTTATTATTTATTAAAAACATGGTTTTTGGTTTTGAAAACGGAAATTAGTTTTAAATTAATAAATGACACTTATATGTTTTTAATTTGGTAAAATATACTTAATTTTTGAATTTATAACACCAAAATTATCTTAGGTTCAAATTTTGGAATTTTGCTGAAAACCTTCAATTTTTTATTATTAGTGAAAAATCAAAAGTTATAGTTTAAAAAAGAATTTTTATTTAAATAAATAATTGTTTTATTTAAATTTATTTTAGGTCAAAATAGATACATAATACCTATATATGTTCACTGTAATTCATTGGAGTAATTTTGTAATAATATTATATGTATATAATTTTATTTTACTTTTCACCGTCTTTTACCCACCTCCTAGGACCATTTGAAAATTTACATAAAACATAATTTTTCCACTTCAATGAACTGAATTTCAAAAATCCGAGAGACATGGTTGATATCAGTAAGTAAAATTTAGTTCAATAAGATGAAAATAATTTTTGGTGAATGGTAACTTTTTTCTTTTATTTATAACAGTTAAAAGTAAATAGGGTAATTATGGGTAAAAAAATGTTATTATTATCCTAACACATGTCCTAATTCTATTGGATAAGTGTAATTAGACCAAAAACAACCTAAGGAATAAATATGATCTTTTGGGTCCACTTGGATTAGATTGGGACATTTATTATTACTTAATTTAAAGAAGAGTTAAAAGTGTAAAAATTCAAGTTTTCATAAATAAAAAAAATTTAATATATGGGATATACATAATATAAATTAAAATATAAATATTCATTAGAAAGATAAAGTAATTTCCTACATAATGGTATTTTATTTATAATTTTTAGACATTAAATAATTGAATTTATTTATGACACACTGATGATGCAGTAATTACCTTTTTAATAAAAGATTAATATAATCGATATTATAAATACCCAAATATATGTAATTTGAGACTTTTGATGAATTGAACAAATTTTATAGGTTAATAGGACATTTTAGGTTTTATTCATTCAATTTTTTTGAAGGAATCAGGCTTTTATGATTTTTAGAAATAAACAAATACCAAATAATGTCAAAATTGACATAAAATAGTTTTTAAAAAACATACTATATTATTGGTTGGTATAATATTCCTAAAAATATAATTTTCGTCCAAAGGGCTTAAATAATAGTATATATGTCATTAATGAACCAATTTTGGTTCTCTTGGATCATTATTGTATGTTTATTAACCATATAGTGTAAGAAAAAAGAAGACGCAATAAACGTTAAACTATTTAACTAAGAGTTAAATCTAAAAGATATGGTTAAAATGGTAACCTAAACATGTCTAAAAACAATTGGTTGAGAGGTTTTCGACCCATCCCCACCTTATAATTTATATTATTCATTTTTGATCCATTATAAACCGAAAATGATTTTATTATAAAATAATATTTCAAACTTTTCCTAAAGTTACCCTTACCTCTCTTATAAAAGGGCACTTCACCTTCTCTTAATTTAAAAAATCCAAAGACATTTTTATCATCTAAACCCTGCCCAAATATCCTCCCAACGTTTCTACCTTCGTCCTAGAGGCATTAATTTTTTCATAAATCCAACCTAAGGAGCCCTTTTGATCAAATCAAAAGGAAGAACCCAAAAAAGAGGTAAATATTTCATCACATCTTTGAAGTTCTTTTCATCTTCCACTTCTTCTTTATTTGTTGTTTCCATTTTAAAATAATAAATCCAGTATATTATATATATTTTTATGTTATTATAGATATTTTACAATGATATTCATTATTTTATGCATCCTATAAATAACAAAGTCACCATACGTTCGTACGTACGGATTACCGTCTCCACGTCGTGGTGTAGTTTGTTATTCAAACACTTCATTATTTGGATGGGTATAATAATGTGTATAACTAATGTAAATAATAAATATAACTTGTAAATTATTCTGTATATATGACATAACATCCAATTTCATATGATTTATCCATTAATATAATGATATTTTTGCTCGTGCCTACGTACAGATTACTGTCTCCACGACGTGATTAGATTGTTTTCCATGTTTTCCATTCAATGATGAGTATAAAATATATATCATTAATAAGTATGTAATATAAGAAATAATAATGCTAATTAAGAAATACATATATATATATATGTGTGTGTGTGTGTGTGTGTTTGTTTTTGTGTACTTACCTATATCTAATTCACTTAGTTCCGTTCAATACGATATGAAAACGGAAACAGCGTTTATGCATACGTACGGACTACCGTCTCCATAAACGGTGTTTTACATCTCATATATATTTCTATTATACATATTAATATTCAAAATATATACGATATAAAAATCATATTTTATATTATGGATGTATTTAAATCTTGATCTATGTGATACAATCAAGAGTAACAAGTTAAAACACATACAATAAAGAAAGCGATTATTACACGAAATGTTAATGTAACATGGAAATTATTATTAAATGGGAAGTATAAAGTCATAAATGAATCATGTATGATATCATAAATATTAATATGGTTCTGGTATAATTTAATAACATACTGCGGTCTTGATACAAGTGGTTAAACGTTCCCTCGACTAAAGTAAAGTGCAAGGTAAGGGTTAATTTCACAGTCTCTTTATTATCCGAGGTTGTTTTTACGTAAGTATCTACTTAGACATATTTATAATCCATGTCCATGTTTCATAAAAGAGTTTTCATAGGGATTATTTTTAAGGGAATTGTTTTACTAAAACATCATTTTAGATGTTTTAAATATTTATTCTTCTAAATCATTATCATTAATGTCCTTGTTTTCAAAATGGTTTTTAAGGATTTATTTATATGGATATGAATGTTTTTAAATTGTTAATTCCTTTCAAAAGTTTCAAAGTGGAATGGGCCACTTTTATTAAATAATGTCTTTAAATATCTTCCTTTCTAAATTGTGTTACTTTTAAATGTTTTTATGAAAAAAGTATATTTCTCTCAATGATTTTTACAAATCGCTTCCATCAATATCAACATCCCTTGATGGATTTTAAACTTCTTTAAAGTTGATTTATTATGATAAAAATATTCTATATTTTTTTCAGATTTTTTTGATATGTTTGACTATGGAAGTGTTATTTTTATACCATTCATGGATTATGGATAAATTATTGAAATTTCGTATGCTAGTTTTAATATGAATATTTATGTTATATTTAAACATTTTTATATGAGGAATTCATTGGACTTAGTAAGTGATAGGTGGATCCTTATATAGCACCTTGATGCATCGGTAGATCTCATGAGACAAACTAGTGTCTTAGCATGAGGCCTTGACAGAATCATATTTGTAGTCTTGGAACAAGGTCTTGACAATGTGGTTATGAAGTCAGGCATTATGCATTCCATCATTATGAAAGTGGAAATTGATATTTCATGTGATTATTCGACTATTAGAATATCCATGTGAATAATTAAATGTCATTATTTTATTGTATATTTTCCATATTATGGTAGAGTTTATGTTTAAAAGGCTTTTATTTTAGTCATATACATTTCCTTAAATGTTTATTCTTATTTATAAAAGTTTCTGCTATATTTTAATCCTTAATGAGCATCTGATCTCACCCCTTTCTATGTTTTAATTTTCTCAAGATTACAAGAAGTGTATTATGATTGATAAGCAGGGATAAGCTAGGGAATTAATGGCATTCTCAAAGGATACTTTTTATTGTGTTTTATTTTCTAAAGTGTAATGTAACATTCATGTATGTAATCTATTTTCCAAGACTGTCAAACTGATTGGTCTTTCGGGACTTGATTTCTTGTAATCATGCCAATGTATTAAAATAATGCACCGAATATGGGTAAATGGGGTCGTTCATTACACAAAAGGTGGGAATTGTATCTATTTTAAGGGAGATAATGTCTTAGTCAAGACATAGGGAGAAGCTAACATGTGAAGTAGTGAGATAGGGGGAGTTGAATATTTTATGAGGAGTAGTGACATATGGGGTGTTTTTAATCTAAAGATTTTATAAATGATCAATCATATATTATATATCAAGAAAACTAAGGTCTTTGATGAAAGAAGACAAGTTTTTTTTGAATGAAATGAAAGGATTCATTAGTGAACTCTGCATTATACTCTTGTTTCTCATGAAGATCATGGATCATGTTGGCTAAGAGTGTGTGTTGAGTAATCCTTGATCACTATCTTAATTGCAAGAATTAAATGAAAGTATAATATGGGTGGATCCTTAACAATGTATCAAATTGTGATGATTTTTCAACAAACCCAATTGGGGAAAATCTTGTAAAAAATAAAGCATGGAGTCCTTTCGGTGTTTTAGGGTGTCATTTCAATTTTTGAAAAATCCATATGATTGTGAATCAGGTTCCAAATACCACATAAGATGTACGTGGAATAGTTATGAAAATTGAAAAGAGAATATTTCTATGTAGTATCTCTATGCATACTGTGAAACATAGTACACAAACAATGTAGGGAAATTGGTTCATGAGAAGGATTGTGGTATAATGGAGGCAAGCAGTTCATCTAAGTCTTTCCATATATAGGACGTATCATATTTGGTGGAAGTGTGGTGGGGATTTGTTTTTCATTAAAGGGATTCACTCACAGAAGATATCGATCATTGTAGAGGGGAAATGGTACTATGTGGAACACATAGAGAAAAAGATTTCATGGAGCAGCTCGGTATGAGGTGAACGATATACTGCATCGAAGATTTAAGTAAAATGGTTTATTGTATTTTTTTCATCTATTTTCCTTTACAAGGATCACTAATCACATAATTACATAGAGTGAGTTTTATTAGAAAATATCATTATTTCAAGATTATTTCAGCTAAGTATGAAATAATTTCATGATAAATTCCATGAAATAGAAGAGTTCATGAGGGAGTATTTCGCAATGGGTGATGTAGTTCATAGGAACAGTCCATCAAATAATTTTGTGGGGCTCCGCAGCTTACAAAGGAAAAGGGAATGCAGAAAAGAAGTGGTCTACAAAAGAAGAGATAGTTCGTGGAAGCAAAGGCATCCCAATGAAGGAGAGAATATCCAATAAAGGGGAGGTAGTCCGTAAAATAGAAAACTATATGTGGAAGTGGTGGAATTCCATAGTGGAAGTGGTAGTTCGTGAAGCGTATGCGCTCTGCGGTGCAACGTAGTTTATGGAGGAAGTATGGTGTTTGATAATAGACTTAAACAGTCTGAAAAAATATTCTAATAACAAATTGTAAATGGAAAATTGTATTTTATCTCTGGGTGAAAACGTGCATAAACATATCATCTATCTACTGTTGAGTATTCATTATTTCATAAAAATAATAGACTAACAAGTCCATAAACTATGACTAGATCCCTTCTAATAACTATGAGAAAAGTTAGGGGAAGATGGTGATCCTTTAAACCAGTAGTGATCTTGAGAAAGTGATGTACTAAGTGAGCCTTTGGAATGTAGTAAGAAGACCCTAAACATTAAAAAAAAAATTGAGCCTCAGCATAGAAGTGATCTAGACCAAACATCAAAATCGGTAGTGTTCCTTACTAAATTTGGTACAATCGTCACATTTTCTTTTTATCCTCCTTGGATGTTGCCCAGTGAGGGTAAACTCAGAAAAAATATTTATGTACTTGTGTTTGATTTATTGTTGTACATTCAGTGAATTAACATCAGATAAAATTGGAAATGACATGATAAAAATTAATATTAAAGAGCATAGGATGCGACACTTATGATTAATAGGTTAAGATTATGTGGGGAAGGAAGACGTTTGAAAATAATATCCCTGCCTTGATTTTCCCCCACCCCCTCAGGGTATCTCAACTCATTTTAGACTTAACATACCTTTTTTAACCATAATGATCATCTGAGATCACCCTTTATTATGTTTTAATTCCCTAGGTTATGATGATAGGTTTTATTTAAGGTATTTTTGTGAAGATTACTAAAGGTAAATATATTATTAGAGATGTTGAAGATCTTTTACTAAATTAAAATATTGATTACCTAGTCTCTAACTACATTAAACTATTATGATCCTCTAGAATTTGTTTTTGTAATTTATTGAATATTTACCTAAAATGATTTAATATATATATATGAAAAGCCTGGGTTGCTATAGTTGTTATCATATGGAGTATTAGTTAAACATTAAAATCTTCAATGATAAAACATTAGGGAGATCCCTATGAATAATTGTAAGGATTTTTCTAGGGATGTATCTTTGGATAATTCCAAGTATGGTTAAAAGTATAGGAAAATGTCCTATTATTTTTTTAGGGATAAGAAAGTGGTTTCCATGTAATTATATCCTTATATTTTTACTACATGTATATTTTGATTTGGAACAGAGGTACCTAGAGGAAATAACTCCAAAAGGGTGCATTATGGAATACTCGATCATCACCTAATGCATGAAAATAGGCCTTTATATACACATAGTTTGACACTCCCTAGGGATATGATTTTGAAACTCAAAAATTCATTATGCACCATCACAAATGATTTAAAAAAATGATTACATTGAATGACTAAGGATAAATATAAGGTGTCATAGATTAAAAATATTGTTTTATAATTTAGACATCCTATAATAATTTTTTAGGATTAGGTGGTTCCCCTCTATGATTAGTGTTTCTCATACTATTATTTTAGTTTTGTTGAATGAATGGAATTTGGAGGAACCATGTTAATGCTGAGTGTGAAGAAAAATGTAATGAATATCCTCTGGAGCATTCAATCATTATAGCAGATGGAATGAAAAATCTCATTATTGTGGTCACATAAATTTCTCAAGATATGAATCGTACTAGACTTAAAAATGAAAAAAGGAGGGAACAATATTTTTTGAACCCTTCATGATGAAATGTTCACCTTCACTCAGTTGGTCTTATGATCCACTAGTTGCTGGATAATGTATAAAACCCAATATAGAAATATTTTCAATTCTCTAGTGTTCGAAACAAGAATAATCATTTTGGATTTCTATATTTTTTATGGAAAAGTGGATAAATAAAGGACTCTTATCAAGAATATAAGGAAACATTATGTAATTGAATCCAAGGATTGGGATGATTTCAATATATTATTTTTCAAAAAGTACATTCCTTGTATTACTCAAATGAAAATGGAGGAATAATTCATTGAGATAAAGTAAAAGGTTGATGAATCTATTGGTACCTATGAGATAAATTTTACATGTCTTTTGAGGTATGATTCTAATATTATTATTCAACCTGAAGGAATGGTTTATTGATTCCTTAGTGGCTTAAAACCATGTATCTTATGGGAGTTATGTAATGTCATGGTTTCGAAAACAGCCCAGAGGAGCCCTGAACCCAATTGTTCACATGGTCTCAAGCCCATTTCCACTAATTCCAAAGGCTCCCAACTAGTATATAGGGCCTTGGGTGTGATAGTGGGGAAACAATTACATCATTGGTAGAGTAACATAGTGGAAGAGAGATAGATTACAATAACGGAAACAGTAATAATGGCATACAACAGTGAAAAGAAGAAGACTGGATGTAATAAGCAGTTGGAGCATGTATATAATGATTCATGATATATATTTATAGGAAATCAGCCAAACAAGTCATAATGCAGAAATACAGTACTTTACCAATGTACAAAAGAAAACAGTAAACCAATCCTCAACATCGCAAGCCTCAACATGGTCTCATGCTCTCCAGCTCCAAAGCAGTCAAGTACCTGATGTAGAAGGGTGCTTTCCCTTTTCTATACCTGCAACAAAATAATCTATTTCGGCCCAAAATCATGACCCAAACAATGTGTGAGACTAAATCCCAGTAGGAAACCACCAATAGATAGGTGCCTTATAGTCAGTGAATATATATGGCCGGAAATAAGAAAAAGAAGCAGTAAACAAGGAAGTACTCAACAATAATGATTTCTACAGTTTCAAAGCATTCAAACACAACATATAATGTAAGCAGACAATCACTAACAGGTAACCCTCTGGGATGTTCTCACATCCCAATCCCATCTAGTCCTACCTAGAAAACACAAGAAACCCTCTAGGAAGTACACATGGTCTAACCCCTCTTGTTCAACTTTAGTGTAGACTCTATAAGGAAGTACTCACTATCAATTCCCCCTATATTCTCGTATTGGTAACTAAAAGGTGATCTAGGGAATCAATTATGTCTCATTCCCCATGTGGCCTATGTCGAAGAACTACAGACACTATGAGGAAGCACTTACATCAATTCCCCCAATGTTCTCACATCATAACAGTAAAAATGGACCCTTTGGAGAATCCCTCACATCTATTCTCTCTATGGTCTACTACACCAGGTTATCACGGCCCTGTGTAATTCAAACGAGCATAGAAATATATGGCAGCCAATGTAAACCTGAAGAAATTCTTGGAAAAACAATCTACTGCATAACATCATGTCTTATAAAACACTCCATCCTAACAATTCTAGGTATTGAAACAAAGCAGCAGCCTAACAAGAAAAACTAGACAAAATGGTCAAAACAAGAAAATATTGAAAAACCCAATATAGAATGTCAAAATAAACCCTATTCACAACATATAACCTCTATCCAATTAACCAAGGTATAGTAGAAAAACATTATGGCTAAAAACATAAACATGAAATACCTCGTTCAAGGGTATTGTGAAATTTTGCACATATAACTCAAGGTCTAACTATGGAAATGCATAAACCACCTACCTCAGTGTTGTAGGATCATTATACGTAAACCTTAGGCCTTGAATCAACCTAGAATGCCAAAGATCAACAAAAAAATTTAAAATGTTCAACCCATGATATCTCACGAGAGAGAAGGAATCAGAAAAAGGTGTTTAAGAAGAAGAGATAACTCGCTGATGATATTCCAACGCAACTGATGGAGTTTGATTCGGAGAATGAATGCTCGATCGGGAGATCGGCGAAGATCCATACCATACAGATGCCCTCATATGAACTTGGATGAGAAGAGATTTTTTTTCATCAGATGTGATCTTGGTACATTTAATGAAAAAAAGTACTTGGTGTGTGCATTTGAAGTACATGGTATGTACTCACCTTATTCAACCCTTGCATAAGGCTATCTCCTTGTCACCACACATGGATGTGTGCCCAGTCATTACATAGCCAGCACGTGGCTACGTGCAACAAAAGGGTACACAACATGTACTTATAAGTACACAGCATGTACTTCAAAAATATCCCAAAACTCTTATTTTCCTCAAAAAAACTAGAAATGGGATAACATACATGAAAAGTAGATCCGAGTTCTTAAAAACATCCCCTCATGATGAAATTTTTCCTCGAATTTCCCTAGTGAGGTGGTGTAGAAGAAGAAACCTTGAAAAGCTCCGAACATAGAGATCGTACATCAGCCTCCCTCTCCCAAGTCTCAGCGTGTACTTGACAGTGCTTATATAGCACTCGTACTAGAGGAATGGACTGGCCATAGAGAACCTTCTCACTTCAATCTATAATCTAGATAGGATGCTCCACGAACGAGGTGTCCAACCCTCACTCATCCTCCTCAGGATGAAAAACATGATATGGGTCTGAGAAGTAATGTCGATGATGGGAAATGTGGAAGACATCATTCATATCCCACTACCTCTGATGTAACTACAATCGATAGGCAACCGACCCGACTCTCTACAACACCTCAAACAGCCCAACATACCTCGGTGAAAGCTTACCCAGTCTCTTAATCCTCTTGTGTCCCAACCTCAGTGTGACACGTAGGAAAACCTGATCCCCATTCTCGAACTCCAGAGGCGTCTCCATCGATCTGCATAAAACTTCTATCGAGACTGTGCAACATCCATCCTCTTCTAAATCAAATCTATCTGTTCTATGGTCTCCTGGACAAAATGATGTCCTAGCATAGCTGCATCTCCTTCCTCCAGCCACCATAAGGGTGATCGGCATGGCCTACGGAACAAAGCCTCATAATGTGCCATCTGAATAGATTCTTGAAAACTATTATTGTATGAAAACTCCACATGAGTTATGTGCTTCTCTAAAGAACCTCCAAAATCTACGATGCATTCGTGAAGAATGTCCTCAAGTACCTGAATTAGACGCTTTGATTGGCCATATGTCAAGGGATGGTAAGTTGAACACAAAAGTACTTATGTACCCAAATCCTTTTGAGGTCCCTGCTAGACCCGAGAAGTAAAACAGGTGTCCCTGTCTGAAACAATGGAGTGTGGAACTCCATCTAAATGCACAATCTCTCAGATATACAACCTTCCTAGATCATCAACACTAAAGGTTTCTTAGATTGGAAAGAAGTGAGAAACCTTCGTGAGTCTCTCAATGATAGCCCAAATTGTATCATTACCTAGGGGAAACCTTGGAAAACCAGTCACTAAATCCAACACGACATCATTTCACTTCCACTTGAGAAAGGGTAACTGCTGCAAAAGGCATGTTGGTCACTGATGCTCCGCCATCTCCTGATGATAGGTGGAACACCTCATGACAAAACCAGAAACATCTTTCTTTATACACGGCCACCAATACTTCTGGTGTAGATCATGATAAATCTTGGTGACACCAGGATGAACTGCCCTAGATGAGGTGCGAAAGTACCACATAAAATCCTCACATATGTCTACTGACACCCATACGTTCCCATGAAAACGTAAGATCTCATCCTCACCTACTGTCCAACCAGGAATAGGGTCCTCTCCGGAGACACTTTCTTGTAGTACTAGGCCTTTTGAATCTGATAGCATCCTCATTTCGCACTCTATCAAGATGAGTTGAGGTAATAGATACAGAAGAAAGGAACGTTTTCTCATATCTGTCATGCACTTCCAAGTACATCTCAGAGAATAGAGCCACAAGCTTCCACTCACTTCTGGCCTCTTAAACTACCTATATCTGAGTCCTCCTTCTCAACGCATCGGCCACAGCGTTGCCTTTCCCAGGCCTGTAGGCAAGCTCAATGTCAAAGGACGTAATGTACTCAACCCACCTTCACTGTCTCAAATTCAGATCGCGCTGAGTGAAGATATAGTTGAAAAAACTATGGTTGGTGAAAACCACAAAATGTTCTCCCAGAATATACAGTCTCCAACAGTATAAGGCATGAACAGCTGCAGCCAATTCATGATCAGGTGTCGGGTAAATACTCTCATGTGGCCTCAACTGTCGAGACTCATACATGACGACTCCTTCACCCTGCATAAGCACCACTCTCAACCCGATACCTGAAGCATCACAATAAACAGTGTTGATCATTCCTAGATCTAGAAAAACTAGTATCGGTGATGAATTCACCTCCCTTTCAGCTCCGGAAAGGCTAAATCACAAGAATCTATCCACAAGTACTTCACACCATTCTTATTCAGGTACGTCTATGGTGCTGGTAAGCATGGAAATTCTTTTATGAATCATCAGTAGTAACCATCCATCCCTAGAAAACTCCAAACCTAAAAGAATTTCTTCAGCTTCTCCCCGAATACTATTGCTCTCACTTTCTCTGGGTCTACTCATAATCGTGACTATGAGATAACATGACCCGTGAAGTGAATCTTGTCCATCAAAAAGAGGAATTTTGAGAGCTTAGCATATAAAGGATGCTCTCTCGGTGTACACTAAATTATCTCAAGATTGGTAGCATGGTTGTGTCGAGTGTGAGAGTACACCAATATATCGTACGCGAAGACCACCACAAAATAATCCAAGTATGGATGGAGCACTCGGTTCATAGGTTCAATGAAAACTACTGGCGCGTTCATGACACTGAACGGCATAACCACATACTTGTATAGATCATACATTCTCTAATAGGCTGTAATAGGTACATATGATGTTCTAACAGGCAACTGATGGTAACCGTATCTCAAGTCAATCTTTGAGAACAACTGGGCTCCTTGAATTTGATCAAAGAGATCATCAATACTCAGAATGGGATTTCGATTATTAACCGTCAACTGGTTGAACATATGATTATCCACAAAAATTATAAGGGTACCATCTTCCTTCTTTGCAAACAGGAAAAGTGAACCCCAAGGAGAAGTACTGATTCGGATAAAACCCATTGGATAAAACTCCTCCAATAGCTTCTTGAGCTCCTGTAACTTAGGCGCATCAATCCTATAAGGAGGAATGGACAATGGTTCCACTCCTGGAAAAAGCTCAAAAAATTCCACCTATCTCTTTAGAGGAAAACCTGAAAAGTGCTATATAAAGAGATCACTGAAATGATCCACCGTTAGAGGAAAATACATCTGTGAAGTCCATTGGTCATCCAGATATAGACTAGAAATTTGGGTAGTAACTCTTTCCAACCCATGATTATTGGGTCCCGCTCTTCTCGCTTGGACATCTAATTTTCCCTTATAAAGAAACTATCTTCACTTTGGTGATGTGAAACTCACCCAATGGAGATAGAAATCGACAACTTCCTGGAAAGGAACTAACTATTCCATTCCAAGAATGACATCATAGCCTCTTATCTCTATGACATAAAGGTCCCATAGGAAGTGAAACCCACCAAAATCTAAAGGGAACTCCTAAAACAGACGTACACAAGCCGTTCTAGTCCCCAATAGAGTTTCTAGCTTCAAAATATCAGCAGAAGGAAAGATACATAGAAAAAGGATCTCCACAACAGAAATAGATATAATGCTATGGGAAGCCCCTATATCAAAAATAGAAAAAGATAAAAAGGAGGCAACTAGAACCGTACCTCAAAATGTAGAGGGTCTCGGATCCTACTCTTGTTGGGTCTACACCGCTACAGAAGTCTGACCTACACTGCAGCCCTGTGACCCGGTCTGACCACTCTGAGCAGATCAACCCTGTTGTCATCGAAAGCCCGGTGATTGACTACCACTGTCGCGAACACCACCTCTTCCTGAACGGCTAGAAGAAATCTAGTTCCCAAACTGATGAGAAACTGGTGGCATTGTTCTTGTATGAGGAGTCATAGAAGAACCCCTATCACTATCTACCAGTGAGAGAGACTGAAATAAACATTAAATATGAGCCATCTTTTGGAAAGCTCGTCACTTGACTGGGTCTCTCAATAAATGTGGCCTCGTATGACCGCTCTTCCCGCACTGGTAGCACACCACCTTGCTTCTAGAAGAAGTGTCTCGCTCCCTTCATTCACCGTGTGAAGACCCCCTATGGTTCTTCCTATAGTAAGTAGAAGGGATACTAACTCCAGATGTCGAACCACCCTTGCTCACTACTCCCGAATCACTAAAATTAGGCCCCATGATCAGCGCCTGGTTGATGATAAACATGATGTAAGTCAACCTAAAGGTGTTCACCTGAGATCGGATGTCATTCCTAAGGCCATCCTCAAAATTCCTTTCTAGAAATAACTCATCACCTCTTGGAAAAGGGGTGAAGCATTGCATCTTAGTGAATTGAGAAGAAATACTCCATAAATGAAAGAGTACCCTACTCCAGACTCATGAACTCTCAGGCTCGATCGGTCCTCAAGGTTTCTGGATAGAAGTAATCATAGAAGGAACGTTGTAACTCACCCTAGGACATAACCTAATGGCATCCCACCTGTGAGACCACACCCCACCATCTCTTGGAAGAGTCTCAAATCATGTACACAACAAGATTGACCCTCCTCTCTAAGGGCGTATCCAGATGCTCGAAGATAGAAATCATGGATTCTAACCATGAAACTACAGCCTGAGTTCATCCTTCCCTGGTGAAAGTGAGAGGATTCTACTGCTAAAATACTTGTGTCAACTCTTCAATAGAATGGACAGGATGTGGTACTCCTCGGAAAGTCTGTAAGAACCTCATTAAGCCCTCTCAGAACTGTGCATCCACACCTATGTCCATAATAACATATGGTCCCAAGACAGGCACTACTGGAGGATCTTCTGGTAGTCCCTGACAAGACATGTCTGGTGCCTGATCATCACCATGAAACTGGCGTACAACCAGAGGACATCTTGGTGGCATGACTCTGCGGGGTCAAGCGCACACCTTAGATCAAGGTTAACAGGGACTGAAACTTAGAAGTATAAGAAGGGAATAGGAGAATGAAATCATTCATGTTTTTTAAAACATGGATACATGGAGTGTATAATGCATAAACAGTTTTTTCCCTTAATATTTTCACATTGGCGTGTACTCCTACCACAACTGGTCATGTAACACCCCTAACACATGGCGTGTTGTCCAAACACACGGTGTGTACTTGACTTCCCTTCCCCTACCCAAGTTCTTCTACATGGATAAGACACATAGTTCTCCTAGAATAAGACTACACTGCGTGTTCATTCCAGGCATGATGTGTACTAGATGAGCTTTACTAGCCCGTTTTGTTAGTGACACATCTGGATACATGGCTCACACTACACATTGTGTTCTAGATAGACATGGTGTGTACAAGGAATATTTTTCTGACCCGCGTTGTTTGTTACATGGCTAGGTACTCAGGTTACACTACACGACAAGTTCCATATAGACATGACGTGTATTAGAAAAGACTCAACAGACCCATTTTTTTAGGGACATGGTTGGTTACATAGTTCTACAGCAGAAAGTGTAAATCTAGTCTATGGCGTGTGTTACCAAAGATTCCAAACCTTGTGTCTCCGCCCACATAGTCTGTAACACGGTTAACGACTACACAGTGTTTACATATAGTACACTAAGTGTACTTAAGAAAAAATCTTCTTCCCAAACAGAAGAACACATGGAATGTATTCATCATTACACGGCATGTATTCTAGGTTTTTCGAGACAGTAATCCCCAAAAACTTCTTTGGATCCAAGAAAAACACTGAAACTAACATTAAAGTTCCAAATTCTGATATGTGAGGGCACATACTCCTTGTGAATCAAATCTTGTTATCTTATACATGTCATAAACAAGGATAACTGTGAAATGGTCCCCCAAATTCTAGTCTATGATGTCCTATAACACCTCAAGAACAAATTTTTGTCATTCATTCAACCAAAACATTCAAAATTTAATGCTCTATAAAAAAGTACACATTCTATCAAGGCATATATCACAAAAACATGCATATCTATCACAACATCTATCACAACAACATAAAATTTCTAATGCACCCCAAATGGTATGAAAAAATGAATGAAATGTTATTTCTAGAAAGTGCTTATATGATGCATGAGATGGAATACCCGCATCTCATCAGGTATCAATAAAAAATGAACCTCGATAACATCAACAATAACAGCAAAAATCATGTGAATCACCCTATTGTTAATATCAAATCAATTGTAATATTGCAAAACTAGAAAAATTGAAATAAAAAAGGTAGATTGGGTTTTACCAGTACATTGGTTAGCTACCCTAGGCACAACTTATTACCAAGTACCTATTCTTTCATATCCTTGGTTATAGGATCCAAATAGTAAATAAATAATAAAGGAACTCCTCTGATACCACTATGAAACTTCCCAGTTCCGAAATCCGCCTAAAGGTGCCTCGTACCTGGTTGGTCACACAGCCTCAAGCACGTTTCCCCAAATGCTAGAGGCTATTGACTAGCAGTAAAAGCCTTGGGTTTTGATGGTGGGGAAACTATTCCATCATTGGCAGAGTAACACAGCTGAAGAGAAACAGAAAACAATAGAGGAAATAGTAATAATGGCATACAACAGTAAACAGCGGAAGACTGGAAGTAATAAGCAGATAAAGAACATATATAATGTTCCATGATGGATATGTCTAGGAAAGTAGGCAAACATGTCACGATGATAAAATATAGTACTATACCAAATTATGATAGAAAATAGTAAACAACGCCTTAGAATTGCAAGCCTCACCTTAGTCCCAAGCTCTCCAGCTCCAAAGAAGTCATGTACCTGAAGTACAAGGGTACTTTCCATTATCTATTCCTGCAACAATATAATCTGTTTGGGCCCAAAAGTATGACCCAAATTGGTTGCGAGACTAAATCTCAGTAGGCAACCACCAAGAGATTTGTGCTTAATAGTTATTGAATATATATGACCAGAAATAAGTAAAGTAAGCAGTAAACAAGGAAACACTCAACCATAAACATTCCTACAGTTTCAAATCATTAAAACACCACATATCAAGTAAGCTGAAAATCACAAAAAGGTGACCCTCTGATATGTTCTCACAGCCAAATACCCTTTATTCCTATCTAAAAAACACAAGCAACCCTCTGGGAAGTACAAACTATCTAACCCGTCCGGTTTAACATTCGCATAGACTCTCTTAGGAATAACTCATTATTCATTCAACATATAGTCTTGTATTGGTATCTAAAAGGTTCTTTGGGGAAGCACATACATCTCATTCCCCCTATGGCCCACATCAAGGAACTACAGACACACTGAGGAAGAAATTACATCAATTCCCTTGAATAGTCTCGCATCATAACAGAAAAAACAGACCCTCTGGAGAATCCCTCACCTCCATTCTCCCTAGGGTTAACTACACCAGGTTCTCATGGACCTATGTAAGTCAAATGAGCACAGAAATATATGGTATCTAAATTAAACCTCAATAAATACATGTAAAAACAATCTAAAGCATAACAGCATGTCAGATAAAATACTACATCCTAACAATTCTAGGTATGGAAACAAACAGTAGCCTTACAGGAAAAATAGGAACAAATGGTCAAAACAAGAAAACATGGGAAAAACCACCCTATAATGGAAAAATAAACCCTATTCACAACATATAACCTATATTCAGTCAACCATGGAATATCAAGAAAACATTGTGGTGGAAAACATAAACATGTAATGCACCATTCAAGGGTATTGTGCACTTTTGCACATATAACTCAAAGACTAACTACGGAAAGGCACAGACCACTACATCGGTGTTACCGGATCCTTATATGTGAACCTCAGCTCTTGAATTGAACATGAAAACCTAAGATATACAAAAACATCTAAAATTTTCAACCCACGATATCTCACGAGAGAGAAGGGATCCGAATATGGTGTTCGGGAAGAAGATAGAACTCACTGATGCGATTTCAACACAACCGTCGAAATTTTTTTCAGAGAAAAAACTCTTGATTGGGGTATTGATAAAGATCTATGTCGTATGAATTCTCTCTTGTGAACTAGGTTGAGAAGAGATGTGTTATGTTCGTCAGATGCGATCTTGGTAAATTTAATGAAAAAAAGTACACAACATGTACTTTGGAAGTACACGGTATGTACTTTTGAAGTACAAGGAGTGTACTCGCCTAATTCAGCCCCTGCATAAGGTGGTCTCTAGGTCACCACACATGGTTGTGTGCTCGGCCATTACATGGCCATCACACGGCTACGTGCAACAAAATATTACATGACATGAACTTCAAAAATATGAAGAAACACCCATTTTCTTCAAAAACATCAGAAAAGGGAAAACATACCTGAAAAGAAGATCTAGTTGCTCAAAATTTTACCATATGATACTTCAGTAGATATAAAGTGATTATTTTATGTTCAATAAAGGAGTAAATCTAGTCTATATTTACATATCAATCTAATAGTTTTTTTAGCAAGAGAAAAATGGAATTCAATTGTGAATCTAAAAACCATGTTTAGATGAAGTTAAAATTTCTTTTATGATCAATGTGTGGAATGAAATAAGGAGAAAATTTTATTAAGATGATAGAAAAATGTTTTAAATGTGGAAGGGAACAAATTGATGGTAAGATGTTTTTTAAAGATGCAAATATATTGAAATTTTCCCATAATGAACCACCAAAACTCAAATAATTAAAATGAAAGGATTGTTGGAATTATGAAATTAAATTCATTAATCTACTAGCTAATGATGATGATAATCCACAAAAACCAATAATGGTAATGAAAAAAAGGAAATATTTTTAAATCCCAATGGTTGAATTGAATCATGATAATTAGGGCATACTTATACTACACTCCTTGTTTGGGAATTTCTTGTTTGATTTTTATTTAATGAGCCCAATAAAAATCGTATTGTTCATCTTTTAGTGAAATTTTATGTGATTTTGAAACCTAATTATATACCCCGGAATGGATTATGGAATAATGAAATCATATTTTATATTGTATTGGTACATGTTTGAACCCAAGATTCCAATGGAAATTATTTTGTATAATATAAGAACATATTTAAGGAATAATCGATGAATTATAGTTTGGAAGAAAATATGTCTCCAAGAATTATTAACTTTAGAGTTATGGATAAAATCAATGGTTTATGATTTTCTGGTTCATCATGAGTTCAAAGTCATTAAAACCCCTTTGGAGGTTTTATATGGTGGGATTTTATCAACATTAAGGATATTTTAAGAGACATTTATTTCAATACTACCCATTTATTTTTTATATGTTTTAGTGAAAAAATTATTTGAGTATGAATTCCTTTACATTATGAAGAAATATTGTTAAAATTACTAGTAAGCTTTAGGGTTTAGCAAATATTTAATATTATGCTAATTATGGGTTGTAGTTGTTCACTATTCAAACTCATCACACTTTGTTTTTATTAGATAAAATTTCTCTCTAGATCCTATTTATAGAATATACATTAAGGAAATTGAAGGGTTCCATGGAGTACCGCATTCTATTTTATCTTATGAAGATGTGAATCGTACCTTGATTTTTTCCAAAAACTCTTCAGCAAGATCTTGATATAGAGTTTAGTTTCAGAACAATGAATAAAATTCAAAACCTAGAGGATCTGATAATATCTTATTCAATAAACTTAAAAGGGGGTTTTGATCACACCTTCCTCTAGTTGATTTTCCATACAATAATTTATTTCCCTCAATCATTTAGATATATCCTTATGGAGACCTTTATATGTACTGGAATGAAGTTGTACAAAAAAAATATTTTGGGGCCTAATCCAGATGATGGTATATAAGCTAATGTTACATATATTCAGAAAATTGTGAGTACTACACAATTTTCCCAAAAATTTTATACTGATAATTGTGTACGTGATCTAAAATTTTAATTTGGTGACAATTTCTTTCTATGATTTTCTCCATGATAGAAACAATAGAAAATTAATCCCTCCCTATATCAGTCCCATTGAATAACATGGTCATATCAAAAAAGTATATTATTATTTTGTGATTCCATTAAACCTCTCTTAGGTTCACAATGTGTTCTAAGTATCACACAAAAGGAATTACAAACTTGATCCATCACACGTACTGAACACAGAGGTTCTACCGCGGAAGCATGATATTTCTTATAAGCAATATCTTGTAGAGATTATAGGTCAAATATTGAGAGTTATATAAAATAAAACCACTCAAATGATTAAAGATTTTTTGTGAAACCATCATCTTGAAGAAGTTATATAGGACACCAAGGATGTAAAATGTAGATTTATCTTCATTTTTTGGTACCAAAGTGACGAATTTCGATGGATAAATTCATTTCAAATGGGTAGAAAATAAAACACCAATATTTTTAGAAATATTTCTTGAAAATAAATTTAAACTTTTTATATTTTTTGTTACATGAAACACTGAGTTAAAATTTTATTACAAGCAACACATAGTTTAACTTATGATATATGTTACACCGAGTTTAAACAAAATGCAATGTACTATTAAAATATTATTATTTAAAATAATGGTTTTCAAATATCTGTAGGAATGGTGGGTATGAATAAGATTAAATAAATTTAGAAAATATATTATATACCCCTATATATAAAATTAATTATTTTGTGATCAATTAATTATAATTGATAATACAAAACTTTTTTGAAAAAATGAATTATTTTTTAAAAAACTATTTTTATAAAAAACATTGGTTTTTACCTTAATAAATGAAAAAAAAATTACTTTTGGTGAATTAATTTAATGATAATTATATATTATATATTCAATAAACTATTTTTATTTTAATTTATATGTTTTCTATAAAATATAAAATAATAAATCTAATTTAAAACATAAAAACTGTATTTTTCAAAAAAAACGTTGTTTTGTCATGTTTTTTATATTTACTTTAAAACTGATTTTTGAAATTTTTTTAAAATTTAATTCTAGAATAAAAATTTAATTTTTTAAATAATCATATAAAAATTATCCTAGGGTTACTTTTTTATAATGTTGTGAATGTATTATTATTTTTAATGAATAGTGAAATATACTGAATTGTAATTTAAAATTTCCTTTTTATTTAAATTATTTATAAAGTAAAATTATATGTTAAATTTATTTTAAATTAAAATTAGTTCAATTATATATCTATTAATACAAATTATATCATTTTATTCATTTTTATCTTTAATTTTTATATAAAATCTTTCTAATCTTTTGGACATTTTCTTATTGAAAAATCATTTTCTCATCATTTCCGTGTGGTTAATTTTAAATTAAAATTGTCCACATATATAAATTGAATTTTAAAACATGGATCAATTTTTTTTAATAATAATAATTTATCTTATCTAAAAAACTCAACTTAATATTTGACCGAAATGAATTGTGAAAGCCGTTGAAATTAATTACAACAGTTTTGAAAAAATTTGGTTTACCGCGGGTTAAACTAAATAGATAAGGGTTAAAATGACAAAGATTTTCTTCTAAAACATTTTTTATTGAAATATTTAGACTTTATAATGTATATTTATATACATAAAATTCTCCATTTTGGATCCATTTTCATGATGAAATCATGGGTACACCATTTTCTTTAAAAAAATTACAAGTGTGCTACTCACCTCTCTTATAAAAGACCACCCCATATCTTCCACTCTTCAAAAATTCAAACCCTTTTAGATCAGAAAATAATTACCCAAATCACTTACAAACATCCCTTCTATCATTGTGAAAGGATTATTTTGGGAATAAAAAAAAACTATGAAGGCTTTGGTTAAATCCTAAAAATGTTACTCGAAGAAGAGTGAATGTTCTACAACGATTGTTTTTAATTTATTTCTTCCTCGGCCTAATTAAATAATTATTCTACAATGTTGATATAATAGCCTCATTATATTCTATGTACTAAGTTTTTTTATGATTGGTTGACCTAAAACCATCCCCACATCCATCAAATAGGTCACAAACTTATCATTCGTGTGTACGGCATACTAACGCCTCACGAACCGATGTTGTTTGTTTTTTCATTACCACCTCTAACGGTTGGGTATGTGTAGGACCCCGGGACACCCTAAGAGGGGAGGGTGAATAAAGGGGTTCAAATTTTCTTTTAAAACAAGGATCTTGTTCACATGGTGGTTGGAACTCATTAAACCTCTAAGACTGATGGGAATAGAAAGAATACATCCACAAGAAAAGAGACCACAAAACAGTTTTACATGGTTCACCACTAAGGGCTACAACCAAGGAGCATACGACGACAGGTTTTTGGTCGTAACTAATTCCACTATAGATCACTAACTATATAATACAATGTTCAGGTGCAGTTACTTTGTCCCAGGCACACTGCCTTTATAAATCTTCCTGGCTAGCTCACTGTGTCACTCCCGTTGACTCCCCATGGCTCACTACCATTGGTGAAGTCCCACTCAGTTTATAGACGTGAAAGTATCTTCAATAGATTTCCATTGATGTCCTTGCCTTGGCTCAGCATGAGACTCTTCTTGAATCTAAGTAATAAATTTATGCACTTGAAAGCACTAAACCACTATATAGGATATTCAGAATGTGCAAAAAGGTTACACTAACGATTGCATGCAACACCTACCCTTTTCATGCAAGATCTTACTTTTACATGCAATGTTTTCTTTTTTCCTGGAAAAATATTTTGCGCAAAAACATCCTTTTCATGCAACAAAATTTTTTACGCGCATCCTCCACTTTTAAACATAGCTTCGACTTTTTCACGCAACTCAGACATTTACACGCAAATTTAACTTTTACGCACAACTTCGATTTTATTCGCGCAACTCAGACTTTTATGCACTACTTCCCCTTTTTGTACAGCTCCCATTTCATGCACCTTTTACACAAATAAGAACTCATATATTCTCTAAGTTTTCATTTTTACTAAATGAGGGGATCACCTCTTATTTATAGGTGTCGCTGACCCCCACACGCAACACCCTCCATGTCGCGCAAAACATTCATTATGCGCGCAATCCTTTCTTTAAGCAGGAACCATTTTTGACACACATCTTCATATTTCTCATTCACCTCATTCCTTTTCCATTTTTTGCATTATGATCCCAAAACACCTTTTTTATGAGAAAACCAACAAGATTTCACTATTATGTGCAAGACCAAATTAGAGTGCAATCCATGTTTTTAGTGCACCACTCCAATATTTCACGCAGCTCATGCCTTTGTCATTTTTTTGGTGATGCCCCATTAAATACTTTTTTTCTTGAATTGTATGATCAATTTTCTGGTAAACAATCTGAACATCCAATGAGGATTGACAAAAAACACAAACAATACTCCAATTCTTGCATAGAAAAGAAATGGTTCCAACAGTTTGATGATTGATATACTATATATATATATGATATTTATAACATATATAAACACTTGGATTCATTATGTTATATATACCATTTTACATTCCATTCTATAGTGGATACGATAATATCACTCATGGCTACAATAGAGTAACGGCTCGAAAAGAGATGTGATTCTTTTTTCACTAACCCTTTACATAGTAGATAGAAAGAATAATGTTATTGAATATATGGGATATAAATGACATAATTATGATTTCAATGAAATATTTACCATTATTAAAAGATAATATATCATTTTCTTTCTTTCATTTTCACCCATGAAAAGATAATATCATCATTAATTTTCGTGTGGACTACCACATTCATGAAGCGATGAGACTCTCCTTTCATAAAAAATCACATGGATTATGTGTAAAAGTATATTTAAATAAATAATATGTTATTTATGATATTATTATTATTATATAAATATAATATATTACCTGTCACCTTTCTGTAATAGTTCCTGAAAAATGTAAACATTACTCATGCATACATACGACCAACCATCTTTATGATCATAACTTACATCATTTATCAAAATTGTCTTTCATGATTTTTCTTCAAAGTATAATTTATGTATAAGTATTATAATTATGTTCTAAATATTATTATAGATATGATGGAACAATGATCAAAATAAGATGATCAAAAATAAAAAATAAAAATATATAGGAAAAACAAAGTGGTTATTACCCAAAACATGACTTTAATATGGAATTGTTAATAGACAGGTAAAAAACAGACATAAGAAAATAATATAAGCACTGATATATGTAAGTGTGGAACTATAATAGATGTATCATAATCTAATATTATCTATATATGAGATCTAAATGAGTAATTTGTAATTTGAGACTTAGGGTAAGAGATTTACATATCACATTTATTTTTCTATGGGACACATATAATATTCACCATGTGTTTCATTTATATGGTGTATATACTACCAATAATTTTTTTTGTGGATTATTATAATTAATATTATTGTAATTTACACATCCATTAGAGGGTATAACTTTCATTGGGATTACATTTCAATGTTTTCAAAGTGTGGATGATTTTATGTCACAATCTCATCCTTAATCGGGATCGCCTTTTATTTTTTTTATAATGACATAATATTATGGTCCTTCTATTAATAAACTCTTGATTTTACTTCCCCAATGGTTATGTCAGTTCAATACATAATTTAACTTATTTTTTCTATCTTTATGAACTCATGATTTGAAAAATTATGTTTTTGAGAAAAATCATATTTTCAATCGAAACACAATTCTCTTCCAAAAGCATGTTTTCAAAAAAAAACTAAAAATGTTTTTCACATTCTTTTAAAATACATTTAAAATAACTTTTTACACACTTTTATTTTTTTTACAAAAAAAAAGAAAGGAATTGTCATATTGTTTTCCAGAAAATTCATGTTTGGATTTTTTTTTACAAAAATGTGAATGGAGTGTTGTTTTAAACATGCACTATATGAATGGAATTTTCCTCCTTCATGACCATTATTTTATTTGAATTTGAATTTATAATTTCTCTAGGAAATTTTGAAAAAAAAAATTAATTTCTTTTTTAAAAAGAGTTTTTCTAAAAAAGAAAGGATATATTCTCTAAGAAATGTTTTAAATTATTTTTTAAATATTCCTTTCTAATGATTCATGTTTATATTCAAAGAAAAGGTTTTCTAAAAAAATTTACGAATATTTATTTTTAAAAAGTGATTTTAATGGAAATTTAATATTCCTCAATAAATATTATAAGTGATTTATCTTAAAAATAATTCTCTATCTAAGACGACATCTTTTGATATCACTTATTCTTTATGAGGGATATAAACCAAGGATACCATTATTATTCTTTATTTGAATGGTTTATGATAAAAGTATTTTTTTGAAACCCATTTATAAACCATGGATTATTCCATTATAAAATTTGTATGAAACCCTATTCTTTTTTCATAGGTTATGCTAAGATGAAATAATGAAATTATTATGAAACCTATCTATTTTTTATAGGTTTTTATATGAATAAATGATTATAAACCCCATTTATTTCACATGTTAAGATATAATGAATGTTGTATTATCTTTTGCTACACATATGTATGATTTCCATAATGTGATGACTGGAATATATATCTCCATCCAATGCATTCAGTAAATATGGATAACTCATAAGTAAATATGGATAACTGATAAGTAAATATGTCATGTGTGAACGAGATATCAGGTTCTACAATGTTATCCATGAACATGATTACATGTTTACAATGTTATGTGTGAACCATATTATATATTTACAATGTTAATAAAGAACCTGATTAAATATTCACAAATTTAGGAGTGAACATGATTTCATGTTCACAGTATCATCCATAGACTTGTCTTTTATATCAATAATGTTATTCATGGATCAGGTTTCATGTCTATATATATAAGAGAGGGGTTTATATGATATACTTAACTTAATTATTCAACTTGTATCTATTTATACGCATTCACTATGATAAAAGATAATGTGTATTCAATAAAATAATGTTTTATTCCATTGTTATTCAATCATCGATAATGTTATTTGATTCCCTTAGGATTTATGTCTTTTGAACTTCCAATAATTTTTCCATGACTCAATATTATGATCTTTGATATGCGTGGCAGGGTTTTCAAATGTTATGCTCATATTCTCATAACTTTATTTTCATGTTATGATTACGTATCTCCCAGGTTTACACTTATTGAGCATCTGATCTCACCCTTTCTTATATTACATTTCCCTAGGTTATGGATAATGGTTTTATATATGGTATGTTTTGGTAGAGTACTAGAGGGGAGTATTTTTATGTGAGATGTTGTTAATCATTTGCAAAATTATAAGATTGTGTAACTAGCCTCCAAATACACTAAACAATTATATTCCTGATGTATGTGTCTTTGTAATGTATTGAATATTCACCAAAAAATATATAATATCTATGTTTTAAAATCATATGTTTCTATATAATAAAATAGTTTGTTTTAAATATGAATTAATAAAAAAAGCAAAGAATTCAACCCCCTTAAATAAATTGTGAAATCATAATTTTGATTAACACTTACTAGAAACAATGAATATAGATATCTAAAATATAGATACGACTTATGATATATTTCGAGATAGATATTAACCTCAAAATAAATGGAAACATGTCTTTTTTCGAAAAAATAGGATTATCCAAAAATAATTATCTTTTATCCAACCATATGATTTAAGAGACTTTCGTTATTCTTTATCAAGACCCATATTATATAATTTCCTTCTGAAGGGTGATCATAGTCATCCTTAAGTTAACAAACTACATAGGTTGATATCAAAGGTTATCTCTTTAACTCAAATAAGTCTTCCTCTAAGTGTAGGGAGTCAATAAATTTCAAAAATCAAATTAAATTTCTATAAAGAAATTACAATATTATTTAAACAAAGAAATTTCCTATAAATTTAATCTGTGGATATAGTAATATTACCGCTAAATATTTTTATTAATAATTCAATATCTAGTCATCAAGGGGAAAATTTGATGTCTTTACTAAACATTCTAGGTATGAAGGATTGGGTTGATAAACATATATATATACCACACTCATAGTTCTAGAGTGAATGATTGGTTTTCCTCACTCGATATAATTTTCATAAAAAAAATTAGTCATCATGGTTTCATATTTCTTCCCCTGTTCCGTTAGTATTGTAAATTTTTATGCCTATCATCGTTATTAGCCCTTGGATTTGGGAATTGAATTAGAAAATCCCCAAGATTCTAATATTTTATACATTAAACTATCTGTACTATCTTATAATAAACATTATTTCCCTTCATTGTGTTAATTTTACTCTTCCTTTTTCCTTAATAATTTTTTGTTCAATTTACTCCATTAACATTGATAAAAAAATATACCAGTTCCTTTGAGAAATTCCTTGAGGTGCCTCATCCCTCATTTTCACACAAAGGAAATGGAATATTCATTTTTTATTATCTTTATGACCTCAACTTCTATGAGTCTATATCCTTATCTTATTCGGTTTTTTTGAAAACTCATTGAAGTACCAATTGTAAATCATAATTCATGATATCAAGATAGGAATAACAATAATATTTTCACTCCATATATTATATTTTTCAGTCTTTCATTGGGAAAATCTCTACAGTTTCCATATAATCCATTCTTAAGATTATCAATTCAAGCATTACCAATTACTAAACCCAAAAATTGGTTAATGTGAGTAATGACCAATTAACATAATATGATAATTATGATCAATAATATCATAAAACTTTAACATTGAATTGCCTTACTCTTTATAAACATCACATTATGTTTATGTTCAACCTAAATCGCCAAAAATTACATCTATATTTCCTTAGGTTAGTTTCTAACATATTATATTACTTAATTCCTTGACATAATAAATAAATTTCAATGTATTTTAAAGATAATGTGATTATCCAAATCCTATCCTCATATAATGATGAGATATTTTTAAATTTTTATGCCCACAAATCCCGAACCAAGTAAAGGTTGAGTTAGTACTCAATCAACATTTTTTAGGGTGATTTCCCCTATGTGGTTCTGTGTCGCAGCCACATCAACTTGTCAATTATCTAGATACAGATGAAATTACTAAGAAACCACACAATATCTAATTTCTTAAAACATAATGATTATTTTAATTACTTATACTTGTCTGTGAAGATTACATCTCGGGTTCTCACTAGATTTCATTTATCCAAATTAAAAATAACTAAACTAGTCCCTAAAAATAACTACAATAATCTTCAAAAATAAATGAAACTAAAATTGATGAAAATTAAACTTCATATAGCCACACTCCAAGATTTGGTGTAAAACCCATTTTTGATATAAATTTATTTGACATAAATTAGATAAAGTATTCTATTTTTTCAATATTTCCATAATTTAAACATTAGATATCAATGTAAACACACATTCCTGAGAATGGAAGTTTAATGCCTTAGAGGATCAGCACCAAAAGAATATCATTTTATAATATTTTTTAACAATAATACATAATTAAACCATACTAGTACCCATATTAGAATCCAAAAACATTGTACTCATCTTCATAACCCGAGGAAAAGAATCATATGAAATGTGGTATCTCGAATATTTCAAAATAGAAAATATTATCTACATGTTGTCAAGGTTTAAATCAAAATAATATGGGAAAACATGAGAAGGAGAGAAATTTATAATTAAATAAATCACTGTACAATACAATTTTTAGAACACCACAAATTTTTATTAAATATTTTTTTAAAATAGTTTAATTTCACTGATAGCATGTGTTTTACATGACATTGAGTTTTAACAATCTGCAATATATTGTTAATATTATTATTTAAAAATCAACGTTATAAAATATATATTAAACATGGATGTATGGATAGAAATAAATAAATTTAAAAAATTAAAAATAATGTATCAATATAATCAAAATAGGTCGATAAAAAATTACTACTTTTTTAGTAAAAAATTTATGTTTTAAAAATTCTAGTTTCTCAAAAAATAATTATTGCATCCTGTGATCAAATAATAAAATTAATTTCATAAATTTTTAGAAATTTATTTTAAAAAATAAAATTAATTTTTCAAATATTCGTATAAAAATTATATTTATGCGAATTTTTGATAATTTTTATAAAATAATAATTCATCTATGAATAGTGAAAAATTGCTTTTTGTTAAAAATTAACTTTTATTTTAATTAATATAAAATCTCCATTTTATTTTAATATGTTTTTAAATGTAATATTAATTAAATTATATATTTATTAATCAAATATAGTTCAATGGAATAAGTTTTATGTTGAATTTTTATATTAAAATTTTCCATACTTATGAAAATTTAATCTCTTGAAAACACCTTTTTCATCGTGTCTATGGGTTTAATTTTAGATTAAAATTTTCCATATCTGTGAATTTAATTTGGAAATATATATTTTATATTTTTAATAATTATTACTAATAATATATAATAATTTTAAATAAATTATTTTGTAAAATTAATAGGGAAAAAATAAAAATTAATTACTCTAGTTAAGGTATAAATGGGTTAACAAATAGTTAAACTAAAAATAGAAGGGTTAAAATGACATAGAAAATTTAAATATAAATTTTCATATTCATATATAGACCATATATCTTATAATTTAGTAAATGGGTCATTTTTTACCCTTTTCGGACATGTGAAATTTTGGTACAATAATTTCTTTTCGAAAATTCCAAGTGTGTCCTCTCCCCAAATTATAAAAGGGCACCACATATCCTCTCCTCTTCACACTTATAAAAACTCATGGTTTATAATTTATCTTCCCAATTATTTTAATTACATCCATAGTCAAATCCAAGGGTAATTTTCTAAAAAATGAATCCAACCAAGAAAGGCTTTTTATGTAACTCTAAGGAGGTTATCCGAAGGAGAAGTATCATTCTTCACCATGTGTTTCTATTTTATTTTTTATATGTATCCTTAAAACTTATTAAATTATAGTGATATAATAAAACCATTATATTCTATATATTAAGATATTATTATTTTAGTTTAACTACTGGTATATATCATCTCTTCCATCATCTGCGAAATGAAACCGTCAACTTTATGTACGTTTGACTACTGCCTCATGGACCCATTGAATTTTTATCAATAACCACCTCTCATGTCTGGTTATATAGATATATATAAAATATTTAAATTATATTTATGAAATAATTATACTCCTTGAATTATAATATCGCATACACCATCTTACTTTTAACTCAATGGGAATATGATAATGTTGCTTGTGTGTACGGTGTACTACCGCCTCACGAAGAGATGTGATTAATTATTCACTTATGAAATACATGGAAGGTAATAAATATATTTTTAATGAAAATATATGGTATATTTTATATATAATTTATTCTATAAAAATAATATATTATTTATCTTTCTTTCATTCCATCCGTTGAGAAAAAAAATAGCATTCATGTGTACGTACGACCTACAATCTCCATAAATGGTGTAATTCATTTTATATCTATAAATTTATATTATTAAAATAAATAAATAAATATTAAATATGAAATACATTTATATAATTTCAAAAAAATGGATATTATGGAACCATGATCCAATTAAATGGACCGAAAATTAAAAAACCAATATATACGTGAAAAATAAAGCAGTTATTGTCCAAAATGTGATTTTAACAATAATTATTAATAAATATGGAATAAAAATACATAATTAGATCATATTTTTAATGATAAATATGTTTATTGGTATGTAATATATTTATAATAAACCTATATTTATTATATAGGTGATTCATACAAGCCCAAAGGATGTCAAAATATAAGGTAATGGATTTTCATCTCACTTCTATTTCTATGGGGACATACTTAGTACACCACTTGTGTATTTTTGGTTTTTTTTATACTAATCCTAAATGTATTTCATGATAGTTTTCTTTTAATTATGGGATTATAAAATCTTTCTAATTTTCTCAAATAAATGGGGTTTATGACTCAAAATATACAAAAGTTGTAAAGGTTTAATGTTAAAATAACATTATTTAATGGGATTGTTTATAATATTCTTCCAATGATGTGATGTAATGATATAAATCTCAATAAAAATCATTAATTTTATTATCCTATGGTTATATATTTTAAATACATTTTTTACTTTAATTTACCACTTTTAAAGTGATAAAATTTCCCAAAGAAGTTTTTTTACAAAATACCATCTTTATTTCTCCCTTTGGTGAAAAAAACTTTTACTTCCATATCCATGGTTATATTCCAAAGAAAATTTGACCCATTTTTCAATTTTTTTTAAAAAAATAAATGGAATTATCAAGTATTGTTTCAAACAAATCCCTTTTGGATTTTACCGAAATGTGAAAGGAATCCTTATTTTAGTATGTATCGATTTAATAGAATTTCACTCCATCATGAAGGTAAATAATTGATATATTTTACAATATGTTTCCAATGTTATTTTCAAATAAAATTATTTTGAAAATATTTTGTGAATTTTTTTAATAGTTATTTTCAACATGAAAATGCAATTTTCCTCAAGAAAAGTTTAAAGTGATCCTTCAAAATCATTTTCTATCTATGATTACATAAATTGATGTTAATTTTGAAATACATGAGATATGATCCAATTTTAAAACCCTCTTTCTTTTAACATATGTTTTATGATTACGATGAAGTGATGTTTATAAAAAAATTTCCTTTTTCATGGGTTATGTTATGATGAATTGATGATATGATTATGATACCCATTTCCTTTTTGTAGGTTATGCTATGATGGAATGTTTTTAAGACTTATATATTTTCACGGGATAATATTTGATGGATGTTTTATGATATTTAATAATAATGATGTATGGTTTCATTTTGTGACATTGGTATCATTATAAACAAGAAATGTGGAAATGTTATAACTAAGGATGGTGGTTATATTATAACCAAGAAAGGTGGCCATGTTTTAACCAAGGAAGGTGTTCATGTTATAACCAATGATTGGTGGGACCAATATATCCCTCCAATACATTTGATAAAACAATATATTTCATGAGATAACTATGGGAAAGAAGTTAATATACCTGATCAAAAATGGTAAATAGGTTGATGGGCACGATCAACAATGGGAAATAGGAAGATGGGCTTAATCCACAATGGGAAAAAGGTGATGAGCCATCATTCACTATGTTTGATAGTCTTGGTAGTTATAATTGAAAAATTAAATGGTTTCTATACCGATGTTTGTACTACATTTTTATGATATTACACTAGTATAAAAATTGAATTTAACATTATCTTTTTTATTTAACATTGATTTCTAACTGAGATTTAAGACATCGACATTAAAAGTTGTACTTTTGAAATTGGTTTTTATAACCTAACATCAAAAAGAAAATATTTTACCTTACGATGTTAGTTTTTTGGATAAACGTCGTTGGTAGATTGATTACATAAAGTTTTTAATATTATTTTTTCATATAATCAGACATTATAATTCTTTATTGATGACTCTTAAATTCAATTATTCATTAATGGACGTTAAAAGACTTTTTAACTTCAATTCATGAAAACTCGACTTTAAAAGCATTTTTATAAGACTTTTAATGTCGACTTCATTAAAGAATTGATGTAAAAAATTATTTTTGAAATATATTTTTCAAATTAAAAATCATAAAATAGTTTCCTAGGTTTTATATTATTTTCTAATATTTGATTTGACTAGTCATTGAGTTAAAACGAAGTTATGTATCAAATTTGTTGCCAAAAAAATTTAAAATTTTCAATGTTTTCATATATACAACTCATTTCAAAGAATAAACGAGAACCATGAATGAAAATTAAATACACCAAACGAAAAAAAAACTAAACATAAGGATTCAAACATATTTCAATTATTTTAGGATTTTATTTCATATCAATATATAGTTTTTCATTATTTCACTTATTTCTAGGGTAGAACTCAATGGACAATTGGAATGGTGATCCATAATGAATTTTTCACCTTAGTGGGTAAATATCATTTAGATGTTTTATATTCATAAATATATTGTAAGAATAATTAATCATTATAAAGAGAATTATCAAGATGTTTCATAATGAATGAAAATAAAAAAAATTGTATGATTATAATAAAACCTTGTTCAAATAATCAATTAGAGATACGTTGAAAATTTTATTTACTAAAATAAGTAAAAAATGTTTAATGAAATGTAATATAAATTTATATATAGTAAATTAACTATGGTTTGGTAATAAAAGTTTTGTGGTATTGTAAAAATTGAAAATTGTGTGGTGAAAAAAATTGAAATATCGATCCCACGTGTTTGAAATTTTACTTTTAAAATCGGTGAAATATAAAAACATAGTTAAAAATATCCATTTTTTGTGGTTTTAATGTTGGTTTTTTATAAAAATGAAATTAAAGGATATTGAAAACATTTTTAACGTAAGTTATTTAGTAACTAACATTAAAATTTCACTTTTAACATCAGTTCTAGAAAGCCCGATATTAAAAGTCTTCATAGAAGACATTTAAAATCAGTTTTTTTGTCGAACTGATGTTAAAAGTCACTTTTTGATGATTTTTTTAAATACCCTATGTTAAAAAAATCATATTGTATCGGATTTCCCAATATTCTATTTTAAATGTCATGGTGCTAAAATGGACTTACCAATCAAATGTTATGGATGTCAGAAGTTTAAATTCTCTAAGAGAAGTCTTAGAAAACTCCAACATTCAATGGCCATAAATGTTGATATGTAACTCCATTTGATCTCCATGAATTATAAAATATATTCTTAGGAAATTATTTAAATCTTGAAAAATAGTTTTAATGTTGGTTTCCTTGGAAACCATTATCAAAAAAAAATTTAACATCTGTTTTATTTTTCAAAAACTGACAATAAAATTATTATAATGTACAATTCTCAATATCTATAACTTTTGATTTCTAAGTTTTTTTAGCTCCAAGAATATTTAAATTTAATCTTGGGAAATGAGATACAACTTGGTAAGGATTTTTGAGAGTGATTATTTGAAAACCCAACATAAAAAATTACTTTTAACATTAGTTTTTGTAAAAAATTACTGTTAAATTTCATGGATGATGACTTTTATCATTGGTTTTTCTAGAACAAATGTTAAAATTCCACGTAAAATACTTTTGAAATTGGTATTGATGAACTGGAATTAAAATTATAACATCAAATACTATTTTTTACTAGTTTTATCATATGTTTCATGAATTATGATGATTTCACGCTCTTAAAAATCATGTCTTTTGGAAAAGATAACGATTTATGCTATGAACCATGCTTAAGATCTATGATAGGATGGGTATGATATTTGTATGTTATGTTCATGGTAATATACTCATATGACTATTTTATGATATCATGTAACCATTTCATGATATCTCCCTTGTTTACCTATATTGAGCATATAATATCACCCTTTCTTATGTTTCCATTCCCCATGTTTAGAAGAAAGGTTTTAATTATAGAATTTTTAAAAAGAGTATAAACGGGGTGATATTTTTGGTAGATGTTGAAGATATTTCAATAAATAAGAATATGGTGAACCTAATCTCTAGAGAAATTAAATCATTATGGTATGTAGGTATTTAATAGTGAAATGTATTGAATATTCATCTAAAAAGAAATGATTTTTAGGAATTAGAAGTCTGATTCGTTATAGTTGGTATTAAATTAAGGTTTAGTAATCCTTTAGAAACTATGATGAAAAAAACATAGTTATATCCCTTAGTATGATCCTAAGTATAGGACAATATACTAATGTTTTGGTAAGGAATATATTATTTTATTTGTCTAGTAATATATACCTTTATGTATAATTCAGTTGGACTTGGTCCTAGAATAGATGTACATAGATCTAATACCTCTGAGATTGATATGTTAGTATTAACTCCAGCATTACCAGGTACATGAAAATGGTCCTTACTGTGCACTTTGTTTGACACTCCTAGGAGATATTCTTTTGTAAATTCACATTTTATTTACAAACTATCATGAAATATTTGAATAGATGATGATGATTGGTGATCTTAATAACACTTAAGGTGTTATAGATTTAAAATAAGGTGACTTGGTTTAGAAAACCTATAAACAATTCCTCACTACTATGCGTTTTCCCTCTATGATTAATGTTTCTCACACTATGCATTATGGTTTTAGTCAATGGATATAACCTGAAGGAACCGTGATAATGCTAAATGTGGTGCAAAATGAAATGATTTTCAACATGAGAAACTAAATTTTATTGGTGTTGGGATATAGAAATTTATTGTTGTTACCAAACAAATTTCTCACTTCCTAAACCAAGATAATGTTAAAAAATTTCAATTGAGGGAAAACATTATATTAAATCCATAAGGAGATAGAATACACCCTCTTATATTGGGTATTTTTATCTACTAGTGGAAGAGCAATGGATCAAAAACATTGAGAAGATATTTCCCATCCACGAATTATTGGTACATGAAAAGGTTGTTCTATTTGTTTATCATTTGGTAGGTGGAGAAGATAAATGGTGGACCCTATTAATAATATGAGTTAATAGGAAGAAATTGACTATATATATTGAGCTGAGTTTAAGAGGATCTTTCCTAGTAAATACTTCCCTTGTATTCTACATTCAAATTTGGAGAAATAATTCCTTATGATTAAGAAAAAGGATAATGAATCTACTATTGCATTTGATGATATTTTTTCATGGATTTTTATGTATTCCACCAGTTTAATCATTGACCATAAAATAAAACAAAATAATTATTTTGTTTCTTAAAATCAAATCCCGAAAAAGAGTTACCCATAACAGACGATGGAATTTATAAAAAATTGTCTAATGTGCACTCAAGGTAGAAATTGAAATTGGATATTCCCATTATTATCGTGGTTTAAATAATAAAAGGAAGATAAAGACTCATTAAACCCTGACTAAATCACACTGTGGGAAAAATATACTTTACATCTACATGCTAGAAATTTTGGATGAAATAACATGGGGAATTTTTTTAATAGAACTAGGAGTTTTTTTAAATGTAGATGGGTGGGTTAAAAATATACTGAATGTCAAAATGTGGTGAATGGGATGGATAATGAAATGGGGGATAATAGAACACCAAATAATTTATCACCCATACTCCAATGATTAAAATTCATGGAGTATTAGAATTATTCTAAACATTTCGTGAATTGAAATGATTTTTATGATCAGTGTCAATACCCTTCTAAGAATAATGATAAATGGAATTATCATGTGATCATGACATCCAAACTAGGTTATGATAATGAATTGAAGAAATGTGAACTTATCATCCACTATATAATTTATAATGTCATATTTTATTTAGGTTCTACCAACTTATATATATATATAATGATCATATATAGTTAGTTTAATTAATATATCAAAAATTAGATGTTGAGTTAGTGGTAAAAACTCTTAATGATAAAATGGCCACATCCCAGGTCTACTATTCCTCTCTGATTGAGGTTTGTGGGAATGTTCTTCCTTATAATCCAATGATTATTCCCCTACTTGAATTTTATTTGATCATGAGAATGGATTAGATTTATTTAAATGGATCCCATAACAATTGATGAATAAGGTATCTCACATTTCATTTTCTAAATGAACCCAAGATCATTTTTCTATGTGAGGATAAAGAAAAAATTCCAATGGGAATTAATTCTACCTTGTGGGTCTTAATTTCTATTAATGAATGATATTTTCTGATGGATGGTTGGAGAGAAAATCAAAATCAAATACATTCCCATTATTCATAATTTTTTGATGTCTTTACAAAATATTTTCATTTTCTTCCAAAAAATCATGATGTTGAGTTCTCAATAAAACTAATGCACGTTTTTGAAACTGTTCCAAAGAATACATATATAATAGAGTATAAATATTTGAAGTAATTTAATAAGTAACTCCAAGAGAAACTTGATTAAGGATTTATACACCCCAGTTAATCACTTTAGGTTGAAACTATTCAATTTGTTAGGAATAAATATGGATCATGTGGATATTTATTCATTACTGTTAGATAAATAAGGCCCCAATCAATAAAAAGTATTATCTACCACATATTTAAGACTTGTTTGACCAACTAAGAAGAGCTCAACAGTCTTGAAAGATTGAACTACATTTTTGATATCATCAATTGAGGTTCAAAAATAAGAATATAAGAAATTAAACATTTTGTACAAGGTATGGAAACTATGAGTATATAGTGATTCCATTCGGTCATACTAATTACCGCTAAAATATTTTTGATTTAGTGAGAAAATTTTTTAAATATAATCTTGATCAGTTTACGATAGTCTTTAGAGATGATATTATTCGATATTAAAAGAGATAGGAAGAGCACAAAGATCACTAAAGAATCATAGTGAAGACCATAAGGAAATAAAAAATTTAAAAAAATTTAAAATTATGAAATTCCCATAAAAGAGGTTTCCTTTTTGGGTCATTTAATTTTTAAAGAGGGTATATCGAGGGATTCATTGAAGATAAAAAATACTTAATGTTGGTTCACACAAACTATGGTAATTACGATCTGATGTTTTATTAATTTGGATGGATATTATTGATGGCTTATTTATATTTTAACATGATTATCTAATACAGTAACCATGTTAACATGAAAGGGATCCAAGATACTCTATACAGATGAATGGGAGGGAAATTTCAAAGAACTAAATTGAAGATTAATTTGTTATTGTTCTTAAATTACCATGAAATATAGTAGATATTGTAATATATATTAATAAATTCATGAAGGGGATAGGATGTATTCTCATTCAGAATGACAAGGTTATAGATTTTTTCTCACGGTAATTAATGGTTCATAAGAAAAACTAACCACATTCTAATTTGGAGTTAGTTGTGGTAAATTTTTAATTAAATATATTAGTTAGAGAAAAGTGTGATATATATACTGACCAGAAAATATTAAATTATATATTGGCATATAAGTATTTTAAAATTCTCTAAAGAAGGTGGTTATAGTTGATTAAATATATTGAATTCTCAATATATTAACACCTTCGGAAAGTAAACAAGGTTGTCAATGATTTAAGTTGAAAGTATCATTTAGTCTCATACACGATGAGGATAAAAATAGAAACAATGTTTTTAGATTCTAAAATAATGGATCTTGAATTGATTAAAAAAGGGGATAATATTATCTTTCTCAAACGAGTGTTCAACCATCCATCCAATTGGAGATTAAAGAGGCACTAAAGGATGTTGTTGTGTGATAGAAGAAAGTGACAAATGTTCCTGAGATGAAAGGTCATTGTGATGAAATTATAAGGTTCATAAAACATGAATGTTTTATATGAATATTGAATTTGAATAAGGATATATTGGATTGAGATTATATTTCAAAATTTTATATTCACTCTAGAAGTGAAAATTTTTACAGAGATTTGAGATATTGTTTCTGGTGGTAGGGAGTGGAAAAAGGGTTCATTGAGTTTATATATTGATGCTTGGTATGTCAATAAGTTATGTCTTGGATACAAAATTATAAGGATACTTTTTAACTATTACCCACACCAAAATGAAAATGGGAAAACATCAACATTTATTTTTCATCAAACTCCCCAAAAAATATAATGGGAACAATACTATATAGTTTATAGTTGATTTACTTAAAAATTCAACACACATCATCACTATCATATAATTTTTCACTATGGATCATCTTAGGATATAAATTAAGTATTGTTAATGTATCATGGATTACCATATTCTATTATGTATGATTAGGATCAGAGATTTACCTTGAAGTACAAGCGAACTCTTCAATAATCTATAGATACATACATGAGTTTCAATACTACATATCATCCTCAAAAATATGGTTAGTTTGAGATAAAAATAAAAACCCTAGAGTACATATAAATATCATGTTTTTTTGATTTCAAATGTGATTGGTAGAAACACCTTCCACTAGTCATGTTATTATAAAATAATAGCTTTCACTCAAGAATCCAGATGGATCCTTATAAATACATGTATGGAATGAAATGTAGAGATCCAATAAGTTAGAATGAATTTTTATAGAGAATGATATTTGGTCCTGAGCTAGCTAAAATGGATGAAAAGGTTATAGCCATATAGTACCGCATAACGGCAGCACAAAGTCGACAGAAAATTATACTGACAATCACTGGTGTGATCTGGAATTTGATGTTGTGGATAAGGTCTCTTGATGAATTTATCCACGGAAGAAGGTTATGATTTTAGGGGATATTTTATACTAATACCTAGAAATATTGGCCCTTTAGATAGTCTTTATTGAGTAGGGATGTTTTTTATTACTTCGTTCATCCACTGAACCTCTCTCACATTCATGATGTGTTCCACATATCTATCTTGAATAAGTACATACCAAATCCATCACATGTACTAAATATAGAGGTTTTAACACTAGATAATTATCTTTCTTATGATTAATAATAAGTTTATATTATAGATCTTATAAGGAAAGTGCTATGAAACAAATAAACTCACCTGGTAAAGGATTTTTGGTAAAATCACTAGCTTAAGGAATCTATTTCTGAACTGTAGGATGTAATGAGGTCGATGTATCCATAGTTGTTAGTAGAAAAGTGAACAAAATCAAGGTATAAATTCATTTTAAGGTGGGTATATTTTAACACCATGAGTTTTTATGAAATGTTTTTTTAAAATAATTTAATCTATCCAATAGCTTGTGTTACACACAATACAAAGTATTAATGAACTACAATATATTATAAATATTATTATTTAATCATAACCATTTTAAACCGTCTCTTAATCTAAGGGTATAAAAAAGAATAAACACATTTAAAAAAATATTGTAATGGTTTTATATATATGTAAAATATTTATAAAAATTACTTAATTTTTACTAAAATATTTTTATGTTTCGAAAATACTATTTTCTCAATAAAAATATTTTTCTTGCTTCTTTGAACAAATATTTAAATTATTTTTTACTATTTTAGAAAATTTATATTTAAAAAAATAAAATTAATATCTCAAATCTACATATCAAACTTCTCATTGAGTAAATTTTTTAAAATTTCTTGTAAGGATTAATTTTTTAATGAATAATAAAAAATATCTGTTTTTATTAAAAACTATCTATTGGTTTAAAGAGTTTACAAAATTAATTTTATGTTAAGTTAGTTTAAGAAGTAATTTCTGTTAAAAAAATATATCTATTAATATAATATATTTCATTAGAATCAATTTCATATTTAATTATTTATATTAAAACTTTCTATACATATGAAAATTTTCTATTTGGAAAACTATTTTTTCATTGCAAATGTGGGATTAATTGTAATTGGAATTTTTTCACTTTATTGAATATAATTTTAAAAATTGGATTTAGTATTTTTAATATTCATAAATAATATTATATTATTATTTCACCTTAATTTTTTGTAAAAAAATAGTTAAAACAGAAAAAATTTATTACTATGGTTAAGGATAAAATGAGATTATCTGAACTTAAACTAAAAAGATAAGAGGTAAAATGACCTAGAAATGTTTCTAAATCTAATTTTTTGGCAATATTTAAATATTTTATCTTAAAAGGTTCAATAAAGTTCTATTTTGGAGACTTTTGAACTGTGAAAATTGTCATTTCACGTTTTCTCTTATCAAATATTCCAATCATGTCGTCTCCCCCACTTCAAAAAAGACACCCCACCACTACTCATATTCACACATATAAAACCAATTGGTTAATACAATAACTACTAAAATAATTTTATTACTTCCCTATTCATATCCAAGATAAATTTCATAACAATAATCTAACCTATGTACACTTTTCATGTAAACCTATAGATGTTATCTAAAGAAGAGGTATCATTCTCCACCAAGAATTTCTATATTTTTTATTCTTCCACCTCTTAAAAATATTATTAAATTATTCTGATACAATTAAACATGTATATAACATACACTAATATTTTATTACGTTAATTTAATAACCTATACCTATCTCTACTTCCATGAACTGGTAAACGAACCTGTTGATCATGTGTGTGTCAGATTACAGCCTCACGGACCTATGTAATTGGTTTTCCATCACTAACTCTCAATGATGGATATAATGATGGATTTAACTTATTTGTATTATATTTCTAAAATAATTATAATTTTGGATTTATAATATCACATATAAATTCTTACATTCCATTTTGTGATAATACGATAGTATTGCTCATGTATACAACGGACTACACCCTCATGAAGTGATGTGATTCATTCATCATGTACGATTTACAAGTAATCAAATAAGGATAGGTATAATACAAAAATATAAATATATTACATTAAATTTTTATTAAAAATTAATATATTATTTACTTATCTATCTTTTTCACTCGATGAGAAAATGGAAACACTGGTCATGCATATGTACAGTCTACCGTCTCCTTGAATGGTGAAATTAATTTAATGTCTCTAAAATTGTTGGATTAATTAAATAACATATATAATTAACACATATTATATTTATATCATGGTTATAATTATTGAGATTATGTAACCCGGAACAAATTAAAAGGACCAAAAATACCACACCTAAACATGCATGAAAAACAAACCAATTATTACCCAAAATGTGAGTTTTACAAGTATCTATTAATAAACAGGTAATTAAATGTCATAGTAAAATAATATAAGGAATTATAAAAATGATAAAAGATATATAATAAATATATAAACTTATATTTATTATATAGGATATTCAATCATGTATAAATGAATTTTAGACTTCAGGTAAAGAATATTCATCTAACTCTTATTTCAGTGGGGAACATACCTCATACACCACTTGTTTATTTTCTGTCATGTGTATGCTTCCCAACGATTTATTTTATTATCTTCACCATAATATTTTTTTGATAAAAATATCTATATAATTTTATTTCTTTCATGGGGATTACGAATCAAAATAAAAAAAGGTGGTGAAGGTTTAATCCAATAGTCTCATTGTTTAATGTGATTTTTTATGATATAATTATTTGGATAATATCTTATGATATACCTCTCAAGAAAATCATATATTTTCTTATACTATGTATATTTTATTAAAATATTTTTTTTCATTTTCCTCTCTTAAATTCATAATGATAAAAAAATAATTTTTTAATTACAATTGTCTCTATTTTTTTATTTGGTCAAAAAAACCATTTTTCCATATCCATGTCTTATAAAAATGTTTTAAATAATGTTTTTAACATTCTAGAAAAAAAATTAAAGACATTTTCAACCAGTTTCTAATTTCTGTAGAATGGTTTAAAAGTAATATTCATGTCATTTTCAAGATGATGCCCTTTTGTGTTTTATCAAAATGCGAAAGGAATAATTTTTTTTAAAATGTACAACATGATTAGAATTTTTATCAATTATAACTAATAAATAATTTCAATTTATATTTATATTTTTCCATGATTATTTTTTATGAAAATTATTTTGAAATTTTATTCTGATTTCTTTAAAAAAACTTTATTTCTAATGTGGAATGGATTTTTTCACAAGAATTGTTAAAAGTGATCTTTATAATTCATTTACACTCTAAGATGACATCTTTTGATGTTACTTTTCATTAAATAGAGATATGATATAATTTTTAAATAATTATACCTTTTCTATATGGTTTATGATTATGATGATGAAATTTTTATTAATTTAGTTCCTTTTCTATGGTTTATACATTGATGAATTGATGAGATAATTATAAGACCCATTTCATTTCTATGGGTGATGCTAAAATGGAATGTTTATGAGACCCTTTTCATTTCATGGGTAATGATATGATAAATTTTTTATGATCTTTTGGGACACTTATGTATGGTTTCCATTAGGTTGTAGTGGTAACGTTATAACCATAGATCGCGATAACAATATAACCAAGTGTGGGGGATACATTATAATGAAGGACGGTGGACACAATATAACCATTGATGTGTGGGACCAATAACTCCCACCAATGCATTGGGTAATTTTTTATATCTGATCAGATAATAATGGGAAATAAGCCAATGGGATTCATCCACAATGTGAAATAGAACGATGAGATTGATACATAATGGGAAACACACTGATAAGCTTGATCCACATTAGTAAAATATTTATGAGGCCTAATCCACTATGTTTGATGGACTTGGTAGTAACCCATTAAAAATGAAATGTTTTTTTTGTTTATGTTGTTGCCAAAATTTCATTACATGAACTTATGCATCTTCACTACTGGAAACATTATCCTATAGACATGGTTTAAAATCATGGCTATAAGTCGAAAAATTGTGGCTATAGGTTAAAGCCATGGTTCTATGAACTGTGGCTGGTATTGGCGTGGATATTGGGCTAGACCGATTACCATGGTTCTAAACTGTAGCTATAGCCATATAGCCACAGTTTTCACCATGGCTGAATAAGTAAAGCCAGGATTTGAAACTGTGGTAGAATTTTAAGGAACAAAGGGCTATATCCACGGTTATAAACCGTGGCTATAAGGCTATAACTACAGTTCAAATTATGGCTATAGGTTTTCCCATTTCATAAAAAAAACATCCCCCAGCCCTATAACACCACTCCCCCCATTAAAATCCCCCCTCTCCTAGAAAAACCCAGGATGCCCCCCTAGACAGACCCTAGACCCCCCTAGAATGACCCTGGACACCCCCCCCCCCCCACACACAAACCCTAGACACCCCCAGATAGACCCTAGATAGACCCCCCCCCCCCCCTCCCCCACCGCTCAGTCCAAGAAAACCACCTGGATAGTCCCTAGACCCCCCCCCCCCCCAAGGACAGACTCAGACCTTCACTCCCCTGGATAGCCCCCCCCCCCCACACACACACACATTGACAAACCCTGGACACCCCCCAGGAAAGACCCCCCCCCAAGTATAGACAATGGACTCCCCTTCACCCCCCCCCCCCCCCAGGACAGACCCAGACCTCTACTCCCATCGACACCCCCCCCCCAGACCTTGGACAACCCCCCAAACAGACCCCCCCCCCCCACCAAGACCCTAGACACCCTCCCAGACAGACCCCCCAGACCCTAGACACCCCATTGACAGTCCCCCCCTAGGACAGACCGTTGACAGCCCCCCCCCCCCCCCACATGACAGACCCAGGACTCCCCCTCACCCTACCCCTACCCCTCCCCCTGCTAGTCTCCCTGTCATCCCCTTAACCCCCTACTATCCCCCCATGCTTAATCCATGGATCTTGGTCCCTAATATAACATTCAAAACACTGGAAAATAGACCCAATAGGAACAGTTAATAACCATGTAAATTGATTCCTACCCATCTTACATAATCACCCAATGCTTCTATAATAGCTGCACCTTATAGTAGTACTCACATCCTATAGCTACAAGAAAAAAACACCACCTTCAAAATAAAAATGAACACAAGCATAATATAATATATATCATAATAATTCAAACTCCCTCCAATATAAACAATATAAAATTTCAATATCAATATCATCATAATAAAAAGGACTATTTGATAAAATTAAATGTGTATTCCCAGAATAAAATTTAAAACTGAAATATACTTCAATATCAAAATCACTAGAACCATCATGACCCTTATCATATCTTATAGAAACACCAACATCACTATCACCTCCTCTCATACCACCACCACCCCCCCCCCCACCACCACCACCATAATGATCATGGAAATATTCATTGGTTTATGCACCTTAATCAGTAGAAGGAGATCGAAGAATCCTGATAAACAGAATGCATAAAAATGAGAACACATTTAATTAATGGAAAAATTAAATGTTTATATGGTGATTCATATAATATCATTATGTTACCAATAAAATACTCTGATAAACATAATTCATACAAATGATAACACATATAATTAAAGAAAATAATGAAATATTATTGTGTATGATCATTCGTGAAAATAAAATTGAAGAGAAATAAGAGGGATGTTAGGAATATAGAGAAATAGTAAGAGTATTATCGTCTAAATAGAACCAAATAATAATGATAGAGTAATCATGTTTAGGGAAAGTTAAAAAATTAAATCATATTTATTTAATTATTCCCCACCCCCTTCCACCACACCTATACCCTCCCCACTACCCGACAGCCCCCCCTGCACCCTCCCCCCATGCCCCCCTTGAACCCCACCTGCACCCTCCCCACAGACCTGCAAACCCCCTCCCCACTACACCCTCCCCCACCACCCCCGGGATCCCCACCTTCACCCTCTCCACACCCCTGCACCCCCCCCCCCTCTACCCTTCACCCTCCCCCCTTGACCCCCCTTGCTCCCTACCTACACCCTCCCCACTACCCTGTAGACCCCCCCCCCTCCCCCCCCTCCCCCCCTATTCCCTCCCCTACCTTGCAAACCCCTGTTGTCCCCCTCCCCCTGCACCCTCCCCCCTATGAGTTCCACCCCCCCCCCCCACTTCCCCCTTCCACCCCACATACACCCTCCCCATAGCCTTGAACCCCCCCCCCCCGAACCCCACTGATGGGTAACATTATGATGGAAAATAATCAATTTGGATGATGTAAGGAAGTTAACCACACTCTAAAAATGAATGACATGATTACATAGGTTTGAGGAACTGAAAAATAAAAATAATATTTTTTAACAATATATGATGGTTACTATAAAAGAAAATTAACAATATAAGAAGAACAATAAACATATTCCAAAGGCTTTGATGGATGTATAGACAGAATAATTTGAAGAATCAATGAGGTTGGATGAAAAATAAAATAAGTATGAATGTTCATTTCTAGATTACATGAAGAATAAAACCCCACATAATAAATAAAACATTAAAAAATAAGTCTATGAAGCGTAATAAGATTAATTATTGGATAATCAAGGGTGGTCACATGAAGAAAGATGAAGCTAACATGAACAATGATTTTTTATTGAGATAATACTCTAAACTCTATTACTATAACGAATAAGGAAAGGTAGATCGAATTTAATCTCTACTATTTCTATGATAGTTTTTCTAGTTTTATTTATAGTAATAATAGATTTCATGGGACTTTATTTGGAATCAATTAAACCCTACTAAACTAGTAGTGATCTGATATTTTTTTTATGTTAAAGTCATTATCACCATCGAATTTTTTGATTTCGAACCTCGTTTTTTAAAATTTTACAAGAAGATTAGATATTTAGTTCTTGTATACAATGCCAAGTGTACACCCCTAAAATCTGGAAAATATTAAGAATAAAATATGTTTAACAAAGTAGATTTGAAATTCATAGGAATTATGAATCTAAAATTAGATTTAATCAAATACAGTACACAACTAGAGGCAATTTATGAATTGATCACAATACAGAAATACACAAAATCAATTACTAAAAAAAGAAATGGGGTTCGATATAAATGGAAAACAAGTCTAGATCTAATATAAATTTGTGAGGGGTAAGGGTGAAAAGACAAAAAGTAATAACATAAAAACACCTAAGGTTGGATGTGGGGAATTGAAAGAACTAGTCTAATAAAGAAGAATCTAAATATTCAAGATGTAATAATTTAATGAAAGAACTAATGAACACATATTTTATATTATCCAGTCCCTTTGGACCCTATGTGCATAGAAAGAACACCACCCAGACTCAAGTATTTTAATAATATCAAAATAAGAAATAATTCGAGTATACAAGGATGAAGAAACATCAACATGATAAAAAAACTACAACTTAAAAATAATATTCAAAGATCTACAGTGCCACACACAGAGATTTCATGTTGTCCTCATCACACCCCCCTCCCCCTGCCCCCCCCCCCCCCCCACCTACACACCCCCTCCCCCCGCCCCCAGAACACCACCCTACCCCCAACCCCACCCCACCCCCCCACCCCACTTACACACACCCTTACCCCTTCCCCTAGCACACCCCCCGCGCCCCACCTGCACAACCCTCCCCCTTCCCCCAGCACACACCCCCTTCACCCCCCCAATTCCCCCCACCAGCACATCCCTCCCCCAATACACCCCCTACCCCCATCTTACACACCCCCTACCCCCTCCCCAAGAAATCAAACACCCCCTACCCACCCCATGCATTCCCATGCCACCCTCCACATTTCATTCCACTTCAACCACTTAATGAAATATGTATATAAAGAATCATTCGTGATGTTTTTTAGAAAAATACTATTTTTTCCTAGATCAATATGACGGATGATTTCCAATAGTCCAATATTGAATTTAGTATGAGTGGTTGTATCCATTGTGATTAATAAATCTTGACTTATTAGAAAATCCAGACTACTTTCAAAGAATGTGTATCCATTTCGCAGAGAGTTTATAATTACCTATATCGTTATGAGTCAGATAATTCAAATGAAATTCAATTTTTAGTCTCCAAGTAGAGAGAGTTTCAAGAAGTGGTATTTAGAAAAAAAATCTTATCAGTGGCATGTATCTTGAATATTTTTTATACCTATTTAGGTGTTCATGTGCATCATGGGGTAATCAAGTAGCAGTTAGAGGGTTTCTAGTCCATTCCACATAATTTTATGTCTGATCAATTACTATGTCTAGGTACACTGGGTACCAAGTCTAATATAGGGGAAAATAGTTATTTATTAGTTTTATAGCGGGGTATCCTCTAGTGGGGAACTAGGCATGGATTACTGGATAGCCATTTTATAGGTTTATTCATGTGTTCTCTATGTATTTCATACTCCCTTACTGTATTCATGTAGGCCATGTTTGAATGATATAGTAGTGGTACATGATATGATAAGAGACCTGGCCTAAAGAATATATTGGTGATATGAGATGATATATGGGACCTAAACCTATGTGAGTTGGTGATATAATGAGATGAGAAGATATTCCTCACCCTAAGTGAGATGTTTTTGGTATAATATAAGATTCAAGACCTCACCTAAAGTGAGATGGTTTCCATTAGAGAGGGTTTCTATGATGTCAATATGAGTGAGTGGGAGATGTTATTAGATAAGTTATGAGACATAACCTTGAGTGGGAGGGTGGAAGTTCAAAATAAGACATGATTTCATAACTTGTTATGGGACCCCTCCTTAAGTGAGGGGTTTCTGGCCCGAACGATACGGGAAACTATGTGACCCAGGCTTCACAGTTTATTTAAACAATGAGGCTGTAGAAAGGGGAACCTAAAAGTCCAAATTATTTGTTTAAAACCTTGTAGGATTAGGTGCATAGCCATGTGGCCAGTTTCAAATGGGGGAATATCCATTTATCACGGTTTGTACATAGTTTTTGAACCTTGTTCATAACCCGTGTGCAGTGAGGTTTTTAGGAAAAATTTCATTTTTCCCACTTTAATTCTAAAATTTATTTTTCATTTTCACTTAACTATAGTGGATATTAATGGTGTTCGTAATCCTATAGAGCATCCTCCTCCTCCATGATGGGATCTTCTACTACTCCTTCTGGAATCTATTTTCAATTATATCGGATTCATTGGATTACACAACCTCAATCTCATGGCATGTTTGCTTTTTATGACAACAACTCGAGTCATTCTTTTTTCAAGTTGCATGAATATGAAACTTAACATATATATAAGTACACCTATCCCCTATGTAGATATTTTTAGGGAAAAATATGCAACGGGGGTCCTCAAATATATGTTTATACTTGCATATACCCTTTTACACTTACACATGTACGCATTTTTTCATATCTACATATAAGAACATGTAGCCCAAATATACAAATTCATACTACCATGAGTGAATATATATAAAGGGGGAACTAATATATATATATTTCTTCCTATGAATACACATGCAATCCTTCCTCAATGGCGACTCGAATCCACCTCAACGAAATCCAAAACGCACTATAAAAATATAAGGAACCCAAAAATAAAAAAAACATTAATTAAAATTGGGTCAATGAATAAAAACGAAATAAACCTTAACCAAATCCAATTTTGAACTCACTGTCTTTGATAGTGGTGGATAGAACCCGCCTCACCATAAAAATCCACCTATAAGAAAATAGTGGGAAAAGAAATGAGATATAACAACTTCTTATTTATATTTGATCAATGTGTGAACTGTACATGATAAATGATACATGAATCCATAACCGACAATGAACAAATAATATTTAGATTGATATGTACAAACCAATACTGAATAACATGATCATTAATAAATCTCTTTATTTTTCAAAAATCACTCATTCAGCTCAAATCACAATGATTTAAGCTATGATGAATAACCCAAGAATAAAATTTACATCTGAAATGTACCTCAAAATAAACATCACCAGAACGATCATGAACGTCATCATCTCCTAGAGAAGAACCAACATCATTATCACCTCCTCTCAGACCACCACCACCACAACCATCATTAACATTATAAAAATATTCATTGGTTTATGCACCTAAATCAGTGGAAGGATTGATGAAACCTGGTAAACATAATGCATACAAATAAGAACACATTTAATTAATGAAAACATTCAATATTTAAATGGTGATTCATATAATATCATTAAGTTGCCAATAAAATAATCTGATAAACAAAATTCATACAAATGAGAACACATTTAATTAATGAAAACATTAAATATTCTTGTGTATGATGACTAAGGAACATAAAATTCAAGAGAAATAAGAAGCATGTTTAGAAAGAGTAACAAAACTATCTGAAATAAGATCACTACCACCCATAGATATGTTGAAGTTCTCTATGTGAATATCCTTAACAGTCTGCCCAGATGAAAAAAACATTATTAGAAAAAAAAATAACTATTATTCAATAGTTACAATTGAATATTCATTTTGAAATAACAAAATCAAAACATGAAACTTGTTTTGTAGATCAACTAAACAAACTACAAAAAAATACATGTTCTGTTATCTATAAATTATAACTTCATAAATTCAACAATATTTTACATTGCAACTATTAATAAAAAATACAAAGATATTTTTAATTCAAAAGACAAAAAAATAGAAATCATGTTCTATTATAATTATGTTTCAACAATCAAAACTCAAACCCAATAAAAAGAAAACTATCAATGTCTGGATAAATAGAAAAGACACCTCCATGGTGAAGTAATCCTCGGCAGCAACCTCTCTGCACCTCTAGGATTTGTTGGAACCTATATCTACTCAATGCTTCTGAATTTTTGGATATTGTCAATATGGATTCCCAAATATATTTTATTTACAATCTCCAATGATATATTTAAAAATATTAGAATTCAGATATTTAATCCTTGATGGAAGACCATAAAGAAATATAGTTTCATAAATCTAATCTATTGTTGTGAGAATTAACTATGAGGTGATGTTTAAATGTTTGGTAATAGCCTATGGGTGTTTCAATAATGGACGAGTTTAAATATCTATAGGTGACAGAGAGTTCATCTTCAACAAAATAAAATTCATTAAAATGAAAAGAAGTTAAAATAAAGAAGACAAAGCAGGGATGGATGTATCATTTAAAGAATCAAAAGTGTTAAGGAAACACCTATCAAAATTCCAAACACAACCCATGTTAAAGTTGTAACCATCTCCTTTAATTTTCTACATATTGAAATGAATAATAAAGAAAACAATAAAACATTTAAAGATGGTTTTTTTACAATTCCAAACCTGGAAAGGAAGGAATTTTTTTAGAATCTTCCATCCAAGTAATCTTTTTATGTTTCCGCAGAAGACTATCAAACAGATGTATTGAGAATATCCCTTCTAAATAACCTGTTCATTAATAATAATTAATAAGAAAGAGAGATTCATGATGATAGAGCATGAAATAATTATAAAATTAATGAATTATAAAAACGAATATTGAAAACCACAAACAACATATGGAACATCTAAATTAGTCAGTCAACTCCTAATATTCATAGAACTCTCAGACCACATACCAATCAGTTAAAGAGAAAATCTATCCTTACTAAGCTCCAAATAATCCTAAATTACAACTTGGACACTCTTTTTATTCATCTCATTCTTATCTAAGAACCTCTCTCTGTCATCATCTTAGTCATCTCAAGAGTCAAGGAGATTAGAATATTTAAGAGAACATTTTTTATTAAAGAAAACCTAAAATAATACATATATATTTCACTATCAATACAACATGAAGAAAAAAACATAAATAAATGGATACCTATAGACATTCTTCTATATAGGTATCATTTCAAGCTTGGAACATCCCTGTATACATTGAATTTCAATAAAAACCTAGGCCAAGGAGAACCCATGAGAAAGTATCCAATAATTGAAACAACAAATGAGTGAAACAATTACATATGAAATCCTTTTAAGAAAGATGCAATCTGAAAACACTTCTATATAAGAAATATCCAAACATTTAAGTATAATAAATCATTAAATAATATCAATTGATAGCCAGTTAAATAAAAATAAATGAATTGTATGTTTTAGTTATATACAAAACTGAAATGATCATAAAAATGCATATTTCTCAATTAAAATATATGAATAAAAATAACAGTCCATCAAATTTATAGTCGTACACTAGAGTGGATGATTATTTAACCTAACCAATGATAATTAATTTACTATGCATGTAATCGAATACATTTATAAAAAACAATGAGAACGACTGAAAATCTGCATGATTGAAACTACAAAAAAATGTGTACAGAATCAAATTAGTTCGACATACCTAAAATTGAGAAAGAATTGATGTAGTGGAGGAAATATATATCAAACTTGGAATAAATTTAGGATGATGAAATATTGATCAAGAAATAGAAGTACAAGCAGTATTTTGTGAATCAAAATAGAAGATGTATTGTATTGATGTTTGAAAAATCCATATGTAGCTGGAAAAACTAAATATTGGAGAGAAGTGAAATTGTTTCGAGAAACTTGTTAGAACCCACCATTTTTTAAGCACAATATTGTGTTACATCCGGAAAAATTAGTATGAACAAAGTGAATTGTGAAACTATAGAGCAGAGAAAAATGATATTGAGATGTTATAGATGAGAAAATACCATATGGATGATTCATCCAGATCTGGATAAATCTGCACTTCGGGAACATTTATACCCTCTCATCTATTTCTACAAAACAACGGTAAGATTGATTTTTAAAGAGAGTAGTAGGTTTCAATGACGGTGAATGGAAACGAGAAGTAGGTATAGGGTGTGCTACACCGAGATAAATCTCATAGGAGACATATAATACTGAAAACCCCTGGAGGAGTGGAGGGGAACCAGGTGATGGAGGGAGATGTCGACCGGGGTAGGCGAGAACCCTATCTTGATAGAAGGTGATGATTAAGTGGGAGGGGAAACTTAGGGAAATGGATAGTCAGGGTTCATGTGAACAAATTCTAGATCAATAAAAGGAATGAAACGTCACAATTAATGGAGGTAATTAGGGTGGATTGATGCGAATGATGGTATCAGAGAATGAGAGTGGAAATAGTGAATGGAAATTCTAGTATGAGTGGACTAGAACTGGGGTTTGGAGTAAGACGAAGATTGGGGTCTTTGGGGACCAAAGGTCGATAAGAGAAGAAGCGCGAGCGTGGGGAGAAACTGAGGGAAATGACATGGGGAAGAGGGATTGAGGCTAAAGAAAAGGTATGACATGAAAAAAAACTAAAACCCATAGGTCGATAAGAGATAAACCCAAGGCTGGAGGAGAATCTAAGGGGAACTACGTGTGGAAGAGTAAGGGAGGGAGAGGAAGTGATTGATTCGGAGAAGGTACATGGAAGTCAGGTGGAGAAGAAACATGGGTTTCTGAATTATGGATGCTTGGAATGGAGAGGAACCCATGATTAGTAGAGTTAGTAGATATCAAGTTTCCACTATGTTTTAGTTTAGTACTATTTATGAAAGTAGTAAATAGAACATATTGAAGAACCTTAATTCATTCTAAAATATTTAGTGGATTAGTTTTAGAATTATGAAATTACTTATTGTGTTTAGAAATAAAATATTATTCTTGATAACTACTAGTAAAGAGGAAAATGTAACATTTAAAATTTTACAAGTGAGAAGAATATAATTGGGCTCATACCATAACATAGTACCTTCAATGATGCTAACTTTATTATCACTGTTTAGAATTTTAAATCTAATAATGATGAACCCCTAATGAATAATCAGTTGGTAAATATTCAATTTTATCTCTATAGGAGAGATCCATAAATTCCATGAGCTCACCTTTAGCTTGGGGATGATTCTAGAACATCTATATTTGTAAATATAACACCAAAATCTAATTGTGATACATCTTGGTCATGTTTTCTCATAACTGAATCCAAGAAATATTAGAATAGTATAAACAAATAATCTATAATAAACAATGTTGTGGGGATATTTATGCAGGGAATCAACCATGATAAATATTAATTGTGAAAGTAAACACATACTATATCAATTGATATGTCTTTTTGGTTAAAGATATCAAAAATATAAGAAATAACAAGATCACATGAAATCTTAGTTAAGGATGAGAATGTGGAAGTTCAATGCCATTGCACAACATTCTGTGAGGTAATGGTGATAGTGTAATGATTTCATCTAGGATAATGTTAATAAATAAGAAATAATTGGAGTATCTAACAAAATGAGAAAAGGAAACAATTTTTCCATGTGCCATAATTTTTCTAAAACGTCAATAGATAAATAAATCTTGGAAACATCACCTTATTTGGTTGGATGGCCATTGGAATTTAGGTAGGATTGTCTGAGGTTACACTGTCTAATCCTCTGATCTAGGCACTACTTTGTTGCTCTGGTCGGGGGGAGGATGTTAAAAAAATCACACTTATACCACCACTCTCTGAAGCCCCATGATAATGGTCTTATTTTCCAAAGTCTTGGTGAAATATAACATAAACCATACCCAATAAAACTAAATATTAAAATATGTGAATAAGAGATAATAATGGAGGTTGAAGAGGAATATTTACCTATATCTATTTAAAGTAGAAGAACCCCATAGGGGATTTTTAAAGGTTGAATCCAAAATAAATATCTTTTTATCCTTAAAAAACAACACCCATCCATAATAGTTAACCAATACACCTCCATTGTGTACCTGATAGCCCTTATAAAATATCCACTACACATTTCAGCTCACCTAGTATCTAGTACCCCTCAATTGAGTACCCTATAAAGGATGTAATGTTTTAGGAACCCATTAAGAGGCTCCCAGGGCATCATAATCGAATACCTAATGACTACTGTAGTTTTTTTATAGTTATCCACTACCTTAATATTTGGAAACCAACCCTCTAAATAACCATTAGCCTCTAGTGAAAACACATCCTAGATATGTACTAACTCTTGAAATTCCAATTCATATCCAAATTCTCAAAAAATCATCCAGCTTCAAGCAAAAAAATTAAATTTCCTCTAAAAATACCAACCTTGTATTAGTGTGGTTCATTAAAAACACCCAACCATAAGAATTAAAATCTTGGAGAAGCATCCAAGATGATCCCCTAATTCCCAATTTAACTAAGAAAATTTGAAACCATCACTTTTTATCGATTCCAATTGTCCACAACTCCAACATACAGATTCCCAATATAGACTAATTGGCTCTTCATCGAAAACCACTTGTCCCTCACTCCATGCATATCAATTATAATTAGAATAATATATCTAATTAAAAAACCTCTTTACTATACTCAAACATGTGAAACTATTCTAGTTTACTTCTACAAACACTGATAAAAAAATAATGAACACATAATTGTTCGTAACAAGAACAAGGAGGATCACCTAAAGAGGGTTGGCCACATCAGAGGCACAACGAAGGAGGTGGTGAGTCACCTAGGAGCAGCGTCGGTAGGGGAGGTGATGTGTCTCGCATTCAGTGGAAGCGGCTCGTGGTGGGGTTTCCTTGTTCAGTGTCTGCGAGGGGCACCATCGATGGAGGAGGATCGGGGAGAGGATAGGTTGCAATGGATCTGGTATAGAGGGTCATACGCAGAGTCTATCAGGGAGGAGGGAACCGCCTTGAGAGACGTTGAGGGTTCGGAGTGTCGTGAGGCGCACCGTCGGTGGAGGAGGATAGAGGAGAGGAGAATACATGATGGGTCACCAAAGGACGGTCGTGCATATAGTGTATTGGGGAGGAGTGATCCAATGTTTGATACATCGAGTGTTTGGAGGGTTGTGATTGAGGGATGATGGAGGAGGATCCTGATGCGATTTGAAAAAAATAGCACAAATTTTTAGCCACGGTAGTATATACTAAATCGTGGCTGTAAATAAGTTATAGCCACGTGTCTATTAAACCAGTTCTATTGATCCATGGCTATAGATTCAATTTTTTGTAGTGCTTGAATTAGGATGATTTCACACTATAATTAATCATGGATTTTGGAATGATATTGCATTATTCCAGGACTCATGTTTGTGATCTATGACAGGTTGGGTATGAAATTTGTAATATATGTTCATTATTTAATACCATTATTCTTATCTTTAGATTTCATATTACTATATAATTAAATTTATCATATTTACCCTTATTGATCATTTCATTTCACCCTTTATTATGTTTCATTTCCAAAGTTTATGAAGAATGGTTTTCAGTAGGGTGTGTTTGTGAATAGTACAAAAGAAGAAGATATTTTATTAAAAAGGATATTTTAATACTAGTCTTAAATTAAACTAAACGCCTATGGTCCTCAAGTGTGTATTTTTTAAATGAATTTAAAAATCATCAAAAAATATATGATATTTAAGTTTGATATTCTTGGGTTGTAATAATTTTTCCATTAGTCATTTTTGGATGACATGTATTACTTTATAAAAAAATATATACCATTAAAAAATATTGTGAGATAGTAAACATGATCCATGGATCATAATAATAGACATATAGAATATAAATATGGCATAATAATAAGTGTAAAAATCAAAACATAACAGATCATGTATCACAACCTATTTCCCCTAGAGGATCAGACATCACAACCAATTTCCAATGGTGGATTAGGATTCCCATCCAATTTTTTTTATATTAGACATCACAACATATTTCCATTAGTAGAGAATCCTTTACTACCTATTTCTATTACTGGATCAGACAACACTAACTATTTCTCTTAGTGGATTGAGTGCCACTACCCATTTCCCTACATGATCCCATGTGATGTGAATATTTTTACAATGAACTGAAGTGTTATAGAGGACCCCAATATCATATTAAAATCATCCATTCATATATATTCCATTTAAACATGAAACATTTATACACCAAATATCATTTAATTAACCCATTAAGAAATGGTTTTTATGAGAAACCGTCCAAGAAGATTCTATAATAAATCTAGAGAAACAAGGTGGATGGTGTCTTAAAATATCCAAAATGTAACATTTAGGGAATTCAGGATGGTAACAAATATGAAAAAATTCTTTTCAAGATCAATAGGTAAATAACATTGAAAAATAGCAAAAAAATACTCATTTTTATTTTAAAATCAGTACGAACTATGTTCACATGGAAAATTATTTTAGGACATAGAAATTATGATTCCTTTAAAATAAAGTTCATAAAATTAAAATAATGTATTAAAATGGTAAAACCATAAATATAAACTTTATAAAAAAAATTTAAAGTTGTCATAAATTATGATGTTATGGGTCACTTGGAAATTTTATTTTCAAAAAATTGAAATTATTTTTTAAAAAATTTACTTTTACGAAAATTAACATCTAATAAGGGATATTATAAAATTAATTAAAAAATTTCTCAACTAACTATAGATTTTATTATAAAAAATTATCATGGAAGGAAAATAATTTAAATTTTTAAAATAACATTATTGAAATCTCTTAATATAAAATGTGATATAAAAACATCCATTTGAAAATAGGATATGGTAAATATCTAGGTCACATGAGATAATACATAATTTTTTATCCAAATATAAATTATATCGTTGGAGGGAATTTAAAATATGTAAATGGATTAAAAATCATCAATTGAGAGAAATTGAACAATTCAAAACAATGTTATATTTTAATGGGGAATAAATTCATTGAGGATGAATATTTAAAACAAAAGTTTTATTTCCCCTAATAGATAGAGAAATGAAAATATAGAATCTTATGTTGAATGAAAATAATAATATAAGTATGTAGTTAAATATGAAACACTAAAACTTAATGAAAGGGGGTATGTGGTTATAAAAACCCTTACATCAACAAAATATTTCAAATTAAAATCCTGTAAAGGGGGGAACCTGAGATAGAATTTTAAATCCCAAATATTTCACTAAAATTTATAAAAATAAATAAAGTCGTGGTCAATATATACACCATAAAAATGAAATAGGTGGTTAATAGACATCATATCACAATCCTGAAAAATTGAGATGTAAAAACACTTTTTTTAATACAACTTAGTAGAATGATTTCTGACCTTCTGTATAACAAAAATCGTTGTCTTAATTACCTATTTCAGAACCTAATTTATACCTATAAACCTTTATAATATTAATTTATAATAATTTATTATAAATATATTTTTTAGTTATATATATTTTCATCATCAGATGGAAATATATTTGATTAATTGTTTAGTATTAGTTTCATAATGGGGATGTTTATTATTTTTAACAGATTAAAATTTAATTAAAATAATACCATTATATGTTCCGAAATATATTTTTTATAATTATTTAAATTGAGATAATTTCATTTCATAAGTATTTTAGTTATGATTCGTTGTGATGAAGTAGGAGAGGAACTTTTTTTTGTAATTTTTATGAACGAGGGGTGGAATCTTAGTAAAGTGTAAGATATTACTATTTCAACTCTATAACCTAAAAAAATATATTAAATTTATTATTTTCCAATATATAAATTCTTTATTTTTCCTTATATATACATGATAAAAATATATATTTGTTCACATAGAAATTTAAACTGACCCAAACAATAACAAGCTATGGTCTATGGGCGAGTATGGTTGAAACATTTATTGTTTTGGTATAATATCATAATTATTTAAGAATATTTATTTTAATGTGTTTAATTTAATTATAATATATTTGGATAAATAATGAAATAATAGAGTAAAAGACAAACTGCACCAGTTTGGTGGAGGCGGTAGTCCATATGTACATATGATCGATATGTTTGTTTTCCAAATATCAATAAGATTCTAGGAATGGATTATAATTTCAGAATATTAATAATGTCATAAATATATAATTCATAATTTAAATAGTTTTTTAAAACCATCCATATAAAACGGTGATGAAAAATCAAGCACATCATTCATGGAGGTGGTGTTCTGCACTTATTCATGACGACGTCTTCGTTTTTCAGATGGTTTTGGAGAATGGAAAAAAGTGATATTTTATTAGTGTAAAAAAATTTCATACTGTTATTAATACTCATTCGGTCATAATTTCATGTATATAACGGGATTGATATAGTAGAAGAACAATGGAATTAAAAGAGCTCTATTAGGAAGACTATCACTCCCTTTGGATATTCTCACTTGGGTAACACCTTAAGGATCCTTAGCTTGGTATTCTTGAAAGAAAAGGATTATAAGATGGGGTGAGAAATTTTGGGATAAAATGGTTATTTTTTTAGATAAATATTTATAATTATTGGGGAAATGGGTTATAGTTCAATTCCTTTTATAGTTTAAGGGAATAACATTTTTTGTAAATATAAAAAGTTTATTTAAATAAAGCACATGTTTCACATCGAAAGTGGATCCAAATTTTACAATAATTGAGTGGGAAATGATATAAGTTTGATAATAACTCAAGAATTAATTTTTACACTTTTTTTCAACATTTTTTAAGTCTTTTACTCATAGATTTTTCACTTTTACCATTTTTCAGGGGTCAATAATTTTTACCAATGTAATTTACTTTTAATGCCTAAAAATTAAATGAGGCTTATTATAAAAAGTTGAAATATTGATTCCAAAAATGAAATAATTTTTTTCTAAAAATATTTATATATGTAATAAAATAAATTTTAATATTACAATATATAATGCATAAAAAACCATTTTTAGAAAATTTGATTTTTTTAGAATAAATGTTATGTTCAAGAAAAAATTATAAATTTTAATGATTTTAATGAAATTAAATGTAGTTTTATTAACCCAAATATAGTTATGTGAGTTTAAAAATAATAAAAAACCTAATTTAAAATATTTAAAATTTAATTAAATAAAAATTAGTATAAATTGTTTTCTTATTAGAAAAGAATTGTGGAAATTTTAAAATATTAATCATGGGTTTTATAAATTCATCATTGTATTTTAAAAATTAAATTTTCACTAAATAAAACAATTATTAAAAATAAATTAATTTATGTGTTTATAAGTAATATTTTCTTCTTGATATAGTCAAAAAGGTTATGGCTTTAGTAAAAATTGCATTTTTCCACAATTTACTTAAAAATAATATTTTAGAAAAAATAAAAATAACTACAATGATAAAACATCATATAATAAATAAACAAAATTAAGTTGATTAGGTTACATTCAATTTATAAAATTTTTGAATATATCTTTTGAATAAATACATGAAAATATCATGAAATTTTTTTCATAGGAAAGTAACTTTTTAAAATTTCAACTTATATTATTAATATTTCCAATAAATTACATGTATGATATATTATTCATATCAATAATATATTTTTTCAATAATATATATTATTTCATAAAATAAATTTCACGTAAATATAATTTTATAAAAACCATTTTTGGGATAAAATGGTCTAATTTCATATTTAGCTATATTAATTGAGTTTTATCGATGTATAATTATTAAAAATGGATATTATTTTATATAAATATAAAAATTTATAATTTATAAAATATATATTATATATAATTAATATTTTAAATTTATAATTAAATATGTATATATTTTTAATGTATTCTTACGTAACCCCTTGAGATCTCTACGTAGAACCTAAACATTTGATAAGCCTTAGAAGGACTCTTGGGTGGTGATTCTTCTAATAATGATATCATGGAAATTTCTATAAATATAAACTTATCTTCAAATAATTTCTCTCATTATTTGTTTTTTCAAGTCTCGAATAGGATTTATCAGGGGAAAACCCTAAATTTTTCATACTCTTTTCCTGGTTTAGGAATGTGATCTTCATAAGGAAGACCCCCAATACTTGATTCCATTCATTCACATTTTCTATATAAATTATATAAGGTGGTTACTTATATTTATAACTAATAATTTAAAAATCCACACTATAATATTAAAATTTACATATTTTATTTTAAATTATCATAGTTTCATTTTAGATTAGTGTTCCATGTGAAGAAAGTTATTAATCGTATTATATATTTTAATTGAAAATTAATACTTAGATATCAGGGTGTTAAAAAATATGGTAATGAACAAGATTTTTCTGGTAACTGGGATAATATTTTATTTTTTAGATCTTCGGGTTTGATTAAAAGTGTGAATTATGATGAATATCACATCATGGATTAGATTACAAGTGTAAATTGTGATGAAGATCATATTAAAGAAATGATAATGACCATTAGAGATGAAAATTTTTGTTTTCCAAAGATATTTGAGAAGGTAAAATGTTGTGAAAATATTTCATTGTATGATGGTTACACTAAATATACACAATTTTCCTCCATAGTAAAACTAAATAATTTAAAATATGTTAATGGGTGGAGTGACACCATCTTTACTGAAATATAATATTCTCTAAATGAAATATTACTAGAATATAATGACCTTCCATACTAAACATATAACTCTAAAAAATTATACATTCAATGGGTATGATATATGAAATAATTAATTCCTTTCCAAATTACTGTATAATTTTTTCATGTAATATTAATAACGTAAAAATCACTTAAGTTTGGTGTGCCACGATACAAGATATATAAATAATGTCATTTAAATGTTTTATGGTAAATTCCAATAACATCATGGTTTATAAACCTATATAAAAGTGAGGATATTTCAAAATTATTCACATGGCACATAGATACAAAAAAATCAGGATGGATAAATTCACCACCCAACAGAAGCTTCTCAATGGAAAAAAAGATCACAGTATCTTGGATTTTGAAATAAGCTGAGAAACCTTCTTCCTTCATAATCTGTAGATGGAGTTGATCCTTTTGGTGTAAAAAGTATCAATAAAATTAAATGGGAAATTATGTTATTCAATTATAACTTTACACTATTGTTATGAAAGAAATGAAAATCCATTATGTTTTATCTACTTATATATTCTCTAAAACAATAGGGTAATGATATTGATAATTATTTGGCTCCATTAAAAAATGCTCTGAAATTAATGTGCAATTTTTGTGTTATTTTGTATGATGTATATAGAAATTAAAATTTTATATTGAGAGACATATTATTTGGTATGAAAAATGACATTCTTGATTATATAAATTTTTCATGATATATCATTATAGTAATTATATTTTTTCCCATTTTTGAATAAGGTACATGCACAGTTATATTGAAACATTTCTCAAAGATTGTGTTTCTTGGACATTGTTGATTTTTACACTGATTACATAAATACATATCATTAAAGTATCATTTTATGGGAATTATAAATAAGGTATAATAAATTCTCTAGTAATAGGAGATCAATATTTTAATAAATTATAGGATATAGTCACTCATTTTGGTAAAAGATTTACAAAAATCATATGAAAACCCATTCGGAAAAGTGATCTTTTTTATTTTGGAATTAATATAATTAATTTGTTTTAACATCATATATTTTATTGATTCTATAAATGTGGAAAAAAATTTACCTAGTTTAATTGGAATAATTACTAAATGTACATGAAAAACATAAGTTGGAATTAAAACTAGGTCAGACATGATTGACATGGGGATAAAGGATGAATTGTTTTGAGCAAAGGGTAAAAGGTGGAATTTTCTTCCTATAAAATCGTACACAATTTCAAGGAAAGAGATATATTAGTTTTTCAACATTTTTAATTATGTAAAGGTATTGTAGGGGTATTTTTAATATATAAATAATATCATTTCAATGACTAATTTAAAGTTTTAGGCCTTGAAATCATGTCATTGTCGTGTTTTCATGTAATATTTAATGCATGTGACATTATAATGTATTCTTCTTAAAAATTTCAGAAAAACATTAGCAAGGACTCATTAATTTTTCCAAGATATATGTATAAAATATAGATACCAAGAGAAGTTTCCAATTATGTAAAGGAAATCGTTGTCATATTAATTGAATTATATATTTTCTTCCCTCCATCACTATTGGTTGTAACGATACAATTTATGGTTTACATGATTAGAGAGATATTTATATTAGTACCTATACATTACTGATGGATATACCCCCATTCGATGTTATATGAATATTTTTAAGGGATACCTCAAAAATAGAATCCATTTATAAGGTTTTTTTGTAGAGTGATGTGTTATTGAGTACGTAGTTTCATTTTGTACTGGCTGTCTATTTGATGTGTAGAACATCTGTCTCCCAAAATCTCAACAAAGTGTGTGGCCTTTGGATGAGGGAATTTCATAAACATATTTTTTCATAATTACCATTATAAATCGGGATCATACTCACTACTATTTTTATATAGCATTTTAACGGCATCCCTATATATCGAATTCCACAAAGTAATTATTAGGTATTTGAATCCATCAAGGGATGAAATATAGATATATGGTATATATAATTGATATTTTATAAGAGGTATTGGTGACCATATTTTTAAGGACCCATCTAAAAATACAAATTCAATTTTAGGATGAATTTTATATGTACTTAGGGGACCAAGTGTGCATGTGTTATAATATAATAATTATGTAATAAATGGTTATATGTTTAATTTAAAGGAATAAGAAGAACATAATACCATTAAGAATAATGGAGTTACTCTTAAGGAGGAATCTATTCATGTATCTAGTACCAAGGATAGAAATACAATTTAAGTGAATATTTCATAAATTGGAATAACTAAAAATACGAGAGTAATATTATACAATATTTCAAGTGCCAATTTTTTAATGTAAATATGATGATAATGATATTACAGTTAAAATAGATTAATTTGGTTTCATTAAGGTGTATTTCAGTAAGAGATTTTAAAAGGATGAACCATTCATAATGAAATTAAATATAGTATAAGTAATTTATATTTTTAATCAAGGAAATACAATGTAGTCAATTTTTATGTCATTAACCAAAACCATTGTAGGGTATGATGTAAATTTAATTAAGGATGATCCTTTAATTGGTATGTTTCAATCATTTCATGGTGGTCTCAATGCCAGTGGTGTATTTTTTGTTATATTGAGGCATACTTCGTGATTTGGATACTCGATAGAGTTATCAGTTCTCTTCAACCATTAAAGAAAAAATAGATTTATATAATCAAATTAATATTTTCTTAATATATATTATGTTACCTCATAGTACAATGTTTTCACTACATAATTTATGTATCCTCAATTAAATATCCTACTACTTATGTACACAATGTATTTTTTATATGTTTTCACTCCCAATCCTAAGAAACAACCGATTCTCCAAATATTGATGCTACAAATATTTAGGAACAACACATTGGAAATGTTCAAACTGAGGAACTCGTAGAAGGGGGATAAACTATGTTAGAGAAAATAATAGCTCATCACAGTGAAGTAAAATTAATAAAAATAATAAATGTCAGATAAATAGTCACAAAATTTATAGTTATATATAATGAACATGGATATCTTGTTGACCCCAACAATTATATCTTCATTAATTACATTATGTTCACCACTTGAATACACATTAAAGTTTTATGTACATAAATGGAACAATGTTGCACCTATATTTATGGAACTAATTTTGGAAAATATAAGGGAATCATTATTATATCCATCATTTGATAAACTTTTATAGAAAATAAGTGGTGGGGATAAAGGCCCAAAATATTAAAGCTGGTCAAAATAGTGAAGACCTAGGGTGTCATCACTCATGAGACTAGAAAAAATGTGATGAGGGGTCCCTTGCTGGGAAATTAAAAACATTGGGATTCTTGATTCACATAAGAAGTGAGGAAGTCCACAAACATATTCCCCTAATACCAATTTTGATGTAAGGCCACCTGTGAGTTAATGAAGCTTTTATGCTGAGGATGTGATAAGTGATGGACTATGGTGAGTGAATATTCCCATGAAATCAGTTTTAGATAATAGATGTGTCAATTTACATTGATTCCATTGTGATACTATGGGACTGACACAACTCAGATACTCTAATCATGGTTTAGGCCCCTTCCAGAATTGAATCCCAACGTTTGTAGTTGTCTCTGAAAGAAAAGATCACAAATCCTTAGTGGTCTTAGAAAACAACACCTTCCAACATGAAACTATTAATCCATGATCCATACATAGGAATCTTTTATCCCATGTTAGGAGGTGACCATCTAACCCATTATTCTTTCATGGTATGAACTTTAGATGGAGTGGGTAGATTTTCACCAAACAAGAGCATCCTTAGTGAGGGGGGGATCCCATAATTTTAAACATGGGACCTGATCATCCCCCAACCTTCTTAACCTGACCACCACACCCAAATTCAATCGAGGGGTTCCTTCTTCATGGGTTTTGTTTCTAGAACTCCTTATACAATAACATCCCACCACCTGAATTAGTTCTCTCATCATTAATTCCGGTATATTATTGACTTTAACAAGTTACCATATTTGTAGGAAGTTATTAATATTTAATACATTATTGTTGATCTCAGTAAAAAAATCCCATTTTTTGGTAAATAGTATCATCCAAATCACCCTAGAAGAACAAGTTATTACAGGATTATTTATTTGAGTCCCTGTAACACGTATATTTAGAAGTGATCTTGATACCTTTTCACCTAACCTCCTCATTAATAGGAATGTAATTATCATATATACACCAAAATAGAAAATTAAACTTCCCGAGGATTTCATTTCACTATAGGATTCCACACCACTAGCCTTGTAAATCATTCACTTATGTAATGTTATAGTAACCATTTGTTGAGAAAACACCCAATGTTGCTCCCATGAAAAAAAACCTATCATTGAAATATTTCATTGTAATGCTATTAAATATTTCTTGTTGGTTCTACCTTATAATGTTCTGAATTAAAGGAGTTAACCTTCTAGCTTGACAGAAATTAATTTAGGGAATCTGGAAACCTAGGATGCCAAGAACCAAACCCGCACAATTGTGATTCCAGAAATTGAAAATTATTAATTCATCTAGTAGTAACTAGGTATTGAAAATAATATGTATCCATAAAAACCAACATACCCCTATTTTAAAGATTTGATGGTTTGTTCTTCACATTAATAATGGTATTTATTTTAAATATACAATAATAATTTCAGGTGGCATGAAATAACAATTAATTTATTTTCCATTGTATATATATATATAGATAAATAAAAATAAAAATACACCTCTATCCAACATCATGTTCTATGGAAGGAGGAATTTGTGAATAAAAATATTGTAATAGTATATGAAAACAAAACAAGTGTATGGGAATCATGTATGAGTAAGACATAACAAAACAAATTCGTATTCAAATCAATATTACATAACAATAAATACTTATTTTCCTATATTTTTTTCCAATTATGACACAAGAATAATTATCAATTATACCCAATTAATAATTACTATTAGTGGACTTAAATATTCTAGAAAAATAAGGGTACATTATAGGTTTCATTTTTAGAGAGTCTCCTCAAACATATTTTCAAAAAAAATGCATAAGGGGATAAAGATAAGAATATAGATAAGATTTAAGAATGAATAAATGTTATAGAAAAAAACATAATTGAATGATTTGTTTTTAATAGAGTGTTTTGGTAAGGAATCCAAGATAGAAAAAACATAAAAAAAACAACTATATGGAGATCCAACCCCCCCCCCCCTTAGTTTGAGGTTAGTCATTCCCCTCAAATTCCTGACTTACTGGTGGTACTTTATTTCTTTCATAACTCTTTTTTTAAAATGTTAATTAAGACGATAATTATACATTTCATGTACCAATATTTTATAAGGATAAATTGGTTGTGACTTATATATATCTTCACATAACCATCACCATGTTATAATAATGAAAATTTATAATACCTAAGGTGATATTTTACATAACAAACAACCTCTAAAAGACTATGTGAGTGTTAGGATTCACACATATCATTATCTGAGAAATGAGAGACATGTTCCCCTTGATTATATTTATGATTTATTTTTCATACTCATTATTATAACACTAATATAATGGTTTTTTGAACTTTTATAAAATCATATCGACAATGAAGTATGTCGTTTCTATTTTTTAATGAAAATCATCTAACAGTTAATGAAAAAATCATGAACATAATAATTTAATTACGGATATAGATTAGGAAGGAAAAATGAAAGGTCAAATCCCTAAAATCTAAGTATTAACCAAAAAAACAAAAAATATCTATGAGTACTGTTTCCCTATCAGTTCCGCTATTGAATTTTCTAAAATTCAAATTTTATGAGGTTATTACATTAAAATAAAATAATATTTCCTTTAATAATTATGAAGGAAAAATGTATGGAGTGGAAATTATAGAAAATATTGTTCTTGATAATATAAATGAAATATTTATGCAAGTATGGTTGGGGTTCTCAATTATAAATTTATACATGGTGTTTTTTTTCTTAATTTCTTCCCAATAAATGATCTCTATCATTCTTTATATTTTAATAATATTCATATTTTAAATAGTCATATATATTAGTACTTTGTGAAGGAAAATCACTGTTAACAAATATTTAGACTCATAATCTTCACATAACTTCTATACAAAAAGGATCATTATATAAAAATAAATATCCAAAAATAATAGACGAACTAGTCACAACAATTGAAAATAAACTTACAGATAACAAAATCTTCTTAATACCCATTATTCAGTAGTAAAAATCTATAATTTAATCATATCAAATATATTATGATTTCATTAATTACATATAATGTTTTTATGGATCATTTGTTTCTCACTGAAATCTATTTGGACACTCTAAATATTTATTTTTCCGATATAAATAATATATTTCCAAAAACATTAACCAAACCGAATGGCCTTTATCAATTTTTTATACAATACATTCAATATTTTATGAATATAATTCTAATTATATGTTTTATATTATATTTTAATGAATATTTGGTTATGATGTGATGTAATTTAAACCTAATTAAAATCATGAAATGAGGATGGTCCCTGAGAACAAGAAGCATGTATATTTCTAAAATTGGGTAACAATTAGGCTATATATATTTATATTTCACTATCAACACAAATTACTTTTTCCCCTATTTTCCTTTAGTTTATAAATTAAAATAATGAAAATTATTTTGGTTTTTATGTATGAAATTTTATGAAAGATATCATATTCCATAACAAAACTAATACACCCACAGTTAAATTTTTTTATAATAGTTACAATTTAATTAAAAATATTTTTTAATTTTTATTTATTTTTATTTTACTAGAAATTATAGGACTATCGAAAATACATGTATTCAAAATGTGAAATAAATTTTTTTAGAAATAAATGTGAATAATACACGGTGTTAGACTATTTTTTGACATCATGAAGGGGTGAATTCCTATCATGTTTGTAATTTTCTTATTTCACAAAGATCATGAATAGTTTAGTTATCTACTAATTTTTTAGTAAATATTATTATAATATTATCTATTACTTATTTACATAATTATAATTTCATATTTATATAAATATTATTTTGTTAATTTTAATAAATATAAATAATTAGTGATTTGGAATTTATTTTCATATAAGGAAAAAACCGCAATATAGGCTTTGCGGTCCTTAAAGGATAAAATGGGATTTCAGCTTCAGATAAGGACCCAAAATATATATGGATGAATTTTTTCTTATTTATTGACACAAAATACATGGGAAAAAATAATTTTTTAATGAATGATTCCACCAGACCGATGTATTGTATTAGTATTTAATTTTATCACAAATGAGTTATTAGTTTTTTATTTTAATAGATTATGTTAAGTAGTGATGAAATGAATTATCTTTCAGATCCATTCCTTTTTAACAATGTGGAATTCATAAAAAAATTAAAAATATATATAAGTCATTTGTGATGTATAGGAATTATTTCCACATCAATATGATTCACGGTATGGCAGGTATGACTCAATGTGTGTGTTTTAAATTTAAAAGTGTCATTTCTGTTTGAAACATGTTTCAATCATAAAAAATTATGAAATAACTTTCAAATTTTTTTAATAATTTAGAAAAATAATCCATAAGTCATTTGTGACATATTAGAATCAATCACACTTCAATCTGATACACGATGGTGTTAGTATGAATGAAAGTGCTATTTTTTTAAATTAACACTTTAGTCCAAATAACACATCAGTTAATCAAAACCAAGAAAACTCACTCATATTTTCTTAATGTATTATTAAATTTATCCATCAATAATTTGTGACATGTAGAAATAAAATAAATGTTGATCTGAAAAAATGTTGTGGTATATATGACCCAAAATGCATGTTTTTATATTAAAACTGGCATTTGAGTTCAAATAGTGTGTCCCTATTCGAAAACTAATAAAAAACAGTAATTTTATTTATAATTTATTAAATAATCCAAAATGTATTTGTGATGTTTATGAATTAACCACACATGAATTTGACACCCAATGTGCTCGTTATGACTGATACAACTTGTTTTCATTTAAAATCATTATTTTAATTCTAAAACACACATCATATAATTAAACCCAATAAAAATATATTTTATTTTATTTATAAATTATAAAAAATAACTAAATCATTATTGACATTTAGGTATCAACTTCACATCAATCTAGCAGGCGGTGTTCCAAATATGACTCAGAATGTGTGTTTTCAGTTTAAAAGAAACATTTTAGACAAACTAGGCATCACATGATCAAATAATCTCAAACTCTCTTAAAGTGTCTTTAAACTTTTGTAAAATTTTCCATATGTCATTTTGAGATGTTTGAATTTCCACATGCCAATCTGACACACGGTGTTTCAGTTATGATTGAAAGTCCTTGTTTTGATTTAAAATTAAAATTTTAATTCAAAACTCCACCACATCCTCAAACCCAAGTAAAAACTCTAATTTTCATTAAAATTTAGCCTTAATTCAATTTTTATATGTATAAATGAACCCCAACTTAATCATACACAGCATGTTCCCAGTTTGACTCAATGCGTGTCTTTTATTTTAAAAGTGTCGTTTTAGTTCAAAACAGGCATCGCTCATTCAAAATCAAGAAAATTCCATTGGGTTGTCTTGATACATTAGGATAACTAATAAGTTATTTTCAATTCTTATTAATTAGCTTCGTGTAAATTTTAAATATGGTGTGGCTGGTATGACTGGAAGTGAATTTTTTATTTAAAATCTACTTTTTAGTTCAAAACACACTTCACAAACTCAAAACATGGAAAACATGATCAGGTAGTTTAAATACATTATTATAATGGTCAATAATTCATTTTTGAAATGTGATAATCAATCATGAATCAATCTGATACATGGTGTGTATGGTGTGACTCATAGTGCATGTTTTCAGTTAAAAAGTGGCATTTCAAGTCAAAATTGTATTTATTCATTGACAACTAAAAACAACTCATATTTCCTTTATACCTTATTAAAAATATCCATAATTAATTTTTTATGTGTAAGAATTAGTTTCACAGCAATATGACATGTGGTGTTCCCTATAATATTGAAACTACGTGCTTTAGTTTCAAAGTAACATCTTAGTTGAAAACAAGTGTTTCTCACTAAAACCTAATAAGACTCACTCATATCATCTTTATAATTTCAGATAATTATCTATATGTTATTAATGACATATTTCAATAAGTCACACTATTATAAAACAAATCATCACAGGTTGAGAAAATATTGGGAAATTTTAATTTTTATTCTCAAGTGATTTTAGGTATAAAAAGGTAATTTAACATATCATATTATCGTGTATATTCATTATGACTACTCCATTGGTCCCATAATAGGGTTTATTACCGAAGGGGTTGTTTGGTTCAATTTCAAGTTGTTTGACTTTTTTATGAATATTTAATGAAAAATTAATTAAATATTAATTATATTTCCATGCTTGAAAGGGGATATATTTTGATTGGTAAACTTTATTAAGATAAAAACTGTAACACCCTGGAAATATAAAGTAGGAACATTGTATTCGATAGTGTGTATAAAATAGAACACCAAGTATGTAGGGAAATATAATATCCCAAAAATTAATAATATATTAAATATTTTAAAAAAATTCAATATAATTTATACCTTGTAATTCACATGACACTGAGATTGCATACGCCTCACGCAACAACGAGTTTCTCCAATGGATTTCTTTGCACACAAGACTGAGTTTTAGAGAACTATAATATATTATTAAAATATTATATAATAAGATATAAACTAGACGTTAAATTAGTTTTAATGAATATTATTAAATAAATTATGAAACTTTTTGGGTTAAAAAAATATAAAATTCATCCATTAGTTAAAAATTAATTAGAAATTAATATAGGAACCAACTGAATATAGAGGAAATGTTTTTATAGAGAACTATTTTTATGATAAAAAGTTTTCTTATCCTAATAATTTAAATTAAATACAATTATTTACTAATATTTATGTTTTATATAAATTATATCTTAAATCAAATTTTTTGTATTCGTCAAATAGATTTGATAGTCCTAAGATAAGAATAAACTAAATATTAAACATAAAAATTCTATTTTTATAAAGCCACTTTTACCACCTTTTAATGGATAAAATAATTCAATTACAAATATATGTACTTTTATAAATCATATATTCCAAAATAAACTTAATCATTCAAATTAGAACATAAAAATTATGTTAGAGTTATTTTTTGTTATTATTCTGGGAAGTTTTGTTTTTTAATAAATAGTGACAAATACTGTATCTTAATTCCAAAATATTTTTTCATAAAATTTATTTATAACATTACATTATATTTTAAACTAGTTTTAATGATTAAATAGATCAATTTTTTTGTTGATTAATCTAATTTAGGTTATTTTAGTCAATTCCACATTAAAATCGGTTATAAAATCTAGAAAACATTTGATCATTTTTTATTTAAAATCTTACATTGTCGTCTCCTCTTTGGGATTAAATATAAATTTATATATGAAAATTATGTGGTTAAAATTTGGAAAAATTGATTCCATATTACAAATCATCAAAATTTATAATATCTAATAAGTTCAAATTATTATCTTACCAAAAATATTAGTGAAAGTAAATAAAATTAATTTCAACGATTAAGGTGAAATAAATCGTAACAAGAGACTAAACCTTATGAGCCAAAATGACCTTGAAACTTGAAGAAATGTAATTTTATCATAATATTTAGACCCTATCCTCCCATTAATATAATTTTTTTTATTGTTGGAGCCACTTTCGAAGTGGAAAATGTGGGTGGAATTCCCTTTTCCAAAATTTATGAGAGTGACACTCCTCCTCCACTTTAAAATGGCACTCAAGACTCCCACTTTTCTTTACCTCACAGAATAATTTTTGTAGACCATTATTTGTCCCAAATATATCCCCAACATCCCTCATATCAACCTATAATACTCACCTTTTTCCTAATTATATCCAGGGAATCTCATTCGTGCAAACCAAAAGGAGTTATCCAAAGAAGATGTGACATATTTCCTTAAGATCATTAGTTTTATTTCTATTCTCTACAATTTCAATTATTAATATTACAATATTATATAATAACACCACTGTCATAAATATACTTATATTTTTTATATTAGGTTTTATACCTACTCTTACACACACTTCCATCTAATGAGTAGTGAAATCATTCTTTATGTGTATGACGAACTACCGCCTCACAAAATGATGTCATTCATGTTTCCTTTACCACCTTTCATGGATAGAAATTATGATGGAAGTTTTGTTAATATATGATATATTTTTTTTTAATATTTATTTATTATAATTTAATTTTTTTATAAAACATACATTTTTACTTTCCATTATGTGTAATTATGATAACATCGTTAGGGAAAGTTTGGACTACCTCCCCCTCAAAGAGATGTGACTCGTTCACACAATAAATGAAACATATAAATGATGGTTTTAATAAACTTTTGTAACATATATTATATAGATATGATACTATAATTATAATTTATAGATAAAAATATATCATTTTTTCATTCATTTAATATGACAAAGAAATAAATGTAGCGTTCATGGGTAGGTATGGCCTACCATATCCATGAATGGTGCATTTCATATCTTATCTCTAAATATTATAGATTATTATAAATACATATATAATGATTATATATTATAATTAAATAATGTTTTACATTTTGGATATGATGAAATGATGACATATTAAATAATAACAACAAGTATCATGTTAAAACGTACTCGACAAACTAGGTAATTAAAACCCGAAATACTCAAAATAATGAATGATTGTTATCAAACAGTTAATAAGATATAATAAGAATATAATATATGCTATTATAAACATTAACATGTTTTTTAATAATTTATTAACACTCTTGAAACCCTTATACAAGAATTTAATCTACATTAACTCTAAAAGAAGCATAAGGTAATAGATTTCATCTCAAATAACATTACATTGAGACTTATTTGTTGTTATGAACATAGATTTGTTTATATGGTATATATAATTGAATTTCACATTTTATGTCATAAATATTGTTATTATAAAGATTTTATAATTTTCATTTAATTTTATTACTTCATGTAGAATATGATTCAAATGATTCAAATAGATATTGGACACTTTGTAATGTTTTAAGATTATTCTCTTCAAGAACATTTTTAATTATTGTCTTTGCAATATCACATCATTTTGTGATTATTAATATTCTCTTGAAATAATAAATTTATTTTTGGGAACGAAATTTCTTATATATGGTGTACATACTACCATTTTTACTTGTAATATCATGATTCATCCATTCTTCATGGTATTTTGGGTTACAATTATATCAACTAAGGGGATTTGATATAAAAGATACCAAGTGGAAAATTATTTTATAACCCATATTATTTTCATTGGTTTATAGTACATCCTCATTTTAATTATTATTCAAAAATTATATTTATAATTAATTTTAATATCTATATATGTATTTCCACCTCTATATGTGGATTTAAAATGATACTCGTAATCGACTGATTAATTGATTATCACTTAAACATTATAAACTTTTCAATGATTTACATTACAATAAAATTTTGACTGAGACTATTACCCTTGAATTTTAATAAGGGGAAATTATTTTATAATTTTATAATAAACCCTTTAATTTTATTCTCCTTGAGTTTTTCATGTCATTTTCCAATTAGTAGTTATATTTTTACACTCTTTGGAACTCAAAATATTTTATAAAATGTTTTTTAAGAAAACCAGAATTCATTTCTCTTTTTATTTGGAGAACCTATTTTCTTCTAAAAATCCTATTTTATCAAAAGTTTTTCAAAAATAATTATCCATTAAATTTTATTTATTAAATATATTTTTATTCTTCATGCATTTCTAAAATGTTTTCATAGTAATTTTCTTATCATTTCCCATAAAATTCATTTTTATAACCTTTTACCAGGAATGAGGAATGTTCATTTTACCACATAATACATGTATGAATTTAAAAATCATCATTTAATGAAAGATTCCTATTTAAGTTTGAATGGTTTATTTCTAAAGAAAATTTTTTTAAAATTTATTTTCAAGTGAAAAGATTTTGAAAATGTTTTTCAAAATATAATGGATATTTCCCTAAAGAATGTTTTTAAAATATATGTTATATAATATCTATTCAAAAAGGATAATAACCCCTTATCCTTTCTCCACACGGGATATTTTGTACTAATACCATCCTTATTCTTCCTATGGATGGTTTATGGTTGATTTTTACAAGGATGTTATTCTAATTCACTTCCTTGATTCTTGTACTAGTGCCCATAAAATATTAAATTCCCTTTAATCATTGAACCTATAATTTTTCCTTATTATCTATATCATCCATCATGAAAATGTTTATTTCCAAAATATTATACCATTTTTCTTATATTGTTTACTTTGAAATTAATTTTATTATTTGCGGAAATACTGATAAATCGTTATCTTCTTCTCTATACTAATATTTAATTAGTCATGTTGTTAAATCTATTATTCATTTTATTTGGAGTGTTGTGGATAGGTATGACATGTTTAGAGCCTAGATATAGATATCCCATCGATTCATATGTAGTCTCATGGGATGAGTCAGTTGCATAGCTATCATAGATGGGTTTTTACCAAATATGCTAAATTGTCTTATGAAATTTCATGACGATAATGATTACATGCACGTGGAAAATATGGCGTTAAATAATTAAGTATTTTAATACTTTAGTTTTAGTTATTATTATTTTATGATATCTTGCATCGACATATCTATGGATACATTTTATTTTTATTTCTTTGATTAAATGGCATGTGTTTAATTTTCTTACCATTCTATATTGAATTTTCATTATCTACTTAATTGAATGGAATGTGTTTCTAGTTATTACCTTTCCATATTTTAATTCTCTTCCTTTTGATTTTGTTGATTACATGGTTTGGGTGTTGAGTTATTTACCATTCCATAATTATTATTCACATTGATTCATTATTTCATCCATTGTTAATTACCCTTATGAAGAATTTGATCTCATTCTTATTATGGTTCTTTTCCCCATGAATTCAACAAGCATAATATGAAATATGTGAATGGATGTACTAGATGTAGTAATGTTATTATCTTATAAATAAAAAATATGTTGTCATTAGTGTATTAATATGTAAAACAAGGCTAGTGTATGTATCTGTTTTACCAATATTACTAATCTCTTTGGTCATTTCAAATTTTATTCCTTTTATTCATGCCAATTTAACGGTAGTAGACATCGGATTTGGGATTTATAGGGTCAATTCTCTATAGTTGGTATAAAAGGAAGTTTAGTATCAACCATGGGAGATAGATTTATAGAAAACCTAGATTATAGAACATAACCCAAATATATAATTTGAGGATATATATATGAGAACATCCTAGAAATTTGGTAAGTTGGAGATTATATGGGTATTCATATAAATACATCCTTGTCAAGGTACTACAACTGGATGTGGTTCTGGAATAGATGTACCTAGAAGTAACAACTCTAATAAGGTGTGTTGGGTCTACCTCAACATAACCTCGTACATGAAAATGGGCCTTACTGTACACATGTTTTGAGACTCCCAAGGGATATGCTTAGGATAATTCACATTATCTTCACAAACCATTATGAAATATTTAATTTGATAGTGACAACAAATGTCCCAGGTTAAAATTTAGATAAAAAAAGGACCTATGTAGAAAGAAATGGATTAAGTATTAATGTATTGGTGTTGTATTGAAAACTATAGTCTATTTAATGATTAAATTTCAAGGATATCGATCATATGTTTTGTAAATCATATTAATATGGTTTCAGAAAAGGAAACCCTATATACCGGTGACAGCCCATCACATCCGGAAAGGCTGTGAGTCCTGAACAATTTTTGAGTGAGGATAAGGGCTTCATGCCAACCACTGACCTATGCAATGTCTTGGTTAATTTTTCATTGTTTTTAGTTAAAAATTTTGATGAATAAAAATTGATGATGATCCATTACTGTTAATTTTTAGGTTTATAGATTAATTTATTAATAATATTTAATATTAATAATACTTGAAGACAAATAGTTTAACTGGTCACTCTTTTATGGGCCTTAATATCTCTTAAATGTGTATTTTAGGGCGTCAGTAATTGAAGATAATTTTTAGGTATCAATTTCTTGAAGTAATGTATGAATTATAAATTGATATAAGAAAAACCAAAGATGAAATTGAGGTTATATAACTTTATCAAGTAAATATATTTACTTATATTCATGGTTGTTAAAAGAATTTTTCAATATTAGGAAATGTATCTTAAAAATGTTGTCATAATACCTTAACATTAGATGAACCAATGGTCCTTTAAATCATCAATAATTTATGGATTTGAGGCCCTAAACTTTCCATTTATCATTAACTTTTTCTTGATTGATGATCCCAATCACTCCATATAAATATTTATGTTTTTCCTCCAAGTATGTATCTCTACATTCCACTAATTTTATCCTATCTAGAGAGCTAGTTATATGTTATTCCATGTGAACCTCATACTTCCCATTCTCTATTTTCTAGAAGATTTATTTCTAAACCTTATCATGATTTTTGATTTCTAAAAAAGGAAATATCAAATAAATTATCACCGGTATCAATTTTGAATTGTGATTACATAATTTACTTAAGGTGGGGAGAATGTAACACCTAGAAAATCTAAAGTATGAACATTGTATTTAATAGAGTTTATGACACACAACACCAAACTCATAAAGGAATATAATATCCCAAAAATTTATAATATATTTAATATTTTAAATAAATTCAATATACTTTAAGTCTTGTAATGCATGTGACATTATGTTAGTGTATATCGCATACAACAATGTGTTTCTTGAATTTCTTGCATTACAAGTAAGACTGAGTTTTATCAAACAATAATATATTATTAAATTATTATATAATAGGATTTAAACTAGCTCTTCGATTATTAATATTAACTAAAATAAAAAAAATTTTGGTTAACACAAAATATAAAATTAATTCAATTGTTAAAAATTAATTAGAAATTAATATAATAACTAATTTAATTTAAAGCTAATATTTTTATAGAAACTCATTTTTATGCTCACGAAGATGTTTTATCTTAATAAATTAAATTAATTACAATTAGTGAGCTTTATTAATTTAATATATACATATATATATATTATTCAATAAAATATATATTTTATTCATTATATAGATTTGATAGGCATAAGATAAGAATAAAACCAATATTATATGTAAAACCTATAATTTTATAAAGTCACTATAACCACATTTTAATGGATAACCTATATTAAATTAAATATTTTAAAATTTTATAAATATTATATATAAAAATAAAAATAAACTTTTAATTTATTATATATAAAAAATTAGGGTAAATTTATGTATTTTTCAATGATGTTTCATTTTTTAGTGAATTGAGAAAAAGAATATATTTTAATTCAAATCTTCTTTATCATAAAATTAGTTAAAAAGGTGAAATAATATTGTAAACTATTTTTGAGATTAATTATATCAATAAATTATTAATTAATAAAATTTATGTCATTTTGATCAATTTCATATTCAAATTTTATATAAAAACCTAGAAATATTTTGAACGTTTTTTCTTTAAAAACATGCATTTTTGTCATATCTGGGGATTAAATTTAAATTAATTTATGAAAATTATGTTTTTTTAATGTGAAAAAATATAATAAATATTTTAAATTATAATAATTTATAATTTATAACAATTTAAACTTATTTTTGACATAAACGTTTTGTGAAATTAATTAAAATTAATTTCAATGATTAAGGTGAAATAAATATTAACAAGGGAATAAGCATTAAACTTAAGGTCCAAAAAGACCAAGAAACATATCCAAAATCAATTTCATGGTCATATATATACCCTATACTCACTTGGATACAATTGTATCCATTATTTGGGACACTTTCAATGGGAAAAATGTGTGTTGAATTCACTTTTCCCAAATTTAAAACAGTGCCCTCCTCCTCCAAGATAAAAAAGAACTGAATCCTCCAACTTGTCCAAACCTCTAAAGACACTTTTTCTAGACTATTATTTGACAAAATATATCCTAAAAATAAATCCCATCAACATATAATCCACACCTTGTTCCTTAATCCATCCAAGGAATCCTTTTGGTGCAAACTCGATGGAGTTACCCATAGAAGAGGTTACTTCATTCCTAAAGCTCTTTAGTTTTATTTCCATTATCCACTATTTCAATTATTCTTTTAAAATTATTATATAATAACACAAGTATAATAATTAAACATAAATTATTTTATTTTAATTTTTTGACCTATTATTACACACACTTTCATCTAATAGTTAATGAACTTACTGTTTATGTGTACGGCGAACTACCACCTCATGAAATGACATCATTCATTTTTCATTTACCACCTTTAATGATTTTAAATTGTTATGTAAGTGATATTTATATTTTTTATATATTATATTATTTATTTCTTTACACTTCTATAATTATTTTATAACACATACCCTTATACTCTCCTTTTTTTGTAATTACGATAACAACATTAGGGGAAGGGTGGACTATCGGCCCCTCAAAGCGATATGACTCATTCACACTATACATTGAACATATAAAGGATGGTTTTAGTAAACCTATATAACATATATGATGTATATATGATACTATAATTATAATATTCATATCCATATATATGATTTTCTTCTCATTCTTTTAATACAGTGTAGAAATGACAGTGGCCTTCATGCATACGTTTGACCTACCAAGTTCATGAATGGTGTATTTTATTTATAATCACCAAATATTATATATTATTATAAATATATATATATATTTATATTTATATGATATTTAAATTATGTTTTAAATTCTGTATATTATGAAACCATGATCATAGTATTAAGAACAATAAGTTGTAAGTTACAACATACTCGACAAACTAGGCAATTAACACCCGAAATAATTAAAATAGTGAAAGAATGTTATCAAATTGGTAATAAGATATTATAATTAGATAATATATCATATTATAAACCTTAATATAGTTCTTTAATAAGTTATTTACACTCTTTAAACCCTTATACATTAATTTAAATGATGTTTATCCAAAAGAAAAAAACAAGGTAAGGGACTTCGTCTCAATTTACATTCCATTGATACATGTTTGTTGTTACGCACCTAGTTTCTTTTATATAGTGTATATACATCAATTTTACTTATTATATAATATATATATTTATTTTAATGGTATTATATGTTTCATTTAATTCTATTATTTCATTTATATTATGATTCAAAAGTTTCAAAGTGTTTTGGGACACTTTGTAATGTTTATTGATTATTCTCCTTGAGAACATTTTTACTGATTATCTTTGAAATATCTCTTACTTATATGGTTGTTAACATTCAATTAAAAAAATAAAATTTATTTTTTCAACTATAATTTATTATATATGGTTCATATACTTCCACTTGGACTTTTAATATCATTATTCATCCATTCTTCATGGAATTTTGAGTTTCAATTATTTCATCTAATGGGATTGAGTTAAAAGCTACCAAGTGGAAAATAATTTCATAACCCAATTTATTATCTTTGCATTATATTACTTCCATATTTTCTCTAATATTATATGATTATATCTATAATTACTTTAAATATATATTGATGTACTTCCACTTCATTATTTGGATTTACAGATGATTCACAAAATCTACTTATTTAATTATTATCACTTATACATTATTGTCATTTAAAGGGTTTAGTTTACAATAGAATTATGTTTGGGATTGTTTACAATGTAATTTCCATCAGAGGAAACTATTTTATCATTTTTTAATAAACCCTTAAATTTTATTCTCTTATAGTTATTAATTTCTTTTTCCAATTAATAGTACCATTTTTTACACTCTTTGGTACTAAAAAGGATTAAGAAAAAAAATTTATGAAAACCCAACATCATTAATATTTTTTTGTTGAAGAACCGTTTTTCATATGAAAACCCTATTTTCTGAAAAGGTTTTAAATTTTTTTATTCTTTTAAAAATGATTTCATAAATAAATTTTTACATTTTTGTCTTTTAAATATGTTTTTAATGGAATCCTCTTATCATTTTCAAAGAAAGAAATGTTTCTATTATTTTACCATGAAAAAAGAATATTTTTTTTACCTTGTATGGAATGTATGAATTTACCCACCATCATTTATTTGAATCTTCCTTTTCATGTTTGAAAGGTTTATTTTTATCAAAAAGGTTTTTAAAAGTGATTTTTAATGAAAACGATTTTCATAATTTTTTACAAAATAAAAAAGATATTTTACTCAAACATATTTCAAAATATATTTTATATTAATTATAATCATCAATGAAAACAATCCTTTATTTTTATTCCACTAGGGATATTTTTTTTGATTTCATCCTTATTCAACCTCTCGATGGTTATGATTGATTTGGTCAAGGATAATATTCATATTCACATTATTGATCCCTTTATTAATCTCCTTAAAATATTAAATTACATATGATCTCTGAATATTAAATTTTTTCTAATTATCTATATCATTAATCAATGATACTTTCATTTCCTAAACCATATAAAATTTTACAGATCGTGTTTACTTTGATTGTTATTTTATTATTTGTAGAAATATTGATAACTCTCTATATTCTACTCTGTACAAATATTTGATCAAGCACATTGTTAAATTTATTATTTGATATATGAGGAAATATTTTGATAGGTACTAAACTGGTTGGGTCTATCTATAGATGGAACCTATATAAATTAGTAGTCTCAAGAGATAAGACACTTTTATAGCCACCTTAGATGGGTTTTTACCCGATATGTGAAATCGTCATGTGAAATGTCTTGATAGTAATGGTTCTGTGTATATAGGAAACACGGTGTCCACTAATTAAACATTTTTCTTATTTATTTTTAGTTATTATTCATCCAGGATACCTTGTTTTGACATATCTGTGGATACATTTCATATTCAATTTATTAATTAAATGGCATGTGTTTCAGTTTCTTACCAAACCATATTGACATTTACTTATCTAGTTGTTTGAAAGGAATGTGTTTCAATTTATTAAATTTCCATATTTTTTATTCACTTCATTATTGTTTGTTTTATTACTTTATATTTCTTTTATTTATCATATCATAATTATTATTCTCATTGATTCATTATTTCTTCCGTTTTACTTTACCATTACTGACCATTAGAGCTCACCATTGTTATGCTTCCATTCTTTAGGAATCCAATAAGTTTACTATGAAATAAAAGTTGGGATATAAAATATGGAATAAAGTCCTTATCCATTAAGGGAAAAATTATTTAGTAATTTGTGTTTTAATTTCTAATATTAGACTCATGTATGTATTTGGTTTAACAATACTACTATTCTCTTTAGTACTTTGAAATTTGATAACATGTAATTATTCTAATGTAATGGAAAAAGATATAGGCTATAGTATTTATGGGGTTGGGTCACTAAAATAACTTATTGTTTGAGTTATTAATGGGAAGTTTTTCTTAGGTTATGTATAAACCTATCATAGATGCTGGATTTGGAACTTTTTCATTTTATTTTATATATTTTTTCTTTTTTCTTTTTTTATTTTTCCCCTTTCCTTATCTATCCTCCCATTTAGAATATAACAAACATGATATCCACCCACCCTATATGTATGTAATTATTTCAAGGCATAATAATGATATAGAGATGGAGTATGTGTCGATGGGGTTTTGTCCAAGGCCTGGATCAGGATATGGTTGTTCTGCATAGTGGATCTAGATAGAAGTATCAAGGTTTTACTCCTAGATGTATTGCCTATTTAATTTTTTAGTAATAAATACCTATCATTTATTTTTTTGGTTTTAATTTGAATTTAGTTTTTCTTGTTTTAATTTTATTTTAGTTTTTTTGGGACCCCAAGAAGGTGTATTTTGTATTTTTCTAGGGGAAATGGGGATTTCGAGCTAGTCACATGGGTATTATATTTCAGAAATCACAATCACCCGTTATGTGATTCAATAACACGCATTCTATATTATTATATCCTGAAATGGTCTTGAAGATAAATTTTATATGAATTTTTTTGGACATTCCTTGTAGAGCCACATAGGTTATAGTCAACGACATAGATAGACACCCTAGGCAAGGGGTGAATGGTTGTGTAATGTACATGGCCATAACCAAAGTGTAGTACATGGCCAGAGGACATGTGGTGGACTTATATAGACCCCATGTGCGGTATATATATGGCACCCCATTGGGTTAAATTCTATACAGTGATGGCAAAAACTATTTACATAGGTAAATTACACATCATGTTGGTTTTGGAACATGGCCATGTGACAGTGTTGGAGTAACACATCGTATACATGAGGTGCACACCATGTACTCCTTAATTAGATATGTTTTACTTATCTTCCCACCTAAGAGATCTAATAAGAACTATTTATTGTCCACTTTTAGTATTTGTTTCCCATATAACATGATGGTTTGGACCTTGGGGAAATTATAGGTTGGTTTTTAAGTGTTTTAGATGTTGTGAGTCCAAGAGAGAGTATTCTATCAAGAATATTATTCAAGAATCCTCTTGAGGGTTGATTATAAAATAAGGTTCATGTAAGGTTCATGTGTTCATTTATTGACTCAGATTTGGATATCTAATGGTTGTAGTTATTGGTTCATTAGGATAGTTTTGTAAAGTTGGGATTGAGAAATGACTTGTATTAAGAATGTAAATGGATTTAGAGTGAGTTTTTTTACTATTATTTATTAAGATTATTATCTAGTTTCTTGAGGTTTAATTTATTTTGAGACATTGGAATTGGGTGTCATGGTGGGGTGCCTATTATGGTTGGTTTTTAGATATTTTATATTTTTAGTGGTTTAAGGGACCTTTTCAGGATTCCCTTATGGGTGTTGTTCTTCATAATAATGTGTTTTGAGCTAGAGTGGTGGGTTGAGTTTTTCTTGGATGTTATTGGCTTGAGGTTTGGATATGATGTAGTAACCCTAATGGGTTAAATGGATCTATTTTGGTATAGGGGATCATTGTTAGTAAACCCAATCTTTAATGACTTGTCAGATGGTTTCACTAGTTTCATTGGTTTTTGACAATAGGTTTAGGCATTGGATGGCCAATGAGTTTCTACGGGTGGGGATCTCTTAACGTGGTACTTGTTCTGGTTTGGATGAGATAGGAGACATTTTGGATACTAAGATGTTATTTTTTCCATTATATTGATTATATGTTCCTTAGGAAGATAATGGGTGATATGGGTGAGTGCACCCCTATTATTTAGGATTATGCTCGGGATAGGGGTTTATTTCTTATAGTTGTTGAGAAATCCCAGATGGTGGATTTTGGTCATGGTAGCTATAGTCCTCTAAGAATACTATTATTCCCTAGTTATTACTATAAAAAAAGAAATATATAGACCAATTTTTTCTTTACCATTGTGGAGTTATTATTTGTAATTTAGATTAGTCTATTGGACTCCTAATGTCTTTTATATGAGTGTTGTTGTTATGCATACCTAGGATGAAATAACAGGATTTGACCTTAATGCATTTTGACATGTTAGATTTATTCGATCTCCTTTATAGATCTATATAATACAACAGATGTCTTTTTTCTTGGTGATTCATTTACAATAAGGTCTTTGATGGAGACTGTAGTGAGGGTAGACTTACCTCAGGTGTTATAATAGATCTTAGGGTTCGATATTTTCATTTCCCTTTTGAAATTTATTTTAAACAATTTTTTATTTTATTCATCTAGTATTTATGTTAGATTTGGTTTTTATAACCATATATTTTTACATTTGATTTCATGAATATTCAAAAAAGTGGATAAAAATATCTTATTACATATTGTTCATTATTATGCATGACATCAATTTAATAATTTCCCAGTGTATTTTTTATACTAAAAAGGTTATAAAAATTCTATGTTATGATAAGAATCATGAAATGATATGATTACATTCTTAGATATTATTCCATAATAAAGAAATATTCTATTAATTGACACATATTTTGTGGGGTTTTTTGTTTAAAGTACTCAAAATAAGGTTGGACATTATCCTATGAATTTTTCACTTTGTAATCTCCAAGAGGAGAGATTATAAGAATAAAACCAGCTATAGGAAATCATATGTCTTCATTTCAATGTAAATTATTAATTATGATAATTTTTAATGGTCCATATAATTCAATATTATTATTCATTCATGTCATGAATCACATACATTGATGAATTCATACAAACCATGATGAAATATGATCACGTAAAAGTTGAGTGTGTTGGGTGTGTCCGGTGTGTCATGAATGATATGTTATAAAAAATAAATAATGAAGGATTTTTTTCCTTCCATATTTAAGTAAGATGTTAACTCATCCCATTTATTCAAATGGAATCATCACTTTAAATTTCTTGACCATGGTTTATGGATGAGTTCATTTCAAATATTTGAACAACATCATATCATGCACAAAGGTTGATGACATGGGTGTGAAACCGATTTGAGGAGACATCATCAAAAAAGGATTATATTATATAGAGAGTGTTTATATATATATATATATTATTATACTAACATATCTTTTTATTGTATGGGTGTCTTGACACATTTCTAGATAATAATCATAGACTTTAGGCAATCCCATATAATGCCACTAAGGAGGAGCCTAGAGAGTCACTTATATAGTGTTTCCTTTAATATCATTTAAATATTATTTATATTTATCATTTGGAAGAAATAATACTCTCTACAATAATAATGAATATATTTTCATGTTTTATTAAATGATCCCAAATTATAAATAAATATTTATTAGTGAGGCAATTTTTTAATTATATGAATATATAATATTTATTTACCTTCTTTTTATTCACAACAAAATAAATAAATATTTATTTATTTTATTAATAATTTATTTATTTATGGGATAATTAAATAAATATTTATTTTCCTCTCTTTGAATGGAATATTTATTTATTTATTGAATAATAAATAATTATTGAACTATTAATTTTATAATTAAATAAATGCTGAGAAGGATGAGTGGGTTATATTTTTCAAGTGGAAATTTTTATTTTCCCCACCATAAAATAAGAAATTATCTTTTTGTGGGTTTGTGTACCTTATAAGTAAAATAAAATATTTATGAATACTTAAAGGAAATGGGATTAGTTGGGAATTAATTCATATTTGAGGTTCTTTAGGAAATTAATCGAAAATTAAACCCTAACCTTAGGTCTATTTATAGACTGTTAGTTCAATTAGAGATAGGATAATCATTGTGCGCAAAACTTTTCTCTTAGTATCTCCCTCCACATATCCTATCAATAATGGTATGAATAAAATATATTCATTCAATATTGAAGGAATGCGAAGTGATAAAAGTGAACAGCTTAAGAAGATCAATTAGTTTTTCAAGAACCTAGTGTTTCATTGATGTTATTTTTAGGTCGAGGGGCATGTGTTTATCACCTATAAAGGGGGTTTGTTTTGTGTCATCACTATGAAATGACAATACACTAATCAGGAGAAAAATCCACATCATCAATGAAAAAATGATCTAAACAAAAATGTAATCATTGTTCTTGAGTTTTAAATTAATTTGAAATTAATTTTAAAATATCATCTCTCTTTTTTGTATAAAAATATTTTTTTCAATATTCTTCAGAAAGGTTTCATTGGTCATCGAATTAACATCATGTGTATAGTGAATAATCCATAGAATATGAAAAAAAGTGAGTTTTCCATAAGACCAATATGAACTTCCACTCTGTCTAAAACCATCAAGTTGTATTATAGTGCTCATGTTAAATTTATAATTATTAATTTATTATTGATCATTATATTTATTTAATGTTATTTTTCATTTCATTCATTCTGTTTTTGAATCTATACATTGAGATGTCTTTTTCTTACCTTCATTTCATCCTCATATAATCTATATCTAATTTCATATAAATAAATAACATTTGAAGAACTCATTACGATGTTCCATTAAGTTTTTACAGGTTACATAGAATTACATGGTGTATTGATGGATCACATGCCCAATATTCTAGTTCATTATACCAGGATATAGTATTAATTAATTCACCACATCTTGTAATGAAGGAGATGTAGTGCCTTAAATTATCTTCTTTTTTACCAATCTAGGCTTGCACATGGAATGTGGGACAATAATAAATGTAACAAGGTTTAATGTTGTATCATCAATGTATTTTGTATGGTTCAATAATCATATTAGAACAAATTTTGAGTATTAATTACATGATTCATAAGGACTGAAATCCACAAAATAAGGAGGATACATATCATATACCATATATAGACAATGTGTACCCCATACCTATCTGTATAGTAATACTATCTCAATTCATAGTTATGTATCAGAGACACACAATTAGTAGGATATAGGGTATCTTGGAAGATGTACACTTCACGTACCCAACCCAATTGAGTTAGAAAATTTATTTTAAATTATTACACTATAAACTTTACTATTTTGTTTTCAGTGTTTCATTTTTTAACTCATACATCCTATATGATTGGTTTTATATGATATCAAATGTTTAGTTGATTTCAATACTAAATCTAAATTACATTCAATGTATAGTCGTAATATGTTAAATACACCACACATATTATAAGCATTACATGAAATGTTAATTTACATGTATTCCATGTATCATTTAATTTACTCACACAAGCCATGTAATTATATGATAAAATGTGTATGTTAAGAGTTTTGTGATTGTACTATATACGATCTAAATATGTACGGAGTTATTTGTATAGGTAGTCAATGAGTAACTTACATGTTAAGTTTTTGTGATTATTATGTTAAATTTTATATATAATTAATTTATTTGATTTATTAAAATCGTAGTAGATTGGTATATTTAGGGTGGATTTGTTAAAGATTAAAAAAATTAAATAAATTTATTAATCATATAAATAATCGAATTAATTCATGTGCATTTATCATAATAAAACAATAAATAGAAATTAAGGTCATTATGTTATTTTATATGTTTATTAATTACACTAGTGGATGATCATGAGTTTATACTAGTGGATGTATGAAAATGATTTATTTTAATTTAATTATTGCATGGGTTTATTCAATTATTTTGTTAAATTAAATTGAAGAATTGTGAGTCATCGCCCCTCTTTATTAGGTATATGCATGTGTGTCCATGGTTTATTTGATTTAAACCCCCTTAATAGTTCCCTTCACCTATGATTGAAGTAAAATAATTTTAAATACGGAGCTCCCAAGAACATATAGTTGGTTTTTGACAGATCCATGGTGAAATTAAACCAAGAAGATACACATGATAGAGGTGTAATGCTGGAAACTTGATCCCAAACTATCTCAAATGAGTTTTTCCCCTAGGATCAATGAATTTTTTATTTTCTACTCAATAAAAAACTTGTAGTTAAATATCATTATCATTCCACATTTTATTTATTTTATTTTTCACTATTATAAGATTCATTTTATGGAAGAAAGATAGTGATCAAATAAATAAATGGATTAATATGAAAATATGGAATTCAAATAAAAGTAACATTCATAAATATTATATTAATATATGGTAAATCACTTAAATAACATCTAAATTAAATTAACAAGACATAAAAAGATAAAATAAGAAAATTTACACTTACTAATTCAAATCACTCGTGTTAATGCTAATTAATTAGACATTAAAATATCTGAATTAATATGGACTTTTAGTTAAAGAGTTGATTTATCCTCTGTCGAGGGGGATTTTAATTATTGGGAGATCTTAACATAGATTTTTGGGTAAACATAACTAAATATGTTCTGTGTTTAATGGGTATAGTATTTCAAATAAAAATTTTAAGGAAAGATTTGTGAAAATACAAGTCAGGATTTATGGATTGGAGAGTTAACTCAACAGATCAAGGACTACTAATTTTCAAGTGGAAAATAATCCCACCAAAATACTATCTTATAATTTCCATGTCCTCCCTCTAGATTGTTATAGTATAAATAGAGAATCTTTCCACTAGAAATTCTATGTGATGGTACATTACAAGTTCAATGGTAAAGTCTGTTGAGACTTGATAAAATAGTGGGAGACTTAATAAAATCTAAATTATTTTTTCCCTCATAATTTATAATCATATACCATGCTAATAATATAATTTTATATCATTTTATAATACAGAAAATTATGTTAATCACATTTTTCCAGTGTTCAATTATTGATAAATACCATCTTCTAACTTGAGTTAACTTCATGTAAAGATTCAGAGGCCTACAGGTAGTGTTGTTCTATGAACAGAAGTCTCATTTCCTAGAATCCTCAATTCATGATCCACCAGCTAAAGAGGCAAGTGATAATGAGTTTTTTTCCAATGATAAATTCATTAATTATTGTTTATATGTTCATTATTTAATTTTTTCATCCATTTTTAAGGAACACATGAAGTCACATTAAAATATAGATTCTTATAGTTTGGTCTACCTAAGGGTACCATGGTGAAAAGTGAAAGTTGATGTGTCGAGGAATAAAAAAATTTATCACCGTAATAACAAAACATGTTGTCTCCAATTATCTAGTCCCCATTAGATGTCCTTGGATAATTCATGAATTTAATAAGTATAAAAATTATATCGAACAGTTACCTCATTATAATCGAAGTGTGCCAAACTGTAGCTCATTTTTTGTGTCTATTTATTAAAGGATCCAAAGTAGAACCCCTCTAGATCATCCACACACTCTTCAAAATTATTTTTTTTTATTCATTGAATTGTGGGTGCTAGTGTAGAGTTGTGATGAATCCTTCAGCATAACAAATATCTCCTAGATCACTTCCCATTGATCTGTCAAAGGTGTTCAGGGATTAGTCACTCGTAGAGATACATTCTCCCTATAATATATAGTAGGAGAGCTAATATCTCATTACATTGGCATGAAAATTTGTTGGACTGGTCTTCTCCTCCTTCATAGAGAGGGGCTAAAATACCCAAACATGTTTACCCAGAACCATAAAACAAAACACCCACTAGAAAAGAAGTAAATGACACATTATTAACTAAATATGTCATTAATTTCATTTATATTCAATCACCTCATTTTAATATATAATTTATATATTACATGATAAACCCAATCCAATTACTCGACTCCTAATTCCTAATAATATTAATTGAACTTAGAATATTAAAATAATATTCATTCTTATAATATTTTTCTTATATTTACATAAATTCTTGTATGCGCATTTAATAAATAAATTCAATCAAATTACATTATACTTGTATAATAATTAATTTTTTTATTCATCGGTGATTATTAATAATTTAAAAAGACATAGATCCCAAGGAGGGTACCACCAAGTCTTATGTACCTATTCACCTTAATAGGGAATTGTAACACCCCGCCCCTACCTCGTTGGCTTGAGGGGGCGGTGAGGGATACTAGGCCATATGCAACGTTCCCAAGATGCTAAAGTATGGAAATAAATGTTGACGGCTTCAAGGTCAAGTTGGGGAATGATTTTCCTGTAAGACAAAACCAAAAAAAACAATCCACAAACAGCCACTATATGATGCATGTCAATTTAATTACCCAACCATGCATTCCCAAATGACAACCAAGTTGTTCCACAACACAACTCAAAACCAATACAACAAGAAATGTCAACACAACATCAATGTACAAGAGGAAAACGAAACAACAATCACTACGAGCCATGACACCACCACAGCTTGACACCAAGCTCTAAGCTCCAAGCTCCACACTCCACCAAGACATCACAGTGCACCACTAAAGGAGGGAGATGCCCTACCCTTTCCCACGTAAGGGTACACAACATCTGCAAAGACATCATAGTTCCAAAGCAGGGGGTGAGTACTAAAACTCAGTAGGATTTCCCCAAATGACTTCCCTACACATGCCACTAGGATAAAACCATTAGCACATTTATATAAAACAGTTTATATAAAATAAATCACAAGTGAAACCATTTTCATATGCCAAACATTCCCTTACCAAGCCATCACACCCAAACCAAGCAACCAAGGGAAATCTAACCAAACATGCCACAATCCATCTCATCATTTACACGTTACCACAACAAATTCCATCTTGCATAGCAATGTACATCAAACAACCAAACGGTGGAGATTCCATCCAACCTGTTCACCCATTTTCACCAAGCGGCACTTCCCATCAACTTTCCATTGATTGTGGCCCTTCCGTCCACTATCCATCCCCATTTTATAGTGTTACTTCTTGAAAATTCCACACAATATCCAAAACAAGCCAAGCCAAGCATATAACCCACCAAGGACACAACCACATGCAACCAACCAATTCCATTGCATATCAATCCACATCAATAAATCACCCAATTATTGAAAAGCATTTTTCATGCCAAACCCTATTTCAATAAAACAATATTTTTATTGAAAACCATTTCCATCAATCATTTTCACAAATCAACCATAGCATCCCATTTTAAAATCTTCATTTTAAAATCCACAACAAGAACATTTCACCACAAAACCGCTTTTTCCCAAAAACCCCCAAATAGATTTCCAACCAAATTCGCACATCAAAACACAATTAATTTTAATCAAAAAATTAATTGTAACATGGAACCACTAGTTCTAACCAATTGGGGTCGAGATACAATCCACATACCTTAAGGGTTTCAGAGAAAATGACCCTCAAACCACCGCACCTCCATTCCGGTGAACGCACCACCAAAACATCTCTAGATCACTTCCCCTAACATCCACAAGCCTTAATATTAACATCCAAGGCAACCACAACCCTAGATCTACACAAAACAAGTGTATATCTAGAAAACCAAGAAATAGAGGGATGTAGATCTAGAAGAAAACACAAGGAATCCAAGAGGAGAGACTTACCCAGGAGAAACCACCTTGAATCCACCTTGAAACCCCTTCGAAATCCTTCCCAACTGAGTGGGAGAGCACACCTGACCCCTGAGAACCCAAAATGACGAGTGAGTCTCGAGTGGGAGGAGAGTTGGAGAGGAATGAGTCAATCCCGAGTGAGCCCTAAACATATAACCATAACTTTAAGTGGTCGCACAGTTAGCCTGCATGGTTTGGAAAACTGTGCGCTAACCGTGTGCATGCCACTGCCTTGAGAGCCAGGGTCTACATGGTTTTTCCTCGCACTTTTTGTAAAACTATGTGCATGACATGTGAGGACTACTATCTTGAGAACAAGGGTCCACACAGTTTTCTGTGGAACCCGCACGGTTTCCACTAACTATACTCAAACCGTGTACCCCTTTAAAGCCCTCCAAACTCATCAAAAACAATTCCAAACTCTCCCAAACTCTTCCCAACTAATCCCATGAACTTTAAACACATAAAAATTCATAAAAATGTCCACATACCTCAAACTGGGGGTGCTAAATTCTCCCCACCATTGTACTTTCCGTCCTCAGAAATTAGTGAACCCGCCCTTTACCGAAAGAGATTGGGCCACTGCTCGACCATCTCTTTCTCTCGCTCCCAAGTCTCCTCTTGGATCTAACCATGATTCCACAAAACACGAACTAAACCAATGTTTCTACCATGCAAGACTTTCTCTTGCCTATCCACAACCCGCACTGGCATGTGCACCAACGAAGCATCCGGTTCTAGCTCAACATGATCCCATAAAATCACATGGTCATGATCCAGCTGATACTTTTTCAACTGCGAGACATGAAACACATTGTGCACCACACTAAACCGTGGTGGCAAATTCAAATTATAATCCACCGAACCAACCCGCTCAAGAACATCAAAAGGTCCAATATACCTTAGAGATAGCTTTCTCGGCTTCCCAAACGGACGATGTCCCAACCTAGGAGAGATCCTCAAGAAGACATGATCACTCACCTGGAATGACAAGGGCCTTCGATGATGATCTGCATATGATTTATGATGAATCTGAGCCATCTCCATTTTCTTCCTGATCAACTTGATCTTCTCCATAGTCTCCTAGACAATTCTCGGTCCAACCATCGAAGACTCAACCGTTTCCACCCAACATAGTGGAGAACGACACGGCCACCCATACAATGCTTCAAATGGAGCCATCTGTATGGATGCCTGATAATATTTATTGTACAAGAACTCAACCAACAACAAGTGCTCCTCCCATGATCCACCATAATCCATGACACAAGCCTGCAAAATATCCTCCCGATTTTGTATCGTCCTCTCGGATTGACCATCCGTATGAGGTTGATATGCTGTACTCATCGTCAGCTATGTTCCAAGGGATTGGTGTAAGGATTTCCAGAAACGAGATGTAATCCTCGAATCTCTATCTAATACAATCGAAACTGGAACTCTATGCCTCTTTACCACCTCCCGGATATAGATTTTGGAAAGATCCTCCATCGTATGAGATTCAAGAATCGGGATGAAATAGGCCGACTTTGTTAAATCCAAACGTGAAAAATCATGAACAAAACGCCGATAATACCCAGATAGACCAAGAAAACTCCATATCTCAAACACATTCTTTGGTGGTTGCCATGAGATAATAGCCTCTATCTTTAATGGATCCACTAAAACACCCCTTTTAGAAATCGCATGGCCAAGAAAATGAACTTCTTATATCCAAAAGTCACACTTTGACAATTTGACATACAACCGATGATCCCTCAAGATCCCCAGCACTGTCGCCAAGTGCTTCTCATGCTCCAACCTTGTCTTTGAATACACCAGAATATCATTGAGAAATACCACCACAAATGAATCCAGATATCTATGAAATATCTGATTCATCAATGCCATAAACACCGCTGGATCATTCGTTAGATCAAAGGGCATAACTACATATTCATAATGGCCATATCTACTTCTGAAAGCTGTTTTAGAAATATCCTCCTTCCTCACTCGCAATTGATGATATCCCGACCTCAGTTCGATCTTAGAGAACCACTTTTCTCCCCTCAACTGGTCGAAAAAATCATCAATTCATTGAAGTGGATATCTATTCTTTATCATAACTTGGTTAAGTCTGTGATAATCAACACATATCCTCAAGGTTCCATCTGCCTTTTTCACAAAAAAGACTGGCGCTACCCACGGAGACGTGCTAGGGTGGATAAACCCTTTGTTTTCTAACTCTTCCAACTGGATTTTCAATTCCCGCAAATCATCTAGTGCCATCCGATAAGACAGAAGTGAGATAAGACTGGTCCCCAGAAGAAGATCAATCGTAAACTCCACTTCTCTTACAGGAGGTAACTCAGAGAATTCATTAGGAAAAACATCCATGAACTGATCCACCACTGATGGAGGAACACTCTGCACAACACCCTCTACTGATTCCAATGACAACACCGCCAACTGATACGATAAAATACCCACTTCTAGTGCCAACAATCTCGTTTCACCCTGCCTTTCATGATTCTCTCCTATAAAGAGATGTCTAACACCATCGTGTGTCATAAAATCCATTGTCCGCGCATCACAGTCGATGTGGGCCTTAAAATATACCAACCAATCCATTCCCAGGATTACATCATAACCATACATATCTAGAATTGAGAAGTTCCCCACTTTCTCAACCTCACCGACAACGATAAAACATTATCTAAACAAGAAATCTCGACACTCTCTTTGACCTAGAGGATTTTGAAGTTTCAAAACTGAGTGAATCATTTATACCCTTAAACCCAGCAAATCAACCACACATGCAGTAATAAAAGAGTGTGAAGCACCTGTATCAAACAATACTTGCATCAAGGTAGAATTTAAACTAATGATACCTCACACCGTGGATGGTCCCGAGTGATCATCCACCATAACCTATTTAGCTCCAAACACATGTTTTCTTTCCACACTCTGCTCTTTATTACTTTGCTGAGGTGTCATGGTATTCCAAGAATCATCTTGACCCACTTTACTTTGCTGATGAGGGGTATGTTGATGCCTCCATCCCGTCGAAGCATACGACATCTATGATCCCTGAGGAGTGTCATGCGCACCCGACCTGGGAGCATTCCGACAATAACACTGCAAATTCCCCATCTTCTTAAAATTATGATATTCTCAAGGTTGTTCCGTATAATCCCGCTTTATGTGACTCATAGAACCACACTAAAAACATCTCGGCTTTGTTTGGGGAATCAGAGGAAGATTTACTGATCCTCCCATTGGATTATATGCCATATTCCCACCCTGGGAATAAGTGTCCCTCCTTCGCTTGAACCCAGTGTTATAGTTCCCAGTATTCCCCATGGGTACCACCATGCTTCCCCCGCCCGGAGCACCCAACAGATCCCACTCAGCCACCGAGGCTCTATTCACCATCTTTGTTTAATCGTCTATACAAAACACCGCTATCTTTTAATAGATTTCTTGCCTTAACCCCACTTCAAATATCCTTGCCTTCAACGACATGCTACCCTCCAAATTGGGTGAAATCTGCACTAAGTTCATAAACATAGCTGCATACTCCGTCACAGACCTAATTGTCATGACCAATCCTCAGGACTCGTGCCGTCACTACCCCAAGCCCGCCTTACATAGGCCAGGGGATAGGGACTAGAACCAAAGGCGTAAATCCCGATAAAAAGGGGAATTCATTGCCTTATAAAGTAAACAAACACCATAGAGTAAGCCAGCAGAAGTAAACACTAAGTAAAACTGGGTACAAAAGTAAGTGTGGAAAGTAAATGGGCCAGAATACAAACTCAAACTGATAGTAAAGTACAAATTGGAAGAAAGTACAGCAACTGAAAGTAAAGCAGCAATGTCGAGCTATCCACTGGAAGTCCCACCTAAAGGGTGGGTACAGAAAGCCTCCTCAGCTGCTCGAGTCATGTCGTCTGCTCCGTGTACTTCCCGCCCAATGGTCCACCTCCAGGTACCGACCTGCTCCACAAGCCTCAACCACGATCAGCAATGTCTGTCATCTGCATCCAACACAACGTATTGTGGGCATATCCCATTCATGGGTGAGTATACGCTACTCTGTAGGGACCCCGAGACCCCTGAAGGTCTCCCCAAATCCACAATGCATAATCCAAAAAGGAAAGATATAATCACGAAATAACATCCAACACTACTTAGGTATATGCCCATACATATACCTAAGTCATCAATTCAATTTGGCTCAAACATCTGAGCCCAAGTTCGATCACATCCACACAGGATAGTACAACCCATCCCACACAGGAAAGCACAAAACAATCCACATAGGAAAGCAAGTCAATTATATCGAAGATAATGATTGAAAGTCAAGACTCATCTCACACTAGTATACTTCTTCATAAGGTGATAGAGATGATTATATGTATCCACTGATTCATCTAATCTGGGACCCACGTAGGATACTAAACTAGCTATGTTTTCATATCCACGTAGGATACAAGTTCGGCTACTCTGTCGGACCCACATAGGATACTACAATAGATGTCAAATACTATTGTACCCACGTAGGATACAAGAACCGTAATACTGCCAGACCCACATAGGATACAAGAATAGTAGTCATCGTCATCGAACACACAGAATATTTCAGTACGGTCTTCATTGCTGTCGAATCCACGGAGGATTTTAGAGCAGTAGTCATCGCTGTCGAACCCACGGAGGATTTCAATGCAGTATTCATTGTCATCGCAGTCGCAGCCAGCTCTAGGGTTCCCGCACACAGCATGCTCGTTTCCGAGAGGGTCCGCTCCACAAGCCAAGGGGGTCGATACATCAACTGACACGTAGTCTGGAGTTTTTGTATCCCAATTTTCCGCCTCGACCTAGGGAACTCAACACGACAGACGGCGCGTCAATCGGATGCCCGGTCTGAGAGTTATTGGCTTTTTCGTTCCAGGGGCTTGGTTGGTTTTTATGTCAAAACCAACCCGACCGTACTCCAGCTGTGTCAAAACCTCGAGCAGAGTAAGCCAAAAGGTCTGTCTCACTAAGAGGAATCCAAAAAAGCCGACCGGGCGTCAATCGGACATCCGGAGCTCAAGTCATAAGCATTTCCACTGCGAGGGCTCGGTTGGTTTCGTGTTCGAACCAACCAGGCCGTACCCAAAGTTCTCAGAAACCATTAGTGTAATATACCAAAATGACCGCCTCGATGTAAGGATTGAATCACAACTAACGGTGCATCGATGGGAGGTTTTTAGCCCAAGTTATGAGAATTTAAACGAACTGTCCGGTTTTTTTAGGAGGTTTTGGGCCCGAACCGACCCAGCCCAAGACGCCCTGAGTCAGCCCAAACCAGGTCGGCTCGAACCGGGTCGACCCGACCCGTGTCTGGGTCCAGCCCAACATGGCGCGGCCCGGCTCGGTTGGCGCGGAACGGCCCGGCCTGCGCGGCCCGGCCCAGCCTGGGCGGCCGGTGGGCCTAGCGCGGGCACTGCCCGCATGGCCAGCTCGGCGCTGGCCGAGCTGTCGCAGAAGGGGGGGGGGGCGTGCTACCCCCCTGTTTTGAAACGGAGGATCCACGTGGGGGGCCGCTCCTTTGGCTAGCTGGGGGTTAAGACCCCCGACCTTCTTCGATCGGTCGGCCAGGTTGGCCGGTCGTGCTGCCGTCGCAGGACCCCGCGGTCCCGCCCCTCCGACGCGCTAGCGGCCGGTGGTTCTGGCCACCGCTCCCTGCTCCGCCGTGGTCGAAGGCCACAGCCTTGGTCCGACTGGCGCGACATGACAACTCTGTTCCCCTCCATCGCGGCCCCGCTCTGGCTGCCGTGTCTTCGTGTTTCTCCGGCGCGGCGCGACGGCGCCGCGCCCCTTCGCTGCGGCCCGACTTCGGCCATGGGTTCGTTCGGCCTCAACGGCACGGCTCGACGGCACCGCGCTTCTCCACCATGATTCTAAATGTTCCCATGCGGTGTTGTTGCACTGCTCTGCCTTTGTTCGTGCTGCAAAAAGAACAACAACAAAGAGGGAGGAGGGTCGGCCGTGTTAGTGCGGTCCGACCTCCTCCCGTTATAACGATAACAGGCGGCCCAAAAATAATAAATATCCTCGTCAAGAAAGTGGAAATTTAATCCATAATATTTGAACTCAAACCCCTACCTCACAAAGTAATTCGCGATTTTCAAGCGCCGCAAAATATTCCATCGCGGGGTGTGGTTCCATAGATGTCGACGGACAGCGTCTGAGGAGACGTCGTCTTCTCTTTATCACGGAGAGAAGAAGATGATTGAGCATCCTTGGAGAACCCCCACGTCGGTGTCTCTTCCCTTGTCACGGAGGAGAAAGGGAATGGAGATACTGGAGTCGTTGAGTAGTTCTTCGTTGAAGAGATGGCGTTCTTCACGGAAAGATTGAAGCTCTTCGCGGGAGGATGAAGTTCTCCCCAAGAGAAAAGAGTTCTATCTCCCCAATCTCCTCACACAACAACTAGCCCCCCCAAAATAAAATAAGACTTATCTTATTTTATTACATCAAGCCAAGCATTTCAATTTTTAATTCAAACACATAACTCACATAATTAATTAAGTGTGTTGGCATGATTAAAGGGGACAGAGGGGGAGGTGAGTGTTCTCACATTAAAGGGGAGTTAACAAAAATAAGGGGAAGTTATGGAGTTAAGGAATGTGAAAAGGTGGGGGATCGTTTGGGCACCACCTCCCTCATAAGCACACATGGGATGTTGGGTGGTCATGGGCCCCACCAACAACTTCCCATGAGAGAGTTTAACTTCCATGGATAAAATCAAATTGTTCACAATTTTATTTTACTTATTAATTAATCCACATTTTTTTACAACTCCTCCCAAGAAAATGAACCTTCAATAATAGTCCTCTTAAGCAATTACCGGCGCTACGGTTCCATCGGTGCCCTCGGATTTTGATTCCGAGCACCGGTTCAAAAGTTAGGAAATCCTGCTCATTCATTCACTGAACGTACCCGAGCTAAACATCAGAAATTGATTTTGGGCACACCGGGCCTCGGAATCAGGTGCCGACAGAAACTGCGTACTCGTAAAATCCCAAGAAATTAAGAAAAAAAATCCTTGAAATTTACAGGAATTTACATTACTCCAACCTTAGGGCTTTACGTCCCAGTAAAGATACATCACAACAAGGGAAACAAATGAGGGTACTGAGAACGTATTTGAGCCTCCCACTCCCAAGTTCTCTCCTAGAGGTTCCTGTACTGCCACCTGATGTGCACTAGAGGAATCTAACACCCACGTAGGACCCACTTCTGTCGATCATCGATCTCCACCGGGACCTCTGAAAAAATCTCCCCATCATCGATGTCCATCTCCACATGGTCGATGATATGCATCTGGTCGTGCACGTATCTCCTCAATTGAGATACGTGGAAGACGTCGTGCACTCAGTGCAACTGAGGTGGTAGAGCCAGGCGATAAGCCACCTCACCTAACCTGCTGATAATATGAAACGGTCCGATGAAGCACAGAGATAACTTTCCGCCCCAGCCAAATATACATAATTCATGTCGAGGTGAGACCTGTATGAAAATGTGGTCGCCATCCTCAAACTCTAGTGGTCTCCGCCTCCTGTCAGCATAAGACTTCTGCCGACTCTGAGCTGTCCCCATCCACTCCTGGATGACCTGGACCTTCTTTATCGTGGCCTGGACCATCTTCAGTCCCACTAGTGCTGACTCCCCAGGGTCTGTCCAGCACAGAGGTGATCTGCAAGGTCGGTCGTACAATGCCTCGTATGGTGCCATCCCGATGGTGGAGTGGTAGCTACTGTTGTATGTAAACTCCACCTAGGGTAGGTGGTCCTCCCAAATGCGGCTGAAGTCAAGGAAACATGCACAGAACATGTCCTCGAGAGTCTAAATAATCCTCTCTGTCTAACCATCCGTCTGTGGGTGAAAGGCGGTGCTCAGACGTAGCTGCGTCCCGAATGCCTCCTGCAACCCCTTCCAAATCCGAGAAGTAATGTGAGCATCTCGATCAGAGATGATAGATGATTGCACACCATGAAGCCGTACAATCTCCTGAACGTAGAGACGTTATGAGCTCTCTACTAAGCCCTGCTCTCTGATGGGTAAGTAGTGAGCCGACTTGGTGAGTCGGTCGACAATCACCCAAATGGAGTCGTGACCTCTGGAAGTACGTGGATGTCCAGTCACGAAATCCATAGATATCCTGTCCCACTTCCACTCTGGGACCTCCAAGGGATGTACTAAGACTGCTGTCACCTGTTGCTCCTCCTTCACCTGCTGGCATGTGAGGCATCGAGAAACGAACTCTGCTACAACCTTTTTCATACCCGGCCACCAGTGTTTTCGTCTGTCATCCTGGTACATCTTCACCACTCCTGGATGTACCGCTAAAGGGGAAGTGTGGAACTCCCTCAGCACCTCCTCCCATAAAGCAGCTGGTACCATGGTACATCCTCTGAAAAGTACATCGTGCTCTCCTCCTATAGAGAATATATCAGGTGCATGTCCTGAGGATATCTGAGCACGCCGCGTCTGTAAAGACCCGTAAATTTCAAGGAATTTTTTTTCTTAATTTTCATTGTAATTTTACAAGAACGCAGTTTCTGACTGCACCTGATACCAAGGCCCGGTGTGCCCGAAATCATTTTCCAAAGTTTGGTTCGGGTACGTTCACTGAACGGACGAGCGGGTTTTTCTAACTTTTGAACCGGTGCCCGGAATCGAATTCTGAGGGCACCGATGAAATCGCAGCACCGGTATTCGCTTAGAAACACCTCTTCCGGAGTTGCGTTTTCCCGGGTGTGGTTTTTAATTTTCGGGCTTAAAGTTAAGAAATAAAATAATTTTACGACAACTTTATTTTATTTCACTTAAGCCACTTCAAGCCACTTATAATCCACTTAAACTGATTTGAAATGTATAGGGGACTATCCAGAAATATCCTACCCTCTCGGTAGGATATTTGTGAGGTGGGGCCCGCACGAGCCCTGCCGTTTCATTCCGCTAAGTAACGCACCCGCAAAACCCCATCATTATGGAAGTCAACTGACGCATTTTCTTAAATCTTTAACGCACCATTTAATTGGGTGGTTTATTTCGTGAATTAAATGGGCGGTTTCCTTCGTTGAATTAATTCAACGAATTGATGGGTCGTTACTTACCCCTTTTTCGTTTTTTGGCGTAATAATAAAATAAGACCAACAAGTCTTTTTGGAAGATTACTCATTGAGAGGTTTTGACAGAGTTCTTGAGCCTTCATCCTCCTTCGCGAAGAACGCAAAGAACGCCAGCCTCCGATGAAGAACGCCGAACCCATGGAAGTCGATGACGTGACGCCGTGTTCCGCGACGCCGACGTTCCCTTCCTGCAATGTTCTTCTGCGACGTCTCTTCCTCCGCAATGAATCTTCGATCAGCTGTTGAGGTAAGAGACTTCGGGATTCTCTTAAATCTCCCTGATGTTTTTTTTACAAAACACGGATTTAATTATATATAACTAAATTAAATCTGTTGTTTCTTGGTCCGTTGAGTTCGCCGACTCAACGCCGGATTCTGCGATGACGCGACGCCCTTCCGCAACGACGCGACGATCCCCTCCTTCCGTGATGAACAAATCCGCGAAGAACGTGCGCACGCGCGATGACGACTGCGAGGTAGGGGTTGTTGTGAATAATTACTTTTTCCCATGTTGTTTCCGTTCAAAATGAAGAACCCGATTCATAAAACAATTTTATTCATTAAAAATTGTTTTCGGATATGTATTCATGTGTTGGATTATTTCTTTTGTGGTTTATCTCTAACGCGGAGGGTGCGGGCCAAACGAACACGGCCCGACAACCCTCGGTCGTTCTTCGTTGTTGTACGGATTTGACGGGCGACGACGGAACGTGCCGCAACAGAAGTTTGATGGTTCCGTAGTGAAGAGCGAGTCCTGGGGGGAGGAGCGGCGCAGAAGGGAACAGAATCGGACCACCGGAGCGACTCCGGAGGCCCGTGGAAGCCGCCGGCGGCGCGGGTCGCCGGTGCGGCGGCACCGGCAGCCGGGAGCGGCGGCGCCCCGACGCGCCGCCGGAAAAGGCCGCCGTGGCAGAATCCGCGGCGGCGGCACTCACGGACCCGTGGCCGCACAGGTCCGGCGCTCGCGGGACGCGGCTGAAGCCGTGCGGGTGCCGCGGGGTTGTCACGCGGGGGCGGTGGCTCCCCCCCCCCCCCCCCCCCCCCGTGTCGCTCGGGCTGTCCAGGGAGACACCCCGCAGGTGCCGCAGGGTTGTCATGTGGGGGCGACGGCTCCCCCCCGCGTCGCTTGGGTCGTCCAGGGCGACACCCCGCGGGAGCCGCGGGGGTGTCACGCGGGGGCGGCGGCTCCCCCCCGCATCGCTCGGCTGCTTGGCCGAGCCGGGCCGGGCTGGTCAAGCCAGGCCGGTCCGACCGGTCGGGCCGCGCCCTGTCCGGGCCGGACCTGGTACGGCCGGGTCAGACCAGATCGACCCGCTTCGAGCGACCCAGCGGGGGTCGGCCCGGGTCGGCCCGGGCCCGGACACCCGTCTTCGGACCGTTTTTTGTCTTTTGCCCATAACATGAGCTATGGGCCACCGAACGACGCTCCATCAGCGGCAACGTGATCCTTGGGTTGAGACGGTCGTTTCTGTATATCGCACTCAAGGTTTCGAAATACTTTGGGTTTGGCAGGGTTGGTTCGTACACGAAACCAACCGGGCCCTCGGACCGGAAACGCTCATATCTTGAGCTACGGACGTCTGATTGACGTGCCATCAGCTTTGTTGAATTCCTTTAAGTGAGACGGAGCTTTTGGCTTACTCCGCACGAGGTTTGGATGTCGTCAGAGTGTGGTCGGGTTGGTTCGCTCACGAAACCAACCGGGCCCCTGGAACGAAAAAAGCCAATAACTCACAGACCGGGCGTCCGATTGACGCGTCGTCTGTCTCGTTGCTTTCCTCTTGATGAGACGGAACTTTTGGAATCCTCCGCCCGAGTTTTGGATGCAGATGGGTAGTGGCCGGGTTGGATCGCACCGAAATCCAACCGGGCCCCTGGAACGGAAAAGCTGATATCCTTCAGACCAGACGTCCGTTTGACGAACCGTCAGCGGTGTTGGTGATCACATTGAGAAAAGCTCCCTATGAGTATACCCTATGAGTTTTCGGGGTATAGTTGAGTTACGGCCAGATTGGTTCGCACACGAAACCAACCGGGCCCCTGGGACGAAAAGGCTACTAACTCACAGACTGGGGGTTCGATTGACGCACCGTCTGTTGCATTGAGACCCCTATGACGAGGTGGTCCATTGAGATACTTCCTTGCGGGACTTTGTGATACTTGGAGTATCGACCAGTAGCTCGTGGAGTGGACCCTCCCGGAGACGAGCGTGCGGAGTACGGAGACCGTGTAGCTGACTGAGACCTGACGACTGCTGATCGAACGACTCGGTGCGTTACAGAGGTGCGCTTGGTTGTAGTGGCACAGGGGAGCGCTTGGTTATAGCGGAAGACCCATGATAGAGGTGGGCTTGGTTGTAGCGGCACAGGGGAGCGCTTGGTTGTAGCGGCAGACCCACGACAGAGGTGCGCATGGTTGTAGCGGCACATGGGAGCGCTTGGTTGTAGCGGTAGACCCACGACAGAGGTGTGCTTGGTTGTAGCGGCACATGGGAGCGCATGGTTGTAGCAGCTGGCCCGCGGTACTCGACAGGAGGAGCACCTCAGCAGTCTTAGGTTAGTGATCAGTACCTCGGAGTCGTGACAGGACCACTGTACACTCCAGAGACGGGGTTCTTCGGCAGTTGCAGTTTCGATAATGAAAATCCTGGGTAGTGGTTATCCGTTGATTTCAAAATCCTTGAGTTACCTCGTGATTGATATGGGTCACTTGATAACTTAGGTATATGTATTGGCATATACCTGGGTAGTGTTTATCCTTTGATTTCACAATCCTTGTGTTGCCTCATGCTTTAGATGGGTTACTTGATAACATAGGTATATGTATGGGAATATACCTAATTAGAGGTTATCTGTTGAGATCTTCTTTGTGGTTATCCTTGTTGGTTTTAGTGAGACCTTGAGGGTCTCGGGGTCCCCACTGAGTATCGTTATACTCACCCCTGCACGGGCTATGCCCGCACTTCGTTGTGTTGGATGCAGACGACGGACAGCGCTGATCGTGGTGGAGGCTTGCAGAGCAGGACGGTACCTGGAGGTGGACCACTGGGCGGGACATACTCAGAGCGGTCAGGTGGACCCGAGGAGCAGTGGAGGCTATCTGTACCCACCCTTCAGGTGGGACTTCCAGATGACGGCTTGACGCTGCGGCTTTTCTTTCAGTTGTTGTTTTTTCCTTTCAGATGTACTTTATAGTTGGGCTTGTATTTCTGGCCCCTTTTACTTTCAGCACAGCTTGTTCAGTTTTTGCTAAGTGATTACCTTTCCGCTTGCTTACTCTGTGGTGCTTGTTTAATTTTCAAAGGCAATGCCTTCACTATTGTTGGGATTTATGCCTTGGTGCTAGTCGCCAGCCCCTGGCCTATTGAAGGCGGGCTTGGGGTAGTCACGACACGGGCCCCGAGGACGGGTCGTGACAAATTGGTATCAGAGGTGGTCGGTTCTACCGTAGACTCTGATCTTTCTTCTATGTGAAGCAATAGTGTTTTGCGTATTGGATGTTGTTATCAGTCCAGGGAGTCCAGTGTTGGTGCGATGGCCGACGTATCCGTACACCAGGACCCTGACTTCTAATTTCCGACTTAATTCATGAAAACATTGATTGTATGTGTGTTTCAAGTTTTTTTTTTGTGATTACTTGTGTTAGCTCACCAGGTATACTGTTCTGACCATGGCGCACCTTTTCCTTTTCAGGATGGCCACACGACGGCAGCCAGCTAGGGTTCCGAGCGATGTGCGTGGCGAGAGCCCACCAAGCGTCGAGGACTCGGTATAGGGCCCTTTGACAACTGAGGCATCGGCGGTACCTATACCCGTCGAGCCACCGATGCTAAAAGCCCCAGCCGCTGACGATGAACCTCGCCTTAGTGCACTGCATGAGTTCCAGTGCCAGCGGCCGCCCAGGTCCCGCGGGGAGATGGACCCTCAGGCCGCCAAGGACTGGCTGGAGGCAGTTGTACGGGTTTTCAGATTAGTGAGGACACCAGCAGACCTCATGGTGATCCTTGCAGCGAGCCTACTGCACACGGCAGCAGAAAAGATGGTGGAGCTTGATGCTCCAGGTGCACGACGAGGCGTCTCTCCCATGGATAGACTTTGAGAGCATCTTCCGCTCCGAGTGAGTCCCAGCCACCCTCCAAGCGGTGCGCATCCTGGAGCTACTACAGCTGCGGCAGGGCAGCATGACAGTGGCCCAGTACTTGGCGAGATTTACTGATCTCTCGTGCTACTCCACAGATATGGTACGGGACCCATTCTTCCGGGCCCGGACCTTTGAGCAGGGACTGAGGCACGAGATCAGGGCTTCGATGATCTCCCTCAACATTCCGACTCAGGCAGAGGTGTTGGAGCGAGCCCTCTTAGTTTAGTGTTTCCTTGCTGAGCAGTCTCCAGCAGCAGGACCCACCACTTACCGGTATGTGGCAGAGTCTTCTGCAGTGGGCAGTAGACAGATGACGCAAGGGTCCAACAGGATTGGACCTATAGGTGGTCGACAGCATGACTCTGGATCGTTTGCGCGAGGCACTCGGGGTGGGCAACGACTTTTCATGAGAGGGCAGTGTTACTCCTGCGGCGGGATTGGTCACATGGCTCGTGACTGTCCGACCCACCATACGAATGACCAACAGATGGACGAAGGGCCCCCTAGGCAGACCCAGAGGTTCGATCAAGGCGGGCCGCAAGGAGCAGGCAGCCATGGCATTGGAGCTGGCCGTGCAGCTGGAGGTGGACTATGCTTCGGGGTGTTGCCACCACCACCACCAGGAGGTCCACCCCGACCGCAGGGGACAGGAGGACATGGGAGAGCTCAGCTTCAGGCAGCTGAGGCCTACGATCATGGAGCTCCGGGAGCAGATGGACAGGAGCAGGACTAGCTCCAGACCTGGAGACTTTTGTTCATGTTGCTTCTAGTTTTGTTGATGTACGTTTATAGATGCCTTGTGTCTTTGTACTTGAGCTGCAGTAGTAAAAGACACCTTTTCTTGTGGAATTTACTTTCATGTCCTCTCTTGTGTTGTTACTAAGAGGTTCCGGTTTAGACTGTTGACTTGACCCTCACTTGAGAGGTACCTACTGGAGGAGACCCAGTTACCACACACTGATGCCGACAGTGTGACTCAACCCTTGGAGGTGAGAGTAACGGTTGGATCTCTTGGTAGTAGCGTCGAGGCCTTACGACGTCATCCTTGGTATGGGTTAGTATCATCCATGTCGGAATTGACAGTATTAGGCAAAGAACGTGGTTCATCCTGGGGATGAGACCAGATTGCTCTTATCGGCAAGGAAGAAATCATTGCAGCTCTAGTGGGACCAGAGGTGGTCCGGGCCACGATAGAGAAGGTCCAGGTGAGTACATGGGAGCGGAAGGCTCGGATGCGTGCTTAGTACCGCCTTTGTATCCCTAGTTTGTGTTGAAGCTTTACGGGGACATAAATCCCTGTGGTGGGAGTAATGTAAAGACCTGTAAATTTCAAGTAAATTTTTTTTTGTTAATTTTCTTTGGAATTTTACAAGAACGCAGTTTCTGACGGCACCTGATACCGAGGCCCGGTGTGCCCGGAATCATTTTCTGATGTTTGGCTCGGGTACATTCAGTGAACGGACGAGCGGGTTTTTCTAACTTTTGAACCGGTGCCCGGAATCGAATTCTGAGGGCACCAATGAAATCACAGCGCCGATATTCGCTTAGAAATGCCTCTTCCGGAGTTGCGTTTTCCCAGGTGTGGTGTTTAATTTTCGGGCTTAAAGTTAAGAAATAAAATAATTTTATGACAAATTTATTTTATTTCACTTAAGCCACTTGAAGCCACTTGGATGCCACTTAAACTGAGTTGAAACGGATAGGGCACTATCAAGAAATATCATACCCTCTCGGTAGGATATTTGTGAGGTGGGGCCCACACGAGCCCCCCCGTTTCTTTCCGCTAAGTAACGCACTCGCGAAAACCCGTCATTATGGAAGTCAATTGACTCGTTTTCTTAAATCCTTAACGCACCATTTAATTGGGCGGTTTATTTACTGAATTAATTGGGTGGTTTCCTTCGTTGAATTAATTCAACAAATTGATGGGTCGTTACTTACCCCTTTTTTGTTTGTTGGCGTAATAATAAAATAAGACCAACAAGTCTTTTTGGAGGATTACTCGTTGAGAGGTTTTGACAGAGTTCTTGAGCCTTCATCCTCCTTCGCGGAGAACGCGAAGAACGCAAAGAACGCGACGAACGCCATCCTCCGACGAAGAACGCCGAACCCGTGGAAGTCAACGACAGGACGTCGTGGTCCGCGACGCCGACGTTCCCTTCCTGCAACGTTCTTCTGCGACGTCTCTTCCTCCGCAACGAATCTTTGATCATCTGTTGAGGTAAGAGACTTCGGGATTCTCTTAAATCTCCCTGGTGTTTTTTTTAACAAAACACGGATTTAATTTTATATAATTAAATTAAATATGTTTTTATTGGTCTGTTGAGTTCGCTGACTCAACGCCGGATTCTGCGACGACGCGACGCCCTTCCGCGACGACGCGACGATCCCCTCCTTCCGCGAAGAACAAATCTGCGAAGAATGTGCGCACGCGCGACGACGACTGCGAGGTAGGGTTTGTTGTGAATAATTCCTTTTTCCCGTGTTGTATCCGTTCAAAATGAAGAACACGATTCATAAAACAATTTTATTCATTAAAAATTGTTTTCGAATATGTATTCATGTGTTGGATTATTTCTTCCACGACTTATCTCTAACGCGGAGGGTGCGGGCCAAACGAACACGGCCCGACAACCCTCCGCCGTTCTTTGTTGTTGTGCGGATTTGACGGGCGACGAAGGAACATGCCGCAACGGAATTTTGATGGTTCCGCAGTGAAGAGCGAGTCCCGGGAGGAGCAGCGGCGCAGACGGGAACAGAATCGGACCATCGGAGCGACTCTGGGGGCCCGCGGAAGCCGCCGGCGGCGCGGGTCTCCGGCGCGGCGGTGACGGAAGCTGGGAGCGGAGGCGCCCCGGCGCGCCGCCGGACAAGGCCGCCGCGGTAGAAGCCGTGGCGGCGGCACTCGCGGGCCGCGCGGGTCCGGCGCGCGCGGGATGCGGCTGAAGCCGCATCCGGGTTTCCAGGGCGACACCTCGCGGGTGCTGCGGGGTTGTCACGGGGGGGCAGTGGCTCCCCCCCCCCTCCGCGTCGCTCGGGCTGTCCAGGGAGACACCGCGTGGGTGCCGCGGGGTTGTCACGCGGGGGGCGGCGGCTCCCCCCCCCCCCCCCCCCCCCCCCGCGTCGCTCAGGTTGTCCAGGGCGACACCCCGCGGGTGCCGCGGGGGTGTCACGCGGGGACGGCGGCTCCCCCCCGCGTCGCTCGGCTACTCGGCCGAGCCGGGCCGGGCCGGACCGGGTCCGACCGGGTTGGACCGGGGCAACCCGGTTCTACCGACCCAGGGGGGGTCGGGCCGGGTCGGCCCGGGCCCGGACCCCCCGTCTTCGGACAGTTTTCGGTCTTTTGCCCGTAACATGAGCTACGGGCCTCCGAATGACACGCCATCAGCGGAAACAAGATCCTTGAATCGAGACGGTCGTTTTGGTATATCGCACTCAAGGTTTCGGAATACTTTGGGTTCGGCCGGGTTGGTTCGTACACCAAACCAACCGGGCCCTCGGAGCGGAAACGCTCATATCTTGAGCTACGGATGTCCGATTGACGTGCCGTCAGCTTTGTTGAATTCCTCTAAGTTAGACGGATCTTTTGGCTTACTTCGCACGAGGTTTGGATGTCGTCGGAGTGCGGTCGGGTTGGTTCACTCACGAAACCAACCGGGCCCCTAGAACGAAAAAAGCCAATAACTCACAGACCGGGCGTCCGATTGACGCGCCGTCTATCTCGCTGCTTTCCTCTTGATGAGACGGAACTTTTGGCATCCTCCGCCCGAGATTTGGATGCATCTGGGTAGTGGCTGGGTTGGATCGCACCAAAATCCAACCGGGCCCCTGGAACGGAAAAGCTGAAATCTTTCAGACCAGACGTCCGTTTGACGAACCGTCAGCGGCGTTGGTAATCACGTTGAGAAATGGTCCCTATGAGTATAAACTATGAGAGTTAGGGGTATAGTTGAGTTACGGCCGGATTGGTTCGCACACGAAACCAACCGGGCCCCTGGGACGAAAAAGCTAGTAACTTACAGACCGGGCGTCCGACTGACGCACCGTCTGTTGTGTTGAGACCCCTATGACGAGGTGGTCCTTTGAGATACTTCCTTGCGAGACTTTGTGATACTTGGAGTGTCGACCAGTAGCTCGTGGAGCGGACCCTCCTGAAGATGGGCGTGCGGAGTACGGAGACCGTGTAGCTGACTGAGACGAGACGACTGCTGATCGAACGACTCGGTGCGTTACAGAGGTACGCTTGGTTGTAGCGGCACATGGGAGCGCTTGGTTGTAGCGGCAGACCCACGACAGAGGTGCGCTTGGTTGTAGCAGCACAGGGGAGCGCTTGGTTGTAGCGGCAGACCCACGACAGAGGTGCGTTTGGTTGTAGCGGCACAGGGGAGCGCTTGGTTGTAGCGGCAGACCCACGACAGAGGTGCGCTTGGTTGTAGCGGCACATGGGAGCGCTTGGTTGTAGCGGAAGACCCACGACAGAGGTGCGCTTAGTTGTAGCGGCACATGGGAGCGCTTGGTTGTAGTAGCTGGCCCGCGGTACTCGACAGGAGGAGCACCTCAGCAGTCTTAGGTTAGTGAGCAGTACCTCGGAGTCGTGACAGGACCACTGTACACTCCAGAGATGGGGTTCTTCGGCAGTTGCAGTTACGATAATGAAAATCATGGGTAGTGGTTATCCGTTGATTTCACAATCCTTGTGTTACCTCATGATTGAGATGGGTCACTTGATTAATTAGGTATATGTATGGGCATATACCTGTGTAGTGGTTATCCGTTGATTTCACAATCCTTTTGTTACCTCATGATTTAGATGGGTTACTTGGTAACTTAGGTATATGTATGGGCATATACCTAAGTAGAGGTTATCTGTTGAGATCTTCTTTGTGGTTATCCTTGTTAGTTTTAGGGAGACCTTGAGGGTCTCAGGGTCCCCACTGAGTATCTTTATACTCACCCCTGCACGGGCTATGCCCGCATTTCGTTGTGTTGGATGCAGACGACGGACAGCGCTGATCGTGGTGGAGGCTTGCAGAGTAGGACTGTACCTGGAGGTGGGCCACTGGGCGGGACATACTCGGAGCGGTCAGGTGGACCCGAGGAGCAGTGGAGGCTATCTGTACCCACCCATCAGGTGGGACTTCCAGAGGACAGCTCGACGCTGCGGCTTTTCTTTCAATTGTTGTTTTTCCCTTTCAGTTGTACTTTACAGTTGGGCTTGTATTTCCGGCCCCTTTTACTTTCAGCACACCTTGTTCAGTTTTTTCTTAGTGTTTACCTTTCCGCATGCTTACTCTGTGGTGCTTGTTTACTTTTCAAAGGAAATTCCTTCCCTTTTGTTGGGATTTACGCCTTGGTGCTAGTCGCTAGCCCCTGGCCTATGGAAGGCGGGCTTGGGGTAGTCACGGCACGGGCCCCGAAGACTGGTTGTGACAGCGTCTCACAATCAAGGTCCCCATGTTGTGCCTCTCTAAACTACTGTAGTAGTGGAGGAGTGATTGGAGAAAGGATACTCCATCTCTATCCACAAAGGATATCTGCAAAGCGGCTAGCTGCTCCGTCGCCTCTCCAAGTAGCTGAATGCCCGTCCTCCTACTGAGAGCATCGGCGACTACGTTCTACTTTCCAGGAGTATAGACTATCTCAAAGTCATAGTCCTGGAGGGACTCGAGCCATCGTCATTGTCTCAGGTTTAGGTCCTTTTCCGAGAAGATATACCTAAGACTCTGTTGGTCAGATTAGAATGTAATGTTCTCGCCCATCAGATAGTGTCGCCACATCTTCAGAGTGAAGACCACTACTGCTAACTCCAGGTATGGGGTAGAGTGGTTCTGCTCGTGCTGCCTCAACTGTCGTGATCCATAGGTGTTCACTGCTCGCTCCTACAACAAGAAACATCTGAGTCCGGTACCTGATGCATCGCAGTAGACTACGTACCCTACTCCCTCCTCCGGTAGCCTCAAGATAGGTGTGCTGGTCAATCTTTGTCTCAGCTCCTGGAAGCTCTGCTGACATCTATCTGACCACATTAAGGGGTTCCCATTCTTTTTCAAAGATGAAAGCAGTGCTGCAACTCTGGAGAAGTCTGGCACGAATCTCCGGTAGTACCCAGCTAGCCCCAAGAAACTCTGCACCTTCATCACACTCCTGGGTGGCTCCCAAGCTAGCACTACCTCGATCTTCGCAGGGTCCACCACAACTCCCGCATCAGAGATGATGTGTCCCATCAAGTGGACCTCACATAACCCGAACTTACACTTCGAGAGCTTACCCTAAATCTGGTTCTCTCATATTGTGTCCATTACAACCTGCAAGTGATAGGCATGCTCCTCCTTAGTGGTCGAGTATATCAATATGTCGTCGATGAAGACCACGACAAATCGATCGACGTATGGATGAAATATCCTATTCTTGAGACCCATGAACACCGCTGGAGCATTGGATATTCCGAATTTAATAACCAAGAACTCGTAGTGGCCATACCGACATCTAAAGGTCGTCTTCTATACGTCCTCATCCCGAACTCTGAGCTAATGATAGCCTGATCTGAGCTCTATCATTGAGAACCACCATGCTCCCTTGAGCTGATCAAAGAGGTCGTCAATCCTTGGTAGCAGATACTTGTTCCTCACGGTTACCTGGTTCAGGCGACGATAATCGACACACAGTCACAAGCTCCTGTCCGCCTTCTTGGAGAACAATATCGGGGAAGCCCAGGGTGAAACACTGGGTCAGATGAATCCCTTTCCCTACAAGTCCTCCAACTGTACTCGTAGCTCTCGAAGCTCAGCGGGGGACATCCGATATTCTAGAGTGGATATCAGGGTTTTCCTGGGGTACAGGTCAATATATAAGTCTACCTCTTTGTGAGGAGGTAGTCCTGGAACGTCATCAGGGAAAACATCTGCATACTGATCCACTACTGCAGGAAAACTAGGACTCTGCATGTCAACTACTCCTAGGATGAGGCTAGCCAACTGATGAGTGTTCGGTTGTCCCCTTCTCTGCGTGGGTATATCCTACGCTTCTAAGGTTCCCTTCTTGCCGGTGAAGGTGAACCTGCTCCCATCAGTTTAAATGCATCACACATTGTGCCTAATATAGTCGATCTGAGCATGGACTTTAGATAACCAATCCATTCCCAAGATGACGTCATAAGGCCTCGATGCCGCTACAAGAATATCTCAGCTGAAGATCTCAACTCCTATAGTAAGCTTACACTACTGGCACCAGTGCGTAATCGTCGAGTCTGCTCCTGTAGGAGTCTCTATGCGTAAGGATCGAGCCAATGGCTCCGTCAGAATCTCCGAGATCTGAACAAGGGCAGCGGAAATAAAATAATTACATGCTCCAATGTCTATAAGAACTATAGAAAAAGTGGAGTAGACACAAATAGTACCTAGAATCATCTCTGGCGCACCATGGTCCTAGGCCTCCGCTGCCTGAAGATAAGCCTGTCTCTTCCCGCCAGCTCCCTGTGGTCTGGGTGGACCTCCTGGTGATGGTGGTGGTAAAGCCTCAAAGCGTCGCCCACCACTTGCTGCTCGTCCAGCTCCTCTGCCTCATCCGCCTAAAACCGGCGAACTGCCATGGTCGACCCTATGCCTCTACCTGGGTGGCCCCTCAACCGTCTGCTACTACTCTGCATGGCGGGTTGGGCAGTCACGAGCCATGTGGCCCTGCCCGCTGCATGTGTAGCACTGTCTGCTCCATGGAAGGTTGGCTCTGTGCCGGGTGCCCCGCACCTCTAAGCCAGTGTCCTGAGGTCGTCCGCCTGATGGTTTCGTCCGCCGGGACCCCTGTGATGTCCGTCGACTTCCAGATGGAGACGACTCTGCTACATGCCACCCTGCGGTAGGTCTTGCTATTGGTGTAGGCTCAGCAAGAAAGCTCTCTATGAGAAGGGATCGCTCGAGCACTCCTGCCTATGTCGGAATGCTGAGGGAGATCATTGATTCCATGATCTCATGCCTCAGTCCCTTCTCAAAGGTTCGGGCCCAGAAGAATGGGTCCCCGTACCATGTCCGTCGAATAGCGCAAGATATCGGTAAATCTCACCGAGTACTGGGCTACTGTCATGCTGCCCTGCCGCAGTTATAGTAGCTCCTGAATGCGCACCGCACGGAGGGTGGCTGGGACGAACTCTGAGCAGAAGAAGCTCTCAAAGTCCATCCAGAGAAGAGATGTCTCGTCATGCACCTAGAGCATCAATCTCCACCATCTTCTTGATTCCGCGTGCAGGAGGCTCGCTGCAAGGATCTCCATGAGGTCAGTTGGTGTCCCCACTATCCTGAAAACTCGAACTACAGCCTCCAGCCAATCCTCGGCTGCCTGAGGGTCCATCTCCCCATGGAACCTAGGCAGTCTCTGACACTGAAACTAGTGCAGTTCACTAAGGCAATGTTCACTCTCAGTTGCTGGGGCTGGTGGCATCGGTGGCTCAGCGGGTAGTGGTACTGTTGGTGCCTCTGCTGAAAAAGGGACCTGCACCGAGGCCTCATTTCTCGGTGGGTTGTCATCTCGTACAAAGCTCAGAACCCTAGATGGTTGTCGTCGTGGGTCCATCCTGAAAAGAAACAGGTGTGCCATAGTCAAAATAGTATACCTAGTTAGCTGACACAAAGTAATCACAAAAAAAACATTTGAAACACACATGTAATCAATGTTTTCATGCATTGAGTCGGAAATCAGAAGTCATGGTCTTGGTGTACGGATACGCCGGCCGCCGCACCAACACTGGACTCCCTGGATTGACAACCATACTCAATACCCTTAACACTATTGCTTCACATAGAAGAAAGATTAGATTCCTGAGTTCTGTGGTAGAACCGAACTCCTCTGATACCAATTTGTCACGACCCATCCTCGGGACCCGTGTCGTGACTACCCCAAGCCCGCCTTCCATTGGCCAGGGGCTGGCGACTAGAACCAAAGGCGTAAATCCTGATAAAAAGGGGAAGGCATTACCTTATAAAGTAAACAAACACCAAATAGTAAGCCATCAGAAGTAAACACTAAGTAAAACTGGGTAAAATAGTAAGTGCGGAAAGTAAATGGGCCAGAATACAAACCCAAACTGAAAGTAAAGTGAAACTGGAAAGAATGTACAATAAATGAAAGTAAAGTAGCAATTTCGAGCCATCCACTGGAAGTCCCACCTGATGTATGGGTACAGATAGCCTCCTCAGCTCCTCGGGTCCAGCCGTCTGCTCTGTTTACGTCCCGCCCAGTGGTCCACCTCTAGGTATCGACCTGCTCCACAAGCCTCAACCATGATCAGCGTTGTCTGTCGTCTGCATCCAACACAATGTAGTGCTGGCATAGCCCATGAAGGGGTGAGTATATGGTACTCATTAGGGACCCCGAGACCCCCGAAGGTATCTCTGAATCAACAAAGGATAATCCACAAAGTAAAGATACAATCACGAAATAACATCCAACACTACTTAGGTATATTCCCATACATATACCTAAGTCATCAATTCCAGTTCAGCTCCAACATCCGAGCCCTAGTTTGATCATGTCCACATAGTATAGTACAACCCAATCCACACAAGAATGGACAACACAATCCACATAGGAAAGCAAGTCAATCATATTGAAGATAATGATTGAAAGTCATGACCCTGCTCACACAGGTATACTTCTTCGTAAGGTGATATAGATGATCAGATGTAGCCACTGATTTGTCTATGTTGGGACCCACGTAGGATACTAAACCAGCTAAGCTGTCAGACCCATGTAGGATACAAGTCCAGCTACTCAGTCGGACCCACGTAGGATACTACGACAGAGGTCAAATACTGCCGGACCCACGTAGGATACAAGAACAGTAATTCTGCCAGACCCAAGTAGGATACAAGAAAAGTAGTCATCGCCGTCGAACCCATGGAGTATTTCAGTACGGTCTTCATCGCTGCTGAACCCACGGAGGATTTCAGTGCATTCGTCGTTGCTACCGAACCCACGAAGGATTTCAGTGCAGTCGTCATCGTTGTCGTAGTCGCATCTAGGTCTAGGGTTCCCGCAAACAGCATGCTCGTTTCCGGGAGGGACCTCTCCACAATCCAAGGGGGTTAATACATCAACTAACACATAGTCTGGATTTAATGTATCCCAAAGTTCCGTCTCGACATTGGGAACTCAACACGACAGATGGGCGCGTCAATCGGACGCCCGGTCTGAGAGTTATTGACGTTTTCGTTCCAGGGGCCCGGTTGGTTTTTAAGTCAAAACCAACCCGACCGTACTCCAACTACGTCCAAACCTCGAGAGGATTAATCTAAAAGTTCCATCTCACTAAGAGGAATCCAACAAAGTCGAAGGCACGTCAATCGGACGTCCAGAGCTCAAGTTATAAGTGTTTCCGCTCAGAGGGACCAGTTGGTTTCATGTTCAAACCAACCCGGTCGTACACAAAGATCTCTTAAACCTTGAGTGTAATAAAAATAAATGACCTTATCTATCCAAGTATCGCATTGCAACTGACGGTGCGTCGATTGGAGGTCTGTAGCCCATGTTACGGGCATTTAAACGAACTGTCCGGTTTTTTTAGGGGGCTTTGGGCACGGACCGACCAGGCCCAAGACCCCCTGGGACAGCACAAACCGGGTCAACCTGACCCGTGTCTGGATCAGGCCCCGTAGGGAACGGCCCATACCGGCTTGGCCTCCGGGGCCCGGCCCGGCCTGGGCAGCTGGTTGGCCTAGTGCGGGTGCGGCCAGCATGGCCAGCTCGGTGCTGGCCGAGCTGTCGCGGAAGGGGGGGTGCGCTGCCTCCCCAATTTTGAAACAGCGGCCCCATGTGTGGGGCCGATCCTTTTCCCAGCTAGGGGTTATGACCCCCGGCCTTCTTTGATCGGCCGGCCCGGCAGGCCGGCCGTGCTGCCGCCGTTGGACCCCACGGTCCCGCCCCTCCGACGCGCCAGCGGCCGGTGGTTCCGGGCATCGCTCCCTGCTCCGCCGCAGCCTTGGTCTGACCGGCATGGCGCGACGGCACCGCGCCCCTCCCCCATAGCCCCGCTCCGGCCGTAGTGTCTTCATGGTTATCTGGCGCTGTGTGACGGCACCGTTCCCCTTCGTTGCGGCCCGACTCCGGTCGCGGGTTTGTTCGGCCTCAACGGCACAGCGCGACGGCGCAGTGATTCTCCATGTTCCCGCACGGTGTCGTTTCACCACGTTGCCTTTGTTCGTACCGCAAAAAGAACAACAACAAAGAGGGAGGAGGGTAGGTCGTGTTCATGCGGTCCGACCACCTCCCTTTATAACGATAACAGACAGCCCAAAAAGAATAAATATCCTCATCAAGCAAGCTCAAATTTAATCCATAATATTTGAACTCAAACCCCTACCTCGCAAAGTAATTCACGGTTGTCAAGCACCGCAAAATATGGCGTCACGGGGCGTGGTTCCATAGACGTTGACGGAGAGCGTCTGAGGAGATGTCTTCTTCTCTTTATCACGGAGAGAAGAATATGATTGTGTGTCATTAGAGAACTCCCACATCGGTGTCTCTTCCCTTGTCGCGGAGGAGAAAGGGAATGGAGATTCCAAAGTCGTTGAGTCATTCTTCGTTGAAGAGATGACGTTCTTCACGGAAGGATCGATGCTCTTCGCGGGAGGATGAAGTTCTTCCCAAGAGAAAAGAGTTCTATCTCCCCAAGCTCCTCACACTACAACTAACCCCCCCCCCAAAATAAAATAAGACTTATCTTATTTTATTACATCAAGCCAAGCATTTAAATTTTAAAATTCAAACACATAACTCACTTAATTAATTAAGTGTGTTGGCATGATTAAAGAGGATTAATGGGTAGGTGAGTTGTCTCACATTAAAGGGGAGTTAACAAAAACAAGGGGAGGTTATGGAGTTAAGGAATGTGAAAAGGTGGGGGATCGTGTGGGCCCCACCTCCCTCATAACCACACATGGGTAGTTGGGTGGTTGTGGGCCCCACCAACAACTTCCCATGAGAGAGTTTAACTTCCATGGATAAAATAAAATTGTTCACAATTTTATTTTACTTATTAATTAATCCACATTTTTTTACAACTCCTCCCAAGGAAAATATCCTTCGGTAAAAGTCCTCTAAAGCAATTACTGGCACTACGGTTCCATCGGTGCCCTCAGATTTCGATTTCGAGCACTAGTTCAATACTTTGGAAATCCTGCTCGTTCGTTCACTAAACATAACCAAGCTAAACTATGGAAATTGATTCTGGGCACACCGGGCCTCAGAATCAAGTGCCGTCAGAAACTGCGTAATCGTAAAATCCCAAAGAAATTATGAAAAAAATTCCCTTGAAATTTACAGGTCTTTACATTAATCTCTTGTTTCTAAATGAATACAATCAGTCATTCGCTGAATTATGAACGTCTGTGGGTAGAATTATTTGTTAAAAAATTCCTCAAAACCTTTCGACATCATACCCCGGTCCGTCCCCGTTGGACTACCAACTCCCACAAATGAAGGGAAATATATTCCAACATATACGTGTCCAACTTCAATTTCAGCTCTACCGGCATTACCAAGAACTCAAAGATCTTTTTCATTCTATTCAATCATGCTTCTGCCCTTTCTGGATCTGAATCACCCCTAAAGATGGGTGGATTCTACTTTTGAAACTGAACTGCATGATCCACATGCCTTGGTTCATCCACTCTATTTCCACTTCCAACAGCTTGGAAAGCTTGCACTATACTTTTCACTAGCTGCTGGTTCACCTGAGGCTGAGGTGAAACTACATTCTCAGAAGCCTCCTCCGGTTGGTCTCTATAACTCTTACCTGGTTCCATTTCTATCAACATAAAATAAAAAACAATGAGTCTCACTTCCATAGACATCACAAAATCCTATTTCAAATCACATAACACAACACTATCACAATGAGGCTTTCCACCAGTTCACATTTTTCCACATGTTCCATGTTTCACCATTTTGAAAACCAAACCATTTTCAAAATACCAATTTATTCACATTAAAATTTTACATATTCATATCACATAATAAATCATTATACCCCAATGAAATATGCATTTTAGAGGGATGTCATTTCTACCGTGCATGTCATGCTCATCTCATTGGCTACACCCACGACAATGAGATATCCAATTCCTATAAGTGTCTCCAAAACAATTATGTACCCAACTCCCTGGTAACTTGAATTTCAGAATAAAAGGGTTAGCTACATCCTATTGTGCTATACATTCCAAGTTTCGACAATCATATGCCTTGATACCATCCCGACTCAAGGAATGTAACAAAACGAATTCCAACACCAAATCTGAGAATCAACTCCAAAGGACTGAACAAACTGATACCACTTGTAACACCCCGCCCCAACCTCGTTGGCTTGAAGAGGTGGTGAGGGCTACTTGGCCTTAAGAGACATTCCCAAGATGCCAAAGGCTGGCAATAAATGCTGAGGGATTCATGATCAAGTTGGGGAATGATTTTCCCTTATGACAAAACGAACCAAACAATCCACAAATAGCCATTATATGATGCATGTCAATTTAATTACCCAACCATGAATTCTTAAAAGACATCTAAGTTGTTCCACAACACAACTCAAAACCAATACAACCAAACATGTCCACACAACATCAGAGTACAAGCGTAAAACTAAACAACAACCACTACGAGCCATGACACCACCACAGCTCCACACCAAGCTCCAAGCTCCACACTCCACCAAGACATCACAATGCACCACTAAAGGAGGGAGATGCCATACATTTTCCCACGTCATGGTACACAACATATGCAAAACACTATAGTGCCAAAGAAGGGGGTGAGTACTAAAACTCAATAGGATTTCCCCAAATGACTTCCTTACACATGCCACTAGGATAAAACCGTTAGCACATTTATATAAAACAGTTTATATAAAACAAATCATAGGTTCAACCATTTTCATAAGCCACTCATGTCCTTTCGAAGCCATAACACCCAAACCAAACAACCAAGGGAAATCCAACCAAACATGCCCCAAGCCATCTCATCATTTACACGTTACCACAAAAACTTCCATCTAGAAAATCAATTCACAGCAAACAACCAAATTTCCCTTACCCGGTGTGTACATCAAGTCAAAATCAAACATCTGGAGATATTCTGTCCATCTCCTTTTCCTCGAGATCAAATCCCTTTGTGATAAAATGTGTTTCAAGCTCTTATGATCTATATATACCACAAATTTCTCACTGAAGAGATAATGACACCACACTTTCAAAGCATGGACCACTACGGCCAACTCCAAATTATCAGTTGGGTAGTTCTTCTCATTAACTTCTAACTGCCATGATCCATATGCAACCAAATTACTCTCTTTCATGAGAACGCACCACAAACCTGATCCTGATGCATCAAAATATAGCACGTATCCTTTTCCTGATTCTGGAAAAATCAAGATTGGTGCTGATGTAAGACAACCCTTTAGCTATTCGAAACACTGCTGAAACTATTCATTCCAATGTAATGGAACATTATTTCTTGTCAAAGATGTCATTGGAGAAGCCAAACATGAAAAATCATGAACAAAACGCTGATCATACCCAGCTAGACCTAGAAAACTCCGTATCTCAAACTCATTATTTTGCAGTTGCCATAAGAGAATAGCCTCTATCTTTTCTGGATCCACTAAAACACACCTTTCATAAATCACATGGCCAAGAAAATGAACTTCCTGTATCAAAAAGTCACACTTTGACAATTTTTCATACATCCGATGATCCCTCAAGATCCCTAGCACTGTTGCCAAGTGCTTCTCATGCTCCACCCTTGTCTTTGAATACACCAGAATATTGTCGACAAACACCACCACAAATGAATCCAGATATCTCTGAAATATGTGATTCATCAATGCCATAAACACCGTTTGTTCATTCGTTAGACCAAAGGGAATAACCACATATTCATAATGGCTATATCTACTTCTGGAAGCTATTTTAGAAATATCCTCCTCCCTCAACCGCAATTGATGATATCCTGACCTCAGGTCGATCTTGGAGAACCATTGGGCTCCCATCAACTTCTCAAAGAAATCATCAATTCATGGAAGTGGATATCTATTTTTTATTGTAACATGGTTAATTCTATGATAATTAACACATAGTCTTAAGGTTCTATCCGCCTTTTTCCAAAACAACACTGGAACTGCCCACGGAGACATGCTAGGCCGGATAAGCCCTTTGTTTTCTAACTCTTCCAACTGGATTTTCAATTCCCGCAATTCCGCTGGTGCCATCCGATAAGACGGAAGGGAGACATGATTGGTCCCCGGAAGCAGATCAATCGTAAACTCCACTTATCTTATGGGAGGTAACCCAGAGAATTAATCAGGAAAAACATCCATGAATTGATCCACCACTGCAGGAGGAACACTCTGCTCAACACCCCCTATCGATTCCACTGACAACATCACCAACTGATACGATAACGTACCCACTACTGGGGCCAACAAACCCATTGTACCCTGTAATTCATGCTTCTCTCCTCTAAAGAGATGTATAACGCCATCGTGTGTCGTAAAAACCACTGTCTGCGCATCACAGTCGATGTGGGCCTTAAAATCCACTAGCCAATCCATTACCAGGATTACATCATAACCATCCATATCAATCATTGAGTAGCTCCACATTATCTTATCCTCACCCAAAATGATACAACATTCTCTACACAAGAAATCTTGACACTCTCTTTGACCCAGAGGAGTTTGATGTTTCAAAACAGAGGGCATCATTTCTAAGATTAAACCCAGCAAATCAACCACATGTTTAGCAATAAAAGAGTGTGAAGCAACTGTATCAAACAACACTTGCATCAAGGTAAAACTTAAAAGAATGATACTTCACACCGTGGATGGTCCCAACTGATCATCCACCATAAACTGTTCAGCTCCAAGTACATGTTTGCTTGCCACACTCTGCTCTTTATTGCTTTGCTGAGGCGTCATGGTATTCTGAGAATAATCATGACCCACTTTACTCTACTGATGAAGGGTATGTTTCTACCCTCGTCCCGTCGAAGCATACGACATCTATGATCCATGAGGAGTGTCACGTGCACCCAACCTTGGAGAATTCCAACAATAACGCTGCAAATGCCCCATCTGCTTACAATTATGACAGGCTCGAGGTTGTGTCATACAATCCAGCTTGATGTGGCTCGTCTAACCACACTAAAAACATCCTGGCTTGCTTTGGGGATTCAGAGGAAGATTTATCGATCCTGCCATCGGATTATATGCCATATTCCCTCCCTAGGAATAAGTGTCCCTCCTTCGCTTGAACCGAGTGTTAGAGTTCCCAGTATTCCCCATGGGTACCACCATGCTTACCCTACCCGGAGCACCCAACAGATCCCACTCAGCCACTGAGGCTCTATTCACCATCTCTGTGTAATCATCTATACACAACACCACTAACTTTGAATGGATTTCTTGCCCTAAACCCTCTTCAAATATCCTTGCCTTCAATGAAGTGCTACCCGCCACATCAGGTGAAAACCGCACTAAGTTCATAAACTTAGCTGTATAGTCCGTCACAGACATAAGCTCTTGTTTCAAACTAAAGAAATCAGTCATACACTGAAATATGAACGTATGTGTGTAGAATTATTTGTTAAAAAATTCCTCAAAACCGTCCCATATAATACCCTGGTCCATCCCCTCTTGGACTACAAACTCCCACCACTGATGTGCAAGATCTTCCAATATATACGTGGCCAACTTCACTTTCAGCTCTACCAGCATTCCCAAAAACTCAAAGATCTTGTTCATTTTATTCAACCATGCTGCTGCCCTTTCCGGCTCTTAATCACCCCTGAAGATGGGTGGATTATTCTTTTGAAATTGAACCACATGATCCACATGCCTTGGTTTATCCACTCTATTTCCACATCCCACATCTTGGAAAGCTTGCACTATACTTTTCACTAGTTGCTGGTTCACATGAGGCTCATGTGCAACCACATTCTCAGTAGCCTCCTCCGGTTGGTCTCTGCGACGCCTACCCAGTTCCATTTCTATCAACAAAAAATAAACAACCATGAGTCTCACATCTATAAGAATCATTAAATCCCATTTCAAATCACATTACACAACACTATCACAATAAGGATTTCCACCAGTTCACATTTTCCTGCATGTGCCATGTTTCACCATTTTGAAAACCAAACCATTTTGAAAATACCAATTTACTCACATTAAAATTTCCCATATTCATATCACATCATAAATCATTATACCCCAATGAAATATGCATCCTAGAGGGAAGTCATTTTTACCATGCATTTCATGCTCATTTCATTGGCTGCACCCACGACAATGAGATATCCAATTCCTATAAGTGTCTCCAAAAAACATGTGTACCCAACTATCTGGTAACTTGAATTTCAGAAAAAAAGGGTTCGCTACGTCCTTTTATGCTATACATTCCATGTTCCAACAATCCTATGCCTTGCTACCATCCTGACTCAAGGAATGTAACAGAATTAATGTCAACACCAAATTTGAGAATCAACTCCAAAGGACAGAACAAACTGATACCACTTGTAACACCCCACCCCTACCTCATTGTCTTGAGGAGGCGGTGAGGGCTACTAGGCCTTAAGCGACGTTCCCAAGATGCCAGTGGCTGGAAATAAATACCGAGGGCATCAATATCAAGTTGGGGAACGATTTTCCCTTAAGAAAAAACCAACCAAATAATCCACTAGAAGCCACTCTATGATGCATGTCAATTTAATTACCCAACCATGCATTCCCAAAAGTCAACGAAGTTGTTCCACAACACAACTCAAAACCAATACAACAAGACATGTCCACACAACATCAGAGTATAAGTAGAAAACTAAACAACAACCACTATGATCCATGACACCACCACATCTCCACACCAAGATCCACGCTCCACGCTCCACCAAGACATCACAATGAACCACTAAAAGAGGGAGATGCCTTACCATTACCCACATCACAGTACACAACATCTGTAAAGACACCACAGTGCCAAAGAAGGGGGTGAGTACTATAACTCCGTAGGATTTCTCCAAATGACTTCCCTACACACGCCACTAGGATAAAACCATTAGCACATTTATATAAAATAGTTTATATAAAATAAATCACAAGTGAAACCATTTTCATAAGCCAAACATGGCCATGCCAAGCCATCACACCCAAACCAAGAAACCAAGGGAAAGCCAACCAAACATGCCACAAGCCATATCATCATTTACACGTTAGCACAACAACTTCCATCTTGCAAAGAAATTCAAAACAAATAACCAAACAACCAAACAACTAAACGGTGGAGCTTCTGTCCAACCCCTTCACCAATTTACACCAAGAGGCACTTCCTATCCACTCAACATTGAGGTGGCCCTTCTATCCACTATCCATCCCTTTTTTATAGTGGTACTTCTCGAAACATCCACACAACATCCAAAACAAGCCTATCTAAGCATATAACCTACCAAGGACACAACCACATGCAATCAACCAATTCCATTGCATATCAATCAACTTTAATAAATCACCCATTTATTGAAAACCATTTCCCATGACAAACGCTATTTCAATAAAACAAACATTTTATTGAAAACCATTTCCATCAATAATTTTCACAAATCAACCATAGAATCCCATTTTAAAATCTTCATTTAAAATTCCACAACAAGAACTTTTCACCACAAAACCCCTTTTCCCCAAAAACCGCCAAATGGATTTCCAACCAAATTCGCACATCAACACCCAATTAATTTTAATCAAAAAATTAATTGTAACATGGAATCACTAGTTCTAACCAAGTGGAGTCGAGAGAGAATCCACCTACCTTTAGGGTTTCCGAGAAAATGACCAACAAACCACCGCACCTCCAATCCGGCGAATGCACCACCGAAACCTCTATAGATCACTTCCCATAACATCCAAAAGCCTTAATATTAACATACAAGGTAATCACAACCCTATATATACACACAAAAAGTGTAGATCTAGAAAACCAAGAAAGAGAGGGATGTAGATCTAGAGGAAAACACAAGGAAACCAAGATGAGAGACTTGCCTGGGAGAACCCCCCTTGAATCCACCTTGAAAACCCTTAGAAATACTTCTAAACAGAGTGGGGGAGCACCCCTAACCCCTGAGAACCCAAAATCTTGAGTGAGGCTCGAGTGGGAGGAGATTTGGATAGGAATGAGGAAATCCCGAGAGAGCCTGGAACTTATAACTCTAACTTTAAGGGGCTGCATGGTTAGCCCACACAGTTTGGTAAACTGTGCGCTAACCGTGCACACGCCACTGCCTCGAGAGCCAGGGTCCGCACGGTTTCCTCACACGGTTTGGAAAACCGTGTGCAGGTTGTGTGAGACTTACTTCCTCGAGAAGAAGGGTCCGTAAGGTTTCCTAGGGAACCCGCACGGTTTCCTCTAACCGTGCTCAAATTGTGTACCCCTTTAAAGCCCTCCAAACTCATCCAACACCATTCAAAGCTCTCCCAACCTCTCCCCAACTCATCCCATGCACTTTAAACACATAAAAATGCATAAAAAATTCCACATACCTCAAACCACGGGTGATATAGGAATAATCTGTAATACTCTATTATGTGTGACCCTCTAGGCCCTTATATTTATAGTAGTGAATAATATTCATAGAAAAAAAATAATTTTCTAACAACACATCAATTTCCTTAAAGATATAAGGAATAATCATAGAAATGAAAACCATCCCACAAACACACATAGTGTAATATAATTTCTTTGTCTTTCAATGTCTCATAAAGTAGGACGCACACTTTGGTCATCATACATTCTTGTTTTATTGTTTTATTATCTAACTTAATAGATATACCTATTACTACCTTGGACAAGGATTTATGAAGGTAATTTCATCCAGATCAAATGGTCCTGATATTATACTTCCACAACTCAGAAGTGAAAAACATTGTCTTGATAATTCATCCAATTTTATACCACCAATGATCGACCCAACACAAGCTACTTTTCATGACATGGTTTTCTTGTTTTTTACTTATATAAAAGTATGTGATAAAATGGAACACATTGTTAATGATCGAAATTCAAGAGACCAATACACGTGTCTTTATATAGGAACAACCACTAACACTTGTATCATGTGGTGTTCCTATTGGAACTTCTGACCTCATGATCTCACATACGAAAAACCTCCAAGAGTGAACATCCTAATAATAAGTCTCAATACAGATGATCCCCCAACACTGATAGTCATACATCAAGTATGTCTAATCAGTAAAAAATAATTTGACAATACAATATATATTTATGAATAATGTCATAGTTCCTTGAGGTTCTCATTATATCATGGGAAATATTATAACATTTTGATATGAAAATTAATCTATGGACATTACAATAAATATATGAACTATAATAGAAAGTGTAGATCATTCACAACTCAATGTATACATGGTATGTTAATTAAAAAGTACTAATCAAGTTGGGTCTAGGCCACCCAATCTTACAAAACTTACTTATTTATGATATCTATTAAAATAGTTCTAGAAAATAACAATTTTAGATATAAAAATTGTTCTTCATGTAAAATCATGGAAAGGGTTCACCATATGAACCTCACACGTTAAACCCAATGGCTAAATTGAGCGTTATAGGTTCTAGTGTTTATGCTACCTAAAGAATACACAACAATCTCATTTTTTCATCACACTCTCAGAGAATCTCCTATTTTTTTAAATTTCAATTTGAACATCATTGATATTTATATATCAATTATTCTCACTCTACTTCACCATGTTAATAATGATATAGTGCCCAAAAAACCTTTGGTTCTTGTGGTAAATAATATTAAATGATAGGTGAATATATATAAGTCTATATCAACAACTAAATATTCTTCACAACACCCACCAAGAATAAGAGGAACATGTGGAATGAAAGGGAAACAATGATATCAATTTTTCATGTGGTAAGAAGGTCCACTTGAAGAACACCCAGAAAAATAAGAAACAAGTAACTTTATGTTCACTTATTATCAGTGAAATTTATATATTTTTAAAAATTGGATATTAAATCAAACACATGGTTCTCAAAAATGTATTCAAATGAATTAACCAAGTAGATTTAAAAATATTTCCCATGGTGAGGTAGATATACTAGAAACCAATAGATACAAACTTTCTATTGTGGTTATTATTGATTACCACCTCACATTACCAAATATAATGGCATTGGTTTTGAATGATTGTAATTATTTTCCTTTAGTAACCAAAACATTTTTTTTCTAAATACGATATAGATGGATTTTTATTCAAATTTTGAAATAATTTTTCCTAAATGTATAAATAATGAATTTTTTATGTTAGTGAATATTTAAATAATAGACTTTATATGTTGGATTAAAAATACCAATAAAAAGAAATGAATAATGAAAGTAGTTCACATGCCTTATATCACACCCAACTATAGAATCACCAGTTATGTCATTTAAATGAAAATTGATTGACTATATTACACAAATATAGATATTTGGATTCATTAGATCTAAAACCAATTGGTTCTTGACTTTCATGTATTTAATGAAAAATGACCAAATCCCCATTTATTAGAAAATGTAAGAGGGACATAGATATTCATGAGTTGGTTTATACTGATGTGTGTGGACCATTTCCAATTAAATCCAGGTTTGGAACACAAACTTTATAAATTTTACTTATGAATTTAATAGATATTAATATTTCAACATAATGAGGTGTCATTAAAATTCCATTGAAATATTCATGGTATATAAGAACAAATATGGGAAAATTATTTGAAATATTATAAAGAAAAGTTTCCCAAAACATGGTGGATAATATCTTAATCAAGACGTTGTTGATTTTTTATGGCAGTTTGAGATCACATTCCAACTCACTCTTCCTTATAAACCATTGGGGAATGTTGTAATTCGTTGGACAAACCACACTTTATATGAAAATGTGATATCAATGATGATTCATAGGAGTATCCCATTACCTTTTAGGGGATAATAATTATATAAAAACTTAGTCATTCTAAACTAAGTTCCAACTAAAGTGGAAAATTTTATTCTATATAAACATTGGTAGGAAAATAAACATGTGTTGTTACATGTTTCACGTTGGGGTTATGCAGAGTTTTTTAATGCTATTTATAGTAACAATAATTTACCCTAAGGTAATAAGTATGTATTTATATCTTACCCCAAGGAAATAAGAGAATATTACCTATACTGACCCACCGATAAGAAGGTAGTGGTTGATAAATGACCCACATTCCTTTAGAGGGATCATATCTTTAAAAGTTATAGTTTATAACGACCCATACTTTACATACATTGTTAATACTTCAAAATTTAATCAAACTTTTTACAACATATAACAAAACCATGAAAGGACCGTATATGTATAATGTCTTTAGAAACTGGGAAACATAAACAACTGGTTCATAAAGCGTCTACATTGTCTCCCATTTTTTTCATCATATCTAGAGTCCCTTTTGGAATATCCTACTTAATAACATTCTTCCTGACCTGGGGGAAAGAAAACATACAAAAGGGTGATCTAAAATGCTCAGTAAGGGTAAACAAGAGAAATATCAATCACATAATATTCATAAGAACATAACATTTTGGAAATCTTACCCTGCAAAAGAGATCATAATTTCATAACATGGGATAAATCATGGTAGTGAAATGTAATCACAATAATAATAACTTAAAACATGAATATTTTTGGAATACACACATAATCATAGATAATCATTTCTTATTAGTCAAGACTCATTGCCAAGACTATCTTATTGGACAAAGTCCATTTCTGAACCGAGTTCATTCTTCGTTTCAGTCCTGTTTCACTGAACCGGTTTAATCTGCCGTTCCAGCCATGTCTATCTCATGAGATATAAAATCTTTACCAAATGAATTGGAGGGATATATAGGTCCCACCCATCTCATAATTATACCATTCTTATGTGTGCCACAAAATCAAAAACCATACATCATAGCATAACCCATGTAATAAAATGGTATTCTTAAACATCATGACATCATAAAACAATTAATATAAGATAATGGAATTCATAAAAATAATTCCATCACAAAATAATCATGTCAATGTAATAATAGGGATAGAAACAAAACCCTTTATTATCTTAGATGGAAAATAATTTTGATAAAATACTTGAACTCCATTCTTGATGAAAATATCCTTTCTACTTCAAAAACGGTTTTCATTTCTTAACATGTCATAAAATTCTAAACTAAAAGAAGTTGATTAAAATTAAACATGAAAACTTGTAAAGGAAGCTTCTTGGAAATAATGTTTTTAAAATCCATTCATGCCGTATAAGTTAAAAAAACATTCTTCTCGTACTTTTTTCGGAAAAGTCAAAAAGTACCTCGTACGAAAAATGACAAAAGATTCCTTTCATATCTTTTACTAAAAACTCATAGGAGGGTAAAATTGGATATAAACTATTGTATAAGGATATAAATTTTACATATTTAAGAAACATGGATGTGGATGATAAATATTCCCCAGTAAATTCTAAAGTATAAACAATCTCGGATAAAAATTGAGACTGCGAGATTTTCCTTTACCTTACGTCCGATTTGCTTCATAATTGCCCGAACCTCCTGTATAATGATTTAAATAATGTCATTGACTTATTACAGAATCATACTCATTGTTATGATATCATATATGGTCATACTCTTATCTTATTATTAGTAATATTTCATTGCTACTTGTTATTCGGGTGTTTATTATTTTTTGTTCTTATGCGTGTTTTGTCGAATAAATTCTTATTCTTATTTTTAGGTTATAGATACCTCATTTACAGAATGGTTTTAGTGTAATATATATCATATTAATTCACTCAATTTATTTATGTAATCATTATGCAATGAAAATCAGGTAGAAAGAGTCGCATCACATCGTGGAGACGGTATTCCGTACGTACGCACGAGCGATGATATCGTTCCCATGATCGTGGAATTGTATTGGAGTGTATGTATACTATTTAATAATCCATATAACTTTAAAATAATAATATATATTCATTCTTTACACCATTATACCCATCCAAGTAAGGTGGTGGTGGAAAATAGATTACACCGCGGCGTGGAGACGGTATTTCGTACGTACGCACGCGCGATGATTTCATTTTCTGTAGGATGGATATATTGTGAAATAGGGTTGTTTCATACTTATAATAAAATATCAGTATATTAGTGATACTGATGTTATTAATTCATAATTAAACATCTAAAGAAGAAGAAGTTTAAGAAGAAATAAAGTTGAAAGAATCGGTAACAGACATTACCTCTTCTTTGAAGCGTTTCTTTGAGACCTCCTTTTAGGGCACTACAATTGGTCTTTGAAGAAGACCGGGACCTCTATAATGTTTCTAGGGAAGTGGATAGGAGAAATTGGCAGGGTTTGGCCGAGATTGAAGGCTCAAAGTGGTGTGAGGAAGAGAGGGAGGAGGTGTCGTTTTATAAGGGAGGAGAGGGGCACCTTTGGAAAAACAAAAAATATTATTTTATTATAAAGTCATATTCGGTTTTAAATAGCTCCCAATTGATTAATTTCGAATCAAATGTGGGTATGGGTCGAAAGCATCTCATCCAATAGAATTTAGACAAGTTTAGGTTCCTATGTTAACCTTATCATTTAGATTTAACTTTAAGTTAAATAATTTTACTTTTACTGTGTCTTCTTGTGTTCTTACACTATAAGGTTAATAAACTTACTATAACAAGTAAAAAGAAACCCAAATTTTTTATTATTAATATATATAACCATATCTAAGTCATTTTTATGATCCATAGATTTTTAGGAACAAAATAACAATTATTAATATAATATTTGTTTTAAAAACTATTTTATGTCAATTTTGATACTATTTGGTAAATGATTTTTTTGAAAATCATAACAGAATTATTAATTCGAAAAAAGTTAATTAATTCAATACTAACATGAAATATTAACCATGAAAATTAGTGTAATTCATAAAAAGTCTGAAATTACATTTATTTGGGTATTTATAACATCAATTATGTCAATATTTCATTAATAAGATAATTACTGCATCATCATTGTGTCATAAATAAATTAAATTATTTAATGTCTAAAAATTAAAAATAAAATAAAATTATGTAGGAACTATTTTTATCTTTCTGATGAATATTTATAGTCTAATTTATCTTATGTATAACCCTATATTTAAAATTAGTTACTTATTAAACTTTGATTTTAACTATTTTAACCCTTCTTTAAATAAATTAATAATAAAAGACCTAATCTAATCCAAGTGGGCCTAAATGGTCATATTTTATTCCTAAGGTTGTTTTTGGTAGAATTACACTTATCCAATTGAATTAGTACATTTGTTAGGGTAATAAAAATATCACTTTTACCCTTAATTACCCTATTTACTTTTAACTGTTGTAAATAAAAGTAAAAAGTTATTATTCACCAAAAATTATTTTCATCTCATTGAACCACATTTTAATTACTGAAATCAACCATATCTCTAGGATTTTTGATATTCCACTCACAGAAGTGGTAAAATTATGTTTTATGTAAATTTACAAATTCTCCTAGGAGGTTGGTAAAAGACGGTGAAAAGTTCAATAAAATTTTTATATATCTAAAATTATTATAAAATTACTCCAATGAATTAAATTGAACTTATATAGGTATTATGTATCAATTTTGACCTTAAATAAATTTAAATAAAATAAAAAGTCGTTTTTTAAATAGTAACCCAGTGTTTTCATTATTCATCAAAAATTGAAAGTTTCCAGAAAAATACCAAAATTTCACCCTAGGATAATTTCGATATTCCGAATACAAAAACAAAGTCCATTTTGAAAAATAAAATTTACAAAATTTCAAAAAGTGGTTATTACTATTCATAACGGCTAGTTTTAATAATATTTTAATAGCATATCATTGTTTAATGAAACTCGGTATTGCGTACGGCGCAAGCTATCAAGGAAGGTCGTGATTGCATGTAAATCAAGCCAATCTAGTGTTGTGTGTAGTGAAAGATTCCTTTGATGATTTATATAAAATAAAAACAAAATATTTCTTATAAAAGTCTCGGGTGTTACATTCTACACCCCTTAAAATGAATTTCTCCCTCGAAATTCTTCACTTGTAAAAAATAGATGAGGATAGCTCTACCTCATCATATCCTCAAGATCCCATGTAGCTTCTTCTAATTGGTGGTTCCTCCATAAAACTTTTACCAAGCGAGTGGTCTTGTTCCGTAGGACTTTTTCAGTACGATCGAGAATCTCTATCGGCTGTTCTTCATAAGAAAGATCTTGTTCCGGGGGTACAACTTCTAAACTGAGTACATGTGAAGGATCAGGTATGTACTTTCTCAGGAGAGATACATGGGACACACCGTGAACTTGAGAGAGATTCGGTGGAAGCGCCAATCGGTAAGCTACCTTCTTAACATGATCCAGTTTTTCGAAAGGACCTATATACCTAGGGCTCAACTTTCCCTGCTTTCCAAAACTCATGACCCTCTTCCAGGGAGATATTCGTAAGAACACTTTATCACCCACATCAAATTCTAAGTCTTTTCTTCGGTTATCGGCATAACTTTTTTGTCGAATCTGAGCTGCTCTTATGTGTTGTTGAATAGATCTGACCTTTTTTTCCATCTCATCAACAAGATCAGGTCCTAATAGCTTTCTTTCCCCAACTTCATCCAAGGAAGTTGGAGTCCTGCATTTCTTTCCATAGAGAGCTTCATAAGGATCCATATGAATACTATAGTGAAAGATATTATTATAAGAAAATTCCACCAATGGTAGGTGTTGATCCCAACCACCTATGAAAACCAAAGAGAAAGCTCTCACCATATCTTCTAGAGTTTGAATTGTCCTCTCAGACTGACTGTTTGTCTGAGGATGATAAGTAGTGCTGAAACTCAACTCTGTATCCAGAGAATGATGAAGACATCGCCAGAACATTGAGGTAAACCTCGGATCCTGATCAGATATAATAGAAAGTGGTACTCCATGCAGTCTTACCACTTCCTTTACATATATCCTGGAAAGATGATCCAGAGAGAAATCATCTCTAATAGAAATGAAGTGTGCGGACTTTGTAAGACGATCAACTATGACCCAGATAGCATTATTGACTTTGGATGTTTTAGGAAGTCCTGTGACAAAGTCTATAGTGATGTTTTCCCATTTCCATTCAGGTATGGGTAATGGTTGTAACATCCCCTTAGACTTATGTCTCTCAGCTTTAACTTGCTGACAAACCAAGAATCAAGAGACATATTCAGAAACATATCTTTTCATGCCATCCCACTAGAAGTACTCTTTTAGGTCCCAATACATATTCGTGCTTCCAGGATGAATAGAGAATGAAGAACTATGAGCCTCATCCAGTAGATCCTTCTTTAATTCAGGGATGGGAGGAACACAAACCTGATTCATGAACTTTATTATCCCATCACAATCAAGGTTGAATTGAGGAACATTTCTCACCTTCTTTTGTAACTCTACATCTTTTTCTGTGCCTCTTTAATCTTCACATGTATAGATGGTTGAACATTCATTTGAGAAAGATACGATTTTCCCCTATCATTATAATTCCAAGATCCATCCTTTGTAAATCCATAAATATTGGATCTTTTTTTATCCTCATAATGGATAAACTGGCATGTTCTTGTCGACTTAATTCATCTTCCACCTTGTTTGCTTTCCCCGGGTGGTAATGAATTGAGCAGTCATAATCCTTAATCAGCTCCAACCATCTTCTTCGGCACATATTCAGATCCTTTGTGTGAAAATATACTTTAAACTTTTATGATCAGTATAAATATCACACCTTTCTCCATAAAGATAATGCCTCCAAATATTTAATGCAATGATTACCGCACCTAACTCCAAATCATGAGTTGGGTAATTTTTCTCATGGATTTTCAACTGTCATGAGGCATAAGCTATCACCATATCATTTTGCGTAAGAACACATTACAATACCTTCTTGGATGCATCACTGTAGATCACAAACCTTTCTCCACTACAAGGAAGTGTGAGTACAGGTGCATTGGATAACCTTCTTTTCAACTCCTTGAAATTCTCTTCACATTCCTCCATCCACACGAAATTAACTCCTTTTCAAGTCAACCTGGTGAGTGGATTAGATAATTGTGAAAAATCTTTCACAAAACGTCGGTAATATCCAGCCAAACCAAGGAAAATTCGGATCTCAGTTATTGTTGTTGGTCTTGACCATCTTTTGATAACCTCTGTTTTTGTTGGATCCACAGATATCCCATATTTTGATATTATGTGACCCAAAAATAAAACTTTTTGAAGCGAAAACTCACAATTGGTAAATTTTTCATAAAGATTCTCCTTTCTTAGGGTCTTCAGTATAATTCTCAAGTGATCTTCATGTTCTTCCTTGCTCTTTGAATATACCATAATATCTTCTATAAAGACTAACACAAACTGATCAAGATAGTCTCTAAAGACTATATTCATCAGATCCATGAAGATAGCATGGGAATTAGTAAGACCAAATGGCATAACTATAAATTCATAGTGTCCATACCATATACGGAAAACCGTCTTTGGTATATCCTCCATTTTGACCCTTGATTGGTGATACCCTGAACGAAGATCAATCTTGGAAATGTATTGAGCTCCGTGTAGTTGGTCAAATTAGTCATCAATGAGCGGGAGAGGATATTTGTTCTTGATAGTGATTTTGTTATGTTCTCGATAATCAATGTAGAGTCTCATTGATCCATCTTTCTTCTTCACAAACAGAATAGGTGCTCCCCAAGGTGACGCACTAGGGAATATGAACCCCTTACCAAGATTTTCTTGGAGTTTCTTCTTCAATTCCTGCAACTCAATTTGGGCCATTCTATAAGGTGTCTTTGAAATTGGTAAAGCACCTGGTATGAGTTCTATTGAAAACTCAACTTCATGATTTGGTGGAAGACCCGGTAATTCCTCCGGAAAGACATCATCAAACTCCCGTACAATGGGCATATTATTAATAGTGAGTTTCTCACCAACCATTTGAGATAAATAACCTTCATTTAGTGGAATCAAGACCCATAAGATGGAAGAAATTTCCACTGGAGGGTTATGTTCATCCTTGCATCGATAGACGATCATAGATTGATCTGGAATATAAAATTTGACTTACCTTCTTTGGAAATTGATATGATCTCCATATAAAGAAAGCCAATCCATGCCAAGAATCACATCAAATTCCACTATAGGAAGGATCACAAGATTTGTAGGAAGCACTTTCCCACAAACTTCAATCGGAGAAGAATTATAAACTTTTGATTTGACTGTTGTGCCATTAGGGGTTGTCACAGCTAACTCAACATCTAATTTTTGAGGTAATACGGTGATACCCTTAGAAAATTCTTCAGAAATAAAAGAGTTGGTGGATCCATAATCAAATAAAACATTTGCTAATTTAGAGTGGATGGTAAGTGTACCTTTGACCACTTCGTTATCGTACTCCACATCGCTGATTGAAATTGCATGTGAATTTCCTTTGTCTTTAGCCTTAAGAGTTTTTTGACGTTGACCATCAACATCAACCCTTAGATTTGGGCATTGATTGGCATAATGCCCCATTTCCTTGCACTTGAAACATTGAAGTGTAGTTGGTTCATTCTGTGTAACCCTTCCTTTGTTTGCATAATTAGACATCTTATTCCCATCATTGCAGCATTCAAATGCCTTATGACCTTCCTTTCCACATTTGAAACATTTACTTGTCCCTTTAAGACAACTCCATCCATGTTTTTTTCCACACTTTGAGCATAAGGGAAAGCTCATCTTCTTTTCAGTGTGCTCTTTAGATTTTCCTTTGAATTCCATTTTCCTCTTCTTATCAAACCCATATGACTGATGGGTTACTCCAATATCCATCTCAACATTGAGAGCACATCGAACGATTTCCTCATAGCTATTGAAGTCCCTTATGGCTAACGCCCTTCTAAGACTTGGTTTTAAGCCACTAAAGAATCGATCTTTATTACTCTTAGGTTGGATACTAATCCCAGAAGCGTACCTTGCATGTCTTGTAAAATTTGCTTCATAGGTACCAACAGATTCATCATCCTTTTGATTTAGTTCAAGAAACTCCTTCTCCATCTTTGTTCGGAGAATACGAGGGAAGTACTTATTGAAAAATAAGTTCTTGAACTCATCCCATTCCATGGATTCAATTTCATCTCTTGGCCTCATATTCTTGATAAGATTCCACCATTGATCAGCATCACCTTCCAAACGATACACTGCTAAGATGACTTTATCATGTTCAGAACATTGAAGAATTGAAAATATCTTTTCAGTAGTACTGATCCATTGTTCAGCAACTAATGGATCAGTAGACCCGATTAATGAAGGTGGATGTTGTCTCATGAAGAATTTAACAGAATTTTGGTCCTTCCTTTGCTCGTATGGAAGTCTAGCATGATTCATAGCTTGAGAAAGTTGTGTGAGCATGGCTACAAGATTTTGCATTCTGGCTCCAATAACGTCTGGTTGCTCAGGGGGACAATCATTGCATTGCCCGTCGCATTCCTCATTAACATGGTTCCTTCGGGTTCCAGCCATTGACTAAAACCAAGAAGAATAGTGTGAGAAACACTAATTATAATTGGAAAACCACATAATCAAGAATAAAATTTCACACTTAAGGTCTTATCCTACCTTATTCATGGACATTTCTAAAACACTAATATTGTGTTCTATGCTTAGACTTATCCTTATGATTCTTACTAGGGCTTTCACATCCTAATTTCAAAAGGATGACTATACCTTTCCTCTGATACCAACTATAACGACCTATACTTTACATACATTGTTAATACATCAAAATTGAAGCACACTTATTACAACATATAACAAAACCATGAAAGGACCATATAGGTATAGTGTCTTTAGAAACTGGGAAACATAAACAACTGGTTCATAAAGCGTCTACATTGTCTCCCATTTATTTCATCATATCTAGAGTCCCTTTTGGCATATCCTACATAATAACCTTCTTCCTGACCTGGGGGAAAGAAAACATACAAAAGTTTGAGCTCAAATGCTCAGTAAGGGTAAACAAAAGAAATATCAATCACATCATATTCATAAGAACATAACATTTTGGAAATCTTACCCTGCAAAAGATATCATAATTTCATAACATGGGATAAATCATGGAAGTGAAGTGTAATCACAATAATCATAACTTAAAACATGAAGCTTTGTGGAATACACACATAATCATAGAGAATCATTTCTTATTAGTCAATACTCATCGCCAAGACTATCTTAGTGGACACAGTCCATTTCTGAACCGAGTTTATTCCTCATTTCAGTCCTGTTTCACTGAACCGGTTTAACCTGCCATTCCAGAGATGTCTATCTCATGAGATATAAAATCTTTACCTAATGCATTGGAGGGAGATATAGGTCCCACCCATCTCATAATGATATCATTCTTATGTGTGCCACAAAATCATAAACCATACATCATAGCATGACCCATGTAATAAAAATGGGATTCTTAAACATCGTGACATCATAAAACAATTCATATAAGATAAAGGAATTCATAAAAATAATTCCATCACAACATAATCAAATCAATTTAATAATAGGGATAGAAAAATAACCCTTTATTATCTTAAAAGGAAAATAATTTTGATAAAATACTTGAACTCCATTCTTGAGGAAAATATCTTTTCTACTTCAAAAACACTTTTCATTTCTTAACATGTCATACAATTCTAAACCAAAAGAAGTTGATTAAAAATAAACTTGAAAACTTGTAAAGGAATATTCTTGGAAATTTTGTTTTAAAAATCCATTCATTCCGTATAAGTTAAAAAACATTATTCTCGTACTTTTGTCGGAAAAGTCAAAAAGTACCTCGTACGAAAAACGACAAAAGATTACTTTTCATATCTTTTACTAAAAACTCACCGAAGCGTAAAATTAGATATAAACTGTTTTAGAATGATATAAATATTACATATTGAGGAAACATGGATGTGGATGAAAAATATTCCCCAGTAAATTCTAAAGATAAACAATCTTGGATAAAAATTGAGATTGCGAGATTTTCCCTTACCTTAGGTCTGATTTGCTTCGTAATTGTCCGAACCTCTTGTATAATGATTTAAATAATGTCATTGACTTATTCCAGAATCATACTCATTGTTATGATATCATATATGGTCATATTCTTAACTTATTATTAGAAATATTTCATTACTACTTGTTATTCAGGTGTTTATTACTTTTTGTTCTTATGTGTGTTTTGTTGGATAAATTCTTATTCTTCCTTTTAGGTTATAGATACCTCATTTCCAGAATGGTATTAGTGTAATATATATCGTATTTATTCACTAAATTAATTTATGTAATTTTTATGCAATGAAAATCATGTAGATCGAGTCGAATCACATCGTGGAGACGGTATTCCGTACGTACGCACGAGCGATGATATCGTTCCCATGATCGTCGAATTGTATTGGAGTGTATGTATACTATTTCAGAATCAATATCACTTTAAAATAATCTTATATATTCATTATTTACACCATTATACCCATCCAAGTAAGGTGGTGGTGGAAAATAGATTACACCACGGCGTGGAGACGGCATTCCATACGTACGCACGCGCGGTGATTTCATTTTTCGTAGGATGGATATATGGTGAAATAGTGTTTTTTCATAATTATAATAGCATATAAGTATATTATTGATACTAATGTTATTAATTAATTATGAAACAACTAAATAAGAATAAGTGTAAAAAGAAATAAAGTTGAAAGAATCGGTAACGGATATTACCTCTTCTTTGAAGCGCTTCGTTGAGACCTCCTTTTAGGGCACTAAAATTGGTATTTGAAGAAGACCAAGACCTCTAGTATGTTTCTAGGTAAGTGGAGAGGAGAAATTGGCAGGGTTTGACCGAGCTTGAAGGCACAAAGTGGTGTGAGGAAGAGAGGGAGGAGGTGCCCTTTTATAAGGGAGGAGAGGGGCACCTTTGGAAAAACAAAATATATTATTTTATTATAAAGTCATATTCGGTTTTGAATAGATCAAAATGGATTTATTTCGAATATAAGGTGGTTGTGGGTAGAAATCCTCTCATCTAATAGAATTTATACAAGTTTATGTTCCTATTTTAACCTTATCATTTAGATTTAACTTTAAGTTAAATAATTTTACTTTTACCGTGTCTTCTTGTGTTCTTACACTATAAGGTTAATAAACATACAATAAAAAACCAAAAGAACCCCAAGTTGTTTATTATTAATATATATAACCTTATATTAGTCATTTGGCCGAACCGTATATATTTAGGAATAAAATAACAATTAATAATATAATATTTGTTTTAAAAACTATTTTATGTCAATTTTGATACTATTTGGTAATTAATATTTGTGAAAATCATAACAGAATGATTAATTCTAAAAAAGTTAATTAAATAAATAATAACATGTCATAGTAACCTAGAAAATTATTTTAATTCATATTAAGTCTCAAATTACGTTTATTTGGGTATTTATAACATCAATTATGTCAATATTTCATTAATAAGATAATTATTGCATCATCTTTGTGTCATAAATAAATTAAATTATTTATTGTCTAAAAATTAAAAATAAATTACCATTATGTAGGAACTATTTTTATCTTTCTAATGAATATTTATAGTCGAATTTATCTTATTTGTAACCCTATATTAAAAATTATTTACTTATTAAACTTTGATTTTAACTATTTTAACCCTTCTTTAAATAAATTAATAATAAATGTCCTAATCTAATCCAAGTGGGCCTAAATTTTCATATTTTATTCATAAGGTTTTTTGGTCGAATTAAACTTATCCAATAGAATTATAACATGTGTTAGGGTAATAAAAATATCATTTTTACCCTTAATTACCCTATTTACTTTTAACCGTGGTAAATAAAAGTAAAAAGTTACTATTCACCAAAAATTATTTTCATCTCATTGAACAACATTTTACTTACTGACATCAACCGTGTATCTCGGATTTTTGAAATTCCACTCACAGAAGTGGTAAAATTATGTTTTATGTAAATTTTCAAATTCTCCTAGGAGGTGGGTAAATGACGGTGAAAAGTTCAATAAAATTTTTATATATCTAAAATTATTATAAAATTACTCCAATGAATTACATTGAACATATATAGGTATTATGTATCAATTTTGACCTTAAATAAATTTAAATAAAATAAATAATTATTTAAATAAAAAGTCATTTTTTTAAATAGTAACCCAGTGTTTTCACTATTCATCAAAAAAGGAAAGTTTCCAGAAAAATACCAAAATTTCACCCTAGGCTAATTTCCATATTCCGAATCCAAAAACAAAGTCCATTTTGAAAAAAAAAATTTACATAATTTCAAAAGGTGGTTATTACTATTCATATGGCTAGTTTTAATAATATTTTAATAGCATATCATTGTTTAGTGAAACTCGGTATTGCGTACGATGCAAGCTATCAAGGAAGGTCGTGATTGAGTGTAAAGCAAGCCAAGATAGTGTTGTGTGTAGTGAAATATTCCTTTGATTATTTTTATAAAATAAAAACAAAATATTTCTTATAAAAGTCTCGGGTGTTACATAGTGGGAATAAGATATACTTTGATGATGTCTAATATCAAGATACAAAATAGTTAGAAAAAAAATAGATTTCATAAATCCCCATGGAAAAAGAAGTTTTAGAGATACAAGTATTATGTGTGAGTATGAGATAGGATAGATAAATAAAAATATATGGTTTTCTAGTCACTCATGATGGTGAGTCATTATTATTTGATAATTATGATCATATAACCAACAAGAAACCATTAATTATAACAGAAGAATACCATGGCTATGAGATTTGGTAGATGGATTCCAAAATAATTTTCCTTGATGTTATTCTTCAATAAAATGTTAATATAACACAACCAAAAGGCTGTGTGACTCCCAATAATACCAAAAAATTTATTAATGTTTTAGGGAACTATATATGGATTAAATCATGTTTTTTTCACATAATATAAAATTTTATGAATCTAAAGTGTAATTTGGATTTATAAAGAAAGAATGTGAGATTTTTTTCTATAAGAAGTTTTGTGGGAGTGTGGTCATTTTCATAATATTTTTTTCCGATGACATAATTCTTATTGGAAATAAAATTATATTATTTACATTATTTAAAAAATGGTTAGACACAAGATTTTATTTGAAGGACTTGGAAAAATATTTATATATTGTTGGGATCAAATACCAGTAAGATAAATCCAATATGATTTTTAGAACATGTCAAAGTATATACATTGAAGTGAAACTACAGATATTTATCATGGAAAATCCAAGAGGTGATTCTTTCCATTGTCATAAGGCATTCATATCTCAAATAAAATGTTCCCTCAGACACACAAGGGGATACATAGGATGGAAATATCTCTATACATGTTACCGATTGGTTTGGTCATGTATGATATGCTATGTTCTAGGATAGATGTTACCTATGCCAAGAGTGTGATGGGAATATATCATGCTGACCCTGGTGACTTCCATTAGATGGAAATCAATACTATTATTAAGTATTTGGGGTGAAAAAATGATGTTTTCATGTTCAATAGAGGATATGGTTAGTTAATAATCATAGTATATGTAGATCCTAGTTTTAAAACATATCAAGATGATCTAAAATAACATTCAAGATATATCTCCACTATCAATAGAGGTGTTATGAGATATAAGTTCTCTACGAAAGATATGGTTATTGAATCAATAGTATATCGTAAGTACATTACATCTTATGAGGTATCTAAAAAAACATTCAAAAATTTATCCAAAAGATTAAAAAATTTCCTAATAGTAATTACCCTATCAAATTCTAACGTGATAATATAAAAATGGCATATATTAAAAATGAGAAAAGGTCACACCAATAGATAAAGAACATACTTTATAAATCTAACCTCTTTATGGATTTTTATTATAGAGGTGACTTCATAGTGAGTAGATTTTCAATAGAAAAAAACATTGTATACCCCTTAACTAAAACCTTAAATCAGAAAAAACATGATCATCATGTGAGATCTCACATATTTAAATTAATTTCCAATTAGCTCTAGTCCAAGTGTGATTCAATTTACATTATTTTTCTAAATACAACTATTTATATATTTTATTACATGAATATTCAAATAATGGAATAAAAATATATTTTTACATATTGTTCATTGTTCTATGTTTCATTAACGTAATAATTTTCAAGAGTATATATCATATTGAAATGGTTATAATAATTCCCATTTATGATAATAACCTAGAATGGTTATGATGAAATTATTAACTATTTTTATATGTTTTGATTATATTCTATATAAGAAACCTAGTACGTTGACTATCATGTGCGAGTACTCATAAGTATATCAGTCTTCATTTCATGAAGTTCTCTCCTGTTAATCTCCAATAGGGGAGATTATGAGAACAAACTTGATAGTAAAAAATATATACATTTATATTTCATTTAATATTTATATTTAAAAGTACATGAAATGATTAATAAACATTAATATTATTAATAATTTATTTCATGTCTCACGCACTTTGATGAATTGTCTTAAACCATGTCAGCATATGACCATGATAAAGTTGGGTATAATGGGATCATTAAGAATGAAATGTTATTATTGAATAAGTTAAGGAAATATGTGTCCCTACTATCTTTATAGAAAATAATATATCGAACATTTCATTAAAATGGAACCATCGCATTAAATTATATGGCCATGGTGCATAGATGAGTTCAATTCCTATAGTAAAAGAAACAATTATCAAGAATAGAGGTTGATGTCATAGGTGTGAAACCTTCTTAATGAGATATCAAGAAAAAGGGATTAAATTACATAATAGGCATTCATATATGGTTGTTTTCAATGTTATATATCTTAATCATTTATGGGTTCCTTGATCCATTATTAGATATAAATCTTGGACTTTATCCAACCCCACTTATTCTACTATGAAATAGGCCTAGAAGGTCACACTCAAAGAGTTTACTTTGATATTTTTAAATATTATATATATTTATAATCAAGGAAAATGATTAATTATCTGAATATATAATATTTATTTATCTTTTCTTAACTCACATATAAGTAAATATTTCTTTAATTATTAAATGAAAAATTAATTTATTTATAAAATATTAAATAAATTTTTATAATTCAGATAGTGAATTTAATATTTATTTATCGAATGAATTAATTATATTAGTTTAAATTTCTATTCGGGACTTTGATAAATTTTTAAGAGGATGAGTGGAATATATTTTACCTCATGGCCAATATTTATATACAAGACTATAAAAAAAATATTTATCATTTCTTGGGTATTCTCACATCACAATTAAAATTACAATATTATAATTATTATCATTTAAGGGGGATGATTTGAGATTAATTTATACTTTTGGTACTTTTGGAAATTAATTATAATTAATAAACCCCTAGGTCTACTTACAGACCGCTATATAAATCATATAAAGGTTAATAATTGTTCCAAAAAATTACTAATTAATACAACCATCATCCTATCTTCCTCTCAAGAATAAGAATAATAAAATAAATTCCATCAAGCTGAAAGTAATTTGAGTAAATCAAAGTGAACAATGAAATATGAATAATTGATTATGCCAGAACCCGGTGTTTCATCATCATTATTCAGTGATAAAAGGATCATATGTGGATCAATACTATATTGGCTCTTCCTTTGGTCCTTGTTATACAATAATGATTCACTGATCGGGTTTGAATGACCAACACAATTAATAAAGCAAAAAATCTCAACATTGATGTAATCTTTTTTCTTATGTTTTAAATAAATTATAAATTAATAGGAATATAAAAACTCTCTTAGTTTTGGTATAATCATTGGTTAATATTCTTTACAAATAATTGTGACATGTAGTTCACAACATGTATATTAATTATATGTTCAATTTGAAAAAATTATATTTTTATATAATCTCAATAGGAGCTTCTATTGTGAATGAAATATTTTCATTTTGATTTGACTAGTCAAGGAATATCACATGTTTCATGCACACGTTATTATAGTCAATTTTATGATCACTATGGGGGGTTGGACTATTGAGATTTATTTCTCACCCCATTTCAAGAATTTTTTCTTTTTTCCAGATAAACAAAAATATGCCGCATGAATCAAGAAATATCCAATTATTACATGAATGGACATGAATGATCATATGGATTTTGATGATTGAGATGGAGATGTTTGACCATTTTGGTGATTGGGTATGTGGTTTGGCTCGGGTATAGTAGTATAGCCTTTTTTTCCATTGAAGAAGCTAAACAGATTGTAAGAATGAGAGGGTATGGCACCTGCTATCAGGACAAGCATGTTCATGCACATGATAGCCTAGTCGAACAGCCATGCAAAGGTGGAGATCTGATTTCATGATGAAGATACTGGGGAGGAGGATTTCAAAATAGTTAGTCTGGGCTGTATGTAATGTTTGAAGCCTATGGAGAATGAATCCCTCTAAGGCCGATGGTCCATGTAATACTTATGCCTACAGGACTTGTAAGAGTTCCACCTCACCACTTGAAATATGGATTATCAAAATCAAAAATAAAAGAAGGCCTTTGGGCATTGGAGAAGGAAAATTGTGTATGATGTTACCTAGTGCCATAAATACATTCCCTTCATTGAGGGATGCAAGGAGACTCTTATGGGTTGGTGTGGGTTTTTTAATTTCTACGACTACTTATGGTGGATTGAAAATGGAATTGAATCCTAAGATAAGTTTATATTAGGATCAATTTTCCTTGAGTCTTTGGTTTCCCATATAATTTTTTTTGAAAGGCATGAGGTTTTCATTGGATTATGTGGTAGATATCGGTAGTTATCATAGTTGGCTTGAGAGGGATGTTTTATTTTATTATTTGACCATGTTGTTTCCAGTTGTGAATCTAGTGGTGTGAGGGGTGTGGTTAGGCACCCATGGTTCAAGATCAATGCCTTGGTGGGTAGTAGTCATGTGGTAAGTCATGGAATGATAGATATGCATTTATTTTTAAGATGAGTGTTGAGGGTGCTCTGGTTTGTTGAATCTAACCTATGTATCAAGAATGATCAATGATTTAGTCACATTACCCTAGGATCATTTATTCAAGTCTTTTTTGACCATGGGTTAGAGGGGTGGCTCATGTGGGCATTTTGAGGTCTATGCTTGAGGACTGGATTTCAGAAATATATATAATGGGGAGTGAACATATTGTTATTGTTGGTTATGGTCCTTGTTTTATGTTTCTTATTGAGAGTGTGGGCTATTATTCCTAGTGATCTGAAAATGGTTTTTACTTTTTGTTTCATGTGGGATTAGTTATATCCAGTCATTGCATTCAGCAGTGGATGGAGAAAATCCTATATAGTTTGGTCTGTGTTTACGGGGATATGTTAAGGATACGTTTATGGTGGGTATAATATAATCTATAATGAAGGAATAAACCTCATGTTAGGAGATTAATTGGTGTCATGAGACTATTCAATGGAAGGACAGGTGTCGTGGGATGTTATCTTATTGTGAGTCGGATCGAAGATGCATCGATGTTTAGGGTGAACCATTGTAACTTTTTAACCACCAAGGATTTTCAAGGGAGAGAAGTGTTATAGTGGGTAGGTTTTTATGACCAGCATTTCTAGAGTTTAAGTAAATAATGGGAATTTTTTTTTTTGATCTTTAGTGGCCTTAAGGGGAATTTGTAACTTCTTCTTTTATAATATTTTTAATAAATTCTATTAACACATTGTTTCCACTAGAATATGGTGTTTAACCAAGAGAAGAATCTTGGTGAAATTATAATCGATTTTGAATTTTTTTGTGAAATTGAATATTTAATTAATTAATTTTTAATTATGAATGAATGTTTGAATGTTCATATATTTTTAGTGGGGTATCATATTGAGATTTCAACACAATAGTAAAGTCTAAAGTGGTGGGTTTATTCTAAGTGAGGCATAAACCCATTGCAGGTGTCGGGACCCTTCAATATTTTTCCCTTTTGATTTTTCTTCTTTTCATTTTTTCTTTTTATTTTATCTCTACCCCTTTGGGTCATCACAAACATGGTCTCTTGATTAGAAACGTTAATTATATTAGGGAGACAAACTTATAAATTATTTACTTTAAATAACAGTAACTAATTTTGAATGTTGTGAATTGGAAGTTGAGGTCGATCACATAGAGAGTAGTGTAAAAATAACTTAGATTGTTAGGATTAGTTAGAAAAAATAATAGATAAAGTATGAATTTTTGTTGAGGTAAATTAAATAATACATACAAATCTTATTAATTCTGATATCTTGATCTAGTAAAGTGAAAATTAAGCTACTTAATCTAGACGTGGTAGGAATTGAATCCTATTGAACCTCCTTTGAGAGTAAACACTCACTACTATATTCACAACCCTTTTGCATCTGTAGTGTACTTAATTTAATAAATAAAATTGATAATAAAAACCATATTTAAATGTAACCACACATGTCCATCAAATGGTCATGAAATAAATAAATGCAGATAGTTAATGTATAGATAGTATGTTTCATCCCTCCATTAATGGTCATGCAATGAGGAATGAAATAATATAGAAAGTTATTTAATATGAATAAAAAACCCAAAATAGATTTAATAATAGAATAAATATCTTCCCTATAAATTATCAATCATTTATACATAGATTGGAATTTGAAAATAACTCTCTCATTCTATACATAAGGTAGTATAAGGTGAAAATAAAAGAAGACCTGTGCAGAAATATTTTAGTTTCTCAATAGATACAACAACCCATAATCTCTCTATAATTTACGTAGTCGAAATATAATGAATCTGTCACCTTTCATATCATTCCTACAATATTTTTATAGGAATATCCTTGGTAGTTACTGATTTTTTAAAACCTATCTTTTCTTCCCTTGATCTTACCCTCTTTAAATCTACCAACAACCCCTCGAATAATGTCTTCATTACACATTCATAGTCCATTCATATATCTCTCCCAAAAATACATCAATTTACCTAGGATATATTTTAGAACATTCTTATCAATAAATATATTAATATATATCTGATAATTATTTTTAAATATTTTTATCTTATGCCATATCCTCCTCTTTTTTTATCCTCTAAAACTACCTTAATATCAGCCATATTATCTCATGCATGAGATTCCTTAAATATCCCCAAAATCATATCATCAACATGTGCATGGAGGGGAATTCTTGGTCTATTGAAATTTCATTAGATATAAAATCCATAGAATGGGACTATACATTATAGCATAAACACATTATCATGTACTCCGCTATTTATTTCCATGCATGGAATATGATTCAGGAACCCTGCTATATTGTAGACTCTTTCTTCTAACAAATAGCATGTATCTGTAAATTTTTACACCTCTATGATGAATTATCACCATTATACCATAATACCATCTTTAATAAATTTTTTCAGTAATCTTCTTCCTCCTTTCTTGGTGTAGGTGAGTTTTCAATAGAATTTCCTTCTTTGATCTATCCTCATCTTTTTCTATAAAAAATGTAACTTATAGAAGATATAAAAACTATCCAATACCATATACACTCATTAAAGTGGCCTATAGTGAAATGTATTGGCTAAGATTACTCCTTATTATGATTCCATGGTTAATGGAAAATCTATGGTGTAGATTATACCAATTCTCCTTTGATTTATGAGCTTTCTTATCGATAGCCATAGAGGGTTTTTGGTGGAGCTTCAATAGTGATGGTGTAGTGTGTTTGTATTAGATAGTATTTTTATTTGTAGAAAGGATTCCATTTCATTGGTTTAAGAGATAGTACCCAGGACAAAACGGCATCCCATATTGAACATTCAAATGGATGGGTTCTCCTTAATAACGTATCCCCCCAAGAAACATTCCATAAAATATAGTCTAGAGCCAAGGGACTCCTATCTATCATGGGTGACACTGAACACTATTTAATCCTTCCCCCTTATATTGTGTGGACTTTCCTCCCTTGTGACGTTATACCTCTTCAACCTCGGATCTTCATGTGTACATTCCATTCATTTATACTCTTTCCCCGAGCTAGTTCTGTGCAATGACCTAATGTATTATCACTGGATTTCCCTTCTTATATTTATAATCACATAATATTACATGTAGAACATAACACAAAAATTATAAATTAATAATGAGTGAAATAAAATGTATTTATAAAAGTTAAGGAACACATATAGATGAAATAGTAACTTGACCTTTGGAATAGTAATATGAACATTTTAAATAGTAAACTGAACAATGTAATAGTAACCTCACCAATATAGGTATTAATAAAATTTTCCCATGTTATAAGTGTTAATATTATATAATTATATCATATTTTAAGTAAATAAATATTTTAAAAAATATTAATTAAGTGTTGGTATTTTTGTAAGTCGTGTATATTAAATTACAATTTTATGATTAATTTAAATAATAAAAAAAAAATTCTCTTCATAAAATGTACTCATAAAATAATATTTTTATTTCTTATTAGTATAATATAATTTTATGAGACATTAATTATTTTTTCAAAGTGTTGGAAAAGCAGTTTAAATTAAAAAAATTATTATTCAATTAAAGTATGGTTTTAATTAAAAATTAAATTCTCATATTTTTAAAATTATTTTTAAAAAACTGAGTTCATTTTTTAATTATAAATTTCAAAAAAAATATTAAGGTTTTTTGTTGGGATTTTTCAAAAAAAAACAAGAATTTATGGTGAATACTAAAATGTGGTACTTTACGATATATAAACATTATAAGTTAAATAAACTATTCATCAATTTGTGGATGATATAATAACCATTGGTTAGAAATCAAATTATATAATTACTGTATCTAGTCTAAATAATTAGCACTATTACTTTATGTGAGAAAAATAAAAAACAAATGAATTAAATAATGAGAAATCAATTCTCTCTTCCACTATAAATACAACCCCTCACTACCTATTATCCACACACATATAAATCTCTGTTCCTTGTCCAAATTATGATAAATTATCTTCCCAAGTACCTTCCCCACATCCAAGAGATCTTGGTTTCATAAAAATACCAAAACCTCTTCCCTAAGAAAGCTGTCAAGGAAGATAAATTCAAGATCTAAATTCCTCCTTCCAATTATTTTATTTTTCTATCATGGTTCTTTCTTTTCTTTTTATCTACTCAAAATCCCTAATCAAAATGGTATTATAACTCTAACTCCTTAAATATACTATAATTTTGTTATTTGGATATAAAAAGTCATCATCTTCTCTCATTTCCCCTACTTTAATAATAAAAAATGAAAACACCATTCGAGAAGAGTTAATTTATCACATTCAAGGATGACGTGTTTTCAATTTATATTATAATCTTAAAGTCTTTTCATGAAACCATTATTATAATTGAACCAGATTATAATATATGTATTATAATTTTTTTAGTTTTTTGGAATCATTTTGTATACATGATATTAATTTATAAAATAAAATGAGTTTATTGTGATCGAAAAAACCGCCAAAATTAATCCAAGCGATTATCATTAAAATTATATCTATTGATTAATCCCCATACCATTTAATAAAATGAATGGTATAACTAGTTTATATTAATTATTTTAATTATTATAATATAATTACAATTTTTTAAAACCATTCACATTTTATATGAACTTCCATTCAATCAAACCGATCACGAAAACTAAGAAAACTATCACTTGTGAACCATTAAATTGAACACTATAACACATAAAAAATGGAATAAAATAACATCAAAAAATTATAATGAATAAATTTAATTTATAATAAGTTCTATAAATATTAATTAATGAGTCAAACTTTTTTATCCATTACGTTAAGATCAATAAAATGACACCTTCATACTTAAGGAAAGGGATTCTACCTGAACCTCCACTATTCTTTCGGGTTTCTATTCCTATCTTTTTACTCAAATGTAATTCTCTTTGATTTTTATGTAAATAATACAAATACTATGTAAATATTCCAAAATCATGTATCAATATCTTTTCTTTCCCCTTATTTGGGGATATACATGTTTTAAGTTGTTCATTTCTCGACACTTCCTGATAAGAAATCCGTTTTAAGGGAACTTCATGAATTCTTACACATTTTCAGGTTAATGCCATAACATATTTTAAGAAACCATTGTTTTTATAAAATAACTCATCTTATTATTAAAACCTCTATGGTTCACTTCTGGTTTTATATAACTGATTATGAATTTTTCTATCTTAAGTGATCTTTGATATTTTCCCTAAACTGCACTAAAATGTATTAATTCTAAAGTTTATTAAATAGTCATTTTAAATTTCATCACATCATTTTGGAATCACTTATCATGATATATTATTATTATTCTTTACGAATTTCAATTTATACTTTAATTCCTTTCTTTCATGGACAATTTTATGTTACGCCCATTTGTTATGCATTATAACATGACTAAGAAACACTCTTCTTTCCAGTGGTAAACTTTGTATTTCTATTTCATTAATTATGTATGATTATTTATGTGGCACACTTATTCATTAACTTGTTATTATGGGTTCACCTAGATATTTATTTAATGCATTAGGTAAAGTTTACTCTCATGATATGTTATATGCAATGGTCTTGGTGGTTATCCTTGACTTGTGCTCCATACGCAACGGTCTTGGCAGTTAGCATTGACTAAGGATCATGTATGTGCAAAGATTTTTGAATCATGATCCTTTATGTTTTATGATCCTTTAATTTTAATAAATTCATGTCTTATGGTGTTACCACATTACTATTATTCCATTATTATAAGAACCTGAGTTTTATAATTAAATATTTCTTATGTTCCTTGCCTTTTTATATCATTATGTGATGCCTTCTAACCCATGCGCTATGATTTATTCTTGTTATTATTCGCTTAATAATATTTTTATCTCTTCCCTTTGTTCATGTTATCCCCAGGTTATCTTATGCATATATTTGAGCACAATTATAGTTAGGATCTAAATGTGAAGATTAAATAATGGTTGTTTTTATGATGTTTAATTATATACCTAATATTCCAAGAAACTAGAATTTTCAGTCCTTGTATTGTAATATGATGTTTAATTATGCATAAAATCATTTAGTGATATGTGTAAAAGTTTAGGGTCTCAATAGTTGGTATCCGAGGATAGTCTAGTTATATTTGGAGATTATGAATAAAGTAATTTAGTAAGAACCTTAGGGATAAGTCTAATTATAAGAAAACATCCCAAAATTTTGGTAATTATAGATTAAGTAGTTTATCAAAAAAACACATCCCTATCTGGATACAAAAAGTGGACGTGGTTCTAGAGCAGATGTACCTAGTAGTGACAACTCTGACATGGTGTTTGGGGCATGACTCAGGGTAACCAGTACATGAAAATAGGCCTTACTATACATATGGTTTGACACTCCAGAGAGATATTCTTTGGTAAATTCATACACTCATTATGAAAAATTTTTAAGGGAACAAAAATAATCCCATAAGAATATATATTAGGATACATATCATTGATAACCATGATTGAAACCAAGGGAATCACAAGTTAGGATATACTTTTCTTTTACATGTTTATCCTTCTATGTTCAATGTTTCATTTTATGACTATTATCTAATTATTCAAGCCCATTAATTGAAATTTTTTTTCCTAGTTAATGGATGGAAATAGAGGTACATGTACAAATAATCAATGTGATGGGGAATGTGATTATTTCCCTAATGATATTCCAAATATATTGGGAATGGATGCTCAAAACATTGTGTCAATACATACTCAACTGGATAATGTTATGAATAATAACATGAATCGTGTGGAACAACCTCCTTCTCCATATAATGACCAAGTTTACATTGAATCCTTCATACAAAAAAGTCCTCCCATGATTATGGGATCTTCTATTCCCCTCCTCATAGAATAATGGATTAACTCCATTGAAACTTTATTCTCTATTATCCAATGCTCAAAAAAAGAGAATGTTATACTTGTGGCCTATAATTTTGATGGCGAATCTGATCAATGGTGGAAACTGATCGAGAACACAATTTCCAGGGAGGATATTTATTCACTAGAATGAGAATTTTTCAAGAAAATATTTTTTAATAAATATTTTCCCTGAACCCACTTTATCAAGCTGGAAAGGTAATTCATTAGACTTATGAAAAAATTATATGAGTCTATTAGGGCATATGAAACAAACATTCCAAGGCATGTAAGGTACACCTTCCGTGTTTTCATGAACACTGAAAGCAATGTGAATCACTTATTTAGTGGACTAATGTCGGGTCTACAAAAATCCTTGGTGATTCGATACTTTGATAGCTATGAGGGGATTATATGTTTTTCCCTTGAAGTTGAAATGGAGGTCAGATACACCCAGTAGTCTCATGTGCCAGGTGAAAAAAATTGGAAAACAGAGTCTAACATGGGTGGATCATAAAAAAAATCTCATGATATAATGAAGACTGAACATCCCACATGTCAAAATTGTGTGAAGAAGTATCTTGGGAACAGTTTAAAGGGAACCCAGAAATGCATTAATTGTGTCTGAATAGGGAATATAGCTAAGATTTTCCGAAGCGATATGAATAAATACACTAATGTGGAGTAAAAATGAATTTTCAGATCAACAATAATCATGTACTATAGTGTTTCAGCTACAAAGAAATGGCCATCTGTAAAATCAATTCCCTAAGCATAGGGTTGTCAGAGGAAATCCACAACAACAACCAAGGAAAAAAGGAAGGGTGTATGATATCACTATTGTATATGTGCAGCTATAAAATGATTTGGTAAAAGGTAAACTAGTCATACATTAAATAATAGTGAACATACTATTGGATTCTGGTTCTACGCATTCTTTTATATCATTTATGTTTAGTAGAAATATTCAATAACCACCTAAAAATTTGGATATAGATTTATCTGTTAGAACAAAAAAATGGAGAAATTCTTCCATCAGTAGTATATAACTCCTCCCTGATTAAATTTTATTGACTAATCCTCCTATAAATTGTTTTCATACTCCATTTTATGGATTTTGATTCTATATTGGGCATGAATTTAATATCTTTTTACAAAGAAAACATCGACTATTAGGAAAGGTAGATCACACTTCACATCCTGAAGAAGCCTCTAGTTCTATGAAACTGTAAGGATGAGGATGAATATCCTTTAGAATAATTGTCTCAAGTGTGGATACTAATTCCTTATTATAAATCATGTCAATCTCAAATTATTCAGACAAATGAGATAATCATGCTCGATAACATTCCCATCATGAATGATTACACTGACGTGTTCTCGAAAGATTTTTCTGGTCTTCCTCCTAATCGATAGGTTGAGTTATAAATTGAGCTTATTCTTGGTTATCTATTATATCAAATACACCTTATTTAATGGTCGTTGTAGATATGGAAGGGAAAATTAAGTAGTTATAGGAGAATCTATAGAAGGGTTCTATACGCCTGAGTGTTTCACCATGGGGTGCACCAGTCTTCCTTGTTGAGAAGAAGGGTGGATCAATGAACCTCAATATTTATTATCTTGAGATCTATAAAATAATGATAAAGAACAATTATCCCCTACCACAAATAGATTACTTTTTTGATCAACCACATCGGGCCATTATTTCTCTAAGGTGGACCTTCCATCAGGATGTCACCTATTAAAGGTGAGTAAGGAAGATATTCCCAAGACTGCCTTTCGAACAAGGTATAGAAACAATGAGTTCATTGTTATTCCCTTCAGAATCACTAATTCTCCAGAAATTTTCATTGATCTAATTAATGGATTCTTTAGGGATTACATCGACAAGTTTCCAGAAGTCTTTATTGAAGATATTCTGATATACACCAAGAGCAAGGAGGAAGATGATGAGTATTTGAATACTATGTTGAAGACATTGTGAAGTGAGAAAATTTATACAAAGTATATAAAATGTGATTTCTGGATGGAGTAAGTATCATTATTTGGGAATCCTATCACCATAAAAGGGATTTTTGTGGACCCTTCCAAGATAAAGGTAATTGAAGAGTGGACTAAGACAACATCTGTAACATATCTGTAGTTTACATGGCCTAGCTGAGTATTACAGATGATTTTTTAATAACATATCATGATTGTAAAACCCAACAACCAAGCTGACATGGAAGGGAGTGAAGCTTCTCTAGACTCAATAATGTGATGAAATCTTTAAGGAGATCAAAAAGAGTCTAATCACTATGCCATTACTTACAGTCCCAAAACGTGGAGAACTTTTTGTGGTTTATAATGATGCTTTAATAAAAGTATTAAGTGTAAAAATTCCAAATTATAAAGTGATATCCAATGCCTCAAGGTATTTAAAATTCATGAGAAAAACTATCTTTTGTATGATCTGGAGTTGACAGTTGTGATCATTTCATTGAAAATTTGGAAGCATTATCTCTATGGGGAGAAGTGTGAGATATATATTGATCACAATAGTCTCAAATATATATCCACATAGTGTGGGATTAATATGTTCTGTTGAATATTGTTAGAGATCATCAAGGATTGCGACTTCTCAATCCACTACCATCCCGGTAAGGAAAATAAGGTACAAACTTCTCTATGTAGAAACGATCCTTCATCTTTTTCAATGAGGAGAATTGAAAGGGATCCAATATTCATAGATTTTTATAGGATAGACATGGGAATAATTAGGGTAGGAACATCATCAATTGTTTCTTAAATGAATTTTCCACCATCCCTCATGAGGAAAATAAAGTATTCTCAAAAAAAGTTGTGGAAATTATAATAATTCTAGAAGATATTATAAATGATAAATCCTTTGAGTTCAAGATTGATGAGAAATTATTAGTATGATTTTTTCATGATTATGTGTAAAATCTGATCCAGATATAGAGACGGAGCTTCTGAATGACTCTCATAGTTCAACCTTATCAATTCACCCATGTTGCAAAAATATGTATCAATATCTTTGAGAGAACTATTGGTGGGAAAATATGAAGAAGAATATTGGTGAATATACATAAAAGTTCATAGTATGTCAACAAGTGAAGTCTGAAAGGAAAAAATCTAAGGGGATGATGTAACCACCACCCATACCAATATGGTTGTGGAAGAACATTACCATGTAATTTGTAAATAGGGTTACAAGGACATCCAAAAATTGATTTTATGAGTCATTGTGGATCATTATACAAAGAAAACTCACTTTATCACAATTAGAGAGTACTTCTCATTGGATCAACTTGCACTGATATATATCAAAGCGGTTTTAAGGCTGGATGGATTACCACTGTCAATTGTATCTGATTGAGATCCGAGATTCACATCAAAGTTCTGGAAAACTCTCTTACATTCTTTAATCACTAAGATGAACTTCATTACAACCTATTATCCTCAAACTAATTTCAAATCCAAGATAACTACTTAAATACTAGAATAAATGTTGAGAACATGTTCAATAGACTTCATAGGAGGATGGAACCAACATCTTCCACTAGTCAATTTCTCCTACAACAACAATTTCCACTCAAGTATCCAAATGGAACCATATGAACCCATTATGTTAAAAGGTGTAGAACACCATCATTCTCGGATGAATTCGGTGAGAGTAATCTGTTATGACCTAAAATGGTTTAATAAATAGTAGAGAAGGTGAAAACCATTTAGGAGTACATCAAGGAAACCCAATGTCAACAAATGATCTATGTTGAAAGTCATCAATGAGACCAAGGTTTTAAAGTTAGAGACATGGTATTCCATAGAATATCTCTACGGAATAAGGTCATGATATTTGGAAATAATGGAAAGCTAATCCCCAGGTACATCGGCCCCATCAATATTTTTTATTATACCGAAGTTGTGTCCTATCGACTAGAACTCCCACCAACCATATCTAATGTACATGATGTATTCCATGTATCCCTCTTAAGAAAGTAGATACCATATCCTTCACATGTAATTTTTTCAGAGGTGGTACAGTTGGAGAATAATCATTCTTACGAGGAGAATCCAGTGATGATCTTGGATTATAGAGATAATGTTCTATGCATCAATAATAGTCACCTGTTAAAAGTAATTTGGAGGAACCATATGTATGAAGAGGCAATATGAGAACCATGGGTATCCCTAAAGGATAACTACCCACACTTGTTTTCTTCCTAGAATGTAAAATGAATTTTCGAGGGTGAAATTTCATAATGAGGGATTAATTTGAAGGCCCAATGTTTTATTAATAGATTCCCCTACTTATAATTATAATCATATAAGATTAAATTTATAACACAATAAAAATAGTATAAATGAATAATGAGTGAAACTAAATGTATCTCTACATGTTAAGGAACGCATGCCGATGAAATAGTAACTTGCCCTTTAGAATAGTAATGTGACCCTTATGAATATTAAACCAGAAAATGTAATATTAACCTCACCAATGAAGGTATAAATAAAATGTTCCCATATTATAAGTTTCAACATGATATAATTATATCATAGTTTAAGTAAATAAATATTTTAAAAATTATTAATTAAATGTTAGTATTTTTGTAAGTCGTGTATATTTAATTAAAATTTTATGATTAATTTAATAAATAAAAATGAAAATTTATTTTCATAAAAATTATTCATAAAATAATATTTTGTTTTATTATGATTATAATATAATCATATGAGACTTTAATTATTTTTTAAAATTGTTAGAAAAGCAGTTTTAATTTTAAAAATAGTATTTTTCAGGTAATTTATGATTTAAAAAAAAGTAAATTTATCATATTTATCAAAATATTTTAAAAAAATTGAGTTGATTTTTTAATTCTAAACATCAGAAAACGGTTAGGGTGATGTTTTGGTACTTTTTCTAAAAAACAGGAATTATTGGTGAATAGTAAAATACTGTAATTTACAGAATATATACATTATAAGTTTAATACACCATTTTTTGAGACATGGATGATTTAAAAACCATTGGTTAGAACAAAAATTATCTAATTACGGAATTAAATATCAATAATAAACACTATTTATTTTCTTTAGAAAATAAAAAACTAATCAATTAAAGATGGAGAAAGCACTCCTCACTTCCACTATAAATATCACCCCTCACGGCCTCCACTCCTCACACCTCCCAATCCTTGTTACTTTTCCAAATTCTTCTCAAGTATTTTCCCAATACACTTACCCACATCTAGGATCACTTATTCTCATCAAAATAACCAAACCTCTTCCCTAAAGAGTCTCTTAAAGAGGATAAATTCAAAAGGTAAATTCCTCTTTCTAATTATTTTATTTTCTTTTCAAGTTCCTTTATTTTCATTTTATATTCTCAACTTCCCCAATAAAAATGGTATGATAAATCTAGTAACATAATTATATCATGGATTTTTTTTTATTATATTGAAATAATTCATCATCATATCTTCTTTCCCCTCCATTTATACTAAAAATAAAAACATCATTCGAGATGTGCTAATTTATCACATTCAAGGAGGACTGGTTTTCAATATCTATTATCATCATTAAGTATGGACATTAAACCATTATTAAGGTTAAAATTTTTATATTATATCTATTATAACTTAATTAATGTTCTGGAGTCATTTTTTATACATGATATTATTTTATAAAACAAAATGAGTTCAATGTGATCGAAAAAATTCCAAATTAATCCAAGCGATTATCCTTAAAATTTTATATATTTATTTGTCCATTTTATGTTTAATAAAATTAATTATATAACCATTTTATCATCTATAATTTCATTAAAATAATATAATTAATCTTCTGTAAAACCATTCCCATTTTACATGATATTCTATTAAGTGAACTGATCATGAAAACTAAGAAAACTAGAACTCAAGAACGATGAAATTGAACTCCATAACTCATAAAAAGGAAATAAAAAACTTAATAAAATAATAATAAAGAAAATTCTTGTAGAATAAATTATGGGATTATTAATTAATGAATCTAATTTGGTTATCCAAAACATTAAGATCATGTGAAGGATGCCTTTGGACTTAAGAAATGGGATTCATCCCAAACCTCTATTTTTCCATCGGGTTTCTATTCCTCTCTTTTTACCCAAATGTAATTCTATTCATTTTTTTTGTAAATATTATAAATACTATTTAAATTTTCAGAAACTTTTATAAATATCTTTTCACCCTTATTATTTAAGGATCGATATGTTTTAAGTGGTTCCCTTCTCGATATTTCCCGATAAACAAGCCGCTTTAAGGGAACTTCCTGAATTCTTACCAATTTTCTAGTGAAATACATAACCTATTTTAAGCTACCATTATTTCCATAAAAACACTAATTTTATATGTAAAACATTATTATTTTACTTATGTTCTTATATAGATGATTATTTCCTTTCCATTTTAAACGATCTTCCATATTTTCCTTAAACCGCACTATAATGTTTTAATTCTAATGTTTCTTAAATACTCTTTCTACATGTTATCACATAAGTTTGACATAACCTATCATGATATATTCATATTATAATTTATTAAAGTCCATGTATTATTTAATTCCTTTTTTTCGTGGACACTATTATGTTACTCCCATTTATTATGCTTTATGGCATGATTAAGACACCCGCTTCTCTCCGTGGGTAAACATTATATTTATGTTTGATTACTTACATATGATTATTTATGTGGAACACATATTCATGAAAATATTATGATAGGTGTTCCTAGATATAACTTTAATACATTGGGTAAAGTTTAGTCTCATAACACCTTGTGTGCAATGGTCTTGGTGTTTAGCCTTGACTCGTGCTCAATGTGCAATGGCCTTTGTGGTTAGCCTTGACTTGTGCTCCTCTATTTGAAACGATCCTTGTCCCGTGATCCTATATGTTTAAAGGGCCGTTAATATTTATAAATTATTTCTTTATAGTGCTTCCACATTTCTTTTATTCCATAATTATAAGATCCAATGTTCTATATGTTAATATTCCTCATGTTCCGTTCATTTTTATATCATTATCTTATGCCTTCTTACCCATGTACAATGATTTATTATTTGGATTATTCCCTTTACTGGGATTTTTTCTCATCTGTTTGTTTATGTTGTCCCTAGTTTATCCTATGATGATGTTTTAGCACAATGTAAGTTAGGATCTCAATTTGAATATTAAAAAAAATTTGTTTTTATTATGTTTAATTATGTATCTAATATTCCAAGACACTAGACTTTATGATACTTAGCTTGGAATATAACATTTAATTATGAAAAAAATCATGTAATGACTAGTGTTAAAGTATAGGGTCTCTATACTCTCTCTATGGGTGTGGTTTTTCTCCTAACCCTCATCTATTTTCCATGTGTCTTTCTCCCCATAGGTTTAGGGATAACTAGGGTTGGTGTATTTTTTATCAACTGCATGAATAAAAACATTGTGAAAATTTATATTAAAATTTTAATTATTTTTTATTATATCTATAGAAAGATAAATACCTAAAATAATAATTAACAATTAATTTATGGGTAAGAACCACTAAAAAAATGAAACTCATTGGTAAAAATTTTAAAAAATATGCACGAAAATTAGACTTATTAAATGACCCAAAATTTAACATGGGTCTACCTCAAGTATATATCTAAAATTAATTTATAAAGGACACCCCCTTAGTACCAATATTTTAAATTAAAATAAAAAATAATAATTGGGGAAATTTTATTCAAGTATTTCATATGAAATATTATTCTTACTCCCCCTAGTCATTAATATATTTGATATTTCCCCTTGAAAATTTATGGTACTTCTCCTTCCCTCCAATCAAGCTTCTCAATTTGATATTACAAAACACACCACATTGTGATCAACATCACTATTTTTCTCTCATCGGTCAAGGTATCAATGTATATGGAATTTTTATTATACCATAAGTACATGTATCATACTTATGAACTTGAATGGGATCTACACTATCCACTTTCTGGTCACAAATGTCACAAATAATCATGACAGCTTTGTAATTAGGATCTAATCACTTTGTCATAATATAATGGTATATATTTATGGTAATGAAAATTAAGTCACAAAAAACATGTTATACTATTTATCATATTGCATGCTAATCAATAAAATCCCAATTAATATTCCCTTTAGGAAGCAACAACACTCACTTCCCCAAAATTCAAAGTAAATATCCTAAATACTTGAAATAATAAAGAATATATTTCACCCTCATTGATTTTTTTTAATACCTTTTCACATTATTCATTCATTAAAATGTTGAATTTAAGACAAGGCACACATCAACCACACTATCCCAAATTATAAAACTCATTTCTCAATAAATGGTTTTTTAACCTCCAAAATTCAACATAATTTTTTCATAATTGCTTTTCATCTTTTTCTTGAGGGGTAAAAATGAATACAATGAATATAATCATGATCCTTTTATCAATTATCAATAAAAATAAACCTCAACATATTTATTTCCCGATGAATCACATCCCTTAAACTATGTAAATTCTCTCCATCCAACTTTATTATTTGAATATCATGAAAAATAGAAAGAGTTGGGTAGGAATGGATAAATGTGTCTTGAAATGTGTATCATTCTTAACAATGGTCATTCAAGGATTCTAAAGGATAAAATGAGGATACATGTAAGGTGGGTATCAAGGATAATGGATAAATTATTGAAAATATATCATTCATATTAATAGATAATTTTTACAATCATAGCCTTGATAAGATTAAATATAAGTCCATGTTAGTAAAATGAATCAGGTTCTCTCAAGTAGTATGTTCAGTAAAAGAGATGAAATATTATATCTATAAACCTAGTGGGAATGAAAAATAATATTAAATATTCACTTAATCATGGAATGTTCATAATAATAATCTAATCAATATGATATTTTTAAACTCAAAGTATAAAAAATTGTAGGGTAATTTCAACAATATTTGTATAAAATGAAAAATCATGATTCATTGTATCCAGACACCTACATTTAACTCTTATCATTTAGTCTCCCCATCATACATTTTCAATTCCATCAAATTTTAAATTAAAAAATTGCATCATGAGGTTTCTGAAAATTCAATTAACATAGACAAAAAGAAATAAAAATCCAAGGTGTGGATAATAGGATTTCTTATTTAAGATCAAAACAGATTTCGAAAATATGGGAGTATAAATGAATGCTAAAATTTTAAGTTTACCCCCCTTTAAAATTAAGGGATTATATTTTCTACTATTTATTTCTCACATAGTTCCTTGAAACTTTAATCAACATGGGTATAAAAATAAAATAAAAATTATAAAACTACATGTCTATTCACAATGAAAGTTCAAAAAATATATAGGTATTACACTCTTAAATCATAAAATAGTTCCTAGATATTTAATTCTAAAAGATATTAAATTATAAATTCCTAGAAAGAATAAAAATGTTATATTCCTCTTAATATTAATCTTGGTATGTTTTTAAAACTCGAACTTTCTTCTCATAGTCAAGTGATTTAAGGTATAAATGATGTTACCTAATCTAGATCTATAAATGGTTAGAGCTTTGATTCCTCCTTTTAGATTGGTCATATCCCTTTTTTCAAAACATAACATCATTTTTCCTCTCTATAATACATTTTCTAAATCCATGGGCCCAATCCATAAAATTTTATACTATTGTGAAAAACTAAAGGGCCATTCATGGACTTCCCAAACCTACTACCCTTCCTTGAACTCTACTTATTCAGCAGCACTAGCATTGTCCTCCTTATTTTCCAAAAACCTTCTATTATTTCTTTCTTATTATTTCAACTCTACAATAGATACATCACTTATTTTATCAATGAAAATTTCTTCCTTAAATTATGATAGGTTTTCCTTTCTCAAATTATCCCCCTTTTCATCTACCTTATTTATTTCCATGTGTATTTTGAACTTCACCTCTTCACCACCAAATATTAATCATAATTACCCACTTTATAATTAAATCAATTACATTAAAATTTCTAAGAATGGTATTCGTAGTACTATTGGGTTCATCTGTAAAGACCCGGATTTTCCATGTAATTATTTTTAATTATATGGAATTATTTTGAGATAGTGAAATCTGACAGCACATGATTCTAAGGGCTGGAGTTGTCGGAATGATCCGTCGAAGTTTTGTTAACCTTTAATTATCATGTTAAGCAGTTTTCCTAAAAATGTGGAATTACTCTTAAATATTTGACTAGATCAAAAATCTGATGGCATTGTTGCATTCAGGATTGCGATTTTACACTAGGAGTGACTTAAGTTTAGTCATCATAGGCCACCTGTGTGAAAACCCAAAAATTACATAACTGTAAACAAAATAATTAAATAAAGTTATTTTATTTTTAAAATTCTTATAACTCACGAATGGTGACTTGGATTAAAAATATGATAGTACATTTGGGTTTGTTGGGGAGTTTTTTTCTTTATGCAGAGCCTAACCTTGACTGGCGTGGGATGAGGGTGAATGTTAATAATTTATCGAACTTTTTTTATGTACGTTTAGAAAATGCACGTGTAGTGTTTTAAAAAAATTTAACCGGTGCTCAGATTAAAAGTCTGAGGGAACAGTTAAATCTGCAGTTCCGAGATTCACTTAAGGGAGGATTCACTTTGACCACAGTAAGTATGGAGAAAAAGATAGATTTTGGACATCTTACAAGAATATTAAAATAACATTGTTATTTTATTTTTTTGTTTTATTTTCCTCCATAGAAAAGCGGCAGTGGCAGGACCAACGAGGCGTCCAACGATTAAATGGTATGACACCTCAAATCCATTATAACAATGTCATTAAAATTAGGAAGGTTCTTATTGAATTAACCCCTATTAAATTCCATGTGTGTTACTAATCATACCCTCTCCTATTTATATGGAGATTGGGAAGAGGTATTGGAACGGCTTCACCAAGCGACGAAGTTCTGATAAAGTGTCATGAATCCAACCACTTATAGGGCGGGGCTGGTTCTGGTGGGTGGTGATGAGCGACACTGAATCATGAATTGAAGGACCGCGTTTGATCAACAATGTGGGCGGCTTATTGTGGAGATGACAAACGCTGACTCTTCCTCATTCGTGGCCATTCTCCATCAAACATGAGGTAGGGTTTTATTTCATTATAATTTCATGTGATTGTCGAATCCTTTTTCCTCTCTCATGTTTTCAAGCTAACGGTAGGGCGTGGGCCAAATAAACATGGCTCGGACCCTCCGCTGCATTGTTTACCCTCTCTCTCTCTCTCTCTCTCTCTCTCCCTCTTCATGAATGACCACCGGCACAGCGGCACCGGTCGGCCATGATGGAGGCAGTGTGCCCTAGGAGGAGGTTTCAACACTACACCACGAAGGTTAGCAGAGCAGCCGGCACCGACCGGCCGTGGAGGTGGTGTGGCGTACTGTCGTGATCCACCAGTGGGCAAGACCCACGGCCAAAGCCATGACAGGTGAAGTAGGCGGCAGAATAGAGCCGACCGTGAAAGGTGGTGGCAGAGTGGCGCACCGTCGTGTGCCACTAGAGGAGGTCATAGCTCGATGCCTTAGAAAGTGGAGAGCGGTGTGGCGCCCATGTCCTGTCGGGTTAGCGGACCCCCACCCCCCTAGTCAGCCAAAATCGCTTACCGTTACGTGGTGCAACAGAGCCCCACCAGCTGACCGAAACGGCCCCGCATCCACAGGGCCAGTTGGGAAGACTGATGCTTATGGGCAAACTGGGCTAGATCTGCCCAGCGAACCGGACCCGTCCAATGGAACAGACCCACCCAGCTAGCTGGGTCAGGCCGAACCAGCAGCCATGTGGGCTAATGCGGGAGGGCCCAGCCCCACCTGGCCGGCCGAGGCAATCGCAGACCGGGCCTCTGAACTGAATCAGGCCGACCCCAATGAGATCGACCTAGTAAAGGGGGCCAACCCTTAACGGTCTGGACTCGAGCAGGGTCAGGTAGACCCTGGGACCAGTTGCGTTGGGCCTGTCTGACTGAGTCGGACTAGGCCCTGACCCAAGAGGTCCCTGAATAAATAAATTCTTGGAACTGTCAAATCAAGTGTCTGATTGAAATTCCTTCAGTGGAGTTGGGACTATTTTTTGGAATCAGTCCCTTGGGAATATCTTGGCAGGCCCGACTGAGTCAGGCTGAACAGAGATGCGATCACCCCCATTTAATGGAAAGTGGTGTAACTAACAGTCTGGGCATCCGATTGACACGTTTTCTATGGAATAAGGACCCTTGTGATATTTAGGTCCTTTGGGATAATCTACTTGAGTTTTGGAGAAAGTTGGAGTACAGCTGGGTTGGACCACACAAGAATCCAATCGTGCCCTATTCACTAAAATACCTGTAACTTACAGACCGGGCATCCAGTTGATGTTCCGCCTATTGCATTGGATCCCTTATGACATAACATATCATCATGTTACTTATTCATTGGACTTTTTAATGGTTTAAATATGATTTATTTCTTTAGGATCAATTCTCCCATAATCAAGCATACTATGAGCGGGAATCCAGTGGCTGGAAGTGAGGCGGAGGTGGGAGACAGATCATGCGGAGGATAGTACCAAGAGATACTGTGTTGGTCAGAACCGATCATTTGTGGGTTAGATCCTGTGTGGGTTAGTGCTCAGTGATCTAGTGTGGTTCAGTGCATACTTATCCAATGTTAGTCATATCCTATGTGGGTAAGCACTTAGCGATCTTGTGTGGGTCAGCGCATACTGATCATGTATGGGTCAGATCTTGTGTGGGTCATTGCGGGGGTTAGTACCTATCAGCTCCTGGCGGTTCAGATCCTGTGTGGATCATTGTGGGGGTTAGTACCGATCGATCCTATGTGGGTAAGACTCTATATGGTCAGCAGGAGTGCCTCCTGACAGAATAAGAGGATCTAGCGTCGCAAATAATCATTTGTACTTCTATACTTAACTAACTCCTAGTGTGAGTTATGTCTTCTATATTTGCAGTGATAACTAGTTGTTACTTTACCTTTGGGGTGATATCTTCATGGTGATACCAATGTGGTACTTGTACCTTCATGGTGATATCTTCGCGGGGTTACATGTGTGGTACTTCTACCTTCATGGTGTTGTCTTGGTGGTGTTACCTGTGTGGTACTTCAACCTTCGTGGTGTTCTCTTCGTGGTGTTACATGTGTGGTACTTTAATCTTTGTGGTGGTAGTTATGTGGTAATTCTACCTCTGTGGTGCTACCATTGGGGTATTCTTCCCTCATGTATGGGATGAGTATATCCTAATAACTTTGGTATATGTATAAGAATATACCTAAGTAGATATTATGTCTTTCACTTCGTGCTTTCAAATGGAGGTATTGCCTTGTGGTTTTTCCTTTGTGGAAATATGGGAGACCTACAGGGGTCTTACCGTCCCAACTTAGTATCTTTATACTCACCCTTGCATGGGCTACACAAGCACCTTGTTGTGTCTTATGCAGATGACGTACAGTATTGATCGTGGCAGAGGGATCCATGACTGGACGGTGCTCGGAGGTGGGTCATTTGGCGTTATATGGGAAAGGGACTACTGGTTTTGAGTTGTACCTTCCATTCAGGTATGATCCTCAGTGGATGATCCAGGATATGTTTTTAACTATCCAGTTGTATTTTTATTTTTCAGTTGTACTTATAATTTTCAATTGATCTTTTATTCGAGCCCCATTAATTTTATCCCACTAGTATTACAGTAGTTTAGTTCCTGGTTACTTCTTCTTGAATTCTTGGATTGTGTGTCTTTACAGGTTAATAGTTAATGCCTTCCCATTTTAGGGATACTCCTTTACGGTGCTAGTCGCCAACCCTAGGCCTATGGAAGGCGGGCTTGGCATAGTCATGGCATGGGCCTCAGGGGATGGGTCGTGACAAAGTGGTATCAAAGGAGTTAGTTTTATCACGGAACTAGGACTCTAATTTTTTCAATGGAGCAATATTGTTAAGTTTTTTAGTATAGTTTTCAGTTCAAGGATTCATGTGTTTGTGTGGCAGCTGACGTATCCATACACCAGGACCCTGGATTCTGATTTCTGACTCGGTGTACAAAAACACTGATTGCGTGTGTTTTGGAAATTTTTTCCCATGGTTTATTTGGATTCAACTCACCATGTATAACAAAGTGACTGTGGAAACCCTATTCCTTATCAAGATGCTATTGTGTAGGCATCTATCTAGGATTCCCGAGAGAGTACACGATGAAGAACCACCTTGCCACTAGGCTCCGGTTCAAGTCCCTTTTACTATGTTTGCACCTTTAGGTGGTGTACCAGAAGCACCACCACTTGTTGTGAAGTAGTTACCACTAGCTTCACTGGCGGACAGTGCACACCGTCTGAGCACATTGCATGTGTTCCAGTAGCAGAGGCCTCTAATGTTTCTAGGTGAGACAGATTCCTAGGAAGCTGAGGACTTCTTAGAGGCTATGGTTAGAGTTTTCTGCCTAGTTGAGACACCAGTAGAGAATATGGTAATCTTAGATTCTAGTCTTTTCTAGTGCATGACCATGAGGATCGTCCATAGGGTGACGAAGCTTCAGTACATGGACTGTTTCCTGGGATAGTACCTTCGGGTAGTGTTCCAGCTATATCACTACTCGTTGGTAAGTAGTTACAACCTGTAGTACCTATGGAGGTCACATGTAGGATTAGTTCCTTACACATGTTTTAGTATCATATACCCCTAAGGTTCCAAGGCGAGCCCGACTCACAGGCAGCTAAGGACTAGCTTGAGGAGGTGGTCGAGTTTCCATCTAGCCAGGGCACCATTCGATTAGATGGAGGTCCTATTAGAGATCCTTTTATGTGGCTCAGTAGGATGATGACATGGTTTATATTACCCTGATCTTGCAAAGAGGTGAATTTTATGTGGAAAATCTAGAGAACCTTCCTCAAAGAAGAAGTTCTACTTCAATAAAGAGCTTATGAATTAGAGTTCCCAAGAGCTTCTACAACTTCGGCAGGATGACATGTCGATAGCTGAGTATTCATTAAGGCATACCGACTATTCCAAGTACGTGATGAATATAGTGCGGTCAGTGATTCAGGGCCCAGACCTCCCGGAGATATGTGTTTAGGGACATCCAAGATAGCACTGTTCCTCTATTCATTCATACATATGTTAGGGTACATCATAGAACCTTTGTGGTTGAATGTCCTTTTGCTAAGTAGATATAGACAGTGAATGTTAATAGTGGGAAAGCAGGACACTGACAGCAGTCTCAGAGACATGGGTGTGTAAAATGTATCAGGAATATGAAGTGATAGGGTAGATGAATCTATAGGTTTGCAGAAGTGTAAGTAGAGCTAGGAGATCAGCATGAGGTGGTATATATTACACCATGTTACAACCACCACCCCAATGTCGTCCCCACTGGGCTTTGGGAGATGGAGGACAGGGGAAGGGAGTAGCTGCATGCGGTGAAGGAGTGTGACCCAAGGGCTCCAGAAATTATTCGAGGTGCGGTCGGTGTCTAGTACTAGCTGTCGTATTAATAGAAATAGGTACCAATCATTCCTTCTTACTATGAATCTTGTTCAAGACCTCAAGTTTCCAGTTAAAATGAAGACTTAACGCTTACTTCTGGAGACACCATTGTGATGAGACTCTATAATCACACTCATGATGACAAGGTGATATGACCCTTGAGGCAATAATTTCTGTTGGAACCACTTAGTGGTAGGAACAAGGCATTGCGACGTTAGTTTGGGTATGGAATAGACATCCACAGTTCATACTCAGATTCACTATATTAGGAAAATGGATGTGGTTTATCTACAACATTGGAATGTGGTTTTCCTTGGTCAGCGAAAAAGGAAACCCAAGCATCACTGAATAAACTCATCCATATGAGGTCGCTATAGATCACTCTTGAGACGGTCATCCTTACCCTCGTGGAAGCACGAGTTTTGAGTTTTCAGTTCCCATTAAGAGTGGCAGAGTGTGGGTAAATCTATTCAAAAGATATTTCAGGATTACCTCCCTAAAGGGAGAGGAAATTCTTCCTTGTATGGGTACTACTGAAGATTTATACCTTACTTCTCTAGGGTAGTGTCACCCTTTTCAGCTTTGAAGAAGAAAGGGGAACCTTTCCTGTGGATGGAGAAGTGTCAGAAGAGCATTCAAGAGCTGAGATAGAGACTGATGGGTTCCCTCATCTTGAGACTACTAGAAGAGGGTGTTGGGTATGTAGTCTATTATAAAGCATCAGGGATCAGATTTTAATATGTCCTGATTCAGGAGTGAGTACTGATCGCTTGTGGTTCACGACAATTTAGTCAGCATGAGCAGAACTACGCCACCCATGACCAAGAGTTAGCAGTAGTGGTATTCACCTTGATGGTATGGAGACTTTACTTTATGGGAAAAAGTTTTACAGTCTACTTTGATCATAAGAGTCTCAGGTATATCTACTCACATAAGGACCTGAATCTAGGACAATGGTTTTTAATGGATTTCCTCTAGGACTCTGACATCGAGATAGTCTACACTCCTAAAAAGGATAATGTAGTAGTAGACACACTCAGTAGGAGGTCTAGTTTACAGTTGTTGAGTGAGGTGATTGAGTAGATAATCGTGGTACAGATATCATATGTGGATAGAGATAAAGAATCTTACCTCTAGTCTATGACTTTTACTCCCCAAATTCTTCATCAAATTCGGGGGGCACAACTTGGGGCGTTGACTGCGAGGCCCAACATGCTCAGATATCCTCAGTATGGTCTCCTGAGGGATTTTATGAAGGTGGGGAGTATATCATTCTCAAAATAGGATGCACCGTGGTACTAGTGATGCTTCGGGAGGAGGTTTTGTGGGAGTCCCATACATACTCTTTAATAGTACATCCTGAAGTGGCGGAAATGTACCAGGACCTCTGGCATCAGTACTCACGGCCAGGAATGAAGGAAGCAGTGACATAATTTATCATGATGCCTCACTTGTCAGCAAGTGAAGACTGCAAAAAGCTGGTAGAATTATTTTTCTGATAGGAGATGGAAACCGTTGGAGTCTGAGGAGGGAGACCATGACTTCCTACGAGTCTCACCCCGGTGAGGATTTCGGAGGTTTGACCAGGGCGAAAAGCTATCTCAGAGGTCCATATGACCTTTCTAGATTCTCATCATAGTGGGAAAGGTGGAGTACCATCTATCCTTTCCCCCCACAGATGCACATGGTGAATAATGTTTTCTATGTGTCGCTGCTGAGGAGACATGTGCATGATCCATCCCATGTTATCTACTAGGGTGAGTTGGACTTTGATGATGGGGTGACGTTTATAGAGGTTTCAGTGGAGATTGAGGATCTATAGGAGTGGGTAATTTTTGGGTGGTTTATTCCTCTGGTGTGAGTTTTTTGGTATCCCTGAAACCTTCAGAAGAGCATAAGGGAGGGATTGGCTCTGATTCGTGATCAGTACCCCCATTTGTTTCCTTATACTATGTTATGTTTTTCTGGAATGAAAATCCTTAAGGTGCAGAGAATGTAAAGACCCGGGTTTTCCATTTAATTTTTTTTAATTATATGGAATTTTTTCGAGACCGCGAAATTTAATGGCTCATGATTTTGATTCCTGAAGTTCCTGGAATGATACATCAAAGTTTTGTTAAACTTTAATTAGCTCATGTAAGCAGTTTTCTTGAAAATGTGGAATAACTCTTAAATGGTTTCTCAGACCATAAATTTTAGGGCATCGTTGCGTTCAGGATAGTGGTTTTGCCATAGGAGCGACTTAAGTTTAGTTGGCGCATGCCTCCTTTGAGAAAAACTAAAAATGGAATAACCATAAATAAAATAAATAAATAAAGTTATTTTATTTTTCAAATTATTATAACTCATGAATGATGACTTGGATTAAAAATCCGAGACCACCGCTGAGCTCATGAGGGTATTATTTCTTTAGGAAGATACTAACTTTGGTCATCGTGTGCCAACTATGGAAGTTTTTTTTGGGTCAAAATAAAATAATTAAGTAAAAATTATTTTATTTTTAAAATTCATAACATCTAAATAGTAACTCGGATTAAAAATCGAATAGTATTTCTGGGTTCTTTGAGTCGTGTTTCCCCTAGGAAGAGCCTAACCATTGCAAGCATGGGTCAAGGGTAAATGTTAATAATTTATTAAACTTTTTTAAGGTATGTTCAGCAAATTCATGGGCTACGTTTTCTTAATTTTGAACAGATTATCATATTAGAAATCCTAGGGAACCATTGAATCCACAATGCCGAAATTCATTTAAGGGAGGCTTCACATCGACTGTATTAAGTCTAGATAAAAATATAGATTTTGGAAATTTTAAAAAAATGATAAAATAACATTGTTATTTTATTTGTTTCTTTTAATTTTCTCCAACGGAAAAGTGGCAGTGGCGAGACCAACGATGGGTCAAGCCATTAAGTGGATTGACTCCTCAAATCCCTTGTAATAGTACTATTGGAATTAGTAATGTTCCTATTGAATGAAACCCCATTAAATTCCATGTGTGTTACTCATCCTCCCCCTCTTATATTTATATAAATCTTGGGGGGAGATATTGGAAAGTCTTCACCAATTGATGAAGTTTTGATAATGTGTTGTGACACCAAACACATGGAGGGTGAAGCTGGTTCCAGTGGGTGGTGATGAGCAACACAGAATCACGAATCTAAGGATGACGTTTGAGTGGAAATGCTGACAGCTTGTTGTGGGGACGACGAACACTGACTCTTCTTCAATCACGGGTGTTCTCCATCAAACTTGTGGTAGAGTTTTATTTTGTTATAATATCCAGTGATTTTTGAATCCTTTTTCCTCCCTCATGTTTTCAAGCTAACGTGGAAGGTGCGGGCCAAATGAACAGGTCATGGACCCTCTGTTACCTTGTTTACCCTTGCTCTCTCTCTCCCTATCTCCATGAAAATCCACCAGCGTGGTGGCACCGACTGGCCGTGATGGAGGTGGTGCGCTGTTGTGTGCTGCAAGATGAGGTCGTGGTACTATGTTGCGATGGTTAGAAGAGCGGCTAGAACCAACTGGTAGTAGAGGTTGTGTGGTGTGCCATCGCATGCCGCTGGTGGAAATTTCCATGGCTGAAATCACAACAGGTGAAGAAGGTAGCCGATCTAAGCGAGCCGTGGAAGGCAGAGGCGGAGCGGCGCGCCGTCGTGCTCTGCTAGAGGAGGTCGGGGCTCAAATCCATGGCAGGTGGAGAGTGGCACATCCCCCGCACCGCTCCGGGCTAGGGGACCCTCAGTTCAACTAGAACGGCCGACCATTACGCAGTGGGGCAGTGCCCCACCGGCTGGCTGAAATGGCCCCGCACCCTCGGGGCCAGCAGGAGGGACCGGTCTGCCTTCTAGTGCACCAGGCCAGCCATGTGGGCCGAACCTGCCCAGTGAACTGGACCCACCCAGCGGACCAGACCCGCCCTGCGGACCAGACTCACCCCGTGGGTTGGGTCAGGCCGAACCCACGACCTAGTGGGCCAATGCGGGTGGGTTGAGCCCCACCCGACCGGTCGAGCCAACCACGAACCAGGCCCATGAACCGAACTGTGCCGACCCCAATGGGCCGGACCCAGTAAAGCGGGTGGACCCTTAGCGGTCCGGCCCTGAGCGGGTTCAGGTAGACCCCTGAACCTATTGCGTTGGGCTGGTCTGACCGAGTCCAACCAGACCCATACCCAACCGGTCTTCGAATAAAGAAATGCCTTTAACTGACAAATCGAATGTCCGATTGACATTCCATCAGTGGCGTTGGTAATAATTTTGTGATGTGTTCCCTTTGGAATATCCCAGCAGGCCCGACCGAGACGGTCCGAACTGAGGTGTGATCACCCCCGTTTCACAGAAAGGGGCGCAACTGACAGACCGAGGGTCTGATTGACGCGCCGTCTATGGAACAAGGACCCTTGTGACAAGGCGGTCCTTTTGAGATACTCTACATGATTTTGGATAAAGTTTGAGTATGGAAGAATGGGTCGCACACAAATCCAATTGGACCATCATCACTAAAATGCCTATAACTTGCTGACCGTGCGTCTGGTTGATGCGCTGTCTATTGAGTTGGAACCCATATGACGTAACAGATTATCAGTTTACTTCTTCATGGGACCTCATCCTGGTTGAAATATGACTGATGTCTTGAGGATAGGTTCTCCCAAAATGAAGCGTGGTAAGAGTGGGAATCCAGTGGATGGCAGTGAGGTGGAGTTTGGAGACATATCATACGGATGTTAGTACCAAGCGATCCTATGTGGATCAGCACCGATCCTGTGTGGGTTAGAGATTTTGGGGGTTAGTGCTCAACGATCATGTGTGGGTCAGCACATAATGATTCTATGTGGGTCAGATCCTGTGCAGGCCAGCACTCAGTGATCCTATGTGGGTCAACGCATAAGGTCCATGTGTGGGTCAGATCCTATGTGGGTCATTGCGGGGGTTAGTACCTATCAGCTCTGGGCAGGTCGGATCCTGTGTGGATCATTGCGGGGGTTAGTACCGATCAATCCTGTGTGGGTCAGACTCTGTATGGTTAGCAGCAGTGCTTCGTGATAGAATAGGATGATCTAGCTTTGTGACTAATCATTAGTACTTCTATACTTCACTAATACATGATGTGAGCTGAGTCTTATATCTTGGTGGTGATACCTATGTGGTACTTTACCTTCATGGTCATATATTCCTAGTGATACATGTGTGGTACTTTTACCTTCATCGTGATATTTTTGTGGTGTTACCTCTGTGGTACATCTACCTTCATGGTGTTGTCTTCATGGTGTTACATGTTTGGTACATCTACCTTCATTGTATTTATTTTTGGTGTTACCTGTGTGGTACTTATAACTTCGTGGTGTTACATATGTGGTACTTCTACCTTTGTGGTGTTACATTTGGGGTATTCTTCCCTCATGTATGGACTGAGTATATCTTGATAACTTAGGTACATATATGGGCATATACCTCAGTATAGATGATGTCTATCGCTTCGTTATTTGATATGGAGGTCTTACTTTGTGTTTTGTTTCTTTGTTTAATATAGGAGACCTACGGGGGTCTTGGGGTCCCAAATAAGTATTGTTATACTCACCCCTCCATGGGCTACGCACACACCTTATTGTGTCTTGTGCAGATGACGTACAGGTTTGATCATGGCTAAGGGAGCTAGGACTGGACGATGCTTGGAGGTGGACCCTTTGGTATGACATGACACAGGGACTACTGATTGTGAGTTGTACCTACCCTTTAGATAGGATCCTCGATGGATGATCTAGGAATTGTTTTTCACTTTCCAGATGTATTTGTACTTTTTTTTTGTATATGTACTTTTTATTTGGGCTTGTATTCCGACCCATTTACTTTTATAACACTATGATTACAATAGTTTACTTCATGGTTTCTTCTTATTGTCTTCATGTTTTTTCTGTCTGTAATGGTTAAAATGAAATTCCTTCCCATTTTAGGGATTCCTCTTTCTAGTTCTAGTCAACAACCCATGTCCTATGGAAGGAGAGCTTGGGGTAGTCAAGGCACAGGGCTCGAGGGACGGGTCATGAATAGGTTTTATAAGAGTAGTCGGTTCTACCAAAGAACTAGGACTATGATCTTTTCAATGGAGCAATAGTGTTATGTGTTTTGATTGTTATTTTTAGTTTGGTGAGTCCAGTGTTTGTGTAGCGGTCGACTTATCCATACACAGGGTCCCATAATTTTTATTTCCTACTCCGTGCACAAAAACACTTATTACGTTTGTTTTGGAAATGTTTTTCCTGTGTTTCTTTGGTTTTATCACACCAAGTACAACTTACTGACCATGGTGCACTTGTTCTTTATCAGGATGCCTCCACATAGACATCTAACTAGGACTCCTGAGAGACTACATGATGATGTCCCACCAAGAAATGGGGCTCTGATGTAGGGCCCTCTTACTATGTTGGAACCTTCAAGAGGTGTACCAACAACACCACCATCCAATGGGATGCAGTTACCACCAGCCGCACTGGAGGATGGTACACATTAGTTGAGCACGTTGCTCGAGTTTCAGTAGGAGAGGCCTCCGAGGTTTCAAGGCGATATAGATTCCCTAGTAGTTGAGGAATGGCTGGAGGTTGTGGATAGAGTTTTCCACCTAGTTGAGGCACCATTAGAGTAGATGGTGATCTTAGATGCTAGTCATTTCTAGTACGTGACCATGAGGATGGTCCACATGGTGAAGAAGCTTTGGTACATGGACCGTTCCCGGGATAGTATGTTCGGGTAGTGTGCCATCTATATTATTTCCCATTGGTCAGTAGTTACAACCGATGCTACTGGTAGAGGACACATGTAGTCTTAGTTCGTTACATGTGTTTTTTGTATCAGATACCCCTCAGGTTCTAAAGAGAGCCTAACTCACAGTCATCCAAATACTGAATTTAGGAGGTGGTCGAGTTTCCATCTAGCCAGGGTACCATTTGATTAGATGGTGGTCATGGTAGAGTGCCTTCTACGTGGCTCAGCAAAACTATGAAAGGGTTTAGATTACCCTAAACTTACAAAGAGGTGACTTTTTTATGGAAAATATTGAGAACCTCCCCCAAAGTTGGGGGGTCCCTTTCCATAAATAGATAAGGGATGAGAGTTCCTTAGAGCTTCTACAATTTTGGAAGGACAACATGTTGGTAGTTGAGTATTCATCGAGGTGTACCAACTATTACATGTGCTCGATGAATACAGTATGCTTAGTTCTTTAGGGCTCGGACCACCGAGAGAGGGGTGTTTAGGGACATCAAAGCTAGAACTATTACTCTATGCATTCCTACTCATGTTAGGGTGCCAGATAGAACCTTTTTGGTTGAATGTTCTTTGGATGAGAAGATATAGGCTGTGAATGACACTGATGGCAGTATCAAAACCTTGGGCATGAAAAATGTATCAGGAAGAAGAACTGATAGGGATAGTTTAATCTTCAGGGCTACAGACGTGGAAGTAGATCATGGAGAGTAATAGGAGGTGGTATACATTTTGATATGTTATAACCACCACCCCAATGTGGTCCCCACTAGGCTCTGAGAGATGGAGAACAGGGGAAGGGAGTAGCTACATGTGGTCAAGGAGTGTGCCACAAGGGCTCCCGGAATGATTTGAGGTACGGTTTTTGTCTACTACTAGCTTCCGTATTAATAGAAATAGGTACTAATCATTCCTTCTTACAATGAATCTTGTTCAAGACCTTGAGTTTCTGGTTAAACCAATGACTTTTCCCTTACTTCTGGAGATACCTTTAGGAGGAGACTAGATAATCACGCTCATGAAGATGGTGTGATCTGACCATTGAGGTGATAATTTTGGTTGGAACCTATTGGTGGAAGAATCGTGGTCTTACGATGTTAGTTTGGGTATGGACTGGACATCCACAGTTCATACATAGATTGACTGTATTAGGAAAAAAGGTTGAAGTTTATCTACAATATTGGATTTGGTTTTTCCTTTTTCGAGGAAAAAATAAACCCATGAAGCATATGATAAACTCATGCATATGAGGGTGCACCCGATCACTCTTGAGTCGACCATCCTTACCCTCTTGGCAACAATATTCTTGAGTTTTCAGTACCCAACAAGTGTGGAAGAGTGTGGGGACATATTTTCAAAATATGTTTCCAGGATTAACTCCTAGAAGGGAGAGGGGTTTATTATTTTTCTGGGTACTACCGTAGATTTGTACCTGACTTCTCTAGGGTAGAGGAACCCTTGTCATATTTGAAGAAGGGGGATCCTTTCCTATGGATGGAGAATTGTCAGCAGAGCTTTCAAGAGCTGATAGAAAGACTGATGAGTTCCCCCATCTTGAGTCTACTAGAAGAGGGAATTGGGTATTTAGTCTACTACGACACATCAGGGACCGGACATGGATGTGTCCTGGTGTAGGATAGAGAAGTGATCACATATGGTTCATGACAGCTGAGGAAACATGAGCAGAAATACGCCACTAATGACCTCGTGTTAGAAGTATTGGTCTTGTCCTTGAATATGTGGAGACATTACTTGATGGAAAACATTTTATAGTCTACTCTAATCACAAGAGTCTCAGGTATATCTACTCCCAAAAGGACCTGAACCTGGGACAACGACGTTGGATGGAGTCCCTCCAGGGCTACGACTTTGAGATGGTCTACACTCCTGGGAATGAGAACGTAGTGGAAAACATGCTCAGTAGGAGGTCTGGTGTACAGCTACTGAGTGAGGCGATAGAGCAGCTAACCATGTTACAAATATCTTTTGTGGATAGATATGGAGTATCTTAGCTCGTGTCTATTACTTTCACTCCCCCAATTCTACAGAAAATTAGGGGGCACTACATGGGACATTGACTACGAGGCCTATCGTGCTCCGATATCCTCATGATGGCCTCCTGAAGGGTTTTCTGAAGGTGGTGAGCACGTCGTTCTCAAAAGAGGATTCACCATAGTACCAGTGAAGCTTCGGGAGGTGGTTTTGAAGGAGTTCCTTTCATCCCCTTTAACAATACATCATGTAGTGGCAGAACTGTACTCAGACCTCCGACGTCAGTACTGGTGGCTAGGAATGAAGGAAGTAGTGGTAGGGATTATCACGATGCCTCACTTGTTATAAATTGAAGACTGCATAGATCAGGTAGAAGTATTATGCTGACAAGAGATGGAGACCCATGGAGTCTGAGGATGGAGACTACGTCTTCCTACAGGTCTCACCCCGACGAGGATTGCAGAGGTTTGGCCTGGGTAGAAAGATGTCTCTGAGGTCCATTGGACCTTTCTAGATTGTAAACAGAGTGGGAAAGGTGGAGTAAAATCTACCTCTTCTCCCACAGATGCACTAGGTGCATAATTTTTTCAATGTGTCGCAGCTGAGGAGATGTGTGCATGACCCATTGCACGTTATGGACAAGGGCGAGTTGCACTTTGATGATGGGGTGACTTTTACCGAGGTTCTAGTGGAGATTGAGGATCGATAGGAGCAGGTATTTCATGGGTGGTTTATTCCTCTATTGCGAGTTCTTTGGTAGTATAGGAACCTCCAGAAGATCACATGTGAGCAGGAGGATCAAATTCATGCTCAGTACCCCCATTTGTTTCCTTAGTCTATGTCGTGGTTTTCAGGGATTAAAATCAGTAAGTTGGGGAGAGTTTAATAACCAGGATTTTCCATGTCATATTTTTTAATTATATGAATCATTTTGTGACTGTGAAATCTGATGGCGCGTGATTTCGAGGCCCAGAGTGCCCAGAATGATCCATCAATGTTTTGTTATGATTTAATTAGCACACATAAGCAGTTTTCATTAAAAAGTGGAATAACCTTGAAATAGTTTCCCGGAACAGAAATTTGAGGGCATCGTTGTGTTCAGGATAGTTGGTTTACCCTAGGTGTGACCTAAGTTTAGTCGGCGTAGGCCTCCTGTGAGAAAACCCAAAAATTTCCTAACCATAAATAAAATAATTAAATTATGTTATTTTATTTTTCAAATGATTATAACTCATGAATGGTGACTCAGATTAAAAATCCAAGACCACCGCTAAACTCATGAGGGTATCATTTCTTTAGATAGATACTATCTTTGGAAAGTGTGGTCCAACTATGGAAGATAGTTTTTGGACATAAATAAAATAATTAAGTAACAATTATTTTATTTCTAAAATTCATAACTTCTAAATGGTAACTCAGGATAAAAATATGTGAGTATCATTGGGTTTGTTGGGGCATGTTTCCCTTAGGTCGATCCTAACCCCGACCGGAACGGGTCGAGGGTGAATGTTAATAATTTTTTGAACATTTTGTATGGTACGTTTAGTAAACATGCGGGCGGTGTTTTCTAAATTTTAAACAATTTTCTCGGATTAAAAATCTGAGTGCACCATTGAATCCACAGCACCGGGATTCGCTTAAGGGAGGCTTCACTTCGACTATAGTAAGTCTATAGAAAATGTTAGATTTTATAATATTTAAAAGAATAATAAAATAACTTTGTTATATTATTTGTTTCTTTTCTTTTCCTCCAACGAAAAAGTGTCAGTGGTGGGACCAACAACATATCAAGCCATTAAATGTCTTGTCTCCTCAAATCCTTTGTAACAATGCAGTTGGAATTAGGAAGGTTCCTATTGAATGAACCCCCATTAAATTCCATGTGCGTTACTCATCCTCCCCCTCTCCTATTTATATGGAGCATGTGGGGAGGTATTGGAACAGCTTCACCAAGAAACAATGTTCTGATAATTTTACGCAACTCCAAACAATGTGAGGGCGGAGTCGGTTCTAGTGGGAGGTGACGAACAATGCTGAATCACAAACTGAAGGATGGCGTTTGAGCAGCAACATTGGCAGCATGTTACAGGGACGAAGAAAGCTAAATCTTCCTCAATTGTGGTCCTTCTGCATCAAGCTTGAGGTAGGGTTTTATTTTTTTATAATTTCAAATGATTGTTGAATCCTTTTTCCTCCCTCATGTTTTCAAGCTAATGCAAAGGGAACGGCCCAAATGAACCTGGCCTGAACCCTCAGCTACCTAGTTTACCCTTGCTCTCTCTCTCACTCACTCTCTCTATGAATGATCGTTGGTGCGGGGAACTGGGAGGCCACGATGGAGGTGGAGCGCCATCATGCGTCACAGGAGGAGGTTGCAGCACTATGTTACAACTGTTATAAAATCGGCCAGCACTGAACGGTCGTGGAGGAGGTGTGGTGCACTGTCGTGCGATGACAGTGGGTAAGGACCATGACCAAAGCCACGACAGGAGAAGAAGGCAGCCGACCTGAGTTAGCCACGGAAGGTGGAGGCAGAGCGGCGCGCCGTTGGGCGCCGCTGGAGGAGGTCGCGACTCGACTCCACGATAGGTGGAGAGTGGTGTGGCCCCTACGCCCTGCCGAGTTGGTGGACCCACCAGTCAGCCAAAATGGTCGACTATAATGCGGTGGGGTAGTGCCCCACTAGCAGGCTGAAATAGCCCCACACTCGCGGGGCCATTTGGGAAGATATGTCTACCTTCTGGTAGACTAGGGCCGATGTGGCCCGACCAAGAGGGCTGGACCCGCCCAGCGGACCGGACCCGCCATCGGGGTGGCCCAGACCCGTGGCCAAGTGGGCCAATGCTGGTGGGTCGAGCTACACCTGACGGGTCGATCCAACCACGACATGGGCCCACGAACCGAACCAATCTGACCCTAATGGGCCAAACCCAAAAATGGGGGCCGACCCTTAGTGAACCAAACTTGAGTGGGGTCAGGTTAACCCTGGGACCCATTGCGTCGGGGTGGTCTGACCGAGTCAGACTGGGCCCAGACCCAACTAGTCACTGATTAATGAAATGCATGTAACTGACAAACTGGGTGTCTGATTGACACACCGTTAGTGGCTTTGGGACCCCTTTTAGGAAGCATCCCCTTCGGCATATCCCGGTGGGCATGACCGAGTTGGACTAGAGTGAGGTTTGATCACCCCCGTTTCATAGAATGGGGTGTAACTAACAAACCAGGTGTCCCATTGACATGTCGTCTATGGAATAAGGACCCTTATGACAAGGCGGTTCTATTGGGATAATCTACTTGAGTTTTGGAGAAAGTTGGAGTATGGCCGGGTTGGATCGCACACGAAACCAACTGGGCCCTCGGCACTAAAATGCCTATAACTTACAGACCGGTAATCTAGTTGATATGTCGTTTGTTGAATTGGAAACCTTATGATGTAACAGATCATCAAGTTACATATTCATGGGACTTTGTGCTAGTTGAAATATGACTCATGGATTGGGGAGCAGTTCTCCCAGAATCAAGAGTGCTATGAGCGGGAATCCAGTCACTACCAGTGAGGCGGAGGTTGGAGACAGATCATACACTGGTTAGTACCGAGCGATCTTGTGTGGGTCAGCACTGATCATGTGTGGGTAAGATCTTACGTGGGTCAATGCTCAGTGATCCTATGTGGGTCAACACATACTGATCCTGCGTGGGTCAGATCCTGTGTGGTCAGTGCTTAGCAATCCTGTGTGGGTCAGTGCATACTGATCATATGTGGATCAGATCCTGTGTGGGTCATTGCAGGGGTTAGTACCTATCGGCTCTGAGTGGGTCGGATCCTATGTGGATAATTTTGGGGGTTATTATTGATCGATCATGTTTGTTCCAAACTCTATATGGTCAGCAGCAGTGCCTCTTTACAGAATAAGATGATCTAGCTTCACAACTAGTCATCCATACTTCTATACTTCACTAATACCTTGTGTGAGATTAGTCTTCTATATTTTCGGTGACACTTATGTAATACTTTACCTTCATGGTGATATCTTCATGGTGATACCTATGTTCTTATTTTACCTTCGTGGTGATATCTTCACAATGTTACCTATGTGGTACTTTTACCTTCACGGTGTTGTCTTCGAGGTGTTACCTGTGTGGTACTTCTACCTTCATGGTGTTTTCTTCATGGTGTTACCTATGCAGTACTTCTATCTTTGTGGTGTTACATGTGTCATACTTCTACCCCAGTAGTGTTACGTTTCGGGTATTCTTCCATCATGTATGGGATGAGTATATCTTTATATCATAGGTATATATATGGGAATATAGCTAAGTAGAGATTATTTCAATCACTTCGTGCTTCGATATAGAGGTCTTTCTTTGCGGTTTTTCTTTGTGGAACGTTGAGAGATCTATGGGGGTCTCAGGGTCCCTACTAAGTATCGTTATTCTCACCGCTGCATGGGCTACGCACGCACCTTGTTGTGTCTTGTACAGATGATGTACAAGGTTGATCAAGGATGAGGGATCCAGGACTGGACGGTGCTCAGAGGTGGACCATTTGGTGTGATGAGACATAGGGACTACTGGTCATGATTTGTACCTATTTTGCAAGTAGGATCCTCGGTGGACGATCCAGGAGTTGTTTTTCACTTTCCAGTTATATTTTTACTTTTCATTTTTTCTGGTACTTTTCATTTGGGCTTGTATTTTGGCACCATTACTTTTACCGCACTATTATTACTGCAGTTTACTTCATGGTTGATACTTTTTTTCTTCTTGGATTGGGCGTCTCTACAAGTGTAAAGGCAATGCCTTCCCGTTTTAGGGATATGCCTTTCATGTTCTAGTCGCCAGCCTTTAGCCTATGGACGGCGAGCTTCGGGTAGTCACAGCATGGGCCCCGATGGATTTTTTGTGACATCATATCCTAATCTGTTTATATCATACGAAAATTCAAATAGAATTAGAACCTCCCCACTTTGACTTTGAAAACTTCAATCAATATCCATGGATATCTCACCAATGTATCCTCAACTTGAATCGTAACTCGAGTTTGATTCATCTTTATCAATCTAAATATTTAATAATTTTCATTATGAAATATCTTCATGATTTTTCATAAATCACTCAAAACCGAGAAATACTAAATACATCTAATTATAATAGGAATCAAAAACCTACTTGTATTACTTTTTTTATTTTGTAAGCTCGAGGATACCACATCATAAAATTCAACCATTAATGGTATGGTTTCTAATTCATCTACATTCCAACTTTTCAAAACCAATTTTTTCATAAACATTTTATATGTACACATTTTCATTATAGCTTCAAAAATGTTGTGTTAATTTGGGATTTCATAATTTTATCTAGAAATCTCACCCATTCATCATCCATCATACATTGTCATTCTTTCCCTATAAATGTTAATGTTGGTATATATGTGCCTGGTGATTCCTCTCTTACCAAATTATATGCATCTTTTTCATTAAAATATATTTCATTAGTTTAGTTCATGATCTCTTTTGATTGGATATCCTTCTATTTTTTATTATATTCATCACTTTCTTTAGTTTTTTTCCACTCCAAGAGGTGTTAAATTTCAAAACCTCATATATTATAACATCTTTATCTGTAGGTAAAACTTCACTTTGAATCTCATTGGGTTGTCTAGAAATCTAGAGTAGTAGATATTCTAGGCTTCCTAATGCATCTCTTTTATTTTTTTGTCTTCCTTTAATTCTCAAATTGGAGCCCCTCGATCCGTAGAGTAGACAATAAATTATTTTAGATAATCCCATTTATAGCTCATAAATGTTTCTATGGTATCCTTTAAAGTGTGGATATTACTAGTTTGAGAAGGTCCTTGATTTTGAGGTTGAACCCCATATGGCCTCACTAGGAATCCACTGTATTTTTGAAATTCATATCCTTGATTTGGTTGCTTGGTGGTTGTTTCCTCCATACATATGCATAATTTTGATAATTAAAATCAATATAATTTTAATTTTCATTGTAAATACATTAGGGAAGTTGAGGTCCCATCCTATTATATATTTTGCATGACATAACATCCATTTTCATAACAACCAATATGATTTACACCATGTGAACACTCTTTTACTTTCCTCCAAAATTTATACACATAAAATTGTTGATATATATACTACCCAACAACTAAAAAATCTCTTCATGTGACTTCCGCACCAACGGTCCTCCCATAGAGACATCAATGGTCATTTGAGTTCCTGCAAAAGTCATTAATTAAATGTTTGAATTGGTAACTAGGTTTCTATTCCATGATGTAAGAATCTCCTAATATAATTCTAAATAATTATCATTTGATATAGAGGGTTTGATCATTTAGTTGGTCAAAGTTAAGAATAATCCATAATAATACCATGTATTTGGAAATAGGGGAAATTCAATTTCATAACATTCTTGCTAAATCTTCCCATGTAGTTATTGAATGTCTGGGTAGACTTTGGATCCACTCTTAATCCTTATATTTTATAAATAAGTGGAATATATGTGGCATTACTACAATGATTTTCACATTTTTAAACTAAAATATGTTTTATGGCTCTATGAAACATCCAAGGTGAGCATCGGGGTCTTCATGTTGGATCCCAGTGAATTGATTGGAATTTGATATTATGTGGAAAATATATGGTTATGTTCTAAACTACGTTGTAGTGATTATTGGGATAAGAATTATTTTATGGACCCAAAAATTGTACGGTCTTCAAAAATTTATTAGAGCTCACATCCCTGGATCACTTCCTTATAAATCTTGGTGTACTCCTTGGATAGTTCATTGACCATGTACCATCCCTACCATAACCTATTCTTCTCCTTTATAATTATTTTTCGTTTTCAAGGTTTTCTCAAACTCAGGATCATAATCAAGATCTTATTCATTTTATTTACCCTAATTTGAGTACTCTTGCATTAATTTTATACCTAAAACCACTACATAATAAGACCAAGATTAAAAATGGAAAAAAGAAAAAATAAAAAGGTGGAATTCCAAATTATTCAAAGAATATTTAGCAATCTCCCCCCAGCAACAACACCAGTAACATGACAACTTGATTGTAATTATTAATTCTATTTTGGAATACAATTTAGAAATAATTTACTCTAAAAACACTAACTAATTATAAATACAGTAATGTGTAATTTGAGGTAGATACCATAGAGAACATTGTAAAAATCAATTACAAAATTTGGAACTATTGGAGAAAATGATATATAATTTATGAATTTGGGTTGAGATCAATAAAATAAGATGTACCAGGAATAGTACTTCCAAGTTTATGCACAAATAAATTAAAAAAAGTATTACTTAATCTATATTACATTGAAATTTATTCCTAGAGAACCTCTGCTCAGAGTGAACACTCTCTAATATATTCAAAACACTTTTAGACTAACATGTACATTGGTTATTTAATATAATCATTTATTCAATTCCATTCTTCAACAAAACATCCTTTGTTCACCCAATGGTCATGTAATGAAACAAATCAGTTGATTAATGTATTTATAATATATTTATTCCTAACACCATGGTTCGTTCATGAATGAATGAAATAATATAGTAATAGACTGAATATGAATTGAAAACCTTTTACAGATATAAAAAAACAGAAAACCCCATAACTAGGTACAATAAATTATATATACCTATCTTGGAACTAGAAAATTATACTGTCATTCTATTAATTATGGGTTATAAATAGAAAATAAAATAACACATAGGCAGTAACAATCCAACCACTTAGTAGCAGTAGCACCCCAGCAGCTCCCAAGAATTGATCTAGTTAAAATATCCTAAATCATCCCCCTTATACAGAATCCCTCCTATCTATTTATAGGCATGTACATGTAATATGAAACTTTTTTAATCCTCACTCATCTTCCCTTGATCTTATCAACCTCAAATCGTCTAGAACCCTCTTTTGTAAACTTTTGAATATTCATGCATCGACTATCTGTATATGTCTCCCTCAAATACCTCAATTTATCATGGAGATATATTTGGACCTTATTATCTGTATATATATGATAATATAAAGCCCATAATAATTTTTAAATATCTTTATATAATGACTTATCCTGATTTTTTTCTTTACTTGAACTCCCTTAATATCATCCATTATCTTGCATGCGTGATCTTCCTCAAATCTCCCCAAAATATAATGATCCACAACTATATAGAGATGAATTACATGGAATATGAAATTATAATAGATAAACAATAAACAACGACACAGCTTAGAGGGGACAATGTAGCTAGCTTGGACATTATCCACTCTGTATAGTGGACTACAATGTAATGTAGTGGCTATGATTAATGATTATTAAGTTTCAAAGATGCATGGAAATGTTATAGCATGGACCATCTAAAATATTTAGTGATCCAAATCATTATTATTAATGGCCTCTATGGGTTTTTAGTTTAGCTTCAATAGTGGTGGAATTGCGGGTTTGTATATGAGAGATGATGTAGTTGTTGCATGGATAACTCCATTTTGTCTTATTGAATAGTACATGGGATAAAACTACTTCCCACATCAAAAATTAATATGGAAGACCACTTTTTAATAATATATCCCACTCTTGTAATGGTAAAAAACAATCTAGACTGGAGTTGCGATACTCTTACCCACCATCGATGTCACCCCACACTAGTGATGTATTCCTCCCTCAACTGTACAGACCCTCCTCCCATTTTATAGTGTACCTCCTTAACTTGTGCTACTCATGAGAATATGTAATTTATTCATGCAGCTACCACCCCAGCAGGCTCCCCCTATAGGTGAACTTTTCTTGCTTCCCCTTAAGGGTTGTACATGTTCCTTACCCCCCTTAGGATGAGGGAAACTAAGGTTGAAAAATTTTTTATCACCAGTACAGAAAAAATTGTGAAAATTAACCTGGAAAATTTATATTTTTTTATTTCTCATTATAAAAATGATGTAATACAAAAAATATGATAAATAACAAATTTCATGTTATGAACCATTAAAAAATTACATTCATTGATAAATTTTTTAAAAATTATGCTTAGAAATTAGACTTATTGGTAAGAAGTCTCCCCACCCCCACACCCTATGGGTGTCATGTGTCTGAGGGAGAATAGGGAGGAGGAACTACTCAAGTTTCATCAAAGACCTCAGTTAGGATTTAGTGTCTATTGGTAGTGGATCTAGATCTATGTGTCAACGTTTTATGCAAATAGGTAGTCCCTATGTAATTTTTTAGCCACAAATCCTCCTACTTTAATTTTTTTAGTTTTAATCTCATTTTTCTGTTGTTAGAGAAAAATAGAGAGTTTATTTGTGGTTTTTTTGGGATAAATATGGATTAAAAATGACCAAAAGGGTTTTTAGTTTTAGAAAACCTGGTCACATGATGTGTGATTCAAGAAAACATGTGTATTCTTCATTCTGGTAATGGGTTTGAATATATGGATTACATGCTATGTGTGTTTAGGACATGACATGTGGACATACTTGGTTTTTGTTTGGGGACTTTTCTAGACACCCGATCATGGGGGAACATGGTCATGTAATGTACACATCTAAACACCATGTATAGTGAATGATCAAAGGCCTTAGGATGGACTTGGACGGACCCCATTTGTGGTATGGGTCTTGGAACCCTTCTTGGGTGATACACAATATAGGTAGTGATCACACCATATACATTGTAAAATTACACACCAAGTGCACTATGGTACATAGCTGGGTGAGGGTTTTTGAGGGACACAATGGGTACATGTAATGTACTCCTTAATTAGCGATGATTTATTTTTCTTCTCACCCAAAAGATATAATGAGACCTTTATATATCCCATTATGAGTTTTATTTATATATAGAACTTTATGATTTAGATATTAGGTTTATTAGAGGATTTTTATGAGGTGTTTTAGATTGTTTGAGGTTTAGCGGGAGGATTCATTCAAGGTAGTTATTCCAAAATCCTCATGAGGGTTGATTCTTCCAAGAGGCTTGGGTAAGGGTCATGTGTTAATTTATTAACTTTTATTTTGAGTTCCGATGGTTTTAGTTGGATGTTATTTTATAAAGTTATTAAAATATTGGATTGTGGATTAACATTGATTAATAATTTCAGTGTTTTAGGGAGAGTTTGTTTTGTTTTTTAGGGGATTATTACTCTATTTATTGCGGTTTATTACTCCTATATCCTTTGGGTTGGGGTGGAATCATGGGGTGATAGGTATGGTGAGGTTTCATTTAGTATATCTTTTTACATGTCTAAGGGCCCTGTTGAGTATTCCCTTTTGAGAGTGGTGTTGCTCAAGGATAATTTGTGCACTGGAAAGGTTGGTTTAGGTATAATTGGAAGTATTTAGCCTGAGGTTTGTATATGATGGAAGAACTGAGAGGTGTATCCCACATTTTGGTGGATTAGAGGACAATGTAGGGTACCCTTATTCATTGTTAACATGTGGGAGTTATGTCCCTAGTTTTAGTGGTTTTCAATAATCGGTCTAGGAATTGGTAGACCCATGAGTTTCTATGGCTAGGGATCTCTTATGTTAGCTCATATTTAGGTTTTTATTAGAGAGAATAAATTAGAGATATTATGGGGATTATATTTTGCACTAAGATTTATTGGGTGCTCTCTGCTTCTTATTATATAGTGTTACATGGGTCATAGGGAGTTAACAGGTGATTCATATTACTGAACCCATCCTTTCTAAGAATATTCTATAGATAGGGGTTTATTATAATGGTTCCATATTTATTTGAAGTTATTTTTGTTCCAATGGAAAACTTGTATTTTATTATATTAAATGGATCATTATCATTGTACATGACATGAATTCCATGATCACTAAAAAAATTTGACCAATACTGACAACTAATTTTTCTAGGGTAAGGAGAGGGGATATTTTATATTAATTTATAATTAATTAATTATACAAGACTAAATATTTCCAAAACCATGAGATCTTTCATCATTTATGGTGCTCTTTGTTCTAACCCAATCTGCATATTATCATTGCCTAGAGAGGACCTAAAGTAGATCCCCTCTAGAAGTGATCCACACATGATCCATCGATCTTCGAATAACACGAATGAAACATTGGGTGATAGTGTATCTGATTAATCATATTGTGTTGTATTTTTTGTTCACTTAATGTTCCTTAAATATTGAAGGAATTTCTATTTTTATTCTCAATATTGTGAGGAAAATAGATGGTTTCAAATCATGAGAATAAATTTTTTAGGAACAATGATTTACCTTTCTCCAACTGACATAGCATTTTACAAACAGACATAGGGATAGGGTTTCATTCCAATCAATTTTCCAAATTCCATAAACTATGAATTAATCCCTAATAAACCACATGCCATGAAATTATTATTATTATTATTTTACATGTGTCGTTTGAAAACTCACACAATGATATATATTTATTTTACAGTCTCGTGAAAATAAACAATTCACTAATAAAAATCCAGTTTTCTCATCCCCCATGACATTTATTGAATTATTGAATTAATTTTCAAAAAAATATAATTCCCTCCATAAATAACTTAATATTATATTAATAGTATAATAATATATATATATTTAATATTTGAATAAAATTACATATTTAATAAATAATTATTTATTTATTACCAAGAGAATAATAAGAGATAAATAAATATAATATATTCACATAATTAAATAATTACCTTACCGATAAATATTTAATTAATATTTTACATTATTTAATAAAACATAAATAAATATAACTTCTATGTCTAGATAATAATATGTATTTAAATTTTTAAATATAAATAATATTTAACTATGATCCAAGAAAACACTTTGTGTGTGACCCTCTAGACCTTTTCCCCAGAAGAATTAGTTGGGCTTGCCAAAATTCAAAGATTACAATCTAAAAATAGGTCATGTCACCCATAGAGTAAGAATATATTATACAAATACAAAAACCACATATTAATTCTCACTGTATAATATAATTCATTTTTTGTGATATCTTATCAAGAAGGTTTCACACATGTGTCATCAAGCTTTATTCTTGGTATGGCATTCCTTCACTACCTAAAATGAACTCAAAAATACACCATGCCCTTGGAATTTAATGTTATGATCCTATTTTAATTAAATTGTAAAGATATCATCTTCCATAAATATTTAAGGTACAAATCCTTCCTTAGTTAATTCAATAATTTTATATAATTCGTGATGCATACACCATACCCACCTTCACTGTGATTATATTTCATCCTTGTCTTCAACAATACATTAATGTCTCTGATTCATGAAATGAATAATCAATAACATTAAAGTATAAGTAACATTATACATTATCATATATGGTAATATATAATGAAATATAAACATATTTATTTCCTATAGGTGGGTTTATTCTCATAATCTCCCATCTTGATGATTATGAAGTGTAAACTTAATCAGATAAAGTCTCATATTCTTATGATTACTCATAGTTGACACTCAACATATTATGTTTACCATAATATAATTTCATTTGACTATATAATATTATTTAAAAATATCATCACATAATTTCAAGTATCTCATCACATTAGGGGACTTTTATAACCTTTTCAATGCAACTGATACTCTAGAAAATTATTTCATGGAATATATATAGAACAATGAAAAATATGTAATAAGATATTTTTAGTCAGTTTTTTCAATATGAATTCAATTTAATGTAAAAGTTGATGGTTCTATAAAAAACGCTAATATAGTACCACCTAGACTAAAGTAAACAACTAAATACTTTCAGTCCACTATGTCTCACATATTGATCAAGTTTCTACTGAGATAAGGCTTTAGTCGAGGGTTTTCTAGTGTTTCTTTCCAAGTAAACTCTTCTCATTATAGAATAATGTATATAAGACAAATCCCTAGAGAGATAATATTTATATTTTATTTAATTCTTTCACTAATGTGACCTTTGATCCTTTTCTATAGCCACCACTACGGTATTATCATAATAAACAATGATAGGGTATTTACTACTGGGAACCACATCAACTTCTTAGATGATGTTGTGAATCAAAACCACTTATTTAGTTTCCATAGAAGTCACAATATACTCGAAAACCACTATATTATTAGAGACCATGTCATGATTTTACCTCTTCCATCTCACAACTCCTCCATTATTTGTGATGATATATCTTGACTGTGATGACAAATTATCTTTATCTATTTAGAAACTAATATCTTCTTTTACTATGATGACTAGATCTTCATCGCCTCCATTGACATGGAAAATATCCTTATTATGAATTAGATAATTAAGAATAATCTTTACTACTATAAAATTGTTTTCACTTTGGTCATCTTGGTATATTCCTACCACACATAATGAATTGGAAACATCATTCCTATTATATTTCGTAGCAAACAAGATCTATCTAATTTATGATGTTTATGGATTACTTTCCATATGTTTTCTCTGGTGATAAATTTTCTTGATCATATGAATTACATGAGATACTATAACAAATAACCTATTAATTTTTCCATAATTAATCTCTTTTGTATCATGTCAATGTACGTACTTTATCTTAGTACAAGCAGTCACTTTGATATGTCAATGAAGGATCACGATTCAAAAAATATATATTTCTTCATCTAAGTAATTCATAGATAATTAAGTGTCCAAATAGGGATTAACGTACTATAATACTTGTATTTAATTTCCATAAATAGTACTTCATTTATATAAACTATTAAGAAAATGAATACACTCCCACTAAACTGCTTTTAGACACAAGCCTCGTATTCATTATTGATGAAACCTAATGCCTTTATGGATGCATCATAGTGAATTTTCTATAACCCGGATAACTTCTTTCTTCCATAAATGGATCTCTATAACTCTCATATCTTGTTGATATCCTTTGGAGTCATAAACCCTTTTTTTTGGTCATATAGACATCTTCTAGAAGGTCTCCGTTAAGAAATGTTGTTTTGATATCCATCTACCAAATCACATTGTTAGGGTAAGATGTTATGGAAAGTAGAATTATAATATATTTTATTGTGTGAATTGGACAAATGGATTCATAATAGCCCATGAATTGATTCTATTTTAACCATTTTTCAACCAAACTAGACTTATAGGGATCAAATTTTCCATCTATTCCTAGTTTCATCTTGAAAAAACCATTTACAATTAAGGGTGTTTACATCCACTAGAAGATATACAAAAACCCAAACATGGTTTTTGTAATTTTAATTCATTTCAGACTTCATTTCATATTTCCATTTCTAATATTTTATGACACTTATTACTTATTTGTAGGTTACATTATCATTATTGTAAACTAATTATGATTCAGAAACCTTAGTGACTATAAAACCATGTCATTTCGGTTCTTTAATATCTATGTAACTCTTACGTAGTACTTGTTTCTATGGAACTTCCTTTTCCGTGAGGCATAATGGAATTTATGATTATTCAAACTCTTTTGTATCTTTATCATTTAATTCATCAAATTTTATCTATCTTCCACATTAAATTTTATAGATATGATGACTATCATGAAATATGTGATTCATTTCAACCACGGCCTTCTTATCTGAGGCAACATATAGGTAATATCCCCTTTTTCCTTAGGGTGTACTAAAAGGATACTCATTGTGCCTTAGGTTCCAATCTTTTTCCATTAATAGCCTTAACAAATGATTCAAAACCCCACACTCATACATGAGGAAACACAGAAGTATTTTCATACCAAATTTTATATGGAATACCATTTTCCACAATAGTTTCTACTGAGTTTATAATTTTCTCTATTGTTATTAATGCATGCCACTAAAAATATAATGGTATAATTTTATTAGTCATCATTTTTCTTACATATCTAATATGTTTTCTTTACTCATTTAAATTATTCTAATAAATTATGGTGTATAATGAGGAATTTATTGGGATAATATTCCAAACTCTCATAAATAATCAATGAAGTCTGGATTAAGATATCATTTCCATGGTTTGAGTGGAGTTTCATAATCTTATTATTGATTCAATAAGGCTTTCCATATGACTTTTCCATTCCTTCTTGTTTTTAAAAACACAAACACCTTATCTTTAAGTAAAATCACTTTTATAAGGAAAATCACTTTTATAAGAAAAATTATTTTTATCATATTTTCATTATCTATATCCATATATTTCTTAAGTATAAGTATCGGATTCATTTTTATATTCTCGGAATCATTTAAAACTTTAATTTGAAGCATTATGTTTTAGGCTCTGAATTCTGGATGAGAATTGTAATGGAGTTCCACTCCGAATTCTGGGTGTGAACTCTAATAAAGTTCCATTCTGAATTCTGGATACGAACTCTCATGAAGTTCGACACCGAATTCTAATGATGAATTCTGATTACAAATTCCCCTTACAAATTCTGATGATGAATTCCCATTACGAATTTTCATTCCGAATTCTCCTACTAAACAGAATCTGATCATCTTTTCTCTATTCGCACCGAATTTATTTAGACTCCGAACTTCCATTTTTCATAGACTCTGAACCTTAACTCCAATATTTTTAGTTAATCTTAAAACGATGTCGTACTTTCTATTACACTTGTTTTTTTATAAAACGATGACGTTTATTTCGTTATAAACTAACTGTTGGTTAAGTGACACGTGTACAGGTCCCTCCGATTTTTAAGAAAAATATGATCGTTTGAAAGGAGGCCGACCGAGCCTATAAATAGGAGCTCATTTGAAAGAGCTCTACACACAATGAAGTTGATCGATCTAGAGACCACACGCTGCTAAGGTGATTTCTAGAGAGAGAAATATTTTCATTCTTTGTGTGTACTGAACTGCTCATTTAGTTTTTGCTTCGTGCGACTCCGAATGTTGGTGATTACATTCGAGGACTTGTGAGGATAGGAAGAAAGAGGTGCCGACTACCTTAAAGTTCGATGGATTCCTTGATGAGGAAGACAAAGGTTCCAACTACCGTGAAGTTGAGGGCTTGCAGGGATAACAAGATAGAGATTCCGATCTTCGTATCGAGGGCTTACCCTGGTGTGGGTAAGACAGACTTTCTTGAAAGTATAAATCAAGGGACCCTTATCCAGGGTTGTTGGATACCCTTCTCTTTGGGTTAAAATACTTATATCTTGTTACTTTTAGTTTTACTACTTGTTTGTTTCCGCTGCATATTGTATTGTAAGGAAAGTATAACCTTCTTATATTTCCTTACACTTGTACTTTGATAAGTTTAGATTATATACGCTTTAAGGTAGAATCTCATATTGTAATCTTTAGTTAAGTTTCAATTTCTGGATCCATATTTCCATAACCTAATTTCAGAATCTCTTTCCAGTTTTAAGTACGTACATAGAACTTGAAGTTTATAACTCCATTACTTAGTCCAATTTTTCATTTGGTGTTAGAGGTGTTGTGAATTTTCTTAGTTTAACTTTTTTAAACTTATAACATTCCTTGTCTAAGGAAAACATTGTAATCCGTATCAAACTTTAAAGGTTCCAAAGGAATTTTTAAAGTATACAATTCACCCCCCCCCCTCTTGTATATTGAGCATCTACATAATTATTTCGATCCTACAATTGGTATTAGAGGAGGTCTCTGAAATAATTATACTCACGAATAAGTTTTTTCTTGCTCATTTTTCTTTACTCTTCATACTTTCTTAGAAAGTTCTTTGTCATTCCGAAATTTTCCATTACGAATTGTCATTCTGAACCTTGTAATTACAAACATTTTCTACTAACAAGTTTGTGTGCTGACGGTTATTTTTAGTATGGAAGGAATAAATGTTGGCTCCATTGATAATCTAAATCCTACAAGACCACCAATCTTTGATGGTAATGACTATGAGTACTAGAGAGATAGAATGAAGACTTTTGTTATCAATACTGGAGTGGAAAACTTTTTTATGCTTACTGGTGATTATAAAATTCCTGATAAGGAAGTTAGAACTTTCACTAACCAGGAAAAGAAAGAGTATCAACTCAATTATAAGGTACGCAATACCTTACATTGTTCAATGACTGGAAATATATATAGCCAAATTTCTTCTTGTGAAGCAGCTAATTGAATCTGGAAGAAGTTAGAGGTTACACACTTTGGCACTTCTAAGGTGATTGAGACTAGGAGAGCTATTCTTAGAGCTGAATATCATGGCTTCAATTTTCCTTATGGTGAACCAATCTGTAAAGTTCAACAGAGATTTTTGACTATATTCAAAAGCTTACAGTCTATGGGAGAAAAATGTTTAGATGATGAAGCACTTGTGGATAAGATAATTGATATTATGTCCAATGAGTGGGAATCCGAAATAACAACTATAGATGAGAATAGGATGGTTACTCAAATTTCACTTGATGGGCTACTCGGAACTCTTCTCCAACATGAAACAAGAATGAAGAGAGATGATGAAAATATCAAAAAGAAGAATGGAAATGGTATTGTTTCTTTTAAAACAACATCAAATAAGATGAAAGCTAAGACTCTTGAGAGAATAACCAAATCCAAGTCTAAGAATGTTATTTTCCAATCCGAATCTAGTGAGAGTGAAGTCTCTGAAAATGAGTTGGCAAATCTTGATCGAAGGATGAACAAGATATCTGGACAAAGAAGTTTCCAATCCAAGTATAAGAAAAAGGAAAGGAAAGATAGGAAAGATGGAGAAGTCACTTGTTATGAATGCAAGAGAGTTGGACATATTAGAACAGATTGCCCTTTGCTCAAAAAGATATAATGGAAATAAAGGAATTCTGAAAGGAGCAGAACAAAGTATTATAAAACCAAAGCTAAGAAATATTTGAAATCTAATGACACCTGGAGTGATAGTGGTGGTGACTCTTCAGATTAATCTTCTGATTATGAATCTTTAGGACAGAAGAATCTTGGTCTTATAGCCAGATTACCTATTGATAATCATTGTTTTATGGCTAAGGAAAATAAAGAGAGTACCAGTAACAACACATGGTACATAGATAGTGGATTTTCCTATCACATGACTGGTAACAAAATCTATTTTAAAAATATTATAAAAATTAAAGGAGGAAAGGTAACTTTTGGAGACAATGCTAAGGGAGAAATTGTTGGTATAGGTAATATTGTTCTTCTTGGTAAAACCTTGATTTTAAATGTTCTTTTTGTTAAGGTTCTTAAGAACAACCTTATTAGCATAAGTCAGTTATGTGATGAAGGATATCTTGTGAATTTTAGGAATGATAAGTGCTTAGTTCACAATTCCAAGGAAGAATTTATTCTCTCAGCCAATAGGCAAGAGAATATTTACACCTTAAATTTATAAGACCTTAGGAGCCAAGATTTACCTTTCCTAAGTGCAATGGAAGATCATTCCTGGTTATGGCATAGAAGACTAGGTCACTGTAACCTTAGGAACTTATGCAAACTCTCTAAGAAGAAACTAGTTAAGGACCTACCGGAGCTAAGGTTTGATTCTTCTAAAGTTTTTTATCCTTGTCAATATGGCAAGCAACATAAATCTAGTTTTAAATCAATCAGTGAAGTCTCAACAACTGATGCATTACATTTAGTGAACATGGATCTTTTTGGTCCAACACAAACTAGAAGTATTAGAGGAAAATACTATGTGTTTGTTCTAGTTGATGATTACACTAGATTTACATGGGTCTATTTTCTAGCAAAGAAGTCTGAAGATTTTTCTTATTTCAAAATTTTTAGAGCTCAAGTTAAAAATTAGAAAAACCTTCCATTGAAAACTATTCATAGTGACCATGGAGGAGAATTTCAAAATTCTGATTTTGAAACTTTTTGTAGTTGAAAAGGTATTACTCACAACTTTTCAGCACCGAGAACTCCTCAACAGATTGGTGTAGTTGAAAAAAGTAATAGAATTATTCAAGAAATAACAAGAACCATGTTGAGTGAATATTCTATAGCTAGACATTTCTGGGATGAAGCTGTTAGTACTGCTTTCTATACTATAAATCGAGTTTTGATTAGACCTTTTCTTAATAAAACTACTTATGAGTTATGGAATGATAGAAAACCAAGACTTTCCTACTTCAGGGTTTTTGGTTGCAAAGTTTTCATTCTGAATACTAAAGATAATATACATAAATTTGCACCAAAATTTGATGAAGGAATTTTCTTAGGCTACTCCAGAACTTCTAAGGCATATAGAGTTTTCAATAAAAATACTTGTATTGTTGAAGAAACAGTACATGTAAAATTTGATGAGTCTAGTCCTTTTGTTTTAAAACCATCCCAATCCTCATCCTCAGATGTGTTTTCGAAAACTGATTGTAAACCTTTGATAAAAGAACCTTCTGATAAGGATAATGTTCAAGAAGATACTTCTGAATCATTTACCCTAGAAGACTTTCTACCCTATGTTGATGAACAGGATTTTCAAAACCCAAATCAGGTGTTTCTTAAGAATCATCCCAGTGATAGTATCATTGGTGATGTAAATCAACCTGTAAGAACTAGAAGTTCCTTAAAAAATGAAGTAAAACATCTAGCATTTCTTTCCCAGTTAGAACCAAAAAACACTGATGAAGCTTTAGGTGATGATGATTGGATCAAATCTATGCAAGTTGAACTAAATGAATTTGAAAGGAAAAAAGTCTGGATCTTGGTTGAAAGACCTAAGGAAACATCCGTTATTGGAATAAAGTGGGTCTTCAGAAAAAAATGTGATGAAATTGGAGTCATAGTAATAAATAAATCTAGACTTGTTGCTAAAGGCAATAATCAGCAAGAGAGAATAGACTATGAAGAAACTTATGCTCCAGTAGCTAGACTTGAATCTATCCATATTATACTTGCCTTTGCAACATTATTTAATTTTAAACTTTTTCAAATGGATGTGAAATGTTCTTTTCTTAATGGTTATGTCCAAGATGAAGTTTTTTTTTTGAACAACCTCCTGGCTTTGAAGATACAAAATATCCTGATCATGTTTTCAGACTTACCAAAGCTCTGTATGGTCTTAAACAAGCCCCACAAGCCTGGTATGATAGACTCACTGGATTTTTGCTTCAAAATAACTATGTTTAGGGAAATCAAGATCCAGCCCTTTTTATAAATAAAGATAAGAAAAATGATTTGATTGTTCAAATTTATGTTGATGACATCATATTTGGTTCAACTCAACAATCTTTAACTGACTCTTTTGCAAGTCTAATTAAATATGAGTTTGAAATGAGTATGATGGGTGAGTTAACGTTTTTCCTTGGTTTTCAAATTTCCCAAAAAACAGAAGGAACCTATATATCCCAACATAAGTATATTAAGGATCTTCTTAAAAAGTATGGTTATGACACTACTAAAAGTATAAGTACTCCTATTAGTACATCAAACTCTCTAGATCTTGGTGAAGCTGGGAAACCAGTAGATCAAACATCTTTTAGAGGTATGATAGGAATTTTACTTTACTTAATAGCGAGTCGACCAGACTTAATGTTCTCAGTATGCTTATGTGCAAGATATCAATCCAATCCTAAGGAATCTCACTTAAAGGCAGTAAAAAGAATTTTCGCTACCTTAAGGGAACCATGGATCTAGGATTATTTTATACTTCTGGAAATGATTTTGTTCTAAAAATATTTTCTGATGCTGACTTTGGTGGATGTAGATTGGATAGAAAAAGTACATTCAGAACATGTCATTTCTTAGAAGATTCTCTAGTTTCTTGGTCATGAAAAAAGCAACATTCTGTAGCACTTTCCACTGCTGAAACTGAATATATAGAAGTTGGAAGTTGTTGTGTTCAAGTGTTGTGGATGCAACACACACTCACATACTATGGCCTGAGTTTTACTAAAACTCAAATTTTGTGTGATAACACAAGTGCCATTGCCCTATGTAAGAACCCTGCACATCACTCTTGTGAAAAAAACATAGATATTAGGCATCACTTTCTTAGGGATCACAAACTAAAAGGAGATATTATTCTTCAGTTTATCGGAACATAAGATCAACTTTCGGATATTTTCACAAAATCTTTACCCTCCGATAGATTTGAATATATGAAACAAAAGTTACGAATGATAACTGTAAGGTAATAATTCTTCATTAACTTCTTGTTGAACAATTATCCTAACAATAATAAACTCCTTTTCATAGGGGGGGTACATTTGATTGTTAGAGTAACTAAATTTTTTTTCAAAGTTAGTTTTTCAGACTTTTCGGAACTAAAATTTTCAGAATGGGAATTTCCGGAATTGAAATTTTCCAGAATGGATATTTTCATATAGAAAACTTCTGGAATGGAAATTTTTGTATTGAATGCTTCCGGAAAGGAAAAGTTCATACTGGTATTTCCATAACAAGATTTTTGTACCGAGACTTTCATAATGAGTTTTTTGTATTCAAACTTTTGTAAAGAAATTTTCATGCTGAAAATATTATAATGAATTTTCTTTTTCTTTGTTGAGTTTTTCATAGAGAATATTGTGGACTATGTCTTTTCATAATGATGTTTTTTTCCTGTAGTTTTTTTTCTCTTCAAAAATAATGTTACTCATTACGAATAATCCTCCTAAGCTAATCTGAAAGGAATGATTTCCTTACTCATGTTTTCGTAATCATACATTACTAACTGGTATTTTCTTATTTTTTGTTTTTAGATTATAGTTTTCTTAAATCATTGTTTTAATAATAACCTCAAAAATATCAGATTCAAGTTTTTCTTGAGAATTGGTTTTCAACCGTCAGATCTGATCTCAGTTTTTACAATCGTTCGATCAACCGAGGAAGATAAACTGTCATTTCGTTGCCTATTTAAAGGGGACCCCAAATGGTCGCCCCACATCGGTTTTTCAAGCTCCAGCGTCTCGAAGATCTACCTCTCCATTTTAAGGTCGTTTTGATCTTTAGCAATATCTGTTCCGAACTTCTCAGAAGTCTTCAGATCTGAATGTCTGTGGAAGAAGCTTCTCAAGACATGTCTTCCTCTAAGCCAATTTCAAAGTGGTTAGTATATAGAGAAAGGTTGGTTCATCCAGATTTCTTCAAAAAATATGATTCTCTCATATCCAAGAACATAAAGATTAACAGATGGGAAGATCTTGCTGTGTCTAAGCTTGGGAATCAAGATGAAGTATATTTGGAATTTCTTTTTGAGTTCTATGAGATGGTTTCCTTCTATAAGGAAGATAATAGGGATAAATTTTCATTTAAGTCTTATGGTAAGACTTATAAGCTTTCTTATTCCAAGGAAGTTAGCTTAGTAGGGTTGACCTATGAAGGATAAGCCGAGTTCATCTCTCATGTTTTACCAGATTCAAAAGGAATCTTCAACAAGGAAAAGTCATTGGAGACTCTTGGACTGGAAGATGACAAGGCTCCGAAGATTGCTACTCTGCCTACGAATTTTCGGATTCTAGAATTATGGGTACAAGGATTTATCGTACCGAGGAAGGGTGATAAAGATAGTTTGAAGAAGAGTGAGATCTTTATCTTAGATTTTTTGATAAATCTAAGGAAGTTTAATCTGATGAAACACATTCTTATTACCATTTATAATGTTAAGAAAGGGAATCTGAGAGCTCAGATCATAATGTATCTAGAAATCATCTTGAATTTAATAGTTCGGTGCCTTGACTCTTTCAATGAGGCTTGCAAGTATAATCCAAGAGTTTGAAAAATTGTGTTGGTGAGTGATGGAACTCTTAAAAGGATGAACATTACTTTTAACAAGAATACTGGTGAGTTCTTTGATATGACAGTTCAAGAAGAAGCTGTTCTAAAATTTTCTGAACCTGAATCTTCTAAGCTAGTGAAGAAGAGAAAGTTGAAAGAAGTTGATGTTTAAGCAGGGAATCCCAAATCTAAGTAATTTCATTCCGCACCTCCAAAACCGAAGAAGAAGAAATCTGACCCTAATGAGGTAGTTGCTAAGTGGAGGGAAATCAAAGAGAAGAGAGTGCAAGGGGAGCCTCAGTTTGGCTTGGATCCTGCGGAGGCTAAGGCCTTGATGGAAAAAAGCGGATGAATTAGAAAAACAAGTGAAACAAAAGAATCTTAAGAAGAAGATATCTGAAGCTGAGGTGGTTTAGACTTTATTAAAGTTTAATGAGATGGCCTCCAAAAGCATTCCAGTTCCGAGATCATTTTCTGTGGAATCTCTACCTGAAACTCCAGGAAGAAACTATGTCACTCCGGAAGAGGCAGTTGCTAAGCATGCTGAGGATGTTGAGGATTTTGAGGAAGTGCAATAGGAAGAAGCAGTTGCTAAAGGTAGTGGCGAGACCGGAGATCTATTGAAGCAAGTAGAATATTATAAGGAGACACTTTCGGAACATTTGTCGCTCCGAAATTCAGAAGCTGAGTCCTCTAAGTTAGTCACTCCAGGAAAGGATGAGGAGAAAGGAGAACAAGAAGTATCTTATCATGCAGAGGAAGAACATATTCTACATGATATTTCTAAAATGAAAAACATAGAGGATGTTGCTAAAAAAGATATTTATGATGAAGACAATGTTGTTCAAGTGTCTGATAGTGAACAGAAATCGCCAGAATAGGAATCCATTCCGAAAGTGGACAAGGGAAAGCAACTCGTTGTTGGTACCCCGAGCTCAGTGGCTGTAAAGAAAAGGGAAGTTGGTAGTTCTTCAAAGAGAAAGGTTGACCAAATTTAAGAAGAATATTCTCCAAGAAAAGTCTCGGATTCAGAGTCATCTTTGTTGGGGCATGAATTTGTTGTTCAGTCATTAAAGAAGTTGGTGGGTTCTATTCCGACTTTCTCAAGTATTGATTCAAGATGCCAGATGCTCCAACATACTTTGAATCAGAAAACAGACTTTGTATCCATGGTTTTGGATAAATGTGTTGAGATGGAGGCTCAGTTCAAAACTTTTTTTCTCGGCTATGAAGCCCACAAAAGGCCTTGAAAGAAAATGACTACTTGGTCGAGGAAAACTGTAGAAGAGATGAGGCTCTTGGATGAATTCCAAGATGATGTTAAAGATGAATTTGAGACAGAAGACAGGAAGCTAAATGATCTTACTTCTTCCTTTGAAGAAAAGTTTACAGCTGAAAAGAATTTTCGGATTCAAGAAGATAGAGATCTGAATGGGAAGTTTAATTCTGTTTCTCAAATCTGGAGGAATGAAAGGGATCGTCGGATTGAGATTGAAGAGAAGTTGTTAAAGCAAGAACAAGTTTTGAAAGCTCAGGAAGAAAATATTCAAGCCCAGGAAGAAAATTTTTGAGCCCAAAGTGCAAGAATAGTTGTGTTAGAGAAGCAAGCTGAAAAATACCATAAAGACTTGTAGAAGATAAAGACTATTCTTAAGGGTATCATGTCGAAGTAAAAAGATCCAAAATAGACAAATCCGATCTTTTTGTTGTATCTTAGATTCTTTATTTTTCAAACTTAATGAAAATTTTGCTTACTCGTCTCTTTTTTTATTGTTACTAATTTTTCAGATACTTTGTTATATTTTTCATTCCCTAAAACTCTTTTTGAAAATCAAAAAGGGGGAGAAGGAAAAAGAATCCTAATAAAGGGGGAAAAAGAACCTTAACAAAGGGTCAGAAAGAAAAAGAATTCAAATAAAGTTTATCTAAGGGGGAGTTTTTCATTAAAGAAGACATTCTTATTCTTAATGAAATACCATTCTAGAAATCTAGAATATGATCCTTATAGTTTTAAAGCCTAAGGGGGAGTTAGTTGTATTCATCAACATCCATAAGCAAAGGGAGATAAGCTTTAATGTTTTCGTTTTTTTTATTTCTACTTAGTCTTCTTTTTTTTGTAAGGATGTTTGTGCTTTCCAAAAAGGGGGAGATTGTTGAGTCAATAAGGTTTTCCTTATGACTTTTCCATTCCTTCTTGTTTTTAAAAACACAACCACCTTATCTTTAAGTGAAATCAATTTTATAAGGAAAATCGCTTTTATAAGAAAAATCGCTTTTATAAGGGAAATCGCTTTTATAAGAAAAATCACTTTTATAAGGAAAATCGCTTTTATAACAAAAATTATTCTTATCATATTTTCATTATCTATATCCATATATTTCTTAATTATAAGTATCAGATTCATTTATATATTCTCAGAATCATTTAAAACTTTAATGTGAAGCATTCTATTCTAGGCTCTGAATTTTGGATGAGAATTGTAATGAATCTCCACTCCAAATTCTGGGTATGAACTCTAATAAAGTTCCATTCTGAATTCTGGATACGAACTCTCATGAAGTTTGACACCGAATTATAATGACGAATTCTGATTACGAATTCCCATTACAAATTCTGATGATGAATTCCCATTCCGAATTTTCATTCCGAATTCTCCTATTAAACAGAATCTAATCTTCTTTGCTCTATTTACACTGAATTTATTTAGACTCTGAACTTTCATTTTTCTTAGACTCTGAACCTTCACTCCGATCTTTTTAGTTAATCTTAAAATTATGGCGTACTTTCTGTTACACTTGTTTTGTTATAAAACGATTTCGTCTATTCCGTTATAAATTAACCGTTGGTTGAGTGACACGTGTATAGGTCCCTCCAATTTTTAAGGAAAATATGACCGTTGGAAAGGAGTCCAACCGAGCCTATAAATAAGAGCACATTTTAAAGAGCTCTACACACCATGAAGTTGATCAATCTAGAGACCACATGCTGCTAAGGTGATTTCTAGAGAGAGAAAGCTTTTCATGCAATGTGCGTACTGAACTGCTCGTTTAGTTTTTGCTTCATGCGACTCCGAATGTTGGTGATTAAATTCGAGGACTTCCGAGGATAGGAAGACAGAGGTGCCGAATACCTTAAAGTTTGAGGGCTTCCATGCTGAGGAAGACAGAGGTTCCAACTACCTTGAAGTTGAGGGCTTGAGGGGATAGCAAGACCGAGATTCCAATCTTCGTATTGAGGGCTTACCCTGGTGTGGGTAAGATAGACTTGCTTGAAATTATAAATCAGGGGACCTTTATCCAATGTTGTTGGATACCCTTCTCTTTGGGTTAAAAGAATTATATCTTTTTACTTGTAGTTTTACTACTTGTTTGTTTCTGCTGCATATTGTATTGTAAGGAAAGTATAACCTTATTATATTTCCTTACACTTGTACTTTGATAAGTTTAGCTTCTATATGCTTTAAGGTATAATCTCATATTGTAATATTTAGTTAAGTATCAATTTCCAGATCCATATTTCCGGATCCTACTTTCGGAATCTCTTTCCAGTTTTAAGCAAGTACATAGAACATGAAGTTTATAACTCCATTCCTTATTCCAATTTTTCATTTGGTGTTAGAGGTGTTGTGAATATCCTTAGTTTAACTTTGTTAAACTTAGAACTTTCCTTGTCTAAGGAAAACATTGTAATCTGTATCAAACTTTAAAGGTTCCAAAGGAATTTTTAAAGTATACAATTCACCCCCCTCTTGTGTATTGAGCATCTACATCATTATTTCGATCCTACACTTATTACCAAGATAGTTCTAAACATAATTCATATATTATGTGAATCTATAAAAGGAATCTAAATTATACCTCATAAAGTAGACATTTACTTATCTACTAACGTCATCAATAAATTTTATGAATTATGAGTACCCACCTATGGATTAAACTTTAAATGTTCTACACACATTAGTATGAACTAAATCAATAAACTCTATGGCCCTTTCACATTTTCCTATAAATTTTTCTTTCATCATTTTTTTTCCACCCCACATGACATATATAAAGTGGTTTTAGTTCAAATGAAACAAAATTTTAAACATGGGGTAATCTTTCTAAATACTTTTTATTTTAATGACGTAGATGGTGATGCCAAAGTTTATTATGGTAGGGGTCATGTGAAATATTTTTTTCCATTACTCGGTTCATGTAATACAATATTTAAAGACCATTATTTATATATGCATTACCATAAAAAATACCTTATTTATAAAATAAGAAAATCTTTCTTCTAAATTTGAAGATAAGACAATTTTTTCCAAGTCTGGACAAAGAAATTATGTTTTTTGTGACTGAAGGAACATAATATAAATCATTAAAAACCAATATCATTGTAGTCCATACATTTATTTATTAATATTAAATATACATAACAACATGTCTAGATTTAGTGGCTATTCATAGATCCAACTCACCATGGAAAATCTTTCAGAATCTACTCAATTCATATATTTCATTACATATGTGATCACCACATATTGTATCTTACCCCAAATTTATATAAACAGACAAATTAACCTCAATGACTAACACACCTAAATATTACCCTAGATTATTTTTCTAATTATTAGTCTCCTTACAATGTCCCTTCCTATCACATGAAAAAATAGACCGTTTCTTGTTCCCTACATTCCACCTGATAATTGTCTTCTTAGTAAGGTATTTTGAAGAAGCTTTTAACACGGAGTTAGTCTTGGAGCTGTTTTCTAAGAAATTCCTTTTTTCCCCATAATAACATAAGGATTTTCACACTTCATATCCTATCAAATTACTAAAATTGATTGAGAGGATTTGATATAGACTTATTAATGTTTTTCAAACTGAAATTTACAATGAAACTTGAGAATATTTGAGGGATGGATAAAATAATAATATCATTTCATAGTTCTTCAGGAATCATAAACCCTAGAACCTCTAGATGCTCAATGTATCCAACGATTTTGACTATGTGAAATCTATCTCTAACACCTTATATAGGTTTTATCATAAAGATTGCATTTGTTATCTCAAATTCTTCATGTTTGACTCTCTCATGATAAATATCATAGAGATGTTATTGCATGCTATAGGGGTACATATTCAAATTTGACTTCAAGATTTTTTAGGAAATGGATGACAACATTAAACACTAGTCATAGAGTGCATTATTCATTATTTCTCATATATAAAAAACTTATCATCACTATCCTCCTTAGAATGAAGTTATATGATTGAGGATTATAGAATGTAAGACTATCGTTCAGGGAAAATAACAACTCATGGGCATGTAAACTATTCTTGGGAGTTACTACATGTTAAGAGGTTGTCATTATTTATAATTAAATTCATTGATAATGTTTTTTTTAAAATTTAATTATTCTATAAATATATAAAAACAAATTATTAGTACTTTACTTGAGTAAAAATTATGTTATACTTAATAATATTAATTTTATTAAGTATCCTACGATTTTATAAATCTCAACAGTCTTCACCATTAAACATATAATATCCCATCACTTTAACATTATAGTGCAGAAGATACATATATACGTTCTTATAATCAAATTTAGAGTCCATGAAAATTATAAGAATTTTTTTGGATAGGAATTCTTCCCAATTAAAAATAGAAATTTCATGATTCATTGAGTGAACTCCAAAATCTAGAAATCGTAACTCATATTTCTTAAAAAATTTCTTATAAATTATTATTGTACAGAAAAATTACATTAAACCCAATATATATTTGATTAAGTCAATCCAAAATATATTTAAAGACTTTTTAATAATTAAATGTTCCCCCAACAGATGAGAAAACAAGAATTAACTATTAGTTCATCTTTAGTCAAATAATGGAAGGTGTAATTCCATTATATTGACATTAGGGTTTTTATTTATTGTGTGTAAATTTTCTTATTTTATATTTTTTCTATATTCTTAAACTTAAGTGTATTTTTCATAATATATTATCCATATATTGATATAATATATACGTATACTTATTTTATTTTAATTACATATTTGAAAATTTATTTATTTATTTATTTGATCATGGTAATGTATCTATAAAATAAATTTTGTACTATAAAAGAATAAAATAAATAAAAAATTTCATGATAATGATAATTCGCTATCTATTTTTTATTTCTAGGACAATAAACAAACCATTGACTCTAATGGAAAAACTCATTTGAGCCTAGCCTCGGTTTAATTGAATTTCACCTTTATCTTGTGTTTCTCTTTGGTTCGGTTTTTCCATGAATATATCTAGAACCAACTTTATATACCTTGTATCTCTAACCATATAATAATTTTACTTCAATTGATGGTAAAAGGAACTATAAATGGGGTTTACATAAAATAATCTACCAGAATTTAGGCTCATATATAATAAAAAAGGAGGGATGACTCTTAGGCTATATATTTAATTAAAAAAATAGTTACAAAAAAAACCCATGTCATAAATAAATTCAAAGAAACTAAACACATACATAGTTCTTAATAATGTGATGGTCATACCCTAGTGCAATGAATATGAATTTGAAATAACTGGTTAGCATTTATTTTTAATAAATCTACTACTAAGATAAACATGTGTGGATTTATTCGATTAATTAAATGATTAAATAATTATTTCAATTTATCTTAATATTCATCAAATGTCTCATTGATATATCCATCATCTTTTTTAAAGAAAGTATTAAAAATTTAATAAAATTCATAAATAACATGTAATTATAAGTAACTCGGTGTTTACCTATTCATACTACATGGTATGTATTAAGATCGTATACAGTATTTTCAGGTGGTATTTTTTCAAAAAAAATTGGTCACATAATTATATGGATTGTATGGTTTAATTAAATAACACAGAAAACAAATGTCAATTAATTTTTCTTGTAATGATTTTAATGTGCATGGAGCATTCTACATATTTTTGATATACATGGTATGTACATCAGATTTTATAAAGAAATTAATTATGGATTTAATATCATCGAAAACCAATCATAGAAAATGTATGAGTCAAAGAACTGACACATATAACACAAAATAATGGGGTTTAGGAAGTAAAAAATATTAATTTCAATTTTCTTCAAAAACATGTTTGGGTACATAGCATGTATATCCATATACATGTCATTTATCATTCCCTTAGTAAGTTCATGATACACAGGTAGGGACTAGGCATGTATGATTTCACAAACATGTGTGGGGAACACCCTGTCCAAAGATGGAACTTGTTGTGTATCCTCTTTATTACACATATATCATTCATTCCTCACTGTGTAATTTATACTCAATGATTATTTGACTATTTATTTTCTACCATGAAAATTTTTGGACTATACTATGTGTATCCTTATTATTTGGTGTGCAGTCCCACATGTCATTTTCCCACTAGGAATGGTCAACATGTAGAGAATTTAACACACTATATCTCTTTCATTACTGGATGATTTAAATTAATTTTCACTGCATCCAGGTGCAATAAACTAGGGTACACCACATGCACTCTATCTAGAAGTCGTATAATCTTGGGTTGTCCGTTTAAACTTATTGGAACCTCTATATGGGTTCTTTAAAATTTCCCTATTAATATTTAATCATATTTGGATTATATGAGAGATAAATAAAATGATGAATAAGTGATATCAATGATTTTATTCAAGAACAAATTGAATGAAATGAAAACAAACATTAAATGTTTATAACAATAAATAATAATTAAATATTTATGAATTTAACATGGATACTCAAATACCACCTTTTAGTTCTGGATGTAGGAGATGCTCATTTTGGGCCTACAACCAAATTATCATTTGTTGGATTCAATGGATCATTCAAAATGTACATGAAATGAATTTAATGTCCATAGAAAAGTTTTCTGAATAATATTTACAAATCATATTTTGAATCTAAGATAGAGGATCATTTCATGTTAATTAATAATTAGTTTAAAACATTAGAAGAAATATAACATTGAATCTTAAGATCTTTCTTCTTTGATGATATTGATCATTCTAACATGATCGGTGTTTTGTTGTTTCATAGAGAGGAACTAAATAATATACCCACTAGCAATGATCCACGTGTGATCCTTCAATCATGGAATTATGTCGGGTGCTATTCTGACCAATTGATCGTATTGTGTTGTTTTCTTTGATCACTTCACATTCCCTTGGGCATGAAAGAATTTCCCTTATTCCTCTTTAACTTGGGACGAAGGGAGGTGGAGAGATATCTTGGGAGTAAATTTTTGTGTGCAATGATTATCCTTTTTCTAATTCACGTACAACTATATAAATATACATAGTATTTGATTTTAATTCCAATAAATTACATAGATTCCCCCAACAATCAATTAATCCCCAAAAATCCCCAATCCATGTAAATATTAATATTATTATTGTTGTTGTGATGCTTAAAAACCTATGAAAAGTGAAATATTTATTTCATAGACGGGTAAATAAATATTTTTCACCTAGAAAAATACAATATTCTCATCCTCGACAACATTTATTAAATTATTAAGTATTTATTTTTCATTGAATATATAAATAAATAATTTATTTAAAATATGTCAAATAAATATTTATCAAATATTTTTATAATTAAATTAATTAATTATTATTGTGTGAATAACATGATGTAAGCAAATAATATATATTCAGGTAATTATACATTTACCTAGAAAATAAATATATAATTAAAATTTCCAATTATTTAATAAAACCTTAATAAATATTACTTGTCGATTTAAAAAGTAATATTTATTTAAATTTTAAAATATAAAAAATATTTTACTAATTTCAAGGGAAACACTTTGTGTGTGGCCCAATAGGCCACATCCTTAGTAGAATTAGTTGGTTTTTCCTAATATTCTAGATTTCTCTCTAGAAATAGGTCAGGGAACCCACAAAGTAATAAATTATGTTTCAAAAACAAAAAATAATTATGAATCCTCATTGTGTAATATAATATTTTTTCCATAATATCTAATCAACTAGGTTTCAGACCCACTTCAACAACCTAGGTACCTAATACGTCTTTCTTTCACTATTTTAAATGAACTCATCAATACACCATGGCCAAGAAATTTAATGTGATGATTCTACATAAATAAAAGGGTTGAGATATCATATTCCATAAAGTTAGAATGGAAAATTAATTTCGTGATTTGTTCATTAATAACCTATCACTTGTGGTACACCCAATATAACCAACTTCATCCAACCCATATATCATCACAATTTACAAAAATACTTCAACATAATTTAGTCGTGACATCCATTAATAAATATATTAAAGTATCTTGACCATTAAAAATTCTCATATATAATAATATCCATTAAAAAATAAACTAGTGGATTTATTTCCTACTAGGTCAATATTTTTATTTCAATAAAGTCACTTTTAAATGTTATATTCGAACCTCACAAGGGGACAAAAACGAATCTGAGGTTTATGCCTTAAATTACATTACAATATCATTCCAAAATAATTTTAGAGTGCTAGATACATACAACTAATGTAAGCTCTATTCCATGGTAATTTCATTATTATTTGATCCATCATCTTTTATAAATTCAAATTAGTCAATAATTTTTCCTATGTTATGATGTACTCTTCCTTGTCAATATTCCTTTTTTTGAAACAATAAAGAAAAATGAGATCTTGAAATTTGACCCATTTTTCTTATTCCCCATTCACATAAACATTTATCTATCTTTTTTACACTCTCAAAACAACTTCCTTTATTCCCTAGATGGTAAAACAATCATCCCCCATATATCCTATATAATGAAGTAAGAGTTCTAGTTTTTTTATAGAATTCAACACACTTCTAGAGTGAGTTCTCCCTTGATGGGCCCGCTTTTGATATCTTAATTCGGTTCTTGGATAATAAATTTTTATTTAATTATCTTCTTATAATGTATAATAAAATCAATAGAGTTTTCTCTCATATTTTTTACTCTTACCTCCTTAATTATATCTCTATAGTTCACAAGTTAGTCTTGATCATCAATAACCTTTAATGGGGGATTTAGAATATAGGAACTAAGCTAATAAGACCCTCTTAAAACCACCTTGAGAAAGCCTAACACTATATAGGTAGATTTATTTTTAGTCATCTAGTCAAGGTCCCAACCTCCACAAACCCCTCTATATACACAAGATGTTCCTATTCCACCACCATCAATACCCTTCTTCTATAAAAGTTAAACATTACTAGCTGGTAATTTTACTGGTGTCCTTGGGAGTATAGGGATGTCCTTTCATGGCCATTAACCACTTCGTTGTATTTAATAAATATTCATAATACACCACCATATTATTTACTTTCTTATAAGAGTAATGAATAAATTCCTCTATATATTTCTTTTTATTTTATTTAGTAGAGTAGGCTTGGGCGTCGAACCCCTTATCTATGTTAGTTACATATATTCTTCCGCATGAATTTTTTAAACATTAATTCATTCATATGAACTATATCATATCTCATATAAGTTCAAAGTACCATTACCCAACATTGTAAGCATTTTAGAGTTTTCACTGATGAAGCCTCCAAGACCCGACTACACATCTGGACTAACAGCTCTGATTCTCTTTTCCCTTTTAGACTATCTATACACTTCTTTCCAATAGGTGAATCTCCCATACACCATATGAGTCTTTCCTCAATGGAATTTTATTTCTATATATCTCTCATAAGTGATAGATATTCTTGACTCATGGATTCAAAATAGTAAGATCGGTTTCTCTCAGCATTATTTTTTACCACATTACCATTATCATTAACTATAAAGAGATCATTATATACCTCTTTGCCATCCATGGCCTAGTACATTCCCACCACCTATGGAAAATTGGACCTATTATTCAATATAACCTCATAGTCAACAAAATTTTAGACATTATCTTGATTCACCTTGAAATTATTATGTAATAAAGGTAGATCATAGACATTAATATTGAAAGAAGAACATAAATATACAAAAATAATCTAATAAACTTTTCATTAGAAAGAAATAATATTTTTGTATTTTGATAAAGATTTAATCTAAAAGTTATTTTGAGATGTATGCTTAAAAAAATATGTGGTAAATAGGGTTACCACGAACCATGGTCCTTCAATCGATCAATAAGAAACATCCAACTAGGATTCAAATCATTTTGAGGATAAAATATTTAGAAATGGAAGAGGTAATCTAGGTAAACACATCCACACCGCCATATTATAGGGATGAAAAATCATGTGAAATTCATATGACTAGTGGAATGGATGAAAAATCCCATTAAAACCTTGTATAGATTTAGTTGTTGTAGTTATCTAGTCATCCTCATTCAAAAAATAAATGAAAATATGATGGTTCAGGTATAACGACAACCACATGATAATAAAGGATTCCAGATTCGAAAGAAAACTTATCAAATGATTGAACTGAAGGTCAATGTACTCCAAAAAAATACACTAGGGAGCAATCCACAAGATCCAAGGAATACATCAGCTCTAACACTAAGATCAAAATATTGGGGATGTCTTTAACTAGTGGCATGACTTCAGGTAAAATGGTGATACTAGGAAAAAGAGGGAGATATTCTCGGTTAGATAAGGGGAGAGGGGAAGTGTCGAGACATCATCAGGGAATCATGGAATCCCTCTCCCTCTGGTGGGGTAGGGACCAGAGAGACTGACATCATCATTATTTCATGGGAAGGAGATAAGAGATGCTACTTTTTTATGGATTTATTTCATAACATGTGGATTTAATATAATGTTTTTTCTTATCATAATATCTCATCTTGAATATTACGAAGTGAAATATTTAGGAGATAAAGTCACATCTTTTTATGAGTAATCCAACCAGACAGTCAGTATACATTCTGTAGTGTCATCTAATGTTATCCATTATAGAATTAAATTGAATAATATCATCATAGAACTTCAATATTCACATCATTGTGGAGAACTAATATTTCCTTTTCAATATGATGGATGCTCAAGAAAAATATTACATTAAATACAAATACAACAATAAAAAATATGTAATAATATATTTTTATTCAATTATATGAGTATGTATACAATATAATGTACAAATTTTTAATTCTTGAATATAAATTCAAATATGTTTCAAAATGTTGTTGATTATTCCCTAATGGTGGATTTTTGTTCTGGGGGTGTATCACTCCTAGATGATGGATATATCCAAATTAATTTTGTAGGATTCTCAGGACATGAATAAGATTTCTATATATCTATGAATGGTTCCCTTCATGAGTTCAAACAATTTTATTGGAGTCCAAGATCCCAATAGATGTGTTTTATTTTCCATGATTTCTATGATTAGATATTATGGTCTGGCCTTTATGAATGTTCATGTGACCAATGTATTATATATTCTATGTAGAATTGGTGGATGTGTCATATATCATGTATTTTGGTTATACACATGTCATAATTCCTCTTTCAATGGTTGGAGTGAGGATTGATTTACCTTGGGTGTTAGGATAGATCCCATATTTGGTTGCTTTTATTTTTTCCTATAGTTTATTTTATATAGTTGTTTATTTTTTTAGTTTTCTTTATGATTTAATTACATTGGAAATTTCATTTTTTCCATGCACATGTTTCAGAAGTAAATGTTAGGATAACTATTTGGGATATCCTACTGAGATTTATTTCTCAAGACTTTTATAATTCAATTGATTTTCATATAGATCTTATGTTTCCTTTCAAGTTGAGCATGATCTTTAACGTGATTTAGGTGAAGGATTAGTGTTTCATGATCAATCAAGACTGCTTGTGTGGATTTGTAGGATTATTCTGGAGTATTTGGACCATTTTGGAGGCTAGGTTTGTGGTTCGACTTGAGGATATATGTATTGAATTTTTATTTTCAATTCATTTATTTATTATGTATTTACATGTGACCGGCCAAGTGGGTGATTGTTTGTCATATTCTAGTGTGATCATGATTCTATATACCATATTTCATTTGATATAGAAAGTATCTATTTTAGTTATTTATATTGAATAATCTGATTTCTATTTATCATTGGGTATGTGTTTGATTTATTTATGCTATTATTTCACCCTAATTTGAGTTCATAGTCTCCCTAATACATATCTTTAGGCCCTCACCACTAGTCAGAAACCTCTGGAATACTAGGAGGAATTATTGAGGCCTTTTCATGAGCTATATTTCCCTATGGGTTTGGATAAACCTGGATAGTACATGACATGCATATCAATCTAACACATAGACTGGCCAATATGATTGAAAGTTCCACTATCAAAAAATATATTTTATATGATAGGGATATTACATCAGTTATTAAAAAATAATATTATAAATGATTTTTTACATTGGTTAATTTTAAAACAACATAAAAATATTATTTTTGTTTAATTTTCATATTGGTTATATAATAACCAATGTGAATGATATATTTTTTACATGTATTCCAACATAAACTGATGTAAACAAATTAAAAACCATTATATTATGTGTTGTGCATTCAATTATACATCTTCATGCCATCTTTTTTCTTTCATGGACCCTTGGTGGTGAACATTTCTTTCATCCTTCTTTATTACCACACCTCTTATTCTTAGACATTGTATGTACCATTTATTTTTCTATCATTTTTTTGTTCTTGTTATTTATCATCCTCTTCCACCACTTATATTAAATATATCATTGCAATTTTTATCTATTATTCCAAAATTTCATACATATAAAGTATGTTTTATTTGATGAATATATATTATTATCTTTTTGTTTGGTTGAATTATCTATTTGGATTCTTTTATTTGATATCTCTTTGCAATTTTTATTTTTATTTTTTATTATTCATGAATCTAATGTACTTTTTAATTGAATAATTATGTTTTTGATATTAGGATTTGATTAAATTATTATTTGATGAATTTTTTCACTAAATAATGTTTATTTATTGATTAATGTGTGTTTAAGGTATATTATTTTCCAAGATTTTTAATTGGTTTTCTGAATGTATAGTGGATTGTGTGGTTTGAATAATGACTATTTATAACATATATTTAAATGATCATATTGATTGCAAAATTGTATTCTGATAAAAAATCCTCACAAATTTTAATTAATCATGTCACTAATATAATACATGTTACATGATTTTATTTATAATAGTAGGACAATTTTATCTTAGTATATTATTTGTCAGATTCCATTAGACTGAATAGGGCTTAACTAAGGTTGAACATTGAGTTCATTTTAATATCTTATTTATATCTATTAAAAATCTTCTGAAAACAAATGAATTCATAAATTTTATCATTTTAATTATTTTCATTATTTTTAAATTTGAATCATTTTTAAATATTTGGATTATTATAATAATATCATTATATAATATTGAATTTTCATTTAATTTTTAATTATATGGAATATATTTTTTGTGAGACTAATGAGTATGTTTTTATAGTCACCCTTGCATTTTAATTTTGGTATAAATATAGAAATGTCTTTATATTCTTTATCATGTTATGTAATCTTATTTTTTCTCACTCTCTAATATTTGTTCATTTATATTTTGATAATTTAGTATTTAATTTGAAAATAATAAATATATATTATGAAATTACATAACAAAAATAAGGAATAATTTTTTTTTCTTTTTGTGGTCAACCTTTTAAAATCATTGTTAATATACAATTCTTTTTTTTATTTTTTTATGAAATAATGATAATAAAATATGTTTTATGTGATTAATTTTTTTATAAAATATGTTTTCTTTCTTTTATTTGTGAAAGGTTTTATGTTTCTCTTTTAATTTTTACTTAGAAAATTAAATTTCAAATTAAATTTCAAATTATAATTACATATTTTCAATTCATGAAATTTTCTATAGATAATAATTATACATGATTAGATTACTTCACAATGAACATGTAATGAATATGAGGAAGGTGTTAGATATTTTTTGGTATTTACTAAATGAAATGTTCTATAAAATGACCTATTTTTGTTTCCTTTCTTAAAATGTTTAAATATGAAAAAGTTAAAAAAATTAATGACCCATTAATTTTTCATGATTTTAATCTCAGATGCAGTCCTTTTATTTGTCATGGTAAAATTGGGAATAATTAAACATCAATTGATGATTATGATTTGCAAGATGATATGTCTGATCAAATTGAAGAAATTGTTTGTTATATGAAACTACAAGAAAGTGTGAAAGCACCAATAATTTAGTGTCTATATGGTGATATTAAAAAATCATTATATCTAGGTTATACAAAAGTTTTGGTTTTATAAATTTCTTTAGATTGATTAAAATAAACTCCATAAATGGATTGATAAAAAAGAGTTTAAAAAATATTATATAGTTATTGAAAGAAATACTTTATAAAGAAAACAATATTCCTAATTTACATTATAATATAAATAAAATATTATTCCCAAAGGGTTTATGGTACAACATGATACATATCTACCCATTTTATTTTGTGTTGTGTAAAAAGGAATACAAAGGTCTGTCAAAGTGTCTTAAATGTGGGATGTCATGGTATAAAATTGAAATAAAAATCACATGATGATTTAGTAGTTACAAATTCTCATATAAAGAAAATTTTTCCTCATCCAATTATTCTTAATTTTAAAACATTTATTTTCAAATTTAAATAATGAAAAAATTTACTGTGGAATAAAATGATTGAATATATAATAGAATATTATGTTATCCATCTTATTTTCCAGAATGGATGAAAATTGATCAATAATTTATTACATTCGTTAATGAAGTTATAAATTTCAGACATGGAATGTGTATAGATGGGTTGAATCCATATCAAATACTTAGTAGAAAACATATTTTATGTAATGTTTTATTGGTAATATAAAACATATATCATAACTTTTTTATGAAGCATAAATATATCATGTTATGTTTAATTATTTCTAGACCAAAACGTCATGGACATGATATTGATGTTTTCTTGTCACCACTAATTGATTATCTAAAACTTGTATGGGAGGAAAGTATTATATTTTAGGATTCTTCTAAAATAGAAAATTTTCAACTATATGTAGTGATTGTGTTCACTATAAATAAATTCTCATCATATAAAATTTTTATGGGATACATTGTTAAGAAGAATTAATCTTTTCCAGTTTTTGAAAAGCAAACTTCGTATTATAAACTACAACAATGGAGAAAACAGTATACATAGGTCATTGAAGTTTTCTATTTGTGGATCACTCTTTTTAAGATTAAAAAGGAATATGATGGACCATAATAATTTCATATTTATCCAAAACCTTTTGTAAATGATCAACATTCTTTACAGGGTGAAAAACATTAACATATTATTCAGAAAGACATAAAAATAAGGTAATTATAGAAATATTTGAAAGAAAAATATCAAAAAAATTTATGCATCTATGTTAGATATATCATGAGGTAAAATATAACATTTATTTCGTATATGTGGAGAAAAATATATGTAATAGTTTTACTTGAATATATTAAGATATTAAAAAAAGGATAACTATTAGATGAATGCAATATTTTAATTATTATAAATGGGAACAGATTTGAGGTCAGCTCCCACTCCAAACATAAGATAAATATATATGAATATGGATTGTCATACATTATCCAAGAAAGAGAAATTTAGTCTTTTTTAGTACTTCCATAGTATCATTGAGTCATGGGGATATTTTTAAAATTTAAAAAAAAATATTTCACAGAAATATTTGAATTTAAGAAACATAAAATCTCGTTATTATCATGTCAATATGCTAAAACTCTTAATAGTTTTATTGAGGAGATTACTACTCATACATGGTGCAATTACTATCTTCATGGTGTGTTATTTTTATAATTCAATTTTTAATAAAGTAATTTCTTTTAATTTGTTGAACAATTTGGATACAGATGAAATTTCTATACTTTTTCAACTACAAATGTACATTAAACCATCTTTTTTTATATCATTGTGTATTTAATAGTTTAATTGGTGTGATAAATAATTTTTTTTCAGACCTATATATATATGGTATATACCCTATTAAAATTTATTTGATGATATTGAAGGTATATGTTTATAATTCGTACTAACTGGTCTCATCTATTGTTAAGGAGTGTATTTATGAGGATGTTTTAATTTTTTGAAATAAATATATGTCTGAATCACATCACTGAACCCATATCTCGCAATGAACATGTTGGTTTTGGGGTGAAAGGGGATCTATGTCTTGACAATAAAATCATTGAACTGTTAACCAATAAAGCAGGTACATTTATACATTATGAATAAAATTTATTATTATTATCCATATATAATATAGATACCCCATATTTTCATACATATATATTATATATTTTTAGATAAATAATTAATAAGTTACACAGACCCATGGTTGAGGACAGAAATAGTTTAGTGCCTTTTGATACTTGGAACACAATCTTCTTAATTTGATGAAAGATCATAAACATATCTGTTAAATATCTTCCCCTTTAGTACTCTTCCCCATAATGCACAACTTGGAATAGTACATTAAAACCTGTGGAAATGAAACATAAGAAATGGTGAGCTTATATGCTCAATAAGGATAAACAAGGGAGAAAAATAATCATAACAAGAAAATAAGGGTGTGGGGTCATGAGAATAACATTTTAAAACCATACCTTGTATACTAAAGATCATAATATTGAGTTATGTAATAATTATTGGTTTTTGATAAGACATATATCATAAAGAAATAAAATAACAAGATCCATTAGTGAATGACATTGGAATAATACATAGATTTGTGATATACACATAATCATATAAAATCAATTCAAAATTATTCAATGATCATTTACAAGAGTATAATAATGGAATGGGTTCACTCCCCAAACCATCATAGTAGTCATGGTTCACTCCCAAGACTATCATAATAGTAAAATTCCCTTACTGAACCAGGTTCACTCCCCATTCAATTCTTTTCTATATCTTGAGATATAAATCTTTACCCAATTCATTGGAGGGAGATATTAGTCCCACCAATATCATAATAAAAATTATATTTATGTATTCCACAATATCATAAATCATCCATAATATCATAACCCATGAAATGAAATTGGTTTCATAACCATATCCCCATATCATAACCTATAAAAAAGATACATGTTTTATAATCATTCGATTATTTTATTATATCATAAACCGTGAAAATAAGTATGATTCATGAGATTTCAATCACAGTATAACTTGTGGAATAGAAATGGTTTTTATAAAAAAATTCCATAGTATAACCTATGGAAGTGAAATGTGTTTCAATAACATAATTTCATCATAAACCATTCATATAAAGAATAAAAATGTTATCCTTAGTTTATATCCAAAGTAAATAATAATTTACATAAAGGATTTAATCCTATATAGACAATTATTTTGAATGATAAATCACTTGGAAAGTTTCTTAAAGAAGGTAATTTTCTTTAAAAATAAATTTCTAAAAACTAAAAGAGTTTTTGAAATACTTTTCTATGAGAATAACATTTAAAACTTATGAATGAAGCATTAAAAATCATTTATACCATTTCTTGAGTAAAATATTCTTTCTCCTTTGAAAAAAATTCTTTTTACAATATTTTTACTTTTTTTACATTGAAATCATTTATTTAAAATTTAAATATTTACCAAAAATTAATGAAAATATATTCTTTGAAAAGAACCTTAAAAATTTTTAATTTAATCCTGAAATATATGATTTCTCATGACAATGAGAAATATGTTTCATGTCCTAGATGATAAAAATATATTCTTTTCAAATTTTCAGTAAAATCCAAAGATCTATGATTTTGTAAAATGACATGAATTTAACTTTAAAAATTATTTAAAAATTCAAAAATACCAAAAAATATATTTGATAAACCATTATAATAATGTGAAAAAAAAACTGGGAAACATTTTTTGTAAACATTATTTTATAAAACATTGTTTTTTAAGAAAAACGGTTTTTCGACTGAAGAGAGAAGTAAAGATGATATTTCGTAAAAATATTATTTTAAAATATTGACTACATAAAGAGTTGAAAATAAAGATAAAACATGTATTCTAATTAGATAAATATATAATATGTAATTTCATGGGTTTTCTGAGAGGTGTGTCATAATATTTTATCATCAAAATCATAATCATAAACAATCTTGATAAACAGTGAGATTATTACATAAAATCATTACCACTTTGGTAACTTTGAATTGTAATACACATAAAGGAATGAAAATAAATTAAAAATAAAATATAATGATAATAAATTCATTAAATTTAATGTTAAATAGTATATATATATAACTTATAAAATCAGATATGTTCTTAACATAACATACATCTCAAAGAAGGAAAATTGAGATAAAAATCCCTTACTACTTGGGTATCTTTTGATTCATAAACCCTAATAAAAAATAACATCAAATAGAAAATTAAGTATCATTAAAAGGATTATATTATTGATAAAACTTGTCAAATGGTAATTATATTCACTATAAAAATAAATGGGTTGTTAATTTTCTTATGTCTCCCTGAAATAAAAGTGATACTAGAAATCCCTTGCCATAATTATCGACTTCTTTAGTACTCATTAAAACATCCTAAACAATTAATATAATATTATTATAAATATATTTTAGAACAAAAATTACACGCACACACACACACAGATATATATAACCATATATTATTTACTTATGTCCTTTTATTTCTAGTTTAATAACAATTCCTTGTTAAAGTCACATTTTTGTTAATAACCACATTGTTTTTCTGATATGTTTTGATTTGTTGTTTTAGGTCTCATTAAATTACTCATGATTCAATAATCTCTAGAATAATTATCATGAAATTTTTGGAATATTTATAAATCAGTTATAATTTTATGATTTATCATAAAAGATGGTTTTTAGAAATAAAATATGTTACGATCACGGATATTATATGTCATCGTTGGCATGAGTAACATTTTCACTTTTCAATGATCATTAGGTAAAGGTGGTAAGTATTATATTATAATTTTTGAATGATAATAATTTATTAAATAAAATATTATTTGTTTTAATATACTTATACATATCAACCTTGGGGTGTGGTGATGAAAAGAGAGTCACATCACTTTGTGAAGGTGATAGTCCACACGTAGATGAATGACATTATCATATTTCAGTGAGTGAAAATGTAAGAAATAAAATGATAAATATTTTCATAATGATAAATATTTCATTTATATCATATTTATTTCATCTATATCTGATATATTCATTAAATTTATCATCATTATCTTCCACATAAAGAATTATTGAAAATGAATCATATCACTTCGCGAGACGGTAGTTTTTCTTACACATAAGAGACGTTATCAAATAACCTACATAATGGGAAATAAATATAAATATATTAAATAATAACTTCAAAGGTATAATTATGTTATAAATAACCAAGATATGTGGTATTTGAAAAATTAATATCATTGGTTTGTGAGGCAGTAGATCACTGTACACATGAATGATGATTTCATAATCCATTTCATAGAAGTAGAGAAGGTTGTAGGTCATGAAATAAACATAGAAAAATATCAGTATATGTATATACTTATGTTATTATATAATAATTTAATGATGTGGATAAAGGAATAAAATAAAAATACCCATTGATAAACGTTACCTCTTCTTTGGGTATCCTTCTTAGGTTTACGCCAAAATCCTTCCTAGGTTGGATTTTTGTCTAAAATAAGACTTTATAGACGAGAGGAGGGATACTGGTATTTTATTTATGTAATTATTGGATTAATTAAAAAAAATTAAGGTGATAAGAAGATATTATAGTGGTGGCCTTTTATAAGTGAGGGGAGTGGCACACCTGTAATTTTTTGAAAAGAAAAAGGTTAACCCACATTTTCTCACAAAAAATGCTCCATAGTTGATTAATATAGATACTTATACATTTTAGGGTATAAATATGGATATATAATATATTTTAGACATGTTTTTGGTTCATTTATAAACTAATATTTTTATTTTAACCCCTGGAAAACCCATTTTAACTATTATCGTCGTAATTAATTTTTACTAGTTTTGCTATTTATTTTGGATAAAAATGTAATTTGATCCAATTAGATACTATAAATTATTATAATTCCAAAATGTAATACATTTTTCTAAATTCATGTCACATAATTTTATAATTTTAAAAAAAATCAATCTTTTAGATCAGATGAGACAATGGGTTTTCAAATAGAAAATGTTTAAAATTTTGCAAATTTCTTATATCCAATTTTAATACTAAATTGGTTAAAATGACATAAATTGTATTAATAAACGTATATGTTAACTATTTTTACTTTAAAAAAATTAAAATATAAATTAAATTTATAAATAATTTAGAGAAAAAGGAAATTTTCAATTAAAATTCAGTATTTTTTCTTTATTCATCAAAAAATTAATCTTTTTAGGAAATTCTTAAAAGTTCAAGCCAATATAATTTTAACGTAATTATTTATAAAATAAACATTAATTTTTCGAATTAATATTCTAAAAATGTAGAAAAAATAATTTTTAAAACAATTGTGAAAAATGCGATAAAACTAATTTTTAGAAAAATATAGTTTTTTAACCATAAAATTGGATTTATTCTTATCTCATGTCTAGAAAACACATAAAGTGAATATTAAAAATTTTATGGTATATATAATATAAAAATTTAATTGAAATAACAAACCAAAAGTGTTTTGATTAATTTATTGAGTTAAAATGTGTTTTTTCATAAGAAATAGTTTTTTATAAAATGATTTTCTTTATTTTCAATTAGTTTATATTTTCATTATTTATTCATTGGTCATGAATGAAATCATTTTATATACATGTTTAAACCATATGTTTTCATAATTCAGTAAATATTATACGTTCCGACCATTCTAATGGCTATGTGATGACTATCATATTAAATAATAATATTTTAATAATATGTCAGGTTTACTTTAAACTAAGTGTTGTATATAGTGGAAGATAAACTCTGTGTAATGTTTAATGAAAAAAATCAATCAGATTATATTAATTTTAAAAAAAATATCTCATAAAATCATGGGGTGTTAAATTCTACCCCCTAAAAATGAATTTCTTCATCGACATTTATCTTGTTCATCAAGGGTTTATCATTTGAAAATTACTTCATTGAAAACCACATCATACAAATGAATAATAAAACTTCCTTTCAGAGGGGAGAGTCGGAAACATAATGGTTGACTAAAGTAACTCATAACTAATATTCCACATAGGATAAAATAGGTCTGATATTCAGATTTGGAAATTGAATAAAATAATAAATAATTATAAATAATGATAGAGATCATTGATTATAAAATGGGTGACCCAAAGATGGTTAATAACCACAAAACCATAAAAGAAAGAGGTTTGAAAAGGTAATTGATTATATCAAAAGTATTTATAATAGTATAATGCATTACCCCAATTATGTGTACATTTCATGAGATGATATAATTACTTGATTTCATTACATTTTATAACACTACTACAAAACTAGATTTTAACAGCGCCAGAAATTGCCTTTATCATCGCTATAAAAGTGCTAACTAGATGAGCACAGTTAAAATCCCTAGTTTTTATTAGTGATTTAATTTATCACTGCTAAAGGAACCATTTATCCATCTTATAAAATCACTACTAAATTTGTCCTTTATCAGCACTTTTAAAAGGTCCGATAAAGTAATATAAAGTAGTGTGTTGTAACAACACAATTGAACACCACTATAACGTGTATTAACATCACACTACAGCACTAAAAACACATGAGATATCAATATAAATAAGTACCAATATAGGATTTAAATGAAATGAAATTTGCGACACAAATAGAAAAAAAATATTATAGGCATTTCAAACATTAGTTCATACAATTATATAAATACAAATTATTACATACATTCAAAAACCTCAACAGTACTTTATCTTTTACTCCTGAACCATCTCATACAATTGTTGAAAAAACCACCCCGGATTGAGAAAAAGAACGCACCTATAAAAGAAATAATTATTATGATAGTAATAATATAAAGAAATAAATTAATAGAAAGTGTCAATTTTACTAAAATTAATGTAAATTTAAAATAAAAATATGCACATAGAGTCATATTGATCACACCATGCATTATATTAGGTTTTGGAAAATTCCAACATGTTGAAAATGAATTGTGGATCATTTTCCTAAACTATCAAAAAAATACGATTTTTTTGTTGGTTTTGAGTATGTGAGTTGTCATTTTTACTAAAATGTATTTTTAAACTAGAAACACACACTTTTGGATCATTATGATCACATCATATATCATTTTGACATGAAATGGATTCCTACACATAAAAAATTACTTATGAATTGTTTTTATAATTAATCAAAGAAAATATGAGCGTGTTTGATTGGTTTTCAATGAGTGACACTTTTTGAACTAAAATGTCAATTTTAAACTAATAACATACACTTTGAGTCATAACGAGCACATCATGTATCGGATTGAGGTGTAGCTAATTTCAACACATCAATAATTTATTATTGATTATTTTTATAAAGTATCAAAACAATCCAAATGTGTTTTCTCTTTTTGGAGTAGGTTAGTTGAACATTTCACTAAAATGGATGACAATTTTAAATAAAAAGATGCACTTTATGCCATATCGATCACACCATACATCATATTGACGTTATGATGTTTCCTAAATGTTCTAAATCACTTATGTATCATTAACTAATGTTTTAAAACAATATGAATTTATTTTAGTATTTTGAGTATGTCACTTTTATTTTTTTACTAAAATGTCATTTTATAATTGAAACACACATTTTGACTCATACAGATCAGATTTTGAATTGGATTGGGGGTAGTGGATTCCTACCCATAAAAAATGACTTATGGATCATTTTCCTAAATTATTTAAATAATTTGATTGTGTTTACTCAGTTTTGAGTATGTTAGTTGGTATTTTACTAAAATTAATGGCAATTTTAAGTAGAAAGACGCACTTTGAGTCATACCGGTCACACAATGTTTCAAATTGAGGTGAGACTAATTCCTACACGTCCCAAATGACTTATCTATTTTTTTAATAAATTTATAAAACAATATAAATGTTTTTTCTTTGTTTTGAGTATTTCACTTGTCTTTTTTACTAAAATGACGTTTTAAAATTGAAACACGTACTTTGACACAAACCAATCACATTTTGTATCGGATTGATGTTCGAATGATTCTTACACATCACAAATGACTTATGGATCATTCTACTAATGTATGTAAACAAAGTGAATGTGTTTTATTGTTTTTGAGTAGGTTAGTTAGCCATTTTACTAAAATTGATATCAATTTTAAACAAAAAATTTTACTTGGAGTCATACTAATCACACCATGTGTCATATTGAGTTGAAAAGGATCCCTACAAATCAAAAATGACTTATGTATCATTTTTATATTGTTTCAAAACAATCTGAATGTGTTTTCTCAATTTTGAGTATGCCACTTTCCTTTTTTACTAAAATGTCATTTTAAAATTGAAAAAAGTATATTGACTCATACTGATCACATTGTGTATTAGATTGAGGTGAGGAAGATTTTTAAACCTACCAATGACTTGTGAATCATTTTACTAAATTATTTAAATAATTTGAAGGTGTTTTGTTGGTTTTGAGTAGGTCAGTTGGCCATTTAATAAAATTGTTGTCAATTTTAAATAAAAACACGCACATTGAGTCATACTGGTCACACCGTACATTGGATTGAGGTGAGATGGATTTCTACACATCCCAAATGAATTATGGATCATTTTCCTAAATTTTAAAAATAATATGAATGTCTTTTGTTGGTTTTGTGTACGTCACTTGTCTTATTTTCTAAAATGTCATTTTTAAATTGAAACACGTACTTTGACTCATACAGATTACATTGTATATCATATTGAGTTGAAGCTGATTCCTACATATCACAAATGAATTATAGATCATGTTACTAAAATATTTAAACAATGTGAATGATTTTCCTCGGTTTTGATAAGTTTAGTTGGCCTTTTTACTAAAATTGATGTGAATTTTAAATAAAAACATGCACAGAGAGTCATACCGGTCACACTGTGTGTCATATTGAGGTGAGACTGATTTCTACACATATAAAATGAAATATGGATCATTTTCCTAAATTTTAAAAACAATATTAATGTTTTTTATCATTTTGGAGTGTGTCACTTGTCTTTTTTACAAAAAATGTCATTTTGTAATTAAAACACGTGTTTTTACTCATAATGATCACATTGTGTACTATATTGAGGTGCAGCTGAATCCTACATATCAAAAATTTCTTATCGATAATATTAATGAATTATTAAAATAATGTGAATGTGTTTGATTAGTTTTTAGTAGTTTAGTTGTCCTTTTACTTAAATTGATGCCCATTTTAAATAAAAACACAAACATGTAGTCATACCGGTCACATCGTGCATCTGATTGAGGCGATACTAATTTATATATGTCCCAAATAACTTATGTATCATTTTACTTATGTTTTAAATAATCCTAATGTGTTTTCTCAGTTTTGATTATGTCACTTTTGTTTTTTACTATAATGTCATTTTAAAATTGAAAAATAAAATTTAACTTATATTAATAACATTATGTATTGGAATGAGGTGTGGATGATTCCAACACATCAAAAATAACATATGGATTGTTTTAAAAAATTCTTTAAATAATGTAAATTCATCTTCTTGGTTTTGACTAGTTCATTTGGCATGTTTACTATAATTAATGTCAGTTTGAAATAAAAACACGCACTTGGAGTAATACATGTCACACCATGTGTCAGATTGAGGTGATATTGATTCTTACATGTCCAAAATGACTTATGTATCATTTTACTAAAGTTAAAAATCAATATGAATTTTTTTTTCACAGGTTTGAGTAAGTCACTTGTCTTTTTCCTTAAAATTTCATTTTAAAATTGAATCTCATAGTTTCACATATACTGATCACATTTTGTATCAGATTGAGTTGTGGTTGACCCCTACACATCACAAATTACATATTGATCATTTTATTAAATTATTTAAATAATTTATTTTATTTACTTTGTTCTGGGTAGGTCATTTGGCATTTTAGTAAAATTGATGTCAATTTTAAATAAAAACACACACTTGGAGTCATATCAGTCACACGGTGCAAGGGATTGAGGTTCGTCTGATTCATGCAAGTCTCAAAATCAAATTTTTATAATTTCTCTAATGTATAAACGAAATCTGAATGTGTTTTATCATATTTGAGTACATCAATTGTATTTTTTATGAAAATTTCATTTTTAACTTGAAACATAAAATTTGAATCCCATAGATCACATCATGTATTTTTTTTATGTGAGACTCATTTCTTCATGTAATAAATGATTTATGAATGGATTCTAATAATTTTCCAAAACAATAGAAGCAGGTTTGCTCGGTTTTCAATGAATGACACTTTCTAAAGTCAAATGTCAATTTTAAATTGATAACGGACTCATTGAGTAATATCAGTACATCGTGTATTAGATTGAGGTTCGGTTTATTATTACATGTCAAAAATGACTTATGGATCATTATCTTAAAGTGTACAAACAACCTAAATATGTTAGCTCAGTTTTGATAGTGTCATTTGTCATTTTTACTAAAATTATTGTCAATTTTAAATAGAAATAAGTAATTAGAGTCATACCGGTCACATCATCTATCAGATTAAGGGGTAAAATATTCTTACACATCCTAGAGTCTGAAAACAGTACAACCTATCAATGTTTCCATAATTTCCAGAGACTTTATTTGTTGAAATTACCGCACTGCATGCGCATCTTCAAACAAATCACATCCAATCAAAAAAATGAATCCACTTATATAAGAAAAAAATTATTATGAGTAATAAAAAAAGAAATATATTAATCATAAATATGAAATATTTCTATACATATATAGAAAATTATTTTACTATGAAAATATAAATATTTCGTCTATGATTAAGTTGTGGTGGGATCTTGAAAACAAATTGATAAGTTTCAACAGTGTAGGTGTGAAAGGATTGGAGGTAGAAGGAGTATTTAGATGTTTTGGTGTAGAAAGGCATGAAAGATGGACAGAGAACCACAACTCTATCAAAAATTCCACCTATATAAGATAACAACTATTATGTGAGTAATACTAAAAATAAATAAATAAAACATAAATATAAAACAATACATTAATTCTATATACAATGATATTACTGTACAAACATTTAGATTCCCTCTGTAATTGAGCAGAGGAATCATCATTTCTCTTCTTGCAAAGGTAGTAGAGGTAACATGAAAGAAAATAAAAAATTCACCACTATAGTGATGAAAATGTTTTAAGGGAGAATAATTATGTGGAAGTTTTGGTGTATAAAGGATTTAAATATGGATTGATCACCCAAATTTGAACAAAATAATCCACCTGTATAAGAAAAAAATATTATTTGAGTAATACTAAAAAGAAATAAATTAAACACAAATATGAAAAAATAAATAAATTCTATGGAAAATGATTTTACTATGAAAACATAAATATTACTTTTTTGATCAAGTAGAGGTAGTGTCATTTCTCTTCCAGCAGTGGTTGTAGAGGTAGTTTGAAAGAAAATTGATAATGCACCACTGTAAGGGGGAAATGTTGAGGGAGAAGAAGTATGTGGAAGTTTTGGTGAAGAGAGGCATGAAAGATAGACATAGCACTAAAAATTGAACAAAATAATCCACCTGTATAATAAAATAATTATTATGTAATTGATATGAAAAATAAATAAATAAAACATAAATACGAAACAATACATTAATTCTATAGAAAATGATTTTATAATGAAACAATCAATATTACCTCTATGATTGAGTAGAGACAGTATCATTTATCTTCTTTTAAAGGCTTGATACATGGATTGAAATCATGTAAAATAAATTAAATCTACAAGGAATAATGAAAATTAAATCAATGTTCAATTATTTAATTTGTTAGTAAAATTAAGAAAGTATATCGTAACATTACCTTTACATATTTCCCAAGGGTTTCCTTTTTTATAGTTTTTTCTTCTGAGAGAATGGTAAAATAATCATGTGTAGAAGACACTATCTACAGGAGTAGTAAAACATCTAATTTAGATTATATTAATATAGTAGAGAACAGATAATATTATGAGGAATAACATAATATATTAAAAAATACTGTTAACTTTTCATTGAACCCACATTATTTTTTTAAGGTCTCAAAGATTTGGTTCCTTTATCGAGAATCCAAATCCCCTCTTTGTGGTCCCCTCTAACCTACAAGACATTGTCTACATTGGGACCAGAATGAACTGATTGTGATTTCCCCATGAAAGTGTCATCCTCGATTGAATTTCCATATGACAAAAAAAAAATTAATAACCAGTAGGAAAATTGACCAATTCTTATTTTTTGGATCAGATTCATAAAATACTTTCACTACTTGTGAAGAAATTATGAATAGATCATATTTTTCCCCTTTCATACTGAAATTCACCATCACAAATCCTATTTCACCAACTTTCACTTCATTGATATTTTCGACCCATTTTTAATGGTAAAGTGGCACTTGAAATGTTCTATAATAAAAATCATATATTTTTTTGATAATTTTAAAATATTACATATTTTCATAAATTGAATTTCTATCCTTGGAACAAGATATGTTCATTGGTTCAACCACAAGAATAACACCACTGTTTTGAAACATACTGAATTAATTATTTTCTTTTATATCAAATGTATAACCATTTATTAAAAAACCTGTGTAAGATATAACATTTTCCTTCAATCCTCTGGCTAGACATTAAATTCGTTCAGAAATCGCATTCATATTTTCAGATAACTCATTATAAATTTTATCTCTAAAACATACTATAAACTATTGATTATGGGTATTTTATATCCATCCCTTATCCCAGGATGGATTTAAATCCTTAAGAATTTATTTTTTGGATTCAATGTAGGGATAAACATATTCACTATTATTTAATATGTATAGATTTGTTTTCTACCGCTCTTTTAAGGTAATTGTAACAACACCTCTTCTAGAAATCCCTTTGTCTATAAAAATTTCTCTATGAAAATACTTTGAGAGATTGATGCTCTTATCATCTGATAGGTAATTGGTACATAATTCAATAGCTTCTTCAATAATATATTATTCTGTAATACAACCTTCTGGACAACTTCGATTCATTACATACCCTTTAAAAATCTTTATATACCATTCAATGGGGTATATCCATCTGTAATGGAAAGGACCACATAGTTGAACCTGTCTGACCAATTGAACCATCAAGTGGACTATTAGATTAAAAAATAATGGAGGGAAGAACATCTATAATTCACATAATATGACTTCAATCTCTTTATTCAGTATGGGAAACTTCATTGGCTCTATAACATTATTACATATGGATTTGAAAAAGAATAAGATACTAGTTAATATATGTTGTACATTTTGAGGTAGAATGCAACAGAATGCAACATGCATTAAATCTGGCATAAAAACATGACATCCATATTATTTTATCCTTTTTAAATACAAATTAGTCAATGAAATGACATTATTGATATTTTAGGAATACCCTAGTGGAACTTTTACAATAGTAATGAAAAGTAAAATACTTAAATTTTTTCTTTTTGGATAGAGTGTAAGTTGTTAGAGGAAAAAAAATCTACCTTTTACCCTTCATCGGTGCCAACTCTTCCCTTATCCCTATTTCAAACAAGTCCAACCTAACCTTAATGTTATATTTTTTTTCTAGGAGCATTTAGTAACATTCCAATAACACTATCAAAAAAAAATTCAACATAAAATATATCAAAAAAATCTATTCCATACAAACATTTCCAAAATAGAAATTCAAAGAAAATTGATCTCTTCAACCAACCTATTTTTGTAAGGTTTTCCAAAAATTGTTTACCAAAAACAGTGTCAATATTTTTAAATTTTTTATAGTTGATCACCCATTATAGGAGATTTAGTTGTAACGTGTTCAATATTCCCATATAAAGTTTTCATCGAGGTAAAAATTTCTGATTTCTTAAAAACATAGTCTTCGAGGAATGTTTCAACGGAACTGAGTATGTGAACATTTCTCAAATGGGACACCCCAAAATTCATCTAATAATATATCTTGGTAAATTTACATAATCCAGGAATTCATTTATCATTTCATAAAACATGAAACTCAATGTGAATTCTACACTTTTAGGAGCATCATAAATTTTAATACATGTATCCCACGTCAATTTCAATTATTCAATCAATGGATCCAAATAGACATCATATCATTACCATGTTTCTTTGGTCCATATATAAAAAGAGGAAACATAATGTATTTGTTCATCATTTATAACCATGGTGGAAAGTTATAATTTACCAACATGAGGGGTCATGAACTATGAGTACTGCTATTTCCACCAAAAGGGTTTATTTCATCTATAGATAATGAAAAAAAAGTTTATCTACTCATCACTAAATTAAATAAACTCAAAATCAATTTTCTTCTACCAAGAAGAATCTACTAGATGACATTGGTTCTCATCTTTAACTCTTGTATCTGCATTCCAACTTAATTGTCTCACTGTTTTTAGAAAACCATAAGGCCTTCAAAATAGTGTAATGATAGGAAAGTACCATAAATATTTTGATGTACTTGATTCATTTTTCTTGTATTGATATGTGCCACACTTAGCAAATTTTATGAGTGATTCACGGTCCTTTATAAATAATATTAAATCTTTTAGACAAGCATGTATTTTTTTAGAGATCATTTCCATTGAACGTAACATTTTTTTAGCATCATATGCTCGGCATGGTAGTTCATTTTATTCTGGTAGAATATATTTCTTAAGACCAAGTAGTTCTATAAAACTATTGTAAATCTATCTGCTTCCAACATTCAAATTATATAACCTCAATATAGCTGAAAATGTTTTATATTTAGTACAACCGGTATACAATAGTTTATTGGAGTGATAATTAACTCCTAAAACAACATTGGACAATCACGAAGGTCATATTCAATTTCTATCATCATCTCTTCCATGTGATCTCCATCAACTTTTACAAAGTAATTCATATCAAATGATTCATAAACAGTAGTATCATCCCAATCATTGTCCACATTCATTTTTTCTCCTTGTTTTGTCCAATATGTAGAGCTATGATCTATTATATGGAAAATAAAATGTTCTTCAGACACTTCTGGACAAATCTTTATTGAATAAAAACAAAGTAAACATGAACATAGGATTTTAGAAGGGTCATATACATACTCTCTTGCAAACTTGATGAACTATTTAACTCAATATTCATATTATTTTTTCAAACAATTGGTGTGAATCCATTTTTTCTTCATACCCATCCTAATGGGTTCATAAAAGATTAATTTTTTATATTATATAAACAAATACACATAATATATTCATTATCAAAAGTGAATGTTATGGACAATTATTATAAGGGAAACTCAACATTTGATTGTTTTAAATAATTTCAGTATGTTGATGAAAATGGGTAATTTAATTTAAGAAAAGAATTAACCAACATTTAATATTTCTTAAAACCTTAAATAAATGAAAATTTAATGTAGGAAATTATTGAGTAATAAGAAACTCAAATCTGATAAAAAAAATATAAACTCGCAATCAATCAACTAGATCAATGGTTTCATGGATCAGAAAATAATTCTAATGATAAAAGGGATAGAACTATCATTCTTTCTGTATCATTTTGGTGCATTTGGAAAGAAATGAATAAATCTTGGTTTGAGAGTATTAATACTTTGATGAAGGGAAATATGGATCATTTATACTAGAATATCTGAGTTTCTAGATATTCAAAATCCAATAATAATGGCTATTGGGATTTGAAAAAATAGTGGGAGATATAATATAATCATTAATAACACCAAAATAATTTATTTATAAAATGTAATAAATATTATATGATTTTGGTAGATAAAGGAAAGTTACTTTTCATCACATTACTTATGATCTAAAATGGAGAAACTGATTTTCATATCATGTAAAAAATTATTGAAGGATTACAAACACTAACTCATTATATTATACCAATAATAGAAGTTAAATTTGTTGGAATACCTTATACATGATTATCAACCACATAAAGAGTGTGAGGGTGAGAAGGATGCCTGTAAAAGGCACATTTATATTTATGATGAATCATGTTATTAGTTATGTCTCTAATATAAGGATACATGATAAGGAAAAGGATGGATACACTACATTGAATCATCTCGAAGAATATGATAATGAGGAGGAGAAAAAGGAAGATAATAAATGATATTATCACTAAACTTTATTAATGTAAATCATAAGATGGATAGTGTAATGATTGTAGCTTGAATTACCCAAACAACACCAGGTTAGTACATCATATGACCTCTAACACGCCTCAAATTTACTAAATGATGATTTAATATTTGGGTATAAAAAAACCATAAATGTGAGGCCTTACCCCCCCCCCCACAAGAAATAATTAGTACCAGTGGTTGAAAAAAAAAATCGCATGACCCTTGGGGTCAATGGAGATGCATTCCCAAAATCATTATTAACCGATATAGGTGTACATGGTAGAAAAAAAACTATAGAAATAAACGATTCAATAGATATATAGACACAAATACATGTCACCTATAAAAACTCACTTATAGTCTATAAAAAATATAAAATAGATGAAAACCTAATATTCAAACATAACTAGAACTAAAGGCACTATAATGATTCAAAAATTGAATGCTTGATGCCATAAAACCTCATGTTCTTTACTAGGGATGGCCCCATTGAATCATCTCCATAAGAAAAATAAGGACTATAGTGAATTTTAAGAGTAGATATATCCTCTTATATTTATAACCAATAGAGGAACATACATCATTCCACTAACTAAGTTCCTGAATATATATTTATATAAATATATGAAAAAATATATTTTGTAAGAACATTTAAAACCTGGAAGTAAAACAACAATGATTAAATCCAAGGTTCAATGTCAGATATAACCAATAACTCCATATATCGAGAGGGTCCATACATTGGTAGTCAATCAAAAATTGCATCATTAAAAAATCCTTGTATTCATAAACTAAAATCAAAATAGTATATAATCACTGGACCACAAATAACAACATAATCGAAGAAAAAATAAAAAATGAAACTAAAAATACACAGACAAAATCAGAAGGTCTACCTCTCTAAGTTGAAGAAAATATGAGACCATCTTCGTAAACCATAATTGTAATCGAACACTGGATGTCAGATGTTATGTTCGACTAACTACAGGCAGTCAAGTGGTGTGATTCTATCTTCCATTTACTACGGAGAAGAACCAGCAGCAAGTGGCTTCTACAGAAAGCTTTTGATATCGCGACAGGTTGAAAAATGGTTAGGGTTTTTTAAATTGATCGGGAAACTTTTATCAGCGATTAAAAATAAGTGATGATAAAGTGTAATTTTATTACTTCTTAAATTATAAGATCTATTAAAATCAATCGTTATTAGTGATAATGTTATATTGCTAATAAAACCTCCTCTTTATCAGCGTGAAAAAAACACTAATAAAGACACTTTTATCAGTGCTTATTAGTTAATCGCTGATAAAGGATTTTAATTATAATTAAAAATAATTTTTTTTAAATATTTATGTATACTAAATAAATATATATTAATATAAATACAGTTAATATATTCCTTTTTAAATATATTTATTATAATTTCATATTTATTTATTAACAATTATAGATATTTTTTAAACATTAATATTTATATCATTATATATATTTATATAATTACATACATATATATTAATATAAATTTAGTAAATATATTCCTTATTTAAGTAAATTTATTATAAATTTAATAATTATTTATATATATATATATATTATATATTTATAATTTTACAAATAATTTAAAAAAAATATTTATTCATTTACAATTACAAATATATAATTATATAAATATTTTAAATATACATTTATAAATATTTTTTTACAAATATATTTTAAACATTATTAATGAATATCTAATTTTAAGTGTATAAATATTTTTGTAATAAATAAATCATATTTATATATATTAATATATATCTATGTATTTAAAATATACAATTTAGTAACATTAATTATCATAATTATCTAATTAATTTAATGTGTAATATTTAATAATGTATAATCAATTTATTCATTTTTATAAATAATTATATAATTAATAAAATTTGGGATATTTTTTTAAATAAACACATTTTTATTTTTTATTTATTTAATTATATCATTTTATTTATTCATAGCTTTACCAACACTAAAAAATCACTAATGAAATAAATATTTATCAGTGCTAAAAATTAAGCCCTGATAAAGGGTGCCCTTTATCAATGCTAAAAATTAAAGTGTTGATAAAGGATACCCATTATATGTTCTAAAAAAGTACAGATAAATGTTTCCTTCATTAGCGCTAAAAATAAAGCATTGATAAAAGGTTAAATATATCAGTGATTTCTTTAGAACTGATAAAGATACCATTTATCTATTCTTTTTTATCGCTGATAAATACCAGTATTGTTAAACACAGGTTTTGTAGTAGTGTAAGCATAATCTCACCCATTTTTATCTATTTATCAATTTCTACTCCATAACTTACTTGAAGAAATTAAGGTGAATTTGTAATGCTTGAAGCACTAATGGATCATAATATCCATTGATCAAATGATAAATTATTCCACCAATATTTGGTTATAATCATAATAAAATCATTAACAAAGGTTATCCAATATGCATAAATATTCATATGTTGAAGTGATAAATTAATCTTTGAAGCCTTTTCCAAACTTCAACTTGAACCATTCAATAAATTTTTAACTTTATAACCGTTATAAAATAAAAAATTATACTTAAGGTCACTAAATTTCTAGAAATTATCATAATATTAATCTCCCATATATCATAAAGTTTCTCTTGATTATCACATACCAAACATGTGAATACTTTCAACATGTATTCTCTTGAAACATGGTAATAACTTGAAATACCATTAAACCTTATTGAAAACAAAATTTCTTCCTCATTACTTACATAAAATACATATTATTGGACATGTTCATTAAATACAAAAAAGTTGTAAACTCCATCAACGGTAGAATAAACCACTTTATCCAATAATCCTTAATATGTTTCAAATTAATTAGTGTTATATAATTTTCTTATTCATATCCAACATCTCTTTATCCAAACATCATTATCTGAACAACTAAAACATATTAGTGGTTTTTCTTAACAAAGTCAAAACGTCACTTTTCCATTAAATCACTTTTTTATTCCATCAGTACCATTTAACATATTTTTTAAAATCCATAAAGGAAAAATTATATTAAACAATCTTTATATATTTCATAATTTATGTAACATAATCCTTGAATTCCAATACATTAATACATCAGTCATCTAACTTCTGTTTCAAACTATTAACTAGGCCTCATAACCTTATTATTTAATACCTCATTCCTTTCATATGTTATTCATAGTTTCTTTGTCATCAATTGAAAAACCATTACTCATACAACCTTGCTGATTCTCATCAGGATTTTTCCCCTTGGACTCCAATTTAAATAATTCCCATAAATTCCACATTTAAAAAATCTAATAGTGGAAAATACATTTAGAAACCCTAGACTTTTACATATAATGTTATATGATTTTAATAAAAAAATATGTATCTGAGTACAAGACGAGGATCGGGAAGTCAAGTGTCTTTGAAAACTGGGTACATAAAACATAAAACATATAGCCAAAAAAACTTCTTTATTTAATATCCTTAATGAGCTACTAACTTCCATTGTGCTCATATATCTTCATATGATATCATGGGGAAACACATGAACAAAGGGATGAGCTAAAAATCCCAATAAGGGAATGAACATAATAAAAAAGCATAAGAACATGAGTTAAGAGGCAATACATAATGATATCAAAATCATGGACAAATTCAATAATAACATATAAACATGGGATCATATAAACATGTAATCCTATAAATGTTTCAGAAACATAAAACTTGTCTTTAGTATGAGTCAAGGCTAATCGCCAATCTCATTTCCCATAGTATTTTAGGTCAAGGCTAACAACCAATCCTATTTCACATCACATCTCATGAGAGTTAACTTTACCCAATGAATTAGAGTGAAATATTGGTGCATCCATCTTAACATTTTCTGGAATATTCTTTCCACATCAATAATCATACATAATCAACCATAGATAAATCGATGGGTACCCATGGAAAGAATTTGGTTCCACAATCAGGACATGAAGCATAACAAATGGGTGTATCATGAAAGTGTCCATAAAAGAAACGGATTAAAAAATTAATGGAATTTAATAAGGTAAAATAGGCATATAACATTGTCTGTGATGTAAAATATAAGTGAAAACATATAAGAAAATTTTTTAGAAACATTAGCATTAAAATATTTTTGTGTGGTTTCAAGTAAAATGTTCTAGAGCTTTTAAAATAGGAATGAAGAAAATATTTTATATAAAATCAGAATTTAACCAAGAAGGTTTTAATAATAAAAAGACTGATTTTATAAAGACAATGGTGGCCTAAAAAAGATGATACAATGCACTTGAAATTGGGTAAGAATTTGGGTTGTTCCATTAGAATCGGTTTTCTTATTGGGATGAATTAAGGAGGGAATCACTTAAAAACATGTATATCCATGAAAGATAAAGAGTTTTGGATCTTGAAACATGTTTTTGGATTATATAAATTGAATTTAGAAGTTTTTTATAAAATTAAAAACAACTTCTTTTGGGTAGAAAGAATGATAGAGCAACCAGAAGGAATAAAGGTGGTTCGGGTAGAATCGCTTACCTTAAGTCTGATGGTGTTCTCCACATGATATTAATGACCTGAATAATAAAATTAAGTTCATTAATTAATAATTCCATAACCTATTATATATTAAAATTATTTATTAAAACCTTTTTGAGTTCATTCATAACCTTTTTATAGGTTATCTTGTCCAATTTCATTGTTCGGGTCTGTTGTTTCATTTGTTCTAATGATCGGTTCACTTATATTCATGTTCTAAGAATATTGTAAAATGGGGATGATTGTCCAGAATTAGAGTTATATGTTATTATTTTAAAAAAAATAGGTTACATGATTGTAAATTTCATTTGGTTACTTGGAATGAAGATGAATCGTTATATAAATTATTTAATGATAAATGTTTGGGATTATTGGTAGTTTTTTACAACCAGGAACATATTTTGTTTTATAAATCAAAACCATGTGTAAAAAATGATTCCAAAAAAATATATGAGAAATAATAAATATAGTATGGTCTGGTTAAACCATGAAAATGGTTTCATGAACATAATTTAAGACAATAACCGAAATTCAAACACATCATCCATGAATGTGGTAAATTAGCACATCTCGGACGGTATTTTAATGTTAGTATATATAGAAAAGAAAAGAATAGAGGATGAAGTATTATTAATTTATCTTTAAAATATTCCTATACATGTTAGTAGCTAGAGTCATAACAACATTTTGATAAAAGGATATGAGGAAAGAAAATGAAAAGAGATGAACTTGAAAATGAAAGAAAAGTTTAGAGATCCCTTATGAAAATTCGGCAGCCTAACGGCGTCACATAAAATTTCATAAAATGAATTGATGAGAGCGAAGAGGGAATATAATCATATGGAAAACAAAACGACAGTAATAGTGATACCAAATATCAAACCCCAACAAATGATAATGGAAATTTAAAAGAGGTAACATAAAAGAAGTGTTGACAAAAAGAAGAGGGTGAAAGGTTCCCTTACGTTGTGGTGTAGCTCCTAAAACTAGAAGGTTGGGAAATTGGGGGATTAAGGACACCTTGGGAGGGATACTAGGGAGGTAAAAACAGTAGATCTTCGAGGATTATGGATTTTTAAAGAATGAAAACGAATGGATGAGTGGGTATTTATAGTAAAAGGGAGATAATTTTTTATTAATTTAAAAAGACACCTTGCTAGTGGTTTTCGTAAAACCATGGGCCTACCCATGTTATTTTTCCAAGGTATTATCCACTTGGGACACCTAATATTTTATTGTACTATACACAAGTTTACCAGAAATTTTTATTAATTATTACATCATTATGATGTCAGCAAATATACCCAAAACATAAAACTATATTTTTACTATTGACGAAAAATTCATGTATTTTAAGAAATTACCAAAACATCACCCTAACCATTTTTCAACATGTAAAACTCAAAAATGAACTCTATTTTTTGAAAAGAATTTTCAAAATATTTTTAATTTAGTTTTTAATTAAAAACATAATTTATTCAATAAATGCAACATTAAAACTATAACTAGTTTTATAACACCTTGAAAAATTAATCAAAGTCCCATAAAATTATCTAATAACCGTAAGATAATGAAGTAAAATTTTATGATTAAATTTTATGAAAATAAAATTCCATTTCAAATAATTAAATTAAACAGAAAATTTTAATTAAAATATTTTTTACATACAAAATACTAATTATTATACTATGATCATTTTTTAACATTTAAGATGTATAAATTGTATTTGTACATTTATGGGTTAAGTTTCTATTTTTTTGGCTTATTTTCTATTCATTACTATTCAAAAAGGTATGATACTATTCAAAAGGGTATGTTACTATTCATAAAAAATTATCTTTATCTTATCATACTCCAAATCACATACTAATAATAAATATAGATGTCCTTTCTTAGAAATTAAAAACACACAAGTGAAAAACATATGTTTAAAGGTCACATTGTACTTAGTAGTTCATTGTGTTTTGACTCCATGTTATTATATGAAATAATTATAAGAGTGGATTCCATTGAAAAATTTGGGTCATTAAATTCTTCCCCCCTTAATAAATTTCTCCATATAAATTTTAGTTTACATAATAATCCAAAAATAGGTGCATGTAATTTTCCTTCATTGCATCCTCCAGTTCCCATGTTGCCTCTTTGTACTTATTGCTCCGCCATTGTACCTTGACTAGGTAAGTAGTCTTGTTACATAGAAATTTATCTATATGATACATGACCATCACTGGATTCTCATTATAAGAAAGATCATCCTCCAATTGTACCACCTATGAGGAGAGTACATGGAAGAGTCTGGTATGTACTTCTTTAATAAGGATACATGAAAGACATCTTGTACTTTTCACAAGGCAGGTGGAAGTGCTAGTCGATAGGTCACAACACCAACTCAATAAAGGGTCTCAAAGGGGCCGATGTAGCTGGGACTTAGCTTCCCTTTCTTCCCAAACATCATGACCTTCTTCCAAGGATATATGCATAGAAATACCATGTCTCTCACTTTGAACTCAAGGTCTCATCGAAGATTGTCTGCAAAACTCTTTTGTCGAATTTGGGCTACCTCAATGTGCTACTAGATTGTTTTAAACTTTTCTACCATTTATTCAACCATTTCACATCATTGTAGCTTACACCCACCAACTTCATCCCAACACGTCAGTGTTTTTCACATTTTCCCATAAAGGGCGTCATATGGCGCCATTCAGATACTCGAGTAGAAACTGTTTTTGTAGGAGAATTAAACCAATAGAATATGTTGGTACCATCCTACATTGAATTCCATAGAACAAGATCTCAACTTATCTTCTAGTGTTTGAAAATTTTGTTCAGATTGGCCATCAGATTGATTATGATAGGTCGTACTAAAGTTCAGTTCAATGCTTAGAGCATGTTGAAGACTTTTCCAAAATGTCGAGGTGAATCTCAGATCATGGTTGAATACAATAGATAGTGGTACTCCATGTATCCTTACCACTTATTTGACATATATCCGTGAATGTTGATCCAATTATATTTCCTCTCAAATCATGATAAAGTGTGTTGTCTTTGTAAGATGATCCACAAGAAACCATATGGCATTGTTTTCTTTGGATGTCCTTATAAGTCCAGTAAAAAAGCCTAGGGTGATGTTCTCCCACTTCCATGTTGGTATGGGTGGTGGTTGCATCATCGCCTTAGACTTCTATCTTTCAGCCTTCATTTTTTGACATACCAGGAACTTTGATGTATATTCCACAGTCTCCCTTTTCATATTTTCCCACCAGAAGTTCTCTCAGAAATCTCGATACATCTTTGTTCTCCCAGGGTGGATAGAGAATGCTGATCTATGTGTGTCATTTAGAAGATCCTTATTTATTTATGGATCAGATGGTACACATAATTGTAACCCAAATATTACAACTCCTTCCACATCAATCATGAACTCGTAGGATTTCCCACTTCAGATAGCTTCCACCCTTTTCAGATGATCCACATCCATTCTTTGAGCATCCTCTATTTTCTCCCAGAGAGATGGTTGAGCAATCATTTTCAAAAAGATTTATTATGTTCCTCCCTTAATGACTTCCATGTCCATCCTCTATAAATCTAAGAAGATCAGATCCTTTTTATTTCTCATCATTTATAATGATTTGTGTTCCTTTCTACTTAGAGCATCTGCCACCATAATTGTATTACCAGGATGGTAGTCGATTGAGTAGTCATAATCCTTGATGAGCTCTATACATCTTCATTGGTGCATATTAATCTCTTTTTGTGTAAATATATATTTTAGACTCTTGTGGTAAATATATATCTCGCACTTCTCCCCATATAGATAATGTCGCCATCTTTTCAATGCAATGATCACCACCGCCAACTCCATATTATGCATAGGATAGTTTATCTCATGGTTTTTTAGCTAACTTGAGGTTTAGTCTATCACTTTATCATTATACATCATCACATAGCCTAATCCCTTCTTAGAATAATCACTATACAACAAAAAAATCCTCCACTTGCTGGGAGTGTGAGTACTAGTGCAGTGATTCGCCTTTTTTCACTGGGTTTGAAAATCGCGAAAAGTTATTTACAAATCTTTAATAATACCCAACTAGACCCAAAAAGCTATGGATCTTCATTACAGTAGTTGTCCAGGGCCAGTCTTCAATTGACTTTTTCTTAGAAGGGTCCACAGATATCCCTTTGCTAGTGATAAAATTCCCCAAGAATGATACTTCCTCCATCTAAAACTCACATTTATTGTACTTTTCATACAACTTCTCCCTTCAAAAAGACTTTAACATAGTATTAAAATGCTCCTCATGCTCCTCCTTTCCCTTGGATTATATCAATATATTTTCCATAAAGACTGCCACAAAATTTTTGAGGTAATCTATAAAGATTCTATTTATTAAATCCATGAAAATTTCTATAGAATTAGTGATTCCAAAGGATATCACTATGAACTCATAGTGTCCATACCTCGTTAGAAAGGAAATCTTGGGAATATCTTCCTTCCACATCTTCAATTGGTGATATCCTGACCGAAGGTCCACCTTGAAGGAATAATAGTCCCCACAAAGTAGATCAAACAAGTAATATATCTATGGAAGGGGATACCAGTTCTTTATCATAATTTTATTGATCTCACGATAATTAATGCAGAGGTTTATTGATCCATCATTCTTCTTGACAAATATGATTGGTGCAACCTATAGTAAATCACTCAGGTGTATAAAACCCTTCTCTAGATTCTCCTGTAATTTCTTCTTCTGCTCTTCTATCTCTACAGTGGCCATTCTGTAAGGTGTCTTTGAGACAGATAGAGATCCGCGGATAAGTTCAGTTGAGAACTCAACCTCTCTGTTAAGAGGAAGACCAGACAACTCACCAGGGAATACATCTGTGTAATCCCTCACGATGGGCATGTCTTCCAGCATGATTCTCTAATTTTTCTCAATCATTTGATCTATATATTCTTTCTTATAATGCAATAATATCCACACTTGAGATGATGATTCTAAAGGATATTCATCTTCCTCCTTACACAAGTAAAGAATCGGAGGATTCTTTGGAATGTGAAGAGTAATATCCCTTTCCAGATAATTTATGTTGTCCTTAAATAAAGATATTCAATCCATAACCAAGATTTCATCTAACTACAATAAAGGAAGTATGATGAGATTTTCTAGGAGGTTCAATCCACAAAGGTTAACCAGGGAGGAGTTATAAACCATGGACGCAATAATTTCCCCATTCTCTGTTCTCATAGATAAATTTTTCACCAAATTTTTTTGTGGTGGTTGAATAGTTATAAAAAACATGAAAGATATGAAAGAATGAGTAGAACTAGAATAAATAGTACATTTGTCATTCTTGAATGAATAACTAGCATACCTATCACCACATAGTTTTCTAGCTCCACCTTAGCTGTGGTGATATCATAAGACCTTCCTTGTTGCCTTAGAGTTTGTTATTGATTTCCTTTGACAACCCTTGGATTATGGAAATTGTCTGTATAATTCCCATGATAATTTCTGCTATAACACTACACAACTAGGTGAGAATTTATCTGAACATTCCTTTATTCTTCCACGTTAGCGGGATTTTTCATATCCATTTGACCATTTTTAGCCAGATGACCTAACTTTTTACATTTGAAGCAATTCGTGGTTCCCTTTAAATATTTCCCAAGATGCTTCTTCCAAAAAAAATTACAAGTGGGATATTCGGGCTTCTTTCCATCATGGGATTTGTTTGTTGAACCACCCTTGTTTTTCTATAATTTTCTCTTCTTTTCACCGGTCTGAAGAGACCACTGAGAGTCTCCAATCCCCATTTCAACCTTGATTGAACAACAGACAATATCTTCATAACTTTCAAAGTCTCTGATCAGAAAAACCTTCCATAGACTCATCTTTATCCCACTAAAGAATTGATCCACCTTTCTTTTGGTGTTCATGAAAAAGCATGAGGGGTACCTTGCAAGCCTTGTAATGTTTTCTTCATATGCCCCAATGGACTCATCTTTCTTCTCCGTGAGTCCAAGGAACTCTCTTTCTATCTTGAGATGGGAGGTTTGTGGAAAATATTTATTTAAAAAGTCCTCTTGAATTCCTACCAATCCATGGAATTAATTTTCTCTTGGGACTTTGTATTATTGATTAATGTACACCACTGATTAGCTTCCCCATAAAAACGATAGACCACCCATACAACTCTCTCTTCTTCTGAGCACATCAGGACTGAGAATATGTTTTCAATAGAGTTAATCCACTGCTCTGTGAGGAGGGGATCAGAAGATATTCTAAACATGGGAGGCCTTTTCCACTTGAAGTATTCTACGACAACTTTCTCTTCTCTTAGAAGAGGAGGGTGTTCCACATGATTTAAGTTATTATTCATAACTTGAGACATCTCAGCAAGTACTTTCAGGATGTTTTGAGATATTCTTCCCGTCATATCAGACATATCATTTGGATATTATTTACATTCCCTTTCACCATGATTGTAGCAACGTGTTCTTCTATTTCCTTACATTAACTACGAAAAAGAAAATACAATTATAGGGCTTGAATACTATGTTATTAAACATAAAAAAGAAAACTTTTAAACATAAAAGTACAATCTTTTAAAGGAGAATTATATCCTAACTTGTGATTCCCTATGTTTTAATCTAAGTTATCCTTGATCTAATTCTTATCTTATATTCTTAGGGGTTTTTTTCCTTAATAATGGTTTTTACCAAGCTCATGAATTACCAAGGTATATCCCCCAGGAGTGTCAATTCCAAGAGTGCAGCAAGGCCTATTGTTGTGTTCTAGGATACCTCGAGTCAAGCTTGAAACGCCTTGTTGGAATTTTCACTCCTAAGTACATCTATGACAGAGCTACCTCTACCAGTTTGTATCTAGACAGGGACATATTTTCTTGATAAACCACTTACTATATACTTTCCAAAATTTAGGGATGTTTTATTATAAATTGTTCCATCCTTATGGTTCCTACTAAAGTGCTCTATTCCTAATCTCCAAAAATAACTAGACCATCCTCTGATACCAACAATAGTGACCTTAGCCTTTTACATATAACATTACATTATTTTAAACATAAATATAAATCAGAGTACAATCCAAGGATCATGAAGTCTAGTGTCTTTGAAAAATCGGTACATAAAACATAAAACATGGGGATAAAAAATATTTATTTAATTTCCAAAATGAGCTCCTTACTTTCATTGTGCTAATATATCTTCATAGGATATCCTGAGGAAACACATGAACAAAGGGATGAGCTAAAAATCCCAGTAAGGGAATGAACATAAGAATAAAGCTTAAGCACATGAGTTAGGAGGCATGACATAATGATATCAAAATCAACGAACATATGGAATCATAACATTTATATATGGGATTATATAAACATTTCATCATATAAATGTGGTGGAAACATAAAACGTGTATTTAGTATGAGTCCAGGCTAACCGACAAACTCGTTTCCCATAGTAGTATGGGTCTAGGCTAACAACCAATCCCATTTCACATCACATCTCATGAGAGTTAACTTTATCCAATTAATTGGAGTCCTCTATAGGCACATACATCTCAGTATTTTCATGAATATTCATGCCACATGATTAATTATACATAATCAAACATACATAAATAGAAGGGTGCCCTTGGAAATAATTGGTTACCACAATCATGACATAAAGCAAAACAAATGGATGTATCATGAAAGTTTCCATGAAAGAAAATGATTATAACAGACATGGATGTTCCTAAGGTAAAATAGGCATATAACATGGTAAGTTATTTCAAACAAATGTGAGAACATATATGAATTTTTTTTGAGAAAGATTACTATTAAAACATTTTTGTGCAGTTTTAAGGAAAACACTATAGAGATTTAAAAATAGAAAGGAGGAAAATCTTTTTTATAAAACTAGAATTGAACCACGATCTATTTCATAATAAAAGGACTGATTTTAAAAAGATAATTGTTGATTAAAACCGAGGATAGAGTGCACATGTAATCGGGTAATAATTTGGGATGTTTCCTTAAAATAGGTTTTCTTATAAAAGGTGAATTAAGGAGGGAATCACTTAAAAACATGTATATACCAAAAATAGCATGAGGGATGGATCTTAAAACTTTTTTTGGAGCATATAAAAGAAATTTAAAAGTTTTTCATTAAATGAAAAATACAACTTCTTTTCGGTAGAATGAAAGATAGATCAACCCACAGGAATAAAGGTGGTTCGGGTAGAATCCCTTACCTTAAGTCTGACGGTGTTCTCCACTAGATATTAATGACCTCAATAATAAAATTATGTTCCTTAATTAATAATCACTAAAACTATTCTATATGAAAGTATTTAGTAAAACCTGATTGAGTTCATTCATAAACTGTTGATTGGTTACGAGGTCCAATTTCATTGTTTGGGTCGGTTGTTTCTTTGGTTCTAATGATCGGTTCACTTATATTCATATTTGAAGAATCATGAGAAAATGGGAAGGATTTTCCAGAAATGGAGTTATATGTTATTAATGAAAACCCAATAGGTTACAAGATTGTAAATTTCATTTATTTACTCGGCATGAAGATGAATCATTATATAAATTATTTAATGATAACCGTTTGGGTTAATTGGAGGTTTTTGACCACCAAGAACATGTTTTGTTTTATAAATCAAAACCTTGTGTACAAAAGGATTAAAAAATAAATTAGACATAATTATTATTTTATGGTCTGGGCCAACCATGAAAATGGTTTCATGACCATAATTAAAGAAAATAACAGAAATTGAAACCTCGTCATCCAGAAATGTGGTAAATTTTCACATCTCATATAGTATTTTCATTTTACAATATATAAAAAGAGAAAATGATAGATGATAAAGTATTATTAAATTATCTAGACAACAGTACATTGAATGTAAGGTACTCGAATCATATTAACATTTGGATGAAAGGATACGAGGAAAGAAAAATAAAATATATGAACTAGAAAATGAAAGAAAAGTTTAGAGATTCCTTTTGAAAATTTGGCATCCTAACGAAATCACATAAAATTTCATAAATTGAATTGATGAGAGTGAATAGGGTATATCATAATATGGGAAAAAATTAAAGTATGGTTGATACCAAATATCAAACCCCAAAATTTTATGATGGAAATTTAAATAGATAACATAAAAGAAGTGTTGACAAAAAGAGGAGGGTGAAAGGTTCCCTTACCTTGTAGAGTAGCACCGAAAACATGATGGTTAGGACCTTAGGGGATTGAGGACACCTTGGGAGGGAAAATAGGGAGTTAAAAACACTAGAGATTCGGGGATCAGTGATTTGGAATAAAATAAAACGAATATATGAGTGTATATTTATAGTAAAAGAGAGAGAAGTTTTTATTAATTTAAAAAGACACCCCATTAGTGGTTTTTGTAAAACCATGGGCTTTCCCATGGTATTTTCCCATGGAATTAGTAACTTGGAACACCTAATATCTTATTATAATTTAAAAAAGGCCACCTGAAATTTTTATTAATTTTTACATCATTATAATGTCATCAAATATACTGAAAACTCAAAACATTATTTTTACTATTCACGAAAAATTCATATATTTTAGAAAAATCCCAAAAATTTACCCTAACCATTTTTCAACATGTAGAATTAAAAAATGAACTCCATTTTGGAAAGGAATTTTTTAAATATTTTTAATTTAATTTTTAAATAAAATCATAATTATTTCAACAAAATCAACATTAAAACTATAACTCATTTTATAACACCTTGAAAAATCAATCTAGGTAACATAAAATTATGTTATAACCATAAGAAAATAAAGTGAAAATTTATGATTAAATTTTATGAAAATACATTTCCATATTAAATTATTAAATTAAAGATTAAACTGTAAATAAAATATTTTTCACATAAAAAAATACCAATTCTTATACTATGATTGTTTTTTCACTTTTAAGATGCATAAATTGTATTTTTACATTCATGGGTGAAGTTTCTATTTTTTTGGAAAATTTTCTCTTCATTTCTATTCATAATGGTATTCTACTATTCATAAGGTTTTGTTACAATTCATCAAGAATTATTTTTTCTTATCAGGCTTCAAATAACATATTGATCACAAATATAAAAGAATGTTCTTCGAAATTAAAAACACACAAGTGACAAACTTATGTTTAAAGGTAACATAGTACTTAGTAGTTCATTATGTTGTTAATCCATGTTATTATATGATATAATTATAAGAATGGATTCCATTGAAAGCTTTGGTTCATTACAATACCTTAGAGAGATCATTATTCTCATCTATTTAATTAACCAAACTTTTTAATTTTTCCTTTCTAGTTATATTCTTTATGTCCTTATTTTCCACACCCAAAACATCTTATCATCCCTTTGAAACATTCCCCTGAGTGATTCTTTCCACATTATCAACATATAAGAAGCAAAATATTCCTTCCTCTATCATATCCACTAAAAAAACAATAAACAACTGTATCCATACCTTCATTTTTGATTCTGAGAGTTGGTTAGGGTGCATGTTGTTGATCAAGTTTCATGATAACTAATTAGGCATAATCACACAAAAAATTCACTCTAGTCATCATCCCATTTGGATGTTTATCAAAAAATTCTCCATCTCATTTAATGTCAACCCAATTCCTTCTAGTTCTCTCCATTGGATAAAACCAAAAATCACAGTGTGACAAACACTAACCGTAGTAAAAACCCACAAAACTATGATATAATTCATGTATAGTATGTCTAAATCATGAAACCTTATTTTTGAACTATGACACGATAGGATGATCCTAGGCCATTCATCTTCATAATATATTTAAATCTTTTATAATGGTTCACAAATAGTTTGTTAATTTCAAGAGAAAATGTCCCAGGAGTGTCAAAATAAGTGTCTTGTAAGGCCAATTACCATGAACCACATGACAATCAATATTATCTCAATTAACCCTTTTTGAAGTTGTTACCTCTAGATACCTCTATACCAGATCCACATCCACTTTTAGTACCTAGATAGGGTTTTAATTTCTTGGAAACTAATCACTCTATCCATTACCAAAATTCCAAGACATTTTTTTACACTTTGACTCATCCTTAACTTATCCATATATACATCCTTAGACATATCCTTAGAAATATCCATAGGGATCTCACAATTTTTTTTTTCTTAGTTCCCAAAGTATAACTAAATAATTCCTCTCCTACCAACTATAGATACCCTATATTTTCATACATGGATATAATATCTTTTTATATGAATATAAAATACGTTTCACAAACACACTCCTCTGGAAAATAATTTTTTACTGACGTTGGAGGTTTGGAACACAATCCTCTTAATTTTCTTAAAGATATTTATTGTCTCCCATAAATATATTCTCCATTAGTACTCTTCATAAAGATTAAATACTTAAATACTTACCTTATAACATAGGTAAATGAAGCATAAGAAAGGCTGATCTCAGATTCTTAGTAAGTGTAAACAAGGGAGATACAGAATCAAAACATGAACATAACAGTATGAGAATATGAGAATAAAATTGAAAAACCATACCCTACATATAAAAGAACATAATATTGATTCATTGTATAAATATTTTAAGTTCATAAGACATGAATCATTATTAAATCAAAGGACATGATCCATGAGAGCATAATATTGTCATAATACATATATTTGTGGAATATAAATAATAATATAATATCATTTTCAAAGTAGTTAAGGCTCACTAAAAAGGCTAGGATAATAGAATGGGTTCAATCCCAAAACCTTCATAGTAGTAAATTTTCACTTCCAAGACCATCATAACAAAAAAATCCACTTACTGAATTGGGTTCAATTTGCATTCCATTATTATATATCTCATGATATATAAATATTTACCCAAATCATGGGAGGGAGATATAGGTCCCACATATCTCATAATTAAAACCATATTTATGTGTGTCACAATATCATAACTCATTCATCATATAATAACTTATGAAATGATATGTGTTTTATAAAAATTTCATAATATCATGACCTTTGTAAAACAAAAAAAATGTTTCATAATCATTTCATAATTTCATCATTGTAAAACCAATGAAATAAGAATGTTTAATGAGATTTCAATCATGGTATAACTCATGGAAGAGAAAATTGTTCATAAAAACAATTTCATGGTATAAACTGTGGAAGATAAATGGGTTTCACAAACATATTTTCATCATAAACCATTCAAATAAATAATAATAATGGTATCCTTGGATTATATACCCGGTAAATCATAGGTTATACCATTATATATCACATATTAGATGGAAAATTATTTTGAATGAAAATATACATGGATTATTTCTTAAGGCATGTAACCTTTCTTTGAAAATCACTGTATAAATCTAAAAATAATTTTGGAATAATCTTGATGGAAAATAATTTTTAAAACCTATAAATAAATATTTATAATCATATGAAACATTTTTTTACGTCAATATCTTTTCTACTTTGAAAAATACTTTTAAAATATTTTCAAAATATTTTTTCCCCTTGAAATAATTTTTTTAATCTAAATACTTCCCAAATTCTGTGGAAAACATTTTATTTGAAAATAAATTCAAAAAATAGTAATGGAATCTTAAATTTTTTAAGTTTTCATCACAATAAGAAATATTTTTTATTTTATTCTTATTAAAAACAATGATTCATTTCACATATTTAGTAAAATAAAAAGGGTATAACATGGAAAAGGATATGAAGATTACTTTAAAAAATGTAAAAATTAAAACATTGGTAAAAAAATTAGTTAATAACATACATTTATAATATCAAATTAATTTTTTAAAAAACAATTTACAAATCGAGGTTTTGGAAAAAATGGTTTTTCAACTGAAGATAAAAAAGATGTTATTTCTTAAAAGAATTATTTTAAAAAATTGAGTACATAAATAGAGGAAAATTGTGAAATATTATAATTATTAAATAATAAAATAATAATAAAATAAATGAGTTTTGTGAATGGTGGATCATAATTTTTTATCATCATAAACATAATCATAAACAATCCTCATAAACGATGAGATTATAAGAGAAAATATTTACCACATTGGTAACATAGAATTATAAACCCAATGGAGTAATGAACTTAAATTAAATATAAAATATAAATTGAATGAATTCATGATATTACATTTGAAATAGGTCTTATATACACCTTATAAAATAATATATGTTCATAACATAACATTTTTCTCAAGGAAAAAAATTGTGACAAAAATCTCATATGTATTGGTCATATTTAGAATCGTTAGAGGAAATAGAGAATAAAATGAAATGAAAATTTAAATATCAAGAAAAAGATTAGATTAATGATATAAAAATTCAAAGGCGAACTATATATAGTGAATAAAATAAATGAGTACTGAATTTTCATATGTATCCTAGAAATAAAAGAGAGACTGGATATCTCTTACCATAAGTCTCATCATCCTCTGAACACATTAAAAACATATGTATAATAAATATAAGTTTATTGTGAATCTATTAAATAAAAAAAATTCATATATTATACCATATATTATTTAATTATGTTCTTTTATTACACATTTATTAATAATTCTATGTTAAAGTCTCGTTTCGGGTAATAACTGTTTTGTTTTTCATATATGTTTTGATTTTTTATTTTTGGTCCTATTACTTCTATACTAGTTCCATCATCTATATAAAAATAATAATGATATAATTATCATATTTATTCATAAATTTTACATTTAAAACCAATAATTAATGTTTTTATGAGAAATGTTGTATTTTATGATCAGGGAGACAACATGTCATACGTGCGCATAAGTAAAATTTATTTTTTTTAATGGTCATTATGGAAATTAGGTAAGTAATATCTTGTCATTACATAAAAATTATAAAATAATAAAAATCCATATTATTTCTTTAATAATACTAATATAAACCTTCCATGTAATGTGGTGATGAAAATAGATTCGGATAACTTTTTGAAGGTTGTAGTCCACACACATACGAACAATGTTATCATAATTTAGGGAATGAAAAGGTATGAAAGAACATAATATATTTTATTTTAATAAATATAAATCTATTATTAAAATCATAATAATGTCATTTAGATCACATATATTCATTAATTATATCCTTATTATCTTCTATGTAATGAGTTAATTAAAATGAATCACATAACATCGTGAGCTCTTACTACACCGTACACACGAGAGATATTATCATATCCCCTATAGAATAGAATATAAAAAATATGATATTTTGAATCCAGAGGTATAATTATCTTATAAATATCATATGAATACTTTATATCCATCAACATACCGAACTATGAGATGTAGTAGTGCAAAAATTAATGACATCAGTTTGCAAGGTGGTAGTCTTTTGTACACACAAAGAATGATTTAGTAACCCATTTGATGAAATGGGAGATGTTTTTAGGTCATTAAATTAACATGAAAATATAAATGTATATTTAATATACTTAGGTTATTATATCATCATGTTTTAATAAAAATTTAAGGTGGTGTATAAATAAATAAAATAAAAATGCTCATTGAAGAACATTTCCTCTTCATTGGGTATCCACCTTAGGTTTTCACCAAAGCCTTCCTAGGTTGGATTTATACCCATAATAAGGCTTCAATGATAAAATGGTTGATATTTAGAATTTATTGGGTTAGTTATTGACCAAAATAAAAGTGTTTTATTGTGTGAAAAATAGAGGATAGTGGGTGTCCTTATATAAGTGAGGTGAGTGACACACTTGTAATTTTTTGAAAAGAAAAAGTTATAACCTATTTTTTCTCATGAAAAAGTCCCTAAAATGAATTATTATAGACCCCATACATGTATATATTGTAATACATCGATAAAAAATATTTTAGACAAGTTTTTAGGACGTTTGAACCCCTATCTTTTTAGTTCAACCCCTGATAAAACCATTTTTACCTTTTCCACAGTAATTTGTTTTTACTATTTTCACAATTCATTTTGGTAAAAATATTATATTTGTAACAACCCAAAAATAAATAAATAAAATTACCTTTGTGAAATAATTAAATGTATTATTATTTATTATGGTTATATAAAACATATGAACTTATTTGGTTTTATTATATCCTATAATATTTCAAAGACTATTAAGAATCATATCCATTGATAATATAGACATTTAATAATGATAATATTATTAGTATAAATATGTGGTCTTGAAAATCGAATTGAAATATACAATAGATGTGATAGAATTGAACTGAAGGATTATACCCTATGAATCCCACTTATTTGATATTCTAAGGGAGACTATATCACTAGGATTTTCCCTTAGCCAATCCAATATCCAATATCCAGCCACTAAATAATGAGAGAAACATTTATATGAGAAGTTCAGGCTCACAATGATCATGGCCCAAACCATGTATATCAAACAACCCCAAGAAAGTCTCACTATTGAGTACCTTACCTTTAGATAATTTTAGGGTGTAATAAAGTGTTATGTATCAAGACACTAATAATATACATATTAATATATTATTCAATATAATAATGGTTATATTTACTTCTTATCTTTTTTATTTTATATATAATTTTTATTTTCATTTGATAAAGAAAAAATTATATTTCTTGTTAATATTTAACTTAAATTAAGTTTTTACTTTAATTAATTAATGAGTTTTTGAAATAAATTATATTTTAATAAAATAATATTATTAAATAATATTTATTAAGTATATTGGATAATATAATTTTATGAAATCAAAAAAAAATTAAGGGTTAAAAAACTATTATTGTCAAAAACCTTGAATTTCTCAATAAATATAGATTATTATTTCAAAAAAGAAAATTAATAAATTTAGAAAATTATTTTAGAATATTAAATATTATTTTTGGGAATTAAAATATAAAAATTATTCAATCACTAATTTTTCATAATTTTATGAGATAATTTAATTTTATGGTATAAATTATATATTTTATAAATATAGGGTGTTTATTGTTTAATAACAATGAACGAAAAGTGAAATAATAAATTATATAAATAGTATCTATAACCAAATATATGTTTCCCGTTTAAAATAATACATTTTATAGGTTATTTTATTAATTTTATAAAGCCTCTATGATTCCTCTAAAACCCATATTATATTTTATGGTTTTAAAATCATTTCTTTAATAACATGACTCACTTCCACATCCCCAAGGTTAATATAAGGCCCCAGCCTTAAACCTTACTAAATCTTGAGTTATTACAAGATTACACATTGAAGATCTTTTCGGGTTTAGAGTTTTAGAGAATTAGATCATAAAACTTGCATTACATTCCACATATAAACAAAGTGGTTATATAAAGATAGTATTCTTCATTCCCATCAATGGAAACATATTTAAATTAAAACATGGATTATTTCTTGACACTTCCTTGACAATATCATCATATCATGTACCTTTCCCTTGACCTGTGAAAAACATTTCAAAAAAAACTTGGGATGAGCATAAAAAGATCAGTAAGGGATATAAAAATATGGAATGGAAACATGGGTACATATATACATAAGAATGAGATCATACTTTAACCATAAAACATAATCATTTTAACATACCTCATATAATCATGAATAAATCATAGAAATCATAATACATAAAGGTAACTTGAGGCATTCATAACATCCTTACGTAGGGAGTAACCCTCTTGGTTATGTTTGGAATACCCATCACAGTATATTCCCTAAATCTCTTCGTAGAAACCTTAACGTTTCACTCCTTCGCATTACCCAATGCATTGGAGAGCTATATCGGGCTCACCCGCCCTTAGTTTATCACGGAACCACCAGTCTTCATAATAATTCCCAAGAACCTCAACATAATCGTATCACATAAAACATGCATAAAGGAAACGTAACATTTCCACCTTTCAATCACAAGATATCAATACAACACATTGATATAAAAACATTATGAAAACAATTCTCAATACCAAAATAAAAGAAAATTAAAACATGGTATTTATTTTTCTTTTAAAAAGAAGGTATGGCTTGTAGAGGAAGCCGAAACTCAAATAACGGTCACGGCGGCGGAGAAGTCGTTGTCGCCGCATAAGTACGACAAAAACATTCCCTTTTGTCGTTTAGTGAAATGCTTCGTATAAAAAATATTCCTTTTGGATAAACGTAAAAGTCAAAGGGTTTTATACACCGTATAAAAGTAGGTTGTGTATAAAACAAAATATGCCTCAATGAAAGGAGATTGAGACGAAGTCCCATACCTTGGGTCCGACTTGACTCAGTCGTTCTTTAATCTCCTGAATAATAAACTTGAGTTAATTTATACTTTTTTAAGAACCTTTTTCATGTTCATTATTCATTTTATATCACTTATTGCCATGTCATGAACACTATGTAATTATTTAACTTAATAACGGTCGTTTTAACAATCATTGATACTTGAGTGAAAAATAAACCCTTTATAATTACATGTTGTTCATGTATCCATTATATCCAGAATTATAATCATTATGTATATATCATATATATCCAGTATATACATGCATTTATAATATTACATAATCATTTAGAGGTAAGAAATGAAATTCACCGTTCATAGAGAGGGTAATCCATACGTACGCATGAACGCTACTTTCATTTCTATTTCGTATTTTATAGAATGGAATCATAATGATATAAAGGTATATTATAATTCCAGTATAATATCATATATAATATCATAGTTCCATACTTTATACGTCCCACATATGGTATTTAACGAATCAAATCACTTTGAGGGGGCGGTAGTCCCCACTTCCTTAAATGAAGATATCGCGTTTACCCATAATGGAAACCATAAAGGTATGACCAAAAAGAAAAAAACATAATCTTAAGGAAAACATAAACATATTATATATCATATATAAATATAGTGACATCTTAATAGCCACCTTTTAAGATGTTAAAATAATGTTGAACAATCAACGTTTAGGGAGGCATAAATTCACCATCCACGGAAACAGTATGTTCGTTAACCATTAGATGTAGGTGTGTGTAAGTGTAGCTATAATCCTTATTATAACAACATCCTAGTATATTGAGGATACTGTAGTTGTTACAAAAGAAAATAATAAAAAGAGTTTAGGGGGTTGGAGAAGCAAAATAAAACAAAAGGACTCAAAATAAGACATTACCTTAAAATCGGGTAACTCCCTTTGGTTTGAGCTCAAAGGCTTCCTTGGGAAGACTTATTCCAAATGTGAGGCTTCAAGGAGTAATAGAGGGAAGTGGAGAGACAAAATGGGTAGGGTTTGGCCGAGCCAAAGGCTTTGGGAGTGTGGGTAAGGAGGTAGAGGTGGGGGCCTTTTATAAGAGGAGAGGAGGGGCACTCTTGGAAAGTAAAGATAAGTTACTTTATTTTAAAATGAGTTTCGGATTAAAAAGGTCCCACATTGATATAATTATATGATAAGGTGATAAGGGTTCAAAATACACTCATCCAATTTGTTTTGTCCATGTGTAGGTTTTAGATTTTACATTATCTTTCCATTTTATTTAAATAGTTAAATAATGAGGTCATCGCTACATCATCATGATGTCATAAATAATTTAATTTATTTAATGTATAAAAATTATAAAAAACTACTATGATGTAGGAAATATTTTTATCTTTCTAATGAATATTTATAGTTAAAAATATGACTTGTATAACCCCATATAAAAATTGTTTTAGTAACATAACTCATGTTTGTGTCATTTTTACTTTAACATTAAATAAAAAGTTATTTATGTCATTTCCCAACCAAGGTGGCTCCATGGGGAACCCAAGTTGACCCATGGCTTTTCTTGGTCGGCCATGACACATCCAATGAAAGTAGGACATGTTTCATGCTCATCTCATACTATTAAAACATTATTTTTACCTTAAACTACATTAATTACCACTAATCGCGATTAAGAACTTAATAAGTTACTATTCAACAAAAAATTATTTTAATCACATTGAACCACATTTTTCTTCTTAATGACAACCATGTATGTCGGATTTTTTAAATTCAAAACACAATGATGGCAAAATTTCATTTAAACGGAAAAATCAGTTTTTATAAGTACCACTTAGTGGTTTCACTATTCATCAAAAATTGATGTTTTTCAGAAAATTAAAAAAAAATCACCCTAAGATATATTTGATATTCGGAATTAAAAAATGATGTCTATTTTAAAAAATTAAAATCATATAAGTTACATTAATTAATTTAATAATTAATTCCCGTTGTCATGACAAATAGCGTGTTTTTATGAAACAATAAGTATCAAAAGATTGACACTAGTTTAAGTCCAATTTCAAAGTAAATTGATTCCAACGACCACCATTGGATTAAATGGTAAAATTATATTCAGATTAAACTTTAATACCAATTAAAAATATAATCTAACCATACAATTAAATTAAATGAAAAAGCAGTTTTGATGTAAAATGCAGTATTTTTCATTATTCATTAAAAATTGAACGTTGTGAGAAAAATACCAAAAATTTATCCAATGTAAAATTCAATGTCCCAATAATAATGAATATGTTTATTTTGACAAATATAGATTATAAAATTGTCAAAATATTGATTTAAAAAGGGTTTTCCATCAAAAGGCAGTAAAACAATCTTTTAAGAATATTAGTGTATTCCATGCTTAAGATTGGATTTATTTTCATTTTAAGCCTCTAAAACACTATATAATTCATTAATAGACATAGATAAAAATATTTGTTATTCATTACATACTTGGGATGTTACATCCTTCCCCCTTTAGAAAATTGCGCCCCTTTAATTTATTTACTTATCAAATAAATGGGGGTACTTATCCCTCATTGCATTTTCAGATTCCCATGTTGCCTCTTCCATCATGTGGTTTTTAAAAAAAACCTTTACCTGCTTAATCACCTTATTCCGTAACACTTGCTCCCTGTGGTCAAGAATCTGGACCGGTTGTTCCTCATAAGATAGGTTCTCTTCCAGCTGAACTACCTCTGGACTCAAAACATGAGATGGATCTGGCATATACTTTCTTAGCATCGAAACGTGAAAAACATTGTGTACTTGAGATAAACTCGGAGGTAAAGCCACCCGGTATGCAACTGATCCAACTCTCTCCATAATTTCATATGATCCAATAAACCTTGGACTCATCTTTCCTTTCTTACCAAATCTCATCACACTTTTCCAAGGAGAAACCTTGAGAAAAACATGATCACCTACCTCGAAAGATAGATCCTTCCTCCGGTTATCCATATAACTCTTCTGCCTGCTCTGAGCTGTTCTCATGTGCTTCTGAATCTGCTGAACTTTTCTTGCCCTCTCTTCTACCAATTCTGGTCCCATCAACTTCCTTTCACCCACTTTATCCCAGAAAACTGGAGTTTGACACCGCTTCCCATATAATGCCTGGAATGGTGCCATCTGTATACTGGAATGAAAACTATTATTATATGAAAATTCAACCAAAGAAAGATCTTGGTCCCAACTTCCATGATAATCCATAGAACAAGAACGTATCATATCCTCCAATGTCTGAATTGTTCGTTCTGACTGCCCATCTGATTGAGGATGAAATGTTGTACTAAAATTTAATTCAGTACCCAACGACTTCTGAAGGCCTTTCCAAAAGTTAGAAGTGAACCAGGGATCAAGATCAGATATAATGGAAAGAGGAACTCCATGTAACCTGACTATCTCTTTAAGATACAAACGGGAAAGTTGATCTAGGTAAAAAGTATCTCATATAGCAAGGAAATGAGCAGATTTAGTCAAGCGATCAACAATAACATAGATTGCATTATTACCTCGAGATGTCTTCGGTAATCCCACAACAAATTCCATGGATATATTCTCACATTTCCCCTCTGGCAATGGTAAAGGATGAATCATCCCTTTCGGTAATAGTCGCTCTGCTTTAACCTATTGACATGTAAAACACTTCACAGTAAAATCAGCAATATCTCGTTTCATTCCATCCCACCAGTAATACTCCCGCAGATCTCTGTACATCTTAGTACTGCCTGGATGAACTGAAACCGGAGAACTATGAGCTTCACATAACAACTCTTTCTTCAACTGTGAATCACATGGCACACACAATCTCTTCCCAAATCTCAAAACGCAATCATTATCAATGTTGAATTCAGGAAACTTACCTTTCTGAACCAGCTCTACCTTTTTCTGCAACTCACTGTCTTGCTTCTGTGCTTGCTTGATTCTATCTGATAGAGATGATCTCACTGATACCTGAAACAAAACAGAAGAACTTCCTGCACCAACAACTTCTATGCCAAAGTTCATCAAATCCTTAACCCAAGGATCACGTTCCAAACGCAACATTGCTAATGAAGCATTACTTTTTTGACTCAAAGCATCAGCCCCTTTATTTGCTTTTCCCGGATGGTAATGAATTGTACAATCATAATCCTTGATTAATTCTAGCCATCTCCTTTGTCTCATGTTCAATTCTTTCTGAGTGAATATATACTTTAAACTTTTTTGATCGGTATATATATCACACTTTACTCCATACAAATGATGCCTCCAAATTTTAAAAGCAAAAACAACAACAGCTAATTCCAAATCATGTGTAGGGTAATTTACCTAATTAGTTTTCAACTATCGTGAATCATAAGCAATTACCTGATCATTCTGCATTAGGACGCAACCAAGTCCTTTCAATGAAGCATCACTGTAGATAACAAACTCACCATTCCTGGAAGGTAGTGCCAAAACTGGAGCATTCACCAATCTTCTTTTCAATTCCTGAAAACAATCATCACATTCTTTTTTTGCAGATAAACTTAACACCCTTCCGATTTAGCTTAGTCATTGGACTAGATAACCATGAAAATTTTCTAACAAAACTTCGGTAATAGCCTGCCAAACTAAGGAAGCTACGAATCTCAGTTACATTTGTGGGTCTTGGCCAGTCTTCCACAACTTTTGTTTTTGCAGGGTCAACAGTTATCCCATCTTTAGAAACAATGTGACCAAGGAAAGAAATCTGTTGCAACCATAAAATCACACTTGCTGAATTTCCCATACAATTTCTTTTCTTTTAAGGTTTGCAAGATAACCCTTAAATGTATTTCATGCTCTTCTTTACTTTTAGAAAACACCAAAATATCATCAATAAAAACCACTACAAACTTATCCAAGAACTCATGGAAAATTCTATTCATTAAGTCCATGAATACAGCAGGTGCATTGGTTATCCCAAAAGGCATTACTACAAATTCGTAGTGGACATATATTGTACGGAACGTGGTCTTCAGAATGTCTGCTTCCTTTACCTTCAGCTGATGGTACCCCGATCTCAAGTCAATCTTTGAAAAATACTAATCTCCCTGGAGCTGATCAAACAAATCGTCGATATGAGGCAAAGGATATTTGTTCTTAATAGTGATTTTACTCAAGGCTCTATAATCAATGAAAAGTCTCATTGAACCATCTTTCTTTTTAACAAACAAGACAGGAGCACCCCATGGTGATGTGCTAGGTCGAATGAAACCTTTCTCTAATAAATCTTGCAATTGCTCCTTCAACTCTAAAAGTTCAATTTGAACCATTCGATAAGGGGGTTTTGAAATTGGCTTAGCATCAAAAACTAAGTCAATAGTAAATTAAACTTCCCGATCTGGTATTATTCCAGGCAACTCATCAGGAAAAACATCAGGATACTCATTTACCACTGGAACATCATTAATCTGAACAGTTCCTTTATTTTCAACGATGTGTGCAAGGTAACATTCATTTCCATCTTTTACAAGTTTCTCGGCCTCTAGATAAGTTATCAACAGTAAGGGTTCATTCTTGTACACAAACTGAAAGTATTTCTGAAAAGAAACTTCTTTAGATCTACAGTAAATCTTAGCATGGTAAATAGAGAGCCAATCCATACCCAGGATAACATCAAACTCTACTAGAGGTAGAACAATAAGGTTTGCAAGTAGGTTCTTTCCACGGATAAGGATAGGAAGATTCTTATAAATTCTTTTTGCCTCAACATTCCCCCAGGTGTTTTTACCCAAAGTTCAGGAGTCATTTCTTGAGATGGTATTCCCATTTTACTAGAAAAAGTTTCAGAGATGAAAGAATGTGTAGACCCCGAATCAAACAACACACTGGCATAATCTAAAAAAACAAACAAAGTACCTGATACAACTTCATTTGATGGTCCAACATCTGCTGAAGTAGTTTCAAAGGATTTCACCACCCCTTTCTGCTTGTAGTCTAACTGCTTCCCATCACTAAAGCTCTTTGTCGGACACTCATTTTCATAGTGACCCATCTCATTGCACTTAAAACATTTCACTAATTGTAAATCAAATTTGGTCTTACCATCACCCTAATCTTTTTCAGTGCAATCACGAGCCTTATGTCCCATCTTACCACATCGGTAGCACATTACAGAATTCAGAAGACATTCCCCACCATGCATTTTTCCACATTTATCACAAATTGGAAACTTAGTTTTCTTACCGTCATACTTTTTTAAAGAATTCTTACCTTTCTCCTGCCACCTCGGTCTCTTCTTCTGTTGGTTGTTATAGAACACTTGATCATTGGAAAACTCCATTTACACCTTCTTAGAACATCGAACAAGCTTTTCATAACTTTTAAACTCACGAGAATCTAATGCCCTTCGATATTTTGGCTTTAATCCTGAGTAAAAATGATTGATTTTACTATCAAGGTCTCGGATAAAATTTGGAGCATACCATGCCAATCGAGTGAGCCTTTCTTCATAGGTAGCCACTGAGTCTTCCTCTTTCCTCAATTCCAAGAATTGATTTTCCATCCTAAGTAGAAAAGCCTTAGGAAAATACTTCTCAAGAAGCATACCTTTGAATTCATCCCAGTCGAGAGAATCAATCTCATCAGCGTCCCTAATATTTTTAACCATCGACCACCACTGATCTGCTTCACCCCCCAAATGATAAATAGAAAGACTAACCTTTTGATTGTCTGAACACCCCATGACATCAAAAATCTTCTACAGTTCTTTAATCCACCCTTCAGCTAGCACAGGGTTAGATGATCCTCTGAATGATGGGGGATATTGCCTCATGAAATGTTCCACCACTGACATGTTCCTCTGCGGTTGATCTGGCTGATCTCGTGTATGGATACCACCTCCATTTGTCGGTTGAGTCAACTGCGCCATTACTGCAACAAACTATTCTGTTCCAATTCTGACCATCTCAGGATGCTGATTCGGAAGGTTATTTCCTTCTATATGCCTTCATAGCACTGCTTCCATGTTTCCTCTGCGGAAAACCATTTTGAACAAACATGTCTTAGATGAAGCAACATGGTAATCTTCAAATGCTAAATCATTTAAAAAAATATTTTTGGTTAATCATTTAATAGAATTTTAACTCCTAAAGTTATCAAAACCAACCTTTGATACCAACTATAAGGCCCCAGCCTTAAACCTTACTTAATCTTGAGTTATTACAAGATTACACATTGAGGATCTTTTCGGGTTTTGAGTTTTAGAGAATTAGATCATAAAACATGCATTACATTCCACATATAAACAAAGTGGTTACATAAAGATAGTATTCTTCATTCCCATCAATGGAAACATATTTAAATTAAAACATGGATTATTTCTTGACACTTCCTTGACACTATCATCATATCATGTACTTTTCCTTTGACCTGTGAAAAACATTTCAAAAAAAACTTGGGATGAGCATAAAAAGCTCAGTAAGGGATATAAAAATATGGAAAAGAAACTTGGGTACATATATACATAAGAATTAGATCATACTTTACCCATAAAACATAATCATTTTAATATACCTCATCAAATCATAAATAAATCATAGAAATCATAATACATAAAGGTAACTTGAGGCATTCATAACATCCTTACGTAGGGAGTAACCCTCTTGGTTACGTTTGGAATACCCATCACAGTATATTCCCTAAATCTCTTCGGAGAAACCTTAACGTTTCACTCCTTCGACTTACCCAATGGATTGGAGAGCTATATCGGGCTCACCTGCCCTTAGTTTATCACATAACCACACGTCTTCATAATAATGCCCAAGAAACTCAACATAATTGTATCACATAAAACACGCATAAAGGAAATGTAAAATTTCCACCTTTCAATCACAAGATATCAATACAACACATTGATATAAAAACATTATGAAAACCATTCTCAATACCAAAATAAAAGAAAATTAAAACATGGTATTTATTTTTCTTTTAAAAAGAAGCTATGGCTTGTAGAGGAATCTGAAACTCAAATAACAGTCACGGCGGCGGAGAAGTCGTTGTCGCCGCATACGTACGAAAAAAAAATTACCTTTTGTCGTTTAGTGAAACGCTTCGTATAAAAAAGATTCCTTTTGGATAAAAGTCAAAGTCAAAGGGGTTTATACACCGTATAAAACAAGGTTGTGTATAAAACAAAATATGCCTCAATGAAAGGAGATTGAGACGAACTCCCATACCTCGGGCCCGACTTGACTCGGTCATTCTTTAATCTCGTGAATAATAAACTTGAGTTAATTTCTACTTCCTTAAGAACCTTTTTCAAGTTCATTATTCCTTTTATATCACTTATTTCCATGTCAAGAACACTATGTAATTATTTAAGTTAATAACGGTCGTTTTAACGATCATTGGTACTTGAGTAAAAAATAAACCCTTTATAATTACATGTTGTTCATGTATCCATTATATCCAGAATTATAATCATTATGTATATATCATATATATCCAATATATACATGCATTTATAATATTACATAATCATTTAGAGGTAAGAAATGAAATGCACCGTTCATGGAGACGGTAAGCCGTACGTACGCATGAACGCTACTTTCATTTCTATTTCGTTTTTTATAGAATGGAATCATAATGATATAAAGGTATATTATAATTCTAGTATAATATCATATATAATATCATAGTTCAATCCTTTATACGTCCCACATATGGTATTTAACGAATCAAATCACTTTGAGGGGGTGGTACTCCGCACTTCCTTAAATGAAGATATCGCGTTTACCCATAATGGAAACCATAAAGGTATGACCAAAATGAAAAAAACAGAAGCTTAAGGAAAACATAAACATATTATATATCATATATAAATATAGTGACATCTTAAGGGCCACCTTTGAAGGTGTTAAAAGAATGTTGAATAATCATCGTTTCGGGAGGCATAAATTCACCATCCACGGAAACAGTATGTTCGTTAACCATTAGATGTAGGTGTGTGTAAGTGTAGCTCGAATCCTTATTATAAAAACATCCTAGTATATTGATGATACTGGAGTTTTTACAAAAGAAAACAATAAAAAGAGTTTAGGGGTTTGGAGAAGCAAAATAAAACAAAAGGACTCAAAAGAAGACATTACCTTAAAATCGGGTAACTCTCTTTGGTATGATCTCAAAGGCTTCCTTGGGAAGACTTATTCCCAAATTTAGGCTTCAAGGAGTAATAGAGGGAAGTGTAGAGACAAAATGGGCAGGGGTTGGCCGAGCCAAAGGCTTTGTGAGTGTGGGTAAGGAGGTAGAGGTGGGGGCCTTTTATAAGAGGAGAGGAGGGGCACTCTTGGAAAGTAAAGATAAGTTACATTATTTTAAAATGAGTTTCGGATTCAAAAGGTCTCACATTGATATAATTAGATGGTAAGGTGATAAGGGTTTGAAATATACTCATCCAATTGGTTTTGTCCATGTGTAGGTTTTATATGTTACATTATCTTTCCATTTTATTTAAATTGTTAAATAATGAGGTCATCGCTTCATCATCATGATGTCATAAATAATTTAATTTATTTAATGTCTAAAAATTATAAAAAAAATACTATGAAGTATTAAATATTTTTATATTTCTAATTAATATTTATAGTCAAAAATATGACTTGTATAACCCCATATAAAAATTGTTTTAGTAACATAACTCATTTTTGTGTCATTTTTACTTTAACATTAAATAAAAAGTTATTTATGTCATTTCCCAACCAAAGTGGATCCATGGGGTCCCCAAGTTGACCCATGGCTTTTATTGGTCGGCCATGACACATCCAATGAGGGTAGGACATGTTTGAAGCTCATCTCATACTATTAAAACATTATTTTTACCTTAAACTACACTAATTACCACTAATCACGATTCAGAACTTAGTAAGTTACTATTCACCAAAAAATTATTTTAATCCCATTGAACCACATTTTACTTCTTAATGACAACCATGTATGTCGGATTTTTGAAATTCAAAACTCAATGATGGCAAAATTTCATTTAAACAGAAAAATCAGTTTTTATAAGTACCACTTAGTGGTTTCACTATTCATCAAAAATTGAAGTTTTTCAGAAAATTACCAAAAATTCACCCTAAGATATATTTGATATTCCGAATTCAAAAATGATGTCTATTTTACAAAATTCAAATCATATAAGTTACATTAATTAATTTAATAATTAATTCCCGTTGTCATGACAAATAGTGTGTTTTTATGAAACAATAAGTATCAAAAGATTGACACTAGTTTAAGTCCAATTTCAAAGTGAAATTGATTCAAACGACCACCATTGGATTAAATGGTAAAATTATATTCAGAATACACTTTAAGACCAATTAAAAATATAATCTAACCATATAATTAAATTAAATGAAAAAGCAATTTTGATGTAAAATGCAGTATTTTTCACTATTCATTAAAAATGAACATTGTCAGAAAAATACCAAAAATTTATCCAATGTAAAATTCAATTTCCCAATCATAATGAATATGTTTATTTTGACAAATATAGATTATAAAATTGTCAAAATATTGATTTAAAAAGGGTTTTCCATCAAAAGGAAGTAAAACAATCTTTTAAGAATATTAGTGTATTCCATGCTTAAGATTGGATTTATTTTCATTTTAAGCCTCTAAAACACTATATAATTCATTAATAGACATAGATAAAAATATCTATTATTCATTACTTACTTGGGATGTTACAGTTAATATTTTAATAATTTAAGTATTTAGACTTATAAAATAATGAAAAAATATATTCTTTGGTAGAAACCTAGTGAAAAATTCATGGTGATATTTTCAACATTGATTAAATTGTTACATAGAGTCTAAACTCTAAGTTTGGGAAATATTGAATAAGTACCATCTCTTTTCCTATATAAACTCACCCAAGATCCTAATACTCTTCACTCAAAAACCATTTATCACATCATTAATATTACCTCTCCTATTTATCGTCCTCATATGGTTCCCCCATGCTCTCAAGAAACTTTTCTCAAACTTTTGGAATCACTCTTTCAAGATATGGGATCCATTCCTTCTCCTCTTTATTCAAGAATCTTCTTCATTTTATATCTTTTATTTACAATTCATAATGTTGTGAAATATTATTACTTGTCTCTATTACTTTCCATTTTATTTCAAAATTATGATATATCCCTTTCTATCTCATTAAAAAAATTTATAAATCTTTAAGTACCATCGTTATGCTACCAAAATTTCACTGCAATTTTTCCATGCCAAACCTTTTTATTGTGAATACAATCACTATTTCCACTCATGGACATTCAAATAGAAATATCTATAATAATTTTATTGGGTAATTATATTTAAATATACCACACTCCTTTCGCATGTAATTAAATATGATGAAATATTATTCTATGTTTAATTTTCATTGTGGCACACTTATGGAAGTACATGATATGAAAATGGTGGGTGTGCTCGGAATTATATAGTTCTTTAATGCATTGGGTAATGTTTTATTCTCATGGGATATAATTAAAGGGGTTAGGGAGTGAATCCAACCCATCATTGGACATTTTCTATCATTTTATTATGTATTGGAGTATATCCTTGACCTATGTAATGATGTCATGTTTAAAGTTGTTTCCACATTTCCATGTTGCCTTCAAATTATCCTTATTTATCCTGTATCATTGTTCATGTTATTGTTTCTCACCCATTTTATGTTCAATTGAAATTAAAATTCTCTAACATCTAATACTTTCTTCATGTTATTCTATGTTTATTCCCTTATTTTAATTTATAGTTCACCCCTTTCTTATGTATGTCCCCAATTTATCCCATGAAGTTTTAATTATGATGGAATATTATGAACATGATAAGGAATTTTCAATAATTGTGATGTACCTACTATTTTATGTTGTTATATAATGTACCTAATTACCCAAAGACACTATAATTATCAATATTCTGGGTTGTATTATTCGTAATATTATGTAATAAATAATGAATTAATGTAAAATAAATTCATAGGTTTTCATAGTTGGTATCGAAGGAATGTTTAGTTGTTTTTGAGATTAGGATTCTAAAAATATAGTGAAATACTTAGGGATAAAAATAAACATAATGATACATACCTAAATCTTGTTAAAAGTATAAAGTAAGTGTTTTCTAAGAAAATAAATCCTTGTATAGGTACTTTAAGTAGATGTGTCTCTAGCACAGATGAACCTTGGGGTAGAACCTAAAAACACTACATTGAGCTTGACTCGATTAAGAATGGGTGCATAAAAATGGTCCTTTCAACACAACTGGTTTGACATTCTTTGGGTATATTCTTTGGTAAATTCAAAATCTCATTATCAACCATTATTAAGGGACCAAAAATTCAATTAAGTGCCTATGTTAAAAATAGATCATGGGTAACATAGATTGAATCCACTAAATTCATAATTCAAGTAAATAAATGTAATTTAAAAATTATTCCTTCAATTTTAATGGATTTTCATTTATGTATTTAATATTATAAAAATATTCATCCCCAATTATACCTTTATTCATTATAATGGCTGGAAATAGGATGAATCGAGCAAACAACCAATGTGAAGGGATATTTGATGACTATCAAAATGAGACACACAACCCAATGGGAGTAAGAATCATGAACATTATGATGATACTCTCTCATTAGAATCATTTTATAAATAAAAACCTAAATCATGAGGAATTATCAAATCCCCCATATAAAGAACATTATGTTATCAATTCCATTATGTGATAAAGACCCCAAACTTTCAATGGATCATATGATCATTTAATAATGGAATAATATATCAAATTCATTTGAGAATATATTCCCCATCCTTAAATGTTCTGAGTAAGAGAATATTATATTATTTGTCTGTAATTTGTAGGGAGAAGCTGATTAGTGGGGGAAATTGATCAGTAATACAAAGTTAGAGAAAGAGATAGAAGTGATGGCGTGGAAGGAATTTCTAAAAATAGAAAAATATTTTCCGTGCACTCTCTATCTTAAAATAGAAAGGTCTTTTCTTAACCTTAGAAACAAGATGATGAGTCAATTGGGGAGTATGAGGTAAACATCAAAAAATGTGCACAATCCACCTCTGGATTTGTGGTTACCAATAAATACAAAGTTTACTACTTCTTTGGTAGGATAAAATCTCGTCTATGAAAATCCTTGGAGAGTCAACACATTGATATCTATGAGGAAATTGACTAATGTTACCTCAAAATCCAAATGGATATCAGTGAATATCAATGGTATCATGTGGATATGAATTAGAAATTAGATTTAAATTCTAGTGGTCCGATGGGAAAATCTAACGGTGGTAATAAATTTCAGCATCCCACCTATAAAAAGTACAGAAAGAATCCCCCTGAAGATTTCTTAAAAGGGATGAGGAAGTAACTTAGGTGTAGGAAAGAATGGAACCAATCTAGTGATTCTCAAAATGAGAAATACACCAATGTAATGGAAGATATGAATGATCCATTCAAATCTTTACATTTTTTCCAATGATTCAAATGCATGGAACAAGGTAAATTTTTAAACCAATGAACTAATACATGGGTGATCAGAGACAATCACCACAAACAACTACAAAGGAATCAAGGGAATGATTATTCCATTACAATCATTGAGGTGGATCCAGATAATGATGAGGTGATAGGTATGCTAGTTATTCATTCAAGAATAGAGAGAAATGATTTTTATTCTACTTATATGCATTTTTTAATATCACACAAGTTTATTAGAACAATTCAAATTTCATTATAAATCATAGAAGTGGAGCTTCCAGTAAAAATAGAAAAAGGGGAAATTATTGCATCTTGTGTGTAAAACTACTCCCCTATCATAATTTGAGGATACAAAATCCCAAGGAACCTTGTGATACAAACTTTACTATAATTTTATAAAATTATGATTATGGATTTTAATTCCTTATATATATCCAACATAAATTTCTAGCAGAAGGAAATCACTCTATGTATTGCATATCATCCCTTAATTCTACACAAGTGTAAAGAGGAGGATAAATCTTCATTAAGTCCAACATATCAAGAATGGATATTATTTCCCTACGATCAAGAATATCTAGCTAAAATTATTGAGTCTAAGGAAAATATCAATATTTAAAACAAGTTCATTGTGAGGGAGTACACGGATGTGTTCCTCGATGATTTTTTTTATCTTCTTCTTAGCTGAGAGTTCAAATTGTAAATCAATCTTTTACTTGGGAAGTTTCTATTATACAAGACAGCATATAAAATGGTTTTTGTTGAACTTGAGGAGATTAAGAAACAACTATATGAGAATATATATAAAGGTTTCATATGATCAGGTGCTTCTTTTCATGGTGCACCAATCATCTTATACAAGAAAAATGATTGGTCAATGTGACTTTCCATTGATTATCCAAAGCTCAAAAAGATCACGATAAATAAAAAGTATCATCTACCATGGATTTATCACTTGTTTCATTAGCTATGTAGACCCTAATACTTATACAATGTGGATATTTGATTGAGGTATTATCAAGTATGGGTGAAGAAAGAGGATATCCCCAAGACATCTTTCTGTACAATGTACTTGCACAATGATTTCATAATAATTCCATTTGGACTCACTAATAATCCATAAAGAATCATATATTTGATTAATGGGTTCTTTATATATTAACCCAGAAAAAATTGGTATTCGTTATAGAAGATACCCAAATATAGTCCAAAATCATGGAGGATCACAAGGGACATTGAATCACTTTACTGAAGATATAACAACATGAGAAGATTTATTAAATGTATAAAAAAAATGTGATTTATAATTGAATTAAGTCTCACTTCTTAGTCCTATTTCCACAAAAAATGAAAAATCTATGGACCATTCAATGAAAAAAGAAAATCGAGGTTGGCTAAGGCCAACATCTGTGATATCAATCCTTAGTTTTCTTAGATTAGCTGGGAACTATCATTGATTTGTGAGACATTTTTCAGGATTTTAAAACCCTTTAACCAAAATAACTCAGAACACAATAAAGTTGGTCTATAATAATCAATGTTAACTGAGCTTCATGGAGCTAAAAAAAAGGCTTATCATTGCAATGATACTTAATCTCCCAATAAGTAGGGAACCTTTCATGGTATAAGAAAATTATTTAATGAATGGATTGGGTTGTGTGTTAATGTATAATGATATTGTGATTGAATATGCCTCAATGAAATTGAAATTTCACAAATATAACTACTCAATCAATGATCTGGAGTTTTCTGTAGTGATCTTTGCATTGAAAATCTGGAATATTAATTCTATTTGGAAAAGTGTGAAATATATACAGATCATAAGAACCCCAAGTATATATTCACATAAAAAAATATGAATATATGGAAACAAATGGGGTTAGAGATGATTAATGAAAATGACTACTCAATATACTACCATCCTGGGAAGGAAAATAAAGCAGCACATGCTCTAATTATAAAGGATCAAGAGATTTTAACATTGATGAGAATTGAGAAGGATCTGATCATCATAGACTTGAAAAGGATGAACTTGGAAATAAAAAAGGAAGTAACATCATTAAACTGTTCACAAATTACTTATCAGACATTCCTTATCAGGAAGATAAAGGATGATCAAAGAGATGATGTGGGAATTTAGGAGAAGGTGGAAGCTATAATAAAACAGAAATCCTCACAGTTTAAATTTTATGAAGTATGAGTTGTAATAATTGGGTCACAACTATTTGTACTATAAAATCATGAAATAATGAAAGAGTCTTTGATGGATGTACATAGAAAAACCTTCTCCATCCATCTAAGGATCAAAAATATGGATCCAGATCCCTTAGAGAACTATTGGTGGGAAAATGTATAGTAGAAGATTGTGAAATATACATCAAGGTTTCTTGTATGTTAGCAATTGAAGGCTGAAAGGAAAAGAATCCAAGGGGATATTGAAACCATTACCCATACCTACATGTAAATAGAAAACATAATCATTGAATTTTTCATGATTCATATAAAGACATCAAGATGAAATAATGTTATATAGGTTTTGGTGGATCATCTTATAAATACTACTCACTTCATTGCAATTCGAGAGGAATTCCCACTTGATCAACTTGTAATCATGTATATTAGAGAAGTGGTGAGTCTACATGGAACACAACTCTAAATTGTATATGATCAATATCCAATATTTACCTCTATGTTATGGAATTGTCTCCAACACACTCTAAACACTATGTTGAACTTCAGTGCATCTAATCACCCTCAAATTGATGGCCAATATGATCAAATATCTAGAAACTCGAAGACATGTTGAGAGCATTATCAATTGAAATCAAAGGATGATGGGATCAACATCTTCCTCTGGTTGATTAATTGTACAATAATAGTTTCCACTCAAGAATACAAATGGCCCCCTATGAAGCCCTTTTTGGGAATTGGTGCATAACATCTTCATGTTGAGATTATGTTGGGGAATGAAAACTGCTAGGTCCCAAAATGGTCGAGGAAATAGTGGAAAATCTCAAGATCATTCAGTGGAACAATAGGGATGCTTAGATCCAAAAAGAAGATTTATGTTTATAATCATCAATGAGACCTAGATTATGATGTGGAAGAAAAGGTATTCCTCTGTATATCTCTATGGAAGAAAGTCATGATATTTTTGAAGAAGATAAAACTTATCCCAAGATACAACAGTACCTTTGAGATCCTATATCACATCGGAGTAGTGTCCTATCGAGTAGCACTCCCACCAAACCTAACTCAAGTACATGATATGTCCCAAGTATTCCTATTATGGAATTACATACTAGAACCCTCACATATACTCAATCTAGAGTTAGTACCATTAGAGATTTATCTTTTTATAAGGAGTATCTAGTGATGATCTTAGATTATAGAGACAAAGGTCTATTAAATAAGACAATTCTCCTAGTCAAAGTGCTATGGAGTAACCATGAGTTTGAAAAAACAACATGGTAATAAGAGGGTGTAATGAAAATGAATTACCCTTGTCTTTTTTATTTTGTTAAATTAAAATTTAAAGGGAAAATTTTTTGAAGGGGGGTATTGTAATGACCCGGACATTAATAAATAAAACTCTTATTGTGATTTAATTAAATTTTTTATTATGTATTACATTTATAAAAAACACATGAACTTATTTGGTTTTGTTAGTTCTTATTTAATTTAAAATATCATTAAGAATCATATTCATTGATAATCCATTCATTGAATAGTGATCATATTATTACTAAGAAAATAGGGTTTTAACCAATCCAATTAACACATGCAAAGGAAGTGATGGCCTCAACTAGTAGGATTGTACCCTATAAAGCTCATTTATCAAATATTATAAGAGAGATATTATCAATATGATTTTACCTTGACCAATATGTGATCCAACAATTAAATAATGAGTGTAACCATTTATGGGAGAAGTTCAATCTCAACAAGATCACAGATCAAACCATGTACGTTGAACTACCCCAAGAAAGTCACATCATTGCGCACCTCACCCATAGGATTTTTTTTATAATAAAGGTCTATGTATCAAGACCCTAATAATATTCATATGTATATTTTATTTCAATAAAATATTGGTCTTATTTATTTGTTATCATTGTTACTTTATAAAAGATTTTTATTTTTATTTGATAAATCCTAAATTATATTTTTGGGTAATATGTAATTTCAATTAAGACATCCATTTTCAAGAATTAATGAATTTTTTAAATAAATAATATATTAATAAAATAATATTTTTTAATAATATTTATTAATTATAGTTGAAAATATAATTTTATGCATTCAAAAATAATTTTTATAAGGGTTTGAAAACTGTTATTGTCAAAACCCCATCATTTCTCAATAAATGATGATTCTTATTTCAAAAGTAAAAAACCACATATTTAAAAAATTATTTTGATAAAAAAAAATTGAATCAAAATGTCAAAATTATCCAATGGTTATTTTTTTGTAGTTTTTTTAGTTTTGAAATTTCGGGTAAAATTAAATATTGTATAAATATATAGTGTGTATTATGATATCGTAATGAAATGAAAGTTATGGGATAAATTAAATAAAGGGTATACAATATAAATTATATGTTTCCCCTTTAAAATTATACTATTTTGAAGTTATTTTATTAATTTTATATATCCATTATGAATCCTCCAAAACCTATATTATATTTTTTTTGTTTTAAAATCATTTCTTTAAGAACATGACTCACATACACGCCACCAAGGGTAATATTTTAATAATTTCAGAACTTTGCCTTATAAAATAATCAAAACAAATCCTCTTTGGTAGAAAATATTGTTTCAAAACATGCTAAGGCTTTTGTTTTTGATTACATTATTATATAGAGTCAAAAACCTATGTTTGAAAAATATTAAAGAACTCCCCGCTATTTTCCTATATAAATTCAACCAACCTCCCATTACTATTCACTAAAAACCCATTGAGGAATTCCTTACACTTCCCTATTCTATATAAATTCCTCCCAACATTACCCCAAGCTCTCAATAATATCCTCCCAAGCTTTTGGAATCCCCCTCTCAAGGTAAGAGATCCTTTCCTTCACATCAGTATTCAAGAATCCTATTCATTTTTTGTCTTTTATTTCCAATTCTTAATGTTGAGATATATTTTTCCATGGACTATTAATTTCCATTTTATTTCCAAATTATGAGATACCCATTTCTCTCTCATTATTATATTCTAATAATTTTTATGTTCCATCGTTATGCTAGCAGAATTTCATTGTACTTTTTCCATGGAAAACCTTTTTATGGTGAATACCGTCGCTATTTCCACTCATGAGTATTCACCTAGACATATATATGATCCATTTATTTTAGAATTATATGTATTTATTCTACACTCCTTTATTGTGGAATTAAATATTATAAAATAGGATTCTATGATGAATGTTCTATGCGGCAAACTTATCAATATACATAATTTGAAAGCTATGGTTACGCCCATAATAATATAGCACTCCAATGAATTGGGTAATTTTTTATTTTCATGAGTCATCATTCAAGGGAATAGGGATTGAACCTAATCCATCATGTAACTTTTTCCACCATGTTCTGATGTCCTGGTGGTTATCCTTATCCTATGTTATGATGTCATGTTTAAAGTTGTTTCCACATTTCCATGTTGAATTTATGTTATCATAATTTATCATGTTTCATTGCTCATGTTCATGTTTCTCACCCATTTTATGTTACATTAAAATTAATATTCTCTAACATGTAATAATTTCTTCATGTTATTCCATTTTTATCCGCTTATAGGGATTTATATCCCACCCCTTTCTTATGTATTTCCTAAGGTTAATTCATGCAGTTTTATATATGATGTCATATTATGAGAATATTAATGGAGTTTTAAATAATTTTGGTCTAACCACTATGTTAAGTTTTTATGTAATGTACCTAATTACCCAAAGACAATATATTTCTCGATCTTCTGGGTCATATTATGTTTAACCTTTTGTAATAAATCATGAACTAATGTGTAATAAAGTCACATGTTGTCTTAAAGTTAATCTTATCAGATAATATAAATTATTATAATTCCAAATATGGAATCCATTTCTCTTAATTCAATTCACATAAGTGCATAATTTTAATTTAAAATTAATTTCATAGGCATAATGAGACAACAGATCTTCGAAGAGAAAATCTTCAGAAATTTACATTTTTTTAATATCTAATTTCAATATAAAATTGGTTACAATGACCTAAATTTGATTAACAGATATATATTTCAACTGGTGACTCTTTAAAACTAATTGAAAATATAACTTATTTGTATAAAAATTTAAAGGAAACGGAAATTTATAATTAAAATTCAATATTTTTTCAATGTTCATAAAAAATTAAACATTTCAGAAAATTATCAAAAATTCACCCTAACATAATTTTAAAATTATGATTTCTAAAATAAAAATTATTTTTTCAAATTAATTTTCTATGATTTTAAAAAATTAGTTTTAAAATAATCAAGAAAAAGGAGACAAAACTGATTTCTAGAAAAATATAGTTTTTTATACATAAAATTGTATTTAATCTTATCTTTGTCCAATAAAACACATGAAATGAATGTTAAACATTTGTGTGAATATATAATATTTAAATTTCATTAAAATAATTCACCAAAATATTTTTGATTAATTTTTTGTGGAAAAACATTTTCTTTATAAAAAATAGTTTTTTCATAAAAACATTTCCTTTATTTTCAAATAGTATCTATTTTCATTTTAAATTAATTTTTCAATAATGAATTCATTTTAAATACATGTTTAAACTATATATTTTCATAATTTTTTAACATTATTCATACCCATCATCCCAATGGATAAGTGATAACTATTATATTAAATTATACTTGTTTAATAATATGTTATGTTTTGTTTAAACTTAGTGTTGCGTATAATGAAATCTAAACTCAGTGGTGCGTATAATGAAAATTTTCAAAAAAATGTTTAATTAATTTTAAAAAAATCATGAAATATTAGTTTATTACATATAAAATTTCATATGAAGGTGATAATAAAATTTTATTCATAGAATAAATATTTGTGGATTTTGAATGTGCATAACCAAAAAAACTCCCTGGTTTAAAGAAACCATCCATTATAGACAAAATGAATCAAAAAAAGATGATTAGTTGGTGGAACAATATTTAATTTGATAATAGGGTTAGATAATAACATTAATGGATAAAAATTTTATTTCAAATAATGTGACAATACAAGTACAATTTATAATAGTATTGTATTAGTGTCTGTATAAGAAATCAATTTTCTGAGTGCCAAAGGCCAAATCCCAATCTCTATAGGAAGAGTATATTATAGAGTCTTGGATATGATATGGGAGATTTATTAAATTAAATTTTAAGTTCTATAATTTAACTAAAATTGGGTTATTTATAACAAAAGAGTCATACATGATGTATTTGGTATAAAACTAGTTAATCAGAATATATTACAAAATAAAATTATACTTTATATCATGGAAACACATTCAAAACAAATTTTATTTGTTCTTAATCCATTAAGTGTGTAGTGGCCTATCATTTTACAAAGAAACAAACAATATTTTTGTCATGAAAAACATGAAGATGATGTTGATTTATGTGATACCCCTACTTCCATGGAAACATTATCATAGAATGTTGATGAACACATCTTAGACGTAGTTTATTTCGCATAGAATCATCAGGAGAAAGGAATATGGAAAAAAATACTTTTTTAATATCATAATATTAAATTTAATAAATATTTATTTCTTGTTTAGATATTAAAATTGCTTAAAATATTAGATATATTATTTTTAATTTTTTTCTTAAATTATATATTTCGGCAAATATTATAAATCATTTTTTATATTAGTTTAGTTTTTTTTCATTTTTCAATTATTCAACATTATATTTCACTATCGGATTTGTATAAATTTTTACCTAATTTTTTTTTCTTTTCACAATTTCATTTTTTGTTTTGAAAATATTTTCAGTAATATTTTAACATTATTAACTATTAATGAATAATTTAATGAATTTTTAGTGAGCCAGACCCCAGTAGCTAGGATCCAGTGTTTTGATTATTATATTCGTATAAGATACAAGGAATCACATCCTGATGTACCAAATAGTTTAGTAGTATTAGTAAACTAGATACATACTTGATCCTTACAATACATTTGAGAAAAAAACATAATTTTTTTTAATAATAACATTATTCCCAATATTATATCCTTTATCATTAATCAAAGTAATCTTCATGGAATCCTAGGAAAGGAAACAAAATAAGGGTGACCTCAAATTCTCAGTCACGGTAAAGTACAGTGGGTGTAATCATGAATCAATAAGAATATTCAATATAGAAAAGTAAATGACAAAAAACACATTCCATGTAATCAATATACTGATAAACAAGGGAATCTAGATATAATATCAATGTGAAAATATAATGGATAATAATAAATATTTCATAGAAGATAACAGAACACACATACCATATAATCAATAAACTAAAAATTAAGTGTATATAGATATAATATCAATACAAAAATATCCTGGATAATAATCAATATGGAAATTTAGGAAACTTTAAAAAACATGTAATTTAATCAATAACATGACAATCATAATTGGATAATGAAAAATCAATAAGGAAATGAAAATAACTAAAAATGCAAGCCATATAATAAATAACTTAGAATAAAATGAATCAAAAGATAATATCATTCTGAAAAACTCATGGATAATAATATTTTAGTCCTTACTGATGGAAATACTTAATTATTAGACATCATGAACTTAGTATCAAGATACCTCTACCACTAGGACCTTTCATAGGAGAGTTTAAAACTACTGGTTACAAACGCATCATGTTTCTTCAATTGATTTTATATTATATTAATAATTTTCCTCATGGAAATAATGATTCATTGAGGGTATATATATAACTGAGACCCACTCATGTCTACATGTACAAAACATTTATCATATATTGAATAATCAATTTAATTCATAAATAGTGTTCTTTATCATCAAATATTTGTATTTAGTAAGGAAGAAAGATTTATCAATATTTCCCTAGATAAAAAAATAACATTAAATTTATAACACTATTTTGAGATATTATATATGTTTAAGAAATAAACATATCAATGATAAATAAAATAGATATTTATTGGAAATTTAATGTCCACATGAATGTGATTAATTCAAGGGAAAGTAAGTGACTAAAAATGAATCAAGAAAGTAAATGTAAATACCTTCCTTAGTTAAAATGATCATAAACCATCCATATTATGAATCATGACGTTATAAATACAACATATAGCTATTTTATTAATAATAAAGGGTTTTTCTATGAATAAAAATACTATAAAAGATCTTTAAAAACATTATTGAGGAAAATATCCTTTTCATTTTAAAAAATAATTTTCCAAACTAAAAGTTCATAAAACATTTTGAAAATAATTTTCTTTCAAAATAACCCTTGAAACATATAAATGATGTTTTAAAACATTTGAGTGGCCATAATGGCTAAAACTTTTGTTCATATCTTTGATATTAAAACAAAGATTCCTTTAATGTTTTCCATAAAATCAAATCATACATTGTTTTGAAAAAAAATAAAGGTTATTTTTGATAAATTTTGTGAAAATTAAAAAATGGGTAAAAAATTAAATTATAATTATTTTGTAAAAGGTTAAAAACAATTTTTCAAAAAAACATTTAAAACATGGTTTTGGAAGAAAACAGGTTTCCATCCGAAGTTAGAAATAATGTCGGATTTTATTAAGAACATGTTATCAATTATTTAAAGTAAAACAGACTAAGAATGGTAATATTAATTTAAAATATCAAGAATAACTAGTGGATAAAAAACTAAAATGGATATATTATTAATTGGTAAAATAATTTCATTCCACCAAAATTCAAGAAAAAACAATCTCAATTAGAATAAGATTGTGAAATAAAGTCTTAAAATGATCATATTGTTACATTGATGATTAATCAATGAATTAATTATGTGTATAAAATATAAATACGAATAAAAAAGTGTAAATAAAAAATAATATATTCACCAATCATTTCAGACATAATCTTAAAATATCAATGATGATGATGAAGTAATATAACTAAATGAAAATAAATTGAGTTGTGAAATTATTTACCACATGGTTACTTGTAAATAAAATAACCTTGAATGTAATAATTAAAACTAAAACTAAAAATAATCTAAATCATTAATTAATACATATAAAACTTGTCAAATGGGATGTATATAAAACATAAAAAAGAAATTATTTGCCTAACATCACAATATACCTCAATGAAGATAGGTTGAGATAAAGTCACTTACCGCATTGATAATATTTTGTATTGTAATACCTAATAAATAATATCATGATATTAAACATTTAATATAATAAAATCAAAGGTATTAATGATACAACTTTTAAATGGGTATGCATATACATCACATAAATGAAAAAAGTGGTAAATATGGCATACATCTCCCAAAAAAAGAGATGCCAGAAATCCATTAACTCGCATTTCCTTTTGGTTGAATGTGCATTAACCTCCTGTTTAGTGGTTTTAAAAATATTATTAACTTATACCATATCCATATTAATGTTTATAATATCATATATTATTCTTTAATACTATATTATCACCCATTCTTTAATAATATTTCATTATTTTTATTGTTTCATGTGTTAATTTCCTTGTTTTCTCATGCGTGTTTTGTCATGGAAGATCTATTTATTTTAAATTTTTTTAGTTCCAAAATCTATATAATAATATTCATGACATCATTATCATATCCATACATCAATTATAATTTTAAAATCAATCATGAAATATGGTTTTAAAAATCGGACTATGTTGTAATCATGGAGATGATAGGTTGTTTGTATTCTGACCCGCCTATATGCATCATTTAATTTGCATGACATAAGATCATATTATAAATTTATAACCCCAAAATACACTTACTAAAATTATTTATTAATGTTTTAGTGTGGGTTCGATCCCACGAGGAGTACTGGAAGTTTAGTGACCATTTGGACAAAACCCTTTTGAAGGATTCCTTACTTTCAATCCTCAGATTTGGTTTTAACTAAGACTATATAGATTGGTGTAAATTTATATTAACAAATGAAGGGATGGTGGTCAATTTTAGGGATCTTGAAAAAATTATTATTTATTTAAAATGGAATAGTCTTCTGTATTATGCTAAGAATTAGTGAAAAAGTAACCAATTGGTTTTCATCAAACTAATTGGATCCATCTATACTGCAACTATCCCATGGTCAGGGTATATCAAACAATATAGGTGAATTATTCTGGGATTCTATATAGAAATAATCATAAACTAAGGTTATAGTCATGTTTAACTCCAATTAGGTTAGGTTTATTCCATCACACTTCTCATGGAAAAGGTTGATAGAAGAATGTGATAAAACATTATTGCTAACCTAATTACTAGTTATAACGTTACCAAGGATCAATCTAAAGATTCATTAGGTTTAGAAACACCACTACTCTTTACCCCTAATCCTAGGTGGATTAACTATACTTGGAGGCATTTATCAAAATCAAGGAAGTATTAATCAATCTATTCATAATCATAAAACAGTTCCAAAATTTACTATCAAAGATTAAACGGGAAAAAATCAATGACAAACAGCTGAAATCAATGTGAATATAACAAAAAATGACTTTTTGGGATGAAATAGTGAATAATAAGAAATCCAATATCCAAAAAAATAAGAAACAGTCACAAACAAACTATGTATGATGAAAAATTGAAGAATGATGCATGCTTCAATGAATAATGGAAGGAAATGATGGAAACAAACATTGAAAATGAATTCATGATTGTAATGGGAAAATAATGGGTGTAGAAGGATTAAAAACTCACAAATATTCAATATAAATAAAAGTAATGAAAGTAATCTAGTTTAAAATGAGAACAAATGGAAACGGGTGAAGAAAAATGAGAGAAAAGAAAGATGTGTGAAGCTCTAGTGTGTGGTAGAGCACTTGAAATATTAATAGGCACGAAATGTACACGGTATGAATTTCCTATACATCATGTAATCGTTTAAGTGACTTGGGTCTTGATATATTCATGTAATGTAAGTAGTTTTCACACTATGTAATTAAGATAGAATTTTTCCTTTTAGGAATCTATTTATATCTTTTATCAGTCGATCCTTTGAGACATGCACATCATGTAATCTCAACACATCGTGTATTCATTTTACTATTGGGGGGATTATGATCTTTCAATGTTGTATGTATTGTAATTTATTCACCTGTTGTGTAATGATTAATGTCATAGAGAGGCTTCATGGGCTGGTTTTTTGCATTGTCGATATGCAATTATTGATTTCCACATGTCGGGTAAGTAGTACATGGTGTGTAAATCCTGTTTTTGGGAATTTTTTCATTATTTCATCCTTTAAGTCCAGAATTCATAATTTATGTGAAAAGAAAACAAAACCCCATGCATTATCATATAGTTCATGAATAACCCATAAATAAATATATCCCATATTTATATATAATTTCATCTAATCAAAGTCTCCAACACTTGAATAATTTCTTATCCTCAAGTAAAAACAATCTCAATAGGGTTTCCAAAAGAAAAAAAAATTCTAAAATATTAATCATAAATTACAACTAGGAAAATAAAACTAAGTGTAAGAACAAAACATCAATCCTCAAAAATCAATATGTAATATAAAATCATTTATTTTTTATAGTTCTGTTCTTTATCCATATTCATTATTCTTTTAATTTAAATTTCATAGCATTTCCTTAAATTCTATACCCATTTCTCAATTTACCTCACAATAAATTTTCTCTCATCACTCAAAGTAAAATATTGTTGTAGTTAATCTCATACCTAGAATACATGTTCTTAACCATAGGCTTTCATTGGTTCTATCATCTCTACTTCGTAAAGTAATATACAAAAATCAATCCTAAGGGCTTCAAAAAGAAGGTTCAAATAACTCTAAGGTTGAGGGAAGGTGGGTAGAAAGTGAAGATCAAGCTCAAAAAGAGGGTATACTCTAAAGTATAATTCATGAAAAAAATAAATATTTTAATGTAGTGAATCCTAAAAATTGGTATCCATGCTCCAAGAAACTCAAATTAGATCCATGAATATATCAAGAGAGTATCAAAAAATGTACCTTGTTCCTTTCTTTTTTTTTATTTTTTTAAATTTTTTTAAATTCATGTTCAAGCCAGATCTCACATCAATCCATTAACCACAAATGATCCATCAGAGGATTAATCAGTCTGGAAATGGTGATTTTTAACCTTCCTAATCCATAACCCAATATATTTTTCTTATATATATATATATATATATATATATATTTAAAGGCATTGGGTAGACATAAAATTCTAGGAATAATCATGGATCACATTTTATCAGTCTGGTATAGATTAAACAATAATTATCCTCAAAAATAACATCTCGTTTCCTTAATCAATGAAAATTCCCTAACAATTATTCACAGGATAATAAAGAATAATACCATGATTAGGGTAGGAAGGGATAATCGGGTTGAAATATCTCCATCCCAAAAAAGGTTATTCATTGAAACTATAAGATAATTATAGTAAAATTTAAGGTGGGTCTCAAGAAAATGTGTCTCTCAAAAATCACCTTAATAAAATTAAAAATGTATTTGTTCAGTCATTTATTCAATAATATCTCAATGAATGTTGTGATAGGTTTAAATTCCTAGTGTGTCTCTCAAGAAATAAGATCAGAAATGAATATGAAATTTGGAGTCCAAAATTCTCTTAGGAATGGGAGAATACAAAAATAATTAGTAGTCCCTTAGAGTATAAAATTCAGTAATAAGTCAATGAAAATTAATTTCAAAAATTTTAAATTTTAATTAAATTACTAAATTCAGAAATCATTTTAAAAATATAAATATGAGTAAAATATGTATTTAAATAATTTCCAACCTAATAATATCTTTTATTTAAATGGGTGTAACAGTTTTCTGGTTTAAAACGTGATTTTAGTGAAAAATGTCTCTTAAATAGGTGAAAGAAACCATAATTCAGGTTTATAAACAATAAATCTCATTAAAGACTCCCTCAAACTTAAAATGAGATAGTGTGCACATTTTCTTATAAAATATAATGGGAAATATATCATAGATATAACATAGGAAAAATGAAATGGAAATTTGAAATTTATTTTATGGAATCAGGAGCTCCCTGTGATGAGTGTCAAACTATGCGAATACTTGGTGGATGATGAATTCAAATTAGGTTACCTACATAATGAGTTATAATGAAAAAATATACACTAGATAAAATAATAGTCCAATGGTTTTAAACAAGATGAAAGAAGTGAAATGGGTAGGTGCACGTAGTGAATATAATGAAAAACCACTCTGATACATGAAAATGTATGGGTACTGTGAATTTCAAGGGTTACCTACAAAAAATAATGTTAATAAAATAAAATAAAATACAAATTACAAGATTGAAAATAAAATAATATAATATAATATGGTTTCCCTCCCATAAAGGGCTAACAATGACAATGTCATCTAGATGGATGGACAAAATGATCAGGTAGTGTCTTCCATATAATTAGAATTCCATTGCCTCATACATGAACCGGTTCCTATTTCATCCATCTTATATGCACATTATGTTTGATAAAACACAATTGGAGCATATTGAGCATGAATCTCATGTTGTAAGATAATCTTATGTGAATTTTGTGGTGGTGATCCCTACTGAGCATGGACGTACAGTGAATGCTTCCCATGTTGGATCTTGACATTAGATATATGTTGAGTCATCCGAATTAGGAGGGAATTTAGTGGAATAATAGTCCCATTTATGACCATGGATGAGGCATAAGAAATATAAATTCCTATTATAATGCATTAATGAAATGAAAAATAATCCAACTATTAGTGTAGATAAAATTTTGTCCCATACATATATATAGGGAAATGATACATTAGTGTGTAATGGAATACAAGAAGTAAAAAACGTGTTCACCCTTACAACGTACAAAATTAAGGGGGGTTACACAAGAAACTAAGCAGTAAAATCAAAATCATTGAGATTTACATAAATTTTCCACTCAAAGACAGTGGGTCACTATAGATAGACAATCCTATCAATATCATTAAAGGAGGAATGGATAGAGGATCAACTATTGTGGTGGGTGTCATTGTGCTAGTAGTTATCTCAGTGGCTAGTGGAGCTGAGGTATCTATCATGAGGGTGGATATGTGTCTGGAATCAGGGTCAAATGAACGACACCTAGTTAGACGACAGTAATTCCAGGCATTATCCCTTATGTTATTTCTCTACCAAAAAGTATTGATGGGTCTCAAGGGCTTTCATCCCTAAGGTAAGGTCACTGACGGTGGCATAGGTGAGAGGGATGGATATAGATGAAGTTTCGTAAGAGGTTGGTGGATGAAATTATATATGGGATTTGGGTGGATTAGGGATGGTGAAATATGATGGTTCACCTAAAGGGATTCCTATATATAGGTAAATATAGAATTGGTTCTCCAATATGAACTAGATATCAGGCCAAATATCTGATGGATGAGGAGGTGCAGAGGTGGTAGGTCTAGTGATGGTGGTTTTAAACACCGGGGTAGGAGGAATGGAGGTTGGTGGGATGGTTAAGGTGATAGGGGTGGAGTCTATTATGGATATGGTAACAACATGGGTACTAGTTGGGGAGGATGTGGTGGATGGGTCAGTATCATGTTGAATGAGGGACTCATCATCATCCTTCATGTATGTTGGTTCCCATTGGTAGACTTTTTCATATTTCACGAGAAGCTCCATCTTTTGGAGTAGGAAAAGGGTGATTCCCTCAATAGGGATGAGAGATGCATGGGGTTAGGCTACCTCTAAGGCACCATTACGCCTATAAAAATGAGGGATGAAAGATCCACCCATCTACATGTTGTTAGTATACTTTTCCAGTGTCTAATAGAACTCTCCAAATTGTCTATCAGTGTTAATGGTGGGACCACCCATGGATATCGAGAGAGTTAGGACCTTTATCTAGCTGAAAACTTCATGGAAATCACCACATACCATCCAAGCATGGGTGAGGGACCTATGTAGGATCTGGATGGCTGTTTATTTTAGTGATGTGCTCTGTGTGGCGTGGGAGTCATACTCACTCGGGAGGTCTCTTGTGATCATAGTTTAAAGTCATATTTCCTTTACCATGTTTGGATCGAGCTTCAATGTTAAAAATATGGGGGAGGTGATTAACTCAGGTGAGTTGATTCCAAGGTAGATTGAAAAATCCCCCATATTGTTCTCCCACAGATTACCTCTGAGTCAAAATTTTACAAAGTCGATGTCCACCACAAAAGTGGCTAGGAACTCATGTAAGTTTTCCCTATAAGTATCCTCTTGCACCTATGTGATCAAGATCAGGTGTAGGTATTCCATGAGGTGAAGGACCTCATTTAAAATATGTATATTCTCCAAAAGTGTCAAATCCAAAAAAAATCATCCAAATTGGATTTCCCTTGAGATGGACTAAGTGAACCTATCATGTAGGGTCAGAAAAATAAAAGTAGGGATGAATACAAGGATGAGAACAACCCTTAAATCCACTATAATATGACTAAGATCCCTAAAAGTGGAAGAGGATATAGGATATGAAGCTGAATATGAGGAGGATGGATCTGTGGGTGGTGGAAGAGGTGAATACCTATTCTATTTGGGTGGCAGAGGTGTGTCTTTGTTCTCGGGAGTACAGTCGGTGAGTGGGGTATGAACAGTTTTTGTGCATTCCATGATGGATGGTAAGAAAATTCTAGATATAATAGGAGAAATTATGGTGTAGAATAGGAGGAGGTGAGGATGTTGGTTATAAGGGATGGGTACACGGTCAGTGGGAGGGTGCTCGAGAGAGGGGTTTCATCGCGTGGAAGAGGTTGCGACGGGAGGGTGGGGTTCATCATGAACCCTGAATTCATGATATTTCAAAATGCATCTAAAAAATTGCTTGTCATGTGTTGAATAAATGGAATTGAAATCATTGATTTTCAAAAAAATAGTCTCTTGACTACTGAACACCGTGTATTTCTTACACGACGTGTATATTTGAAAATTGTGCAATTTTTTGATGAGGTTCTCTTGACATACTTCTAACAAGACTCTAAACCATCCAAAATAAAAAACTACCCTACCCTAGATTATTGATACAGCCCTAGGATTCGTTCCCAGTCATAGATTTATTTATTATCTATAGAAAAAAATAAGTTGAAGATATAAACATTGACTTGATACCACATGTAGAGTATTCTTGAAGACAGGGGGACGAAAGATGGAATGACATGTATTGCTAGAGGTGAAGTGAAATTTTCATTCTTGTAAGAACTGGATCCATTTTCAATAAGTGGTTAATCTTATTTTAATTATTATAACCGAAAATAATATATCTTATCCATAATAGATATAGTATGAAAATTTAATGACACTTCACTTTTATTAGAGTCCTCCGCATTGAATGCATCATGCTCTTAACCATATTTGAAAATACATCTCCCAATGTTAACATCAATAATCCAATTTCCAATGGAAAGATATTTTATTATAAGAATGAGGGGGATATCATTATTCTATTCCATATCCAAATCAAGTAAATCTACAAGGAAAATTAATTTTTCAATCTTTAATCAGACATGCTTGAGTAGTCCCTAAGGGTTCCTGACTGATCGGTTAGTAAGTTAGAGTTCCACCCTAGTTGGTTTCAATTTTTCAACCCCAACTTCTTGTATATGATCATGGCCATTAGATTGATACTTGTTCCAATATCACACTATTTATTTTCACAAGTATATGTCCCACTAGTAAATGGAATTTAAAAACATTCAGGGTCTCACATTTTCTGAGGTAGTTTCCTTTGAAAAATTTCAGATCACTATTCATTTAAATAAATGATTCCTAAGTCTTAAATTTTCATTTTAAATGATATAATGTCCTTAAATAATTGTGTATAAGAATTTACTTTGTCAATATCCTCTATAAAAGGGAAATTAATATGCAGTTTTTTAAACAATTTGATTAATTTTTTGTACTTCCCATCCTTTTTTCCTTATTGAATATCTTGAGGAAAGGGTGGAGGAGGCTTGATTTTTGGTGGTTCCATATAGTTATCTTCATTTTCAGACTATTCCTCAACCAGATATTCCTTATATGGTTCTCTTTTTGATTTCTCACCTGAGTAGCGTCATCTGATTCTACTAAATTATTTTCTATAAATCCATGTGATTTTGGAAAATCTTGCACATTTTCACCTATAAAAATTATAGCTTTATACTATTCCCTTGTATTATCCTCTTTATTATTGAGTAGAGTAAAGATTAGCCAATAAAATAACGTCTTTTAAATTTGTCCTATTTCATGATATAGGTTGTGTAGGGTAGCCTTGTGGTTTTGAATCTTCATATCTTGGGTTTATATACTTTGATCTAATTTGCAAAAAAGGTAGTGAGAAAGATTTTAAGATTGGATTAGGGATATTGGTCTTTTTGATTTGGTCTTTCTGGGGCTTATTGATACTTCTACTATGGTTTTAGTGGAAACTACTAAGCTCTAGGAAAAGGTTGTTAGAATTTTTTATGTGGTTGAGGAGCTGGACCTATTTATGGGTACCCAGGTGGTCCCAGATTTATATATGATACATATCCACTCTTCTATCGAATGTAACCTTATTTTTCATGTGGCTGATATGGTACCCTCTATTAGTAGTTTTTTTATATTGTTGGGTTTACTGGTATTTTTTTCATTATTGATTGTAATTTATATAATTAAAATATTAATCTTGGGGTTCTTTCATTCTCACCATGTTGTCTTGTTACGGATGCAAGCCTCCCCACATATCACAAGATGGTATTTCCATTACTATTAATGGAGGGGGTATTGGGGTAGCAGGTAACTGAAATAATTCATGATTCGTTGTTAGAGCCTCTACTTGAGCAGTGAGATGGTTAGTTTGTTCTACTTGATGAATTCTGTGTTCGAGCAGTCCCATATCACTTTCACATAGTCTTGAATTGTGAGAGACTTCATCTAAATATTATTATATGACTTTTGGTGTCTTGAGAATGAGTCATAAATTCGCATCAGCATCTACAATATTACATGTATCCAGTTCAAGTCCCTAATAAAATGTTTTAAGTTGAAGACACACATCTACTATGTGATGTAGGAACTTTCAGGTTAGCTCTTTAAAACTATCTCAGGCTTCCCATGCGGATTTTCTATCTTCCTAGACAATATTTTTTAATTTCATTCCAAATATTCCAAGTCCAAATTGGTAGAAGTATTTTTCATTAAATTTCTACTCTGATTCATCTCAAGTTTTGATTTACTCTGCAGTTTGAATTTTTATCGAATCATTGTCTCTGTCAAGCAAAGTGAAAGGGAAGACTCTTAATATTATTTCATTTGAAAATAATCCATGGTTACAAAAGATATCATAAACCTCAAAGAAATAGCATATATTCTCATGGGGGTCTTTGATTTAAATCCCACTGAACTGACCCATGTTCTATATCATGTAAAGGAGTCCATGTTTTATTTTAAAAATGTGCGCCTAGATAGGTTGGTGCACAATGCTAGGGATAGAACCAATAATGGATGGTAAATAGTAGTCCATAATTGTGTTCTTTTTCAATGAAAATCACTCAACCTAATTGGTCATTGGTGCATATAGGGGGTCTTGAAGGTGGGAAGGTGCAAGATTGTTACACTCATAAATTGTGAAGCGATGACATGCAGTGGAGATTTTATCAATCTTAGGATCCAAGAGAAGTGGTTATTGTGTGTTCTGGATTCTTGAGTGTGTCAAGGGACCATAGTGCAAGAACTTACCAAGAATAAAAGGGGGAAATAGTGAAATAAATAATTCATATTTTCACCCAAATGAGTGAAAATTTAAAAATTATAAGATGAAGGAAAAGAAAAATGGGGGGAGGGTGAGGTAGTACAAGGTTTGATCAGAAGGTCATTGTACCTGAGAAATAGTACTCCCTATAATCAGTACCAAAATTTAACTCGTCGCAAGAATCATTTAATTCATACAGGCTGATATCATTTTAGAAATCTATAGTCCCAAACTACACTTACTACAAGGGAAAATTAAGGTATTAATTTAGCGTCTATCCTAAAAGGATTCCTAGATGTTCAGCGACGATTTGAAAAAAACACTTTTGAAGGATTCCTCACTTTCACTCTTCAGGTTTGGTTTTAACTAAGACTATAGAGTTTAGTGTTTAATTATTATTAATAAAGGAAGTTATTAGGTTCAATTTTAGGTTTCTTGGAAAAAGATAATCCTAGATTTAACTTGGAATGGTACTATGGATTAGGCTGTTAATTAGATAAAAAATCACCAATTCATTTTGGTCAAACTAATTAGATCTACCTATGATGCAACTATCTCATGGCCAGTATATATCCAACAACATAGGTTCATTACTCATGGCTTCTATGTAGAAATTTTCATATGTTAATGGTCATATTATGACTCAACTCCAATTAGGTTAGGTTTTTCCAATTTCAATTCCCATGGTCAAGTTTGTGTCAAATAAAGAGAGGATAAATTATTATTAACCTATTTACTAGTCATAAGGTTTCCAAGGATCAATATAAATATTTATTAGGTTTTAAAACACCACTACTCTTTACCCCTATCCCTAGGTGTATTAGCCGCACATGGTGGGGATGATCAAAATCAAGCAAGTATTAAAGAATGTTGTGCATAATCATAAAGGAGTTTTAACAAAGATAATCCATGATTATATAGGAAAGAATAAATGTCAATCAAATGAAATAAATGTGAATCTAACCAAAAACTGACTTTTCATAATGAAACAATAGAGAAAAATAAATCTGGTGTCCAAAAAATTAAGAAATAATTGCAAACATACTGTGAATGAAGAAACATTGAAGAATGATGAAAGCATCAATGAAGAATGTCAATTGTTGGTGGAAAAATCATTGGAAATTAAATCATGATTGAAATGGGTGAATAATAGGTGTAAATGGATTAAAAAGTAACAAGGATTCAATAAAACAATAAAAGCAATGAAATTAATCTAGTTTAGGATGAGAATGATTGAAAACGACCAAATAAAAATGAGAGAAAAGAAGGACATGTGAAGCACTGGTCTGCGAAAGAGGGCTGAAAATATTAGTAGGGTTGAGAAGTATATGGAATGAAAGTTCTACATTTCATGTACCAGATTAATTGACTTGGGACTTAATATTTTCATTCAATGTATGTTGGTTTCACATTGTGTGATTGAGATCCACTTTTTAATATGAATAATTTTTTTTATCTTTGACCGGGTGAGCCTTTGAAACATGCATGTCATGAAATCTCTGCAAATCATGTATTCAAATCACTTTGGTTTCATTATTATCGTTTAAAGTTTCACATAATGTATTGGATTCACACATTGTGTAATTTCTTCATGTCTTACAGATGCTTCATGGGTTAGTTTGTGGCCTTGCAAGTATGTTATGAATGAGGTCGACATGTCGTGTTTGTGATACACGGCGTGTAAAGCTTATTTTTGTAAATTTTTCAGCATTTTTAATTTTCAGTCCATAAATCCTATTTCCTATGAAAAAAAACCAAAACCTAGTGAATTATAAAATATTTCATGAATAAAACAAAAAAAAATTATCCAATATGTATATATAATTTCATCTAATCATACTCATGTGTAACATTTCCATTTTTCAATGATTATTATGGAAAGTTTATAAGTAACATTTTATCATTATATAGTGATAAGAATATCATATATAACATATTATTTCTTTAAATAAACTTATATATTCCATCGATGTGTTGTGGTAATGAAAAGAGAGTCACATCGCTTCATGAAGGCTGCAGTCCACACGTACACGAATGATGTTATCATTTTTCAATGTAAAAAAATAAAATAATACAATACATTTTTAGAACGATAAATATGTAATTAATATCATAAATATTTCCTATATATCACATTTATTCATTAAACGTTTACTTATAAAATTAATTTTAAGGTTTTGGTGAAAGATGAATCACATCGATTGCAAGGTGGTAGTCTGGCGTACACATGATCGACATTATCGTATCTCATATAGAATGGAAAGTAAAAAAAAATTATATATGATATATTGAATATAGACGTATGATTATATTATAAATATCATATATATTCTTTAGATCCATCATTATACCTGTCATGACCCCCACCCACCAAAGATACCACAATGAGGGGAGAGATATAATGATCCCCAAGTCTCGCCTCTAGTAGGCCCCAGGTTGGTGAATAACACTAAGGGAATAAAAATATCCTAAAATTGGAGGCATTATCCTTTATGATAATATAATATTAGAAGATAAGATGAATCATCCACATGAAACCCCATTAAATAATTTAAAAATAAACCAAAACTATTTCACATGAATTTATAAATAAAATTGATACAGATAAATGTTTTGAAAGTAAATACCTAAAAGAAAATATAAAGGATCAACATGGAATCTATCTAAAGTTCAAAGATATTAATGTCCATCATAGTCCATATAATACTCCTAGAAACCTGAAAATCAGTTCATATATGTAGGGTGATTATACAAGTATACTTAGTTGGAAAACCATTGTCTCTCATGCACATGTTAATGAAGCATACTAATGCACCTCACAGCAAATAGAAGAACCAAAAACACCTAAATATGTCAAATGTCCAACCAAAACCTCCTAATGGAATACTCATAAAATAACACAAGCCAAGTAATATAATATATCATGATTCACTTCGATAAAGGGTACCCCACACTGCTTTCTAGCTGGTATGCCACTCTCACACCCCAACATTGTATGTCATGTACCTTCTGTATCTACTGAATACCACACCACCACAAAAGTATGGTCACAACAGATGTCACCCAAAGACACTTATTATCACTACCCCAAAATCTTGGCTACATCACATATCACCCAAAAACACCTCAGACACAACACCTCCACAACCATAACCAGAGGAGTAGGGTATCATAAACAGGAAGGAAATAAACCTCATGCCCTCCTACAACCATGCACAACTTCCACTGTAAGACACATCATCCCATATTATCCCACCTACTGACACCTGGGATACTTCAAATATTTCTCAAAGACACCTAGGCTCACCGCCCCACAAGAATGGATACATCACATCTTTCCTAAAAACACTTGGGCCACAAACACCATCTAGTGAACTATAAAACATGTGATTGTCATAGCATGTGCAATACATACCTCTCTTGGAAGAAATAGTGGGAAATGGTGGGTATATATCCATCCATCCTCCTCATCGAATGTTAGAAATAACACCCCTCATATAAATATGAGTTTCGACACTTGTTCCTCGATGTGGGTGTGGTGCGTATAGAAATCACAATAAATATAAAATTATATACATATATTTTCACACACAACCACAACCTATGGGTTCACAACCAAACACTAACCAACTCAAAAAATCATCACTTTAATCACATCTTCTAAATGAAAAACACCGCATAAACCACAATCCATATATCACATTTCCAACCAAACACAATATCCAAACTATTCATTTCATTATTAAGAATAATCAATATTTAACAACAAATCTCATCATTTATTTGTTCATTAACCTCCCATTAATAAAACCAAACCCAAACCATTACAATCATTGTTAAATAGTTATTTATTCCACCACTACCCAAGTGTCTCGAACAATGAAATCCCACATCACAAGCATCTCACCTTATCCATCACATTATTTCCTCACCACCGCATAAGAAGAGATCAAAAAACACTACCTCACCACCCCAAAAGCACATCCAAAAAAACACCAACTCATCACCCCAAAACCATGGTCAAACCACCACCACCTCAACAACCCAAATGCATGGCCAAATAACCACAAACTTTACTCCCTAAAAGTATGGACAAACAACCACCGCCTCATCACTCTAAAAGAACAGAAAACACCAACCACCTCACCACCCTAAAAGAATAACCACATTTCACCCATCATCCCCACATCACTTCAAAAAAACACATCTCTGCTCCATAATAAGACCACACACCACAACACATCAAAGATAATTTTATATATTTTAAAAGGGGGATTTTATCACATTTTACTTTATTTTATGGGTGTAATCAAACAATCCAAAATATTGGGGAAACCAATTGATTACCCAAAAAACATGCTCATCCAATTTTCATTTTACGGTGATATCTCAGTAATAACAACAGAAACATAAAAAACAATATATTACATCTAGAATAAATAAACCCCTAGTGGTCACTATTTTTAATGAGGCATCAAGCTCATAAAATCCATCATATCACAATAATATCAAAACTATAATATCATAAAAATCATTCCCTTTTTCCCCTTCAGTTTCAATTAACCGATTATTCATATTTAATTAGGCCATTAAAACCATCCCTCATAGGTAAAAAAAAAAAGAAAACCCCTCTCACGTGATACATAATAAAGATAAATAAGGGATTTCATACTTCATATAGATTTTCCAACTCACTACACACCATAGGGAAAAGAAGAATTGCCCAAAACCCACAACCACACATGGAAAACCTTGGATCAACCTACACCACACCAAATATCCATTAATCACAACCCAAATCACACCCAATACCAAAAAAAACAAACCTTCCAAGAATTCCTTAGTGAAGAAAAATAGTAAATTAACCAAGAATAAGCTAGGGCTTACCACCGATCGCTAATGGGAATCTATTGGATATAATGAATAAAAGTTGAAAAAATGGGTTTGGATGATCTCCCCAAGGTTCCTAGGTTTCTTCTAGGATGAGAAGCATAGAAACCCTGGTTGAATGTAAATAATCATATGAACAAACGGACTGTAAAACCAGGATCCCATTGGTTTCACATCGAGTAAAATTTACATAGTGTATAAACCATGGGATTTTGAAAAGTTAATATTTCATAGAAAAAAGAATCACATTTGTTTTTACTTAATACACATAATTTATTCTACTTACACAATTTGAATCCATCTCATAGATTCACCCTATGGTGATTTACAACTCGTGAACTCACCTATTATACAAGATGTGAACCACCAATTCACATCTTGTAAATAATTTAGAGTGTTTATTTTCTACATCATCTTTGTTACACCTTAAACTTCGATGAAACCTCTTTAGGACTCCTTTATAACACCAAAAACACAAAAAAATAGAAAAGTAATAGGCTGGGAAGGCACAGGTCATTACATCAAATACCACTCAAATGATTTTCACCCTCAAGAATCCAAAACCAAGCCTAGAAGGAAAGGGGTCAAAACAACCACCCCACAAGATACCTCTCATGGATCTAATTGCATCATAAATGCTACCAAATTATAAACACACCAAACCAAATTTCCACCAAACATCGCACACAACCTCATCACTACAAATCCACATCACAACAACCATCAAACTTCACAACCATTGTACAATGATCTCAACCTCCACGTAGCCCAAACCAACATCCAATATAACCAACACACCACACTACCCAAAACATGCGGATTAGGGAATTCAATCCTCCATGTCAATATATTATCCTCTCTAGGTAGCACTGAATTGGCCACATTAGTTTAATTTCATATCATTTAATTCATCTCAATTAGGAATCAGGTCCTCCCATTTCCATATGTGATAACTTTATCACACATAATACATCATAAAATATGTAAAACAACTCATGTAATAAAATAAAAATTCCTCAAACAACACATTAAAAGAAAAAAAATAGAAATTAAAAACTAAAAATAGCCCTGAGTACTAGGAATGAATCTAAATATCACATTCCCAAGTACTCTCCCCCATTCCACCATGCCTCTACAAAAACAAGCCAAAAAATGTTATGTCCATGAAGTACATTCTCTTTGCAATCATGGATCTCTATTAGTCACTCCATGAATACCACCTCACCCTTGATATCTATCATTCCTCATTCAAAGACATGGGAGTCATCATGAATATACCAATGGAGCCTAAAGTCATCGAATACATCGTGTATCCTCTCTATCCATGGTGGAAATGTCGACTTGTATGCCACCTTTCCAACACTCCCCAGCACCTCAAAGGGACTACAAAATGGGAGAAATATTAATGACTCTACCAAAACATCACTACCCTTATCGAGGGGAAACCTTCAATAATACATGGTCCACAACTTCAAACTCACTGGGAATCCTCTTATGACCAGAATATGAGTTATATTGTTTGTGTGCTACCTTCATCCTTTCATGAACAAGTTGAACCTTCTTTTTGGTTATTTACACTAAATTAGGTCTAAGAACTGCTACCTCCCCCACCTCTATCCAGCACAACAATGAACGACATGGTCACCCATAAAACCCCTCAAAACGGGGTCGTACCAATGGAAGCTTGATAGCTATAATTGTATGAAATATCAACCAGAGGTGGGTTTCATGCCCAAGATAAACAAAATTCCAAGATGTATGGTTGAAACATATCCTCCAATGTTTGGATAGTCCTCTCTGTCTCCCCATCCTTCTGAGGGTGGAAAGTAGTTATGATGAATAAATAAGATAAAAAATCATGTTTTAATACCATCTAGAATCATGATGTAAAACATGTTTTTTGATCCAATAAAATGGTCCTTATAACTCCATACAACCACATCATATAATCCATAAGATTAATCACCAAATCATACACTATACCCAAATCATTGACCACAAAGAAGTGGGTAGATTTCATATATTGATCCATGATCACCTAGATAGCACCATTAACTCTCTGATATCAGGGTAACCCTATGATGAAATATGCCTAGGTGTCATCCCATTTCCACTTGGGAACATCCAAAGGCTGAAACAAACTAGTAGGAACATGATTCTTGGTCATTACCTATTGTTAAACCAAACACCTCTCCATAAACATTGTCATTGTCCGTTTCATCCCAAGATACCAATATTTCATCATCAGACCATGGTACATCTTCAAAACACTAGGGTGTTTCACAAAAGGAAATATATTAAACTCATGAAGGACTCCCTCTTACATCACTACCAGAATCGACAACCTCCCACAAAGAAACATTTGGTTCTGATCATCCTCTAACCATCCCTCTGGAGCATCACCATATCCAACATGATCTCGCATCACATATTCCTCTGAGTCTCCCCACTGAAGATCCTCCACCTTATGTAATAGATAAGACTACACATTCATCTAAAAAAACCTCTACCATATTCCACCCATGTATCTAAGTGAAAGACTTCCAACTCCTTCATTGCTTGCCAAGCATCCTAATACTCTAAAATAACATCCTTTTGTGACTTCCTGGTCAAAGTATTGGGCACAATATTCCATTTTCCCTAGTTTTAGTAGATCTCAAAATCATAATCCTAAATAAAATACATCTGCCTTAACTACCAAAAAATAAGATCATGTTGAAAATATATATACCTCAAAATCTAGTAATTTTTGAAGAGCATAATGTGATCCTTGTTGAGGTAATGTCACCACAACTTCAGTATAAATACAATCACTGATAACTCCAGATCATGGGTGGAATAGTTATTCTCGTGGTGTTTTAAATTCCTAAACCCATAAGAGATCACATACCTTTAATTCATGAACATGCATCCCAATACCAGATTGGAAGCATCAAAAAATACCTTAAACATCATACCCTCTTCAGAAAACTGAAGCCCTGGTGCACTGAACAACTTTCTCTTCAGGTGACTGAATGTTTTCAGACATAAATCAGTCCACAAAAAATCCTAGTTCTTCCTATTAAACATTTTCAATGGGGATGAAACTTGAGAGAAATTGGGAACAAACCTACATTAATAGACTAAAATACCAAGAAAACTATGAACCTATACCGTATTATTAATTGATTCCAAAGAAACAACATCCTTGACCATATACGGGTCAAATGTGACACCCCTCTAAGACCACACATTCTAAATTAAATTTCACTATAATATCTAAAACACACACTTGGAAAACGATCCATAGATCTGGCAATGTTAAAGAACCTTCATGACAGCTCTGATATGCTCGACATGCTCTACCTATGAATTTGAGTAGATCAAGATATCATTAATGAATACAATTATGAATCGGTTCAAGAAAACATGGAATACAGAGTTCATAATCACCATCAACATGGATGGTGTGTTTATAACACTAAATGATATGACTACAAACATGAAGTTCTCATACCAACATCTTAAGGAAGCCTTCAGGATATCGCACTCATTTACACTAAACTGGGGATATCCATATCGTAGATCGGTCTTAGAAAACCAACTCACTCATTTCATCTAGATAAAAATATTATTTGTCCTTGAAAGAGGGTAAGAGTTCTTGACCATCATCTGATTTAACCTTTGGCAGTCTATACACAACCTCAATCTACCATCCTCATTCTTGTAAAACAATACTAGAATATGCCATGATGACACAATGGGCAAGATAAAAAACTTATGCATCAGATCATCAATCTTAATTCTCAACTCCTATAACTTATAAACTCACAATATATATGGATCCAAAAAAATTGGAGAAGCACTAGGCTACAAGTCTATCCTAGACTCAACATTACATCGAGTGTGTAGCATCACAACCTCTTCAAGGAAAAAATACAAAAACTCCCCAAAAACACAGGGGACCCCCACTATCCCAATATCCACTGATTCTACTGGAAACTAATCCATCAAAGAAATAAGGGGATCCACACTCTAACATCCCACCTGACAACCCTTATCACCAAAAAAACTTCACAATAGCCATCCACATCGGAGAAAAAAACTCTCCTCTAGAAGAAGTGGATAATAGCATGCACATAATACAACAAAATGATGTTACGGAAAACATCATATGGTTAAATATGTTGAAAGAGAATATCCAAATGGGACTGATGTGGCTCTATCATTATTATACACCCCTAGAACACACCAAACAAGATGCTCTTACCTCTGACTAGAATATTCAACACTAGTGGAATGGGAATCCTCTCTACGTCTAGTACCATATAATGGACTAGAGTGGGTGAAATAAAGTATTGTGAAGTTCCTAAAGAAAAAAAGGCATAAAAAAAGATACTAAAACAATTGATTACACCAAAGGCCATTTGTGGCCCCTCTCTCACTCCTACATTCAGTGTGTTCAAATGACCATTCCCACATCCTCTACCTCTCTACTAATGACCACCTCAACAACCACACTCAGGTTGAGGTGTCATGACCTATCCTTCACCGGGACATAAATCTATTCACCTCACTGCATTGTATTCCTATAATACCTTGGTTTCCTTCATGGAACACCATGGGCTATTATTCACTAGAGGATCTTATTAGACTATTAGTTGTCCCTATAGTCCAACACATTCCCTTTATAGTGTGATTTTTCAACACTCACACAGACCCTAGAAAACTTTCCAAAAGGTCACCCATCCTAAAAACTACCCCATTTTAAGAATTCTTAATTGTGGAGTTACAATTTGGTATGATCCCAAAAATAAAGTTGCATTGTGTTGACAAGGACTATAACATTTAGCCTTTTAAGTCTCACTTTTATAGGGGTATTACACTCTCCACCCCTTTAAAACACAACACCCTTGTTATGGACCCAAATCCTCAAACTTGAGCAACGCCTTTTCATTTTCAGTAGGGTATTGGCTCTGATACTATTTTTCATGACTTGGTCATCCCCAGTCCATGAACCGAGTCACCTAGACCCATGGGTTTACTATAATACCTTGGTTTCCTTACCAACACACTATATGCAATTACTCACTAGGGTTTCTTATCAGAGTAATGATTTTTCCAACAGGAAAACGCATGTCCTTTCTAGTGTGCTTTTTCCTCACTCTCAAACACCCTTGGAAACTTCCTAGATCTTTATCACTACTCTAGGCCAAGCATTCTTAACTATGTAGTTCTAAATAGGTAGGCTTCTAAAAAGAAAGGTTCACATTGTTGACATGTGTAGAAACATTAAACCTTTTATGACTCACTTTTCTAAGGGTGGTAAATGAGGTCCCAAAACATTGGGAACATCCTAAGGATGACCTCTACCTACTCCATCTCTCATCGATGGATCATATTATTTCTTCCATTTCTACTTAAATAGTCACAATAGAAATTTTTGTTGAGGATAGAGTTGAATTTTTTCACCTCCCCCAAACCAAGCATGATGGACAACTAGGCACTAGTTTTCATGATGTCCATCAACACTATAGAAAAATAACAGTGTCTTCAAGCCAAAAAGATGTTTATGAAGACCACTTTCCCCAGAAGTATGAAAAGGAATGTGCTAAGGTAAACTCTCTAATTTTTTAAACCTTGATGGTCCTAGTGCCTAAGACTAGCCACTAACAACTATGCTCCTTGAGAAACTCGACTCATTCCCCTCTCTAGGTAAACCTCCTATTGAGTGCATCCACTCAATCGCCTAAACCATATTTTGAAACTCTTGATAAATTTTCAATATAAAATGAGTTACTATATATTGGATAGATGGACCAATAGCCTTTTCAAGATATCTCACAGTAGACTCCACACCTGGAAAAAGTTTTTTGGTGAAGTGTAGAAGTTCCTTGAACTTTATTCCCAACTATTGCATAGACATGCTCTCCCACTAAAGATAAAGAAACTCTTAAAACTTCACTGCCTTCATGGTTGTTGAAAGGAAGTCTACCCAAAACTCTTTCTGAAAATCAACTCCTGAAATATATGTCTCCTTCTACTCTCCTAGATTCAATGCCCACCACTAACGCACAACTCCCTGAATCTAACTAACTTCAAAAGGGACCCATTATCTCATCAATCCCTATACAAAATGGGAAGTGATCTCAAAATATGCCATATAACTCTGTATATCTACACCTAAAACACTACCCAAATACTTCTATAAAGCCAACCACTAGATAGAATGCAATATCACCAGCCTCTAAACATCTCCCTTGATAGGATCAACCCTACGGAGATCAACTGGATCAACCAAATGAACCTAAACTATCTGAGCCACATGAAAATGAAGAGTGGGATCCAAATATGAGAGAGGAAATAAAGATTAAAAAATCAAAGGGAGTATGGAATTTTTATTTGGATTCATATTAATTCACTTTATTCATTTTAAATTTTTTCAAAATAATTAAATTTAAACAAGAACACAAGTCATCATAATGCATGTACCGCTCCTAGGTCTCTACCCTATAAATAAGTCCACCGCACTTGTTCATTCAATAAGGCTATAGTATGTGCACTAGAACATGATGTGGCCAAAAAGTTCCATATCTAAGTCAATATCCCTAGCCTATGAAACATTTCAAGGTCACCTGGCACTATTTCCATACAAACCCAAACAAACCAAACAATGCCTAACTCCAAAATCCATCTTATCTCTTAACCATCACCACAGATACTACTCTATCATGGCTCAATCCCTCCAAAGATACTGTAATGTAGGGAGATAGATAATGACAACTCATCCCACATCTTGTATTCCCTAGGTTTTTGACTCGTACAGATGGTATAAACATATCATGAAATGTGATCCATTTCCCTCTACGATAATAAAACATAAGTAGATAAGATAAATCATCAACAAGAAATCCCATGAAATAATAAAAAAAGAAAAAAAACCATCCCACATGTAGGAATAAATAAAACTAAAATAGATAAAAGTATCCAAAGTAAATACTTAGTAGAAAAGATACATTAGTGATATAGTAGTTATCCAAATATATGAGATAGTAATGTCATGAAGGGTCCACATATTATTCCTGGAAACCTAGGGATAATTATATATATATATATATATATATATATATATATATATGGTGATCATACAAGTATAATCATCATAAAAACCAAAGTATCTCGTTCATAGGTGAAAGAAGCATACTAATGAAAATGTGAGTAAACAGCATGAACAACTACACCTAAACAGATCAAATATACATCCCAAACCTTCTCATGGAATGCTGACCAAATAATGCAATACATGTGATATAATATGACATGAGTCCAATCCTGAACCCTTTCCCACTAGTAATCCACTATCACACACAAACATCATACATTCTAATGTTTCCATCTCTTCTAAATACCACACTAACCCACATGAATGGTCACAACACATATTTCCTAAAGACGCCTAGGATCATCTCCTCACAAGCACATCCACATCACATCTAGTCTAAAAATACATGGGCCATAACATATCCACAACCATAACCAGACAATTAGGGTATCATGAACATGAAGTAAATAAATCGTGTTCCCTACTCCTACCATGAACGACCCCCACATTAAGACACATCATCAAATCTCATCTCACCCAAAAACACCTAGGCTATGTCACAACCCTCCCGAAGACACCTGGATTAACTACCCGAGGAGCATAGACACATTATGTAGCACCTGAAAACACATAAGATATAACCACCATCTCAGCCACTATAAGACCTCCATACATCTTAGTTTGTCCAATACTCATCTCACCTAGAAGAGAGAGTGGGAAAGAGTAGGCAACCAACCATCTTTCCTCCTCACTGGATGTCAGGAAAACACCCCAAATATAAATATGAGTGTTGGAACTTGGTACTCAACATGGGTGGGGTATGTGTATAAGTCATAAGGAATATACAATTATATACATATATCCACACATAAACCCAGCCTATGGGTTTATAACCAAATGCAAACCAACTCACAATATCATCACTTTTTCCACCACATCTAAACTCATAACACCACAAAATCCACTAGCCACATTTCACATTTACAACAAAACCTAATAACCAACCAATTCATTTCATTATTAAGCATCATGCACATTTAACAACACAACCCATAACTTATTTGTTCATTAATCATTTCTACCCCAATAATCAAACCAAAATCCAAACATTTCAATCATTATTAAACAATTATTTATTCCATATATACCAAGAAATCTTTCACAATGCAACCACACATCCCAATAATCTCACCATCTCCATCACACCATAGTCTCATCACCCCAAAATCACATCCCAACAACTACCACATCGCCTCTCCAAAAGCAAGGCCAAACAACCACAACCACATCACCCCAAAAGCACAACCAAACAACCACCACATCACCACCCAAAAATAATATCCAAAAAACAACACCTTTATACCCTAAAATAATGACTAAACAACCACAAAATCATCACTCCAAAATCATGGAAAAACAACCACTAACTCTTTTCCCTAATTGTATGGACAAATCTCACCCATCAACCCCACATCACATAACAAACACACATTGTCTCCCCACAATATGCCACACATTACAACACATCAAAAATAATTTTATATATTTAACCAAGGGGGTTTTATCACATTCTACTTTATTTTAGGGGGATTATCACACCATCCATAATCCTAGGTCTATCATTTCATTAGCGAAATATAATCAGTTAGCCAATTCAATTTTTGGGTGATATCAAAAAAATTACAACAGAGGCATCAGTCACAATATATCACATTCAAAACAACAAAAACCCAATATCCATAATTTTAAGTAGGGATTTAATCTCATACAATCCATCAAATAATAATAATATCAAATCTATAGAAGCATGTTAATATTTCCCTTTTACCCTTCAGTATCAATTATCAAATTCTATATATTTAATTAGGAAAAAACAACCATCCCCCATTGATAAAAAAATAAAACACCTCCTATATGATACACAATAAAGATAAATGATGGATTCCCTACCACAGAGAGATTTTTTGAATCACTTCACATCATAGGGAAAAGAAGAAACACCTGTAAAACACAACCGCACAAGAGAAACCGTGGATCAAACTACAATGCACAAAATTTACATAAAAACATAGACTAAATCACACCGCAAACCAAAATAAATTTTTTCAATAAATCCCTAACGGAATAACATGATTAAACTAACTAATAATAAGGATTTTATTACCATTGATTGCTAACGAGCATCCATTGGATCCAATGAATGTGGGTAGAAGAGTGTTGAAAGATCTCCTTGAGGTACCTAGGTTTCACCTAGGACAAGAGGGAAGGAAATCGTGAAAAAATTAAACGAATAGGATGAAAATAAAATCTTTAAAACCTATATCCTATTGGTTTCACATTGTGCAAAATTAACATAGCATATAAATCATGGGTTTTCAAAACAATTCAATATTTCACTATAAAAAGTGCCACCTAAGAATTTACTTAATAAAAATCATGTATTCCACTTACAAAACATGAATCTATCTCATGGATTCCTCCTATTATAATTTAAAAGTTATGAACATACCAGTTGTACAAGCTGAGAACAACCATTTCAGGTTGTGTAAACAATACATGAAGTGTATTTCCTACGGAAGCTTTGTTGCACCTCCAACCACCATGGAACCTACTTAAGAAAGCTATGGAATACCTAAAACAGAAAAAATGGAAATTTAATGGTGATGAGAGGAATGTAAAATCACAATACTAAAATATGATATGTGTTAATGAAAAAAATAATGACATCTCTTCGTGAGGTAGAAGTATTACATACACATGAATGATGTTTCCGTATCTCCTCTAATGGAACTGTGGATGTCTGTAGGTAATGCCATCTTTTTAAAAACTTATTTGTATATGGAATATAATAATTTTATTATATCATAATAATTTAATAATCATTTAGGGAGGTGGATAAATAAATAAAATAAAAACTCTCTTTGAATAATGTTAGCTCTTCTTTATGTAACCTCCTTAGGTTTGCACCAAACACCTTCTTAGGTTGGATTTCTTCCCAAAATAGGAATTATAGGATGATGGGATGGAATATTGGGAGTTATTTGGATACATATTGGTAAAAAATATGGTTTTATGGTGTGAAGAAGGGTGAAGAGTGGGTAGCCTTTTATAAGTGACGTGAGTGGCACACATGTAATTTTTGAAAAGAAAAATGTGTAAGCAAGTTTTTCGCATTATAAAATAGGAAAAAATAGATTTTTTAAGGTCAGTATACATGATATGGTCTGAATTTGACCAAAAAATACATTTTTGGAAAATATTTAGGGTCATTTTAATGCTTATATTTTTTGTTTGACCCACGGTAAATCCATTTTTACCTTAACTACAATAAATAATTGTTACTACTTACACTATTCATTTTGGTAAAAAATTATGTTGATCATATTATATAATTAAAATTATTCTAATTAAATATATGTAATTAATTTATCAAAATTCCATTCACAAAAGTGAAACATTTTTTTCGAATTAATACCACATATGTGATTGGAAAGTGAGTTTTCAAAGAGAAAATGTTGAAAAGTTTACAATTTTTTATTTCAAAATTCAGTATGAAAATGATTTCGATGAAATAAATTTGATAAATATATATATAACTAAACTAATTTTACTTTAATTCTAATTAAATATATAATTTAACTTTATAAATAATTGATATGAAATGGGAATTTTCAACTAAAATTAAGTATTCTTTACTATTCATCAAAAAAAATGAAATATTTAAAAATATACAAAAATTAGACCCTAAGATAATTTTTATAATATGATTTTAAAAATTAACTTCCTTTATCATATATATTCTCTAAAAATTTTAAAAAATAATTTTAAATTATGTGTGAAAAGATAAACTAAATCATATTTTAGAATAGTATAGTTTTTTAGAAAACATTACTTTTTCCTTTAAATAATTATTATTTTATTTTTAATCAATAGATAACCATAATTTTAAAATTTTAGTTAGTACAGTTAATACCCATAAATTAAATGGAAATTTAGAATATTATATTGTATTATGGTTCATTTCAACATAGGGTGGCGTGTCTAGAAAGCTATCAACAAGATTAAATATAATTAAATATATTTTTTGGATTGTTTAAACTCAATGTTTCATATCTCATACGTTATCAAACATAAAGTTCTTATCTTATAATTTCAAGGTGTTATATTATACCCAATTTAAATAAATTTCATCCTCACAATTTAAACTTGATCTCAATATTCAAGGGTTTGACATTTGGAAATACCATTGATAAAAACCCCACATCGTAAAAGTGTTAATAAAATATCATCTTAATTGGAGAGTGCTTGACTCCTCATATATTAATCATGTTTTAATGATCACAATCCTACTAAATCTAGTTAACTAATTTAAATTATATCAAAATCATGTGTATTCATATTTATTATTGTTTAAGTAGTCTCATGCTTTAAGAATATCCATTCAAAATCTCAATTTCTCTACATTCAGTTTATTTTATAAAATCTTTGATCTACTCTCATAATACATTTTTTGACAAATGATAAAGTCTAATCCATTCTATTATCATCATTACTTAAGTCTTAATACAGTTATATTGAAATGTCTAAGACACCGTGAGTCTACTACAGGTTATGTTTGTCTGGAACCGTGAAGCAGACACTGTGAAGCAGACACCGTGAAGTAGACACTGTGAAGCAGACACCATGAAGCAGACACCGTGAAGCAGAAATAGTGAATTAGACATTGTGAACCAGACACTGTGAAGTAGACACCGTGAAGTAGACACCATGAATCAGACACTATGATGTAGACGCCATGAAGAAGACATCGTGAAGTAGACATCGTGAAGAAGACACCGTGATGCAGACATCGTGACCTTGAGGCACTGTGACCATGAGACACCATGACCATGAGACATCATGACCATGAGACACCATGACCGCGAGACACTGTGACCACAAGACACCTTGATCAATCTAGAAACCGTGTGAAGGATACATTGTTTCCCGGACTTACTGTGACACTGTTTCTTAAACAATTTTGTTATCATTAAATTTAATTTCAAATGGTCATATTTGAAGATTTTAAATGCACTGACATAATTAATGTTTCTTTGTAAACATATCATCTCACAGTATGAGGTACAAGGTGCGGTATCCATGCAAACTGTCGACTCAAACTCATGCATTCTATGATAAAAGTGAATCATGGCCAAGATTCAAGCATTCGTGATACAGAATTAAAAACAAGGTTGTGAGCATGATAACGAAGAACACTGAGAGAATTTCTAAAGGAAGGATTGTCACATAAATGCAACCCGACTCTGCTGAAGAACATATGAAGTATACTGGAATCTAGTGAAAAATATTCTATTTTTCGAACCTCACTAATAACACAAGATGAATCGTGACACTCTGTTTTACATATGAGGACTTGAATTCTGCATCAACTTCATCTCAGAAGTCCAAAGCTACAAATACCAACACTCAGAGCACTTATAAACCTATCTCAATATTTCTACTCTGATTGTGTATCTTTATATTAACTTTCGAGTAGTGTGTGTTTCTGTATAATAACACACTCTGTCTCCTATGTTAAATTGAAGGATATAAGATATCCTTACTCAAACCGTATTTTACTTTTGATACCCACTGATAAGTGTGGAAGAGGTCCTTGTGTGGCCAGGTTATTTTGTACCCACGAAAACTATAGAAGAGGTCCCTATGTGACCTAGACAGTCTATGTACTATTGTTAACCCAGATCTTGGGTGTGGATCAAAGATTATGTATATAAACTGCTTGGTGGCAGGTGATCACCAAGTGGAGTGGATTAGGTCTCGGCTTGAGACTGAACCACTTGTTTCATATCTGATGTGCTGCTAAATTTATTTTTCTCTATTTTATTGATTTATTGCATAATTCATAAACCACTAATTTCACTTTGATAGTTAGTCATGGAAAGAATTTATAACTATCTTTTATTAGTAGTGTAACTTCAAAAGTGATATTAATAACACAAATTAATATTACTGAGAATTAATCAATCTTCTAAGAAGTTACATAAACAGTCAAACTCTTATAACAGTATAACCATGATTAACTAGGCTATATTTAATCTTTGGAGAAACCTTTTTAGAAATAATTTTTATAGAAATTTTTATAGTTACTCAATTCACCCCTCCCCTCTTGAGTAATCTACTCTGACCAAAATTTGGTATCAAAGGTGTTTATTAGGACTTTGTGTAACCTTATTCAACTGTGATTGTAGTTTTACTTTAATGATCTATAAATTTCTATTCATTCTAAATTTCTAGCTCTTTTAAAGTAATTCTTTATTATGGATAACATATTAGAAGGTGTTGCAACCAACAAACAAACATTCTTTAATGGAACCAATTATTCTCAATGGAAAATTAAAATGAAAATCCATTTAATGAGTATGAGTTTTGAAATTTGGTAATCCATTATAGATGAATACAAAAATTTCTGCTAATGATAGAATCACATGGGATGAACCAACTAAAACTTCCTACAATAAAAATTCCAAAGCAATAAATGATTTATACTTATCCATAGGAGATGAAGATTTTAATAGAATTTATGTTTGTAAAACTGCCCATGAAATTTGGGATACTATGTATGTCTCACATGAAGGAATAGCTAGTGTAAAAGAAATGAGACTTAATAATTATACTATCAAATATTATAATTTTAAGATGAAATCTGATTCACCTATATCTGACATGTATCTTAGGTTCAATGAGATTGTCAACACAATGATTTCTCTTAGAAGAGAAGTCACTACCAAGGAACATATCATTAGAATCCTTAGATGTCTACCTAACAGATGGAGGGGAACCTCTATCTCTATTAGAGAATCATGCAACATCAGTATGATACTATAAAATAAATCATTGGGATACTAATGATGTATAAGGAAGAACTAAAATTCAACAAGGAAGAGGAGAATGAACCAAAGAAGAAATTTGTTGCATTCAAGACCAGCACCTCTAAGAACAAAGACAAAGGGAAACTGAAAGCTTCTGTAGAAATCTCCACCAGTGAAAAATCATCACATGACAGTGATGAGGAGATAGCTCAACTAGCGAGAAGATTCAAAAGATTTTACAAAAAGAAGAACTTTTTCAGAAAGCCTATCTTTGAGGGAAAATATGACCAAAAAGGAAACTGTAAGAAGGACTGGAAAAGAAGTGACAAGACTGATGAAATTGTATGCTATGAATGTAACTCAAAAGGACATATAAAGGCTGACTATCCAAAGATCAACTACAAAAAGAAATATGAGGACAAGGATGGGATGTAAAAAAGTCAATGAAAGAAACCTGGAGTGCTTCTGAGGATAGTTCAAGAGACTCAGAGACATCACACGATAAACTGACTAACAAATCCAATATGTGTTTTATGAAAAACACATCTAAGGTAACACTGGAATATTCTGTGGATAATTCATACTATTTTGAAGATGAGAGTGACTCTGAAAATATGACTAATGATGAAATGTTTTAATACTATAACATTCTTGAGGAAACATGTAATGAACTAAAAGAAAAATATAAATCATTGAAGAAACAAAATGCTCTTACTGTAATTGTTAAATCTGAACTCACAACTGAAAAGGAGACAAATGTTCAACTTCATGAAGAAAACATTGAATTAAAAATGTCTAATGAGCAATTAAAGAGTAACTTAGAAAAGTTTACAAATGGGAAAAATACTCTTACCCAAATGATAGGAAAACAAATCTCCCCTAAATAAAACACTAGAATTGGTTATCAACCTAGTAAAAGAAACCTTGGTAGAACAAATTTTTTTTCAAAATCTAGGACATTCAGTTTTACTCAAAGTTCTGGACTCAAATCAACTACTTCAATCAATGATACATATTCTACTGCTTCAAGTTTTTGTGGACCAAATACAGTTTATTTTTCCAATACTTTACATAATGCATATAGGAAACCTATAAGGAAAATATGGGTTCCTAAAGAACTTATTACTAATATTATTGGACCCAAAAAAGTATGGGTACAAAAATATATTTCTGCTTAATATTTTTGAAGGAAAGATGCTTAAAGAGATCCTATAAAATCTATGGTACTTGGAAAGTGGATGTTCATGGAACATGATAGGAGACTACTCATGCTTCAAGAACCATATAAAAGTAGATGGAGGACATGTCACATTTGGTGACAATTCCAAGGGAAAGATTATTGGCCTCGGCTAAATCGATAACTCTAACTCAGTTTTAATTTCTAAAGTAATGTTTGTTGATGGTTTAAAATATAATATTATTAGTATCACATAATTATGTGATGATGGATTTCATGTTATATTTGAAAATGATGCTTGTAATGTCTTCAATTCTAATGATGAATTTGTATTTTCTGCATTAATAAATGAAAGTGTTTATTGTATTAATTTAGATTCTTTAGCCTCTCAAAATTCTTCATACATAAGTGTATTTCATAAATCATCTTGGCTCTAGAATAGGATATTAGGACACTGTAATGTTCGCTCCCTTAAAAATATAACTACATAAAGACTAGTTAAAGACTTACCCAAACTTGGTTTTCCAAATGACAAAGTGTGTAATCCCTATCAAAAGGGAAAACAACACAAAGTTTCCTTCAAACCAAACAAAGAAGTGTCAATTTCTCAACCACTTGAACTAGTTTACATGGATTTGTTTGGACCATCTAGAGTTTCTAATTTTAATGGGAATCACTATGTTTATGTTCTTATAGATGAATTCTCTAAATATACTTGGACCTTCTTTATGGTCACAAAATTGAAGCCTGCTCTTATTTTACTAAATATGCCAAGTCTGTAAAAAATCATAGTGGACATAGAATTAAATCCTTAAGACGTGATCATGGTCAAGAATTTGAAAATCAAGAGTTTGAATCCTTTTTCTCAGAAAATGGTTATAGTCACAATTTTTCTGCCCCTAGAACACCTCAGCAGAATGGAGTTGTAGATAGAAGAAATAGAACCCTGTAAGAGATTTCTATAACAATGATTAGTGAATATAACCTACCTATTTATTTTTTGGATGAAAATTTCAATACAGTGTGCTACATAATCAGTAGAGTGTTGATCAGACATATTCTTAAGAGGAATCCTTACGAATTATGGAACAATAGAAAACCCAAGGTTAGCTGCTTCAAAGTATTTGGTTGCAAAGTCTATATTCTTAATACAAAATACAATCTTGAAAAATTTGTATCCAAAAGTGATAAAGGTATATTTTTAGGATATTCCATGTCTTGTAAAGCCTATATAGTGTTCAATAAAATAACTAAATGTGTGGAAGAATATGTTCGTGTAAAATTTGTTGAAACAGATCCACATGAGCCTAAAACCATCCTAGAGAATATGGAGGATGATGTATCAAAACTGAATATCAATTCAAAATCCTCAAATTCTTCTGTGAAAGAATATTTGAAAACTTCCAACTCTAGAAATTCTTTAGAATCAAGTCACAATGAACCTGAATCTGTTGATGAGCCTGAAATCACTAGTCCCTCTTTTTCTATAACTGTTATAACCCTTAAGAATCATCCCTTAGATACTGTTATCGGCGACCAAGCCAAAGGAACTCAAACTAGAGCTTCTCTTTGAAATCAGGTTGAACATCAAGTCTTCTTGTCACAACTTGAACCTAAAAACATTAATGATGCAATAAATGATGAATTTTGGGTGACGGATATGCAAGAAGAACTTAATCAGTTTGAAAGAAAAAAAAGATTGGAAACTTTTTGAAAGGCCTAAGGAAACTTTTACCAAAGGCACTAAATGGGTGTTCAGAAATAAGGTAGATGAAGATGATAACATAGTTAGAAACAAGGCTAGATTATTTGCACAAGGATATAGTCAAGAAGAAGGAATTGACTATGAGGAGACCTTTTCACCAGTAGCCAGACATGAAGCCATCAGAATCCTGCTTGCCAATGATGCACATCTAAATTTCAAACTATATCAAATGGTTGTTAAGAGTGCATTCTTAAATGGGTATATAGATAAGGATGTTTTTGTTGAACAACCCCCTATATTTACAAACCCCCATTTTTCAAATCATATTTTTAAACCATCAAAAGATTTATATGGATTAAAGCAAGATCCAAGAGCTTGGTATGATAGATTGAGTACTTTTCTTATTTCTAAAGGTTTTATAAAAGTAATAGTTGATCCTACCCTTTATATAAAATGAATTTCTAATGATGTTTTAGTTGTTAAAATCTATGTGGATGACATTATTTTTGGATCTTCAAAGAATTATTTATGTGTTGATTTTTCTAAAATGATGAAAAACAAATTTTAAATGAGTTTAATGGGTGAACTAAAATTCTTTCTTGGATTTCAAATCTTTCAAAATAATGATGGAATTGTTTTCACTCAAAGTAAATATACTATAGATCTTCTAAAACGTTTTGTATTGGATATCACTAAATGTAGTGACACTCCCAGGAGTACCACCTGTAAGTTAGATCTTAATGAAGATGGTAAATATGTTAATCAAACCACTTATAGTGGAATGATTGGAAGTTTACTCTACTTAAATTCTAGTCATCCAGACATTATGTTTAGTGTGTGTGTGTGTGCTCACTTTCAAGAAAATCCTATGGAATCACATTTAAATTCTATAAAGATAATTTTCAAATACCTCAAGTATACACCCAATCTAAGACTATTTTATCTTAAAGGACAGTCATTTGAATTAGTGAGTTATTCAAATGCTGACTTCGGTGGCTGTAAGTTAGATAGAAAAATCACCTCTGGAACATTTCACCTTTTAGGAAAGTCACTAATATCATGGGGTAGTAAGAAAAAAAATTATGTTTCATTATCTACTGCAGAAGCTGAATACATAGTTGCTGGCAATTTTTGTGCACAAATTTTGTTGATGAAACACAAACTACTAGATTATGGATATCAATTAATACATGTACCTATAAATTGTGACAACACAAGTGCTATTAACATCTCAAAAAATCTTGTTTCACAATCTAGGACAAATCACATTGATGTAAGAGATCACTTTTTGAGAGATCATTATCAAAAAGGTGATATCACCTTGGAATCCATTGGTACTGAATATCATCTTGTTGATATATTCACCAAACCATTAAATGCTGAGAGAATAGACTACATCATACATGAACTAGGCATGATAAATCTCAAATAGTTATCTTACTTTCTACAATTTCATGTCCTACTGTTTGGTATCTTACTATTTCATGTTTATTGTCTCATCGTAATGCACACTGAGAAGTATGTTCATTGTCTCATTGTGAATCTCATTCACTGTATCACCGTAACATGCATTTTCTATCTCACCATAATGACCAGACACGGTCTCACCGTAACGCATATTTTCTGTCTCATTGTAATGACCATACATGGTCTCACTGTAAAAAAAATCTTGTGTTTTTTTAACCTGTATCGTATTAATTATTCTTTTCACCTTTTTTTCCCACACTTTTACTTTTGCGACGTTTGGTATTATTAAATAATAAAATAAATAAAATATCACTTCATTCTTCACTCAGGGTTTCCTCTACTTACTCATTTCGAACCCTTCTTCATCCCGGCAACCCTTATCTATCTCTATCAGACCTTTACTGAATGCCAAGAATGAAACATTCTTCATATTCGACACCTGAGAAGCACAACTCTAAGAAGAAGAACATTGAACGTAAGGTAACACCCGAAAGACCGTTAAATCAGAATCTGGTAGACCACTTTGTTGTAACAGAGAAAGAGATTTTCCCCAAATGGATTTTATCTAGTAAGTTTCCAGTATTTAATGTGTTAGAACAGCAAGGCTAGTTAGAGTGGTTCTCGATGGAAGATAGACCCATATACCCTAAGTTAGTGGATCATATTTATCAGTATGTACAGTTCTATTTCGATTCTGGTGATAGTTATGTTGTAAGAAGCTGGGTCAATGGCCATAAATTCTCATTCTCTTCAAGGTTATGGGCTTCTTACCTTAGGATACCTCATGAAGGAATCTATGAGGATTATTAAAGAGAAACACCACCTTCTACTGAATTATTTGATTTGGAAGATGCTCTAAAATCCTTAACTAGAAATGGAACCAAGAGGAGGGTCATTCCTACTGAACTAGATAGAGAATCAGGGCTCATGTTCAAGTTTATTCAGAATATGGTTGTCCCCAGAAAAGTTGATTTTACTATTCTGAAATATCAAGATGTTTTTTGATCCACCTTATGATAAATGGACATAAGATAAACCTGTGAAAGTATATCATACACCATATGTGTGATCTGATCAATGCCACATCCAAGTCAACTTCCCTATTTTATTCTCAGTTTATCTCATTCTTCCTGCATGTTAAAGGTTTTGTTGGAACTAATGAAGAAGTTATAAAATACTGTGAGTACTGCCTTTCAAAATTAATCATCAAGAGGATAAAAATAAACTGGAATCCTTGGAAAAAGAAATGTGTGGAAGACAATGATAGAGTTTATGAGAAATTCAATCCTGTGGATTATCCCTCCAGACAAAGAGATATTTCTGATCCTGGTTCGGAAACATTTGAGATTGTTGAGTATCCTGAAGAAGAGGAAGAAGAGGCTGAAGCATCACCTAGAAAATCTATTTTTGTTGAGGAAGAAAAGACTATTGTTCTTCATGATGTTCTTGAAGAATTAGTCCCTTCTCCCAAAGAATCTGTTAATCTGGAAACTCAACCTTAGGATAAAACATAATAAGTTACCCAAGAATATGAAAAGCATGCCATGGAAGAACCTATAGTGGAAGAACCACCTGTTATGAAATAATCCAATATTGAGGAACTCCTAGTGGAACAATCTGTTCCTGAAATCCTCTTTTTTTCTAAAGAACAGATGGATCTAGCTTTTCAGCTGGCAAGAGAAAAAATGAGTGAGGAACTTAGAGCTGAGTCAGTGGAATTAGACCGAGATCCTAAGCTTCTCATTCATGAGAACGAGGCACCTGTTGAGGGGGAGCAAACCCAAAATCTCAAGTCTATTGAAGCTTCAAATTTTACTGAGTCAAGTCTTGTAGACACTCAGTATAAGTTCCCCAGTATCTATGATGTGGATAACTCTCAGCTGGTTTCAGCAACTGGCCTTGATCTTTCCTCTATATTCTAATTGAAATCAGTCTCTAATATCACATTTGAGAAGGAACCTGAGCCTACACCAGTCCCTATTCTTGAACCTTTATCTGAACACCCATCTTTTGTGACAAAGGATGATCTGAAAGAATTTAGTACTACCCTCTTGTCTGGAGTTGAGAAACTCATGAATACCCAACCTCTTCTTGCGACCAATTTAAGTGAGAGAGATGCTTCACTATTATTAGAGAAAGTAATTTGGAAAATACAACCTAAAATGATTCATGAGATTCAGGAATTAATAATTAAAAATAATCTCTTTGGTAATAATGTGAAGACCCTAAGATGTATGGTTGAAGACATGAACAAAGAGCTACATTCGAAATTAGAGCTTCTTGCTCCTCCAGTAGAACCTGTTTTTCCTCAAATCTGATAGGTTGTTGTATCTCATATTCAACCTTATCTATCTTCCTTATATGAAAAGGTCGCTTAAAGGAACAAACAAATTGTGAAGTAAATGAGAGAGCTTGTTTTCAATCTTAATAAACTCCCTGATGAGTATACCAAATGTCTTCAGAAGGTGCTAAATCAACTCAAATCTCTGACCATAGTTGTCGATGCCTCTAAATTTTCTGGTCAATCCTCTAAACCCTCCTTGAACACTGATCTTCTCAGAACTGTAGTCAAATAAGAGCTTCAGAATTTACTCAGTGGATTCAATATGGGTTCTGTATTTGTAGTTTTCAAGAATAGTGAAAGAGTACTCTACCTAGTCCAAATACACTCAAAAATTTCTAATGATGCTCAGTAAGAGATTGCCAAGAAAGTGGATTTCTACTTCAATAGAATCTTCTCCAAGACTGATATGAAAAATCATTTCATGTATCTTGTAGAAAATATGTGGATTCTCCTATGACTCAAGCTTTCAAGAACCAAGTCCAGAAGCTCATAGTGATTACTCAATTTTTGGATAATTTTATGGAGAACAATGATGATTTTTGAGAAATCCATGCAGTATGGTGGGGAGATCATTACCGATTTCATCAAACTCCCAAGGCCATATCTTCATTTTCAGAGTACAACCATTGTTGCTCTAGTGGCTAAACCTCTAAGACTTGGGATTCCTACCTTCACTTATGCCTTATCCTACACCACTATGTCTATCAGCCAAGAATGGAGTCATATCAGACCTATGATTCTCTATCAACAACTGCCTTGATCTTCTACTCCTCCTACTTTGGATCCACAAGTCTTTGAATCTCTTCCTCTACCATCTTTATCTACCACCTCACTCCCTTCTTCTACCTCGACCTCTACCCCTTTGGCTTCCCCTTCTACAACTACTGTTAAAGGAAAAGAGAATTCCAGCTCCTGAAGAAGAACATTGATTACTCCTTTTTGACAGGAATGATGTTGCTTTTGTATTGCTCTTTTGTTTGTACTGGTCCTTAGATTCTATTAATGGAATGTGCACTTTTGGCTTCTCTTATTCCATATTTTTTATAATCCCTAAACAATTATAAATTTCTATATATTAGACATTTATCTCTAAATTTTAATCCAATATAAACTTTAACTTTCTATGATTTGTGATCATCAGAAAGGGGGAGATTGTAAGACTCCTGATGTATTAATCATGTTTTAATGATCACAAATCCTACTAAACCTAGTTAGCTCCTATAAATTATATCACAATCATGTCTATTCATATGTATTATTTTTTAAGTAGTCACATGATTTAAGAAGATCCTTCCAATATCTCAATTGCTCTACGTTCAGTTTACTTACTTTATACTATCTTTAATCTACTATCATAATACCTTCTTTGACCAATTCTTAAGTCTAATCCATTCTATTATAATCATTACTTAAGTCTGAATACAGTTATCTTGAAAAGTCTAAGACATCGTGAGTCTTCCATAGCTTATGTTTGTCTGGCACTGTGAAGCAGACACTGTAAAGCAGACACCATGAAGCAGACACCGTGAAGCAGACACCGTGAAGCAGACATTGTGAAACAGACACCGTGAAGCAGATACCGTGAAGCAGACGCCATGAATCCGACATTGTGAAGTAGACACCGTGAAACAGACACCATCAAGCAGACACCATCAAGCAGACACCGTGACCTTGAGACATCGTGACCATGAGACACTATGACCATGATTCATCATGACCATGAGACACCATGACAGTGAGACACTATAACCACAAGACACTGTGATCAATCTAGACACCATGTAAAGGAGACATTATTTCCATGACTTACTGTGACATCGTTTCTTAAACTATTTTTTCATCTTCAAATTTAATTTCTAATGGTCATATTTGAATATTTTAAATGAACTAACATAATTAATGTTTCTTTGTAGACATATCATCTGACAGTATGAGGTACGAGGTGTGGTATCCATGCAACCTGTTGTGTCCAACACATGCATTCCAATATAAAAGTGAAGTGTCGCCAATAGTCAATCATGCATGATACTGAACAAAAAAAAGGTTGTGAGAACAATAATGAAGAACACTAAGAGAATTTCTAAAGGAAGTATTTTCACATACATGCAACCCGACTCTGGTGAAGAAAATTTGAAGTACACTGGAATCGAGAGAACATATTCGCATTGTCGATCCTCACAAAGAACACAAGATGAATCACGACACTCTATTTTACAGACGAGGACTTGAATTCAGAATTTGCTCCATCTCAGAAATACAAAGCTACAAAGAAAAACACTTAGAGCACTTCTAAACCTATATCAATATTTCTGCTCTGATTGTGTATCTTTTTATTAAGTTTTTAGTAGTGTGTTTTTTTGTATAATAACACACTATGTCTCCTTTATTAAACTGAAGGATATAAGATATCCTTACTCAAACCTCTACTTTACACTTGATACCCACTGATAAGTTTGGAAGAGGTCCCTATGTAGCCTGGTTATTTTGTACCCACAAAAACTGCGGAAGAGGTCCCTGTGGGACCTGGATAGTCTGTGTACTGTTGTTAACCCCGATCCAGGTTGTCCATCAAAGTTTATTTATATAAACTTCTTGGGGTCAGTGGATCACCAAGTGGAGTGGATTAGGTCTCTACTTGAGACTAAATCACTTGTTTCATATCGGTTGTGATACTAAAATTAGTTTTCTCGGTTTTATTGTGTTATTGTATAATTCAGAAATCACTAATTTCACTTTGATAGTTAGTCTTAGAAAGAAGTTATAACTGGCTTGTCTTAGTAGAGTAAATTCAAAAGTAACATTAATAACACAAATTAATATTAGTGAGAATTAATCAATCTTCTAAGAAGTTACTTAAATATTCAAACTCTTATAACAGTATAACCTTGATTAACTGGGATGTATTTAATCATTACAGAAACCTTTTTAGAAATAATTTTTACATAAATTTTTATAGTTACTCAATTCACCCCTCCCCTCTTGAGTAATATACTCTGACCAACAGAGATAAAGGTAACAACAAAGTTCATATAGAATAAAACATAACAAGGTTTCTAAGTAGGATAACATTTATGACGAGTTAATATATCGAAATTGAAGAAAAGTGTAAATAATTATAGAGATTGATTGAGGTTATTGATCACAAGTAATTGAATGATTAGTATAGAGTGAAGGGACCCAAAACCAAAAATCTTGATGATTTAAAATAAAATATTATTCAATGGATGTGAATGTTATTGGATAACATTTTTTTCAGATCCTTTTTCTAAAGTTGAGGATTTCTTTTACTATAAAATAATATAAGGAAATATACTTACTTGATATGTTTCTATGTCATAAGCACAATTTTATCCATTGGTTGTACTTTAATCAATTTCCAATTCATCCCTTGCCTTGAAAAATAAATATCAAAAAATAATTTTCTTTATGTGACAATCACTAAAATTTACATTTAAATGATTTTAATATCCATAAAACAGTTAAATGTCTTTTTTCTCTCACTCTAACTATTTTACAAAACCAATATGGCTAGAACAATTCATCCAATATAACAAATTAATCTTAAAACCTTAAAAGTAGCATCACCGGTTCAACATTGTATTTATTTTTCAATACATTTAACTAATAATAATAACATATTAACTAGGACATCGTGTAGGCTTGTGGTGGGTGCTAAACCATTATTGTCCCTTAATCCTGGGTTCTAGCCACACAGCCTTTCTAGATGTGATGGGTTGTCTCCCAGTATGTGGTTTTTATTTTTTCAAAACTCTATTAATATAATTCTCATAACATCCCCAAAAAATATGATTGAAATCCATTAAATAAAATTAATAATTTAAAAACCTTTTTAACATGGTTTTTAATACAACCCTTTTTCCAAAAAGTCTAATAATATTAATTGAGTTTTCGTTAAATATCATCAATGATCATATTAAACATGAATCTTATCAATACCTTTAAACTTATGTCGATAAAATGTAAAGGAATTATTCTAAAAATTTATTTTCAAATAAAATATATGCTTGTCATAAATTTATCCCAAAATATCCTTAATCTTGTAGACTCCCATCACATAAAACCTAAAAAGAGGTGTTTGAGACTCTGAAAAAATTATCAATCTTAAATTCATAACCCCATGATGGTATTAATAACTCTTAATTTAATGAATACAAATATGCTTCTAAAATTTAATACAATCCTTAGATATTTCATAATTATTATCACTAAAATACCATTGCTAAAAATACTTCCATAATATAATTCTAGAATCCCAATAAATACTTCATCCATTTTATTTCAATATAGTCCCTTACTTGGTATAGTATTTAACTTTTAGAATAGGAAATTTAATTCGATAATTCCATAGTTCTACAAATTTATGAAAAAAACAACAAATGGATCTCTATGATGAGATTTGTTTCTTTTTATTGTACTCTTCATTTTTCATCGGAGATTCATGGATTTATGCCCTTCTTTTTTACAAATAAAATATTTTTCTGTTACTTTGAGACACCTTATGTTTAATCTAATACACATTATTTTTAACATAGGTCATTAATTTTCATCATCTATTAAAATCATTTATAATGGTTTTTATAGAAAATTTGAATTATCCTGTGTATATCCCTAGATTGTGTCAAACTAGATGCATATTCTGGCTCACTATCATGCACCGGGTGATTATTGAGACAAGATCAATGCACCCATTTTATAGTTATTAACCCTAGGTTCATTTAATACATAACCACGTCCACATGTAGCTTCCAGACAGGAATTATTTCAAGGAAAAATAATATAATCTATTGCTTAATAAAACATTAAGAAGTTATTTTAAACATATCCTCATATTATATCATAAGGTCATGATCCCTAATCCTTGTTTTCCAAAATCTATTTCTCGAGATTTCTACAAAACTTCTTTTGATACTGACTTTAGTGACCCTGACCCTAATAGTCAGGAGCAAGTGTTTGTATTATTACCTTGGGTATAAACTCATCTGGATTTGGAAACTCATTTAATACTAGCTTATTGATTCACCTCATGAGACTACTGATTCATTGAGGGTCTATCTATAACCATTCCACACCCGAGTATTTATGTCTATATCATTCCTCATATATAAAATAATTTATTTAATTCATGAAAAATATTCCTTATCATCAAATATCTGTACTGAGTAAGGAATAAAGATTTATCAATATTTCAAAACACAAACAAATAATATTCAATGTATAAAACCATGTGTAGAAATTATATATGGTTAAAGTAATAAAAATATCCATGATAAATAATATGCATATTTATGTGAGATTTAATTTCCAAAGGAATGTGAATAATTGAAGGGAAAGTTAATGACTACAAAAATGAATCAATGAAGTGAATGTTAATAATTTCCTTTTTCAAAATGATCACAACCCATCTGGAGGAATAATAAAGATTGTATAAATAAAAAATATAACCATTGTATTATGAATGAATTTTTTTCTTTCATTGATGGATAGAAACACCATTAAATATATTTAACAATATCCTTGAAAAAAATATAGTTTTCATTTTGAAAATCACTTTTTAAAAATAATAGTTCACAAAAAAATTTAAAATAATCTTTGAAACCTATATTTGAATCTATAAAATATTTTATTTTTCATGATGTCTACACATTTTGTTAATTTCATACATGTTAAAATAAAGATTCCTTATAATTTTTCGATAAAATCCAAATGAGAATTGTTCGAAAAACGACATGAATATTCCTTTAAAGTAATTTTTTTTAAAAGAAAAAAATAGATTAAATTGTATTTATTTTTTTCATTTCAATACTTTTAAAAACATTTTGGAAATCATTTTTTGAAAAAAAAAATTTAAAACATGGTTTTGGATGAAAATGGTTTTCTAGTCGAAGAGATAAATGACATCATATTTTATTAAAAATATTTCCTCAAATATTTTAAGTAACAAAGAGGATAAATTGGTAATATTAATTGGAAATATCATTAATAAAAAAAGGATAATAAAATAAAATGGTTTTATTATGAAATTTTCAAATAATTTCCTTTAACACAAATTCAAGGATAAACAATCTCGATTAGAAAGACATTATGAAATAAACCATTACAATGAACATAATGTTGAAGTGGGGATTAGATAATGAAAATATTATTTGTATCAACTATCAGTCCCAATAAAACATTTTTAAATATAAGATAATAAAATAAAAATTAATTTCACACATAATATTATAATATCAAGGATGGAGAATAAGTAATATAACCCAATGAAAAGAAATTGAGTTATGAAATTATTTATGTAATGACCCGCCAATTCTCATTGGATTGAGAGCTCAAAGATTCATTACTTGGCCTTAAGTGACATCCCCAAGGTGCCAAAGGCTGGCAATAAATGCCGAAGGGTTTTGAATACAAGTGGGGGACGATTTACCCTTTAAGAGATAACCCATAAACCAACCAACCAAAACTCAACATAACTACATGATGCATGAATAAATGAGAGACAATAGCAACAACTTCATTTATAACAACCACATCAAAGTACAAAACAGCAGAAGACTGAACAACGTAACAAATGCACAGTGGATAAATAACCCAAGACTCTCAAGAGACTCCACGACTTCGTGATCCACAAACTCCAAGCTCCACAAAATCTCCCAATAATCACCACCAACCACTAGTAATGAAATGCTTTGTCTTTACCTGTGTCCCATAAAACAGCATCTGCAAAAGCACCAAAGTGCCATGGCAGGGGTAAGTATAAAAATTAGTAGGTTTCCCCAATGAATTCCCTACTCATGCCACTAGGACAGAAGAGTTATCAATATTTATATAAAAACATTTTATATAAAACATTTTCACAAAAGTAGTTTATAACTAAATATAAACAAGTTCCAAAACCATTCACCACCAAAGGCATTCCAAGAGCAATCAAAACCAATTTTTCCAACAAGTTATTTTTCCAGAAAAATAACCAAATAATCTTTCAAACCATTTCACAAACATCCCTTTTTTTCATTTCCAACCATTTCACAAACCCGTGAAATCAACCATGCATGATTCGTTATGACAGTTCCATACTCATGAGCGGTCTCTCATAAATCTACCAAGTCGTCACAAGTTAATTGTTCCCCATGTTCCATTACACCTTTGGCACCGAGAACAAGGTCATATTTCAACCAGGCCTCATACTTAAAGTCACCATGTTCCATTAAACGTTTGGCACCGAGCACAAGGTCCTATTTCAACCAAGCCCCGTATAATGCAATATGAACACACACCACAAAATACCAACAATCATGCCAAAACAAACTTTTAAATAAAACACCTTTTATTGAAAACCATTTCCATCAAACCATGTGTGTTAAACCCATTCAAACCATTTCAATAAAACCAACCTTTTATTGAAAACCAATTTCATCAAAACCATTTCAATCTCAAACCATTTCAATAAAACTATTTTTATTGAAAAATCCATTTTCATCAAACCATTTCCAATTTCAGAAAACCTACAATTTAAAATCAAAATTTTAAATTCAAGAAGCCACATCACTTTGCACAAAAATTCACCAAGATTTCACAATTTCACCCAAAACATAAATCATCACTAGAGAGGATTTATTTCATGCTTTTAACAATCAATTTCATTAAAATAAACCAATTGAAATCTAATCCAACCAATTATAGAAAGAGGAGTCAAGAGTGAGGCCACCTACCTAAACAAAAAGGGAGAAACCAAGCAACGGACAAAGAACTCTCAAGAACACTGGGTCAAAACTCCAAGAATCCTCCTTAGATCACTCCTCCTAACACAACCAAGACCAAATCTTGTCATATTTGGCATCCACACCCTTATATCTACCCATAACGGGCATAGATCTAAGAAAATGATAGAAGAGGAGATGTAGATCTATGTAGATCTAAGAAACGATCAAGAACGATCACATACCTTAAGACTCCGGATTCGACTCGCCAAGAGAGCCCTTCAAATCACCTCCGTAATGACTAGGATAAGTCCTCTATCATTCTAGGGAGAGTAATCCCAAGTTAGGGACAATTAGGGGCTTTAAACAAGGAAATTAAAGTCAAAACAAGTTAGATCCACAATTTTAGGATCTAACATTAAGTGATCGCACGATTAGTCCGCACGGTTTGACAAACTGGTCCCTAACCGTGCGTTATCTTCTGCCTCGACCATCCTTCATGCATGGTTTGGTCGTATGGTTAGACAAACCATGCACCTACCGTGTATAAGACACTGCCTCCCCCGTCATCCACACAAAGTTTCGCCGCACGGTTTAGACTAACTGTGTGTCAACCGTGCGCCTTTCCATTTACATCAAACTTCAATCCAGGATCTCCCGACTCTCCCAAATGCCACCTTTTACTTTTACCACAAGAAAATCATCAAGTAAGGGTTACATACCAGAAACCAGGGGTACTATATTCTCCCCACCATTGGCATTTTCGTCCCTAGAAAGTAGAAGACCATTTCTTTCCTGAAAGAGTTCTGGCCACTGCTCTTTCATTTCTTTCTCGCATTCTCAAGTCTCTTCCTGAATCTGACCATGTTGCCACAAAACCCACACTAGGCCGATGCTATTTCCACGCAAGATTTTATCCTGTCTATCCATAATCCACAACGGGATGTGTACCAACGAAGCATCCGACTCTAGGTCAACGTGATCCCATCTAATCACATGGTCAGGATCGGGCTGATACTTCTTCAACTGAGATACATGGAACACATTTTGCACTGCACTGAACCGTGGTGGTAATGCTAACCAATAGGCCACCTCTCCAACCCATTCCAGTATCTCAAAAGGGCCTATGTAATGTGGAGATAATTTTCCCTACTTCGCAAAATGACAATGTCCAAGTCTTGGATAGATTCTCAAAAAGACATGATCACCCACCACAAACGACAATGGTCTTCGGCGATGATCCGCATACAATTTCTGACAGCTCTGCACCATCTCAATCTTATTCTTAATAAACTGAATCTTCTCCATTGTTTCTTGAACGAGGCTCGACCCGACTAGTGAAGTCTTACCTGTTTCCACCCAGCATAGTGGGGAACGACAAGGACGCCCATACAATGCTTCAAAGGGATCCATGCGTATCGAAGCTTGATAGCTGTTATTGTATGAGAACTCCACTAAGGGTATATTCTCCTCTCATGAGCTACCAAAATCCATTACACAAGCCCGAAACATGTCTTCCAATATTTATATCGTCCTCTCAGATTGCCCATCTGTCTGAGGATGATACGCCATACTCATCGTCAACTGAGTCCCAAGGGTTTGCTGAAAAGATTTCCAGAAACAATATTTGAACCTCGGTTCTCTATCTGATACGATAGACACTGGTACACCATGCCTCTTTAACACTTCCCAAATATAGATTTTTTAAAGGTCTTCCACCGTATGAGTTTCACGAATTGGGATGAAAAGGGCCGACTTGGTTAAACGATCCACTATCACCCAAATGGCATCATGTTTCTAGACCATTCTTGGAAGACCTGTAACAAAATCCATTGCTATCTGCTCCCATTTCCACACTGGGATAGGTAAGGACTGTAACATACCAGCTGGTCTCTAATGATCTACTTTAACCTGCTGACAATTTAAGCATCGCAAGACCAACTCAGCCACCTTCATTTTCATGCCGCTCCACCAAAACTGTGTCTTCAACGCCTTGTACATATTTTGTGTACCCGGATGTACAGCCCATCGGGAATGGTGGTAATCATGAAGGAATTGTTCCTGAGAAATTAAAGGTACAACTATCTGATCTTGAAACTGGAGAACTTAACTTCCATCCAGCTTCCATCCCTCAATGGTCTCCCCACCATTTAGTTTTAAACTCACTGCAACACAGTCGAGATCGGATGCGTGTGCCTCCTTTACTCTCTCCACCAAATCAGGAACAAGCATAGCTGAAAAGAAAACTGCGACATCACTTAGTTTTTCACATTCCACATGTATTTCATCTAAGACTGACATCAACTACCATTAATCTGAAGCTTCCTTAACGAACTGAGCATATGACTTCCTGCTTAATGCATCGGCCACCGAATTTCCCTTACCCAATGTATACATCAATTTGAAGTCAAACATTTGAAGATACTCCATCCATATCCTCTACCTAAGAATCAAATCTCATTGTGAGAAAATGGGTTTCAAGATTTTTTGATCTATAAACACAATGAATTCCTCACCAAAGAGATAATGTCTCCATGTATTCAAAGCATGGACGACTGTATCCAATTCCAATTCATGTGTTGGGTAATTCTTCTCATGCACCCTCAACTGCCTTGACCCATAAGCAATAACATGGTCTCCTTGCATGAGAACATAGCCAAACCCTGATCCTGAAGCATCACAATACACCACATACCCCTGTCCTGATTTTGGAAAGATCAAGATGGGTGCTGATGTAAGGCGAACTTTTAACTCCTTAAAAGATTTTTCTCATTCCTCAGTCAATTAAAATTCACTGTTCTTCTTTTTCAATGTTGTCATAGTTAAATCTAGTTGTGAGAAGTCACAGACAAAGAATCGGTAATAACCAGATAGACCAAGAAATCTTTTTATTTCAAATACAACAATCGGCGGTTTCCAAGAAAGAATATCTTCTATTTTTTCTGGGTCCACTGAAACACCTTTCTCAGAAACAACATGGCCCAAAAAGCATACCTCTTGTATCCAAAGATCGCACTTTGATAATTTGGAATACAACTAATTGTCTCTCAATATTTCAAATACTATCACCAAGTGTTTCTCATGCTCTTCCCTTGTTCTTGAATACACCAATATGTCATCCACAAACACCACAACAAAAGCATCCAGATATCATTGAAATATCTGATTCATCAAGGCCATGAAAACCGTGGGTGCATTTGTAAGACCAAAAGGAATGACTATATATTCGTAGTGGCCATATCTGCTTCTGAAGGCTGTATTTGGAATATCATCCTTCCGAACTCGCAACTGGTGATATCCTGACCGTAAGTCAATCTTAGAGAACCACCGAGCTCCCCTCAATTGATCAAACAGATCATCAATGCGTGGAAGTGGATATCTATTATTTATCGTAACATGGTTAAGTATACGATAATCCACACGTAGACTCAAGGTTCCATCTGTTTTCTTTACAAAAAAATAGGTGCTACCCACAGAGACATGCTTGTCTGAATGAAACCCTTTCTTTCCAGCTCCTCTAGCTGCACTTTCAAATCCAGTAACTCTTTTGGTGCCACCCTATAAGACGGGAGGGAAATAGGACAGGTCCCTGGAAGGAGATCAATCATAAACTCCACTTCTCTTACAGGTGGTAACTCTGAGAAGTTTTTGGTAAATACGTCTGGAAATTGATCCACCACAGCTGAAAAACTATCTCCCTCAATTTATTCCATTGATTCCAAGGTCAATGTTGTCAACTGGTGAGAGATCGTTCCCACCATGGGTTCTAACAAGCTCTTTGCATGTTTCTTTACCATCCTCTCACCTCGGAAGAGATGGTCGATGTCGTCCCCAGTCATGAAACTAACGGTTCTCCTATAACAGTCGATGTGAGCCTTAAACATTGTCAACCAATCCATACCTAGGATTACATCATAGACATTCATATCCAACATAGAGAAGTTCCATTTCAGCTCAGCTCCATCTACGGTTATAGCACATGCTCTACACACGAAGGCCTGATATTCACTTTCACCCAGAGGAGTTTACAGTTTCAAGACAGAAGGCATCATTTCTAGTTTTAAACATAGAAAGTCAACAGCATGAGATGAAATGAAGGAATTTTATGCACCAGTATCAAACAACACTTGCACAATGGTAGAATTCAAAAGAATCGTACCTCTAACCGTAGATGGTCCATCCTGATCATCTACCATTATCTGTTCAACTCCATACAATTGCATCATTGTTGCACTGTTCTCCTTGTTTCCTTGATGCGATTACTCAGGATGGGGAGTCATGGTATTCCTGGAATCACCATGGATAGCTCTATTATGATGACGAGACTAATTTTGTTGTCCTCATCCTGTCGAAGCATAAGATGCTTGCGACACCTGAGAATTGTCCCAAACACCCGACCTTGGAGCACTGCGACAGTATCGCTGAAGATGCCCCATCTTGTTGCAACTGTGGAATGCTCTCAGTGATGTTGTAAATTCTCGTTTCATGTGATCAAAAGAGCCACATTGAAAACAACCAGCTTTTCTCTGGGGTCGTGGAGGAAGGTTTACTGATCCGGCCGTCTGATTCTGACTGACACTCCCACTTTGGAAGTAGGTGTCCCTCTTTCACTTGTTCCCAGCATTAGAGTTCTCACCCATTCCCATGGTTATCATCATGCTTCCTCCTATCGATCCCGAGATATCACGTTCTGAACCCATAGATCTATTCACCATTTCTGTGTAATCCATGATACAGAGCACTGCAATATTCGATCGAATCTCCTGCCTTAGCCCCAATTCGATGATGCGTGCCTTTAACGACGCACTTTACACAACCTCTGGTGAAAAATAGACTAAATACATGAATTTAACTACATACTCTTTGACAGAGAGGTTCTCCTATTTCATGCTGAAAAAGTCCATTGTTTTCTGGATATTGAACATGTGAGAATAGAATTGTTTGTTGAAAAATTCCTCAAAATCCTCCCATGAAAGTCCTTCATACAATTTATCCAGCACCGCTAATTCCCACCACTGACGTGAAAGATCCTTGATCATATAGGTCGCAAGTTTTACTTTCAACTCCACTGGTGTGCCGATGAAATCGAAGATTCGATTCATCCTGCTTAGACACACCTCTACCTTTTCAGTTTCAGCATCACCCCGAAAGTTAGGTGGATTCTACTTCATGAACTGGAAGGTGTGATCCACGTGCCTTGGATCATTCCTCCATTTCCCCGTATCTACAGCTTGAAAATCTTGGACAATACTTTGAACCAGCTCTGGGTTCACTCGTGGTTCTGGTACAACCACATTCTCCGCCACTTCTTCGGGCTGGTTTCGACGACGCCTACCAGACACCATTTTCGAAACCAACCATAAACTCTGTCAATATCATTCCCTAGAAATTGTTGGCTTAGCATTTCAAATTCTATCACATCAAATATAACAACATTGTTCTCAAAAAAACCTTTTTCCATGTTTAACCATTTTGAAAACATTTCTCATGCTTTTGAAAATTAAACCATTTTTCAAAATACACCAAATATCCACTTTTCAAAATCTTTCATTTGAAAATAAATTCTATATTTTTCAAAAATTTACATCTTTGCACAAAATCATAACTCATTCCTCACCATGAGATATGCAATCCTAGTGGTAATTCATTCCTCTACAATGCATGTTATGCTCATCTCATTGGCTAAACCCATGATAATGATATTTCCAAATTTCTAGAAGTGTGTCCAAAACACTTATGTACCCACACCCTGGTAACATGAAGTTCAGCATAAAGGGGTTAGCTACGTCCTTTTATGCTATACCTTTCAAGTTATGACAATCCTACTCCTATCTAAGATTCCAACCCAAGGAATAGACGAGAATGAATTTCAACTCCAAGACCATTTGTACCTCAAAGGAAGGACCACACTGATACCATTTCTAATGACCCGCCAATTCTCATTGGCTTGAGAGCTCAATGAGTCAGTACTTGGCCTTAAGCGACATCCCCAAGGCGCCAAAGGCTGGAAATAAATGCCAAGGGTTTCGAATACTAGTGGGGGAAGATTTACCCTTTATGAGATAACCCATAAAACAACCAACCAAAATTCAGCATAACTACATGATGCATGAATAAATAACAGACAACAGCAACAAATTAATTTATTACAACCAAATAAAAGTACACAATAGTGGAAGACTGAAAAAAGTAACAAATTCACAATGGATAAACAACCCAAGACTCTAAAGAGACTCCATGACTCCGTGATCCCAAAACTCCAAGCTTCACAACATCTCCCAAGCATCACCACCAACCACTAGTAATGAGACACTTTTCCTTTACCTGTGTCCCAGAAAATAGAATCTGTAAAAGCACCAAATTTCCAAGGCAGGGGTGAGTATAAAACTCAGTCGGTTTCCCCAATGACTTCCTTACTCACGCCACTAGGATAGAAGAGTTAGCAATATTTATATAAAAACAGTTTATATAAAACATTTTCACAAAATCAATTTATAACTAAATATAAAAAAGTTCCAAAACCATTCACCACTAAAGGCATTCCAAGAGGAATCAAAACCAATTTTTCCAACAAGTTATTTTTCCAGAAAAATAACCAAATAAGCTTTCAAACCATTTCACAAACATCCATTTTTGGCATTTCCAACCATTACACAAACCCGTGAAATCAACCATGCATGCTTTGTTATGAAAATTCCATACTCATGAGCGGTCTCTCGTCGATCTACCAAGTCATCACAAGGTAATTGTTCCCCATGTTCCATTACACCTTTGGCACCGAGCACAAGGTCATATTTTAACCAAGCCTCATACTTAAAGTCACCGTGTTCCATTAAACGTTTGGCACTGAGCACAAGGTCCTATTTCAACCAAGCCTTGTACAATGCAATATGAACACACACCACACAATACCAACAATCATGCCAAAACAAACCTTTCAATAAAAAAACTCTTATTGAAAACAATTTCTATCAAACCATGTGTGTTCAACCAATTCAAACCATTTAAATAAAACCACCCTTTTATTGAAAACCAATTTCATCAAAACCATTTCAATCTCAAACCATTTCAATAAAACTCTATTTATTGAAAACCCCATTTTCATCAAACCATTTCCAATTTCAGAAAACCTACAACTTAAAATCAACATTTTAAATTCAAGAATCCACATTACTTTGCACAACAATTCACCAAGATTTCACAATTTCACCCAAAACATAAATCATCACTAGAGAATATTTATTTCATGCGTTCAACAATCAATTTCATTCAAATAAACCAATTGAAATCTAAGCCAACCAATTCTAGCAAGAGGAGTCGAGAGTGAAGCCACCTAACTCAACAAAAAGGGCGAAACCAAGTAACGGATGAAGAACGCTCAAGAAGGCCAGGTCAAAACTCCAAGAATCCTCCTTAGATCTCTCCTCCTAACACAACCACGACCAAATCTTGTCATATTTGGCATCCACACCCTTAGATCAACCCATAACAGGCATAGATCTAAGAAAACAGGAGAAGCGTAGAAGTAGATCTATGTATATCTAAGAAATGATCAAGAATGATCACATACCTTAAGACTCCGGCTTCGATTCGCCAAGAGAACCCTTAGAATCGCCACTGAAATGCCTGGGAGAAGTCCCCTGACCTTCAAGGGAGAGTAATCCCGAGTTAGTACCGCTTAGGGTCTTTAAAAAAGGAAACTAAAGGCAAAAAAAGTTAGATCCACAATTTTAGGATCTAACTTTAAGTGACCGCATGGTTAGTCTGCACGGTTTGACAAACCGTGCGCCTACCCTGCGGAAGCCACTACCTCCCCAGTCATCCACGCACGGTTTGGCTGCACGGTTTAGACTAACCGTGTGCTAACCATGTGCCTTCCCATTTATATCAAACTTCAATCCATGATCTCCCGACTCTCCCAAATGCCACCTTTTACTTTTACCACAAGAAAATCATCAAGTAAGGGTTACATACCAGAAACCGAGGGTACTACAATTTACCACATGGTAACTATTAATTAAAATCAAATTGGATATAATAATTCAAATTAAAAATGAATATGAAATTAATTATTTATTAATAATGATATTATATGTCAAAGTATTTGTATATATACCATATAAAATTAATTATTTTCATAACATTACAATATGCCTTAATAAAGAGAAATTGAGATAAAGTCCCTTATTTCTTTTATAATATTTTAAATCGAAATACCTAGTAAAGAGTAACATCAAATAAAAATTCCAATGTCATTAAAAAAATTATTCAATATATAACATGAAAAATTGGATGTATATACACCACACAAAATAAACAAGTGGTGAATATGGAAAACATATTCCTAAAATAAAAAAGAGACTAGAGATCCCTTACCTCATGAATCTATTGGGTTAAATGTGATTTAACCTAATATATAGTCATTTTAATATTGTTATTAACTTATAAAAGAACCATATTAATATTTATGATATCATATATAGTCCTTTTATAACATCGTATAACCCTTTAATTAATAATAATTCATTGTTTTCATTTTTATGGGTGTTAATTGTCTTGTTTTCTCATGTGAGTTTTATCATGAAAGATCCAATTCTTGTGAATATTATATAGTTCCAAAATATATAGAATAATATTCATGACATAATTATCATATTTTACATCAATAATAAATTTAAAAGTAATCATGAAAAAGGGTTACAAAAAATGGGTTGTGTTACAATCATGGAGATGGTAGGTTATATATATGCATGGGTAACATATCCATTTTTCAATGATCATTATGGAAAAGAGGTGAGTAAAATTTTAGCTTTAAAAATGATCATAATAACATATATATATATATATACCATATTATTTATTTAAATATACTTATATATTTCATCCATGTGGTGTGGTGATAAAAATAGAATCATATCGCCTCATGAAGGCAGTAGTCCACACGTACATGAACAATGTTATCATTTTTTCATGTAAAAAAGAAAATTATATATTATATTGTAATAATGATAAATATGTAATTAATATTATAATTATTTCATTTATATCACATATATTCATTAAATTTATCATTATTACATTACATATAAATTTTTAATGAAAGAATAATCACATCACTTCGCGAGGCTGTAGTCTGTCGTACAAACAAGTAACGTTATCATATCCTCTACAGAATGGAAAGGTAAAACGAGAATATATGATATAAATAATAATAAGTTATAATTATGTTATAAATATAATTTATATATATAATTTATATTAATCATTATACCCAACCATTATAGGTATTAATTGAAAAAATGAATGACAACGTTTGGCGAGGCAATAGTATGTCGTACACATGAAGGATGATTTTGTAAGCCATTTGGTGGAAGTGAGGATGGTTTTAGGTCAATAAATTATTATGAAAACGTATAATTATATTTAATATAAAAATATTATTTTATAATCATGGTTTAATAATAATTTAAGAAGGTGTATAAATAAATAAATAAAAACTCTCATTGAATAATATTGCATCTTCTTCAGGTAACCTCCTTATGTTTGCGCCAAAAGCCTTCATATGTTGGATTTGGAATCAAAATAATGCTTATAGGATGAGATTAATAAATTTTTTAAATCATTTGGGTAGTTAATTTTCAAACAAAATGTGATTTAAGGTGTGAAGAAGAGTGGAGATTGGGTGTCCATTTATAAGTGAGATGAGCGAAATACTTCTAATTTTTGTAAAGAAAAAGGATTACCCACATTTTCAACATGTCAGAAAGGATAAAAAATGGATTATTATTGATAATTGTAAATTATAAGGTCTAAATATGTCCATATTTTATATTCTATATGATATTTTAGGATATTTTAACCCTTATCTTTTTAGTTTGACCCCCGATAATTCCATTTTAATGTTAACAGCAGTAAATAATTTTTTAACTATTTTCACTATTCATTTCGGTAAAAATTATTTTTTCCTTATTAGATAATATAAATTATTACTATTCAAACTATGGAATACCCTATTAAAAATTCCAATTACATAAGTAGAAATGTTTATTATAAAATTAATCTCATATACTTTATGAGAAAGTGGGCTTTCAAAAAAATGTTCAAAATATTTACAGTGTTTTTAAATGAAAATTAAATATGAAAATGATTCTAATGAAAAAAATAGATTAAAAGATATATTATTGAACTAATTTAAATTTATAACCAATTAAAAATATATTTTATATTTATAAATATTTTAAATGAAAATTAAATTTTCAAATAAAATTCAATATTTTTCACTATTCATCAAAAAATGAAACATTTCAAAAAATTCTAAAAACAAATCACCCTAAGAAAATTTTGATATTATGATTTCAAAAATTATTTTAATTATATAAAATACATTTTCTAAAATTGGTCAAAATTAATTTTAAATTAGGTATGAAAAGAGTGACTAAAACACCTTTTATAAAAATATGGTTGTTCAAAAAACATTTCTTTTTATTTTAAATGATTATTATATTATTTCTAATAAATAGATATCAGAAATTTTCATAATTTAGTTTGTGATATTCATACCCACCAATTAAATGGATTTGTTATAATGTTATACTATATTATTGTTCATTTTAACTTGAGGTTGTGTCTTCATCATGCTATCAAATAGATTAAATTGAAATAAATATATTTCATGGATTTTTGAAGAACATTATTGTGTTTTGCAAATGTTGTTGAATAAAATGTAATTATTTTATAATGTATTGGTGTTATATAATTTTATCATAACTCTTTTTAACATTTTTTTACTACTCTAAGGAATATGATAAATAATATATTTTTCATATAGTTTTATTATTTTATAAAATTTTAAAATTATTATTCTAATTTATATATAAGAGTTGTATTTGTATAATATTTTATGTAATTTTTGTTTTATTTTGTTTGTATCATTTAATTTATCATTAATTTTTTTAGTATTTCAGTTAACTAGTTTAAAAAAATGAATAAAAGTTTGTTTGTTTAGTTTTCTTTTTATTAGTTCATTTTTCATTTTTTATTTAATTTAATATATAATTGTTATATGTGTATATTTTTTCAATAATTGTTTTTTAATTTTATTAGTAAGATAATTTCAAATCAAATATCAGAGTTACTTAGATCTTATATGGATGACCATACACATACTTCTATTATGGATCTGCCTCATCCTCCAACATAAGAACCTTTTACTTCCATAGGGGTGAAGAAGTATTCCAAGATTGGTAAATATTGCACAAATTTAACAAAATTGTAAATTTTACATATCCAGAAAGAAAGAATGTATAATAAATTTGATGAGAATGATAATACTGGGGTTCTAAATTCAAAAAAAATAAAAAAAGTGATCTAATGCTACTGAAGAAGAAATTTTTCATTTTTATTTGTGATGAGAAAAGTGTCAAAAAAAGACAAAATATCTCAATTATTGGATCAAAAATGGTAAAATCATTGGTTATTATTTTACTTATCATGAAATTTTTTTACTAATTTATGTTTTCTTTCTTTTTATCTGATGAAATTCGATATACCTTATATTATTTAAGTGATGAAAAAAATTGTCTTTGGATAGTATGAGATGTAGGGATTTTAAATCAACCCACACATCGAATTTAATTTTTATGGAAATCCAAAATAGAAATACATCTGATATATATCATTTTTTAGATAATGATATATAGTAGTGGTTTGTTAAAAGTAGGTGATAAGAATTATTTTTAGTAATTGAAATTTTTTATTTTATAAGTTGTTTCATATAATAATGATTAAATTAATAATATTTTTATCCTTAATTTTTAGAAACTAAATAGAATTCACCAGGAAATTTAATCTAAAAACATATACCCACATAATTTATCTCATAGAGAGTCTATATTATTGTCAGAAAAAATGGGGGCAAAAAAATTTCAAAAAAATGAGATCTGATTCTTCCAGATCCATAGAGTTTGACCCTCTTTCCCCCTGGATAGACATGAAAAATGATAGAGGTTTAGAATAAAAAAAATCAAAGATATCTTACGGAAGAGTCAAGGGTTTAAGTTGAAAGGATTTTAAGGATATATTTATATTATATATGTTATTTGAGTTATTTTAAATCCTTATATATTATTATTCAATAATGATTTATTTAAATATTCTATACAGGATTCCATTGAGTAGTAAAAAACACTAGGGACCATTATACCTATGGGTAGAAAGGATATTTTATCCATTTCATTGAGAAATTCCAAATAGGTAGATTGTGTTCAAAGATACCAGGTGGGTGTATCAATCAAAAAGTATTTGGCCATTCGGTAGATTCTTCAAAGGAGGATGTATATAAAGGAAAAATAAAAAATTTAGAAACTAAATTTAAGGAGATGGGTGAGGTGATGGAGGAGAGTATTTGAAATTTCTTATATTTGATGCTTTCAAACATGTAATGTTATTTTCAAGTTATAGATCCCATTCCTCCACCTTTATATGCATATCCCACTCCTCAACCTCCGCAGGCATATGAAACTCCTACAACACTTTCTCTAAAACATCCCTTCTATTGTGAGTTATATTTTGAGGATCCTCAACATCATATTGTTTTATATAGGATTATATATTATAGTTAGGATACCATGTATCATCAATATATAGATGTAGATTATCTTAGTGTCATAGTGATAGATTTTGTAGATAGATCTATAAGAGTACCATTTCTAATAAATGAGGTCATTGCAGTTAAAAAAATATCAACCATATTTTTTGTTTGTACATTTAGACTTGTCTAAAAAAATTCCACTCAGGTATGTATATATAAGATCCTTTATTTCATATTAGTGATAAATATGTTTAAACATTTTAATATTTATATATTTAAAAAAATATTGTTATCGCAGTAATTTAAAGTTAAATACAAACTAGTTAGAAGTAACATATACAGTCTGTTATAGCTTTAGATAATACTTATTTTGGAATTTATAAAACATACACATATTCATATTTATTTTTAAGATTTTATAATATTCTAATGGATTATAGCATTTTTGGGTGTGAAATGATTGTGATGATTCTAAAGAGATATATCAGGGATCTTATGATTTTATATTTTTTTGTCAATAATGTGATGTTTATATTTTCCATGTAAGTATATTATCATATTTAATTTAATTATTCAATTTATTGAAACTAAATATTTGTGCCGATTTTGTTTAAGTTATATTTATACACTTTTTGTTCAGTATGATATGAACTCATTATATCTGTAATGTCTCATTTTTTTCTATTATTTTTGGATATTGTGTGGGTTAACTTTGAGAGAAATCACTGAGACAGTGTTCTATTTTGAGTCTCGATGTGCCCAGAAAAAAAAATTTAATATAAATTTAATTGCATGTCTGCACAATTTTCCTAAAAAACTGGAATAAAACATAAATGGGTTCCTAGTTTAGAAATATGAGGGAACCATTGAGTTCAAAATGGCATTTTTACCCTAGGTTAAACTTAACATTAGTCGGCTTCGGTAATTTGTAGAAAACTTTTCATAGGTGTAAAATAAATATAATTACTTTATAACTTAGTAAAATATTTTTTTCTATAAATATAATCTTATGTAAAATTCATAGGGTTAGATGCATAACCCTACAAATTTTATGATTTCTATTGGAAAATTGCAGGAGACCCATTTTTAGATGATGATGGATTGACAATTGACGCACCTTATATTTGAAGAACCCCGCCAACAAACGTGATGTGGAAATCATTCTTCATAAATGGTCAAACCAAATAAAGGTAGGGTATGTGTTTCAATATTTTTATTCCCCGCTCTTAATTTATATAATGAATATAAATCAATCTATGAACATATTGATTTGTGGATCTATCATCATACAGGATGGGATTACAATTATGGGGAATATTGGGATATTTCTTCTAAATGTTTTATTCTTATTCATTTATCGTTCTTACATAAACAAATCAAGGTTAACATGAACATCATCTGAGGTTCATTCTTTATTGAAGCTATTTTTTCTTTTCTCCCTCTCTTCTTGATCATCATGGGTGACCCCTTAGTCTACGATTCTACAACCAACCAATGGATCAATCACTGTACATGTGATTCTTGGTGCAATGATCTGATATTGTAGATTTGGATTTGGTATGGCACAATGAATGTGTGATTGTGGTGGGAAAATGAATAGATTTTACTAGTTTGGAAACCCCCAATTTTCGAGCTAAGTTCGTGAAATATGATTTAGACAAACAATTTTGTTTTTCTGATCAAATTCGATGTTTGAAGTACATTTCTCATTGACGTTGGTTCTCATCCAAGGTATATCCATGAATCCAAGTGATATTAGAGATGAATTTCCAGACAATAGTGAAACAAGTGTAGGTAAGAGGAAGAATCAGTGTTTCTAGAAAATCATGACACACACAGAGTGTAATCCGGGATTACACAGCATGTGGGCACCGGTCAGTAGTGGATAATGTTTTATGAGGAAGATAAATATCACATGGTGTGTGACCCTCCTTGGTTGAATTTTCATGTACTCTAGAGATTTAACGGACACAGTTTGGAGTACAAAGACATTGACACACCATGTACTCCCACATAAACACAGCTTGGCATACACGGACTGCTACACGGACACGGCTTCTATACATGAACACGGTCTGGAAACATATGAATTATATCATGTGTCTCTAAACACTATTTATACCCTTCTACATGTATTTTATATGGACACTACATATAGTGCGAGACTCTTCAACATAGACAGAACATGGGATAGTTGGACATATCATGTACCCCTTGGGACATGTCGTGTACTCCCTTCAAGAGTGCTTGAGGCTCTTTGTATTCTTAATTTGGATGATTATAGGTTGAGTGTGTTCCCTTAGTCCTTCCTCTTAAGGGTATAGTGTGTAATTACATCCAAATCACTGTGTTGTAATCCCCTCTAGAGTTTGAGTCTCCTATAGAGTTGTGGTGCCCCTCCATGAGACTAGAGTGCGATCCTCTATCATCCTTTGTTCTCAAATTGGAGTTTGTGGAATTTGTAAGAACCCGGTTCTTAGTTTTGAGGTACGAGATTCTTCTCTTCTCTTTTCTGTAAGTGTTTTTGAGATAATATGGAAAATGGGGAAAAATCCTGAATTTTGGAAAGTACACGTTGTGTACTTTGTCCACACTCCATGTACTTTTGGTTGTGTGTGATGGGTACACAGGGCGTGTGGCCATGCCAGGGATGAAGGGTGTAGGAACCAACTACACGTCGTGTAGTGGACCTTTACACGCCGTGTAGTCAGTCGGCAAGCCAAAACAGTAAGGCGGTGGAGCAGCCTCTAGTTGGGTGACAGTACAAGCCGTGTAGTCGGGAGTACATGTCATGTACTCATGTCGACGGATGAACAGTGTGGCGGTGTCTCCATAGGAACAGTTAAATGGAATAATTACATGCCATGTACTTGGAAGTACACGCCGTGTACTTTGTTTTTTTCACTTAAAATGGGAAGTAGCCTCCCCTGTTCACAGGGAAGGTTTATAACGGGAAGAGAGATTGGGAGAGGATGGTCGAACCTTCGGAGATTTGCCGAGTGCACGTCTGGAATCTGATTTCACTTCGGATGATCTCGTTGGAACTGCACGGGTATGCCCTCTCTTATCCTGGTGTGGTTCATACCAATTATTTCCCTAAAGAAAGTTATTTACGTTTGATCAGGTTTTATTCTTCATTAGATCTACGTCGTTCTTGGGCATTTCTGGAACCGATGTCCATGTATAGCGCTTGTTGGCGTATAAGGTAGGTGGCTTGGTGTTAATTTTTCTAACTGTCATGTGTTTTGTGCGTTTTTTGTGCCACGAACCCATGTTGGGGTATCGTGTGGCTGAGGCCATTGCTATATTAAACACCTAGAATTGAATAAGTGATTAATTATGATAATAAAATGTTGGTTGGGATCATTTCTTGGATCTAGGACCATCCTGAGGGGTGCGTTCCTCTGTTTAGCCGTTTGGCCAGGATACCCGATGGTATGCCTTGTTTAAATTATGAATTACTTTTCCCTTGAGAGTAATTTAATGAAAATTTCATGTTAATATGTTGGTCATGTCCCGGTTATTTATGCCTGAGGGTGGTGTTTTGCTATAGCCTGAGGGCGTGACTGTATTAGCCTGAGGGAAATGTTCTTTTTTGCCTGAGGGAAACCTTTCATGCCTGAGGGCTTGAATTCTCTGCCTGAGGGCGACACTTTTTATGCCTGAGGGTGAGATTCTGTTATGCCTGAGGGTGAGATTCTGATTACTTGAGGGTGAGATTTTACTTGTCTGAGGAAGCTGACTAGTTATTTATAAATTCACCGTTGGGGTTTCTAAATACTAAGTGGATTAAATGAATAATTAAAATGGCAATATAACTGGTAAGTTAGTTACTTTTTAGTACATCTTATCAAATTGTATTTTTACTACTGCACACTTGTTGCATGTTTTATACACATTTGAGCACGGGCCATTTGTGGGTGCCTACTGAGATATATTTCTCACACCCTGTTTGGGTCATTCTTTTCTGCCCAAACAGATTACGTTTCTGCAGGTGTGGATAGGGGCAAGAGTCCCTATACAGGTACTTGACTATTACTAAAGAGTATGAGGGCATGGGACCGAGCCTAGGTTTGTGATGCTCCCAACTGTTTTGTTTAGTTTTGTTGTACTCTATATTGTATTGTATTTCTCTTCTATGTAACATGTTTTTACTATTTTCTTAGAACTTGTGGCATGTTGCATCGACATTTATATATTGGTTGGTTATACCTATTGCAGTTGTTTATTACAGTTATGAGTATTGTTTGTTGCTTCCGCTATTGTTGTATGTTTTTATTATATTCCGTTGCGCTACACTTTGACAAATGAGGGCATAGTTTCCCCACTATCAGACATGGGCCCTCACTGCTAGTCGGCAGCCTCTTCCGTTTGGGGAAATGCGCTTGAGGTCATGTGGCGAACCAGGTTCGGGGCACCCGTTGAGTGGCACCCGGAACTGAGACGTTACAAAGTGGTATCATAGGGGTTATTTTCCTTTACATACTATTTGGAGCCATAGTGAGGGATAGGATGGAAAAGGTAGTTGGTAATAAGTTGTTCCTGGGTGTAGCTAACCCGTGTACAGGGAAAAGCCAGTCTATCTCGTATGTTTTAATTATACTGATTTTGAAAATTTTACAGTTGATTTGATTTCACCATTGGGTGACTCACTTGGATTGTGTTGTTTATATTTTATTTGTGGGTTCTATTTCATTGAAACGTGATGAGATGAGGGTATGTCATCTCATGCATCATATAGGAACATGCTAGAAATCACATGCCATACATAGTTTCCATGCCATGTAGGTGCATTAAAATTTCGCATGTTGTTGTGATAGTTGTGTGCTAGTAAATCATGTTGTTGTGATAGCTGCTTTGATAAAATACCTTTTGTGTGATAGGGTATTTTTATTTGAGCCTGTGTATAGAATGAATTCCAAACTTTGGTTTTTGGGGAGTATGGGCCCTCACTGACCGGAATTTGGTGGATCATTAGATGCTTATTTTGTTATAACATATAAAAGATATCAAACTTTGATTCGTGGGGAGTATGGTCCCTCACGGGTCATAATTTGACACTTAGGTGTTGTTTTCGGTATTTTCTGGGTTTCGGCAATGTTTTTGAGGCATACTGTCCGGAAACCCAGTATAAACACCGTGTAGTATCTTCACACACACCGTGTATGGCGTTCTATTTGGGAAGAAAAATGAACTTTTTATGTACACGCCGTGTACTCTGAGTACATGTCGTGTAGTCTCTTCCTGTGTCAAAAACTGTGCGGGCGGCGACACGGGGTAGGGAAAGGCTTGGGGAAAACACATCGTGTACCGAATGTACACGTCGTGTAGTGTTGAACTGGATTCCGTTTGTGTAACTAACAACACGGGTTGGTGAAACTCCTTTATAGAACACGTTGTGTCAATGCTGAACATGCCATTTAGTGTGACCTAGGGACTCGGCAATGTAACTAACAACACGGGTCGGTGTCACCTCTCCTTGAGCACGCCGTGTACCTATGGGACATGTCATGTAGTCTTGTCCGAGGACAGACCGTGTGGAGTTAGCCGTGTGACTGGAAAACGGGGTGGTGTACACTCCATGTGCGGGTGTAACACGCCGTTTAGTGTCAAGCCGAGTAGCTTGTCGTGTCACAAACGACATGAGCAATTGGAAAATAACACCATACACGCCGTGTAGATTATATACACGCCCTGTAGTTTTTTCCCAAGGAGGAGTCATGTGGCTTAGCCGTGCAGAAGGACCCGGGCAGGGAAAGGGAAGTCAAGTACACGTCGTGGAGTCGGTATACACGCCGTGTAGTGTTGTTTTGCAAATATTGAATGCCTTCTTCCTCATGTTCCCTTTGTGGTTCCTTTACTTTCAGTCTTTGATAAATCTTGTTCTAAGGCGTGAATTTGACCTTGTAGTGTCATGCCGCTGAGACGACCGTGTGTTGTTCTCCAGGAGAGTGGCAACGTGTATACTCCAGAGATGGTGGACCATGGGTTACCAGTGGACCCTCCAGCAGTGCCGAATGCGGCACCAGCTGTTATACCGGACGTAGGCACAGAGGCGCAATTCCGTGAAGGCTTTATTTGGTTCATGAAAACCTTTCAGGGAGCACCGCTGGCTGCCTCATCTATGGTTGAGCTTACTTGTATCTTCCAGCCGCAGCATCCACCTATGTTTTTAGGGGATGGCAGACCGCGGGCTGTAGAGTCTTGGCTAGGATTGATGCAGACTATTTTTTAGCATCTTGAGACGCCTCCAGGTTGGAGGGTCAAGCTCGTGACATACATGCTGTGTGATTCTACCAAGAGTTGGTGGGATGTCACCACCCAGTTAGAGCATCACAAAGACATGGCGTGGGAGGATTTTCAGACAGTATTCTATGACTTCTTCTTTTCCGAGATGCTATAGGAAGACAGAGCTCGAGAGTTCATGAATCTGTAGTAGGGTGCCATGTCGGTGATGGACTATTCTGCTCACTTGACCAAGCTTCAGCGTTTTTCACCCATGCTGGTGGGTGATGAGACTTTGAGGGCCAGATGTTTTGAGGATGGTATTCGTTATGACATCTGAGCACTGGTGAATGTTTTTAGGTTTCGTTTACTACATGATATTGTGAATCAGGCGCTGATTACAGAGAGGAACCTGCGGGAAGCTAATGGTGTGGGCTAGGGTGGTTCAACACCAGTTACTAGTACTATTTCTACTGGAAAGAGAAAGAGACAGATGGATTTCTCTTAGGTTGGCAGTACCAGTTAGGTAGTTTCTTTAGGTGTCCCGATCAGGTGCTACCAGTGTGGAAAAGAGGTGCACAAGAGACTACAGTTTCCACGTGATCCAGTGGAGTGCTGAGCTTGCAGCAAGATGGGTCATCTGTAGCGCTTTTGTAGGACGTTTCTACCAGTGGCTAGTGAGAGGGGTTTTGTGAAGACTCTGGATGCTGGAGTAGGACCAGTGGGTTCTTACCAGTTGGGAAACTGGAATATGTCAGGGTGTGGAGGAAGAGATGGTGGTTGTGTTCGTGGTATCCAGACACCAGGATCTCAGTGTCAGCAGGGCGGGACAGCTCAAGGTATTCAGGTTGTGTCGCAGGGCCGCGGCACTAGGCAGGCATATGCAGTGCATCAGACCCAGTAGGAGCAGGATCTCGGACCTTCTACAGTCAGAGGTACTATTCTAGTATCTTATGTTTTATCTTCAGTACTTTTCAATACGGGTGCTACACATAGTTTCATATATGTACCCGTGGTGGAGATCCTTGGGCTCTATGTTTCTACTTCTTCTGATATCATGACGCTAGACACTTCATTGGAGACTAGAACGGCTGGTGTGCATCAGTGCAAGGAGTTCCCCTTGAGGTTGGTGGGTGTCACTTTCTTTGGGACCTCTATGTCTTAGAGATAACGAGCTATGACTTCATTCTCGGAATGGACTGGTTGGTTCCCTTTCGAGCCTTTGTAGACTGCTATCATCGTAGGGTGTGTTTCACATCACTAGAGGGTGGAGAGTTTTTATACAAGGGAAAGTGAGATGTTCAGGAAAGTTGAGCTGGACCAGAGCATCATGGGAGAGGTCGAGTCATAGCCCAGATTGCGAGCTTATATCTGGATGATCAGAGGACTTTTCAGACGGATTTCCCTCTAGTGGTTGATCGTTTCAGGGATGTCTTCCCATACGACTTTTTAGGTCTAAATCCAGAGTGAGAGGTGGATTTATCTATTGAGCTTCTTCCAGGAGAAGCACCGGTGTCCATTCCTCCTTATAGGATGGCCACACCTGAGTTGCAGGAGCTCAAGAGGCAGTTAGAGGAGTTACAGTCAAAAGGTTTTATCCAACCTAGTACTTCTCTGTGGGGTTCGCCGGTCCTTTTTGTGAAGAAGGCGAACGGTAGCCTTAGACTCTTCGTGGATTATCGGAAGCCGAACTAGTTGACGGCCAAGAACCGATATCCTTTGCTGAGGATAGATGATCTTTTTTATCAGCTTCGAAGAGCACAAGTGTTCTCGAAGATTTACTTGAGATCCGGATATCATCAGCTGCTCGTGAGACCAACGGATATACCGCTTACGGCTTTTTGGAGCAGATATGGTCTGTACAACTACTTGGTTATGTCGTTCGGACTCACGAACGCGCCAGCAGTCTTCATGGCTCTGATGAATCGAGTGTTCCATTCGTATCTGGATTTTTTTTTGGTAGTATTCGTGGACGACATCTTGGTGTACTCTCACACACGACACAACCATGCCACCCATATTGAGATTGTATTGAGTACACTGAGAGAGTATCAGTTATATGCTAATCTCTCAAAGTGCCACTTTTGGATGGATCAGATTCACTTCCTGGGTCACATTATCTCAGAGGCAGGAGTTGCAGTAGACCGAGAGAAGGTGAGGGCAGTAGTTTCCTGGGAGCAGCTGAAGAACGTGTTTGAGATATGGTGTTTCTTAGGGCTGTCTGGTTACTACAGATGCTTCATACAGTACTTCTCCCGCTTAGCAGCACCACTGATGGGTCTGACTAAGAAGGGTGTGAAGTTTGTTTGGTCGGAAGCTTGTGAGATAGCCTTTCAGGACTTGAAAGGAAGGTTGACATCAGCACTGATCCTGATACTCCCAGAGCAGGGGAAGAACTATACAGTTTACTGTGACATATCAAGTATTGGGCTGGGAGCAGTGTTGATGCAGGGCGATCAAGTTGTTGTGTACAGGTCTCAGCAGTTGAGGCCGCTTGAGATAAATTACCCGACACAAGATCTCGAGTTGGTTGTAGTTGTGCATGCATTGCACTATTGGAGACATTATCTATTGGGAGATAATTTTGTGGTCTTCACTAACCACAAAAGGATCAAGTATATCTTTACTCAGTGTGACCTGAATCTGAGGCAGAGAAGGTGGGTCGAGTACCTACAGTCCTTTGATTTTGAGCTTGTCTATACACCTGGTAAAGGTAATGCAGTAGCCGATGCACTGAGCAAGAAGACTCAGATACAGGCAGTGTAGGAAGCCAGTGGTGAGTGGCAGATTATGGATTTATTCTCGGAGATGCATTTGGAGGTGCACGACAGTCAGGGGCAGACTTATCTTTCCCCATTAGCTATGACATCTACCCTCCTGGACAGAGTAAGGTGAGACAGCTATCAGATTCAGAAGGCCTATTTCTACGGGAGTGAGTGGAAAGTGTGGACACTCCTCCTGGTTGGACGATAGGATATGATTAAGTTCCGTGTTTCCATGGATGTGTATGGGTTTCATGGGATATACTCGAGGAGCTGATGAGGGATTTTCATGCTTCAGCTTGGGAAGTTCATCCTGGGGTTACCAAGATGTACCGAGACTTGAGACGTCAGTACTGGTGGCCAGGTATGAAGAGAGATGTAGCTGGTTATGTTATGAGATGTTTCACCTGTCATCAGGTGAAGGCAGAGCATCAGAGACTAGCTGGACTGTTACAGCAGTTACCCATTCCGGAGTGGAAATGGGATGATGTCACGATGGATTTCGTGACTGGATTTCCGAGGTCACCTCGTGGCAATGACGTCATGTGGGTTGTTGTAGACAGACTCAAGAAGGTAGATCACTTCTTGCCGATCAAGAAGACCTTCGGTGTTGACGAGCTCGAAAGTCTGTATATCCGAGAAATCATGCGTCTTCATGGGGTTCCTCATTCTATAATTTCAGATAGGGACACCCTCTTTACGTCTCGTTTTTGGAAGAGTTTTCAGAGGGCACTGGGTACACAGGTGCTTCTGAGCACAGCATACCACCCTCAGAAAGATGGCCAGTCAGAGCGTACGATATAGGTGCTAGAGGACATGCTATGTGAATACGTCCTAGTCTTCAGGGGATTTTGGGAGAAGCACATAACCCTATTCAAGTTTTCCTATAACAATAGTTTTCAGGCAACTATTGAGATGGAACTTTATGAGGCTTTATAAGGTAGGACATGCCGATCACCCTTGTGCTGGTTAGAGGCAGGTGACGCAGCTTTACTGGGACCACGTCTCGTGCAGGAAACTTATGAGAAGGTCCAGTTGATTCAGAAGCGGATGGCTACCGCGCAGTCTTGTCCGAAGTCATATGTTGATCGCCGCAGATGACCTTTGGAGTTTGTTGTTGGGGATCAGGTTTTCTTGCATGTTTCGCTGCGGCTGGGATACAAGAGGATCAGGAGACAGGATAAACATTCAACATGGTATGTGGGACCATTTGATATTCTGGAGAGAGTCGGGTTGGTTGCCTATAGGTTGCGGTTACCACAGCGATACTAAGCCAAGAACGACGTTATCCACGTATCTCAGTTGCATCGCTATCATTCGGAATTGTCTCACATCTTTCAGCCCAAGGAGGTGGATCTTTAGATGGATGTGTCCTTTGAGGAGCATCCAATTCGTATTATTGATAGGAGCACGAAGGTTCTATGAGGCCAGTCAGTTCCTCTCGTACGGGTGCTATGCCAGCATGGCCGAGTGCAGGACGAAACCTGGGAGCAGGAGACCGACATACATGCTCAGTGGCCGGAGTTGTTCGTGGTTATATCTTCACCACCCTTGGAAGGGAAATTTAGGGATGAAATTATTTAAGGGGGGATGTTTGTAAGAACTCTGTTCTTATATTTGAGGTACGTGCTTCTTCTTTTCTCTTTTCCGTAAGTGTTTTTGAGAAAATTTGGAAAATGCAGAAAAATCCTGAATTTTGGAAAGTACACACCGTGTACTTTTGGTCGTGTGGGATGGGTACATGGGGCGTGTGGCCATACCAGGGATGAAGGGTGTAGGAACCGACTACATGTCGTGTAGTGGTCCTTTACAAGATGTGTAGTCAGTTAGCAGGCCAAAACAGTAAGGCGGTGGAGCAGCTGCCAGCTGGACAATAGTACACGCTGTGTAGTCAGGAGTACATGTCGTGTACTCATGTCGACAGATGAACAGTGTGGCGATGCCACCAGAGGAATAGTTAAATGAAGTAATTACACGTAGTTTACTTGGAAGTACATGCCTTGTACTTTGTTTTTTCCCTTAAAATGGGTAGTAGCCTCCCCTGTTCACAGGGAAGGTTTAAAACGGGAAGAGAGTTCAGGAGAGGACGGTGGAACCTTCGGAGATCCGCCAAGCGCATGTCTGGAATCTGATTCCACTTCGGAGGATCTCGTTGGAACCGAACGAGTATGCCCTCTCTTCTCCTGGTGTGGTTCATACCAATTATTTCCCTAACAGAATTTATTTACGTTTGAGTGGGTTTTATTCTTCATTAGATCTACATCATTCTTGGGCGTTTCTGGAACCGACGTTCGTGTACAGCACTCGTTGGCATATAAGGTAGGTGTATTGGTGTTAATTTTTCCAACCGTCGTGTGATTTGTGCATTTTTGTGCCACGAACCCATGTTGGGGTGTCGTGTGGCTGAGGGCATTTCTATATTAAACATCTAGAATTGAATAAGTGATTAATTATGATAATAAAATGTTGGTGGGTATCATTGCTTGGATCCAAGACCATCCCGAGGGGTGCGTTCCTCTGTTTAGCTGTTCGTCTAGGATACCCGAGGGTATGCCTTGTTTAAATTATGCATTACTTTTTCCTTGAGAGTAATTGTATTCAAATTTCATGTTTATATGTTGCGCATGGCCCGGTTACTTATGCCCCAAGGGCGGTGTTTTTCTATAGCATGAGGGTGTGACTGTATTAGCCTGAGGGAAACGTTATTTTTCACCTGAGGGAAACCTTTCGTGCCTGAGGTCTTGACTTCTGTGCCTGAGGGCGACACTTCGAATGCCAGAGGGCGAGATTCTGTTATGCCTGAGGGTGAGATTCTGATTACCCGAGGGTGAGATTTTTCTTATCTGAGGACGCTGACTGATTATTTAGAAATTCACCATGGTGGAATCTAAATATTAAGTTGATTAAATGAATAATTAAAATGGAAATATAACTGGTATGTTAGTTAATTTTTAGTACTTCTTTGCTTATTGCATTTTTACTACTGCACACTTGTTGCATGTTTTACACACAGTTGAGCATGGGCCTTTGGTGGGTGCCTATTGAGATATATTTCTCACACCATGTTTGGGTCATGCTTTTCGTCTCAAACAGATTACATTTCTTCAGGTGTGGATAGGGGAAAGAGTCCCTATACAGGTACTTGACAGTTTCTGAGGAGTATGAGGGCATGGGACCGAGCCTAGGCTCGCGATGCTGCCAGCTATTTTGTTTCATTTTGTTGTACTCTGTATTGTATTGTATTTATCTGATATGTAACATGTTCTGACTGTTTTCTTAGAGCTTGTGGTATGTTGCATCGACATTTATATACTAGTTGGTTATACCTATTGCAGTTGTTTATTCCAGTTATGTGTATGGTTTATTGCTTCCATTGTTGTTGTATGTTTTTATTATATTCCGCTGCACTACACTTTGACAAATGAGGGCATAGTTTCCCCACTATCAGACCTGGCCCCTCGCTGCTAGTCAGCAGCCTCTATCATTTGGGGAAATGCGCTTGATATCCTGTGGAAAATCGGGTTCGGGGCACCCGTTGAGTGGCACCCGGAACTAGGACATTACATAATCAGTGTAACCTCTCTGATTTGGGATTTGATCCTCCATCTAGAAATTCATGTTAGAAGGGTTGATGGACCCATTGATGTATGATCCCTTATGTAGCAGGTTGATCCATATTGGGTTCATCATATCCCCCAATGGTTCGAGGTGTGACCCCTTATCTGTGTATTAGAATCTTATTATACAAATTCAATTAATTTGGGTAGAGCCAAATGAGATATACCTCTTCTTCGAGTGTCTCTGAAGATATCAATCCTCATGGAGTGAGTCCTCCTATAAAAGTCATTTCATCAAGTAGAATCTTGTGGAAGATATTAGGTTAGGACCACCATATAGTGTGGTTTCTTTCTTGGGTATATTTGGGTTGTTTCTATTATATGTTTATTTTTATATATCGTATCAAGCTAACTATTATTATTGCTTAGTTTTTAGTATTTTCAGGGTGTCCTATTGACTATTATTATACTCACCCCTGCACGGGCTTTTCCTGCACATTTCATATCTTAGACATACAATATCCCTTTTTATGGTGTCTTGGGAGGGTAGGGAGGGGTGGAGTATAGATAGAGATTGAAAGACTGAGGTGTTTATTGGGAGCATACTTTTGACTTAGCCCTTACCCTTGGAGCAGTTTGGACTATTGACTATTTTTGTTGGAATTTTTTTCCCCTTTTCTATTTGCAATACTTTAATATCATACTTGGTTGTGGTAAGTTTGATGTAGGCATTCATTGTTTTAGTTGTTTTAAATTTCATATTTTTGTGGGATTAGAGATTTGGGTGTGTGTATTTGTGTGTTAAGAAAATACCCCCTATTTGTGGGATATTCTTACTTAGCACTGGTCTCCAGCCCATGGCCTATTGGAGTCGGGCTTGGGTTGGTCACAGGTCGAACCTCGATAGGTAGGGTCATGACGGAGTGCTATCAAAAGGAGTAGGTTCTACATTAGGACCTGATTCATTGAGATTGGTTTGGGGAAATAGAGTTTAGTGTTTCAAGTTCGGCTTTCAAGCAAGGGATTCCAGTGTCGGTGTGGTAGCTGACATATTTATACCCCAATACTCTGATCACCATACATTAACTAGATACATTTAAATATTTGGTCATAGAGAAAATTTTTGGTACATGTATCTTATAGTAATGGTTGTGTTTTCCATGTCCTTGTTGAGTCATCTCCACAGATATACTGTTTTGATTGTGGTATATCTTGTTTTATTTTAGGATGCCTCCACATAAATAGCCATTTAGGATTCAACTGTGTGATCATGAGGATGATACACCTAGTTATAAGGCATCAGTATGGGGGATTTTACCAAATATAGCACCTCCTAGTAGTTTACCATCTATACCATCACTCATTGAGTATCAGTTGGCAATAGCACTACAAGATGAGGATCATGCAGGCGAGTACATTACACATGTTTTAAATTAAGTGACCTCCCATGTTTTGGGGTAATCTGGACCACCAGGTGGCTGAGAACAAGCAAGAGGTAGTCACTCCCATTTTTCACCTTGTGAGGATTTCGGCCAATTAGATGGAAGTCCTTGCAGTGAGTCTTCTTCAGGGATCTACAGCGTAATGGTAGAACTTGGTAACTCATTCACATAATGAGATAGCTCTTTCCAAAAAAATACTTGGAGCATCTCCTCAAAGAGGAGTTCTATTTTTCCATGTTACGGTCGGTATGCATACAAGAGCTCATAAATTTTCAATAGGGTAGTATGACCATGGTGGAGTATTCAGTGAGGATTGCTAATATCTCGCGTTACTCCTTGGATATGGTATGGGGCCAGTTCTCTAGGGCCTGTACCATTGATCAGGTCCTATGTTGGGACATCAAGGTATCAATGGTGTCTCTTATCATTTCAACCTATTCTGGAGTGCTTGAGTGACCCTAGTTGGTAGAATTTTTTCTGGTATAACAGACACCAGTAGTGGTAGGTACTAGTGGGAACCTTGTAGCTGAGACCACTATAGAAGGTAGCTAACAGAATTCATTGGGATCAAAATATGTTAGACACTTCAAGATGCAATCCCAAGACTCAGGTTCAGCAGTGTAGGTCTCTCAGGGTGGCTCAAATCAGCTGAGGAATAGGCAGTGTTTCTCTTGCGACTGCCAGGGTACATTTGGCATGAGATTGCTCGACCCATCATTCTGCTTCGGTCGAGGGACCACTAAGATAGATAAATAAGAAGGATTAGGTCATTTCATAGGGTGGAAGATGTGGAAAAGGGTCTAATAGTGTAGCAGGATCTGGTCGGAGGTTCGACCTATTACCACCACCACCCCCAGGTGGTCTATGCAAGTCTCAAGGAGTTGGTGGGCTTGGACGAGGCAAGATGAAAGCAATGGGGTCCTATGACCCAAAGTCTCTAGGAATGATATGAGGTTTAATCTATGTATTTTATACTTTAGGTGTATTATTTATAGACACAATTTCTATTCATTCCATCCTTTACACTTCTCTGGTTTGAGACATAGAGATTTTGTTTGAGCTTTTGACTTGATCATTATAGTTGGAGACTCTGATGTGTGGTGAGTCAGTGATATCACACTTGTTCGGATAGTGTGACCTGGCGCTTGGAGGTGAGAGATTTCTATGGGATATTTTTGTTACATTAGTGAGGCCTTATGATTTTATTCTTGGTATGGACTATTTATCTATAGTTCATGCCCATATTTACTATTTTGGGTGAGGGTGTGGTGTGTGTGTGTAGTAAAGGAATATTTGTGGGTGAAAAATAAAACTTGGTGAAGTAGAATGAGATCAAGAATAGGATAGTACAACTTATTACTCACCTATTATCTAACATGACTCTAGGGGTAGTGAATGCGTTAGGATATCAGTTTCCTACAGTGATGGCGGAGTATGAAGACATCTTTCCTAAGGACGTACCAGGTTTACCTCTCCACTAAGTGGTATATTTCTACATCTACCTGAATCCTGGGATGACATTTAAATCCTAACCATCATATTTTATGGATCCTCTAGAGATTCGATAGATGAGGATGAATTTTGAGGACTTTTAGTAGAAGAGATTTTTGAAACCCAGTGTTTCCCCTTGGTTATCTGAGTGTTATTTTCCAAGAAGGTGGATGGGAGCTTGAGATTATTTGTGGATTTATGGTAGTTTAACTAGGTGACCATGAAGAAAAATTATCCACTACCAAGGATCAATTATCTCTTTGAAAAGTATAGAAAAACTGTGGTGGTTAACAAAGATTGATCTCATAGAAAGATATCACCAGTTATGAGTAAGGTATGAGGATATACCAAAGACAGCCTTTAGATTTCATTACGGTCATTATGAGTACCTGTTGATTCTATATGGTGTGTCAGACTCCCCATCAATTTTCATGGTACTCTTGAACCAAATATTCCATTCTTTATTGTATTGTTTTTTAGTAGTCTTCATCAATGACATTCTAGTGTATTCAACATCTGAGGAGGAGCACGTGAGACACCTGAGGATGGTCCTGGACATGATCTGAGACCTCTAGATTTACGGAAAGATTTATACGAGTCATTTTTTGGATTTGTGATATCCAATTTTTGGGACACATCATCTTATAGGCTGGAGTTATAGTGTATCCATTGAAAGTTGAATCAGTGCTTGCTTGGGAGTCACCCAATAGTGTTATTGAGGTGTGGAGTTTCCTTGTATTGGTTGAAAACTATTGTAGGTATGTACTTTACGTCTCTATAGTGGAATCACCCTTGAAATTCTTGAATAGTGAAGGAAATTCCTTTATGTGGATGCATTATTTAAAGTATTTCTTTTAGGAGCTGAGGCAGAGGTTGATGAGATCTCCCATCTTAAGGTTACTCGAGGAGGGTGTCAAAAACATAGTGTTATGTGATGTATTAGGGACCGATTGGGTTTTTTTGTTGATGAAGAGGCAAGCAGTTATTTCCTATGGTTCATGAAAACTGAGACCACTTGAGTAGAACTATGTGACCCATAACCTTGAGTTAGCAGAAATAGTTTATACATTGAAGATATGGAGACACTACCTGATGGGTAAGAAGTTTATCATATACTCTAACTACAAGAGTCTCAAGTATATATTCTTTCAAGAAGGTCTTAACATGAGATAGAGGTGATGTCTAGAGTTCCTCTAAGACAATGACTTTCATATTTTATACACTCTTGTGAAGGGGAACGGGGTGGTAGATGCTCTCAAAAGGGCATATTGTTCTCAATTGTTGGTCGAGGTGTCAGATAAGTTAGCCTTGTTATAGTTTCTCTTTGTGGATATGGATACTACTTCATATCCTTAGTCTATGGTTTTTACCCCACCACTTCCATAACATTTTAAGAATCCTCAACATGTATATATCAACTATGAAACCGTATGTTCTCAAATATTCACCAGACATACTCTAGATGGATATTCTTAAGGTGGGGAGCATGCTATCCTTTTCAGAGGACAGATTGTGATACCTTTGACATTGTTGTAGGAGGTGTTTTAGGAGTTTCATATGTACCCTTTGGTGGTACATACATGTGTGAAAAGGATGTACCAAGACCTTTGATGTCAATTTTGGTGGCTAGGAATGAACAAAGGAGTTGAAGAGTTTGTCTCTTGATTCCTTACTTATCAATGAGTAAAGGCTGATCACCAAGTGCCAGTGGATTTAACCCAGCCTTTTGAGGTACCAGAGTAGAAGTGGGATGGGATATCCATGGAATTTTTTATTTTTTTACCAGATATGTGGGGGAACCATTTCATCAAGGTTATCATTGTTTGACTCCCAATTTCTGAAAACTTTTTAGCAATTCAGGAGTAGAGTTCAGTAGAGACCTTGGGATGTATCTACATGTAGGATATAGTTAGACAACATGAGGTTCCCTCGACAATTTTTTCTAATCATGATACTCACTTTACATCCTGGTTGTGTAAGGGATTACAGAAATTCTTTGGGACCTAGTTACTCTTGAGCACAGTGTTCCACCCATAAACTGATTTCTAGATGGAGCAGACCAATCCGGTCTTGGAAGACATGTTACGGGCTTGCATGTTGAACTTTAGCAGAATTTGGAAGGACCAACAACCATTGGTAGAGTTTTCATAAAAAAATAGCTTCCATTCCACCATTGGTATAGAACTATTATATAATTTTTATGAGAAACTTTTCAGGTCAAAACATTGCTGGACTGACCTAGGAGAGTCATCACTTGTGGGCCCAGAGTTGGGGTGAGAAAATACAGAGAAGGTGCAGATCATCTAGGATCGAATGAAGATTATACATAGCTCTCAAAAGTCTTATGATGATAGGATAAGAATACGTCTGGAGTTCTAGGATATAGAAAAACTTTTCTTGAGGGTCTGAACTTAATGCGGATTGAGGAGATTTGGCCAAAGTGTTAAGCTATCTCTAAGATTAATCGGTCCTTTTCAGATTCTACATAGAGTTGGTGATGTGGAATACCGCTTATGTATACCTCTTTAGTTAGACCAAGTATATGACAACTTCTATGTGTCATAGCTCATATAGAACGTGCATAACCCATCATATTTTATAGACTGGGATGAGATGGAGATTGATGATGGAGCTTCCTTTGAAGAGTACACAATGGAGATCAAGCATCAAAAGTAGAAGATACTCCTTGGTCATTTAATTCCCCTTTTGCATGTTCAGTTGTACCAAAGGAACCTTTAGGAGATCACCTTGGAGTGGGCGACCAAGATGTGAGCCCAGTACCCCTATCTCTTTGAGTAGTTTTTTTTTCTCTTTTCTGGAAAAAATCCCTAATGTGGCGATAATTTAACATATCGTATTTTCCATGCATTGTTTTAGGATACTATGTGGATTAATTTTGAGACCATGCACTAAGACGTTGTGTGATTATAAGACACGATGTGCCTAGAATAAATGATAGAAATATATAAAATATATTAAATAGCACACACATGTAGTTTTCTTGAAAAAGTGGTATAACTCTTAAATAAATGCTTAGATTATAAATATGAATGCACGATTGAGTTTATAATGGAGGTTTCACCCTATGAATGTCTAAAATTTAGTCATAATGGGTCATTTGTAGAAAACTTATCACAGACATAAAATAAATAATTTTTTTTAATAAAATTATTTTACCACACAATGACCTAGATGTCTATATAAATATACATTAAGGACCCCAAAACACCCTTAGAGAGGAGGGGTGAATCAGGGTGTCAACTTTTTCTATTTAAGTTTGTGTATCTTGCTCCCGCATTGGTAGGAACTTGTTAAATATGTCAAACAAATGAAATTTGGGAGATGAAACAAAACTTTTACTTGGTTCACTACAAAGTTCCACATCCAAGGAGCATATGATGACAGTGTGTCGGCCGTACCAAAATCCACTAATATTTTCTAGTTTGATGATTACATGATTTTGCCATAGTCACTCTATTCTAGGAACACTTCCTTTACAAAGGTTCAAGAATAGCTCACTGCATCCCTCGGATCACTTCCCTTGACTCCCCCTAGCTCACTTCCTTAAGAGAAGTCAAACTCAGTTTATCAACATGATGGTCGCCACAATGGATTTTCATTGAAGTCATTATATCTGTTTAGAAAGAGAAATTGCTTGCATCTAAGTCCTAAAATGATGCACTTTAAAGCACTAAACCACTGAACCGGATGTTAAAAACATTATTCATCCTACACTGAAAATTGCATGCAACACCAACCCTGTGCGCGCAAGATCTGACCTTTGCGTGAAAGATTTGATTTTTGGGCAGAAAATATTTTTTGCAACTACAAATTTTATGTGAAACATTATAATTTGGGTGAAACTATAACTTTTGGGTGAAACTTTACTTTTGAATGCAACTGTAACTTTTCCATGCAACTTCATTTTTTTGGCGCAACTACATTTTTGCACAACTTTTACATGCATTAGAACATGGATCTTCTCAATGTCTTTAGACATACCAAATGAGGGGGTCGCCTCTTATTTATAAGCGTCACTGACCCCCACATGAAAAACCCACCATGTCACGCAAAACCTCTCAATCTGCACACAAATTCATTTCACGTAGGAACTATTTTCCGCGCACAACTCCAGATTTTTCACAGAGCTCATGACTTTGCAATTTATCGATGTTCTAATCCTGAAACATGCCTTGCATGAGAGTTTCTATAATAACTACAATTTTTCACCCAACTTCCTTTACCAAACACACTTTTCTCTATTTTCTGATTTTCATGCCAAAAATTTGGGAAACACTAGAAGACAATGAACCCTTCAGTACTATTGTATGCTTGAACTCTATTATCCCTTTACTAGAGAACATTCTGAACTTCCAATGAGGACTGACAACAAACACAAACCAAACTCCATTCCAACATATAATGTCTATGGTTCCAACAATCTCCCCTTCTGGGTTTGTTGACAATCACCATATAAATTCAATAGAGCACCAGCCACAAGAAAAACCTGAAAGGAAAGAATCAACTTATCCAACACTCTGAGTCTACATAATTAATGCTCAGTGCAGAAATCAAGAGGGGAAGCATGAATTGGGATCCCGTGTTTTGGAATTCTTAAATAAACAACTCCAGCTATTCTCTTACTATTCCAGAGAAGCATGACATAACCTGAATGTATTCATTCTCCTCCTAACACTGAATTCTCATTGTGTCACAGAATCATTACATATCATTTCTCCCCCATTGACAATAAACCCAAAGTTCATTAAAATTTCATTGAATAGCTCAAAACCCCCTAGATAGTATCTCCCACATAAACCTACATCACATCCACAAACAGATTAAAATCAGTTAACATAGATGGGGAGAGGGGAATTTCATAACCTCCTTTTGCACTAAAAGGTGGCAAAACACCGAGGTTCAATTGATTTTTCTCAAACATAGTTGCTAACATTGGATTGGTCAGGATATCAGCCACTTGCTCATCAGTTCCCACATTATCCATTTTAATCATTCCTTTTTCAACATTTTCCTTGATAATGTGATATCTTATTTCAATATGTTTTGAATGAGAATGATGAAAATGATTCTTCGTAAGATCAATTGCGCTCTTGTTATCACTGTAAATCACTATTGGCTTTTTAACCTCGTCACCAATATCTGTAATTTGTTTCTTTATTCATAGTAGTTGATTTCATGTCTTTGTAGCATAGGTATACTCTGCTTTAGTAGTACTAAGAAAACTGATTTCTTGTTTCTTGCTCAACCAGCCAACACATTTCTACCCAATATAGAATGATCCACCACTGGTGGACTTTTTGTCCACTACATCTCTATCCCATTCAACATAAAAAAATGATGAGAATTTATTTTCCCTTCCTGCAGAAATTTATAACCCATAATTATGAGTACATTGAATGTACCTCATAATTCTTTTTACTACTGTCATATGTTCTTCCTTTAGATTACTCTAAAATTGGGCCGCTAAGCAAGTTTCAAAGACAATATCTAGCCATGTTTCCATTAGGTATAATAATCTTCCAATAGTCTTCTTGTACATGGTGGGATCTATAGAGGTCCCAAACTCATGCTTTCCATGTTTGGTTCCAACCACAATCGGAGTTGACATTGGTTTGGAGTCATGCATATTAAATCTCTTCAGAAACTCTATTACATACTTTTCTTTAGAAATGAAAGTGTAATAATTTTTTTGATTCACCTACAACCCCAAGAAATATGCGAGCTCTCTAATCATAGACATTTCAAATTCTGATTTCTTATTATTGGAAAATTCATCCACTGATTTCTACCTGCTTCCACCAAATATAATTTCATCAACGTAAACTAGAACCATGAATTGATCTTTTAGAAAATTCTTTACATATAGATTGTGATCTAATCCTCCTATTTTAAATTCCATCTTCTTGAGATAAGAATCCAGATGGGAATACCATGCTCGTGGTGCCTACTTCAAACCACAGAGAGCCTTATTTTCTTTACAAACCTTTGTTTCGTCAGTACCAAGAAGAAAACCCACTGGTTGTTCGATGTCGACTTCTTCTTCCAGAACGCCATTAAATAATATTATCTTGACAAAAATTTGATAAAATTTATATCCTCTTTTTATTACTATGGAATGAAAAGGTCATATTTATTCCAGTCTAGACACTGTGCAAAGTTTTCTTCAACATCGACACCTTCAATCTTTGAATATTTTTTACATACCAGTCATGCCTTGTTTCTGATAACACATCCATGCTCATCAAACTTGTTCTTGAAAATCTACTTTTTACCAATCACATTGTGACCTTTGGGTCTCTTGACAAGATCTCGTGTCTGATTCTTGCTGATCTGATCTAACACTTCAATCATGGAATTCCCTCATAATTCATCATTTGCATCTTTTTCAAATTATTATCATTCCACGACTGACAGAAATTCAAATTGTGTGTTATTTTTCATTCTCCTTGTTTGTGTGTGTGCATTACAATCCCCAATAATGTTGGATTGACCAATTTCTGCTCTTCGGTTCCTCCTCTGATAGTCAACTGCATTCTCTCCATCCAAGGATTCCTCTTCATATTCTTCTTCTGAGTCAACATCATGATGTGACTCCTAAGTGTTTTTTACACCTTCCTCTATTTCTATATTTTCATTTACTCCATATTCACTTTCTTCCTAGTTTTCTATCACATCAGCATTTGAAATCCTTGAAGCATCTATGTGTTTCTATTCAATGATCTTAACATCACTTCTTTCCACAATCCTTCCTAAGTGCTTGTTGAAAAACTTGTAGACTTTGTTGTTCATTGAGTATCCAAGGAAAACTCATTCATCTGCATTATCACTGTAATTCCCTTGACTTCCTTATTTGTTTCTGATGAAGCGCATATTTCCAAAAACATGAAAGTACTTAAAATATGGATTCATTCCAAGCCAAAATTCATATGGTGTCTTCATATCACCCGTATAAAGCTATGTTCAATTTTGAATATACACTGCATCTTGAACGACCTCTTTCCAATAATGTTGTGGAATACAACTCTCAATCCGCATAGTTTTTCCCATGTTTTTCACCTATCGATTCTTGTGATAAATAACTCCATTTTTCTATGGAGTTCTCATATCATCTACCTCATGATTTATCCCATGCTTCTCCAGGTAATTTTCAAATTCAATATATGGGTATTCTCCTCCATTGTCAAATCCCAACACTTTGATTGTTCGTCCAGTATCATTCTCAGCGATTTGCTGATATGTTTTCATGTAGTTAAGAACTTGTAGTTTCATATGTATATTCAATACACATCCCATTCTACTGTAATCATATATGAAAAGGATGAAGTGCCTTTCTCTATGAGTTTCGGCAACATTCATGGGCCCACATACATCTTTATGAATGAGATCAAAAAAATGAGATGCCCTTTTCTTCTTTGGATGTTATGAACTATAGACCGACTTCTCCCGGATGCAAGAATCACAATAAGTTTCACATTCATGGTTTAGGTTGGGAATGTCTATGACAATATTCAGTTTTTATATTTTTTCCATGTCTTTTTGATTGATGTGCCCCAATCTCTGATGCCACAGGTTATTTTCTTCTTCAATAGTAATGTAGAAAATGGTTTCTTTACTGTTAACCCCATATATGTTTCCTTCTATTCTACATACCTTTTTAAGTGAATTTACTATCTTTACCTTGATAGTGTAGCCTTTTTTATTAAAAGTAACAATAATATCTGAGTCACAGGGTTGAATCATGCAGAGGAGATTATAATGTAGTACATCTACATAAATGACTTCATTTTTCTTTTTCACTAAATTACCTAGTTCAGTACTTCCACTACCTTTTATTTTCAGAGATACGTCATTACCAAACCATACTATTCCATCAAACCTCCTCTTGACATCAGTTAATAGGACTATATTACCTATCATATGAGACAAACAACCACTATCTAGAATCTAGGTGATGTTTATTTTTGTAGCTTTGAGGGCTACCTCTGCATGGTTGGATGTCTCAATTTTATTCATTTCCTTCCATGAGACATTGGATTGAGTGTAGAAAACTGAAGGAATTTAAATTCTCTCTTATGTGTACATGGGTTCTTCATAGTCTAAATCTTGTTCTAGAGGGGAAAACCTGTTTATAAGAGAAACGCTATCTTGTTGATGAGATTTGACTTGTTTCAGACTCTGGTATGAGGACTCCATGTCCCTCCTCTATCTGCAATCAATGGCCTTATGACCATAGATGGAACAATGAAAACAATATTCATAGAAATTGATTCTTCTAAAAGAATTGGGATATGAATTTGTTCTCCTTTGTTGAACTCCCATATCTTCTCCACTCAAATAGATTCTTTCCTCTTCGTAATAAGACATGTTATGGCCCAAATATACATAGAACTGACACTTCATGAGAAGAAATGTATTCCCACTTCTTTTTATCCTCATTACTTCTTCCATGGGATAATACTTTGAGTGCCTATTATTTCTAGAGGTTCAAGGAAAGTCTTATGTTCTTCTTTCATATTGAATTGGGGGTTTCTTTTTTAGAACTTCAGGTGACTTTTCTACATGACCTAATTTTAGCTTGCCTGTATTTTGGTAACCTTTATTTGCAGCATTTGACGATTCAGCCTCAAAACTGATTTCACTATTTACCATGTACACGGGTCTGTCATCATTCAAAATATTTTTAACTCTATTAGAGATTTTTTTTCTCTCTCCAATAGATCATCATCTGATAACCTTCCAAACATTATTTTCTTACTTTATTCTTTTGAAATTTATTCACTCTCATGTTTAATCATAGGAGTAAAAACTTCCTCCTGAAGACCCTCAGCAGTCTTGGACTTTTCTTCCAATCTAGAGGTGAGGTAATTGATGAACTTTTCTTGCTCTTCAATTCTCAGCTTCAAATCCACTATGTCGTCATTACATTCAATTATTTTAGATAGTACTTTAACAAATTTTTCCACTCATTCAATTTTAGCTTCAATTTGATCAACATATTCAGATGACCCTTCTACAATTGATTTCCACTTATTGAAACTCTTAAATTTAATATTAAGCTTACTAACACCATCCTTAAGTTGCAACTCGGTATTGTAACTAGTTTTAAACTAATTGTATTCACCATCATCTTTTGATTTTTAAAAAATGCCCATCATGGAAGCATGGTTTCTAGTTTTAAATTCTAGTTCATCTTCTTCACAGAATTCAATATCGTCATCTTCCTCTTCACAGATGAAACTCTTCTTCGGCACTTTATTTCTAGATTTTAAGTCTCCCATTTTTTAAAACCTTTTCTGAGGCTTCTCAATGTTTTCAGATTTTCTATCTTCATCATCAATATTTCTTAAGCACTGAGAGTCAACGTGCCAAAATTTTCCACATCAAAATCAGGATATAGGTAAATTCCCTTTGAATTTACCTTTTCCCTTCTGGAACTTCTTGGAAATGAGAGAAAGAATTTCTTTTCCCTTGTCATATTTACCACTAATTTCTTTTAAAATTTTCAGTTTCTCCATGGATTTTAATTCCATTTCCTTGCTCACTCGAGTCGTAGCATCTTCTGGTTGGACTCTCATTTCATATTCCTCTAGGCTACTCAGTAGATCATCTAGAGAAATTTTGGAAAGATCTCTTTCATAAAGGGTTGAAACCTTTCCATTGAAAAAGGGTTGATGTCTTCTCAATATTTTCATTACAATTTCAATGCCATTGATTTCATTTCCAAGACCCTGAATTTCTCCAACCACTTTAGTAATTCGATTGAAGGTTTCAACATTCTCATCGAGATGAATCCTAAAATCATCAAACCTATTGTAAAGGACTTGTAGTTTCACCTCCATCACTTTTCTATCTCCTTCATAAATATTTTCAAGTTTATCCCCCATATACATTGCTGAGGTGAAACTCGTGACTTTTAGATATATCTGACCATAAAGGGGTGTGGTGAGATCATTCTGTGCTTTAGAATCTCCATCATGAATTTTCCTTTCTGCTTTAGTCATATCCAACCCTGTTGGATCAATAACTTGTATACCTTTCATAGTGGAAAATAGGACCTCCATTCCAAGGGATCTTATATGAGATCTCATTTTGTTCTTACAAATCTAAAAATTACTTCTATTAAAGAGGGGGACTCCCCTAACCCTGATTGAATTCTCCATGACGGTATAAGACAGATCAAACACTAGAAACCTCCCTCTGATACCACTTGAAAGACCCCAGAACACCCAGAGATGGGAGGGGTGAATCAGGTTGTCAAATTTTTCTTTTTAAAGCTGTGTATCTTGTTCCCACTTTGGTATGAACTTGTTAAATCTATCAGAAAAATGAAAGCAGGTAGATGACACAACACTTTTACTTGGTTCACCACAAAGGGCTTCATCCAAGGAGCATATGCTAACAGTGTGTCGGTCATACCTAAATATGCTAATATTTTCTAGAATGAGGATTACAATATTTGGTCATTGTCACTATTTTCTAGGCACACTACCTTTACAAAGGTTTAGGGATTTCCCACTGTGTACCTCAGATCACTTCCCTAGACTCCCCCCAACACAAAACAGTGAGAGAAGTCAAACTCAATTTATCAACATGATGGTAGCCTCAATAGATTTGTATTGATGTATTTGTCTCTATTAATCATGAGACACGGTTGGCATCGAAGTCTTGAATTGATGCAATTGAAAGAACTGAACCACTGAATTGGATGTTCATAACATGTATTCAGCCTACACTGACAATTGTGCGCAACACCTACCCTGTGCGCGCAAGATCTAACCATTGCATGAAAAATTTGTGTTTTGCGTAGAAAATATTTCTCGCAAATTCACCCTTTACGTACAACTTTATCTTTTCATGCAACTTGAACTTTTTCATGCAACTTTAACTTTTTCACGCAACTGTAACTTTTCCGCACAACTTCATTTTTTTCTGCACAACTCCCTTTTCATTAAACTTTTACATGCATCAGAACTCGGATCTTCTCTAAGTCTTCAGCCATACCAAATGAGGGGCCACCTCATATTTATAAGCGCCGATGACCCCTACATGAAAAACCCACCGTTTCATGAAAAACCTCTCAATCTGCATGAAAATTCTTTTCATGTAGGAACCATTTTCTGCCCATAACCCCTGATTTTTCATGCAACTCATGCCTTTAGTATTTTTCGATGTTCTGATCCCAAAATATGCCTTGCGTGAATGTTTCCATAATACCTACAATTTTGTGTGAAACTTCCTTTACCAAACACACTTCTCTCCATTTTCTAATTTTTAGGCCAAAAATTTGGCAAACACTGGAAGACGATGCTACTTTCAATATTGATGTCCACTTGAACTGTATGACCCCTTTCTTGGAAGAAATTCTGAACTTCTAATGGGGATTGAAAAAAAAAACCAAACTCCATTTATTTTATATAGTGGTCATGGTTCAAACAATACACTAACAAAAATTCACAAGATTAGCTGCATAACCCTGTGAATTTTTAGAGTTTCATTGGAGCATTAGAAGAGACCCCATTTGAAAATGAAGACAGATTGATGATTGAAACACCACAGATTCAATGGATCTCTATAATGAACGTGACAAGGCAATCATTCTTCTTCAGGGATCGACCTAAATGGAGGTAGGGCGTGTGTTTCAATGTTTTTATTCACCATTCATAAATTCTATGAAAAATAAAAACCAATCGACGAACAGATTTATTTGAGGATCAATGACCTTATAGGATGGGATTGTCACGACCCGACCCAACGGGGCTCGAGCCGCGACTCCCCATGCCCGCCTCCAATAGGCCAGGGGCTGGCGACCAGCGCTGAGTAGGCTATCACACACATGGGAGGCATTAGACTAAGGTACCTGTACACACGCACCCACAAACACCTCCATGCAACAGTGCAGAGATATAGAAACTGAAAAGTAAATGCATACATACAATCTATCCCAAACCAGAGTGCAACAGCAAAAGTACAAAGGGAAAAACAGGGCCCACCAAAGAAAACTACAAAGCACGTCCAACCTGCTCTGAAGAAGGGGAACGCTGCCACAAACACCCACCGAAAAGATCCCTCGGCACAACTCCGGTAGACACCCCGGTCAACTCGCTCACTAAGCTCCGCCTGCTCCGGGTCCTCCTAGGACTCCGTCAAAAGGCATGTGGTCTGCACAAGACGCAAACATGTTCCGGCAAAGCCCGTGTAGGGGTGAGTATAAACATACTCAGTAGGCACCCCAAGAACCCAAACCCCAAGGGAGCAACTGAAAGTCAACAGTCCGCTCAACCCAGCCAGAGGGAACCCAGATGAGAGAGAAACTCCATCTCGTGACCATCCTCTGCTAAACACAACTAGTCAGCTCAGCTCAAGTGTATTCCCATACATGCACCTTGAACAATCCAGATATAATCAGCTCACGCCACAACGCCACAAGAGGTACCGACCTCGTCACCAGCAACTATCCACAACCAGGAGAGTACACCACACGAACACTGTCATACCAGATGACACTCATCCGAGAGATACACTCCATCGGGTTTCTCTCAAACCTCTTAGACGCTCACCCGAGAGATCACGCTCGTCGGATAGCATCACGGAAGAAACCTCCCTGAAACAACTGAACCTCCAAACTCCTCGGATAGGGGATCTCTCCTAGGGTCCGCTAGGGGATACTAAGAACCACTCCGGTATACGTATCTCACATATAGGGGATCTCTCCTAGGGTCCGCTGGGGGATACCACGACCTGATTTTGCATTCGTAGTTCTCACAGATAGGGTATCACACCCAGGATCCGCTGGGGGATACCACAACCCGATCTGGCGCTCGACAGAAGCTCCACACTCAGATAGAGGATCATTGTCCATATAGAGATGGTCACAACGATACCGGAACCCTATCTGGTATAACTCGTGATGTAGGGGATAGAACCAACGATGCCGCAACCCTACCGAACCCACGTGCTGAGTAGGGGATTGCATAACCAACGATACTGCAATCCTACCGACACCAAGTGCTGAGTAGGGGATCATATAACCAACGATACTGCAACCCTACTATAAAATTCATGTTGAGTAGGGGATCGTATACACGATGATGCCACAACCCTACTGGGCAAGACCCACTGCGTAGGGGATCATATTCCCGATGATGCCACAAACCCTACGTGGTTAACCTGCTAGATAGGGGATCGTCGCCTGTGAATAAGCGGTCACAGCGATACCAAGAACCCAATCTAGGGTAAAGATGCTAGAGGATCCACTCCGGGCCCACCGGAGGGATGCCACAACTCTAACAGTTAAACATCACATCGAGAGGATCACAAACCCCTACGAAGGTTGTGATGTCACGTGAACCCTTGTAGGAACAAACAAAGGGAGAACCCTCAACCACTACGGGTTCAAACATCGCTAACCTGAGCGACCTGCCACGACGCCACACTGTGCACCTCCTAGGCCAAAACTAAGGCCACCATCGCGTTCCATGCGGAAAAACACCCAGGATAGGTTGTTTACTCACCCAAAACGGAGCACCGGTGAAAAAGGCACTATTCACCGTAGCTAGCTCGTGTGGGGCCCACATAACGATCCCGAAACCCATCGAACGGATCAAACCGCGGCGATCCCCTCGGAAAAACAAGTGGAATCGACTACTCGCTCGTCCGAAACGGACACCCGGTGAAAAAGGCACTATTCACCGAAGGCCAGCTCGGGTGGGGCCCACGCCTGGATTCTAAAGCTCATCAAATGGATCGCACCATTGCGATCCTCTCGGAGAAACACACCGGATCGACTATTCATCCGCCAAAATTGGACTCCAGGTGCAAAAGCTGCGTTTCTCCGCAAACGCCAAAACCCGACCTCGTGGGGCCCGCACCTTTTCCTCCATCCCAACACCCTGAAAAGGTCTCAAAAAGTTTTTCGTACCATCAGGGTCTCAATGCCACTGACGGCATGTCAATCGGACGCTCCGGGTAGAAGTTACAACGACCCGAAGTCGTAAAATAAAAAAATATTATTATTTTATTCGACATTTCAAGCCCCTGGGCCAAAATCCCAACTCACAAAATTCTCGAAGTGAGTGCAAAAGGTCCGTCTCGACGCAAGGAACGCGTCTCCACAAACGGCTCGCAAATCGGAGTTACGGTTTGCACGTTACGGGGGTTTAAAGAACACCCGGAAAATCCTGGCCAGACCACCGTTGGCCTCGCCGGAAACCACCGCGCCGCCGCCGGATTCCGCCGAGCCGCCGCTTCCGCTGCTGGATTCCGCCATACCGCCACCGCACCGCCGCCGCACCTCGCCGGATTCCGCCATGGCTGCCGCGGGTCTCGCCGGAAAACCGGGTTTTCGCCGGAAAACTTCCGGGAGCCACCGGGAGCACCCCGGTGCTCCAAATTCAGATCCGAAAAAAGTTTTGGTATGTTCGGGACCCGAACTACACAACCCTTATGACAATTTGAAGAAAAACAACGCATAAACGGAATCAGGGATTTTCAAAATGTAAAACGCCTACCTGTTGGCGGATCGCTGACGCTTTGGATGCAGAACGACGCTCGCGACGCCCAGAAGATGGATCCTCAGACGAACAACGCTGAATTCGGACTCCTGGAGCTCGATTTGGTAATGAAATGGAGGTCGGGAGGGTTGGTTGCCGCCGCCTGCGTGTGGGTGGGAGAGGGAGAGAATGAGGTTTTTTTTAAAAAAACCTTCATTTAAAACCACGCTCCCGACTCCGCGCCTGAGCGAGACAAAGGTAAGGTCACCCCTAGGGTAAACGCACTGTTCTGAACGCAACGGCGGACTCGGATTTCCGATCCGAGACTCTGTTCAGAAGTTATTCGAGCCGACGCTCTTAAACCAACTTTTCCACTTATTTACGAAAACGCCCCTGGTGGCGTTTTCCACAGCAGGCCCGCGCCGGCGAAGTTTACACCTCGCCTAGGGTAAACGACATGATCCGGACGCAATCGTGCCCTCAGATTCCCGCTCTGAGCTACATTGTATGAGATATCACACCCCTGCCACGTGCATAGTATAAAAATACTTAATATTTTTATAAAATTAATTCTGGGCACACCGGGCCTCGGAATCGCACGCCGTCTTCGCGCCTAGCTCTGTAATTATTCGCAGAAATATTCCAAAGTCTGGCAGGACCAAAAACCCGATACGCTGCAGGGATAATAATTGTGGGGATTCTTGGGATATTTCTTATGATTTTTCAATTCATCTTCATTTATCATTCTAAAAAAAATGGATCTAGGATAACACAAACATCAGTCGAGGTTTGTTCCTGATGGATGTTTTTATAATTTTATCCCTCCCTTTTCATTCATCATGGGTGAACCATTGGTCCACAGTTTGACACCCTTATGATGTATCAATCATTGCGCACATGATTCTTGTCAGAACAATCTGATATTGTAGATCTGGACTCATTATGATGCAATGAAGGTGCGACAATAGTGGTGGTGAATGCATCAAACCATTTTGGAAACTCTCAGTTTTTGATCTAAGTGAATGGAAGATGATTTAGACAAATAATATTATTTATATGATCAAATTCAAAGGCTGGAGTGCATTTCTCATTGATGATAGTGCTCGACCGAGGTAGATACATGAATCCTGGTGAGATTAGAGCTAGATTTCCAAAAAATGGTGACATGGGGATGAGTGGGAGGAAGAACTGGGGTTTCTATTAAATATCGATACACACAACATGAAATCTAGTATTACATGGCATGTGCGATCTCTTTAGTGATGGATGGTGTTTTGATAGGAAGATAAAGATCACAAAGTGTGTGACCAATGTCACACAGTGTGTGACCCATGTCACACAGCATGTGACCCATGTCACACACTATGTGACCCATGTCACACAGCGTGCTACCCATGTCACATAGTGTGTAACCTTCCCTGGTTGACTTAGCCTGTGCTCTAGAGAGTACACATGCATAGGTTAGAGAACATGGGCGTGGACACACTGTGTACTCCCACATAGACATTACTTGGCATAAGTGGACTAGTACACGGACACGGATTCAGTACACATACATGTCTTGGTGACACAGGATGGACACCATGTGTATATAAAAATGGTGTATACCCTTCTACATGCCATGTACATGGAGACTACATGCTGGGTGAGGCTCTTCCACATGTGAAGAATGTCTTATAGCTAGAAATGTTGTGTACCCCTTGGGACACATCATTTACTCCCTTAAAGAGTCCATAAGGCTCTTTTTTTCTTAGTTTAGACTAGTATAGGTTGACTAAATTCCCTTGGTCCTTTCATTCAAGGTTACAATGTGAAATTACATCCACATCACTATGTTGTGATACCTTCTAGATATCGAGTCTCAAATATAGTTGTGGTGTCCCTCTGTGAGAATATAGTGTGACCCTCTATCATCCTTTATTCCCCAGTTGGAAGTTTTTGAATAGGCCTGAACTCCTTGATCGGGGCATTAATCCTCCATCTAGAAGGTTATATCGGAAGGGTTGGTGGAATCATTGACGTACAATCCCTTATGTAATGGTTTGATCCAAATTGGTTTTTTGGTGTCCCCCAACAGTTTTTAGTGAGACCCCTATCTTTGTATCAGAGTCTTATTATAACAGTGTGCTTTCTTTGGATAGGATGAATGAGCTAGACCTCTTTGTCGAGTGTCTCTGATGATAGCATGGATCATAGAGTGAGTTCTTTAGGAATGATCATTTCTTCAAGAAAAATCTTGTGGTTTACAGTTGATTATGACTACCTTATGGTGTGGTCTCTTTCCTGAGTATATCTGGGTTGATTATATTATACATTTATAGTTATATATTTTATCGATCTTAGATTACATGGTGCTTCATGTTTAGTATTTTTAGGGTGTCCTACTGAGTATCATTATACTCACCCATGCATGAGCTTTGCCTACATGTGTCATGTCTTGTGCAGATGGAGGCCCTTTTGATGGTGTCCTGGGAGGATAGGGAGTGGGTGGAGTGTAGATGGAGCATTAAAACCCAATGTGTTTTCCAGGAGCATACTTTTGACTTATACCTCACCCTTGGAGCTGTTTGGACTCTTTACAATTTTAGTTGGGCTTCTTTTCCCCTTTTATATTTTTAGTACTTTACTATCATACTCGGTTTTTAGATATTAGATATATGCATTCATTGATTCAGTTTTTTTACATTTCAGCATTGTGTGGGCTTGGATATTTGTGCATGTGTAGAGGTACATTAGGTTTATGCCTCCTATTTTTGGGATATACTTACACGATGTTGGTCGCCAACCCCTGGACTATTGAAGGCGGTCTTGGGTTAGTCGCGCGTCAGACCTCAATAAGTCAAGTTGTAAGGATATCACTTTTTTACCCACAACTTATTTCACTAATAATGAAGACAATTAAAGCTACAAAAATATTAATATATATTTCTAAAATATTTAAAAAAAATCAATTTATTTTTGGATTCTTTTTTATCTTGAAGGGTATGTAACATTTATTTCATATTTTTTTATTTCACTTAACTAAAAAATCACTCACATTATATATTTTATATATTATTTTCCATTATATTATATGTTTTTTTGTGAAAAAACAATATAGGTTACTGGTTATGATTTATACATGGTTTCGTGCAAGAAAATATTTACAATGTATTGGGTATAAACGTTTTATCGTTTGAATACTAGAATATTACAATGAATTTTAATTTCATTTCATATATATCATTTTTAAATAGGGTATCACATTATTTTAGATATATAAATGGAAAAAGGACAACCAAGATTAAATATGTGTTTTCAAAGGTCAAATCCAATTTTTAATTACTATGTTTTATTTATAAGTAAAAAAATTATTTTCAATTAGAAACATTTTTTGAAACAAAATATTGAAAATCAAAAATGAGTAAAAGAATGCAGATATTCTATTCTAGTATTTCTGTTCAATATAATTTCATCTATTATTGTTATGTAATTAATAATTTTAAATTTTATCATAAATGTTCCTTTTATTTATCTTATAATTATATTGAGAATACATGTTAAATGATTTCCTTTTCATTTTTAGATTTTTGATGACCCTCTCCTCTATCTTGAAAATGAGATGAATGACTTACAAATATTATGGGGGGATTAATTCATAATTTTATTTTTGTTTTATATTATTTTAAATATGTACTATAAAGTTTATATTTCAAATTTTGATGTTTAAATGATTTGAATTTATGTTTTTGTTTTTTGGTGTAATTTATATTGTTGTTTTCTATTTTTTTATTATTTTACTATTGGGTTATTTTATTTGATTCTAATTTTTTTTAAATTATTTTTCCCATTTATTATTTTATAACCAATGTTAAATATATTTTAACTCATGTTATTTTCAATAATCGAAGTGATAAAAGTTTTTTCATGTCAATTATACAATAACTGATATGAAAAATGATTTCCATTCTAGAGTTTCATATAGATATATATGATGGTTTATTTAATAACCGAAGTAAAATATTTTTTCCCATGTTTTCTAGAAATAATAAACATAAAAAACCAATTTACAATGTCTCTAGTAATAACATAGCTAAGTAAATGATGTCAAAACTGGAAAAAATTGACGTGGAAACCCCTTTTCCCCAAAGGTTGTGGTTTCCTTGAGAATTTTTGTTGTTAGGAATGAGGTTGCCTTGGGATTACGAGGTAGAGAACATAGAGTTATTATGGTTGGCTTGAGTGGAAAGATTTTTTTGGTTCCTATCTCACCTATTTTTGGTTGCACTTTTGGTGGTGCAGTTGGAGTGTGGTTATGATTTCATAGTTTTGGATCAATGTCTGAGTGGAAACTGGTTGTCTGGTTAGTCAAGGAACGAAAGAGATTCTTTAATTTTTGAAAAAGAGTTTCAAGGGTTCCCTAGTTTATTGGAACATAATTATTTAATCAGAATGATTGGTGGTTTAGAAATGTTATACTATGATAGGCCGAGTCTCAAGTGAGTGTGAGTCGATGTTGTAGTCATGGTGGACATGTTAAGGTCTGTGCTCGAGGACCAGTGTAATGGAATCCATATGATGAGGATTGAATAAGTACTTATTAAGGTTCTTGGCCCTCATTTTAAGTGGGTTGTTGACTATAGGGGGTGATTTTCTTGGTTAGATAGGAATGTGTAGCGATTGGTGTAATGACGTAATATTTAAATATATATTTTCCTCTAATTAAGTCAAATGTTTTTGATAGCTTTCTTCACGTGAAACACTGAACCAAAATGACATGGTGAACTGTTTTTATCATTAAAACCAATTCATTGAATTAGTTTGTATGAATATGAGTAACTAAATTCGTAAAATTTATTAATAAATATGTTTATATATATATAGCTTATTTTATGAAAATTTACAGAATTCATTGTTTTTTTAAGAATCTATGTTTGTATGAAATGTGATTTTTATTAAAAAAATGTGTATATTATTTTTAAATGTCCATTTTAATAAAATAAAATGTTGATAGGTTAATTCTAGTTTTCTTTTCGTTTTATAGAAATTAATAATAAGAACAACTAGTATTTTAATAATTTATCATCCCTTAAAATAGTTTTCATCATATTTTTTAATTTAATTTAATAGTTAATGTAAAAAATTCTAGAAATTAAATTTGAAAAAATAAACTTTATTTTTTATTTATAATTTCAATATTATTTTAACTTGATTTTTGGGGGTTTTTCTAAAAATAATAAATTTTAAGAGAATAGTGAAAATACTATTTTTATAGATAACATGAATTTTATGACATTGTTAGTATATAAGTATGAATTGGAAATTCATGAAAACATTTTATAAGACTAAATGTGTTTTTTATGAGTAAATTCATAATTCTAAAAATGTTGGTTTTAATTTACAACACTAAATTTGTAATTTTATATCATAAGATAAAATTTTAAAATAAATTGTTTTTAATTTTTTATAAATTCTATATTTTATAATTAATTTTTTTCACCTTTATAATTTTTATAAAATAAAATCACTTCCATTTTAATATTCATCATGTGAAAATGATCATAAGATTAATTTTTCATATTTTTATAGAGTAATTAATATTCATATGAATAGTGAATAATATAATTTTTCCAAAAATGGTTTATTTTAATACCTTATCATAATATAAGTGAGACTAAAAAAATTATTAAATTTAAAACAACTATTTTATTTCTAAAAAACTATTTTTCATATTTTTATTTAATTAAATATTTTTTAAAAAAAAAATTGGCTTGAGTACAATTTCACATAAAATTTATTTGTTTTATAATAAAACAATTAATTTCCTAAAAATCAAAAATATCAATAATATTATCCCACACATAAATTTTTTGTTTAAAATGAACATTTTCTAAAAAAATAGTTTTTACACATTATGTGTTCTCATGCTAAAATTAATTTCTCAAACTCTTATAAATTTTTCATTATAAAATTATTTGTATATTGAAAATTAGAATGTTAAAATTAGTCAGTAATTTAAATTGTAATTTTGTCCATTAAAATTAGATTCCAAGGGTGAAATTGGAGTTACCGTTGTAAGGGTAAATTAGGGTAAAGGTAGTTTAACATTGTTTAGAAGGATAAAATATTTAAAAACCATGTTTTATATTAGATGGTGGATAGTGGCTCAACCTTGTATATTTCCACACACTATTATTAAAAATTTTGGATCTTTCTTCCTTGAATAATGTAGTGATATTATTGATAAATAATAAGTTTTTAAAAAAAATTCATTTTCCCCAGTTATAAAAGGTGACGACTTCCCATGTATTTATCTACCCATTACAAAGCATTAGATCGACCTAAAATCAGCCATGGTATCCCCTCAACACCCTCCTGATTTCTTTGAATTCTTGGTCTCACCAAAAAACCAAGCTAATGAGTCTTAATGAGTTACCCAACAGAGAACTTCCAAGGAAAAGTTAATACTCTCTACCAATCTTTTAAAATTTATTTACTTCTTCAACACCCCTTAATCCCTCTCTATCCATGAAGGTATGATAACACCAATATTGTTACTATGTTTAAATTTTATTACAGTAATTAAATATACATTTAATCCTTTCCTAAAAAATCATTCATAAAATTTAAAATGTGATCATGTGTGTGTCTGAACTACCGCCTCCTTGAAAGACATGTTTTGGTTTCCACAATGGCCGGCCATGGTGAACTTTTAAAGTCTAATTAGTATGAAAAAATGATATTATTTACACTATTAATCTTTTAATGATAATATATGACAATATATAAGAAATGATAATAATAAATGGTTATAGTAACTTTAACCACATTTAGTAGACTTATCAAGGAACCTTTCTTAATATGGATCTATTTTGGGATAACATTGAAACTATATAATTATTATTATAATGTAATAATAAAGGACATAAATCTAAAAAATTTCTTATGTCATGAAGTTATTTTACAAAACATTTGACCATGGTCAATGAAGTGAAAGTTTTACAAAGAAATTAATTGAAAATCCATGAGTAACCAATGTAAGAAAAAAAAGATTAAAAATAATTACCAAAAGATAATATATGGACATTATAAAATTAAATAGAGATGAATAATATTATTTTTTATATATCTAATTAACTAAATTTAATTATTTTACAAGTTATGTTCAATTGAAGAGATCTTTCAGACATTAGGTAAGGGTTCCCGGCTCAAATTCCACTCTTTGAGACATTTTTTGTACTATGAACCTAATTTCATTTATGTGGTGTATATAGTACACATTTAAGATATCATATCATGAATTATCTTTTAATAATTTTATTTTAATTTCAATTATAATATAACTCTTTAAACTTGTTTTAATAAAATTGTTTCTCAATCTATATGGGTTTTCTTGGTCTTAATTCTAAAATTTTGAGACATTTTACATGTTATTCACCTTGTTTTCTTTTTTAGTGTTCTTTTGATTTAAATAGTACATTGCCTCTGCAAATTCATGGGACTAATTAGTTTTCCTTCAAGTCATCTAGCTTTGTGTCATTAAAAAAAATTTCATGTCATTGTACTCAATATAAGGTTTAGAATAAAATGATGATGATGAAGTGAGTGGGATACTCATGACAAAAGGAAATGGAGTGAAGGCTAATGGTGTATATTGAACATGTTGGAATAGTAGAGGTGAAGATTAGAGACATATACTGACTTCTATAAAAGAGGGAATGTCAAAGGAAATAAGAAAGATGCATAAATTTCTATGATTCAATTTTCCAAAAAAGATCATGACTTTTTTATTTTAAGAAATAAATATTTATTAAAAACCTAATTCTATATTGTTTACATAACACAAAAACTACTCAAAAATACCTGATTTTTTTCTCTTAAAAATGAATCATTGATATAAAAAAACGCATGATCCCCTTCTTAAACAAATAAAATGATCTAATACCCAAAAAATGAATGATTCACATGCTTGGAGAAAAAAATTCCACTATTCTACAAAATTATCCATTACTAAAATAAAATAAATGATCCACTAATCAATGAAAATAAAAGACTATATGCTATGTAAAAAATATAATTCTTTAAAATATAGAAATTTATATTTAGTAAAAGCAATTGTAACTAATAATATTTGAATTCTAAATTCTTGATGAAAAATATTAAAATATTTCTTGAAAACAAAGTTGTTGGTGTACGTAGTTTTTTAGTTGTGAGAAGTTGTTATAGTGGTCGAAGAATGGGTAATATGCCATGAGATGAGAACCTATGTATTCATCCAATATGTTTACCTACACATATAGTACTGTTTAAGAAAAACATATACTATGTGTGACTAAAAGGGAAACAATTTAATAATCAATCTAGAAATATGTAGATTATCAGTAAAAGCGCCATTTTTTCACAATTGGGATACACTTCAATAATCAACCCATAAATATCTATGTATAACTAATAAGGAAACACTTACATAGAAATAATCTCAAATCTATTATGTTTCCACAACCTTTAAGAAATTATGTAAACTTTAATCCAATTATAATGTAGGTGCACCAACATGTTACCTCCAAGAACTTCATTGACATGGTATGTAGAACTATAGAGAGTAATCAGTGGGGATGTAGATGTGTCCAAGACAGTAGGTTCCCCTAAAATACATTCTTCCACAACTAATTGTCTACGATAAGATTTATATTTCCCAGTATATTTTAGTTGGCATCCCCACAATGCCTAGAATATCCTCCCTTACTAAAATAGAAATACATTTCTGAATAGAATGAAAACTCACAAAAACGTAAAGACAAGATTATCTACAAAAACATGAAAATAATAACATGATCAAATGTTGTTTCAGACCAAATTTACAAGAATATTTAATTTTCTTTAAAATCATCAGGTTCTGCAAAATTCGAAAAAAAAATGTAATGACATTGTACTCAATATAGTGAAACCATTATTTTTGTTGTTCCCAGAATTCATCACAATAGTTGTAAGCAGAAATTATATATAAAAAGGAATGAAAATTTATTCTTGAAAAATTGAAATATAAAACATTAAGTATCATTCTTTTCAAATAATAAAAGGTAATAAAAACAATGAAACATGCAAATTGATATTTCCATTTTGACATATTATATTTTGTTATGAAAACATATATGAATGTTTACAGAGATGGTTTAAAAAATTGTACCCTTCATTCAAGCTATCCAATTACTTGAGAGAGCACACATAGTATTTCCAACACCTATAGGAAATCTATGTAAAACTATTCAAAAGGCTTAAATTATTGAAATCTCATAGAGTTACAAAATTATAACATTTTCATTAAGAACATAGTGACTGGTACCAATCACACAATATTTTTCATACTTAAATATTCACTATAATTTGATGAAAACTATGCACTATTGAACTAATATTGTGAAAAAGTCTAAAAGAATACATAATTCATTATGAATGATCATATCTAAAGGAATTAAGTTGTTTGGTGAAGGGGAAACACTAAAAATGTATATAACTCACTAATTTGATGATAGAACATCCTTGATGAATCAAAATAAAACCCAAAAATTCCCAACAAACTCCATCAGCGGCATAACATCCCTAAAAAGGAAAAAAATAGAACATGTGTAGTGAACGGAGTTGAGGAGATGGATTGCAGTGAACGGAGATGGAAATCCGGGTTACCATAGATACAGGTGTTGGAAATTAGGGATTGACTTCGTATAAAGTGGAGGGATGCTAGACAGAATCATTCAGAGTAGTCCAAGGGAGAATGAGGTGATGTATCTGCAGACAGATGCACTGGGAGGAGAAGGGGCCCATGGAGGATGAATCAGTGGTTGAGGAGCTGGTGGTGGAATAACCGAAGGTGGATGTGGACCAGATGGAGCAGGCGGAGAGGAAAAATATGGAAGTAGTCTAAATTTGGGGTAGAGGTGTAGCAGGCAGGGATGGAGGGCCCAAAGGCAGAGCAACCGTAGGAGGAGAACATGTAGTAGGAGAGGAAGAATGGATCCAAGGAATCTCAATATTTGGGAGAGTAAAATAAGGACGAGAAGCCGGTTCAGCATAAATAATACCGATGGAAGGATATAGGTTTGTGAAGGGATTTTTAGATAATATAACATGTGGAAAGAAACATGCCAACATTAGTATATATATATATATTACATTGATGTTATATAAATTATTTCATTTTAATTATTTGGATATACTATTACAAATCATGTTCTTTTCTTCAAATTTATTTTGAATCAATTGTTACCCCTGTCATAAGGGTTTTTGGTAACTTAATTTTCATTCATTGAGTTATGATTGTTCTCTTGAAATTATTTTATATAATTTGGGTACCTTATTTCTATTGATTGTAATATGTGGTATTCTCATTGATTACATTTTTATCATGTTAACCTTTTTTCAAATATTTCATGCTTCAGAGAGCATTATTTTTATAAGTGATATTGATAACTCAAATATCTTTTCTTTGAGTTATAAAGTTCTATGTTGAACAATATTATTACATTATTGGGTTCTCTAACTATTTTTACAATATGGGTTTTCAAAAAAGTTGTTTTAAATTCATTAAAAAGGTTACTTTATTTTCATTGTCAAATGTTTTTTATTTAGCTCCACATTTCTAATAGAAAAGGTTATATCATTTTAAAGGTTCCATTATTGGATATTATATTTTAAAAAAATTAAAAATATATATATATATTTTAATTATACTTTTCATAAGTTACATTTTAAATTAAAAGGTATGTTTTAATTTTACATCAATGTTAAAAATGTTTTATAAAAGATATTTTATGTTTTCACGTCCATTTTAATTTTCATATTATAATGGATTTACACTCGTAGGATTAATGTTACATGATTTATTCTATAATAAATATATATATTTCTAATTTTATGGATTGAAATCATGGTATCAAATAACTTTATTAATGATCACATCTTTCATGATAGCATTCGAAACATTATTTTTCAATGAAGTTTTTCATCTATGTCAACATCATTCTGAGATTCCTTTGTTACACTAGGTATATTCCCTTTTATATATGAATATCTTATTTTTTAGATGGCTTATATAATTTCCTTCTCTTTTTAAGAAATAAATCATCACTACCTTTGTCTTTCCTAATCATTTTCAGTGTATAGAAGTAATTTTTCCTATAAAAATACTATATTCTTAACTCCTTAGACTAATGGGATTTCACCTAGATTCCATATACTGAATTATTGGGGATAATTATTTTATTAAAATTGAATACTTTATATATATATATATATATTAAATACCATATTCTTTATTATATTTATTTAATTTTACCTGATTTCATTGAAATCTATTTTCTTTCTATGGGTTATTTGTGATTTGTTTAATGAAATCCATTTTATTTCCATGGGTTCTTTAATATTTGTAAAATGAAACCCATTTTCATTACATGGGTTCTTTATTCTATAAATATAAAATATTAATATTTATAAGGTTTTATAATTTACATTTTCACTTCAGGGGGTCTTTATAATGTGATAAGTAAATGTTTTTCGAGTGGAATTCATAAGTATGGATGATAACCAATGGATCCCAATATCACCCTCTAATTTATGGGTTAAATGTATATATCTAATGAGATAATGTATTCATGAGTATATTTTTTCTAAAAAACATGGGTATTAATTGTGTTTCTCATGAAATTAATGTTTTATATACTAATGTGTTTACCAAAGTTGAAATATGTTTCATAGTTTTATGCTTATTTTTATGACTATGTTCTTTTCTCATGGATCATGTATGTTGACTCACTCTTTTTCTTCATGTCTTAATTTACATCGAGATTTATTCGATGATTTATTACCTAATATTTATTGGCAATGATTTTCATATCTATCATTTTTATATCCATACGCTCATATTATTCTCACTTATGATCATTGATTATTCTCTCTTATGTTTACCCTTACTAAGGATCTAATCTCACCACATTATTATGTTTCCATTTCTATGGGTTATGAAGAGAATTAATATATATGATATGTCTATAAGGGTATCTTATGGGAAGAATTTACTGTAGTTGTTTTAGACTTATTAGGGATTATTTAGTTTCTCTCATAGTGGAAATAAAAAATTATATTAGTTGAAAAGATACATGAGCTTAATTAGTAATTTTTTCCTAATTCCCTAAAACTCTAAACCTAAAGAGTCCTAGGAATATGTTGTCATGAAATTTTTTTCTTTAAATTAGGTAATGAATTGACAAATATGTTTGAATCATAATATATTTTAATTGGTTGGTATATTTCCAATTGGATATATAATATCATGTACTATCTTTATTCACGATATTTGATCTTCATCTTCAGGACCTCTCTCTTTCAAGGGGTTTTTATTAGTATGCTTCTTAAGTTGTAAGGGATCCTTATAATCACCCTCATTAAATTTTGGTTAAATGTTCTATTTAGTTTTCTCCCGAATAATTTATCTTATTTGGAATTATATTATCCATATATTATATATATGTTCTCTTAAAATATATACCTAGTTTTCATTACCATTGTTTTTTGTGGAAATAAAAATTTTAAGTTCACTATGGAATTTTGTCTTTTAGATGAACCTTATTTAAGGGAAATTCCACTCCTAAATTAATTTAATGTGTCTCCCCATCAAAAAATTGTTATTATCATGTATATATTTTAAAATATCATATTATGTTATGAAAAACCTTTTTGGTAAAATTATGTTTTTTTAAGAAAATAATATATCTTTAAAGATCCTTTTCTCATTTTGAAAATCTTTACATAATTTGTACATTTTTATTCATACTAGTACATTTTTCTTATGAATTTTTATTAAAATGGAACTCTATATTGAAAGAATAGGTTTTAAAAAAATAAACATACAAAATGATTTATTTCCTTCTTTTATTTATAATCTATATGATAAAGACTTTGGTTATATATTAAAGAATGATTTTGAAAACCACTTTATTATTATAGGTTATAGTATGCTTATTATTTATGTATGTATTATTTTTCTCTTATTCTTAACATATAAATGTACACAGTATGATGATATGGGTGGGCATATTATATCTCTCCAATGTATTGGGTAATGTTAATGAATTATGAGATGCAATTAATAGTGCACATATAGATAACCTTATCACACCATGTTATGATGGAATTTGGCCTAAGAACACTATGTTATGATAATGGTTAGCCTAAGCATATGATGATTATGATGGTGGTTAGATTATTTTAACCTTTCTTAGTGGTTATCTATTACATATTCTTATGATTTCATCCACTGTGATGTTTTCACATGTTTATTATCCCATGATCTTATAATTACATTTCCTTATTCCATGTTTCCATGTTTATGATCATTATATTTATGATATTCATGTTATACCTCTTGACTCTCAATATATGATTTATTTACATCATTATTGCCTTACTATGATTTCTAGATCATCCTTTTTCATGTGTAATTTCCCCTGGGTATCCTTAGTAGTTTTATAAGATCTATTTGAGTTATGAGAACTATATGGAGTTTTAAATAAATATGTAGTTTTTATATTTCATAGGAAGTATTTATGTATCTAATGTTACAAAGGAATTATAAATATAAATCCTTGGATTTCATTTTTGTAAAAGTATGTGAAAAAATATAAAATAAATTATGTTTCAGTATTAGGTAACTATAGCCAACATCAGAGAAAGGTCTAGTTATTTTTGGCTATTAGGAAAAGAGGACATTGGTGAAAACCCTATAGATAATCCGAAGTACAGGATAACATCCTTAAGATTTTTAAAATGTTTTATTATGTGGTTTCCTAACAATGAAATATCCCTTCAGATACTACATGTGATACAGGATTTGGCATGGAGGTACCAAGGGGTAATAACCCCAAAAATGGAGGATATGGTTTCAAATTGATCATCACCTAGTGAACAATAATGAGGCCTAAATGCACATATAGTTTGACACCATCAAGGGATATGATTTATTTAATCATATAATATTTATAAACCACTGTGAAGAAATTATTACTTAGTTATTTTATGGTATTAGGTTAATAATTATGATAAAATACAGCTTTATGTAAAGTAGGATGAATCACGAATGATATAGGTTGAAGCAAGGATAATATATGTTTATATAATAATGATATGGGTTGAATTAAAATAATTATGGGCTAAAGTGAGTATGTAAAAGGTTAAAAGGTTTTTGAGAATGAATCCCTTTTCTCTTATATATTATGATAATCTAGCTTTGTTGTTAAATTTTGATCACCCATACTAACCCTTTTGGTGTTTGTAAGGGATAAAACTAGAAGGAACCATAGGTGTGAGGGAAAGTGAGATAATTACCTTAATTAAAATACTATGATAATGGTATTTGGAGTGAGAAACATAGTGATTATTCTAAACCAACTATCATGAAACATGATTAGTGATGTGACCAAAGAAGAAATTCTAATAGCACTAAAGATGTGAAGGAGGAAGTCTCATGGGAACTTAGGTATTGAAGATGATGAGGGAAAGAATATTCAACATCCTACATATCCATGATGTGGGAAGAATAAGAAATGGAATTTCCTCATTTGGAATGGAATATGATTTACTTGTGTTAAATTAGGGCATCAATAAATAAGCTATTTAGGGAAAAAGAAGGTTATAATGAAGGAAGATAATGTTTCATCCTAAGGATCCACTAATGATTTTATTTTTTAGATGTGATGAATTTGGAAACTATGAAACCCAACACACCTATAAAATGGTTAAAGTATTCAATTTATGCAAACCACCTCCTATATAATATAAACAAGGAAAAATATATGCAATGGTTGTTGTTGAGGAAGATAGTGATTTTCCACACTATATTTGTTGATGTCTTATGTCATGTAAGATTCAACATAATAGGTTTTGAATTATAATTAAGAAACATTGGTAGTATAATTATTATTTAATATGTATATAAAAATTATTTATGATTTGAGGAATGTTATGCATTTTAGATTTATTTCTTCATCACTTATTAGGATTCTATTAGGAATTGACTATATCTTTATAAAAAAGATCTCATTTAAAATTTCTTATAGAGAAATATCACTTCATAACCATAAATTGACACATGATCAACTACCAGTGTATTATTAATTAGGAGATACCTATTGGGATTTCTCCCATATTATAATTATTAAAATTTAGAGGAAATAGTTTATTTAAGGGGGAGAATGTAATAACCTAACATTTTAATATATATTTTCCACTAATTAAGTCAAATATGTTAGATATCTTGATCCACACACAACACCAAACTAATGAGACCTAATTATGTTTATATTTTTCAAACCTAATATTTCAATTGGTATGTATGAATAGGATAAAGTTAATTTTTTAAAATATTAAAATATATATATATATATATATAAAGGTTATTTTATTCAAATTTAGTTAATTCATTACCATGTGTAAGAATCTATTTTTTATGCACTATACTTTGTATTAAGGAAAAATATATATATTATTGTTAAATAATAATTTTAATAAAATATAATTTTGATTTATTAATTCTATCTTCATTTTTATATAGATTTTACTAATAAAAAGATCTAGTATCTTAAAATGTTAACTTCCTAAAAAGCTATTTATCATTATATTTTAAGATTCTATTTAAAATTTAAAATAGAAAATTATAAAGATATAATTTTATAAAAATAATTTTCATTTCAGGATTTATAATGTTAATATTAGTTTAAGATGAATTTTTGGGTTTTTCTATAAAGATTGATTTTTAGGTGAATAGTGAAAAATACCATTTTTATAAATAAAATGACTTTTATGAAATTATTAGTATATAAGTATGAATTTAAAATTCATTAAAACATTTTATTATATTAAATATTTATTTTATAAGTGAGTTTAAAATTTTAAAAAGGTTGGATTTAATTTAAAAACTTATATTTGATATTTTAAAACTAAAGTTATATTTTTCATCAAAAAATTAATATATTATCCATTCAGTATTTTAAAATTATTTTTTATCACCTATATATGATTAATATAATAAAATTACTTCTATTTTTAGATTGCTCATGTGAAAATTATATTATGAATAATTTTTTCAATTTTTCTAAAATAATTGACTTTTACCTTAACAGTAAAAAATATAGTTTCGGGTAAAATAGTGACTTTTAATACCTTATTAGAATATAAGTGGGGGTTATAATTTTATAAAACGTCTTCATTGAAACAATATTTATTTATGGAATAATTTTTGGAATTTTACAAATATTCTTTAAAACATATAAAAAATATGAATCAAAAGTAATATTTTAACTCTATTAAAAAAATATGTTTTTGGATTTTCATCTAATTAAATATTATTTTGGTAAAATTTGGTTTTGGATTGAGTTTAAATCCATATAAAATTTATTTTTTATTAATAAATCCTTTTATTTCTACAAAATCAAAAATAATTAAATTTTTTATTTGAATTGAACTTTTTCAAAAAATGGTTTTTACACATTATGTGAACTATTGCAAAAATTAATTTCTCTAACTCTCCAAAATTTTATTTTATAAAATTATTTACATATATAAAATTTACAATTTAAAATTATTAAATAATTTCAATTTTATTTTTCTCTATTAAAATTAGTTTCCAAAGGTGAAAGTAGAGTTATCACAATAAGGGTTTGTTAGGGTAAAAGTGGGTTAACATAGTGAAATTTTTTAAAACTTGTGAAAACATGGTGGAGGGAGGATAGGACGTATCTATTTTCCAAAACCATTATTGGCCTTTTTTAGATCCTTTTTCCATGAATAATAGAGTGCTGTTTTTTAAAAATAATGACTTTTTACAAAACAACACTTTTCTTCACTTATAAAGGAGACAAATTCTTCCTCATTTATCCGAAAATTACAAAGACATGGATCAAACAGAACTATACCCTAGTATCTCTTAAAAACACTACCCATGACTCTCAATCATTTTTATAAACAAAATACCAAGCTAAGTATTCTTAAGTAATTACCAAAGCTATGACATCCACGGGAAAAGTAATACTCTCAACCCAACAGTTTCAAGTTCTTTTGTTCTTCTACACCCATAAATCCCCATATATACATGAATTTATAACAAAAACTGAATTTTTAATATTATAAAATCATATTATACTAATTTTACATTAAATTTAAAACTCTCTTCAAAAATCATTGAGAAAAATTAAAACGTTTTCATGTGTGTGGGGGGGATACCGCCTCCACGAACGACATGTTCTGTTTTCCATGAACACCTAAAATGGATAAATTTTAAAATATTTTTAGTATTTAAAATTTTCATATTTGAAACTATTAATATACTATTATTATAATATGTTACAATCAATAAGTAATAAAAATAATAAATAGTTATAGTAGAATTAACTTCCTTAAATAGACAAATCAATGCACCATTCTTAATTTGGATATATTTTGGGATAACCTATTAAATTGAAAAATTATTGATATAATAGAATAATAAAGTACACAAACCAGAAAACATACATACATCTTGATGTTATTTTACAAAAAATTAGACCATAGTCAAAAAACTGAATGTGTTATGAATAAATTAAAAAAACAACCCCAAGTAACCGGCTTAAGAAAAAACTATATTAAAAATAAGTGCCAAAAGATAATATATGGGACTTAAAAAATTAAATATAGATGAATAATAATAATTTTTATATATGTAATGAAATTAATTTTATTATTCCGAAAGTTAAGTTCATGTGCATAGTGCTTTCAGACATGAGGTAAGGGTTATGTCTCAAATTTTACTTCTTTGAGACACATTTTCTTTTATACACCTAATATCATTTAAATGTTGTTTATATATAGATTATAATATATAATATCAAGTATTATATTTATTCATGGTATTTTAACTTCAAATTAAATCTATATCTATTTCAAGGGGTTTTTATTATTATGTTTCTTAAGTCGTAAGGGATCCTCTAAACCACCCTTGTTACCATATAGTTACACATTCTCTTTATTTTTCTACTTTAACCTTTATATTATTTTCAATTATATAATTCATATTCTATATATATGTGGCATTTTTATATTTACCTATTTAACTTCATTGTTCTTTGTTGGGGAAAGTATATTTTTAAGTTCCCTTGAAAATTTTATCTTTCAAGAGAACTCGGTATAAGGAAAATTCCATGCACCTGATTTCATGTTAAGTGTCTCCCGATAAAATGATTTTTCTTATCATGTACATCTTCTAGAATACCATATTATTTTATAAAAAACATATTTTGTATAATTTTTTTATTTAAAATTAAAAAAAAATATTTCTTTAAAGATCTTTAGCACTTTTTTAAAAGCTTCACCTAAATAATATATTTTTATTCTTCTTAATCCATTTTTCTTATGAATTTTTTCTTCAATGGAACTCAATTTTCAAAGCCTGTGTTTTTTTCAAGAAATAAAATTCCATAATTATTTATTTCCTTCAATTATTTAGAATATACATGATATATACATTGGTTTGTTCTTAGGACAAGATTTTCAAACCCACTTCCTTATTTTGGGTTATATTGTTCTTATGATTTATATTTGGATTCTTTTTCTATTATGGAACACATATGCATGTATATATTATGATGTGATGGTTGGTGCCATTATAGAACTCTAATACATTGGGTAATGATAATGACTCATGATATTCTATGTAAGGTGCACAAGTGGTTATCCTAATCACAGTATGTTATGATGAAAGTTAACCTAATAATATTATTCCATGATAGTTATTAGTCTGAGCATATATTGATTGTGATATTGGTTTGACTATTTATCCTGAATGTCCCAAAGGACTTATTTTTATTTTATTTTTTATAGTCCCTCTTTTAAGGGTTAAAGGGGAACCCTTAAATGACTCGTACGCCCAAGGTGTTTGTTTGGCTATTTTATATTGTCTTGGCGGTTATACTTAACATTTGATTATGATGTCATGATTTATAATTTTTTCCCATTTTCATGATCTCATGATCTTTTTATTCTATTTTCATATACCATATTTCCATGTATATGAATATTCTCTTTATGATTTCATGTTATGCCTCTTAAATCTCGGCTTATGATTTATTGTTGGGATTATTCTCTTACAAGGATTTCATTCTCACCATTTTCCCTATGTATATTCCCCAGGGTATCATATATTGTATTATAATATCTATAAGATTTAGGATAACTATGTGGAGTTTTAAATCAAGATATTGTTGTTTTGTTTAAGATGATTTACTTATGTATCTAATCTTCCAAAGACACTACACCTCGAGATCCTTGGCCTATATTGTTGGAAAATTATGTGAAAAAATATTAAATAAAGTATGTTTAAGACTTAGGTCATTATAGTTAGGTTTTTGTTTAAAGTTTTCTATTTCAAGAAATTTCGTTCAGTAGTGGATAAAGTGTGGGTCATGGAGTTTAGTTTTTGTTTGTTGGGTGAAAATTAGAATACTCAAATGGTTTTAAGTGTTTTATCAGTAAAAAATGAATTCTATTGTGTTTGGAGTGTTTTGGGTGCTACGATACAAATAGGTTAAGGCTTAAGGTGGCTTACGATATATTCTAAGTGTGATTGTATCAAATATACACTACTTTTTAGGTTGAATAATAGTGGATGGTTAACTATCAAGGATTTTTTTTTGGGAGAGAATCAAAATGGTTTTGAGGTTGTGATAACCCACATCATCACAGGTTGAGAAAATCATTAGAAATTTGAATTTTAGTTCTATGAAGAATTTATGGGTAAAACCATAATTTATCCAATCAGATGACCTCAAATAATTTTTACAACCACTTTATTGGTCCTGCAATAGGGTTTTTACCATGGGGAATGAGTTTGGTGAAATTTTAAATCATTCAATTTTTTATGGAATATTTAATATTTAATTAATTAAATATTAATTATTCACATACATTTGAAAGATGATATATTTTGAATATATTTTTATATTAATATTACAACACTATGGTTAATTCAGGAATAGTGAGTTCTTCATAGTCCAAGCATAAACTCATCATGGGCATGAGGTCCGAGCATGGGCCGCTTTTATTTCTTTTTTGTTTTCTTTTTTTTTATTTTTTTTTTTATTTTTTTTTTTCTTTTTCTTTTTCTTTTTCATATTTTATTTTTTTCATTTTCTTTTCTCTACTCCCCTTTTTCTTTTCATATATGTTTCCCCCCTTTGGGTTCTATGCTTTCAAGGGAGTAAAGGGGGGAGGTATTACTAGGGGTTCATCCAAGGAATGGATCAGGATGCGATGGCTATGGGTAATGGATATGGATTGATGCATCAGTGCTTTATGCCTGTAGGTAGGGTATATTTAATTTTTTTATCCACAACTCCCTATATCATACTTTTCTTATATTTTAATATCATTTTTTTGTTTATGGGGGCCCCTAAAGGGTCAATTTGTGGTTTCATTGGGAGAAATGTTGGTATCTAGCCGATCATAAGGGTTTTCTATCCAATAAAATATGATCACATAGTGTGTGATTCAAGAACATGTGATTTGTGTCCTTCGATATCAATGTGGGATTGAATATAAGGGTTAAATTTTGTGTGTTCTTAGTAAATCTACATAAATCCACTTGAAGTGTTGTTGGGGACTCATCCAGACACTGAATTCCAGGGGCACATATATGTGTAATGTACACAACCATACCTCATATATATAGTACAAAACAATGTTCATATGGAAAACATGGACAAACCTCATTCTTGGTATATGTCCAGGATCCCTAAATAGTGACACGCTGTATTGGGTGATTGCACTTCATGTACTTGGGAAAACAACATTCTAGTTCGGTCATGGTACATATCAATGTTACGGTGTTGGAGGGACATGTTGTATACATCATGTACATGTTGTGAACTCCTTCCTTAGAGGTATTTTCTTCTCTTCTCTCCTTATAGATTGAATATTATATTTAAATAGCACATTCAGAGTATTTTTCCTTTATAGAAGTTGATGGTTTGGAAATTGGATTTATTAGAGGTCATTAATGAGTTGATTTGGATTATGTGAGACTTAATAGGAGGATTCCTTCAAGGTTATTGTTCTAAAATACTCTTGAGTTTTATGTCTTGTGTTAGTCATGAGTACGGTTCGTGTATTCATTTATCAACTTGGATTTGGAGTTCCAAGAGGTTTGGATAGTGGTTCTTTCATATAATTCCCAAAAGGTGGGATTGAGCAGTGACTTGGATTAGTAATTCCACGGGATTCAGAGAGAGTTAATTTAGTGTTCTTAGATGGTCTTACTAGAAAATTTCATGATGTTTATTTCACTTAGATATATTTTCTTGGGGTGAAATTGTGGGGTTCCAAGTATAGTTGGGTACCCATGAGTTGATATTATGATAGATTTGGGGGAATTATTCAGGATTCCCTTATTGGAATGGTGTTTCTCAAAGTTAAGTTGTGCATTGGAGTGCCTCAGTTGATATTTTCATGGAATATATTTTCCTGAGGTTTGAATGTGATAGGGGAACCTCAAGAGATTTCCTAATTCTATTGTGGTTTAGGGGACTACGGTGGGGTCCCCATTCATTGATGGAAAGTGATATGGTCAGTTGTGATTTTTTTAGTTTTGGAAACTAGGTTTCGGCATTGGTTGACTTCTAAGATTCCATGGATGGGGATCTCTTGAGTTAGTTCATCTTTGGGTTTATATGAGAGAATATACCTTTGGGATATTATTGTGATAATCATTGAACCTGAGAATTATTAGATTATCTCCTCCTATGGTTTTCCATTTTTATATGATTCATATAGACTTAATGGGTGGTCTAGATGATTTAATCACTCCTAGTTAGGATTACACTATAGATAGGGGTTTGTTTTGATCATTCTAGACACAGCGGAAGCACATTTTGGGATTATAAAAAACTCATATTTTTTTGAATTCAATGGATCATCTATAATGTACAAGACATAAATTACATGACTACTTAAAAATTTTCTGAACAAAATTGGAAAATGATTTTTTTGGTACAAAGGAGAAGGTCTTTTCATATTAATTTCTACTTAATTTAAAACACACAAATAAATATTACCATGGACATGAGATCATTATTTATTTATGGTATTGATCATTCTAACCAAATAAGAGTATCATTATTGTGTATCGAGTTCCTAGAGGAGATCCCCTCTATCGGTGATCCAAACATGCTCCTTCAATCTCTAAATAATGATTATCAAACTTTAGGTTCTAGTACAGTTGATTGATCTACTTTTATTATTCACTTTGATCACTTCATGTTACTTCATTCTTGAATGAATTTTTATTATTCTTCATATTCTTTATTAGAATATAGTATGAGGGGGATCTTGAGAGTAAATTTTTGTCTGCAATGATTAACCTTTCTCTGATTAATATAGTAGTCTATAAATAGACCTAGGTTTAGGGTTTAATTCCAATTAATTGACCAAAGTCCATCAATTATAAATTAATCCCCAATAAACCTCATTCCATATATTATTATTATTATTATTATTATTATTATTATTATTTAACATTTGACATGCACAAACCCATGCAATGATAAATATATATTTTACAATCTGGTAAATAAATATTTCTCACCAAGAAAAAATTGGTTTTCTCACCCACCTTAAATTTTATTAAATTATATAATAAATATTTAAATAAATATTATACATTCAATAAATAAATAAATATTCTATTTATTATCTTATTGATAAATATTTATTTAATATTCACCAAACTAAATCAATTTTTATTTAATAAATGCATAGTTATTTATTACCGTGTGAATAAAAATAGATAAATAATTATAAATATTCTCATAATTAAATAATTATCTTGAAAATATATATTTATTTAATATTTATGATCATTTAATAAACCTAAATAAATATTACTTCTCTATCTAGATAATAATATTTATTCTAATTATTAAATATAAATAATATTTATCAGAGATCCAAGAAAACATGTTGTCTGTGACCCTCTAGGACCCTTCCTCAGTGGAATAAGGCAGTCTTTCCAAAGTTCATGATTACTATCTAAAATGGGTTAAAAATCCAACAAAGTAAAAATAAGTCACAATGAAAATATACAAAAATAAACAATCATTATGTATTATAATCTATTGTTTATTATATCTCATCAAACATATTTCATACCAATGTTATCAACCTATGTGGGCCATGGAATTTAATGTAATGGTTTCGTTTCAATAAAAGGGTTAGGATATCATATTCTATAAATATTTAGGGAAAGAATCCTTCCTCAAATTATTCATTTAATAACATATCCTTCATGACTCAATGAACGTACTTATCTATGTTGTGATCTTATGTTGTCACGGTTTATTGAAATACATCAAAGTGTGGGAGTCATGAAATGAATTAATAATATTATTAAATTCTAAGGACCATTACACATGATTTTAGAGAATAATATTCAATAACACCTAGACTTTTGGATTTTCTATAGGCTAGTATGTTCTCATAACCTCTTATCTTATATATTTCAAGTGAAAACATTATGAGGTGAAGTCTTATCTACTTGAGAGTACTCGCACTTGACATTCAACATACTATGTGTATCGACATAGAATTTTATCTAAAAATAGACCAATATTTAATAATATTTTCAAATAACTTCAATATAACAGGTATTCTTTGACATTATTACATTAAATACAGAATAATGATGAATGTGTAAAAATAAACGTATTTACTTCTTTGAATATAAATGAAATATAAAGTAAAAACAATTTGGTTCTAGAACACCAACACCAACAGACTCCATCTTGGACTAGAACCACCTTCTAAAGACTTTTATTTTGATATCTCTCACATGATGATCATATTTCTACTAAGTTAAAGTTCTTGTTAAGGGGTATACTATGTAGTCTTTATTGTAAACTATTCTCACTACGATGTCACCTCTCTGATATAAATTTCTCAATATATGATATTTATAAAGTATATTATTCATCCAATGATGTAACCTTGACTCTATTTCAAGATCCATAATTGTAATATTATCATAATAAAGTGTTAAAGGGTTCTTACTGCAATGCACCATGTCATGATCTTGGAAAACACTTCAAATAAAAATCAATTATTTAGCTACATAAAAAGTATCAATGTACTCATAAACTACTATAGAATTAGAGACCATGGATTTCTTTGAGCTCTTACATCTCATAGAACCTCAATTAAGAGTGACGATATATCCTAACTATGATTTCAGATTATATTCATCGGTTTGGAAACTAGCATCTGCATATCCTCTATTGTCTAGCTCCTCATATTCTCTATATACTAAGAACATATCCATAGTAAACCTCATATACATAAGTATTGTCTTGACTACAATCTAACGGATGCCACATGGATCAGTATGATATATTTCTTCTACACTTAAGGAAAATGTGGCATCTTGTATGGTACATAACATTGCATAAATGAAAATACTCAATTGTTGACATATATGGAGTCCTTTCCATCCTAAATCTCTTCTCAATTATTTCAGGACACTTTTTTATACGATGAATTCCCTGTGTCACAGGAATAATTCTTATCTTGTAATGTTCCATACTTAATCTCTTTAGTACCTTGTCAATGTACATGTTTTGACTTAATCAGATAAGTCTATTGGATCTATCACAATGGATATTGATCCCTATAATATATATTACTTCACCATTTTCCTTCATAGAGAATCATATGTATAACAAGGGCTTAATGGATTGTAAAATTTTTATTTTGTTTTTATAATTAGTATGTAATCTATATAAACTATTTGGAAAATTAATTCACTCCCATTTAAATTCTTATAGACACAAGTCTCACATTCATTCTATATGAAACCAATTTTTTTATGGATTCATAAAATTGAATGTTCCTGGGCTTCGATTCTTATTTTAATACATAAATTTATATTTTTAACATGCATACCAGATTGGAATCCTTTTGAGTCATAAAAACTTCTGTTTCTTCATATAGAAATCTTCCTAATGTTTCTCATTAATAAAATTTTTCTTACATTCATCTTCTAAATTTCATAGTTAGGGTAAGAAGCTATGTAATGTATAATTATGATTGGTTTTAGCAAATAAAATAGTGAAATCACTTCATTGTAGTCCATACAATGATTAAATTTGAACCCTTTTCCAAATAATCATGTCTTTTAGGTACTTAATTTTCCATATATGTCTAGTTTCTACTTCAATAGACATTTACATCCAATTTTGTTGATTTCAACTAGAGGATCTACCGAAATCCAAATATGGTTTTAGTATATGGAATCCATTTCAGAATTGATAGATTATTTCCATACTCCATTATTTTTTCCATGTATAACTAGATTTTTGGTTATAAGAACATTATTGTCAACTAAATATGGGTCACCATCCTCAAATATTATAAAACTATATCATTTTAATTATCTGATATCTCTCACACTCATACATAGTACATATGTCTATAATGAATGCTTTTCCATGGGGTTTTGTGGGATCTATTCCTATGTCAACTCTTATTTATCTTGAACCTTGAATTCATTGAAGTTTATCTCACTCCTAATATATCTTTTAGATATATAATCCATCTAAAAGAATATGGTATTTTTTTAAGAAAATATATAGGGGTTTCTAGAGGTAATATCCCCTCAATTCCTTTAGGTATCCTATAATGATACACTTATTTCCATGAGGTGAATGTTTTTTTCTATATCCTTAACAAATTCTTAATAGAACCACACTCTTACATGCAACAATATGTTTTTATTTCAATAAAACATTTATATAGAATATTGTTTTTCACTTTAGTTAGAACTTCATTTAGAATGTATGTTGTTTTCTATAATGAATATTCACAAAAATATCATAGAATACTCATATTAATCATCAGTTACCTCAACATGTTTAATAAATTATGGTTCCTCTTTTCACTTACACCATTCGATTATGTTGTATAAGGAAGAATGAGTTAGAATATAATACCAAAATACCATAAATAATCATTGAAATATTGATTAAGATTTTTTTCCCATTTTTTTAGAGGATTGTAATAAAATTATTACCAATATAATTCTCAAGTTAGTTCTTATATTCCTTTGAAGTATCAAGGAATTTAACTTATACCTCATTAAGTAGACATATATATGTCTAATAAATTCATAACCAAATGTAATTAAGTAAGAGTATCAACCTATGGATTCAACTAGAAATTTTCCAATCACATTGGTATAAACCAACTCAGGAATATCTATACCCCTTTCACCATTTCCACTAAATAGAGACTTTTTTTCCTTCAAAACGTGATAGACATTCACCAATTGGTTTTAGTTCAAATGAATCTAAATATAAATCTTGGTGTTATATTGTCAAATGCATTCCATTTATATGACCAAGATATTGATGCCATAGTTGGGTGTGGTATGAGTCATGTGAATTATTTTTAGTGTTGACTAGGTTCATGTAATCCAACATGTAAATACCATTATTTTAAAATTCATTACCAAAACAAATAATTTCTTTATAAAAAAATAAACACTTATTTCTAAATTTGAAAATAAATCTATTTATATAAAAAATGGACATATAAATAATGTCTTTACTAACTAAGTGTGAATAATAGAATTATTTCATAATCAAGATCATTCGAGTTGGGAATTTGAGGTGGTAATATCTAATAAAAATAGTACCAAGCCTGGCGCTGTTGGATTCTCATAGATCCATCTAACCATGTGAAAATTTTTGGAATTTACATGATTATTGTACTTGAATATATACATGAGAACCCTATATTTTGTCTAATATCTAATTTTTATAAATTGATAAATTTCACTTGATGACAAACACACCTAGTTTTTCCCATTTTTTATTTGTTTGGGTGTAGTTTTCCACCAGAAAATTAGAGTGTGTCTTGTTACCATATTTTACACTTGATCCTCCCCGACTTATAAAGGCATTATGAAGAAAATTTAGACTTATATTTGATATTAGATCTCTTATCATGTCCATTACTTTTTTTCACCATAAGAACATAAGGATTTTCTCTCTTCATATCCATGTAAACTTGGAGAATTATGGTTAGAAGATATATGAGAGACTTCTATATGTTTTTTATATTGGAATTTATAATAAAAATTAACAATATCTGAGGGATTTATGAATGAATGAGATATGTGTTCAATTCCTCAGACATCATACATTCTAGAACCTATAGATTCTCAATGTATCTAATGTGTTTGACTATGTGAGGTTTTCATACCTTCTCTATGTTTACCCATGAAGAGCACTTTGAATGTCTCAAACTATTCCTTTCTGGATCTATCCAAATTAATATTATGGAGATATTAGATCATGTTATATGAATCCATGTTCTCATGTGACTTCATGTGAGGACCTGACCAAAGAATACCTCGAGTCGGTGCCTTGAATCATGAGGTGTAATTTTTTTTAAAACATGGACTGATAAATTAAATATCATGTCCTATACAGAGGATCGAATTCAGTTCAGGTTATGGGAAACCAAGCACTTCTATCAAGCTTCTTCAGCTGAAAACTGATACCTGAAAATTTTCATATAAAAATGTAGGTTGAGCATATGAATGCCCAGTAAGGGGTTTTAAAAATAACATATTAAAACAATATAACTTTTGAAAACATTCATTAAAATTTCCATAAAACATTTTCTTAAAAAAAATTGTAACACATGAAACATACCATAACAATTATCTAAGAACTATAAGTGCACAATTAAAATTATACTAACATAATTACAAGGAAACATGATTCAATTATAGGCATGATCATACGGGGTTAGAATCAAAACACATTCCATATGAAAATTCAGGTACAAAATTAATAACTAAGAGTATTACATGATCAGAGTTGAACAATAAAAAAAATTCAATTTCATCCTTTACTACTAAGAAACATAGTTGGCTCAAGGCTCTAAGTACTGCATAAATAATATTCCATAACTTTTACTTCTTCTGGTTCTTATGTACATAAACTCTTTAACAAAGAATATTCTACTAGTTGAATATTCTTCTGGTTGATTAAATTTTATATCCATAATGAAGAAAGTGAATAATCCGGACATCATAACCATACAGCCCAGGCCTCATTCCAGGACCATAAATAATCATTTGTTCAAGGCCTTGTGCCAAGAACATAGTTTTTCTCGTGAGATGAAGAGTCTGGAGGTCGTCACTGCCCTCAAAATTACATTTATTAACCTACACTAGCACAGTGGTGCAGGGTCGATCCACAGAGAAGGCAGATGAGAGTTCTAGGTTTTATTCAAAAGTAACTCCACTGTTGTCAGCAGTGAAGTGAGTGCGCATTTTGTTTTAGTTGTTTTTACTTTACAATTTTTTTGTACTTTTCCTTAAGTAAGAAGTAAGATAAAAGATGATGACAAGATACTAAATCACTTACTAGTATATTAACAAACTAAGATATATAGTAAAACAAACATAATAGAACAAAATACTAAAATAAAACAGCATGATCGAAGGATCAGATCAGAAGTAATACTCGAGAATCCGAACCTACTGGTTTAATGGATATCTTCTCCACTACACTTTATTGAGTCACACCTCAAGAAATAAAAGTTAAAAGTCTCCCTCGCCAGGAAACTCAACACACAGAAGACTGACTTAGGGAGTTTTCCACTCCAAAATTAGTCAAACTACTTGACTGTTATAAAATGATAACATTTGGAAATAAACTCACCGTGAATTTCCAGATGTAAAGACATTAATGCTTTGAAAAATTATTCATGAACTGCCTCTCCAGTTGATCATAAATTAATGAATTAAGAAAACAATTAAGGTGTGAAGAAACTAAATAGAGAATCATTAATCAATCTCTCCAATTGATTACTATTCTAAAAAATGTAGAGTGAATGAAGAAGACTAAAAGATTAACTAATAAAATTTAATTCCCGAGCTAGAAAATTCATTCATTAATCATATTGATTAATGAAATGAAAAACATCCAAGAAAAGAGTACAAAATTTAAGGACGAAGGGAAGAAGTACTCCCCAATTACTGCTCTTCTCGCGGGCTCCTCGGTCCCTTGATAATCTCCTACGTTGCTCCCGGGAGTCTTCGCTCTCGTCTGATGTGTTCGTGGAATAGGAAAAATGAGATTCTCTAAGTGAATGAATGCCCCCCCTCAAAATATGTTGTTTCCTCTGCTTAAGCATCATCTGTCATCTGCTACACGTCACTGCAACATCTTCCACCGACTTCAAAAGTTCTTCACCCACACACTACAAAATGTGTGTTTTTTCACGATAAGAACATCGCGCTAGAATTTCTCACATTACTAACTTTTGAAAAGTTAGTTAAATCCACCAGGACTTTTTCCTATATTATGGATGAACCTACAAAGTTATAGAAGAAAAATAAATAAAAACGAACACAAAGAATGAGAAATGGTTATTTTTTAAGTTAAGTGTTAAATTACTCATAACAAGTTAACTTAAGTTAATTAATAAAAAACGTAATTGATGATTATTATTTACTTTTATAAAACATTATTATAAATTTATTAAACTCTATTTATTTAATTATATTAATAAATACAAATACTAAATACTAATTTTTTTAGTTTATAAAATTTAACTAAATCATTAAAATTTAACATCATAAATAAATAATTAATTATAAATTTAACAATTTATATAGTATTAATAATTTTATTATTACTATTTAAGAAATTAGTTTCCTAAATTATTTTATTAATTAGTTTATTTTAATTTAATAATTAGAATTATTACTTTAGTTTTATATTTTTAAATTAATAAGTATATTTAATAGTTTATTTATAATTATTTTTAATTATATAATTATACTATAAACAATTTATTAATTTATTATTAACAATTATTATTTATTTAGTTTCATATTTTAATTTATAATTTATCTATTTTTTAAATTATATTTGTTTTAACTTATAACTTTAACAAATTATATTATATCCATTTGACTAATTAAAGTTAGATTTACTTTATCTTTACCTCTTTATTTTTTTTGTCTTCTTTTTGCATTACTTTACTTTTATTATTACTTTTATTATTTAATTTTAATTTTTTTTTGTTTCTACTTCCCCTTATCCACAGAATGCAGTCGCCTCCTCCTGTGCAAGACACGGCGGTGCACAGCTCCTCCACAGCACCGGCGCAGTCTCCTCCTCAACACCAGATCGGATGGCCTCCTGCACAGCAGCGGCACATGCGGCATCCCAACTACTTACAATGGCTCTGGTGTGGCGCGGCGGACTTCAGACTTCATAGTTCTGGCACGCCTCCAGTAGGTGCAGAATCTTGCAACAAATCCTCCTTTAGTAACCTACAGTATCCAAAAGCAGCGGCACCTCCGGGCCTCTTGTAACGGTTCATGGCTTAGATTTTAAAACTAGGCTGAGACAAGGGATGCGGTGACTCCAAAAAATAGTGCAGCAGTGGCTTCAAATTGATGCGGAGATCTACTCTCATTTGGATCCTATGGTGGCACGGATTTCCCTCTTCAAGCGGCGTGACTTTGGATCTCAGTGGGGTGACTAGCGGTGAGGAAAGAAGTATCGGTGAGGTTGAGCGAGAATAACAATGAAGGGGAGTTACGGTAGGGTAAGATATCAGTGAGGTTTTATGGAGGCTGTCTATCAGTGAGGATATAAAATAAAGGTGAGGTTTGATAAAAAGGAAAAGGAGGCTATAATGGTGAGGTTTGAGAAAAAATGGGTATGGGACAGTAACGGGGATAAAAAAAGAGTAAAAGGGATGCCACAGTGGAAAAGGCAGCGGCTCGGGGGAGTATAACGGTGAGGATAATGTATCGGTGAAGGTTAGGAAACATTGAGTAACAGTGTGGAAAAGGTAACAGTGAGGCGAAATAAAAAAAGGCTAAGGGTGAGGATAAAGCTATTAGTGAGAAAATAAATAGCGAAGTGGCACATAAGTCACTGTTATTATTAAATAAGTGTCACCGATATAAATAAAATAAAAATAAGAATAACAGCGTAGAAGTTCACTATTACAACCAAGGGCCACCATTGCAAAATAAAATTAAAATACTCACCATTGCGCCATTCAAATAAAAGCTCACTGTTATGCGGCAAAAATAAAAGGGTCACCGTTATTGTTAAAATTAAAGGCTCACCGTTACACTGCATTAAGATTCACCATTAGAACTAAAATAAATAACTAACGGTGACTAAAAATTAAAACATAAGTAATATAAATATAAAGATTGAGAATAGTTAATTAAAGATTAGTATCATAAATTTAAAATAGGATTTTTTTTAAAACTTAAAATATTAAAACCAAAACTAAGATTATTAATTAACAACACATAAATTAAAAATTGGATGATTAATAGACTAAGATTATAACAGACTTAATTTAAAATAACTATAAAAGTTAATTACATACAAGCATTGAATAGTAAAGATTGGCATTGGGGACCTAAATAAGTCACCGCAAGCTCTTCTCGACCCCACCAGTAGACTAAAACCAATAAAAACAAATAAATAATCAAACTGCATACATAAAATAATCTAAGTAATGTTTAAAAACACTTAATTATTTAATTATTTAACTAATTTAATACATAAAATTAAAAGTGAATGATTTTATTTAATTAAAACTAAATTCATTACTTAATTAAATAGAAGGATGACTAAACATGTTAATTAATAAGAATTGTTAACCAATTATAATGTAACTTAATAAAAAGATAAAAAATTAAAATAAATACTAACTTAATTAGATAGAATTATGTTGACTAAATAATTGCTAAAAATAGATTTTAACTAATAGAAAATTCAAGAAGATTTAACTTAACCAAACTAAATGAGACATAATTAAATTAGAAAAATAAATTAAGATTAAAATTATTATTTTGATGACTAAAAATACAAAATTAGTTTTAAAAATTGTTTAATTAACAATATTAATTATAAAAATACAAAGTACAAATATTTAGTATAAAGTGATTAAATAATTAATTAAATCATTAAAAATTAAGTAAAAAGATGTGGAAAAACTATGTAAAAATAGAGCTAAATCAAATTCCCCCACACTTAAGCATTGTTTGTCATAAAAAAATCTTATGTCTTATTATCTTTGAAAACAGTAAAGTGTATTTATGATTTTTCTCAGAATGTAACATGTCCAGAACTCAAAATAGAGGACAATACATAATATAAGGCTATTGTAAAATGAGTAAATCATATGAGTCTTTCCTATAATAAATACTCACTGGTAATTAAGAACACAAAGACCATCCATCAAAGAAGATGTCATGCCTCAAATGTGATACAACTTAGTAATTCATTTTAATCCAAACTCAGGTTCTAATTCCAAGAATGACAGGAGATAAAATATCAATGGAGTTAAGATCTTAACCAAGAAACTTTGTACTTTGAATTTTTCACCTAGGTTCCAAAAATAAATAATTTTTCTGTAAATCACCTCAATGATACAACCTAATTGACTTCCAAATAAACCATTTGATCCCTTCTTCATCTGGCTTTCATCATTCCCCTCACCTTAATGAGATCATTTTTTACCCTAAACACATTATTTATTTTTCCCAAGCTATGTATCACTGTACAATGCACTTATTCAAGGTGTACAGAGGGCTTATAGTAAACAAAAACACACCCAGCATATAAGGTCTCAAAGGCTCACCATCAGATCCCAGATACCCAAATTACTCCAGTTTAAAAATATTTATATAAAACTCATTTACATTGGCTCATTAAAGCAATTAATTTTAATAATTAAAAGAAAAAGAGGCCCCTAGAATCAGAATCAAACATCCAGTTCCAATGGTTATGACCATAGATCCACAAACATGTAACCCATATCATTTTCAGAAGTAGGTCCCAAACTGAATTTCCCTCAAACCACTAAGAAAAATCACTCAACAATCATCAAAACTCATTAATTTCAAGTTCAAAGTAGTTCTTACTACCAGCAAGGAACTTTTCCTAAGGAAAGACCCAATTGATAAAAATGTAAAGACTACAATTATGCAAGAATTTTGAAAAAAATTATCCATTTTTAGAAAAAAGATTGAAGTTGCAGTGGGAATTAATGGGCTTTCAATAAAGCACAGTTTAGCACAGTCAAGAATTGACCCCCTCCCCCACACTTAAAACCCAACTTTTTCCCCAAAGTTGACTTCTAAATATGGAAAAAAGAACAGTTAATCAATTAAGCTTCAAAGAATAGATTTTCATTTAAGTAGATTTATGACATGTATAAAAGGGTCTCAATGAAGTTCAAAAATTTTGTTTTCCACAATGAATAAATAATCAGCAGGTTCATTAGCAAGTACATGCATTATCATTTATTCCAGTGATTTTTTTTTTCAATTCAACTCAAGAAATATAATTTAATTTGTAGGTGCACAATCAATTGGGTGTAAGCATGTTTAGAAAAATTTATTCTATTAGACATTCAATAAAGCAGACAAAGTTCATGCTAAACACCACAACATTAATCATATTTAAAAGACAAGAAGTATGTACTCCCCCACACTTAGTTTAAAGAAGTGAAAAGATTTTAATAACAATGAAATTAAATTTTTCAACAAGGAGGTACATGTAGAATTTATGCACTGTATAGTGACTTGCAGTAGGATTTTCTAGACAAGAATAATTTTTAGTGAGCAGAATTTAATTAGTAAAGACAGGAGTAGAAAAATAAATTCAACAATTATGAATTGAGTACTTCCCTGAATATATTTTTCAATTTCCCTCCAGTATGGGAATTCCACTACTTAATGAAACCAATAACAGAATCCTAAAAACACAAAGCATGAAAGACAAAAACAAAAATCTAGTAGAGACATAACAGAAGTTGGAAACGAAGATTCACATTATTCAGCACAAAACAGTACAAAAAATGAAAATCAAGAAAGAGCATGGGTTGACTCCCATGAAGCACTGATTTTAAAGTCTTCAGTTAGACTTTATTTAATTACAATTTTTTATTGAAACCAAAAGAAAAAACATGGGTTTCCTCCCATGCAGCGCTAGATTTATAGTCTTCAGCCAGACTCACCAAGCAACTAACTGTAGTCACTAGGTGGATGTGGTTTCCTTAATAGGAACCAACACATGTGTTTGGCCCAATTATTTTTAACATAAATATGAAATATGTGGGCAACAAGACTCAAATATACTAAAACCAAACTCTCATAGCCTAAAATAACCCCTAAGTAGCACCCTTTAACAGTTGTGGGTATAGTGTTGTCTACTTCCAGAATATGTTAAGACATTTCAAGATTTGAATATACATAAAGGGAAAACATAAAACTAGATGCTTCAAAGGGTGTAGCATTATTTTCATGGCTTTCTCTCTTAACCACGACACTAACTAGTTTAAATTCAAGGGTGATTTTGGATGAATACTAATTATTTGGTTCAAAAGGAGACACAATAAAGTGTTGAACTAAATCATAGACTATGGAACTCAATTCTAATTATCCCTCCAGACTACTATCAGTATCCTGAGAAGGCTTAGAACCCTTCACAGGTGCAGATGAAAGTGACAGGAAGGGAAGAGAATTTATTTTATCACAAATTGATTTAGGATTAACAATGTTGTAAATCTCTTCCAAAAGATCCTCATCTGTTAACTCACATTGAACATCTACTGCTTCTATCAAATCAATTATGAAACCATCATCTAAAGTGTGTTCAACCTCTACATTAAGTTCAAGTTCAAAAGGCTCACTTTCCAAAAACAATTTCTGTAGTGTGATCTAGAAAGTTCAGTTCAGGGGAAGAAATGTTCAATTCAGCTTCAATAAAGTCAGGTTCAAGATTGCTCAAATTTAAACATTTACTGCCATGTATATCAACACTGTTTTCAATTTCACAACACAATGTTTCATAAAAGTGATCACTATGAGAAAAGGAAAATGAAAACTCATCAATTAGTCTTTCTTCAAATATCATTCCCTCTTCCTCATTATCCAAAAAAAGTTCAGAAATTATTGGGTTTATAGGTTCAAAACAAGGAAGAGAAGTGTTCAATTTAGGTTCAAATATTTCAGATTCTTTAACTTCCAGTTTAATGTTTTCTTCCAAATTATTCCCCATTTCTAGTTTAGGTTCAATATTCACATTCTCAAAAAAACTGGGTGAAGAATTTTTAAAATTCTAGTATTTGGTTTCAAGTATCTCTTATACCCGAGAAACTTCCTTCTCAAAATTTCTAAAACAGTGATTTTTCTCAAAAGAAGGAATGATTTAAAGAATTGGGCAGTCTTTTTCAATCTGTTTTAATTCATCTTCAAAATTGTACAACTCAACTCTATTTAAGTTCTTTATTGGATTCTCAATGATGTGTTCTTTATTTAATGAGTTGTTTATTTCTAAATTTGGTTCAACAGTTTCAGATTCTTCAAATTGAATGTTTTGTTTCCCAGTTTCACAGTCACTGTCTTCTTCAATTTTATTTTTCAAATCTTTTATACACATTTTCTTTTTCATTCTCTTAAAATTCTTCTTGTTCTTTAACCCTTTGTTGTAACTCCAAGATCATGTTTTCTAATCTTTTCATTCTTTGATCTCGCTCTTGAGAATCTCTATGTTTAATTTCATGGGTTTTAGATAACCAATTATTAATTAGTTACACCCTAGCATCTAGTTTAGAATCAATTAATTCAATTTTATCTAGGGTGTCAGGACTAGGTTCAATGTTTTCATTTTCTTTAAGGAAAGAAGTCTGTAGTGGCTAGTTATAGACACACTGCCAAGCAGTATGTCCATAATCTTTGCAACAAACGCAGAAAAGTCCAGTGTAGTAGTTTGAGTCTTCATAATGTTCCATTTTTTTAAATGTTTTAGATCAAACACACCAAAAAATTCAAACAGAACTCAAGCAGACAACACAAGCAGTAAATGTTCAAAGGTTTATTTTTTCTAAAAAAAAATTTGTATATTTTTTTTATATGATATTTTTTATGTTTTTTTTATGTTTTTTTATTAAAACCAGAGATTCTTAGTGCGTGCCTTCCCCAGCAACGGTGCCAAATTTTGAAGATTTCGGAGGTCATCACGGCCCTCAATATTAAATTTATTAACCAACACTTTCACAGTGGTGCAGGGTCGATCCTCAGAGAAGGTAGATGAGAGTTCTAGGTTTTATTAAAAAGTAACTCCACTATTGTCAGTAGTGAAGTAAGTGCGCATTTCATTTTAGTTGTTTTTACTTTACAATTTTTTTGTACTTTTCTATAAGCAATAAGTAAGATAAAAGATGATGAAAAGAGACTAAATCACTTACTAGTATACTAATAAACTAAGATCTACAATAAAACAAACATAAGAGAACAAAATACTAAAATAAAGCAGCATGATCAAAGGAGCAGATCAAAAGTAATACTCTAGAATCTGAACCTACTAGTTTAATGGATATCTTCTCCACTACACTTTATTGAGTCACACCTCAAGAAATAAAAGTGAAAATTCTCCCTCTCCAGGAAACTCAACACACAAAAGAATGACTTAAGGAGTTCGCCACTCCAAAATTCATCAAACTTCTTGACTGTTATAAAATGATAACATTTGGAAATAAACTTGCCGTGAATTTCCAGATGTAAAGACATTAATGATTTGAAAAAGTATTCAATAACTACCTCTCCAGTTGATCTTGAATTAATGAATTAAGAAAACAATTGAGGCATAAATAAACTAAATAGAGAATCATTAATCAATCTCGCCAATTGATTACGATTTTAAAAAATGTAGAGTGAATGAATAGCACTAAAATATTAACTAATAGAATTTAATTCTCAAGCTAGAAAATTAATCCTTTGATCATCATGATTAAAGAAATGAAAAACATCCAAGAACAGAGTACAAAATTTAAGGATGAAGGGAAGAAGTAATCCTCAATTACTACTCTGCTCGCAGGCTCCTCAGTCCCTTGCACATCTCCAGTGCAGCTCCCTGGAGTCTTCGCTCTTGTCTGATGTGTTCGTGGAATGGGAAAAATGACAGTCTCCAAGTGAATTAATGCCCCCCCTCAAAATATGTTGTTTTCTCTACTTAAGTATCATCTGTCATCTGCTACACGTCACTGCAACATCTTCCACCCACTTCAAAAGTTCTTCACCCATGCACTACAAAATGTGCATTTTTTTACGACAAGCATGTCGTGCTAGAATTTCTCACATAACTAACTTCCTCTGAGTTAGTTAAATTCACCAGGATGATTTTCTATCTCTTGGATGATACTACAATGTTAGAAAAGAAAAATAAATAAAAAAAAACACAAAGAATGAGAAATGGTTATTTTTTAAGTTAAGTGTAAAATTACTCATAACAAGTTAACTTAAGTTAATTAGTAAAAAACATAATTTATGATTATTATTTACTTTTGTAAAACATTATTATAAATTTATCAAAAGCTATTTATTTAATTAGATTAATAAATATAAATACTAAATAATAATTTTTTTAGTTTATAAAATTTAACTAAATCATTAAAATTTAACATCGTAAATAAATAAGTAAATAGAAATTTAATAATTTAGATTGTATTAATAGTTTTATTATTAATATTTAAGAAATTAGTTTGCTAAATTAATTTATTAATTAGTTTAATTTAATTTAATAATTAAAATTAAAACTTTAGTTTTATATTTTTAAATTAATATTTATAGTTTATTTATAATTATTTTTATTTATATAATTATACTATAAACAATTTATTAATTTATTATTAACAATTTTTATTAATTTAGTTTTATATTTTAATTTATAATTTATCTATTTTTAAAATTATATTTGTTTTAACTTATAACTTTAACAAATTATATTATATCCATTTGACTAATTATAGTTAGCTTTACTTTATCTTTACCTTTTCATTATTATCTTCTTCTTTTTTTTACTTTACTTTTATTATTTTATTTTATTTTATTTTTCTACTTCCCCTTCTCCACGGAATGAAGCCGCCTCCTCCTGTGTAAGCTACAGCGGCACACAAGTCCTCCACAGCAGTGGTGCGGTGGTACGGTCTCCTCCTCAGCACCAGATGGGATGTCCTCATCCACATAAGCGGCACATGCGGCATCCCAGCTACTTGGAGCGGCTCCGGTGTGGCTCGGTGAACCTTGGACCTCACGGTTCTGGCGCACCTCCAGTAGGTGCAGCATCTTGCAACGAATCCTCCTTCGGCAACCTGTGGTATCCAATAGCAGCAGCACCTCCAGCCCTCTTGTAACAGTTCACGGCTTGGATTTTAGAACTAAGCAGTGACAAGGGACGCGGTGGCTCCAAAAAATAGTGAAGCAGTGGCTTAAAATTGATGTGGAGATCGCCTCTGGTTTAGCTCCCATGGTAGAATGGCTTTCCCTCTTCAAGCGGCGCGACTTCGGATCTCAGTGGGGTGACCAGCGGTGGGGAAAGAAGTATCAGTGACGTTGAGCGAGAATAACAGTGAAGGGGGGTAATGGTAGGGTAAGATATCAATGAGGTTGTGCGGAGGCTGTATATCAGTGAGGATATAAAATAACGGTGAGGTTTGAGAAAAAGTAAAAAGTGGCTGTAACGGTGAGGTTTGAGAAAAAATTGGGTATGGGACAGTAACAGTGATAAAAAGAGGGTTGAAAGGGATGAAACGGTGGAAAAGGTAGCAGCGCGGGGGAGTATAACGGTGAGGATAATGTATCGGTGAAGGTTGGGAAAAATTGAGTGACGGTGGAGAAAAGGTAAGAGTGAGGTGAAATAAAAAAAGGCTAACAGTGAGGATAAAGCTACCAGTGAGAAAATAAATAGCGAAGTAGCACATAAGTCACTGTTAATATTAAATAAGTGTCACTGATAGAAATAAAATAAAAATAAGAACAACAGCGTAGAAGGTCATTGTTACAACTAAGGGTCACCGTTACAAAATAAAATTAAAATACTCATCATTGCGCCATTCAAATAAAATCTCACCGTTATGCGGAAAAAATAAAAGGGTCACCGTTATTGTTAAAATTAAAGGCTCACTGGTACACTACATTTAGAGTCACCATTGAAACTAAAATAAATAACTAACTGTGACTTAAAATTAAAACTTAAGTAATATAAATATAAAGATTGAGAATAATTAATTAAAGATTCGTATCATAAATATAAAACATGATTTTTATAAACCATAAAATATTAAAACCAAAACTAATCTTATTAATTAACAACACTTAAATTAAAAATTTGATGATTAATAGACAAATATTATAATAGACTTAAATTAAAATAACTATAAAAGTTAATTACAGACAAGTAGTGAATAGTAAAGATTAGCATCGGTGACCTAAATAAGTCACCGCAAGCTCTTGTCTACCCCACTGGTAGACTAAAACCAATAAAAAACAAATAAATGATCAAACTAAATACATAAAATAATATAATTAATGTTTAAAAACTCTTAATTAAATAATTAATTAACTAATTGAATACATAAAATTAAATGCGAATGATTTTATTTAATTAAAACTAAATTCTTTATTTAATTAAATAGCAGAAAAACTAAACATGTTAATTAATAAAAATTGTTAACCTATTATATTGTAACTTAATTAAAATATAAAAAATTAAAATAAAGACTAACTTAATTAGATAGAATTATGTTGATTAAATAATTTCTTAAAATATATATTAACTAATAGAAAAGTCAAGAAGATTTAACTTTTCCAAACTAAATGAGACATAATTAAATTAGAAAAATAAAGTAAGATTAAAATTATTATTTTGATGACTAAAAATACATAATTAGTTATAAAAATTGATTAATTAACAATATTAATTATAAAAATACTAAAGTACAAATATTTAGTATAAAGTGATTAAATAATTAATTAAATCATTAAAAATTAAGTAAAAAGATGTGGAAAAACTATGTAAAAATAGAGCCACATCATGCGACATACCAATGCATCAAGGGGCTATAGCAAGTCCCACCCATCACATACTAAGTCAAATTCCTTCCTCACCTCTCTAAATCAAAGTGCACATACCACTCTGATTTAGTAAATTACCTATTGCTTATTATTTTAAGAGTCACATATTTCTTGTTTCCTTATTTCACAGTATTCAAAGTGTCCCATACCACCTTGAATAATTTAAGTTAACATTTCATATTATTCAAAGTTTCCCATACCACCTTGAATAATTTAATTTAATCCATATTTTGTAATAGTAGTTAAATCTCATCCTTTAACATTTACGTATATATAAGGTGATTCATGCATTAAAAGGTTAATAACCAAATTATCAACTACGTGACTTTTTCATTAAATGATGAATATAGTGAACAGACTATGGCATATGTGATGAAATCCAAGGTAGTAAAAGGAATACAAGTTTTGTCACATGAAATAGTAACCTTAAAATTCTAAAACCTTATTAATAAAAATTCATATTGGAATTTCATGTGGATGAATAATTAATTAAAGGCAAACCAAATATTTCATGTGGGTTTTTAAGCTTGCAGATGCTCAAACATTTATTTCTAATATGCTATTGTATATCACATAAAAATGTAAAAAATATAAATCATGTAACCCAACTATTACCAATACCATTTAATATTGAAGAAAATAAGTGATTCATACATATGAATATAGAAGTTACAAACCCCAAATATAATACTCATGATATAAACACAACAAAACTTTAGAATTTGGAATATCTACACTTAGGGTGGAGTGTTGTGTAAATTTTTTTATAAACCAGGGTATATATAAAGTGTAGTGTTTAAATAATACTAAATATATTTTTAAAACACATGTTTCATATTTCCTTTGAAAACCTTCGAAAATTATAAATAAAATTAAGGAACAAAGTTTCTGTGTACATCCATGTTTTCACATATCCAAAAATACATCATGTATAAAAGGTTTTAAACCAAAAATCCATGACACCCATATGGAATAGATATTTTAGTCACATTAATTAACAAAAGTTCCTAAATCATAAAATAAAATATAAAAGGCTTATTTATTAAACAAATTTATAAAAGTGTAAACCTCGGTCACACATATAACTTGTGTGAATAATCAGGTGTACCTAGAGGTCTTACACCAAGATCAAATGACACATAGATGTTTATCAAAATGTCAATAAAATCATCGAAGTCTAATTTTTAGGGACATAAAATTGATCCAGAATGTGAGTTATACATATTATACAATTATATAAGTCAATGTATATGATATACAAACATATATGAAAATATAATTCCATATGTTTAAAACAAAAGTTCAACCTCATCTTTGAAACTCAAAGTGTAGAGGACTTGAAACTGAAACATCATAGAGGTACTTTTAAAACCCAATGGTTATATATATATAATTACATATATAATCATATGTATAAAGTATATAATATATATTTCATGAATATAATAACCCCATTTTAAAAAAACCTCCTCATAACCCAAAATATGTAAGACCTAGGGTTGGGTGTTTGAGGGTTTCCACCCAAAGTCGTATGATCATACAAGTATTTGTATATATAACGAAATTACAACCAATTGTGTGTACATAAAGTTCATCTATAAGTTTTGTATGTATTATGCAAACCCTCAAGTTCATAATACTTCTTGGACTCAAATTTCAGGAGACTTAGGTTCGGTTTAAGATAATGTTTTAACTGAACTGTAGGTTTAAATATATATATTTTTTGTGAGTAGACATATATATGTACATACCCTCAAACCACAAAAAAAGGCAACTTAAATCCCTTACCTTGGCTCGAGGAGGGAGGAAAGGCTTGGGAAGTCTCAGAGATTCTTGAAGAAGGTGCAGGAAGAAGAAGCATAGTTTAGGGATGATTGGGGTGCAACTGGGTAGTTTATAATCTATAACATGCATAAAAAAATAGGATACTTAATGTTGTCCTTGTAAAATCGATGCGTATCTGGCACATTAAATGACTAGGAAAAACATACTGGAAAAAGAAGGGCAAGGAGGGTCCATCGGCTGTCAACAGTGAAGAAAAATGTTGCGAGTAGGAGGTGTAGGGGTTACTAGTCCTGTGTAGACAGTGAAGAAGAAGACAACATGGGAGGAAAATATGAAAAATGATTGCACAGCCAGGATTAAATGTGGAGAAGATCGGACGGTGCAGGAGTAACTACGGTTTTAAAAGAGATGTGCAGATTCGATTTGATCGAAGTTCGATCAGACGACTTAGATCAACGTAGAAATTATAAAAAGTGGTGGACGGTTGTGATTAGATCACTCCTGATCCAACATATTATAAAAATGTGGAATTTTTACCGCGGATTCTAGGAGTCGAGGCCCGGACCGTTATAGACGGCCCAAATCTCTAGCGATGCGATCCAATGGCCTGGATTACATTTCGCCTCAAAAAACTTTTCCCACATCGAATCAGTGGGAGATTTCTTGGCTCCTTATAATCCTGAGACTCTGAAGAATGGTAACAAAAAACACAACACACACAAAAGGGGAGATTATACATAGGCTCCCTCCCCCCACAGTCATTGGCCTACCCCTGCCCCGTCGTGGCCTCGTGCCCATAGTGGCGTGCTCTTAACCCCTATGCGCTCTTGTCTATCCTTAGTGGAAGTTATGCTCCCCGCTCAGGCCAGCCTGAGCGACGGCTAAGGGCTAGGATCATCCGCCTAGCGTGAGATGCCTCCCTTGGTCCAGCTAAAGGGATGGCCTTAGTGGGATTATTTTTTATAAAATCCCACTTACAAAATAAATACATTCATTTTAACTATATATAGAATATCTTAATTTTTATAAAATGTGAATTTTATTTAAACTTTGAAAGATTAAAGAATATAAATTAAATTATACTTTTTCTTTAATAAATTATTTATAAACACTATAGTTTTAAAATGCACAGTAACAAATTGAAATTTAATATATCTACATGAAAACTTTTATACTAGTACTATAGAAATCAAAAAACTAGTTTGGTTTTATGCTTTAATAATGAGAACATTTACTAGATATTTAAAATATTTGAAATATGTTTCAAATCCTCGTCTCATTTTAAAAAAAAATCACCTAAGTGTGACCCATAATATTAAATCATTTTCCTTTAAAATCTCACAATAATATGTTGTGTTACATTTTCATAACTTAAATGTTTTGAAAACTTCATTAGATATTTTTTATTGAACCACCAAAAAGACCAATGGCTATTATTATAGCCCTTAGAACTCAATGGTCACAAACATATCCAATGATCATCCTAGGGTAACGGTCGGGTAGATTCCGTATAAAACTAAACATTATGGGGTCTTAAAACCAATACAAAAGAAGAATATGGCTCTTGTTATACCACTGATGGTCAGTATGGTTTTCATGATTATTGTGGTGATGTTCTTTGTTATGACTGACCTGAGGGAGCTTCTCTATTTACCGAGTCTCATTATTTCTTTAGGGGAACTTTCAATGGATCTGATAGGGTTCTTTGTAAGTATATTTGGTTAACATAATTTCATTTTGATCTTGTTTTAATGTAACACTATGGTGTTTTATTTAATAAAAATCTGTGTGTCCATTTTGTATGTTTTATTCAGATTTCCTAAAAAAATTAAATAAAATAAAATCATATTATTATTATTACAAGAGAAATAAGCTTCAGGGTGTCACATTATCCCCCTCTTAACAGGAATTGTGTCCTTGAAATTTATTTCATACAACCACACTAAATAATACTCCCTGATGTTCTTTACCAAATCCTCCATAATGGAGGATTCTCAAGCAAGGATAGATGAATACCCAAGTTGGTGTTCAACTCTTCTACTTCCCTAGTCCAAACACACCTCAAACAGTATGGGTTGAACTCATGCTATGTACACTCGGGCTTCCAGAGGGAGTCTTGAATGGTAGAGATCTCATAGATGTATGAATGGACAAACTCTCTAAGGACACATCGAACCGTATCTCATATGAGAATTTCAATGACATCAACATGGTCATACAAACTAATACTCAAGATCTAGAACATGTAGATTTCACATAGGTCCCCTTCCAATGCAGCCTCTTGAAACTTTACCCTGGACGTGATGTTTTGGGATTTTATGAAGCATAGGAAAAGACCTTCTTGGTACTTTCCCCTTCATCTATACTCAGAAAGTTTAGCATTGTCTATACGGTGGTAGATGTAAGAATTCTCTTCATAGGAATGATGACTGTTTGAACTGCTTGTATCTTGTAAATATGTTTACATGTTATCCGCTAGTTTTTGAATGGAAGGTACTCTTCTGCATAAGTTATGACCATAATGGACTCCAATATCTCAACGGGAAGGGGTAAAATGTGGGTTTGTCCTTCCATCTATAAATAGAAAAACAAATTATGAAATCCCATTCAGAGAGGCACAAAAAATGAAAAAGGAAGAAGGAAGAAGAAAAACAAAATTGTATTTTCATAATATATTTGGTACACTGCACCCAGAACTAATGGTTTCCCTAGTTCCCATTTACACGAATTCCCAAAACAATTTCAAAAATATCAATCTCCCACAACCAAATGAAACCCGAGTAGTCTGGTTCAATCTCATGGGTGCACTTATGGTGTCTTTAGAGTGTGACATGATTGGTGTATAGTTTAGAGACATTGGTATGTACTTGATGTCTATACACATAATGGGAGGCTTAAAATTCAAGAATTTTAAAGTCCATTACTTGACCATAATGAAAATAGGACAGGACTTGGCACATATATGTTGTGCAGAGGTCTCCCGCTGCTGTATCTTTTTGGAAATCTATAAGGGACTATATGCCCTATGAAACTGTGAAGAATCTAAAAATTCCCTCATAGTAATTTCCTCGACGTTCAAAGGATGGAAATTTGGTTTTCATTATAAAAAGGTAGTTCACACCTGCTCCTCAATGAAGCTGAAGTACACGGGGAGAGTTATACATGTCGTAGAGGTGTGTGCATTCATACGAATATGGGAATAGTTTACAAAATTTTCATGGATGGATATGGAAATTATGGTTTCTAGGGACTCATTAAGAAAAGATAAGATACTGGTGTTTCCGTTTTCCATCTGAAAATTAAGACAACCTCATATTTATTAATGCTTATGTAAATTTTCCTTTGTTCAATTCTGGTTTTCCAGAGTTATCTAAATTGAATCCTTTGATACCAACTGTGAGGACCCGACCCCAGAATACCCGGAGCTGGTGCCTTGAATCATGATGTGTAATTTTTTTAAAAAAAAACATGCACTAATAAATTACACATCATGTCCCATGCAGAGGATCGAATTCGGTTCTGGTTCTCGGAAACCAGGAACTTCTGTCAAGATTCGTCAATTGAAAATTTCCATTTAAAAATGTAGGGTGAGCATAAGAATGCCTAGTAAGGGTTTTTAAAAATAACATATTAAACCAATATATTTTTTGAAAACATTATTTAAAATTTCAATAAAAAATTTTCTTAAAGAATTATGTAACACATGAAACATACAATAACAATTTTCTTGGAACAATTAGTGCACAATTAAAAGAATACTATTAGAATTACAAGGAAACATAATTGAATTATAGGCATGCTCATATGGGGTAAGAAGTAAAATACATTCCATGTGATAATGCAGGTAAAAAATTTACAACTAAGAGTATTACATGATCAGAGTTGCACAATAAAAAACTTCAATTTCATCCTTTACTACTAAGAAACATGCACTAAATAAAGGCTCTGAGTACTGCATAAATACTTTTCCATAACTTTTACTTATTTTGGTTCTTATGTACATAATCTCTTTAATAAATAATATTCTACTAGTCAAATATTCTTCTAGTTGATTAAATTTCATATTCATAATGAGGATAGTGCATATGCCAAACATCATAACCATACTGTACAGGCCTCGTGCCAGGACCATAAATAATCATTTTTTCAAGGCCTTACCCCAAGATATTAGTTTGTCTCATGAGACATACTGATGCATCGAGGGGCTATAAAATTCCCCACCCATCACATACTAAGCCCAATGCATTCCTCATCTCTCTAAATCAAAGTGCACATACCACTCTGATTTAGTAAGTTACTTATTACTTATCATTTTAAGTGTTACATATTTCTTGTTTCCTTATTTCACATTATTAAAAGTATCCCATACCACTTTGAATAATTTAATTTAATCCATATTTAGTCATAGAATTTAAATTTCATCCTTTAACATTTAAATATATATAAGCTGATTCATGCATTAAAAGAATAATAAAAAAATTATCAACTACATGACTTTTTCATTGAATGATGAATATAGTAAGCATACTATAGAATACGTGACGACATCCAAGGTATTAAAAGGAACACAAGTTTTTTCACATGAAATAGTAACGTTAAAATTATAAAACCTTATTAATAAAAATTCATATTAGAATTTCATCTGGATGCATAATTAATTAAAGATAAACAAAATATTTCATGTGTGGTTTTAAGCTTGCAGATGCTCAAACATTTATTGCTAATATGATTTTTTATAACACATAAACATGTCAAAAATAGAAAGCATATAACGTAACCATAACCAATACCATTTAATATATAACAAAATATGTTTTTTATAGATCTGAATATAGAAGTTTCAAACCCCAAATATAATACTCATGATCTAAACACAACAAAATTATAGAATTTGGAATATATACACTTACGGTTGAGTGTTGTGTAAATTTGTTTATACACCAGGGTATATATAAAGAGTAGTGTTTAAACAATACTAAATATATTTTGAAAACTCATGTTTCATATTTCCTTTTCAATCCTTAGAAAATTCTAAATAAAATTATGAATCAAAGTTTATGTGTACACCCATATTTTCACATATCCAAAAATACATCATGTATAAAAGGGTTTAAACCAAAAATCCATGACACCCATATGACTTTGATATTTTAGTCACATTAATTAAAAAAAGTTTCCAAATCATAAAATAAAATTTTAAAGGTTTATTTATTAAACAAAATTGAAAAGGTTTAAACCTCAGTCACACATATAACTTATGTGAATAATCGGGTGTACTTAGGGTTCTTACACCAAGATCAAACGACACTTACATGTTTTTCAAAATGTTAATAAAATCATTGAAGTACAATGTTGAGGGACTTAAAACTGATCCAAAAGGTGGGTTGTACATACTATACAATTATATAAGACTGTGTATATGATATATAAACATATATGAAAATATAATTCCATATGTTTAAAATACATTTCAACATCATATTTGAAACTCAAAGTTTAGAGGACTTTCAACCGACACATCATATAGGTTATTTTAAAACTATATGTTTGTGTATATATATAAGTACATATATAATCAGATGTATAAATTATATAATATATATTGCATGAAGATAATAACCCCATTTTTAAAAAACTACCTTATAATCCAAAATTTGTGAGACCTAGGGTCGGGTGTTTGAGGGTTTTCACCCAAAGCCATATGATCATATGCGTATTTGTATATATATACCAAAAGAACAACCAAATGTGTGTATATAAATAACATATCTATGTTTTGTATGTGTTATGCAAACCTTCATGTTCATAATACTTCTTGGACTCAAATTTCAGGAGACTTAGGTTCAGTTTAAGAGAAGGTTTTGACTGAACCATAGGCTTAAATATATATTTTTTGTGAGTAGACATATATATGTACATATCCTCAAACCACAAAGACAAGGCAACTTAAATCTCTTACCTTAGTTTGAGGAGGGAGGTGAGGCTCGAGAAGTCTCAGAGGTTCTTGAAGAAGGCACTAGAGGAAGAAGAATAGTCGAGGGATGCTTTGGGTGAAACCGAGTAGTTTAAAATCTATATCATGCATAAAAAATATACCGGATAATTAATGTTTCCATTGGAAAACCGATGCTTATCTGGCACATTAAATGACCGGGGAAAAATATTTGGGAAAAGGAGGGCAAGGAGGGTCCACCGGCTATCAAGGGTGAAGAAAAATGGTGCGAGTAGGAAGTGTAGGGGTTACTAGTCCTGTGCAGGCAGAGAAGAAGAAGACGGTATGGGAGTAAAATCCAGAAAATTATTGGACGAACATGATTAAACATGGAGAATATCAGACGGTGGAGGAGTAACCGTAGTTATATAGCAAAAGGATGGCTTCGATTTGATCATGTTTTGATCGGATGGTTTAGATCAATGTGAAAATTTTTAAAATCGGGGGACGGTTGTGATTAGATCAAGCCTGATCCGATGGTGTATAAAAATGCAGATGTTTTACCATGGCTGCTGGTATTCGAAGCCCGGACCGCGATGGATGTCCCAGATAGATAGTGATGCGATCCAATGGTCTGGATCGCGTTTCGACTCAAAAAACGTGTCCCACATTGAATCGGTGGGAGATTTCTCGGATCTTTATAAGCCTAAGACTCTGAAGAACACTTATAAAAAACACAACACGCACACAAGAAAGATTTATACACAGGCTCCCACCCCCCACAGACCTCGGCCTACCCCTGCCCTATCGTGGCCACGCGCCGACGATGGCACACTCTGAACCCACATGAGCTCCTGTGTGCCCTTCAGGAAAGCTATGCTCCCCACTCGGGTCAGCCTGTGCTGAGGATGAGGGCTAGGCTCAGCCGCCTTGCGCGATCTGCCTGTCTTGGTCTAGCTAAAGGGATAACCCTAGTGGGCTTATTTTTTATAAAATCTAGCATCCAAAATAAATACATTTATTTTAACTATATAGAGAATATCTTAATTTTTATGAAATGTAACTTTTATTTATACTTCAAAATATTAAAGAATACAAATTAAAATATACATTTTATTTACTAAAATTATTCATAAACACTATAGTTTTAAAATACAAAGTTATAAATTGAAATTTAATATATCCACACGAAAAATTTTATTCTAGTATTATGTGAATCACAGACATATTTTGGTTTTAATCATTAAGAATGAGAAAATTTACCACATATTTAAAATATTTGTAAGATGTTTGAAATCCTCATATCATTTTAAAAAAATCACCTAAGTGTGACTCATAATATTAAATAATTGTCCTTTAAAAGATCACAATAAGAGGTTGTGTTAAATTTTAATAACATAAATTTTTTTAAAAACATCATTAGATATTTTTTATTAAACCATCGAAAATACCAGTGACTATTATTATTGTCGTTAGAACTCAATGGTCACAAACATCTCTAACGTTCACCCAAGGGTAGCGGTCGGGTAGATGCCTTATAAAACCAAACATTAGGTTGTCCTAAACCCTAGAAAAAAGAAGAAGATGGTGCTTGCTATACCACTGATTGTTAGTACGGTTTTTATGATTATTGTGGTGATGTTCTTCGTTATGACAAGCCCAAGGTAGCTTCTCTATTTACTGGGTCTCGTTGTTGCTTTAGGGGGCCTTCCAGTGGATCTGATAGGGTTTTTTGTAGGTATATTTGGTTAACATAATTTCATTTTCATCTTGTTGTAATGTAACACAATGGTGATTTATTTAATAAAAATCCTTGTGTTCATTTTTTATGTTTTATTCGAATTGGATGCAAAAAAATAAAACAAAATAAAACCATATTATTATTATTGAAAGAGAAATAAACTTTGGGGCGTCACACTTCATGAGTTCACTAGACATGGATAACAACATTAAACACTAAACATATACTACATCATTCTAGTTTTTATCATAGATAGAGAACTACACATAACTCACCATATTAACTTTTACATTATGGATTGAGTATTATAGCATGTAAGACTTTTTCCTCAATGTGAAACACTAACCATAAGAATTTAAACCATTCCTGTAAGATACTTCTTATTAGGAGATGATATTTCTCTAAAATTAAATGCATGGATAATGTGTTTTTTGAACTTTTAATAAATTATATAATATAAAATTATTTATACTTTACATGATTAAAAATTATGTGTGACATAATAATTTTAATCTTATTAAGTATCTCACTTTTTTATCAAGTCTCATGGACATCATATTTGAACATTGAATGTCCCATAGAATTTACATTATATTATAAAGGATCCATATTTCCATTCTTATAATCCAGATGGAGGTCATGAAAATTATAATAAAGTGTTTAGGTAGGTGGCCTTTCCAACTGTAAACTGGTAGTTTCTTGAGATGTTGAGTGGAAACCAAATCTATATTTCTTAACTCGGATTTCTTTAACACTTTCCTCTACATTTTTATTAGAATGAATAGGTTCATTAAATCCAATACATATTCAGTTAATTCAACTCATTTTCTTTATTTTTATTTGACAATAATTAAAAGTGAATACAGTGAAGGTTGAAGTGACACTTTATCTATGACTTTAACTTAATTCATAAAATTGATGGCATAATGACATAATATTAAATTGGGGTATTTTTTATTATGCATAAATTTTCTTATTTAATTTTTTCAATTTATTGTTAATATTAATTGGATTTTAATTAAGTTATTAACAATGTATTGACAATATATTTACTTATAATCATTGTATTTTCATTCCATATTTTCCTATTAATTCATTTATTTATGTGATCGTGGTTATAAATCAATTAAATAAAATCAAGAAATGGATATAAATAAAATAAATAAAACATAGAATGATCATGATCTTTAACTAGTCATTTTTTATTATGAAAACAAATAACAAACCATTTACCCTTGGGGAAAACTCCTTGGAGATGGCCTAGGCCTGACTTTTCAACATTCCAACTAAGTATTTTGTATATATTTTTTGGTTTTGCCTCATATCAATCTAGAACCAACTCAATTCACCTTGGATCTCCATCCTTAAAATGATTTTACTTAAATCATGGGTGAAAATAATTAGGTTGGGGGTTTACACAAAATAAAACTATGGGAATGCAGGCCAGCACATAATAAAAAAGGAGGGATAACTCTTAGGCCATCATTTTCATTGAATAAAATAATTTCAAAAAAACATGCAATAATTAAATTAAAATAAAAAACATTCATTCAGAGTTAAATATTTGGTTATGATCATCCACTAGAGAAATGAATACACATTTAAAATAACTAGATATCATTAATTTTTTTTTGTTCTTTTGTAAAGATAAACATGCTTATATTATTTCAATTAATTATCATATTAATCAATTAATTCAATTTATCTTAATCTTCTTACAATATCACTTGGATATATCCATATTATATGGTTATAAGTAAATTCAATAAATTAATTTTATTTTAAATTTAATATAATAAGTACATAGCTTATACTATGAAGCAACTCGGTGAGTACCTAATCAAACTATTCAGTATAAATTAAGATCATATACATTCTACTGATGTGTCATTTTCATACACATTTTATCGTGTAATTAAATGGAATGTATTATTAAATTAAATTACGCATAGAACACATGTTAATTAACATTTTATGTGGTTATTTTAATTCCTTGGTATTGGTTGATGTATTACTACTATACATGGTATTTTTTTGGATATTATGAAAAAAAATAATTAAGCATTTAATATCATACGAAACCTATCATATGGAATGTATGAGTCAAATTAATGACACATGTAACCCATAATGATGTGGTTTATTGAGTAATTATTTAATTTTAATTTTCTTCCAAAACAATTTTGTGTATATTAGGTGTAAATCCAGTTATATGCCTTGTATCCTTCTCCTCAGGTGTCTATGATGCACTCTTAGGGATTTTTCCTGTATTACTTCACAGACAGGTGTGGGGTGCATGACTTTTATAGTTGGTACATTCCATGTATCTTCCTTGTTACATGGTTTCTAGTCCTTACACATTTCATAATCAATAATCAATGTGTATTTAACTATGTGTTTTCCAAAATTAAAACACGTTGACAACACTGTGTTTAGCACAGTTACATGACATGTAGTCCATCATGTAATATGCCTTCCTGGTTTTTTCAACATATAGAGATTTTAATACACCATGTCTCATTAATTATACGATGTGATGAATTAATTGTTTTTTGAAATATAATCATATTTGAATTATATAAGAGGGGAAAAAGGGGTGGAATAAAATATCTCACTGATCAGATTCATGAATGAATTACATGAATTGAAAACTAACATTAAATGCATATAATGATCTACAATAATTAAATAATTATATATTTAACTTTCCTTATCTGATATATTTTTTGTTTTGAATGAAGATAAAATTCCTTATGGGCCTATGGTAAAATTGGATTTTATTGGATTCAACATATCATTTTCAATGTAAAAAAAATGAATCCCATGACCGACCAAATAATTTACAAAGAGTATTGACAAATGATTTTACTATAACTAAGAGAGAGTACATTTTCATGTATTTATAATTCATTTAAAACATAAGAATAAATATTACCATGATCCCCATATATTTCTTCTTTGATGGGGTTAATATTTTTGACATGATCGATGTATCATTGTTATGTGGAGAGGATCCAGAGAAAATCCCCTCTAGTGGTGAACCACATGTAATCCTTTGATATTTGAATAACATCAGGGGTTAGCATGATTATAGGTCTCCTTGAATTATTATTTTTGATTACATAATGTTACTTCGGTCTTGAAGGAATTTATCTTATTATTCTCGATCTTGACAGGAAGAGAGGTGTATTGAGATCTTGAGAGGAAATTTTTCTGCACATTGATTATACTTTCTCTAGTTTCCATAGTATTATACAAATAAACCTATGGTTAGGATTTAATTCCAATTAATTACCCAAATTCCATCAACTATGAATTAATCCACAATAAATCTCATGTAATCTAAATAATAATATTATTATTATTTTACTTGAAACATGACCAAACATATTTAATGGTAAATTCTTAGTTACTAGTCTTGTAAAAAAATATTTTTCACCCAAAAAATAAGGTTTTCTCACTATCCTAAACATTTATTGAATTCCAGAATAAATATTAAAATAAATATTATTCATTCAATAAATAAATAAATATTTTATTAATAGTATAGAGAGAAAATATATTTTTAATATTCACATAACAAAATAAATTATTTATTTATTAAGTTAATATATATTTATTATCATGTAAAAATTAGTGATAAATATATATTATATATTATTGTAATTAAACAATTACCTTGTGAATAAATATATATTTAATATTTGTGATCATTTAAATAACTGAATAAATATTACTTATTGGTCTAGATAATAATATGTGGTATAATTTTTAAATATAAATAATATTTAACGGAGATCATGGGAAACACTTTGTATGCTATCCTCTAGAACCCTTCCTCGGTGAAATTTGATGGGCCTGCCTAAAGTATAATATTATTGTCTTGTAATGGTTCAAGTCACCCATATGGGAGGAATATATGTTTAAATGAAAAAAAAACATATTAATTTTCGCTATATAATACAATCCCTTTGATACAATATCTCATCAAGAAGGTTACGAACTAATGTCTTAAAACTGTGTGCTTGATACATCTTTATTTGAATATTTGATATGAACACATCAATAAACCATAACTATGGAATTTAATGTGATGGTTCCATTTCAATCAAAGGGTTGGTAAATCATATTTAATAAAGATGGATGGTAAAAAACCTACCATGACTTATTCAATAATAACATATCATTTGTGGAGAACCCAATGTTCCCAACTTAAGAGTGATTATATGTGATCTTGGTTTACATAAATACATCAAATTATGTGATTCATGTCATTCATTAATAATAATATTGAAGTATAAGGACCATTACACATGCTTATCAATAGGAATACCCAATGACATATAAACATGTCTATTTCCTTAGGGAATGTCTATTATTATAGTCTCTCATCTTGTATATTACCAAGTGTGAACTTAATTAGATAAAGTCTCATCTACTTACAAGTACTCACACTTGATAGTTAACATATTTTGTGTCCCATCATATAATTTTATCCAATTTTAAAGAAATATCTAAGAATATCTTCATATCATTTCAAGTTTCTCATCGTAGCAGAGAACTTATATGACCTTTTCAGTGATATAGAAATTATAATACATTATTACAATAAAGAAATGTAGAAAAATAAAAATTATATAATAACATATTTTTATTAATTTCTTTTAATATTCATGAAATCTAAAGTGCAAAAATTTGGTTCTAAACCACCAAATCTAACATGTTTTTTGTGGTTGTGACGCACTCTCGAATGATGGATTCTATTAATGCCAGTTGTAGTGATCCTGGATGATGGATATAGAGTGATATATTATGAAGGAATGTTAGTACATGGAAAGTCTCCCTCTACGAAGGAACAGAGTTCATGTAACCACTTTAGATAGTGTAATTGGAGTCTTAGAGCTCTGTATATGTGTGTTTCTATCCTGAACTCCTAGGGTGAGATACTAGGGTTTATAATTTATACCTATTGACATGTTAAATTTATTCAATTTCTTTTTTATATCTAGTATATGTTCCTATTGTCATGTGTCTCAGTAAGCCATGTTCTATAAGTCAACATAGGGTGATGGAGTGATTGTAGATTTACCTCAGGTGTCATGCTAAATACCATGGTTAGTTTTTTCCCTTTTGTTTCTATAGTTTATTTTATGAAGTTGTTTATTTTATGCCTATATTATTTATGATTTGAATAGTATCAGAATATTATGTGTTTCATATACTTGTTATGTAAGAGAATTTTGGGAAAACTATTGGGTTGGCTTACCAAGATTTATCTGTAGACCCTTGTAAAGGTACATCGGTGATCATGCAGACCTTATGTCAACTTTTAGGTTGAGCATGGGATGCATGGTAAATTGGGTAGAATCTCAATGTTTCATGATCAAGTGGGAATGCTTGTGTAAAGTTGGAGGATTTATAAGAAACATTTTATCCATTTTAGAGACTGGTTATGTGGTTTAGATTAGGGATAGTATATGATTCTTTTTTTTATTTGTCTGGTTTGTATGTGTCATCAGACCTATCATGAACCGACCCATCAAGGATCACCTAGATAATGGAAATCTGAGTGTGTCAACCTAATACCACCTCTAATAGTATATGGGTAAATAAAATCATTGAAAATTCATAAAATAAAATAAGAGGCATTAGCCTAATGTACCTATATGCACACACAAAACAACCTCCATAAAAAAGTACATAAAAATATTAAAAGACTACAACATCTTGAGTATAACCATGCATGAAATAACCTATAGGGAATACATTAGAGTATGAATATATATATATATATATAATAAAGGGTTAAAATAAAATATGAAATCATAAATGAAGTCCCAACCTGACAACAAATGGAAGGAAGGAAATCTAGAGAGAGCTCGGCTAGTGATCACTAGGTCCTACCACCATACGAGGTTAATGTACCCAAGTATTGATATGCTCCATAAATCCTCCATCAATCTATATATCATCTACACAATACATGACACATGTGAACATAGCCCATGTAGTGTTTTGTATATACATACCTAATAGGATTCCCCAAAAAATCATAAAGGGGGGAATATGAATATACAAGATCAGTTATCTATACCCAATACACATATTTTCTTATAAGAAACCTAAGTGATAGAGAAGGGGTCTCCATATCCATAGCTCATCTGATGATGACGAGTCTACCTACAGCTCTAAATTTCTATCTCTGATGTCTATCATCATGTGAAACTACACAATATTATATGTGGAGGACCCACACATTGAAGATATTCTCCACAGATGACGGGGAACAATATCGAGTGGAGGACCCACACCCTATTGTGTTAATGGGGTTCCACTCGGTAGATAGAGGAAATATTCCCTAGTGTGCAATGGGGGTAATAATCGATAGGTATAGGACCCATTCCCTAGTTTGATATGGGTTACCACTAGATATATAGAGGACATATGCCCTAGTGTGTCATGGGGTACCACTCAACCTAAGTAAAGAGTATGGGGGACCCACTCCCTGGTGTGATAGGATAGTTTCCGTCCCTAAAATACCTCTAATAATTATTCCCAATCACTATCATCACTCAATCATTTCTTGAAGAAGCATCTTGCTCAAATCATATCACATATTATCTTATTTTCCAATATAAAGTCTTCCATTGTGTTATACATGGAAAACCACTCTGAATAGTTTTCTTGAAATATCAAATATTATCCCCAAAGTAAGATATACTATTGGTATAAGTTCTTTGGAGGATTATATGGTGTGCATGAGGGTTCATAAGTCTTATGTAATAGCATCTTTTCATAGGAATGTTCTCCCCTGAAAACGGATTGGAAATCAAGGTCAAACTATATTTTATGTCCACACAAGAATATGTTGTGTGTGCCAATGGATATTGTAGGGTTTATACACCTAGAACATAGCATGGCTGGTCATGCACACATACATGGCATGTCCCTAGGGTACACGGTGTTTCTAACCACATGAGGTTTCGGGTGTGTACAGTTGGAACATCATTTAGACACCTCGGTAGGGTCACATGGAGTGTGGGACTAGCCACATGGTCTGTGAACCTTAACATAGAAGAAACCCTATCCACTATAGTCAAGGGACTACATGGCATGTGATGCTCTAAGCTATGCAGTGTGTAGTTGTCTTTTTTATTGGAAATGAATACTAATATTTTCTTGGTTTACCTATCCACCATTTACACATCAAATCTCATTTTCTAACCACCTAAAATAGAAGGGGTTTTCACTAAACATCAATCTCTGGCCTTTAGTGGATAGAAATCATAATTCTGAGCACCCATGTAGGAATCTATCGCACATATGATTCCATCTAGGGTTTTGAAAACCATATCCATCACTGGAAACCATGAATACATCATGATCTATCCTAAAATAACCAATCCTCTCATTTTTCTCACAACCACCAAAAATATTGGGGTTATATCAAACTTCAACCTACCCCGGTAATGTCAAATTGCATCAACATAGGCCAATAGATAAGAACATGAAGAAAGGTGGGGAAAAATTCACATAAACAAAGTTGATGAGGGTCATTCGTTGATGTGATCTCAGAAAATGATTCTAAATTTTATAATTAAGGGGTCAAATCATGTAATAAAAATATATAAACTGGGTTTATAACAAAATTCTTCTTCGATATCATGAAAATAATGTAAATCAATGAAAAAATAAAAGGAAAGTATTAAATTTATGCTTATCTATTAATCAAAAGGATAAAAAAAATATTATCCATTCCTTAATGATGGATCAGTCTTTGGTAAAGAACAAATTCTCTAATGATGAAGAATATGGTGCCATTATATTCTTTGTTTGTATTATGACCATGTGATTGTTTTTCATTAATTTAGGCTCCTAGTTTCTAACAGAGCTCTCCTCCTCTTTCTCTCTAATATCCCATAACTATGTGGATAACCATGAGGATTTTCCATAACATGGTATTTATGGATATTGGTTTAGGTTTAAAGTGATAAAAATAATTAATTATAATTAATTAATTAATTCACTTAACGCAACTTCCAACGGATGACCCAACCAAACATCCCACATTGAACAACTTTAGGTTTCACCTAGGGTAAACCCCACATTCTGAAATCACCCATAGTCTCATATTTCCCATATGAGGTACCAAACAATAGTAAAACCATTTAAATAAAAATGATGTGTGTTTATTATTTAATATATATTAATATATTTAATATATTAATTTTTGGGTCTTGAGACACCCAAAAACCATGATGAATCTGAAGAATGATCTAGATATATACTTAAAAAAGATTTAATGTAAAATTCCAACAAAACTAGGGCTGTTAAATTCTCCCCTCCATAAATTATTGTCACCCAAAAAAGAACAATATAGACAAAAGGTGCGGGTACTGAGTTTGAATTTAACTATCGTGATTCTATATGATCTTATGAATGCTCTCATGCTACTAAAAAATACAAACCAAAGGGATGGTCTATCTATGTAGGATCCTTTCATTCCAACCCTTGATCACTATCAGGGACTCTATAAAGGTGGTATCATCCTCGATGTTTAGATAACCCTAGTTAATATTTTTCATAGGATCATGCATGTATCTAACCAGCTACGACATAAAGAAAACTTCATGCTGCTGATCCAACTATGGGGGAAAATCCAAGTGAGAATAATACTCACAAACTCTCTGTAGATTTTTGAATGGCCTGATGAACCTCGAGGATACCTTTCTCCCTGAAAAAAATCTATGAAATCCTCATCATGGGGAGACTCTCAAGAAAAAAAAATTATCCCTCCTCAAACTCCAAGGTCTTAAAATGTTGATCTATGTGAGACTTTTATCTGCTCTAGGTTGTCCTCATATTGTCATGGATCACTTTTACTTTCTCCATCACCAAATACACCATCTATAAACCAATAAGATATCTCTCACCAATATCATTCTAGTACGAGGGTTACTGGAAGGTTCTCTCTTATAGGGACTTGAAATCTTTCATACTGATAGTGGTGTGAAATCTAATATTATATAAAAATCCTAATAATGTAATGTGATCCTCCTATTTCTATTTGAAGTCTAACACATGGGCTTTCATAATATCTTCTAACACCTGGATAGTCTTCTCAGTCTACCCATGCTTATGGGGGTGAAACTCTCTTCTCATCTATAATTATGTTCCAAAATCCACCTCTATACCTATACAAAACTATGATTTGAACTGAGTACCATGGTTGGAGAGGATCTTCTTGGGTACCCCATTAAGGCGGATTATCTCCCACGTGTATAACTACCCCAAAATCTCAACAGAACTCTAATACCTGATGGAAAGAAAGTGTGATGACTTGGTAAGTCAGTCAAAAGTCACCTATATAGTACCATAGACTCTAACTTTTCATATAATAGACATAAAAATGTTTATAAATATTCCATCACAATTCCACTCCAGGATATCAAGAAGCTATGTCAAACCTTCTGGAACCTGGTGTTAAACCTTTACCTACTGACATATGAGAAACTGAGAGATAATGTGGGTGATGCTCTACCTCATGCCAACCCACCAAAACTAGAACTAAATGTCCTTATTAATATTTTCCATAATATGATTTAAAAATAATAGGTAAGTGTGAAACTCCCTCATCACCTCCTCTTGAAACATGACCGGAACCATCATCAAACCCTAGAAAAGGATTATGTTCTCCCCTCCATCAAAAAATCATCTAGTACATATTCTTAATATATATAGTCATATATAACCTCGTATTCAATGTCACTAAATTTTTCCTCTATCACACACTAAACAATCTATGTATTACTCACTATCAGCTGAAGAAAAATTTCACCCCTCTCTTCCACTGGGGTCAACTACAATTAAGCCAACTGCTTAGATTCCTTCTCTACCAAGTGAGAATGGTGATTCTTATTAAGGGAATATTCCACCACATTTTAATTTACAAGAGTATTGAATATCTAAAAGTAATATTCATTTAGTTACTCTATCCATTTCCTATTTCTTAGGTTAATATCTCTCTGTGTAAAAGTGTACCTAAAACTCTAGTGGTATGAGTAAACAAAAAATACGATCACCCGGGAGATAGTGCCTCAAAATCTTCATAGATAAGACTACCAATGGAAAATCTAGGTCATGATTAATATAGTTAGGATCATGATTTATCAACTACCTTGACCCATAAGTGATCATTGACTACCTATTCGTCAACACACAACCAATTCCAGCTCTAGCATCATCAGAAAATACTACGTACTCTATGCCATCCTATGGTAGTCTCAAAATAGGATCATTGGTCAACCTCAACCTCATCTCCTCAAAGGATATATAAAACTTATCAATCTAGAAAAATTGATTTCGTTTCTGTTTTGTGCAGTTAAAGGGGGTAGAGTCATGGATAAGTCTTCCATAAACCTCCTGTAGTACCCCTCAAAACCAAGGAAACTCCACACCTCCATAATGATCTTGGGTATCTCCCAAGAAATAACCACATAAATATTTATTGGGCTCCCAGATAAACCATGATAGGAGATGAGATTCATATAAAGTTAACCTCACATATCAAAAAAAATTACTTTTAGAGGTTAACATAAAGCTAGTGCTATCAGAGTAAGTATAAGACCAACCTCAAATGATCTGCATGACTCGCCTCCAAAAAAATTAAATGAGTATGTCAGAAGATAAAAATTAATTCCAAGTGTGGCTAGAAAATATATTTCATAAGATCCAAAAACAAAGAATTATCATTCATTACATCGAAAGGTTCCACCTCGAACTCACAGTCTATATAGCGATATATGAATGTCGTATTTGGAATATCATCCAAGAGAACCCTTAATTGATGGTATCCATACCTAACATAAATCTTTTACAACCAACTAGAACCACTCAAATTGTCTAAGACTCCATTAATCCTCAAAAGGGGTACTTTTTATTTACCATCACCTAATTTGAGTGATGATAATCAATAAAAATCCTCAAGCCCTCATCCTCCTTTTTCATGAACAAAAATAGAGATGCCTAGGGAGACACATTGGGTCTGATAAAACATTTCTCCAAAAGGTCCTCCAATTTCACCATCATCTTTTAAATATTGATAGGGTCCATCTCATATGCCACAAAATATATCAGTGTTGTCTCGGTGAGAAAGTCGATGTTGGAGTCTATCTCCCTCCTCAAAGGTTGTCTCAAAACATATTCTGAAAATATGTCCATAAATTCCTCCACCACTAATGGAATCTAGATGTCTAAAGACACAGATGAACCAAATCCTAAACTCTCCAACTTATTGGAAATGGTTTACAACCTCTTTCTCACAAGTCCCACTCACTCAACCATGAGATCCCTCTCTCCTGTAAAGAAGAATCTCGTCCCATTTTTCAGTAGAAATATAACACACCTACGATGATAGTTAATGTGGGAATAAACTATGGACGTCATATACATACCCAATATAACATCATAGGGTTTTATCATTATGACCAATTAATCTCATGAGAAACTCTCTCTATCAAATTCTAACTCATACTACTGGAAGATATATGATATAGAATAATCACCCTCTATAGGAGACTCTAGTTTTAGCTGTTAAGCTAAAGTATCATCTAGAAGATCTATATAAAAAATGTATAAGGAGATGAATTAATGACTCACTTCTATGTCTACAACTACTGTATAAATAGTATAAGATATTAATATTGTAATGTAAATCAACTCATGAGAATCTTGTTCATATCCCTCCATAACTTGCAGCTACTTGTGGCCCTAATAACCAGTTCCTTGAGTCGGGAATTATCCTACTAGTGTTGGTGGTGGGAGTATCTCATAGTGTCTTCCTCTAGTAGAATCTCCTCCCTTATAATATCCACCTACTCCTATATTGGCATCACCTTCCTGGGGGCCACCCTGACCACACCTTGGAGATCCCTAATCATGATGTTGTCTCTATCATAGTGGTACATCCACAACCTGCCTACCCTCCTTTGCATGTTGAGTCAAGGAATCATGATCCATGTGACCTTTCCCATCACAATCGTAGTATCACCCCTCTATCAATAGACTAAATACCCTACTTTATCCCTAATCTACAGACCCACATGCATGTGTCTAGGAATAGAGATCTGCTTGTTATTGTGGATGACTTGGCCCCATGATTTCAATTACCATCTACATCCACCTAGAATATTTCTTCTAGGAAGATATTTGTAACCATATCCATCTCTAGCACACCAGTATAAGTTGGATTGCATAAGGAGACTGTACTATAATAGATGACCCTATGAAGTACCTTCTCAAACTTTAGTGTGTAAAAGAAACCATCTCTCACTATGTTAAGGGAGAAATGTGTGAGGTTAGTGAACCTCATGGAGTACTTAAAAACAGTCATATCACCCTGTTGTAGCTTAGGAAGATCATGGATCTGTATAAAGTGCATACTTGATGGGTAATACTCCTCACAAACTAGTTATTTGAATTATGACCATAAGATCATTGCCTCATCATGTGTTTGGGTTATCAAACTCCATTAATGCCCTTATTTTTAATACAGAAAGATTTTTTCAAGTGTAACCATCTGATTTTTCAAGGTATGAACAAGTTTGGAGACTAGGACAACCAACTCAAGTCAATCCTCTACTACCTAAGGATCTAGATTACTCTAAAACCTTAGAACTTCTTGGATTGATGGGACTATCCACTACTTGATAGGTGGTTGCTCTTATCCCTACCTTCCTAGAGGAAACACCTCATGATAAGGTCCCTCAACTGAGGCCTCATCACTCAACAGATCATCATCATGATTCCATATTGGCATTCTAGATATCTTCCATCATGGAGGAATCCTGAAAGTTATCAATATGTACAACATTTATATGAGAATATATGGGGATATGGATTAAGAAAGACCTTCAAAGGACTCTAACATATATAATTCATGTTCCATTTGTTCAAGAAACTAATTTAGTGGTATCTTGACTTGTCAAGAAGATAGTTGGAGTCCTGATGAATGGATACATCATCCACCACACCAACACTAGGTTCCTTGTCCTAAGAGTCTCACTTGAGACACTCTGACACTATTTATGTATGTTCCCAATGAATCCTTGCAATGGGTCTAATTCCAAACACCACTCAGAGAAAGAACTTATCAAATACCAACCTATCACAACCTAAACTACTAGGGACCTCCTAGGTGGTGGAAATATGAGTATGACACTCAAATCCTTTCTCTAAAACTCTAGGGGCTAGAAAACAGTTCCTATAAGTCATAAAATGAAATGGGAGGTCATATACAACTGTACTTATATGCACACACACAATAGCCTCCAAGAAACATTATGGGGGAATAATATAAGAATGAAATATATATAGTATAACCATGCATGAAATAACTTCTAGGAAATACATCAGAGTACAAGAATATATAGATAATGAATATAGGGGAAAAATACATGCCCATCGATAAATGAGGTCCCGACCTAAAAAAACCTAAAATAATGAAAGATTAAGATATCCCGACTCTTGATCACTAAGTATGACCAACGTACATGGTCAATGTACCAATGTACATAGATGCTCCATTGAAGTCATCATTGATTTGTTTCTTGCCTACAAAAGACATGACACATGTGGAAAAATCCGGTGTAGGGGTGATTATATACATACTCAGTAGTACACCTCAAAACCCATAATGGGGAAAATATAAAGATATAATAGTAGTCATATAAACTCAATACGCATATTTTCTCATAGGAAACCCAAGCAAGAGATAAGGGGATCTCAATCTCCACAACCCAACTAACGATGATGAGTCTTCTACAGGTCCAAAAATCCTTCTCTGATACCCAAAATCTTGTGAAACCGCAAAATAATTAGTATAGATGATCAACACCAAGATACTATACTCTATATCTGATGTGAAACAATATCCAAAGGAGAACATACACCCTGGTTCATCATGGGGTGACACCCAGTAGATAGAGGAATCAAGGCTTAGTGGATCAGGGGGTACCACTCAAAAGATAGAGGAAACGTTCTCTAGTGATTCATGACGTACCACTCGACATGAGTAAATAGTATGGGGAAACTATGCCCTGATGTTATAGGGGGTTTCCAATCGATACATCTCTCTGTTGATCCTTCCAGATTGCTACCATCGCCCATGTGTCACCTGAAGAAGCATCATGCTCAGAGCACCACACATCATATCTCAGTTCCCACAATAAAGGATACCATACTATTCTACATGTAAAATCACTTAGGCTATCCTATGAATAGGCCCAAATATGAGTCCCTAATTAGAATATACAAACGGTATAAATTCATAAGAGGATTATGTGAAATGTATGAGGGGTCACATGGCATGTGACCACACCATATCACCTAGTAATTTTCTCTCCTAGACAAGGATCGGATAGTTATTTCATAGTACAGTGTGTGTACACATGGGAACATGAAATGTATACCTACCCAGGGTCCTGGGAATATACAAATAGAATATAGCTCGACTAGCCATGTAAATATAAAGGACATGTACCCCAAGGTACATGGGATGTCTAACCATGTGCAGTTCTAGGCATGTGTACCTGGAACACATCATAACCACCTGAGTAGGTTCAGGAGGTGTGTAAACCTATCAATATGTTTTGTGACCCTTTACTCATCCAAACCCACAGTTTTCGTATCTAGGGTACTTTTAACACACCGAGATTTTATGAAAAAAATATTCTTTTAATTTCATTTATGTCTTATGTTGTAAGCTACAACAAGATTACATTGCGCTATACGCAACACCATATGATCTTGCAGTATACACAACACTATTCTTGGATCATGTTACACACAATTTTGATAGTAGTTATTCTAAGAAACATTGAGTGTATATATATATATATATATATTCAATGTATAAATGAAATATTTTTGGATTCTGTTATACGAAACAACATAAGAGGCTTGCACAACACGCAACCCTGACTTGGCTTTCATTACACGCAATCACGACCTTCCTCAATAGCGTGTGTTGTACGAAATACCGGGTTTTACTAAACAAAGATATATTATTATAATATTATTAAGAACTATCCATTATGAATATTATTAACTAAATTTTGGATTTTATAACATTATTATTCATCTTACACATTTTCTAGAACATGGTACAAGAACAAAATAAATTTTTCGGTTAAAATAAGTATTTTTCAAAAAATGCAGTTTTGCCGCCTTTTGATGGCGCACCCACTTTAAATATTGTTTTTGACAAGTTTATAAGTTCAATTTGAAAAAATAAAATTCTTATTTGGAATCAGGATATAAAAATTTACTTTGGATAAAATTTTCATACTATTCTGATAACTTTCATATTTTAAGGAATAGTAAAAACACGCTATATTTTAATTAAAAACAACTTTTTTCATCATAATAATTTATGTTTTTAAGTTATAATATTGAATGGTATTAAATTATAAATATAATATATTTTTACCATTTAATATAATTTATTTCATTAGCATTGATTTTACCTTGAATTCGTAGGATAAATCAATTCAATCTTTTGCAATGTTTTAAACAAAAACACGTTTTCTTTCGACAACGGGATTAATTTTAATTTAATTTCTGCAACTTTTGTGTATTTAATTTGGAAAAATGGATTCCATATTTGGAATCAGTGGGTCCAAATTATGTTAATAAGCTACTTTTTATTTTTGGGCATTATGAATAGTAACTACGGTAATTTTTATTTACTGCGGTTAAAGGTAAATAGGGTAATTCAAGGTTAAAAGAATATTATAATAATTACAAATTACCTATAAACTTTTCATAACCTTATTTTATGAGTAATGGCCGACCATGGGAATACTTGGGCCGATTTTGGGACCCCAATGAGCCACTTGGTAGTGAAAATGACAATTTGGATTAATTAATTTAATGTAAAGACAAAATTGACTTTAACAAAAATCCTTTAGTAATTAATTTTTATAAGGGGTTATATAAGTTATATTTTCTAATATAAATATTATTTGGAAAGATAAAGATATTCCCTACATCATGGAATTTTTGCATAATTTTTAGACATCAAATGAATTAAATTATTTATGACACAATAATGATGTAGTGTTTACCTCATTAATAAATGATTTAAATAAATAAGATTATAATGATTAAAATATCATCCAAAACCTGTCCAATTCCAATTGGATGATTTTATTTAGAATATTATTCATATTAGTTTCTACATTATTGTGTTTTTGACCTCTTGAAACCGAAGATAAGTTTATAATAAAATAATGTTTTCACACTTTCCTAAAGAGCCTCTCCTCTCCCTTATAAAAGGAGACCACTTCTATGCAATTACTCACACTTCTCAAGCCTTTTTTCTCGTCCAAACTCTGACCAACTAAGCTCCCTACATCCCTATCCTCACCCTTGAAGCCGTACATTAGGCATAAGACTCTCCAAGAAGTCCTTTTGGTTCAAACCAAAGGAAGTTACCAAAATTAATGGTAACAGTTTCTCTTAAGTTGTTTTCTTTTATTCTACTTCTCCAACCCCTAAACTATTTTTAATAATTTCTTTTGTAACAAAACCAATATAATAAATATACTAGTATGTTTTTATGAGATTTATTAGAACTACACTTACACACTCCTCCATATAATGGATGAAGAACATAATGTTTCTGTGATGGAAAACTAACGCCACATGAAACGATGATTGTTCGATTTTCTCCTACATCCTCTCATGGTGGCCATTATGATGGAACTGTATTTATATATAATATATATTATGTTTATGATTTCATTATTCTTATTTACTTTACAATTATATCAAGCCTTTACGGTTTCCATAGTCGGTAAATACGATAATCTCATTTGAGGAAGTGCGGACTACCGCCCCTTCAAAGTGATGTGATTCATTAATACCTTATGTGGGATGTATAAAGGATGTGGTTAATGATATTATATATGATATTATACTGAAATTATAATATAAATATGTATAATTATTTTTTAATTCCATTAAAATAAGAAATAGAAATGAAATTAGCGTTCATGCATACGTACGGCATACTGTCTCCATGAACGGTGTGTTTCATTTCTTACCTGCATATGTTATGTACTATTATAAATGCTTGTATACTCTGGATATATAATGAATTTTTATGATATATAAATCATGATTTAAATTTTATAAGTAAGTAAATCATTATATAAGTAATAATAATATCAATAACAACAAGTCCAAACACGTACGATAAATAAGATGATTTTACCCAAAACGCAACTTTAACATTAATTTACAAAATAATGGGTAATATGAAGTCATAAGTGAATTATATATAATATCATAACAATGAATATGATTCTTTAATAATTCAATGACATTATTTAAATCATTATACAGGAGGTTCGGATACATACGAAGCATATCGAACGTACGGTAAGGGATAATTTTGCAAATCTCATTTTTATCTGAGATTTTTTATTCGTAAGTATTTACTGGGGTTATTGCTATCATCCATGTCCATGTTTTATAAAAGTGTATTGATGTTTGTTTAAATCCCTTTTTACCCATTCTGACTTTTACCCCATGGTATGGAAGGAATCTTTCTTTTATTTACCCTACAAGGTACTTTTTGACTTTTCCGACAAAAGTACGAGAAGAATGTTTTTTTAACGTATACGGAATGAAAGGATTTTTACGGTTTTATAAAGCATTATTTTCATGAAGCTTCCTCCAAAATATTTCATGACTATTTTCAAAAAAAATCTCTTTCTTTTAAAATTTCATGACATTTTGTGAAACGAAAATGATTTTAAAGAAGAAAGGATATTTTCCTCAAGAATTAATTTCAAGTGTTTTATCAAAACCATTTTCCATATAAGATGAAATTATTTCATATGTGTATGTTTCAAAAATAATGTCTCTATAATTTACATGGTTTCACTTTTATTATTATAAAATTATATCCATTTCTTTTATATGTATTATGTGATGATGGGATGATGTTTATGAAACCCATTTTATTTATTGGGTTTTTATGAATGATGTATGTTTATTTTGTGGCACAAGTAAGAGTAATTTCATTATGATATGGGTGGAACCTATATATCCCTCCAATGCATTGGGTAAAGATTTATATCTCATGAGATAGACATGTCTAGAACGGCAAGTTAAACCGGTTCAGTAATACAGGTCTGGAACAAGGAGTGAACTCGATTCTGAAAGGGACTTTTTCTGCTAAGATGGTCTTGGCAGCAATGCCTTGGCTACTATGGAAATAATATCATGTGCTTAATGGTTTACACAATTACATGTTTTATTCCCATGCTATTTTATCATGATTGATGTTCCCTTATGATATATGCCTTACGTACTTCCAAGATTCATGTCTTTGCTCAAGATTTTGATGTTTAGATTTTATGTTCAAGTTTTTGCATTCAAATGATTATGGATTGTTTTATTAATCTATGTTTACCCTTACTGGGAATTTGATCTCACCCCTTTTATGTTTTCTTTTCCCCATGATATAAAGAAAGGTTTTAGGTAAGAGAAAACAGGGGAAGATCTTTATTGGGAGATGTTGAAGATCTTTCACCACGATTAGAAGATTTTATTCCGAGTTTCCAAAGACACTAAATTATTACGGTCCTTGTGTGTTTGTTTTTGTTATGTAATAAGTATTCTGCAAAAGTAATGTAATGTTCATGTACGTCAAGCTTCGGGCCTCTACAGTACTACAAAGTGTGTGTTCCGCTAAGATACTTGATGTTTAGTCAGGTTTTTTATAGGGAGTGAATCTTGGTCTTCAGAGAGTTTCCTAATCCACTATTTCCACCAAAAATCTATTCATTTGACCACTCTAAATTGAAGGGTACATTGAATAATGTTGATCTCCATCCTATGGTTCCTGAAAATCAGAAATTTGTTCACCCATATAGGAATCTTCTATGAGTGTGTCACTACCTGGGTTTCCAAAACCCATATCCATCACCTCAAACCTTGAATCCATCATGATCTATCCAAAAATCATCAATACTCTCATAGTTCCCACAAACACCATGAATCTAGGGGTTCAATCATCCTCAAACCTGAATTAAAAATGTAAAAACTGCAACCCCATGGACTAACAGCGATGAACATGAAGAGAAGTGGGAAGAAATGAACATAAGAAAAGATAATGAGTTTCATTGGCCTTTGCGATCTAGAAAAGTATTTCTAAGGAGAAAAATCATGGGATGAAATTGAGGTATAAGAAACTGTAAGCCAATATTGCAACATAATTAATGTTCGGGAACATGTGGAGAACAATAATCACTAGAAAATAAAAAGTATATAATTAAATATAATATTATTCATTAATAAAAGGGTGAAATCCCCAAATAATGAGAACCACCTTGATGATGGATTAATATTTGGTGAATAATTCATTCACCAGTGATGAAGAAGAGGATACCACTACATTTGACATCTGTTTCATGATCCCGGGATCTTTTTTGTTGATCCACGCACCCAGTTGCCAACAGATCTCTCCTCCTTTCACTCTCTAATCTCTTAGGATTATATGGATAACCCAAGGTATTTTCCATAACATGGTATTTATAGATATAGGTTTATGGTTGGGTTATTAAATAAATTAATTTAAATAAATTAACTATATCACTTAACGAACCAACTAATGGTAACCTCAACTAAATGTCTAGTGTTGACTAACATTAGTCAATGCCTAGGGTAAATCCCACATCCCAGAATAAACTATGGTCTCGGATTTCCAATATGAGGTCCCAAATAATGGGGAAACAATTTATATTGAAATGAATTGTGTATGTATGCTTCAATATATATTAATATTTTTCATATATTAATTCTGGGTTCCTAAGACACCCAAACATCATGCCGACTCTGAGTAAAAAATATAGATATATATATAAAAATATTCAAAGGATTATTCTAAAAAAACTAAAGTCATTACAGGCCCAATGGGTGATCATTTTTTGTATTCTATCATGATCATGAGTCTATATGTCCCAATTATTTTGATATAACATGTTTCTATTTTAGTTATTTATAATTCACACTCTAATGTCTATTGATACATGTGTATTTTTTTGGTGTATTTATGTTATTATTGCACTTTGGTGTGAGGGAATAGTGTCCCCGCAGCATCTCATTAGGCTCTAACTACTTGTTAACAACCTCTGGAATATGGGTATGTTTCCTTAAATCCTTATCATGATCTAGATTGAGTGACAGGTCTAGTCGACCCATTCCATTTCAAGGCATGCACATCAATCTGACACAAAGTGTGTTCAATATGACTAAAAATGGGTGTTTTTTATTTGAAATCATCATTTTAGAACTAAAAACACATCACATTCTCAAAACCAAGAAAACATGCTTTAATTTTCTTGACAAAAGAGGAATATGATTCATAATACATTTGTGACATATAGGAAATGGGCATATGTCAATCTAATACATGGTGTGAATGGTATGACTAAAAGTGCATTTTTTTATTTAAAAGTAACATATTAGTAAAAAACCCATCATGTATTCAAAATAGAGAAAAAAATTGTAATTTCCTATTACTTTATAATGACAATCAATAAATCATTTATGGTGTGTATGAATCAACCACACATTAATCTGTCACATGATGTGATCCATAAGACTCGATGTGCATATTTTAAAATTAAAAGTGAAATTTTATTAATTCCTTGTATCATATTCATATTTCATTCACTACTATATAATTCTCTATATTATGTTCTACACTTTATCAGTGCTCATAAAAAGTGTTGATAATGGGGTACTTTTATCCATGTAGTCAAAAATCACTATTAAAAGAAGTTGTTCTCATCACTAAAAAAGCACTGATAAAGGTTGGATTTCATCAGCTATTCTTTATCACTAATAATGGTCTCCTTTATCAGTGTTTTTATTAGATTTTATCTATAATTTTTTAAGTGATTATAAAGGCCCCTTTTAACAGTTATTTTCTTAGACTTTATCAACATTTTTCTAGAACTGATAAAGACTCCATTTATCAATGTTTTTCATAGCAATGATTAAATGTAAAATTCATAAAAAAATATAAATTATTAAAAATTAAATCAAGAAATATAAATATCAATATAATGAAATTTAATATATTTCCATAAATATAATTTATATAATACTAAATATGTGTTTATAACCAATATTTAAGAAATTTACTAAAATTTGGTTTAAAAAAAATTAATAACTAATATTAATTAATAAAATAAAAATTATTATTGATTAATATATATTTAATAACCATTTGGTGTTAAAAATTATTAAATTAATTAATATATTAAGATAAGTTTAAAACAATAATTAAAATTCAAACGGCCATAACTTTTGATACTCGTGTCTGTTTAGGCTCTATGAGATATAAAATTGAATCTTGTGGAGATATCTATGCCATATTAATCATTTAATGTCTTGGTCACTATTTTTCAAGGTCAAAAAAGGCTTTATAGGCCTACAAAACTGAGTTTTTAATTGGGACACGCTAATTTTTTAATATTTAGTGGAATTTTAGCATTGTTTAAGAGGGTATTATTATCTTTTTGAGTGGTGAATTAATTTTATCTTAGTTATTACACTCAAATTAGTATTATTGGGTCAAATTTTTAAAATTTTACATATTTTAGTGTTATTTATAAATATATTCATATATATATTCATATATTTACAAATAAAACAATTAATTGTAGAAATAAATATTTAAATATATTTACTTATTAAATGTATTCATAAATATATAAACCATATATCAATGTAAAATAATTATTCATTTTATTTTAAATAAAATTTATTCATTTTATTTATGTTATAAAAATGTATGAATATGTATATACCTATAAAAATGTATGTGTAACATTATATATAAATATGTGTGATTGTGTGCTTCGTATTAACAAAAAAAAACATGTATATATACTAATACATGTAAATAAATATTAACTTATAATGTATGTAAATAATTATAAATATTAATATTTATACTTATACTTATATATATTCGCACACATATGAACATATAAATATAAATGCACACACACATAAACTCACACAAAAACATATTTTATAAAATTATTTGAAAATAATTATATGAATATATATAATTATACATAAATTTTTATATTTATAAATATTAATATAAACACACACAAAAATATTTTATAAATTTATTTAAAATTAATAATACAAATATATATAATTATATGAACATGTATAAGTATTTGAATCAATATATAAAAAAGATTCTTTTAAATATATATAAATATATATATATATATATCAAAAAATATTTAAAAAATATAATGTTGTAGTAGTAATGGGATTTCACTTGGAACATAGATGTCCCATGTTTGAATCCTAGGACATGTGAGAGAGGTTTGAACTGAAGTGAGGTAGTGAACGCTGATAAATGGGGGATGAGGTAGAAATCACTGATGAAGGAAAAGGGTGGTTGGGGGCTCACTTTCAATAAGGGGTGGTAGTAGGGTGAGATATCACAGATAAAATGGTATTCTGGAGTGGGAAAAATAATTTTTTTAAAAAAAATTACTTTTATCAACACTAAAAATGAACTTATAAAAGAGACCATCTTAAGTGAACATAGAACTTCAGTACTTTTTTAGGTATCAAAAAGTGAATTATATAGCTTATAAAAGGGGGATCTATAGTACTGATTTATTTCGTTATAGTATTACTAACATAAGTGTTGTATTTAAGGTTTACATACTCCCAAAACCATATTGTTGTATTTATCTTAGAAGATGGCCTTGGGTCTCGGTTCTTTGTTCGCTTTATGGTTGAACATTGGTAGTGGATACGTGTAAGACATAGAATATGATTAGTTGGATTATACATTATTTTTTTGGATCCTTGTTGATTTTAATGGATTTTATAAAATTATTATTAAATGAGAAAATATTGGTGGGGTTGGGAGGAATGTGAATTTATTCTAGGATTTTGGAAGTGCATTAGATGATACAGCCTTATTTTATTTTGGTTATAATGGTGGCCCTTTTAGATGTTCTAGATTTGGGATGCCTGACTCATGTATTTTGGAATGGATTGATAGGTTCTTATCTTCATTTGAGTGGGTGTAATTTTTCCTTTCTTTTAAAATTGTGCACTTTCCACCCTTTACCTCTAACCATAATCCGATTTTGGTGACTTTCAGTAGGAGTATGATTTATCATCATATATGTAGGATATTTTAGCTTAAAAATTTTGGTTAAAGTTTTTTAATTCAGAGATTATTATTGAAGAAGCATGGTAGTGAGAAGAAGTGTGTGTTTTGAATAAAATTTATAATGTGGCTTCTGATTTACAAGAATGGGGGTATAGAAACCATCAAGATTTTGACTATGAGTTTTGACATATTGAGGGAGAACTAGGTATGGATTATGGAAATTTTTCATCTCATCTTTCAACTAAGACAATAAATGTTCTTGAGAAGCTACTGGATGATTTGATTATGACTAAGTAGTAGTTTTGGAACCACCACTCTAGATCTCTTCATGTGTAGGAAGGTGATCAAAAAACCAAACAAATCACCAAAATGAATGTTCCAAGTAATGGAATAATTTTATTCAAAATCATACATATTATGAGTGGTGTTGGGATGAGTCTAAGGAAGGTATTTTTATGTTTTTGTTAGAGATTTATCTCTATTTTTTTAAATTATACCAGGTTATTATCTCATAAGATGTGGATAAATTACTTTTTCTAGTTATTTCCTTGGATATGAATCCCAATTTACTTGTTCATATCCAAGAGATAGATTTTATTTATTATCTTAAAATCATGAATTCTTTAAAGTCTCTTAGTTTGGATAGTCTCCATTCGATTTTTTATAATAAGTTCTAACATGTGGTTGATTTAGAAGTTTTAATTCTTGTTAACCATTTTTTGAGCGGTAAGATGAAACTGAGACATTATAATGAAATTATTAATTCTTTGTTCATAAATTTAAACTCCTTTATTGGTTGTATATTTTCATCCCATTAGCGTATAGAGTGTGATTTATAAAGAAAATCAAAAAAAATTGCTAATATATTGAGGCTTATTTTTTTCCCTTTGTCTCTGACTCTCAAATTAGTTTTGTGCCTAATAATTTGATCATAGATAATGCTATTATGGGTCAAGAGGTTTTCAACTTGATGAACATGATATCTTTAGCTAATAATGTTTCAATGGCTATGAATCATAACATAAATAAGGCATATGATAGGGTGGAATGGGGTTTCCTCAAGCATGTCCTCTCTATGTATGGGTTTCATAATGATTTTATTCGAAACTTCATGATATGTGTTTCAATGGTATCTTATAAGATTAAAGTTAATGGTGAGTTTAGTGGCTCTATTTTCCCCTTAGAGGATTGTTACAAGGGTTCCCTATCTCACCATACTTATTTATTATCATTTTTGAGGTATTTTCTAAGATGATATCAAATGTAGTGTTGTAGGGAAAGATCCATGGTGTTATGATGATTATAAATGGCTCTGTGACTTTACCCTAATTTTTTCTAAATGATTTATTTCTTATTTTTAGGGCCACTCTTGAGGATTTTTCTCATATTTAAAATCTTATTCGAGGTTACTAAGATTCATCAGGATACAAGATTAATTTCTCAAAATTGAACACCTCTTTTAGAAATTAAGTTCTTCATGAGTTTAGGGGTGAGTTGTGTGCCTTATTACATGTTAATTATGGTATTAATAATAATAATTATTTGGATCTTATAAAAATTATTGGTATATATAAAACATATTTTTTTGACTATTTTGGATAGGGTTTGAAAGTGAATTAATGGTTTTAGGGGGAAGTGTCTATTAAGGGTTGAGAAGACTATCTTGATCAAATAAGTGGCATAAGTTTTTTCTAATTATTTTATGTCCCTTTTCAAAATATTAGACACACTTATCAATGAGATTCAACCCATGTTCTCAGAATTATGGTGGAGTTCTATAGATGCACAGATAAAAATGAAAACAGTTGAATGGAAAATATTATATCACCCTAAGGAGGATGGAGGTTTGGGATTCTTGTATATGAAGTGTTTTAATGTTTTTCTTCTTAATAAGTAGTGTTAGAGGATATTAATTTATCCTTGTTCCCTTTATGATCATGTCCTGAGTGAGTAATATTTCCCCCATGTTGGTTTTTTAAAATCTCCACATGGACGTCAACCAAGTTTTCTATGGTGCTGTATTTGGGAAGTCAAGGTCCATCTATTGGAGGGTATTTGTTTGTGCGCCTTTGATGGAAGGTCTCTTAATATTTGGATAGATCCATGGATTCTGAGTGTTGAGGGTTAGTTTCTTTAATTTTTTCCCTTATTGGAATGGATAATGCATTTTTATGATATATTATTAATGATTATTTTTTAGATGAAATTTTGATCAACATAATTCATTATTCAACAAGAGTGAAATTATTTGGATCTTAAATATACATATTTATATATATATATGTTTGATGATAGGAACTTATGGAGATTATCTCAGTTCATAGAAACATAGTAAAGTCTGTATATTAGATATAAGTGAAGAGGATTGTTCATGGATCTAATTTGGTTTGGATAAATATTTGGTCTTCCCCCTTATTACCAAAGATTCTAATTTTTTGTGGATTCATGTCGTTGATGTGCTTAATTTTCAAGTTTTTTTACATAGGAGGCATATTATGATGGATGATTTATTCTCATTTTTTAAGTTCCTCTCAAGGATGAATTTTAATGTTATCTTTAAGTTCCTAAGTGTTAATACTATTCGGGAAAGAGAGGCTAATGTGATTTCTTAAGGGTTGGATGATGTTTCTTCTACTGTTATTTTACTCTATATATGGTTTGGGGACTTTTATTCTTTAGGATTTTAGGAATTATATTAAATTTCATGTTTTTATGGATGAGGAAAAATTAATTACTTTTTAATAATAATGTTATCACTAAAATTTATTGGTTAGAATGGTCTTATAGTTAGATTGAGGTTTAGAACAACCATGGGGTGAACAGGTTTGTGACCAAGTATTCTAGAATGATGTGGCCTAGTATTTACCTTATATAGACGTTTTAAAGGTGAATGTGGATGTTGATTTCATTGAATATTACCAGGTTGGTGTGGGGGTAGTTTTTCATGACTTCTCTAGGGTGGTCTTGGCTTATATAAAACATGTTTTAAATGCAGATTAGTGTCTTTAGGTAATTGAAGTTGTTTCATTATAAGTTGGAGTCAAGTCTGTGAGGGATTGAGGTTAGTGTAAGGTTATTTTGGAATCGTATTTCCTCACTCTATTCTCTTTTTTAAGGCTTTACCTAATATATCTTCTCCTCTAGGGCTCTTCTGGGATGAGATCTAGATCTAAACTTTATACTATTTCAATTTTTATTTTTCTTTCCATAAAAGGGAGGGTAATACAGTGGCCCATCATATTACTAAGTTTCATATTTCTTCTTATACGTTGGTTTGGCTCAGTTTTGTGCCTCTTTAGGCTTTATCTTTTGTATGCATGGATTTGGAACATGTTTCAATGGATTTTTTTTGTCTTCAAAATAAAATAATCATTATTTATTAGTATAGGTACACTCTTATTTTGTTCTATAAATGAGGTGGTGTGGTCATAAATTGGTATCATAAATAGAATATTTCAAAATTAAGTCCTAGAGATAGTAGAATACAGGTCCACCCATGGGGTTTTCGAATTTGTTAGAAAATGTAATGTTTTTAGTGGATCGTACATACTGATGTAATTGTAGTGTGTTTAAATTTTTATAATGGATATTTGTTTATAATTTAAATTTATTACATTTTAAATTTATTTGAAATTAAATTGTAATTTTACTTAGAATGGGTTACTGTAATGTGAAATAAATATAGTAGTGCATTGCTACAACCCATGGATTGTATTAGCGCTAGAAATATCACTAGTAAAATTTACATTCATCGGCGCTAAAATAGTACTAAAAATGAATTATTTTTTAGATATCTTTTTAACACTGATGAAGGTTTCTTTTATCAATGATATTTTTTAGAACTTATAAAAACTCCTATCTATTAAAGACACTTACAACATTAGTGATTTTTTAGTGCTTATAATAGCATTTTTACATGATGATAAAGATTGTATATGTAATGGTTTATCATGTAATGTTTTATTTTTGATTTGATAAAGTTTAAATATGAGATTATCCATATTTATTTTATTATAAATTTCCCAATTTGTACATGTTATATAAGATTTTATTGCATATGAATCCTAATTTTCTTTTTATAAGAATTTTCTTGGTATTAAATATTGGATTGTGTTAAATTTTATATTTTTATGTATTTCATATTCTTGATTTTATATTTTTTTTGTCAATTTTTTTAATAATGAAGGTAATGCTTGTTAGTGACCTGATAATTTTTTTGATATTACATCACAATTTCTTTCATATATAATGTTAAAAGAAAGAAAAAAAAGATATTCCATTGTCTTCTAGTGTACTATTCATTCATGAGATGAAAAAATAATTCACAATGAGGTTAAACATATGTTTTTTATGTTTTATAAATTGAATTGATTTTTGGATTAATGAAAATAATCCCTAAATATATAAATTTATGATGGTTATATAAAATTTGATAAAGTTATAAAAAACATTGATAAAGACTATGTTAGTGTTCACTAGAAAAACAAGTATATTTCATTATTAATTACGTAATTTTTAGTATAAAATATACCAATTTGCTAATATTGGTGGAATTTCAAAAAATGTGGAAGCACCAAGTCTATTTATTTCCCTCCAAACATAGCCCCCTTACTCTCCCTAAGAACATTTACACCTCTCATCCTTCCCTCCTCTTCCATCCCGACATTACTGCTTCTTACCTCTCAACCCCCCTACCTTGCCTCCCATCTATCTTCTCTACCTGTCACCCCACCTATGCATCATCCCCCATATATGACTCCTATTAATTATTCTCTCTCTCTAACTCCTCATTGTTCATTTATTTGTAATATTCAATCAAATATATTTCATAATTTACACCTTTATCATATATATTTATATCATCCTTGAATTAGTGTATTCTCTTCCCTAGCTCTACCAAAAACCCTAACTCAGGGATCTCTTCCAAATATTTCACTATACCTCTCTTACCCCTACTCATCCCCAAACCCTAAATCATTAGTATCTTCAAATTTCAACTTTTTATAGAAAAATGGTCTACATATCAACATTCATCCTTCCATGATCATTCCTCATATGTTGTTGTGTTACTCTCCTTCTTATCCACTCCTACTATGAGCTTCCATTCATCATTGATATTTTCAAGACAATCATGATATCACCATTTCATAATGGATTGAATCTATTCAAGTAATATTGATCTTCCCAGTGATGTGTTCCATATAAATTAATCACCTAATTAATTTATAACCTTTTTCAGATTGGTTAGAAGTATCATAATTAAAAATTATCCTATTTAATCTTTGTGGGGGTTCAAGACCAGTACCATTGTAAAGTGACATGAATATGCATCCCTCTTTTGTTTTCATTACAACCACTAGATCTTTAAAAAAAATTAAATCCTTCTTTGTCTCATATGTTTGTCTATATTCAATCTTCTCTCAACTGAATTTGTTTACTAATTTGTTATTAGTGAATTTCACATTTCATGCTACAATTTATATTTTTTATAACATGTTATATTATTGGTAAATTACTCATTTCATGTCATATTTTATATTTTTTTGTAACATATTATATATTTATAATCACTAATTTATTTATTGAATTTAACTTCTTAACATCATCACATCCCCCAATATCCTGCTACAAAATTGATTCAAGAATTTCTAATCATATTATTATACTTTGAATCTATAAAAATTAGATCATCTCTTCAACAAAAAAATATGAAATTGGTGATAGCCTACTTATAAATGTGTTAATTTTCTTAAAATCTATTATAATAATTACATTCTAAATTTAATAACTTTTCTATAAACTATTAATATATATATATATATATATACTCCCATAATAGATTGAATATACATTTTTTCCATTCCATAATTCCCATTTAGAATTTATTATAGTATAATTCAAGTTCTGTCGCATCTAGATTGCATCAATCTAGATCCCTATAATGAGTCTGGATCTAGAGAAAAACTAAGGAGGTTTCAAAATTCAGATAATGGTTATACAGATTCTAATATAGCTTTTACACTATAATATTATGTTCCACTGGTATTCATATAATTGATTTCAAAATTCACTAACAATTATATGTAATAGATCATATTATTCACATTCAAATTCTACACCACAGATTGATGTAGTGGATACATTTTCCTCTTCATATAGTAATTTATAAAATCCAAGATTCATTCCCTTATCACCTATACCGTTATATGGTAGGTTAATTTTAATTCAACTTTCCATATATATATTTATTCCATTGACTAATTATATTATCTATAATTTACATATTCCATAAATTTTATAATATACATTTAACAATATCAAATTCATCATATTCAAATCGATTCTCAAAGTATATATAAAGAAACTTTCACATTTAGTAATTATTTTCTAGAGAATTTTCTACCAAATTATATGTATTGAATTATTTTATGTTTATCTACCCATAAAATTTGTAACATTCTAGTTCCAGATGCCACTCAAAGGTACCCCATAGCTAGTTGGCCACATGGCCTCAAGATCATCTCCATAAATTCCAGAGTATGCTGACTAGAAATGAGGGCCTAGGTGTGATAGTGGGGAGACCATGACCTCATTAGTAGAGTGTAAAACAGTGAAAAATAATAATAGTTCAATAGATAAAGTATTAAATCCATACAACAGAATATAATAGTGTAATATAAATAGTATAAATAAACCAAAAGTCAAGTCATACACAAGATGATGATACATTCCAAATGTTTCTAATAAAATAGTCAAATTAGGAATATAAGGAATATGTATAATCCATATAATAAGATTAAAAAAGGACAAAATAATCCCAGCAATATCACAAGACTCATCTTGGTCTCATTATCTCCTGCTCCTAAGCAATATATCAAGTACCTGAAGGAGGGTTCTTTCCTTTATCGACACTTACAATCATATAATCTGTTTAGGCCCAAAACATGACCCAAATAGGTTGTGAGACAAAATCCTAGTAAGAAGCCACCCAAGTTCTATTCCAATCAATCATTTAATATATATTTTAGGGAATTTTATATAAGAAAATAATTAAGGAATAACTCAAAAGTAATATCATGTATACTTTGTATTTTATTTATATCCATTTCATTTGTTAATTCAATACATAGAATTTATAAGTCTTGATATCTCACTCAAACCCATCATCCCCATGTAACTGGTACCACAAAAAGTGCCTCATAAGGTCATCTAGACAAGAACAAGTGAATCCTGAATCCAAGATTGTTCTTCATCTTGGTAGACACATCGTAAGTAATTTCATTTATAATTCAGTTCAGAACCTGATCCCATCCATGACATTACTAAGTCAGAATTAAAGTCTCACTCCATGTGCTATATCAACCAACACCCTACAATCCCATCCCTGTAGAACCTCTCAGGAACCCGGTATCTCTGTAGGTGAGGTATAAGTCCAGGTCATCTGAGTTCATCCTTGGAGGTCCTATAACAAATCCCCAAGAATCACCCATGAAATATAATCAAATTCCCCTTGAGTCTGCCCATGGCATCCCTTATATGGATCCACGTATCAGTCGATATATAAGTCCATCCTCAATGAGTATTTCTATGGAATCCCTCAATGGATCCATATATCACCCATGGAATAATCACAGTAACCATAGTGTTCATCTATAGAATCACTCAATTGATCTATGTATCACTCCTAGTATATAGGTCAATAGTCACGTGAGTCTATCCATGGAATTCTAAAGTGAATCCATGTGTTACTCATGGTTATTATCATTTAACCATTTCAATTTCATTTATAAAATTCATTTAACTTTCCAATATCAAAAACAACAGCTTCTAATATAAAAACTCACCTCAAGGGGGTGACTCAAGCATAGGTTAACCTCATAAGGCTTAGATATTCATTTTCTCATGTGGGCATATTTCATATAACAAGAATCACATGTATAAAAAACTAATACATGGATTTAACAACATTTAACTCATGTGGGAATATCATAATATCGAGCTTCTCATGAATTATCAATCTATTTCATGGCATGATCTCAATTAACTAATAAGGGATAACAATTCAAAGGATATTCAAATACTCTTAGGGGTGTTTTTAATACAACAAAACTAACTATCCTATCAAGATATTACATGGATTTGTTATAATATAAATCACATGGGACATTCCCTAATTGAAAAAATTCAATCCATATCCTTCACTTTACTCATGTGTGTAAGGCATTACCCAGCCAACAAGCTTAAACAAGCAATGAAATCCAAGGGTCAAGGGGAAAGTCAACCGTCCTCTACCCTTTAACCAATTCAATTAAAATCTATCAAAATTTTAATTCCATTAATAATCAATTCCATTTTTAACAACCCATGAAAGGGATAAAAGGCATGAATCATAGGCATCTAAGGCCGAAATCCATAGTGGTTCATTCAAGACAACCCATCCATGGGGTGGTCCTTAATCAAGGTGTAAAACTTATAACAAGAATAATAATGCATATTCAATTACCTAAACCATGATAGGAAATAACAGGGTTCAATTACAATTTAAGGCGATGCCCCAAAAATGGGTGCATGACACTCAAGAATATATAAACAATCTGAATATCAATGAAAATCTCATGACCGCCTACCTTGGGTATGTGCTTGATAGATCATCCAGTGTCATTCTTTGATTTTTCTTAGTTTGGAAGAAATATGAAGAATATATTAAGAATATAAAATTAGGGAACATAATCCTAAATTCAAATAGCACAGTCAATATCCAGAAGAATTTATAAAGGATAAAAAGGAACTAAGTACTTACCATTGTAGATCCAAGGAGATTAACTGCATTCGAATAAGAGTTCGGACAGATAGGGGATCTGAAATTGAAGAATATTCTTCAAAGAGGCTCCCCAATGGCTCACCTTACTATGTAATAAACTAAGGGAGAGTAATTTTTAGTTATAATAATTTCAGTGGGAAACAGTCATTTTACCCAAAATAATTGTGTCACACTATTTAGGCACACGGATTTTTAAACCATGCACTAGGTCGCATGGTCTATTGTAGGATAAAAGGGCACTCGCATGGTTTACAAATTATGCGTAGAGCATCTGTCAAATACACTGAAAATTTCATACCTGTCGCATGTTCATGCAACTCCTCCTGCACGGTTTCATCAAACCGTGTATCCTATAGGCCCCCACTATCTAGCATCGCATATCTTAGTCAAACTGTGAGGCCTTCCCCACATGGTTTGAACTAATCATATACCAGGAATAAACCACCCATACTTTGGGTTATGGGCTATGAACTATCCTTGGACACCTCTGATCCTTCCATAACCCCAACAAGTAATCACATTAGGCCTCATTTGAACATTTAAATTGATAATTGAACAAAAAAACATGATCCATACCTTAAAGAAGAACTGGGTTCTTACAAACTTCCCCCTTAAAGAAATTTTTCCCTTGATTTCCCTTCCAAGGGTGGTGATGAAATATCTGAGAACAAATCTAGGGACTATTATCATACATTGGCCTCCCTCTCCTAGGTATCATCCTATACTCAGTTTTGCTACCATTGCAACCATACTAAAGTAATGGACCGGCCTCGGAGAACCTTCATTCTACGATCCACAATTCATATAGGATGCTCCTCAAAGGATCCATCTACCTATAACTCAACTCCTCATTCTGAAAAGTGTGAGATGGTTATAAATATTATTGTCATCGTTGAAAAATATGGAATAAGTCATTCATAGCCTGGTACCTCAGAGGTAACTATAACTGATAGCCTATCAGCTTGACTCTTTCCAGAATCTTGAACGGCCTGACGTATCTAGGTGAAATCTTGCCCTGTCTCATGATCCTCTTGTGTCCCAGCCTCGGTGAAAAACATAAGAAAACCTAATCCCTGACCATGAATTCTATATGCCTTTTATGTTGAACGGCATAAGATTTATGAAGAGACTACGCAGTATCCATCCACTTTCAAATCAACAGGACCTATTTTGTGATCTCCTAGACAAGACAAGGTCCCAGCATAGTTTCCTCTCCTACCTCTAGCAAACACATAGGTGATCAGCAAGGCCTACTGTATAAAGCCTCATAAGGATCCATCTTAATAGTATCCTAAAATCTATTATTGTCAAAAAACTCAACTTGGGGTATATGCCTCTCCCAAGATCGCTTGAATTCTGGGATGCATACTCAAAGCATGTCCTCGAGAACCTGAATTGTTCACTCTAATGAGAAATATATTTGGGTGTGGTATAACATGCTTAGAAGAACCTATATACCTAGCACTCATTGTATCCCTTTCCAAAAATGACATGTAAACTAGGTGTCCATATCTAAAATGATATAATTAAACTGGTTGTCCCTATCTAAAATGATAGAATGTTGAACCCCATGTAGTACTACAATATCACAGATGTAAAACCTCCCAATATCATAAACAATGAAGGTTTACTTGATCGGAATTAAATCTACAACCTTCGTGATCTTATCCACAACAACCCATACGACATAATTTCCTCGAGGTTAACTTGGTAAACCTATCATGAAATCCATCATGAAATCATTCCATTTCTATATAGGAAAGTATAACTACTATAAAATCCCAGCTAGTCATTGGTGTTCTTTATTTACTTGCTAACAGGTGGAATACCTCATGAAAAAAACTAGTTACGTATTTTTCAATTCCTGGACACCAATACGGACGATGTAAATCATTATACATCTTGGTGAAACTGAGATTAATTACCCATATAGAGTCATGAAAATCCAACAATAGTTCCTCATGTGTGTCTGAAGATACCTATACAAGACCTTGTAATCATGGAACCTCATCCTCGCCTACGGTCCAACTAGGAGGAGGGTCCTCACATGCCACACTCTCCTATAGAAATAGGCCTTTAGAATTAAATAGCTACCTCATACTCACTTTATCAAGTAGGGTATAGGTAACAGCTAAGGATGATAGAAATGTCTACCCCTGACTTCCATGCACCTCCATGTTCAACTCAGAGAACAACACCATAAGCTTCTACTCACTGCTAGCTTACTGCACTACCTATATCTGAGTCCTCCTACTCAGTACATCAACCACTACATTATCTTTTCCAGGTGTGTAGGCTAGATCAAGGTTGAATGACTAAAGGTATTCCACACAACTTAGATAAATCAAATTTAGATCACATTGTGTAAATATATACTTGGGGATTTTTTAGTCCGTGTACACCAAAAAATGCTCTCCCATTAAGTAATGTCTCTAATAGCACAATACGTGAACAGCCATAGCTAACTCAAGATCGTGAGTCAAGTAATTCCTCTAATTTGTACTCAACTATTAAGACTCGTATACAACAATTTGTTCCCCTTTCATAAGAAATTATCCTATCCTAATAACTGATGTGTCACAGTATAGAGTGTAAATCCTTTCTAGCTCTGTAAAAATCGGTATCAGTGTTGAAGTCAATCTCACTTTCATCTTCTAAAAGGTCATCTCATAGGAATATTTACATACATAATTTTCACCCTTCTTAGTCAAGTCCATAAATGGAACTACTAAGCATGAGAAGTCCTGTATGAAATTCCTATATCAACCATTTATCCCTAAGAAACTCCTCACCTCAAATACATTCTTGGCCTTCTCCCAGGAAACTACTGCTCTCACCTTCTCTGGGTCCACTGATACTCTTTTATCTAAGATGATGTGACCAGAAAAGTGAATATGATCTATCCATAAGTGTCACTTTGTGAGATTATCATATAATTTGTTATACCTTAGTATATTTAAAATAATCTCAAGATATTTTTCATGGCCATGTTGATTGTGATAATACACCAAGATAGCATGCCTAAAAATCAAAAACAAATGATTCAATATAATGATGAAAAACTCATTTCATCAATTCTATAGGCACTGATATCATGTTTGTGAGACCGAAAAGCATTACCAAATACACATACAAACCATACCTACTCCTAAAGGTTGTGTGATGTATGTCTGATGGTCTAAAAAACACCTGATGCTAACTGGATCTCAAATCAATCTTTGAGTAACCCCAAGCTCCTCATAACAGGTCAAAGAGAACATCTATCCGCAAAATAGGATACTGGTTCTTAACGATCAACTGGTTCAATTTCTAGTAATCAACACATAACCTAAGGTTATCATCCACCTTTTTTACAAAAAAGACCGATGAACCCCACAATTAAGTACTGGGTTGGATGAATCCATTTTCCTCTAAATCCTCTAGATGCCTCTTGAGGTCTTGAAACTCCATCATAGCCATCCTATATAGAGGAATGGATACTGGTCTAGCTCCTGGAACAAGCTCTATAGAGAACCCAACCTCTCGCATTAGAGGTAATCTTGAAAATTCATTGGTGAAAACATCCCTAAAACAATAAACTAATAGAGTTAAATCAGCCTGATATGTTCCCTAATGATCCAGATATAGACTCAAAATCGGGGCTATCATCCCTCCCAACCCATGAGGATAAAGTCCATCTCATCTTGCATGGACATCCCATTTGCCTTTGTGAAGAAACTCTTCACCCTCTGGTGACATGAAACTCGCCCTGCAGTGATAGTAATCAAAAAAGGCTCAAAAAGGAACCAACCAGTGAATCTTGAGAATGTCATCAAAACCTATAATCTCAAGGACATAGAGGTCTTATATGAAGTGACACCCATCAACCTCAAGGTTCACTCTTTACATTGATCACACCTTCATTCCTAATCTCTAATGGAGTGTCTAGTGTCATCATGCTATCAAAAGTAAAAACATAGATCCCAAGTATCTCCACAATGGGTACATATATAATGCTACGTAAATCCCCTATATTAAAAATTAAATAAAAAATAGAGGATACTACAATAGTACCTATAACAATAGAGGGCATGGGATTATACTCTTACTAGGTATGTTGCACTGCTTATGTATGGAATGTATCGTACCCCTGTGACACTGCTTGGATACCCTGAGCTGATCTTCCCTTTTATCATTGTGAACCTAGGTTCTGGCTACCATGGCCACAACCACCACCTCGGCCTGAACAACCTGATATACACCAACTCCCTATCTGGTGAGAAGCTGCAAACCCTTCTCCTAAATGTGGAGTCAGGGTAGACCCTCTATCACTAGATACTAGTGGAAATATTCAGTAGAAGCATTGTTGATGAGCCATCTTGCAGCAAGATCAGCACTCAACTGGGTCCTTCGTACACTTTGTCCTCATATTTACCATACTACCACACCGGTAGCACCTCACCTGGATACTTGAAGATATGTTATAACTGCTGATATCACTGAATGGAATATCCTTACAATTCTTCCTACTACCGATTGATGTAGTACCAAACCTATGTTTCTAACTTCCCTTACTCGCACCACCAAATTCCCTTAGGTTTCACTCTATAATCAGCCCCTGATTCACAATTCCAAAAATAGTAGTCCACCAAAATACATTCACCTATGATCTAATATCATACCTAATACCATCCTCGAATCACCTAGCTTTTGATAACTTGTCACACATCATTATAGGTGCGTAACACTGGAGGTCAACAAAATAGTTTGTGTATTCCATAACTAATAACGTAACCTACTCTGGATGTAAGAACTCCCAGGCTCTCTCAGCCAAAAAAAGTCCCCAGATATAAGTAATCATTGAAAGCCATATGAAACTCCATCTAGTCCATCTCTTGATGATGATTTGTCAAAGTGATAACATCCCACCATCTCTTGGTGGAAACATGCATCATGTACATAGATATCTTTACCCTCCTCTCAGGAGGCACCTCTAAATGCTCAAAGATGCAAAAAATAGCCTTGGGCCATGACTCTGCAACCTATAGACAATCATGCCCCAAAAATGTGGGAGTATGATGCTACTAAAACTCATGGGTCAACTCTTCCATAGTCAGTCAAGGTCACGGTGCTCCCTAAACGGTATGCATGAATCACATAAAGCCTTCACGGAACTATGCCTCAGAACCAATGTCTAGTATAACAGCTGGTGTCGTAGCTGGAACTACTAGAGGATCCACTATTATCCTATGTCCTACAACCTCTGGAGTGTTATCATTACCACCATCCTTTTTTATAGCTATAGGTCCTTGTGGTGTCATGGCTATACAATGTCAAACACACCCCTTAGTACAAATTCCTTATCAAGGTTCACGGATCAAAAGTACAGAATCAAAACAAGATAGATAAAATACTTCCTCTATAAGAACTCGCCCATTTTCCTACCCCATGGGTCTTTTCAGGGCATCAAAAAAGTAAGATACACTTCCAAAATCCCACTACTAACGCTAGTTATGGTCAAGTTCACTATCAAAATCCATTTCAGGTTCACTTGTTTTTGTATTCATTTCATTTCAAAGTGAGTTCACATTCACACTCACTAAATTCAAACTCATTTGAAGTTATTCACATCCATTTTAGAGAGGAAAACAAATGGTACACTGAATTATGATCCATGGGGGCCATACTCCCTAGGGAACAAATTTGGGAATCCACATGTGACTCATCATAGCACAATCCACTTTAAGGCTGAAGCATGATCCCCCAAATTTAGATCCAAGAGGGAACATGCACCTTAGGGAAAAAATCTTGGTGTCCATCGATTTCACACAATAACATATCAAAATATACCTAACCCAATAGAAGCTATATGTATCATGTCATCTATCACAAAAGCATGCAGTAAGTAATTATCTCTAAATGGCATGGAAAAAATGCATGGAATGTGATTTCTAACAAGTTCCAATATGATGCATAAGATGTTATACCCTCATTTAATCAGGTTTAAACATAATGGAAACAAAAATAATATCAACAATAACAACATAAATCGAGTGTGTCAACCAATGGTGGGACCAAATCAACTGTAATTGTCAACATCTAGAAGATAGATATTTAATTCGAGACAATTTTTTTATTCCCTATACACGGGTCAGCTACTCCGGGGCACAGCTCATTACCAAATTCCTATTCCTTTTTATTGTCTCCAAATAGTAAATCAAACCTAGAAAATAAATCCCTTTGATACAACTTTGTAACATCCTAGTTCTAGATGCCACTCAAAGGTTCCCTGTACCCATTTGGCCACATGGACTCAAGCACATATCCTTAAATGTAAGAGGCTACTGACTAGTAGCGATGGCCTAGGTGTGAGTGGGGAGACTATGCCCTCATTATCAGAGTGTAACACAGTGGAAAAAAATAATAATTCAATAGCAGAAATAGTAAATCTATAAAACAGATTATAACAGTGAAAGATTGGTAGTATAAATAAACAGAATTCAAGTCATGCATAGAATAATGATACATGTCACATGTTTCTAAAAAAATAGCTAGATCAGTAATACAAAGAAGACGTACAATCCATATAATAAGAGTAAAAAAGGTCCAAAAAAATCCTAGTATCATCACAATCCTTGGCTTGGTCTCATTCCCTCCTTTTCCTAAGTAGCATATCAAGTACTTAAACGAGGATGATTTCCCTTATCGAAACCTACAATCATATAATATTTTTGGGCCCAAAACATGACCCAAATAGGTTGTGAGACTAAAGCATAGTAGGAAACCATCCATGGTCCATGTCAATTAGTCGTTGAATATATATAGCAATAAGTGCGCAATAATAAAGGTAGTATTCAAGGAATAACTCAAGATTAACATTCTATATACTCTGGATTTCATTTACATTCATTTAATTTGTTAATTCAATACATTGAATTTATAAGTCTCGAGATCCAACTCAAACCCATCATCCCTAGTGTAACTGGTAGCACAAAAAATTCCTTACAAGGTCATCTAAACAAGTACAAGTGAAGAATAAATCCAAGATTGTGCTTTGGTTTGGAAGATCGGTTATATGTTATTTCATTTATAATTCAATTTGGAACCTAATCCTATCCTTGGCATTACTAAATTGGAATTCAAGTCTCACTTCAAGTGCCATATCAACCAACACCCTAAAAGGCTATACCAGCAAACCTCTCAGGAACCCAGTATCACTCTCATTAAGGTATAAGTCCAGGTCATCTAATTCTTTCCTTGTAGGTCCTATACAAAATCCCTAGTATCACCCATGAAATATAATCAAATTCCCCTTAAGTACATTCATAGAATCCCTCACTTGGATCCATGTATCACTCAGTATATAATTTTAGCCTCAATGAGTCTTTCCATATCATCCCTCAATGGATCCATGTATCACCCACAAAATAATCACATTAACCATAGAGTTTTTCCATGGCATCCCTCAATGGATCCATGTATCACTCTAGGTATAAAGTTCAATAGTCACATGAGTCTGTCCATGGAATTCTAAAGTCAATCTATGTGTCACTCAAGGCTATTATCATTTAACCCTTTCAATTCCATTTAAACTTTTCATTTAACATGAAAAAGTCAAAACCAAGAGCTTTTAATATGAAAAATCACCTCAAGGGGTGACTAAAGCATAGGACAAACTCATAAGGCTTGGCCTTTTAATTTCTCAAGTGGGAATATTTTTTATAACAAAAAAAACATGAATAAAAAACAAATACATGGATTTAACACCATTTAACTCATGTGGTTGTATCAAAATATCGAGATTCACATGATTTATCAATCAATTTCATGGAATGGTCTCAATTAACTCACAAGGGCTAACAATTGAAAGTCCATTCAAATACTCTTATGGTTGTTTTAAATATGACAAGCCTAACTATACTATAAATTTATCACATGGATTTATTATAATATAACTCACATGGGAAAATCCATAATTAAAGTAATTTACTACATAGACTTCACTTTACTCATGTGGTAAAGGCCTTACAAAGCCAGCATGCTTAAACAAGAAATGACATACAAGGGTCAAGGGCTAAGTCAGCCATCCAATACCCTTTCACCAATTAAATTACAATCTATCAGCATTACAATTTCATTAATAATCAATTCCATTTTTAACAACCCATGAAAGGGATAAAAGGCATCCAAGTCCAGAAGCCATAAGGGGTCATTATAGACAACTCACCCATGGGGTGGTCCTTAATCAAGGTGTAAAACCTATAACATGCATAATCATGACTATTAAATTAACTAAACCTGTATAGGAAATAACAAGGTTCAATTCTAATTTAAGGTGATGCCATAAAATGGTTCCAAGGAACTCCAACATATATATATGATCCCACTTTGAATTAAAAGAACAAGACCACCTACCTTGCATCTGTTCTTGATATCTCATCTAGTATCAAGCTATGATTCATCCTAGTTTGGAATAAATCTGAAAAATGGATGCAGAATGGAAAATTAGGGCATATAAGGATAAATCCAAATAGTGAAATAAATATACAGAAGAATCAATAAAGGTTAAAAAGGAACCAAGGCCTTACCATTGTGGATTCAAGGAGACAAACCATGTTCGATTCAGAGGTCAAATGTAGAGGGAATCTAAAATTGAATAATAGTCTTCAAAGAGTCTCGGAAAGGGCTAACCTTGTCATGAAATGAACTAATGGAGAATAATTTTAAGATATAAAAATTTCATTGGAAAATGCTCGTTTTACATAAAATAACTGGGTTTCATAGTTTATGTGCATGTTCTACTTCAGGAGAAATGGGAACTCACATAGTTTACCCACACAGTTTACCAATCATGTGAAAATCGTGTGTAGAGCCTCTTTCAACACTCCTAAAAATTGCATACCTACCACATGGTCATGAAACTCCTCCCGCATGGTTTCATCAAACTATGCATCTTTAGCCCCCCACTTCCTATCCTTGCCAGGCTTAGTCAAATCATATGGCCTACCCCTCAAGGTTTCAACTAACCGTGCGCCAGGAATAAAACACCAAAAAATTTGGTTTCAGGCTCCAAAAAATCCCTCGAAACCTCCGAGCCTTCTGTGACCCCAACAAGAACTCACATTAGGCCTCATTTAACCATTTAGACTGAGAATTTATAGAAAAAAATCAGTACCTAAAAGAAGAACTAGGTTCTCACAAAATTACACATCATTAATTTCATCTTCATAATTACTTAAATTTTTACAAAACCAAGTGTTCAAAAAATATTCCATCCATTTCATCTGCAAAAATTTAATTAAAAAAATCAAGACACTTATCTTTCTAACCTATATAATTGCATTTTAATATAATTTTAATTTTAAGTTTATAGCATATTTATAATATTGAATAATTCTATTATCTAACATTTACTAGTTTAAATTTGTTTTTAGACATTCAAAATTCTAAAAATCAACATATTCAGATAGATTTTCAAAATATATACAATTTAATTATCATAACCATCTAAGGTTTACTAGAAAAATGTTATACCTCATTATCTGTATTAAATTAGTTTAATATTTAAGATAAATACTGATAAATATCATGAAAATAATTTTATCTTTGTACTGTGTTTAGGTTCTTCAACACCAGCTGCTTCCAGGAATATTACATCCATATCTACTACAAACTATGAATTAAAAAATTAAATATTCATATCTTTTACACCTAAAACATTACATGGTATGTTTTTTTTATTTTTGATATCAAAAAATATATTTAATCTATTGACTAGATATATAATCCAACATTTATTTTTCATGGAATGTTTCATGCAATTTTAAGTATTTAATTTCATTTACAAGTAGAAATCAATACCAATTCAAGTAATGAATTTTATCTTATCTTGGAATTTATATTACTATTTTTATTTTTTTATACTATGACCATTTTAGTATTTTTTTAAATATTTTATAACATATTATTTCAATTGTTGAAAATTTCACTGATAATTAAAATTTAACATTATGTTAATCTATAATTTCTATTCATGGTTATGCATTTACATCACATAATTATCTTTCAACCTCACATATTTTATTGTGTAGATATATAATATCAAACAATAAAATCCAAGATTTGATGGATTATGAAGGTACCTGCTATGATTTTTTTAATTACAAAACTATAAAATCAATATGTATGAAAATTTTTTTACATAACCATCATATTTATTAATTTTATATAATAAAGTTAATAAATTTATTTTTTTTTCTCTTAGGTTTAAAAAAAATTCTAATACTAATCAAATGCTTTTAGTGGTGGAATTTATAAGTAAACATTTTATTTTCCCATATGTTGCATATTTTTAAACATTAAATTTTTATAAATATTAATTTATATATTTTACAAGATAAAATGATTCTTTAATATCTTTTGAATAGTGTACATAGACATTGGGGACCCTATTTATTTCTAAAGATATTATGGTGCATAATTATTGTTAGATGAAAGAGTTTAAAAATATAGTGCTAAACACAATCCATTTTTTCATTGTGTTTTTCATTATGTAAAATTTATTTGGAGTTGTTCCATGAACCACCTAAATACTAAATAAATATCACACTTAACTCTAAAAGTGAGGTTAAAAAAATTCTGCAAATATTTTCACACATATAATTCAATTTTCTCTTTCACTTTTATGGGTGGAAAGATAGATAATTCTATTAACATAGGTGGTTCTCCTCATATTCTCAGTATAAATGGTCATAACTATCACTAAATTGGGTGTTTTTTTACAAATTTATAGAAAATAAACAAAATTTGAATATCTTTATGTTCACAACACTGAAAATGAAGTATATAAAAAAATAGCCGTACTTAGGTAATTATAATTTTTTTACTACTAAAAAATCAACTTATTATTAGAATTTTCTATTTTTAATATATATTTCTTAGTGAAACACTTTACTATTTATTTCTATATGTATTTTTATTGAATATAATTTTAACTCCTCAATCATTCCAAAAGTTGTTAAAAATATATGACTATAGTTAGATGAGCTCTACCCCCTATCTCAACATTTTTTATTATCTTGAGTTTTCTTTAATTAACATCACTATAAAACTTTATATTTATGACTTTTTAAATAAAGAGGGAGTCACTCAAATTTATACAACTTACCTACTACATCTGAGAATTATATTCTTTTGTTTGGTGATATTCAAGATCTTAATCAAGACAGAGACATCATCATATGTTTAAAAAGTGGTGACTTGAAACATATACATGAACTCCATACTCTATATCTTACATTGTAATGTCATTTAACATTTACAACTAGTAAAGATGATACATTGATACACTCATCCATCATTTCACCTATTTCATTATATCTTCCAAACAACACAAAGTTGTGATGAGTGATTACTTTTCTTTTCATCTATAATTCGATCTATAGTTTCAATACTTATAAATTAAATAAACCTTCTCCAGCATTTTATTATTTATTCATATACAATTATTGAATCTCAAATATTATCTTTCATCAATTTTTTTAAAAAATAAATGATATTTTTGATTTATAAAGGATGGAAAGATGCATATCTCAAAGATGAATGCGAAGGGTCATTATGTGGAAAAGGTATTATTTTACCTTTTTATTTCATGGGTGGTTTAAGGTTTATGATACAAAATTATCATGATGTAATGGAAAATGTAAATTGGGCAGGATATTCTGATTTTTTAATTACATTTACCTGCAACCCAACTTGGTATGAAATATCATGATATGTAAGAAAATATAATCTACAACCATATGATTTACCTCAAATAATTTCTATATTATTTAATATGAAATTTGATCACCTAATGAATAATTTGAGTGAATGAAGTTCCTTTGTAAAGTTTCAAGATGGTATTCCTCTCCTATATATTCACAATTAATAAATGTTGCCAAGTTTATCTTTAACATTATTTTTTTACTATTAAATTAAATATTAATCTCATTATTATATAGTTTTCTATATAATTTAATTCCCAAATCATTTTTTGACTCATATTCAGAAATTAATTTTCCTCAATAGTGAAAATTAAATTTCCTCGGAGATGGATGTTGATAAAACTGTATATGCAGAAATCCCATGTAAAAATGATCACCCTTGACTCTATGAAGTGGTGAAAATTTTATTAATTCATGGTCCATGTGGAATAAATAACCCTCGATCACCATGCATGAAAATATATGATGTTCAAAGTTTTTCCCAAAAAAATTGTTTCCAATACATGTACAGTTGATGATGTATTTTTTGTCTATAGGTGATGAGATACTGACATTTTTTGTATTGAAAAATAGTGTTCTTCTTGATAAAATGTTTGTTGTAAATTATAATTAATGTATTTCGATGAAATATCAATCTAATATTAATGTATATATTTATGATAAATCCCATTAAATCAAATATTTCTTCAAATATATCAATAATGGACAAGATTGTGTGACTTCTCCACTTTATAATTCTTGTAAGAATCATAAACATGACAATCATGTTGATGAGATTAAAATGTGTTGTGAATTTCATTATATTTCATCATGTTAGGTTGTATGGAGAATATTTATTGATGATATTCCTTCCAATTTCCCCCGATTGAAATATTTAATTTTCACCTAATGGGTGAGGAAATTATTACATTCATTGATGATGAATACATTAAGGATATTTTAACAGAGAACACAATTTATTACATAATTTTTACATCAAGTTTTGAAGGGAATTTACTATATCATAAGACTAGGGTTATAAATCATTTTGAATTTATAATAAAAATTTTCAATAATAGGCATGATAGAAAATAGTATCCTCAAAATAGGAATTTTTAAATTGGCATATTATACTTTGTACCACTCATAATTGGAGAACTTCATTATTTAAGAGTACTACTTACTATGGTAAATGATTCCATGTGTTATGAATTAATTTCAACTATGGACCATACAACACATCATATATATAGATAGGCTTGTAGAATCTTATTTTTACATCAAGATGATGATGAATTTATCAAATCTATTAAAGAGGTTTCTTTTTGGTATGTGGGACATTTACTGCATAGACTATTTGAGAACATGCTTTTCTCTAAAACTTTCTCTCAGCCTTTTCATGTATGGAGGGAAACATGTAAACTAATTTGTGAGGATATCCATTATTTTCAATGATAAAGATTAAAAATACATGGTATATATATAATTGAAATAACAATGTTTCCACACTTGAATTATTTTTTATGATAATGAATAATTCTATTGCATGTTTAATTTATTACTTAGAATAAATTTATTATTCCCTCACTTTTATATTTTATCGATAAAAATTATTAATACTTATGTTTTTAATATTGTTTAACAATTTCTTTATATGTGTCTACTTATGCAGGTACCTCTTATGTGGTGTATATTTTATCAAATCTATATATCAGTGATCACTGGATTCTTTCCCCTCATTAATTATTCAATTGATATAGTTTGGTAGTGATAGTTTAGAATGTATTCTAATAATTTTATATTATATTTACATAAATTTCTAATATTTATATGAAATATATCACTTATTTACTCATATGAATATCCCATCTATATTAAATATTATTCCTAATAATCTATATGTATTGCATTTATATACTTATTTCTTTACTGAGTAGGAAGTATATAGTTTACTATATTTTTTTAAAAATTTACCCTATTTTATAGTAAATAATGCTAATTATTTACTTAAAATTTCATAGTATAAAGTATTTTCCATATTTTCTGATCTTGTTTTCTAATATCTAATGCCAAATTTTTTTCTTATGTAATATATTTTGCTGATGCCATGTCATCATTTGAATAAAATACATGTAATTTTTTATTTTTAATCTTTTATATCCACTAATAATTTAGTCAATTATTATTTAATAGTTGAATGTGAAAAAAAAATAAAGAAAATTCATTTCATTAACTACTTCTGAAAAAACTATATTTAATGTTTTATATGCACTACTAATGTGTTATATTTGCTGCTACTTTTATTACCTTTTATAATGAGATAAATCCACCGCTACTTTTATATCCACTGGTAATGAATTATATTGAATCAATCAATTATAGCCACTAATTTTTTGATCAAATTATTTTTATAATTTGAACCAATAGTTTAAAAAAATACACTATTTTATTCTTATTTATAATTTCTTATAACAATATATATCTAGTGCTTTTATTTTGTCATCATTTTAATGACTTGAATATAATAAGAAGTTATTCATATTGTTATATATCCACTTATACAAATATAAATTCATATATTTTATCATTTTAATAAACTAAATCTACTTTCATTACAAAATTTTCTACATCCAATTCTACTATTATAACAACTACTGTGTTAAATGCACTACTTCTTTAATGACTCTTACTATTATATGTCCACTGATATTGTTGTAAATTTTTATTTTATTAATGGGATGGAAGTATTCTCATTAATAGAGATGTAAATAATACATCCCATGTGTATTAACTATATATATTATGTTATTTCAATGTCACATTATTTATGTATTCCTAAAAATTCTTACCATGTATTTCATTGGTGAATACATTGCATTCATTATTAACTAATGTATCTATTTATATATAATCAGTGATTAAACCATTGTAGATTTTTTTTATTACTTTATTATTTTTTACTCATCACCACTTCTTAGAGTAATCATTTAAAATGTCACATATTTTTTACAATAAGTATATCACCCACTACATGTTACTAAAGTGAATAATTCTTAATTCTCTGGTTTAATTTGTTTCTCTCTCTGTGAAAAGTATTGTCAGTGAATATCTTTATGTTTTTATATTCATTAATTGTATAGAATAATGATTTTAAAAATTCTTTATATATTACAATAAATGTACCTTTTTCCTATAATAGATGTATCACTCACATATGAACAAAGGAGGATGTATTTATTAGAACATATTGACAATATTTTATAATATAATGAATGATCATTGAAATATTATCCTCTAATTCCTATACCTAATTTATTATTTTGAAATGTTAGAAATAGATTAGTTATAAAAGAACTAAATTATTAAAAATATTCCCTTAAAGAATAACTTGACTTTTGAGGAGTAAAATTACTGATGAACAACAACATTCAATGAACATTATTGTATCATCGATCTCTACTCCAATAAGAGGTATCTTTTTCCTTCATGAATATAGATGGATTGGTAAAATCTTTGTATGGAGATCATTTACTTTTTCCCTATAATTGGAAGGTCATATTTTCATTGTCATTTCATATGATGGAACTACATCTCTGCTACTTTTAGTTGGTCAAACAACTCAATCTTGATTTTTTATTCCAATTAGGGTTACTAAATATTCAACTTTCAATATCCAAAAAGGTGGTGATATTTCTAAAATATTAAATAGATGAAAACTTATTATATGTGATGAGGCACAAATGATATATAAATATTGATTTCAATCACTTGATCATTTGTTTAGAGACATAATTTCTCAAAAAAATCCAAATTCAAGTAATTTACCTTTCAGTCGTAAATCAATAGATTTTTGTGATGACTTTAGGAAAATATTACCTATCATACCTATTGGAAATAGAATTGATATCATATTTTCAATTATAAAATCATATTATATCTATAATGATTGAAATTTCCTTATATTGAAAAAAATATGTATTTTCATTCTAACATTATTAATGATGATTTAATTAGATTAAAGATATTTTCGGATTAGATTCTAAATATTAGTAATGGTAAACTTGGTGTAGAATATGATGGTGGGGCTGAAATACAAATTGAAGAATAATATCTCATTACATAATATTCAAATCTAGTTGAAACAATTTTCATGTGAACCTAACCTGATTTCTTCAATAACTTCAATATTGCATAAAACATTAAATTACATCCCATCTTAACTCAAACCCATGAAATTATTGATAATGTAAATAATTCAATTCCATCTTTGATATCTCAGAGAGAAAAGTTGTATCTAAGTTCAAATTTAGTTTTGAAAACAAGTTTTGTTATAGAAATAATAGAGAATATATATACACTAAACTATATAAACAATATCAATATATCAAGTTTTCATCTCTATAATATAAAATTGAAAATTGGAGTTCCCATGATGTTGCACATAAATGTTGATCAATCATTTGGTCTTTATAATGGTACCTATTTAATTGTTATGAATCTCTGAGATCATGTTATTAGTGCTAAAATTATTACCTGAATTCATAGTGGTAAAGAAGAATTTATTCCAATGATCAATATGAACATTCAGATACACAATCTACATTCAAACTATAATATAGACATTATCCTCAAAAAATATCTTATGCAGTGACTATAAATGAAAGTCAAGAAAAATCACTTTATTCTATTGGATTTGTATCTAAAATCCAATTTTCTATCATTCTAATTTATATGTTTCCATTTCTAGAGTTACAAGGAGGAAATGTTTTAAATTTTTAATACTTAACAGTGAACATAAATGCATGATTTATACTAATAATATTGTATACAATCAAATTTATAGAGTCTTAAACTTGGTATAATATTATAACACATTTTTTGTAAATACATTTTTCATATTTATTATATTAATAAATTCATCACTACACAAATGAATTATAAATATCAAACATATATTCTTATTTAAATTTTGTATCCCCATTAATGGGTTCACATTTTACAATAATTCTGGACATGACTTTTTGAGATTATGAGACTTTGAAAATAAAAGTTAGAGTTTTAAATTTGTGGTACACTTAATCTTGAAGGTATTCCAATGACATTGTTTTTGGTGAATTTATTATTATTGATGAGAATATAAGTATTGTTTCTTCAAATAGAATTTCATATAAAATTTTATACTTTTAATATTGTTTAATATAAATTATATTTTATGATTGTGATATTTAATGATATATTTAATGAAAATATGATAAATTAACCATTTATTTTAATGTATGAGCTAACATATTAATATTATACAATGTATTTTCTATTATTTAAATTAAAATTTACATTATAATATTTAGTTAAAAATGATTCAGAAAACTATTGGTGGTTTCTAGTTAATTTAGAATTTCAATTGAGTAATTCATGAAGAAATATTTTATATTATTTAGAACATTAAAATATCTACAAAAAGTGGAACATTTCTAGGAACTTTCCATAGTTATAAAATTATTTTCAACTAAATTTCACATGTTCTACCTTGTGATGTGAAGTCACTATAATTTGGGTTTGATTTCAATCTTTTTTCTGAAATAATTTAGATTAAAATCATGAAAACCATTTAATATGTAACTCGGTGTACTTATTTATATATTATTTTAATAAATTGTTTGTTCAAAATTATCACAGAGAGTATTCAATTTCATATACAATAATACATACTTTATTTCCAAACATAGTCCCTCTACATTTTTATTTATCTTTAAAATTACTATTGTGTGTGTAATATAAGTTTTCTATAATAATTTTTTCTTTATGTAAAATGAAATTAATTATTTATATTTCCTTGATATTATTTTATATTTATAATATTTTCAAACGATACAAGTTTGGGGGAAATCAATTTATCGAATGCAAATTGTTTTAGAGGATGAATGGTTTGTAATATATTTTTATTAGATATTCTAATTTCATTAAATTAAATTAAAATAACACTAATGACTGTATTAATATATCCTTTCAGTGGTTCCATAATAAATTGCACACTTTGGGATGATTATACAACAATACTAAATAATTTTTTTCGGAAATAATAGAATCATTGAATTTTGGGTTATTTCAACTTTCCAAGAAAAAATATTAAGCAATTACTACTCCCTAGATATTTATTTTTATTTTTGAGTTTATATAGATTTAAAAATGAAATACTTTCTCATGTCACTATTTTTTAGGATTTTTTATTTTTAGTACAATCATTAAGGAATAAAAATTTATAATCAATACCAATATTTCTCTAATAGAAAAATTGAAAAAATAAATCAAATACTACCCACAAGTTACTGATTTTTCTTCATTTTAATGTTGTGAAACTTATTTTTATAGTATATTCAAATTACTATTTCAAATTTAATTTCATTACTCCTTGGTTTTATATTTCACAATGTTATACAATGTGATGTTCTACAATAGCTACAATATAGAAGATTCAAGTAGTTATAGTTGGTTATATAAGTCCTATAAAACATGTATGAAAAAGGTTCAAAATTATAATTGTTAAGTTTGGTGTATAAAATGACATATTATCCCTTTACTCACAAATACAAGGTTTTATCACTTATCTTTCATAACATTAAATATCCCTTCATTCATATTCACTTTTCATTATATAAAATCAGGTTTTTTTATCTTATAAAATGATTTCTATATGATCCCAGATTTATTATGCAACTACTTTTTACCGATTTTAGTGGATCATTTTCAGTGGTTCTATTTGATAAAAAATGGATGAAATTTGTACCTAAAAATTCAACTGAACAAAGAGACATCAGGATGAAGATAAAAAAAAATTAAATTAATATGTACATATTTAACTAAATTTTAAAATAGTTAACATTTACATTTACATTGATTTCTATGAAGAATAATGATTATTTTGGATTCCAAGCCTAATAAAATGTAATTAAGTCAAAAAAAAGTTTGTTTTGACTTTTAAAATCACTAATTTTAACATTCAAAATCATCATCATCCATATGATAAAAACACATAAAAAGTCTTATTCATTTCATATGATTCATTTCACATTTAAAAATTTAAAACATCCAATAGGAATATAAATGAAATATAATTATTCTAACAAACATTTATTTATATAATATTATATGGAACTAAAATATATATACTTACTATGTTTATTATATAATATTATGAAATATGGTGACTATGTTAGATCTTCAAGTATATAAAATCCAGAAGATAAAATTATTGAGATATCCTTCTCTTCTAGTGTAACTCGGGTATATTATTCTAAAATTTTTTTCAATTATTATGTCTTTAAATAATCTTTACCTTTGGTTATATGCATCCTTCATTCTCACACTGAAATATTTATTCCACTTACATAATATAAACTCATACTCTACAACTCATATGTAACATATGTGCATTATGGAAAAAAATTATTATGCAATACTGTATAAATATATTTCAATAATCTTTACAATGGATTATATGTAGATTTTTTTATTTTAAGGAAGTTTAAATAGTTTGGACTATGGAATTACATTAAAATACTCGGTCATATTAATTTTGAATTAAAAATCAAAATTAAAAACTATTTCATCGATAAAATTATATATTTTTTAGAATAATTTACTAAAATATTATGAAGATGAAGATGGCCTAGAAACTAGATGTAATGCCAAAAAAATGGATTTTAAAAGGTTAAAAAACAATGATTTTCAATTTAAACTACCCTCTAAAGTTATTACAAAGAGAAATAAGTTTGAAAAGATGGACTAAAAATTTTGCATTCATATAACTCATCAATTTTTATGAACCATTAATTTGGAAAATATTAATTGGTTTAACACTTTCTGATATTTTTGGCTTCAAAAATAGACCTTGATCAAAACTGGCCTTCATGATATGGATTTCCTCATACATGTTTTCAAAATATACCTTGATCAAACTGTATAGATATCACTATAAGGGTTTATACCAAAATAGGTTTGTATAGATTTGACAATATATATACATGTAAATATTTAACAAAATATATATATTTTTACTTATGTAATCATATATATTATTTGAGAATGTAGTCTACAAACTGTGTTGACATCAAATATATTATTAAAATTTTCATTATCTTTTACATACTATTAAAATCTTATGATCTTATTATTTTATTTATGTTAAATTTTAAATCTGTGTTATATCTAATATAGTATTATTTAGTATGTTCTCTTAAAAATTATACATATTTTTGAAATTGTAATTATACAACCAATAATAATTGCATTCACTTACACTTTATGATCTCTACAGTTATGAAATTTGCAATCACGTTTTCTTTCAATGAGGAAAATATTGTGTCTGCTTCATTCACAGTACATAAAACGACCCCACATACTATGTTTTAACTAATAATTACGTTTTTAATTTTTTTTCTTTTTTTATAGGTAAATCTGAGGAATGAATTTCATGATGATAATTCTCCTAAAAGTGTCAATGATTTAAATTCTCTATATTCCAAAGTGATTTTCAATGATTAGTATTCTCCTACTTCCATCAAATAAAATTGTTTAGAACAGTTACAAAAAATTATTCATATTTGGTTTTGTTTTATTTTAATCCCCAAAATTCAATTTTTAATTATTTCATCATTTTTTAAACATTATCCCATGGTTTAATTCCATATTTACTATTTGTTTTTTAATTTTAAAGTTCATAGACAACACAATGAGAATTATATCATTACATAACTAATTACTTACCCCTATGTAGGTACTATATACCCATATGTAGGCTATTTTTCTAATTTATTACCTTTACACAACATCTACTTTATACCCATATATATATTTTTTATACACTTAATAGGTTAGATTTTGACCTTATGCTTACACAAGAAATGAGTTACCATGACACAACTTCGGAATTCATAGTTACCTTTATGTAACTCTTACAAAGTGAAGCTTACCTTTATTCATAATCCTAAGGTTACCATAATGTAGAAACTTAAGGTTACCCTTACGTGGAAAAATAATATTACCCTAATGAAAGAACTTATGGTTACCTTATATAGAAACTTTAGGTTACCCTTATGTAGAAACTCAAGGTTACCCTCACAAAACTAATTTCTTACCATTAAATAGGTACTTTATACACTTATATAGGTTAGTTTTTGAACAAATTACCTTTATGAGACATCTACGTTATACCCTTATATAGGTCAGTTTTATACCCTTACATATGTTATCATAACAACTCATACTTTTCATACCTAGATATCACATCTTAATAGATGAATATTCATTGCATGACATAATGATCCATTCTAGAATCATCTTGGTTTAGTGCCTTTTAAAACATGGACACATAAACAATTGGTTCATAAATGATCTATATCGTGTCACACTAAGTTCTTCATAACTAGAACCCTTGTTAGACATAACATTTCTAAAACCTTTATTCATAACCTGGGGAAAGGAAACTTAAGAAAGGGTGAGCTCAGATGCACAATAAGGGAAACAAGGGATACATCAATGATCACATAAGAATAACATGAGTAAAAGGATGTGAGAACATGATCTTATCGTTTGAAATATACACCCTACATATCATAGATTATAATCTTGAGTCATGGAATAAATATTGGAAGTTCATAAGAAATGAATCATAAAGAAAATAAATAATAGGATCCAAGGGATCATAACATTGGAATTGACCTTGAATTATGGAATACACATAAAATTATAACTTTGTGAATATGTATAAATATAAATAGGTTTACGCATTAGGTTAAGTACATGAAATTGGTCCCCAATATAAATTTATGGACATGAAAATAATGTCCACGGATAATATTAGGGACCAGTAAGTCAGTTATGTTGGATCAGATTACACCAAATATACACAAGAGGGGGGTGAATTGTGTCTTTTCAAAAATCTTTACGAGATTGTGTTCTGCCTTTTAACATTAATCAGATAAAATGATGCAGCAGAAATTTAAATGGCAGTAACACAAGATGTATAGTGGTTCGGGGAACAGAAGGCCCCTAGTCCACTCCATTAACGCACTACTCCATGAGCTTGGTGATTTTCACTATCTGGTCCTCGTTTCAACAGACCGGTTCACAACTAAGTACAGGAAGTTAACAGTTTTACAATCCAAGGCAAAAAAAATCCTTGTTGTTCACTTACAGAACCTACACAGCTTAGTATGAGAAGTTGATCACTCAAGAATAGAAAGAAAAGATTTTTGTATTTTGAAAATACTTTCCAGATGTTCTTCACAATTACAACTGCATGCAATTGACAGTAGATAGATCATTACATTAAGAAATAATAATCTTCACATAAGAAACGTTCTGAGTCGATCCCATTGCATTAGATATAGAAATATAATTCACAACATCAACAGTAGAAAATTAACCGTAGATTTTCATTGTAGAACAAGTGAATCTTCTATCGCGTTCCTTCCTCTTTTAACAAACAGATATTTGACGCTCCTTTTGAACCAGCAGATCGGTGTGTTTCAGTAGTCTCTATTTTTCCCTTTTTTCCCTATAGAATAATCAAAAGACCACACACAACCAATAATTAATCGATGCAGTTCAAAAAGCTCATATAAATAAAAGAATGATAAAAACTTCTCCAGTAAAATTAGATCCACAAAAGTCACCTTTTTACTTGCGAAATTCAAATAATTGAATTTACAGAGTATTTGTAACTTCCCTGAAGACTCGGCATAAAAATCTCCTTTTAATTTAATTATCAAATCATTGATGAAATGGTTTTGAATTATTCAAAATCATACTTTAAAATCAGCTTTAAATCTGGCTTGAAATATGCCTAATAATCAGCGTATTGACCGTTGAATAAAAATATCGACTTAAAATTTTCCGACGCGAAACGTAAGGTCAAGTTGAACTGTATGCATCCTCTGAATGTAAGGTTGATGATATAGTATTCAAATGTAACGTTCACAACGTAAGGTTGAAAATGAACATAAGATTCATTCCAAATGTAGGGTTGGTCATCCATACTTTTACTTGATCCATACTTTTCCAAGAACGTATGGTGGTTTACAAAAGTAAGGTTGATGAACCATACTTTTGAGAAACAAACGTAACATTTAATATTTACGTAAATTTCTTCTTCCATACTTTTCGGATATCCCAAATGTAGCGTTTCTTCCTAATGTAGGGTTCTTCCTCCATACTTTGCTGAAAATGTATGGTTGTTTAACCATACTTTTTTCTTTATCTCAAAAAAGTATACACGATTTTTATCCTTACGCTACGTTTATCCACGTAGGGTATGAACAGTGTTTCCAGAACACGCTCAAGCAGATTCCGAATAAGTAGCGCATGAACAGTGTTTCTAGGACACGCTAAATACGAATACTTTAATAATAAATTCATGTAATTTCAAGAGTAAAATAACATGATAAATTCATGTAAAATGATTAACAAATAAAATCATTAAAAAATAATTAAGGGTATTTGTGAGCATCAAAATTATCATAAAGTGATAGAGTATTAATATAAACTCCCCCTTTAAATAACAATATTATGTATTGTTGAAAACAACACTTTCTCAACAATCTCCCCCTTTTTGATGATCACAAAACCCATAAAATAATAAGACTAATTAAATGAAATTAACATTAAAAATTAGTTACATAAAGTTTTATAATTTTGAGAGGATAATACAATATTTAATGTTAAAAAATCATTTCAATAAATAAAAATTTCTCTCCCTTCATGAAAATAAATAAAATGTTATGTTTATCCAAATTTCTCCCTCTGTATAAGTATAATCTGTATAAATCCAAAACATTTTAAATATACAAGAAATCGTTTTAATAAGGTTTTAAAAACTTAAAATAAAATTTTGTGATTTTCCAAATTTATCCCCTTTTTGTGATATCAAAAATAATGATAAATCATGTATTTTTACACATTTAATGTTTCACTAAACTTTTGGTAAATTCTATTATTAAATGTTTATCAACAATTAAATCTGGAGTACTGGAATATCAAAATAAAGACATTAAAACGAATAGAAAGAAAGAAAATGATTTTCATTAATAGTCAAAAATAGATACAATGATGATAAACACATGAATCAAGGTTTTTGTAGTGAACAGGTAGGGTTTATCTTCTCTGGACTGTAGACTTGATTTCTACTAGTTGTTCTCTCAACCTTTTCCTTAATCCATCACCAAGATCACTAATAAGATCTCTGGCCTCTTGAGACATATGAATATATTCAATGAGAATGACTCTGAATAACTCGTGAATCCTTTCTTCTTTATCTATAAATGAAGACAGTTTCTCTGTGAATTTTTCTAAGACAGAGCGGATCCCTGGATCACTGGATGTTAACTGATCAACTAAGAATTTATGATTATCTAAGAGAACAGATAATGGAGCACTGTTGCACTGAAGATCTTGCAATCTGTCATTCATATTTCTCATTGCATCTGTGATAGATTGAAATATTCTGATTAAAACAGGTGAAGTGCCCGATCCACTAACAGCACTATTTCCAATTGATGCAAATTTTGTCTCCAGAAACAACTTAAGATTTGAGAAATCTGACTTCATAACCATTTCATATTTCAATTTGGAAACAACATTTAGCATATCCTCTTTAAAAATTTCAACTTCTTGTCTTGAAACAGTACTCTCCTTAAGCTTTTGAAATTTCAACTGTTCATATGCTAAGATGCTTCTTAGAGAATCATTCTCACATTTCAGTTGAGATAGATTTTTGTATAACTCTTTATCTTCCCTATTCCTTGAATCAGAAGCACCGGGTTCTTGATTCGCATTCTTAGGTTCTGTGTGAGGTATCAGTACTAAAGATAATGTTTCAGCATCAGATTTTTCTTTCTCCTTGTCCTGAGTAAGTTGGTCCATAGATTTTTCCTCAGATTCCTTTTCAGACTCTTCCATAGAAAAATCCTCTTGAAGAACTTCTGTGTGAGCATCAGAAGCATGCTCATCAGGAATATCTGTAATTTTTTCATCTAATTAAATATCTAAAATGATATTCTCTAGAGTTTCCTAAGGTCTAGCCACATCCTCACCAGGATCTTCCTCCTTTTCTTATTGAAGTACAACAGCAACATCAGCTACAGCCTTTTGTTCTGATATTTCAACTAAAATCCTTTCATGATCTGGATTTGTAACACTGTCATTATGTTCTTAAGGTTGTTCAACAACCTTTTCTCTAACAAAGCTGTAAGAGAGTAAATCTCTTGTAGTTAAGTCAAGAGAATAATGTTCCTAAATCGTAGGTCTTTTCCTATGAGTTTGAAGTCCCTCCTGACTTCTTTATTCCTAAGTTTCTACCACTTCAAATCTGATCCTCCTTGCCGCAGTGCTGACTCTCGATTCAGCTTGTCCCTCCTTGGACTTTGCTGATTTAGCTTGAGCACTCTCTGATTCATCATCTTCTCCTACTGGAAAAAGTTTTCCTTTGATATTACTCCAGAAATAGCCAACATTCCTTAAAGTTATAGCATTAAACACATTACTGTGATGACAGTGTACTCTGGCATCCACCAGTCTCACCATGTCCTTCTTAAGCAACATCTTGGAAATGAATCGACCAAAAGTATAAAAGATCATTCGGGCATCACTCTGACAAAAATATCTTAGGTATCTAACCATATACCTAGGAAAATTTAGTTTGACATCATTGAGCAAAATATACATTATATACATATCGGGATATAATATCTTTTTCATCTCACACATCCTAGGTTCAATCCCTGTTTGCACAAATTTGACCAAACTTTTCTGATCAGGCTCCAAATCCTTGATAAACATTTTCTTTACAGTCTTAATACCAAAGAGAAACGAAATTATTTCTTCTAATTTGTGCACATAATCTCCAATATTTTTCAAATCGAAATGAAAAACTCCCTCATGAGGGAAGTTGAGAATCTGACCAATTTCTACTGACGAGATTGAGAAATCTCAATCCTATATCTTAGCTATCATATTGTCCTCAGTATCTCCCAGACTAACCTATACAGATTTGAAGAAGTATCTAAGTTCAACCTCATACAGAAATTTTGTATTTTCACTATTTAACATCTATTCAAGGTTCTGAAATGACAGTGCTTGTTTCAACAGTAGATTTGTCTGAAATAACCAGTCGAGATCGATTACCTTTCCCTATAGGATTTTTCTTCCTTCGGATTGTTGTCTCTTGGCATTGCTTGTCTCTGCTTCACTGGCTCTTTTAGTCCTTACCATCTCTATGATAATCGCTGAAGGTTTGAAGGTTAGGGTTTCAGAAGTTCGAAGATTAGGGTTGACGAGCAGAGGTACGGTTTGTGGGTTCGAAAGGTTTCGATAGAAATGAAATGGTTTAGAAGTCGAATGGGTTTCTGACAACCTTTATTCCCGTGTTTTTAATAATCATTACATATATTTTAAAAAAATAAAATAGATTACGTGGGGAAAAGAAACTTATCCTGTTTGAAAAACAAAATAGATAAATTATTTTAAGCAGAATTAAGATAAAGAATTGTCATTATAAAATAAAATTTTATTTAAAAACAAATAAACCTAGATCCCTCTTAAAAAAATCAAACCTTGCAGTGGGAAGTGGTTTAGTATAAATATCATCTAATCGAATTTCAGTACTTATAAATTCCAAAGATATATCCTTTTTAAGAACGTGATCTCTTAGAAAATAATGTCTGATATCAATATGCTTAGATCAAGAATGATTAATAGGATTATTTGAAATATTTATAGCACTAGTATTATCACATAAAATAGGAGTATTATTAAAATTTATTCCAAAGTCCATAAGATTGTTTTTCATCCACAACACCTGTGCACAATAACTGCCAGCAGAAACATATTCTGCCTCAGCTGTTGATAGGGAAACTGAATGTTGTTTCTTACTTGACCATGACACTAAAGATTTTATTAAAAAGTGACAAGTTCCTGAAGTGATTTTCCTATCTAATCTAAAAATCCAAAAGTCTAAATATGAATATGAAATCAAATTGAAATCAGAAGTTTTGGGATAAATAAGAGATTTAAAAACAATTCATTTTAAATATCTAAAAGTTCTTTTAACAACAGTTAGATGAGATTCTTTAGGATTTGATTGAAATCTTTCACAAAGACATAATTAATACATTATATCTGGCCTTCTAGAAGAAATATATAATAAACTACCAATCATACCTCTATATAACTTGTTGTCAACTGATTTTCCAGTTTCATCCAAATCAAGTTTTGTATTAGTACACATAGGAGTTGTATATGTCTTGCTATTTTCAAGTCCAAATTGCTTCAACAAATCAGTAATGTATTTTCTTTGATTCAAAACCTTTCCAAAATATTTTTGATAAATTTAAAGTCCTAAAAAGAAATTTAGTTCTCCCATCATACTCATTTCAAATTCTTTTTGCATTAACTTTGAAAACTCATGAAAAAGGGTTTTATTAGTTGATCCAAAAATTACATCATCAACATAGATTTGAACCAATAAAATATTAGAATTCACAGTTTTCTTAAACAGTGTTGGATCTGCCATTCCGACAGCAAAATCATTTTTCAAAATAAAAGAGATTAATCCTTCATACCAAGCTCTAGGTTCTTGTTTAAATCCATAGAGAGCTTTAGTAAGTTTAAAAACAGAATCCAGTTTTTGAGAATTTCCAAAACCATGAGGTTGGTCAAAATAATCTTCCTCCATTAAATAACCATTTAAAAAGGCATACTTAACATACATCTGAAATAATTTAAAGTTCCTATGAGATACATAGGCTAATAGGAATCTAATTGCTTCTAGTCTAGAAAAAGGTGCAAAGGTCTCATCATAATCTATACCTTCTTCCGGATTTTATCCTTTAGCTACAAGTCTAGCTTTATTTCTATTTATTATTCCTTGGTCATCTTTATTATATCTAAAGACCCATTTGGTTCCTATTACTGGATGATTTTTTTTTCTTTCAACTAATTACAAGACTTCATTTCTTTTGAACTGTTTTAATTCTTCTTGAATTGATATTATCTAGATTTCATCATCAAAATATTCTTCTATAGTCTTGGGTTCTATTTGGGATAGAAAGGCAGACAATTCTACAAGATTTCCTATATTTATTCTAGTTTTTATTCCTGTATCTAAGTCGCCTATTATAGTTTCTAAAGGGTGATTCTTTAGGGTTCTAGTCTGTCTAGGCAACAAACTTATAGGTTCTTCAGTATCATATTCCTATGAACTAGGATGAATTTTATTTATATCTTTTTCAAAATAATTTTTCAAATTCTCAAGCCTCATGTTATCATTAGAGTCAGATTCATCCATTTTATCTTTCCATTTCTCAAAGGGATCAGACTCATAAAATTTCACATGAACTGATTCTTCAACAATCCTTGATTTCTTATTATAGATTCTATAAGCTTTGGAAGTAGGTGAATATCTTAAGAAAATTCCTTCATCATATTTTGGATCAAACTTTCCAAGATTATCCTTGGTTTTTAAGATGTAAACCTTGCATCGAAAAACATTAAAATAGTTAACTTTAGGTTTTCTGTTATTCCAAAGTTCATAGGGTGACTCTTTCAAAAGAGGTCTAATTAAAACTCTATTCATTATATAGTAGGTTGTGCTTATAGCTTCTACCCAAAAGTAGGTAGGAAGGTTGTATTCAGTTAGCATAGTCCTAGCCATTTTCTGAATAGTCCTATTTCTTCTTTCAATAATTCCATTTTGTTGAGGTGTTCTTGGTGCAGAGACGGTGTGTTTAATACCCATTTTTGTGAAGAAGGAATTAAATTCCTGATTCTCAAATTATCTACCATGATCACATCCTAATGAAATTATTTTAAAACCTATTTCATTTTGAACAGATTTACAAAAACTTTTAAATAAAGTAAAATCTTCATTTTTAAATTTCAAAAAGAAAATCCATGTAAATATTGAATAGTCATCAACTAAAAAATATACATATAATTTACCAGCCAATCTTTCTAATCTTGAAAGACCAAACAAATCCATATGAATAAGTTCTAGAGGTTTAGATGTAGCAATTTTGTTAACAGATTTGAAGGATGATTTTTGTTGCTTTCCAAGTTGGCATGCATCACAGAATCTGTCACTTTCAAATTTGAGACTAGGTAAATCAGAAACTAAATGTTTCTTAGATAACTTATTTAAAACATATAAATTACAATGTCTAAGTATCCTATGCTAGATCCAGGATTCATTTATTTTAGAAGTCAAGCAATTTACTTGTTGTTTACACAAGGAATTTTTATCCAGGGTATACACATTATCAGTTCTTGGTGCTCTAAATTTAAGAAATTTATTTTTGAAAAAAGAACAGCAATTTTTAGAAAAATCAACAGCATAACCATCATCACATAGTTGAGAGATACTTATCAGATTGTGTTTTAATCCCTATACATAAAGTACTTTATTAATTGAGACAGCTTATGGGTCTCCAACTGTTCTAATACCAATGGTTTTTTCCTTTGGCATTATCACCAAAAGTGACAAGTCCACCATCTTTTTGAGTGAGTGTAGAGAAATTCAATGATTTTCCACTCATATGTCTTGAGCAGCCACTGTCCATATACCATATGTCCTTTTTTCTCTTGTGACCTACTCCCTACAAAGAAATTTACACAGATTTCTTTGGTACCCATATTTTGTTGGGTCCAGTAGTGTTAGCTAGCAAGGATCTTGGAATCAAGTCTTTCTTTGTTTTTCAAATTTCACATGAGTCGAATAGATCATTTGATACAAAATCTTTCTTAATTCCACTTATTTTGGGTTGTCTTAAGAAACAGTTTTAGAACTATGTCCCCTTATTCCACAGTAATTACAATTTAGTCTTTTTGCAATTGGAATAAAATATTTTTTTGTACAGCTTGGGTTTTTCACCTTTACTGCCAATTCCAAATCTTTACTTTTCAATGAAATTTTTTTAAGGATTTCATTTAAAGTATTTTCTCCTTTGGTAAAAGCAAGGGCTGCAATTTTATAATTTTCTACTTCATTTTGCAGTGATTTTATCTTTGATAGATAATCTGTATTGTTAGAATTAATTGAATCAAATTGTTTAGTTAACTCCTTATATTGTTTCAGCATTGTATCTCTTTCATCAGAAATAGCCTTATGAAAATTCTTTAAAGACTTATGCTTCTTAAATAGAGAGTAATATTTTCTTCAAACATATTTCAGTAAGCTGTATGTTTTTCATTAGAGTAATTAGATTCAGAACTAGAATCAGAAGAGTAGTAAGATTGTACATCATCTATTTCTGCCATAAAACACATGTTGGCTTTCAGATTTGCTTCCTCCTTCTTTGGGTTTGATTGAAAAGTAATATTGGAGTCTTCATATACACTCTATGTATCTTTCATGGCTTTCATATCCTTATGTTCATAGTCATTTCTTTTGAAAAAAATTTCTTTCTCTTGTCTTCTTTTAGCTAAGGACAGTCAGGTCTGATATGCCCCATTTTCTTGCTTTCATAGCATCTTACTTCCTTATCATCTTTCTTAAAGGATTTTTTGAAGCCTCTTTTCTTTCTATATAATTTTTTGAATCTTCGAGCTAGCTAAGACAATTCCACATCAGAATTAGATAACTCAAAACTCGCTGGCTTCTCTTTTTCATTTTTCTTCATCTTTCTATTTTTTCTATGTGATGATGCTTTCAAGGAAGTATTTTCTCTTTTGATAAGAACTATATGTTCATTAGATTCATCTTCCATATCAGCTTCATACATCATTAATGTTCCAATCAGTTATCTCATGGTTAAATCTTTGACAGGTGTCGACTTTCTGATTGCTACAGAGATTCCATTCCATTTTGTAGGTAGTACTCTCAACACTTTTAAAGATTGATCAGCTTGCTTAATGGGATATCCCAAGGCAGTTATTTTATTTACAATCTCTGTCAATATTCCATTAATTTGAGTAATACTCTCACCTTCTACCATTCTAAATGTATCAAATTTAAGCTTATCAGTTGCATATCTCATTTCCGTGATATTGTTAGTTCCTTCGTAAGAAACAGCAATAGTTTTCCACATTTCATATGATGTTGGGCATTGAGATACTCTGTTAAACTCATCAAGTCCTAGACCACATATAATTTAATTACTTGCCTTTTAATTCATATCATATTCTGCTTCAGTAGCTGCACTCCATGTTTCAGGTGTTTCTGGTATTTCATATGGAGTTAAAATCTTAGAATAGACTCTGTATCCATTATTTTTCATATAGATAATCATTCAAGAGTTCCAGCATCCATAGTTTTCTCCATTGAAATATGGTTCTCTGACTATACACATTCCCTCTCTTGTATCAGTCATATTGCTCTGTGTATAATCAATTTTAGCTTTTTAAAGCTTTTTCAGAAAGCTCAAACTCTGATACCAATTGTTGGATCGGATTACACCAAATATACACAAGAGGGGGGTGAATTGTGTCTTTTCAATAATATTTAAGAGATTGTGTTCTGCCTTTTAACTTTAATCAGATAAAATGATGTAGTGGAAATTTAAATGACAGTAACACAAGATGTATAGTGGTTCGGGGAATATAAGGCCCCTAGTCCACTCCGCTAACGCTCTACTCCACGAGCTTGGTGATTTTCACTATCTGGTCCTCATTTCAACAGACCGGTTCACAACTGAGTACAGGTAGTTGACACCTTTACAATCCAAGGCAAAAAAAAAGCCTTCTGGTTCACTTACAGAACCAAAACAGCTTAGTACGAGAAGCCGATCACTCAATAATAGAAATAAAATAATTTTGTATTTTGAAAATACTTTCCAGGTGTTCTTCACAATTGCAACAGCATGCAATTGACAGTAGATAGATCGTTGCCTTCAGAAATAATAATCTTCACATAAGAAACATTATGAGTCGATCCCGTTGCAGTAGATATAGAAATATAATTCACAACTTCAGCAGTAGAAAATTAACAGTAGATCTTCATTGTAGAACAAGTTAATCTTCCATTATGTTCCTTCCTCTTTTAACAAACAGGGCTTTGATGATCCTTTTGAACCAGAAGATCGATGTGTTTCAGTAGTCTCTGTTTTTAACTTTTTTTCCTTCAGGATAATAAAAAGACCACACATAATCAATAATTATTCTATGTAGTTCAGAAATCCCATATAAATAAAAGAATGATATGAACATATCCTGTAGAATTAGATCGACAAAAGTCACCTTTTTACTCGCGATATTCAAACATTTGAATTTACAGAGTAGTCATAACTTCCCTGAAGACTCGGCATAAAAATCTCCTTTTAATTTGATTATCAAATCATTGATGAAATGGTTTTGAATTAGTCAAAATCGTACTTTAAAATCATCATTAAATCTAGCTTGAAATCCGCCTAATAATCAGCGTATTGACCGTTTCATAAAAATATCGACTTTAAATTCTCCGACGCCAAACATAAGGTTAAGTTGAACTGTATGCGTCCTCTGAACGTAAGTTTGATGATGTAGTCTTCAAACATAAGGTTCACAATGTAAGGTTCATCCCAAACATAGGGTTGGTCATCCATACTTTTGCTTGATCCATACTTTTCCAAGAACGTATGGTTGTTTACAAAAGTAAGGTTGATGAACCATACTTTTGAGAAACAAACATAACGTTTTATATTTATGTACGGTTCTTCTTCCATACTTTTCTGATATCCCAAACGTAGGGTTCCTTCCTAACCTAGGGTTCTTCTTCCATACTTTGCCGATAACGTATGGTTGTTTAACCATACTTTTTCCTCATCTCAAAAAATTATACACGATTTTTATCCTTAAGCTAAATTTATCCACGTAGGGTATGAACAGTGTTTCCAGAACATGCTCAAGCAGATTCTGAATAAGTAGTGCATGAACAGTGTTTCCAGAACATTCTAAATACGAAAAATTTAATAATAAATTCCCATAATTTCAAGAGTAAAATAACATGATAAATTCATGCAAAATTATTAACAAATAAAATCATTAGAAAATAATGAAGGGTATTTGTGAGCATCAAAATTATCATAAAGAGATAGAGTATTAATATAAACTCCCCCTTTAAATAACAATTTTATGTATTTTTTAAAACAACACTTGCTCCACAAGTTATACATATAAACTTTTAGACATGAAAACCATGTCCATGCATTTAATTGTAAACATGAAATCAGGTCAATGCATACATATTTACCTCATCAGTTATCTATATTTCCCAAATGAATTGGAATTATATATATATAAAGACCTATTTTTTTGTATTTTAATACTTTGAAATATTTTTATATATATTTCTAGATATAGGAATTGAGATGGTGTGTTATTCTAAGAACCAGTACTCCTGGAATTAATTTTATAAATATATTAAATATATTTTTTATTGTGTGAACACAGCTTCTTAAATAAAATGGAATAACTCTTAAATGGAATCTTGAATCATAAATATGAGACCATAGTTGAGTTTGTAACATAATGGTTACCCAAGGTGTGACCTAAATTAGGTTGGCATGGGATGTTCGGACTACACACTTGTCGGTGGAATATTCAATGAAATAAATAATTAATTAATTAATTAATTTTTCCATTTCAACAAAATTTATAATTCTGTATGAATATCTCCACACTGAATTCTCTAGGGTTATCGACATTAACCCTAGGATAAATAAATAGATCCTCCTCCCTCCTCTGTTAGTAGATATTTTTAGACAAGGAAAAAACTCTAGATCAAGTCAGATCAGGATGCAGTGAACACAACGGCCCCTCTTAAATCATCGGTGGATGAATTCTTCATAAATGAATGATCATAATCCATTTATAAATCATCAATTTTTTATTTACTCTGTTTAATTAAATTATTTTATTGTATCCATTATTTTTCTTGAATCTGTGCTAATTGGTGGCCGATTCCATGCGCTCAGGTACAGAAACTTATTTAATTTAACTGTTTTTTAACCCTGATTTCTATGTTCCTAATAAATTGTCCAAGAATTATTGGAATCATTAATTTAACCTTTATTGTGGTGCTTTTCTCCCTTTATTATTCACATTCATCACTAGAAGGACCCCGTGGTCCCAGTTCAAAATTTTTTGGGTGGTACCGAGCCATATCAGGCCCCCAAAACTATGACAGATCGAGAAACAAAGAAGGGATCAGTGATCTAAAACTAAATTTGGGAAGCTTGAGAGGCAAGGATGATCATGAAAATATTTTTTTATCAAAAATAATCATTGGAAGGCATGGTGGTGTGCAGAAAAAATAGAGAACCCCCATGGAATAATGGAGGCTGATTTCTGGTGAGTGGCAGCTCAGAACCGTGATTTTTAGCTAGATCCACCTTTTCCAACAATATATAGTGCTGGATTTTAAGCGGAGAGACCGGATTCAAATAAATAGAAGCTAATTTAATTATTTGTGTATTATACATAAAACCTCAACTACGCATGATGTTCAAATATGAACACACGACATGTATCCCCCTCCGCGATAGTGGCTAGGGTTTCAGAAAATATAAGGATGAAATGAGTGTAGTCCTCCTACGTGTTGTGTACCCCTTCCATATATGGGAACTTATGTGATGGATCACATGGGTGGGAACCCATAATGAAGTTCTTGTCCACGTATATAGTTATTTACTCAAGTACATAGACATTGTACGGTACAAAAACATGCCCAATGAGACACGGCCCCGATCCCAGTTAGTATGGACATGCCATGTAGTCCACCTAAAATGCATGTACTACTACATGGGATGGATTAGTGTTTCTTATATGAACATATCTAGGTGGTGGAGTGGGATCACACACCATGTGGTTCCCCTCACACATTGTTCACCCCTTGACATCTTTTGAGGAAACTTAAAGGTTCTGTGTCTCCTTTTTTTGAACTCTTATTTTTTCCCATGAGTACCCTATCCTATGTTTTTTTCACATAAAATGAAATGGTTCACTCGGTTATGTCTTTGTAGATATGATAGAAAATGCTATACGCATGGTTCTTGTTTAGGATATACTCAACGACACCAGTGATTAGTGTTGATTCAATAAGGTTTTCCTTATGACTTTTTTATTCTTTCATTCAAGGGGGATATTGTTGAGTCATTAAGGTTTCCTTATGACTATACCATTTCTCTTGTTTTAAAAATCACAAACACCTTATCTCAAGGAAAATCTATTTTTACCCCTTGTTTTACTTCCATAATGAAAATTTCCTTCCCCAAGGAAATTTATCCTTAACATGTTTCATTATCCATATCATAATTTTTCTAATAGTAAAATTCGGTTTGAAACTAAAACCTTGGAATCCTATAAATACCAAGATATTAAGCATTCTGTTCTAGGATCCGAATTCTGAATCAGATTTATGGTTACGAACTTTATGAGTTCAGACTCCGAATTCTAAATATGAATTCTGGATACGAACTTTCTGAGTTCTGACTCCAAATTATGAATATGAATTCTGGATACGAACTTTCTGAGTTCTGACTACGAATTCTGAATCAGAATTCTGGTAAAAAAACGTTCTGAGTTCTGACTCCGAATTCTGAATCAGAATTATAGTTATGAACTTTCTGAGTTTTGACTCTGAATTCCAAATACTAATTCTGGTTACAAACTTCTCTAAGTTCTGACTCCAAGTTCTCTGTATTCAGACTCTAAACTCTTCTTAATTCTGACTCTGAATTCTCATGAACTCTGACTCTGAACTTTGTACGTTCTGTTTCCGAATTCTTGTGAATCCAGATTCTGAATTTCCTTGAAATTTATACACTGGAATTCTATATAATTCAGGTTCTGAATTCCTAGAAAATAGAATCTGAATATCTTTGTATTATAGACTCCGAATTAATTTTTGGTTAGATTCCAAACTTTAATTTGATTACAATCCGAATATTGGACTTTAGTTATGTAACCATATTTTTCTTACACTATTTTTGTTATAAAAATATGTCGTGCTTTCAGTTACTAACTAACAGTTGTTTGAGTGACATGTTTACAGGTCCCTCCGAGATTCAAGGAAAAATATGACTGTTGGAGGAGGGAGCCAACCGTTGGAGTTGTTCCTATAAATAGGATCTCATTTGAAAGAGCTTAGAACTTTTGGAATTTTTGAATCTCATAACTTTAGAAGTGATTTCTAGAGAGAGAGTCTCTTATAAACTCTCAGGCATCATGTAGAAAGTTTGAATGGCTTGTTCAAACTTTTCCTTGTGCAGATTTTCTTTGTGCGACTCAGATTTTTGTTGTGTACAATTGAGGGATTCCGGGGATAGGAAGACATAGGTGTCGACTACCTTGAAGTTGAGGGCTTCCTTGCTGAGGAAGACTGAGGTTCCAACTACCTTGAAGTTGAGGGCTTGTGGGGATAGCAATACAGACTCTGATATTTTATCGAGGGCTTACCCTGGTGTGGGTAAGACAGACTTTCTTGAAAGTATAAATCAAGGGACCTTTATCCAAGGTTTTTGGATACCCTTCTCTTTGAGTTAAAATACTTACTACTGTTACTTGTTTTGATACATGTTTTTCGTTGCATTTTTATTGTTGAGGAAATTATAAAAATATTATACTTCCTTATACTTTTACTATGATTTAGTTATATTTTATATGCTTTAAGGTAGAATATTAGTTGTTGTAAACTTTTGTTAAGTTTCATTTCCGTAATCACTTTTCCTGAGTCAAGCAAGTTATTAGAACTTAGAGGTGTTGTGAATTTGGTCATTAAAAATTTCCTTAATTATTTTTTAAAGAATACAATTCACCCCCTCCCCCTCCTATATTTGATCATCTCATCCTTACATATTCGATCCTACATTTGGTATTATAGAGTATATCATACTCAGACATACCATCTAACAATTGGTATCAGAGCAGGTTTCTAAAATACTTATATTCACATATAAGTTTTTCTTTCTCAAGTTCTTTTTAGATATACTAAATTGTACCATGTACTAATCCTACAATTGGTATTAGAGGAGTTGGTTCAATGTCAATTAATCTCATGATTAGATTCAAAAGAGATTATTTTCGAAATCATATTTTTCAGAATCAGTTTTTTTAGACTCATATAGTTCATATTCATTTTTTCTTAGAGATACTCTTGTTTTATATTTTCCTTGCTTAGGAATATTTTCTTTGTTTACAAACTTTTTATATTAACAAGTTTTGTGTCGAAAGAATTTTCATAAAGATGGAAAGAACCAATGTTGGTTCTATAGACAATCTCAATACAACAAGACCACATATCTTTGATGGAAATGACTATGAGTACTGGAGAGATCACATGAAGACTTTCATTATCAATACTGATGTTAATAATTTTTTTATGCTTACTGGAGGATATAAAATCCCTGACAAGGAAGTTAGTACCTTTACTAATCATGAAAAGCATCAATATCAACTGAATTATAAGGTACGCAAGACTTTACTTTGTTCTATGACAAGAATTATATATATCCAAATTTCATTATGTGAAGCAGCAAATTCTATATGGAAGAAACTTGAAGTTACTCACTTTGTAACTTCCAATGTTATTGAAATAAGAAGATCCATGCTCAGAGCTGAATATCATGGTTTTAATTTTCCTTATGGAGAACCCATATGTAAGGTTCAACAAAGGTTCATGACTATTGTTAATAGTTTACAATACATGGGTGAAAAGGGATTAGATGATGATGCTCTTGTTGATAAGATCATAGACATCATGCCCAATGAGTGGGAATCTAAGAGGACTGCTATTGATGAGAACAGAAAGGTTACACAAATTTCTTTAGATGAGTTGTTTTGAACTCTTCTTCAGCATGAGACCAGAATGAAGAGAGAAGCTGATAATTTAAAGAAGAAGAATGGAAATGGTAGTGTTAATTTTACTACAACTTCTAATCATATGAAATCTAAGACTCCTAAGAGAGTTACCATGTCACACCTGTTTTTATTTATTTACTTTATTTATTTTATTTATCTTAACGTCGGGTGTTTTTTCTTGTGTGCGGGCGTGTCCCGGTTTAAATTTTTATTTTTGGGATGAGTTTATGGTTTAAGATAGTGCGCGAACTCCGTAAGTTGAAGACGCGTGGCCTGCTTGCAGTCCGCTTGGAACCGTACGGTGTGCAAATGCCGCGCGGTCATCTAATTTTTTTTTAGTTGGTTTAGCGAATTAATAAATATATATATATATGTTTATATGTTTATATGTGTTGATATATATATGTTATATATGTTTATGTTATATATATACACATATGTTATATGCTTATATGCTTTAACGTTATATATTATATGTTATATATGTTTATGTGTAAATATGTTTGTATATGTTTATATGTTTATATGTTGGTATATGTTTATATATGTTTATATATATTCATATATAATATATATATATATATGTATATGTGTTGTTTTATTTTTACTATTGATGAAATTTTATTATTATTATTATTATCAGGATTACAGAAGTTTTGTAATAATAATAATTACTATTAAATTTATTTATTTGTTTATTTATGTATTTTTTGGATTTTATTGATTTTCTGTTATTCCTTTCTCTTCTTTTCTTTTATTTCTTTTCTTTTATATCTTTCTATTTATTTTCTTTTATTCTTTTTATTTATTTATTTATTTATTTATTTCTAACCCTATCTCCCTCTCCCCTTTTCCCGTCGCGCCGCCACCCCCCCCCCCCTCTTTTCTCTCCCTTTTCTCTCTTTCTCCCTTCTCCCTCCACACGACACTCTCCCTCTTGGCTCCTCCGGCGGCGTTCCCTCTGGCGGTGTTCCCTCCGGCCGCGCCTCCTCCCAGCCGGCGTCCCGGCCTGCTCCGCGCGGCTGCCTCCCGGACGAGTCCCAGCCGGCGTCCCAGTCTCCCCCGCGCAGCTACCTTCTGGACGAGCCCAGCCGGCTCCTCCCACCATCTCCCGACCACCGCCATCCCTCCTCCGGCCTCCACTGGTGCCCGGACGTCTTCGGCCGAAACCCCCCCCCCCCCTACCGGCGTTGCTCTGCAACCCGACCCCGCTGCCCGTCCGGCCTCCCTCCTCTGGCCTCCCATCCGGCCTTCCGTCCGGCCAGCCTCCGGCTCCTGACCCATCTTTGGTTGCACCTTTCGCCTCCAGCCGAAATCCCCCTTCTAGTGTTTCCCTTTGCCAAGTCTCCAGCGCCTTTTCCCGTTGCTTCCCTCCTACTAGAAACCCCTGCGACCTCCCTATTTTGGCCAGCAACTCTCCTACGGGACAATTTTATATTCGGAGATCCCCTGCCCTCCGGTTTTCTGCAATACAACCCCTTTTTGGCTGGCACGAAGCTATTCGACCTCACGCCCCCTTTTCAGTCATTGCACGAACCTCCGACCAAGTGCGCCTCTGATTCAGTAGTGCACTGCCATGTGAACCTTTTGTTTGGCCACGCTTTCCCCACACCGACCGTTTTTCTTTTTTGAATGACCCTGTTGTTTGAGCGCGCCTGCGCATGGGGGTGAGGTTAGTGTTGTTTCTTTATTTGGATAGTTAATTTGGAATATTTGTGATTAATGTTTTTGATGTAGAGTTTAGTTTTTTTTAGTGAACTTAGTTTGGGTTTTATACCATATAACACATTCATGGGAATTAAGACGCGTTTTTATGGAAACTAGTCATGAGTTGTTTAATTGTTTTTTTATATAAATTGTGCAATTGGTTTATCTAACCGTGAAAGTGGTGCGTTTTTGTTTTAGTGGGACTTAGGTGTGTGTTTGATCAAAAGCGTGTTTTTGAGTGAGTTTAGTTTGTGTAAAGTTGTGAGTTACTTTTTGAATTTTATTTCATAAATTTTAGAGTGGTTTAGTAAATAGTGTGGATGCTGCGAAGTAGGTTTTTATATTTTTGTCCAGGTGGTTCTTTTGCGCGGGTTGTCTGCTTGTATTGTTTTAAGTCAAGTGGTTATGTGTTTTTCGTTGCTGTGCGTTTATTGCAGCGTGTTGGCGAGGTGACTCCGTGACACCGTGGTCATCGGCTTGCGCGTACTTGTACGTCTGTGTGAGGCATGTCGCGTCGCCGTGTTCGAGCTGCGAGTTGAGGTAGGTCCCCCATTGCACTCACCTTTAAATTTTTAATTTATTAATTGCTTGATGTTTTGTTAATTTTAATGAATGATAAATAATATTAGATAATAAAATTTTAAATGATTATTTAGTGTGAAAAGAGCCGTTTATTTTATAACGAACACTTGGAACATTTTCTTGATGGGCGGACACCCAATTTTGAAAGAATGCCCGTTTTTCCTTTAAAAAAAATTCACGGAATTTCAAACGTACTTCTAGTTTTAAAGATAAGTTATTTCTTCTGAACAAGTGTTTTGGGTTTTCTCAAGAAATGAGGTTCTGTTTTAAAATTTTTGAAGGCCCATTTGGCACTTTAATAGAATAACTTATTTTGGAAAACCCATTCAGGGGTGATCTTTTGTGTGCATTGATTGCAAGAGCTGTATGTGATGTTAGTGCATTGTGACTGCTTGATTTACATTGTGGACACACCCCTATTTTATTGCTTGTGTTGACATGTGAACCTAGCATATTGAGTGAATATTCTGAGAAAGATTGCTGCACTAGTTTAGATTACGTACTGGCTAGTGGCCCCATAGTAGGGGAATACTGAGTTATTACTTCTATGGGGATTGGGCCCCTCGGTTAGGCCATGCAGGGCTATGTCGGGCATTAGGGCGTTATGACGTCATCGAGTTAGGGCATGCCTTCAGGATGAGTCACATGTATAGTACATTCTGGTTTGTTCACGATCTCCGAGGTTTGACCCATGTCTCTTTTAGTGTCTATCTTATGTGGCAGGAAATTAAGAGGTCGAGTTTGGATGCCGCCCCTTGTGTGCCACTTTTTCTCATTGCCCTAGGGTGTGTTGTCTGTGATTCTCCTTTTGACTAACAACTAATGTTTGGATTTTTAAATTGTTCACAAAATTTTTAAAAATGCAATTTACATGTTTCTTTCAACATTAAACTTGTTCTAAATTAAAAAGGGAAATGGACTGTTACTTGTTTTTAAAATGGAAAGTGTGTGTGTGTGAAAACCCATATTTTCTATAATGTAGTTCAAACATGAAGTTGGTAAATCATCTTTTATTGGTAGTGCTTTGGGAATAGATTTATCGGGCTAGCCTACTGAGTTTTAATACTCACGCCTATAGTGTTTTCTTGTTTTTAGTTTCTATTCCAGGATTGACTCGAGCTTGCTCGCCGTGGACGAGAGTTGGTTGTAGTTTAACGATCGACTCTCGGGGTCACGAGAAGTTTGATTCGTGGTCAGGTTAGTTATGTTTTTGGATGTTTTATTTTATTATCGTTTATTATTTCTGCTTCTTAGTAAAACTTTATTGGGAGAAATCATTCCCATGTGTACTCTATGATGCCCTGGCACTTGTCACCAGCCCGGGAGGATCGGGAACGCCTCTCGGGTCATGTCACGGATTAGCTCGGGTGACCGGTTCGGGGTCAACCCGGGTTGGTTCATGACAAAATGGTATCAGAGCAGGTTGGATCCTGAGTGGACCTTGTTTTTCAGAATGCCCATTGCTATTTGGAGTTTTCATGGTAAAGGGAGTAAAGTTGCTCGGACTCGAGGCGTTGGAACGGTAAGGACGTCATGAACCCTTGCTCGTTATGAACCTCAAGTTACCATGAGATGTCTGGTTTGTTAGTGTCTTTTGGGTCTTTTGGATTGTTTTATGTTTGGAAATGAAAAGGGAGTTGGGAAAGTATCTCCGTGAGCTCGTAGGGCCTAGCAAGCCTTGTGGAGCCAGAGACTTCACCCTACAATGCTCTCAGTGACGATGGTATGGCTGACTTATGGTCGCCAACCATATGGTCGAGTCACCCATCATTACTAGTGTCCCCCTTTAGTGAATGGTTTTTTCCTTCATTTTTAAGGTCATTGAGAAATTTTGAATTTAAAATGGTATTGATTATGTTTTGATCAAGTTCCTCGTTTCTTTGTTCTATAGTGTTCGCCCCCAAGAAGGCTCGATGGATGCTCAAGGTGCAGCTTCAAGTGGTGCATCCTCAGCTAATCCTCCAGTTGATCAGCCCATCGATTATGTTTTGGAGTTCCGGAAGTTGAACCCTCCTCTCTTTTATGGACTAGCAGGGCCTCTTGAGGCAGAGGAGTGGTTACAGAAGATTGAGAGGAAGTTCAGTTTCATTGGGCTACCTGAGTCAATAAAGGTAAAGTTGGCTACCTTTATGCTTGAAGGCCCAACCTGGAAATGGTGGAAGTCCATGTCTCGGAACAAGCCTGGGAAAGATCTGACATGGGAGTTTTTCAAGTCATCGTTCATCCAACAACACTTCTCTGAGTTGACGAAGCTGAGGAAAGGGATGGAGTTTTGTTGTCTCCAATAGGGCATTGAATCGGTACTGGAATTATATTGACATTTCGTAGACCTAGTTCCGTATGATCAGTGGTTTGTTGCGAATGATCCCGGGAAGGCTCGACAATTTGAGTCTGGACTCCGACCTGAGCTGCGATCGAGAGTGGAAGAGCTCAACCTAACCACCTTCTCGGATGTTGTCGAGCAAGCCTTTCTTTCTGAAGCTGATCTAGTAGGAGGAATTGAGGTGGCGCATCCTCCAGCTTTGGGAAGCATTTCAGATGATGCTAGTAAGAAGAGTAAGAAGCGACCTAATGTTGGTGGTGCTGGTAGAGGAATCAAGAGGCCTTAGGACCTTCAGTCATCCTCTTCACAGCGCAATGTTGTGATCTGTCACCAGTGTGGTAGGCAGGGTCACAAAAGTCCGACATGTCCAAGTGCTCCAAGACCCCGCCACACCTGTGGACGTCTAGGTCACTTGAAGCGATTTTGCCGAGGTGTTTCCAAGAAGCGCGCTAAAGCTAGACCTGGATCGTCGAAGGTCACTTCAGCCCATCAGCAGGAGTAGGAAGATGTTGGTGGATGAACTTGATGTTTTCTTCTTGTAATGTTTCTTGGATGTAGTAGTCGTTACATGTACTTTTTTGTGGTGTTCTTTTCTTTCAGTCGAAAGAATGGTTCTGGCTGAACTCTTTTAAACCTTTTACCTTATGGAGGTGTGATTGCTAAAATTCCGGTTCCTGTGTCATGCTTCTGTGGTTTCATAAACCTGACTGCGAAGCCGGAAGATGCTTCATTCATCAGAGCTCCAGCCACAGGCCTCGGAGTGAAGCTAGCGCGTAGTCGGGGGAACTCCAACAAAAGGTGAAGTCTTGCGACAAGGTGTTGTTCTCAGTAAGTGCGCGTAGTCGGAATCATTTTCCTCATTATGCCTAGTTTATGTGTAATAACTGCCTGGTCATGTCGTTGCTCTCATTTATTAAGAGTTTCTTGCTTTATGCTTTCCAGGTGGGGGTGGTGTGTTGGACAGGGCCCCCCCTCCCACCCGTGGGAAGTGATGGCTGGTGATAATGCTGGGAGGTCCTCTTATTCTTCTCTTCTCGAAAGCTTTATGGTGGGGAGTCCATTCGACCTCCCCATGTTGAAAATTCTTTTGATCATGAATTTTGTATCAAGTGATGGTGTTCTGGTCCTATTCCGAGAACTGACTTGACACTTGTGGTGGAAATAACCATCACGGGTCTTTCCAAATTCAATTTAGCTTGTTTCTTATGGTGGGGAGTCCGTTCAGACTTCCCGTGTCAACATCCCAGTTTTGTTCTAGGTTTTGGTTGGGTTGTGGATGGTTTTATATGGAACCACAAAACTTTATTTTCTTCTTTTGGTAAGGAGTTGGGGCGTGAGAGTTCCAGTGTCATATTGGAGTAAGGTTTTAAGAGATATGTGTTGGATGTGGTTTTGACCTGTTTTTTGGTTTCAAAAGAGTCATCGTGTTTTTTTTGGCATTGTTCTGGATGTTGTGTTTTAAGGTTGAATTGAAGATGGAGAATTGGTTGAGTTATGCTAAATGGTGTTAAGGTGGGTTTATGTTGGGCCTGGATCTACTATTGTTAAAGTTCTTTGTACTTTGAAGCGATCAACTGGAGGTGGTCACACTTTTGGGGGCGGGTGACACTTAGCGGGTAATTCATTCCTATTACATGAGTTCTTTTGGTTCATCTCTCCCTTTTTGGGAGTGTTTCAGGATCTCTTTGTTGTCGTTCTTTAGATATTTCTTTAAATTGTAAAGTAATGTCGGTTTTCATTTGGGGTTTTGATCTTGTTATGGATTTCCGGTGGTGGAAAGCTTTATGGTGGGGAGAATTGTCACACCTGTTTTTATTTATTTTCTTTATTTATTTTATTTATCTTAACGTCGGGTGTTTTTGCTTGTGTGCGGGCGAGTACCGGTTTAAATTTTTATTTTTTGGTTGAGTTTATCATTTAAGATAGTGCGCGAACTCCGTAAGTTGAAGACGCGTGGCCTGCTTGCAGTCCGCTTGGAACCGTACGGTGCACAAATGCTGCGCGGTTATCTAATTTTTAATATATTTTTGTTGTTTAGTTGGTTTAGCGAATTAATAAATAAATATATATATATATATATATATATGTGTATATGTTTATATGTGTTGATATATATATGTTATATATGTTTATGTTATATATATACACATATGTTATATGCTTATATGCTTTAACATTATATGTTATATGTTATATATGTTTATGTGTAGATATGTTTGTATGTGTTTATATGTTTATATGTTGGTATATGTTTATATATAATATATATATATATATATATATGTATATGTGTTGTTTTATTTTTACTATTGATGAAATTTTATTATTATTATTATTATCAGGATTACAGAATTTTCGTAATAATAATAATTACTATTAAATTTATTTATTTGTTTATGTATTTTTGGGATTTTATTGATTTTCTGTTATTCCTTTCTCTTATTTTCTTTTATTTCTTTTCTTTTATTTCTTTTCTTTTATTTCTTTCTATTTATTTTTGTTTATTCTTTTTATTTATTTATTTTTTTCTAACCCTACCTCCCTCTCCCCTTTTCCCGTCGTGCCGCCACCCCCCCTCTTTTCTCTCCCTTTTCTCTCTTTCTCCCTTCTCCCTCTGCGCGACACTCTCCCTCTTGGCTCCTCTGGCGGCGTTCCCTTCGGCGGCGTTCCCGCCGGCCGCGCCTTCTCCCAGCCGGCGTCCCGGCCTCCTCCGCGCGGCTGCCTCCTGGATGAGTCCCAGCAGGCATCTCGGCCTCCCCCGCGCAGCTACCTTCCGGACGAGCCCAGTCGGCTCCTCCCTCCATCTCCCGACCGCCGCCCTCCCTCCTCCGGCCTCCACTGGCGCCCGGCCGTCTTCGGCCGAAACCCCCCATGCCGGCGTTGCTCTGTGACCCGACCCCGCTGCCCGTCCGGCCTCCCTCCTCTGGCCTCCCGTCCGGCCTTCCGTCCGGCCAGCCTCTAGCGCCCGGCCCATCTCCGGTTGCACCTTCCTCCTCCGGCCGAACTTCCCCTGCCAGTGTTTCCCTTTGCCAAGTCGCCAGCGCCTTTTCCCGTTGCTTCCCTCATACTAGAAACCCCTGCGACCTCCCTATTTTGGCCAGCAACTCTCCTACGGGACAATTTTATATTTGGTGATCCCCTGCCCTCTGGTTGTCTCCGATACAACCCCTTTTTGGCTGGCACGAAGCTATTTGACCGCACACCCCCTTTTCGGTCATCGCACGAACCTCCGACCAAGCGCACCTCCGATTCAGTAGTTCACCGACATGTGAGCCTTTTGTTTGGCCGCGCTTTCCCCACACCGATTGTTTTTCCTTTTTGCGTGACACTGTTGTTTGAGCGCGCCTGCGCATGGGGGTGAGGTTAGTATTGTTTCTTTATTTGGATAGTTAATTTGACATATTTGTGATTAATGTGTTTGATGTGAAGTTTAGTATTTTTTTAGTGAACTTAGTTTAGGTTTTATACCTTATAACACATTCATGTGAATTAAGACGTGTTTTTATGGAAACTAGTCATGATTTGTTTAATAGTTTTTTTATATAAATTGTGCAATTGGTTTATCTAACCGTTCAAGTGGTGCGTTTTTGTTTTATTGGGACTTTGGTGCATGTTTGATCAAAATCATGTTTTTGAGTGATTTTAGTTTGTGTAAAGTTGTGAGTTACTTTTTTAATTTTATTTCATAAATTTTAGAGTGGGTTAGTAAATAGTGTGTATGGTGCGAAGTAGGTTTTGATATTTTGTCCAGGTGGTTCTTTTGCGCGGGTTTTATGCTTGTATTGTTTTAAGTCAAGTGGTTATGTGTTTTTAGTTTCTGTACATTTATTGCAGCGCGTTGGCGAGGTGACTCTGTGAAACCACGGTCATCGGCTTGCGCGTACTTGTACGTATGTGTGAGGCGTGTCGCGTCGTCGTGTTCGAGCTGCGAGTTGAGGTAGGTCCCCCATTGCACTCACCTTTAAATTTTTAATTTATTAATTACTTGATGTGTTTGTTAATTTTAATGAATGATAAATAATATTAGATAATAAAATTTTAAATGATTATTTATTGTGAAAAGAGCCATTTATTTTATACCGAACACTTGGAACATTTTCTTGACGGGCGGACACCCAATTTTGAAAGAATTACCGTTTGGACTTTAAACATAATTCACAGAATTTCAAACGTACTTCTAGTTTTAAAGATAAGTGATTTCTTCTGAACAAGTGTCTTGGGTTTTCTCATGAAATGAGGTTTTGTTTTAAAATTTGTGAAGGCTCGTTTGGCACTTTAATAGAATAATTTTTTTTGGAAAACCCATTGAGGGGTGATCTTTTTTGTGCGTTGATTGCATGAGCTGTATGTGATATTAGTGAATTGTGACTGCTTGATTTACATTGTGGACGCACCCCTCTTTTATTGCTTGTGTTGACATGGGAACCTGGAATATTGAGTGAATATTCTGAGAACGATTGCTACACTAGTTTAGATTACGCACTGGCTAGTGGCCCCATAGTAGGGGAATATTGAGTTATTGCTGCTATGGGGATTGGGCCCCTCGGTTAGGCCATGCAGGGCTATACCGGGCGTTAGGGTGTTATGACGTCATCGAGTTAGGGCATGCCTTCAGGATGAGTCACATGTATAGTACATTCTGGTTTGTTCACGATCTTCTAGGTTTGACCCATGTCTCTTTTAGTGTCTATCTTATGTGGCAGGCGATTAAGAGGTCGAGTTTGGATGCCGCCCCTTGTGTGCCACTTTTTCCCATTGCCCTAGGGTGTGTTGTGTGTGATTCTCCTTTTGACTAACAACTAATGTTTGGATTTTTAAATTGTTAACAAAATGTTTAAAAATTCAATTTACATGTTTCTTTCAACATTAAACTTGTTCTAAATTAAAAAGGGCAATGGACTGTTACTTGTTTTCAAAATGCAAAGTGTGTGTGTGTGAAAAACCATATTTTCTATAATGTAGTTAAAACTTGAAGTTGGTAAATTCATCTTTTATTGGAAGTGCATTGGGAATAGATTTATCGGGCTAGCCTACTGAGTTTTAATACTCACGCCTATAGTGTTTTCTTGTTTTTAGTTTCTGTTGCAGGATTGACTCGAGCTTGCTCGCCGTGGACGAGAGTTGATTGTAGTTTGACGATCGACTCTCGAGGTCACGAGAAGTTTGATTCGTGGTCAGGTTAGTTATGTTTTTGGATGTTTTATTTTATTATCATTTATTATTTCTGCTTCTTAGTAAATTTTTATTGGGAGAAATCGTTCCCATGTGTACTCTGTGATGCCCCGGCGCTTGTCGCCAGCCCGGGAGGATCGGGAATGCCTCTCGGGTCATGTCACGGATTGGCTCGGGTGATCGATTCGGGGTCGACCCGGGTTGGTTCGTGACATACCAGATCCAAATCTAAGAAAGTTGTTATCCAACCCGAATCTAGTGGAAGTGAATCCTCAGAAAATGAATTATAAAATCTTTCTTGAAGGATGAACAAGATAGAAGGACAGAGGAACATTCAATCCAAATATAAGAAAAAGGAAGGGAAAGATAAGAAAGATTTAGAAGTCGCATGTTATGAATGCAAGAGATCCGGACATATAAGGCTTGATTACCCCATGATTAAGAGAAAATAAAGAAATGAATGGCATTATAAGAGAAACAAAAAGAAGTATTACAAGGATAAATCTAAGAAAGTCTTTAAATCTAATGAAACCTAGAGTGCCAGTGGTGGCGACTCTTCAGATAAATCTTTAGATTATGAATCTTCTGGAGAGAAGAATATTGGTCTAATAACCAGACTATCTATTGAAAATTATTGTTTAATGGCTAAGGTACATAATGCTGAATATATGACCAATATATCTTTGAATACTAATGATAGTAAATAGTATAACTCTTCGGATGAAGAATCTTCTTCTGATGAAGATAATACTTTACCTACCTATGAAGAAGTTTCTAGGTTTTCCAAACTTCTTGAGATTGAGAATTCAAAACTCATGAAAAAACTTGATAAGGAAAATTCTAGGAATACTATTCTTACTATGGAAATATCATATCTTACTAAAGATCTTGATAAGAGAAATTCTGATTTTGAAAATATTTCAACAAATCTTGAGGAAGTAAATTATGAAAATAATAAGCTTTCTAAAGATCTAGAAAACATAATTTCTAAGAAAAATGTTTTTTAGCCTATATCTAGTTCAAAATAAAATGTTTTTTAAGACAAGAACTTGGTCATCAAACTCAAATCTGAAATATTTTCCTTGAGGAAGTGTTTTTCAATCTTTACCTTAGGTAAATAAAATTTTGATAAAATGTATTCCCAAATCCGACCTCTAAGGAATAGTTTTGGTTTTGGTTATACCGGTTCTAAACCAATGTTTAGTAACAACTATTGTTTTCCTCAAAGTGCTCCTTTTTTCACTAAGTGTCAGTGTGGTGGAAAATGGGCAAATAATTGTTCTCTAAACAAAACCCAGTCTTTAGAATTTCATAAAGTTTATTTTTCTAAGAAGATGTGGGTGCCGAAAATTTTTCTTTCTAAGAATTTCAGATCCAAGAAAGTTTAGATTTTGAAAACCTAAATTATTATTATTTTCAGGAAAATAGAGAAGGTGCCTACAGAAATACATGGTACATGGATGGTGGATGTTCCCAGCATATGACTAGTAACAAAAACTATTTTGAAAAGATTATAAAATCAAAAGGAGGAAAAGTAACTTTCGGAGATAATGCTCAGGGAGAAATTATTGGTATAGGTAACATCGTTCTTCTTGGAAAAACTCTGATTTCAAATGTTTTATTTGTTATAGGTCTTAAGCAAAACTTTATTAGCATAATCCAATTATGTGATGAAGGTTACCTTATGAATTTTAGGAATGACAAGTTCTTAGTACACAATTCCAAGGAAGAGTTTATTCTTTCTTACCATAGGCAAGAGAATTTCTACACTCTAAACATAGAAGAACTTAGGATCCAAGATCTACCTTGCCTTAGTGCAATGGAATATCATTCTTGGTTGTGGCATAGAAGGTTAGGACACTGTAACCTTAGGAACTTATGCAAACTTTATAAGAAAATATTAGTTAAGGATCTAATGGAGCTTAGATTTTATTCTTCAAAAGTTTGTGACCCTTGTTAATATGGAAAGAAACATAAATCAAGTTTTTAAATCAGTCGGTGAAGTCTCAACTACTAATGCATTACAGCTAGTGTATATGGATCTTTTTGTTCCAACACAAACTGGAAGCATTGGGGGAAAGTATTATGTATTTTTCTTGGTTGATGATTACACTAGATTTACATGGGTATATTTTCTAGCAAAGAAGTCTGAAGATTTTTCTTATTTCAAAATTTTTAGAGCCCAAGTTAAAAATGAGAAAAACCCTTCCATTGATAATTATTCATGGTGATCATGGTATAGAATTTCAAAATTCTGATTTTGAAACTTTTTTTAGTAGAAAAGGAATTACTCATAATTTCTCAGCACCCAGAACACCTCAACAAAATGGTGTTGTTGAAATAAGAAATATAATTCTTAAAGAGATAACAAGAACCATGTTGGGTGAGTATTTTATAGCCAAACATTTTTGGGCTGAAGCTGTAAGTACTGCTTGTTATACTATAAATCGTGTTTTGATTATACATTTTCTTAATAAAACTCTTTATGAGTTATGGAATGGTATAAAACCTATAATTTCCTACTTTAATGTTTTTGGTTGAAACTTATTAATTATGAATACTAAATATAATCTTCATAAATTCACACCAAAATAAGATGAAGGAATTTTCTCAGGCTACTCCACAACTTCTAAGGATTATAGAGTTTTCAATAAAAACACTTGTACTGTTGAAGAGATAGTTCATGTGAAATTTGATGAAACTGATCCCTTTGTTTTTAAACAACCCCTACCTACATCTTCGGATGTGTTTTCAAAAACTGATTATCAACCTTTGATAGAAGATCCTTCTGATAAAGAAACAATTTCAAGAAGATAGTTCTGAAACATTTACCCAAGAAGATTTTCTACCCTATGTTGATGAATATGTTATACAAAACCCAAATCAGTAATTTATAAAGAATCATCCTAGTGATAGCATCATTGGAGATGTGAATCAACCTATAAGGACTATAAGTTCCTTAAGAAAAGAAGTAGAACATCTATCATTCCTTTCCCAATTAGAACCAAAAAGCACTTATGAGGCTTTAGGTGATGATGATTGGATTAAAGCCATGCAAGATGAGCTAAACGAATTCGAAAGGAATAAAGTCTGGACCTTGGTTGAAAGACCTAAGGAAACTTCTGTTATTGGAGTAAACTGGGTCTTCAAAAATAAGTGTGATGAAAATGGAATCATTGTAATAAATAAATCTATATTAGTTGCTAAAGGCTATAATCAACAAGAAGGAATAGACTATGAAGAAACCTATGCTCAAGTAGCTAGACTTGAATCTATTTGTATCCTACTTTCCTTTGCAGCATTCTTCAATTTCAAACATTTTAAAATGGATGTGAAATGTTCTTTTCTTAATGGTTATGTTCAAGAGGAAGTTTTTTTTGAATAACCTCCTGTTTTTGAAGACACAAAATATCCTGATCATGTTTTTAGACTAACCAAAGCTTTGTATAGTCTTAAACAATCCCCTAGAGCTTGGTATGATAGACTTACAGGATTTTTTCTTCAAAATAACTATGTTAAGGGAAATGCATATCCAAACCTTTTTATAAAGAAAGATAAGAAAAATTTTTTGATTGTTCAAATTTATGTTCATGATATTATATTTAGTTCAACTCAACAATCTTTAACTGATTCCTTTGTGGATCTAATGAAATCTGAGTTTAAAATGAGTATGATGGGTGAGTTAACATTTTTCCTTGGTTTTCAAATCTCTCAAAAACCAGAAGGAATCTATATATCCCAACATAATTATATTAAAGATATTCTTAAATAGTATGGATATGACAACACTAAGAGTATAAGTACTCCCATTGGTACCTCAAATACACTTGATCTTGATGAAGCTAGGAAACCAGTATATCAAACATCTTTTAGAGGTATGATAGGAAGTCTACTTTACTTGACAGCTAGTCGTCCAGACATAATGTTTTCAGTATTCTTATGTGCAAGATATCAATCCAATCCTAAGGAATCTCATTTAAAGGCAGTGAAAATAATTTTTCAATACTTAAAGGGAACCATGGATTTATGACTCTTTTATACTTCTGGAATGGATTTTGTTTTAAAATGTTTTTTGGATGCTGACTTTGGTGGATGTAGAATGGATAGAAAGGGTACATATGGAACTTGTCATTTCTTAGGAGATTCATTAGTTTCTTGGTCATGCAAGAAAAAAAACTCAGTAGCACTTTCCACTATTGAAGCTGAATATGTAGCAGCTGGATATTGTTGTACTCAAGTGTTATAGATGCAACACACACTCATAGACTATGGTATGAGTTTTACCAAAACACAAATTAGGTGTGATAATACAAGTTCCATTTCCCTTAGTAAAAACCATGCACATCACTCTAGTGCAAAGAGCATAGATATTAGGCATCACTTTCTTAGGGATCACACACGAAAAAGAGATATCATTCTTTAGTTTATCGGAACGCAAGATCAACTTGATGATATTTTCACAGAATCTTTACCCTCCGATAGATTTGAATACATTAAAAAGAAGTTAGAAATGATAACCGTAAGGTAATATTCCTTTATTAACTTCTTGTTACACCAATACACCTACAGTAATAAACTCGTTTTTCATAGGTTGAGTATATTTTTCTGATATTTCTTCAAAATTTTCATAGTTAGTTTTTCAAAATTTTCGTAATGAAAATTTTCATAGTTAGTTTTTCAAAATTTTCATAATGATAATTTTCGTAGTTAGTTTTTCAAAATTTTCATAATGAAAATTTTTGTAGTTAGTTTTTTCAAATATATCATAATGAAAATTATCATAGTTAGTTTTTAAAATTTTCATAATGAAAATTTTCCTACCTAAAATTTTCATAATGAGAATCTTTCGTACTTGACATTTTCGTAATGGAAATTTTCATACTTGAAATTTTCATAATGGAAATTTTCGTACTCAAATTTTCGTAGTGGAATTTTGGTACTCAAAATTTTTTTTGCAATGAAATTTTTCGACCATAGATTTTTTGTAATAATTTTTTCATAGTCAAATTTGTTTTAATCTAAAGTTATTCAAGAATAATTTTCCTCAATATGAATAATTCTCCTGAAAATCCGAAAGGTATGATTCTTTATTGAGTTTTCGTAATTACCTTTTACTTGCTGGTAGTTTCTTTTATTTTTAAAATTTCTTGGATTATAGTTTCCTTAAATCCAAATTTTTTGTTTCAAAAAAACTCAAAAGATCGGATTCAATCAAATTTTTCTTATGGCTATTATTTCAACTGTCAGATCAGATCAGAAGGATTCTCAGCCATTGGATTCAGAGGAGAAGTTGAACCATTGTTTCAACGCCTATATAAAGGGGACCCCCGATAGTTGTCCCACATCGGTTTTCAAAGAATTTCTATGTCAAATCTCTGCTTCACTAAAAAATCATGTTCCGAACTTTTCAATGTTTCTCAAGTCCGAATGTCTGCAGAAGTTCCCTCTTAAGAAATGTTTTTTGTCAAGCTAATTTTAGAGTGGAAAATTTACAGGGAGAGATTGGTGCGTCCAAATTTTTTCAATAAGTATGACTCTATTATCTCAAAGAATATCAGGCTTAATGGATGGGAAATTGTATCCATATCAAAGATTGGAGCTTAGGATGTTGTGTATCCAGATTTGCTGATAGAGTTTTATGAGTTATCCTGTTTCTTTAAGGAAGAATGTAGACAAAAATTTTCCTTCAAGAGTTATGGAAAGACATATAAACTCTCTTACACCAAGGCTACGAGCTTGGTGGGGATATTATATGAAGGGGAAGCCAATTTTTTCTCCCACAAGCTGCTAGATATTCAAGGAAGTTTCATCAAGGTGAAGGTTGTGGAATGCCTTGGACTTACTGATGTAAAGACAACAATGATTTCTCATCTATCTACCAACAATCGGATCCTATAGTTACGGGTTCAGGGATTTATCTTACCGAGAAAGGGTGACAAGGACACTCTTAAGAAAAGTGATATGTATTTCTTGGACTTTTTGGTAAATCTAAGGAACATCAATCTGATGAGGCATATTCTCATTACCATAGAGAATATCCAGAATGGGAATCTAAGAGCACAGATAATCATGTATCTCGATCTACTATCCAAGATGATAGTTTGGTGTCTTGAATCTTTTAAGATTCCTTGTAGTTCCAAGCCAAGGAATTTCAAAGTGATTTTAGTCACTGATGATACTCTGAAAATAATGAATGTGTTATTTTCTAAGGATTTAGAAGAGTTTTATGATCTACCAGTGGAAGAGGCAGAAGTTTTTCCTAAGAATGTTGAAGAGGCCAAACCATATAAGAAAGCTGGGAAGAAAAGAAAGCTTAAGGAAGTGGAAGAATCATAGAAAACCCCTAAAGCCAAAGAAGCTCAATCCGCACCTCCAAATCCCAAGAAACCGAAAGCTTATCCTGGTGAAGTTTTTTCCAAATGGAGGGAGGATAAAAAGACTCAGAAGGAAGGGGAACCACAATTTGGCCTACACCCCATAGAGGCCAAGGCTTTGAAAGAGAAAGCAGCTAATGATCTTGAGAAGCAGGCCAAGGAAAAAAAGCTTAAGAAGAAAATGTATAAGGCTGAAGTTTTTTAATACCTTCTAAGGGATACTGAAATATCATCCGAAAAAATTCTCGTACCGATAACCTTCTTATTAGAACCATTTCCTGAGACTCTGGGAAAAAATTTCATGTCTTCGGAAAAATCTAAAGAGAAGGAAGTTGAGAAAGAAGTTGTGGAAGAAGTTCAGGAAGCTCAAAGCTCTGAAGAGACAGATGATTTGATAAAGAAAGTAGAATACTTTCATGAAAATAAAAGTGCTTTCGAAAAATTGTCAATCCGGACTTCTCAAGCCGGATCATCAAAACTTGCTACTCCCGGAATAGATGAGAAGGGTGAAGAGGAAGTAAACAGGTTGTCTAAGGAAGAGAGTCATAATCATCACTTTATTCATCCAGAGGATATTGAGGCAGGAGCTGAGAAGGAAAAAGTTGATGAAGATAAGATTGTTCAATTATCTGAAAGTGAGCAGGAATCTCCCGATGAAGAAGATATTCTGAAAACCAACAAGGGGAAACAAGTGGTTGTTGACACCCCAACCAAAGATATTTTGAGGAATAAGGAAGCTGGAGGATCCTCTAAGAGGAAGCTGGTAGAGCTAGAGGAAGAACTATCTCCAAGAAAAATGTTTGATTCAGAGTCATCAGCTTTAAGACATGATTTTGTTACCCAATCCCTAAAGAAGTTAGTAGACACCATTCAGATCTTTCCAGCAATTGACTCCAGATGCCAGATGCTTCAGCATAGCATGAATCAGAAGTCAGATTCCATATCCATGGTCATGGATAGGTGTGTAAAGATTGAGGCTGATCACAAAAATTTCCTTATCAACTATGAAGTCCACATATAATCTTTCAAGAAAATGACCATTTGGTCAAGGAAGATTGTTGAAGATTTAAGAGAGTTTGATCAATTTAAAGAATATTTCAAGGAATCTTTTGATACCTAAGACACAAAAATCAAGGATCTTACAGATATATTTGAGAAAAAACTAACTCTTGAGAAGAATGTTCGGATTTAGGATGTCAAAGATCTGAATGGGAAGCTGAGTAATATTGTCCAAAGCTGGAAAACAGAAAATGATCTCTGGATTGAGATTCAAGAAAAGTTGGTGAAGCAAGATGAATTTCTGAAGGCTCGGGAAGAAGCTATGAAGGATCAGGAAGATAGGATCGAAGAATTATAAAATAAAGCAGAGGAGCATCACAAAGAGATTAAGAAGCTAAAAACCATCATGAATAATCTGATGCCCAAGGAAAAAGAACCAAAATAGATCCAAATCCGATCTTTTGTTGTATCTATTTTTCCTTGTACAAATTCTTTCAATCATAATGAAATTGTGGATGCTTGTTTTGTTTGGATGTTTGAACTAATATTTCAGGTACCATATTTTTTTTCCATTCCCTAAATTTCTTTTTGAAAATCACGAAGGGGGAGAAAGGAAAAATAATTTCAAGTAAAGAAGAAATATCCCTAAGTAAGGGGGATTTTATTTAAGGGGGAGTTCTCATTACGAAGATTTATATACTCAGGTTAATGAAAATTCTCATTCTAGAAATCTAGAATACGATCCTTAGTGTTCCAAAGCCTAAGGGGGAGTTAGTAATATTCATCTTTTCCAATGATTAAATGGATATAAGTTTTATTTTCAAAGTCTAGAAAAATATTGTCTAAGTCCTTTTATTCTTTTTTGTAAGGATGTTTGTGCTTTCAAAAAGGGGGATATTGTTGATTAAATAAGGTTTTCCTTGTGAATTTTCCATTATTTCATTCAAGGGGGAGATTGTTGAGTCATTAAGGTTTCCTTATGACTTTACCATTTCTCTTGTTTTTAAAATCACAAACACCTTATCTCAAGGAAAATCTATTTTTACCCCTTGTTTTACATACATAAGAAAAATTTCCTTCCCCAAGGAAATTAATCCTTACCATGTTTCATTGTCCGTATCATAATTTTTCTAATTGTAAAATTCAGTTTGAAACCAAAACCTTGGAATCCTATAAATACCAAGATATGAAGCATTCTGTTCTAGGATAAGAATTCTAAATCAGATTTCTGGTTACGAACTTTCTGAGTTCAGACTCCGAATTCTGAATATGAATTCTGGATACGAACTTTCTGAGTTCTGACTCCGAATTCTGAATACGAATTATGGATACCAACTTTCTGAGTTCTGACTCAGAATTCTGAATCAGAATTCTGGTTATGAACTTTCTGAGTTCTGACTCCGAATTCTGAATCAGAATTCTGGTTATGAACTTTCTGAGTTCTGACTTCGAATTCTGAATATGAATTCTGTATATGAACTTCTCTAATTTATGACTCTGAGTTCTCTTTATTTAGACTCTGAACTCTTCTGAGTTATGACTATTAATTCTCATGAACTCTGACTCCAAACTCTTTCTGGTTCCTAATTCTTGTGAATCTAGATTCTGAATTTCTTTGAAATTTAGACTCCGGAATTCTATAAAATTCAAGTTTTAAATTTCTAGAAAATAGAATCTAAATATCCTTGTATTATAGACTCTAAGTTCATATTTTGTTAGACTCTGAACTTTCATTTGCTTACACTCCGAATATTGGACTTTAGTTATGTAACCATATTTTTCTTACACTTGTTTTGTTATAAAACAATGTCATTCTTTCAGTTACTAACTAACCGTTGTTTGAGTGACACGTGTACAGTTTCCTCTGAGATTCAAGGAAAAATATGAAAGTTGGATGAGGGAGACGACCATTGGAGTTGTGCCTATAAATAGAAGCTCATTTGAAAGAGCTCGGGACTTTTGGAATTTTTGAAAATCAGAACTTTCAGAAGTGATTTCTAGAGAGAGAGGATCTTATAAACTCTCAGGCTTCATGCAGAAAGTTTGAACGGATTTTTCAAACATTTCCACGTGCATATTTTCTTTTTGCGACTCCGATTTTTGTTGTGTACAATTTAGGGATTCCGGGGATAGGAAGATATAGGTGTCTACTACCTTGAAGTTGAGGGCTTCCTTGCTAAGGAAGACATAGGTTACAACTACCTTGAAGTTGAGGGCTTGCAGGTATAACAACACAAACTCTGATCTTCGTATCGAGGGCTTACCCTAGTGTGGGTAAGACAGGCTTTCTTGAAAGTATAAATCAAGGGACCTTTATTCAAGGTTGTTGGATATCCTTCACTTTGGGTTAAAAGACTTACTACTATTACTTGTTTTGTTACAAGTTTTCTGCGCCATTTTTATTGTTGAGGAAAGTATAACTATCTTATACTTCCTTATACTTGTACTCTGATTTGTTGGAACCAGGTTCTTCAAAGCATGGTTTGGTGTATGGTTTGTGTTTTTTGTCAATCCTCAGTGGAAGTTCAGGGTGTGCACCAACAAAGCGATCATATCGTTCAAGCAGAAAACAGTAGTGAAGGTGGCGCTGTTTCCCAGTGTTTGCCAAATTTTTGGGCCTAAAAATCGGCCAATAAAGTAAAGTGTTTTTGGAAAAAGTACTTGTGCGCCGTGATCTTGGAGGATAAAAGACTTGCGCGCCATATGTTTTTGAGGATCAGAACATCAAAATTTGGCTAACGAAAGAAGGTCGCGCAAGTGTTGGTTGGGTCGCGCAAGTGAGTTGCGCGCCAGAGGTTATTGAAGACCAGACTTGCGCGCCGACGAGGGACTTGCGCGCCGTCGAGGGACTTGTGCGCCAATGCGCAGGGGGTCCAGTTTGCCTATAAATACTGGACCACCCCTCCTCATTTCCAACGGAGTTCAAGGCCGAGAGATTGCTCGAGCTCTCGTCGCGCAGGTGGTTGAGTCGCACAGGTGGTTGTTTTGTCGCGCAAGTATAGCTTGCGCGCCGGTTTTTGGCTGTGCGCCCAAAGTGGTTTGGAAGAGAAAGGAAGTGGACCGCGCAAGTTTGTTGTTGGGGAAGGAAGAGTCGCGCATGTGTGTTGATGAAACTTGTGCGCCAGTTTGGACTTGCGCGCCGTAGTGGGACTTGCGCGACTGTCTTGGAGAAGCGCGCCTGTTTTTGCTGAAGCCCACCGGCGTGTTTGGAGCTGCACGAAAGCCGAGAGACTACTCGGTACATTCGAGGAAAAGTGATATTCTTCTTCTGGTGAGAATCGGACTTCAATAGAGCATCTACACACAACAAAGGATGCACTCTTATGCAAATGAAGAAGAGACCCTCACGTCTATAAACTGAGTGGGACTTCACCAACGGCAGTGAGCCAGGGGGAGTCAACGGGAGTGTCCCGAGGGAAGTAGTGAGCTATCCCTGAACCTTTGTAAAGGCAGTGAGCCTGGGACAGAGCGACTGTACCCGAACTTTTGTAATCTACAGCTAGTGAAGCATAGTGGATTTTGATACGACCGACAACCTGTCGGCGTATGCTCCTTGGACGTAGCCCTTAGTGGTGAACCAAGTAAAAATGGTTGTGTCTTCTCTGTGCTTGTGAATGTCTTCTTTCTGATCATAATATTCATACATGTTCAACAAGTTCCTACCAACGTGGGAACAAGATCCATCACATTAAAAGAAAAAGTGGTCACCATGATTCACCCCTCCCCTCTCAGGGTGTCCCGGGGTCCTTCAAGTGGTATAAGAGACTAAAGGTTGCTGGCGTTTAATCTAACCTTCTTCGTCATGGAAAACGCGATCAATGTCAGGGGAGTCCCTCACTTCGATGGAAGCAATTTCCAGATCTGGAAGAACAGAATGAGATCTCATCTAAGATCTCTTGGAATGGAAGTTCTTTTTTCTACTGTTCAAGGAATACATGTCACTGATCCAACAGGTCTAGCTATGACTGAAACAGACAGGAAACTTCTTGATGCAGATGCTAAAGCACAGAATGCTCTCACTGCAGCCCTTTCTGATCAGATTTACCTGAAGGTGATGAATTTCACCTCAGCAAAATCTATGTGGGATAAACTTGAGAATATTTATGAAGGTGATAGCAAAGTGAAGGAGGCGAAACTACAAGTGCTACACAATCGGTTTGATGATCTGAAGATGCATCCAGATGAGAATGCAGACTCTTTCTTCAATCGAATTACTGAAGTGGTTGGAGCAATTCGGGGTCTAGGCGAAGAAATCAAAGACATTGATATTGTAAAGAAAATATTAAGAAGACTTCCACCTATGTATAATGCGAAGGTGTCAGCTCTTGAGGAAAGAGATCTTTCCAAACTTTCTCTAGATGACTTACTGAGCAGTTTGGTAGCATATGAAATGAGAGTCAAACCAGAAGATGCTACGACTCGGGTGAGCAAGGAAATGGCATTCAAGGCCATGGATAAATTGAAAATCTCAAAGGATAGTAGCGGTGATGATGACGAAGAGAAAGAAATTCTTTCTCTCATTGCAAAGAAGTTTCAGAAGGGGAAAGGGAAATTCAAAGGGAAGTTACCTCTCGCATGTTTCCGTTGTGGAAAAGTTGGGCATATTGCTTATCAGTGCTTGAAGAATATCAATGATGATGACAGTGAAGATGAAAACTTCAAGAAGCCTCAAAGAAGGTTCTTCAAAAAGGGAGACTTCAAATCTGGTAAGAAAATGCAAAGGAAGAGTTTTGTCTGTGAAGAGGAAGAAGATGACAATGAATTCTGTGATGAAGAAGAACCAGAATTCAAAACTGGGAACCATGCTTATATGATGGCCACTGTTGAAAAGTCAGAAGATACTGATGGTGAAAAACAACTGAGAACTTGTGTAGATCCTGAGGTGAAACTTAAGGATGCAGTTAGTAAGCTTAAGATTAAATGTAAGAGCTGCAATAAGTGGAAATCAATTGTAGAAGAATCAACTGAATATGTTGATCAACTTGAAGCTGAAATTGAACGACTGGAAGAATTTGTGAAGGTACAGTCTAAAATAATTGAAAGCAATGATGATGCAGTTGATCTGAAGCTGAGAATTGAAGAGCAGGCAAAGGTCATCAATGATCTCACATCCAGACTGGATGAAAAATCCAAGACTGTTGAGGGTATTAAGGAGGAAGTAGTTACTCTAAGGAGTAAAATGGAGACAGAATCAGTTCCAAAAGAATCGAGGAAGAAAATACAGTTCGGAAGATTCTCAGATGCAGAATTACTTGCAAGAGACAAGTGTGGTTCAGATGGTGTTGGAAAAGTCTTGAGTGATCAAAGACCTGCTTGCATGGGAAAGAGTGGAATTGGCTGTGAGGCTGAGTCATCAACTGCTGGAAGTGAAAAGATCCAAAAGAAAGACAAGATGAAAGTTGAACATGATGAAATGTTTCCTAGAGTGCTGAAAAAGGAACCCTCAATCCAAACTAAAAAGAGACCTGAAAATTATCCTCAAACTTTCAAAAATGGAAGACAGTCTTACTATTCTCCCAAGGAAGAAGCTATAAGGAGAAATTCAAGTGAGAAGACATTTCCTCTCATGAAGTGTCAGTTCTGTGGCTATTTGGGCCATACCATGTCTTATTGTGAAGAGGCAAGAAGCTATCTGAATGGAGAAGATATAGATGCTCAACAAAGAAGAACAATCTCATATCCTAATTCTCATAGAAGAAATAATTTCTATGGATATTGTTTTTGTTGTTCTAACTTTGGTCATAAGGCCGTTAATTGCAGGCAGAGAAGAGACATAGACACCTCATACCGAAGTTCAAGACAAGTCAAGTCTCGTCAGCAAGACAGTGTTGCTCGTTTAAACAGGTTCTCACCTCTCACAGAAGACTTTGACTATGAAGAACCTGGATATGCGGAAGAGATAGTTGAAAGGCCATCAGTCCTATATACTCAATCTAATGTCTCATGGAAGGAAAGGAAGAAGATTGAGAAATCGAACCTTGCAGAGGTAGCCCTCAAAGCTACAAAGAACAACAGTACCTGGATTCTGGATAGCGGTTGTTCATCTCATATGACGGGTAATGCCGGCCTTCTAACAAATATCATAAAGAATGTTGATGGTACAGTAAGATTTGGTAATGATGGGGCTCTGAAAATCAAAGGGAGTGGAAGTACCCAATTAGCTAATGGATAACTAAAGAAGACTGAAGTCCTTTACGTAGATGGCCTACGCCATAATCTCCTTAGCGTGATTCAACTCTGTGACTTAGGACTTATAGTTAGTTTTAATCAGAAAGGCTTCACCATCAAGGGAAAAACCGGCAATTCACTTATGAAAGGATGCAGAACAGAAGGCAACTTGTATCAGGTTGATAGTGAAGAAAATGTATGTTACATGACTGTTGAAGAAGAAAACAATTTGTGGCATCGGAGATTGGGACACATCAATCAACAAGACATGGAGAAAATATCAAAATTGAGAATTGTCATGGACATCCCCAACCTGAAGCGTCAGCGTGAAAAATCCTGTGATGCTTGTATTCGTGGGAAGCTGGTCTGCAGTTCATATCGGCCAAAGAAGAAAAAGGCTTCTCACCTTCTTGATCTGATTCATACAGATGTTTGTGGTCCAATAAATGTTGCCGGAACTCATGGATAAAGGTACTTTGTCCTTTTCATAGATGATTACAGTCGAATGGCATGTGTGATGGTCATTCACCGGAAACGACAGGTCCTTGACTGCATGAAAACATATCGGCGAATCGCCGAGAATGATACTGGACGAACAATCAAAGTGTTGCGATCTGACAATGGAGGAGAATACACGTCCATTGAATTTGAAAATTATCTGGAAAAGCATGGGATACAACATGAGGTAGCTGCTGTGAGAACTCCACAACAAAATGGAGTTGTTGAACGAAGGAATCGACAGGTGAACAACATGGCACGAACTATGCTGATTGAGAGTCGTATTCCACGACATTACTGGAAAGAGGTTGTTCAAGCTGCAGTGTACATTCAGAATCGAACAGGACTTTATATGGGTGAGACGAAGACACCATATGAATTGTGGCATGGACGGAATCCTTCTCTAAAATACTTTTGTGTCTTTGGAAGTAAGTGCTTCATCAGGAACAAAGAAGGAAATCAGGGGAAATATGGTGACAATGCAGATGAAGTAATCTTCCTCGGTTACTCAATGAACAGCAAAGCCTACAAATGTTTCAACAATCGTTTGGGAAGGATTGTGGAAAGAAATGATGTTAAGATAATTGAAGAGAAAACCACAAATGCTACACGGACGTCATATGCTGATGTGATAGAAAGTCATGAAGAATGTGGACATGAAGAAACTACAAATGCAGAAATAGAGGAAGCTGTTCAAAACACTCATCAATCACATAATGATGTTGACTCAGAAGAAGAATCTGAAGAAGAAACTATGGCTGAAGAGAATACTACTGAACCTCGCAGGAGAAATCGAAGAGCTGAGATTGATCCATCCAACATAATTGGGGATAGGAGTGCTCCCACTCAAACCAGAAGGATGAGGAATACCACGCAATCTGCATTTCTATCAGTTGTAGAGCCATCCTCATTCGAAGAAGATGCAAAAGATGAATCTTGGGTGAAAGCCATGAATGATGAATTAGATCAGATTGATAAGAATTAGACATGGGATCTTGTCCAGAGACCCGAAGGTCACAATGTGATTGGTACCAAATGGATCTTCAAAAATAAGTTTGATGAGCATGGAAGTGTTATCAGAAACAAGGCACGACTGGTATGTAAAGGATACTCCCAGATTGAAGGTATTGATGTTGAAGAAACCTTTGCTCCAGTTGCTAGACTGGAATCAATCAGGCTTTTCCTTGCCATGGCACTCCAAAGAGGATATAAAGTATATCAAATGGATGTTAAGACAGCATTCTTGAATGGTGTACTCGAAGAAGAAGTCTACATTGAACAACCGGTGGGGTTTGTCTTGGGTACCGATGAAACAAAGGTCTGCAAACTAAAGAAAGCTCTATATGGTTTGAAGCAGGCACCACGGGCATGGTACTCACGGCTAGATTCATATCTCAAGAAGTTGGAATTCAAAAGAGGAGGAGTTTATCATAATCTCTATGTGAATAATTCTCCAAAAGATCAATTCATGGTTCTTGTCTACGTTGATGATATCATATTTGGTGGCAGTAGGACGAAATCAGTGGATGAATTTGCCAACCACATGAAATCAGAATTTGAAATGTCTATGATTGGGGAGCTCACATATTTCTTGGGGCTGCAAGTGATTCAAAAGAAGGAATACACATTCATTTCTTAGGAAAAATATGCAAGAGAGCTGCTGAAGAAGTTCAATATGCAAGACTCCAAACCAATGTCAACTCCGATTGCGGTTGGAACTAAACTTGGAAAGCATGAGGATGGGAACTCTGTTGATCCCACCATGTACAGGAGGATCATTGGAAGCCTACTGTACCTAACAGCGACAAGTCCAGATATTGTCTTTGCAACATGCCTTGCGGCCCGCTTTCAGAGTAATCCAAAGGAGGAACATATGGCAGCAGTAAAAAGAATCATGAGGTACATTCAAGGTACACATAACTTCGGGTTATTTTTTGCTGCAGGTAGGGACAGTGAATTATCAGCATTTTCTGATGCTGACTGGGCTGGTGATGTCGTAGATAGAAAGTCCACTAGTGGTGGAGCTTTCTATATTGGGCAGAAATGTGTTGGCTGGTTAAGCAAGAAACAAGAAAGTACTTCTCTTAGTACTGCTGAAGCTGAATATATCTCCGCCACAAAAGCATGCACTCAACTTCTTTGGATGAAGCAGCAGCTAACAGATATTGGTGATAAGGTGCAGCTACCAATGGTGATTTATTGTGATAACAAAAGTGCAATTGATCTTACGAAGAATCCGGTTCAACATTCTCGTACAAAACATATTGAAATATGGTATCATTTTATCAAAGAAAAGGTTGAACAAGGCGTGATTAAAATGGATCATGTTGGAACTAATGAGCAAGTGGCTGATATCCTAACCAAGACATTGTCCGCGGCTGTGTTCGAGAAGCATCGGTTGAACCTCGGTGTTCGACCACCTCCTACTGCATAAGGAGGCTCCGGAAGTCCCCTCTCCCCATTTGTTTTAACTGTTTTTATCTGCTTATGGCTGTGATGCAGGTTTATGGGGGAGATACTATCCAGGGGGAGTATGTCTTGAGCTGAACGTTGCACAAACTTTTTGGTCTTTGGTTTTATTGTCAATGGGGGAGAAAGGAATAAATTCAAGGCAAGAAATTCTTCTGTGATGAGAAGTGTAAGATTGTTATGAGAAGTTGAATAAGGATAACATCGGGCGTCATGGAGAATTTCAAAACACTAAGACCCAATTCAAGCTTTCTCTCTTGTTTTCTACACCGAGCATTGCTCACGTAGACTTAGAGTGTTGGCTGAGTTGATTCTTGCATTTTGGATTTGCTCATGGTTGGAGATCTATTGAATTTATTCTGATTGCCAACAAACCCAAAGGGGGAGATTGTTGGAACCAGGTTCTTCAAAGCATGGTTTGGTGTATGGTTTGTGTTTTTTGTCAATCCTCAGTGGAAGCTCAGGGTGTGCACCAACAAAGTGATCATATCGTTCAAGCAGAAAATAGTAGTGAAGGTGGCGCTGTTTCCCAGTGTTTGCCAAATTTTTGGGCCTAAAAATCGGCCAATAAAGTAAAGTGTTTTTGGCAAAAGTACTTGCGCGCCGTGATCTTGGAGGATAAAATACTTGCGCGCCATATGTTTTTGAGGATCAGAACATCAAAATTTGGCTAACGAAAGAAGGTCGCGCAAGTGTTGGTTGGGTCGCGCAAGTGAGTTGCGCGCCAGAGGTTATTGAAGACCAGACTTGCGCGCCGACGAGGGACTTGCGCACCGTCGAGGGACTTGCGCGCCGACGCGCAGGGGGTCCAGTTTGCCTATAAATACTGGACCACCCCTCCTCATTTCCAACGGATTTCAAGGCCGAGAGATTGCTCGAGCTCTCGTCGCGCAGGTGGTTGAGTCGCGCAGGTGGTTGTTTTGTCGCGCAAGTATAGCTTGCGCGCCGATTTTTGGCTGTGCGCCCAAAGTGGTTTGGAAGAGAAAGGAAGTGGACCGCGCAAGTTTGTTGTTGGGGAAGGAAGAGTCGCGCATGTGTTTTGATGAAACTTGCGCGCCAGTTTGGACTTGCGTGCCGTAGTGGGACTTGCGCGACTGTCTTGGAGAAGCGCGCCTGTTTTTGCTAAAGCCCACCGGCGTGTTTGGAGCTGCACGAAAGCCGAGAGACTACTCGGTACATTCGAGGAAAAGTGATATTCTTCTTCTGGTGAGAATCGGACTTCAATAGAGAATCTACACACAACAAAGGATGCACTCTTATGCAAATGAAGAAGAGACCCTCACGTCTATAAACTGAGTGGGACTTCACCAACGGCAGTGAGCCAGGGGGAGTCAACGGGAGTGTCCCGAGGGAAGTAGTGAGCTATCCCTGAACCTTTGTAAAGGCAGTGAGCCTGGGACAGAGCGATTGTACCCGAACTTTTGTAATCTACAGCTAGTGAAGCATAGTGGATTTTGGTACGACCGACAACCTGTCGGCGTATGCTCCTTGGACGTAGCCCTTAGTGGTGAACCAAGTAAAAATGGTTGTGTCTTCTCTGTGCTTGTGAATGTCTTCTTTCTGATCATAATCTTCATACAGGTTCAACAAGTTCCTACCAACGTGGGAACAAGATCCATCACATTAAAAGAAAAAGTGGTCACCCTGATTCACCCCTCCCCTCTCAGGGTGTCCCGGGGTCCTTCATGATTTAGTTAGATTCTATATACTTTAAGGTAGAATCTTATTTGTTGTAAACTTTTGTTAAGTTTCATTTCTGTAATCACTTTTCAGGAATGAAGCAAGTTATTAGAACTTAGTGGTGTTGTGAATTTTGGTTATTAAAAATTTCCTTCAGGATTTTTTAAATAATACAATTCACCCCCTCTTGTATTTTAGCATCTAATACTTACATATTCTATCATAAATTTTGTATTATAGAGTATATCTTACTCAAACATACCATCTAACAATTAGGTAGGATCAGGAAATGATTTTTCTGAGTGGAACTCTCTACCAGGTAAGGCATGGGGCCTCGATAACTATAATAGAACCCACCTATCGTACTGATGCATGGGTCCTTTTCCACTATAGAGGAAACCCCCATTAGTGTGGAATTGTATCCTCTACATCTACCTTCTAAGTGAAACCCCCATAGTGGATAGGGAGTGGGTCCTCGATGACTAGAGTGGAACCTCCTATCATGCCATGGTGTGGGTCCTAGACCAAAAGAGTGGAACCCCCATCATCTTGGTGTGGGTCCTCTACCTTACTTAGTGGAACCCCCCTATTCGCATAGGTAGTGAGTCCTTATGAAACTAGAGTGAACCCCCCCCCCCCTCCACACACACACACATCGGCATGGGCATGGGTCCTCTACGTATACTTTCAGAGTGTAACCCCCTAACGTACTAGGGAGAGAGTCCTCTACTTTGAGTTTGTTCCCCCTAGATTGTGCGACATAGTGACGAGGAATGGTTTGACTTGGAAAATTAATTCTTCGAAGACGTGTGAGATGTTGGTCATCATTGATGGAATTTTGGAACTGTTGGATACTCTTACTCTTGGTATGAGTGGTGAAATTGAGATCCCCTTACTCCCTCTTTCATGATCTTTTTAATGATAATATATATATATATATACTTCTATATCAACACCTTGTATTTGGTTACTCTCATTATAGGATAGGGGAAGATGTGCGAGGTATTCCACGTGATTTTTTTGTTTATATTCTCATGATTGGATGAGTTTACTCTTCTGCTATAGGCGGTGAATAATCAACAGGCAGTTCATCTACTCACCATGTTTAGACCCTTTTTGTTTGGATGAACTTACTTTCACTCTAGGTTGTGTTAAGCTATTCTCTTTCACTGTACATTTCATATTCTGTTATACTATATTTCTTTCTTATTTTATCTCTTACTACTCCCCATTCATCTTTATAGGTGGAATTATATGTATGTATATATTCACCCCTACATGGGATTTTCCCATGCGTGTCATATCTTATGCTGATGATGGACAGGTCGACTGTGACTTCTAAAGAGCTTAGGGATAATGGATGTTTGGACTGTGTATGGTGGTTATATCTTGGGATTCAAGATATGGTCTCTCTCAGCTGTTTAATTTTCCAATTTTCTATTAGGTTGGGACATATTACTAGTTGTACGTGTATTTTTTCCCTTTACTTTTTAGTTTATACTCTCATACTTCTGTAATGTCTAGAATTTTAGGCATGTTTTGTTTACTTTATAGTAGTGTTTCATCTTTTTCTATTTAACTCTGAACTGTTGCATTAAGATGGTTTTGTGTGTGCATATGGGTACTTAAGAAAAGTATATCCCATGTAAGTTATGTTGTTGTCACTGTTCGGCAGACCCTGGCCTATTGAGGTAGTCTTGGGGTAGTTGCGGCTCGATCCCCGGCTTGGGTTGGGTCATGACAGATTGGTATCATCGGTGGTTCAATCCTTAGGTTGTTGTTCAGGCTATTCCCCTTATAATGATTTTGTTGGGTTTATGAAAACATTTTCAAAGTGTCTCGAGTGTGTCTCTAGGGCTAGGGAATCCAGTGATAGTGTGTTGGCTCACATATTCATTAACCAAGACTCTGAATACCTTCATGTTGACTCAGCTTGCTGAGACATTTTTTTAGGGTTTTAATAGTACATATGACATATAGGATTGATTCTTTTACTATCCATATTGAGTTATATCCCCATTCTTATTGATATATATATATATAGTCATATGACCGTGGTGCATCTTGATAAATCCCATGATGCATCCACAATGAAAGCCAGCTATGATACCCATTCTGGTTCATGATGATAATCTGATGAGTGATGAGGCCTCAGTTCAAGGTCTATCCCATGATCCTCTTCTTCTAGGAGGTATGGTAGCATCACCTCCACCTATTGAGAAGAAAATTCTTCCAGTAAATCAGGTCGAGGATGCGCACAGTCTTAGCATGATTCATGAGTTCCAATACCGTAGGTTGCTGAGGTTCCATGGTGAGCTAGATCCTTAGGAAGGAGAGGATTGGATAAATTCAGTGGCATATATCTTCAAGATTGGTCAGACATCGATGATTCATATGGTTGTGCTGGTAGCTATCATTTTCCACAGAGTAGTTGTGAATTGGTAGAGACTTTTTATGCAGATGCATGGTGAGTCAACAATCCCATGTCTTAACATCCAGTATCTATTTTGTGGGGATAAATACCTCTCCTTCTTTCAATCATTCTAGATCTAGGTTCTTCTCGAGCTACAGAAATGAGGGATGATGGTGGATGAGTATGCAAAAAGTTTCACAGACCATACGTGGTACTCTCTTGACCTAATCGAGGATGGATACTATTGAGCACAAAAGTTTGAGTAGGGACTCTGTAGGGATTTCTGAGCTAGATTTTTTCCCTTGTGCATCCTCACCTATGTTGTGGAATTGGAGTGGGTAGTATTGATAGAGAGATTTATATCATAGGGATTCCAGACATCTAGAGATGGCAGTGGGCACCATAAAGCTGATTCGTCTACAGCATATAGAAGAGATCGACCACCATGATCTTGACATAGGATACCGCCTCGTGATCTAGCTTAGACAAGTTCTCAAATTAATAATAGAGGTCCAAGGAATCCCATGGAGGGTTTTTTCTTTACTTGTGATGGTAAAGGTCACATGGAGTGTGACTGTCTGAACCGACGTGCTGATTAGTGTAGGAAGATAGTTGATGGAACGACATGGAAGACACAGTGTTGTGATTAGTGATCTCCCTATTGTGGAGAGGGTATTCCCCGAGGAGCTGGAGCTTGTAGAGGAGTTGGAGAAGCTATGGGTGGTGGACACTGCTATGAGATCCTTCCACCACCACCTCCAGGTTTCCCACTTCAGGAACATAGAGCTAGCGGTCGAGGATATGGACAATTTTCGGCTTTGGATGTTTATGATACCACATTATATGAGGATATTATAGGTATGATCTATGTTTATTGTAATATTTCTTCATTATCAGTAGACACAGGTTCTAGTAATTCCTTTATATTTATACTCCAAGTGAAAGTTTTGGAGCTCCTAGATGAGACTCTATCCCAATAGCTTTGTCATGATATTCCTATAGTAAACGCTTCTCCTATATCTTTCATATGTTAGTAGTGTGAGTTATATCTTGGTGGAGATAGGTTCACATGGGACCTTTTGGTTGTCATGATGAAACCCTATGAATTCATCTTGGGTATGGATTTTTTTTCACGGTCCAAGCCCAGATTAACTGTCATCGAAGACAAGTCAGATGCATACATGATGATGGGACAATATTATCATTTTCTGGTGATAGATATATCAGGGAAGTTCAAGTGGGTTCTATGAGAAGGAGGCTAAAACCCATCACCCCTCAGTTATTGAGTGTATCCCTTGGTGAAGCAGGCTCTTTAGGTATCTAGATTCATTCATTTGTGGTGAATTACATGGACTTCTTCCTTGATGATGTTTTAGGACTACCTCCAAGGTGGGATATTGAGTTTTTCATTGACCTGCATCTCAACACTACTCATATATATTATATGGATTATCGTATGGCCCCTACTAAGCATCGGGAGATGAGGCTGTAGTTATAGTACCCTCATGAGAATGGTTTCACTAGACCTAATGTGTCCCCCTGGGTGGCACCATTCTTGATTGTGAAAAATATGGTCATGATCTTGGGGATTTTCATGGATTATCATCACCTGAACCAGGCCAAGATAAAGAAAAATTACCCATTATCAAGGATTTATGACCTCTTTGACCATCAACGAGGTGTGATAAAGTTATCAAAGATTGATCTTAGCTCCAGCTACCACCATTTGAAGGTTATTAAGGGTGATATTCCAAAATTTTCATTTCAATGTCGCTATAAACACTATGAGTTCCTAGTTATGCCCTTTGGTGTGAAGAATTCCCCCACTATAATTATAGATTTGAGGAACCAGGTTTTCCAGTCATATATGGAATTGTTTTTTTTCATCGTCATCAATGACATACTTATCTACTCTACAATAGATAAGGAATATGTATAGAAATTGAGAATGCTTCTTTATTTTCTTTGATAGAATCGAATTTCTAGAAATCACTCAAAGTGCCAGTCCTAGATACATGAGGATAAATTTCTAGGGTATGTTATTTATGATCATGGTTTAGTGGTGGATCTAGTGAATATCAAGGTATTTCTAGCTTGGGATCAACCCAAGAGAATGTCGGATGTGCTGAGATTTCTTATTTTGGGGGGGGGTACTATAGGGGTTTTGGGGTATACATCTCTATAATGACATGCCCTTTCATTGCCATTATGCCGAAAGGGGAGTTGTTTACCTGGTCTAAGTTGTGATAGATGGCCTTTGAGGATTTTAGGCTAAGTAATATGAGTTCCCCAGTGTTGAGACTAATAGAGGAGGGCATGGAGTTCTTAGTGTATTATGATTCCTTGGGAGATAGGCTTAGCTGCGTGATGATGCAACAATAGGGAGTTATCACATATGGGTCAAGAAAGTTCAGAGCCCAAAAGAAGAGCTACACAACACATGACCTCGATATAGAAGTGATAGTATTCTCCCTAAGGATGTGGAGGAAATACCTTTTGTGGGAGCTCTTTGTGGTTTACTCAGACCATCAGAGTCTTAGGTATGTCTTCACGAATAGAGACCTAAACCTGAAACAACAACACTGGTTGGAATTCCTGTAGGACTATGACTTGAAGACAGTCTATACTCCCTGGAAGGGAAACATTATATTATATTCCATTAGCAGTAAATCTAAGGCTTTCTTAGTACATGAGGCTTCAGAGCATTTGGTCTCCATCCAGCTAACCCTGGTGGAGTAGGAGGGTGCAGCTTTTCTATAATCGGTGGTGCTGACTCCTCTATTGGCGGATCTCATCAGGCCACAATGAAACTCTGGATCGGATCGGATCAGTAATCGGCGAATGCAATGGCCCCTCTAAAATCATTGGCGGATGTGTTCTTTATCAACAAGTGATCTATAATCCAGGTAATACTTTTCTATTGGTGATTTATGCCCTTTGATTAAATTTTTTGAGAATATCCAATATTGTTCATGGATCTATGCCAATTGTTGGTTGATTGCATGCACCTGGATACATAAAATTATTTAATTTCATTTTTTCCTAACCCTAGGTACCCTGTTTTTGATCGATTGGACAAGAATGGTTGGAATCAATCATTTAACCCATTTGGGATCTTTTCTCTTTTATTCTTTAATTTCATCATCAGTAGGACCCCATGGTCCCGATTCAATATTGTTGGGTGGTACCAAGCCCGATCGGACAGTCAAAACTATGAAGGATCGAGAAAAAATGAACAGATCAGAAATTTAAAAGTAAATCTTGGAATATTTCAATTAATGGATGATCATGATGATGTTTTTTTATAACGAAATCATTGGTGGAAGTCATGGTGGTGTGAGGAAGTAAAAACACAACCCCATGGACAAATGGAGGCCGATTTCTAGTGAGTGGTGGCCTAAAACTGTGAATTTCAGCAATATCCACCTTTTTCGACCATAAGTAGCATCATATTAGAAGTGGTGAGACCATATTTGAAGCACCATATGTTCATCTAAAGATCTGTAGATTCTGAAAAAAAAACTGGGCTACGTGCCATGTTCAAAGATGAACACTCAACATGTATCCCCCTTAACAATGGTGGTTAGGTTTTCATAAGAGTTAAGGATAACATGGTGTGTATAAATCCTACACACCTTGTACCCCTTCCCTATATGGGAACCCAAGTGATGGATCACATGGGTGGGAACCCATGTGGAAGTACATGGCCAGGTACACGGTTGTATACTCAAGTACATAGACACGGGGTCTGGTACACGGACACGACCCCGATCCCAATTAGTCTATAAATGTCATGTAGTCCAATTAAATGACGTTTACTAAACCATGGTATGGATCCATGTGCTATTCAGGGACATAGAAAGGCAGTGGAGAAAGATCACACGCTATGTTCCCCTTGACCTCTTTTAAGGAAACTTCAAGGTTCCATATCTACTTCATTTGAACTCAGATTTCAGCCCATGAGTAGCCTATCCTGGTTGTTTTTTTGTGTAGAATATAATTTTGACCTTGGTTGTGGATTACAAGATATGATGTGAAATTTTATGGGAATGGTTCCAGTTTAGGCGATTCCCAATGACAGAAGTGATCTCGAAGGATCACCATAGGCTCTTACCGAGTGTAACCCCCTACTATATAGGGAGAGGGTCCTTGATGAATGAAGTGGAATCACCCTATCATACAAGGGTGTGGATCCTAGACCACTAGAACAGAACCCCCAATAATAATGGGTTTGGTTTCTCTATAGCTACATTTCGATTGGAACCCCATATCGGATACGGTGTAGGTCCTCGATAAATAGAGTGGAACCCCCTGTCACACCAAGGCGTGGGTCCTCAACCTATAGAGTGCCCCCCCCCCCCCACACACACACACACAATCTTGGGAGCGGGTCCTCTACCATACCAATTGTATCCCCTATCATTTTATGGCATAAATCCTTGTTACACTAGAGTGGAATCCCCCCTCGGAATGGGAACGGGTCCTCTACGGATACTTTTAGAGTGGAATCCCCCTAACGTACTAGGGTGTGATTCCTCTACTTTGATTTGGTTCCCCCTTGACTATGCGTCATAGTGATGAGGTTTGGTTTGATTTGGATAGTTACTTTTGGGAAAATTCATGAGATTTTGGGCATCATTGATGGGATTTTGGAATTTTTGGATAGTATTCTTCTTGGGATGAGTTGTGATATGGAGATCCCCATACTCTCTCATTTGAGATTATTTGACTGATAATATGTATTCTTCTATATACAAACCTTTTATTTGGTTACTCTCCTTCTAGGAGAGGAGAATATGTTTGGGTTCTTTCATGTGATTTATATTTTTATCTTCTCGTAGTTTGATGATTCTACTCTCCTATTATAGGCAGATAAGACTCTACGATTAGTTCATTAACTCACTGTGTTTAGCCCTTTGTATTTGCACAATCTTAATTTCACTCTTCGGTGGACTGAGATATTCTATTTCCCTGTATATTTCATCCTATGTTTTACTATATTTATTTCCTATTATATCTCTTATCGATCCCCCCTTCAGCTTTTGGGGTGTCATAGAGGGTATGTATATACTCACACCTGTATACGATTTTCCGACATGTGTCATGTCTTATGCAGATTATGGATAGGTTGACTGTAACTTCAGAGGAGATTAGGGATACTATGTTCTTGGACCGCGTATAGTGGTCATAGCATAGGATTCAAGAGATGGGATTTCTCAACTATTAACTTTTCTAGTTTTTTGTTAGGTTGGGATATATTTCCGGTTGGGCATGTATTTTTTCTGTTTACTTTTTAGTTTAAACTACCGTACTTTTGTACTATGTAGAGGTTTATGCATACTTGGTTTACATTATATAAGTGTTTCATATTTTACTCTTTCCCTCTTCACTTTTTTATCGAGATGGATGTGTGTTTATGAAAATGTGCATAGGAAAAGGCCTCCTTGTGTTAGTTATGCATTTGATGTCGGTCAACAGCCCTTGGTATATGGAGGTGGGCTTGGGGTAGTTGCGGCTCAAGTCCCATATTGGGTCGGTTCGTGACAATATAGGTCCCAACTATAATATAATAAAAACTATACATATTTTTTCCAAAATACCAAAAAACATTAATTATATTAGAACCCATGAAAATAAATGGATTTCATAAACATTTCATTGCATCATAACCCATGGAAACGGAACGCGTATCATGAAAGAATTGTCATCATAAACATAAACCATAAAAATAAAGTATAAGGATGGAATACATAGATCATATTCCTAGCAAAGAATAATTAACATCCAATGATTTTATACAATATGAAAAAAAATTTAAATCACTTGGAATAATTCATGAGAAAAATAACATTTCCATTTTGAAATCACTTCTTTAAAAGAAACAATGCAATTATAAAAGAAAATATTTTCTTTCAAAATAAACTTGTAAAAGTGTAGTGGAAGATTTAAAGTAAATATTAGTCATGATGGTGTGAAAAAATTTTCATTCCATATAATTTAAAAATATTTCTTTTATATTTTTTTCAGAAAAGTCACAAAGTGCCTCGTTTGAAAAATGAAAATTAGATTTCTTTCAAACCATTTTGTAAAATGTAAAAAATGGTTAAAAATGAAAATAAAAAATAAAGGAGAATTGTAAAAAATAATTTTTTTTAAATATGGATATGGAATAATATTCCCCAATGGAGACAAATCATAAAAAATCCTGAATATTTATGATATTGTGAAATAAAACCCTCACTTCGAGTTCTCCTTGCTTAAAAATTAATCTAACATCCAATATGATAAGTTTAAATTTATTATAATTATATATATGATTTTTTCATTCTTATAATATCATATATTATCCCTTTATAACATTTCAATTACCCCTTTTATCAATAATTCATTATTAAAAATTTTATTTTCAGGTGTTAATCATTTCATTTATCATGAGTATTTTAGTTCAGTAGTTCTGGTACTTGTACATTTATCTTGGTTAAATAATCAAAAGAATATTAATAATTATATAAATATAATATATATACATTATATATATTTATAGTTATTCATAAAAGTAATAGATAGATAAAATGAATTTCACCATTCATGGGGATGATAGGTTGTACATATGTAGGAACGTTGCTTTCATTTTTAGATGAATGGAATAAAAGAAAGATAAATAATAATTCAAATTTATAGAAACATTATATTGTTATATATATAATATTTATTAATTAAATCTATCATTTTTACTCTCCAAGTAAAATGGAAATGAAAAGTGAATCGCATCACTTTGTGGAGGTGGTAGTTCGCACATACGTACGAATGACATTATCACTTTACAACGGTTTGGAAGGTAATATGGTAGATGTTATATTGAAATTATATAAGTTTAGTTATTTCATTATCATCATGTATAGAAATTAAACCCTTCATAATACCCATCCATACGTACAAATGACATTATCATTTCACTTTTCATTTGATGGGAAAGAGGTTGTATAATAGTATTTTCATAATCATAATAAAATTTAATAATATTTAAGATACTAGATTTAATATTTTATGATACATACCATAGATTTATAGTAGTTAAATAAGAGTAGAAAATAAATTTATTGGGTAAGGTGATTACCACTTCTTCGAAACGGCTCTTTTAGATCTCCTCTAAAGGGTTCTAGGGTTGGTATTTTGGAAATACCATAACCTCTATAATGTGGATAGAGAAGTTGAAAATATAAATTTCTAGAGTTTTTTAGATCTATAATTCTCAATGTGGTGTATATAAGTGAGGGAGTATATTACCTTTTATAATTGAGGTGAGTGTAACTTTTGGAATTTTTCAAAAGATTAAATTATAATAAATTTATTCTCAATTCAAATGGTTACAAACAGAATATAAATAGAAAAGAGATGAAATATTATACAATATATCATCCCATTTGACCTATTTTATTATTTTCATGATTTTAAGTAATTTAATAAAATATTATTCTAATAAAATATCATTATTGTCAATTTATACACAATTCACTTAATTTAAATTAAAAGACATAAAGACAATTTCTAAACTCAAATATAATCCTTTAGCACAACACTTCTATTTTATATTCACCTAAAAAATTAATTTTACATATTAAATCACACATATTATATTACTTTTAATATTTTTAAAATATTTTATTAATTTTTTTTCTAATTGAATAAATATTGCATTAGTGTTGTGTATGAAGTTTTGGTAATTAAATAATTACAAAAAATTACAAACAAATTTAAATCATTAAAATAATATTATTATGAAACAAATTAATATTAATATTCATTAATAATTATGTTTTTTCCTATGTGAACTCATGTGATATATTAAAAATTAAGAGAGTGACATTTTGTAACTTTCTTTAATTTAAATAAAATATAAGTCATTTTCATGGACAAGTGTCCATTAAACAGATAATTTTAAATCCTAATCAATTAAATTCACACAATAATAATTATATATTTTTTTAAATATGTTTCTACCCTTATCTTTTAGTTTTAACCCTTTTCAAACATACCATGACAATTATGTTTTTTATTCATTGAGGGTCAATATATTTACTAAAAATGGAAAATTTTCAATAAATAGAAAATTGTTAATATTATAAACTATATCATATTACGTTGGAAAAATCTAATATTTTTAGTGATTTAAATTATTTAGTGAAATATTATTTATTTTAAAAAAACATAAATGTCAATTTTTATAACTATTCGTTACTTTGACTTTAATAACATCAAGACAACAAGTAAAGAAAACCCTAATATTTTAATAAATTAAAAACATTTCATATTAATCTATAAAATTCTTTTATCATATTAATTATCTTATATTATAATACTTTTAATATTTTTAATATCATTTATTTGATGTTTCCACTAATTTAATAATTACTATGTAAGCGTTGTATAAGATTTTAGTACATACATTTAATGCCTAAAATTTATAAATAAATTAAAATCATTAAAATAAGTTTATTATTCTCAAAATAGTTATTTTATATTCATTAAAAATTTATTTTAACTCACATATATATCAGAACAACTAATTTAATATTTTACTTTGACTTTTCTGGCCATGTGAAAGCATTGCACAAGCATTTGGATGAGGCACTTGTTAAATAACGCCAAAATTCTTGCATAACAATAAAAATAATATATAAAACTTAATATTTAATAAAAAAATATGAGGAATGACTTATTCCATATCAAATATTATATTCAGGATACCAAATTTGACTTTTCCAGTACTGCGCAGGCTCTGCGTCGACACTAAAAATGATTTTTATTTTTTTATGTAATAAATTATAATTTAAATGTTTTGAATTATTTGCGTATTATATTTGTAGTATTGTTTTCTTTTTTATTGATTCATTATATTTTATAAATTTTTATATCATTTTTATGTCTTGGTGATATCAAAAAAGATGATGTATTTCTTAAAAACTGTAATTTTTTTACTATTCAATAAAAATTTAACTTCTTAAGAAAAATTTAAAAAAACAAATCCTTGGATAAATATTACTTGATTAATCCCAGAATAAATTTAATTTCATAAAATTAAATTCTTATAAGTGATATAAACTACTTTAAATATAAATTAATAAAATTAAATGATAAACAGATTTTAGAAAAAATGAAATTTTAAGTATATAAATGTTTTTAAACTAAATTAATCAATAAAATTGATTCCAATAGATTTAAATGGATTATTAATAATATAATATAAATAACTTTACATTTAAACTATTTTAAAAACAAATTGGTACTTTATAAATGTTTAAAATAAAAATACAATTTTCAATAAAATTCGGTATTTTTCACTATTCACTAAAAATGAGTCCTTTTAAAAAGTATCAAAAATTCACCCTAAGATAATTTTGATACATTAATTTAAAAAAATATTTTTTTAAATTAAATAAAATTTCTAAAATTTCAAGAAATTAATTATAATATTTTCTCACAAAAATCAATAAAATCATTTTTGAGGAAGACATATTTATGAAGCATAAATTAACTTTAATAAAAACTAAATGTTTCTTTCTAATAATTTATAAATACATTTTTATTTAATAGGAAATTTATATATTTCATAAATTATTTAATTATATTCATACCCTCCAAATTACCAGCTTGGTTATACTAGTCACAATAAATAATAATATTTTAATTGTGCATCGTGGTTCGTTTAAACTCAGTGTTGCATGTAACGCAAGATATCGAAGAAACAAATTTATTTATAGAGAAATATTTTATTAAATCTTAGGGTATTACATTCTACGCCCCCCCCCCCCACTAAATTTAATTTTTTCAATTTGATCTTCTGCTCGGTAATCCAAGGTTTGATTTTTGAAAAATCATTTGTTTAAAACCTACATGATAAAAAGGGTTAATAAAACTTCCCCTTAAAATAAGGGAAAGGGAAGAATGAATGTCACCACAAAAGTAGGTTTAAAAATAGTAAAAAATCATTGGGAAGTTAAAAATGGACATGGAATAGAAATCTAATGCCCAAGGAATAATAAAGAGTGCTATAGAACATGTTCATGATAAAATTAATCATGACAAAACTAAAAATCTATGAAAAGTTAAAGGACCATTGATTTCTCAATAAGAAAAGTAAAAGGATGGAATTTTTATTTCAAGGTCCTTTTTCTAAAGTCGAGGGATTACTTTAATATTTAGAAAAATCTCTCACCAAAATATACTTACTTGATTTCTTCCATGTCATAAGCACGATCTCGTCCTTTGGTTATACTTCATTCAATTTCCACTTCATTTATTACACTAGGATATATATATTAGAGGTTTTTTATACTTTAATTACATTTAATAAATTATGAGGTCCATAATTCATTCCTTCAGTCTATAAATATTTATCAAAACCAAAATGGTTAGTACATGTTATGATAAATCATACTTTAACCTCAAACAATAATATCAAATTTTCAAATTAATCCATTCCATAAGTTGTTAACAATAATACTCCAAAAAAATATTACCAACCATACTAAAAACCCAAAAATGATCTTATCTCATATACTTACATGATCAAGATAAAAATAATTTTAATCATTCATAAAGTCTTATACAAAAATTTATATACCTTGATCATATATTCACTACTGTATAAAAATCATCTCGAAAAAAGTTCAAAATAAAATCATATATAATTCTAAAAGTTAATTCACCCCTTATTATTTAAATAAGCTCTTATCTTAGTAGAAAAATATTTCTATCTGAGGTTTGGTTTCATCCTTGCACTCATATATGATCATCGGTTGAGTCATAATATAAAATATTCTTTCTTTATTTGAGAAATATATTTAGAATCTATGTAGAAAGAGTTAATAAATTCTTAAAATCACATAAAATTTCCCTAAAGGATAAGATTATTTTAGGTATTATTCATAAAAACATCAACATAGAATCCCATATTCTAGATTGGGGGATAAGTGTGCCCTAACTATAATGATTCACTTTAACTATTATAATTGGATAAGCTTTCACTTTATCCTTTAACATTAGAGGTTGTTGTGGATTATTATAATCATTATCCCTTGGATTCTGGCATTGATTTTAATAGTACCCAAACTCTTTTCATTTTTATCAATAATGTGTAAGTGGTGCATTTTTTTGAAATATATCTATATTCATTTCATTGATTAGTATATTTACATCACTCTGGTATTCTTTGGCTCAATGGCCAGGATTCCCACACTTGAATTATTTTCTTGTTCTTCGTTTACATTCACCTAAGTATTCCCTCCCACATTTTTGGAAAGTATGAGGTTGAAAAGTTTTCTTACCTTTACGTGAAAAATTTATGGAGCATCCATAAAGCTCCATCTTCCTCTTCTTATCACCATAACCTTAAGGGTTTCCATCTTCTAGTTCAACTTTCAGTGCATATTGAATGATTTACTCATGGATTTTAAAGTCCCTTAAAGCTAATGCCTTTTTAAGAATTGGTTTCAAACCACTAAATAATTGATCGTTTTTTATTTTAGGGTTGCAGATTAAACTAGAATAATATATTTCACATCTTGAAAAAAAATCTCATAGGTTCTAATGGGTTTCTCATCCTTCTGATTAAGATCAAGGAATTCATTATGTATTTTTATATGTATAATACAAGGGAAGTACTTACTAAAAAATATTCCCTTAAAATCATCCCATTCCATGGAGTCATTTTCCTCATCTTTCCTTATATTCTTAATAAGATTCCAACACTGATATGTTTCACCTTTAAAATGATTAATGGATATGAAAAAAATTTCATGATCTGAGCACTAAAGAATGGAAAATATATTTTCCCTCACATTGATACATTTCTTAGAAACTAGTGGATTAGAATACCCATTTATGTATGGTGGTCATTTTAACTTAAAATATTCAATAATAAGTCCCTTACTCCTTGGTCCATTAAAAAGTTCAACACGGTCTGTGCTAGCACCAATATCATGAGATAATTTAGTGAGAATAGTTACAAGAAACTTCATCGCAAATCTTAATCCATTCTTTTTCTGATGAGGATGTTCATTTCATTATCTTTCTCATTTATTTTTCACATGATTCCTTAGGATTCCAACCATTAAAAAAACAAAAAGCACAGTGTCTACAATGATAATCATTGTGGAAAACTAAATAATCATGAAAATTTATTTAATGGATGTCTAAATTGTGACGTGTTATTTTATGAAACCTTATATTTGAATTAGGTCATTCACAATAATTACTAAAATTTTAGGAGTTTATAGAATACTTATAATTATCCCTATGGTTCTCACTAAATTTTTCACCCTTGTTTCCAAAGGATAACTAAAGCATACTCTAATACCAATTATAACAACCCTTACTTTTCATACATAGATATCACATCTTAATAGATAAATATACATTGAATAACATAACAATCCATTCCATAATCATATAGGTATAGTGCTTTTGGAAACTTGAACACATAAAAAAACTGGTTCATAAATGATCTATATCATCTTTGACTAAGTTATTCATAACTAGAACAATTTTTAGACATATCATTTCTGTAAAAAAATTTCATAACTTGGGGAATGGAAACATAATAAAGGGTGATCTCATATTCTCATTAAGGGTAAACAAGGGATATATCAATGATCAGATAATTATAACATGAGCATAAGGTTATGACAACATTATCTTAATGTTTTAAATATACACCTGCATATCATAGATAATAATCTTGAGTCAGGGCATAAATCATGGCATTTCATATGACATGAATCCTAAATAATTAAAGATCCTAATCCATAAGATCATGACATTGGCATATGACATTGAATTTTAGAATACACATAAACTTATATCTTTTTGAACATTTATAAATAGAAAAATGTTCACTAATTTAGTTAAGAAAATTAAATCGATACCTCACATAAATTTATAAACATTAAATCTAGTTCCATGCATGATCTTATGTACATGAAATCTAGGTCCTCATATAAACATATGGACATGAAAACTATGTCCATGAAAAAAAATTGAAAATGAAATTAGGTTTACAGATAACATATTTACCTCATAAGTTGTCTATATTTACCCAATGCATTGGATGGAGATATAAGTCCCACCCATCATATAATAAAAATCATAGATATGTGTGCCATAAAAACATAACACATTCATCATATCAGAACCTAGGAAAATAAATGTGTTTCATAAATATTTAATCACAACATAACCTATGGAAAAGGAATGGGTTTCACAAAATAATTTTCATCATAAAAACATCCATATAAATAATAAGGATGGTATCATTAGATCATATTCCCAATAAAGCTTATATAACACCAAAGGATTTCATTTTAAATTAAAAATGATTTTAAAATATCACTTTTAGTAATTTTTAGGGAAAATAACCTTTCCATTTTGAAATCACTCATTTAAAATATATTGAGAAATTATAAAGGAAATTGTTTTATTTTAAAATAACCTTATAAAAGTTTAAAGTAATATTAAAATAAAATATTATTCATGATGGAGGGGAAATTCATTATCATCGTATTAGTTAAAAAAATATTTCTTCTAAAAAATTTCAAAAAAAGTCACAAATTGCCTCATTTAGAAAACAACAATAATATTCCTTTAAACCGTATTTGTAAAAAGTCAAACATGGGTAAAAATGAATTTAAATAATCATATGAGAATGGTAAAAACCTTCTTTAAATATATTTTTTTGAAAACATGTATATGTTAGAGTTGGTTCCATAAAACCAACTTATGCTTACTTTATGATAAATTGTATTCATAGTTTTCAATATTAATAAACTTATTATCACACCATGATTGTTCTTATTTGTAACGTAGTATGTGATAATTTATCAAGAGTATTTTTTCACTAAAACGTCATAGTAGTCCCCCGCTATAATGAGAACCCAGAAGTGTTACGACTCTATTTGTAAATTTATGTTCTATAACTGGATGATATCAATTGATATACACAAATGATGTAGGCTATTATGTATGGAGACTCATACAACTTTGAGGAACCTTATAATTGCGTACTCCCTTGGTAATATCCGGAAGGATATTATGAGAATGATACATGCTATTATGAAATCCAAATTTATATGTTTCATTGGATGTCCCTACCTGAAAATACATGTATTAGTCCTTGATGTGTTGAAGAAAACCATGATGATAGATGTTCATGGTGAGTTAGGATGTGTTGGGTGCATCACTAATAATATTTCATTAATGAATAATGTGAGAAGAATTGTTCCCTTTTATTCTTTAAAGGAATTTTATATCTTTGGACCTTTGATGGAAATGATATATGATAAATAAATCCATGGCCTTGGTGTACAATAGGAAAGTTCAATTTTCAGGAAGTCAAAGAAAGAGACATCGAAAACATAGGTTGATGGCACCATCATGCATCCTGTTGATTTAAGATATAGTGATAAAGGTATTATATTACATAGTAAGCATTAATATGAGTTATAATGTCGTTGCAGTATTAACTCATTTCTCTATGGGTTCCTTAACATGTTTCTAGACACTAACCTGATATTTAGGATGTTTCACCTACTGAGAAAGAGGCTTACAGGGTCACACACTAAGTGTATCCAGAATCTCAGTTAAATAATATATTATTATTTGTTATTTATAAAGATGAATAAATATTATTCCTTAATTAGGTTTAATAATTATTCATATATTATTTATCTCATATAATTATTTATTTTCTATTTAGTGAATCTAATATTTATATATTTATTAGTGAATAATGCAGTCATATTTTTTTTAATAAATAAATGGTCATTATTCAAGGTGTGATAAATTTTATGAAGGAATGGAGGACTTAGTTTAATGGTCCGGTGAGAAATAATGAATACTGAATACTAGTTTATAAAATAATATTTAATTTGATTCCCAATTTAAGATAATGTCAATAAATAATAATAATATTATTATTATTTTACATGGGGTTATGCAAGGATTAAATAAATAATAAAGGTCACTTCTGTGATTATTTTATTTTAACCCTAGTGATATATAAACCCAATTATATTATTTTCTAAATAATCCAATTAATTTTTTTGGTAGTGAATAATAGATTTTGAGAATCAACTCAAGAACTAGAGAGATCCCTTCTCCAAGAACACTCCCAATAATATAGAGTGATCTTCCTCCACCTCCCACTCTTGATTCAAGAGAGATCTAGGAGAATTCTTTAGAATCAGTTCTCGAGGAAATCAAAGGCATATGACACAAGCATTAGGATATTTCATGTTAGTACCCAGAGATTCCTACGATGATATTTTGATATTTTTGAAACACATGTGGATCACTACTAGAGGAAATATAGTATGATTAATATTACTCAATAATGAAACAATATAGATCTATTATCATATCCATCGAAAAAGAAAATAATCGGTCAAGGTAATTATTAATTTAATTAAATTAATTATAAATAATATATGATAATCATATCTCTTTGTTTCAACGTTCTATCCATTATTTATATTCTTTAATCCAATTTTTTAGATCATAGTGTTTATCATTGTGTAAATATCAGATTGACCATCGATCATGAGAAAAAGAAAAGTTGGACATGACCATAGCATGATTCCACTACTCTAGGAACCTACAAGTGGTATTAGAGCATTAACATAATTATTTATAATTATTTAAATATGGTTTATTGATTTATAAATTTCAATTTAGTTTTTTAATTAAATTTTAATCATTATTTTAATCTCAATTATGTGATCTGATTCTTCCTCTTTCATTTCTCATAGATCTAATCATTACAACTAATTTTAGTAATAAAATAAAATTGAAAAACTCATCTAGAGGATCCATGTTTTCTATCTAGATGACATAGTACTACATTCCATGTAACCGGAGTTAAACGTTGGGTACTTGTGTTCAATAAACCATAATTTAATTCAGTAATTACATAAACCATATGAATTTATTACATTAAGTGTAGTTAATTCTTACACCATGTGTTTACTAGGCCATCTTGGATCATGGTCAGCGGAATTACACACTGTGTGGCCCACATACAGGGTGTGTATTCCCTTTGAGTCATAGACAGGATGTGTGTTTTATACATAGCCTACCTGATTGGTGACCATATAACTCAGAGTTCACATATCATGTAGTCTATTTTACATGATGTGTACTCCTTTTTTTAGGAATGATTTACATGCCTAGTCCCTAAGCATGTACCTTAGATAGATGATGATAGATATACACACTATGTATCTCTCCTATACATGTCGTGTACTTATACCAAATTACACATATTTAAAATATATTTATTATACTGTGTAAACCTTCAGAAATGTTCTTGTGTGTGGTCATTAAGTTGATAGGACATTCCATGTGATGGGTTTTTAATATATATATATGTGTGTGTGTGTGTGTGTGTGTGTGTGTGTGTGTGTGTGTGTTAAATTAATATCTGTATAGTGTTTAGATCTGCATATCATGTATGAGTTGTATTATAGTTTTCACTCTATGTGCATTGAATCATACCACATGAACAAAAAATCATGTAATTTTTCTAATAATTAATTTTATAGTACATGTCAAGAATGTATGTGATAAGTCATGTATGTTATATGTCACAAAAGTAAAATTGTATATCAGTATAATACATGTTGGGTGGATTTGAACATATATTCACCGTGTTGCCTCTAAAATAAATTTAATGTACACAATTAATTTAATATAAATTTTTTAAATTTATCTAAAATTATGATGGATGATAGTCTTAAGGAAATTAATATGATAATTAATATAAAATAATTTATTAATTAAAGATCACAATTAACTGATTTGAGTGTGATTTATCTTAAATAAGAATTATTAAGAATTGAATGCTAGTTTTTTTAAATGTGTAATTCATTTCATGCATGTCGATGATCATGATTATAGACCATACCTTTGTATGTGATTGGTTTTATTTAATTTATTATTAAATTAAATTGTTGGCCTACATGCCTTGTCTCCTCTTATTGTGTACATTCTGTGTGCCTAGGGTTTCTTTCTTGTAAACCTTTTTCCCTAGCCTATTTGTCAGTAAAGTCATATGTAATGGATGGAGATCCCAAGCTAGCGGAGTTGATTCAAGTTTGGATCCAAGGTGAAACCAATCCAAGAGAAATGTATTGGTAGAAAGGTAGAAAGTTTCAACACTAACCTTAATTGGTTCAACAGTTTTTTCCCTAGGTCAGCAGTTAGTTTATCAACCACTAGATAAAATAACCATTAGTAAATTCTCATGACCATACCACTTTATTATTTTATTTCTATCAATTATCATGGTTATTTAATCATGTATTTTTTTCCATGATCACATAATTTAATGAAATTAAAGATAATGAATGATGGAAATAAAATAAATTAGCTTATGTTTAAATATAATATAAGATATGGTTAATTACTTAAGTAAATATAATTAATATTAACAATCATATAATAAAGATAATAATTGGAAATGTATGCATAAAATGATAAAATCTATAAATTATATACATTAAGTCGGTATAGTCTTCCATTACTTCAGTTAAAATCAAACCATATTTCAAAGTTCTTGACCAGCCAAAGTTACAGTGCTTTCAATTATTGGGGAATTATAACTTGAGGTTTTTGGTTGACTTAACTTAGTACAAATAAATGGTTGAATTCAAAAGTATTACATGATGGAACTGAGAGGAAAAGATTTAGTAAATACAATTTAAGTATTTTGGGATTGGGGAGTCCACTCAGCGGAACAAGGAACTGTGAGTTAATTCATCTGGTATTTGGAATGCCTACCTAAAACCATTTATGTTTCTTGACCAACCAAAGATGGGGTAATTACAAGGGTAATATGTAACATTTCCACTAGAATATCCAAGCAAGAGGATATTCTGAAACCAATTGTGTGGGCTATTAGGTTTTGAATAAATATTGGGATATTAATAAATACAATATTTATTTATTTGTATAAATTTATCAAATAAAGTACTAAAATTATGCTTATCTTATTTTAAATAAACAGCATTAAAATGACATCATACATATCATTATAATCCATACTTGAAAATTAAAACCTTTTCACCATATAAAATTTTTAAAAATGGTAAATTCACCTACATGTCATCTTTCTTCGTGAAAGGAAAGTTTATGTGTTTGAAGAACCTTTTCCTAAAGCATCTGTAAATGAGGCTAGTGATGATAATTTGAAACTCTAAGAAAAACATTTGAACTATTCCAAATATTTTCAATGTTTTATGCTACCATCCATGTTAAATGATATTTTTAAGTAACATGAGGACATGGATGCATATAGCATGATGTCTCAAATTCGACATCTCTATCAAGAGAAGGAAATACAAGAGAGGTATGATATTTCCAATGATTTTTTTATAACTAATCTTGGAGAGACTGGACCAGATGGTCCTCATGTATTCAAGATTATTGTTTATATTGAATTCTTAGACATTTTAGGTATTAAATTCTCATATGAGTTGCATATAGATTGTATACTTTCATCACTGACCAATACCTTCTCCAATTTTATTATTAATTACAACATGAGAAATAATTAGAAGAGCCTTTAAAAACTTATTACTTTGATTCTCTAAGTGGATAATGAAATTGGGAATGATAAAACTGTGGTTCTTATATTTAATAAGAAAAGTAAGAATAAGTAAAATGGGTCCAAGGACAATAAATAGTCTAAAGATCTTGAGTACCATCCTTCTAAGAAGAGGAAGATCCAAAGTCAAGGTAAAAAAAGGAGGTAGTATGTCTTACATATATTAAGTTAGGCCACTAGAAGAGGAATTGTACCCATAAGATAGTGTAATATAAAGGTTTGTTCATCATCGAGTGTAATCTTTCCAAATCTACACATTGGGTATTAGATACAAGTTTTGGTGCTCACACCAATATCCAAATGAAGTAAAAAAGTATATTCCCAAAGATTTCCAAAGGAGAGGTCGAACTAAGACATATTAATCGAGTAAGGTTGGCTTCCCTAGACATTGGGGACTACCACCTTTCATTACAAATAGGAATTATTTTGGTTTTAAAATATTTTTATTATATACCTACGGTTACCAAGAAAATAATTTTTGTCTCATGCCTAGATATAAATGGTTTTATTTTCATGTTTGGAAATAAAATTTGTTTCTTCTATAAATACAAAATATGTTTTATTATGGAATATTTAAATAATGGTATTTATGTATTAAATTATAAAAACCAGGTATTAGAAATTGATAATGAATCATGTTTACACGAATCATATAATACCCAGCTTTGGAATCACAATCTTGGTCATGTAAATGAGAAGTGTTTGAAAAATATCTATCAAGATGGTTATTTAGACTCCTCTGATCTAAAACCACTTGAAATATGTCATGCTTGTTTACAAAGAAAAATTTCCAAACCACCATTTGGTGGATAGATAGAAAGGTCCATAGAGCTTCAAGGATTGGTACACACTGATTTGTGTGGACTATTTTTTAGTAGAAACTATAGGTGGATATTCCTACTTCATAACTTTTATTAATGACTTGAGTAGATATGGATATATCTACTTGATGAGGTACCAGTATTGTTATTTTAAGAAATTAAAGGAATTCAAGAATGAAGTAGATAATCATCTTGTTAAGAAGATAGAGAATCTTATATCAGATCAAGGTGGTGAATATCTTAACCAGGAGTTCATCAACCTTTTACGAGAGTTTGGAATTTTATCTCAACTCACTCCACCTTATACACCATAGTTTAATGGAGTTAGTCAAATGAGGAACTGTAACTTGTTAGACATGGTAAGGTATATGATGAGTGATGTAGATATTACATTATCCTTTTGTAAAAATGTATTAAAAACTAAATAATACACATTAAAATGAGTTCCAACTAAAGAGGAAAATAGAACTCCCTTTGAGTTTTAGAGTGGAAAGAAACCAATTTTTTTACATACATGTGTATGGGGTCGCGATGTGTTTGTTAAGGCCTTACCAGGAATAAAACTAGACCCATGGGGTACAAATTTCATTTTTATAAGGTATCCCAAGTAAATAAAGGGATACTAACTATACAACCACTCAGATAAAAAAGTGATTATCTCCAGAAAATCCATCTTTCTTGAGAGGGAGAACATCCTCAAAATGTATAATAGAAGAAAGATTCTCTTAGATGAAGTTGATGCTCAAGATACACAAGATTTGGAACATGAGAAGATTTCATAGGTCCTCATGGAAGAAGTAGTTCTTGAAACACAAGTACTATATAGGAGCGTAAGAGAGGTAATATAACCAAAGAGATATGTTTTTCTAGTCACCAAAGATGGAGACTCCTTATTGGTTGACAATGATGAACCTCTCTACTACAAGGAGGTAGTAGAGATCCCAAAAGATGAAAAATGGTAAGAATCGATGAATTCTGAAATAGATTCCATGTATCATAACCAATCTTGGGTTCTGTTCGATGTATTATTTGATGTAAATCCTTTTGGATGAAAATGGGTATTCAAGAGGAAAATGGATATGGAAGGTAACGTAAATAACTATAAAGAAATGATAGTGGATAAAGGGTTACAAAAGAATCAAGTAATTGACTACGATGAAACATTTTCACCAGTTCCCATGTTTAAATCCATTAGATTTATACTTTCTATAATAGATTACCGTAAAAATTAGATTTGGAATATGGATTTCAAAACTACATTCCATAATGGGAACCATTAGGAAAATTTATATATGACACAACCATAAGGGTTTTTTACTCCAGGTGATGCCAAAAAGATTTTAAATTTGTAGAGATCCATTTATGGATTGAACTAATCATCCAGGTTATAGAACATTAAATTTGATAAATCCATAAAATAATTTGGTTTCATTAAAAATGAATGTGATCCATGTGTTTACAAGAGGTTTAGTATAAATGTGGTCAATATCCTAGATGTATATGTTGATGACATGTTACTTATTTTAAATGACACACCAGTCTTATAGTCTATTAAGGACTGATTAAATAAGTGTTTCACCATGAAATACTTAGGTTAAGTAGCCTATATTATAGGGATAAAGATCATTCATGATTGATCTAAGAATATTCTTAGACTAAGTTAAAGTATATATGTTGACCAGATACTAATGAGATTTAGTATGGAACAAACCAAGATGGGATTGGTTCTAGTATCACATGGTTTACATCTTTCTAAGAAAATGTGTCCGCATACACAAAATGATAAAGAGATAATGAGTAACATCTCATATGCCTCGGTGATAGGATCAATCATGTATTCCATGTCATGTACTAGACTTGATATCTCCTGTGCATTGATCATGGTAGGCAGATATCAAGTAGATCTAGGATAACAACATTGGTATACTATTAAGGCTGTCCTTAAGTATATGAGAAAAACTGATGATATTTTCTTGGTGTATGGAGGAGTTGAGGAGATGGTCATCGGGGGTTATATTGATGCTAGTTTTTTAATAGATCAAAATCATCTAAAGTTGCAGTCATGATATGTTTTATGTCTTAATAGAGGATATGTGAGTTAGAAGAGTTAAAAGAATCCATTTTTCATTGATTCTATAGTAGAGTATGAGTATATAGAGGTTTCTGATGCATTCAAGGAATCCATTTGGATTTGAAACATTTTCTAGGAGCTTGATTGGTAATTAGTAGTAAAGACCCTATCACTTTGTATTATGATAATACTACAATGGTGGCTCTTTCAAAAGATGAAAGGTTAAACCAATGAAAAAAGAACATAATCCATAAGTATCACCTCTCTAGGTATTTTCATCATAGGGGTGAAGTTGCGGTAAGAAAAGTTCCCAAGGAATAGAACATAGTGGACCCCTTGGCTAAAGGCTTCTCTCAGTAGATGTATGAGTATCATGTAATACCTAGGGGCTGAAGGTTGTTAGTAGTTATCTCTAGTTCAAGTGGGAGTCTATTGGTGTTGGTTCCCTTGAACCAACTTATTTGTATGATAACCTATATTCATATTTTTTAATATTAATAAACTTATTATCACATCATTATTGTTCTTCTATGTAACATAGTACATGATAATGTCCCAAGAGTAGCTACCACACTAAAAGGTCATAGTAGTTCTCCACTGTGATGATAACCCATAAGTGTTATGACTCTATTCTTAAAAATATGTTATATATCTAGATTATATCATTTTATGGACAAAAATGATATAGGATGTCATGTTTGGATGCTCATATGACTTTGAGGAACTGTCTCATGGTGTACGTCCTTGGTAAAATCCAGGAGGATATTATGAGAACGAGGCCCTCCAGTAGGTTATCCATATTTATATGTGTCATTGGATGTTCCTATCTATGAATGTGTGTATTGGTCCTTAGACTTTAGGATTATTATTAATGAGTATTATGAGTTGTTTAATTTGATGTATTGATGAAAACTGTGATGACAGATGTTCATGATGAGGTACGATATGTTGGGTCTTTCACGAGTAATATTGCTTTAATGAATAATGATAGAAAGTATTTGTACCTTCTATTATTTAATGGAAGTTGATATCTCAGACCCTTTTATGGAAATTATATATCCTTAACAAATCTATGTCCATGGTGTACAATAGGCAAGTTCAATTTCTTGGAAGTCAAAGAAAGTGACATAAAGCACATAGGTTGATGACACCAGTATGCAACGTGCTTGATGTGTGATATAATGATAAAGGGATTATATTACACATTAAGAATTCATATGAGGTATCATGTCATTATTGTATTAACTTCTTTATATATAGGTGACTTGTTATGTTGTTAGATACTAACTTTGGGCTTTAGGATACTTCACCTAATGCCATTGAGAAAGAGGCCTAGAGAGTCACACACAAAGTGTATCTAGAATCTCAATTAAATAATATATTATTATTTATTATTTAAAAAGTTGAATAATTTTATTCCCATATATTTTTTAGTAATTATTCATGTATTATTGATCACATATAAATATTTATTTTCTATTTAGTGAATATAATATTTATATATTTATTGGTGAATAATGTAGTGATATTTATTTAATAAATAAATAATCATTATTCAAGACCTGATAAATATTATGAAGGAATGGAAGACTGGGTTTAATAGTCCAGTGAGAAATAATAAATATTTAATATTATTTTATTGAATAATATTTAATTTAATTCTCAAGTTAAGTGCATGTAGAAGAATATTATTATTATTATTATTTGACATAGGGTTTTGCAGGGTTAAATAAATAATAAAGGGAACTTGTGTAATTATTTTATTTTAACCCTAGAGATATATAAACCCAATTATATTTTTCTATCAATTAGCCTATTATTATTATTTTGGTTGTGCATAATGGATTTTGAGAATCCTCTCAAGACATAGAGATCTCCCTTCTCCATGAACACTCTCAATAATAAAGAGAAAACTTCCTCCACCTCCCACTCACGAATCAAGAAAGGTCCTAGAGAACACTTTGGAATTGGGTCTAAAAGTGATAAAAGGTGGAAGACACAAATGCTGAGATCTATAGTGCTAGCACCTAGATATTCCTATGGCAACATTCAGAGATTTTTAGAACACGTTTGGATCGCCGCTAGAGGGAATATAATTTTATTTATACAATGCAATGATGAAATAATATAGATCTATTGTCAAATCCATCAACGAAGAAATAATTCCATCAAGGTAATTCTTTATTTAATTAAATTAATTATAAATAATATTTTATGATCCTTTATCTTGGTTCCAATGTTCTATCCTTTCTCTAATATTATTTTATTGAATTCCATAGATTATGATGTTTGTCATTTTTTAAATCTCAGAATGATCATTGATCATTGAAAAAAGTAAAGTTGGGAATGACCCATCGCATGATTCCTCTATGCCTGGATCATTCCCCAGTGGCGACTTAAACATAAACAATCCTAAATATTGATGATACTTTCAAATAAACTCTTACCTTGAGTTCATATTACTTTGAAATCACTCTAACCTTATTTACAGTAAATTTCAGTTTATTATACTTCTATTTTAGATTCATGTTCATACTTATAATATCATATATTATCCCTTTATAATATTTCAACACCCCCATTTATTAATAATTTTTTATTAAAAAATTTATTTTCAGGTGTAAATTGTTTCTTTTATCATGAGTATTTTAGTTCAGCAATTCTGGTCCTTGTATATTTATCTTGGTTACATAATCTATAGAATATTAATCATGATATAAAAATAATATATATTCATTATATACATATTTATATCAACAAATAAAAATTAGAGATAGAAAAAATAAATTACACCATTCATGGAGACGGTAGGTCGTACATACACATGAAGGTTGTTTTTATTTTTCAACGGATGGAATTAAAGAAAGGAAAATAATAATTTAACTTTAAAAAGTAATTATATTTTTATATATATCATATATATTAATTAAATCTAACCTTTTCACCATCCAAGAAAAATTGAAACCAAAAATGAATTGCATCGCTTCATGGAGATGGTAGCCTACATGTATGCATGAACAATGTTATCATTTTCCAATAGTTTGGAAGGCAAAATGTTAGATATTATATTAAAATGATATAAGTTTAATTTTTTAATTAGTATCATATAAAAATATTAAATCCATAATAATACCCATCAATAAAATACGGTTATGATAAATGAATTGTATCACTATGTGGAGACGGTAAGTCATACGTATGCACAAGCAATACTTTCACTTATCTTTTGATGGGAAAGAGGGTGAATAATGGTGTTTTGAAAGTCATAATAAAATTTTAGCATATTATTAATAATTAATTTTTTATTTTATAATACATATCATAGTTTTTATGAGTTAAAGAAGAGTATAAAAGAATGTGATCGGGTAAGGAAATTGCCTCTTCTTTGAAACAACTTCTTTAGATATCCTCTAAAGGGTTATAGGGTTGGCTTTTTAAGAATAATAGATCCTATATAATATGTCTAGGAAAATTGATATGATAAATTGATAGATTTTAGTTGAGCTAAAAAGATAAAAGTGTTGTAAATAAGTGAGGGGGGAGGTTTTCTTTTATAATTGAGGTGAGGGGCACTTTTGGATTTTCTGAAAAGAATAAACTATAATAAATTAATTCTCAGTCCAAATAGTTCCAAATGAAATATAAATGTAAAATTGGTATAAAAAATTAATATATATTATCCCCTTTGTCATATTTAATTATTTTTATGATTTTTAAATAATTTAATAAAAAATTATTCTCATAAAGTATCATTATTGTCAATTTAGAAATTATTCACTTAATTTGACTTAAATTACATAAGTAAAAAGTTTTAATTCAAATATAATACTTTAACACAAAAATTATTTCTTATATTAACATATAAAATTCATGGAAAACATTAAATCACTCAAATTATATTACTTTTAATATTTTTAGTATCTTTTGTTATATTTTTTATTAATTGAAGAAATACTTAATTGGTGTTGTATTAGCATTTATGATAAATAAATAATTACTAAAAATTAGAAATAAATTTCCATAATAAAAATAATATCAGTATGAAAAAATGGATATTATTATTCATTCGTAATTAGTTTTTTCCTATATGAACACATAATATGTAACGTCCCCAACCTGAAAGCCACTAAAACGGTGCTCCGAGCCGGGTGGTTACATGAACTTAAGCGCGCCTCCCCATATGCTAAAGTTTGCCGACCAACAGCGGGGGTCTACGGAGTCAAGTGGGGAGATTATACCCCATTTTTATCAGAGTAAGCCACAACTGAAATAAACCAAATAGTGGAAACAATAACCAATAAGCACGGAACATGTATAACATATATTTCCAATAATAAATATTCCATGTCATAATACAAGTGCAAAAGTGGACAAAACCCCAAAATAAAGACAACGGCCAAATTCCCCAAAATGGTCCCGACTCCAAGTCTCTATCCTCCACCAAGGGATACCCATGTCCACTCAACTATCTAACAAGGACCCTTGCCCTTCTCCTGAACTCCAACATGAAGTCTGCTCGGGTACCCAACGGTGGCCTGAGCAGGGTGTGAGTACAACTCAGTAGGCCACCACCAACGGTGTCTACAAAATATCCAGTATAAGCAGATAGTGCATGCAAAGAAATATGAATGATAATTTCCGAGTAATTAATTAAGTTACCATTAACTAGTTTAGATCCAAGACATTCCCACTTCCATTACCATTCATTACACACCCATTATCACCATTTACCATTTCATCACATTTCCATGGGTTAATCACATACATTATGTTACATTGGTCTAAGTCCAACAATCACATGCAAGAGGGTAAACACATCATTATCCTATCTCACTAGGACTAACCCCTCATAGGAACCATAACCTCACCTCGAAGCCTCAGTCCAGGTGGATGCAACCGTTAGGAGAATAGACCCTTAGTCCCCTTACCTAACCCATGCATTTAAGGTGAAGTTTAGAACCTCAGTCTTAGATCAACCCGTGGGCGTAGATCCTCAAGTCATACCCCACTCTACGAAGCCATGCGCACATGCTTATATATAAGTAACCATCAACCATCCAAATCATTACCCTTCGGTAAACACTATTCACAACAACCCACATGGGAATCCACATCATGCCTTAACCCATTAACACTTTACCATTTCACATCATTTAACCATTTACCCAATTCCCATGTGTTATGCCTATCTCACTAACCATTGAACACTAGACCCATAACCTATCCCGTTATGGTCTTAAATCATTTTACACATTAACCCATTTAACCTATTTATCATTTCCATGAGTTAACCATTCATGCCAATCATATTTATCAAGGGATCGACAATTCATTACAACAAGGTCACTTGTTTAACAACAATCCATAAACCCAGGAAAAGCCGGCACATCCCATGGATGGCCCTAAATTAGGCCAATTCAATCCCAACACATCCCATGGGGATCGTGAGGGTTCCCATTTACCATTTTAAACACCGTTATTTCCAAACATTCCTGGTTTATTCAAAACATAACCAATGGAAAACAAGAACAAAACTAAACATGCACAAATACCCAAATAACAATGGGATATAGCTTTGTAGACCACCTACCTCAAAAACGTGGTTGAACGCACTCTCAATCGAGTCCTTATATCTTGATCCAACAAACCATTGAAGCTTCAACCTAAAACTCACCCAAAATTTAGGGTTTTAGAGCTTCAGAATGAGAGGGAGAGAAGATACAAACCCTACACCAAAAAGAGAAGTAAGTATGGGATTAGTCTTACCTGGAGCTTCGATCTGAAACCAATGGCACCAAAAATTACTTATAATCGAAGTAGATCAGTCACTTTGAGCCTTTGGGTTATTTGGTTCGTGCCTAGGGTGGAGAGGGATGAAAAGAGAGGAAATCCCGAGTGGGGTTTTAAATCCCGGAGTGGAAAACTTGTAATTTTTTCCAAATTTAATTGGTTGCATGATTGGTCTGCACAGTTTGGAAAATCATGAGCAAACCATGTCCATGCCACTATCCTGAGGAAGAGGGGTCACACGATTTATCCACACAGTTTTTCAAACCGTGCGCAAACCATGTGCATACTTCTATCCGGAGGAGGAAGGGTCGCACGGTTTATCATGGGCAGGCCGCACAGTTTTCCTGGCCATGCGGAGGTCGTGCGCCCTGGCTTGACTTGCCCAGATTTCCTTTCATCCATGCCCCAAGCCCCCAGAACACCCCCAAGGCCTGTCACACTTTTAGGAAACATCCCTTGAATCCCAAAACAAGGGATTCAACCAAACCATAATGAAAACATTCCTTTCCAAAAACCAGCATCTTACAACCTCCCCACCTTATAACGGTTCATCCTCGAGCCGAGCTTCCAAGCCTCATTGATCCACCGAAAAGAAGAGTTCGGGCCACTGAGACCGCATATCTGATTCTTACTCTCGGGTTTCTTCCTAAAATTTCCCATGCTGCCATAGTACTCGCACTAATGGAACAACCTTGACTCACAAGACCTTTTCACTACGATCCACCACACGAACCGGATGCTCCTCAAAGGGCGCATCAGCCTCAAGATCCACATCCTCAACATCAAACACGTGAGATGGGTCAGGGTGATACCGTTGAAGCTGCGACACATGAAACACATCATCCATCCCAACATACCATTGTGGAAGATCCAATCGGTAAGCCACTGGTCTGATCCTCTCCACAATCTCAAAAGGTCCCACATACCGGGGTGCCAACATACCCTTATTTCGTATCCGACGGTGACCCAACCTTGGAGACACTCAAAGGAACACTTTATCACCCACCCCAAACTCAAGAGGTCTACGCCTCTGATCTTCATACAACTTATGCCTACTCTGAGCCGTATCCATTCGCTTCCTGATCGACTTAACTCTCTCTGAAGTCTCCTGCATGAGACTTGGTCCCAACAACTCGGTTTCACCGGCCTCTAGCCAACACAACGGATATCTACATGGCGTCCTGTAGAGTGCCTCAAACAGAGCTATCTGAGTTGTATCCTGAAAATTGTTATTGTAGGAAAACTCAACTAATGATAGGTGCCTCTCCAAATAACCACCAAAGTCCAAGTCACAAGCTCTTAACATGTCTTCCAACACTTGGACCGTACATTCCGATTGCCCGTCCATCTACGGGTGGAAATCCGTACTAAAAAACACCTGCGTACCAAGTGCCTTCTGCAACCCTTTCCAGAAACGCGATTTGAAATGAGGATCTCGGTCCGAAACTATGGTTTGCGGAACACCATGTAACCACACTATTTCTCGAACATACAACTCACCCAACAGGTTGACTGTATGGGTCTCCTAAATCGGTAAGAAATGAGCCACTTTCGTTAACCAATCCACAACCACCCATATTGCATCATTATTCTACGGAGTCCTCAGAATACCCACGACAAAATCCATTGGAACATCATTCCACTTCCATTCCGTAATGGGCAATGGATGCAACAAACCACCTGGGTGTTGATGCTCGGTCTTCACCTGCTGGCAGGTAAGACACCGTGCCACAAATCATGCAACTTCCTTCTTCATTCCAAGCCACCAAAACTACCTTCAAAGATCACGGTACATCTTGGTCAAACCAGGATGCACTTCCCACTTTTATGCATGGAACTCATGCATAAACTCTTCCCGCACACACTTTGGCACAACCACATGATCACGAACACAAACAACACCATCCACACTGACGGCCCAACCAGAAGGTAGTTCCCCGCCTTTAAGATTTTCCTTCATGATCAAACACTTAGGATCATCAACCTGACCTTCCTTAACTCGACTTAGAAGTGTCAACTCCATCACTAAGGAAGAAAGAGTGACCTGACCACTCTCCTACTACACCTCTAGGTGCATTTCTACAAACAAATCAATCACCTTCCACTCGGTGCAAGAATCCAGAACCATCTAATTCTGAACCCTCCTACTCAGAGCATCAGCAACACCGTTTCCCTTTCCCGATGTGTACACCAACTCAAATTCAAAATACTGGAGATATTCAACCCATCTTCACTGCCTAAGATTCAGATCCCGCTGTAAGAAGATGTACTTTAAACTCTTATGGTCGGTAAACATGGTAAATCGTTCTCCCAACAAATAGTGCCTCCAAAACTTCAAAGCGTACACTACTTCCGCCAACTCAAGATCATGGGTGGGATAGTTCCACTCATCGGGTCTCAGCTGCCTTTACCTATAAGCCAGAACCTGCTCATCCTGTATCAACATAGCCCCAAGTCTTACTTCAGACGCATCATAAAACATGATGTACTTCTTACCCAGCGCAAGTAAGATCAAGATAGGTGTAGTTTTCAACCGCTTATTCAAATCTTGGAAGGTATTCTCACAAGCCTCATACCATTCGAACATGATTCCCTTCTTGGTCAAGCCCGAAAGTGGTGCTGTCAAGCGAGATAAATCCTGAATAAACCTTCGGTAATACCCGACCAAACCTAGAAAACTCTGAACATCAGAAAAGCTCTTGGGATTCTCCCAGGATACAACTGCCTGCACTTTCTCTGGATCCACTGACACACCTACCTCCGAGATGATGTGACCCATAAAATTCATCTCACCTATCCAGAATTGACACTTTGATAGTTTGGCGTATATTCGGTTCTCTCTTAGCGTACCCAAGATGATGTCAAGATGTTGGGAAAGATCATCGTGAGTTTTCGAGTATACTAAGATATCGTCTACAAATACAACCACAAACCGATCTAGATTGGAATGAAATATCTGGTTCATCAAATCCATAAACACTGTCGGTGCATTGGTCAAGCCGAAAGGCATTACCACAAACTCAAACAACCTGTACTGACTCCGAAAAGCTGTTTGAGGTATGTCGGAAGACCTCACCCTCAACCGGTGGTAACCTGACCTAAGATAAATTTTAGAAAACACCGATGCACCCCTCAACTGATTAAACAAGTCATAAATTCTAGGAAGAGGGTACCCGTTTTTCACTGTCATCTAATTCAACCTTCGATAGTCAACACACAGCCTCAATGACCCATCGGCCTTCTTTGAAAAAAGCACAGGAGATCCCCAAGGTGATGTACTGGGATAGATAAACCCCTTACATTCAAACTCCTCAAGCTAAATCTTCAGTTCCTAGAGTTCTTCTGGTGCCATTCGGTATGGAGGAATAGAAACTGACTCCGCTCCCGGCAGTAACTCGATCGTGAACTCAACATCCCTCTCAGGGGGTAACCATGAGAAATTCTCAGGAAACACGTCCTAAAACTGATCCACCACAAGAGGGAAAACAAACTGCTCCCCTCTTGCATTGTCATCAAGCATGAGACATGCCACTCGAGCCATGAGTCTACTCATCTTTTGACAAAATGGACTCGCACGCCCTGATCGAACATCCCATTCGCCACGGTGGACATAAGTGTCACCCTCAAGCGACCTAAATGATACTCTGTGATGGTAACAGTCTATGTGTTCCCGATACAACACCAACCAATCTATTCCCAGGATAAGGTCAAACCCTTAAATCTCAAGAATGAACAATTACCATAGGAAACGATACCCACCGAATTCCAAGGCACACCCCTTGCATTACTTTATATCCTCAACTCGCACCCCCAATGGAGTTTCAATTGACATAACTCCACACACCCTCTCCATAGGTAAACCCAGCGCTACCACAAGTTGAGCAGAGACAAAAGAGTGTGTGGCACATGTGTCGAACAACGCACTAGAAAAAGTAGAAGCTACAAGGATTGTACCTCGAACAGTCGACGGTCCATCCTCGACACCACTAGGCGCAAACTGAACTACCTAAAGCTGACCTACCCCTCTACCTTGGGCCCCAGCCTGAACACCCTACGCTGCACTACCCTGTTGGCATGACTGATCCTGCCCTGGAGTTCCACATCCACCACCCCTTCTAGTACGGCCCATGGAACTCCAACTGACTGCCTGATATGGGGAAACTGATCCCCTTCCCATATCTAGTACCTGCCTTCCACCATCATAATCGCCCACCTGCTAAGGTCTCCTATATAACTGATGCACATGTCTCATCCGGCTGCACGAACGAAACTCAACTAGAGGTCAAGGACACTGACCACGCATATGCCCCGGCATACCGCACTGATAGCAGAACACCTGATTTCCACTCTGAGAGGCTGATCCTCTATTCCAAATACTTTGAACACTTACACCATGTTGTGATCTCTCATGGCGTCACTTTTGACCTTCGTTATATTCACCTCTCGTCTGTCCCACTGACACCACAATCCCACTACCTGAAGCTCCCTTCAGGTTTCCTTTTGAGATCAGTGCCTGATATACTACCTCTGCAAACCTCTTCAAGCGAAAGATGTTTACTTGAGACCTGGTCTCATGTCTCAGCCTATCCTGGAAACTCATTGCTACTACTGCCTCATCCCCTACTAACACTGGGACAAAGCGTCTCAAATCAGTTAAGCGACTAGCATAGTCCATCACTGATAGCGATCCCTGAGTCAGGCTCATAAACTCTGTAGCCCGCTCCTGTCTCAAGGTCTCTGGGTAGAAATGCTCTAGAAACTTTTCCTAAAAACCCTTCCACAACATTCCCTCAGCCAGCTCAATTTGAGCCTGAATGTCCCACCAACGCCTCGCCTGGCCTCACAACATATAAGCAGCCAGCTTCACCCGCTTTTCGACAGGGGTATCTAGATGATCCAGTATCTTCTGGACAGACACTAATCAGAACTCTGCTGCCTCTGTCCCACCCTCTATGGTGAAAGTCATAGGGTGCTATATTTGGAACTACCTGGTCAGCTCAAACATACTCGGTGCAACCCGCTCTGGGTCCTGATCCATCATCTGCATAATGTGAGCCAAGTTATCTCAGAACTGGTCTTCTCTAACTTCATTGATCTCCACATTTTCTTTCTCCTCTACTGGAGGTGTTTTCTCAGCAACACCCTCCCATTTCCCAATTGGTAATCGACGTCGTGGTGGCATTTCTCTACAATGCCAAGAATGAGATTTAGCACACATACCAAATAACTTTCATGACTTTATCAAAATCTCTTTACTAGCTACAACAAACCACTTTTCATATGCTAACCCAACAACATTTTCCAACTTGTTTCAAACCCTATTACTCTATTAAACATCATTTACCCACTTTTTTTATTTCATTCTTCTCATTATTTCTTGGTTTCCTGAAATGCATGATGCACCATACTTTCCTACCTCACACACCCACCCCATGTGTGTGTCTAACACAATGCATGTCACCTATCTCTCTAGGTGCCTATAATGATGCATGAATTCCAATCCTCGTGTCATTAAGACAACAAGCTAAATATCATAAAACAGTCACATCAAACCACATGCGCATCACCCAACGGTGAAATTTAATCCACTGTAACAACTCACCACCAAGAACAACATTTCCCACCCAGGGTGACTTGGGTTTTCCCTCGTACATGGGTTAGATACTCCCAAGAACGAGCTCATTACCAAGGCCTGAAACATCTTAACCCTTGGCTACCAATCCCAAATAATAATACCTCATAGAAGGAGAACAAAGACATCCTCTGATACCACTTTATAACATCCCTGACCCAGAAGCCATTAAACCAGTGCTCTGAGCCGGGTGGTTACATGACCTTAAGCGCGCCTCCCCGTACGCAAAAAGCTGGCGACCAACAGTGGGGGTCTACGGAGTCATGTGGGGAGACTATACCCCCTTTTTATCAGAGTAATACACAACAGAAATAAACCAAATAGTGGAAACAATAACCAATAAGCATGGAACATGTATAACATCCATTTCCATTAATAAATATGTCATGTCATACTACAAGTGAAAAAGTGGACAAAACCCCAAAATAAATACAACGTCCAAAATCCCCAATATGGTCCCGACTCCAAGTCTGGATCCTCCACCAAGTGCTACCCAAGTCCACTCAACTATCTAGGAAGGACACTTTCCCTTATCCTGACCTGCAACATGAAGTCTTCTCGGGTACCCAACAGCAGTCCAAGCAGGGTGCGAGTACAACTCAATAGGCCACCACCAATGGTGTCTACAAAATATCTAGTATAAGAAGATATTGCATGCAAATGAATATGAATGATAATTTCCAAGTGATTATTTAAGGTACCATTAACCAGTTTAGAGCCAAGCCATTTCCACTTCCATTAACATTCATTACACACCCATTATCACCATTTACCATTTCATCACATTTCCATGGGTTAATCACATACATTATGTTATATGGGTCTAAGTCCAACAATCACATGCAAGAGGGTAAACACATCATTATCCTATCTCACTAGAACTAACCCCTCGTAGAAACCATAACCTCACCTCGAAGCCTCAGTCTGGGAGGATGCAACTGTGAGGAGAATAGACCCTCAGTCCCCTTTCCTAACCCGTGCATTTAGGGTGGAGTTTAGAACCTCAGTCTTAGCTCAACCCGTGGGCGTAGATCCTCAAGTCATACCCCACTGTACGAAGCCATGTGCACATTCTTATATATAAGTAACCACCAACCATCCAAATCATTTCCCTTTGGAAAACACTATTCACAACAACCCACATGGGAATCCACATCATGCCTTAACCCATTAACACATTACCATTTCACATCATTTTACCATTTACCCAATTCCCATGTGTTATGTCTATCTCACTAACCATTGAACATTAGACCCATAACCTATCTCGTTATGGTCTTAAATAATTTTACACATTAACCCATTTAACCCGTTTATCATTTCCATGAGTCAACCATTCATGCCAATCATATTTATCAAGGGCTTGACAATTCATTACAACAAGGTCACTTTTTTAATAACAATTCCTAAACCAGGGAAAAGCCGGTACATCCCATGGATGGCCCTAAATTAGGTCAACACAATCCCAACACATCCCACGGGGATTGTGAGGGTTCCCATTTACCATTTTAAACACCATTATTACCAAACATTCCTAGGTTATTCAAAACATAACCAATGGAAAACAGGAACCCAACTAAACATGCACAAATAACCAAATACCCATGAGATATAGCTTTGTAGACCACCTACCTAGAAATCTTGGTTGAATGCACTCTCAATCGAGTCCTTAGACCTCAATCCAACCAAACTTTAGAGCTTCAACCTAAAACTCACCCAAAAGTTAGGGTTTTACAGCTTCGGAATGAGAGGGAAATAAGATACAAACCCTAAACCAAAAAGAGAAGTAAGGATGGGATTAGCCTTACCCGGAGCTTTGATCCACAACCAATAGCACCAAAAACGCCTTAGAATCGAAGGAGATCGGTCTCTTGGAGCCTTTGGGCGATTTGTTTCGTGCCTAGGGTGGAGAGGGAGGAAAAGAGAGGAAATCCCAAGTGGGGTTTTAAAGCCCGGAGTGGAAAACTTGTAATTTTTACCAACTTTAAGTGGTCGCATGATTTGTCTGCACGGTTTGGAAAACCGTGCACATTCCACTGTCTGGAGGAGGAGAGGTCGTACGATTTAGCTGCATGGTTTGGAAAACCGTGCGCAAACCATGCTCATGCTTCTATCCAGAGGAGGAAGGGTCACACAGTTTATCCTGGGCAGGCCGCACAGTTTTCCTGGTCGTGCACAGGTCGTGCGCCCTAGCCTGTCTTGCCCAAATTTCCTTTCTTCCGTGCCCCGAGCCCCCGGAACACCCCCAAGGCCTCTCACAATTTCAGGAAACATCCCTTGAAGCCTGAAACAAGGTATTCAACCAAAACATAATGAAAACATACATTTCCAAAAATCAGGATCTTACATAATATATATTAAAAATAGAGAGAGTGACATTTCATAACTTTCATTGATTTAAATAATATATAAGTCATTTTTATGGAAAAGTGTCGATTAAAAACTTATTTTTGAGTATAAGATGATTAGGGTATAATTTAATTCACCCAATAAGAATTATAAAACTTTTTTACTATGTTTATACCCTTATCGTTTGGTTTTAAACCTTTGTTATCCCTTTTCAATCTTACTATGATAGGAATTTTTTTTACTCGTTGAGGGTCAATATAGTAAATATAAATGAAAAAATGGACCATAAATGGAACATGGATGATATTATAAACTACATATTAGTCACATGGATGAATATAATTTTTTTTTGAATTTTATATCATTTAATAAAACATGACTTATTTTAAAATATAATTAATGTCAATTTTTAGAACTATTCATTACATAGACATTAATAACATCAAGAAAAAAAGTACAATTTAAAAAAAACATTTAAAACATTCCATATTAATCTAAAAAATTCATTAATCACATTAATTATCTCATATTATAATAGTTTTAATATTTTTAATATCATTTATTTGATATTTCCATTAGTTTAATAATTCTTGTGTCAAAGTTGTATAAGCATTTATGGAATTTATTTAAAACCAAAAAAATATAAATAAATAAAATTAATAAAACAATTTTATTATTATAAATTTATATTCATTAAATATGTATTTTAACTCATATTTATTCCATGAAAACTTTTTTAATATGTTATTTTTGACATTTTTGACATTATGCAAGCATTTGGATAAGTCAATTGTTAAATAACTCCAAAATTTGTGTATAACTATAATAATAATCAATAATAATTAATATTTAATAATAAATTCAATAAAGGACTAATTCATTCTCAAATATTTTCTTTTGGATACAAAATTTGACTTTTCCAGCGCAGTGCAGGCTCTACATCGACACTGAAAATGATTTTCAGAGTTATTATTGAATAAAATATAATTTATATATTTTGAATTATTTTTGTATTATATTTGTATTAATTTATCATAATTATAACAGTCTATATGTTTCATAAATTTCTATATCATTTTTATGTCTTGGTGGTATCATAAAAGATGTTGCATTTCATAAAAACTATAATTATTTTACTATTCAGTAAAAAATTAACTTCTTGATAAAAATGTCAAAAAAATAACCCAAGTATAAATTTGAATTTTTAAATACAAAATTAAATTCCATTTCAAAAAATTAAATTCCTATGAGTGATAGAAATCACTTTTTATATGAATGCATAAAATGTGATGAAAAATAAACTTTAGAAAAATGTCTTTTAAGTATAAAAATGTGTTTATAAAAAAATCCACCATAAAATGATTCAAATGAATTTTATTGGTTTATTAATAATCTAATAGAACTAATTTTACTTTGAAACCATTTTAAAAACAATTTATTACTTTTTAAATGTTTGAAACAAAAATATAATTTTCGATAAAATCTAGTATTTTTCACTATTCACTAAGAAATCAATCTTTTCAAAAAATCCAAAAACTTCACCCTAAGATAATTTTTATATATTGATTTAAAAAATGATATTGTTTTTATTAAAAAAAATATGATATTAAATATGATATTTTCTCACAAAAAGCAATAATATCATTTTTGAGGATGATGTATTTATGAAGAATAAAATAACCATTACTAAAAATTGAGTTATTATTTATGAAACATTTATCAATACGTTTATATTGAGTATAATTTTTTTTTATATTTCATAAATTAGTTAATCATTTTTATAACTGTCTAATTAATGGTTAGGTTATAACTACCACATTAAAGAATAATATTTTAAAAGTGTATCACGGTTTGTTTAAACTCAGTGTTGCGTATAGCACAATCTATCAAAGAAATAAAATTATTTAAAGAGAAATATTTCCTAAAATATTGTGGTGCTATATTTATATTTCAACCGTAAAATCACAAAATAATTGATTTACCTTAACTCAACTTTCAAATTCATAGTTACCTTTACTTATTCCTTACAAATGAAGCTTACCTTTTTATATAAATTTAGGATTACCATTTCATATAAATTCAATTTTACCCTTATGTTACTAGTTTCTTACCCTTATATATGAAATTTAAGCCTTTATATAGGTTTTTTTCTAAACTTCTTACCATTATGCACTATCTAATTTATACCCTTGCGTATGTTAGTTTTATACCCTTACACAGGTTAGATTTTGGCCTTACCCTTATGTAAGAAATGATTTACCTTGATGAAAATTTTATTTTGATGTTTTATTAATATACAATAAGTGTATATACATTATTAAAAATATACTAATATTTGTATAATAATTTTATATTACAAATAAAATGTAAAAGAGACTATTATTTCAAATTATATTAGATAACAACATAATTGAATGCCTTCTTGATATCATTTGAAATGTATATAAGAAATATGTGAATTTAAAATTTTATATATGATAATACATATCATTTTAAATGTTTTAAAAATAAATAAAAATATAATTTTAATGACTAGACCCCAGTATCCTGGAGACGGTGCCCTATTTTAATACATTGGTATTATGAACAAGTGTTCACATCCCAAAGGACTAAATAGTTTAGCAGATTTGGAAATTAGATTACATACATGAAAAATACATTAAAACTTGATATGAAATAAAACATATCAACTCCATTGGAAATATCCATAACTCCTAGATTATCCTAATAAGTCATTCATAATATACATCTTTCCATCTTGGGGAAAAATAAAATATAAGAAAGGGGAGAGTTTAGATTCTCAATAAGGGTAAATAATACAGTGGAAGATATCATAAAAATAAACAATAAGGCAAGGTGAATAACTAAAAATCATGCCAATAAAACATAATCTTATGCATAATATAGAGGGAATAAAAGCTGAATAAATAATTCCACTTAAATAATCACATGAAACTTATCCATGGATATTATACCAGTTGAATAATCCTTTTATTTATAAATTAATAAAATAATAATGAGGGTATGCATATGCCGGACATTATAAACATACCCTTGAGTCCTCTTCCAAGACTTCTAAAAATAAATGGTTAAGGCCTTGGCCAAAATACATTTCTATTTCGTCACATGAGACCTATCAATTCATCAAGGGGCTATAGTGGTCCCCACCCATCACTTACTAAGTACAATTCATTCCTCATATGTATAATAAATATATAAATTTAAATAAATGTTTCTCATACCACTTTTAAATATTTTAATGATAATCATATATGAAAATATTCTAATAAAATCATTGATATATTCTTAAGGGAAATAATCTTTAAACATTTCAAAGTGTCTCATACCACTTTGATACATTTAAATCATAATTTATATAAAATAATAACATTAAATGAAACATATAATATCATAATACTAAGAATATTCATTATTTAATTTATAAAACGGTGGTACATACATAATAAAGAAGTAATAATTGGCGAATAAGGCATATATCTCATAGAAGTAAAATTGAGATGAGAAAACCCCTTTTATATTAGAAAGAATAGTTATTTAGGAAAATCATTTGTATTTGTCATAAAATCATATTATAAACATGTATATCCTAGAAAAGAGAATTTAATTACATTTAAATTATATTTTAGGCATAAATTATGTTTAACTAAAGTGAAAACAAAAAAAAATAGTGTTTAATATACTTTTGAAATGAGCCTCTATAATTCGGTTTAAGGAAAATATAAAAGAGTATTAAAATGGAAAATAGAATAATTGTTTATATCAAACCAGAAATTAACAAAGATAGTTTTTAATGATAAAATATGTTATTTTATAAAAATATTGGTAGCTTTAAACTGATTAAGGGTGGTACTTGAAAATGGGTAAGAAATTGGAAGTTTCCCATAAATCGGGCCTGCTTATCGAAGGGTCTTGAAAAGAGAACCTTACAAAATATGTATTCTCACATCAAGAAAGATGAATTGATATGGATGTGTTATTTTTTAAAATATAAAAATGATTTATAATAAGTATATAAAAATAATTAAGAATTAAATTGGGGAAAATAGAGAGAAAGAGTAACCTAAATGGAAAATGGGGGTTTGGGAAGAAACCCTTACTTTATGTCCAAAAGTGTTCTACACTTAAACTTAATGTCCTAGATAATAAAATTAAATCCAATAATTTATTTATTCAGAAAATTTTATAAATTTATTTGATTTAATATAATTTTTTAATTCCATTTATGGTCTTTTTTACTAGTTATAAGATAAATTTTATCGTTCAGGAGCGTTCGTTTCCTTGGTTTTCATGATCGGTTTACTTGTATATGAGTATAGAAGTTAATATAAAATGGGAATATATATGCATAATTTAATTTATATTCTATTAATTGATATCCATAATTTTAAATGGTCATATAAGTCATTTGGATATTTTGGGTTAGGATGAATCATTAGTTAAGACATTAGTGATAATCGTTTAGATTATTTTGGTAGTTTTTCGATCATCACAAACTAGTTTTCTTTTATTAGTTTAAATAATGTGTATATAATGGTTCCAAGACATAAAATAGGAAATAATACATATATTATAATTTTTTTACCCTATAATTGATTTTATGACTAGGATTTAAGGCGTTAATGGAAAATGATGATGTATCATCCATGATGTTGGTAAATTGACAAATCACGGGTGATGTTTTCATTTATAGAATAAAATAGAGATAGAAAGGAGTTTGATGATGTATATTATATTAAAATTATATAATTAGAGTATATAAATGATATTTTAGTTATAAATTCTCTTTGAATAGGGGAGTTTCAGGCAGGATAACAAAATAAAATAAATTGAAAATAAAATAAAGGGGATTTTTTCCTCTTGAATTATCCTCCTTGAGAACCACCTTATGGGGATTTGTTTTGGTATTTTATTGAGAAAAAATGATAATGGACTTTTATTAAATGATTAGGAAGAGTATTGGGTATAAATTTTACAATTCTAAAATCTTGGAAGGTGTGAAGTGTAGAGGTGGTGAGGGGTGGTATTTATAGTGGATGAGATGGCTGTTTTTTGAATAATTAATTCATTTTTTTATTATTTTGGCTCAAGTCTATGAATAGTTAGAGAATTATCAGAAAAAATATTATAGTAATAAATTTAAGTTCTATATTATGGTTATTACATCATTCATGACTCAAGGAATAAGGTATTTATTTTTTAATGTATATATAATTTATTTACCGTATTTCACTATTCACTAAAAATTCAACTATTTCAGAAAAATAGAAAAAATTCACCATAACATTTTTTTGATTTTAAGAATTAAAAAATGAACTCCGTTTTATGAAAATAATTTTATAAATATGATAAATTTATTTTTTAATTAAAATTATTATTTAATTGGAAAATTCTAATTTTAAAATTATAATTGATTTTATAACACTTTGAAAATTTAGTTAAGGCCTCATAAAATTATCTTATAATAATAATACAACAAAATTTTAATTTTTGAATAAATTTTATGAAAATAAATTTTCTTTTAAATCGTTACATTAATTGTAAAATTAAAAATAAACATTTATTTTTTATAAAAATATTAACACTTAATTAATAATATCTAAAACATTTATTTAGTTATACTATGATATAATTATATCATATTACCATTTATAAGATGTATAAATTTTATTTATACTTTCATAGGTGGATTTATTGTTCTAATGGTAACATTATTATTCCTAACATTCACATTATTATTCCAAAGGTCACATTATTATTCCTCAAAAATGAAAATTATCAGAAAAATATCAGAAAAATAACAAAAAATTAACCAAAGTAAATTTTTATATTACACTTTCAAAAATAATGTTTATTTTTTCAAATATATTGTATATAAGTGTAAAAAAATATATTTAAAACATGTTCTCCATTAAAAGGTAGTAAAACTGTGTTTAGAAAAATATAGCCTTTTATATGTAAAATTGGATTTATTATTATCTTATGCCTATAAAATCATATGTATGAATGTATAAAAATTTTATTAAATATATAATATATAAATTTCATAATTTGGTTAATATTATTCATTACATACAATTTAATGACTATATTATAATGGTCTTTTTAAAATAATGATATTTAAGTGTATATCATTGTTCGTTTAAGCTTTGTGTTGTGTGAAGTCTATGTTGTTGAAGAAATTAAATTAACTAAATACATATCTTAAATCATGGGGTGTTACATTCTCCCCTATTTTAATAAATTGTGTCCTCAAAAATTGAAATTGTACTTTTAAAAATAAAATAAAAGGTTGATAATTCAAAATTTCTTTATAGTAAACCCTCATCGAAAGTAGGGTTAATAAAATATCCTCTTAATAAGAGGGAAAGAGAAAATGTATATGTTACAACAAAATTCGGTATTAGAATAGGATAACATTAGTGTGAAGTGAAAATAAGGACATTGAATAATAATCTAACCATAAAGTTTTGATGGAGAGTGATAGTGAAAATGGTCATTAGAATGTTAACCATCTGAAAATAATAAATTTTGTATCAGTTTAAAGAGATTTTATTTCTCAAAAAAGTAAACAAAAAAAGTTTTTGTTTCAAATTCTTTTTCCTAGAGTTGAGGGATTATTTTATTATTCATATAATCACCTAATAAAATAAAGATACTTTATTACTTTCAATTTCATAAGAATAATTTCATCCTCTGTTTGTGCTTTGATATATTTTCACTTCATCCCTTACACCTAGAAATGGTTTTTCATGGTGAATTTTCCATTCCTAAAGCACTTTTAATGAATCATATATTCCTTAATTCAGTCCTTTATCCTTTAAATGCTTACTAAAACTAAAAATATTATCACAGCTCATCTAATATGATAAATCATAATTTAATCTTAATCAATAATATCCTTAATCCATTCCATAAGTAGTTAAACTTAATATGCATCAAAAATATGTTTATCCAAATTCAAAGACCAAGAATTTAGAAGGAAGGTCAATAAATTTAAAAAATAAACTAAACATAAAATTTCTCAAATAATATATCTCTTATTTTCATATACAAAATATATGAATACCTTAACCTCCTTTAAATATTTTTGACACATGCATGCTTCAATGAGTAAAGTCCTTAAATCCAAACATCTAATAATTTCAGCATAACATAAACCATAAAATCACTAACCACATTCATGGTAACCAATACTATCCCATAAATATATATTTATTATTATATCAACACCAAGAACATATAGAGTGTTATATTTCCCAAGTCATGTTTTTTAAGAAGATTACCATACTACAGAATCGCTCCTCTTGATTACTGGTGTTAATCATCACATGCTTCCAATTCCTTAATAAAGAAGTACTACACTGCAATCCTTATATATCTCATGATTCTTATAACTAGAAAATTATGAATAAAATATTCAAATAACAAAATTATTTAATCTAAACATAGGTATAATAATCATTCCTCTTCATCTATGGTAGTATAATAAGTTTGATCATGATCCATTATCCCTTTATAGGATATATTACTTTGACACTGAAGACATTGATTTTCATAGTGTCTCATCTCCTTATAGTTGAATCATTTGTTATTGGAAACCCTTTTATTACCCTTTCAATCACATGAATTCTTTCACTTCCGTCTACATTTTCTGAAAAATCTCACTCTTTTTGAGAAAGTATTAGATTGTTTCTTTCCACAATTATCACATGTGGGAAAATACTTCTTTCTCTTATTTACTTTATTCACCATTGTTTATGTCATACTCTTATTCTATTTCTTACTTTAGAAGTCATAAAACATAGATAATTATTTATATGTGTTGATAGCACATGATATGATATCCTCATATGATGAGAATGGTAGGGAGACTTGTTCCCTTTGAAATATTTGAATAAGAACATAAAAGATATGATCATTCTTACACTTCAGAACATGTGGATCAGTAAGATTCTCATTCCTTATATGAGGTTCCATTTCTCAAAAATGGAACACTAAATTAGGTTGTGGATAATAATGCATAATATCTAACTATAAAAACACTTAACATAAACTGAAAATTTATGCATAGATAATCTCATAATAATAAACATGGTTTCTTTGGGGAAAATTTTACTTTTAAATCCTTCATAATAGTTTGTAATGAAAATGGTATTATTACCAGACTTGAAGTTTTTAATGGAAAATTAAAACACATCATCCATGGTGTCGGTAAATTGACACATCACGGGTGATGTTTTCATTTATAGAATAAAAGAGAGAGTGAAAGGAGTTTGATGATGAATATTATATTAATATGATATAATTATAGTATATAAATGATACTAGACTTATCATTTCTATTTGTATAGGGGGTTAGGGAAGGATAAGAAAATAAAATAAATTTAAAATAAAAGAAAATAAAAGAAATATGATTCTTACCTCTTCAATTATCTTCCCTGAGAACCTCCTTAAGGGGATTGGTTTTGATCTTTTGTTGAGACCAAATTAACCTAGTCATGGGAGAGGGTATTGTGAATCTTATTGGTTAGAAATTTTACAAGGATCAAATCTTGGAAGCTGTGAGGAGAGGAGGTGGTGAGGGGTTGTATTTATAGTGTAGGAGAAGGGTGTTTTTTGAATATTTAATACATTTGTTTTTTATTTTGGCTAAAAAATATGAATAGTTTGAGAATTATCACAAAAATTATTAAAATAATGAATTTAATTCCTATATTATCATGCTTAAATAATTCATTACTCAATTAATAGTGTATTTATTTTATAATGTATATATATTGAAAAGTAACATATTTCACTATTCACCAAAAATTCGGCTATTTTAGAAAAATCCCAAAAATTCACCATAACCATTTCTCTATGTGTAAAATTATAAAATGAACTCCATTTTATGAAAATAATTTTCTAAATATTATAAATTTAATTTTTAATTAAAATCATCATTAATTTGGAAAATACCAATTTCAAAATTGTAACTGATTTTATAACACTTTGAAAAAATAATTAAGGTATCATAAAGTTATATTATAATAATAATATAATAAGATATTAATTTTTGAATACATTTTATGAAAACAAATTTTATTCTAAATCATTATATTAATTATAAAACTTAAAATAAACATTTATGTTTTATAAAAATATTAACAATTAATTAATAATTTCTAAAACATTTATTTACTCATAATATGATATAATTATAATATATTACCATTTATATGATGCCTAAATTTTATTAATAATTTCATATGTGAAGTTATTTTTCTAATGGCCACATTAATATTCCTAACATTCACATTATTATTCCAAAGGTCACATTACTATTCATCAAAAATGAAACTTATTATAAAAATACCAAAAATTTTACCAAAGTAAATTTTGATATTAATTTTTCAAATAATAATGTTTATTTTGTAAAATATAATTTATATAAGTGTCAAAATTTATATTTAAAACATGTTCTCCAATAAAAGGTGGTAAAACTTTATTTAGAAAAATGTGGACTTTTATGTGTAAAATTGTATTTATTCTTATCGTATTCTTTTAAAATAATTTGGATGAATGTAAAAACATTTGATTAAATATATAATATATAAATTTTATAATTTCGTTAATTGTAGTACCCCGGGTTTCTGGTATGTAACCCTTAACTTGTTTTTTTATGTTTATAAAGTGTAAGAGTGAAGGATGGGAGATTTGGGAGAACTTTCAATATGTTTTTTGGGGAAAGGGGATGCACATGGGTTGTGCATGGTTTGTCTAAACCATGTGGAAATCCTAGAAGAAACTATGCGCAATATCAGTCTTGAGGTAGTAGCTTCATCATGGTGTGTGAATGGTTAGGTAAAACATGCAAGGAGTTTGTGCGAGGGTTTCCTTAAGGCAGTAGATAATGCACAGTTAGCACACAGTTTTTCTATTTGTGCCAACTAACCATGCACAGCGTTAAAGTGAGATCCTAAAAAAGTGTATCTCACACAGTTTTTCCCCTAAAATTATTTTTTTTTCTCCTAAGAGGATCTAACTCATGATTTATCTTTTTTTAATGTTTGATAACCTCTACCAAGTGATTTTGAGTCAACCCAATGGCTTTCCATGGTGTTATGAATCCTGATTCTTTAGGTATGTGATTGTTCTTTATCATTCTAGATCGGTTTTATAGATATACTTCTCCTCTCTTCTCAGTTTCATAGATCTATTCCCATTATGGGTAGATCTAAGATTTTAGATTCCAAATTTGTTGATATTTAGTATTTATCATTAAAGGAGAAGAGATCTAAGGTGGATTCATGGAAAATCGACCAAGTTTCTTGATCATTCTTCATTTGTTTCAGTTTTCGTCAAAACAGTTGATGTAGGTGGCTTCAATATTGACTCCTTTTTGTATAACTAAATGGAATGGTTTCCAAGTGATTACCTTCTGGGGATTTGATTGTTAATTTTACACTTTATGATTGATTGAAACCCTTTTTGGTGATGGTTGTTGAAATATGAAAAATCAGTGCTTTTGAATAAATTGTTTGATTCTTGATTTTAAAATGAAGAATTTAAAATGGGATATTTCTGGAATTCTAATGATTTAATTTGATTTAAGTGTTTTTAATAAAATTAATGATTTTTTTGAAATGGAATGATTTATTGGAATTGGTTTTTTTATGGTTTTTAATAAAGGAATGATTTTATTGAAATGGTTATTTAAAATGGTTTTGGCATACATTGGGTTATGTGACTTCATATTCGACGTGCCCCTAAATAAGGGACATGTACTAGTGGGGTACAAGGTGTGTGACCGTGGATCGGGGGTGTGTGTCAGTGGGACACAGGGTGATTGGTTGAGAGACCGCTCATGAGTATGGAACTATCTAAATGAAGCATGCATGTGTGGGTGTGTTGTGAACCATGGAATGGTGATGCCAAAATGATATTGAGAAATGTTTTTAAGACTTTTTTGGTCGATTTTCTATAAGTATGACTTGTTGTAAAATTGGTTTAAAATATAACTTGTTTACATTTGTTTATAAATGGTTTTGGAGCTTGTTTATATTTAGTTATAAACTATATTGGGAATTTTTTTATATAAATGGTTTTATATAAATGTTTCTAACCTTTCTATCCTAGTGTCATGAGTAGGGAAGTCATTGGGGAAAACCTACTATGTTTTATACTCACCCATTCTTTGTAACTTTGGTGCTTTTCTAGATGATATCTTTCATAAAATGGGAAAAGGTAAAATATCACACGTATTTAGCACCACATCCTAATACTTGGGTTGTTTGTTGATTAGAGTATGGAGCTAGTAGAGCATTGAGTGTTGTGGTTGTCTTGGAGTTCATGTAGTTATCTTCTGTTGTTTCTTTGATATTAGTTTTTCTTACAGTTTGGTACACTTGGTTTGGTTTTGCTTATCAATGAAATTTTTTATTTTTATTTCTTAGTTCATGCATCATATGGTGTTTGGTTGGATATAGTTGTTGGCTTATGGTTTTATTTATTAAAGGGTAAATTATCCCCCACTTGTATTTGAAACCCTTCAGAATTTATTTCCAGCCTTTGGAGTCTTAGGTATGTCTCTTAAGGCCTCGTAATGAATCATTGTATTCTCAAGAAAATGGAAATAAGTGGGTCATTACAAATGGTATCAGATTGTTCAGTCCTTGCCTAACAAGTGGTCTTCAGTTTCTTGATCTTGGAGTGGAAATTAATTCATATCTATTCCTTGTGTTATGATCTTAGAAAGGAGTAGGATTTTTGGGACTTGAAATGTAAAACATAATAATACATAGCTAACCTTTTTATGTTAAACTTTAAGTTACCAGAGAGTTGAGTACATAAGTGTTTTAGAGACACTTATAGGATATTGGAATATCATTGTCATGGGTTTATCCAATGAGATGAGCATGAAATGCATTGTAAAGGGGTGACTTTCCACTATGATTTCATATTTCATTTGGAGTAATGATTAATGATTTTTTTCAAAGGTTTAAATTTTTGAAAAATGTGGAAATTTTTTTCAATTGAAATACTTTGAAAAGTAATGGTTGATATACTTTGAAAATTGTTTGATTTTCAAAAATAGGAATGGATTTTTAAAAATTATTGAATTTAGAAAAGTTTGATTTTGGAAAGAAATTTTGTGATATTTGATGTGATAGAATTTTAAATTCTAAGACATCAGTTGCTAGAGAGTGAGACTTATAGAGTTTTTTTTTGGTTTAAAAAATGGCACTCAGTAGGCGTTGTAGAAAAAAACTAGAAGAAGTTGTGGAGAATATGGTTATACCTGATCCATAGGTAAACCAAGAGCTAGTTTATAGTATCATTCAAACATTTCAATCTATATATATAGGGAACCAGAGGTATGAGCCAAGGCATGAGGATCATTCCATCCAGTTCATGAAGTAGAATCCACCCATCTTTTGGGGTGATTCTGAACCTAAAAAAGCAGAGGTGTGCTTGACTAGGATGAATCATATCTTCGATTTCATCGGAACACCATAAAAGATGAAATTCAAGAGGGAGACTTATATTCTCGAGGATCTCACATGCAAGTGGTAGGATTTGGAAGTGCGGGGTAAAATGGATCACGATCTTAGTTGGGAGGATTTTTAGGAATTGTTTAATAAATAATTCTTTCCTCACATGTTTAGGATCTAGAGAACGATGAACTTATTTAGCCTAAAGCTGTAAAATATATATGTCACAAAGTATGTGTCTAAATTCATGCATTTAGTGTGACTTTCACCAGAGGTTGCAGCTAGTGCATCCTTGAAGGAACAAATCTTCAAATCAGGGATCATTCTAGAGATTCGATCAAAGATTATGGTGCTCTGTATTAAGAATTATACCGAGATAGTGAACAGAGAAAAAGTGGTTGAACATGACATCTCAAGATCTTTGGGAGGATGAAGTATTATGATACCTACGATAAATGGTATGAACTATAATATTGGGAACAAGAGAAATAGGGACACCTATTTCCACTGTGGAAGCGAGAATCAAAATCACATGGCTGGATCTGTGAACCTTCCCCCATGACCTAAGAAAAAAGTGGGATGTTTACAATAATGTTTGCTTGAAAACATAATTTTAGAGTGTATAGAATAACCTAGAGCATTCCATAACTATAATAATATGGGGCATCTTCAGCGCTATTGTCACAGTGATCTAAGGTCTAGTTCTCAATACACTTCTCTGGTGTATCAAGCATATTATGCTTCGAAAGGGTGAGGATAGTAGTCTCAATCTCCCCAGAAGAATAGGGATAGACACGGTGATTCTAGGAACACCAGGACTCCTCATCAAGGGAAATATAGGTAAGGAAAAAAGGAGCAGAGTGCAGTGAAGAATCATTTGTATAGAGTTGAGCAGATGATTGTATATGATCAGGAAGGACCATCTATGATGAGTAGTATGATTCTTTTGAATTATAACATTATTAAAGTGTTGTTTTATACTGGTGCATCTAATTTCTTCATTAATTCTCATGCTTTTTATTTTCAATGATTAAAACTTGAGATGATGCCTTCCATGTTAAAACATCAAACCCCTCTTGGGGAAAGAGAATGTCACGCCTTTATTTCTAGAGCATGTTCTATAACGTTCTATGGAGATGAGATAAAGTGGGACTTCTTAGTGTTTGATATTGATTTCTTTGATGTAATCCTTGGTATGGATTGGTTAACAACATTCAAGGCTCACATCGACTGTTATAGAAGAATGGTTAGTTTCAAAAATTGTGGATGGCATCGAGCATCTCTTCAGAGGAAAAATAGTTGTAAAGACAGGGGCAATGAGTTTATTGGCACCAAAAGTGGGAATTATCTCTTACCATTTGGCAGCGTTTACTTTAGCATCGATGGAAGAGATCAATGATAGAAGTCATGGATCAATTTCAAGATTTATTTCCCAAGAACTTCTCTAGTTTACCACCAATAAGGAAAGTGGGGTTTACGATTGATCTCCTGGAAAGAAAAGGTTTCATTCATCCAAGCACATCTATTTGGGTAGAATAAGTATTTTTCATAAATAAATCATCTAGAACTCTAAGGTTGTGTGTGGATTATCCAAAGCTTAACCAAGTTATGATAAAGAATAGATATCCACTTCCATGTATTGATGGTCTATTTTATCAATTGAGGAGAGCTCAGTGGTTCTCTAAAATTGACTTGCGATCAGGATATCATCAATTTTGATTTAATAATGAAGATATTATAAAGATAGATTTCAGATCTAGATATGTACACTACAAATATATAGACATGACTTTCAGTCTTACGAATTCACCATCGGTCTTTATGGAATTAATGAATAGGATATTTTAAAGATATCTGTATTATTTTGTTGTGGTGCTTCTGGATTAATAATGGTGTATTCATGGACAAAGTATCAACATGATAAACACTTGAAGATAGTGTTGGAAATCTTGAGAGATCATCATTTGTATGCCAAATTTTCAATGTGTGAATTTTCGATACAAGAGGTACACTTTCTCGGACATGTAATTTCTAAATAAGGTGTTTATATCAATCTAGAGATGATAAAAGTTATTATCTATTGGAAACCCCTGAATAATGTATTTTTGATACAAATTTTTCTTGGTTTATCTGGTTATTACCGATTCTTTGTTCATGAATTCTCATGACTTGCTTCATTGATGATAGCTTTGACAAAATAGAATGTTCTATTCTGATTGACTAAGGAATTCCAGAAGTATTTTCATGAGCTGAAATTTCATCTTACATCCACACCTATCTTGATTTTTCCAGAATTAAGACAAGGTTATGTGGTGTACTGTGATGATTTGGGATCTAGGTTGGGATTTTTTCTCATGAAAAGAGACCATGTGGTTGATTATGGGTCAAAGAAAGTTAAGAGTTCATGAGAATAACTACCCAACACACAATTTGGAGTTAACTATAGTTTTCCATGATTTGAAGACATGGCATCATTACCTCCTTGGTGAAAAATTTACTGTGTTCACGGACTACAAAATCTTGAAACATATTTCCTCACAATGGGATTTGAATCTAAGGCAAAGGATATGGATGGAGTATCTATAGATGTTTGACTTTGACTTGATCTATACCTAGGTAATGGAAATACAATGGTAGATGCATTAAGTATAAATTCATATGCTCAGTTGGAAAAAGAAGCTTTATATGAATGGTAGTTGATGATGGTCCTAGCCTATATGCATGTGGAATTTAAAGACCGATGTGATGTTGTGGTTTTATATTTAGTTTCAATCATTCCTGATTTCATAAATATGATTAAAGAGGCACAAACATCTGATGCAGAATGCTTGGTTATGAGTTCAAAACTAAATGGTGGGCAGATCGTTAAGGGATAGAAACTTGATGGAATATCAGTTTTGTGGATTAGATATCAGATGGTTGTACCTAAGAACTTTTAGGACCAACTTCTTCATGCGTAACACCATTCAAGATGGGTTGTTCATCCGGGAATACATAAGATATATAAGGCATTAAAGGCATAGTTATGGTGGGGTGTCATGAAAAGGAAAGTGGATGAGTTCGTTTCAAAGTACATAACTTGTCAAAAAGTTAAGGCAGAACATCAAACATCAGCGGGTATGTTGCAGTATTTACCAATTCCAGTATATAAATGGGAGAATATAATGATTTATTTTGTTATAGGTCTCTCAAGAATGGTTTGAAAACACGATGTCGTATGGGTGATAGTGGATCAGCTAACCAAGTCAAACCATTTCATTCCTATTCATGAAACTCATATAATGGAAGATATACCCAAAATCTATATACAAGAAGTGGTAAAGAGATATGGAACACCAGTTTTGATAGTCTCATATAGAAATATGAGGTTCACATCTAATTTTTGGAAATCCTTGTAGAATTCCCTTAGGACTCATTTGGCTATGAGTATGGTGTATCATCCTAAGATGGATGGGAAATATGAAAGGGTGATAAAAACTTTGAAAGACATGTTGTCATCTTGTGTAATCAATTTTAGTGGTCATGGAAGAGAATATACCCTTAGTAGAGTTCTCATATAATAACATCTGTCAAACCTCAATACTTATGGCTCCGTTTGAAGCGTTGTATGGGTGTCCTTGTCATTATCCACTATCTTATGTGGAAACAGGTGAGATTTCACTATTTGGGCCAAGCCTTGTCCAAGAAACAATGGAGAAGATTCAGTTGATCATAAAGAGGATAGAGATAGCTCAGAGTTATCAGAAATCTTATTTGGATCTTTATCGACAACCATTGTCATTTTCTGTGAGTGGTTATGTGTTCCTGTGAATTTCTCCAAGTCATGGGCATCGTCATTTTAGAAAGAAGTGAATTTTATCTCCTAGATACATTTTCCATTTTCAGATACTAGAACGGGTTGGAGAGGTGGAATATTATTTTTAATTGCCACCACGATTCAGTTCGGTGTACTATGCATTTCACGTATCTTAATTGAAAAAGTTTCATCTGGATCCTGGCTATGAGATCAAATAGAATGAAATTGACCTAGAATTGGATGCTTCATTGGTACATATCTCAGTGTGGATTTTGGATAGGAAATATAAAGTTCTTAATGGAAAAATCATCAGTCTAGTGAGGGTTTTGTGGAAACATGTTCAGATTCAAGAAGAGACTTTGGAATGCGGTAATTAAATGAAAGAGCAATGGTCAAAACTCTTTCAGGGCAGTGAGGATTTTTTTAATTTCTGAGGCCAGAAAGTCCAACGGTGGGGAGAATTTAGTACCCCCAATTTCTAGTATGAAACCCTTATCTCATGATTTTTATGTTTATAAAGTGTTATAGTGAAGAATGAGAGAGTTGGGTGAACTTTCAATAAGTTTTGGGGGGAAAGGGGGATACGCATGGGTGGCGCACAGTTTATCCAAATAGTGAAAAAATCATAGAAGAAACCATGAGAAATAGAAGTTTTGAGGTAGTGTATTCGGCATAGTGTGTGCATGATTAGTTATACCATGTGAGGAGGCTATGAGAGGTCTTCCCTAAGGCAGTATCTAATGCATAGTTAGTCCATAGTGTTTCTAACCGTGTGATCTAACCGTGCGCAGGTTTAAAGTGAGATCCTAAAAAAGTGTGTCTCACACGTTTTTTCCTCTAAACCACTCCTTTTTTCTCTTAAGTGGCCCTAATTCAGGATTTTTCTTCGCTAAAGGATCAATAACCACTCTTAATCAATTTGGAGTCAATATGAAGGCTTCCCTTGGTGTTTTGAAGCTAGATTCTTGAGGTATGTGATCATTCTTCGTCATTCTAAAGCAGTTTCTTAGATCTACTACTCCTCTCTCCTCGATTTATTATATCTACACTCATTATGGGTAGATATAAGATTTTGGATACCAAATATGTTGATATTTGTTCTTTATCATGATAGGAGAAGAGATCTAAGATGGTTTCATGGAGAATCGACCCATTTTCTTGATCTTTCTTCATTCATTTCAGTTTTCATAAAAACAGTTGAGGTAGGTGGCTTTATTCTCAAATCCTCTTAATATAACTTAATGGAATGGTTTCAAATTTATTGCCTTGTGGGTATTTGATTTTGAATTGCCTACTTTATGATTGATTGAAACTCTTTTTGTTGAAAGTTGTGGAAATCTAGAAAATTGGTGCTTTTGAGTAAAATGTTTGATTCTTGATTTTAAAATGAAGATTTCAAAAAGGGATATTTCGAGAATTATGATGATTAGATTTGATTTAAGTTTTTTCCATAAAAGGAATGATTTTGTTGAAATGTAATGTTTGATTGTAATTGGTTTGTTTTATGGTTTTCAATAAAGGAACGGTGTTATTAAAATGGTTTGAAATGGTTATTTGAAATGGTTTTGAAATATATTGGGTAGTGTGAGTTCATGTTTGACATGACCATGAATAAGGCACGTGTACATATGGGGTATAAGGTTTATGGCCCTAGATCAGGGTCATGTGTCAGTGGGACAAAAGGTGATTGGATGAGAGACCTCTCATGAGTATGGAACTACCAAAATGAAGCATGCAAGTGTGCGTGTGTTGTGAAACCAGGAATAGTGATTCCAAAATGATATTGAGAAATGTTTTTAAGCCTTATTTTGTTGATTTTATGTAATTATGACTTGTTATAAAATTGGTTGAAAATAGTACTTTTTTACATTTGGTTATAAATGAATTTTTAACTTGTTTATATTTAGTTATAAACTATTTTGGGAAATCGTTTTATATAAACTTTTTTATATAAATGTTTTTTACCTTTATATCCTAGTGGAATGAGTAGGGAATTCATTGCGGAAAACCTAATGAGTTTTATACTCACCCTTTCTTTGTCAATTTAGTGATTTTTTAAATTCTATCTTCAATGACATGGGTAATGGTAAAGTATCACACTTATTTAGCACCACCTCCTGATACTTGGGTTGTTTAGTTATTGTAGCATGGAGTTGGTGGAGCATTGAGTCTTGTGGTTTTCTTGGATTTTGTGTAGTTATCTTCCATTGTTTCTTTGATGGTATGTTTTATTCCACTGTGGTATACTTGGTTTGGTTTCGATTGTCAATAAAGTTGTTAATTTTTATTTCTTAGTTTGTGAATCATATGGAGTTTGGTTGGTTGTCGTTCTTGGATAATGGTTTTATTTCTTAAAGGGTAAATCATCCCCCACTTTTTTTTTTTTGAAACTCTTCGGCATTTATTGACATCCTTTAACATCTTGGGGGGTGTATCTTAAGTCCTAGTAATGATTTATCGTATTCTCAATCCAATGGGAATATGTGGGTAATTACATTAATACTATTCATTCTTTCCAATTTAACAACTATATCATAATGATCATTTTAAAATAATGATATTTATTTGTATATCATTGTTCGTTTAATCTTGGTGTTGTGTGAAACCTATTTTGTCAGATAAATTAAATTAAAAAAATATATATCATAAAATCTTGGGGTGTTACAAAAATACAACACATAAGGCCTTTAACAACACTATAATAAGTCTTTTTTAGCGTAAAAAAGTGCTTCCAATTAGAGAATCCTTAAAATACATGGACCTTTATCAGTGCTAAAAATAGTTCTGATAAATGGTTCCATTGTCGGTGATAGTTTATCACTCATAAAGTATCCATTTATCAATTCTTTTAATAGAACTAATAAATAATCCCTTTATTAGAACTTTCTCTAGTGTGGATAAAGGATCCCTTTATCAGTGCTTGTTCAGTGCTGATGAAGTGGCATACTGCTATAGTGTACTATAATTTTAATATCACACTACAACAACAAAATAGGGAGAAAATAAAGAATTTAATTGAAATAAAATTTATGACACAAATACAAAAAAACACTATATTATAGACATTTCAAACAGTGATTTATATAATTACATGAGTTAGTAAAATTTATCACAAAGAGTCAAAAACATCAATGTTCCTTTTTCTTTATCCCCCAACCCATAGTCATGCTATTAGTTTTCAACAAAAAATAAACCCATCTCAAGTAATACAATTCACCTATATAAGAAAACAATTCTTATGGTAGTAATACTATAAAGAAATAAATTGAACACAAAGTGTCTATCACAAACCAGCTCGGGTACCCCAATAGCCTGATAATTAAGCCAGCCCTGACATAGCCTAAAGGGAATTCTCGATTCCCATGGGTCGGTGACTAGAACCTGGCATCATACAACACACAAGTGGGAATGAATTTTCCACAAAAAATAGCAGAAGATAGATAAGCAAGTAAACATGCATACAAAAGAAACTCTGTTGGTATTAATGTACCAGAAATCAACAAGTTATCAAAGCCCAAAGTACTAAAACCAAAGTACCAAAATAGAGGAAAACACCCCAAGTCCCTAAGGACAGAACTCATCATGTCCTCGGTTCAACAGCTAGATCCACCTCCCAGAGATAATTTCCCCTTACTTGAACCTAGATGGAGATAATATAAAAACACCTGAAGGCACGGGTAGGGTGTGATCTAAAAATCCCCACAGGGTCTCACCAAGGATACCATAATATATTCCAGATTAACCAAAGGAATGCTTTCAATTTTTAAAATAGATAGGTTAGTTATTTTCAAATAATATTTAAAAAAATCATGCTATACAATTCAAATGACAAAAAAATACTTTATGAAAAGGATTTACAAGTGAATAAGGGAGAAAGAGAGAAAGACAGTGAGTGAGGGAGAAAGATTTCCTAGGAATCACACCACATGTGCAATGATTATTGAGTTCCAAACGAGAGGATATAAAAGGTTTGTAAAGCTCTAGGATTTATGGGGGAAGGCCTTATGTTAAGGGAGAATAAACTAGAGTGGATGAGAAAAGATATCTCAATTGTGCTTCCCGTTTAAAAAAATGTAGTCGGGGTATTACATGATGTGTAATCCCACTACATGTCGTGAAATAGTTAAGTTTCATAACCGTCAAAAAATGCATCGCTTAAAATTGAAAATTTTCCCTTAAATAACTCATGACATGTAAAGTTTAGTCATGACATGCAACCTTTCATGTTGTAAATATTATCACGACCTAAATCTTCTCACAGTATGCTCTTAGAAACCATTACACGTCATGTAACCTACTTATATAGTGTGTAACCCTCTGGTAGCTAATAGAAAAGGTCAGTTAAAGATGGGAGTCCAAAAAATCTCTAAATTCACTATTATTGGTATCCTCTTAAATAATTATCAACCCTACCCAATCAAAAAAAAGGGAAATTCATGATATGGTTAAAGAAATACCTATCAGATCGGTAACAGGATGTTAAAACCTCCCCAAAATAAAAACTTTTTGTTCCCAAAAAGTCTATGAAGAAGCTTCCATGCCAAAAATATGAGGCAACTACTCTCTCATTAGTGCCTCATGTTCCCACATCTCATGAATATCAGATCCATGCTGCAATATCACATGAAAAAAAGTTATCATCCTCCCATGACGTACCTTGGTCTCGGAATCAACTATCCTGACTGGTTACTCAGTCAAAGATAAATCAGGTTCAATCTCCAGATCACCCAAACTCAAAACATGATATGGATCCGATAAACACATTCTCAATTGAGATACATGGAATATGTCATGTATTGATGTTATATGTGGTGGAAGTGGTAAACAATATAAAACTTTCACCACCTGTTCAACAACCTCGAAAGGTCCCACAAAATGAGAAGCAAGATTCTCTTACCTCCCAAGTCATCGATGACCCAATTGAGGTGAAACTTTCAAGAACACCTGGTCACGAACTTAGAACTCCAAAGGTCTAAGGCGATGATTTTCATAAGACTTATTTAAAGTTTGTTCTGTATACATTATTTGATGAATTATCTGAATGTTCAATGTCGTCTTTTGCACCAAGCTTGGCCCAACCAAGGAACTTTCTCCAATCTCTGACCAACACAATGAATATTTATAAGGTTGTCCATGAAAGGAATCAAAAGGTTCCATTATGATCATGGAATTATAACTATTTTTATAATAAAACTCAACCATCCCCGGGTGATCATCCCAATCCCCACTGGAGTTGAAAACACAAGTGTGAAGGATATCCTCAAGAATCTGTATATCTCTCTTTGTCTTTCCATCCAACTGTGGATGGTAGGTCATTCTCAAATGAACCTAAGATCCCAATTACTCTTGAAGGACTCTCCAAAAATGAGAAGTGAATTGAGGATCCCTATTAGAGACTATAGCATATGGAACTCCATGTAAATGAATAATCTCCTTTACATAGAGATTTCCCAACTCCTCAAATTTGGTTGTATCATAAATGGATATGAAGTGAGCTGACTTTGTCAGCCTATCGATCCCAATACATATCACATTATTCCTTCTTTGGGTATGAGTAAATACAACCAAAAATTCTATATATATTTCATCCCACTTCCAAGTAGAGAATGGAAGTGGCTGAAGTAAACTTAGAGGTTTTTTATGCTTGGCCTTCACCTGCTGGAACAAATATAAATGCGAGACAAACTCATCAATGCCCCATCTCATATCGGGCCACCAGAACTACCGCTGCATGTCATAGATAATCTTAGTGGTTCATGGGTGCATATCCCACTAGTAATTATGAAAATATCCCATCACAACCTCTCTTGCTGCTAAAACTACTTCAAAACCGGCCTTTAACAGCACTGGTATTTACCAGTGCTACAAAAAAACACTGATAAAAGGAATATTTATCAAATCTAAGTAAAGTGTTGATAAAATTAACAATTTATCATCACTTTTTTGTCACTAATAAAGAGAAACTTTATTAGTGCTTTATTTTTAGTATTGATAAATGGTATCCTTCATCAGTGCTTTATTTTTAGTGCTCATAAAGGATAACATTTATCATCAATTTATTTTTAACATTGATAAAGGGTACCATTTATTAGCGTTTTATTTTTAGTGCTGATAAAGGTTCAAATAAATAAAATGAAATAATTAAAAAAATTAAAAAAATGAGTTTATTAAAAAAAAATTACAAAATTTATTAATTATATAATTATTAATAAAAATGAATAAATTGATTATACATTATTAAATAGTAAAAATTTTATTAATTATATAATTATGATAATTAATGTTATTAAATTTTATATATTAAATATATAGATATATATAAATTCATATAAATATGATTTATATATTATAAAAAAATTATGCGCTTTACATTAAATAGTCATGTATTTATTAAATAATGGTTTATAATTAAAAATTAATACGAATTAAAAATATTGACTAATTTCATAGCACTCAACATATAATTGAATTTCATTTGTTTTTTCAATTTAACATAGATCAAATCTATGTTACATTGATTTCATAAATACATAATTAATGCATTTTTAAATACAATGCACACACATAAAACTTATCCGTTTTTTCAATATTGTTAAAGTGTACTTATTGTTAATTTATTCAATTTCACTCATTTTTATCATATATAAAAGCACTTAAAATTATATATTCATTAATAATGTTAAAAATATATTTGTAAAAAAATACTTATAAATAGGTATATTTTTAAATGTATATGTGCTATATTTATACAATTATATATTTATAATTATAAATAAATAGTTATATATATTTAAATAATTATTAAATTTATAATAAATTTTCATAATAATGAATATACTTACCATATTTATATTTATATATATTTATTAAATATATGTGTGTGTGTAATTATATAAATATATATAATTATATAAATATTATTTTTTAAAAACATTTCTAAAATTATAATAAATATGTTTAAAAATTAAGATATTTACTATATTTATATCTATATATATCTATTATTTATATATAAATATTTAAAAAAATTTATTTATAATTATAATTATAAATCCTTTAATAATGCTTAAGTAATTAGTATTTATAAAAGCATCTTTATGAGTTCCTTTTCCTCACGGATAGAAATGATGCTTTATCATCGCTATGAAAAGTACTAATAAAATGAAAATTTATCAATGTTATAATCTTAGATATAATAAAGAGTTCTTTTATCAGTAATTATAAAATGACTCTTTATCAGTGCTTTTTTATAAGCACTGATAAAAGTGTCCTGATATAATTAAAAAAACCCTAACCATTTGTGAACCCGTTGCGATATTAGAATCTTTACTTGGAATCCAACCATATTTGGTGCTCCTTCTCAGTGAATCAAATCTTGAATCACACCACTCGACTGCCTCTAATTGCTCTAACATCTCATCAAATATCTGGTGGTTGATTGCAATTAGGGTTTCCAAAGAGGATCTTAGATTTTCTTCAACCTAGAGAGGTAGTCCTTCCTATTTTATGTGTATATTTTTTGTTTTATTTTTGATTTATTCTTTGATAATGTTGTTAATTGCGGTCTGGTGACTGTATAATAGTGAGCTAGGCCTTCCAATTTTCTCAGTTTCCCATCTTGATTCAACTCTTGATCGCTCATAGAGATTTTATTGTTTCTAGACTCCGTGGTGACACAGGGAGTTTAGTTGGTTATTTTATTTTGTTTACATTTCCCAAATTGATCACCTAATGTTATCATACATATTTTTCATTCTTTATTTTATCAATTTATTCCATACATGTGAAATTTTAGAAATTGAAATTGGGGATTTTGTGTGTGAGGTAGTTGAAGGTAGGTTGAGGTATTTCTTTTATATTATATTGCTTCATATCTTCATTTTTATACTTATCAACGTTGGTGTGATAAACCAATGTATGGATAGATCATGGAAGTTTTTATATAAATTTTATTTCTACTAGTTTTATTTTATTTTTGGGATAAATTATTCACATTGCGTTGTTTTTCAATCAATAGTGCTTGTTTCCAGCCTGAGGGGGGGTTAAGAATGTCCCTTGGAAACTATCATGATATAGATTGACATTCCACCCACAAAATTTGAAAATTTTATTCAATTTTCAATGGTTGTCAACATGGTATTTAAATATTCCTTTTTAAATCTATAAAACACTTCCCTCACATACATGGATTGGGAAATAAGTATCCCATGAATTCGATGAGTCGCTTATAATTGAAGGAAAATGTCAACTCACTAAGAATCAACATTTAAATATTGGTAATAGTTAATGTATAAAATTATTATCATTGTTCGCATCTTGAACCTATAAATATTATTTCATCCACATTGATAAACACTTTCAATCTGTCCATAAAATTATTTTTAATGTAATGATTATGATCAATTCCTTATTTTTTAAATTAAAGTTTCTTTAATAATTCATCTAACCTTCAATACCAAGATCTAAGTTCTTGTTTCAAATCATACATCAATATTTTCAATTTACAAAAATTATTCTCATATTAAAGAATGAGAAAACTATTTTTTTGTTTGATGTATTTAATATTCATGTAATCCATTAGTAAATGCTAATTTTACAACCAGTTGCAGTACCTTGAATTTCCTCGAGATGGGTCTGTGTGGTGATATGACATCCCAAGATTCATGAGATGTTTTCAAATATTGATATACCAATAATTTTAAATGTAATAATTCCTTATGTTTATAAATCACTTGTTCTAATACAAGTTTATATCTTCTAGTTGATTGAATGAGAGTTTATTCTTCTTGTTTATCATATTTGAGTTTCGTATTACCCCTTAATTTCCTATATTATATTTTCATTTTTTAAGGGGATTTAAGAAATTTTTGATATGGATTAATTATTTTTTAAAATTCAATTACCCTTTTTCTTCAACATTCTGAAATTATTTGAAACAATGAAATGTTGAGTTTCCCTTATTATAATTGTCTATAATTTTCACTTTTGATAATGAATATCTTTTTTGTATTTATTTATATATTGTATAAAATTAATCTTTTATAAACCCAATAGTATGGATATGAACCAAAAATTCATTCACACTAATCGTTTGACAAACTAATATAAATATGGAGTTAAAGAGTCCATAAAGTTTGCATGAGAGCATGCAGACGACCCTTCTGAAATACTATGTTTGGGTTTACATTGTTGTTATTAAACAAAAATTAGTCGAGGAGAGTTGGAAGAATATTGATGGTTGTATGGATCCATTGATCAATAGATCCAAAACAATGATTGGTTGTGCATCACTCACAAGTCTAATGACAAAACTAAGGATTCTCTGTGCACTTCACTATTGTTGGTTAACTACTGCTTAAAATAGCATCTGACCTAAACTTCATGTCTGGAATCGCTGTTATTCTATCTTCCCACGCATAGAGAGAAACAAACTAATTAGATTCTTGAACGTAGATAAAAAAATTTATAGAATAATATAATTCATTGGGTAAGGTTTTTTTGAAAACACATATGATTGAAGAAGCAATATGAGAATCAGAAAATGCTATGAAGGAAAAATATTCCCTCTTGTTTAAATAATGAATAAAATTGAAAGGAATAGAAGTAAAAGTGAATGTTTAATATTTATATGATAGACATGGTGGCGAGTGTGTGTAAGATGAGAGCATCACAGGGACTTTATATAGTAAGTTCAAGTCAGATGTTATGCTAAGTGGTAGTTAACTAACATAGTGAAGTACACCAAGAATCCTTAGTTTTGTTATTAACTTTGTGAGTGATGCACAGCCAATCCTTATTTTAGATCCATTGATCAATGGACCCAAATATATATTAATATCAATAATTTTCTTGTGGTTTCTTAACATCCAAATAGTCTTCTAAATCGTAATGAAGTGCACAGAGAATCATTAGTTTTGTTATTATCTTATATTTGGAACAATGAATCCCTTTGGAAAAATTTAAAGGTAATGTTACGATATACTTTATTTATTTTACCAAAAAATTATATAATGAAATATTGACTTAATTTTAATTATTCCTTATAAAAAAAAATTATTTTAGAAGATTTATATCCATGTGGCATGCCTTTTTATGAAGAGAAACGACATTGTCTCTCCTCAATCACAGAGGTAATCTGATTTTTTCACAGTAAAATCATTATCTATAGAATTAATATATTATTTTGTATTTATGTTTTATTTATTTATTTTTAGTATTATGAACATAATAATTGTTTTCTTATTAAATTTTATTCTTTTGTTTGAGTTGGGTTTCTCTGTCTAATTTTCATGCTTCTTCTCCCTTAAAACCTTTTCACCCCTATAGTGGTGCATTTATCACTTTCATTAAAAATACATTTATTGCATTTGCAGGAAGAGAAATGTTGCTATATCTACTCAATCATAGAGGTAATATTTATGTTTTCATAGTAAAATATTTGTCTATATAATTATTCAATTTTTTCATATTTATTTTTAATTTATTTATGTATAGTATTTCTCGCATAATAATTGTTTTCTTATACATGTGGATTCTTTTGTTCGAGTTGGGGTGATCTGTACAAAATTCATGATTTTTCTACCTTAAAACATTTTCACCCCTACATTGGTTTATTTATCACTTTCTTTCAAATTAACTCCACTGCATTTCCAGGAGGAGAAACGATGCTTCCTATGCTCAATATCAAAGGTAATCGTGATGTTTTCACAGTAAAATCATTATCTATAGAATTAATATATTGTTTCATATTTATGTTTAATTTATTTATTTTTAGTATTACTCACATAATAATTATTTTCTTATATAGGTGGATTCTTTTTTTTCGAGTTGGGGTTCTCTATCAAACATTCATGCTTCTTCTCCCTTAAAACCTTTTCACCCATATAGTGGTTCATTTATCACTTTCTTTAAAATTATCTCTACTACCTTTTTAGAAAGATAAATATCGCTACCTCTGCTCAATTAAAGAGGTAATCGTGATGTTTTCATAGTAAAATCATTTTCCATAAAATTAATGTATTTTTTCATACTTATTTTTAATTTATTTCTTTTTAGTATTAATCACATAATAATTGTTTTCTTATACAAGTGGATTATTTTGTTCGAGTTGGAGTACTTTGTCTATCTTTCATCCATTTCTACACCAAAACTTCCACAAAATTCTTCTCCCTCAAAAACGTTCACCCCTGTAGTGTTGAAAATTATCACTTTACTTCAAGTTCCCTCCACTTCTCAATCACAGAGGTAACCTTGATATTTGCATAGTAAAATCATTATCCATAGAATTAAAGTATTATTTCATATTTAGGTTTATTTTATTTATTTTTAGTATTACTCATAATAATTTTATTCTTATATAGGTGGATTATTTTTCCGAGTTGATGTGGTTTGTTCAAAGATGCTCATGCAGTGTTGGTAGTTCAATAAAGAAAGCCAATGTAAATCATGGTATTGACATTTATGATTGTTTTGAGACTTTGGGACATGTAATAATCATCTGCAACTCAATTTGACACATTATGTGATTGGTGTGACTCTAATTACTTCTTGTTATTATAAATTTACATTAATTTTAGAAAAAAATACAACTGATTCAATGTGTCCGTTATCAGTTTAAAATCGATATTTGACTTTAAAAAGTTTCACTCACTTAAAACTGAGAAAACGCAGACATATTTTTTTAAAAATTTAATGAATCAATTCATAAATAATTTTTGACATGTATGAATCGGTCTCATTTCAAACTGATACACGATGTGATCTGTATGAGTCAAAGTGTGTGTTTCAAGTTTAAAATGACATTTTAGTAAAAAAGACAAGCGACACACTAAAAATTGATCAAACAAATTTATATTGTTTTTATTCTTTAGGAAAAAAATACAAAAGTGATTTGGAACATGTAGTAATCATCTGCACCTCAATCTGATGCATGGTGTGACTTGTATGACTCTAAGTGTGTCTTTATTTAAAATTGACATCAATTTTAGTAAAAAAAACTAACCTACTCAAAACTGAAAAAATACATTCATATTGTTTTTATATCAAATTACAATGATCCATAAGTGATTTGAGATATACATGAATCATCCTCACCTCAATCTGATGCAAGGTGTGACCGATATGACTCCAAGTGTGTGTTTTTATTTAAAATTTACATCAATTTTAGAAAAAATACCAACTGACCTATTCAAAACAAAGAAATCCCATTAAAATTGTTAAAATACTTTATGAAACTAATTAATACATTGTTTTTTATGTATAGTAATCAGACATGCCTCAATCTAATGCACAATGTGATCGGTATGAGTTAAAGTGCATGTTTCAATTTTAAAATGACAATTTAGTAAAGAAGATAAGTGACGTACTCAAAACCAATGAAACATATTTATATTTTTTTATAATTTAGTAAAATGATACATAAGTCATTTGGGATGTGTAGGAATAATTGTCACCTCAATTCGATGCATTGTGTGATTGATATGACTCAAAATGCATCTTTTTATATAAAATTGTCATCAATTTTAGTAAAATGAACAACTGTCCTACTCAAAACTAAGCAAACACATTATGATTATTTTTATACTTTACAAAAACTATCCATAAGTCATTTGTGACATATAGGAATTAGTCGCATCTCAATATGATACACGGTGTTTCTAGTATGACTCAAAGTATCCGTAATCAATTTAAAATTGACATTTTAGTTCAAAAAGTGTCACTCACTGAAAACTGATAAAAAATGCTCATATTTTCTTGAAAATTTAGGAGAAAATTCATAAGTCAATTGTGATGTTTAAGAATCCATTTCATTTTAAACTGATACACGATGTAATCGGAACAGGTCAAAAGTATGTGTTTCTAGTTTAAAATGACATTTTAGTAAAAAAAGACAACTGATGTACTCAAAACTAAGAAAACACATTCAGATTGTTTTGATACTTTAGAAAATTTATATACAAGTCATTTGAGATGTGTTATAATTAGTCTCACCTAAATCTGATTCATGGTGTGACCGGTATGACTCCAAGTGAATTTTTTTATTTAAAATTGACATCAATTATAGTAAAATTAACACTTTATGTTAATTTATATATTTATATTAATACTAAAATAAGAATTGTTTTCTTATACACGTGTATTATTTTTCTTGACCAATGATGGTTTGTTTATAAATAGCTTGAGTCGGGTCAGGATTAAAAGATAAAGGAACATTGATGTTTTTGAATGTATGTGATAATTTTTATTTATGTAATTTTATGAACTAACATTTTAAATGTATATAATATAGTGTTTTGTTCTTGTGTTTGTGTTATAAATTTCATCTCATTTAAATCCTATATTGGAACTTGTTTTTTTATATCTTGTATGTTTCTAGTGTTTTGGTGTTCTGTAACAGCACACGGTAGTGGTGTTGTAGTGCGATGTTGCAGCACATAGTAGTGTGACCCTTTATCAAAACATTTAAAATTGATGATAGAGCCCACATTTATTAGTGGTTTTAAAATTACTGATAAAGGTCAACATTATCAATGCTCATAGAATCACGGATAAAGGTTCATTTTATCAGTGTTCAAAAAGCATTGATAAATGGTTCCTTTGGTGGTACTAAATCAAATCACTCATAAACGGTTCCTTTATCAGTGCTTTCTTTAGCACTGATAAAGTACCCCTTTATCAGTTCTTTTTCAGAACTTATAAAATACCGGGTCTTTTAGCCTCGATCGTATATTCATCACTTTTCTAGTGCTGATAAAGGCCATTTCTAGCACTATTAAAGGCCAATTTTGTAGTAGTGTAATGGAACAACAAAGAGATTCTGATTGTATAGAACTCCCTATATAGAGAACGACCACAGGGAAACTATCTCCCCGCCATAAAGAGAGTCTCTAATGCAATTTAATTCATCATCATTCTATTTATCTTGAAGAATCATCTTGAGAAGTGTGTATTTCAACTGAATGATGGATAAAGAAACTGCATCCCCTTTCTCCTGAACTCCAATATGCAACTTTGTAAAGAGAGTCATCAAATTAAACTCTTCTAAAGATTCTTTCACCACATGAGTTAGTATTTTCCTTCTTAATGCATCTATAATGACATTAACTTTCCCCAGGGTGTAGGTGATTTCAAAGTCAAAAGATTGCAGGTACTCTACCTAACACCTATGGCAGAGATTAAAATATTTTTGGGAGAATATATAACTCAAACTCTTATGATATGAGTACATAGTAAACCTTTCACCATAAAGGTAATGTTTTTAGCACTTAATTGTGTGCACAATATCTATAAGTTCATGTTCGTGGGTTGGATAATTCTTCTCATGTGTCTTAAACTAACGAGATCTATAAGAAACTACATGATCCCTCTTTACAAGAACGCATCCCAATCCTGAACTCGATGCATCAAAAAATATCACATAGCTCTGCCTGGCCTATAGAAGATTCAACACCAGTGCAGTAGTCACAATACGTTTCATATAAACAAAAGAACGCTGACATTTATCATTCCAAGAAAACTTCACCCCCTTCCGAGTCAGAGCAGTCATCGGAGAATCCAACTTTGATAATTCCTTCACAAACCAAAAATAATATCCAGCTAATCCCAATAATATTTTAATCTTGAAGTCATTTAATGGTTTTTACTATGTCATAACAACCTTTAACTTTTCATGATCAATTGATATACCCATTTTAAAAACCACTGTCCCAATAATTTTACTTCCTGAATCCATAAATCACACATTGAAAACATGGCATAGAGTCGGTGATTTCTCAGCAGACTCTGAACTATTCTTAGGTGATTCACATGATCCTCCTGGTATTTAGATTAAATGATGATTTCATCCACAAATACTACCACAAAGGTATCTAGATACTCATTTAAAATCTTTTTCATTAGATACATGAAATTTTTAGGAGTATTTTTTATAGCAAAAATATCATAACAAGGTAATCATAATGGTCATACCTACTCCAAAAGGTGGTTTTATAAATTTTAGATTCTTTTATCCTCAACTGATGGTAACCAGATCGAATATTGATCTTTGAAAACCAATTTTAACCTTTCAACTAATCAAACATACCATAAATTTATGGAAACAGATACTTGTTCTTTTCCATAATTTTATTGATATTTCGGTATTTAATACATAAGCAAAGAGAACCATCAGCTTTATTATCAAAGAGAACCAACACCACCCAGGGTGACACACTCAGACATATAAATCCTTTCTTAAGAATATTATCCAATTTGGACTTCATATCTTTCATTTCAGCTGGAACCATTCCGTAAGAGGGAATTAAAACTGGTTGAGTGCAAGACATTAAGTCAAGAGAAAACTTGACCTATTTTATAGGTGTAAAACTAGAGAAGTCAGAAGGAAATACATCGAAAAACTCAATGAAAACTGGGGGAGATTATTTCCTAAATATTCCCACCCTAGATCATAAGTAAACACATATATTAATTTTCCTGACTCTAGATAAGAATGTTTTCCTCTACTCGACCTTGGGTCCCAATCTCCTTGAAAGACAAGAGACATAGCGCTAGGTGTATTAAAGTAGACTCGTTGAAGATAACAATAAATCTGGGATTAATTGAAAATGATCCAATCCATCACGAATATGATGTTAATATATTTCATGTTGAGGACCAAAAAACTCCAATATAGATCAACATTGGATATAGAGAAGACACAAGCATGACTACGGAGGCCTTGATCTCTCTTTATACCAAGGGGTGTAGTAATATCCATTACACAAGATAAAATATCTATAAGAAGATTAAGTAGATTAAAAATATGGGTTGAAACAAACAAGTGAGATGAACCAATACCAAATAGAGTAATCACTAATGATGAATCTATAGTAATGGTACCTATCACAATTGTTGGACCTGAGTCTGCTTCCTCTGGAGACTCTTCTACTGCATGAAGTAGCTTCGTTCTAGATGCATGTGGATGGAACCCTTTTATATATGAATCATCTGATTACCCCATAGTTTTAGAAGGATCTGATGATCTTGTCCCACTACACGGAGTAGAAAAGTTATGGAAAAACTTTGTAAGTGTCATAAACATCTGCATGATCTACAGTTATTTTTTTCCTCAGTACAAACCCTCTTAGAATGTCTTGTATTTCCACACTAATAGAAAAATCAAAGGAATTACCCCTAGCACTATAAGAGGTTTTGAATAACCCTACCATAAAGAGATATAGAAAGAATAATCATGCTTCCATTTTCCCTTGAAGGAACTGACACTACCACTGGAATAAAAAGGGACTCCCGTCAACCCTAACTTTCTAGCCAAGTCCATATCAACCATCATCGCCCTATCCAACACATCGAAATAAGTTGGCAGCTTTATCAAGAAACCCTAAGAAAATATATCTAATGAAATTCATAACTTGAACCATCGATCCTTCATCCTATCACTAGATATAATCTCAGGCACAAACTGCACCAGCTCAGCAAAGTGATTTGAATACTCAATCACAGTTCTTTCAACCTACTCAATATTGAAAAACTCTACAGCCTTGGACAACACCATTGAATGTGGATAGAATTTGTCTTTGAAAATAACATTGAAGTCTTTCCACTATAATCCCTAAAATTTATTCTCCATCACCAACATGTGTCATTATCTCTTGCTCGGTCCTTCCAGCATGAAGGTGGTTCGGTGTCTCTAAGAACTCAAATATATGTTCTATATATCCCAACCATTCCACAACATTTTGAGGATCAATGGAGCCTTTGAAAACTAGTGGCTTCTATTAAAGTAACTCTTGATAATTATTTTGTAGAACATCCCCATAAGGATCCATAGCTAGATCCTAAATAGAAATTTGAGGTGGTGCTTGTCCTAGATCTTGGACAGTGCGCACAATCACCTCAACTAGATTTGGGTCCACTGGATGATTCACTCACTATGGTTAAGCAGAAACTTCCTCCTGAATCTAATTTTCATCTGTTCTAAAAGGCATGATTCTACAAAACATTAGTAGAAAATAAAGAAGACATCAAACAAACACTCAAACATAGAAAAAATGGAAATTATTTCCAACAGATAGAACAACAATATTTTTATTTTACTCTATAAAAATCATAATAGGGAAAAGACTAGAACTAATCTACATGACATCCTTCACTAACCACCCATATAGAATTAAGGTTCATTGTAGTGATATCTAGACATACACTCAATTGAAATTACCTCCTAAGTCCTGACGTGATTTCAATTGCATACTAACTTTAAGATAAAAGATCAACAGCCTCCCTCTAATACCATTTTGTCATGAACCAGCTCGGGTACCCTAGTAACTCAATAACTGAGCCGGATATAAAATAGCCTAAAGGGTGTTCCCAATCCCCATGGTTTGGTGACTAGTACCTATATTCATACAAAATGCAAGTGGGAACAAATTTTCCACAACACATAGTGGAATAAAGATAAGCAAGTAAACATGCATATAAAAGAAACTCTGCTGGGAGTAATGTACCATAAATAAATAAGGAATCAAAGCCCAAAGTAGTAAAACCTAATTACCAAAATAGAATAAAACACAAAAATTCCCTAAGGAAACAACCCACAACATCCTAGGTTCAATAGCTATATTCACCACCAAGAGATCCTTTCCCCTTGGTAGAACCTCGAAGGAGATAATCTACAAACACCCAAGGCATGTGCAGGTTGTGAGCTAAAAATCCTAGTAGGGTCTCACCAAGGATTAAATAATAGATTCTTAAAATATATTAACCAAATTAATGCTTTTAATTTTTAAAATAAAAAGGTTTGGAATTTTTAAATCATAGTTAAACAAATGTTTCTATACAGTACAAATGGTGGAAAAATACATTAATCAAAGGCTTTACAAGTGATGGAATATATATAAAATAATAGATTAAATAAAACATTTATATAAAATAGTTTATAGAAATTCATAATGCATGTAAATTAGTTTTTCAACATTGTCACACATTTATATCTCAAATATAAAACAATCAAGAAACATGGTAATCTTCCAAATAGGTACAAAAGTTCCAGGTTATAGAACTCCACACTTTCTAAGTGATATTTGCAATATGTGTATACACACATCCCCCCTAACACTGTCCAAAGTCAACTCATCACCATCCCATCAAGTATATGACCTACTACATGTATTTTTTAGAATATTGTAATAGCATAAAGTGTGCTCAAATAACTTACCAACTACCTAAGCCTTGCATGTGATCTTACACAATCAGTGATGGGAAATTTATCTTAAGACTACTTAAATTAAAATTAAATCTCATTCTTCCATTTCAATTCCAATTTTCTATTTAAAACCAAAATGGGTTTTAATAAAAAACATGCCTCTTAACAACATAAAACCACTGGGTTTCTATTAAAACTTTTTAAGCCATTTTCAAAAGTTTGAAATCCATTCAAAACCAATTCTATGAGTTTCACAATTCATTTACACACTTAAATTCAATATTCTAATTCAAATCTTTTCCATCAAAAATCCAATTTAAATTAAACAATTTAGATCAAAAAATTTCAAAAATTCCACCCCAATTCAATGGGATTTGAGGTTTTCCCAATTCTCATTCCCAACCCATTATAAATCTCTCAATTCACTGGAATTAGATTCTATTATATAAATTGAAATAAAGTTTGAGAAATAGAATTTAAATCAACAATTGAAATAAATCAAGAAATTGAAAGTTAACCAATTTGGATAAACAGAATGAAATCACCTGCCTTTTAGAAAAACTAAACACTCGCAACAGCACCCATCAATGAGAATGAAGGTGTGGAAGACCTCAAAAATCAACCTAGAGATGAGATCCAACAATTTGGAGCATAGATACATCAATTTCGGGATGATATATTGAAATTACAAAGGATTATAAAGAAATAAAGATGAAGAACGAGGAAGAAATCTTACCTAGGAATTAAACTGCAAGCACAACGATGATAAAACACCAAACGAGAGGACCCCAAAGCATTAGAAATCTCCAAGATTGCATGGGGAAGGTCTTAGGTCAAGGGAGGAGAAACTGTAGGGGAGGAAAATATATATATATCATTCGTGTTGCCCATTTAAAAAATCAAATTTGGGGTATTACATGATGTGTAATCCCACCAAACGTTGTGAAATAGTTAAGTTTTATAACCATAAAAACGCATCGCTTTAAATTGAAAATAATTAATTAAATAACTCACGACATGTAAATGATAGCTACAATGTGTAACCTTTCATGGTGTGAATCTTCTCACGACCTGAATCTTTTCACATTATGCTCTTAGTAACCATTACACATTGTGTAACCTAGATACACGGCATGTAACCCAATGGAAGCCTGTAGAAAAGGTCGGTTAAATTTGAGATCCTGAAAAGTATCTAACTTCACCATTATAGGTATCCTACCAGTTCATTATCAACCCTACCCATTCAACGAAAAGGAAAATCCACAAAAAGTTTAAAAACATACTTGTTAGATCGGTAATGGGATGTTACTGTAACGACCCAAAGTTTTTCAATAGAAATTACCTTCTTATAATTATGTCATAAAATCACATGAAAACACAACATAATGAACTACTAATTGTTACGTGACCTTTAAACATAATTTTGTCACTTCTATGTTAGGAATTTTAAAAATCTGACATACACGGTTGTGTTCAACATGATTTTTTGAGTCTAATAAAACAAAGATGATTTTGGTGAATAGTAACCTACCCTTATGAATAGTAACATACCCTTATGAATAGTGATATACCCTAATGAATAGTAACATTTCCTATGATAGTATGAAAATAATATTCAAGTGAAAGTATGATGTACCTATATTTTAGAAAAAGTAAATGAATGTTTTAAAACTATTTTTTTTGTAATAAACCATGATTTTAATTAAATATTAAATTAATCATATTTAGAAAAAAAATTGAAAAATGGACTTCATTTTTGCATTCTACACATCGAAAAATTGTTGGGGTGAAATTTTGGGATTTTTCTAAAATACTTGAATTTTTTTATGAATAGTGAAATACCATAATTTAAAAAATAAGCTAAATAAGCTAATTATAGGGTCATGTGTGATGTTCTGCTGATGTAATACCACTTGGTTCGGGATTACATTATAAAATTACTATTCTTCATCATTCAAGACTCACTATTCCTTGTCTTGTGGGGAAATAATAAACTAATGAATTTTATATTAAGGAAACCCCTCTCCCCTCCACTATAAATATCACCCTTCACACCCTCATTTCATCACACCTCTCAAGCTTGAAGAATTGACTAATCTATGACCAAGAATCTTCCCTAGCCCCTCCCCCAAATCCAAGAGATTTTGGTCTCATCAAAATACCAATCTTAGATCCATTAAGGAGGATTCAAGAGGTAATTTCTCTCCCTCTTCTTCTTTAATTCCCTTTCAAATTCAAGTTATTTTCTTATTCTATCTCCACCTCTCTTTGTCCAAATGATATGGTAACTCCAATATCATGAATATAATATAATTTTATGATACTAATGGGATATTATATCATCTAAACCATTTCCATCTTCCTTTTATTTTATTAAATAGAACGTTGTTCGTGAGGTGTTAATTTATCACCTTCAAGAATGACATGTTTACTTATTCCATTTCTACATTCATATCGGGTCATTAAACCATTTTTATGGTTAAACCAGAATATTTTATATTTATTATGTCCTATTTAAAGTTCTTTAACTGAATTATGTACATATTACTAAGTGATAAATTAAAACAAGTTCGTTTTGATCGAAAAACCGCCCAAATTAACCCAAACAATCATCATTTAATTTTTATCTAATGATTCATCCACATGGTATATAATATAACTCATTATAAGATAATTTTAAATTATTTAATTTAATTAATAACATGTAATATCAGTTCTGGATGTTTACCGATGTTCTACTCGAACTTTAATTTATGAATACAAGTGAACCACCCAAGAAAAACCATAAAAACGAACATCCCCGAACAATGTTTTTAAACTCTATAAGTCATCCAAAGGAACATAAAATGAAATAATGAAACCAGAATGAACTATATTAATTTATAAAAGGTTTTTTAATTTATAATTAATGAATATAATTTTATTATACAGGACATTAAAGAGAATGAAGGGTTCAGATACAAGGTAAGGGGAAAATCTTGAACCCAATTTTCTTTCTTCAGGTTCTCCCTCTTTCACTCAAATTTGGTATGGTCACTTCTTAAAAATAATTATTTCATCATTATCTTACCTTTTCAGGTATATAAAATTTTTCTACATAATTTTATTTCAAACAAAATGTTTTCCAAAAGAACTATTATTTTAAGAACTCAAATTTTACCTCTCATTCATGGTTGATGGTTCTTGTATCAAGTATGTTGTTCCCTATTTCTTTTGGGAACCCAAAGCTTATGAATGTATTCTTATGAGATGAATCCCATTACTTAACATGGGTTAGTTGTCTTCATTATTGATATATGTTCTATGTGGCATGCATGATAATGATAATATTATGAGGTGATGGGTGTGCTCGGAATTATGTAGTGCAATATGAATGTTTGAATGTGACGGGTGCGCCCGGAATTATACAGCATTCCAATGCATTGGGTAAAGTGATGAATCTCATGAGTAAATGTGAAATGATGTGGAAAAGATGCTATATTTTTTCACAAGTATGTGTGGTAGTTAACCACTAAGACATGATGTTTCATTTTTATGCGTTGCTACATTTCAAGTCTTATATTTATGCTTCCTCTCATGTTCATGGTCTTTTCCCATGTTATGATTATGCTCACCCCATGCTATATTGTTCTTATATATCCTCTTACTGTGATTCTAGATCACCCCTTTTGATGTATATCCTCAGGTGGCTACATGTACTAAGGATAAGTCAAGTTCTTATAATAAGCTAGAGAAGAAGAAATGAAAAAAAAATGTTTATGCTTGATGATGTAATTACTATGTATGGTCTTAGTTTTCCTAAGACACTAAACCTTTGGATCCTCTATTTTTAATTCTATTATTTTGTTTATCTTAATATAATTTAATAGTAATGTAAGAAAAGGTTGGGTCACTATAGTTACCAAGTCAATTTTAAACTGAAAACATATACTTTGAGTTATACTAGGAACATTGTGTATCATATTGAGTTTCAGTTGATTCATACACACCACATCATTTATTTTTGTTCTCCAAATAAGGTGATCTTTAATTAGATCACATATATTATGATAAAAACTTACTATAGATGTGCTCTAATTCAAGAAAACTTGTTTTTGAGAAAAATCCTTCCACTATCACCACATTTATTGTTTGTCTTCAAGTATTATCTCTGTAAAATTAACTAAATAAGTATCAAAGAAAAATGATATTAAAATTAATTAAGTAAAAAATATTAAATAATGAGAAAAAAAATTGAGCATGTAATTCTCGGTTTTTTTATGTGATGCGTATTTTAGAATAAAATTGCACTTATATATTGAAAACATACACTTAAAGTCATACTAACTAAATCGTTTTTTGAATTGATGTTCAGTCAATTTATATATATCACAAATGAATTAGGGATCATGTTCCTAATGTTTGAAAATAATATAAGTTTTTTTTCTCTATTTTGGATAGTGACATTATTTTTAAACTAAAATAGCACATTTATTTTGAAAACACGCAATTTGAGTCATATCAGTCACATAATGTATCATATTGATCTATGGTTTATTATTACACATCACAAATAAATTATAGACCATTTTTCTAATTTTTGAAAACAATCCGAGCTCATTTTCATAGTTTTGGCTATTTGGTGTGTGTTTTAAACTAAAATGGAACTTTTGTATTGAAAACATTCACGTCAATTAATATTTACAAATCATGTGTATGATTGATTTTTGGTCAATTGCAACATGTCAAAAATTAATTATGAATATTTTTCTTATATTTTAAAAACAATATAAACTCGTTTTTTCAGTTTTGGTGATGTGACATGTGTTTTAAACTAAAATGGAAATTTTTTATTGAAAACACACATGTCCAGTCATTCCCATTAAACATATCTTTCATTTAGATTCATATATTCGATAAATAAGTTCATCTTCTTCTAGTAGCATTTCATTCAAGGGGGATTGACTTGAAAATTACCAAGTGGTAAAGTATTTCATAACTCAATTTCTTTTCATTGGGTTATATTCCTCCTTTTTTGTGTTTGATATTCTAAGATTATGTGTATAATTAATTTTGGTTATATTATATTATTTATACACTTGATTTATGTGGATTTATAGATGATACATATAATCTTTTCATTTATTAATTCACATTTCAATGTTATGATCATTGTAAGGGTTTATTTGACAATCTCATTCTAATCAACATTGTTTATTCTTGAATTTTGGTTGAAGGAAATGTTTTTATAATTTTATAAATAAACCCATTTAATTTTATTATCCTCTAGTTATTCATGATATTTTCAAGTAATAGTACCATTTTCCCACTCTTGGGTACTTAAAATAATTGATAAATTGTTTTTTAGAAAATCATAATTCATTTCTCTCTTCATCCGTAAACCTATTTTATTCTAAAAACATGTTTTTTTAAAAATCATAAGATTTTTTAACCTTTTAAAAATGATTAATTAAAGAAATTTTTATCCATTTTGTATTTTTAAAATAAATCAATGGAAACTTCATGTTGTTTTCTGAACAAGGCACCTTTCTAACCTTTTTACAATGAAAAATGAATGTTATTTTTAACTTGTATGGCTTATATAGAGTTAACTTCCAACTTGACCATCATTTCTTTGAAGCATAAATTGAAAGTTTACAAGTTTATTTTTAATGGAAAATTTTTCCTGATATTTTATAAATTTTTATTTTCTAAAATTAATTTTCAAATAAAAGGATTTTTAAAATGTTTTATGCTTTAAAAATTGGCTTTTAAAATGAAAAGGGTGTTTTTCTCAAGAATATTTTTGAAGATTTTTTTATGGTACTTTTATTCATTAATTACAAAAACCCTTAATTTTACATATACTACACTGGGGATATTTTGTATTGATATCATCCTTATTATCCCTATGGATATTTTATGATTATTTTGACTAATGATAATATTGACATTCACTTACTTGATTCATTTTTATAGTCAATAAATTTCCCTTGAAATGTTCACTTTCCTATTATCATTGTACATTAAATTTCCTCTAAATATCCATGTTATTTATCATAGATATTTTTATTGTAAAAATAGTATATCATTTCTATACATAGTGTTCTACATTGAAAGTCATTTTTTCTCTAGGGAAATATTGATAAATTTGTATTCTTTACTCAATATGAATATTTGATGATAAGGAACAATGTTTATTAATTAAATTGATTATTAGATATATTAGGATTTATTTGTACATAAAATAAATGGGTGGGGCTTGGTTATAGATAGTCTATTGACGCATCGGTATTCTCATGAGGTGAAATAGTAAACTAACATGAAATCAGTTGGACAAACCATTTGAGATTGTACCTATTAATTTTAAATTGTCTTATGAAAGGTCTTGATGATAGATTTATCATGTTCCTATGACATTACATCTAATAATTAAGAATTTCACTCATTTAGAATTTAGTTATTTTTATCCATGATATTTTTGAAAAGATATTATCTCTGGATGCACTTCATTATCAGTTTATTGATTAAATGACATGTGTTTTTAGTTATTTACCTTTCCATATTGATTATGCCTTGTCTATTTATGATAGTGAATTTATTGATTAAATGGAATATGTTTTCATCTGTATACCTTTCCATTTATTATACTAGTCAATTATTTAAATGACATGTGTGTTTAGATATTTACCTTTCCATATTGGTCATTACTTATTGATTACACTTCATTTACTCATGATATCTTCTGTTTTATGTAACCCTTAATAATAATTTGAGATTATCCTTAATTTTTCCCTTCTCCAAGAATCTATGAAGTGTGCCATGATTTATATACAAGGATCTATTATAGGGAATAATTTTATTCTCAAAAAACAATTATTGTAAATTGTGTTTTCAAATGTAATATAGGAATCATGTATGTATCTATTTTACCATGACTATTAAACCATTTGGTCCTTCAAAATTTGATTCCCTGTGTCTTATGAAAATTTAATAAAGAAGACACTGGATCTAGGATATTAGGGTTTGGTTTGTTAAATATATTATAATATTTTTAAATAAATACATATATGTAAATATGTGTGTGTGTGTGTGTGTATGAAAAATATAAATGTTTACGTGTGTGTGTAAATATATGGATGTGTGTGTGTAAATATTGTGTATATACATCATATATAAATGTATTTTTATAAATATATCGTTATAGTTGAATATGGTATATAAATGTAATTGCAATAAATATTTATAAATAAATTATAAAAAATTTATATCTAAATATATAATTATATCTAAATATGTATAAATATATATATGAAAATGTATAGACATATAAATATATATGCAATGTATAAAATTTATATATGAATATATAATATATAAAAATATTTTAAAATTTTATTTAAAAATAATTACACAAATCATATGGAAATAATTATTAACAATTTTATTTAAAACTATATCTAACCAGTTTTTTACATTATAAAATATATGAATATATATATACTCATACAAATTTATACATAATGTTTATATAAAAATATTTTAGTGTATTAATAAATGGATATATATTTATATTCTAATATATGTAAATTAATATTAATATATAATATATTTATATAAATATAAGTATATATAAATCATACCCATATACAAAAACACAAACATATATTTTATAAATGTATTTAAAAATAGTTATATAAATATATGAATAAAAAATATGTATGTAAATATATAAAAATAAGTAGAAATATCATAAAATATTAAATAAAAAAATATCGGGGTAGTGGTAAAGGAGTTTGAATCACACAAGGGAAGTCACGGGATCACATCCAGGTGTGTGTAGGGATGAGCATGTAGTTGGGTAGCAGAAAATTACTGATAGAGGGGGGTTATGAGTGCTAAAAAAATCACTGAAAGTAAGTTTCTCAATAGGTTTATTCTCCCAATGTGGAGGAGCAATAAGTTTCTCCACATACAGATGATATCAATCCCAAGGAACAATACATTAATGATGTTAAAGCTAAGGAAATTGTAGATAGTGAACAACCTATGTCCCAAAAAAATAAGAGCATTGTAGCATGACGGTGGTTATAAAAATTATTAAGGTGAGAATCGGAGGCATCAAATTCAAGGTTGGATTTAATGTACATGACCAACCTGTTAACCCCAACAAGTCGATTTTCATTAGTCACATTAAGGTCACCACTTGAATGCATGTGTCGATTAATGTAGATATACAGAACAATTTTGTTCCTACGATTAAGGTACAAATTTGGGAATATATTAGATTAACATTATGATATAATTACTTTATTTTACTAAAAATTAAAATAATTAAATGTTTATTTACTCTCCAATATCCCTTGGTGATTGAATTTATACTAGATGACTGGAAAAAAATATATTAATGGTCACTAAAAAGGCTCATAAAGGCTTTAGGATAATTCTTATAAAGCATCGTCTCAGGGATTTAGAAGGGAAATTAAACCCACACCCACCATATATGTATGCACACATGATAACCCAAGAAATATGTAATGAGTTTATGGTCATAGTGAGGAGGTATCTTTTCAAATACATTGTGACTGATAATAGATTTCTTGATAATACATGTATTAATCACGTAAGATAAATTTGACTTGTTAAATCCTAAAATAAATCCCATTTCATAAAATTAAATTCCTATAAGTTATGAATATTACTTTTAATATAAATTCATAAAATTCAATGAAAAACATATTTTAGATAAATGAATTTTTAAGAATAAAAATGTTTTTATGCCAGATTCAACCATAAAATTGATTCTAATAAACATAATTGGATTAATCATAATATAATATAACAATTTTTTACTTTTAAACCATTTAAAAAAAGTGTTACATTTTAAATGTTTGAAAAAAAATTATAATTTTCAATAAAATTAAGTATTTGTCACTATTCATTGAAAAATAAATATTTTTAAAAAATTATAAACAATTCACCCTAAGATAATTTTGATATTATTATTTAAAAAAATTATATTATTTGTATTAAATAAAATTTCTAAACTTTTTAAAAAATACTTATAAGTTTTTCTCAAAAAAAGAAATAAAAACATTTTTGAAGAAGATGTATTTCTAAAGAAGAAAATAACTTTTCTAAAAATTAAATGAATATTTACATAGAATTTATAAATATATTTATATTGAGTAGGAAAATTATAAATATTTCATAAATTATTTGATAATACTCATACCTTCCAAATTAACAGCTAGTTTATAACTATCATATTAAATAATAATATTTTAATAGTGTATCATGGTTTGTTTAAACTTTTTGTTGCATGTAACACAAGATATTGAAGAAATAAAATTATTTATAAAAGAATATTTTCTAAAATATTAGGGTGTCATACCCCCCCTAATAAATTTCATCCTTATAATTTGAATTATGCTCGGTAATCCAAGGTTTGATATTTGAAAAATCATTTGTTTAAAACCCACATCACCAAAAGGGTTAATAAAACTTTCCCTTAAAAGGAGGGAAATAGGAGTACAATGTCACCAAAAAACAAGGTTTCCAAATAGAAGAACGTCAGTGGGAAGTTAAAACATGGATATAGAATAGAAAACAAATGTCCAAGGACTAAGATAGTGTGTTAGAGAACATGTTCTTTAGAAAAATAATCATCAAAAAACAGTAAGTATGTGATGAGTTAAAACTATATTGATTTCATAGTAATAAAATTAAATGGATAAAATTTTTATTTCAAGATCATTTTTCTAAAGTTAAGGGGTTATTTTACTATCTAGATAAACCTCTAAATCAAATATATTTATTTTATTTCTTCCATGTCATTAGCACAATCTCATCCTTTGTTTGTACATTGTTCAATTTACACTTCATTTCTTACACTAGGATATGTATATTACAGTTGATTTTTTTATACCTAAAGAATTTCTACAAAATTATAAGATCCATAAGTCATTACTTTGGCCTATAAATATTTACCAAAACCAAAATTGTTTGTACAGGTTATGAAAAATCATTATTTAACCTCAAACAATAATATCCAAATTTCAACTTAATCAATTCTATAAATAGTTAACATAAAGACTCCTCTAAAATTGTACTCACCATACTCAAAACCCAAAAATTATTTGATCTCATATCGTTCCTTGATCAACATAAAAATAATTTATCACTCATAAAATCTTATACCAAAATGTATATTCACCAATGTATACTAATAATTTCCCAAAAGGTCAGAATAAAATCATATATAATTCTAAAAGTAAATTCACCACTTATTATATAAATAAGCTCTTATCAATCCAAAAATATTTCTATTAGAGGTTTGGGTTCATCCCTGCAATGATGGATAATTATAGGTTGATTCATAATGTAAAATATGATTTCTTTATTCCATAAATATATTTGGAATCTATGTTGCGAGAATTAATAAATTCTAATAATCACGTCAAATTTACCTTAAGGAAAATATTTTCATAGGGCTTATTCATACATACATTGACATGGAATCCTCTAGTCAAGAGTGGATGATAAGTGTAACATAACTATCTTGTTTCACTTCAACTATGGTAATTGTATAATATTTCCCTTTTCCTTTTACATTAGTGGTTTTTGTTGCTTATTGTCTTTATTATCCCTTGTATTGGGGCATTGATTCACATAGTTCCCAAACTATTTTCATTTATATCCCTAAAGTGTAAGTGGTTCATTCTGTTGAGCTCTCCCTCCATTTATTTCATTGACTGGTCTCTTTACATCACCTTGACATTATTTTTCTTGACGGCTAGGATTCCCACACTTGAATCATTTACTTTTTCCTTTCTATAATTCACCTAAGTGCTCCTTCCCATATTTTTGGAAAGTATGAGTTTGAAAATTTTTCTTACCTCTATTTAAAAAACCACTAGATCTTTAATGAAGATCCATATTATTTTTCTTATCACCATAACCTTGAGGGTTTCTATATTCCATTTCCAATTTTAGTGCACATCAAATGATTTCTTCATAGATTCCAAAGTACCTTATGGATAATGCCTTTTGAAGACTTGGTTCTAAACCACTAAAGAATTTATCAATTTTTATTTTAGGGATGATGATTAAACCTGAAGTATACATTGAAAGTTATATTAAGTTTTCCTCATAGTTACCAATGGATTCATCATATTTCTACTTAAGATTAGGGAATTCGTTCTCCATATTTATATATATAATATGAGGGGAGTACATAATGAAAATTATTCCCTTAAACTCATCCCATTACATTGATTAAATTTCCTCTTACTTCCTTATATTCTTAATAATATTCCACCACTGATTTGTTTCATCTTTAAAATGATAAATATCTAAGACAACATTTTCATAGTTTGACCACTAAAGAATGGAAAATATATTTTCCATTTCATTGATCCATTTCTTAGAAACCAATGGATCAGAAGACACATAGAAGTATGGTGGTCATTATCGTATAAAAGATTCAATAATGTGTCCCTCCCTCCTTGTTGTATTTAGAAGTTAAACATGATCTATGTTCCCACTAATAGATTGAGAGAGTTAAGTGAGTATAGTCACGAGATATTTCATCCCATCTCCTAAGTCATTCGGTTTCTCATGAGGATGGTCATGTCATTGTTTGTCACATTTATTGTTCACCTAATTCTTTTGTGTTATAGACATTAAAGAAAACCAAACAATATAGTTTCAGAAATGATAACCATATATAGTGTAAAACTGCACAGTCATGAAAAATCATTTAATGGATGTCTAAATCGTGACATGCTTTTTTATTACACATTAGGTTTAACCTAGGTCATTCATAATCATTAATAAAAATTTATAATTTTATCCTATACTTATATTTATCACTAGGTTTCTTACTAATTTTTTCTCACCCTATTTTCCAATGGTTAATTAAACATTACTATGATACCAAATATAACAACCCATAATTTATATATATATATATCACATCTTAATGTATTAATATTCATTACATAACATAATGATCCATGATATAATCATATAGTTTTATTTCTTTTGAAAACTTGGACACATAAAAATTTAGTTCATAAATGATCTCTATCATATCCCACTAAGATATTCATAATTGGAACCCTTCTTAGACATATCATTTATATTACCTTTCTTCATAACTTGGGGAATGTAAACATAATAAAGGGTGATATCATATTCTCATTATGGTTAAACAAGTGAGATATTAAGGATCCCGTAAGTATAGCATGAGCATAAGGATGTGAGAACATGAGCTTAAAATTTGAAATATACACCTCATATCATAGATCATAATGTTGAGTTGGGTCATAAATCTTGGAAGTTCATAAGACATGAATCATAAATTAATATAATAACATAATCCATGAGATAATAACATTGTCATACGATATGGAATTTTTTCATACACATAAAGTTACAGATTTGTAAACATGTATGAATAGAAATAGGTTAATTAATTAATTTAATGAAATGAAATCAGGCCCTCAAAAAAATTTATAGACATGAAAACCAGGTCAATTAATCATCTTATATACATGAAATCTAGTTCAATACATAAACTTATGGACATGAAAAGTAGGTCAATGCATAAAATTTTGAACCTGAAATCATGTTCACACATAACATATTTACCTCATGAGTTATCCATATTTACCTAATGAATTGGAGGGAGATATAGGTCCCACCCATATTATATAAAAAATCACACATATGTGTTCCATAATATAATAAAAAAATTCATCATATCAGAACCCATGAAAAGAAATGGATTTCATAAACATTTTATCATAGCATAACCAGTGGAAAAGGAAAGGTGTTTATAAAATAATTATCATCATAAACAAAAAAACATCTAGAAAAAGAATAAGGATGGTATATTTGGATTATATTCCCAATAAATATTATGTAATATCAAATTATTTCATCATAGATATAAAATTATTTTCAAATATCACTTCAAATAATTCTTGAGTAAAATAACCTTTTAATTTTAAAATCAATTCTTTAAAATAAAATCCATAATTATAAAGAAAAAAACATTATTTAAAAATAACCTTATAAAATTTTAATGTAACATTTAAATAAAACATTAGTCATGATGGCATGAAAATTATTTCATGCTACATAATTTAAAAAACATTTCTTCCAATTTTTTTCAGAAAAGTCACAAAGTACCTCATTTGGAAAATGATAAGAAGTTTCCTTCCAAACCATTTTTAAAAAATTCAAACATGGGTAAAGAATGACTTTAAATAATCATGGTATAATAGTAAAAAAAATTATTTAAAACATTTTTTAAAACATGTATATGGAAGAAGAATATTTCCCAATGGATACTTAAATATAAACAATCCAAAATATTTAGGAGATTGTGAAATGAAACCCTAACCTTGAGTTTATCTTTCTTCAAAATAAATATAACCTCATGTATAACAAATTTAAATTTATTATAATTATATATTAGAGTCATGTTCATACTTATAATATCATATATTATCCCTTTATAATATTTCCATATCACCTTTTATCAATAAGTCCTTATTAAAAGAATTGGTGTTAATTTTTTCATTTATCATGAGTATTTCAGTTCATTAGTTCTATTTATTGTACATTTATCTTTGTTAACTCATATATATAATATTAATCATGATATAAATACAATATATATTCAGTATATAAATATTTATAGTCATAAATCAATATTTGAGATATAAAAAATGAATTACACCATTCATGGAGACGATAGGTCGTTCGTCACATAAATGTAGTTTTCATTTTTTGATAGATGGAATGAAAGATAGGTAAATAATAATTCACCTTTACATGGTAATTATATTTTTATATATATAATATTTATCAATTAAATATATTATTTTTACCATCCATATAAAATGGAAATGAAAAATTAATTGCATCGCTTCATGGAGGTGGTAGTCGACACATATGCAAAAATGACATTATCATTTTCTAATAGTTTGGAATGTAAGAAGGTAGGTGTTATATTAAAATTATAGAAGTTTAATTATGTAATTATTACTATATATAAATATTAAACCCATAATAATACCCATTTATAAAATATGGTGATGGGAAATGAATTGTATCGCTATGTGGAGACGGTAAGTTGTATGTACGCATGAGTGATACTTTCACTTCTCTTTTGATGAGAAACAGGGTTGATAATGGTGTTTTAATAATCATAATAATATTTTAATATATTTATTATACTAAATTATTATTTTATTATACATAACATAGATTTATAGAAGGTAAAGAAATGTAGAAAAGAAAGTTATCGAGTAAGGTGATTGTCTCTTCTTTGAAACAACTCCTTTAGATCTCCACAAAAGGGCTCTAGGGTTGGAATTTTGGGAATAAAAAACCTCTATAACGTGTCTAAGGAATTTTAAAAAATAAATTTATATATTTTGGTCAATTTATAATGATAAAAGTGGTGTGATGAAGTGGGGTAGGAGGTTCCTTTTTATATTGAGTTGAGGGACACTTTTTAAATTTCTTAAAATATTAAATTAAAATAAATTCATTATCAGTCCAAATGGTTCCAAACAGACTATAAATGGAAAAGGGATGAAATTTTAGACCATTTATTATCTCAATTTTCCTATTTAATTATTTTAATGATTTTTAAGTAATTTAATAAAATATTATTCTCATAAAATATCATTATTACCAATTTAGACATTATTCACTTAATTTGAATTAAAAGACGTAAAGACAAAGTTTTAATTCAAATATAATCCTTTAAAATAACACTTATATGTTATATTAACCTATAAAATTTATGTAACATATTAAATCATTAAAATTATATTTATTTTAATATTTTTAAAATCTTTTATAATATTTTTTATTAATTGAAGAAATACTATATCGGTGTTGTGTAAGAATTCATGATAATTAAATAATTACTAAAATTTAAAAATAAATTTTCGCCATAAAAATAATATCAGTATGAAAAAAATGGATATTAATATTTGTTCATAATTTTTTTTCTACATGAACACATAAGATATATTAAAACAAATATAGTGAAATTTCGTAACTTTCTTTGATTTAAATAATATATAAGTCATTTTAATGGAAACGTGCCCATTAAAAAAATTATTTTCAAGACTAAGATGATGAGGGTAAAATTACATACACCATATAAGAATTATAAAAAAAATATTTTTTTACCATTATCTTTTGGTTTTAACCCTTCTTTTACCTTTTTCAAACTTACTGTGACAATAAGGGTTTTTAAAAATTGAGGGTCAATATAGTTACTATAAATAGAAAAATGGACCATAAATGTACCATGGTCAATATTATAAACTATATCCTAGTAAATTTGATGAATCTAATATTTTTAGGAATTTTATATCATTTAATAAAATATTATTTATTTTAAAATATCATTAATGACAATTATTAGAATTATTTGTTACTTTGAATTTAATAACATCAAGAAAACAACTTAAATTTAAAAAAAATTAATGCATTTAAAAAATGTAATATTCATATAAAAAAATTATCATGTTAATTATCTAATATTATAATATTTTTAATATTTTTAATATCATTTATTTGATATTTAAAATAATTTAATAATCATCACGTCATCATTGTATAGGAATTTAAGGTATTTATTTAATACCTAAAAATTATAAATAAATTAAAATATTTAAAATAAGTTTATTATTATCAAATAATATTTTATATTCATTTAATATGTATTTTAACTTGTATCTATGTCATGAAAACTTATTTAATATGTTATTTTAACTTTTTCTGCCTTACACAGGCATTGCACAAGCATTTGGATAATCCAATTTTTAAATAACTCAAAAATTTGTGTATAACCATAAAAATCATCTATAATAATTTATATTTAATAACCAATTCGATCAAGGACTTATTCCATCTCAAATATTATCTTTAAAATACCAAATTTGACTTTTTTGCGGTCTGCAGGCTTTATGTCGACACTTAAAATGGTTTTCAAGTTTATTATGGAAAAAATATAATTTATATGTTTTGAATTATTTGTGTAATGTAATGGTATTATTTTATAATAATCTATTCATTCCATATGTTTTATAAATTTCTATATTATTTTTATGTCTTTGTGATATCATAAAAGCTGTTTTATTTCATAAAAACTAAATTTTTTTACTATTCACTAAAAATTTAACTTCTTAAGAAAAATTTCAAAAAAAACCCTAGGATAAATTTTAATTGTTTAATATAAAAACAAATCCCATTTCATAAAATCCAATTCCTATAATTGATATAAATTACTTTTAATATAATTGCATAAAATGCAATGAAAATGATTTTAGAAAATGCCTTTTTAAGTATAAAAATGTTTTCATACCAAATTAAACCATAAAATTTATTATCATGAATTTAATTGGCTTAATAATAATATAATGGAACTAATTTTACTTTGAAGGAATTTAAAAAAAATTGTTACATTGTAAATTTTGAAACAAAAATACAATATTCAATAAAATTCAGTATTTTCACTATTCACTAAAAAATCATTCTTTTTAGAAAAATAAAACCCTATAATAATTTTTACACATTGATTTAAAAAAAATTGTTTTTATTAAATAAAATTTTTAAAATTTCCTAAAAATAAATATAATATTTTCTCAAAAAAATTGATAAAATCATTTTTGAGGAAGACATATTTATGAAGCGTAAAATAACTTTACTAAATATTGAGTGATTGTTTACTAAGAATTTATAAATACATTTATATTGAGTATGAAATTTGTATATATTTCATAAATTATTTAATCATATTCATACCCTCAAAATTAATGGTTAGGTTATAACTGTCACATTAAATAGTAATATTTTAAAATTTTATCATGGTTCGTTTAAACTCGGTGTTTCATATAATGCAAGCTGTCAAATAAATAATATTATTTAAAGAGAAATATTTTTTTAAATATTAGTGTGTTACAATTAGAGTTAAACCTTAAATTTACACAATAAGTGAGTTAACTTGACTCAACTTTTGAATTCATAGTGTCCTTCACAAATCCATTACAAATGAATCTTACCTTTCTGTATAAATTTAAGATTACCATTACATAGAAATTTAACATTACCCTTAAATAACTAATTATGTAGACTTACATGGGTACTTTATACCCTTATGTAGGATAGTTTTTGAACTGATTACCTTTACACAACATCTACTTTATACCCTTGTGTATGTTAGTTTTATAACATTACATAGGTTAGAGATCAGCCTTTCCCTTATGAAATAAATGAGTTTCCTTGATGTAAATTTTATTTTGATGTTTTATTAATCTAATATCCATGTATTTGTATTATTAAAAATCTACTAATATTTTTATAATAATTTTATATTAAAAATGAAATATAATAGAGATTGTTATTTCATATGATATCAAATAATAACATAATTTCATGTCTTATTGATATCATTTGAAATGTGTAACCGAAATTTGTGCATTTCCAAATATAAATGTGATAATGCATATCATTTTAAATTTTTTCAAAAAAAAACTTCACTCCTACACATAAGGCCTTTAACCATGTTATAATAGGTATTTTTTGGCACAAAAAAATTACTGACAATCAGAGTACCCTTAAAAGACCTAGGCCATTATCAGCGCTAAAAATAGCATGGAAAAGGGGGTTATTTATCGATTCTAGTTTACCACTGATAAATTATCAATTTATCAGTGATTTTCCTAGCACTGATAAATAATCCCCTTATTAGTTATTTATCTATAACTAATAAAGGATCCCTTTATCATTTATTTATCTAAAGCTAATAAAGGATCCCTTTATCAGTACTTTTTCTAGCACTAATAAAGGGGCATACTGCTGTAGTATGCTGTTAAAATTACAACACACTACAGAAGTAAAAACTGGGAGAAAATACATAATTTAATTGAAATAAAATTTGCATCACAAATATAATAAAATACACTATATTATAGAAATTTCAAAATTTGGTTTTTATAATTACATGAGTTAGTAAAATTTATCATAGATAGCCAAAAGCATCAATATTCCTTTTTCTTTAACCCCCAATCCTCGGCTATGCTATTAGTTTCTGAAAAAACAACCCAATCTTGATAAAAATAACTCACCTTTAAAAAAATATTATTTTAGTAATTCTATAAAGAAATAAATTTAGCACAAAGTGTCAATTTTAAACTAAAAACATATAATTTGAGTCATATCTAGAAAAATGTGTATCAGATTGAGTTGTCGTTGATTCTTATACATCACACCATTTCTTGTTGTTCTTAAGAGCATGTGCTCTTGAATTGGTTCACATCTGTGGAGATAGAAAAACCCACTATGGATGTGATCCAATTCAAGTTCACTTCCTTTTTTAGAATAATCCTTCAACTATCACATCATTTCTTGTTTGTCTTCAAGCAATATATCAGTTAAAATTAATTAAATAATTATTATATAAAAATGATAAGGAAATTAATTAACTAATATCAGATAAAATGATGAGAAAATAATCTGATCTTATTATGCTTAGTGTTGTCGATATAATGTTTATTTTAAACTAAAATTTCAAATATATATTGAAAACATGCACTTTAAGTCATACCGATCACATCGTGTGTCAAATTGATGTGTGGTCAATTTTTACACATCACAAATTAATTATGGATCATTTTCTAAATTTTGGAAAATAATATGAGTTTGTATTCTCAGTTTGGGCTAGTGATGTTCTTTTTAAACTAAAATGACACCTTTATATTGAAAACGCACATTTTGATTCATATTGGTCACATCGTGTGTCAGATTAATGTGTGGATTATTCTTACACATCACAAATTAATTATAGACTATTTTACTAAAGTTTGAAAACAATCAAAGATAACTTTATTATTTTGGCTATTTGATGTGTGTTTTAAACTAAAATGATACTTTTGTATTATAAACACTCACTTTGATTCATATCGACCACATCATGTGTTAGATTGATGTGCAGTCAATTCCTGTATTTTGAAAATGAATTATGGATCATCTTTCTAAATTTTGAAAATAATATGAGATTATTTTCTCATATTTTTGTGAGGTGACACATATTTTAAACTAACATGGCACTTTTGTATTGAAAACACACACTTAGATTCATTCCTATTGAACATAGCATTCTTTTAGAGACATATGTTCGAAAAAGAAGCTCATTTTATTCTAGTAGTATATCATTCATGAGACCAAGTAGTTATATAAAGCTGGTTTAACTCCATCTACTATCAGCCTTCAAATTATATAACATCAATATAGTTGAAAATGTTGTTCATTTAGTACAACTGGTATATAATAGTCTCTTAGCATAACTATTTAACTTCTCAAACAACTTTGGATAGTCAACAAGGCCATATTCAATTTCCATTATCATTTCTTCCATATAATCACCATTATCATTTACACTGGTATTCGTACAAATGATCCATAAACTATAGTATCATCTCAATTGGTGTTCACTTTTAGTTTTTTTCTTGTTTAGTTCAACATTTATAGATATAATCTATTCTATAACAAATAAAATGTTCTTCCAAGTTTTCAACTCTAATTTTTATTGAATAAAAACAATTTAAATATGGAAAATGGATTTTAGAAGAGTCATATGCATTCTCTATTCCAAACTTGATGAACACTTTAACTCTATTTTCACGCTCTTTTTTCATAAAATTAGAGTACATCTATTTTTGATTCATATCCATACAATTAGGTTCATAAAATATTCATTTTTTATAAAAAAAATACACAGAAGATGTTCATAATCAAAGGAGTAAGTTATAGATAATTATAATAAGGGGAACCCAACATTTGAATGTTATTGGTTATGATTCCTGACAAGTTATCATTTTTCACAAGGGTGGCATGAAAATAAAAAACGTGGGGTAAACATTTTTATTTTGGTCCAGGATCTCAATTTCATGTTGTATGGGACAAAAAGGTGGTAATAAATATGTTGGCAAATAAAATTTATTTATTATTGGATTGAATACTTCCCTTAGAAATTCATGTTCTTTCTTGTCATTTAATTGTGACCTAGCTTTCTAAATTTGTGTAACAATATCTTTCCTCAGAACATACAAGGTCATGTTATCACAGTATATTGAAAAATGGGTCAAGGATCTTAGAATTTCATGAAACGAATAGATGAAACTATTATTGATGATATAAGTGAAATTGGATTCTATGTTACTCTCTTTTTCTATAGATTATTCTAGACCATGTATTAAAGTAATACCAAGAAATATATTTTTACTATAACCCTCTATCAAACCCCTATTTCAAAAATAGTATATTTATCATTATTAGGTATATTTCACATATCCTAAAAAAACCAAAATATCTATTAAAATTAATTTAAAAAATCACAAATACATTCCATAAATAAACATTCCAAAAAATTCAGTTATTATGGATTTCACATCATTGATATCCCAAACATTCTGATTCTACATCTAACAATGACATTTATCACTATAAGATATCTCCCACATCTAGTAGTAAAAACCTTCATAGGTATATCCAAAATATTATACACATTATTAATAAAATCTATACCACATGTATGGATAGGGTATATTATAATAAAATTTATAAAATTCTTCCACAATATTCTAATCTTGTATGAGTTCGAGATAAATTTTTTTTAAATTAAAATTTTATGGGTGAAACTCAAACCATTCTTAATGATACACAATAGATCAAAATAATATTATTATTATGTACATAGATAAATCAAAATATATAATTTTATAAATAAAAAGGTGAAACTTATACATACTCACACACCTCAAACCATGACAAAAAAATCCCTTGTCCACCCCTCATACTTAAGATAACTATATAAGAAAACGAATTTGAAAAATAGTTTTCTCAATATATATATTAAACAAGGAAAACTCAAAACACCTTCAATACTAGGAGTCCTATTCTAATATAAAAAAGAAATATAACACTCTAAAATTCCTTGAAAACTCCCTAGAAATTGACAGGTCCATCAAGAAAAAAATCAATCACACATGCAATGAATCAAGAATATAAGCACATATAATAGAATTAATTAAATTATCATGGTGATTTATCATATGTAAAAATAAATAAACAATTGATAAATCATTCTTATCAATTCATAATATAATAAAATATCATACAAGATATCACTACTAATTTTTACTATAATATCATACTAATACATATCTCACCACTTAATTATTTGACTAATTATTTATTTTAATATCACCCCATGAATTAAATAAAACCACTTAAATGTATAAAACAAACTTATTTATATCCTCTCACAAATATTCCTAATAAAACACTGACTATAATTTCCCCAGATGAATTAATCAACCCAAATTACACTACACAAATTATCAACCATTAACTTCATTGTTTCTTTTAGTTTTCATCTTATTATAATCCTTAAATCAAGTTTCATGTACACATTAAAACATAATGTGGAAAATTATATTAAACACTTAGACAATAAGTAGCAGGATAAAAGGGTATTAGAAAAACTTATTCATTATTTCTCAATATCTTTTATAATTCCAAATTCTAGACATCCATTATAATTCTATCGCACTATCATTATTTTGATAATTTCACATTTAGAATCATAATTTATTAGAAATTCTTAAGATTAATTTAAGTAAAAATTCACATATAAGATCCAACATGTTATAATTATTTTAAATAAATTTAAAAAATATATACAAATATTATTCATAATATAAAAAAAACCACGCAATAAAACATAAATAATTATTAATGGAATCAAATCAATGTTCTAAACATATTCTTAATTTTCATTCCAATTACATTACAAAAAATATGTCCCATTTCTAATGGTAAATCACATAATTTAACTAGAATATGAATATATTTTAATTGACATAGTAGTATAGCATAAAAAAATTAAATTTATCAAAATTAGTGTTCACATAAAAAATGAAAAAAACTATATAAATCCAATAGGAAAAAAATTAAAAAATAGAATTTATATGCATTATTAAATATATATTAAATTCTTCCCATTAGTTTGTCTTACAAAAAATGTCATTCAACAAAACTTTGAGACGAAAATGGTGGTGAGGTAGTCAAAAAGGGAGAGGGGGAAGGCTTGGTATGTCAGTCATTCGAGGGAGTAGAAGATGGGGAAAGGGTGGTCATAAAAGGGCTTCTTGGTGATGGTGGGTGGTCGGTCCAAGATGAATAGAGTGATTGAGGGGAGGCAAGATGACATAAAGAAAGATATAAAGGGTAAATAATAATGTGGTTTTTGTAGGTTTCAGGCATAGTGGAAGTGGGTGGATGGGTGTACCTAACTGTAATTTTACCGTTAACAATGATCAATCCGAGATTTGTCAAGATGATAAAACACCAGATCTTTTGAATAGAATGAAGAAATAAAAGGAAAGAGTAAAGTTCTGTAACCATAGATAGGATCATCATATGTTGGTTATAATTAGTTTAATTAAAAATATAAGAATTTATTTTCTGAAATTCTCTCTCCCTTGATGCTTCTGGTCACAATCCAATGTGATCCATCATTGTGTCACAGATTTCAAGTGTAGTATTCCTCTAGCAGTGATCCACACATGATCTTCATATCTCTAGATGTCACTGAAGGTATATTCAGGTGCTAGAATAGAAGAGCCTTCGCTTGTGATGTCCACCTTCGATCACATTGAGAGCTGTTTCCAAAGCGTTGTCCTTGATCCGGTGGAGGAGGATCTCTCTTGTAACTTGAGAGAGTTCTTAGAGGAAAGGAATTGTCTCTTGGCTTGAGATATTTCTCAAGATCCATTGTTCACAACCACAAATAATGGATAGGTTTAATGAAAATAATGAAATTAGGATTTATAATACTTAGAATAATAAAATAAAATAATTACCCATAGGTATTTATTTATTTCATTTAATTCTTAGTAAGACCCTATGTCTAATAATAGTGTTTGACTATTATTATTACTTTACATGCACCTGGTGAATTACACCTAATTTTATTTAAATAAATAAATAATAATATTTCTCACAAATTCCAAGAAAAACCACTCAATGTGTATATTAACATATATGACGTGTACTTTTGTTTTTCTATTTTCCTTTATTTCCTCCACTACATTTATTAGACCTTGAATAATGAATATTTATTTCTTAAACAAATATCACTGAATTGTTGGCTAATAAATATATTATTTCACCCACAATATATTCTCTTGAATAACTAGTGTCGAAATAAATGTGATCGGGCATCCTTGAATAATTATTAAACCACAATCGGGAATAATCTTTATTCAACTTGTTAAATGATTATTTAACTGAGATACTTGGATACACTTAGTGTATGACCCTCTAATCCTATTTTCTCATTAGCATTAAGCATAGCCTACCTAAAGTCCAAGGTTAGCATCTATCAACTTATGTTATGGAACATAAGGGACAAATCCTTTCTCGCATTATCTATTAATATAGTATTACTTGCGATGCACCCAACATATCTTAACTCTCTACGAACAATGTGTTGCCACAGTTTTTGTCAATACATCTATGTGCATGTTTTTTAATACCCATTAATAATAATATTAAAGTCTAAGGACCAATACACATAACCAAAGATTGGAACATCCAATGAAACTATGAAATGTGGATTTCCTACTGGTGGGTCTCGTTATCATAATATCCTCCTGGATATTACCAAGGGTGCACATAATGAGAAGGTGCCTTAAATTTTTATGATTCCTCGCCCTTAATGTCTTGTATTATTTTTGTCCCTAAAATAAAATCATTCAGCCATAGAACATATATTTAAGAATAGTGTTGTATCACTTCTGGGTTCTCATCATACCAGGGATCTGCTATGACCCTTTAGTGTAACAACTATACTTAAGACATTATCACATGCATTGTCACACAGAAGAACAATCATGATGTGATAAGGTATTTATTAATATTGAAATCCATGAAAACAAGTTTATCATAAAGTAAAAAGTAGTTAGTTCGAGGCCACCAACTCCAACAGACTCCCACTTGGACTAGATCCAACTACTAACAACCTTTTACCTGCTAGATATCACATTATATTCATGCTTCTGCTAGGATAGGCCTTTAGTCATGGGGTCCTCCATGTTCTCTTTTTTGGACACTCTACTCACTTAAACGTTACCCCTTTGATATAAATTCCTCAAGAGGTGATACTTTGAAGAATTTACTTTGTCTGTTGATGTAACCTTGGTTCCTTTTCAAGATCCACCGCTACAGTATTATCATAATACAATGTGATAGGGTCTCTACTGATAGGAACCATATCAAGATCCTGGAAAAAGATATGAATTTAGACAGATTCTATGGTTTCATTAGAAGACATTATATATTCATACTCCACTATAGAATCGGTGACAACTGGATACTTTGAACTCTTCCAGCTCACATCTCCTTTGTTGAGATGGAAAATATATCCTAATTACGACTTCATATCATTTTGATCTATCTGAAAACTGGCATCAGCATACCCTCTGATTAAAAGCTCCTCATCTCCTCCATAAACCAGGAACATATCTTTAGTTCTTCTTAGATACATAAGGATAGTCTTCAAAGCAGTCCAATGATGTTATCATAGATCTTCTTGATATATTCCTACCATACTTAGTTCATAGGAAACATCAAGCCTGGTACCTAACAAGGAATACATGATGGATCCTATAGCCGAAGTGTATGGGATCTTACTCATCATGTATTTCTCTTGTTGTGTCTAAGGATACATTCTTTTACAAAGATGTAGGTCATGTGACACTAGAACCAATCCTCTCTTAGATTGTTCCATACTAAATCTCCTTAGTATCCAGCTAATGTAATACCCTGAATTGGTCCAAGTAGCCTCTTGGATCTATCTTGAATGATCTTGATCTCTAGAATATAGGCTGCTTCACCTAATTTCTTCATGGAGAAACACTTGTTCAACCCGTCCTTAACTGACTATAAGACTGGTACATCATTTCCAATAAGTAATATTTCATTAAAATATACTACTAGGATAATGATAGAATTCCCATTAAACCACTTATAAACACATGTATCACATTCATTCTTAATGAAACCAAATTATTTTATGGATTCATCAAATCGAATATTCCATGACCTGGATTCCTTCTTTAATCCATAAATGGATTTATACAACTTTCAAACCCATTTGGATTCACCTGGTATCACAAACCCTTCTGGTTGTGTCATATAGAAATCTTCATGAATATTCCCATTAAGGAATGTTGTTTTGACATCCATTTTCCAAATTTCATAGTCATGGTAAGCCGGTATGGCCTGTATGATTCTTATGGATTTAAACATGGAAACTGGCAAGAAGGTTTTATCATAGTCAATTACTTAATGTCATATGAATCCTTTAGACACTAGACTTTCTTTATAGATCCTAACATGACCTTCCATGTCCAGATTTCTCTTGAGTACCCATTTTCATCCAATAGGATTTACATCAACTGGATCATCTACCAAAACCCAGACTTGGTTCTGATACATGGAATCCATCTCAGAATTCATAGCTTCTAGCCATTTTTCTTCTTCTGAGAGCTCTACTACTTCCTTGTAGGATATAGGTTTATCATTTTCCAAAAAAAAATGATTTACTATCCTCGGTTACTAGGAAACCAAATCTCTCTAGTTCATTTACCTCTCTTGAGCTTCTATGTAGTACTTGTGTTTCTATAACCTCTTCCATGGGGACCTGTGGAACTTGTTCCTATAACAACTTCTATATATCTTGAGCATCAACTTCATCGAAGTAAATATTTATCCCACTATCCCTTTCAAGGATTTTCTCCCTCTCGAGAAATACATCTTGTCTGGCGATAGTCACTTTCTTGTCTGAAGGGTTATATAGCTAATATCCTTTCCTTTCCTTGGGATATCCTATAAAGATACACCTTGTGCCTCGGGGTGCTATTTTATTTCCTAATAAGGCCTTAACAAATTCCCTGCATCCCGATACACATGTGTGTGATAAAATGGGTTTCTTTTCATTCCATAACTCAGAGGTAATTCTATTTTCCACCTTAGTTGGTACTCGGTTTAATGTGTATGCTTCAGTTTGTAATGCATGTCCCCAAAAAAATAATGGGAGATTTGCATGACTCACCATCAACCTCACCATGTCCAACAAGGCGTGTTTCCTCCTTTCACTAACACCATTCCACTATGGTGTATAAGGAGAAGTGTGTCGATATAGAATCCTAGACTCCCATAAAAGGTCGATGAACTCTCCGTTCTGATACTCTCCACCTTGATCTGATCAAAGCTTCTTTATATTCTTACCAAGATGATTCTCTACTTCATTCTTAAATTCCTTAAATTTTTTCAAGGACTCTAACCTATACCTCATTAAGTAGATATATCCATATATACTCAAATCATTAGTAAAAGTAATGAAGTAAGAATATCCACCTCTAGATTCTATTGTAAATGGTCCATACACATCCATGTGTACCAATCCTAGAAGCTCTATAGCCCTTTCACTCTATCCACCGAAAAGTGACTTGGTCATTTTCACTTGTAAACAAGCATGACATCTATCAAGTGGTTTTATCTCAATAGAGTCTAAATAACCATCTTGGTATATCTTTTTCAAGCGCTTCTCATTTACATGACCGAGACGGTGATGCCACAACTGGGTGTTATAAGAGTCATGAGAGTTTGTCTCGTTATCAATTTCCAACACTTGGTTTTCGTAATTTAATACATACAAACCATTATTTAAATACTTCATACCATAACATAAATTTTTCTTATAAAATAAACAACCCATATTTCCAAACTTGAAAATAAATCTATACATATCCAAACATGACACAGAAATTATGTTCTTGGTAACACTAGGCACGTAATAACAGTTATGTAAAACCAAAAGCATCCTAGTTGGCAATGAGAGATGGTAATCTCCTATGTCCAATGGAGCTAGAATCACACCATTGGTATCTCTAAGATCCACCTCTACTCTAGAAATATTTCTAAATATACTTGGTTCCTATATTTTAATACAAATGTGAGCCCCAAATGCTATATCTAATACCCAATGTGTAGAAATAGAAATATTACACTCGATAATAAACGCACCTTTAGCATCCCCACACTTCTAGGTGTAGTTACTCTTCCATTGGCCTGGATTGCTACATTAAAAACATATTATTTACTATCTTTCCTTTCCCTACCTCTAGATATTCCCCTTCTTGGAGGGATGGTACTCGGGGGCTTTAGAACATTTATAAATCCTTAGACCCTTTTCCTTATCCTTCCTCTTCTTATTCACCATAAGGACTGTGGGTTTTTCACACCCCATGTCCTTATCTACCTAGTGAATCAAGGTCAGAAGTTTTGATATACTCTTCTCATTATTTCTCATGTTGTAGTTGATAATAAAGCTAGAGAAGTTCTTGGGCAATGATGATAGGATATGATCTGTATGTAACTCATCTGGGAACTTAATCCCTAAGATGTTCAGGAATTCAATGTTGTCAATAAGCTTGAATACATGAGGTCCATATAGTGCAGAATCTCCAAGCTTAGTTGTGAATAAAGCGTTGGAGATCTCATATCTCTCATTTCTTGCCTTCTCATGATAGAGATCATTAAGGTGAGACATCATGATATATGTGTCCATGTTTTCATGTTGCTTCAAGAGATCATTAGACATGGCTGATAGTATAAAAAATTTGACATCTATGGAATCATCCAAATGTTTCATATAGAGAGATATTTCCTTATCACTGGCCTCATTTCCAGGCACAATTGGAACAGGCTCCTCCAGCATAGACAATTTCCTCTCATGGTGAAGGATGTCGTGTAAACGCCTCTGCCACTCCTAGAAATTGGTTCCAGTTAGAAGGTTTTTCTTCTCAAGTATGCTTCACAGTGATATATTTGAAGTTTTTTTCTTTAAATTTCTAAAAATTAATATGGTCAAGGATTTAGTACTTTATCATGAAAAAACTGAGATAAATAAATAAATTAATACTTATTATTCTCCCAGTATTTTATCAAAATCTAATATCCCTCACCATTGACATTGTAATATTCAGTTTCCTGAATATTCTAGTGTCAAGGATCCATATTTACCTTTGCATTACACAAACTAGGTTTGTTCAAGAAACTTGAAGGGTTTTAGGTAGGCATTCCAAATTCCAACTACATTAACTCACAGCTCCTTGACCCGCTGAGTAGACTCCCCAATCTTGAAATCCTTTTATTTTGGATTTCCTCAACCTTTGCCACTTGGTCACACCAAGTCCAACTGTGGTAGTCAACCCTTGGTGTGAACTAAGTCAAGTCAACCCAAAACCTCAAATTATAATTCCCTGATAATTGAAATCCCCCCAACTGGGGTCGGTCAAGCACTTTGAACTATGGTTCGATTCTAACCAAGATTTATGGAAGGCTTTACCGACTTAATATTTCCTTGAGGTATTTTATCTTTATACGTAAATTACCATTTTATTATTTTTCTTACATACTTGTTAATATTAAGTGTGATATAATTAATTTATTAACCATGTATAAGATAATATTTACACATAATCCGATCTTATTTTAGTTACAAATTACATGATTGTTTAATTCATTAATTGTGTGATTTTGATAACACACCCACAATAAATAAACCATGAAACTGAAAAAAAAAATAAGAAAAATGGCATGATAATGAGATTGTTCTATTGGTTAGTTTATCTAGCAGTGGATAGACTAACCCAAGACCTAGGGGAGAAAACACCTTGAAACTTTTGGGTTTGTGTTTATAGATTTCCACCTGTCCACCTTTGTATCTCCTTGGATTGGTTTTTCCTTGGATCCTAGCTTGAGCCAAATCCACTATCTTGGGAGCTCCATCCATTACATATACTTTTATCTCACATGTAGGTGAGGGTTAAAATGGGGTTTTACATAAAATAAACCTTGGTCATACAGGCCCTACATATTAATGAGGAGAAGGATTGCAAGCCAATGAATTTAATTTAAATAAATTAATTAAAAGGAAACAATCCACATACAATGGTCTCAATCTAGCTCATGATCATCCATACATGTAATGATATTTACGCATAAATAAAACTAGAATTTAATTCTTTAATCATTCTTGTTTAAGATAAATCATGCTCAAATCAATTAATTCTTATCTTTAATTAATCAATCCTTTTATGTTAAACCCTTTTCTGAATTTTCTTGAGATTCTCATCAATCATAATTTTAAACAAATAAATTCATTTAAAATTATCTTTTTATGTAACTTGTACCTTGGAAGAAACCCGGTGAATTCCCATTCATATCTACCCAATGAGTAGAAATGAACATTACGCAGATGTTAAATTAAACACATGTGTATAAAACACATATCACGTGTTGTACCTCAGCTTTACTCTTGCACCATGGTACACATCTTAAGGGTTTGTATAATATAATAATAAATTTTAATAAATCTGTGTAATTTGTATGAGTACATGGTATGTATTTCTGACTACATGGTGTGTACTATCATTCACCAACCATCTTAAGTACACACCTGAGGATATGGCATGTAGATTTACTTCTTAAATATTTAGAGTGCATGGTGTTTCCAGTGGGCCACACACTGTGTAGTGTCAATGTTACATGGTCTCCAGCCGGGCAAGCTGTGTATGGGGTACACGGTCCAACCCTAACTCGAAAGGACTACACACCATGTCCTTTGGGCCACATGGCATGTAATCTAGAAACTGTGTGCCACCTATTCCTGGTCAACACACATAGTTTTTAAGACATATAAAAACTCCAATCACACGGCTTGGCTTAGCAGACCAGTCACGATGCATTGAACATTTAATACACGATGTGTGAGGCAAAATACACGTCGTGTGAGTCCAACTACACAGCGTTTGAGTCCAACTGACACACTATATGTTATGGTGTTGTACAGATAGTAACCTTTGGTGCCTCCAGATGAGATCTTTAGTTTTTTTATTTTAATCAAAATTAAAAGAAAATATTATATCTGTAAGGTGAAAAAAAAACAAAAGAGGAGGAACAAATCTCTAGATTCAGATTTACAGAATGATTAACTTGAATTAAATCAAATAAATTATTAAATTTATAAATCATCAATGAAAAAATGAAATAATTATAATCAACAATATGACCCCTCTAATACAACTTGTAGGTTCTGGGCGCAGTGGAAGCACATGGATGGGTGTACCCAACTTTAATTTTACCATTAACAATGATCAATCTAATATCTTTCATGATGATAAAATACTAGATCTTCAGAATAGAATAGAGAATGAAAAGGAAAGTGGGAAGTCTCAGAACCATAGATAGGATCATCATATTTTGGTTACAATTAATTTAATTAAAAGACAATAATTACCTTGATGAAATTCTCTCTCCGTTGATGCTTCCGGTCATGATCCAATGTGATCCGTCATTGCGTTGCATAAGAGAAGTGTAGGCTTATTCTAGCAGTGATCCACATGTGATCTACATATCTCTAGACATCACTGAATTGATCTCTAGGTGATAGCATGGATGATCCTTCACTTGTGATGTCCGCCTTCGATTGCCTTAAGAGCCACTTCCAAGGCGCACTCCTTGATCTGGTGGAGGAGGATCTCTCTCATTACATGAGAGCGTTGTCGGAGGAAATGAATTCTATCTTGTCTTGAGAGATTTCTCCCGATATGTTGTGAACAACCTCAAAGAATGGCTATGATTAATGAGAATAATTTAATTCGGATTTATAATACTTGGAATAATAAAATAAAATAATTACCCATAGGTATTTACTTATTTCATTTAATTCTTAGTAAGACCCCATGTCTAATAATAGTGTTTGTCTATTATTATTACTTTATTGCGCCCAGTGAATTGCACATAATAGTATTTAATTAAATAAATAATATTATTTCCCACAAATTCCCAAAAAAAACCACACATCGTGTATATTAACATACACAATGTGTACTTTTGTTTTTCCGTTTTCCTTTATTTCCTCCACCATATTTATTAGACCTTGAATAATGACTATTGATTTCTTAAATAAATATCACTGCATTATTCTCTAATAAATATATTATTTCACCCACAATATATTCTCTCAAATAACTAGTGTTTAAATAAATCTGATCAGGCATCCTTGAATAATTATTAAACCATAATCGGGAATAATCTTTATTCAACTTTTTAAATGAATATTTAACTGAGATACTTGGATACACTTAGTGTGTGACCCTCTAGGAATCTTTTCTCAATGTAATTAGGTGGATCCTACCTAAATTCCATAGTTAGAATCTGGAAACATGTCAAGGCACCCATAGAAAAAGAAGTTAACGCCACAATAGCGTGTCACCTCCTATGAACGCTTACTGTGTAATGTAATCCTTTTGTCTCGATATCTCCAATCAAGCGGGTTTCATGCTAGTGCCATCAAACCATGTGCTTGATTATTCTTTCTTTGACTTCCTAGAATTGAACTTGAAAATTACTTACCATAGACATGGATTTATTTAGGATATATTAATTCCATTAAAGGGAATGAGATGTCAACTTCCATTATGGAACAGAAGGGACGAATCCTTTCTCGCGTTATCTATTAATGTAGTATTACGTGTGATGCACCCAACATATCCTACCTCACTGTGAACACTATGTTGTCACAATTTTCATCAATACATCTAAGTGCATGAGTTGTAATACCCATTAATAATAATCTTAAAGTCTAGGGACCAATACACACATCTGCAGATAGGAACATCCAATGGAACTATGAAATGTGGATTTCCTACTGGTGGGTCTCATTCTCATAATATCCTCCTGGATATTACTAAGGGTGCACACCATGATAAAGTGCATCAAAGTTTTATGAGTCCTCAACCCTAATGGACTGTATTATTTGTGTCCCTCAAATAACATCATCCGGACATTAAACATATATTCAAGAATAGTGTTATAGCACTTTTGGGTTCTCATCATAGTAGGGATCTACTATGACCCTTTAGGGAAACAACTATCCTTAGAAAATTATCACATTCATTATCATGCTGAAGAACAATCAATATGTGATACGGTATTTATTAATATTCAAATCCATGAATACATGTTTATCATAAATTACAAAGTAGTTGGTTCTAGTCCACCAACTCCAATAGTTTGGACCTGGTATATGTGATAGAGTTGATTGATGAAATCAATAAATGAGGGAGAAAGAGAAATAATAACATATCATATATTTGTGAGAGATGATTCATCTCAAAAAAAGGCTGAGGGGAGTTGCAGAAGAGCTGAACTTCTGTGATGGATTGAATAACATGAGGTAAATTGGTTAGGTTAGGGTTCTATTTAAAATATTTGGAAGGGTTTTATCACCACTTCCAAAAAAATACTGATAAAAAGAAGTTTTATTAGCACTAAATAATAAACATGGATAAAACTCATGTTTGCGACATCCAATGGGTGTGGAGTCTGTCAACTCCCACCCACAGCATATTTTACCCTTATCGAGGGGTGGGTGGAATTTCTACAGTTTTCGTTGATGTGGAAGGAGGAAAAAGCAGACTGGAGGGAAAGATATAGGTGGAGGGAACAACCAGTCACTGTTGCTATGCTTGACAAAAGTCTTGTGGGGGTGCGGTGAACTGATGGCATGCTGGAAGGTTTCAGGCTACATGGACGAAGGATGAAGGCTGGTGTGGGGTGTGTGTATTAGTGGTGGAAGGAATAGATGGTTCATCGATGATTATGGTCGGTGTGGGGTGTGTGTGCATAGCACTTGCGGGTAGCCTGGATGGAGGATGAACACCGGTGATTGTTGACACTGGTGGTGGGAGGTGGCGATGGGTCACCAAGCAATTGTGCTAACGACAGCATTTGTGGGCATCTTGGATGGAGAATGAGGGATAGTTTAAAGTCGGTTCAGAAGACAGCCGGAGGGTTCTGCAGGGCCTATATATATATAATAAAAATGGGCTTGTTGGGTGGGTTATCCCCTTGGGGGTGATATCACCTACCTTCTAGCATGTGTGTGGGGTGTGTGTGTATTTGATGTAATTTTACCCCCACCCCCAAAGAACCTAATATATATGTAATTAAAATTATATTAAAAGAATTATAAATATGTATTTATAAATAAAATTATAGAAATATATATTTATAATTATAATTATAATTATATATATTTATAAATATTTGTATATAATTATAATAATAAATAAATATGTATGTAAATATATATATATATATATTTGATTATAATTATAATTAAAAATAAATATATTTGTAAATATAGAAAATAAACATTTATAAAAATATTTATTTATAAATATTTATTTACAAATATATTTTTAACATTATTAATTAATATATAATCTTAAATGTATAAATGTTAAAAATGAGTGAAATTGAATAATTAAAAATTAATAGACTTTAAAAATATTAAAAAGTGGATGAGTTTTATTAATTATACACATTACTAAAAAATAAAATATGGATATATATTGAAATGAAGATGGGTATATATTGAAAATATTAAAACATAGTAAATAAATATGTATAAATAAATATTAGAAAATGATTAAATTCTAAAAAAAATTAAAAATAAACAATATTTAAAATGAATAAATAATACTAACTCGAATAATATTAAAAATAAATAAATAAAATTTATTGATTAAAAACATAATATATTAAATGTATTATGTTGTTAAATTAAATTCTAAAATGAATATTAAAATTTGAATAAATTATATAAATATTAGGTGTGTGTGTGTTTCTATATAAGATTTCATTAATCACGTAAATATTTGTTTGTGTGAAATTAATGTGTATATATATACAAGTTTGATATAAGTTAAATTGAAAAAAAACATTATATAATATGTAACATATATTAATGAAATAAATAATAATAATGAATAATTTTTATTAATTATATAAGTAATTTTAAAAAAAAATATTTATAAATGTTAAAATGAAGATGAGTGCATGTTAATTATATAAATTACAACCATATTAAAAACATTAAATGTTAATGAAAAAATTGGTATAAATAAATATTAGAAAATGTATAAAATTAAATAAATATTGAACAATGAAAAATTGAAAATGAATAAATTAATAAAAATTAAATATATTATGAAATAATTATGTATAAAAAATATTAAAAACTAATAAATTATAAAATATTAAATGAATAAATCTTTAAAATCTTTAAATTATAATAAAAAAATTAAACACACTCTTGACATTATAAATGAATAAATTATATTAAACGAATACATGTTAAAAATGAGTGACATTTAATTATATATATAATTAGATAATTAATATAATGTTTATAATTAATAAAGAAGAATAAAATTATTAAAAAAGAATAAATTTAATATATATATATATATAGTATTAAATAGTATATTAATTATTTAATTAGAATATTAAGTATTTAATTAGTATATTAAGTATTCAATTAGTATATTAGATATTTAATTAGTGTATATCAATGAATAATATATTAATTATTTAAATAATATATTAAGTATTTAATAATTTTATTCATTTTTATTAATTATAAAAAATATATTAATTATTTTATTATATATATAATTAATATATTATTTATTTCTATTTATATATATATATATTAAATTTAATAAATTTAATTATAAAAAATTTGTGGGTTGACCTGGTCAAGCTCGTGAACCAGCATAAATATATGTTTAAATAAAAATTAATATATATTAATTGTGTAAATTACAACTATATTAAAAACATTAAATGTTAAAAAAATTATTAATGAAATGTTTATTATTAAAAATGAGTAAATTTAATATATATATATATATATACAGTACAAAATAGTGTATTAATTATTTAATTATTGTATTAAATATTTAATAAATTTATTCATTTTTATTATTTATAAATATTGTACTAATGATTTAATTATATATATCACATTCTGGTAATTTATTAATTTTTAATTAAATAATTAATACACTATTTATTACTATATATATTTATTTAATTTAATAAATTATATATATATATATATATAATTAAATAATTAATATACTATTTATTAATATATGTCAGTGTATATTGATATATATATTAATATATATCAATATATTTATATATGTATATCAATATATATTTTTCTATACGAAATAGGAATTAAATTATAAAAAATGAATAAATATATATAAATATTAGAAATGAATAAATTTGAAAAAATATTAAACAAATAAAAATTAAAAACAACCAAATTTAATATATATATATATATATATATATAATACTCATATATATCAATATATATTATTATATATAAAATAATAATTTAATTATAAAAATTTAATAACTCAACTAGCCCTCAACCTAAAGGGTCGGTCGTTTAGACGGCCCAATAAGGAAGGCCTCCTGAGCAAAGAGTGGTCCAAGGCCCGCAGCGAGCATAAGGTGGGACAAGGCCCATAGGGGGGGCCATGCATGTAGACATGGGCTCATTCATGGGTTTAGCGAGTGTGTGAGGGAGTCCATCCTCGCAACAGGTTTCTGGTGTTTTCAAGCCACAAAATCGTATAAAATAAGCAATTGATCGTCTACAAGATTGATGTGGGACGCACGCACATGATCGCTTTCATTTTATCAGTGCTTTAATTACTGATGATAAAGTCGACCTTTATGAACCTTATAAAAAAAGTACAGATAAAGGAAACCCTTTATCGGTGTTTTTTGTAGCCCTGGTAAAGAAAATCTTTATCCACATTTTTTTCTATAACTTATAAGAGTTAGCGCTTAAAAAACCTAAATCCATAGTAGTGATATACTGCATAGAACAATATTAATATTAACAAAATACAATAATATTGATATATCCTATTCAGTTTTATTCATTCTAGTTATGATCTGTATAGTTATGTTTAATTTTATTTGAGTAAATCTGTTATATATACTAAAGGATGTGATTTATCCTTCTAAGTGTCATCACCACATCTATTTTCCTAACATGGATTCCTCTATATGTTTCCATATTACTCCACATTCTTTATTCCTCTCCCTCCCCTCCTGATTCCCCATCTCCCTCCCCAACACCCCTCTCTGCCCCCACCTCTACTTCCGCCTCTTCCTCCCTATCTTCCTCTACACTTCATCCCAACCTCCACCTCCCAAAAACCTGATACTTCCTCTCCTCCCATTTCTCCCTCTCTCCCAACTTTCTCCTCCCCACCTCTATACCTCTCTACCTTTCCACTACTCCATCTCAGCCTCCCGCTCACATGCTCGTCCTCTCCGTCGTATTCCCACACCCCATGCTCTATTTCCCCGCCTCTCCCCTCCTCCATTTACCTCTCTCTATATTCCCATATACACCTCCTCCTTTGATCTCTGACTCCACTCCCCAGTTTTGTCACTTGAAACCCTATCACACACTCCACTCCATCTACATCCTCCTTTTGATACAAATTGCATCTCTCCCTTGCATCGCCCTCTGATTCACTCACTCTTACGATGATTGTTTCTTCTTACTATTTTCATCTTTTCACGATCTAAATGCCTAAAGATAAGGGGGATTTATCTCTAAATACCATATCTTTCATGGTTTAAAATGTTTGATTTATTTCATACCCATTTCAGTTCGATGTGAAAAAAACCCTAATATTGTGGGTGTCATATATTCCTAACCATTGCATCCTTCCCTAGCCTTTGGTTATTGTTTTTTTATCATCTAAAATGTTTGTTTCTTATTGAACTCTCTTTATTCCCTAATTTTTCATATTCAGTATTCCATTACAGGAAACATATTCAATATATGTTCTATTTTTCAAAATATTCCCCTTGAAATATGCATTCAGTAATTAGTTTCTGTGTATATTATGTTTGATAGGCATATATATCAATATATTTTATATGCATTCTAAATATATGGAATATGCAATATGCCTTCCGAATATATAAAATATGCATTTTGACACATTTATTGTGCAATATGAATTCTATTTATGCAATATGCATTCTATTTATGAAATATCCATTCTACTTATGAAAAATGCATTCTTTTTATCCTATGTTCATTTTGTTTAAGAATAATATGATATGTTTTTAAATATATGCAACATGTAATATGCATTCTGTTTCTAAATACATGTTTTTTGTCTCTAAATACATGCAATATGAATTCTCAGTCAAAATCTACACTTAGTTTTTTTGGAAAATTTATATGTTTAAGAATAGGTTCTTATTTTTTGAGATGATATGTGACCTATGTTTGATAGGTGAATGGTGGATGGAATTCAAGAAAGAGATGAATAACAAGAATGGCCAGTAGTTTATGTACATATAGTGGATACACATAGACTTTTTGTAAAGTTTTTTTAAGTAAACATTTATTTTATTTCTAGAAAATTTTATAGATACACTAAGTATGTACCCAAATTACTTCTATTTCATTACTCTCCATGAAATTTCTTACATGTTTTCATGTTTTTTCTTCTTTATCAATTCTTCACTTCCATTAGTTCGTCTAATCATATGATTACTATCTTACATTATTCTATCATCTTAGTTTATTGATTGTCCTCATTTTTTGTGATTTTAGGTGATAATAATTTTTAGTTTATTTTTTTAATCATGTTTCTATGATGGTATTTCAAATATTTCATGTAATTTATACAATATCTTTGATTATTTAGGCAAAACTATTTTTTTTGTGCAGTAGTGTTCGTTTAATCTTCCATATGCTCTTTGTATTGTTATTTTTACCTCATTTTACTAGCTAATATGTTATAACATCTCAACTTTATTTTTTTAATCTTCCAAAGTGTTAAATTTATAAAAAATAAAACTATATATTATATCCAACTTTAATTTCAACTGAATACAAAAAAATATCTTCCAGTTTATTTTAGTCATAACTAACTGTTGAATTATAGAAACATTTTAATTTATGAATTATATTTTCCATATGTATTAATGAATATATATTTTCATTTCAAAGTAATATCATGGTATTATGCTATTCTTAAGAATCATGTTCATACAACCTTTCCACCTATTCTTCACATTAAAATTGTGGCTGACAGTATTCCTCACAGACATACTTTCATTGGATTGATTGATCACTTCATTGATGGAATCTATATATTCTTTTCCAACCTGTAGAAACTTTTCATGATCTAAAGTATATAAATATAGATTCATCCATTTAATTTTATAAGATTTTATTTTTATATATTCAATATTTTTAAAATGGTGATGTGTGGATTGGAAATCCAATCACTAATTTAACCACTTTTTCATATTTTATTTATACTCTTCAATATTAAATGTTATGTTATGAGATATTTATCATATATTTTATATTTCCCTCAATATTAAATACAAAATTATGTATATTATTTAATTTTCAATCATTCATTTTAATTCCATTTTTTATACACATCCCATATATTAGATTTCCAACTATGGTGTTTATGATATTATTTATTTCATTTCATTATTCTTTCTTCCATCTCTTTAAATTCATTATATTTATTTTTTAGAAATATTCTTTTTTAGTAATATTTTTAATTATAATGGTATAATATGTACATATTTTTAAAAAATATTTATTTTAGTAAATTTAATAGAGTAGCAAGATTTGTTTTGGAATTTATTGTGCTCTATATTTTCAATCCCATTTTATGTACTTGAATACCTACTTCAATTTTCCACTACCTTAATGAGTAATATAGATGATGAAATTATCTACATTACATTATTTTAAATTTTAGCTACATTTAATCTAGGATACACTAAATTTTGTATAAAGATTATCTTTATGATGAAGGCATCCACTCTGCACTAATGTGCAGTTTAAATGATATATTCTACTTTTCTACTCTACATTGTTTTTTATAATCAATCATTGTATTTGAATAAATTTAAGCACAAATATAAAAACAATATGTTGTTATATTATCTTTATTATGAATTTCAAATAATCATTCTCTGGTATCGTTGTATAGTATTATTCAATACGAATTGATTTTAATCATTATGAATTTTGTATTTAGATTATCTTACAATGCACATCATGCATCATGCATTTGACAAATTATGTGTTATAGATTATATGATGTATTCTATTATTTAATGTTTTCCTACACTTGGATGAGTTATTATCAATATTAATGCTTCTATTAAATATTTATTCTTTCATAATGAAACAACCATCATTTCCCAATAAAAAATTACAATCTATCAATTAGTTTTATCCACACTAAAAATTATGTTGTTACTTGAAATCCATCAGGATGGATATAATCGCAATATCAGACTCTTTGATTTAATAATTACAAATATCATCAGATTAATTGGTTTGATTAGTTAGTAAATATTTTCAAGACATTATGATACTAATTATTCTCTGGAAGAATCCACAGGTCAAAGCTTTTTGAAGCTTCAGAGGATGTGAGTTTTAACTCACTAGGTAATCTTCCATTCCCAAAAAAACATCCTTAACCTAGTTCTCTTTAAACAATTGAGATACATAGATAGATATAAGTGGTGTTCTAGGGTTTTGTGTAGACTTAATATTTTATACCATTCTTTGTTAATCATTATCATTCTAAACTAATGGTTCTAAAAATGAAAACTAGATTTATTTTCATGTTTTTGTTTGATTTTTAAAAGGATGTGAAAGTAGGAAATCCAGAGGAATTACATAATGATACCAAACATACATAACCTTTTTGAAAGCCTAGACACCGAAGTATCATCCTTGTATGTGTTATGAAAATCCTACAAATCAAATATGAAGTAATGTATAGAGTTTTTTCCATCATCAATAATCATCTTCCATTCCTCCCTATTGAGATTGGAGGCCAGAGTAGCCATGTCAAACCCAAAGAGTAGAGTAGCCATGTATAGTTGTTTCCATCCTCACATTTGGATATCCCACCATCCCACTCTACTTCAAATGAAGGAATGGAATTTTGTTGCTTCATATTTTTTATCCATTATTTTTTAATGAAGTTTAGCAGATTTTTGTAATGCCTATCAAGAACCCTAGCGTGACACACCTCCCAAATTTTAGAAGGATATTTTTGAATTCATTTAATTATTAGTATTAATGAAAATTTATACAAAAAAAATTATTTTGTTTTAACTTTGGATTATTACCTTTGAATCATATCTGAATCTCTCATGCAATTTTTTTATTACACCCCCCATTCAGTTATTTTTAATTTTTTAAGATGAAGTGACCTACATGTTTTTTTAATGAAATTTTGATATTCATAAATAAAAAATAACAATGATTACCAAAATAAATTTGTTGGGTTTAAAATGATATTTCTATGGGGTTATTTTTATTTTATTTTGGAAACAAAAAATAAAATTTTGTTGATCCCCATCCTCATTTTTGACCATGGAACCTAACTCATCCCCCCATATGTGCAAGTATACAACCCTTTCAATACCCATATCATCTGACTATGAAAATTTACTAAGATTAATGGTATGGAATTTTTGTTCTTTGTTCTCCTTGTGTTGGAATTTATAGATTCCTTCAAGATCTAGGTTAGTGTTGTGATTTGGATCAATGTTAAGAACCTATATTATCTATCTATGTATTCCTTATCTTCATTCTATATTTTCTTTTATAGCTATGGGTTCATCCAATTATAAGTTGTTGAAAATTTACTACATTTAAGTTTCATCAATCATAATAAACTTAGTGATCTTATGAGAAGTGGTGATATTATGATTCTATTTCCCCCTCTTTATTAATAGAAACATACTTCTATAAATGTTTTTTTCCTTGAATTATGTTAAAAATTCTTTATTTTTAAAGACCTGAAAATTCCATGTAATTTTTTTAAAATTATTTGGGATTATTACAAGTCTGTGAAAATTTACGGTGCATAATTATAAGGCCCGGTGTGCCCAAAATGAATTTATGAACTTTTTTTAAGGTACATTCAGTAAATGTGTGGGTAGTTCTTTCTATCTTTTGAATTGAAGCTCAGATTAAAAATCTGAGGGCACCATTTAATCTGTAGTGCCGAGATTCTCTTAAGGGAAGCTTCACTTTGACCACAGTAGGTCGGGAGAAAAATTTAGCTTTTGGAATTTTTAAAGAAAAGTAAAATAACATGTAATTGTTATTTTCTTTTATTTTTCTCCAATGGGTGAGAAGATGTGGTGGGACTAGTGACTTTTCAAGCCAATAAATGTCTTGACTTGTCAATTGCGTAACTCCACCACTTTGAATTAAAAGAGGTTCATTAATTCATTTAATGAGCCTCATTAATTCCTCAACACATTACTCACATTTTCCCCCTCCTATTTAAATGGAGCTCAGGGTGGGATTTTGACATGGCTTCTTCAAGTGAGGAAACTCTGGCGAAGTCCTCTGGAAACATCCACCTGGGGGATGAGACCGGATTCAGCGAGCGGTGATGAGTGCCATCGAATCATGAACCGGTGACAACGACGAAGGGGGTTCTGTCGATCGTCGTCAACGGACGTCTCATCCATGTAGGGGGTTTTGTTTTTGATATTATAATAATCCTCCCTCCCCGTTCTTGATTTATACGAAGAATGTGGATCAACTGACCAACGGGTTGATACGCAAATCATTCTTTAAACATGGGAGGTTGATGCAGGGTTACGAGTAGGGGGTTTATGTTTGGTTTTGATTTAATAGTATTGAAATGAGTTTATTTAATATTTAATGTTAGATAAATATTCTCTCACTTGTTATCATGTTAATGTGGAGGGTGCGGGCCAAACAAACAAGGTCTGGACCCTCCGCCGCTTTGTTCATGTTGTGTTCTTCAGGGATGGATTTCCTTAATTTTTTATGGAAATGCGAGATAGAGGGTCACTCTTTGAAGGTGACTGCTCTAGAGGCTAATAGGTGTAGACGACACAAAGAACGGACCACTGGAGCACGTCAGGTGGCCGGCGGAAAGAACCATCGGTGCACCATGTCGGTGGCGGCCAGAGAAGACCCGCGGAAATTGGTCATGAGCGGTGGGGAGGTGGTGGTCCATCGCATGCCACAATGGAACGAGGCGGCTGACCTGAGCCGGCCGTGCGGGAGAAGGGCGGTGCCCGCAGGCGCCGCCAGCGGAAGGAGGGGGCGGCGCGGCCCTGCGCCGTGCCACGTCGTCTGGAGACTGGTCGGCCATCTGGCCGAACATTTCATGCGGTGGGGCAGCACCCCACTAGCTAGAAGAAACGGCCCCGCATCTGTGGGCCCTGCTGGAGAAATGGTTCGCCATCAGGCGGCCCAGGCTGGACGTGGGCCGACCGAATGAGACGGACCCACCCAATGGTCCGGGCCAGCGCGAGTGGGATGAGCCCCACCCGGAGGGCTGGGAAAACTGAGAACCTGTTGGGCCGACCCCAATGTGTTGTACCCAGTGAACCAGGATGACCCTTAACGGGCCGGACCCGGGTGGGGTCAGGTAGACCCCAAGACCCGTTGTGTTGGGCTAACCTGACTGAGTCGGACCGGGCCCAGACCCAACCAGACCCGAATAATGGAACGCTGGTAACTGAAAAACCGGGTGTTTGTTTGACACGTCATCAGTGGAATTGGGACCCCTTTTGGGAAGCGCTCCCTTTGGCATATTTCATCGGACCCGACCAAGCCAGGTCAGACCGAGGTGCGATCACCCCCATTTCACGGAACGGGGTGTAACTAACAGACCGGGCGTCTGATCGACTCATTGTCTGTGGAATAAGGACCCTTGTGACAAGGCGGTACTTTTGAGATACTCTAAGTGAGTTTTTATGGTGTTTGAAGTGCGACCTAGGTTTGATCATACTTGAATCCAACTGGGGCCTTTTTACAAAAGTGACCATATCTCACAGATCAGGCGTCCGATCGACTCGCCGTCTGTCACGTTGGGACCCCTATTATGTGGCGGTACCTTGGGTATTATTTTTTCAAGACATTTTACTAGTTCAAATATGACTGATGGCTTGAGGAGCATAATCTTTCGGAGATCGGACATGCTTCGTGTGGGAATCTAGTGGCTAGCTGTGACATGAAGAAGAAGAGAAACCAATATGGGTTAGCATCAATAACTCCTGAGTGGGATGATATTGATGTATGACTAATCATCCCTACCTTTGTACTATAAACCAATACGAGTCAGCACCAGCGACCAATATGGTTTAGCACCAGTGACCAATACGGGTCAGCACCAGCGACCAATACGGGTCAGCACCAGCAACCAATACGGTTCAGCATCAGCGACAAATATGGGTCATCATATAGTGACCTATACAGGTTAGTAGTAGAGTTACTATAGATAGAATGATCTGTCTTTACGACTAGTCATCCCTATCCCAGTGACCATGAAGTTATACCGTTAGAGTGAGCTGTCTCTTTTTCTTTGTACTTCATGATTTAGATCGTTCTTGTGATATTACCTTTGCGTTATTTCTTGTGATGTTTTCATTTATGGATTATTGAGAGACCTTCGGGGGTCTTGGCCTCCCCTACTGATTTGTTATACTCACCCCTGGACAGGCTCCACCCGCATGTGTGTGTCTGGTGCAGACAACTGATGGTCTGAGGCAAACTTTGGAGGTTCGGGACTTGGTGGAGCATGGTGAGATGGGAGCAATCGATATCCACTTATTCAACTTCATACTTACAGCTAATACCCTCCAGGTAGATCTCCTAGGTAGATGCGACAACTATTTACTTTCTTTTTAGTTTCTACGGCTTGTATTTCGGCCCACTGTTTTCAGTTTTCGGTTGTACTTACTCTGGTGGATATACCTTACTTTTGTTGGTTTTTTACTACATTTTACCTTTTTCAGTGTGTATAAATCTCTAATGCAATGCCTTCCTTGTTCGGGAAAATCCTTTAGGTGATAGTCGCCAACCTCTGGACTATGGAAGGCGGTCTTGGGGTAGTCACGTCCTGGCCCCGTGGGGTGGGTTGTGACATTATTACAATAAAAAAATTTATGTATATAATAGAATTATAATATTATCTCGTGTCAATGGTTAGTGAACCATGGAACTATGTTTGTAATGATATTTTAATGTTATAGAATAATACAATCCTTTTTTAGTTATGCTTATTCCAAATATAATTTTATGTTTCTTGAGGAGTGCGGATGGGTTACCAAATAGGCGTATGGATTCCTAGACTATGTGAGATAACCATGAAATTAATAAATTATTTAGGAAGTGTATTCATTATTAGGAATAATATTAGGCGATCCAAGTATTTTAATGGTAAATTATAGAAAATAGTTAAGGTATTCCCATATATTAGAGACATGGTTTCCATGACCATATGGGTTAACCATGAATGACATGATTAATTTTATGATTTCTCTTTTTAAAATCAGATTAGTCCCTAATAACCTTTATTTACACATATTTATAGATCTTGTGTTGAACCACAATGTGTAATTTTTTTTTAATGAAAAGTAAATATGATGTGAATAATATGAATGGAAGATTATAGGTATTCCCATGATTCTGATTAAAAATGAAGATATCATGACTATGTCACATTGATTAAGAATATATATAATTTTGAATGGGTATCTGGGTAGAAGTTTTTTCATGATTTGAGAAGATCCATCCATGTTATTTAAGTGACTAAAAATTACTTACAAAATAAATAAATAAATAAATTTCATTCAATAATATTGCATGAGGAAGTGTTGACATACATGTAGATTTTATCTAACTATGTTTATAAGAGTTTGATAAAAACTATAGCCAACACCATGCAACCTAATGGGACAGCTCTATAGCGACCCAATTTTTTCTTACATTGCTATTACATAATTTTAATTATAAACAAAATAAAATCATTACATGATCAGGATCCAAAGTTTTAGTGTATTGGAAAAATTTAGATCATACAAAACATTTACAAAATATAACATAAACATTTATTTAATTCCTTTTTCTCTAACTTCTTATTGTCCCTTGAATTCTTCTTAGTATAAGTAGTCACTTGAGGATATACATCAAAGAAACGGGTGAGATAAAATCCCAGTAATAGGATAGATAATAACATGAAACAATATAACATGGGGTGAGAGTAATCATAAAATCACCATCATGATCATGAGAGGAAGAATTATATATAAAGTCATGGAATATGGAAATGCATAAAAATGAAACATCATGTCTTAGTGGTAAACTACCACACATAGTTATGAACAAAGATAGCATCATGTTCATAAATATTTCACTTTTCTCATGAGATAAATCACATTACCCAATTCATTGGATCACTATAATCTTGGGTGAACCCATCACATCATAACATTTACATTGCGCAAAATAATTTTGGGTGCACCCGTCACATCATAACATTTACATTATCATGCATGCCACATAGAAAATATATCAATCTTGGACATAAAATATAAAATGGAAAGTAATGGGTTTCATTTTATAAATTAAACTTTCATAAACATTGGGTTATCAAATTAAAGAGGGAATAACATACTTGATATAAGAATCATCAACCTTGAGTGAATAAGTAACAATCTCGAGAAGTAAAATATGTGTTTTTTTAGAAGAGTTCTTTTGGAAAACATTGTGTTGGCCATAAAATAAAGTAAAAAAACTCATATATCCCATAAAAGGTAAGATAATTATTAATAAATGATATTTATGGAATATATATACTGAAAATGGGGTGAAAGAGGGAAACCCCAAAGAAAGAGAGTTGGGTTTGATAATTCCCCTTACCTTATGTCTGAATGCTTTATTCACTTTAATGTCCTATATAATAACATTAGATTCATTAATTAACAATTAAATAAACTTTTGTACCTGAATTTGATTCATATTGGTTTTATTAAGTTCATTTATGGCCTTTTATATGAGTTATAGAGTTTAATTTCATCGTTCGGGAGCATTCATTTTCATGGTTTTCATGATTGGATTGCTTGTATACAAGAATGGAAGTTCATGTAAAATGTGGTTAAATATACATAATTTATATTATATGTTATTAATGATATTAAAAAGTTTTAATTATCTTATAAATAATTTGGTTATATGGTATGATAATAAATCATTAGATAAAAGTTAATGATGATCGTTTTAGGTTAATTTTGGCGGTTTTCAATCACAATGAACTCATTTTGTTTTATCATTTAGTATCTTGTAAATATGTTAGTTGCAGAACATAAAGAGGGTTTTAACATAAATTTTAAAATTTGTTTCAACCATTATAATTTTTTTATTAACATCCTTGAAATTGTTAAAGGAAAATGGTCCACGATGTCAGTTAATTAACACATCACGAGCGATGATTTCTTTTTTAAAATAAAAGAGACTGAGGGGGAGTTTAATGATGGATCTTCCATTAACATGATAAAATTAAATTATATCAAACATAATAGATTTATAATTCCATTTGGATAATATAAGTTTAGTATAAGAGAATAAATGAAATGAAATTGAAAAGAAATTAAAATAAAAAGGAAGAGTATTTTACCTCTTGGATTTATCCTCCTTGAGAACCTCCATAGAGAAAAGGTTTTGGTCTTTTGATGAGGACAAGAGCTCTTGGAAGTGGGAGATAATATTGAGGATATTTTTGTGTAGAATTTCAATAAGGCTCAAATCTTGAAAGTTGTGAGTAAAAGAGGTGGTGAGGGGTGGTATTTATAGTGGAGGAGAGGAGTGTTTTCTCATTATTATATTCATTAGTTTATTATTTTGGCTCAAGACTATGAATAGTTGTACAATTATATATAAATATATTAAAATAATTATGTATAGTTTGATATTTTGGTCTTACATCATCCTTACGTCATATATGACTCCATAATTCATGTATTTAGCTTTTATTGTAAATTATTGTATTTTACTATTCATAAAAAAATCAAGTATTTTATAAAAAACACAAAAATTAACCCTAACTATTTTTTTATGTGTATAATTTAAAAATGAACTCCATTTTATGAAAATAATTTTCTAAATATTAGTAATTTAATTTTTAATTAAAATCATCATTTACTTGGAAAATATATATTTTAAAATTATAACTGATTTTATAACACTTTGAAAATTTTCGTAAGGTCTCAAAAATTTTCTTAAAATCATAAGACATAAAAATAATAATTTATGAATACATTTTATGAAAATAAATTTTCTTTTAAATTATGAAATTAATCATAAAATTGTAATTAAATATTTGTGACTTGCAAAAATTCTAATACTTAATTAATAATTTTTAAAACACTTATTTACTTAGAATATGATATAGTAATACCATTATTTTATTTATAAGATGCCTAAATTTTATTTATAATTTCATGGATGGGGTTTCTATTCATTTTGTGAGTTTACTTTTCATATGGGTCATATTATTATTCCTAAGGTCAGGTTACTATTTCATCGGTATTGGTTCCTTAATTTTTAGAAATACTTATTTTTTCATTAATTATTCATTTATAAAGTTTTTATTATAGTCTATAAGTTATTTTATGTGATTTATACTATATCAAAATACTATAATAAGGTATAAATTCCATTGATAAAAGTTTAAGTCATTACATTCTTCCCCCTTTTAAAATTTCACCCTCAAAATTTCTTTTCACATAAACAGATGAGAGTACTTCTCCTTCATCACCTCCTCTGGTTCCCAAGTTGCTTCTTCATACATATGGCTCCTCCACAAAACTTTGAAAAGGTGGGTTTTCTTGTTGGGTATAACCTTATTTTTCTGTTCTAGAATCTTTACTAGATACTCCTTATAAGAGATATCATCTTTATGTTTTACCACCTCTAAGTTTAGTATATGTGAGGGATCTAGTTGCACTTCATCATGAGTGATACATGGAACACATAATAAACTTGAGATGTATTTGGTGTAATTACAAGTCGATAGGCCACAACTCCTATGCAATCAAGGATCTCAAAGGGGCCGATATACCTTGGGTTTATCTTCCCTTTCTTTCCAAACCATATGAATCTATTCAATGGTGATATTTGAAGAAAGACTTTATCTCCAACATAGAACTCCAATTCCATTTGATGGTTGTCAGTATATCTATTTTTTTGACTCTAATTAGCTTTGATATGTTTTTGGATGGCTTAAACCTTCTCTGTTATCTCTTTTACAAGATCATGTCCATGTAGCTTTCTTTCACCAACTTCATCCTAACAGGTTGGAGTTCTACATCACTTTCCATACAAAGCTTCATATGGAGTCGTCTGAATACTTGAGTGAAATATATTGTTGTATGAGAACTCAACCAATGGTAGATATTTATCCCATCCACTTTTTAATTCTAATGAGAAGTATCTTAGCATATCTTTGAGTGTTTGGATAGTCCTTCCAGATTGGCCATCGGTTTGGGGGTGATGGGCCATGCTAAAATTTAATTCAGTACTTAAATAATTTTGAATATTCCTCTAGAATTTAGATGTGAACCTGGGGTCATCATTATATATAGTCAATAGTGGAACCCCATATAGTCTCAACAATTCCTTCACATATATCTTTTCAAGTTGTTCAAGAAAGAGATCTTCCTGAATAGTGATAAAGTGGGCAGTCTTGGTGAGTCAGTCTACTATAACTCATATCACATTATTCCTTTGGATGTATTTGGGAGACCCATGAAAAATTACATAGTGACCTTCTCCCATTTCCACATGGGTATAGGAAATGTTTGAATCATCCCTTTGGAATTCTATCACTCAGCGTTAACTTGCTGGCATATTAAACACCTTGAGATATACTCATCAATCTCCTTATTCATGTTGTCCCATCAGAATTGTTCTCAGAGATCATGATACATCTTGGTACTCCCGAGATGGATAGAGAAATTTGATCTATGTGCATCATCCAATATCTTCTTCTTCATCCCAGATGATTATGGAACATAGAGCCTCATTCCAAACTGAATCACACCGTCATCATTGATATGGAACTCTTGTAGATTCCCTTCCTTTGTTGTATTAACCTTATTTTATAACTCTGGATCATCCCTTTGTGCCTCCTCAATATTATCTTGGATATATGGCTGGGAAATAATTTAGTTAAGGTATGATTTATTCCTCACTTTTATGATTAACAAATCCATCCTTTGCATATCCATGAAGATAGGGTCTTTCTCAATTCATAACATGGATAGAGTAGTAGGTTATTTTTAGTTAAGATCATCAGCTACCTTGTTTTTCTTTCCAGGATGATAGTGAATAGATAAATTGTAGCCCTTGAATAGATATAATCATCTACTTTGTCTCATGTTGATCCCCTTTTGGGTGAATATATACTTTAGGCTCTTATGACCGGTATATATGTCACACTTCTCACCATAGAGGTAGTGCCTCCATATTTTCAAGGAAAAATCATAGTTACTAGATCCAGATCATGTGTCGGGTAGTTATTCTCATGGATATTCAACTACCATGAGGCATAGGCTATCACATAAAATTTTTTAATGAGTACGCAACCCAATTCTTTCTTTTAAGAATCAATTTATATCACAAAAATTTCTCCACTTTTTGGTAATGTGAGTACAGGTGTAGTGATCAGCCTCTTATTTAGCTCCTTAAAGATTTACTCACATTCTTCCATCCAAACATACTTTACCCCTTTCCTTGTTAACTTAGTTATCGGGCTTGATAATCATGAGAAATTTCTCACAAAACATTGGTTGTACCTAGATAATACAAGAAAACTATATATTTTCATTATACTAGATGGTTTTTTCCTTTCCAAAATTGTCTTTTTTTAAGGGTCCACATAAATTCCCTCACTTGTGATCACATGTCCCAAGAATGTGACTTGATGCATCCAAAAGTTACACTTTCTGATCTTCGGGTACAATTTCTCCTTCATTAATGTTTTCATTAGAAGCCTTAGATGTTCTTCATGTTCCTCGTTTCTCTTGGAGTATACGAGAATATCATCAATAAAAACTACCATAAATTTTTCAAGGTAATGTCTAAATACTATTCATCAAATCCATGAATATTGTAGGGGAATTAGTATGACTGAAGGGCGTCACCAAAAACTCATAGTGCTCATACTTTGTATAGAAGGAAGTCATTTGAATATATTCCTTCTTCACCTTTAGCTTATGATATCTAGAATAGAGATCCACCTTTGAGAAGTACTAAGATCCTCATAGCTGATCAAACAAGTCATCAATCCTTGGAAGAGGATACTTGTAATTTATGGTGATCTTGATGAGTTCTTGATAATCGATACATAGCCACATTTATCCATCCTTCTTCTTGACAAATGGAATTAGCGCATCCCAAGGTGATGCACTAGGGAGTATGAACCCTTTTTCCAAATACTCTTGCAGTTGATTTTTTAACTCCTCTGGTTAGATAGGATCCATCCTATGGAGACACTTTGAGAGAGGAGTAGCTTTAGGTATGATTTCTATTGATAACTCTACCTCACGATCCTTGGAAAGTCCATGTAACTCTTCATGAAATACATCATTGTATTCCTTCAAAATAGGCATTTCCCCTAGTTTGATACCTTCCTTTGATTAAACCATTTGAGTGAGGTATTCTTCTTTATAGGGAATCAATACCCACACAATTGAAGAATTTTCCAAAGTCTATTCATGATCTTCCTTGAATTTTTAGAGGATCATGGGATGTTTTGGAATATGAAAAGATATTTCCTTTTTCCGATAGTTTATATGTGCTCTATATAACGAGATCTAATCCATTCCCATTATAGATTAAAATTCCACCAAGAGAAGTATCATGAGATTCATTGGAAGAATCCTCTCACATATTCTAGTAGGAGAAGATTCCAACACTTTGGTTGCAATGATTTAAACACTTGGTGTTTTTATAGATATATTTACTTCAGGGTTTTGGGGATTCAATTCAATAGTTCTAGAAAACTTGCAAGATATAAATGTGTAGAACCAGAATTGAATAATACTTTTTCAATTATTGAGTTAATAGTAAGTGTACGTTGTATGACTTCATTTTCTTGATCCACTTCAGCAGGAGTGATGTCATAAGCCTTTATTTTCTCCTTTGGATTTGGTAGATGATGACACTAATTACCCTCGAGGGCTTGAGGTTTAGTGCACTGGCTTGCATAGTGACCTTGATATTAGACCATGGGAGGTGCTCTCGTTTCCTCCACCACATTATCCTGCTTCCTCATGTATTTTTGACATTTGTGATCTTGGTGGACTTATCTCCCACACTTGAAGCATTTCCCCATCCCATTGAGACAGTTCCCATGATGCCTCTTCCCAAATTTTTGACATGTGGGTGGTTGTCTTCTCTTTCCACCTTTCTCACTAGATCCTATGGCTTCAAAATCTATCTTTCATTTCTTATCACCATAGCCATGGGACCATTCTCTAAACTCCATCTCCACTTTGAGATCACATCTAACAAATTCTTCATAACTCCCAAAGTCTTGAATTGCTATAGCCTTTCTAAGGTGTGGTTTTAATCCACTAAATAATCTATCAATTTTATTATCATTGTTGGTAACAAAACTTTAAGCATAAATTGAAATCCTTGTGAAATTTTCTTCATAGGTTGTGACATATTCTCTTTCATTTTTCTTCAGATCTATTAATTCTCTCTCCATCTTTTATGAAGAGTTCAAAGTAAAAAATTGTTAAGAAACATTATCTTAAAGTCTTCCCACTCCATCTCTTCAATTTAATCCTTCAAATTGGTGTTCTTAATCTATTGGGAAAAATCCCTCAAGTTATCATTGAAGCATTTTTGAGGTGATTGTGTTTGTTGACAAAGTGGACATCTGTGTTGTGATTGTTGACAAAGCAAACCATGACGTACAAATTTTTTGACAAAGGGGATTTCATGGTGGCATGTCGAGTTCAAGGGTTGTGGTTAATGATACATGTTTGATTCAAGAACTTCGATAAAGGAATGGATGATTTGGAGGTTTTACAAAAAGATCAGATACAAGGTGGCGTAGTATTCCAGTGTTTGCCAAATTTTTGGGCCTAAAAATCGAAAAATGGAGAAAAGTGGTTTTGGAAAAGGGACTTGTGCATCGTTGTCTTGAAGGAGAAGAAACTTGAACGCCATATGTTTTTCAAGATCAGAACATCAAAATATGGAAAAGTGAAAAGGGGCACCCATATTTTAGGGTTGGTCGCGCAAGTGACTTGCGTGGCAGAGACTTGCGCTCTGAAACTTGCACGCCGAGAGGAGACTTGCGCGCCGTCGTGCAGGGTGTCCAAATTCCTATAAATAGAGTTCGAACCCTCCTCATTCTATACGAGTTCAAAACTTAGATAAAATCAGAGCTCCCATCCAGTGTTCACGCAAGTGGTGGTGTGGTCGTGCAAGTCGAAGTTGTATGCCAGTTGGTTGTTGCGCGTCCAAAGTGGTTTGGGCGAGAAAGGAAAGAATTCGCCCAAGCTTTGAGTTGAAGAAGGAGGTGTCGCACAAGTGGTTTGGTGACACTTGATCACCAGGTTTTGAAGAAGTGTGATAGTTGGTGGTTGTGCGCCAATATTGGTTTGGGTGTAAAAGGGTGTGATTCGCGCAAGTTTGGAGTTGCAGAAGCTAGTGTCGCGCAAGTGGATGAGGTGAACTTGTGTGCCAGTTTTAACTTGTGCGCCGAGACTTGTGCGCCAGCTTGGAGAAGGGCGCCAGGTATGGTTGAAGCACGGCAGTGATTCAGGGCTGCGTGAAAGCTGGAAGATTGCCCGATACCTTCAGTACAAAGTGAGATTCATCTATGGGTGAAAGTTGTACTTCAAATGAGCATCTACATACAAAAGAGGATGCATTCCTTAGTGATAATGAAGAGACCTAAAGGTCTATAAACTGTGAGTGGATCCTTTATAGGTAAGTGAGCAAAGGAAGAGGAAGAATGTGATCCTCTCCACCAGCAGTGAGCTAGAGAGAGAGAAACAGGGAGTGACCCTTGGGAAAGCAGTGAGTTGACCCTAAACCTTGTAAAGGCGGTGAGCCTGGGCATAGAAGTGATCAAGCCTGAACCTTGTAAACAACAGTTTTCTTTTAGTGGATTTGGTATGGTGGAACATCACCGTTGTATGCTCCTTGGACGTAGCCCAGTGAGGGTGAACCAAATAAAAATCTCTGTATCTGCCTTCTTCTTCCCTGCATTGCATTTAAAGCATCATCATCAGATAAAGAAGAAAAGAAGTGATCATAATAAACACACAAGTGAAAACAAAGTGACCATTGTAATAAATAGGTCAAGATCTAGTGGGGAAAGAAGAATTTTGAAAAATAATATCCATACCCTGATTCACCCCCCCTCTCAGGGTATATATGCCCCTATTGGTCTAACAATTGGTATCAGAGTGATAGGTTTCTTTTATCAGATTTGTTTTCTATGACTTAGTGTAGTCGATTTGTGTGGTTAAATCAGTATGCTCTTATCTCGGTGTACCATGGAAAAGGGAAAACATCAAATAATAATCAGAAGTCATGTGATATCCCTCAGTGTGGAAGTGTTTATGGAAAAAGTTTTATTCAACTAAAAGAATCAAATAGCTTACTAAAGGAAGGCATGGATGAGTCTGATAGGGAAAAAATTGATTCACTCAATCATAATGTAGGAATGAGTGAAGTACATGAACATCAAAATGATACTAAAACAACTGATGATGAAGAAGTTTCAATAAGGAGGTCACCAGTTGATGTTGTTAACATGAAAAAGAAATTGGATCAGAAAATGGATGAAGAAGTTAAATCTAAAGATATCTAGATCCAAGTATTGGAAATTGAGTTCAACAAGCTAAGATGCTTAAATCAAAGGCTTATTGATGTGGCTACTAACCTAAGGGAGAAGAATGATTTCCAAGGTGAATAACTACAAAAGATGGATAGAATAAAAGGAAAACAAAAGGCTGATGAATATGAAGGGAATCAGAAGTCATATGAAGTTCAGAATCTGAAATCTAGAAATGATGGTCTAGATATATAGTTGTCTGAAAAAGTTCAAAAGAATCAAAGGATACAACAAGAGAATGTATTTGTCTCTAAATCTGTTTCTCAGGAAAAATTGAAAGTAAAGGAGAAAATTGATATGGTAGAAAATCTCACACGAGAACTAGAATATGAGATGAGTTGTGGAAAGAATATCAGAAGAGAACTCAATTCCCAACTTGAATCAAGGGATATAAAGATTCAAAAGTTGGAAGAAGAGCTATAATAAGTGAAGAAGGAAGTGCAGAAATCCAATGCTATAGGAAAGCCTAAAATGAAAGATGTCTTGCACTTACTATTTGATTATCCTTCAGCAGAAGATGATGTAATGAAAATCAAATTTTCTATTTCTGAAAAGAAACAAGAACAAATTTTCTCACCTCAAAGACCATACAGTTTGGGAAAAATTGGTATTGGGTTTGATGAATTACCTCCCGTGCATGCTAGAAAGAGAGACGTGAATAGTTCTATAAGTGGAGGAAATCTTGTAGGTGCTGGAGACAGGCCTAAGAGGACACTTACAAGAAGTAGTGACGACATGTGCTATTTTAACGGGATTCATGGCCACACATCAAGCTTTTTTTCAGAGGCTCAGGAATACATTTCAGGCTATGAAAATAGAATCATTAATAAATATAAGAATAAAAATAAGTGTTATGAGAAATCTGAAAGAAGAGCCTCACATAGGAAAGAATTTATTAGATGATATTATAGTGTAATAATGGGACACACCATGAGTATGTGTCAGGAAGCTCAGGAGCTCAATGTCAGAGGAAGAACTCAAGCTGAAACAAGGTATGCCTTCGATGGAAAATGCTTTATATGTTCTGATTATGGGAATTTGGAAAGACATTGCAGTAAAAAGAAAGTAGGAAAGAAAAAGGAACTCGAGAATAGATTCATGACTCCAGTGGTGTATAATGAGAAATCCAACATTGGAAGAGAATGTGGTATATTGAAAAACATTTTTTCTACCTCAGGGGAATCATAAGGAGATAAACTAATGGTGTATCAATCACCCTCTCTGTCACACTCACAACAACCCTTAGGGAGAGAATGTGAACAAACCTAGAAGATTAAGGGGAGATCTACTCCAACTATTAGAAAGAATAATGCACGTTCAGGTTAGAATTCACCACCATTACAAAATAGTGTGGTGACTCAGATATCTGATAAAAGAAAGATGAATAAAGAATTCATTGAAAAATCGGCATGCCGTGTTCCTCAGTGAGAAGTGGAAGAAAGAGAAATACCCCTGCAATGGTGGAAGAATAAAGAGAAGATTACAAGTGGAGAGATTCCTAACCAGAGAAAGAATCAAGGGAAATGGAATTTTGGTGGAACATCAAAGAAGGAAATGTGTACTAGTGGGTTTAAACCCCAAATGATGAGAAAGGCCAGGCCTGTGAAATATACATATCATATAAAGACTCATCATGTGGGTAATGAATGCTTAGTCATATGGACAGAGCAGTTGAAGTTGGCTAGGCAGTTAGAGCAGGCAAAGGAGTGTGATGCTCTACAAGAAAGAATCAATGGGTTGACCCATCGAGATCAACCACAATCCTCTTCTTGAGGATTCCTGAAATTTCCCCTCTCTCTATGTATATAAATGTTGTTAAATGATTATTCAAGTGTTTCAGGTTTTAGGGAGATACGATCCAAGGGGAAGTGGCATCTAAAGATGCAAATTGGAGAAGTGATCTGCTTCAGAGTTTTAATTGACTCAAATATCATACCAAATTTGAAGAAGAAAGGGAGAAACAGAACACAATAGAAAGTGATTGTGTTATTCACTTTATCTCTTGTTTCCTACACCGATTTCCAACTCAGTAGGCTTAGAGATTCAAATAATGGATCAATGCTAAGTGCCAGATGAGAATAAATGATGCAGGAGAAGAATAATGATTATGGGACTAACCCTAGGAAGTGTTGTGTAACATAGGGGAGCATTCAATAACAAAATCATATGCAATATCCATCAAATAACTAATTGGATAAATCATCTCAGGTTCTGTCTATTGAGGGAAGACATATTGAGGGATACATAGCAATAATCATGCATCTCATGCTTATCTAGTTTGTTCTAACATTATGAGACTCTTTTCAGGTTACCAAGAAGCTATGAGAGAATATCCACAATGTTTCAACAAGACGCTCAGAAAAGTAGCTGAAAGAAATGATTCCACTGAATAATGAAACAGTGAGCAATTTCCTGATAAATGTGATGAGGAGGAAAGAAGCAAAGGGGGAGAATAAGTGGATAATGCTGATTCAGAAAAGAATTAGACATGGGAGATTATTTTGAGGCTAGCTAATAAGAATATCATCATGACTAAATGGGTATTTCGAAACAAGTTGAATGAAGATGGAACATTGATTTGAAACAAAGCATGACAAGTGTGCAAAGGATACTCGAAGATAGAGAGAATTGATGTCGATGAGACATTTGCACCGGTTGCAAGACTGGAGAAAAACATATTATTCCTAGCCATTGTAGTGCAACGGAAGTTCAAAGTGTTCTAGTTGGATGTCAAATATGCATTATTGAATGGGGATCTAGAGGAGGAAGTGTATATTGAGAATCCAGATGGTTTTCTCATTCATGAAGATGAGAATAAGGTTTGCAGACTAAAGAAGGCATTGTATGGGATGAAACAAGCACCAATAGCATGGTACTCAAGGCTTGATCAGTACTTGAAGAATCTTGGTTTCCAGCGTGGGTGAGTTCATTACAATCTCTATTTCAGCAACAATAGTAATCAAAGGATGATGGTGTTGGTTTATGTTGATGACATAATATTTGGCGGATCAGATGAAGCTCAGTGCAAAAAAAATTTCGAATTCATGAAAAGTGAGTTAGAAATGTCAATGATTGGAGAGCTAACGTTTTTCCTTGGTCTACAGGTGACACAAGAAAGGAGTGGAACATTCATTTCTCAATCCAAATATTCCAAGGAGGTTTTGAAAAGGTTTGGAATGGAAAATTACAAGGATATGAAGACTCCAGTTGATACCCGGATAAAACTATCCAAAGATGAGGATGGAAAGGCAATTAATATCACATAATACAGGAAAATTATTGGAAGTTTTCTATACTTGACCGCAACAAGGCCTGAAATTGTATTCGCCACATGACAAGGAGTGAGATATCAGAGTAATCACAAGAAAAGACACATGCTTGTAGTGAAAAGAATACTTTGGTATATCAAGGGCACGGTGGAATTCAGCTTGACATATAATGACAAATCTTATACAGATTTATTGGGATATACTGATGCAGACTGGGTCGGTTCAGCAGATGATAGGAAATCAACGTCAGGTGGTGCTCTCTATCTTGGTGGATTGTGTATTTCTTAGCTAGGCAAGAAGAAAGATTGCATTTCTCTGAGAACTGCACAGGCTGGGTATATTTCGGCCACTCAAGAATGAACACATCTATTATGGATGAAACAACAGCTTGAAGATATGGGAGTTGAAGTGAAGTCTCCGATCAGAATCCAGTGTGACAACTCAATTGCTATAAATCTTAGCAAAAATCCAGTTCATCACTCAAGGATAAAGCACATTGAGATAAAATAAAATTTCATCAAGGAGAAGGTGGAACAAGGGCTTGTGAAGTTGGATTATGTGACTACAGAGCTACAAGTTGCAGATATTTTGACAAAGACCTTACCCAAAGAAGATTTTGAGAGGCATCGACTGGCTCTGCGAGTCCAGTTGACTCCCCGCACTTGAAAAGTGTGGATGTGGGATGACCCCCCTCTCCCCGAGGTATGATGTGTTTTCCCCTAATGTACTGATATGTGTTCTCTACTCTGTTACAGACTGCAAAGGAGTGACCTTTGGGTTCGTTGACAAAGGGGGAGATAATAGTGATTTTTCAAGGGAGAGACAGTGTGGATATTTGAGAAATCGTGAAAGATATGGGGAGAAGCCTACAAGTGGAGCATCCGGATAGGGGGAGTTGAAGCTAGTTGAACGTGCTTAGCTAGAGCTTAGCTAGGACAACACAGGAAATAGTGCTGAAGAGGATTTTCAACTGACAAGAGTTAAATCTGTGAGCAGATAGGGGGAGCGTTTGAAATCGGACGATGCTAGAAGTGATCGATCAAAGAATAGATTTCACAACAGATGAGGTTCGTGATAAAAGTAGAAGAGTGGTGTTGGAATGCGGTAATCATATTTCCAAAAATTGGCATCAGTTTGGTGTCAATAGTGGGGGTTAGAGTTGAAGTGATTCATTGATGAACTTTTCATTTACTCTTGATTCTCACGCTGAGCATTGCTCATGTGGGCTTAGAGTATGTGTTGAGTAAATCCTTGATCACTATCAGAATCGCAATAGTCGAATGGTGGTAGAATAATTAACGATGTATCTTTTTATGTAAGAGTTGTCAAAAAACCCAAAGCGGGAGATTGTTGGGAAAAAATCCCTCAAGGTATCATAGAAGCATTTTTGAGGTGATTGTGTTTGTTGAAAAAGTGGACATCTGTGTTGTGATTGTTTACAAAGAAAACCATGACGTACAAATTTGTTGACAAAGGGGATTTCATGGTGGTATGTCGAGTTCAAAGGTTTTGGTTAAATATCCATGTTTGATTCAAGAATTTCGACAAAGTAATGGATGATCTGGAGGCGGTACAAAAAGAGCAGATACAAGGTGGAACCGTATTCCAGTGTTTACCAAATTTTTGGGCCTGAAAATTGACAAATGGAGAAAAGTGGTTTTGGAAAAGGGACTTGTGCGCCGTTGTTTTTAAGGAGAGGAAACTTGTGCTCCATATGTTTTTCAAGATAAGAACATAAAAATATGGAAAAGGTAAAAGGGGGACCCAGGTTTTAGGGTTAGTCATGCAAGTGACTTGCACGGTAGAGACTTGTGCGTCGAAACTTGCACGCCGATAGGAGTCTTGGGCACCGTCGCGCAGGGTGTACAAATGCCTATAAATAGAGGTCGACCCCTCTTTATTTGGTACGAGTTCAAAACTTATAGAAAATCAGATCTCCTGTCATGCAGGTGTGGTGGTCGCGCAAGTGGTGGTGTGGTCGCGCAAGTCGAAGTTGTGTTCCAGTTGGTTGTTGCACGTCCAAAGTGGTTTGGACAAGAAAGGAAGGAAGTCGCCCAAGATTTGAGTTGAAGAAGGGGGTGTCACACAAGTTGTTTGGTGACACTTGCGCACCAGGTTTTGAAGAAGTGCGATAGTTGGTGGTTGCACGCCAATATTGGTTTGGGCATAAAAGGGTGTAAGTCGCGCAATTTTGGAGTTGCAGAAGCTACTGTCCCGCAAGTGGTTGAAGTAAACTTGTGCGCCAGTTTTAACTTGCATGCCGAGACTTGCGCACCGTCTTGGAGAAGGGCACCAGGTATGGTTGAAGCAAGACAGTGATTCAGGGCTGCGTGAAAGCTAGAAGATTTCCCAATACCTTCAGTGCAAAGTGTGATTCATCTACGGGTGAAAGTTGGACTTCAACAGAGCATATACATACAAAAGAGGATGCATTCCTTAGTGATAATGAAGAGACCTGCAGTTCTATAAACTGTGAGTGGATATTTTCCAGGGCAGTGAGAAAAAGAAGAGGAAGAAGGTGATCCTCTCCACCGGCAGTGATCCAAAAAGAGAGAAATAGGGAGTGACCCTTGGGAAAGCAATGAGCTAACCCTAAACCTTGTAAAGGCAGTGAGCCTGGGCATAGAAGTGATCTAGCCTGAACCTTGTAAACAGCAGTTTTCTTTTAGTGGATTTGGTACAGCAGCACATCGTCGTTGTATGCTCCTTGGACGTAGCCCAGTGAGGGTGAACCAAGTAAAAATCTTTACGTATACCTGCTTGCTTCCCTGCATTGCATTTAAAGCATCATCATCAGATAAAGAAGAAAAGAAGTGATCATAATAAACACACAAGTGAAAACAAATTTAACCTTGTAATAAAGAGGTCAAGATCCAGTGGGGCAAGATGAATTTTGAAAAAGAATATCCATACCCTGATTCACCCCCCTCTCAGGGTATATAGGCCCCTATTGGTCCTAACATAATCAAAGCCCACTATTTATCGACCTATCCATCTAGATGATAAACAAAAAGAGTCACCTTCTCCATCTCAAAATAGTTAAGTACAGAAAAGATATTCTCCATTGAGTTGACCCACTATTATATGACTAGTGGATCAAAAGATTCACTAAACATCGGTGGTCGTTGCTACATAAAACACTCGATAGCCAGTTTCTCCATCTTATGTGAAGTCAGATGTTCCACATTATTCAGGTTATTTTTCATAACCTGAGATAATTGGGAAAGCATCACCATAAAAATTTGAACTCCACCACACAAAGAATTGGGGATATCATTTGGGAAATTACTACATTGTCCCTCACGCGGGTTTTTTTCCTAGTTTCTCTTGGTTCCCACCATTTTCTAAAATAGAAAGATTTAGAAGAAAACATATGTCAACAAGTCAAGAATAAATAATTTATTCCTTTGTACAATTAATTCTAAATAAATATCTTGTGAGATCCCTATGTTTATCATTTTCTAAAACAAATATTCTTGGGTGATTACTTATAATTAGTCTCATAATAAGGGTTTTCACTAAGGTACTCTAATCCTAATTCCAAAATTAACGAAAGAATTCTCTAATACCAACTATTTCAACCCAACTTTTTCTTACTTTACTATTACATGATTTTAATGATAAAAACATAAAAAAATTACATGACCAGGATCCAAAGGTTTAGTGTCTTGAGAAAATTAGGACCATATATAACATTTAAAAAATATAACATAAACGTTTATTTAATTCATTCTTCTCTAGATTCTTATTGGACCTTGAATTATCCTTAGTACAAGTAGTCACCTGAGGATATACATAAAAGAATGGGGTGAGCTAAAATCCCAATAAATGAATAAATAAGAACATGAAACAATATAACATGGGGTGAAAATTATCATAACATCATCATTATGATCATGAGAGGAAGAATTAGACAAATGCATGGAATTTGGCAATGCATAAAAATTAAACATCATGTCTTAGTGGTAAACTACCACACATAGTTATAAAAAAATCTAGAATCATGTTCATGAATATTTCACTTTTCTCATGAGATAAATCACATTACCCAATACATTGCATCACTATATATTTATATTCACACATGTCACATCATAACATTTACATTACGCTATATAATTCTGGGCGCACTTGTCACATCATAACATTTACATTATCATGCATGGCACATGGAACGTGTATCAATATTAGATATAAAATATCCCATAAAAGAGAATTTATTTCATTTAACAAAGCATAATTTCATAAAAATTGGGTTACCAAGTGAAATACGTAATAACATACTTGATATAAGAATCATCAACCTTGAGTGAAGAAGAAACAATCTTGAGAAGTAAAAGGTGTGTTTTTAGAAGAGTTCTTTTAGAAAAAATTCTGTTTGCATAAACTAAAGTTAAAAAACATGAATATCAAATAAAATTTAATTTAATGATAAAGAAATTATATTTAAGTAATATCCATACTAAAAATGGGGTGAAAGAGGGAAAACCAAAAGAAAGAGAGTTGCGTTTAAGAATTCCTCTTACCTTATGTTTGAATGATTTCTTTACTTTAAATCCTATATAATCACATTATATTAATTAATTAATAATTAAATAACCTTTTATACATTAATATGATTCATTATGGTTTTATTAGGTTCATTTATGGACTTTTAGATGAGTTATAGAGTTTAATTTCATCGTTCGAGAGCATTCGTTTTCATGGTTTTCATGATTGGTTTGCTTGTATACAAGAATGGAAGTTCATGTAAAATGTGGATAAATATATAGAATTTTTATTATATTTTATTAATGATATTCTAGAAGTTTTAATGATATTATAAAGAATTTGGTTATATGGTATGAGAATGAATCATTAGATAAAAGTTAATGATGGTCGTTTTAGGTTAATTTTGGTGGTTTTTCGATCACAACGAACTCATTTTATTTTATTATTTAGTATTATATAAATATGTTAGTTCCAAAACATAAGAGGGTTTTAATATAAATTTCAAAATATATTTCAAATATTATAATGGTTTTATTAACATCATTGAAAGTGTTAAAGTAAAATAAAAGTGCATTGTCCATGATGTCGGTTAATTGACACATCACGGGCGATGATTTCATTTTTAAAATATAAAAGGGGGGATTTTAATGATGTATCTTCCATTAATATGATATAATTATAGTGTATCAAACATAATGTATTTATCATTCCATTTTGATAAGATAAATTCAGGAGAAACTAATAAATGAAATGAAATTGAAAATAAATTAAAAGAAAAAGGAAGATAATTTTACCTATTGGATTTGTCCTCCTTGAGAACCTCCTTAGGGTAAAGGTTTTGATCATTTGATGAGACTAAGAGATCCTGGAAATGGGATAGGGGCTTGGTGAGTGGTTTGGGATGAATTTGGACAAGGCTCAAAGCTTGAGAGGTGTATGGGAAAGAGGTGGTGAGGGGTGGTATTTATAGTGGAGGAGAGGGGTGTTTTCTCATTATTATATTCATTAATTTCTTATTTTCGCTCAAGTCTATGAATAGTTTGAGCATTATCTCTAAATATATTAAAATAATGAATAAGAATTTGATATTTTGGGCTTACATCATCCATAAATCTTCCATGACTCCATAATTCATGTATTTAGATTTTATTGTAAATTGTCATATTTTACTATTCATCAAATATTCAACTATTTTAGAAAAATACCAAAAATTAACCCTAAACATTTTTCAATGTGTATAATTAAAAAATTAAATCCATTTTATGAAAATAATTTTCAAAATATGAGTAATTTAATTTTTAATTAAAATCATCATTTACTTGGAAAATACAGATTTTAAAATTATAACTAATTTTATAACACTTTGAAAAATTACTTAAGGTCTCATAAAATTATCTTAAAATAATAAGACATAAAAATACTAATTTATGAATACATTTTATGAAAATAAATTATCTTTTAAATTATTAAATTAATCATTAAATTGTAATTAAATATTTATGACTTACAAAAATGCCAACAATTAATTAATAATTTTGAAAACGTTTATTTACTTAGACTATGATATAATTATACAATTATTTTATTTATAAGATACCTAAATTTTATTTATACTTTCATGGGTGATGTTACTATTCGTTTGGCCGGTTTACTATTCATAAGGTTTTTATTACTATTCCTAAGGTCAAGTTACTATTTCATCGGTTTTAGTTCCTTAATTTCTAGAAATACTTCTTATTTTGTTAATTATTCATTTATAAAGTTTTTATTATGGTCTATAAGTTATTTTATGTGATTTCACTACCACAAAATGGGGCAAGAGAAGCGCGTCGTTTTATCATGAGTGCTAGCAAAAAGCACTGATAAATCTAACCTTTATTAGTGCTTTTTTAGCACTGATAAAAGTTTTTAATAATAATTTATATACAATTAGTATATTTATGTTCAAAAATAATGTCTATTTGTATATATTAAATAAAAATGCATGTTTATAATTAATATATATTTTTTAATAATTCAAAAATATATATATATAATGTTTTAAAGCCCACGGGGCATGGGTGAGTTGGTGAGCGGCGGTGGCGTCCTAACCCCGAGGTTCTGAGTTCGAGTCCTCGCAAGGAAACGCACACTATATGCCTTTATCACCTCTCATGGGCCCCTCTACCCCATGTGGAACTGGCCTGAATGCCCGGGTGCCGTTACACCTGGGACTGCGACTGGGGGAGTACATAAAGGCACTCGGTGGGGGTGACATCCCACCTATACTGTGTAACCCCTTGGGCCTGAAAACCCAGTGTACTTTTTTCCCACAGGGCATGGGTGAGTTGGTGAGCGGTGGTGGCATCCTGACCTCGTGGTTCCGGGTTCTATTCCTCGCAAGGCAACGCGCACTATATGCATTTATCACCTCTTGTGGGCCCCTCTACCCCATGTGGAACTGGCCTGAAAGCCCGGGTGTCGTAACACCTGGGACTGCGGCTGGGGGGTACATAAAGGCGCTCAGTGGTGGGTTATGGCCCACCTATACCGTGTAAACCCTTGGGCCTGAAAACCCAGTGTGCTTCTGCCACTTCGGTGGTGGTGTGATGGTAAAGGTGAGTTTCCAAATCAGGTCGTTCTTTAGGAGGTTCAGGGTTCGAATCCTGGGAGTCCGCTTTCGGGGAGAGCCACTCCCATGGGATCTACCCACCTTGTCGGGCCTCCCGAACTTCTCTGGGCGGGCAAAATGAGGCGCGGCCCAATCGCTGATGGATCGCTATGATGAACCATTGCTGTCGGGCCGTTACCCTCTGGGACGCTCTGCCATCTCGGCTAGCAACGGATCCTTCCCCAGCTGGGGAGCTTCCTGTGGGTACTACCCCTTCGTGGGGGAGGGGGGTTTCTCTATGTGGAGGGTTTGAAAAGGCCACATAGGGAAATTCTCTTTTTTAAAAAGAATATATAATGTTTTAAAAAAAGTATAGGATTATAATTAAATATATATGTGTTTCCAATGAATTTGGTCGATTAATATATTGATAAAGTGTGCATATATGTTATGTATCATCGTGAATGTTCATTTATACATTACACTCTTTCTATTATTCATGTTGTCCATTGATGGATCGTTTTTTATTATGTATATTTTACTAGGTGTATATGATTAATTCATGATACCCATATATATAATATATTATGTTCTCAATACTTATAAAGTTACAATAAATATATTTAATGAATAAATATATTTATAATTATTAAATTTTAAGTATATATAAATAATTTTTAAATATATTTATTTGTAATTATAATTATAAATATATATATATATATTTAAATAATTATAAAATTACAATAAATATATATATTATAATTTTATAAATATATATATAAATATATATTTATAAATATATACAAGAATTATAAATATATTTATTTATAGTTATAAGTATAACTATAAATATATTTATTTATAGTTATAAGTATAACTATAAATATATATATATATATATATATATATCTGTGGCGTCCTGACCCCGAGGTTCCGAGTTCGAGTCCTCGCAAGGAAACGCACACTATATGCCTTTATCACCTCTCGTGGGCCCCTCTACCCCATGTGGAACTGGCCTGAATGCCCGGGTGTCGTTACACCTGGGACTGCGGCTGGGGGAGTACATAAAGGCACTCGGTGGGGGGTGACATCCAACCTATACTGTGTAACCCCTTGGGCCTGAAAACCCAGTGTACTTTTTTCCCACAGGGCATGGGTGAGTTGGTGAGCGGTGGTGGCGTCCTGACCCTGAGGTTTCGGGTTCTATTCCTCGCAAGGCAACGCGCACTATATGCATTTATCACCTCTTGTGGGCCCCTCTACCCCATGTGGAACTGGCCTGAAAGCTCGGGTGTCGTAACACCTGGGACTGCGGCTGGGGGGTACATAAAGGCGCTCGGTGGTGGGTGATGGCCCACCTATACCGTGTAACCCCTTGGGCCTGAAAACCCAGTGTGCTTCTGCCACTTCGGTGGTGGTGTGATGGTAAAGGTGAGTTGCCAAATCAGGTCGTTCTTTAGGAGGTTCAGGGTTCGAATCTTGGGAGTCCGCTTTCGGGGCGAGCCTCTCCCCTGGGATCTACCCACCTTGTCGGGCCTCCCGAACTTCTCTGGGCGGGCAAAATGAGGTGCGGCCCAATCGTTGATGGATCGCTATGATGAACCATTGCTGTCGGGCCGTTACCCTCTGGGACGCTCTGCCATCTCGGCTGGCAACGGCTCCTTCCCCAGCTGGGGAGCTGCCTGTGGGTACTATCCCTTCGTGGGGGAGGGGGGTTTCTCTGTGTGGAGGGTTTGAAAAGGCCACACAGGGAAATTCTCTTTTTTTAAAAGAATATATAATGTTTTAAAAAAAAGTATAGGATTATAATTAAATATATATGTGTTTCCAATGAATTTGGTTGATTAATATATTGATAAAGTGTGCATATATGTTATGTATCATCGTGAATGTTCATTTATACATTACACTCTTTCTATTATTCATGTTGTCCATTGATGGATCGTTTTTTATTATGTATATTTTACTAGGTGTATATGATTAATTCATGATACCCATATATATAATATATTATGTTCTCAATACTTATAAAGTTACAATAAATATATTTAATGAATAAATATATTTATAATTATTAAATTTTAAGTATATATAAAGAATTTTTAAATATATTTATTTGTAATTATAATTATAAATATATATATATATATATATTTATTTAAATAATTATAAAATTACAATAAATACATATATTATAATTTTATAAATATATATATAAATATATATTTATAAATATATACAAGAATTATAAATATATTTTTTTATAGTTATAAGTATAACTATAAATATATATATATATATATATATATATATATATATATATATATATATCTGTGTGTGTGTGTGTGTAAAAAATTATTAAATTATAATAAATATATTTATTATACTACTTATAAAGTTATAAATATATAATTAAATAAATATATTTATAAATATATACAAATATTTATAATTATAATTCCTAAATAAATATAGATATATTTAAATAATTAAAAAATTGTGATAAATATATTAATTATATATATTTATATACAAATATATATAAAAATACAAATAGTTATAAATATAATTCTAAATAAATGTAGATATATTTGAATAATTAAAAAATTAGGATAAATTAATTAATTGTATATATTTATAAAATTATAAATATATTTATTATTATTTTATAATTATTTATATATATATATATAATTACAACTATAAGTAATTTATAGATGTAAAAACTTGTAAAATTATAATAAATATATTTATTATACTACTTATAAAGTTATAAATATATAATTAAATAAATATATTTATAAATATATAAAAATATTTATAAATAAATACAAATATTTATAATTATAATTCCTAAATAAATATTGATATATTTAAATAATTAAAAAATTATAATAAATATATTAATTATATATATTTATATAAAAATATCTATAAAAAATATAAATAGTTATAAATATAATTACAAATAAATGTAGATATATTTTAATAATTAAAATTTTATAATAAATATATTAATTATATATATTTATAAAATTATAAACGTATTAGTTATAATTTTATAATTATATATTTATTTATTTATTTATTTATAATTACAACTATAAATAATTTTTATGTGTAAAAAATTATAAAATTATAAGAAATATATTTATTATACTACTTATAAAGTTATAAATATATTTATAAATATATACAAATATTTATAAATAAATAAAAAATTATAATTATAATTCCTAAATATATATATATATATATTTAAATAATTGAAAAATTATAATAAATATATTAATTACATATATTTATATACAAATATCTGTAAATAAAAACAAATAGTTATAAATATAATTCTAAATAAATGTAGATATATTTAAATAATTAAAAAAATTATAATAAATATATAAATTATATATATTTATAAAATTATAAATATATTCGTTATAATTTTATAATTATATATATATATAATTACAAATATAAATAATTTATTTATTATATGTTTTAATTAAAAATAAATATATATTTATTAATTAGTTATAAATATAAATAAATACTTATTTATTTAAATAATTATTAATACATAAAAAATATGTTTATTATTTTCATATATAATGTTATATATAATTAAATAAATATATAGAAATATTGAGAAATGAATAGAAGTATTTATATTTATAGTTATAAATAAATATAGATATATTTAAATAATTATAAAATTATAATAAATATATTAAATATAAATATTAATAAAATTATAAATATTAGAAATATTAATTTTTTATAATTTTATAATTATTTATATATATATATATTCATTTATAATTATAATTAAAAATAAATATATATTCATATAAATAATTATAAAATTAGAATAAATATAGTTATATAGATCTATAATCTTATAAATATATATAATTAATATATTTATTATATATATTTCTATGATTATAAATATAATAAGTATATTTCTTATAATTTTATAATTATTTAAATTATAATTTTATAAATATAAATATATATTTATCATGTATATAACTTTATAAATATATATAATAATAGAAATAAATTATTAACATTATATCTTTATCAGCGTTGATAAAGGTCTATCTTTATCAGTGCTAAAAAAATACTGATAAAGGGCGCCTTTATCAGTGCTATATTTTTAGCACTTATAAAGATGTCTTTTATCAGCGCTTTTTTAGTGCTTATAAGGGCTTATCTTTATCTGTGCTAAAAAATCACAGATAAAGTCATGTTTTGTCAACATTTTCTATTATAGCGGTGATAAAAGATACCTTTGTCAGTGCTTTTTTGCTAGTGCTGATAAAATATTCATCAGGTTTTATAAAAAAAACCTAACTTCCTCCTCCTTCCTCGCACCCCTCAAGCTCTCGCAGATGCCAATCATTGTTGTTTTACCTCCTCCTCCTCCTCCTCCTCCTCTCCTGCCGCCTCTCCTATGTCGTGAACCACACCTCTGTTGTGAACCTCTCCTCTGTCGCAAACTAGACCGATGTGCGCCTCTCCCCCGTCATGCACCACACCTCTGCCATGCACGAACCAGACCATCGTGCGCCTCTCCTCTGTCGTGCACCACACCTCCTCTGTGTACCACACCTCCACCACGTGGCACACCTCCTCCATGTGCCTCTCCTCCACTCTGCGCCTCTCCTTTGTCGGGCGTCTCTCCTCTGCCAGAGGACTCCTCCATTGCATGCCTCTCCTCCGCCACGAACGCACCTCCATCGTATGTTGAATGAAACCTCTGCGGTGAGTTTTCTCCTCTTTCTCTTTGTTTTATGGTGATGTTATGAATTATATGGGCTAAATGCCCCTTTAAAAATCATGGTCACTGGTGGTCCTTGTTTTCACACTAAATGAATTTCATGTTGGTTGTTTTTTGAAAATAAATTGGTGGTCCTTATTTGCACACTAAATGAATTTCATGTTGGTTGGTTTTTGAAGGGGATTTGATTATTATTGAACTTTGGTGTTCTTTTGTTATCAGTTTATGAATCTTGTATATTAATTTGATTTAGTAATATGTAATTGTGTCTTATATGATTTTTGGACACCCCATTATGTATGTTTGATATATTTATGTTGGAATTTAATTTATTTATTATTTAATGGAGTTGTTCATTAAGTTTTGAATCATGTTTTGTCTCCAAAAAAGGATTTTATGTGTTCAATTTGGGTGAAATATTTAATGATCCTTTGAAAATTCTTAAAAAAAAATTCATGTTTTGGTTATCAATGAATTCTCAAAGGCCTGGTTGGAACTTTATAAAAAACATTTTTGATTTGGGAATATTTTTGCTATATTATATTTGGATTTTGAGGGTTATATAAAGTGGGTTGATTTTCTTTTGGAATGTGTTATACATGGGTAAAAAGAGGTTGTTTCAATGAAGGGTGTTTAGAGGTGAGATGAATAGTTTTTTTATGTCATTCAGATTTTATGTGATTGACTACATGATTGATTTTGATCTTATCCATTTCATTTATCATGAGAACATCAGTTACTTAGGTGGGGCCTAGGAAATGTACTTACTAGACATTTATCTGCTCTTTCTAGTATGGGATTACATCCCCACACTTACTAGGAATCAATATGCTCTCCCTAGATATGGATCAAAACTCTTCACTTTCTAGGCATTGATACGTTCTCACCGAGAACCACTGTTGCACCAAAACCTCAACCAATCATACTCCTTGATCCCTCCCTCTACTAAAAATCCACCTTTAATGATTAACATTTTTGAGGCATGTCCTTATTCCCTCTTAGATTCATATTCTCTTGGACATAACTTTTAAAAAAATTCTAATGATTTCATCTCACGTGTTCTCATTATATTGAACACCTCGCTTTTAACTAATTCAAAATCAGTGTAACTTTTGAACTCTCTAAGAGTATAAAGGCCATTTTCCCCTAAAGTCCGAATCCTCCACCATTGAATATTAATCCAAACCATACTCATTTCAATGGCACCACCACTTTTTTACTAGTGCAATTCACTAAATATTAGAAAACTACTTCACTAGAGTAAACCCAGTAGTCTTGAAACCAAGAATTTCTATTGAGTCTTAATAAATTAATCACTATATGTTATGTAACCAAGCTTTAATTCCACTTTTTTGTAACTGATACTAGAATAAGAAAAAGAGTTGATACCACTAGTTGGATTTGGTAAAAATCAACAATCCTAATGTTAAACCCCCAAAACATAAATTAAACCCCTAAAACTTGTAGATAGTGGAAGAAATTATAGAACATACCTAAATTGAAACAAATCCCCAAGATGGATATACTATAACATATAAGTAAAGCTACACCTAAGTCACTACATCAGATCTCTACCTTCTATTTCCAATAACCTCATGGTTTTTAAAATACCTCCCCCAGAGGAAAATGATCAATAAAAGATAAGCACATGACATAGATAAAATAAGCACACCACATAAAATTTATGTTGTTTGGATGATAATCCTACTTCATAGGGGAATACATTGATATTTTTATTAAGGGATAAATTGAGTTATAAGGGAAACATATCTTTTGTTATCCCTATCTATCCAAAGCTACATGAGACACTTTTTGGACACCCTAGTCAAATAACCATAACAACACATGTAATGAATCCTTCCACCCACAAGCACTTTATGGTGAATCCCCTCAAAGGGAAAAATGATATAATTCAAGTGATTATAAAGTCATATTTACTTCTTAGCATAAAATTATAGCTAAATATATAAATTATTATATTATTTCAACTTTAACAAATTATATGAGTGAATTATTAACTATTGATATTCAATGTTATGAAGTGGTCGTGACATTTAGGTTGGTGCATCCATCAAAGGTAACAAACCTATATTTTCTTTATGAAATATTCTTTAAAAGGTTCTATACTATTTTGGGACTTGATTTTTTTAACCTCGTGAATGAGTTTTGGAGAGTTAAGAATTCTCTTGAGACTTATAATGATACTCTCATCACTTTAATTCTAGAGTTTACTAATATGAGTTCAATTAAGAATTTTAGAATGACTAGTCTTTTTAATGTCATTTATAGTATTTTTAAAGATTTTAGAAAATAGACTATGGAAAATAATACCATCTATTAGTTTAATACCATATTTCTTTTCTTATTTTTACTTGAGACATGATTTACTTAAAAATATCGGGAAAGAAACATAGTTTCTTCTAGTGATGAGTGTCATAGGGAAATTCTTTGTGTGAAAGGAATGACACTTGAGAAATTTTTTATTATGTAATGGGTTCATGCTTATAGATTTTCGTAGGTGTATTTATAAAGGAAGGAACCAATAGTACTTCATGTGAGAGACATATACATTTTTTTTGGGGTGTAAAACCAATTGATTTAGTGTGACCCAAGGATCATTGGGATAATGTAGTGTTTTTAGTACATTGGAACACGAGTGTTTCATGGTTGAGAGTGTGGTCACTGACTATGGAACATATTCGTTGGGACTCTGGTGTTGTGTTGAAGGATAATTGATATAACTGGACAATGGAATCATGGATAAGTGATATCCAATGGTGGGGAGCACAATATCAAATGATTATGAAAATTATTGTTATTACACCTAACTTTGAAATAATGTGATGGAATCATACAACACTGATTTATTTGGGATGAATCAAGGTGTTTTCTATGTATCTTTTAAAAATTGTCTCTATTGGGATCTATGTCTTTGTGAAAATTCCTAAGTGGCTCTTTTAAAATGATTCAAGTGTTCTGAAATGTTTCTTAGAGGGATGTCCCTCATTTTAATTGATTAAGATTTATGGGTCATGAAGTTGTCTTGAATGATTTAAAAAAAGTAATTGTTGTTTTTTGAAAGAGTTTTTGGAACTGATTTATTTATTTTAAAAATGGAATATTATTTTAAAGAGGAATTTGTTTAAATGGTTGGTTTTTTTAATGGGATTTCAAGTGTGATTTTTTAAATAGTTTTCAAAGGACATTTGAATTGTAGTTTTTTCATAATATTTTAAGTTTATAATTTTATATAATTAGGAAAACCATTACATTATATCAATATTTTTTGTATTTATTTTGTTAAATACTAATATCACCAAATCAAATAGGATAGATATGAATAAATATTGGATGGATGCCAATCGTTTAACAAGAGAGTGTGAAGATGGAGTGAAAGAGTTCATCAAGTTTGCAAAAGATCATGCATATGACCATTCTCAAATACTTAGTCTATGTTTACGCTGTTGTTATTCAAGACAAGTTAGTCCAGAGGAGTTATAAGAAAACTTAATCTGTCATGGAATAGATCGAAGTTATAAATGTTGGAATAAACATGGGGAAAAAGAGAATGTAGCTATTGGATGGGATAGCAGTGTGCTTTATGGATCATCTGATATGATTACAAGTGTAGACAATAAAGAACACCATATCAGGGACGTGATTACAGATGTGAATGATGAAGAAGCTCATATTAAGAAAATGAGAAGGAAAATTGAAGATGAACTTTGTGATTTCCCAAAATTGTTTGAGAAGTTAAAGAGTTATGCAAAGACACCTTTATATGGTGTTTGCACTAAATATACAGTATTTCTAGCCATATTGAAGCTGTATAATTTGAAAGCAGGCAATGGATAGAGTGATTATAGTTTTACTGAATTACTTTTTCTCTTTAATGACAAGCTCCAAGAAGATAATTAGCTCTCGATCCAAACATACGATGTTAATCGAATGTTACGTTTGATGGGTATGATCTTTGAATGAATACACCCCTTCCCGGATGATTATATATTGTTTCTCAAGGACCAAAAATAACTTAGATAATTCCCAAAGTGTGGTGCTTCTTGATATAAGAAAGATAAATTTGGTCCTACAAAATTTCTATGGTACTTTCCAATCATTCCAAGTTTTAGGCACCTATATGGAAGTGAGGAGACTGTAGTGCAATTAACAGGGCATGCAGATAGAAGAAATAAAGATGGGAAACTCTGTCACCCAGTAGAATCTCCTCAGTGGAAGAGAATCGATCATTAATATCCTGATTTTGGAAAGAATCCAAGAAACCTTTGTCTTGTGTTATCTACAGATGGAGTGAATCCTTTTGGTTTTCAAAGCAGCACTCATGATACATGGCCAGTTATGTTGGTAAATTATAACATTCCATTGTGGTTATGTATAAAACAAAAACATATCATGCAACATATGCTTATATCAGGACCAAAACAACTGGGTAATGATATTGATGTTTATTTGGCTCCATTGATCAAGGATTTCAAATTATTGTGGGATTCAGGTGTTATATTATATGATACTTATAGAAATGAAGATTTGATGTTGAGAGCCATATTGTATGGGACGATAAATGACTTTTCTACTTATGGAAATTTGTCAGGATGTAGCATTAAAGGACATCATGGGTGTCCCATCTGTGAACAAGGTACACAGTTAATTAAGTTGAAACATTCGACAAAAACTATGTTTCTAAGATATCGCAGATTTCTAGCCCAAAAACATAAGTATCGATCTTGGAAGACATCATTAGATAGATGTTTATAAGAACGTACAACACCGTCTCCACTAATAGGTGATCAAGTGTTTGAAAAAGTAAAAGATGTGGACACTTATTTTGGTAAACCGTTTTCGAAAAACCTTACGAAAACTAGTTGGAAGAAGAGATTAATTTTTTTTTAAATTTCCATATTAGAATTATCCGTACATCATACACTTTCTTGATGTTGTGAATGTTGAAAAAAACGTATGTGACAGTGTCATCGGCACGTTGCTAAATGCACCGAGAAAAACAAAGGATGGAATTAAGGCTAGGTTAGAAATGGTTGACATGGGAATACGAGAAGAGTTGGCGCCATTAAAGGGTGAAAAATGAACTTTTCTTCCTCCAGTTGTTTACACTCTTTCCAAATAAGAGAGATATTAGTTTTTCAACTTCTTAAATGACGTAAAGGTTCGAGAGGTGTATTCATCGAATATCAATAACACCATGTCAATGACCTATTTACGGTTAAAGGGTTTGAAATCACATGACTTCCATGTTTTGATGGAAGATCTAATTCCTATAGCTTTACATTGCATTTTTTCCATAAATGTACATTATATATTAATGTAACTCTATTTCTTCTTCAAAGATATATGTAGCAAAGTTATAGACATGAAAAAATTTCTGAGTATGGAAATTGAAATTGACGTCATATTATGTAAATTGGAAATGTTATTCACGCTGACATTCTTTGATATGATGGTTCATTTGATGGTTCGCTTGGTGAGAGAGATTCGACTATGTGGTCATGTACACTATAGATGTATGTACCCCATTGAACAGTATATAAATATTTTTAAAGGGTATGTCAAAAATCGAAGTCAGTCAGAGGGTTGTATTTCAGAGCGATATATGGTTGAGGAAGTCGTTTAATTCTGTACCGAATACCTGTCCGGTGTGAAAAGCATTGGCCTACTAAAATCTCATCACACTGGGTGGCTTGTGGGTAAAATAATTTTTGGAAGAGAGGTTTTTGCAATCAATAATACATATCAGGAGTAGGACCACCTTTACATTTTGCATAATAGTTTGGAGATTGATCCCTATATAGAAACCCACAAAGAAATTCTTAGGAATTTGAATCCATCAAGGGATTAAAATAGATACTAATACACATAATAGATAGTTTAAAGGATGGTTTCAAGACCATATATTTAAGGAGTCAGATGAAAATATGGAGTTAATTTCATAAAGACTTTGATAGCTAGCCCGAAGACCAAGTGTGTATGTATTATCTTATAATGATTATGTAATTAAGGGTTATACATTCTATACTAATGAACATGATGAAGACAGTATCATGTAGAATAGTGGAGTTACACTTGTGGCTGAAGCAATGCATGTTTCTGGTGTTAAGGACATAAATGCAATTTATGCGAATATGTCATACTTTTTCATTATCAAACAAATATGGGAGTTGGATTATATGAACTTCCAAGTGCCAATTTTTCAATGAAAGTGGGTTAATAACAGGAGTTCTGTTAAAATAAATGAGTTTGGATTCATGAAAGTTGATTTTAGTAAGGAAGGGTATAAAGAAAAACCGTTTATAATGGCATCACAAGTAGTACAGGTATTTTATGTTCCAGATCCCACAAATTGAAATTGGTAAATTGTTCTATTATTAACCAAAACCACTGAAGGGTCAGATAAAAATTCAACAGAGGATGACCTTTTCATTGGGAAATCACAATCATTTCGCAACAGTCCCAATGTAAATGGTGTTTTTTATTTCAGAGGAGACCACAATGAAGGGATTTGGATAGTCGATAGAGGTTTCAAATCCCTTCATCCTTTAAAAAAAGAGTTCAATAGTCGGGTTATATTTTTTTGTAATATAAATCGTGTTACCTTATGTTATTATCTATTTGTTGCATCTTTTATGTAATATAAATTAAATGTTAAATCGTTTTTTTAGATAATGACTTCTGCACGTGATGATGCTCCTAATCTCAAGGCACAATAGGTCTCTCAACCTGCTGCTGCTCGTAGGGCAGAGGACTAACAGGTTTCTCAACCTGTTGTTGTTGTTGCTCCCATTGCAGAGATACAGCCCCCATCTATGCATGCCGATTCTAGCACTTTAGAGTAATATATTGATGATTTTGAAACTGAGGAAATGGTAGACAATGAAACATTGGAAGCATAGAAAAAAAACTAGATCATCGTAGTTTAATGGTGTTAGCAAAAATAATTAAGGAAAAGGTGAAAGGAATCAAATATGAGGTCGGATGGAATAAGTGGGGCCAGCATGTTAACCCCAATAAGGCCATGTTGAGTAGTTACATTGGAATCGTCACTCAGCAACATGTTATGATTGAGGTACATTTGTGACACCATGTTATCACCAGTCTTAAGACACTGATGTGGGGAGATATTATGGTAACATTATAATATCATTTCTTTAATTTACTAAAAAAATAAAATAATGAAACATTTACTTACTCTTCATCATCCCTTGTAGAGTGCATTTATAGTGGATGACTCAAACAAGGACTATGTATTAAGGGTTTCTGGAAGGATTCATAGAGGCTTCCACACAATTTTAACGAGATGTTATCTTAAAGATGATGAAGGGAAAATAAACCCACACCCAACTCCTATTTAAGTACACCTGATAACCCAAAGAGTGTGGGATGAATTTACTAGTCATCATGTAGAGTATTTTTTCCAGGTACATTGTGTTTGGTAATACGTTGTTTGAAGATATGTGTATTCATCACTTTGATTGACAGTTTTTTATTTATGAAACTGCAACTGAGTGCTAAAAATAAGGAATGAGTAGCAAAACCAGCATACCCCTACCGTAAATCAAGAATGGGGTACGCTCTACTTGAAAAAAAATGGTACATATTTTAAAACTACCGTAATACTTTTATGTGACATAAAACAGCACCATAACTATGACCCTATGTTTATATGCAGATTGATGAATCCAAATCCAAAGTCAATTACATCCCACACCATGTTCTATGGAAGGAGGTGCATGTAAATAAAGATGGGATACTAATAGATGAAAACACACAAAAAGTGTGAGAAATATGTGTAAGTATGATCTAATAAATATTTGTTTTTCTTTAAATTGATATTATATAACAATGATTACTTATTTTCCTATATTTTCTATCTGACATAGTCATAGGAATCAGCAACATCCAAACTAGATGTAGACATACTTTCAGTGGCTTTAAAGTAGGCAGAAAAGTATGGTCGTGTTAGAGGTGTGGGTTTTGGGGTGACACCCCAAACATTTTTTGAGAAAAAAAACAAGAGGAGGATCAAAGTGAAGAAATCAAAATGATGAGAGAAATAATATCTATCCTTTAAGAATATATGAAATTGCAGAGATAGTTCATGGAAAATATTATGGTGGGGGGGAAGAGAAGAAACAACTCAAGAACAACCAGTGCATGAAGATCCTGCCCCACTCCCACTAGCTTTGAGGTGAGTCATTCCCCTCAAAAACCTGTCTTAGCCGAGTTAATCAGTGTTCTATTAATTGATTCTGTGAATTGTGAATTAGATAGACATGGATGCCTTTCCTGTACTAATATTGTATAGGGTAAAAATTAATGTGATTTATATCTATCAACACTCACTCATCGCCTTGTAGCAAGGGATACAGTGTTCAATATCTAGAATGTCATGCTACACAATAGACCACTTCCAACAGGTCATGTCAAAGTGTTTATTAATGTATCCCATGAGTGAAGCACCGAGCTACTTGTTCCAATTGATGATTAAGATATTCATAAGTTTGAACAATCTCTTGAAACATTCATCGCATGGCTGTCACAGCTTGTAAAAAAACATGTCAACAAGGAGGTATTTATTTAAAATTTATTTTTCAAGATAAACCTAAAATTTTTAATGAAAAAAGGATTGAACCGATGAATTTTGTTACAGAAGGACATAGGGAAGGGGGTGAAAAGAAAGAATAGCTCAAAACCATCTCAAGGATCAATCAACTGATCAAAACGATCTATCGAAAGCACCTTAAACCTGCCCGTTCTATATCTGCATTTATTATCATTACAGGCTCATGTGAATACGAAGTTGAAATACGGTGGGGTTCACACAATTATTTTTTATGAAAATATGTACAAAGGGGAACATCCAGATTTCATTAGTGTTGACAATGTAAGTGAAATCCAAGAGCATGATTGGCTAGGCAGCTCAGTTGTAAATGTATACATGAGGTATGTTTTCATGATTTGATTTTCCAAAATCTAATATACTATGATAATTATGACTAAATACATTTCATATTTTTTGCAGGTGTATATATGAAAAAAAATTGAATGTATTTCCCCATGTACAAAAATTAGGACACATTAGTCCTCACGTCACTTCTACAGAACAAAAAGAAATTGAATCCGAGAAAGAGGGTGAAATAGTGGCAGGCCTGCTCAAATCATTTAAAAACAAAATTATGAATGAAAGAATCTTCTTAATACCAATGATGTTGGGGTAAAACTCGACAATTTAATCATATCAAATATATTTTAATTTCTTTCATTACTTATTGTTTTTTTAGGAAGCGTTGGATACTCATTGTGGTCAATTTGAATGCTCCAAAGATTTATTTCTTATATTCAATGCATGGATATCCAACAAACTGACCACACATGATGGCATTTTTCAATTTTTAATATACTAAATCCAACATTTTAGAACTAAATATCTAGTTATATAATTTATATTATCTTTTAATGGGGATTCTGTTATGATAGGGCGGTGCGCGAATATCGTCTACATCATGGAATGAGGCCAGGGGAAAAGGACAAGAAACATCACAAGTACTACGACTGGATACAAATCAGGGTACATATAATAAGATTTCACTATCCAAACACATATAAAAGATTACTTATTTTAATCAATATTTATACAGTGTACAAAAAAACTAACGATAAAGAATGTGGTTATTATGTTTGAAAATTTATGAAAGAGATCATATTCCATGAACAAACCAGTATCCCTGAAGAGGTATTTTTGAAGATAATTACTATTTCATTTAAAATATTTATTAATCCTTTGTGTATTTATATTTTTTCAGTACTACTATTATTTTCGAAAATAATCGTATTCATAAGATGAGATAGATTTGTTTAGAAACAAATGGGCATGATACCTGATGGAATAGTGAAAATAGCATGAAGATGTGACTGGTATGACTCAAAGTGTCTATTTTTATTTAAAATTGTGAGTATTTTTAGTAAAAAGAACAAGTGTTATACTGAAAAATGATCATATGCATTAGGATTGTTTTGATGCTTTATAAAAATAGTCCATATGTCATTTTTGATGTGTAGGAATCAACCGCGCCTAAATCCGACACATGGTGTGACCGTTATGACTTTAAGTGTGTATTTTTATAAAAAAATTAATAATAAATTTAGAAAAAAGAACAAGTGACATACTGAAAACCAAGAAAAAAAATTCAGATTGTTTTGATAATTTTAAAAAACAATCCATCAATCATTTGTGACATGTAAGAATCAACCATACATCAATCAAACGAACTGTGTGACCGATACGACTAAAAGTGTTTGTTATCAGTTTAAAATTGACATTTTAGCTCAAAATGAATCACTCATTGAAAACCAAGAAAACTCGCTCTTATTTTCTTCATAATTTAGTAAAATGATTTCCTAAGTTCTTTGTGACATGTATGAAGTAGTATCATGTCAAACCGACGCACGATGCGATCGGTATGACTCAAAATGCGTGTTTCCAGTTTGAAATGATATTTTTGTAAAAAAACACAATTGGAATACTAAAAACTGATCAAACATATTTGGATTACATTGATACATTAGTAAAATGATATATAAGTAATTTCTATCCTGTAGGTTTCAACCGCACCTCAATCTGATGCACGGTGCGATCAATATGACTCAAAGTGTCTTTTTTTATTTAAAATTGACATTGATTTTAGAAAAAAAATAGAAATGGCATACTAAAAACTGAGAAAACGCATTCGTATTGTTTTGATAATTTAGGAACATGATCCATGGGTCTTTTTTTACGTGTAGGAATCAACTCCACCTCAATACAACGCACGATGAGACCGGTATAAATCCAAACGTGTCTTTTTATTTAAAATTAACATTAATTTAAGTGAAAAAGATCAATTGACATACTGAAAACCAAGAAAATGCATTTGGATTGTTTTTATACTTTAGAACAATGATACATGAGTCATTTTTGACATGTAGGAATCAACTTCACCTCAATCCGACGCACGGTGTGATCGATATGAGTAAATATGTTTGTTATCAGTTTAAAATTTACATTTTAGCTCAAAATGTGTCACTCACTAAAAACTAATAAAATACTTTCTGATTGTATTCATGATTTATGATAGTTATTCTTAAGTTCTTCCTGACATGTATGAAGTAGTCTCACATCAAATTGACACATGATGTGATCGGTATGACTCAAAAATCATGTTTCCAGTTTGAAATGATATTTTAGTAAAAAAACACAACTAACGTACTGAAAAACAAGAAAACACATTTGAATTGTTTTGATACCACATAAAAATGATCTGCGAGTCATTTGTGACATGTAGAAATCAACCATACATCAATCTGATGAATGATGTGACCGGTATAAATCCAAATGCGTTTTTATTTAAAATTGACATTAATTTAAGTAAAAAGGAACAAGTGACATACTGAAAACTAGGCAAATGCATTTGGATTGTTTTGATACTTTAAGAAAATAATACATGAGTCATTTGTGATGTGTAGGAATCAACCACACCTTAATCTGACGCACAGTGTGACTATTATGAATAAAAGTGTTTGTTATCAGTTTAAAATTGACATTTTAACTCAAAACGTTTCACTCACTGAAAACACCGTCTGGTTGTCTTCATAATTTAAGAGAGTGATTCGTAAGCCCTTTGTGACGTGTATGAAGTAGTCTCACCTAAAACCGACGCACGGTGCGACTGTTATGACTCAAAATAGGTGTTTCTGGTTTGAAATGATATTTTAGTAAAAAAACACAACTGTCGTACTGAAAACTGAGAAAACACATTCAGATTGTTTTGATACTTTAGAACAACGATTCATGAGTCGTTTTTGATGTGTAGGAATCAACCACACCTCAATCCGACAAATGATGTGACCGGTATAAATTCAAATATGTCATTTAAATTTGATAATAATTTTAGTAAAAAAACAAGGGTCATACTCAAAACCATGCAAACCCATTCGAATTGTTTTGATATTTTAGGACAATGATCCATAACTCATTTGTGACGTGTAGAAATCAACCCCACCTCAATACGACACATGGTGTGACCTTTATAACACTAAATGTGTCTTTTTATTAAAAATTGACATTTTATTAATGTATTCTTTCATATTAATGTTTAATTTATTTCTTTATAGTATTACTAACATAATATTTGTTTTCTTATATAGGTGTAACCTTTTGCTTGAGTTGGGATGATTTGTTTGGCAACTAATACCACGGGCGAACATTTTTAAGTGGGGGTCACAGATGTCAAAGGATGAAACATTAATTTTTTTAACTGTTTGTTGGATAATTGTAAATATAATTATATAAAACACTGTTTGAAATTTATATAACATTGTTTGTCAAACCCTTGTGTGCACTGCTTTGTTCTCATGTGCGTTGTGCAGGTGTTGTTTTGTGTAGGTGGTGTGTGAGTGTGTGTTGTTGTGCAGGTGTTGTCGGTGGGTGTGTTGTTTATATGTGCAGGTGTTGTTGGTGGGTGTGCTGTTATATAAACAACACATTACAGGTAGCTATGCCTTTATCAGTGCTATTTCGAGCGTTGATAAAGTCCCCCTTTATCATCGCTTTTTAGAGCGCTGATTAAGTCTCACTTTATCAATGCTAAAAATAGCACTGATAAAAAGATTCCTTTATCTGCGCTAAAAATAGAAATGATAAAGTGGGGGCCTTTATCAGTGTTTTTTTAGCACGAATAAAGGACACCCTTTATCAGCGTTTTTTCTAGCACTATTAAAAGCGTTTTCCAGCACTGATAAAAGCACTATTTGTAGTAGTGTTTATACTATATGATATCATTATATGAAGGGATAAATTTTAATTGATAAAATTTTGGGTCATTACAAGCTCAATCGTACTTATGGGAGTAAATCACACCATGAGGGAGCCCACCCATGTTGCAAGCCCAAGGAAACTGGGAGACAAAACACTTTTATATGAATGATGGATCGCATAAGGGATTGAAGCGGCTAAGATCCACTGTGCGGGAAGGCACGACAACTGAGGTAGTGGATGTCTGCAGTGGACCCAGATACTCATAATTGGGACTCTAATGATTTAATATGGCTTATTAAGAAGTGGTACCTTGTACAATACATCTATGTGGGACATTAGTGTAGTAGGAACTATTCACCCTCCATTAAATGATATCCAAAGAAGTTATGTCATCTGATTGAATTTATCTGTGTTGCCTGATTGGGCCACACGTTTGTCTTCCACCTTTCTCCCTTAGAGGGTTTGTTGTGTGGTGACACTCAAAAATGAAAAGGCATGTTGTCGTGAACAGCACACTGCCGTGATGTGTGACCATAAGGAAGGAGCTACAACCATGGGTAATGTGGTGCCATGAGTTGTGATCATAAGAAGGGTACTACAATTGTACAATGGATTGTGTGATCATGTGATGGATTGTTTGTGTAACAATGTGATGGATTCTATGATCATGCACTACATTGTGGGACCATACGTTGGAGATTTTTCAAATGTAAACAATTGCTTCTATGTTTTGTTCAAACTTAACATTCAATGTCTGTAATTTTTTTAATTTTTTTAATATTATTATTTGTTTAATTATTGATTCTCTTTGTATTGTATTCTTCTTCTTTAAATATAGTCTCTAAATGTCCAGTGTATGCAATTTCTCATATTATATTGAGTTAGATTTGTTAACAGATACAAGTATGAGGAAGAATAATTTGAATGTATTGTTGGTATATTTTATTTGTATAGTTTTCGAAGATTTGTATAGTTTTTCCTCACATATTTTAAATCTCAGTTTGTAGCTTTGTATACATTATATCTCACTGCATACATTGTTTTTCATTGCATGCATTGTATCACCCTGAAATGTACTAGAATATATTACTTCATACATTGTGTCCCACAGAGTGTTGTATCTCACTGAAATTTACATGAATATAGTGTGTTAAATGCAATTTATTTACTGCTATATTGTATTCATTGCAATCTATTTAATGAAATATATAGAAAATTCATCATTTTCTTTTACGTCCTGTACAATTTTCAGTTCCAATTTATTATATTCACCATTAACTCAAAAAATAGTCTCCTACAAAATTATTTTAGTTTTTCTAATTCTCAATATCATTTGATTGGTGTATTTAATTGGATAAAGAAAGAAAATATTTCTATTTCTCCAGTATCAGTATTTCTTTATTTCTTGTAAAAAATGTTTGAATCTTTTAAATTTGGGAAAATCATTACTAAAAACCGTTATGGTATTCATTTTCACCATATGTGATTGTTTTATTTTTAGTATAACATTGTTGTTATACATTAAAGGTATAGTAATGAAATAATTTACTTGAATGATTTCTAAATTTTCCTTCTTCTAGTATCATTCAAACATTTTCAGTAGTTCAATTTATAATGTAATAAATTGATTTTCATGCATCATTCTCATGGTTTAATTTTATCTTTCTTTTATGAAGATTATTACAAATGGTTGGGAAAGAGGAACTACAACAATGCTTTCACTCTTTTGTAAATGTACATAAATTCTGTCATTTTCTTTTACGTCGCGTGCCATTTTCAGTTCCAATTTATTGCATTTGTCATTAACTCAAAAAACAATCTTCTACAAAATTATTCTATTGTTTTTATTTTTCAATATCATTTGATTGATGTATTTAATTCAATAAAGAAAGAAAATATTTTCATTTTTCCTATATCATTTATTCAACAGCTTTTTCACTGTTCCCATTTCTTATATTATTTCTAATTGAACTCTTTAACCTTCTGCTTTGTTTCCTATGTTGACATTTGTTGCTTGGACTAATATTTGCAAATGAGATGAAGAAATTAAGGCTTAACTAGCTTGTAGGATATCCATTATCTATATTATAGAGTGTGCTTTTAAGGACACGTCTCTCTCATATATCCGCCACCTACGTGTCTATTCCCAACAACTGACCAGTATCAATTATTATTTACTCTTACGTATCTTTCTATTTTTATATTGCATTTGTCTAAAGTTTTTCGTAATTCCAAATTATGAGTATATGTATGTGAATTTGTAATTAATTATTATGGGTTTGGTACTTGTATATTTTAGAAAGGCTTATTTTGGTGAATTTGAGAATACTTAGATTTAGCTTAATTAAATTTAATTTGGTTTCAGATATTCGATTTGGTTCAGTTCTATATTGATTTTTTAGGGCATGTTTTATTTGGGTCTATTTGAGTAACGTCAAATTAAGTTCATTCATGTAAGTTAGATAATTGATTGAATGAAAGTTTTATTCCTTTTGCATGAAATCCGTGTTTATTTTTTTATTTAACAATTCATAGTCAACACATTATTTCTTTAAATAAAAATAGACATCCGGAAATACTCGTATATATTAATTATTTTCGATTTAATTAGATGAAATATGTTGATCAACAGAAACAGTTAATTTCAGAGGAATACTATCTTGTATTTGTATTTTGATCATTTTGACCGGAACAGTTAATTTGGTATTGCTCTGGCACCGATTAGTAATATAACATTTCAGCAATCAAAAGCTAAACCCCCCACCCCACCCGCTCCCCAGCAGGAACCTTTTTCACATTATCATTTCCGCTACGGCTCATCATCTCTGTACATTTTCACGTGCAAATCATCTGTACAAACCACAGTACAGTACCCTCCCTCTCCGCCCCCTCTCTGCAAATCCGCGACGGGGCCGCCTTTAAATCCCCCTCCCATGGCCGCCCACCAAGCCAACACTCCCCCAACGTTTCACTGGATTTAAGATAGGGTCACTGCGTGTATGCGTGTGAGTGAGAGGGAAAATGGCCCTGGAAGCTGTGGTCTTACACCAAGACCTGTTTGGTTGCGGCGCCGTCGGTGAGGATTTTTGCAGCCATCAGGTGCGGCGTAACCCCGACGAGGGTGCGGCAGAGTGGCTCGACATCGAAGAAGGGTCTCCGTCGTTCGAGGGTCCGGACGAGCAGGGAGAGCCGGCGAGCGACTGCCGCTGCGGGGCCAACTACTGGGACTCCTCCCCGACTCTGGATTATTCGTCCGTTGCCGATCAGTATCCGTTGCAGCGACCCGACTGTTGTTATCCGTCCAGGGAGGAGATGCGGCCGCCGGAGGCGACCTCAGCGCGGCCGAAGCGGCGGCGCGTGAGGTGCAGGAAGAACCATGAGGACATCGAGACCCAGAGGATGACCCACATTGCCGTCGAGCGCAACCGCCGGCGGCAGATGAACGACTATCTCGCCGTCCTCCGATCCCTCATGCCGGACTCTTATGTCCAACGGGTATACATATAATTATCCTTTGTGATTTGGTTTGATCGTCTTTTTCGCCCCCGATTTTTCTTATGGTGTTTTCGATTTGTTTGTTCGGTCGTGTTTTGGAACAGGGGGATCAAGCATCCATCGTCGGAGGAGCCATCAATTTCGTGAAGGAACTCGAGCAGCGACTCCATTTCCTCGGTCCGGCGGCCCTCCACGGCCAAGAATCCGAATCCGGCAGCGACCTTACCAACAGTCCTATTCCCTTTTCCGAGTTCTTCCCCTTCCCTCAGTTCTCCACGACGGCTCCGCCGGGCGGCGACGGCGCCGGGTCGCCCGCCGCAGGCATTGCGGACGTGGAGGTGGGGATGGTGGAGAGTCACGTGAGCATCAAGATAAGGACGATGCGGCGGCGACGGCAGCTGCTGGGCCTGCTGTCGGAGTTGCCCACGCTGGGGCTCGCCGTCCTCCACCTCAACGTCACCACCCGAGATCGGATCGTGCTCTACTCCCTCAGCGCCAGGGTCAGTTATTTTCAGACCCCGATTCGCAGCAGCCCCAATAATCCATGAATCCATCCGTTTCTTTAACATGACTGTCCACAGGTAGAAGAAGACTGCAGGCTGGGTTCGCTGGACCAGATCTCGAGGGCCGTGCATCGGTTGCTGTGCGAAATCCAAAGGGGGGCCGTCGTGGATCTTTGAAAACGATTCAAATCAAACCCAGCTTCTCTTTTGGTGGGCTTCCATTTTCGGAAAATTCTACTACTCCTGGTTCCTCTTCGATCCTAAAAAATATCAGTTTTGTTATCAAATCGACTGCCTCTCATTGCATGATGATGAAGGCGATGGCGATGTTATGGGGGTGACATCAGGAGACGGGGCTGTCAAATCTGTTTTTTCAACCCTTTTGTCTGTTCTCTCGTAGGGTTTTTTCTTTTGTGCCATAGGAATGTCGTTTGGCTTTGTAAAAGCAAGTCACCTACAGCTAGTTCACCCCCATCATCACAAGGGTACCCCACGTTGATGTGTAACAAAAGAAGTGGGCCATGCTTAAATCTGTCATGCATGAATGTATCTCGTACGTGTACATATTACGTATATACTTCATATCTGATCGTCGTCTTCCATTCTTTTACGGGTGTCTCGTTTAAGAATCATGAACGAAGCCAACGGTGATAATCCTTCAAGTACATTTTTTTTTCTATTAAGTCTATCCCGCATCTATTGTTTTTTTTTAATATTTATACATATCATAACCATGTTCTCACAATCATAAGTCCTGTTCTTCCCAGCATACCCCTGTGCTCATTGGACTGGGAACTAGAGCCCAGGTTTGCAAAAAAAACTTGGTAAAATTGTCCTCCACACTGCCTGCAATGTCCGATAATTTAAATCCCAAAGTCATATTAAAATTACTATGATAAAACAAAACCTATGAGAGTTGAACCCCCAAACTCAAAGATCTAGCACCTATTTCCACTAAACCACCATGGGGGAAAACTATTTATATATTATGGTAATTTCAATCAAACGCTACTACAAATTGTATGATATTCAACGCTAAATTTCATCAGCACAAAACCAAAAGGGTTGATAAATATATTCTTTTATTAGTGATTTTTCTTAACGTTGATAAAGAGCACGATTAACAATTTAATTTATATATGCATATTTATATAATTTTAAATAAGATTCATATAACAATAAGTATATGTGTGTAAATATAATATATAAATATGATTTATATAACCACATTATAATAAAAAAAATATTATCAAACTTTATTTCATACACTAGATTTCCTGAAATTTAACATTGATAAATAAGGTGTATTTAAAAGGGTACTTTTATCAATGTTCAAAAAAACGCTGATAAAAACCACATTTATCACCACTTTTGTTTTAGCACTTACAGAAATAATTTTTATCAACCCTAAAAAAATCCTGATAAAAAGTACATTTATCACGACTTTTATTTTAAGATTGATAAATGGTGACATTTATCATCGTTTTTCAGCGCTGATAAAATGTATATTTCATTAAAAAAATTATATATCATTAAAAATCACATTTTAATATATAAATATAAATATATTGATATAAATATAATATATACTATTAAATATGTTTTACACAAGACTAAATATGCATTTACACTTAATATATAATATATTTACTGGAAAATGGCTTATAAAATTAATTAAAAAATAATATTAATTAATAATTCATTAATTATTATTGAGTAATAGTCATTTAATAACAATTGGATAAAAAAATTAAATAAATTAATGAACGATCTAAAATAAGTTAAAAACATTACTTGAACTTCAAACAACCATAACTTTTGATATGAGTATCTGTTTGAGTTATACCACATATCAAATCAAAGTCTGTGAATAAATCTATGTCACGCTAACTAAAGAAAGCCCAGTCAATGTTTTTTTTGAGTTTAAAAAAGGCTTGTGAGACCTTTAAAAGTTATTTTTTTTAGTTTGGATACCCTAATTATTTAATATTCAATGAGATTTCAACTTTGTTTAAGAGATTCTTCTTATCCTTTTTCAGTAGAGATTGAATTTATTCCCAAGACTTACATTAATATAGATATCATGATTTTGAAAATTTATCGTTATTCATATTGTAGTTTTATTTATAATTAAATATATTTATATTTGATTATATTTACCTATAATAAATCAACTGTACAAATAAATATTTAAACATATTTACATAAAAATGTATGTTTAAATATATAAACATATGAAGATTAAAATTAATTATTCATTTTATTTAAATAAAAAATTATCCATTTTATTTACCTTATAAAAATGCATTAATATATATTTATATATCTACATATACATACATACATATATACATATATATACCTATAAAAGTAGTGTTTATATATAAATATGTGTATGAATAAAATAATATATATTTATGTGTATATTATAATATTTATAAATAAATACATATATGTAAATATTTGTGTGTGTGTGTGTATGCGAAATATAAATGTGTAAGTGTGTGTAAATATGCGAAATATAAATGTGTAGGTGTGTGTAAATATGTGTGTATCAATACTGTGTAAATACATCATATGTAAATGTATTTTTATAAATGTATCATTATCATTTAATATAATATATAAATGTATTTACAATAAATATTTATAAATACATTATAAAAAAATTATATCTAAATATAAAATTATATGCAAATATGTATAAATATATATGTAAATATGTATAAATTTATGTGCAAATATAGACATATAATTATATATACAATGTATAAAATTTATATATGAACATACAATATATAGACATATTTTAAAAATGTATTTAAAAATGGAAATGATTATTATTATTTTCATTTAAAACAATATGTAACCATTTTTTACATTATAAAATATATAAATATATATATATATATATATATTTATATATACTTATACAAATGTATATATAATGTATATATATATATAATGATATATATTTATATTCTAATATATGTAAATGAATATTAATATATAATATAGTTATATAAATATTAGTATATATGTCAGACACATACACACACTAAAACGTATATTTTATAAATGTATTTAAAAATAATAATATAAATATATGAATGAAAAAGATGTATGTAAATATATAATTAAATAGAAATATCATAAAATATAGAAATAAAAAAAGCTTGGGGAAGTGGTAAAGGAATTTGAATTGCACGGGAGGTCACATGACCGAATCAGGAGCGTGCATGGGTAAACATGTAACTAGGTAGCGGAAAAGCGTTGAAAAAGGGGGGGTTGTGAGCGCTAAAAAAAAGCATTCACAATAGGTTTCTCAAAATGTTGATGATCCTAATACAGAGGAACAACAAGTTTCTCCACATACCGATGCTACCAATCCCAAGGAACATCATATTAACGACGTTGAAGCTAAGAAAATGGTAGAAGGTGAACAACTTATGTCCCAGAAAAAACAGGAGCGGGGTAACAAATATTATTAAGGCGAGAATTAGAGGCATCAAATTCGAGGTTGGATGAAATGTACACAACCAACCTATTAACCCCAACAAGTCTATTTTCATTAGTCACATTGGAGTCACCACTCGAATGCACGGACCAATTGATGTAGATATGTGGCGTAATTTTGTGCCTGCGGTTAAGGTACTAATTTGAGAAGAGATTAGGGTAAAATTATGATATAATTTCTTTATTTTACTAAAAAATAAAATAATAAAATGATGATTTAGTCTTCATTATCCCTTGCAGAGTGAATTTATACTAGATGACTACCAAATAAAATTTGTATTAATGGTCACTCGAAAGGCTCGTAGAGGCTCTTAGACAATTCTTATGAAGCATAATCTCAGGGATGTTGAAGGGAAAGTAACCTCGCACCCATCATAGATGGATGCACACATGATAAACCATGAAACATGGAATGCGTTTATTGGTCTCCATAAGGAGGCATATTTTCAAGTACATTGTGATTGGTAATACATTTCATGATAATACGTGTATTAATCACTTTGATTAAGAATTGTTAAATTATGAAACAATAATTGAGTATTGAAATTAAATAGCATGCATCAAAACCATGGTAACCCTACTGTAAAACATGGATGGGGTATGCTTCACTTGAAAAAATGGTATGTATTTTAAATCCATAGTAATACTTTTATATGGCATGAAGAAACAACATAATTATGTTCCTGTGTTTATATGCTGATTGATGAATTAGAATACAAATCCACTTCCAGCCCATGTCATGTTCTATGGAAGGAGGCTCATGTAAATAAAGGTGGAATACTAATAGATGAAAATACACAAAAATCATGGGAAACATGTGTAAATTGGACATAATAAAAATTTGTTCTGAATTAAATCGTTATTACATAAAAATGATTACTTATTTTCCTATATTTTTAATACAGTTTAGATACAAGAATTATCCTTAGCTGTAGCTGATAAATGACTACTTTCAGTGGTCTTGAAGTGGTTAGAACAATATAGACACATCAAAGGTGTGGGTTTTGGAGTGTCTCCCCAAATATATTTGGAGAAAAGAAATCCATAAGGGGATAAAGATAAGAAAATGGAGGAGATGCAAAGATGAATAACTGCTCTAGAAGAAAAACTTAATTAGAAGTATGGATTTTTAGAGAATGTTATGGGAAGGAATCTAGAAACTTCACAACCATTAAAAGTAGTGGTTCATCTTATGGGAAGGAATCAAAGTGAAGAAAAAAATACAACAATAACCATTGCAAGAAGATCCACCCTTAGCTTTGAGGCAAGCCATACCCTCACACAAGTTTATCTCACTAGAGGTAATCAATTTTTTCATAACTGTTTCTACAAAATTTAGATCAGGAAGAAACTAATACCTTTCCTATACTAATATTCTATAGGGTGAAAATGATTGTGTTTTATGTCTATCAACACCCACCCATTTCCTTGTTGCAAGAGGCACATTATACAATATCCAAAGAGATATTATACACAAAAAAACCAAAAGGTCATGCGAGAGTGAGGATTCATGTAGCTCATGTGTAACAACCCAACCCCAGTTACCCAGAGTCGGTGCATTATTTTAATACATTGGTATGATATAAGGAAATAATGTCCCGAAAGACCGATCAGTTTCACAGTCTTGGAAATATATTACATACATCGATGTCACATTACAATTTCAAACATAAAATACAGAATAGATAGTTCTTTGAGAATGCCATTATTCTTTTTTAGCTTAACCCTGCATATCAATCATAATATACTTCTTGGAAATCCAGGGAAAATTAAACATAGAAAGGGTTGAGCTCAGATGCTCAGTAAGGATAACAATATTGCGGAAACTTTAATAAATAAGTATAAACATTTAAGGCAATGTATAAGACTAAAACAAAATCCATTTAAACTTAAACTTCAACATAATATGACAAAGATAAAATCAAATAATTCCATTTACTTATTCACATGGATATTCTACTAGTTGAATAATCACATGAAATATAAATAACCACATTCATAATGATGAAATTCATAATGCCTGATTCATGCTCAAATTTACCCAAGAGATGAAGGTAGAACAATCCTTGTAGTTTAGCTTGGGTTATCGAATCCTCAGAGTCCTAAGAAGTAACCTACAAACACGTATATTCTATGGTTTTTTTGTCTATGAAGTGACCAACTTAGGTAGATTTTAGATGGGTTTTGTTGTACCCCTCTCTCTTGGATTTCAATGATCACAATCACTCTTATTTTGTTCTAACTTGTTTTCAAGTGTTTTTGTTGATAGGCAAAAGGTTGCCAAGGAGTTGGGCCAAGAAGGACTGAAAGTAGACTCACTGAGTCTACCGGCCAACCGGTGGATTCCCACCGGTCAGCCGGTGGTCTCTGTCAGTAGCAATGCTTACTGTCCAGAGCCACCGGTCAGCCGGTGTGAGCTCCCCGGCCAGCCGGTATTGTTACCAGCCAGCCGGTGGCTGACCACCGGCCTGCCGGTGGAACATGGGCAGAGAGCTTGCTCTCTGTCTGGACACCGGCCAGCCGGTGGCTCAGGACCGGTCAGCCGGTGGACCACCGGCCAGCTGGTGAGACACCACCGGCCAGCCGGTGGGCCCAGTCAAACTAGCCGTTGGGCTTTGACCAGACTTGTACTTTTGACTCCCAACGGCTCCGAAGGCCTCTCCAACGGCTCCGAAGACCTCCAAAGGCCATTTGGGTGTTCCTCTCCTATAAATAGAGGACTAGGAAGCCCCATAAATATATTGTAGCCCACGGGAACATTTTTCCATCATTTGGCAAACCTCCGGCACATTCCTTCAAGGATCCCCACTTGCTCCAACTCACTTCCACAACCAAGGAGCACCACCATAGAAGCTTGAGAGCGCTCTTCATCATCACCAATCAATCCATTGGCGCCCAAGACTTCTCCTCTTTACGGTTTTTATTGTTTTATCATTTTGAGCATTATTTTGAGTTTGTGCATACAAACACTTCTTTCTCTCATCCTCCCTTTGTTTGGGTTTTCACACCACCTTCAATGTGTGAAGAGGTTAGTCAAGCCTTCCCTGTAAAAGGCTTGAGTCATAGGTGAGCTAGCCTTCACCTGTAAGAAGGCTAGTGGGTTTCTTGCTTCAACCAATAAAAAGCAAGCTGTAATAGGTTTCTAGGCTGCCTTAAAGTCTAGTGGGTTTCTTGCTACAACCATTAAAAAGCAAGCTGTCGTATAGATCTCTCAACGGTTGAGTTGGGAGCGGAGACGTAGGCTTGGGATTTAGGCCGAACTCCGTTATCAATTTTGTGTCTTGCCTCTTTTATTTCCGCTGCGCTTTAACTTTTTCTTAAATTGTTAAACTTTTTTAAAAAGGCAATTCCCCCCCCCCCCTCTTGCCATCACTCTCCGACCCATCAATTGGTATCAGAGCTAGTGTTTGTGTAATACCTTAACTGGTTTCAAATTAAAGATCCATTGTGATGGCTTCATCTTCTTTCGCCCCCGAAGGTTATTCATTGGGTCGTGCTCCTTTTTTTGATGGAACCGAATATACCTATTGGAAAACCCGCATGTCTACTTTTCTTAGAAGTATAGGTTATCCTATTTATAGAATTGTCATGCATGGTTACTCTCTCTCTTCTCCCGATGAATCCAAATGGACCCAAGCAGATATTAAAAATTTCGAGCTTGATGGCAAAGCCATGAACGCTCTTCATTGCGGCCTTGATCGTAATGAATTCAATCGAGTTTCCACATGCACTTCATCTCATGAAATCTGGAAACTTTTGGAGGTTACCCATGAGGGGACCAACAAAGTTAAGGATACTCGATTGGATATGTACCGTCAAGATTTTGAGTCTTTTACCATGCATCCATCTGAAAATATTACTGAAATATTTACTCGTTTTACTGACGTTTGCAATGGAAGAAAATCTCTTGGAGATGATGTTTCTGCAGAGATGATGGTCAAGAAGATCCTTTGGATCTTACCAAGTTCATGGGAACCGAAAGTCACGACAATTCAAGAAGCAAAAGACGTCAAGAAAATGCCGGTCGAAGAGCTCATCGGATCCCTCATGACCTACGAGATCACCATGAGGAGGCAAGCTGAAAAGGAAGGCAAACTCATCGAAACTCCAAAGAACATCGCCTTCAAAATTCAAAAAGAAGAAAGCTCCTCCTCCTCATCTTCTTCCTCTTCAAGCGGCGATTCAGAAATCGAGAACCTTGCCCGCAAGATGCACAAATTCATGAAGCAGAACAAAAAGAAGAAATCTCGCAAGGCTCGAAAGGAAAAACTCGACGAAAAATCTGAGCCCGAGGTAATATGCTATGGGTGCGGCAAGAAAGGCCATTATAAGCCCGATTGCCCACTCCACAAGACAAGGGCCAAGCAAAAGGAAAAGAAAAAGGCATTCAAGGCCACTTGGAGTGATAGCTCCTCATCCTCCTCCTCCTCAAAAGACAACGGTAAAAAATGTCTAATGACATTTCATGAGGTAACCTCTTCCGACTCCTCTTCCTCTTGTTCTTCCAATTCATTCAATCATTTATCTTACGAGGATCTCCAACATGCGAGAGATCAATTGGAGGAAGGTTTTCACGAACTTTCTTCCAAATTTATTGCTTTAAAAAGGAAATTCAAAATTCTTTCTTCCGAAAAGGATCAACTTCTCAAAGAGAAGGAAGACTTGTCCCTCAAGATCCAAAACCTTCCCGATGTTGATTCTATGGAATCAACAATCAAGGATTTAAGGGAATCCCTAGCTAAGTTCACCGAAGGTGAACATAACCTTTCGAAGCTCCTTGGTTCCCAATGCATATCTAGAACCACCCAAGGGCTTGGATATTCCAAGCAAGCTTCCTCTTCCCATGCTCCTACTATTTTTGTAAGGGGGAGCTCCAAATATAAATTTTGCAACTATTGCAAAAAGATCGGGCACTTAATTTACGAGTGCGACTGCAAAAATGCCCGTTATGGAATGCCCAAAACCATTTCCTTTAGCGATGAATTTCATAGGAGAAGACCCGCCACAAGACAAGTTTGGATTGAAAAATCCCTTTTAGCGAGTCTCTCCGGACCAAAATTTGTCTCGGTTCTAAAATCCTCTCCCCGGTGATTTGTTGTTTTTATTTAGGGGGAGTTAGGATCGTTTAAGCCTTTTTGCATTTTTCTTTCAAAAATTTCAATTCAAAACTTTCAATTCAAAACTTTTCTTTCAAAACATTCAATTCAAAACTTTTCTTTCAAAACTTTCAATTCAAAACTTTCAATTCAAAACTTTTCTTTCAAATCATTCAATTCAAAACTTTCAATTCAAAACTTTCAATTCAAAACTTTCAATTCAAAACTTTCAATTCAAAACTTTCTTTCAAAACTTTCAATTCAAAACTTTCAATTAAAATTTCAAAAATTTCAATTGGTTTAAAATCTCTATCTTGTTTTTCAATCCTTTCCTTCAATCAAATTTTATGCCCCGTGCTATTTTGATAATCACAAAGGGGGAGATTTCCTTGGTTGATTAGGGGAGAAATATTTCTCTCATACTTTGATTTACTTTTCAATTTATCCTTTAAAGCATGCCTTTCATTTCAGTCTTTTACATTGCTTGTTTTGGTGATTGTGATCATCAAAATAGGGGGAGATTGTTGTACCCCTCTCTCTTGGATTTCAATGATCACAATCACTCTTATTTTGTTCTAACTTGTTTTCAAGTGTTTTTGTTGATAGGCAAAAGGTTGCCAAGGAGTTGGGCCAAGAAGGACTGAAAGTAGACTCACTGAGTCTACCGGCCAACCGGTGGATTCCCACTGGTCAGCCGGTGGTCTCTGGCAGTAGCAATGATTACTGTCTAGAGCCACCGGTCAGCCGGTGTGAGCTCCCCAGCCAGCCGGTATTGTCACCAGCCAGCCGGTGGCTGACCACCGGCCGGCCGGTGGAACCTGGGTAGAGAGCTTGCTCTCTGTCTGGACACCGGCCAGCCGGTGGCTCAGGACCGGTCAGCCGGTGGACCACTGGCCAGCTGGTGAGACACCACCGGCCAGCCGGTGGGCCCAGTCAAACTAGCCGTTGGGCTTTGACCAGACTTGTACTTTTGACTCCCAATGGCTCCGAAGGCCTCTCCAACGGCTCCGAAGACCTCCAAAGGCCATTTGGGTGTTCCTCTCCTATAAATAGAGGACTAGGAAGCCCCAGAAATATATTGTAGCCCACGGGAACATTTTTCCATCATTTGGCGAACCTCCGGCGCATTCCTTCAAGGATCCCCACTTGCTCCAACTCACTTCCACAACCAAGGAGCACCACCATAGAAGCTTGGGAGCGCTCTTCATCATCACCAATCAATCCATTGGTGCCCAAGACTTCTCCTCTTTACGGTTTTTATTGTTTTATGATTTTGAGAATTATTTTGAGTTTGTGCATACAAACACTTCTTTCTCTCATCCTCCCTTTGTTTGGGTTTTCACACCACCTTCAAGGTGTGAAGAGGTTAGTCAAGCCTTCCCTGTAAAAGTATTGAGTCATAGGTGAGCTAGCCTTCACCTGTAAGAAGGCTAGTGGGTTTCTTGCTTCAACCAACAAAAAGCAAGCTGTAATAGGTTTCTAGGCTGCCTTAAAGTCTAGTGGGTTTCTTGATACAACCATTAAAAAGAAATCTGTCGTATAGATCTCTCAACGGTTGAGTTGGGAGCGGAGACGTAGTCTTGGGATTTAGGCCGAACTCCGTTATCAATTTTGTATCTTTCCTCTTTTATTTTCGCTGCGCTTTAACTTTTTCTTAAATTGTAAAACTTTTTTTTAAAAAAAATTCCCCCCCTCTTGACATCACTCTCCGACCCATCAGGTTTAAGGTATCACTAATAGATTTAAGTTAATTCAAATTAAGATAATGAGTTGATCCTAGGTTATCACTTGGGGTGGATTGGATGAATTCCTTTTTTAATGATTTCAATTTCTTATATTTGAGATGGGTTCATTTAAGAAGATCAAACAACATAATCACTTACTGGTTTAATACCTAAACCCTTTAATACTAATCACCTATACACTTGAAGGATCAAAGTTTTGATCACTTCAAGGTAAAGGTTCATATTAGCACTTGAAGTGTGTGACCTTAAATTCAACAAGGACGATGGAGTTTAAAAATCATCAAATAAAAATATCAACTAAAGAAGTGATTAGACATTAATGGGGTGATAAATAACATCCAATCCAACCCCTTGATAATCCCTTGGATCAAACCATAAGTGGTTTATCCCTCCATTGATTCTATGGTTTCAATGGAAGTAGAAAGTAGACTCATGAGGGAGGAAATAGAGAAGTAAAAAAACAATGAAATAACGATCACTCCACCGTTGTGTGATAATTTCACATGGTTTGGTGTGAATAAATTCACACCTTAAACCAAAGAAATCAAAGTGATACAAAGAACAATAGAATAAGAGGAAAAGAAGAACTTTTATTAAGAAACTAAAGTGAATTGAACAACTTACATGTGAAAGACAAACTTGAGACAACAAAATCGCATCATAACATTACAATTGAAAAAAGCACCAAAGATGATCAACTCTTACACCACCACTACCTTAAATAGGCATTTTTGAATCCTTGGGTCTATCCTCAAATAGTCCAAGTCTCCTTAATTAATTGTGGTAGGCCATAGGTAGGTGGAAAGTTGAGGGAGAGTTGATTTTTCCACCCTTGACATGAGGTGATAGCCATCTTTCATCCACCAAACAGACGCATCTGAATGGACTTCTAGATGGCCGAATTAGAGTGGTATATAGAAGAATAAAATGGATCTACAGATTTCTCCTAACCTCCTGTAAAATTTGGGCCCATTTGGATTTGTGAATAGTGAGTTATGGCCTCTTTAGTGGGATAATATTCTGGGCCATAGATTCTGGCCCAGATTTTGATATTCTATTTGGGCCACCTTAATTGTCATCATGTAGGCCGAATTAGCACTGGATCATGAATAATGTTTTGTTTATATATATTTATTATAGAATCCCATGAAATTTGGAATTAATTGGGCATGTATTGTAGGCCCCACATTCTCATCAGTGGGCTGGTGTCCAATTTTCCTTCTCTAGAATTGCTTCCATTCATATCCAAATATCCCAATCATCCTTTATGAATCCTCCATTGATCCCTGAATGAAAAATGTTCATATTAAAGTGTATATAAATTTCAAAAAATATCAAATTAAAATATGGAAAATTATGTTCCCTAAAATTATATGAATCATTGGGCCTAAATTGGTGTACATTAGGCATGAAGTGCACAAATGATGAGAATGGATGTTCAAAATTTAAATCCAACAAATCAGGTCCATAAGATCAAAAATTAACATTTAATACCATTAAAATTTAATTAAAATATGTATTTTTATTGGCTAGTCACACCCTCCAACTTGAGATTTTCTAGTCCCGAGAAAAATTTATCTCAACAATATGAAATTCGAATTCTCTTTTCCAAAACATTTTATTACACAATGATCACCAAAAAACCATATACCAAACAATCATGAAACCCATCAAAATATTTTAATATAATATATTTTCATAAGAATATCCCAACTCCAATCCCATTCCTTAGTTCAAATTCATCGCCACATTTCATCCAATATCAATTAAGAGTGATGATGTGTTGTGCATCGCATTAGACATGGGGGTTCATCTTTATTCAAGGGGGGAAATTATGGAAGAGCTAGGTGGAATCACATTTCAATATTAAGTTGAGTATTTAAAATTTATTCTATTTTATTTTTTTGTTTTTGTTTTTGCAATTTTTCCATGGTAATTGAAATTTCACTCAAAAGAGTCAACCCCTATAGCGAGACTTTACCGATGACTCCCAAGCTCAAAGACCTTAGGGAACCAAGTGAAACCCACACACTCGGGAATCATCTCGAGTTAACTCAGTCAAAAACAAATTCAAATTACCAAAAATAGATATAAAATTACTAATTCTGGGCCAGACAACTATGGAGTCATGATCCCCAAGTGCTGAAAGCCACACATTAGGTCATTTCATTGCTCTACGCGCAAATTTTTTGTTTTTTTAATTTTTTTATTGAATACTCATATTAAAACTAAAATGATCACCAAAACTATGATATTTATTTGGGGGACCCCATGAACTCAAACTAATACCCCACTATCCAAAGGACGTGAATTGTGATCTTTTTTTTATTTGGATGAAAATATAAATGATGAAATATCACATTGGATAACCATACTTTCCAAAATCTATGCTCATGAAATTATACAAGGATTAAAATCAGAATCGGGGCATGCTAAATTATTTGATATTTAGTTTCAAAGTGTGAAATGTGTATTACCATGTTCAAAGTTAAAGGAATTTTTCCTTCCATTTACACACATTTTTTTCAAATCATTCATTTTTTTGACACAAATGCATTTTTTAATTTTATCTCCCCCCAAATTAAAATAACACTGTCCCTAGTGTTTGAATAAAAGAAAATTTAGAAGGAGGTAGAGGCAGAGAATGAGAGTTCAAAAAGGAAATTGAAAATGAGGATCATGGAATGGATTCACCTGGTGGTTGAAGTTGAAATTCTTGTTTCTCCCTTTTAATCCCTTGATCTCGATGTCACTTTGAGAATTCCCTAGTGGAAAAAAAGGAAAAAAACTATATATATATATATTTATATAATAAATAAAGTAATATATAAGTATATATATAAAAATTAGAGAATAAGGAACTACAAATAAGCCATAGGTCATTGGTAAGCGCGCACCCCTATCTCCCTTTGGTCCCGGGTTCGAGTCCTTGCAGCTTCGCTGGTTGTGACGGGGTTTTCCCCATGACCTACGATGCGGCCTTCTATTATTATTATTATTATATTATTATTATTTATTTTTTTTGTATTTTTATTTTAAAAATAAAACGAACTGATGATACATTGTCTTCTTTTAAAATTTCTGGGTAAGATATTACTCAAGGATCACACCACGTGACAGAGATGAATATGGTGCTCCCTTTTTGTACCCATCCATACTCATATTAGAAGAACAGGTCAATAGTCTATTTTTTTTAAATATAAAAATGATTCATTAATCCAATTTAAAAAAAAATGATTCGCAAAGATGGAAACCACGAGTTGCCTCTCATGCAATTCTTTGGTTTAATGTCACTAGCTCGACTTAGACCCTTAATTATTTAAGTATTTTCCTCATCTAAGGTTGGTTCACACAAGTTTTCATCAACTTAATTTTTTTTGTAATGGTTCAATGAATGGGTTGACTCTATGACCATTAAATTTAAAGGTTTGACCATTCGTGGGATCTTGAATTTCTACAGCCCCATGGGGGTACACTTTATGCACTATGTATGGACCTGACCATCTAGACCTCAACTTTTCTAGGTGTAAATGAAGTTTAGAACTATACAAAAGAATAGGTTTAACCGGTAAAATGTTTTGGGTTTTAAGATTTTGAGATTGGTAGTCTTGTACTTTAGCTTTATTGATCCTTGAATTTTTATAAGCCTCCATCCTAAGTTCCTCAAGTTCATTGAGATCTAATTTCCTTTTTGTTTTGGCCAATGAGAGGTCATAATTCATTTTCTTAATTGCCTAAAAGGCCTTATATTAAATCTCCACTAGCAAATGGCATGCTTTACCATAAACCAACCTATATGGGGACATTCCTAAAATGGTTTTATATGCGGTTCAATAGGCCCAAAGAGCATCCAAGAGTTTCTCAAACCAATCTTTCCTAGAAGGATTGACCGTTTTTTCAAGAATATTCTTAATCTCCCTATTTTCTAACTCAGCTTGACCATGGGTTTGAGGATGGTACGCAGTGGAAACATTATGATAAATCCCATACTTAGACATGAGTGAAGAGAATGGATGGTTGCAGAAATGGGTTCCTCGATCACTGATTATAGCCCTAGGAATTCAAAATCGAGAAAATATATGCTCTTTCAGAAATCGGATCACAACATGATGGTCATTAGACTTGGTGGGAATGTATTCAACCCATTTTGAGACATAATCAATAGCTAAGAGGATGTAGAGGTATCCCCTAGAGTTTGGGAAGGGACCCATGAAATCGATTCCCCAATAGTCAAAAATTTCAATCACTAATATGGGAGTGAGTGGAATTTGACTCCTTTTTGTGATTGACCCTACTTATTGACACTTAGGAAAGATTTGAAAAATTGTGTAGGAGTCCCTTGAGAGGGTGGGCCAGAAGATACCGCACTGAAGAATCTTAGCAAATGTTTGCATAGAGGAAAAGTGACCTCCACATGCCTCACTATGACAGAATTTAAGGATGAACACTTGTTCAGATTTTGGGACACACCTCCAAATGACTTGGTCAGTGAAGAAATTATAGAGGTATGGATCATCAAACACATAATGTCTAACATTAGAAAGGAATTTCCTTCGAGCTTGAGTCCCTAAGAATTTTGGAATGACTCCTGTAACTAAGAAATTGGCTATGTCAGCATACTAAGGGTAGTCACTCACAAAGTATAGGTGTTCATCAAGAAATGAATCAGACACATAAAGGTGATTTGAGTTGTCTTTGAATTCCATCCTAGAGAGGTGATCAGCTACAACATTTTCGACACCCTTATTATCCTTGATTGTGAGGTCAAATTCTTGTAAGAGAAGGACCCACCTAATAAGTCTAGCCTTAACATCTTGTTTTTGGAAGAGGTATTTTAGTTCAGAATGGTCAGTGAACACAGTGATGGGGGATCCTAAGAGGTAGGACCTAAACTTCTCTAAGGAAAACACAATAGCAAGTAACTCCTTTTTAATAGTGGTGTAGTTGATTTGGGAATCATTTAAGTATTTTATTGCATAAGCAATGACATAGAAGTTTTATCACAACGTTGTCCTAACACACCCCCTACAGAAAAGTCATTGGCATCACACATAAGTTCAAAAGGAAAGTTCCAATTTGGAGATTTCATAATGGTAGGAGAGGTGAGAGAGGATTTGAGGGTTGAGAATGAACCCTCACAGATTTTTGTACAAACAAATGGATCATCCTTTACTAGTAGAGCACAAAGGGGACGAGAGATTGAACTAAAGTCCTTGATGAATCTTCTATAGAAACCAGCATGCCCTAAGAAAGACCTCACTTCCTTAACAGTTTTGGATGATGGAAGGTGACGAATGATGTTAACCTTTTCTTTATCAACTTCAACCCCCCACCTGAGACCAGATGGCCTAGAACAAGTCCCTCTTTAACCATGAAATTAAATTTTTCCTAGTTTAGGACCAGATTCTTTTCTTCACATCTTGACAAGACTCTCTCTATATTCCTCTAACATCCCTAAAATGTATCCCCAAACATAGATATGTCATCCATGAAGACCTCTAGAAAATCCCCTACCATGTCTGAGAAGATTCCCATCATGCACTTCTGGAAGGTTCTAGGGGCATTGCATAAACCGAAGGGAATGCATTTGAAGGAAAAGGTGCTGAATGGACATGTGAATGTAGTCTTCCCTTGATCCTCTAGGGATACCTCAATTTTATTATACCCTGAGTACCCATCTAAGAAATAGTAGAATGAATGACCTACCACTCTCTCAAGGACTTGGTCAATGAATGGTAATGGGAAATGGTCCTTCTTGGTAAATGAGTTTAGCTTCCCATAGTCAATGCAGACTCTCCAACCACTACTCAACCTAGTTAGAAGAATCTCTCCATCCTTATTGGTTATCACTGTGATTCTTGCCTTCTTGGGTACCACTTAGATTGGGTTGACCCACTCACTCTCAGCTATGGGATAAATGATACCATCTTTTAAAAATGTCAGAAGTTCCTTCCTTACTACATCCATGAGATTAGGATTGAGTCGCCATTGAGGTTGACGACATGGCTTTGAATCAGATTCCAGAACAATCCTATGAGTCCCGATAAGTGGTCTAATCCTAGAAATATCAGACAGGGTCCAACCAATGGATTTCTTATGTTTCCTAAGGACATCTAGAAGAATCCTCTCATGATTGGCTTAAAGATAAGAAGAAATGACAATAGGATGTGTTTGATTTTCCCCTAGGAAGGCATACTTGAGTGTAGTGGGAAATTACTTCAATTCAAGATCAGGTTGGTTCAAAATTTCAGTAGAAGATTGGGACATTGGATCAAGATCAATTTTTTTTCCTAGAGTTTTAGATAGGATTGATTCCCCACATGTAGAAGTTTCAGCTACTAGATTGTCTTGATCAGATTTAGAGAAGAAAGTTGGAGTGGTCTCCATGAAAGTGGTTTCCTGAAAGGTTTCACTAATTGTTGGACCTAAGACTTCATCATAAGAGCAATTTGAAAATGATTCAAGAAAAGGAGATAAACTTCCTTCATGTGAACAAAGGAAATCAATCTCATCCTGACTTAAACATCCATCAAATATTCCTTGATGTTATATGGATTCATTTTCAATGCTTCCTATCATGTTTACTTCATGAATGTCCTCTTCATCCCATATTTGTGATCTTGAATTATAGATGTTCAAGTCTAGACTCATGTTTCGAAAGGTGATGGTCATGTTCCCATTTTGAACTCAGATAACAGAGTTGATTGTTGCAAGGAAAGGACAACCAAGGATGATTGGGGTTTGTCCCGTATTTCCTAGTTTTGGATGGTTATCATGGACAATGAAGTCATCAGGGTAGATGAAGTTTTCAACCTTTACCAGAACGTCCTTTAAAATCCCCTTTGGAACCCTAATGCTATGATCAGCAAGTTGAAGTGTGACAGATGTGGGTTGGAGTTCTTCTAGGCCTAACTGATAGTACAAAGCATAGGGGATGATATTAACACTAGCACCTAGGTCACACAATGCCTTGACAACTTTGATCTCTCCTAGTTAAACATTGATGTAAGGGAAAACTAGGTATTTCAACTTAGGAGGAATGGTCCCTTGAATAGTGGTACTCACATTAGCAGCCAAAAGGACATGGTTTTTATGTGAAAATTTTCTTTTAAAAATGCACAAGTCCTTAAGTTACTTTGATTAGGCAGGTATGGTTTGGATTGCATCGATAAGGGGAATGTTCAACTTGACTTGTGAGAATATTTACCTCAATGTTTCACTCAATTCAAGATTGGTTTTCCCCCACATGCATTGAGGAAATAGTGCAGGTTGTGGGGTTATTTATTAAAGAGTTGTTTATTTCACATTGTTATTAGTTTCCTCAGTTTGATCTTGTGGTTAATTTTAATTTTCATTAGAGTTTGAAGCTTCACATGGTTTCTAACTTATTTATTCAGGTTTCTCAATTTATTTCCCACTTCTTAAAACAGTTATAGCCTTTAGTTGTTCATTAGTTTTTTGAGTGCAACTTGACTCTCCCCTTGAAGTTGAGGATGGTACTGCCTGAGTAGGCATGGGTGCCTTTCCAGTTTTTATGGTTTGAAGTTCTTTTTTTAGGGAAGAGACTTCCGAGTTCATCCTTTCCATTTGTTTTCATAGTTGTTCTAATAGGCTTTGTGGAATAGTTTGGGTTGGTTCTTGATAAGATTGGTTTATCCCAGGGGGGATATTTTGGAGGGGGAATGGTTTGTTGAAAATGGACTAGTGGCTATTGGTATTGGATAGGTTGGGTTTGGAACTGGTTATGGGTTTGGTAGTTCTGATGGGGGTAAGGATTTTGTCCCTGTGGTTGGCTAGGTTGTTGGTTATCTTTGCAGCAGAAGCCTGGGTGGTCATTATACCTTGGGTTGAATTTGTTTTGGTATTGAGGCTTTTGAAAGTTCAAAGAATTTACTTCCACTGGGGGTCCTCCTAAAATAACATCCTTGATGGATGAAATGGTTGGGAAGTTGTCTGTCTTATGGTCATGTTTGTCACAAATTTTGTAAATAGGGTCAACATTTTGGATTTCATGGACTTTCCTAAGGTCTATCTCTTCAACCTTCCTAGAGAGTGCTGCGAGTTTAGCCCTAAGGCTTTCCTCTTCTCGAATTGTATGAATTCCAATAGTTCTTTGTGTATTTTTAGAATAAGGTGAAGTTCCCCATGTTTGGTTTTGTTCAGAAAGTTTTTCTAGATATTCGTAAGCATCATGTGGGGCTTTGTTTTTAAAGGTTCCGTTACACATCATGTCAATGAATTGTTTGTTCCCCAGACCCAACCCTTCATAGAAAATTATCACTTGTTCAGGAATAGAAAAACCATGGTGTGGTACCATGTTTAGAGTGTCTTTGAACCTCTCCCATGTTTCATAGAATGACTCTCCCTCTTTTTCAATTTTTTTTGGATACTCTTTTTAAGTGCAATTTTTTTGTGGTGGGGAAAGTATTTTTTGTAGAATTCTCTTTGTAGTTGGTCCCAATAGTTGATGGATGATGGTCTCAAATTGTTTATCCAATTTTTAGATCGATCCTTTAAAGAAAAAGGAAATATACTCATGTTAGCTAATTCTAGTTAATGTGGGGGACACATGGTTTCTACAATGTCATTGAAATCCTTAACATGAAGGTAGGGCATCTCAGACTCCATTTCATGGAATGTGGGAAGGTGGTTTAGGACATGGGGTTTAAAAATGTAGTTGGAATCTCCTAGGTAATTGTGTCTAATGCATGAGGTGGAATTGGTCCAGGAAGGTGTGATGTAGTAATTCATGATTTGATCAACTGAATTCCCCATGTTTGGGGCTGCCTCATTTGGGTTTCCATTTTGGTTCCCACCCGGGTTTATGAGTTGGTTTCTTTGAAGAACTTCCATTGAAATGGGCTCAATTTTTGACTCTGGAGTATTAGAAAGATTAGGATCTAATGGAAAGAGTTCCCTTGGTGTACTTGACTCCCCAACCCCAGGACTATCTAACCTAACTAAAAGGTTTGATTGATCACGAGTGTAGGTGGACATATGCCAAAAAAAACAAGAAAGGGACAAGATAAGATATCTTGGGTGAGAATAGAAGAAATGGGGGAGAATAGAATGGGTGTTGAGATAACTTATAGACACGTACTTCTATGGATTGTTTTTGGCTATGAAGTGGCCAAAGTGGGTTTATTTTATATGGTTTTAAGGTATCACTAACATATTTAAGTTAATTAAAATTAAGATAATGAGTTGATCCTAGGTTATCACTTGGGGTGGATTGTATGAATTCCTTTTTTAATGATTTCAATTTCTTATATTTGAGATGAGTTCATTTAAGAAGATCAAACAACATAATCACTTAATGGTTTAAAACCTACACCCTTTAATACTAATCACCTATACACTTGAAGGATCAAAGTTTTGAGCACTTCAAGGTAAAGTTTCATATTAGCATTTGAAGTGTGTGGACTTAAATTCAACAAGGACGATGAAGTTTAAAAATCATCAAATAAAAATCTAAATTAAAGAAGTGATTAGACATTAATGGGGTGATAAATAACATCCAATACATCTCCTTTATACCCCCTTGGATCAAACCATAAGTGGGTTAACCCTCCATTGATTCTATGGTTTCAATGGAAGCGGAAAGTAGACTCATGAGGGAGGAAATGGAGAAGTAAAAAAAACAATGAAATAATGATCACTCCACCGTTGTGTGATAATTTCACAAGGTTTGGTTTGAATAAATTCACACCTTGAACCAACGGTATCAAAGTCATATAAAGAACAACAGAATAAGAGGAAAATAATAACTTTTATTAAGAAACTAAAGTGAATTGAACAACTTACATGTGAAAGACAAACTTGAGACAACAAAATCACAGCATAACATTACAATTGAACAAAGCACCAAATATGATCAACTCCTCCACCAAAATTGAATTAAATATGAATTTTTGAAGCCTTTGGTCGATCCTACAATAATACAAGTCTCCTCAATTAATTTTGGTAGGCCATAGGTGGGTGGAAATTTAAGGGAGAGTTTATTTTTCCACCCTTGACCCGAGGTGGAATCCATCTTTCATCCACCGAACCGAAACATCTGAATGGCCTTCTAGATGGCTGAATTAGAGTGGGATATAGATAAAGGAAATGGATCTACAGATGTCTCCTAACATCCTGTAAAATTTGGTCCCATATGAAGATGTGAATCGAGAGTTTTTTTCGCTTTAGTGGGATAATATTCTGGGCCACAGATTCTGGCCTCGATTTTGATATTCTATTTGGACCACCTTAATTGTCATCATGTAGGCCGAATTAGCACTGGATTCTACAAAATGATTTGTTCCTATATAGGTATTCTAGCATCCCACAAAATTTGGGATTAATTGGGCCTGTATTGTGGGCCCCACATTCTCATCAGTGGGATGGTGTCCAATCTACCTTATCTAGAATTGCTTCCATTCATCTCCAAATATCCCCATCATCCATTATGAATCCTCCATTGACCCCTGAATAAAAAATGTTCATATTAAATTTTATATACATCTCACAAAATATCAAATTAAAATATGGAAAATTAAATCCCTTAAAATCATATGAATCATTGGGCCTAAATTGGTGTACATTAGGCATGAAGTGCACAAATGATGAGAATGGATGTTCAAAATTAAAATCCACCAACTCAGGCCCATAAGATCAAAAATGAACATTTAATACCATTAAAATGTAATTAAAATATGTATTTTTATTGGATAATCAATTCCAGACTTCATAACCACATATTCAAGTCCTTGTGCCTTAACTACAAATAATATTTTTTCAAGGCCTTGTGACAAGACACTAGTTTGTATCATGAGACCTACCGATGTATCGAGGAGCTATAGCAGGCTCCCCCCATCACTTACTAAGTACAATGAATTCCTAATATGAAAAGGTTTAAACATAACATAAACATTCGTATTAAAACTAGCATACGAAATGTCAATACTTTATCCATAAACCATGAATGGTATAAAAGTAACATATCCACAGTCAAACATATCACAAAACCTTCAATACAATATGGAATATTTGTATAATAAATCAACCTTGATAAATAATAATATCCTATAAAGGATGTTGACATAGTTGAAAATGATCAGTAAAAATATTTGAGAGAAATATCACTTTTTTTTGAAATCATTTAAAAGTCATATAATTTATAAAGGAAGTAATTTAAAAGATAGTTTTGAATCAAAGTGTCCCATAACACTTTGAAACTTTAACATTTTAAAACTTTTATGTCCATATAAATAAATCCTTAAAATCATTTTGAAAACATGGATAGTAATATGAAATGTTTAGAAGATTAAATCTTTAAAAAATTTAAAATGATGTTTTAGTAAAAAGTTCCTAAAAAATAATCCCTTTGAAAACTATTTTATGAATCATTCACATGAATAATAAATATTTCCCAGTAAATAATTACGTAAAAACAACCTCGGATAATAAATAAATTGTGAAATTAACCCTTACCTTGCACTTTCCTTTGGTTGAGGGTATGCTTAGCCTCTTGTATAATTACCATAGAATTTTATTAAATTATAACAGTACCATATTCATATTTATTATATCATAAATGATTCATTTATGACTTTATACTACCCATTTAATAATTATTTCCATTTTAAATTAATTTTTTTGGGTAACAATCACTTTCTTTATCGTACGTGTTTTAACATGTTATTCTTGATCGTATCATTTAGATCATGATTTAAATACTTTAAAAATATAAACCTTGATTTATATATCATATATATTTATAATATAAATATTTATAATAGATAGATATATGAAATGGAAGGCACCGTTTATGGAGATAGTAGACCGTACATACGCATAAATGCTGTTTCAGTTTTCATTTCGTATTGAATGGAAGTAAGTGAATAAGATATATGCAAGTACATACAAACATAAATACATACATACATATATGTATATATATATATATATATCTCTAGTAGAATTATTTTTTCATGTATCACATACTTATTAATAATATATATTTTTATAATTATCGTTGAATGGTGAACGTGGTAATGAATCATATCGCGTCATGGAGACGGTAATCCGTACGTACACACGAGCGACAATATCATTATATTGATGATGAAATTGTATGTAATTGGATAGTATATCATAAATAAAAAATCATTAACATGTTATATTTATTATTTACATCAGTTATACTCATTATTTTTCCCATCCAAATAATTAAGTGTTTGAATACCAAACTACACCACGACGTGGAGATAGTAAGCCGTACGTACGCACGTATGGTGACTTTGTCATTTTTAGGACGGATAGAATAAAGAATATAGTTGTAACATATTTATAATAACATCAACGTATATATGAGGTACTAGATGTATTTTTTTTATGGAAACAACAAAATAGAGGAAGTGGAAGAAGAAAAGAACTTGAAAGAGGGTGGTGAAATTATTACCTATTCTTCAGGTGTTTACTTTTGAGTTGATCAAAAGGACTCCATAGGTTGGCTTTCTGATCAAACTAAGGACTATGGGTTGATTTGAGGTATGTTGGAAGGATATTTGGTCAAGGGTTGGCTGATCCAAATGGCTTTGGAGGTGTAAAATTAATAGACGGGGAAGCACCCTTTTATAAGAGAGGTGAGGGTCACTTTAGAAAAAGATTGAAATATTATTTTATAATAAAGTAATTTTCAGGTTCTAATGTCTAAAAAATGATTTATTTCGAGGATAAGGTGGGTATGGGTCGAAAAACTCTCAACCAATATGTTTTAGACAGGTTTAGGTCACCATATTAACCTTATCTTTTAGATTTAACTCCTAGTTAAATAGTTTGACATTTACCATGTCTCTTTGTATTTTTATATTATATGGTTAATAAACATACTATAACCAGCCAAGCGAACCCCATGTGGTTAATTATTAATATATATAACCTTATCTAAGTCTTTTGGATAAACCTTATATTTTTAGGAATATTATATCAATTAATAATATAGTATTTGTTTTAAAAACTCAATTATGTCAATTTTGACACTATTTAGTATTTGGTTTTTTTTTGAAAATCATCAAAAATTGATTACTTCAAACCAAATAAATTTAATCAATCCTAAAATGGAATATTCACCTATAAAATTAGTGTATGACATCAAAAATTTCAAATTATATTTATTTTCATATTTTCAATACCATTTATGTGATTCTTTCATTAATAAGGTAATTACCACATCATCATTGTGTCATAAATAAATTTCATTATTTAATTTCTAAAAATTATAAATAAATTATAATTATGTATTAAATCCTTTTATATTTCTAATGAGTATTTATAGTCAAAAATATAACTTATATAACCCCATACAAAAATTGTTTTATTGAAAGATATATGTTTATGCCATTTTTTCCTTTACTTTAAATTAATTAATATAAAGTGTCATTATCACTCTCAAGTGGCTACATGGGGTCCCAAAAAAGACCCAAGGATGCCCATGGTCGGACATGTATCAACCAATAGGAATAAGACACATGTTAGGGTAATTTAATATTATTATAATATTATTTTTTAAACATAATTTAATGCATTTATCTTTTAACCATGGTAAATAAAATATTTACTGAAGTAAATATTCATAATGTCTAAAAATAAAATTTACCTAATTAAACAATTTGGAACTCCTGATTCCAAATATGGAATCTATTTTTCCAAATTTAAAAAATAAAAGTGATAGAAATTAATTTAAAATTAATTCCCATTGTTAAAACAAAAAGCGCGTTTTTAAGAAATAATAACTATCAAAAGATTGACACTTGTTTATGTCCAGTTTAAATGCGAAATTACATAAAATGAACTAAATTATATTAAATGATAAAAATATAGTCTAATGATAGTTTAAAACCACTCAAATGTATAATTTAACAATATAAATTATTTCGATTAAAAAAGTTGTTTTTAATTAAAATTTAGTATTTTTTTCACTATTCATCAAAATATGAAAGTTATTAGAAAAGTAACAAAAATTTATCCAATTTTTTTATGTCCATATTCTAAAGAATAATTTAATTTCACTAAATTTAATATATAAAAGTGTAAAATACTGAATTTAAAAAGGGTTCTCCATTAAAAGGTGGAAAAACTGCATTTTTTTGAAAAATACCTCTTTTATCATAAAAATTAAATTTTTCTTATATTATGTATAAGAAACACAAAAGATTAATGTTAATATTATATATGATATATAAAATTTAAAATGTGATTAATACTATTCATAACCTCTTTTTTGAACGGTTAGTTTGGTAAGTCGTGGTGCGCTCGTACTCAATGTTGCGTGTATCACAAGTTATTGAAATACTTTGAAGAGATAACATACTATAAAATCTTGGGGTGTTAAATTTTACCCTCCTTAAATAAATTGTGTCCTCACAGTTTGAAATTATTCTTCTAAAATAAAAGGTTAAAAATAGAAAAATACCTTTGTGGAAAACCCACATCGGAAATTGGGTTAATAAAATTTAGTCTTAATAAGAGGGAAAGGGAAATGAAAAAGTCACCACCAAATTATGATCTCAATTAGGAGAAAATTGGTGGAAATTAGTGACACATAATTAGAGGGAAAACATAAATATTTATATGGATTTATTGAGGTCATCAATCACAAATAAGTGTACAATTGAGGGCCTCAAATCCATCGATCTATGCTGATTTAAAATATCATCATTTCAACAAAATATAAGGTATTAGGATATTTTTTTTTGGTTTTAAAATACCTTCCCTAAAGGTTATGAATTAATTTATTCATATAATAAGTATAAAAAAAAATACTTGACAATTAGAGTTCCATCCGTTAACTAATTTCTACAACAAACTCATCTTTTAGTTTAAAATATAATAGAACTCAAAAATATTCTATTTATCCTAATCATATAGAGTTCCAAAAATAGAAAATTTATAATTCATTTGTCAGACTATTTTTAAAAAAAACTACATTATACAAACCAGGACATTACGTAGGCCAGTGGTAGGTGATGCACCCTTGCCGCCCTTCGATTACGGGTTCAAGTCTCAGGGCCTTGCCGGACGCGATGAGTTATCGCCCGACCACCGGGTTCTCCTTTTTATAACAATAAAAAAATAATCATAAGAAATGATTTAACCTTAACAATAGTATCCAATGTCAAACTTAATCCATTATAACATTTATACTTATCTAAAATACTTTTATCTAAACTCACAGTGCAAAATATATAAGGAAGGTAAACACAATGAAGATCAATTTTTCCACATAATAACATGTGAATACCTTCATCATGTATTCTTTTAAAACACGGTAACACCCTGAATTACCATATATCCTTATTTATTAAATTCATGCTCCCTTATTCCTTATAGAATACTATATATATTTCTTATATCCAAAAATTTTATATACTCCAACAATGATGGAATAAACAAACCATTAATCAGTTCCAATGTAGTTAAGAATATCCAATAAAATTTATCTAAATCAATCATCTCTTATTACAAAATCACTACCTCAGTATCAAGACTATATTTAGGTTTATATTTCCTTCAACCATGTATTTTATAAAATGTTTAACTCGCTGTTGAATCACATTTCTTAGTACCATTTAATCTCAAATCCTCAATGAAATAGTACTGAAGTACAATCATTATTTATTTCCATAATTCATATAACCAGTACATCGTTGATACAACACTCAAATGAAACAATTTTTTAACAACAACGTAATAACACTAGTCATTCCTCTTCATCTATGGTAGTATCACAACTTGATTATTATCCAACAACATCATTTGGGGCATACTCTGATTATTTGGACAATGATTCACGTAGTGTATCAACTCCTTGAAAATGAATCATTGTACCTTTGAAACCTTTTTCTTACCCTTTCAATCTCGTATTTGGTGTCCTTTTTCTCCACACTTATAACAAACTCCCATTCCCATCAAGAATTTTCCAAGGTGATTCTTTCCACAGTTATCACATATGGGAAAATCCTTCTTTCCCCTCTTCCCTTTATCCATATTTCTCTCTTCCATCCTTTTCTTCTCCTTCTTCCCTTCAAATCCATAAGACTGAGATAATTATTTACTTATCCTATTAACACATGATATTATTTCTTCATATGATGAGAATACTTGGGAGACTATTTACCTTTTAAATGTTGTCTTAATACCATGAAAGATATGATGCTTCTTAATCTTTCGATCATGCATATTGCTATAATTTTCATTCCTTCCATTAGGAACCATTTCTAAACAATGGCATACACTAGGTTAGTTTATGAATCACAATGAATAATTCCAAAATTGTAAAATACCTAATGTAAATGAAAAGATTATGCATATATTATATAATCATAAAATGTTTTCTTTGAGGAAGTATTTACTCCAAAATCCTTGATAATGGATTTTAATGAAAATGTGAATTATCCTAAGCATATCCCCCTGGAGTGTCGTAACCAAGAGTGAAGAAAGACCTGTTGTCGTGTACCAGGATACCCTAGGTCAAGCCCAAAACACCTTGTCGGAGTTTTCACTTCTAGGTATATTTGTTCCAGAGCCTCCTCTACCTGCTCATATCCAGAAAAGGATGTATTTCTTGGAAAATACACAAAATCTCTACAGTACCAAAATTCTAGGAAGTTATTCTATACTAATCCTCAAAGTCTATCTTAGGGTAATGTTCTCTAATCAGATTTGTTCAAAATCTAGTTTCCAAGGTTATTGCTAAACTTCCTCTGATACCAACTATAATTCACTGACCTCAGTTACCCAGATTCGGTGCATTATTTTTAAAAATTGGAATGATACAAGGAAATCATGTCCCAAAAGACTGATCAATTTAGCAGTCTTAGAAATAGATTACATACATCAACGTAAAATTACAATTTCAAACATAAAATATAGCATAAATAGTTCTTTGAGAACACCATTATTCCTTTTTAGCTTAACCCATTATATCAATAATAATACAGTTCTGGGAAATCCTGGGAAAATAAAACATAGAAATGGGTGAGCTCAAATGCTCAGTAAGGATAACAATATTGCAACAAATTTCATAAATAAGCATAAATATTTAAGGAAATGTATAAGACCAAAACAAAAGCCTTTTAAACTTAAACTTCAGAATAATATGGTAAAGATAAAATCAAATAATTCAATTTAATTATTCACATGGATATTCTAATAGTCTAATAATCACATGAAATATCAATAGCCACTTTCATAATGATGGAATGCATAATTCCAGACTTCATAACCACATAGTTAAGGCCTTGTGCCAAGAATACAGATAAGATTTTTTCAAGGCCTTGTTCCAAGACACTAGTTTGTCTCATGAGACCTACCGATGCATCGAGGAGCTATAGCGGGTTACACCCGTCACTTACTAAGTCCAATTCATTCCTCATATGAAAAGGTTTAAACATAACATAAACATTCTTATTAAAACTAGCATAATAAATGTCAATACTTTATCCATAAACCATGAATGGTATAAAAATAACAAATCCAAAGTCAAACATATCACAAAACCTTCAATAAAATTTGGAATATTTGTATAATAAATCAACCTTGATCAAGAATAATATCCTGTAAAGGATGTTGATATAGTTGAAAATGATCAGTAAAAATATTTGAGAGAAATATTACTTTTTTGTGAAATCATTTAAAAGTCACATAATTTATAAAGGAATTCATTTAAAATATAGTTTTGAATAAAAGTTTACCATACCACTTTGAAAATTTAATATTTTAAAACATTCATGTCCATATAAATAAATCCTTAAAATCATTTTGAAAACATGGACATTAATGAGAAAAGTTTAGAAGGTTAAATATTTAAAAAATTTAAAATAATGTTTTAGTAAAAAATAAAAAAAAAAACCCCTTTGAAAAATCTTTTATGAAACATGTACATGGATAATAATTATGTCCCAGTAGATACTTATGTAAAAACAACCTCAGATAATAAAGAGATTTTGAAATTAACCCTTACCTTGCACTTTTCTTTGGTCGATGGTATGTTTAACATCCTGTATAATGACCATAGAATATTATTAAATTATTACAGAACCATATTCATATTTATTATATAATACATGATTCATTTATGAATTTATACTACCCATTTAATAATTATTTCCATGTTAAATTATTATTTTTGGGTAATAATTGATTTCTTTATCGTACGTGTTTTAACTTGTTATTCTTGATCGTATCATTTAGATCATGATTTAAATACTTCCAGAATATAAACATTGATTTATATATCATATATATTTAGAATATAAATATTTATAATAGATATATATATGAAATTGAAGGCACCGTTTATGGAGACAGTAGGCCGTACGTACGCATAAACGTTGTTTCTGTTTTCATGTCGTATTGAACGAAAGTAAGTGAATAAGATATATGTTAGTACATACATACATACATACATACATACATACATAAATACATATATATATATATATATATATTCAGTAGAATTATTTTTTCATGTATCACATACTTATTAATAATATATATTTTTATAATCATCATTGAATGGCGAACGTGGGAATGAATCACATCGCGTCGTGGAGACGGTAATCAATACGTACGAATGAGCGACACTATCATTATATTGATGGTGAAATCTTATTTAATTTGATTGTATATAATAAATAAAGAATCATTGACATGTTATATTTATTATTTAAATCATTTATACTCTTTATTATACCCATCCAAATAATGAAGTGTCTGAGTAACAAACTACACCATGACGTGGAGACGGTAAGCCGTACGTACACACACATGGTGACTTTGTCATTTATAGGATGGATATAATAACGAATATGGTTGTACCATATTTATAATAAAATCAAATTATATATGAGGTATTGGAGTTATTATTTTGGTATGGAAACAACAAAGAAAGAGGAAGTGGAAGAAGAAAAGAACTTGAAAGAGGGTGGTGAAATTATTACCTCTTCTTCGGGTGTTTCCTTTTGAGTTGATCAAAAGGGATCTATAGGTTGGATTTCTGATCAAAGTAATGAATATAGATTTATGTGAGTGATTTTTTAAGGATATTTGGGTAGTTTTTGGCCAAGCCAAATGGCTTTGGAGGTGTGAAATTAAGAGAAGGAGAAGTACCCTTTTATAAGAGAGGCGAGGGTCACTTTAGGAAAAGCTTGAAATATTATTTTATAATAAAATAATTTTCAGTTTCTAAGTGCTCAAAAATAATTTATTTCTTGGATAATGTGGTAATGGGTAGAAAACCTCTCAACCAATAGGTTTTAGAGAGGTTTAAGTCACCATATTAACCTTATATTTTAGATTTAACTCTTAGTTAAATAGTTTGACATTTACCATGTCTCTTTGTATTTTTATATTATATGGTTACTAAACATATTATAACCAGAAAATAGAACCCCATGTGGTTAATTATTAATATATATATCCTTAAATAAGTATTTTTTCTGAACCTTAAATTTTTAGTAATATTATATCAATTAATAATATAGTATTTTTTTTAAAAACTCAATTATATCAATTTTGACACTATTTAGTATTTTATTTTTGGGAAAATCATAAAAACTTTATTACTTCTAAAAAAACACATTGAATCAATAATAACATGTAATATTCACCTATAAAATTAGTTTATGGCATAAAAACTTTTAAATAATATTTATCTTTAAAATTTCAATACCATTTATGCGATTCTTTCATTAATAAGGTAATTACTACATCATCATTGTGTCATAAATAAATTTATTTATTTAATGTATAAAAATTACAAATAAAATATAATTATGTAGTAAATAATTTTATATTTATAATTAGTAATTATATTTGAAAATATAACTTATATAACCCCATGTAAAAATTATTTTACTAAAAGATATATGTTTATGTCATTTTTGTCTTTACTTTAAATTAATTAATATAAAGTGTCATTATCACTCTCAAGTGGATCCATGGGGTCCCAAAAATGAACCAAGGATTTCCATGGTCGGACATGTGTCAAAAAATAAGAATTTGATACATGTTAGGTTAATTTAATATTATTATAATATTATTTTTTACCCTAATTTACCAGATTTATCTTTTAACCAAGGTAAATAAAATATTTACTGAAGTAAATATTCATTATGTATAAAAATAAAAGTTACATATTTAAACAATTTGGACCTCCTAATTCAAAATATAGAATCCATTTTTCCAAATTCAAAACACATAAGTGGTATAAATTAATTTAAAATTAATTCCCATTGTTAAAACAGAAAGCATGTTTTTAACAAATAATAACTTTCAAAAGATTGACACCTGTTTATGTCCAGTTTAAATGTAAAATTACATCCAATGACCTAAATTATATTAAATGATAAAAATATAGTCTAATTATACTTTAAAAAAACTCAAATGTATAATTTAACAATATAATTATTTCGATTAAAAAAGTTATTTTTAATTAAAATTTAGTATTTTTTCACTATTCATCAAAATATGAAAGTTATCAGAAAAGTACCAAAAATTTATCCAAACTAAATTTTCATTTCCCTCTTCTAAAGAAGAACTTAATTTCACTAAATTTAATATATAAAAGTTTCAAATATTGGATTTAAATAGGTTTCTCCATTAAAAGGTAGAAAAACTGCATTTTTTTTAAAAATTCATCTTTTATCTTAAAAATTGAATTTTTATTATATTATGTCTAAGAAACAAAAAATATGAATTTTAATATTATATAGGATATATAAAATTTAAAATGTGATTAATACTATTCATAACCTCTTTTTTTAATGACTATTTTGGAAAGTCGTGGTGCACTTGATCTCGATGTTGCATGTATCACAAGTTATTGAAATAATTTGAAGAGATAACATACTATAAAATCATGGGGTGTTACATTTTCCCCTCCTTCAATAAATTGAATCCTCTAAATTTGAATTTTTTTTTCTAAAATAAAAGTTTAAAAATAGAAAAATAACTTTGTGGAAATCTCAAATCGGAAATTGAGTTAATAAAAATTAGTCTTAATAAGAGGGAAAGGGAAATGAAAAAATCACCACCAAATTATGATCTCGATTATGAGAACATTGGTGGAAATTAGAGACACATAATTGGAGTAAAAACGTAAATATTTATATATATTGATTGAGGTCATCAATCACAGATAAGTGTACAATTGAGGGCCTCAAATCCATCGATCTATGATGATTTAAAATATCATCAGTTCAACAAAACATAAGGTATTATGATAAAAGATTTTTGGTTTTACGATACCTTCCATAAAGGTTAAGAATTAATTTCATTATAGAATAAGTAGAAAAAAGAATAATTTACAATTAGAGTTCCATCTGTTAACTAATTTCTACCATAAACTCATCTTTCACTCCAAAAGATAATAAAGCTCAAAAATATTCTATTTATCCTAATTGTATAGGGTTACAAAAATAGTGAATTTATAATTAATTTTTAAGACTATTTATAAAAACTATATTATACAAACTAGGACATTACATAGGCCAATGGTAGGTGATGCACCCTTGGCGCCCTTCGGTTGCGGGTTCAAGTCTCACAGCCTTGCCAGATGCGACGGGTTGTCACCCAACCTCCAGGTTGTCCTTTTTATAACAATCCAAAAATAATAATAAGAAATTATTTAACCTTAAAAATAGTATCCAATGCCAAACTTAATCCATTATAACATTTAGACTTATCCAAAATACTTCTTTCCAAACTCACAGTCCAAAATTTATAAGGAATGTAAACACAATGAAGATCTTTTTTTCCTCATAATAACATGTGAATACCTTCATCATGTATTCCTTTAAAACATGATAAAACCCTAAATTACCATAAAACCTTATTTATTACATTCATGCTCTCTTATTCCTTATAGAATACTATATATATTCCTTATATCCAAAATTTTTAAATACTCCAACAATGATGGAATAAACAAACCATTAATCAGTTCCAAGGTAGTTAAGAATATCCAATAAAATTTATCCAAATCAATCATCTCTTATTCCAAAATCACTACCTTAGTATCAGGATCACATTTAGGTTTATCTTTAATTCAACCATGTATTTTCTAAAAATTTAACTTGTTGTTGAGTAACATTTCTTAGTACCATGTAATCTCAAATCCTCAATGAAATAGTACTACAGTACAATCCTTATTTATTTCCATAATTGATATAACTAGTACATCATTGATACAACAATCAAATGAAATAATTATTTAATAACAAAATAATAACACTAGTCATTCCCCTTCATCTGTGGTAGTATCATAACTTGATTATTATCCAATAGAATCATTTGGGGAATACTTTGATTATTTGGACATTGATTCACATAGTGTCTCAACTCCTTACAGATGAAGCATTGTACATTTGAAACCTTTTTCTTACCCTTGAAATCTCGTATTTGGTGTCCTTTTTCTCCACAATTATAACAAAATCTCATTCCCTTCAAGCATTAACCAAGGAGATTCTTTCCATAGTTATCACATATGAGAAAATCCTTCTTTCCCCTCTTCTCTTTATCAATATTTCTCCCTTCCATCCCTTTCTTCTCTTGCTTCCCTTCAAAGCCATAGGGCTCAGATAACTCATTACTTATATTATTAACACATGATATTATTTCTTCATATGATGAGAATACGTGGGAGACTATTTATTTTTTAAATGTTGGATTAATACCATGAAATATATGATCCTTATTAATCTTTCGATCATGCGTATTGTTGGAATCCTCATTCTTTCTACTAGGCACAATTTATAAAGAATGACATACACTAGGTTAGTTTATGAATCGCAATGCATAATTAAAAACTTGTAAAATACCTAATGTAAATTGAAATGATTATACATATAATATATAATTATAATTTTTTTTCTTTGAGGAAGTATTTACTCCTAAATCCTTCATAATTTATTGTAATGAAAATGTAAATTATCCTAAGAATATCCCCCGGTAGTGTCATAACCAAGAGTGCAGTAAGACCCATTGTCGTGTACCAAGATATCCCAGGTCAAGACCAAAACTCCTTGTCATAGTTTTCACTCCTAGGTACATCTATGCTAGAGCCGCCTCTACCTTCTCATATCTAGACATGGATGTATTGCTTGGAAAATACACAAAATATCTACATTACCAAAATTCTAGGAAGTTATTCTATACTAATCCTCAAAGTCTATCTTAGGGTAATTTTCTCTAATCAGAGTTTTTCAAAATCTAGTTTCCAAGGTTATTGCTAAAATTCCTCTGATACCAACTGTGACACCCCGACCCCAGTTACCCAGAGTCGGTGCATTATTTTAATACATTGGCATGATACAAGAAAATCATTTCCCGAAAGACCGATCAGTTTAGTAGTCTTGGAAATAGATTACATACATCAACGTCACATTACAATTTCAAACATAAAATAAAGCATAAATAGTTCTTTGAGAACATCATTATTCTTTTTTAGCTTAACCCTACATATTAATCATAATACACTTCTTGGAAATCCTAGGAAAATAAAACATAGAAATGGGTGAGCTCAGATGATCAGTAAGGACAACAATATTTCAAAAACATTCATAAATAAGAAAAAACATTTAAGGAAATGTATAAGACTAAAAAAAATCCTTTTAAACTTAAACTTCCTCATAATATGGAAAAGATAAAATCAAAAAATTCTATTTACTTATTCACATGGATATTCTACTAGTCAAATAATCTAATGCAATATCAATATCTACTTTCATAATGATGGAATGCATAATCCCAAACTTCATAACCACATAGTCAAGTCCTTGTGCCAAGACTACAAATAAATTTTTTTCAAGTCCTTGTGCCAAAACACTATTTTGTCTCATGAGACATACCGATGCATCGAGGAGCTATAGCGGGCTCCACCCGTCACTTACTAAGTCCAATGCATTCCTCATATGAAAAGGTTTAAACATAAGATACACATTCGTATTAAAACTAGCATAAGAAATGTCAATAATTTATCCATAAACCATGAATGGTATAAAAATAACACATCCATAGTCAAACATATCACAAAACCTTCAATACAATATGGAAGATTTGTATAATAAATCAACGTTGATCAATAATAATATCCTGTAATGGATGTTTATATAGTTGAAAATGATCAGTAAAAATATTTGAGAGAAATATCACTTTTTTCATGAAATAATTTAAAAGTCACAAAATTTATAAAGGAATTCATTTAAAATATAGTTTTGAATCAATGTGTCCCATACCACTTTTAAACTTTAACATTTCAAAACATTCATGTCCATAAAAATAAATCCTTAAAATCATTTTTAAAGCATGGACATTAATGAGAAAGGTTTAGAAGATTAAATCTTTAAAACATTTAAAATGATGTTTTAGTAAAAATTTCCTAAAAAAATTCCTTTTAAAACTATTTTATAAAACATGGATATGGATAAGAAATATTTCCTAGTAGATACTTACGTAAAAATAACCTCAGATAATAAAGAGATTCTGAAATTAACCCTTACCTTGCACTTTCCTTTGGTCGAGGGTTTGTTTAACCTTATGTATAATGACCATAGAATGTTATTAAATTATACCAGAACCATATTCATATTTATTATATCATACATGATTCATTTATGACTTTATACTTCCCATTTAATAATTATTTCCATGTTAAATTAATTTTTTTGGGTAATAATCACTTTCTTTATCATACGTGTTTTAACTTGTTATTCTTGATCATATCATTTAGATCATGATTTAAATACTTCCAGAATATAAAACTTTATTTATATATCATATATATTTAGAATATAAATATTTATAATAGATAGATATATGAAATGGAAGGCACCGTTTATGGAGACAGTAGGCCGTACGTACGCATAAACGCTGTTTCTGTTTTCATGTCATATTGAACAGAAGTAAGTAAATAAGATATATGTAAGTACATACATACATATATATATATATATATATATATATATCAAATAGCATTATTTTTTTCATGTATTAAATTCTTATTAACAATATATATTTTTATAATCATCGTTGAATGGTGAACGTGGGAATGAAATACATCGTGTCGTATAGACAGTAATCCTTACGTACGCACGAGTGAAAATATCATTATATTGATTGTGAAATAATATGTAATTAGATGATATATCATAAATAAAGAATCATTAACATGTTATATTTATTATTTACATTAGTTATACTTATTATTATACCCATCCAAATAATTAAGTGTTTGAATAACAAACTACACCACGACGTGGAGACGGTAAGCCATACGCACACACGTATGGTGACTTTGTCATTTATAGGATGGATACAATAAAAAATATGGTTGTACCATATTTATAATAACATAAAATTATATAGGAGGTATTGGAATTATTATTTTGGTATGGAAACAACAAATAAAGAGGTAGTGGAAGAAGAAAAGAACTTGAAAGAGGGTGGTGAAATTATTACCTCTTCTTCGGGTGTTTCCTTTTGAGTTGATCAAAAGGGATCTATAGGTTGGCTTTATGTTTAAATTAAGGACTCCAGGTTTATATTAGGGATATTTTAAGGATATTTGTGAAGGTTTTGGCTGAGACAAATGGCTTTGGATGTGTGAAATTAAGAGAATGGGAAGTACCCTTTTATAAGAGAGGTGAGGGTCACTTTAGGAAAAGCTTGAAATATTATTTTATAATAAAATAATTTTCAGTTTCAAATGGCTCAAAAATGATTTATTTTGAGGATAAGGTGGTTATGGGTCTAAAAAATCTCAACCAATAGGGATTAGGCAGGTTTAGGTCGCCATATTAACATTATCTTTTAGATTTAACTCTTAGTTAAATAGTTTGACATTTACCATGTCTCTTTGTATTTTTATATTATATGGTTAATAAACATACTATAACCAGAAAATAGAACCCCATGTGGTTCATTATTAATATATATATAACCTTATATAATTATTTTGGCCTAACATTATATTTTTAGGAAAATTATATCAATTAATAATATAGTATTTGTTTTAAAAACTCAATTATGTCAATTTTGACACTATTTAGTATTTGGTTTTTGTGAAAATCATCACAACTTGATTAATTAGAACCAAATACATTGAATCTATCCTAACATGGAATATTAACCTATAAAATTAGTGTATATAATCAAAACTTTCAAATTATATTTATTTTCATATTTTCAATACCATTTATGTGATTCTTTCATTAATAAGGTAATTACCGCATCATCATTGTGTCATAAATAAATTTATTTATTTAATGTCTAAAAATTATAAATAAAATATAATTATGTAGGAAATAATTTTATCTTTATAATTAGTATTTATAGTTGAAAATATAACTTATATAACCCCATGTAAAAATTGTCTAACTAAAAGATATATGTTTATGTCATTTTTGTCTTTACTTTAAATTAATTAATATAAAGTGTCATTATCACTCTCAAGTGGCTCCATGGGGTCTCAAAAATGACCCAAGGATGACCATGGTTGGACATGTATCAACCAATAGGAATTGGACACATGTTAGGTTAATTTAATATTATTGTAATATTATTTTTTTACCCTAATTTACCAGATTTATCTTTTAACCATGGTAAATAAAATATTTACTGAAGTAAATAGTCAAAATGTCTAAAAATAAAAGTTAACTATTTAAAAAATTTGGATATCCTGATTCCAAATGTGTAATCCATTTTTACAAATTCAAAACACATAAGTGGTAGAAATTAATTTAAAATTAATCCCCGTTGTTAAAATAGAAAGCATGTTTTTAAGAAATAATAACTATCAAAAGATTGACACTTGTTTATATCCAGTTTAAATGTAAAATTACATCCAATGACCTAAATTATATTAAATGATAAAAATAAAGTCTAATGATACTTTAAAACCACTCAAATTTATAATTTAACACTATAAATTATTTCTATTAAAAAAGTTGTTTTTAATTAAAATTTAGTATATTTCACTATTCATCAAAATATGAAAGTTATCAGAAAAGTACCAAAAATTTATCCAAACTAAATTTTTATGTCTCTATTCTAAAGAAGAATTTAATTTCGCTAAATTTAATATATAAAAGTGTCAAATATTGGATTTAAAAAGGGTTCTCCATCAAAAGGTGGAAAAACTACATTTTTTTGAAAAATACCTCTTTATCTTAAAAATTGATTTTTTCTTATATTATATATAAGAAACACACAAATTAATGTTAATATTATATAGAATATATAATGTTTAAAATGTGATTAATACTATTAATAACCTCTTTTTTGAACGGCTAGTTTGGAAAGTCATGGTGCGCTCGAACTCGATGTTGCATGTATCGCAAGTTATTGAAATACTTTGAAGAGATAACATACTATAAAATCTTGGGGTGTTACATCATGATCCGAAAAATGAGAAACATGTTCCCCTTAATGATCTAGATGTTCACACGACCAAACTTGCTATTAGAAATTTTGTAGCTCGTCTATTTGATCTTGTAAAAATACATGTTGACAAGGAGGCATTCCTTTCCAATTTATTTTTTTATGAAAAACATTTAACAATTAATGAAAATGGACTAAAAAGAGGAATGCTATTACATATAGAAAAAATGAAAGAGAAAAGTAAGGTTGAATAATTTTTTTTATGGATCAACCAATCTGTTGAAAAGACATTCAAAAAATACCTTTACTATGTCAGTTGAACTTCTGTATTTAACATCCCAACCCAAATCACTAGGTCCGTGTCAGAATGTCACATGATCTCAGGCATGCCTCTCTATATACTATAGGCTACCAACTAGCAGTGAGGGTCTGAGTAGAACCATGGGGAGACTATTCCCTCAATCATAGTAAAGCATACCAATAAATAACCCAGCATGTAAACAATATAAAATTAGAGTAAGTGGGAACTAATAATTAACCAAGTGTTTGAATGCATGCAAAAAAAAGACTCAATCTTGAGTACAAGGCACTGATTACCCACTGGGCTGACCACATATATAAATAAGAAAATAAAAATGTACAAGAGTATTTTATCCCACTATAAGAAATATCTCATCCTGATCTTCAGAATCATAGTGAGCTATCCCATTATATGATCATCCTAGTCTTTATCCCAACCCATACCTAAAACATGTGAGGGCTTCTTGGGTACTCAAGTGTCATGGATTCCCAATGAGGGTGTAAGTACAACTTAGAAGGAAACCACTAACATGGTCTAATACCCAACTAGTAATATGAAATGTACGTTTATGTGATTAGTTCAGTAGAAAGTAACTAGAAAAACATAACTGAGAAAGCATAACATAATCACTAAGCACACATAAGAAAAAACAACCATGTGCCAAGTAGTCATGCACTTACCAAGCTACCACGAACCCCCAAACATACCTTATTTGAATCCATGCTATAATGTAGTCATAATGGATATCTAAAGTGATAAGATAAAGTCTTAAGGATAAGAGTAACATGTTAGACCACACTAAGAAATCATGCCCCATCTCTCTCTCATTAGCAGTACAAGCCCTAATCCTCTAGGCCAAACATCACTATGCCATCATACCCCATCTATCTTTATAGTTGAAAATGACCTAGGAATCCAAGTCAGACCACACTAGTCCATCATTCCCTATTGTTATCTCTTGTGTCAGATCACATAGACCATCATCCCCCTGTTTCTCATTTTAGGTTTGACCACATATGATCATTATGACCCCAGGACATGCCACATTAGGACATCATTCCCCATAATCTATCTTGGTCTCATCATCATGTCACATACAGTGTCTAAACATTCTCCCCCTCTAGGGTTACCAGGTGATGATGGGTCTACTTATCTCTTAGGTACCATGAAAAAAACAACAACACAACATATACCAGACATATCACAAGGAAACAGTGGAATCATATCAGTCACACATATCCAGCATCATAACACAATAAACATGGTCCTCACATAGGTATACCATATAACATAATGGGTCTCTATACTACACATTCACACACCCATTTGATCACTATCATGAAAGGTTAATAAGTTATGCCAACACAAGTATCACATCATGAAAACACAGGTATGCATATAAAAAAAGCATGACATATCATAAAGAGCATTGGTCAGAGTAGAGTACTCAAGAGGGGGGTAAATTGAGTATCTATAAGAATTTCTTTTTAAAAAGTATTCTTAAAAAGGTTCCCCAATAAATTTAAATACAACCCAGTTAATCAAAGTAATACAGTTATGAAAGTTTTACTGTTTAAATAACTTCTTAGAAGATTTATTAATTCTTAGTAATCTTAATATCAGTTATTAACATTACTTTTGAAGCTATTCTAACAAGTCAAAACAATTATAACTTCTTTCCAAGATTAACTATCAAAGTAAATGTAGTTATTTCTGAATTATATAGTAAAACAGAGTAAACTAAATTAGATAACACAATGGATATAAAAAAAGTGGTTCAGTCTCAAGCTGAAACCTAATCCACTCCACTTGGTGATCACCTGCCACCAAGTAGTTTATATAAATAAACTTGATCCACACCCTGGACCAGGGTTAATAATAGTACATAGGATTGTCCAGGTCACACGACCTCTTCCATAGTTCTTCGTGGGTATGAACTAATAAGTCACATAGGTACCTCTTCCACACTTATTTGTGGTAATACACAAGTTTAAAACAATATAAGAGGAAGGATATATTGTATCCTCTAGTTTAATGCAAGAGAAAATGCGTGTTTTTATACAGACACACACACACACTGATCGAAAGATAAAAATAATACACAACAAAGAAAAAATTATGATATTAGGTTAGAAGTGCTTTGAGAGTTATTCTGTACAGATTTGGACTTCTAGGATGAAGCATATGAAGAAATTGAGTCCTCTTGCGGAAAATAGAGTATTGCAAGTCAGCTAGATCTGGATCGTGTTCTTCATGGAGTTGATAGTTCAAAAATGTTATTGAATCTGGGATTTGATTATGCTTCGTGTGTTCTTAAACAATGTTGGGTTTCATGTGTCAGTTCTTCTTTTAAAAATGCTCATTATTCTTCGTTATCTCTCACACACTTGTTTCTCTATTTTCACTATTTCCGTTCTTTGCTTCTGGCCACACTGTTCTTTTTATTCTTAGAATGCATGTTTTGGGGCCAATAGGATGCATGTATTATACATTTCATACCTCGTATTTTCAGGTGACATGTATACAAAGAAACAATAATTATGTCAGTGAATTTATAAACATCAAATATGACCATTAGAGATCAAATTGAAAAGTGAAAAAACATATTAAGAAACGGTGTTACAGTCTATTTGGAAACAGTGTCTTCATGAAATGGTGTCTCCTTGAAATGGTGTCTCATTGAAACTATGTCTCCTTGAAATAGTTTCTCTTCAAAAAAATGTCTCTTTGTTTGTCTTTGAGTGGTGAGACAACTATGATGTCATAGTTGTATAGAGGTTAGGAACCGGTAGCACAACTGCAGTGTTTGATCACAGTGTCTAGTCACGGTGTCTGGTCACGGTGTCTAGGTCACAGTGTCTGGGTCACGGTGTCTGGGTCATGGTGTCTGGGTCACGGTGTCTGAGTCATGGTGTCTGGGTCCTTTTCCAAAAAAACATAACCGGTGGCAGACTCACGGTTTCTCAGACTTATCCAAATATCTATACATATACTTAAACAACGATATTCATAGAATGAATTAAACTTAATCATTCATAAGACAATTTCATTATAAAAAAATAGTTTACAATAATTATTTAAGGCATAAAGAGATTAATCATCTGTACACATGATTTTAGATAGATTAAATAGGATTAACAAGCTTTACAAAATCTATAGGATTGGTGATCATTAAAACATGATTAACACATGAGGAGTCCAAAAATATCCCCCTTTTTTATTATCACAAATAATGTGAGTGAGAGGTCAATTCTTAGGTAATGTGTCTCTTCTATAGTCTGCATTTAGAGTACATATTTCTCCCCCTTTTGGAATTATCAAAAAGAGTACAAAAGTAAATAAAAGAATAGATAATAAGAGTTCAGAATGCATTAGATAAAAAATTGTCATTACAAACAGTAAGAAACAATAATATAGAAATCATACCTTTCAAAAGATAGTAGTCACTTTTCTTCAGCACTGGATTGTCTTATCTTTTCCTTTGGCAGTAGCATCAGAAGAAGAAGCCATAGGAGAAGAGGTAGAAGTAGAAGAATGGAGTGAACCAATGGAAAAAAAGTTAAAGGGATTCCTTCAAAAACAAATGGGGCCAAGGTAGGTGTAGTGGAAGACCAAGGAAAATGTTGATCAAGTATAACCGATATGATCTGACTCAAAGCCTGTGATATAGTCATAGATGTAGAGGGAAGGGCATAGGATGAGAAGGTAGGAAAACCAAATCTCAAGGGTGCAGCTGTAGGAGTGATAATGGAAGTATTATGGACATGAAGATAAGGCCTCAAAATCTTGATGAAGTTAGCAATGATCTCACCACCATAATACATGGATTTCTCAAAGTCACCCTTTTTATCCATAAAATTTTCCAATAGAGGAGTGAAATCTTTGAGCTTTTGGACTTGAGTTTTGAAACATTGAATGAAAGGAGGGATTATTAGATTCTCTACATGGTACTTGAAATGGTTGGTCATGTCATTATTAGAGAAGATCCTATTGAATTATAAATCCACCTTCTTAGAAATTTCTTGTCGAGAATCATTGGAAATATTGGAATGAATTCTCACCAAATCAAGAACTCTATCACTATTCATGACAACTTTAGATAGAGATTATTTGTTAAAACCACTAAGTATAGCTTAAATTTCTTCTTTGAAAACTATTTTGAGTAGATCACTGTCTAAAGAGGGTTGAGATGATTTTCCAAAAGTATGAGATGTAGTAACAACTGAAGTAAGGGATTTCAGTTGATTTAGAACTTTATAGAGACAACCCTTATACTCATCAATCAACTTTTTAAGACCAATAACAAGTTTACGCATATCTTGAACAATCTACTTGTTTCTTTCAGCTACCTTGTCAACTAAGGAAGTGAGATTGGGTTGAATTAGGGAGGCTACTTCCTGTGTAATATGACTAAAAACATCCTTAGCAGGATAAGAAACATGTTTTGGTCTTGAGTTCATCACTCTCTACATATCTTCAACCACACCTCTAAGAGTATTTACTTCATCACTGAGTTGTTTGTTCTCAAATATGACCTCTTGAATCTCATGAAGCATCTTAATCTGAATATGCCATACGATTTTTTACAACAACATGGAAACATCTCTCTTACTCAATTTAGTTATAGGATCCGGTTGGGTATTAATGAGTTTTTCAAATCCAGCTAATAGTGTAGCTCTAAATTCTTTTAGATCATCCTCATTCACAAAGTTTGGAGGTTCTTGTGAAGGCTCAGGAATAGGGGATGAGACAGGCTCAGGATCTTTAGCAGAGATAACTTCAGGTGAAGATTCCATTTTCAATTGAAACATAGTAGACAAATCAATAACTTTTACTGAGACTTCTTGTAAATCATTCACATCAAAATAACAAGGGAATTTATACCATGTATTCACTGATCTTGGATCAATGGGATTAGGGATTTCAATAGGTTCTAGATTCAGGTGCTACTCTCCATAAACAGGCGCACCTTTCTCAAGACCGAGAGATTTAGATCCTTGATCTATTTCCAAGATTTCATCCATGATATCCTCACCCATTTCCTTTCTAGCCAACTGAAAGGCTGGATCCATTATCTCTTTAGCAGATGGAATAATTTTAGTAACAACTTGTTCCTCTGGGTGTTCCTCAAGAGCAGATTCTTGCACAAAAAAAATATCTTCTTCTATATGTTCTTCTACAAACTCCTTTTCATTTACCTTAGAAAAATATTCTTCTTCAGCAGCAGGTTGTTCTTCCAAATCAACAACTTCTTCAAGAACATGTATTTCCTTATCAATTAAGACCTGAGGAGCATATTCACTATCTTACTTTAGCAAAAAAGTTTCTATTGAAGGTACAATAACCTCTTCCTCTTCTTCCTCATCAGAATACTCAACAATTTCATCTGGTTCCAAACTAGGATCAGAAATATCCCTAGGTCTTGAGGAGTGTTCCGTCTAATTAAACTTTTCATAAACCCTATCATTGTATTCCACCCATGCTTTTATCCATGGATTCCAACGAATTTTCATTCTCTTTACTATAACTTTTGAAAGAAAAAACTCATAATCCTTAATATATTCTTCATCTGGTCCAACCAACCCTTTTTCATGAATCATAGCTGAGATAATCCTTGAATAGAATAGGGAGGTTGACTTGGAGGTTGTTTTGATCAACTCACACATATGGACTATAACATATTTTCATAGGTTGATCTTATGTCCATTATTCATGAGATGTATCAAAAATACATCCTCATACTTGATTGTAGCAAAATCACCTTTTCTGGGGCTAATCAGATTCTGAAAAAATTTAAAAAAAAGTCTGGTTTCACCATCTAGCTCAACAGTTATGGCTCTTCGCTATGTTTCATTCCCAGTTAATCTTCCCAATGATTCTTCCAAAATAAAAAACTCACTTGGAGGTGGGGGACCTCTCTGGTAGTCCTCAAAAATACCCTCTTAAGGTATCCTAAGGCATGTATCCCATAAGCTCAAAGAAAAAGTTCATCTTTGGCCATTTATTCAGCTTCTCACAACATATCCATCTTCTGTATCAAAAGAGAATTGAACATACTGATAAAACTGTACAACTAATTTCTAGTAAATAGACCTATCCACCTTTGTGAACTGATCCATGCATACTTACTCTATAAGTACTTTCAATACCAAATAATTACTTGACAGAAGCCACTTAGGGCATATCTTCTTTTCAGGTACCACTATTCTGTCTACCAGATTCGGATTCAGAGGACCTTCGAGTGCTAACTTCGGCACTGTTTTCAACTTCTTCTTTGAACTGCGCTTCTCAGGAGTGACAACGATGGGCGTTTCATCCTGGTCATTCAACAAAGGTTTGAGAGATAGAGAGATAAAACTAAAAGGTTGAGAGAGGGGTTATGGTTTGAGAGAATAGAGCTTGAGTGAATAAAAGAGTGAAAGTTCTTTTATTTTATCATTTAGGGATATCAAGCATTGCAGGATCAAAAACATGGGAAAGTAAAAAGAATAAAATAATTAATTACCGCAATATGAGTTATAATATATAAATAAAATAATAAAGAATCTTACGGTGAGACTGTAATCCACTTTCACAATGAGACCGTAACTGGCTTTCACGGTGAGATTGTAACTGTGTGATTTTTAAAATATGTGACCGTATTGTTTGAGACAGTAAGTACCAAACAGTTACGGTGAGACTGTAAATATGAAAAAAAAAATTCTTAAGACAGTAAAATTATTGAACTGTTAGATAGTGACTTGTGAAACCGTAAACTGTGAAATAATAAGCTGTGAAACCATATATTTACTATTTAAGATTTATCATTCCCAATTCATGTATGATGTAATTTATTCTTTTAGAATTTAATGGTTTGGTGAATATATCAGCAAGCTAATATTCAGTTCTAATGAATTCCAAAGTGATGTCACATTTTTGATAACGATCTCTCAAAAAGTGATGTCTTACATCAATATGTTTTGTCCTAGAGTGTGAAACATGATTTTTTGAGATTTTAATAACACTTGAATTGTCACAATTTATAGGTACATGCCTGAATTGATATCCATAATCTAGTAATGTGTGTTTCATCCACAAAATTTGTGCACAAAAACTACCAGAAGCTATGTATTCAACTTTTGTATTAGATAATGCAATAGAATTTTGTTTCTTAATACACCATGATACTAGTGACTTTCTTAAAATGTGACATGTTCCAGATGTTTTTTTTCTATCTAACTTATAACCACCAAAGTCAGCATCAGAATAACTCACTAACTCAAATTATTATCCTTTGGGATAGAACAGTCCTAGATTGGGTGTATACTTGAGGTATTTGAAGATTCTTTTAACGGAATTTAAATGAGATTCCTTAGTATTTTATTGAAAAAGATCACACATACATACACTAAACATAATGTCATGTCTGCTAGAAGTTAAGTAGATTAAGCTTCCAATCATTCATCTATAAGTGGTTTGATCAACATATTTTCCATTTTTATCAAGATCCAACTTACAAGTAGTACTCATCAGAGTGTCACTACATTTAGTGATATACAATCCAAAAAATTTTAGAAGATCTCTAGTATATTTTATTTGATTTAAAATAATACCATCATTATTTTGAAATATTTGAAATCCAAGAAATAATTTGATTTCACCCATTAAAATCATTTCAAATTCATTTAGCATCATTATAGAAAATTCAATACATAATGATTTTTTTGAAGATCCAAAGATAATGTCATTTACATAAATTTTAACTACTAAAAAATAATTGGAAATTCATTTTATAAAAAGGGTAGGATCAACTATTCCTTTTGTAAAACCTTTAGAAATAGGAAAAGTACTTAATCTATCATACCAGTCTCTTGAAGCTTGTTTTAAACCATATAAAGCTTTTGATAATTTAAAAATATATTTTGAAAATGAGTGGTTGTAAAACCAGGCAGTTTCTCAACAAAATAAATCCTCAGTTATATACTAATTTAGAAATTCACTTTTGACATTCATTTGATATAGTTTGAAATTCAGATGTGCAGCATAAGCAAGAAGAATTCTGATAGCTTCAAGTCTAGCTACTGGTGAAAAGATCTCTTCATAGTCAATTCATTCTTATTAACTATAACCTTGGGCAACCAATCTATCCTTGTTTCTAACTATATTACCAGCTTCATCTACTTTATTTCTAAACACCCATTTAGTGCCTATAGTGAATGTGTCTTTGGTTCTTTCAAAACGTTTCCAAACTTTGTTCCTTTCAAACTGATTATGTTCTTCTTGCATAGACATCACCCAAAATTCATCATTTATAGCATCATTAATGTTTTTATATTCAATTTATGAAAAAAAGACTTGATGTTCAACCTAATTTCTAAGAGAATATGGAGTTTGATTTACTGTATCTAAGTCTCCTATAACAGCATCTAAAGGATGGTTCTTAAGAGTTCTAATAGCTCTAGAAAAAGAAGGACTAGTGATTTCAGGTTCTTCAACAGGCTTGGGTTCATTGTGACCTGAATCTAAAGAATTTCTAGAATTGGAAGTTTTCACAGATTCCTTTATAGGATGGTTTGAGGATTTTTAATTAAAGTCCAGATTTGATACATCATCCTCCAAGTTCTCTAGAGTGGTTTTAGGATCATGTGGATCTATTTCATCAAATTTGACATGGAAAGATTCTTCCACACATTTAGTTCTTTTATTAAACACTCTATAGGATTTACTAGAGATTGAATATCCTAAAAATATTCCTTCATCACTCTTGGATGCAAATTTTTCAAGATTATCCTTAGTATTAAGGATATAGAATTTGAAACCAAAAACTTTGAAGTATCTTACTCTAGGTTTTCTATTACACCACAACTCATATAGAGTTTTTTTAAGAATAGGTCTAATCAACAGTCTATTGATAATATAGCATGTTGTGTCACGAACCAGGCCGGGTCGTCATCCGACCCGGTGCCCGACCCGGTCCGCGGCAAGACCCGAAGGGCGTTCCCGATCCCCACGGGCTGGCACAAGTGCCCGGGTATCAAAACTAACACATGGGAACGATTTTACCCAAAATAAAAGACAGAAAAACAACTAACCAGATAAATAAACTGAAATTAGAAATAGACAACAAAACATGCCTTTAAACTATGAACAAGTTTAAAGTCTACAACTTGATGCAATAACTAAAAAGAAAAGACGACAGCAGAAACTAAAGCTTATGCTCAAACCTCCCGACAGAAGAGAGGCCACATCAACATCATTCTGCATGAGAAGACCAACCACAACATGGACCACCATCACTGAGCACGACGCACAACCTGGAATACACAGAAACAAGGTCTACATACACCCAAAGGTGTATGTAGGGTGTGAGCCAAAAGCCCAATAGGACGTCACCCAATAGAAAGGTTCCATGCCACAACATCAAAAAGGCAATTTAATGTGTCTATTCAAAAGTTTAATTTAAAAATTCTTTTAAAGAAAACATTTACAAGCTAAATGATAAAAGAAAAACATTAAAAAGAACTCATTTAACAAACATGATTTTTAAAGGGGAAAAGAAATGTTCAATATGGGAACACACACACATCCTCACACACACACACACACCCATACTCACACACACACACACACACATACTCACACACACACACATACTCAAGTGGTCTTCCATATGCCGACGGAAGGCACCACGCCAAAGATGGTAGAGCACTACGGGTAAATCCCCTAAGGTTCATCTAGCTCGAGTGGGACCCTAGAAACCTCGTGTCTCGGTGAAACGTGGCTTAGAAGGCCACGACCCTCAGAAAACGTGGCTTAGAAGGCCACGACCCTCAGAACACATGGCTTAGAAGGCCACGACCCTCAGATATCATGTTTAGTTAGTGTTGCAATCATCAATCCAGCTAAGTGAAACAGGGACGACACCCATCCGGTTCACTAGCGCACTAGTTCTAGTCTGCCCACCTAGATACCCAGGGTTTTCCCTTGTGCTCAATCAAGTTTCACATTCACATAATTCACCACTTTCACATTTCACAAACCAAGCTTGACATTACACAAAAAGTCACCACTTTCATACCAAAACACTATTTCAAAGACACGCACACAAAGGACATGTCTCATTTTATAAAAATACACCATTTTAAAATGAATGCGTATTCAACTCCTTCAAAATACCATTTTCACATCATAAAAATGTACCAAAGAACCATTTGAACTATTAATGAAATTGTTTCAAGAAAACCCAAGAAGACTTTACACCAAAGACCACTTGGTTCTATATAGATGCGTCACTTTAATACTTGATACATGAGGTGACCATATCAAGACTTGTTTTCCATTATTAAAACAATTTTTTGAATTTCAATTTCAAAAGTACACAACAAGTCAAACACACCAAATGTGATTCATATACTTTGAAAATGTCTATTTAAATACACAAACATCTAAAGCGACTTGAAAACACCTTTCGCACCTACCAAACATCCCTCAAAACCTTTCAACCATGATTGAAATCCCAAATACCGCTCAAATAAACAATCGCTCAGTTCGCAAAACATATTACATGTATACCATAAAACCTCACTGCAAAACACACAAATCTTCACATAAAAAGAACATTCTAGAATCAATTGAACACTCAACTTTTCTAAAACCTCATTTTCACCATTTTCACAATTTATTAGACACCTTTAAAATTTACCACAACAAGGTCGGAAAAAAAAACATTTCAAAAGAGAGCGCAATTTTCTTCAGGTACGCATGTCAAACAAATTTATAAAACGCATTTTGTGCCACTTACAAAACACAACCATTCATTTATACAACAACACATATAAATAATAAAAGCATACTACTTAGGAAATCCACTTTTCATCAAACAAGAATGTCAAAGAATTATAAACATAGACCGCACCGTGAAATTATATCATGGAACATATTAAGTATAACTAAACAAACAAATTAAATTATCTAGATGATGCAAAGGCATGGAACCACCTACCTGGGTGTAGCGGACTTCACAAAATTGGTGCGCAAAGGCCACCACAAGTCAAGCGCAGCTCAAACAGCATGGGTATGTCCTAAAAACAAAACACCAAACCCTTTGCATCAAAATTAAACCAACTGCAACCTAAAAATCTAACCCGACAATCCCAAAAACCGGTGCGAAACTTCAATCGTGTGCAATTCGCACCACGTAAATATTAAATTAAACCCTAATACATGAATTGAAAACAAATAAAATCAAAAACGAAAGCTAAGACCAACACCCTAAAAGCCGGAAACACCAAAACCACAACCGCGCTTGACCTAGACCCTAGAAAGGAGGAGGGAAAATACCCGGGAGGTCCGCACCTGAGCCGAAGGGGCAGGAGGACGCTGCAATAATTCGGGAGATTGGGCAAAGCGGGCGAGAAGAGATGGGAAGAGGGTTGGGTGCGACAGCGATCCAAGGCGGGCCGAGGGGCGGCGGCCTGTTGAGGCAGACAGGCAGGGGGCGTTGGGTCGTGCGACGGGGATGGCCGAACGGAGCAGGTGGCGCCGGCCATGGAGGGGAATTGCGGGAGCAGGACCTCAGAACGGGGGGGCCTTCATCGGGGGGAGAAAAAAAAGAAACCGGGAAAAAAAAATGGGGGGCGGGCTAGGTCTCAACGCAGCAAGCCAAAAAAAAAAGAACAAACAAATAAATAAATAAAAGAAAAAAAATGGTTATAGTAATAAAAATACTAATGATAATAATTAACATAATAATAATAAAAGTAAAATTCAAAAAAAAAACAATAATAATTGTAATAAACTAAAATAGAAATAATAATAATAATAATAATAATAATAATAATAATAATAATCTCAAATGACATTATTACAATTATTATTATTAAAACAATTTTTAATTCGTTTTTATTTCATTAATTAAACATCGGCACGACGTGCGGTGAATCGGGCGGGGCCGCGCGGCGACCCAAGCGAGGCCGTGCAGCTTCGACCGCGTTGCGCTAGACGCAAACATGACCAAAACACAAGGGACTCGAAATCCTGAGTCGTGTTTTGACCCGAACTACTTGACGCAAAGAAAGAAAGAAAAAATTAATAAAATAAATAAATTAGAAATGATGGGTGTGACATGTTGTATTTATAGCTTCAGCCCAAAAATAAATAGGTAAGTCATATTCACTAAGAATGGTTCTAGAAAACTCTTTCATGGTTCTATTTCTTCTTTCTACAACTCCATTCTGTTGAGGTGTTCTAGGGGAAGAGAAATTATGAATATAGCTATTTTGTGAGAAAAAAGATTCTATCTCTTTATTTTCAAACTCACAACCAAGATCACTTCTTAAGGATTTAATTCCAAGTCCACTAATATTTTCTATAGTTTTGACATATTTGGTAAAATGAGAGCAGGCTTCACTTTTGTGAGCCAAAAATAAAGTCCAAGTATATCTAGAAAAGTCATCTACAAGAACATAAACATAGTACTTCCCATTTAAACAAGAAACTCTAGATGGTCTAAATAAATCCATGTGAACCAATTCAAGATGTTGAGAATTTGACACTTCTTTCTTTGGTTTGAAGGAAATTTTGTGTTGATTTCCCTTTTGACAAGGATTACACACTTTATCATTTGGAAACTAAAGTTTGGGTAGGTCTTTAACTATGCTTTTTCTAGTCAACTTTATAAGAGAATAAATATTACAGTGTCCTAGTATCCTATGCCAAAGCCAAGATTCTTTGTGAAATACACTTAAACATGAATCATTTTGAGAAACTAAAGAATCTAAGTTAATAGAATATAAATTTTTATTTCTTAAAGCAGAAAATACTAATTCATTTTTAGAATTGAAAACATTGAAAGCATCATTTTAAAATTTAACATAAAACCCATCATCACATAGTTGTGAAATAATAAGTAGATTATATTTCAATCCGTCAAAAAAAAGTACTTTGTAAATTAAAACTAAGTTAGAGTTACTGATTTCGCCAAGGACAATAATATTTCCTTTGGTATTGTCACCAAAGGTGACATGTCCACCATCAATTTTTATTAAATTCCTGAAGCATGAATAGTCCCCTGTCATGTGTCTTGAACACCCATTGTCCAAGTACCATAAGCTTTTATAGGAGCTCTTTAAGCATCTTTCCTACAAAATAGTCAAATAAAAATAGATTTTGGTACCCATATTTGTTTGGGTCCAGTAATATTAGTGACTAGTTCTTTAAGAACCCATATCCGCCTCATAGGTTTCCTATAAGCATTATGTAAAGTACTTGAAAAATAAACTGCATTTGGTCCATAAAATTTTGAAACCGTAGAGATTGTATCATAATTTGAACTACCTGAATGTTTTCCAGAACTAGGAGTAAAGCTGTATGTCCTAGAATTAGAAACGAAATTAGCTCTTCCAAAATTTCTTTTACTAGGTTGATAGCCAATACTAGTAGTATATTTAGAAGCAATATGTTTACCTAGAATTTGTACCAAGGTATCTTTACCATTATAAAACCTTTCAAGATTTTTTTTCAATTTCTCATTAGATAGTTTTTGTCTCTTTGAGTAATTGAGCATTTTTCTCCCTTTCTATACTATGTTCAGTTTTAACAGTTAAGGTAAGAGCATGTTGTTTCTTTAAAGAATTGTATTTATCTTTTAGTTCATTACATGTCTCTTTGAGAATATTACAATATTCAAAAATTTCATCATTAGACATATTTTCATAGTCACTCTCATCTCCAGAATAATAGGAATTGTGTATAGGAGATTCCAGTGTTACCTCAAATGTGCTTGTCATAAAACACACATTGGCTTTGTTAGGCTATTAATTATGTGATGATTCTAAGTTAATTGAAGTGTCCTCATAAGCACTCCATGTTGCTTTAATTTTCTTTTTATACTTTCCATCTTTGTCCTCATATTTATTTTTTTACTTGTGCTTGGGACAATCAAACTTTATATATCCCTTTCACTTACATTCATAGCAGAAAATCTTATCAGACTTGTCACTTCATTTCCAATCTTTCTTCCAACTTCCTTTTTGATCATATTTTCCCTTGAATTTAGGATTTCTGAAAAATTTCTTCTTCTTGTAAAATCTCTTAAAACTTCTGGCTAATTGAGCCATCTCCTCATCATTATCAGGTGATGATTGTTCACAGCTGTAAATTTTTACAGAAACTTCCAATTTCCCTTTCTCTTTGTGTTTAGAAGTGGTGGTCTTAAATGTAACAAATTTTCTTTTGGGTTCATCCTCCTATTCCTTGTTAACTTCCATATCCTCTTCATACATCATCAGTTTTCCAATGAGTTATTTTACATGTAATTTGCTGATGTCGCATGATTCTCTAATAGAGACAGAGGTTACTCTCCATCTGTCAGGTAGTCATATGAGAATCCTCATGATCTGTTCTTTAGTAGTGACTTCTCTTCTAAGAGAAATCATTGTGTTGACAATTTCGTTGAACCTGAGATACATGTCAGAAATAGGCTCATCAGGTTTCATTTTAAAGTTATGATGTTTAATATTATAAGTATTAAGTATCATTTCTTTCACACTAGAAGTTCCTTTATGTGAAACAGACAAGGTATTACAAATTTCATGGGTAGTTTTACATGCATAAATTTTATTAAATTACACATATTCTAAAGAAAAATATAAAGCATTCATATCTTTGCAATTGTTATTGCAGGCAGTCTTGGTAAGATCATCCCAAGTTATTCTATCAGTAGTAGTAATCTTATACTCATCTATAATTGAAGACCAAATTTCAAAACTCATACTCTCTAAATGAATTTTCATTTTAATTTTCTATTGAGCATAATTGGTTCCATTAAAGAATGGTGGTGTGTTTGTTGCAGCACCTTCCAATATATTATCCATGATAATGAAATACTTTAAAAGAGCTAAAAAATTATAATTAAAATAAATTTATAGAACTTTAAAGTATAACTAAAATCATAGTTGAATTGGGTAGAAAACAGAGTCTTAATAGAAATAAAAAATCTCCTTTGATACCAAATGTTGGTCGAAGTAGAGTACTCAAGAGGGGGGTGAATTGAGTATCTATAAAAATTTATGTTTAAAAAGTATTCTTAAAAAGGTTCCCAAATAAATTTAAATACATCCTAGTTAATCAAAGTAATACGGTTATGAAATTTTAACTGTTTAAATAACTTCTCAGAAGATTGATTAATTCTCAGTAATCTTAATATCAGTTATTAACATTACTTTTGATGCTATTATAATAAGGAAAAATAATTATAATTTCTTTCCAAGATTAATTATCAAAGTAATTTTAGTTATTTTTGAATTATGTAGTAAAACAGATTAAACTAAATTAGATAACACAATATATATAAAACAAGTGGTTCAGTCTCAAACCGAGACCTAATACACTCCACTAGGTGATCACCTGCCACCAAGTAGTTTATATAAATAGACTTGATCCACACCCTGGATTGGTGTTAAAAATAGTACATAGGATTATCCAGGTCACATGACCTCTTCCATAGTTATTCATGGGTATGAACTAATAGTTAACACATGGAACTCTTCCACACTTATCTATGGGAATACACAATTGTAAAAATATGCAAGAGGAAGGATATATTGTATCCTCCAATTTAATGCAGGATACAGTTCATGTTTTTATATAGACAGACACACACACTGATTGAAAGATAAAAACAATACACAACAAATCAAAAATGATGAGATAAGGTTATAAGTGATATGAGTCTTAGTCTATGAAACTATGGACTTCTAGGATGAAGAAAATGCAGAAATTGGGTCCTCTTGCAGAAAAAAGAGTATCACAAGTCATCTAGATCTTGCTCGTGTTCTTCATGGAGTTGATAGTGTGAAAATATTCTTGACTATAGGATTCGAGTATGCTTTGTGTGTTCTTTAGAAGTGTCGGGTTACATTCAGTTCTTCTTTCAAGAATTCTCATGCTTCTTTGTTATCATGCACACACTTGTTTCTCTGTTGTCACTATTGTCGCGCTTTGCTTCTGGCCACGCTGTTCTTTTTTATTCTTCCATCCATAAAATGGCCCGAAGACCTTCATTCTTTATTGATTTTGATAATACACCTTTAAACGGGTGAGGTGGAACCATTACAAGGCCCGTAGGCATAAGTATTACATGGACCATAGGCCTTAAAGGAATTCATTGACCGTAGTCTTCAAACATTACATACAACCCAGACTAACTACTTGGAACTACTCCTCCCCAGCATCTTCATCATGGAAACAATGTCTTCATGAAATAGTGTTTCCTTGAAACAGTGTCTCATTGAAATAGTGTCTCCTTGAAATGGTGTCTTCTTGTTTTTCTTTAAGTGGTGAGGTAGCTATGATGACATAGTTGTATAGAGATATGGAACTAGTAACACAGATGCGGTGTTTGATCACAGTGTCTAGTCACGGTGTCTGGTCACGGTGTCTGAGTCATGGTGTCTGGGTCATGGTGTCTGGGTCACGGAGTCTGGGTCATGGTGTCTGGGTCATGGTGTCTGGGTCATGGTGTCTGGGTCATTGTGTTTGGGTCCTTTTCCATAAAAACATAACTGGTGGTAGACTCACAGTTTCTCAAACATAGCCAAATATCTATACACGGACTTAAATAGTGATATTCATAGAATGAATTAAACTTAATCATTAATAATAGAATTTAATTATAAACAAAATAATTTATAATTATTATTTAAGTCATAAAGAGACTAATCACCTGTACACATGATTTTAGATAGATTAAACAGGATTAACAAGCTTTACAAAATATATAGGATTTATGATCATTAAAACATGATTAACACATGAGGAGTCCAATAGAGTCATAATAAATACACATGTGATCAAATATAAAACATGGTATTATGAAATATAGGTCTTGAGTATCACAAAAACATACCCCAATGTGTCCAAATATCAAATATGGTCTCTAACAACTACACACACACACACACACCATATGATCAATCATCAAACATTATTCTCATCGGATACACAACTAGTCAAGACCTGACCATCAATGGCTAAGAAACAAGTTAGCACACAAGGTCCAATGTGGACCTTGAGACCATATCAATTTATCACGCATGTTCCATTAATTAATCAAGACTTGAGGGTCATTAATTAATGAAGCGTTATTATTTTTTCATAATATAATATGATTTAATTGGTTGTTCACCAAAAGTGGTGGACCTCATATCTCATGCTAATGAATGAGAATAATAACAAATGGTAGAGTATATGAGACAACTTACCTCAAGGTTGTTGAGGTCAACATAAAGGCTAATTAAGGAAACATTCATCGAAACATGCTCATGCATCAACTAGTTCAAAAATATTTTCAAGTATTTATAGAACCAATTCCATTATTTTATTTCTAAAAATAAATAAAATCATTACATGCGATAACAACTTTCTCTCTCCAAGACAATTTTTAAATTATTAAATTAATCCAAAGAATATAGAAGCCATTTATTCTTAAAGGAATCATTATTATTCCTCATTTGAAAACATTCTCTCTCTAGAATAATCTGAGGTAAGAAAGATAATAATTATTTATAATTTTTTGATAATTTAGATTTAATTATAATTTTATGAAATTGATATCATTTTTCTTCAAAAATATTAAGAAATATTATTAGAAACTAACTATGGAAATATTTATAGAAAATTTACCTGGATTAATTATTTTCTAAGAAAACTCCATCCAGAAGAATAGAGGAGATGGGTGAGGGTTATTCCATGAATGGAACCCAAATGAAAAAACTAGTTTTTTCAAAGAAGACTTCACATATTTAGGATGGATAAGTTCTATTCTTCCAGGATGCAAGGTAATATCTAAAAACCTAACGCATAAGGGTTCAAATATCATTAAGATGGAAAACAAATATTAGTTCACAGAATAAGAAACCTCAAATTAAATTAACCATTTAATTTTTCCTTTAATCGAATGTTAATTGAGGATTTTTTAAATTATCCCATAAAAAGAATCAAAACCTTTAAGGAGTCAAAATAATCTATTACCATTACTTTTTCTTTTAAAACTCTAAAAATTTTCTATAGATGAATTCTAAGGAAGGAGAGGAAATTCAGAAAAACAGGGTAAAAATCCTTACCTTTACATGAAAACATAGAACTTAGTAAGGTTAACTTGTTTTACCCTTATGTAGTGGTAGATATCCACTACCCTCATGTAGAAAACCATTATGGGGGTCTGTTACCCTTACACAACACATATAATTACCCTTATGTGGTCTATAAAAATCATAGTATTCCATTACGCAACTCATGGTTACCCTTATATAGGTCTAGATTTACCTTTAGGTTGGAAAGATTTACCCCTATGTGAATATAGGTTTTCTCATGATTACCTTTACAGAATCTAGGCTTACCCTTACACAACCAAGCTTAACCTTACACAACCAATCTTACCCTTACACTACCAGGATTACCCTTACACAGTGCATAGGATTTTTAGCTTAATTTTTTTTCAAGACATGTTTTAACTTAAATTAGTTACTGAAAAACCAACCTTACCTTACATAAAACCTATTTACCCTTATAAAAACCCTATATCTTTCATAAGGGTTGGAATTTAGTTGAATAAATTTAAATTTCCACAAAAAATGCTTATAAAATAAAAATGTGGTTTTTATAACACTTAAAAAATAAATATGATATAATAATACCCATATAGTGACTTCTCATCCATGATAAGTGTCTCCAACAGTTATTCTCAACACCATATTCATACCCGATATGATGAATTTGATGCACTTATGGGCAACCACATTCATGTTCTCACAAAAACACTAATCAAAACATTATCAATTGTCTTCTTCCAAAGGTGGCTGAACTAAAAAACTGAAACAAACCAAATACCTAGCATAGATCTCCCCACTATTTAAAGATTCACCAAAATAGACAAAACTCTAATGATCTATCAATGATCCAACCATCCACAATAAAGGCACAAAATTTATAAGGATGTCTACCCAAGACAAGTAATTGATGACAACTCTGGATTTTAAACACCAATCCTCACTCCTTGATGAGATCATTAAATCATCTACTATCACCTTTAGTTTCATAGTCCATCAAGAATAAACATCATCTTGGATACCTGAGTATATTCCCAAGGTATATCTAAGTCCAACCAAAAAGTTCTTGAAACAACTAGAGAATTCCAAGGAACAACAACCAAACTAAACTATATCCAACACCGACCACAGGGAGACACACATGTAATGAAGAAACATGAGGTATTTCGAATGAAAAAAACCGCAAACATCTAGATATTGTCAGCATAAGATTTCATTCCATCCCTAGGATCCCAAGAAACCTCAAGGGTTTCAAAAATATTCCCAAAAAGTGATAACATCATTCAAGAGAACACATCCACAAGGAGTAACAAAGAGATCTTAGGTGAATGAAACCATCATCACAATCACAACCAAGGTCCACAAGAGAACATACACAATGACTCAAATAAATCCACAAGAGATCCATAGAACCAAAAGTTTTGAACTGAATTCATATAAGTTTTCCTAGTTGGTTCACTAACCACTTACACCAGACACATGGCTCTCAATCATGCATCAATGAACTAAAAATATTACTCTTAATTAGATTTCACCGATTTTTATTTTGATTCCAAAGTCCAAATCTGGTTCCCCTTAACCACTATATCTAAAACAAACACCAAACATTCAATATGGAACCAGATACTCTCGATTTCACTACACATTGATCTTTGGAGTCACAACAGTCATATAATAGTCAGACTTATGAGAAACCATGACCCTTATATAAGAGAACCCATTTCATACACAACCAGGTTTATGGTCCCCACTGTAGAAATATCCCTATTTTTATCCCCTCACACACAACGATACCTCAATCCATTGCCAATGTCGTCTTATGCCATAAAGACAAATTTGTAAGTATTAACCACTAGGACACTAACCCCATGAGATTCATTCCAAAAGAATTGGTTTCCAACAAAAAGGGTGATCCTAAACTAAAAAAATCATTGAGCTACCATCCTAACTCCATCGGCCTTATCCACAAAACTGGAAACATTCTCAACAGTCAATGCACCTCTCTGCTTTCACCAACCCATGCGTAACCATCGCATGAATTATCACACATCAATTCTTTACTATAAAATCATGGAAACACCACTCATTAATTAAAATGAGTAATTTTCCACTGATTCATAGACCTCAAATCTTGAATCACAAGATTTAACAACTTTACACTCAAAATAAGGTGTAAAAATTACCAAAATGATCACCCAAAGCACTCAGGTTTAGAAAGGTAACTCCTTACTATCAGTTTCATCAGGAAACACCCATCTCATAGGTTTCAGCTAAAGCTATTGTGTATATACCCATGCCCAACCCTCCTAGGATCGATGTCCTAAGATATTTACTCATAATATGACGATAGTTTCATTCCAAACTAATAGTCTAGGGAACACCAACTCCTACCCTCAATAAAACAAGAACCCAAACAAATAGGAACCCAACCTTGTATATTGAGTACTAAAACTATATGTGCTATATAATATAGGGCTGCAAGTAAAATTTCAAGACCTTCCTTTAATTATTTGAGAGGTTACTTATATATATAAGGAATTTTCTTCAATAAAAACCAGCCATAAGGCATTAAACTTGACTATTCATTTACAAGGAATATCCTCACCAAGGTTAAATTCATGTAGTATGAGTCACTATCTAACTAGTAACCAAAGTCACATTTAAAGTCCACCTGGTCTTTAAAAAAACATGAAAAAGGATTCACTAAGGGTTACAGACCATGAAACATAATTTAGAAACATTTATAAGACATTTTATGATGACTTCACTCTTAGACAAACCATGTTGAGAGTTAAGGATGCATGGTTCAGTTAAATAGGATTCTATTAGGTTCTATATGGACAAATATGAAAAGAATATAGTTATAACCTTAATCAACCAAACCTATCTATAACCCACTCTCATGAGGTTATTTACTAAGTCCATTAATGAATGAAAATGACCTAACAAGCACACTACACAACCAATGTATGGAGGGACTACATCATCATCACCATTGTCATCTCCATCATCATAACCACCACCATCATTTCTAAGGTGAACTACACTATAGTCTCACATGACCTGCTATCATAATTATACATTCATAGGAGTTCAAATGAAATAATTTCATCAAGAACACGTATGTGCAACATAGTATAATTCATTGACAACTAAACAAATGAGTTATCCATCATCAGTACAATAACAAAAAAGCAACATACATCTCATGAGAAACCTATGTGTTAAATATGAGGCATGTGACACCCCTTGTTGATACAAACAAGAGTCAAATCCATATGAAATCACAAACTCAAAAGTCCATGTGCCTCACATGTGGTGAAAACATGTGATAATAGTACAAACAAAGAACATCAATCCCATGCCCTGGTAACGTGGAGTTCCCTAAGAAAATGTGTTCATGAAACACCTATAAGAGTTTAATCACAGGATCTGAGACATTCCTATGTTTCATGTCTACAAAATCCCCAAAATAATAAAAAAAACAAGACAACCTGTACTCTGGTACCATTTTGTAACATTCTGAACTGAATCACCATGTCCAATCCAGAATGCCGCATGACCTTAGGAATGCCCCCATATTCCAGAGGCTGCTGGCTAGAAATGAGGTTCCCAAGTGGAACCATGTGGAGACTATACCCTCAACCATATCACACAATAACTATAAATAAAACAACCTGTAAATAGTATACAATTAGATAAAGAGGAAACCAATAATATACCAATTTTATGAATGTATGTATAAATAAAATAAATCAATCATGATTATAAGGGACTAATTTCCCACTAGGTTGACCACATATATAAATAATAAAATAACAAAATACAATAGGCTTTTCTCCTAATCCAAGAAACATATCATCCTAGTCTACAAACTCATAGTGGGCTATCCCACTAGATGATCAAACTAAGCCTGAGCCCAACCTATACCTACAATAAGTGAGGGATACTCGGGTACCCAAATGTCATGGAAGACCGAGCAGGATGTGAGTAAAACTCAGTATGACACCACCAATATGGTCCTGTACCCAACTAGTAATACAAAATGTACATACATGTAAAAAGATTAAAAATAAGTAATAGGAAAAACATAATTGAGCAAGTATAATGTAATTACTAAGAACACACTAGAAACAACAACCATATACCAAGTGGTCATACGCTTACCAAGATTCCATAAACCCTTGGTCATACTTTCATCATATCTATACTGAAATGTAGTCATAGAATATTTTAGAAGTACAAAAGAGAAAGTTATAGGGATAAGAGTGATAGGTCATGCCAGATAAGGTCATCATGCATATTATCTCTCCCGTTAGCAGTACATGCCCTAAGACTTTAGGTTGTACCACACTAGGAAACCATTCCCCATATCTATCTATAGATAAATAAGCCCTAGGCCTCTAGGTCAGACCACACTAGGCCATAATTCCATGTTTCAATCTATTGGTTTAGATCACATAAACCACTATGCCATATTGTCACCTCTTGGGTTTGATCACATATGATCATCATGCCCCCAGGTTAGGCCACACTAGGCCATCATGCCCATCATCTATCTCAGTCTCATCATCATGTTGCATGCATCATCTAAACAATCCACCCCTCTAGGGATACCGTTCCATGAAGGGCTTACCTTTATCTTAAGTGCCATGAACAAAACAAAAAAAAACACAATATATACTAGACATATCAAAAAAAAACAATGGAATCAAAGCGGTCACACATATCTAGTGTCATACAACAATAAACATGGTTATCACACATAGGAATACCATATCACACAATGGATCTCTATTCTATGCTATCACACATGCAGGCGATCACTATAAATAATGGTCAAAAAGCTATGAAAATATAGGTATCACATCAAGGAAACATGGGTATGCATATAAACAGAGCATGAAATATCGTCTAGAGTCATAACAGTTACACATGTGATCAAACATCAAACGTGGTATTTTGAGATCTAGGACTCAAGTATCATAAAAACACACACAAAGGTGTCTAAACATCAAACATGGGATCCACCAGCAACAAAAATACACCATGTGATCAATCATCAAACATAGGTGTCACGAGCTACACAACCAGTCAAGCCTCAACCATCGACGAACATGAAACAAGACAAAAAAAAGTTCCAATGTGTCCCTTGGCACCTTTCTAATTTATTATGTATGTTACTTTAACTAATTAGGACTTAAGAACCATTAATTAATTAAGAATTAATAGTTTTTCATAACACAATATCATTTAATGGTTGTTTTTCCAAAGTGGTGAACCTCATATCGCAGACCAATGAATGTTCATAATACCACATGGTAGAGTAAATGGGATCACCTACCTTAAGTTTGTTGACGTCAAAGTTAGTGTTCGTCAAGGAAACATCATTGGAAAAATGATCGCGTATCAAATGGTTCAAAATTCTCTAGAAGGATTCTTGTAACTAATTCCATTATTTTATTTAAGAAAAAAAATCAACACATGTGATAATAAATTTATATCTTCTAGATAATTAAAAAACTACCAAATTAATCCAAGATATGTGATAAATATTTCTTCTTAAAATAATAATTATAATTACTCATTTGATAACATTATCTCTCTAGAATAATCAAAGTCAATAATGATAATTATTCTTTATCATTTTTTGATAATTATGGTTTATTATAATTTTTAGAAATAATTATCATTTTTATTTAGAAAAATTAAGAAATATTATCACAAACTAACTATGAAAATATTTATGAAAAAACTACCTGTGTTAATTATAATCTATGAAAATTCCATCTCATAGAATATAGGATATGGGTGATGGTTCTTCCATACTTGGAACCCAAATGAGGAACCTAGTTTGTTTGAAGAAAACATCTCAGATTCAGGATAGAGAAGTTATAGGTTGCTCAGATGCAAGGCAAAATAAAAAAATCAATGGAATAAGGGTTCAAATATCTTTAAGAGTCAAAACACATACCAGTTTGCAGTATAGGAAACCTCAAATTAAATTAATCATTTGATTTTTCCATTAATCGAATATTAATTACAGAGTATATAAATTTTCCCATAAAAATAATCAAGACCCTTTAAGGAGTCAAAATAATCAATTCACATAATTTTTTTATTTTAAAATAGTAAAAATTTTCAACAACCCATGTAATTATAAAATAAATTGTTTTTATTTTGGAATTAAATAGTTAAATTCATTACAAATGTATAATAAAATAGGTGGTATTTAAAGAAATTAAGGAATATATACTAATAGAATAGTAACATCACCTATGATATTATAAATAAAATTTATGTATCTTATAAGTGAAAATATGATATATTTATATGAGACCTTAATTAATTTTTCAATGTGTTATAAAATCAATTACAGTTTTAAAATTGGTATTTTTTGAATAAATTATGATTTTAATTAAAAATTAAATTTATCATATTTAGAAAATTATTTCCATAAAATGGAGTTCATTTTTGAATTCTATATGTCAAAAAATGGCTAGGTTGAAGTTTTGATATTTTCCTAAAATACTTGAATTTTCTGTGAATAGTGAAATATGACAATTTATAGTATCAGTTAAATACATGAATTATAGAGTCATTGATGATGTGTGGATGATGTATGCCCATAATATATAATTATCCTTAATTATTTAAATATATTTAGGGATAATTCTCAAAATATTCATAATTTTCATCCAAAATAATAAGCTAATGAATAAAATAATAATAAAACACTCCTCTCTTCCACTATAAATACCGCCCCTCACCACCTCTTCTCCTTACACCTAAAAGTATTTTATATTATTTAATTTCTTCCCAATTCCATTACTAATCTTCTTCCCCACATCCAATACTAGATGGTCTCACCAAAAGGCCAAAACCAAGTGCCTTAAGAAGGTTCTCAAGGAGAAGAATTCAAGCGGTAAAATCCTCTTTCATATTCATTTCAACTTATTTTATTTTATTATTATATATTCACATAAACTTATCCTAGTGGAATTAAAAATCAATTATCTTATATATATTGGAATTTTATCATGTTTATGGAAAAATTCGTCCTCAAAAATCTTCTCCTATCCCTTTTATTCTAAAAATGAGAACATCGTCCTTGATGTGTTGATTTATCACCATCATGACGATACAATTTTATTTTCCAATACCACCTTAAAAAATGGTCATAAAACCATTATTATGGTTAATTAGATTTTATTAAACATATTATAAGTTATAAAATGTTCTAGAACCAATATATAAACATAATAATAAATAAAATGATAAAAGTTCATGATGGTCATAAAAACTGCCAAAATAAACTAAATCATTTTCATTAATGTTTTATCTAATGATTCATCCTTATATCAGAAAATAAAATGGTATATGGTATCATTTAAAATTCTGAAGACATATTAATACCACTTATTTCCACTTTTGTATTTTTTCTTTCATTCAACAAGAAAATACATAACGAACCGACCATTGAAACCATGAGAAGAATGCACATGAAACAATGGAAGTAACAAAATATTATTAATAAATGGGTAGGAAGTTATTATAATATAGTCATATAATGTAGTATAAACATGTGTATAATTATTTAATAAATTAATAATACTCTTTAAACCGTTATACATTAGGTTTTAACTCGTTTTAATTAAGAAGAACCTAAGGTATGATACTTTTATTTTAAAATACTCTTTTTAAATTTCTATTCTTACAAAATTCAAAAAGGAATGTTTTTATGATTCAAGTATTCATGTTTTATTATTATTTTATTGTTGTTGGGAATTTTTTATGATGAATTCTGGGACCTATATCACCCTACAATGCATTGGGTATGTTTATGTTGGAGGTCGATCATAATGGTTATTCCAAGTATAACTGTGATGGTTACACCATAAGGTAGCCATGAGGGTTAAATCATAAGATATATGTGAGGGTTACATTGTAATGTAGTCATGACGATTACAAATCATATGGTAACCATGAGGGTTACAATATTAATTATGTAATTCCCCAGGTTACCTGTATGGTTTTATTTATGTTTTCTATATTTTATGAAAATGTCATGTTTTCACAAAGAAAGTATATGATACTTTAAGGGTGAGAAGTATATCTTGTGAAAATGATTTCATATGTTTATAAGAATTCATGCACTAATGGTTATTTTCTATTTTATTTCCCTTATCGATTTTTTTTGTGATAATCCCACGTTTTTAAATGTTTTCACAGGGTTTAAGGAATGGTTAGAGGAAAAAAAGAAGCCAAGCTTCATGAAAAAATTTCATGAAAATAATTCATGTTTTATTAATTTTTTTATTATAGAATAAATTGATACTTTTTTAGTAGTATCCACTTTTTATGCTTGTGTATTGATATGTATTATGTCCTAATTCTCTAAAACTCTAAACTTAAAAGATCCTTGGGAATGTAATAAGTGTATTCTAGTTGAATTAACTAGATTATATAATGTTTATGGATAGGTCCTTATAGTTGTTATGAGATCATAGTTTAAATAAATTTAGGGGTTAGGATGATGTTAATAGAATACCATAAATTATTTTTAATCTATGGTTAATTTTAAATGATATAACATTTTATGATTACCGTGTTTCTTCATCTAAGATATGTCTGTATAGAATTGTTTTCCATTGAAGAAATAGGGAAGTTGAAGTAGGAAGGCACCAAGAGGATGGTATCTTTTTTAATCCACAACCAAGAATGGTGGGAATTGGAATTTATAAGCTTTTAATAGTGATGTATCAGTTGATGCAGGCTTTAAATGGCATCTATATCCTTGCAAGAGAACAACTAGAGCTACCATAAAGGAACATGATGATAGTGGAGAATTTTATGAGGAAACACCCTCCTAATTTTAGTGTATCTTCTGACCTAGTGGTGGTTTAAGGGTGGATTAAAGCCCTTGAAAAGATATTTTATGTCATGGGGTGTTAAGATAATCAAAAGGTTAGTCTTTCAATTTACCATTTTGAATATGAATCTGACCAGTGGTAGTCAATGGTCAAGAATTTGAGAGAGAGCGAGGATATTTATGCCATGGAATGAGATGAGTTTAAGAATATTTTGATTGAAAAATATCTTCCTAATGCGGTTCAAATTAGGATGGAAAATCAATTAATTTAATAGAAAAAAAGGATTAGTATTCAATGTCCGTTTATGAAGAAAAATCCACCCGATTGACATGGTATGCTCCAAATATTATTCGAGATCTTAATAGTAAAATCAGTCAGTTTTACTCAAGATTGAAGGCAATATAATGAAGGGATTTGGCCTATTATAAATTTAAAAGTTATGAGAAACTTATTAGATATAATGATAGGGTAGAAATGGAGTTTTTTTATGATCAAGTTTACTTTGAAAATAAGTATAAGAATAGTTCAATATGGAAAGTGATGGGTAACAGTTAATCCAATAAATCTGAAGGTAAGAAAATTTAGTTTCATTTTGTGGGAAGTGTGGTAAAAATCATCTTAGATAATTCCTAAAACAAATCTCGGAAGTGTTTCTAATGTGGTAAGTTTGGAAATATAGCCCAAGATTACAATGAAAAATATCTTAGTGATAGTATGTTTAATTCCAATAATAAAACTATAATGTTTTTTAAATGTGGTTAGATGAGTCATTATACAAATACCTACCCAAATAAAGATTCAAATGATGGGAAGAAACTTGATTATAATCAGAAAGGTGTAGTGGAATCCTTTGTGACTACTTTGGTAGATGTTGGTCCATCCAATAATGTGGTATTAGGTAAATTTTTTGTTTACTCATATATTTACAATGTCTTATTTGATATGGGGTTTACACATTCCTCTATTTTTGAAGAATTTTCTAGAAAATTGTAAATTTCACCTCAAGAAATGAAACAAAAAATTATGGTTAAAACAACAGGGGGAAATATTAAAGAAAAACAACATTAAATAATATTCCTATTGTTTTATATGGAAAGATATTACCTATAGACCTTGTTGTTTTACCCTCAGTAGAGTTTGATGTTATTCTAGGTATGGAATGACTTTCTTTTTCATCTTTCAAATATTGATTATAGATCCAAAGAAGTTATCTTTAAGAATGATTTTTAGTTTGTATACAAGAATGAACCTATACCATTGATAACATATTAGGAAGCTAAGAAACTGTTAATTTATATAAATAAAATTTATCTTTGATATATTGTTGAAAAAAAGGTATCTATTCATATTAATGATGTGCTAGTGGTAAATGAATACCTGGATGTTTTTTCTGATGAGTTTTCTAGTGTAATACCTAATCAGGAAGTTGAATTTACTACTTACTTAGTTCCTGATGCTAATCCAATTTCAAAACCCCCTTATTGAATTAATCAAGTGGAACATCTATAATTGAAAAACAAGTGATAGGTGTTTCTTGAAAAAGGTTTCATTCAACCTAGAACTTCAACATGGGGTGATCCTATTTTGTTTGTTAAAATGAAATATGGTTCCATGAGGCTTTATATTGATTATAGTTCTTTAAATTACATTAATATTAAGAATAAGTATCCATTGACTCATATTTATGACTTGTTTGATCAGATATAGGGAGCTCAGTATTTTTCCATGATTGACTTGAGATCTAGGTACCATTAGTTAAAGGTGAAGGATGATTAAATTATGAAAACAACATTCTGAACATGATATGGATATTATGAGTTTGTTTTTATTACCTTTGGTTTTACAAATTCCCCTACTGTATTTATGAATCTTATGAATAAAATCATCAGTGAATATTTAGATTAGTGTTTTTGTTGTTTTTATTGATGATATTATGCTGTTTTCAAAAATTTATGAGGAACATGAATTTTTTTAATGATTGTTCCACAAACACATAAAGAAAATAAGCTATACAAAAAATTTATCAAATGTTATTTTTGGTTGAAACAAATTTCTTTTCTTGGGAAAATTGTAAATAAATATGGAATAATAGTTGATCCCACGAAAAATGTAACGCCCCGACCCTAGTTACCCAGAGTCGGTGCATTATTACATAACATTGGCATGATCACAAGAAAGATCAAATCTCGAAAGACTGATTGGTTTAGTAGCCTTGGAAACACTAGATATATTCATAAGTTTTACATTACATCATAAAATGAAAAACTACTACAACAACATAATGTTTCCACAGTCCACACTATAATCCCCTCATAATATCCCTGCAGGTCATTCATAACTTACATCTTCACTTCCTGGGAAAAATAAAACATAGAAAAGGGGTGAGCTCAAATGCCCAGTAAGGATAACAATATAGCGGAAACTTTCATCAATAAGAATAAACATTTAAGGCAATGTATAACTAAAACAAAAGCCTTTTAAATATGAACTTTCAACATGGTATGGCATAAATAAAATGAAATAATGCCATTTACTTATTCACATGGATATTCTAATAATCGAATAATCACATGCAAAAATCAATAACCACTTTCATAATGTTGGAATGCATAATTCCAGACTATCATAACCACATAGCCAAGGCCTCGTGCCAAGACTACAAATAAGATTTTGTCAAGGCTTTGTTCAAAGACACTAGTTTGTCTCATGAGACCTACCGATGCATCGAGGAGCTATAGCGGGCTCCACCCTTCACTTATTAAGTCCAATTCATTCCCATATGAAAAGGTTTAAACATAACATAAACATTCGTATTAAAACTAGCATACGGAATGTCAATAATTTCACCATAAACTATGAATGGTATAAAAATAGCACATCCATAGTCAAACATATCACAAAACCTTCAATACAATATAGAAGTTTTGTATCATAATAAATCAACTTCAAATAATCTTAAAATCCATCAAAGGATGTTGACATAGATGAAATCAAAATTCTTTTTAAAGAAATATCTCCTTTTATTTTGAAATCATTTAAGATCCATATAAAATAAAACATTTTCTTTGAAAATATTCTTATAAGCTTGTAAGGAAAGCTTTGAAGATTTTATAACGGCGTAAAATAACCGCACCCGCCGTATAAGTTAAAAAAAACATTCTTACCTCAATTCTGTCGAAAAGGTTAAAAAGGACCTTGTTTTGAAAATGACGGAAAGATTCCTTTATAAACCACTTATAAAATTCAAAAAGGGTATAAATGACTTTAACTCATATTTTAGTAAATAGTAAAAATGTTTTGAAATACATTTTTAAGAAACATGGATGTGGATGATAAAGAGATCCCAGTAGATTATTACGTATAAACAACCTCGGATAATGAAGAGATTGTGAAATAACCCTTACCTTGTACTTTTCCTTGGTTGGGGTAGGTTAACCTCCTGTATAATGGTGAAATAGTTGTTATTAAATTATACAAGAATCATATATATTAATATGATATCATATATGATCTTTTAACATTGATTTGTCTTAGAATTATCGTCGTTTCGGGAGTTAACTTACTCATTTTCTTTTCTATGTTTTGTTACATAAGCCATGGTTGTTGTATCTTATTCATATCCAGAATGATATCCAGTCCTTAAACATCATTTTTAAATCATCAAATGATAATTATACTTGAATGGATACGATGGAGAATGAATCTCATCGCGTTCGTGGAGACCGTAGTCTGTACGTACGCACGAGCGACAATATCATTCTTTTGATATTAAAATAATATATAAATGGATGGTATATCATATATAAAGAATCATTAAAATGTTATATTTATTATTTACATGAGTTACACATCATTATTATACCCATCCAAATAATATTATATTGAATAACAATTACACCACGACGTGGAGACGGTAAGCCGTACGTACGCACGTATGGTGACATGTTATTCAAAGGGTGGATAGAATACTAAATATGGTTGTACCATATTTATAATAACATCACAGTATATGTAAGATACTGGAGTTATTATTTTAGAATGGTAAGAACAAAGAAAGAAGAAGTGGAAGAAGAAATGAACTTGGAGAAGGGTGGTGAAATCATTACCTCTTCTTCGGGTTCTTCCTTTTGATTTGATCAAAAGGGCTCCTTAGGTTGGCTTTCTGATCAAACTAAGGCCTCTAGGTTGTAGTGAGGGATGTTGGTAGAGTATTTGGTCAGAGTTTGGCCGAACCAAAAGGCTTTGAAGGTGTGAAGAAATGAGAAGGAGGAGTGCCCTTTTATAAGAGGGGTGAGGGGCACCTTTGGAAAAGCTAGAAATATTAATTTATAATAAATTCATGTTCGGTTTCTAAAGGCTCCAAAGTTGATTATTCAAAGGTTAAGGTGGGGATAGGTCTAAAACCACTCAACCAATAGAATTTATACAGGTTTGGGTACTTATATTAACCTTATCTTTAAGTATTAACTCTAAGTTAATTAGTTTCACTTTTACAATGTCTCTTTGTATTTTTATATAATATGGTTAATAAACTTATAATATACATCCAAGAGACCCCCAAGTGGTACATTAATGATGAACCTATCATGATATAAGTCTCTTGGCCGAACCTTATATTTTTAGGAATTTAATATCAATTAATAATATAATATTTGTTTTAAGAACTCTTTTATGTCAATTTTGACACTATTCAATAGTTGAATTTTGTGAAACTCATAACAGATTTATTACTTCGAACAAAGTCAATTAAATCAATCCTAATATATCATATTATCCTAGAAAATTAGTTTAATTCATTAAAAGTTTCATTTGAGTATTTATAATATTAATTATTTTAATTTTTCACTATTATAGTAATTACTGCATCATCATTGTGTCATATATAAAATAAATTATTTAATGTCTAAAAATTATAAATAAAATATCATTATGTAGGAAATCTTTTTAGCTTTCTAATGAATATTTATAATCTAAAATCCAACATATATAACCCTATGTAACAATTGTTGTTCTAAAAGATATATGCTTGTGTCATTTTTGTATTTATTTTAACTAAATTAAAATAAAGTGTCATTATCACTTACAAGTGGATCCATGGGGTCCCAAAATAGACCCAAAGATTCCCATGGTCTACCATGTATCAACCAATAGGGTTAAGACATGTTTTAGGGTAATTTAGTATTATTATAATATTATTTTTTTAACCCTTATTTACCGGATTTACCCTTAACCATGGTAAATAAAATATTTACCGCAGTAATTATTCAAAATGTCTAAAAATAAAAGTTACCTATTTACACAATTTGAACATCCTGATTCCAAGTATGGAATCCATTTTCCTAAATTCAAAACACAGAAGTGGCAGAAATTAATTTAAAATTAATTCCCGCTGTCAAAACAAAAAGCGTGTTTTTAAGAGATAATAACTATCAAAAGATTGACACTTGTTTATGTTCGGTTTAATTGTAAAATTATGTCCAATTACCAAAATTATATTAAATGGTAAAAATATATTCTAAATATACTTTAAAACCACTCAAATTCATAATTTATCACTATTAATTATTTTGATTAAAAAAGTTGTTTTTAATTAAAATTTAGTAATTTTCACTATTCATCAAAATATGAAAGTTATCCGAAATGTACCAAAATTTCACCTTAGGATAAATTCGATATTCCGAATCCAAAAATGAAGTCCATTTTCAAATATAAAATATATATATAATTTCAAAAAGTAGGTGTTACTATTCATAACGGCTAGTTTGATTAGTTATGGTGTGTTAGAACTCGGTGTTGCGTACAACACACGCTATCACATTATTCAAAGAGAAGCGTACCGTAGAAGCTTGGGGTGTTACATTCTCCCCTCCTTCAAATAATTGCATCCTCGCAATTTCTAGAATACTTATCACATGAAAAGACTCGGGTGGTTCTTTATCATAAGTTCCTCGGGTTCCCACGTTGCCTCTTCCATCTTATGGTTTCTCCACAAAACTTTTACCAGATGCGTCGTCCGGTTTCTCAGCACTTGTTCTCTCGTATCTAGAATCTTGACGGGCTCTTCGCAATAAGACAGATCGGGTTCCAGTTCTAATTCCTCATAGGTGAGTACATGCGTCGGATCAGGCATGTATTTCCTCAATAGAGATACGTGGAACACATCGTGAACTTTGGAGAGACTTGGCGGCATTGCCAATCAGTAAGCTACAACCCCAATTCGTTCTAGAATTTCGAAAGGTCCGATGTACCTGGGACTCAATTTACTATTCTTACCAAAATGTATGACTCCCTTCCATGGAGATACCTTCAGGAAAACATGATCACTGACTTGAAATTCCAAATCCTTCCTTCGATTATCAGCATAGCTCTTCTGCCTACTTTGAGCTGCTTTGATGTGATTTTGGATTACTTTCACCTTTTCCACCGTTTCCTCCACCAGTTCTGGGCCTACAATTTTTCTTTCACCAACGTCATCCCAACAGGTTGGTGTACGACATCTCTTTCCGTATAATGCTTCCTATGGTGCCATCTGAATACTCGAATGAAAGCTATTGTTATAGGAAAATTCTACCAGTGGTAAATATTGATCCCACATACCCTGAAAGTCAAGTGAGCAAGATCTCAACATGTCTTCTAGGGTTTGAATAGTCCGTTCTGATTGTCCATCTGTCTGAGGGTGGTAAGCAGTGCTCAAATGAAGTTCAGTATCCAAGGATTTCTGAATACTTTTCCAAAATCTTGAAGTAAAACGGGGATCTCGATCAGAAACAATTGATAAGGGTACTCCATGAAGTCTCACAACTTCATTAATATATAGTCTTGCTAGACGTTCCAGGGGTAGATCTTCTCTTATAGCAAGAAAATGTGCTGACTTAGTAAGACGATCAACAATCACCCATATTGCATCATTCCTTCTAGGAGTCTTTGGTAGCCCCATGACAAAGTCCATCGTAATATTGTCCCATTTCCACTCCGGTATGGGAAGAGGTTGCATGACTCCTCCAGGCTGTTGCCTTCCAGCTTTCACTTGTTGACAAACCATACATCTTGACACAAAATCAGCAATCTCCCTCTTCATTTTGTCCCACCAAAAATGTTCCTTAAAATCTCTATACATTTTGGTGCTCCCAGGGTGTATAGAGAAATTGGAACTATGAGCATCATCCAGCAATTCCCTTTTTAGATCAGGTATATCGGGAACACAAAGTCTCTTCCCAAATTTCAAAATTCCATCTTCATACACAAAGTCTCTCAATCTCTCATCATTCACAGCTTTAATCTTCTTTTGAAATTCTTCATCATCGGTCTGAGTACTCTTAATCCTTTCTATTAAAGATGGTTTGGAAACCATTTGAAAAAGAAATGATGTTTCGCCTTCCCTGGTTATTCCCATGTCCATCTTCACTAGATCCATGAAAATTGGATCCCTTTCAATTCTCATATTGTTCAAAACTCCATGGTCTTTTCTACTCAAAGCATCTGCCACCTTGTTTGCCTTCCCCGGGTGGTAGTGTATCGTACAATCATAATCCTTGAGTAATTCAAGCCATCTCCTTTGCCTCATGTTGAGTTCTTTTTGTGAGAAAATATACTTCAAACTCTTGTGATCAGTATAAATCTCACATTTTTCACCATAGAGGTAGTGCCTCCATATCTTCAAAGCAAAGATCACAGCTGCTAACTCAAGATCATGAATAGGATAGTTTTGTTCATGAATTTTCAACTGTCGTGATGCATAGGCAATAACTCTATCATTTTGCATAAGGACACAGTCAAGTCCTTTCTTTGATGCATCACTATAAATAACGAACCCATCATTCCCCGATGGTAGAGTCAATATAGGAGCATTGACTAATCTTCTCTTCAATTCTTCGAAACATTCTTCACACTATTTTGTCCAAACAAATTTAACCCCGTAATAGCATATGAATACCTTCATCATGTATTACCATATTCCTTATTGATTACATTCATGTTCTCTTATTCTATATAGAATGCTGGATATACTTCATTAATCCAAAAATGTTTTAAACCCCAACAATGATGGAGTATACAAATCATTAATCAGTTCCAAGGTAGTCAAGAATATCCAATATATTTTTTCCAAAATAATCATGTATTATTCGAAAATCACTACCTCGGTATCAGAACTATATTATGGTTTATCATTCTCTCAACCATATATTTTCCAAAAATTTATCCTGCTATTGAGTCACTTTTCGTTGTTCCACACAATCTCAAGTCCTTAATGAAATAGTACTGCAGTACAATCCTTATATACTCCATAATTATTATAAAAAGTACATTGTTGATACAACACTCAATTGATATAATCAACATAATAACTCTAATCATTCCTCTTCATCTGTGGTAGTATCATAACTTTATTATTATCCAATAGCATCATTTGCGGCATAGTCTGATGACTGGGACATAGGTTCGCGTAGTGTCCAAACTCCTTGCAAATGAAGCATTGTACATTTGAAACCATTTTCTTACCCTTGCAGTCATGTACTTTGTGCCCTTTTCCTCCACACTTATAAAAAACTCCCATTCCTTTCAGGCAAGTTCCAGGGTGTTTCTTTCCACAGTTACCACATATGGGAAAATTCTTCTTTTCCCTCTTCCCTTTATCCATCTTTCTCTCTTCTATCCTTTTCTTCTCTTACTTCCCTTCAAAGCCATAGGACTCAGTAAACTCTTTACTTATCTTATCAACACATGATATTATTTCTTCATATGATGATAATACATGGGAGACTATTTCTCTTATAAATTCTAGCTTAAGACCATGAAAGATATGATCCTTCCTTCTCTTTGGATCATGTGCATTTCTGGAGTTCTCATTCCTTCTACTGGGCGCCATTTCTAAACAATGGCATAAACTAGATCAGTTTATGAATCAAAATACATAATCCCATACTTATAAAACACTTAACATAAATTGAACTATTTATGGATATAATCCATAATCATAAAAATGTTTTCTTTGAGGAAGTATATACTCATAAACCCTTCATAATGATTTGTAAAGAAAATGAGAGTTATCCTAAGCATATCCCCCGGGAGTGTCGTAACCAAGAGTGCAGCAAGGCCCGTTGTCGTGCACCAGTTCCCGTTCGAGTCTAGCTCAAAGCAGTGTTTTCGGGTTTTACCCCTAGGTACATCTGTGCCAGAGCTGCCTCTACCTGCTCGTATCCAGACAGGGATGTATTGCTCAGAAAACTCACAAAATCTCTACAATACCAAAATTCTAGGAAGTTCTTCTATACTAATCCTCAAAGTTCATCTTAGGTCTTCGTGCTCTAATCAGAGTTTATCTAAATCTAGCTTCCAAGGTTTGTACTAAACTTCCTCTGATACCAACTGTAACGCCCCGACCCCAGCTACCCAGAGTCGGTGCATTATTACATAACATTGGCATGATCACAAGAAAGATCAAATCTCGAAAGACCGATTGGTTTAGTAGCCTTGGAAACACTAGATATATTCATAAGTTTTACATTACATCATAAAATGAAAAACTACTACAACAACATAATGTTTCCACAGTCCACACTATAATACCCTCATAATATCCCTGCAGGTCATTCATAACTTACATCTTCACTTCCTGGGAAAAATTAAACATAGAAAAGGGGTGAGCTCAAATGCCCAGCAAGGATAACAATATAGCGGAAACTTTCATCAATAAGAATAAACATTTAAGGCAATGTATAACTAAAACAAAAGCCTTTTAAATATGAACTTTCAACATGGTATGACATAAATAAAATGAAATAATGCCATTTACTTATTCACATGGATATTCTAATAATCGAATAATCACATGAAAAAATCAATAACCACTTTCATAATGTTGGAATGCATAATGCCAGACTATCATAACCACATAGCCAAGGCCTCGTGCCAAGACTAAAAATAATATTTTGTCAAGGCCTTGTTCCAAGACACTAGTTTGTCTCATGAGACCTACCGATGCATCGAGGAGCTATAGCGGGCTCCACCCTTCACTTATTAAGTCCAATGCATTCCCATATGAAAAGGTTAAAACATAACATAAACATTCGTATTAAAACTAGCATAAGAAATGTAAATAATTTCACCATAAACTATGAATGGTATAAAAATAGCACATCCATAGTCAAACATATCACAAAACCTTCAATACAATATAGAAGTTTTGTATCATAATAAATCAACTTCAAATAATCTTAAAATCCATCAAAGGATGTTGACATAGATGAAATCAAAATTCTTTTTAAAGAAATATCTCCTTTTATTTTGAAATCATTTAAGATCCATATAAAATAAAACATTTTCTTTGAAAATATTCTTATAAGCTTGTAAGGAAAGCTTTGAAGATTTTATAACGGCGTAAAATAACCACACCCGCCGTATAAGTTAAAAAAAACATTCTTACCTCAATTCTGTCGAAAAGGTTAAAAAGGACCTTGTTTTGAAAATGACGGAAAGATTCCTTTATAAACCACTTATAAAATTCAAAAAGGGTATAAATGACTTTAACTCATATTTTAGTAAATAGTAAAAATGTTTTGAAATACATTTTTAAGAAACATGGATGTGGATGATAAAGAGATCCCAGTAGATTATTACGTATAAACAACCTCGGATAATGAAGAGATTGTGAAATAACCCTTACCTTGTACTTTTCCTTGGTTGGGTTAGGTTAACCTCCTGTATAATGGTGAAATAGTTGTTATTAAATTATACAAGAATCATATATATTAATATGATATCATATATGATCTTTTAACATTGATTTGTCTTAGAATTATCGTCGTTTCGGGAGTTAACTTACTCATTTTCTTTTCTATGTTTTGTTACATAAGCCATGGTTGTTGTATCTTATTCATATCCAGAATGATATCCAGTCCTTAAACATCATTTTTAAATCATCAAATGATAATTATACTTGAATGGATACGATGGAGAATGAATCTCATCGCGTTCGTGGAGACAGTAGTCCGTACGTACGCACGAGCGACAATATCATTCTTTTGATATTAAAATAATATATAAATGGATGGTATATCATATATACAGAATCATTAACATGTTATATTTATTATTTACATGAGTTACACATCATTATTATACCCATCCAAATAATATTATATTGAATAACAATTACACTACGACGTGGAGACGGTAAGCCGTACGTACGCACGTATGGTGACATGTTATTCAAAGGGTGGATAGAATACTGAATATGGTTGTACCATATTTATAATAACATCACAGTATATGTAAGATACTGGAGTTATTATTTTAGAATGGTAAGAACAAAGAAAGAAGAAGTGGAAGAAGAAATGAACTTGGAGAAGGGTGGTGAAATCATTACCTCTTCTTCGGGTTCTTCCTTTTGATTTGATCAAAAGGGCTCCTTAGGTTGGCTTTATGATCAAACTAAGGCCTCTAGGTTGTAGTGAGGGATGTTGGGAGAGTATTTGGGCAGAGTTTGGCCGAACCAAAAGGCTTTGAAGGTGTGAAGAAATGAGAAGGAGGAGTGCCCTTTTATAAGAGGGGTGAGGGGCACCTTTGGAAAAGATAGAAATATTAATTTATAATAAATTCATGTTCGGTTTCTAAAGGCTCCAAAGTTGATTATTCAAAGGTTAAGGTGGGGATAGGTCGAAAACCACTCAACCAATAGAATTTAGACAGGTTTGGGTACTTATATTAACCTTATCTTTAAGTATTAACTCTAAGTTAATTAGTTTCACTTTTACAATGTCTCTTTGTATTTTTATATAATATGGTTAATAAACTTACTATATACATCCAAGAGACCCCCAAGTGGTACATTAATGATGAACCTATCATGATATAAGTCTCTTGGCCGAACCTTATATTTTTAGGAATTTAATATCAATTAATAATATAATATTTGTTTTAAGAACTCTTTTATGTCAATTTTGACACTATTCAATAGTTGAATTTTGTGAAACTCATAACAGATTTATTACTTCAAAAAAAGTCAATTAAATCAATAATAATATATCATATTATCCTAGAAAATTAGTTTAATTCATTAAAAGTTTCATTTGGGTATTTATAATATTAATTATTTTAATTTTTCACTATTATAGTAATTACTGCATCATCATTGTGTCATATATAAAATAAATTATTTAATGTCTAAAAATTATAAATAAAATATCATTATGTAGGAAATCTTTTTATCTTTCTAATGAATATTTATAATCTAAAATCCAACATATATAACCCTATGTAACAATTGTTGTTCTAAAAGATATATGCTTGTGTCATTTTTGTATTTATTTTAACTAAATTAAAATAAAGTGTCATTATCACTTACAAGTGGATCCATGGGGTCCCAAAATAGACCCAAAGATTCCCATGGTCGACCATGTATCAACCAATAGGGTTAAGACACGTTTTAGGGTAATTTAGTATTATTATAATATTATTTGTTTTACCCTTATTTACCGGATTTACCCTTAACCATGGTAAATAAAATATTTACCGCAGTAATTATTCAAAATGTCTAAAAATAAAAGTTACCTATTTACACAATTTGAACATCCTGATTCCAAGTATGTAATCCATTTTCCTAAATTCAAAACACAGAAGTGGCAGAAATTAATTTAAAATTAATTCCCGCTGTCAAAACAAAAAGCGTGTTTTTAAGAGATAATAACTATCAAAAGATTGACACTTGTTTATGTTCGGTTTAATTGTAAAATTATGTCCAATGACCAACATTATATTAAATGGTAAAAATATATTCTAAATATACTTTAAAACCACTCAAATTCATAATTTATCACTATTAATTATTTTGATTAAAAAAGTTGTTTTTAATTAAAATTTAGTAATTTTCACTATTCATCAAAATATGAAAGTTATCCGAAATGTACCAAAATTTCACCTTAGGATAAATTCGATATTCCGAATCCAAAAATGAAGTCCATTTTCAAATATAAAATATATATATAATTTCAAAAAGTAGGTGTTACTATTCATAACGGCTAGTTTGATTAGTTATGGTGTGTTAGAACTCGGTGTTGCGTACAACACACGCTATCACATTATTCAAAGAGAAGCGTACCATAGAAGCTTTGGGTGTTACAAAAAAAGTGGTTTATGAATGGCCAATACCTACAAATGTTACTAAGATTATAAGATTCCTTGAATTAGTAATCTATTGCCAACAATTTGTTATGAAATTTCCATAGTTATATAGACCTCTAACTAAGTTAAATAAAAAAAGGCTAAATTTATTTGTATATAAGAATGTAATGTTTTTTTCTCAGAAGAGAATATTGGTGAATGCTCTAGTTTTGGCCCTACCTTCCAGAAATTGTGATTTTATCATCTATAGGGATTCTTTATTGAAGAGAATTGGTTGTGTTCTGATGAAAAGTAATTAGGTAATTGTTTATGATTCAATAAATCTGAAACCTCATGAGTTAAATTATCCTACCCATGAATTTAAATTAGTTTTTGTTGTTTTTGATTTAAAAATTTTGAGGCATCATTTATATAGATCAAAATGTAAAATATATACTAACATTAAAATTTTTAAGTATAAATTTACATAGAAGGAATTGAACATGAGGTAGAGAAGATGGTTGAAACTGATAAAATATTATGATTTCATGATCAATTACCATCTTGGAAGAGAAAACAAAGTGGGAGATGCCTTGAATTGAAAACAGCAGGCTACATTAACCATGTTACATTTGGAAGATGACCCCTTGGTTTATGATTTGATGAATTTTGATTTGTAAGTTATTGGTGTAGTAAATTCCTCTATTTTGTTTAAGGTTTCAGTGTAGTTGTATCTATCAGACAAAATTAAGAAAGTGCATAAGGAAGATGATGGGTTACAGGTAGAATTGTTGAAAAAGTGTAAGTTTTCATTATTTAATGTTGATAAGGATTTTATTTTTATATTTTGGAAGAGATTTTGTGTGTCATATGATTCACAATTGAAGAAAGAGTTATTAAGTGAAGCACCTAGTTCTTTTTTTTTCAGTTCATCTAGGAAGCACTAAGGTGTACAAGGACCTTCAAGAGTATTACTGGTGGGATGGAATGAAAAGAGATATTGCTAATTTTACCATGAAATGTTTGATTTGTTAATAGGTTAAGGCAGAGTGAAAACTACCAAAGGGGATTCTTTATCCTTTTCTAGGGCCAGAGTGGAAATAGAAAAATATATCCATAGAATTCATGGTGAGACTACCAAAGAATCCTCAAGGTAATCAAGTGATTTGGGTTATTGCTGATCGACTGACTAAATCTGAACATTTTATTCCAATTTGAGATACTATATCTTTAGATCAGATTTCTCAACTGTACCTAAAAGATATAGTCAGGTTACATGAATTTCCTCTCTCAATTGTGTCTGATCGTGACCCCAGGTTTACTTCTAACTTTTGGAAATACCTTTAGAAGTAATTGAGAACTGGATTAAAATTTAGCACAACCTTTTATCCTGAATATGATTAATAGTCATATAAAACTATTTAAAAATTGGAGGATATTATTCAGGCTTGTTCAATGGATTAGCAGGTAATTTGGGATCAACATATTTCTTTAGATTATTTTTCTTATAATAACAGTTTTCATTGCAGTATATAGATAAAACCTTTTGAGGTATTGTATGAAAAGTGGTGTCGAACTCCATCATTTTGGGATGAAGTCAGAGAAAGGAATTTGGTGATCCTATAATTAGTATAGTAAGTGGCTGATAAAGTAAATATGATCTAACAACATATGAGGAAAACTCAGAGCAAACATAAAAGTTATACAAATAATCAGTGGAAGGATCTTTCTTTCGAGGTAGGTGATCATGTCTTTCTCAATGTTTCTCCATGGAAAAGGGTGATTCATTTTGGAAAGAAGGGAAAGATGAGTCCATGGTTTATTGGACCCTAGGAAATCCTGGAGAAAGTTTGACTAGTTGCCTACTGAGTTTCTTTGCCTCTGAGTTTATCATAGGCACATAATTTTTTTCATATTTAAATGTTGAGAAAGTATGTGCTAGATTCATCTCATGTTTTGAGCCCAGAAGTAGTTCAGTTGGAAGAGAACCTTTCTTATGAAGAAAATAATGTTCAGTTTCTTGATCTCAGAGAGAAAGTATTATGGAATAAGGCAATTTACCATGTTAAGGTTTTGTATAAAAACCATATGGTTGAAGAAGAAATAGGAAAATCTGAAGATTCTATAAGGGAAAAGTATCCTCATTTGTTTAATAAGTGAATAAAAAAATTATGAGGATGTAATTTCCATAAGGTGGGGAGAATTTAACAACCTAGGTACTTATAAAATAATTATTTTTTTTAATTATAGAATTAAATAGTTAAATTAATTATAAATGTATAATAAAATAAGTGATATCTATAGAAATTAAGGAATCTAAACTAATAGAATAGTAAACTCACCTATTAAGGTATAAATAAAATTTATATATCTTATAAGTTAAAATATGATACATTTATATCACGGAATAAGTAACTAAATGTTTGGAAAATGATAAATTAAGTGTTGGTATTTTGTAAAACATAAATGTTTATTTATAATTTTATAATTTCTTTAATGATTTAAAATAAAATTTATTTTCATAAAATAGATTCATAAATTAATATTTTATTGTCTTATGATTATAAGATAATTTTATGAGACCTTAATTAATTTTTCAAAGTGTTATAAAACCAGTTATAGTTTTAAAATTAGTATTTTTCAAATAAATTATGATTTTAATTAAAAATTAATTTTATCATATTTATAAAATTGTTTTCATAAAATGGAGTTAATTTTTGAATTATACACATTAAAAAATTATGAGGGTGAATTTTTGGGATTTTTTTTAAAACTCTTGAATTTGTGGTGAATAGTGAAATACAACAATTTACAATATAAGAAAAATACATGAATTATTAAGTCATGGATGTTGTATGGATGATGTAATCCCACAATATCAAACTCTCATTCATTAATTTAATACATTTAGTGATAATTCTCAAATTATACATATTCTTGTTCCAATCTAATAAACTAATGAATAAAATAAAAAAAACACTCCTCTCCTATACTATAAATACCACCCCTCAACACCTCTTCTCCTCACACCTCAAAGCCTTACAGCTTGTTTAATTTCTGTCTAATTACATTATCAAGCCTATTCATCACTTACAAGACATACTGGTCTTTCCAAAATTCCAAAACCAAGATCCTTAAAGAGGTTCTTAGGGAGAAGAATTCAAGAGGTAAAATCTTCTTTCATTTTCTTTTATTTTCCTTTTCAATTTATTTTATTTTCTTATTAAATATCCACCTCCCCTTATCCAATTTTCATGAAAAATCCATTATCTTATATATAATATAATTTTATTATTTTTATGAAAAAATTCATCTTCAAAATCCTTCCCTTGTCCTTTTTATTTTAGAAATGAGAACATCGTCCGTGATGTGTCGATTTACCGCCATTATGGATTATACACTTTCATTTTCCATTACCACCTTCATGGATGGTCATAAAAAAATTATTATGGTTAAATTATATTTTATTATACATATAATAAGTTATATAATTTTCTGAAACCAATATATAAACATGATATTAAATAAAATGACATAAGTTCATGATGGTCGTAAAAACTGCCAAAATAAACTAAATCATTCTCATTAATCTTTTATCTAATGATTCATCCTCATATTAGAATAAAAATGATATATGGCATCATTTGAAATTCTGAAAACAAATTAATACCATTTCTTTCCACTTTTGGAGTTTTTCTTTCATTCGATAAGAAAATCCATACCGAACTGACCTTGGAAACCATGAACAGAATGCACCTGAAACAATGTAAATAAAAAAAATATTATTAATAAATGGGTGGAAAGTTGTTATAATATGGTAATATAAGGTATTATAAATATGGTTATTATTCTCTAATAAATTAATAAAACTATTTAAACCATTATACATGAGGTTTAAACTTGTTTGAATTAAGAAAAACCCGAGGTAAGAGACTTTTCCTTAAAAATACTCTTTTAAATATCTATTGTTACAAAATTCAAAAAGGAATGTTTTTATAATGAAAGTATTAATGTTTTATGATTATTTTATAGTTCTTGTGAATTTTTTATGATGAATTATTAGACCTATATCTCCCTCAAATGTATTGGGTATGTTTATATCAAAGGTCGACCATAATGGTTACTCCAAGTGTAACTATGATGGTTACACCATAAGGTATCCATGTGGGTTACATCATAAGGTTTCCGTGAGGGTTACATTGTAAGGCATCCATAAGGGTTACAAAATCATATGTCATCCATGAGGGTTACAAAATCAAATGGAATCTATTAGGGTTACAATCATAAGTATGCAATTTCCCAAGTTTTCTATACGGTTTTATTTATGTTTTCTTTGTTTTATTGAAATCTCATGTTTTCACAAAGTATATGATACTTTATGGGTGATAAGTATATCTTGTGAAAATTATTTCATATGATTTTAAGAATTCATGGAATAATGGTTTGTTTCTATTTTATTTCCCTTACTGAGCTTTTTTTTTCTCACGAGAAGTTTTTAAATATTTTTCACAGGGTTTAAGGATTGGTAAGTGAAAAGAAGAAGCCAAGATGAACTTATTGAAAAAATTTCATGAAAATAATTCAAATTTTATTAAAAACTATTATATTATGGAATAAATGGATACTTTTTTATTAGTATCCACTTTTTATGCTTGTGGATTGATATGTATTATGTCTTAATTATATAAAAATCTAAACCAAAAGGATACTTGGGAATATAATAAGTGTATTATAATTGAATTAACTAGATTATATAATGTTTAAGGCTGGGTCCTTATAGTTGGTATCAAAGCACAATTTAGATAAATTTTGGCATTAGTATGATGTTAATTGAATAACATAAATGATTTTTACTCTATGGTTAATTATAAATGATATATAATTTAAAGAGTACCATGTTTCCTCATCTAAGATATGTCTGTTTTGAATGGTTTTTCATAGAATAAATAGGGAAACTGAAGTAGGAAGGCACTAATAGGATGATATATTTCTAAATATGTAACCCAGAATAGTGGGAATTGGAATCGAGCAATTTGTGAAAATGATGGATCAATTGATGTAGGCTATAAATGGCAGTGACATACACCCAAGAGAAAAACCATAACTACCATAAAGAAATATGACAATAGTGGAACATTTTATGAGGTAACACCCTCCTTCTTTCAGGGTATCTTTTAACCCAGTGTCAACTTAAGGGTGGATTAAATCCCTTGAAAATATATTTTATGTCATGGGGTGTTCAGATAACCAAAAGGTTAGTCTTTCTATTTACTGTTTTGAAGGTGAATATGAATAGTGGTGGTTAATGCTCAAGAATATTAGAGATAGATAGGAGATTGATGCCTTTGAATGTGTTGAATTTAAGAATATTTTCCTTGAAAAATATTTTCCTAAAGTGGTTCAACTTAGGATGTAAAATAAATTACTTTAATTTAACCAAAAGGAGCAAGAGTTGGTGTCTATGTATGAAGGAAAATTTACCTGACTGGGAAGGTATGATCCAAATATTATTCAGGATATTGATAGTAAAATCAATAGTTTTTACCAAAGATTTAATCCAAGATACCGAAGGTATTTGGCCTCCCATGAATTCAAAAGTTATAAGAAACTTGTTAAATGTTATAATAGAGTAGAAATGAACTTTTTTGATGATCATGTGTACTTTGAAAACAAGTAGAAGAATAGGTATATATGGAAAGCAATGGGTAATAATCAATCAAAGAAATATGATGGTAAGAAAATTTAGTTTCCAATTTGTGGGAAGTGCGGTAAAAAGTATATTAGGGAATTAATTAACAAATTTGGGAATTGTTTACAATGTGGTAAGTTTGGATATATGGGTTGACATTGAAATGAAAAATATCTTAGTGATGGTATATTTAATTCTAATAAAAAAACCTTAAAGTTTTTTAAATATGGTGAGATGTGTCATTATAGAAATACCTACCTAAAGAAAGATTTTAATGATGGGAAAAACCATATTATAAGAATAAAGGTATAATGAAATCCTTTGTGACTACTTCAGTAGATTTTGGTCCATCAAATGAAGTGGTATTAGGTACATTGTTTGTTTACACATATTTTTCTAATGTCTTGTTTGATACGGGGTCTACACATTCCTTTATTTCTAAATAATTTTCTAGAAAATTGGAAATTTCACCTCAAGAAATAAAATAAGTGGTTATAGTTAAAACACCTGGGGGAAAAATTAAGTAAAAATGACATTATAATAATATGTATGTTATTTTCTATGGAAAGAAATTACCTGAAAACCATGTTGTTTTAACCTTATTAGATTTTAATGTTATTTTGGGTATGAAATAGATTTCTTTTTTATCTTGATAAGATTTATTTTAGATCCAAAAAAGTTTTTCTTTCAAAAAGATTTTCAGTTTTTATACCAAAATGGACATATACCATTGGTAACATATTAAGAAGCCAAGAAACTGTGAAAAGATAGAAATGAAAGTTATCTTTCACATATTATTGAAAATAAGGGAACTGTTCAGATTAATGATGTGATGGTGGTAAATGAATTCATGGATTTTTTTCTTGATGAGTTTCCTGGTGTAATACCTAATTGAGAAGTTGAATTTATTATTGAATTAGTTCTTTATTCTAATCCAATTTCAAAAACCCCTTATTGAATGGATCTAGTGGAACTTCTAGAATTGAAAAATTAGTTGCAAGAGTTTCTTGATAAATGTTTCATTTGAACTAGAACTTCACTAATGGGTGCTCCTATTTTGTTTGTTAAAAATAAATATTGTTCTATGAGGTTTTTAATTGATTATAGAGATTTTAATAACATTACTATTAAGAATAAGTATCCATTGCCTCATATCAATGAATTTTTTATCAGCTATAGGGAGCTCAATATTTTTCCAAGATTGAATTGAGATCTAGGTACCCCCAGTTGAAGGTAAATGATGATGACATTTCAAAAATAGTATTCCAAACTAGATATGGGCATTATGATTTTGTTGTTATTCCCTTTGGTTTGAAAAATCACCCTTATGTATTTATGGACCTTATGAATAGAATCTTCTATGAATATTTGGATAATTTTTTATTGTTTTTGTTAATGATATTATGTTGTTTTCAAAAATTTATGAGGATCACAAAAAACATCTATGTATTGTTCTGCAAACACTTAAATACAATAAGTCATATGGGAAATTTAGAAAATGTGATTTTTTGTTGCAAAAGATTACTTTTCCTGGGAACATTATAAATAAGGATAGAATAACAGTTGATCCCGCAAAAAAAGTGGTTGATGAATGTCCAAGATCTACAATATTATTGAGATTCATAGTTTTATTGTATTATAATGTTATTACTGATGGATTTTTAAGAACCTTTCATGGCTATCTATCCCTCTAACTTAGTTAACATGAAGTTAAATTTATTTGGACAAAAAATGTGAAGTTTGTTTTTAGGAACTGAAGAGGAGATTGGTGAATGCTCCAATTTTGGACCTGCTTTCCAAAAAATGGCTATTTTTTTTCATCTACAGTGATGAATCATTGAAGGGAATTGGTTGTGTTATGATGCAGAATGATTAGGTAATTTCTTATGCTTCTAGACAAATGAAACCTCATGAGTTAAATTATCCTACCCATGACTTTGAATTATCTTTTGTTGTTTTTTATTTAAAAATTTGGAGGCATCATTGATATGGATCAAAATAGGAAATATATAGTGACCATAAAATTTTGAAGTATATATTTACTCAGAAGGAGTTAAACATGATCCAAAGAATATCATTAGAACTGATAAATGATTATGATTTCACAATCAATTTCCATCCTGGAAAATCAAACAAAGTGGAAGATTCCTTAATTTGAAAATATAATTATACATTAAAAATGTTACATTTGGAATATGACCCCATATTTTATGATTTTATTAATTTTGTATTGTAAGTTTTTGTGTAAGAAATTCCTCTGTTTTTTAATGTTTCAATGTAGTCACCACTGTCAGATAGAATTAAGAAATCACAGAAGGAAGATGATGAGTTAGAAAAAAAGGAAGAGTTAGTGAAAAGGGGAATGTTTCTTGAATTTAATATTGATAAAGATTTTATTTTGATATTTTTGAAGATACTATGTGTTCATTATGATTCACAGTTGAAGAAAGATTTGTTAAGTGAAGCTCATAGTTCTCAATTTTTAGATATTGCCAATTTTACTATGAAATATTTGAATTTTCAAAAGGTTAAAGTAGAGAGACAACTACCAAAGGGGATGCTTCAACCTTTTCCAGCACCAGAGTGGAAATGAGACAATATATCCATGGACTTCATGGTGGGACTACCAAAGAATTTTCAAGGTAATAATGCAATTTGGGTTATTGTTGATCGTTTGAATAAATGTTAACATTTTCTTCCTATTAGAGATACTATGTATTTAGACCATATTTTTTACTGTAACTCATAGAGATAATTTAGTTACATGGAGTTCCTATCTTTATTGTATTTGACTATGTTCCCAGGTTCACTTCTGACTTTTGAAAAGGCCTTCAGAAGTCATTGAGAACTGAATTAAATTTCAGAACAACCTTTCATCCTCAATCTGATGGAAAATCATAGTGAACTATTTATACATTGGAGGATATTATTTGATCTTGTTCAATAGATTAACAGAGAATTTGGGATCAATATCTTTCTTTATTTGTGTTTTCTTATAAGAAAATTATTTATTCCAATATACTGATAGAAATTTTTGAGGCATTGTATGGAAAGCGATGTCAAACCCTAGTATTTTGGGATGAGGTCGGGGAAAAGAAGTTTATGGGACTATAATTAGTAGAAGAAGTGTATGAGAAAGTAAAGATGATCCAATAACATATGAGGATAACTCAGTGCAGGTAGAAAAGTTAGGGAGTTAACTGGAGGAAGGATCTCTCTTTCGAGGTAGGTGATCATGTCTTTATCAAAGTTTCTCTATAGAAAAGTGTGATGTGTTTTGGAAATATAGAAAATATATATCCATGGTCCATTGGACCCAATGAAATCCTGGAGAAATTTTGACTAGTTACTTATTGAGTATCTTTTTCTATGAGTTTATATCAGGCATACAATGTTTTTCATATTTTGATGTTAAGAAAGTATGTGCCAGATTCATCTCATGTTTTGAGCCTAGATGTAGTTCAGCAGGAAGAGAGCCTTTCTTATAAAGATAATCCTGTTCATATTCTTGATCGTAGAGATAAAGTATTACAGAATAAGGTAATTCACCAAGTTAAGGTTTTGTAGAGAAACCACATGGTTGAAGATGAAACATGAGAATTTGAAAATCCTATGAGGGGAAGGTATCCTCACTTGTTTAATAAGTTAATAAAAAATTGTAAGGTTGTAATTTCTATAAGGTGGGGATAATGTAATAACCCATGTAATTATAAAATAATTTGTTTTCATTCTCAAATTAAATAGTTAAATTCTTTAAAAATGTAAAATGAAATAAGTGGTATTTATAGAAATTAGGGAATCTATACTAATAGAATAAAAACCTCACCTATTAAAGTATAAAAATATTTATGTATCTCATATGTGAAAATATGATACATTTATATAATAGAATAAGTAACTAAATGTTTTGAAAATGAAAAATTAGGTGTTGGTATTTTTGTAAAATATAAATGTTTATTTATAATTTTATAATTAATTTAATGATTTAAAATAATATTTATTTTCATAAAATAGATTCATAAATTAATATTTTATTTTCTTATGAATATAATATAATTTTATAAGACCTTAATTAATTTTTCAAAGTGTTATAAAATCAGTTATAGTTTTAAAATTGACATTTTCTAAATAAATTATGATTTTAATTAAAAATTAAATTTCTCATATTTAGAAATTTATTTTCATAAAATGGAGTTAATTTTTTAATTCTATATGTTGAAAAATGGTTAGGGTGAATTTTTTGGATTTTTCTAAAATACATGTTTTTTTGGTGAATAGTGAAATACAATAATTTACAATATTTGCTAAATACATGAATTATTGAGTCATGGATGATGTATGGATGATATAAGCCCATAATATTGAACTTTCCTTCATTATTTTAGTATATTTAGTGATAATTATTCACTATTCACTGTCTTGATCCAAAATAATAAACTAATGAATAAAATAATAAAAAAACACCCCTCTCCTCCATTATAAATACCACCCTCACCACCTCTTATCCTCACAACTCAAAAAAATTTCTTCCCAATTCCATTTCCAAGACTCTTCACCATGTCCAAGACCTTCTCGTATCACCAAAAGGACAAAACCAAGTGCCTTAAGGAGGTTCTCAAGGAGAAGAATTCAAGGGGTAAAATCCTCTTCTACTTTATTTTATTTTCTTTTCAATTTATTTTCTTGTCTTATTCTATATTCACCTCCACTTATCCAAGTGGAATTAAAACTACATTATCTTATATATAGTGTAATGTTATCATGTTTATGGAAAAATTCATCATCAAAATCTTTATCTTCTTCCTTTTATTCTAAAAATGAGAACAGCGTCCGTGATGTGTCGATTTACCGCTATCATGGATGATATACTTTCATTTTCCATTACCACATTCAAGTCTAATCATAAGACCATTATTATAGTTAAATAAGATTTTATTATACATTTTATAAGTTATATAATGTTCTGAAATCAATATATAAACATTATATTAAATAAAATGATATAAGTTCATGATGATTGTAAAAATCGCCAAAATATACTAAATCATTTTCATTAATGTTTTATTTATTGATTCATAATCATATTAGAAAAAATGATATATACTATAATTTAAAATTATTGAAACATATTAATACAATTTATTTCCACTTTTAGAGTTTTTGTTCTCTTCAACAAGAAAATCAATAATGAACTGACCATGGAAACCATGAAAAAACGCACCCGAAACAATGAAAATAACAAAATATTATTACTAAATGGGAGGAAATTTGTTATAATATGATCATATAAGGTAGTATAAACATGGTTATAGTTTTATAATAAATTAATAACACTCTTTAAAACACTATATAAGAGTTTTGATATCATTTTAATTAAGACAAACCCAAGGTAAGTCACTTTTCTTTAAAAATCATCTTTTAAATTTCTATTTTTACAAAATTCAAAAAGGAATATTTTTATGATTCAAGTATTCACGTTTTATGATTATGTTCTAGTTATTAGGAATTATTAATGATGAAAATTTGGGCTTATATCTCCCTCCAATTCATTGAGTATGTTTATGTTGGAGGATGACCGTAATGGTTACTACAAGTATAACTGTGATGGTTACACCATAAGGCAGTCATGAGAGTTACATTATATAGTATATGTGAGTGTTATATTGTATGGTTTTCATGAGGTTTACAAATCATATGGTAGCCACGGGGGTTACAATCTTAAGTAAGTAATTCCCCAAGTTACCTATATGTTTTTATTTATGTTTTCTATGTTTAATGTAAATATCATGTTTTCACAATTTCAGTATGTGATACTTTAAGGGTGAGAAGTATATCTTGTTAAAACGAATTCAAATGTTTATAATCATTCATGGACTAACAGTTCCTTTCTCTTTTATTTCCTTTACTGAGATTTTTATGCTCATCCCAAGTTTTTAAATTTTTTCCACATGGTTTATGGATTGGTAAGAAAAAACAAGAAGCCAAGTTGAACGTCATGAAAACATTTCATGAAAAAAATTCATGTTTTATTAAAAACTATTGTATTATGGAAGAAATATATACCTTTTTAGTATTATCCACTTTGTATGTTTGTGGATTAATATGTATTATATCTTTAATTCTCTAAAACTCTAAAATGAAAATATCCTTGGGAATGTAATAATTATCTTCTAGTTGAATTAACTAGATTATATAATGCTTAAGGTCAGGTACTTATAAAATGTGTTATATATACAATATGGGGAAGGGGAGGAAATTCTGAAAAATAGGGTAAAAAACATTACCCTTAAGTGATAGCATAGCGCTGCATAAGGGATTTTTTTATCATTATGAAACTGAAGAAATACATTATCTTTACATATACTACCCTTATGTGGGTCTATTAACCATATAAATAATAGAGTATTACCCTTATATGACCTATAGAAATCCTAGTTTACCATTACATAACCTATGTTTACCCTTATGTAGGTCCATAGTTATCTTTATACAGTAAAGATTTTCCCTTATGTGAGGAGTTAGTTTCTCCTGATTACCTTTATATAGGAAATTTTTACCCTTATATAGCTAAGATAACCCTTAAATATCAAAGATTATCCTTACATAGCCAAGTTTACCCTTACATAGTGCATAGGATTTTCAGTTTACCTTTATAAAAGACACATTTTACCTTTATTCAATGCCTAAAAAACCAATCTACCCTTATATATAGATTTTTTACCCTTACATAAACCTCATTCCCTATTTAAGGGTAGGGATTTAGTTTAAAATTTTTAAATTCAAACAAAAAATACTTGTAAAACAAAAAATGCGGCTTTAAAACTCTTAAAAACTAAGGATGTTAAATGGAATTTACTAATATTTCATGTTCATGTTGATATAATGTTCAATTATGGTGATACAAACATCATTTATTTTGAAGAAAAAATGTATGAATAGGCCATTACATACTTTATTAGTATTGATATTGTAGATAAAATCCTCATGCATAGATATACAAGAGTTTCATTTATAAATGTATACATGAGTCATGTTTTTATAATTTGTTTTTCAAATATATTACATACTATATTAATTATAGTTAAATACTATTCATATTTTTTAGTCATATATATCTGTACTATTTGATGGTAAATCCATTTAAAACAAATTTGGACTCATTAGTACTCACATAACTTCTTCATAAAAAAATTCATTAGAAGAAGAGTGGTATTTAGTAATAGTGGAAAACCAAGCCGCAATGTTTAAAAAAAATCATACAGTTGAAAGTATCATCTTAATACCCATTATGTAGAGGTAAAAATCTACAATTTAATCATATCAAATATATTTTCCTTATTTTAATTAAATATTCTTTTTTAGGAAGCATTGGTACTCCAAAGACTTATTTTTTGTATTCAATGCATGGATTCCCAACAAATTGACCACACATGATGAAAATTTTCAATTTTTAATACACTAAATGAAGAATTTTATGAATAAACTTCAAGTTATATATTTTATATGAAGTTTTAAAGATTTTTTTTCATGATGGGGTGGTGTTTAAATATCATCAAAATCATGGAATGATGGAAGCCCATGTGCATAAAAAGCCTATTGAATTCCAAAAGTGGATAAGTATTAGGGTATATAATAATTTTTCACTATAAAAACTTATATAAAAACAAATTACTTATTTTTATAAATGTTTTTTAGTGATAGAACCAAAATAATGGTAAAGATTATGGTTATTAATTTTTCAAATTTATTAAAAATATCACATTCCATCAAAAAATGAGCATATTCTTGAAGAGGTATTTCTGATGACAATTAAAATTTCATTTAAAATATTTTTTAATCATTTATTTATTTATATTTATATAGTAATAATATAATTTTAGACAATACACTTATTAAAAAGAGTAAATATATTTGTTTAGAAATGAATGGGTAGAATACATGGTGTTAGAATTCATGTAGATATCATGAAGAGGTGAATTTTTTCTACTTATTTAGGAAATTTTATCATCATTTTATCTACTTTTATTTTAGTTAATTTTCTTATCATTTTTATCGACTACTTATTTATTTATTTATTACATAGATCATGAAGATGTAACTTCATCAATAATTCATTCTTATCCAATCATTTTTTCTCTATAAAAAGAAAAAAAATGATTGTAGAAAAATAAATTATCGAAAAATTCCTTGAGAAGGATGATCCCCTTTGGTATTATTTATTATCTTCATAGAGATATTTTTTCTTTATTTGACCTTTTTATTTTCATTAGTGTTTGTTTTCAATTTAAAAATGAATCAAAGTGAATGTTTTCAATTTAAAATGACATTTTCATTAAAAATATACACGACATACTCTAAACTAAGAAAACTTATTTAGATTATTTTGATACTTTAAAAAAATGATCCATAAGTCATTTGTGACATGTAAGAATCAATTATACATCAATTTGATACTGATCGCAACTAGTATTACTCAAAATGAGTGTTTTCAATTTAAAAATGTCATTTTAGTTAAAAACATGCATCACACATTGTAAAATAAGAAAATATTATCATATTGTCTTTTTTATTTTAGTAAAATGATCCATAAGTAATTGTTGATGTATAACAATCAACTGCACATCAATCTATCACACAATATGTCTAATATGAATAAATGTGCATGATTTCAAATTAAAATGATATTTTAGTTAAAAATAAACATGAAATACTCCAAATTGATCAAACACATTTAGATTATTTTAATAATTTTTTACAAAAATCCATAAGTCATTTGTGATGTGGATGAATGAACCACACTTCAATCTAATACATTGTTTGAATGGTATAACTCAAAGTGTGTTTTTTTATTTAAAAATGAAATTTTAGTAAAAATGATGCGTGACATACCAAAAACCAAGGAAATTAATTTAGATTGTTTTTTACATTAAGAAAATTATCCATAATTCATTTTGACATGTAGGTTTTATCCACACCTCAATCCAATACATGGTGTGACTAATATGACTCAAATTGTGTTGTTTCAATTTAAAAATGGATTTTGAGTTAAAAGCATGTACCACTCATTAAAAAAGAATAAAATACACTCAAATTGTGTTGATAATTTATGAAAATGATCCATAATCCATTTTTGATGTGTATGAGTCATATGCATGTCAATCCAACACACGATCTGCCCAGAGTGACTCAAAGTGTGTGTTTTTAGTTTAAAAATTAAATTTTAGTTAAAAAAACGCATCACTCACTTAAAACCTATTAAATTCCCTAACATTGCATTTATACTTTAAGAAAATTATAATTATGTCATTTTTGACATGTAGGAATCAACCTCACATCAATCCAATGCACGATGTGATCGGTATGATAGAAAGTGTGTGTTTTTATTGAAATTTGACATTTTAGTTCAAAACAAATTCCACATACTAAAACCCAATCAAACACATTAATATTGTTTTGATACTTTAGGAAAATGACCCTAAGTAATTTTTTATGTGTAGGAATCATTTGTACATCAATATGATACATGGTGTGCCTAGTATGACTCAAAATGTCTATTTTTAGTTTAAAAATGATTGTTTAGTTAAAATATGCATGACATACTAAAAAATGAGAAAACATATTTGTAACGTACCAGATTCAGATTCCACTCAACTGGTACCCCGTACTCAGTTGGCCACCTGTCCTCACGTGCATTTCCTCAAATTCTAGAGGCTTTCGACTAGTAGTGAGGGCCTAGGATGTGATAGTGGGGAAACTATGCCATCATTGGAAGAGTGTAACATAACAGAATAATAATAAACAATAGAATAAGTAGTAAACATCATATAAATAAAATAAATAATGTAAGACCGATAAGATAAATAACCAAGTATCATTCAATACCAAAGAAGATGCAGCATGTCACATGTTCTAGAAAATCATCCAAACAATTAAAGTACAGTAATACATAATATAAGCCTCAAAAGCACAAGAGAAACAAAAAGAGACTAGAAATCATCTAAAGCCTCATCTTGGTCCCATGCCCTCCGATTCCTAAGAAGCACATCAAGTACCTATAGTAGGGCGATTTCCTTGATCAATACCTACAATCATATAATCTGTTTGGGCACAAAGAATGACCCTAATAGGGTGTGAGACTAAACCCCAGTAAGAAACCACCAAAAGTCTATGTCAATCTTTCAGTGAATATATATAACAGACAGTGTACAATAGTGAACTCAGTAAATAGTAGGTACTCAAAAGTAAGCACAACAAATATCTCAGAAGACAATGGTAAATAGGTATAAGTGAAGACTGAATCCAAGCTTGTGCTTTGGCTTGGAAGACACTTTATAATTCATCTATTTCATTATTCAAGTTTTGTGAATTATATAAAATGTTGAGGTTCGGCCTAGGCCTGATAACCCCCATATAAAAGTAACCATCAACTCATGACACAATAATCATTTAATAATTTTCCAATAGAGTCCAGCCTATGTATCCCTCAATGGATCCTAGTTTCACTCGACATTTTAAAATAAGACTCAATGAGCCCTACCACCATATATGCGGCTCATTCATGGCCTTTAAATAGTTAACCTCTAGAGCCTATCCATTATCTTTTAACTAAGAAAATATTTCACCCAAGGTATATATGGTGTAATTTTTCACATGGGCATGACCTTGTCTTTTAACCGAGACTGTGGCACTCCCATTGCTAATTGCCACTTTTTATCATTTAATTCAATTTAACATTACATCTCAAAAGCAACACATGTGAATTAAACTATCATATGGCCTTAACATAATCAAATCACATGGGATCAATATACATAATAACCAACACATGTAAATTAAAATATTACATGTTCAAACAAGGATAAGTCAGATGGGAAAAACATATGACAAGCCTATTATACAATTTAAACAAATACAGGGCTTAACACAACAATTATCTCATGAAGAAAATTCATATAATGAGTAATACATTTTCAACAACCAAAGAATGGTAGTTCAAGTCAATCTTCATAGGCATTCTTAGCCACATGACCATCCAAGGGAAATGCACCCATGGGGTGGCCCTAAGTCAAGGTTCATAATCGTAAAATTCTTTCAAATCATTTAATAAATTAACTAATCATTAATAAGAAATAATAGGGTTCATTATTCAATCAAGAGACACCCTAAAAGTCGGAACACAACACTCTTGAATATATAAACATCAAGACAATTCACGAAAGGCACAGGACCACCTACCTCATCATAGTATGACTCTCCTTGTCCAGTGTCAGGCTTTGATTTCAAAACTGGTATAAATGATCAACCTTAAATAACTTCATCAATAGAAGAAATTAGGAATAATGGCTCAAGAGGAATCAAAATCTCACAGATCGGGATCAAAAGAAGCCGATAGTGAAGGAATCGGGGTTCAGATGATCAATTGGGACGAAAAATAGCCCTCGATACTGCTGTTTGTGAACCCAGATGAGCCTTCTATCCATCTAATGAAAAATGATTCTACTTCCTGATTTAATAATTAAAAAAAGAACATAGTGTGTACTTGAGATTAAAAATTGTGTCCATACAGTTTTCTGGCCCAACATTTATGTGTCTGTGTACTGGGATTACATATCGTGTAGCCTTCCACACACAGTGTGCACTTATAAGTACACAAAATGTAACAACTCTAAAACCATCCCCTTGAACTCTTTCCCCCCATTTTCTTAAGTACAAATGGAAAAAGAAAGATCCATACCTCAAAGTAAGTACCAGGTTCTTACAAAACTCCCCCTTAAAGAAATTCATCCCCTAATTTCCCTTCCAAGGGTGGTGAAGAAAAAACTAAGAACAAATCTGGCCACTGTGATTGTATGTCGGCCTCCCTCTCCCAAGTATCATCCGATACCCAGCTGTACTTCCATATCACCCATATCAAAGGAACAGACCATCCTTGAAGAAATTTCATGCTATGATCCAAAATACGAATGGGATGCTCCTCAAAAGACGCATCTTCCTGCACCTTCACTTCCTCAGGTTGAAAGGTGTGAGACGGGTCTGAAAAGTAACATCACAAATGAGAAATGTGTAAGACAATGTGCATATCCCTGAGCATCTAAGGTAACTACAATTGATAGGAAACCGGTATGACCCTCTCCAGAATCTCAAATGGACCAACATATCTTGGTGAAATCATACCATGTCTCCTGATTCTCTTGTGTCCCAAACTTAGTAAAACACACGAGAAAACTTTCTCCCTGACCTCAAACTCTAGAGGTCATCTATGGCGATCGACATAATATTTTTGATGAGACTGTGTAGTATCCATCCTATTTTGAATCAACTGGACCTACTCAGAAGTCACCTACATGAGATGTTGTCTCAGTAAAGTTGCCTCACCCACCTCCAGCCAGCACAGGGGTGATCGACATAGCCTACAGTACAAATCTTTATACGGTTACATCTCTACAGTCACCTAGAAATTTTTATTGTAGGAAATATCAACTAGGGAAATATACTTCTCCCAAGATCCCCCAAAGTCTAGAATGCATGCCCCCCAACATTTCCTCCAGCACCTGTATCATACGATCTAACTAGCCATCAGTCTAAGGGTGGTATGCTGTGCTCAGAAGCACCTATGTACCTAGAACCCTCTGAAAAATCTAATAAAAATGAGATGTAAAGTGGGTTTCCCTATCTAAAATGATAGAATGATGGACCCCATGAAGTCATACCACCTCACGAATATACACCTTCCCAAGCTCATCAACACTAAAGGTCTCCTTGATCAGTAAGAAGTGATTGACCTTCATAAGTCTATCAACCACCACCCACAATGAATTATTACCTCGGGATCACCTTGGTAAAACCATCATGAAATACATCATGACATCATCTCATTTCCACTTCGAAATATTTAAATGCTGTAAAATCCTGGCTGGCTGCTGATGTTCTGCCTTCACCTACTAATAGGTGGAACACCTCGTAACAAAACCAACCACCTCTCTCTTCATACCCATCCACCAGTACAGATAGCGCAAGTCATGGTACATCTTGGTAACTCCAGGATGAACTGCCCAAGATGAATCATGAAACTCCTGCATCAAGTCCACACGTATGTCCACTAGAACCCAAAAACATCCATGTATCCTCAAGATCTCATCATCACCTACTGTCTGACCAGGAGGTGGATCCTCACCTGCTACACTCTCACATAGGACTAGGCCTTCAGAATCTGATAGCTGTATCATCATCACTTTGTCTAGGAGGGTAGTAGTCATAGCTAGAGAAGAAAGGAAAGTCTTTCCCTGACTGTCGTGCCCCTCCAAGTGTATCTCAGACAACAACGACATAAGTTGTCACTCGATACTGGACTCCTCCACTACCTACATCCGAGTCCTCCTACTCAGTGCATTAGCCACTGCATTTCCTTTTCCAGGAATGTAGGCAATCTCGAAGTTGAAATACTGAAGGTACTACACCCACATTCGCTGCCGCAGATTTAGATCACACTGAGTAAATATGTACTTGAAATATTTGTGTTCGTGTACACCACAAAATTCTCCCCCAATAATTAATGTATCCAATGACATAAAGCATGAACAACTGAGGCTAAATAACGATCATAAATTGGATAGTTTCTCTCATGTGGCCTCAATTACTGAGACCTGTACGCAACAACTTGATTCCCCTGTATAAGCACTGCTCCCATCCCGATACCTGATGCATCACAGTACACAGTGTAACTCCTTCCAGGCTCCAAAAAAAAATCAGTATCGGTGTTAATGTCAATCTCCCTTTCAGATAATGAAATACTATCTTGCAAGAATCTGTCCATACATACTTCACACCCTTCTTTGTCAATAATTTCATCGATGTTGCTAAGAATGAGAAGTACTGTATGAAACACCTGTAGTAACCAACCAGCCCTAGAAAACTCTTCACCTAAAAGACATTATTGGGATGCTCCCAGGTAACTATTACTCTCACCTTCTCTGGGTCCACTGATACTCCTGTCTCCAAGATGGAATGACCTAGGAAATGAATCTGATCTATCCAAAAGGGGAACTTTGAGAGCTTAGAATATAACTGATGCTCTCTCAATATACTCAAAACAATATCAAGATGTGTGGAATGATCATGTCGGTTGTGAGAATATACCAAGATATCATCCATGAAAACCACCACAAAAGAATCCAAGTAAGGATGGAACACTTAGTTCATCAGTTCCATGAAAACTGCTGGTGCGTTCGTGAGACTGAACGATATAACCACATACTCATATAGACCATACCTCCTATGACATGCGGTATAAGGTATGTATGAAGATCGAACACGTACCTAGTGATATCATGACCTTAAGTCGATTTTCAAGAACACCTAGGATCCTCGAATATAATCAATCAGGTCATCTATCCATGGAAAGGGATATCATTTTTAACTATTAGCTAGTTTAGTTTCTGATAGTTCACATATATATTGAGGGTACCATCTTCCTTCTTCACAAAAAGGACTGACAAACCTCATGGATAAGTATTAGTTCGAATAAACCCCTTTGAATCTAAATCATCTATCTTCCTATTGAGCTCTTATAGCTCTATCATATCCATCTTGTAAGTAGGAATGGATACCAGTGCAACTCTTGGAACTAGTTAGATCATGAACTCCATCTCTCTCTCCAGAGGTAACCCAGAAAAGTCGTCTAGGAAAACTTCCCTAAAATGATCAACCATTGGAAGGAAATGTATCTAAAATGTTCTCTAATCATCCAGATATAAACTGTAAATCTGTGAAGTTATCCCACTCAACCCATGATGCTTAGATATAGCTCAATTTTCCTAGAAATCCCACTCTCCCTTGTGTAGAAATGATCCACCTTATGGTGAGGTAAAACTCACCATGTGGAAATAGAAACCAAAGAAGGCTTGAAAGGAGACTAAACAATCCATTTTGAGTATGACATCAAACCATTTCATCTCCGATACATAAAGATCCCAAACAAAGTGACACCCACCAATTTCAAGGGGAAATCCTTCCACTGTCACACACCTATCATTCTAATCCCTAATGAAGTGTCTAGTTTCAAAATGTTGTCAAAAGTAAACAAAGAGCCATATGATCTCCACAATGGGAACATATATGAAACTATATGAATACCCTTTATCAAAGAGTATAGAAGCTAAAACAAAGCCAGTTATAATAGTACATCTAATAATAGAAATCCCAAGATCCTTCTTTTGCCACGTCTGTTGCACCGCATAAGTCTGGCCTGTACTGCGGCTATGAGAAACTACCTGGATACCCTGAGCTGACCCACCCTAATGTCGTTGAGATCTTGGGGTTCATCTACCATGACCATGACCACTACCTCAGTATGAAAAACCTGACACATTCCAGTTCCCTGACTGGTGAGAAGCTGCAGACCTTGCTCCTAAATGTGGAGTTATTGCAGACCCTCTCTCACTAGGTGCTGGGGGAAATATCCTATAGAAAAACTATAAGTGGCCTATATCACTACAATCTCGATACTCGACTGGGTCTATTGGGAACTTAGGTCTAGTATTACCAATTATTCCGCACTAGAAGCACCTCACATGGCTACCTGAAGATATATTATGAGTACTAGATTCTCCATGTGTAATCTCCAGACGACACTTCCTACTACCTATCAAAATAGTACCAGATATCAGTGCCGAACTACCCTATTTTGCGCCTCTATATTCTCTCTTATTTCACTAGGTAATTAGTGCATGGTTCACTATAATAGATACAATAGTTAGATAAAATATATTCCCCTATGAGCAGATGTTGTACCTAAGACCATCCTCGAATCGCCTAGCCTTTGATAGATCATCACCCATCAGAATAGGTGCGAAGCGCTAGAGCTTAGCAAAGTGGTCAGAGTAATCCATAAATGATAGAGCTCCCTACTCCATATGCATAAACTCATAGGCTTTATCAACCCTCAGTGTTTTGGGATAGAAGTAGTCATAGAATACTATCTGAAAATCTCCCCATGCCATGTCCCACTGATGCTCTGTCTGTGTGGTAACATCCCAGAACCTCTTGGAAGAATCATGAAACATATAAGTCGCGAGCTTGATCCTCTTATTTAGTGGTGTCTCAAGATGATTGAAGATCGATAACATGGCCTCTATCCATGACTTTTTAGCCTGTGGCTCACCTTCCCCCAAAAAAAGGGTGAATTATATTGCTAGAACACTTGGATCAGTTCTTCCATAGACGTGGCAGGCTGTGGTGCTCCCTGAAAGGTTTTCATGAACCTCATAAAGCCTTCATGGAAAAGTGAATCAACACCTTTGTCCAGTATAACCGGTTTTGACACAAATTGCATGTTTGGAGGGCACACTGGTAGCCCATGGCCTACCACCTCTAGGGTATTATCATCACCACGCTCTTGGAATACTACTGGAGGTTTTCAGGGTGGCATTTCTCTATAAATTCCAACACATTCACCACAGTATAAGATTATTTATCAAGGTACACAGTTTAAGAGCTTAAGAACTAAATAGGAGAATAACATCCTCAAATTTTAACAAAATATGAGTACACGATGTGTAGGAAACATGCATGATGTGTACATTTAAGCCCTTACATGGCTGTGTACTCCTGCTAGCCCGGGCATGTAAACACCCTAGGTACACGGCGTGTCATCCTGACACACAAAGTGTCCCTTTAGAATCTCACATGGGCATATAACTCTGTTTTTTGGTCGTGTAAAGGTATGAGGTACACGGCGTGTTAGGCCTATACATGGCGTGTACTCAGGTCTTCACTCCTCGCCATGTACTTTTACATGGCCAGAGCCACATGGGTCAACCTATGTAAAACTACAAAGAGTGTACATAAGTTACACAGTGTGTTCAGACCAAAACATATTAACCTATGTTTTCTTTCACACGGTCGGTGAAACAGTCATCTACCACATGGTTTATACTCTGAGTACACAATGTGTACTTGGAAAAGTTCTTTCTTCCCAAATAGAAGAACACATGGCATGTGTTAATAGGACCACATGCTGTGTTGTCTAGGTTTCTAGACATTAAGCTTCAGAAACATCCTCGGAACCCTTTTTTTGAAAAATTAAGAAAAAATATGACAAATTCAGATCTGTGGGGTCCAATACTCCCTGAGAATCAAATATTAGCATCCATATATAGCACATAACAACACAATTTATATTCCATGGCTGAAACATGATCCACTAATTTCTGATCTAAGAGGGCCCATACTCTTTAGGGATCAAAGTTTTGCATCCATCCTATTCTACCATAACACATACCAATACACCTATCATAACAGCAGACATAACTATTATGATATCTATCATAACAACATTCATATCTAGCACGACATCAATCACAATAATATGAAATCAGAAATTCTCTCTAAATGGCATGGAAATAATGCATGTCATATGATTTCTAACAAGTGACTATATGATGCATGTGATAGAATAACCTCATCTCATCAGGTTTCAAACAAATAAAACCAAAATTATATCAATAATAATAGCGAAAAACAAGTTCATCACCCAATGGTGAAATATAATCAACTGTAACAACATAAAATCCAAAAATCACAAGTCAATTTGAAGCAATTTGGATTTTCCTTATACACGAGGTAGCTACCCCTGGGAATTTTTTTTACCAAATCCCATTTACTTTATATCATCACCAAAAAATAAATAAAACCAGTATAGAAGTGCTCTGATACCACTTTGTAACATCTCGAATCCGAATTCCACCCAACTCGTGCCCCATACCTGGTTGTCCACATGGCCTCAAGCGCATTTTTCCAAACACTAGAGGCTTTTGACTATCAGTGAGGTCCTAGGGTGTGATAGTGGGGGAAACATATTCCCTCATTGGAAGAGTGTAATAGAGTGGAATAATAATAAATAATATCATAAGAATTAAACAACATATAACTAAAATAAACTACAAAAGACTGATAAAATAAACAACTAAGCATCATTCAAAACCAAAGATGATACAGTATATCACATGTTATAGAAAATCATCCAAATAAGTACAATTAAATAATATAAAATATAAGTCTCAAAAGCACAGGTGAAATAAAAAGAGACTAGGAAGCATCATAAGCCTCGGCTCAGTCCCATGCCCTCCAACTTATAAGCTTCACATGAAGTACCTGTAGTAGGGAGCTTTCCTTGATCAATACCTACAATAGTATAATCTTTTTGGGCCCAAAGCATGACCCAAATAGGGTGTGAGACTAAATCCTAGTAAGAAACCACCAAAGGCCTATTTCAATCTCTCAATGAATATATATAATAGGCAGTACACAATAGTGAACGCAATAAACTTTAGGTACTAAAAAGTAAGCACAAAAGATGTCTCAGAAGACAATGAGAAACATGAATAAGTGATGACTGAATCCAAGATTGTGATTCGGCTTGGCAGACACATCATAAGTCATCCATTTCATTATTCAAGTTCCATGAATTATATAAAGTCTTGAGGTCCGGCCTAGGCCTGACAACCCCCTGTATTAAAGTAACCATCAACTCGTGACACAATAATCATTTAATAATTTTCCAATAGAGTCTATCTTGGGTATACCTTAATGGATCCTAAGTTTTCTTGGTATTTTAAAATAAGACTCAATGAGCCCGACCACCATATATGTGGCTCACTCATGACCTTTACATTGTTAGCCTCTTGAGCCCATCCATTATCTTTTAACCGAGACAATGGTTCATCCAAGGTATATAAGGCGCAATCAGTCACATGAGCCTGACCTTGTCTTTTAACCGAGACTATGTCTATCCCATTGCTAATTACCTCTTTTTATCATTTAATTCAATTAAACATTCCATATCAAAAGAAACACATGTGAATTAAACTAGAAAATGACCTTAACATAATCAACTCATGTGGGATAAGTATACATACTGACCAACACATGTAAATTAAACTATTACACGGTCAAACAAGGATAAACCACATGGAAAAAACATATAACACACCTATTATGAAATTTAAACAATTATAATGATTAACACAATAAGTATCTCACATGGGCAATTCATATCATGAGAAATAATTTTTCAACAACCCAAGAATGGAGTTCAATCCAAGATTCATAGGCATTCTCAGCCACACGGTCATCCAAGTGAAACACACCCATGGGGTTTCCCTAAATCAAGGTTCGCAACCCTAAACATACTTTCCAATCATCTAATCAATTACCTAGTCATCAATAGGAAATAACACGATTCATTATTCAATCAAGTGACACCCTAAAAGTGGTTGCATGACACTCCAACATATATAAACATCAAAAGACAATTTGCGAAAGGCACAAGACCACCTAACTCATCATATTATGACTCTCCTCATCTAGTGTTGGGCTTTGATCCGACCTATAATGGAGTATATCTACAAAATGGGTATAAACGCTCAACCGTAAATAAATTTGTTGAGAGAAGAAATTAGGAAGAAATGCTTAAGAGGAGTCATGATCTCAATGATTGAGTTCAAACACAACCGATGATGAAGGAATCAGGTTTTATATGATTAATCGAGATGATAAATGATCCTCATCACTACTGTTCATGAACCCAGATGAGCCTTCTATCCATCTGACAAAAAATGACATTACTGCCTGTTTTAATCATTAAAAAAAGTACAAGACATGTACTTGAGATTACACACTGTGTCCATACCATTTTCTAGCCTGACCTTTACGTGGTTGTGTACCAGGATTACATGCCATGTAGCCTTCCATACACGACTTGTACCTATAAGTACACAACATGTAGTTCTTGGTCACGTCGTGTAACAAGCATGCAGTCAAACCCTTCAACCTCTTTCCCCATATTTTCAAAAGTACAAATGGAAAAGGAAAGATCCATACCTCAAAGGAAGAACAAGGTTCTTATAATATTTATATTGTTTTGAAACTTTAGGACAAGGATATCTAATTCATTTATGAAATGTGGGAATTATCCATACCTTAATTGGATACATGGTGTAACCAGTATGACTCAAAATGGGAATTTTCAGTTTAAAAATGACATTTTAGTTAAAAACATGAGTCACACACTAAAAACTATGAAAAAAACTCATATTGTCTTGATAATTTAGAAAAGTTATCCATAAGTCATTTTTGACATGTATGAATCTTCCGCATGTCAATCCAACACATGGTGTGACCAGTTGACACAAAGTACATGTTTTCAGTTTAAAAAATATATTTTATTTAAAAACACATATCACTCACTAAAAATATAGAAACCAATCTCATATTATCATGATACTTTAGTACAACAATATTTAAGTCATTTTTGATATGTAGGAATCAACCACACATTAATCCGATAAATGATGTAACCAGTATGACTAAAATTATGTATTTTTATTTAAAATTGAAATTTTAGTTAAAAAGAAATTTGACATACCAAAAACTAAGAAAACACGTTAATATTGTTTTTATAGTTTAGTACAACTATCAATAAGTCGTTTCTGTTTTGTAGGAATCAAATACATCTCAATATGATATATAGTGTGACCAGTATGACTCAAAATGTGTGGTTTCGGTTTAAAAATGAAATTTATATTAAAAAGATGCATGACATACTAAAATTTTAGGAAACATATTTATATTATTTTTACAATTTAAGTTAATGATCCATAAATTATTTTTATGTGTAGGAATTAGTTATACCTCAATCCGATACATAGTTTGACCAATATAACTCAAAATGTGTGTTTTTAGTTTGAAATGAAATTTTAGTTAAAAACATGAGTCACTCACTGAAAACTGAGAAAATGTGATTGGATTATTTTAATACTTTATGAAAATGATCCATAATTAATTTGTGATGTGTAGGAATAAACCACACATCAATTCAACACACATTGTGACAAGTATAACTCAAAGTGAGTGTTTTTAGGTTTAAAATGACATTTTAGTTAAAAATATTTTACGCTCATTGAAAACTTAGAATAAAAATTCAAATTTCCGATATACTTTAGGAAAATGATCCTTAAGTCATTTTTGAGGTGTTTTAATTAATCACATATTAATATGACACATGGTGTGATCGGTATGATACCAAGTGTGCGTTATTATTTAAATTTTGTATTTTAGTAAAAAATACCCATGACATACTCAAAAAATGAAAACAAATTAAAATTATTTTGATACTTTAGGAAAATGATCCATAATTCATTTTTGATATGTAGGAATTATCTGATCGTCAATATGATACATTTTGTGACTGGTATGACTCAAAATGTGTGGGTTTAGTTTAAAAATTAAAATTTAATTAAAAAAATGGATGACATATTCAAAACTGTGCATACACATTTGTATGGTTTTGATACTTCAAAAAAAATGATCTATAAGTCATTTGTGATGTGTGAGAATTAGTTGTACCTCAATCTGATACATAGCGTGACTGGTATGACTCAAAATGTATGTTTTCAATTTTAGAAATGACATTTTAGTTGAAAAAAATCCATTAATCATTGAAAAATAATAAAACACACTCATATTATATTAATACTTTAGGAACATAATCCATGAGTCATTTTTGATGTGTAGAAATCTTCCACACATCAATCAGACACATGGTGTGACTGATATGACTCAATGTTCATGTTTTCAATTTAAAATGACATTTTAGTTAAAAAAATGTGTTTCTCACTAAAAACATAGAAAACACACTCAGATTGTCTTGATGGTTGGAAAATGATCCTTAAGTCATTTTTGATATGTAGGAATCATCTGCATGTCAATCCGACACACAATGTGACTAGTATGACTCAAAGTGAATGTTTTTATTTATAATTGACATTTTAGTTAAAAACACATGTCACATACCTAATACTAGGAAACTTCACTTATATTTTCTTGATGATTTAGTAAAATGAATCATAAATCATTTTTGATGTATAAGAATCAACCACATATCAATCTAACACAGGGTGTTCCTAGTATGACTCAAAGTGTATGATTTTAATTTTAAATTGAGAATTTAGTTCAAAACACATGTCAAAAACTTAAAACTAAAAAAATAAACACATATTTTCTTGATAGTTTAGTAAAATGGTCCATAAATAATTTTTGATGTGTAAAAATTAACTGAACATTAGTTCAACACGTGGTGTTCCTATTATGAGTTGAAGTGTATGTTTTGATTTTAAAAGTGGCATTTTATTAATGTGTTGTTTCGTGTTTTTGTTTAATTTATTTGTTTATAATATAACTAACATAAGAATTTATTTTTTATATAGGTGAACTCTTTTTCTCAGTTTGGGGTGGTTTTTTCAGAAATCGGAGGCATGATTAGACTCTTTTGAGAGGGGTTTAGAGGCTAAAGTCTAATAAATATTAGTGTTTTTGAATTTTTTGATGTTTGTGATAAATTGTACATACCAATGTAATTTTACAAACCAATATTTGAAATTTATATAATATAGTGTTGTTTACTGTATATGTGATGTAAATTAATTGAAATTAAATTTTGTATTTTCTACTATAGTGTGCTATAATTGTAGTAGCACACAACTGCATCATGGATGTTATCAGCACTAAAAATTCACTAATATAGTGTCAATTTTATCAGTGTCATTAAAATAACTGATAAAGTGTTCTCTTTATTAATGATATAAAAATCACTAATAAAGGGGCCCCTTTATCAATTATAAACTAGTGCTGATAAAGGACCCCTTGATCAACACTTTTATTAGCACTGATGAATAACCCTTTTATTAGTGATATTTTTAGTGATAATAAAATCCATCATCTTTTAAAGGATCTTATAACATAATTATATTTTTAGTGATGATGAAGGCTATTTCTAGCACTATTAAATCCCATATCTGTAGTAGTGAAAAATTAATAACATATCAAATACAAAAAATTGACCTAAAAATGTCAATGAAAAATCCACTCCCCACACATAATTTAAAATACAATTCTATTTCAATGTCTAACTGTAGTATAATATAAAAAAAAATGAAATATAAAGAGGTTAAGATGTAGAATTACATTACATTTTGTTTTTTCACTATGTATTAAAACAAATCATCAATTCCTTTTATTTTTTTCCTTCTCTTAATAAAAGAATCCCTAGGTGTGGACTTTTTGAACCCTCCACACTAGGAACCCCCCTCCCTATGAAAGGATCACTCTAGAGAGATCCCCTGCCAGGAAGGATCCATTGCCAACCAAGATTGTAGATCATATCAGAGGGTGACAAAGGGATCATTTCCTTAATCATTGATTGTTGGAAAAAATTATACATGAGTGAAAGACAATGTTTAAGGATTAAATTATCACTATAATAAAATCCTATTTTAGTGGTGGTTTTCGAGGGTTTAATGGTGATTTAATAAACAATAACATATATCCCTATTGGGAATATGTTTATAGTGATTTAGTTATATTTAATTTTTATTTAAGAAAGTACCATTTTACCCATTTAGTAGTAGTTTTGGATTCATTCACATATGATTTATATTAAAAATTATATATATTTTTTTTAAAATTAAAACACAACTAAAAAATTTAGTGGAATTTTTTAATGTTTTTTTGAATGAAATCATTGATAGGAAATTTAGTAGGGATTTAATTTAGATTTGCTTATATTAAAACATTGCTAAATTAAATAAAATTACCAATAAAATTTAATTTAACTAATACTTAAACAATTTTTAATGAAAAACAACATATTAAATAACAATACACAACACTAATATATACAACAAAAATATATTTATCGAAACCATTCAAGAAAAATAAATCAAACATTCAATTATCATACAAATAACATATGTCTAATATGATGAAGATATATCCTATATAAAAAAATAATTTATAACAATAAAAATTTAATGAAAAATAATATATCTATTGGTGAAAATAAGTGATTCTAACAAATAATAAGTTGAATTGGTTTTAATTATAGGTACCAAAACTTTATTTTACCAAAAGATACATCTGCTGATATTGATCATCTAATACCAAAAAAATCTTTTACCAATAGTTAAATATATTATTTTATTATATTAATACCATCAATTTTTTTCTTACACACGAATATGTTATTAATACCAATTATTACCAAGAAATCATTTTCCATTAATAAAAATTGTTTTAATAAACCATAAAATAATAATTAAGATTTTATTAAAGTCCAATTAACATAAACCAAATTTTATTATATAGGTTATTATTTTTGTGACCAAAGTCAATATCCATTTTTTGATGTTTTATTAAAAATATATTATCAATTTATTTTTATTTTCAATTTCCCATATATATCAATAGTTTTAAATTTTTTAATGTTGTTCATTTAAAAATCATTTAAATACCTTTAATAAAAAAATTAAACTATTATTATATTTGATATACATGTGTATATGCATGATATTCTATATATAAATGATAATTTAATTTTTATATTTATATTTAATAAACCTAATTAAAAATAATAAAAATAAATTCGATAAATTAATTATTTAAATTTAATAAATATAAAATATAATAATCAATTAATAACTTATATTTTATTAATAATTGATATTCACAGATTTAAATTTTAAATTTAACTATAAAATAAAATAATTAATATTTTAAATTTTTATAGAATTGATTAAAAATTTATCATATTTTTATTTTAAAATATTTAATGATATTTTATATTTCATTTATTTCATTTCATTTATTTTTTCTAGAATAAAAAATACCCCAATAATTCAAATATTGATTTGTAAATATTATCTTCCCATTGAAATCAATCCCATATGTCCATCGACCCTAGTCAAATAATTTGGGACGATTCCACTCCCAGTCTATTCACACGCCCATGAAATCTCCATGCATCCCCAAATCTTTATCATAGATATTCCCGAACTATAACATCTAATTCTTTTTTGCACCTTATAAGTTAATATGCACAACCTAAATGTTTTGGCTAATTTTACTCATTATTTTTTACCCATTTGACCCAACGATGTTCATCATTAGATGGTATTTATTTTGGTTTTTACGCTTGGATTTATTTTAGTATCCCCTTATTCATATATGTAACTATTCTCCAATGCGTCCATATATCACCCCATCTTATAATGCACATGTGGTATTTTTTTTATTTTACCTATGAGTTTATTCCACTATCATAAAAATTTGATTAAATAACTAGAAAATTAATATTCAGTTTTAGTTTATTGTTTTTTTCATGACCTATCCCAATGGGGACTATACTGTGACTCTCCAAGCTCACCTTCAATAGGCTAGGGGCTGGATACTAGTGTCGATTAGTCATATCATTAACATGGGATTCCTTATCCTAAGTGCCTGCACACACTCACACATCTCCAAGATCATACAATGCTAAAATGTAAAAAAACTTAACAACCATGCATGCATACATCTTAATCCCACAAATAGAGTACGATAAGAAGTAAAGTAAAGTAAACAGGGCTAAATACAATCCCACTATAAAGAGTCAAAAAACAAGTCCAACCTAAAAGCAATACTAGGGACTGCTATCAGGATATTGTAAGTACACGCCTCAGTCTGTTCAGTCTCACTAAGCACTGTCTGGTCCTAGTCCATCTAAGACTTTATCAAAAGTTCAATCATCTTTAAAAGACATGACATGTGTGGGAAAATCCCTTGCATGGGTGAGTATAACAATACCCAGTTGGACACCCCGAAACTTCAAAGAATATAAAAAAATAATACAGTCAGTTCTACACAGGTATATCTATACAAAACATATAACAATAAAATCCAGATATACTCAACAAATACACACTGTCTAAAGGTAAGTCACAACCATAATTCCAACATAGGATTTCATCATGAAGGTTCTATAAAGTAATCTTCTAAGAGAACACAATCTTAAGTTTTATAACACTGATGACATCCATCTGAGTGGTAATTATCATCCGGTCTCACCATTAGAAAGTATATAATGAAAGTCTGAAGAGATATAATACACAGATATAGATCACTCCCAAGGACATGGGGTATAAAAAAACTTAATATGGATTAACCCACTAAGTATAGGATCGATACCCATGTAGTTTTTTTCACGGAGATACCAAGAAATCCACCTAGGGAATTAAGATGAATATAGGATCTCATTTCGGGCCTCATGAAGGGATTCTAACAACTCTATCCAAGAATTATTGCTGAAGGGATTGCTATACTATGTGTAGGAAGAAATTCCATAATAATCCTTAGGGTATGGATATGAGGAACAAAACCTAACAAAACTTGTCTAAGATACTGTGGAAAAGGGATATAAGCCTATATTTTAGGAGTATATGGAATTTAGTAGGGTCACACATTGTATCCCTTCTACCTTGGGTCCTACTTGTGTAAATGAACCATGTCTCATATCCATGTCTATGTAACAATACATGGTATGTTAGCTACCCGTGTACTTTTCACATGTACCAGTACATGGGTATTCCCATATACACGAGGCTAAGCTTTGTTTTTGTGGGATTACATGGCGTGCCCTTTCCCATGTACTCTAACCCATGTCCATTTTCCCTCCAAGGAACATGTCAAGCTTACAAAAGGATACCACATGCTATGTGAAAAGGCCACATGTTGTTTGATACTTATCTATTTTTTGAAACCCTAACCGCCATTGAGAGGGGCCTACATGGCATGTGGCTCCACGTTACATGTCATACCATGTAGAATTTTCTAGAATATAAGATCTAGATTCCGTATCCATTTCTACACCTCTTAACATAGATATATCCACACACCTCATTGGAAAACCAAGGATCCCTGTTTTATGAGCCTCTCCGTCGACAAACAACACATTCTGACCATCAAATTGGTTTGAAAAAAACAATCAAATGTTGCTCTACATTGTACACTGAAGAACATGAAATCGAGTGTCCAAAACCATCCGACCCACCTCCGGTTCGATCATCTCACCACCTTCATGTCGTGATGAGCCTAGGTCTCAAATTCTGAACCATTGCACTAATAATATGGTGCACAACGTTCAAATTTCTAGTATATATCGGACCATGATCCAAATGAAGAATGCCTATGATGAATGAAGAATCGAGGTAGAAAAGTATAAGAACAATCATTAGGAATGGGCCTTAATCGATGTTTGTATATACCTTGTTTCATTTACACTAGAATTAATAATTAATAAATAACAATTAATCTTAGAGAAATTCCCCCAATTAAATCCCTGTAATAATCCCATCGCACAAAATGACCAATACCTGAATCAATTTATTAGTCAAATGATTCATGTTTTTCATAGAAACCATAAAAGGGGAAATAATACAAATAAAAAAACATCCTACCTCAATTTGGATCTATCAATGATGAAGAATGAAGAAACTTCATTGTTGTTGGTGAGATCCTTCGATTTCGTTGCACGTCGATCGCTGATCCACAATCTAGTGGAAGTTCATCTGAGAGAGATTGTACAATGCTCTCTTCATGGTTTCTCTAACAGCTTTAGGGTTATGCCGATAAACCTATAATTCTATCATAATAGTCTACTTAAATACTCTCCAGTCATTTCATTACCTAAATAAAAACAAAAAAATTATTTAATTATATTATTCATTTCACGCCTGCGATGAATTTTATATAAACGCCCTACACAGAAAAAGGTTATGTCATGCCTACGGTGAAATCCACATTTTGAACTCAATAGTCCCCTAATATTTCTGATGTAGGTCAACACTTAGAATTTATTTCACTTTTTTAGAAAAATTTCATGTGTATGCTATTATATATATTTAATAAATTTTAAACATTTATTTTGGGCACACCGGGCCTCTGAATCATACGCAGTCTTAGTTCCTGGTATAAAAAACAATCAATATAATATCCAAATATAATACATGGAAAATACAAGTCATTACATTCTCCCCACCTTAGTTATTTAATTTTCAAAAAGAGAAAAAAAGGGCTACATAAAGAGATGTTGGAACTTAGCATTAATTTGAGCACCTCACTCCCATGTGCTATCTTGAAGATTCCTGTGCTGCCAATAGAAATGAACTAAAGGAATAAATCACCCATTAAGGATACTCTTTTTTCGATCCTTGATATCTATTGGGTACTCAGAAAAGGTAGCTACATCCTCGATGTCCAACTCTCCCTAGCCGATAACAGGTGATGGGTCATGAACGTACCTCCTCAGATGCGTCACGTGGAAGATTTATTATACTCGGTCCAAATATGGAGGTAGAGCTAAGAAGTTCACCACCTCACCAACTATTCTTAGTATCTAAAAAGGTCCAATGGATCTCAAAGATACCTTTCCACCTCACAAAAATCTCTATAATCCATATCAAGGTGAAATGCATAGGAACACATTATCTCCCTCATCAAACTCTGAAGGCCTTTATCGTCTGTCTGTATAAGACTTCTGATAGCTCTATACAGTCCTCACCTTCTCCTAGATGATTTTAACCTTCTTGGTATTTTCTCACACCAACTCTAGGCCCATGAGTACCGATTATCCTGGGCCAGTCCAATAAAGTGGTAACCTACAGGGTCACCCATATAAATCCTAGAATGGTTCTATACTAATGATGGAATGATAGTTGTTGTTTTAAGAAAGCTCCACCATTGGTAGGTGGTCTTCCAAACTATAGCCAAAGTCTAACATGTACGTTCATAGAATATCCTCCAGAACCTAAATAGTCCACTCCTTTTGGCCATTAGTTTGGGGGTGAAATGATATACTCAAGCATGACTGAGTCCCTAAAACCTCTTATAATTCCTTCCATAACTGGGATGTGAAGTGAGAATCATAGTAAGAAATGATCTTTAAGGGAAATCCATGGAGTTGGACTATCTTATACAAGTAGAGGAATCCCAAGATCTCTACTGAACTCTGATCTTGGATAACTAATAAGTAGGACAACTTGGTGAGTCAGTCTACGATCACCCATATGGAATTATGTTCCCTAGAAATATGTGGTAATACCTTTATAAATTCCATGCATATCCCATCCCACTTCCACTCTGGCACCTCAAGGGGCTGAGCTAAACTCACTGGGACTTGGTGCTCAGCTTGCAGCTACTGACAAGTAAGGCATCGAGAGACAAACTCTGCAACTCTATTCTTTATCCCTGGCCACCAAAACTAACAATGGAGGTCCTGATATATCTTTTACAAACCTAGATATACCTACAAAAGATATGTAAGAAACTCTCTCAGAACCTCCCCTCAAAATTTCACTGGTACCATTGTGCATCATTTGAAAACAATGACATGCTCCCCACCTTCAGAAAATCCATCAGGATCATGTCTAGTGGATATCTGAGTACCACTAGTGAAAAATGATTTAACATAATTTTTTAACCGATGTCTACAAATATGACGTAAAAAAGGTTTTTTGTGTCAGTTTTTTAAAAATTGATGCCGAAAATCATGCGATTTTTTTAATGATTCAACATTGGTTTTTATAAAAAATGACATCGAAAGTTATATTTTTTTTATAAATTTTTTAATATTACACCCCCAAAAAATCAGATTCCTTATAATTGAAAATAGTATATAGCCATCAAATATAATGTATCATTGACTAAAAATCAATAAAAACACACCTAATGTAAGGGCCAGTTTGGGATATACCTAACACTGAGAGGGGGGGGGGGGGTGAATCAGTGTTGGGGACTTTTTAAACCAATTCCAACTTTTATCCCTGTACCTCTAGACCTGTTAGGATCTTGATTCTCTTATTCTCTTTTCCCTATCGCATGCAATAATAGAAAGCGATAAAGATATGCACATGATATTTTTACAAGGTTCACCACTCAATAAGAGTAGCTACGTCCTTTCCATGCATGGGGATGACCAGTTCATGGATTCTCCACTATAATGTAAAATGCTGTTACAATGGAGTGGCTAGGAAAACAATCCTCTAGCCAGTGTGAGTCCCTAAACTTTGGAGGGGGGTGGGAAACAATCCTCTTCCCTGGACTGGTGAAATCCTAGTCCAACTTGCAGCCTCTAGCTGGTTCTTTATACTGCCTATAGAGACAGTGTCTTGCAGCCTCTAGATGGTTCTTTATACTGCCTCTGAAGACAGTCTTCTCTCTGTTAAAAGAGTTTGCAACACCAAAAGAGTCTTTCACCTGTTGAGACCTATTGGATGTCACAGTGCTACTTTGTTCTTCCTCTATTCAATTATTACATGCCTAGAAGCATGCAGGTAAACAACCACTTCTTTCTCTGCAGAAAACCTGAAAGCTGAACAATCTTCTCCCCCTTCTTCTTTAGTGCAAAACCAGCTACACTAAGATCGCTTCTGCTTCAATCTGCTGGAATCACAAACTCCCTTTGTGATTATTAGAAAAATGAAGACCAGCTCATCTTAGAATCATTAGAATTAAACTTCCCTGAATAATTGTCAGCCTTCAGTTGGGCATACTCTGTTCTTATTCTTATCTTCTTTCTCCTTGACACAGTATAATTATAGTGTCTTAATCTCTTTATTCAATTCTCAATACCAACACAGGAGTGTATTGGTATACTAACTTCTTCCTTGGTGCATATATGAATTCAGTTGCACATCTTCTTATTCTTCAATTCACAATGCACGACGATAGTGTTAAACACCAGTCATGTGAGTGTGGTTCAACTTCTCTTTGTGAAACCGAATGGTTCACAATTCTTTATTCTTTGCAAAGCTTCTTCGAGAGTGCTATGCACCTATCGAATGCCCGCGGGACCCTCAAATTTTTTGCGCAACCTTCTAGGTGGCTTGCGCGTAAAATTCAATCCTTGTGCGTAAAAACACCTTTCAGCGCGAAAACCCCTTTTCGCGCAACTGTTCTCTTTTCGCGCAGAACTTCCTATTTCGCGCAGCAGTTCCTTTTTCGCGCATCACTTCTTCTTTTAGTGAAATACTCTATACTTCAATTTTTCTGTGCGTCAGAGCTCGTGATTTTTCTATTTGTCGAGTCTCTTCTAATGAGAGGGGTTCACCTCATATTTATAGGCATTTTTGACCTTGCGCGTAAAACCCCTTCCTGCGCGTAAAACCTCCTCCATGCGCGTAAAAAATCTTTTATGCAACTTCATATTTCGAGCCATGCATCAATATTTCGCGCACCTCATGCCTTTTCCATTTTTCATCCTTCTAAGCATGAATCACCAATTGCGTGCAAAATTCCACACCGCATTCCATATTGCGCGCAAACCTATCCTTTCATGCGACATCATATTTCGTGCAATGATCCAATTTTTCGCGCAGCTAATGCCTTTGAAAATTTTTGAGATTCTGATCTCAAAACATCTTTTTCATTAAAAATATAATTCCTCTATTTCGCGCATCCCACAGATATTTCGTGCAACCCGCTACTATTTCGCGCAGCCCGCATATATTGCGTGCACCACTTTATTTTTGCGCGCAACATGCCTAAATTTCCGCACACTCCATGCCCTTGTCATTTTTTGATGTTCTGATCTTGAATCATGCCTTGCACGCAAAAATCTAAACCATATTCAATCTTTCAAGCTTCATCCATTGCCAAAAACATTTCTTCATCTCCCGATTTTCAGGCCCTAAAATTTGGCAAACACTGGAAAACGACGCCACCTTAAATTGTGCTTTTCTGCCATCCACAGATTGTCCATTGCTTTGTCCTTTTCTCTCTTCACTGCTTCCCATAACCATTCTTCTGCTCTTATCACGAATCTCACTATCGTGATATTTATCCTTTGATAGATCAGCTTTAGCATCGTCAGAGTTGCAATGGGAACTGAAACTTCCCTATCTCCCAGCAGCGTCATTCCTTCCAATCAAAACTTTATATGACTGGCATCATCATTTCTCCCCCTTTCCTTCATAAGGCTTGCATCACAAGTTCTCTTAGCTCATGATATATGTGAAATACATACCAACAATGCATCGTCTGATTTGGATATAATGCGAAATGCATGGCTACCTCAGAATGCCAAGCCCTTCCACATTCTCTCTTCTTCGTCAACCATCATTAGATAGATGATACTTCACCATTCTGCTCCAATCATCCTCAAATGGATGATACTTCTCCATTATTCATTGTTGTAAACAATGTGTCAGCTTTGACACAAGTTCTTTGAACTTAGGATCAGTTCAACAATCGTCTGAATTTATCGTCTAAGAGAATTGATCAAGTATGAAATCCAATGTTATGATTCCACAACAATTCTCCAGGCAACCTCACTTCAGCCGATCTCCATTAACTTTGGAGTTATTCTTCATATCCTTCTTCATTTTGACCATCATTGACAACTGTTGACAAAAAATACAATCTTCAAACACAAAGTGGTCCCAACACCTAATTTTAACAAGCTAGTCAAAAAATTATCTACACATTTGTATTATAAAGTAGAATTAAAAAACACATACCTGAAATTTATAACATGATCATTGTTGGTTATTATTGAAGAATTAGTTCGATATCATTATGTTCAAACACATATTATAAAAAAAGAATTTATTTTTGAACACTTTTTATTCTGAAAATGTAATAAAAATCATGAACAGTAGAATATACATACCTTAAATCATAATCATACTTTACAAATAGTTTTCAAACAAGGATTGAAGATGCTTAAGTTTATCTTCCGTGTACAAATAGACATCATTGAATGTCTAAAATAAAATTGAATGATAGAAGATTTAAAAACCGAGTACTATGATAGAGAATATAAAATAATTAACACGACTAACCTTATCATATTTAGTCGTAAACCTAGTTGTGATTATCTCATACATGAATCATAGAACATAATAACCACATTCGGCATTTCCTTATTGATGATGACACTATAGTTGATAAAACATTAAATTTACAATAAAAACCAATATATATATATATATATATCCCAAAATCAAAATATTATCAAATATAAGAAATAATTACCTTTACTTTCATAGATTTGATTTCATTTGGATTATTTATTACAAGTGATCTTTGTTAGAATTTTTACATGACCTAAATTTTCATATATACGAACTAATTATACATGTATAAACAATGAGAATTAAACATAACGAGCTTATAAAAAACAAAAAACATACTTGTCAAAAAAGGTGATTTTTGTATGAACACCACCTAATAAAGAGAAAAACCAATATAATGTGTATTTACTTGGGCAGAATAAGCCTAACATCCAATGCCGCCTACAATAAAAAATGTATACATATAATGACATTATAATGAACATTAGTTCATAATTATGTTTCTATTATTACCCATCAATAATTGGAAAAAACCAACACCCAATATCTATTATTTAAAACCTCTCATATATATACACACACATATGCCACTCTATTTTCAGCTGGCACATGTTGCACAACTGATGAAATGTATTCTAGATCTATAAAACCATAAACATCTATGGTGTCATTTTGAACAAATAATGTGTGTAGATACCTAATTAAAAAAGTAATATATTTATTCAATTCAAAATATATTTAATTAAAAAAATAAAAACCAAATCATCAGTTTACTTACATGGAAAACAACTGAAAAAAAGGAACACTGAGCTCTTCAAAATTAATTATATCCATGAAATATTTTCTGAATATTATAAATGGATAGTCTCTTCCACATATCTCAGACATCATCCAAAACTCATAGATATTAGGCATGGAAGAATAAACCTGAGATAATATTTCTATCCCATTATAAATATATGATGTATCTAGAGGTGTTTATTCCTAAACATTTTGTTTACTTTGTTCTATTTATTTGGATTTTAGATACTCCTATATAAGTTAAATTTAATAAAACATTATACATAATTTTCAATATGATGTAATTAATATTTTAAAAAAGGCACACCTCATATGAAATATGATGAATTAGTCTAGATGGAAAAAGTAAAAAATGACCCATAAAATCCCTAATGCTGGTAACCTCCATAGTAGGGAATAGTAGTAGAGAAGTAGGGTCAATTATATCATGTATCAATACTCTAACCTGACCCATATGAATAGGTTGGTGAAGTATAAAATCCCCCAAAAAATGAATGACTCCGAATGCTACAATATGTACATCAAGATCTCCTATATACAACTCACAATAAAAGGTTGTGACTGAGCGAGGAGGTGGGGGGATATGAGTAGGCAGGATGGGTAGGTTAGAAAGCCTATACAAACCGGGACTCTTTCATCAATTTTTACAATATAGCATGCTGCACAGGTGCTTTAATTTTATCACCCATGTAATGTTTCATATCTTTTAGCTAAGATTTTAAGGATTTGATTTCTGGGTCTCTTGATGATTTACCATTATGAAGAAAAACTTTCCAAATACTAACACCAACCTCATATCCTCTTATGTGGATAGGGTATTCTGGATTTCCTAAAGCAGTGTTTAGGTTTTCCATCCTACCATCAAGGATTAAAGTTCCCTATCTAGATTTCTCCTGAAGTTCATCCTGAAATGAAAAATGAAAATGGTTTATTAGTGTTGTTAAAAAAATTCATGTTAAATAATTATTATTTACATACAATTATTTCAGCTACTTAGATTTCTCTGTAAGATAATTTTCATTTTTTATTATTCTCAATCTTTTCCATTTCTCATGGTAGGTGGGTGGGGATGGAGGACTGAACTGGACCACATGAGAACCACTAGTAGACTAAACTATTAATTCTTAAAACATTTACTCAATAATTTTTTGATACAATAAATGACACCCTCCATGTGATAAACTATAAGGGTATACTTTCTACAACTATATGTCTTTATTGGATTTCCTAGAGGTCTATTATATAAAAAGTAAACTAATATGTAATTATGTACACATATAAGAAATTTTATAATATAATATATAATAATTATTATACCTAAAAGTTTTCATCATGTTAGGTGTAAAAACATTTCTTCAATGCATATTCATCTAAAAACTTATAATTGGGGCATGGGTTTTCATTTTTTTTTCATTCCAAACACATATTTTTTCAACTTTGTTTTGAAATCCCTCCATCAAAATGCCACTAAAGTAATACATCTTTTCTCAGTTGCTTTTGTTTCTTCAAAATTGAATGTCAAATGTAATTGAATAACATAAATTTTAGTCATTTAAAATATATCATATTCGAAAAATGAGATAACATAAATCAATTGAGATATTTACCTTTACAGTATCCCAAAGATGATATATCACCATATCATCGACAGAATTCCAATCAAGATATAAAATTCCGATCCTGTAACCACTCAACATGGTGATATATTTGATAAACTTCATTGCATTTGGGTCAGTTTCATTATTATTATCATCAAAAATAATATGTAATCTCTCATATCCATGATAAATTGATAGTTTTGGAAAATTTTTAATTCCACATTTACTAACTTGAGAATTCAATTTCAAAATACTAACAGTAGAAGACTCCACCGGTGAAATTTCATCAGTAGTCCTGTAATTATTTTTTGTAAATTAAAATTTTTCTTTCATTAAATAATTATATTACTAGATATTTAATAATATGAAAAATAAAAATACCTCTGTAGATGTTCCTCTATTTCTGTATCTATATCTATCACTAAAATAAGAAAATTTAATGAAATTCTTATGTACCTGAATATTATTAGACAAGTTTGTAATTATAAAATAAGAAAATTGAAATATATAAGTAAAAAAGTGGCACATATGTATAAGTTTTAAAAAATAATAATAATTTTATGATTCTTAACCAAAAAAATATGTAAGTTTAACAATTAAATATAAACATTACTTCTAAAAAGATATAAAAACTTAAAATTTTAAATGTCAAAGTCTGAAAAGGTGTTCTCATATGTGTAAATTAAACCAAAATATAATAATGTACATCAAGTATTTCAATGAAATAAATATTTAACCATAACCATGGAATATTAAAATTTAACACAAAAAATAAAATAAATAATCAAATATATATAATTAAATATCCAATAGTTATTAAATAATAAATTTTTTACACATTTAGATTTCAAAAAAGAAATATAATTTAAATAATAACCAAATTAACTAGGAGAGTAATTTATTGTTTTCCCATATCCCTTTATCATGATCATTTCATACTGCATGCACTATATCTGTGTTATAGTCATTGTTATTTTTAAATCATGTAATAGACAAAGAAGTTTCATATAAATGAATAACATTATCATTATCCTCATGTGCCAAATGGATTATTTAACCTTGAAAAATTATGGACCACTGGTCATTCGATGGATAAATGACATATTTTTTTTAATGTGTGACCATGATAAATGGTTCTTCATTATAACTAAATCTTTTAAAATCAACCAGTTTAAACCTGTATTCATCATGTTTCACACTAGCATTACATGCAACCCAATTACTCTTAAACATAGTGAATCAAAATTTAATATAACTAATTTCTCATATGTCTTCAAGAACTCAAAAATATGGCGTTGATGAAAAAATTGGGTTTTTATCTTTTTTTCACTTGAAAAATGCAGTGCTTCAGTGATGACCATTATACCACTACTTTGAATGGCACTCTTATCATATAGCTTCTTTGTGTAAAATGTGTACCCATTAATATCAAAACCAGAACATGTGGTCACATTAAGAGATGGTCCCTCTACCAACCATTTCAATGTTTCTAATGCAGATATATCTATGATGACTTTCTCTTTAAAAAATGAAATAAATTTCTTTTTATGCTCAATCATCGACCACATTTAATTTCTTTCCAGATATCATAACATTAATTCTACAATATGTGATGATATATATGATCAAACCTCACCTGTGTTGTTCAAAATGTATAATTTTTCACGTATCAATTCATCATGTGGAATTAAATTTACTTTTATGCCTTTAATCCCTCTACCTTCACTATTAACTATCATATATTGAGATATAGGGAGACCAATATGCTCCACTTCATACAAATAATCAGTACAGAACACAATCACCTCTTTTGATACGTATTTTTGAACAATAGAGGCCTCTGGTTGGTAAGGATTTTTTACATATACCTTTAAATTTTTCATATATCTTTCAAAAGAATACCTCCATTATAAATAAATAGTTCTACATATTCTTATCTCATGCACCAAATGAATCACCAGATGAACCATTATATCAAAAAACGTAGGTGGGAAATACATTTCTAGTTGAAAAAGAATAAGAGAATATTTATTATCCAACACATCTAACAAATTTGGATCAATGAATTTTCTACAAATATATTTGAAAAAATTACACAACCAGATGATATTTTTTATGATAGATACCAGCAATATACCATGCAATGTGACTGGTAGAAGTTATTGCATCAATACATAAAAATAATGAGATTTCATACATATTAATTTACAATCCTTCAATAAAACCAAATTATTCACATTTTTAGAATAACCACTGGGTACTTTAATACCATGAAGATAGTGACAAAAATTAATCTTCTCAATCTCACATAATGTATGAAAATCCAGAGGTAAATTTTTATGTTTTCTTTCATAGTGTGACGTAACTCCAAATGTATTCCCATTGATATCAAGTCCAAACTAGTATGAAATCACTATTTTTTATTTCATTTTATGTCTAATAAAGTTCCAATAAAACTATCACATATGTTTACTCAACATGTATAACATCAATGTTTTGTTTTATCTCTAAAAATCTCCAATAAGGTAGTTTAAAAAAGATAGACTATTTCTTATAGATATTGTTTTGAAGACCATAACTTCTTTTCTTTCTAAATGTCAAATCAATATTTTTCACCCTGTTATAATATTCTTCAACTGAAAATGGTTATGGGGGATGATTTTATTCCTGTAAACCATTAATTTATTTTTTAAATCTATAATAAGGATGACCAATTTTCAAAAATCTTCAATGTCCCACGTACAATGCCTTTCTTCCATTTTGAAATTGATAATATGATGTTTCTTCTTCACAAATTAGACAAGATTTATATCCCTTAACACTATATCCAAATAAGTTTCCATATTCAAGAAATTCCTTTATAGTAAACATTATCATAGAACACAAAAGAAAATAATCTTTCTTGTATGAATTGAAAACTTTAACACCTATCTCCTATAGCTGTTTCAAATCATCAATAAATGGTGAAAGATACAGATCAATATCGTTTAGTATCCTTTTTGGTCCATAAATATTCAAGCTCATAATAACATATTTCTTATTCATACATATATGTGGGGAAAAGTTTTAAACTACCAAAATAATAGGCCATGAACTATGTTGGCTACTTAGGCTCTGATATGGATTCATTACATCAGTACAAAATCATATTCTAATATTTCTAACTTCACTTAAAAAATCATGAAATTATTTATCAATTATATTCCACTGTGGCGAATCAACAAGGTGAAGTAAGTTACCATCAAATATGCACTCATCTGAATGTCATATTAACCTTTTTCTATCAATGAATTTGAAAATAGATGCTTCAAAAGAGGGATTATTGGAAGGAACCAAATTGATTTAGCATGATTTTTTATTATGGTACCATAGAATGAATCACAATTGAATTATCATAATTATTTGAAGGAATTATTGGATAAAATCATTATAAAGTACAAAATTGATTTTTCACGAGGTTAAAAGTCACTAACTAAGAATAAATTTGAGTTTACCTTTTCATCTATCTTATAGTGTGATGTCACACATGTAGGAAAAATTGATAAATATTAATATTATTTTCTATAAAACACACAATCATTAGGGAAAGTATGTATCTTTTTATACCCTAATCCATTTGTTCATAATATTTTATTTTCCATAATTGGAATCTGGATGCCCATTGCCTTATGGAAGTAGCTCTTTTAAAAGCTCCCGTTTGTTGGAGAAAATTTTATCACTCCAACCATTTCTTTCTTTCAAGTTAACTAATATCAAAACTAATGATAACACTGTATATTTATTACAACTTGGGAATACTGATTTCTCATAATCTCAATACAATTGTTCCAAAAAATATATTTTTTATGGTTTGAACACCTAAATCATGAATTAATTATTTAATATGATCCTCTACCTCATTATGAATATTTTCATCAATATTAGATGTTGAATTTTTATTTCTTTCACCATGCTAGATCCAACGTGTATAATTAAGTCTAAAACCATAAAAAATGAGATGATCCTTGATTTCAATGGAGTTTAACTTTATCATATTCAAACAAATCACATAGGTACATAAAATAAATTTAATGTTTTGAAGGTTTCATTTAGAAAATTCCAAGAGTTTAACAACTCCATTTTCATGTTCACTAGTGGTTCTTCATAAATTTATCCAATTACGATTCAATCAATACCTGATATCAAAATATAATTAGTGAATATATTAAAAAATATAATCATTTAAATATATATATAGATAGATAGATAAATTTTAAACATAAACACATTCAATAAAAATTATTGGTGATCAAATTTTATAAATTAACTTTTCAAACAAACAAATGATGATTTTAATACTAAGAAATAATTATTCATATTGATCAAATCATATTATACATGATTTATCTTAATAAACAACAAAAAATTATACATAAAATATCTTCAAAAAAAATATTCATAATTTATCTTCACAAATAAAACAATACCTCACAATCTTATACATAAACTATAAAACATTGATAAAATAAAATAACTAACAAAAAATTTTCATAATAATTAAACAAAAAAATCACTTACAAACAATTATGTGAAAAAGAATTTAAATTCTCAAAAATTATACAAAGAATTATAAAAAATATTATAGAAGCATTTATACAGATATGACTTACATAATTATCATAAAAAACAATTACATCTAAGATATAATTGAACGTAAAAACATATAATAAATTATTAACTATTATCATAAAAAATAATAATATATAAATTATTTTCAAAATTAAAAAAAATTACAAATTTTGAAGTTGAACAATGAAAAATGTTTCTTGAATTATGAGAAACTCAATAAAATTTATTGTTAATAAAGCTAACCCTGCAAGATTCAATAAAAACGAGTGAAAAAATGAATTAAAATAAAAAACCAAAACAAACCTTAAATTGTAGTTTCATATCATCCATAAGATATCAAATATTGAGAAATATATATAAAGGATGGAAGATTTAAGAGAAGGAATAATAAAATATGGAAAAAAATGATCTTAATGGTTAATCGACAACCATTGAGGGTGGTCAGTGGTCAGTGAAGTCATTTGGATCCATCATCGGTCAAGAAAGAGGGTTTCAAGAAAAATAAAACTAGGGATTCAAGATCTTGATATAATTTTTAAAAGATATATGGCATTGGGTTTTATAAAACCTATGCAAAAAATAATTCATTTTTTATTTTTGGCATCAGTTTTGAAGGAAACTGATGCATTTTTTTTGATATTCGACATCAGCTTTATTGAAAACTGATGTTGAAAGTTTTTCAAACTAATTTTGGCATTGTGTTTTAAGAAAAATAACACAAAAAATCTACTTTATATGTTTTTAAAATCGGTTTTTTATAAACCAATGTTGAAATACTGATGTTAAAGCCTATATTTCTTTTAGTGTGTGTAGGGTATCACAATCAGTATCCCCAAGCTATGCCTCACTGACTAACTGTAAGAGAGGATGGGTGATAACCATTGAATGGAGGTAAGATGCTCCATATCCATCCATAAAGTATTATTTCAATGAGGCTAACTTCTTTGATGCCTCATTTTAACAACTGAAAATAAGATATCATACTGAGAGCATCTACTACTACATTCCCATTCATAGGAGTATAAAAAATCTCAATGTTATATTCCTATAGGAACTATAGCCATCACATCTATCTAAACTTAAGATATTTATGAGAGAAGATATAATTGAGACTCTTTTGATCAGAATAGACAATAAACTCCTCACCCATTAGGCAACATCGTCACATCTTTAGTTTGAATACCACTACTGCTAACTCAAGATCATGGGTTTTATAGTTCTGCTTATGTGATCTCAACTAACGCGAACCATAGGTAATCACTACCTGTATCTGCATTAGAACATAACCAAGAAATGTTCCTAATGAATTATAGAACACTACATACTCGATACCCTCCTTTGGAAATATCAAGATGGGAGCACTTTTCAATTACTACCTCAACTGTTGAAAATATTGCTCGAACCATTCATTCCACATGAAAGGATTCCCCTTTTGAATCAAATATTTCATGGGATATGATATCCTAGAGAATTATGGTATGAATCTCCAGTAATATCATGCCAACCCAAGGAATCTTCCTACCTACATTATGATCTTGGGTGGCTCCTAAACTAACACTACCTCAACCATGACCGGGTCCAGTGCCACTCCATCTACCGAGATAACATGTCCTAGAAAGTGGAATACCTAAATCTAGAACTAGCACTTCGAGAGCTTCCCATAAATATGGTGTTCTCAAAGTATGTCTAGATCCATCCATGAGTGTTTCATGTGATCATTCTCAGATGTTGATTATATAAGGATATTGTCGATGAAGACTACTAAGAACCAGTCTAAGAAAGGATGAAAGATCTAGTTCATGATTCCCATGAACAATTATAGAGAGTTTTTCATGCCATAGGGAATAACTAAGTACTCATTGTGAACATATCAACATCTAGATAATATTTTCGGTATATCCTCATCCCACACTTGCAACCGGTGATATCTTGACCTGAGGTCAAAATTTGAGAACCATCATGTTACTCTCAACTAATAAAATATTTCATCAATCCTAGTTAGTTGATAATATTTTTTCATGATCACCTAGTTCAAGGGGTGGTAGTCCACACATCACCTCAAGATTCTGTCTACCTGCTTGAAAAAAAAATTGGGGCTACCCTAGGTGAAACACTAGGTCTAACAAATCCCTTCCTCTACAAGTCCTCCAACTTCACCCTATGCTCTGAAAGCTCTATGATACCCATACGATATGCTAGTATATATATGAGTGTCGTCCTGATGTGTATATCAATGAATAATTATATCACATGATGGGAGGTAAACTTAGAACATCCTTAGGGAAAATTTACTCATACTCCGCCACCACTATAAGAAACTAATAACTCATAAAATTCACATGATGAATTATTATTTAGAGGTATCCTGGGTGTTTGGATGATATTTTGAGGCTTCAAGTTAGGTTTTTGGAGTTTTGGAGAATATAGCTAGGATGCACTATTTAGTGTGCATATTTTAGGAGAAACCATGAAGCACCTTGATACAAAAAGAGTTTTCAGTTAAATTTGAACTGATCATGATTGTTTTTTAGTTATAGTGTGGTTTTGAGTAAACCATAAAATCTAAAGTAGAAACTGTGTGAAGTTTAGGAGATACAAGGACTTGGTGCACAACCTACGAATGGTTTCAAAAAGAACCATGCACCATGTTATAGAGGGTTCCAATGTGGTGTTTCATAGTTGGTGCATAGTTTGGCCCAACATACATCCAAACCATGGTAGTGGATTGAATTTTTGTAGTTCCAAAAACATAGTTAGTTTATAGTTTAGAAAATAGTGTATCTAAACCATGTGGATTCCCTAAACATCATTAAAAGGGTGATTTTACCTAAATCCCCCCTTAGGTTTTTAGGCCACTCCACCCCTTTCACCTCCATTTGGTGCACAAGAACTAGGGGTGTTCCCAACCCCCTCCACCTTTTTCTAATCTCGATTTGGGGTTTGTTCATAGATATTCATTGGATATTAAGGTGAGTTATTATCCTCAAGTGACTTCTATTCCACTTCTCCTTACTCCTCTCTAATTTAGAGTTCTCTAGTTTAGGTGTTTTTGACAATTTCACTGAATCAAGATAGATTAATCCATTTATCATGGTGTAAGGAGTTCATTCTGGACAAGCTATGGAAATTGCTATGAGTTTCAATAAGAGGATTGGGAAAAATGAGTTTTTTGGCATTATTCCATGTTGGAATTTAATTCATTAACTATTATAATTTTTATAATTTATTAATTATTTCTTTACATGAGGTAAGATATTGTGTGGTTGAGATGAGTTTGGTTGGGTGCTAAGGAGTTTGGAAAGGAATTGGATATGCCTTGGAAAGGTCTATGTGCTTTGGAAATGTTATGGAAAGATTCATTAATAAGGTATGTGGTCTAAGAGATTTATCCATAGTCATGATAATTTATTTACATGTGTATGTGATATGTGCCTTAAATCCCATGTGTTTTTTGTTTTCTACCCTGGTTAAGTTAGAAGTTTGGGGTCTTATATTGATACCTAGACCTTCAGTAGACCCCATTGGATTTATTGGTTATTATGATACGAGACCTATGACCGCCCATGGTGTGTTCCAACCTATGAAAATGAAAAGTTTTTATGTGTTGATTTTTTTGAAATACCTATGAGTCTTTGAAATGATTCTAATCGTGTGCATTGGGTTTTTTCATGATTTTGGGTGTTAAGGAGGAAAGTTGTATTTTGAAGTAGATCTTGTTTAAAATGATGTGTTTAACTCAAAGTGGTTTATAAAAAGGGTTTTATAAATTTATTTTAAATATATATTCAAAATGGGCGTGTGTTTTCCCCTTGGTGAAATGCCTTGATGTCTTTCTTAATGATTTTGATTGAAAGAAAGTATTTGGACTTTTTTTGGTGTTAAAGGCCATAGTTAACTTGGTAAATGATAATGTATTAAAAATATTTTTGTGGTTTCTTCTAATTATTTATAAGGTGAATATGTTGAGAATTAGTCTTTTGAGAAAATTTGAAATGTTTTGGGTGTCAGACTGATGCTCTAGGAACAAATATTAAACTGTATTAGTTAGGTTCGAGACTAATGCTTTAGGAATTGGTAGTATACTATATGGATCAGGTGTCAGACTAAGTATCTAGACACTAATAGTATACTTTATGATTTAGGTTCTAGATTGTGGCTCTAGAAATTCTGGTATACTAGATGGAAATGTATTATGGACTAACGATCTTCATCTGTGGTTTAAAGTGCTAGACTGATGATCCAAGAACTATTGTTCAAAAGCATGAGTAGGTGTTAAAATAATTCTATGGGAACTATTTTTTAAATGTATGAGTAGGAAATGGATAAAGGATCTAGGAATTATTGTTATCATGTATGGTTCCAAGTGGTTGACATGAAACTCTTCATATGATTTTTAGAGAACTAGATTAATGTTTTATGATTTCATGAGTTAAATGATAAATAAAAATCAGCTTTAATTTATTTACAATATATATCACCCTATGTTTTATAACTTAGATTATCAATTTTAGTTGATGCATGTTTGATTGGAACAAGTGTCATGAATAAACTAAGGGATAATAGTTCAATCACTATGTGGTTGTTTTGAGATGTATATCCTTCTTTTTATTATTTATTTATCCACTGCATATCTATATGCACTGTTAGGCTAACTGGTATTTTCTTTAGACACCATTTGTGGCGGTCTACTGATTTTTACACACACCCTTCTCGATAATCCACTAAAAATGGGTACCCAATCATCACTCATATTTTTATTTAATTCATAGGTTTGGGATAAGCCTCATGTTGAGTTTTACATGACCAGGAAAGATAACACAGATGGTATTAGGAGACTGTATGAGGTTCATATCAGGGATGCAGTAGAAACCATTTTCATGTATTTTATTTTATTTTTTCATGTTATGTAAATGGACTAGTGAGAAGTTAGTTGAATGGTTTATATGGATGTTTGGGTATTTAATACATTTCAATTTATATTATAGCATGATATGTTGATTTTTTATTTCTGCATACTTTGATGTGGTTGTTGTTTGGATACTTATATTATTATTTTGGACTTTTATATGGGGTATATTATCATCATGGTACTACCTTATAACCCTGATAATAGTTGGAAGCCTTTGGTGTAAGAGGATACCACTTGACTTCAAGTAGAGAACCATCTCTTGGCACTAGTTCAGTGTCATCCAAGCATGGAAGATTCTGCACAACATCATGTATTTCTTTTAGAGCGATTTTTTTAAATTGGCAGATAATGATGAGAAACCTAAATAATTTATATGTGAATAATTTACTAAATTATCTTTTATTATTGAAATGTATCATCTTAAATATCTATATGTGATCAATGAAGTGGGAATGAATGCAGTGATAAAATATTTCAATAGAGTTCTTCCCCATGATTCAACATTACTTGACTCGTTTATGAAGGTGAAAGGGATTATTAGGAAACATGTTCTTGGTTATAATAAAATTGATGCATTCCCTAATGATTGTATACTTTTTCATTAATAAAAAATTTTCCTTCATAATTACCAAAATTTTGTTGCATTGAGGTGGAGAAGTACTGATTATGGGAGCAATATGAAATTAAAAAATGGTATGAAATCATCCAATAATTTTTTGCCTCACTTTTCATTGATAAAAAGGCTATTAATGTCACCTAAAATACCCCCATTCATGATAATAATGGGATAATTAAATATGGTAAGGTAAAGAATCTAATAGATTTGTTTTTTGGAAGGGTTTTAATAATAAGTATTCAACATTTTCTAGTGATCCAAGAAATGTTAAGATAATATTGAAAATTGATGGGTTTAATCCATTTGTAATGATGTATATTCAATATAGAATATGTTATATTATTTTGATAATTTATTATTTTCCTCCATGGATATGTATGAATATATTATATTTTATTATTTCTGAATGTTTCAGGAGCATTAGAAGCACCCACTGGGGCCATTCCCAACTGAATTTTTTAGATGTAATGAATAATATGCAATATACATGACAATATATTTCATGAATAACAAATTTATATGATTAAATTAACATAGAATTCCAAAAATAATAGAGATGATATTTTACATTAAGTTTTTATCTTAAAATAAAGAATTACCTTAGTCTTGAGTACTTTCTTCAAAGAAAATGTTGATCATCTAAACATCATTTGGGTTGTGATATTGTTGCAATATTAGGGTCCAAGGATAGAATCCCTATATAGGTTATCCACCTATGCTCTAATGATCTCTAAGTGTCTCCAAACATATTATGGATTCTAGAATGGTGGTATTGATCTTTCATTGTTCAAATTTCATTGCAGCACAATCATCTGAGTTAGAATGATTTATTCTTGTTCTCTTGATCTTGAGAGAGAGGAGGTAGATGAAAGAAGTTCTCTAAAGATTGATAAAAAAACCCTAGAGATGTTCTTTGGGGATAGAATAATGTAGAGAGGAAATAATTGTGCATGACTTTCATCAAACCTAAGAAAATTATATAACTGGGTATTTATAGAGCTAGGTTAAAGAATCAATAAGGACACATAGGATATTAAATATTCTCATAATCCTTAGAGAACCCCACATTTAATAATAACAATAATGATAAAAAATAAAATTATTTTTTTCATTAATGCATGCAAGTATCATAGATAAAATAAATATCATTCCTAAAATAAATAAATATTTATTTATTTATGTATTTAAATGATATTAATATATCATTCCCATCAGAAATAATATATTAGTATGTGTTTCCTCTTTGGTTTTTACAAAAAAAAATATATAATAAATATTATTCATTAGATAAATAAAAAAATATTTATAATATTCACTATCCCATGAATAAATATTTATTTTAATATTCTACTCTCATAAAATAGTGACCAAACATATACAATCAATAATACCAGATTAAATAATATTCCAATAGTTAAATTTAAATAGAATTTAATTTAGATCAATATAAACACTTCGTGTGACACCCTATAGGCCTCTTCCTTAGTAGCATTAGATATATTAACCTAAAGTCCAATATCTGCATCTACTAACATGTAAAGGCACCTAAGAGGAAGAATTTAATGTCTTAACATTGAAAACCACATATAGACACTCACTATGTAATAAAATCACTTTGTCACAATATCTCATCAAGAAATTTGCAAACTCATTTCATCAACCTACATAATTGATATGTAATTTTTTAACTTCTGGAAATGATCCCATCAATACACCATGGATAAGGTATTTATTTTGGTTTTTTTAACAAAATTGTGACATGAATTGGTCTCCCAATTCATGCACCAAGGAATTTTATTAAAATCAAGAAGACAGATCAAACACGAGCTGTAAATAATTTACACCAGCATGGATTAAAGAGGGATACAAAACTATAGTAAAAAATACCAGTATCTGAGGGTGTAGCAACCTCTATCAAGCATGTACAACACATGGACTTCAAAACAGCATCAATCCACTTCGATGCCTATGTCAATGAGGAATCAGTGGGTGAAGCAGCGGATGCTTGGATGGATGAACAAGACACTATCACATTCAAAAAATATATAATTCCAAAATAGCATCACAACATATCCAGATTCTCATCATAGTGGTGAACTACTATGAAATTTTCAATTTGACATATCTTCTCTCACATTATCACATTAAAGTTACAAAAACGAACAATCAATATATGATATGGAACTTATTAATATTAAAATCAATGAATATAAGAGTATTCTAATGTACAATGTAGTTTCTTCTAGGGTATTGACTTCAATTGTGTCTCACTTGCACTAGACCCAAATACTAACTGACTAGTCAGTCCTCATATATTAAATATGCTTATGATAATTATGGATATATGTAACATCATGAATTTTAGTAAATATAATATTTTTCACTTTTAAATATTTTTTTGGATATAATGTTAATTAATTTCTTTTGTTTTAGGATAAATATTAGTATTTAATAATAAGTGAAATAATTTATATATATAATACCATGTATAAAGAATTTACAAAAATAAAATAAACCAAGAAAAATTTAGTTAATATATTATTTTTCTATTTTATTTAAGTTTTTAATTTGTTATTATTCAAAAAATATCTATTTAAAATTTATATATATGTATTTCATTACAAATTAACATAAATTAGAAAAATGATTTATTTAAATAAATAAATAAATATATTAATATTATTTGTGTTATAAATGAGTATTTAAGTTAAATATAATGATCTATATAGATATTTATAAAATTAAAAAATTTTAATTCCAAAGTAATATTTTTAATTCAAATGCAATAGAGTTTCAGTTACATAAAATGAAATTTTATTTTTTCAAGTAAAAGATAACACTTTAAATATTTAAAATTTACATTTTTATGAAAATATTGTTTTAAATAATAAACATTTTTATTTTAAATACTATTTTTTTTCTACTCAATAAATAAAAATGTACGTACAAATTTATAAAAAACATAATTTGGGATGACTTTAATAATAAACACTTTGCAAAAAAATGTAGTATTAATTAAAATTTTTTCTTTGAATTATAACGAATTACATGAAATATGTTTAAAATAGAATATATATACTTAAATATATGTACAATAAGTAGTGAACTTAAAATGAAGGGTAATATATGACATATATTTTACGAAAATTAAAAATAACACATTATTATATAAATAATATAAAGAATTTATCATAATATTTGAATATAAATAATGATGAACATTATAGGAAATATATTATTATAGTATATATTACATTATGATTATTATTATAATTTTATTAAATATATAGATATATATTTGTATTAATTTTAGAAGTAGTTAATTATTGGTATTTTAATTATTGATTTTTTTATTATGTGAGAATTAAAACTTAGTTTAGATAATAGATATATATATATATATATATGTATATGTATATACATATATATATATTTAAAATTATAAAAATAATATATGTGTGAAATAATGATGATAAATAATTATAATAATAATAAGTTATAATAATAATAATAATGACATAATAAAAGAGAAAGGCATAATCCCATTTTTTGTGTGAGATGAAGCTGATGCACTAATAATGCCTTCGTCTTCCTCAAAACGTCGAAAATAGGTCAACCTATGATCATGCTAAGAAGACTATAGGTGGTTGCGCCCAAATTTACCCTACCGGTAAAAGCGGTCGTTGAAGTACAAGTAGGGATCGAATCCACATGGACCGAAGAATAAACCTTGAGACACTTTGATTAGATGCAGGATTGGCTATGAAGTGTCCAACTGTGGTGTTGATTGATTTGAGGAAATATTTATTTAATTTAAAGAACAAAACCAATAAAATTACTTGAATTAAAACAACTAATTAAGGTGAGTTGATCCTAGGTTGTCTCTTGGGCTTGATTGGATGTATTTGTTTTTCATTTGATTTTATGTTCATCGGTTCAAGAGGTATCCATTAAATGAAATAATTCCTCAATATCATTCTACGATTTAATCCATACAAAATTTCAAGGATATTAACCAATTCAATTAGAGGATCAATTAAATGATCACTCCAAGGAATTGAATTGTACTAGCACTCAAAATGTGTCGTCGTTAAAGTCGGTGAAGACAAAGAAGAAGATAAATCAAAGAAAGGAAATCTTAAAATAAAGAACAAATTTAAGAATTTAAGAACATAAAATAACATTAAATCCAGCCCTGCAACTCTCTAGGATAAACCCATAAAATTTTATCCCTCTATTGATGCTATTCTATCAATGGAAGCGGGATGTAGACTTATGGGGGCGGAATTGAAGAAAAAGAAAATTATTAAAAGAACGAACACTCCACCGTTGTGTGATTGAAATCACAAGTGTTGGTGTGAATAATTTCACACCTGGATTCAACGGTATCAACGTGTGAAGAAAAGGAAAATAAAAAATGAATAAGAATAAATTTTATTAAAATACTGAACATGAATGAAAAACTTACATTAGAGAAATTGACGATGCCATTACAAAACGAAAGCGGGAAATTACAATTGAAAGAAAAAAACATGGATTCAAAGAAAAATGTTAGATGATAATTCCCTTCAACAACATCTCCTTATATATGCATATTAGGAGCCTTAGTTCCACCCCAACAATTAATTTACCCCACAACAATTAATAGAGTCAAAACGAGGGTGAATAATCAAAAGGAAATTGAAGTTTCAAAGTTGACCCGGAAAACTGTCCAGATTCATCTACCATTTTGACGTTCGAATATTTAATTGCTGGAGGCCGAATCTCGAGGGGTCATAGAAGAAACATATATTCTTCCATGTGTCATCTATTCTATGTAAACATTTCAGGACATTTGGCTCATCCGTTTAGAATTTATGGCTGAAATGGTGGGACGACTTTATGTGCATTAATGTTGGGTCCACCATTTAAATCTCAGATTCAGATCCCTTTATCATCATAAAAACTTCATAATTAGCTCCAGACACATTTGAATAAAATTATCCTCATATTTTTATCTTTATACTGTATAAATTTGAGCTTCATTGGGTTTTTTTGTGAGCCCCACATTTGTTTGATGGGCCTTAGGCCCATTATGCTTTCTCCAGCAAATTTCTGTATTCGGGCGCAAAATTATCCATCTTCCCTTAGGATTCATCCATCGGACCTAAAAGATAAAATTTTCCAAACAAAGTGATTAATCATATACCAAAATTTAAAATTCATAAAATGAATATAATGTTTTCCACAAACAATTGTAATGATTGGGCCCAAATTTTCATTTTAAGCATGAATTGCATTTAAGATGAGAAATGAAATTCGTTTTATGTAATTCACTAAAAAAATGTTTATGGACTTTGGAACAATGAATATAAAGATATTAAAAATGATTATTAGCCACTTTCAGGGACTAATCACACCCCCCAACTTGAGTTTTTCTAGTCCCAAGAAAAATAAATTACAAATATGAAATTCAAATCCCCTTTTCCAAAAACATTTTAATACACATTGCTCACCCAAAGACCTCATACCCAAAAAAATTATAAAACCCATCAAAATAATTTAAAACAAGCTAGGTACATAAGCATATCCCAAGACAGAACCCATTCATTTGTTCGAATTCATCGCCACATTTCATCCAATTGCAATTAAGCATGATAAAGTGTTGTGCATCATAAAAGATATGGGGCCCATTTTATTGTTCAATGGGAAAAAATAGAAGCGCTAGGTGGGAATAACATTAAAACTTAAGATGAGTATCCTTTTTTTTTATTTTTTTTGTTTTTTTTGTTTTAACCACAATAGATATGAAAAGACTAACTCTGGGCAAGACAACTATGGAGTCGCGATCCCCTAGTGCCGGAAGCCACACATTTTGTCAATTCCATTCTCTAAAATAGAGATATAAAGCCTAACTCTGGGCAAGACAACTATAGAGTCACGATCCTCAAGTGCCGGACGCCACACATTTGGACAAAACATTGCTCTATGTGGTCATTATTTTTTTTATAATTTTTTTTGGATACTCAAATTAAACTAAAAGTGACCCCATAACCCTATGCTATAATTAAAGGGACCCAAGAACTCAAATTTACACCCACGATCCAGTAAACGTGCATTGTGGAATTTTTACTAAGAGGATGAAAATGTAAACATTGAAAAATCACATCGGACAACCGCACTTTCCAAAAACTATGCTCATGAACTTAAACTTTCATTAAAATCAAAATCAAGGCATGCAAAATTTAATTGATATCCAATTTTAGAGTTTGCAATGTGTGTTATCATGTTTATGGTTAATGGAATTTTTCTTTTCATGCATGTTTTTATTCACAAAAAAAAATCATTTTTTATCTCCCCCCAACTTAGAATAACACTGTCCCTAGTGTTTAAAGAAAAGAGAAGTTATAAAGGGGTAGGATAGGAGTTAAAAGATGAAACTGAGAATGATAAACATGGAACAAATTCACCTGGTTTTTGAAGTTGAAGTTCATGATGCTCTATATTACTCCTTTGATCTCTTGGGGGATGTAGGCACCTCCTTGATTGAACATGTATCACCAAAAATAGTTCCTGAACCATAAAAATAAGGACAAAGCAGACAAAACAGACAACACAAGGATTTAATTCCAAGTATCATCATTTTTATGGGTTTTCATGTTTTTTTAAATCAAACTAATGATACATTGTCTTCTTTTAAATTTATGGGTAAGGTATTACTCAGGGATCACACCGCGTGACATGGATGAATACGGTGCTCCCCTTTCATACCCATCCATACTCATAAAAGAAGAACAGGTCAAGAGTCTAATTTTTTTTAACCTACAAAAACATAAATAAAATAAACTGATGATACATTGTCTTCTTTATATTTTCTAGGTAAGGTATTACTCAGGGATCAAACCACGTAACACGGATGAATATGATGCTCTCCTTTCATACCCATCCTTACTCATAAAAGAATAACAGGTCAACAGTCTATGGTAATTTATTATATGAAAAAGAAAATGATTCAAAATAATTAGAAAACATGAAAACCATGGGTTGCCTCCCATGAAGCGCTTTTGTTTAACGTCGTTAGCTCGACTTAAACCCCCAACTTATCCAATTCCAAATTTCAAAATTTTAATTAACCCATCTTTCTCCACTTCAACAAGATTGAGATTGATTGTTTTTTTGAAATTTGTTTCATATGAAATCCTATTTTCTACAATGATTGGTAATATACAAGGAATATCTAAAATGGTTGATCGTGTTTTATCTAGAGTATTTCCTAAGATTCCAAGGTTTATTCCTACTTGGTGAGATTCTTGATGAAAATTGATGATAATTGAATGTTCTTAGTTATCATAAATAGAGGGATTATTTAGTAGGGAAGGAAGTATTAAAACATCGAGTTCAGTTTGATTGAATTTTCCTAAATAAGAATGATAATTTGAATCAAAAATTGTTTCTTCTTTAAAAATATTTTAAAGAATTGGTTCCTTTTGAAAAGTTGATTCATCCCCAAAATTTTCCATTTGAATTTCATGAGTGGGTATAGACAAATTATTCGTTATATCTCCCAATGGTTCAATGATCGGTGATTTTAAAAAATTTTTATTGGATAAATATTCCGAACACTCAATCCATGAAGACAAATTTTCCCCTTGTGAATCCATAAAATTAATTTCCTCTTGATTTAAGCACCCATCAACAATTCGTTTATTATCTTCAACTATCCCAAATCCAATGGTTGTTTCTTCAATAAATTCATGTGTGGTTTTCAGAAGACAATATTCTTGTATTGGTGATGAGGAAGAGACAACATCAGTGGGAATGGGTTCCACAACCATTTAAATGCTTTTAAGTTATACTCTTAAGGATGAAACCTCAGAAGTCATTCTCTCCATTTGCTGAAACAATTTCTCAATGATTTTTTGAGGATTAGGTTGGAAAGTAGTTTTAACATCTTGTACTTCCTCATTATTTATCTTTTAAATCATTCTTGATAGGTATGGAAATTGATCTTTTAAATATTCATCATTATAAATATCGTTCATGTTATCGGGTGTGGGGTATTCATTCAAAGGTTGATCCAAGTAATTAAAAAAGGTTGGTGATTCCCAATGTGATTTTTCTAATTGATTCCATCCTAAGTTTGTGAAGGGATATTGTTGATTATACTCTATTGAATTCATTTATAAATTTGGAATCGTGATTTTTAGGAGTCAAAAAAAATAGAAAGGGGAAAAGAGAAGAGAAATGGGGATGAGAAAAGTGAAATGAGGGAGAATAGAAAGATGTTATAAAGTGACTTACTTGGTCCCCGGCAACGGGACCAAAATTTTGTTGCGCCCAAATTTACCCTACCGGTAAAAGCGATCGTTGAAGTACAAGTAGGGATCGAATCCATAGGGATCGAAGAAGAAACCTTGAGACACTTTGATTAGATGTGGGATTGGCTATGAAGTGGCCAACTATGGTGTTGATTGATTTGAAGAAATATTTATTTAATTTAAAGAACAAAACCAATAAAATTACTTGAATTAAAACAACTAATTAATGTGATTTGATCCTAGGTTGTCTCTTGGGCTTGATTGGATTTATTTGTTTTTCATTTGATTTTCTGTTCATCAGTTCAAGAGGTATCCATTAAATGAAATAATTCCTCAATATCATTCTCCGATTTAATCCATACAAAATTTCAAGGCTAATCACCAATTCACTTAGAGGATAAATTAAATGATCACTCTAAGGAATTGGATCATACTAGCACTCAAAATGTGTCGTCGTTAAAGTCGGTGAAGACAAAGAAGAATATAAATCAAAGAAAGGAACTCTTAAAATAAATAACAAATTTAAAAATTTAAGAACATAAAATAACATTAAATCCATCCCATGCAACTCCCTAGGATCAAACCATAAAAGTTTATCCCTACATTGATGCTATTCTATCAATGTAAGCGGGATGTAGACTTATGGGGGCAGAATTGAAGAAAAAGAAATTTTTTAAAAGAACGAACACTCCACCGTTGTGTGATTGAAACCACAAGTGCTGGTGTGAATAATTTCACACCTTGATTCAAAGGTATCAAAGTGTGAAGAAAAGGAAAATAAAAAATGAAGAAGAATAAATTTTATTAAAATACTGAATGTGAATGAAAAACTTACATTAGAGAAATTGACGATGCCATTACAAAACGAAAGCAGGAAATTACAATTGAAAGAAAAAAACATGGATTCAAAGAAAAATGTTAGATGATAATTCCCTTCACCACCATATCCTTATATAGGAATATTATGAGCCTTAGTTCCACCCCAAAAATTAATTCACCCCACAACAATTAATAGAGTCAAAACGAGGGTGAATAATCAAAAGGAAATTGACGTTTCGAAGTTGACCCGGAAAACTGTCTAGATTCATCCACCATTTTGACGTTTGAATATTTAATTTATGGAAGCCGAATATTGAGGGGTCGTAGAAGACAAATATATTCTTCCATGTGTCCTATATACGATGTAAAAATTTCAGGACATCTGGCTCAGTTGTTTAGAAGTTATGGTCGAAATGGTGGGACGACTTTATGTGCATTAATGTCGGTTCCACCATTTAAATCTCAGATTCAGATCCCTTTATCATCATGAAAAATTCATAATTATCTCCAGCCACAGTTGAATAAAATGATTATAATATTTTTATCTTTCTAATTTATAAATTTGTGCTTCATTGTGATTTTTTTGTGAGCCCCACATTTGTTTGATGGGCCTTAGGCCCATTATGCCTTCTCCAGCAAATTTCTGCATTCGGGCACAAAATTCTCCATCTTCCCTTAGGATTAATCCATCAGACCTAAAAGATAAAATGTTCCAAACAAAGTGATAAATCATATCCCAAAATTTAAAATTCATAAAATGAATATAATGTTGTCCAAAAAAAATTTAATTATTGGGCCCAAATTTTCATTTTAAACATGAATTGCATTTAAGATGAGAAATGAAGTTCTATTTATGTAATGCACTAAAAACAATGTTTATGGACTTTGGAACAATGAATATAAAGATATTAAAAATGAATATTATACACTCTCAGGGACTAATCAATAGGGTTATATGTGTTGCCTATTTCTTTTTGATGATCAACAGATGTCGTGTGGGTTGCTGAGTGATCCTCTTGTGAATCTCGTGATGCGAGGGAGACTCAGACTGCATGGTTGTGGCAAAAAAAGGGGTATTTGTGGAGTTTTTTTATGAGTTTTTTGATTTTTTAAATGTGTAGGTTAAAAATATTTTTTAAAAATATGCTTTTAAGGTGGTAGGCATTCTGCCACCATTTGGTTTAGTCGAAAGGCGTAGGTCATGTTTCCACCTTCCCCCCTCCGCCGCCTTTACCCCAGATCGATGAAATGGAAAATGTGGGGGGGGGGGGGTTACACCTTTCACCTAAAGACAAAGTTAAAGGTGGTAGTGGGGGTAATTACTTTCTCCTAATGTAAAGGGGAAAGATAGAATCCCTTCCATCTTTTCGTTAACTCGCTATTAAAGGGAACCCTCTCCCAATTCTCCTCACTTCCAATTTCACTCATCTATCTACATTCAATATCTTATCTCTATAAAAAAATTCCTTTTCAAGTGTAGTGTATCCATTAGTCTAAAATAAGTCCTGGTTTTTTATAAAACACCATTTTGAGGTATTTTTTATTTAATTTAAAGTTATTTATTTATGTAATTGAATTATTTTTAGTTAGTTTTAAATATTTCATTTATTAAGTAGTTCAATTAGTTCTAACTATTTTATTCATTAAGTTTTTTATTTAGATATATATAGTTATAAATAATAGTTATTATTAGTAATGATTAAGTATATATTAACTAATGAATAAATTGGGATTAAAAATTCTAAAATTTTGATAGCATAAAGATTATGTGGTTATCTAAGAAATAAAATCCCTTTCTGGATAAAAATTAGTGGATGAGGCTCTAGAACACATGTACCTAAGAGCAACAACTCTAATAATGTATTTTGGGCTTGAGTCAGGGTAACCTGGTACACTAAAATAGGCCTTGCTGTACTCTTGGTTTGATACTCTCAGAGGATAAGCTTTAGATGATTCATATTTTCTTCATAAACTACTAAAATACCTAAAAAATAAAACATCAAATTAATATATTTATCAATGATAAAATGATAATTATGATCATATAAAATTAAATGGGCAAGAAAAAACTGTACTAAGAAACATTATCATCATAGATTAGGATATAATAAGATGTTCTATAATTTTATTATCATAAATATTATATAGTTTAGAAATAATTGTTCTTATTAGTAATGATTAAGTATATATTAATTAATGAATAACTTATAATTAAAAAATGAATACATATAATGATTATATAATAATACTTATCATTAATAAAATGACTATTACTATCATATAAAGTGAAATGGAGAATAATAAAAACATTAAATAATACATCAATGCTTTAAAATATACAAGAAATACCTTGATATTTTTCAGTAGAATAAGGTTTGGATGAGATGACCCTCAATTCAGACGTGAGGTAAAATACAACTTATTTTAATTGGAATCTTAGTAACATATTCTAAAGATATGTACTTAAATTTTTAATTTTCAAAAGTTTTTGGCCTTATAATGACATCTAAGATGAAATATAAGATATTTCATTAGAATTACAAAAGATTTTGAAAATTCAATAGTTAAGTACATCTATTTAGAAGATGTTATTAAGATTCCAATTGAAAATAAGCTGGATTTTACCTCATGTCTGAAGTGCGGATCATCTCATCCAAACCACGTTCTATTAAAAAATGTGAAGGTATTTCTTTTATGTTTTAAAGCATTCATTTGTTATTTAATGTGTTTTTATTCTCCATTTTACTTTATATGATCATAATTTTCATTTATCAATGATAAATAAACTAATTTGATGTTTTCTCTTATTTTTACCTTGGTTTCCAAAACATTATGTGACTTATATTCTAAAAAAAATTTATATAAAGAAACATAGGTATCATATTTTAGGGTATAAAAATATGTTCTAAATGTTTAGTATAATAAATATTATATTGTCAACCATCATTTTCAATATTAGTTAAACTATCATAATCTTGATCAAAACACATTTTTGACCAATAAAGTCATTTTTACCCGTGTACTGCCATAGGGAGGTTATTCAAACCATGTGAGGAGATTATTATAGTACACAACCAACAACAGTGGTTAGTATAGATGATTGTATAACCCTTTGTGAAATTAGAGGCAAAATTTTTGGTTTCTTAAATTTGGGACCTGATCAAGAGATCAAGTCTATGAGCTTTAGACATTTCTAATTCTCAGCTACACTTTGGAATATAGATTTTCCATTGGTTGTTGATGCGTAGTGGGTACAAGCAATACATTTATTTTCCCAATAGTCAGTTGGTACCATGATTGAGTTTTATGTCGATGTTTCTACTATACAATAACAATGTCTAGTTTTACGAAGATGTAGAATTATAAGAGTGGTCGAAGATGGTCCAAATCATGATATTGAGCCTAGTACAAATGATAAAGAAGGGGAAAACCAAGATGATCTTCTAGATATACAAGTAAATACGACTTATGATGATGATTTTTTTAATAATGGAATAGATGGTGACAACAGTGCTGATGAGGATGGAGCAACAGAAGTTGGAGAGAAAGTTTCTAGAAATGCATTAGTTGTACAGTAGCCTCAACCTATAATGAATCATCCACCACTCTTAGAATCTTGGTTAGAAGTAATGACACATGTGCTTGAATTCAACTACAATGTCATCAAACAAAAAATTGTTTATTTCAGAGTTTTAATAGATAGGTTCAGTAAGTTGGACACAACTATATATGTTTGAAGGGATTTTCTAAGTAAAGTTGCCTTAAAAAACATGCTAAAGAGATTTCACATTGAGAGGCACTATAAATATATAGTTCAGGAATAAGAACATAAAAAATACCTCATATGGTGTGACCGGTATGGGGATGATTTTAGATTCTGGTTAAGGGAGATTCAAGACATTGCATTTGGAGGTTGGAGAATCTCGAAGATTGAGGCAGCTCATACTTACATTCAGCCAAACTTGACATAAGATCATACCTCATTGGATGCTAAATTTGTGTCATCCTCATAATAGATATGATTAGGACATGTCATTATGTTCCTATATCTCTTGTTAAATAGAGGATACAATAGACTTTTGTTTATAATATTCATTATAGTAAGGCACAGATGGCGAAATAGAAGGAAATTGTGATGGTCTATGGTGTTTGGGATGACTTATATCATGTGTTTCTGTAGTTTCTACTCATACTAAGATATAATGACAAAGTTGTGTTCCATATTCATACAGACTAACATGTGTCTCAAGATAACTGACTTGATCCATATCATGTTCAATTTTATTAGTTTCTCTTGGCATTCCTCCCCTGCATATCTATATTTCGTTTCAGAAAACCATTCATACAGATTGATGGAACATTTCTATATGGAAAATACAATAGAGTATTGTTGATTTTGGAAACCCAAGATGGAAACTGTTCACCTCTTCCACTTTCCTTTTCCATTGTAGAGAAAGAAAACTACAAATCCTAGAGTTGGTTTTTGGCATGTATCAGCAAGAATTTAACCCGTATTCAGGGTGTCTATGTGATATATGATCAGTATTAGGAAATAATTGAGGCAATAAATACATACCGTAATACATGGATACCCCCAAATGTACAACATGAGTATTTCATCAGACACATTTCTAGCAATATACAGAAACCATTACATAAGGAACCAATGAAAAAGGCAATCACGAGTCTTGATACACGCTGTCTTTGTTATATTTACTATTTCAACATAAATATAAAATAAATTTATGTGAAATATAATCAATTCTATGTAGAATATGATCTGGATAAACAGAGGTTTGAAGAATGTTTTGAACAAATCCACAAGTCTAATCAAGAAGTGTATGATTATATGATACAAATCCCAAAATAAAAATGGACATTACCATATGATGAGGGGAAGAGGTATGGAAACATGAACAAAAACATTTTGGGGTAAATAAATGGTGTCTTCAATGATATTTTCAAGCTACCTATAACTTCCCTAGTTTAGGATAATTTTTATCGTTGTGTGAAGTAATTTTCTGATAAAAAAACTATCCTCAAACAAGATTCAACAGGGGATAAGGTACGAAAGTCAATTTCAATGAGAGATTGAAAATAGCATTAAAGTAGCTTATGGTTATCATATATGACTTTTCTACTGAGAAGTCTCTCAATTTGAAGTTCATGATCATTTTAACCCCATCAAAAATAGAATCAGTAAAAAAATGGTGGTATTACCAGAAGCAAGGAAATGTCAATTTGGAAACTTCCAGGCCTTACGGTTTCCATGCACACATGCCATCACAACATGTGCCTCTGTGAACATATCATGGGAAGTATATGTCGATCCAGAGTACCATATGAACACCACTACTAACTATTATTCTACACCATGGATGGCTATTGGGTATTTTAGATATTTCTCAATGCCCGAAGGAAAACCGATTGTGATACCTAACATCAACCGGTTGTGTAAATGAGGGAGACCAAAGGCCAACATGATGCAGAATGAAATGGAATTCCCTCAATAATAAGTGAAAAGTTTGAGATGAACCATATTTCATCAATAAGTTCATAACCAAAATCGATTTCCTAACATTTATAGGTTGAGTTCACACTCTCAGCCACAATGATGTATTATCTTCAATGTGATATTATCATACTATAAATTTTATGGTGTTAATATAATATCTATCATTTTTTAGTATTATCTGAAATTTATGAAATATTTTTAAAATTAAAAAGTTAATTACATTATTTTTGAATATTTCATTAATCAAATACTTGAAAATAAGCTGGATTTTACCTCACTTACGATGTTAGGCTCATCTCATCCAAACCATGTTCTATGAAAATGATGATGATGATAATTATGATGAGATAAAACTATCTCGTAACCCTGAATATAAATCAATATAATAAAGTGAATAATGAAAATAATGTGAAGAAAGTGAAAAAAGAGAATAAAGAGAATAAATCAGAAAAAGTGATGAAAGTGAACAAAGTGAAGAAAGAGAAGAAAGCGAAGATGAGACATTAATACATAATCAATATATACATGTACAAACCCTAATGAAATAATTTGAGAAAATAATCAGGAAACATACCATCATGTGTGAAATGCTAAATAAATTACAATGTACACCATTTTACAATAATCTTTTAGATTACAAAGACAAAAGGTATATATATATATATATACCATATCCTAAAAAACTCTCTTTTCTACATAAAAAAATATCTTAAAAACACTTTATAAATATTCTTTGAGAAACATGAATATATTACCTTTTATTTGGGTAAAAAATAACTTCATAAAACAATGTGAATAAACATGACAAATCTTACATTCTATAAGTCATAAAATTCTGCTGTTCATAATGTTATATTTATATTTTACACTTATAACTCATTTAATTTTTTTACATACAGATGGATGATACCATACTACTAACTGATTAGTATAGACATGTTTCCCAAGTCGTTCTATAGGGTGGGGATGTTCAACTGATCAGGGTGCATCACGAACACATTCTTCATCACGCATTGCCTCCACCCTCCATTATACGATTCCTACGTCGTACGAGATTCTACAACATTGCAGTATCTAATTTCGCATTTGTTGACCATCACATTCTTTCTTCCCTCCTAGAGATGTGGAGACTAGAGACACACATTCCAATTACCTAAGGAAGAGATGACCATTACCCTCTAGGATGTGGTAGTCCTCAGTCTTCTTATCCAGGGGGAAGCCAATATGGACCCACCCATACAGATAGGCCTGTACTTGTTCAAATATTTCTAGGTGTTGACATTTTGGATGACCCTAGGGTTATAGATGGAGGTTAGATTTCTATGAGAAATCTTAAGGGATAGTTTCTACATTTCCCCAATGACACTGACAGACAGACTGTCATGCGTCATGCCCATGCATATATATTAAGGATCATTGGAGGGACCATGTGTATAGATCACTTGAGTATTCATGTGTACATAATGTATCTAGGGCTTTTGGAGGAATTTTATAGGGCAAAGACGTATTTCTATAGATCTAAATGATTGGATTACACTTACAGATCATTTTCCATGATATGCCGTGGAGACCGTATGGATATCAAGGGATGTGTCATCCATATTCAGATGTGGGCATGGGATCACATCCCGAAACTCTTCCCTAATCTTACTGGTGATCCACTGCCTATATAGGTTCTTCTATATTTTCTATGTAGATGTTGGTATGATCAATCATCACTATTTTTTTCTGATTCTAGTAGGAGTTATTGAATTTAATTTCTTATTATTTATCACTTTCAATGTTGTATTTTATAGGTGGACTCAGAAACACAACTTCATGAGCATTCTAACACACCACTTTGGTGCATATAATCTCATTTTAGATAGTCACCTACCCCACGAGGGATGTATATACAATCTATCACTATCTAAAAAATTTAATAACTGCATCAATTTTGGTTTTTAGTAAGGAATGTTTTTAAAAAATCTCATAAGCCATTTTAGATTTCATGGATTCCATACTGACCTTTATTGGATCAGTGTCCAGCATAACGCACTACTGGACTTCGCGATGCTATGGCTATAGAGCCACTCATTCAATTTCATACAATTGAGTGGCACCATCCTGAAAGTGTCATGCACCAGTTTGGCTGTGTTTAGTACATTCCATTTCCATCACTATAGACACAGGAGCTTCAGGACTTGAAGCTGGTAGGGAGGTAGAATGAGGACTGGCAATGACGACATTCCAACTTTCTTGACCTCTGGGGTAGATGAACAGTGCTTCATATCCAGGGTGTACCTATTATTTGATTCCATATTTCAGAGTAGGTGGAGTATGATCCATGGTATAGAATGAATTCTATACTCTATCTCATGTGCCATGGCATAGCGCTTCATGATATGGTAAGTCATTAAAATTCCATTAATTTTTTATTAAAGTATTTTATAATTCAATATGAATCTATTTTCAACATACCCATTTTGAGAATCTTATTCACATGACTGATCTAGAGGAGGAGGGGGTCGCTAGACTAGGATCGATCCATACAATAACACTAGAACTGTGGTCAGATTATCAAGTGATTCAGGAGGGAAACTTTGATAGTCCACCCTAGAGAGTGGAGGGTCCTCCTCAGGAATCTCCTCCAGTAGATGATGATGTTGAGGATCCACAATTATGATGACATAGGCCATGTCATCCTTCACATTAACCCTCACCTATTCCACATATAGAGGTTGGTCCTCTAGTATTCCAGCCTCATCCGATTGTGGATGTGCATCATGAGGCATGAGATCCATCTTTCTTGACAGGATATCCACAGTTCTCTCCAGCTTGGGGTCTAGATCCATCGCAGGCCTGGTTCCCTACTATGATGATGGAAGGTCATTCTATTACCCTCGTGGGAGAAGGATTGGGAGCATAGTATGACTCAAAGTTGACACCTCCTCCCACTGACCCATATGTGGAGCATGTGATGGTCGATGTTCCATTTCCCGATGGTCCTCCCTCTCTAGGTCATCAAACTCTACCCCAGCACAGAGCTCAGAGATCTCGATACAGGCATACCCTTCACAAAAAACATTGTAGGATAGAATCTCCTCCCCATAAACAATGATTAAACTTGTTCATGTATATGTTTTATGTCTATTGAAATGAATATATTATTATTACTATCAACCATTTTTACATTTTTAGCCAGTGTTTCAGTTTTCATTAATATTTTAGTCACAATTTATATTTTATAATACTTTAAGGTTGACTACTTAAAACATAAGAAAATTTATTAAATTTCAAGTAGGTAACATTAAAATCTTATAAAATATACACTATAAAAACAATATAAATAAAATTTAAAACATAACCCAAAACATCTAATTTTTTTTTGAAAATAAAATGAATTTTATAAATATAATAAATAAATGAAAAAGAAAGGAACATAAATAAGGATTATAAATAAAATTTTAATGGTTTAAAAGAATACTAAAAATTTATTTTCAATAAAATTTTGATAAATTTGGAACATTATAGATTCAAACTAACTGTAGATATTGAATCCTACTAAAATGAATACTTTCTACTAAGATCTCTATTTCATCCTTACTGGAAAGATGGCCATTATTTTCAACCAATAACAAGTCACCATATTTGGTGACTAGAAAACCATATATTTATGATTCTATAACCTATATAAGCCTCATAAATTATACTTGTGTTTCAAAAAAAACTAATCAATGAAAAACTATGGAATATGTTCATACACCATCTTTTATGTATCATGAGAAACAACTTCATTGAATCCAATATTTTTCTTGATATCCTTCTTTAGTATAAGATACCTATATAAAGGAAGTTCTCCTGATATGGAAGTGGAGTGAGTTTCATAAAGAGTTGTGGAAGAAGAACCAACTCAAGTTACACAATAATCTCAAAGTTATGGTAGGATTCATCAGGAGCATGAGATATATGAATTTATTATAAAAACTAACGATGAAGTAATTTTCAGAGATGATAAAACTACTAACTATTGAGAGTATATTAAGATATATAATTCCAAGAAATGATTAAAATCCATAGAATCTAAAATGAACTCATGTACATAAACCATTTTTGAAACATGGTGGATTCACATGAAGGGGTGAGACCAATAGGGTTTAAGTGGGGTTTTCACAAGAAAAATAATATGGATAATAGGGTGTATGCCAATAAATAACACCTAGTGGAAAATGTTACAAAAAATTAATGGTATCGACTATGAAGAAACATTTTAATCTATTGAGATGATAAATTCTATTCAAATATTTTTTATAATGACCTAGATATCATATACATATTATTACAAAATCTTTATCATAAACATCTATATAATACTCCCAAAAATATAGAGGTCCATAACCTTTGGGAATTGGAAACATGATAAAAACTATAACATAGTCTTTTATTACCATCTCTATACTTTATCTTAGACCTCACCCTACTCTTACTACATGGAATATCTTGGATACATAGAATGGAAACAAAAAGGGAATGATTATAAGGCATCACTTACAAACATGTCATAAGAGTCAAATATAATAAGAGCATGGTAAACATAAGAGGGCATAAAGTGTGGCACAAACATAAGAAATGTCATCATAATGTATATATTTATAAAGAATTATAATATTAAAGTTATCTAATAGTGAAAAAATGTAGTATTTAACTAAATTAAATAAAAAATAAAACCCTATATATGTGATTTCTAAAAATATACATATAATTCATAATATAAAAACCAATATATTTATAAAATTTAAAAAATGTATTTTTTTAGAAAGGCATTAGGCCACCTGATACCTTTTATATACATATTTTTTTTAAAAAAATTAACTTATACTTTTTAAAAAATTTCTTTCAGAAAACTCCCAAAAAAACTCATATTTGTGTAGTGACTATGGTGGCTTTATGTGGTGGTGCTACATGCTTTCCAGGTGATGTTAGTAAATGATGTTGGATTGGATTAGGGTAGGGTATTATTTTTAGTGGAAAATAGAGTTATTATATCAAGAGAAAATTGGGCATATTACATAGGATATATATATCTATATATATCTATATATATATATATATTCAAGAGATATATCAAATTTATATATAAACCAGTAGTGTGGAAGGTCTGACTATACAAGGGGAATTCTTGAAATCCCTTATCCCGCCTCTATGGAAGGATGATATCCTATTTTTGCATCATTATTCCTATTTTGAGGGAGCGTTCTTGATACCCACTGAGGTGGTGAATCAGTGTGTAATGGTCGTTTAAGGGTTATGAGATTTTTTTTGAAAATTTTTTGATTTAATGATTCAAATTGGTCTTTGTGTTAAAATTATATATGTAAAAAATATTTTTATCCCATTAAAATTATAAAAGTATTTTGAATCCAATTATTCCTATGATAAGGAAGGGGAATTTATTACATTTTAAAAATTATTATTTAAGGTATAAAAGTGTTTTTATCTTTAAATAAGTATATATGTATACATGTACACACATACACATATATATAATGTCTCATGTGGAAAATGTTTTTATTTTAATATATGTATATATATATATATACAACATATAATGGAAAACTCTTTTATTCTAACATGTATATTAATTTATATGTATGTATATATCATTTTATGTGAAACTCTTTTCATTTTGACACACACACAGATATATATATACATATATATATATATCTTGTGTATATATACATTATTTCATAAGAATCTGTTTTGTTTTGTCATATTTTTGTTTTCATCCCATTAAATTTATTTTGTTTGAAGAATCTTAATTCTCCCCTATTTATATAAGAGAATTATTTATTTTTTAAGACTCTGCGTCATGGTTTCAAAATGGTCTATTATAATTTTCAGATAAAAAATTTGTTTTTTCTAATAGATTCCTTTTTATGAAAACATTTTTAAACTAAAAATAATTTTAATTTTTGCCTCTATAAATGTATGGAGGTTATTGAATTTTCAAAAATATTGTTCAAATTAGTTTTTTTTATTTCCAAACAAGTATATATATATTTATACCATTTCATGTGAATTTTTTTTGTTTCTTATATATATATATATCATTTCTTGAAAAACTCTTTTATCTAGACATGTGTATATATATATATGTATATATATATATCATTTCATACAAAACTATTTTATTTGTGACATCTCTCATTTTGAAATCCTGAAAAAAATATTGATATTTCAAACAAGTATTCTTTATTTCCAAAACCATCACTATATGTTCTAAATTTAAAAATGTTTAATTGTATTTATAAATTATCATTATATGGTAAGCAAAAAATGATGATGTTTAATGAATTTTCTAAATTTGTAATTAACATGACATGGTTGTGATTTGTTTTAAAAAATAAATCAATAATATTTATTTTTAAACTCTCTATTGTTATTATTTTAACCTCAGTTTTAGGTTTCAAAATGTTTATTCCTCATATTATTCCTTTAACCACACTTTTCTTAATGAATTAAGAATATATCAATGTAATTCCTCTTTTAAGAATTAGAAATCCATGCTCATGGTTTAAAAGGATTTTTCATGAACTTTATGATGAAAATACAAGTTATTCTGTTTTTAATTCCAAATAATTGCACTTTGTTATTATGTGAATGAAGGCAGAGGGTGTGGAGTGAACCCAAAAATGTTATGGGACTTTGTTGAGATGTGTGATTATAGGGACAATATTTAAATATCCCTTTAATGAATTGGATAATTATTTAATCTCATGATATTTCATGTATGGCGCATGAGAGGTTATCCTATGCATGCTATGGTATTAGGGAGTGAACCTAATCCATTATTGGTCATGTACACCATGTTATTTTGTATCATTAGTAAGTAATTACTTTATGTTATTATCCAAAGATCCTATGAAAATTATTTATGATTTCTTATGATATTTTAAAAGAAAATTTTATGATTTTGTAAAAGAATGAAATGAATTTTTTTTCAAAGAATCAGTCAATTGAAATGTTCAATAGAAAAATTATTTTTCTTTTACATAAGAACTCTTGATAAATGTATAAGTTTTTTACTTTCAACTTATATATCATGATGTACTATTTTAAAAATAAAAAACCCTATCTAGATTCCTTTATGTTTAAAAACTCCTTACTGAGCATTTTTTCAGTCACCCGATGTTTTAAAAACAAATTTTTATTGGGAATGAGGTTGTGTATAATAGAGTGAGTGGTCTATGCCCTTTTATGGTGTTTAACTCTTATTAAGAATATAATATGTTTTATAGTCTTTTCTTTTATAGGTGTTGTAATCAGAATTCTCTAGTGTATCCTAACCCTTTAAAACTCTAAACCTTTGTGATCTCATGTTGTTTTATAAAAATTAATGATAAATAATAAATTATAAAAAAAAGTGGAACATATTTTGGTCATCTTAGTAGGTATCAGAGCCAAGTTTTAGAAAACTTTAGAGGCCATGATATGGAGAAACCAATAATATTTATAAGATTTCTGTAAGTTTCATTGGGTTTTACCTTAATGATATATCTTGCAGATTTAGTTTTCCTAATTCTGAAAAAATGAAATTCTGATTTTCTTTAATTATAGTGAAATAGTTGCGATAAAACAATTCCTTCAAGGGGTAGATTGTAACAACCCAAATTTTAGTAAATATAATCTTTTCACTTTTAAATAAATATTTTTTGACATAATTTTAATTAATTTATTTTTTTAGGATAAATATTAGTATTTAATGATATTTTACATAATATATATATATATAATACCATGTAGATAGAATTTACTAAATTAAAATAAACTAATAAATATTCATTTAATATATAAGTTTTCAATTTTATTTATGTTTTGAAATTATGATTATTCAAGAAATATTTATTTAAAATTTATTTATGTGTATTTCATTCCCAATTACCTTCAATTAGAAAAATGATATACATATATACATATATTAATAGTATATGTATTATTAATGAATATTTAAGTAAAATCTAAATATCTATATAGGTATTTATAAAAGTAAATAATGTTGTTTTAAAAGTTATATTTTTGATTCAAATGTAACAGAGTTTTAGTCACATAAAATATAATTTCATTTTTTCATGTAAAAGACAACAGTTTAAATTTTTTTAATTTATATTTTTTAAGAAAATATTATTTTAAATAATATACCTTTTTATTTTAAATAATACTTTTTTGTTACTCATGAAATAAAAATGTACATATAGGTTTATAAAAATAATAATTTGGGCTAACTTTAATAGTATCACTTTATAATAAAAATGTTATATTAATTATAAAATTATTTTCTAAATTATAATGAATTACTTGAAATATGTTTTAAATAGAATGTACATACGTAAATATATGTAAATTAAGTAGATAAATGGAAGTAAAGGGTAATGTATGACATATAATTTGTGAAAATTTGAAAAAAGAACATTATTATATGAAAGATATAAAAAACTTATAATAATATTTGAATATTCATAATGATGAATATTAGAGTAAATATATTAATATATAATATATGGGATTATGAAAATTATTAAAATTTCATGATTTTTTTTATGTTTCTATTTATTTTATAAGAAGATAATTATTAGTATTATTGTTATTTATTTTTTTGTAATGTTTTAATTGGATCTTAGTTCATATTATAGATACATATATATATATGTATATACATATATGTATATATTTATATATAAAATAAAAACAATAATATATATACATATACAAAATAATGATGATAAATAATAATAATAATAATTAATAATAATTTTAATAATAATGTGACAAAAGAGAGGGTTTTTTTGTTGGGCTTTTAAGTTTTTTTGATAAACAGGACAGGGTTTTAAGTATTATTATAAAATGATCATGATATGGATAAACCTAGTTCACATGTCTCTCCTCACAAAGAAGCGTGAATATGGTTCACGCTTCCTGTTCGAATTATTTAAAGGAAGCGTGAACCCCATTCACGCTTCCTCCATGATTTTTAATTAAAAAAATCATCAATAGTTATAAATAATAATTAAATATAAATACATATTAATTAAAAAATTATCAATATGAATAAAATATCAATAAATATAAATAAATAGAAATACATATAAATTAAAAAATAATCAATATGTATAAGATATAAATAAATATAAATAAATAATTGTACATATTAATTAAATAATCAAAAATATTAAAATTTTTGTTCAGGGCCATTTTGATCAACTGGTCTGATTCTTGGTGCATTTCTTGATCTCCAGTATTGTTTATTCATTAATTTATGCAGTAGATCCATACATCCAAATTTCATTCCAAATGAATATGTCAATATGTTAATATATCGACTTTACGTTACCAAAAATTCATTCGACTTCCTCTCTGGTATATTAACAAGAAGTAAAAACTTCAAGGAAAAAGGGTATTAGTTCATACTTATGAAATGCGCCATCCATTATTTCACTCTAAATCTATGTGAGTCATACTTGGTCTAGTAAACAATAGGATTTGAATTGGGAAACAATGTTTTACTCTACCAATTGTGTCAATACCCATCCTCGGGGCCCGTGCCGTCACTACCCCAAGCCCGCCTTCCAAAGGCCAGGGGCTGACGACTAGAACCAAAGGCGTAAATACCGATAAAAGGGAAGGAATTGCCTTTATAAAGTAAACAAACACCAAAGAGTACTCAAGATGAAGTAAACACTAAGTAAACTGAGTACAAAAGTAAGTGCTAGAAAGTAAATGGGCCAGAATACAAACCCAACTGAAAGTAAAGTACAACTAAAAAGAAATTACAACAGAAGAAAAGTAAAGCAGCAACACCGAGCCGTCCACTGGAATACCCACATGAAGGGTGGGTACAGATAGTCTCCTCAGCTCCTCGGGTCCATCCATCTGCTTCGTGTACGTTCGTCCAGTGATCCACCTCCAGGTACCATCCAGATCCACGAGCCTCCACCTCGATCTCCACTGTCCGTCGTCTGCATCCAACACAACGTAGTGCGGGAATATCCCGTACAGGGGTGAGTATATGATACTCAGTAGGGACCTCGAGACTCCCAAAGGTCTCCCAGAATCCATGAAGGATAAACCAAAAAATAAAGATACAATCACGAAGTATCAACCAACTCTACTTAGGTATATGCCCATACATATACCTAAGTCATCAATTCCAGTTCTGCTCCAACTCACGAGCCCAAGTTCAACCCAATCCACACAAGAAAGTACAACCCATTCCACACAAGAAATCATGACAATCACACCAATGATAATGATTGAAAGTTTCCACGTCCCGGATCCGGGTGCCACTCAACGGGTGCGCTGAACCCGGTTCGCCACGTGACCTCAAGTGCATTTCTCCAAACATCAGAGGCTGCCGACTAGCAGCAATGGCCCAGGTCTGATAGTGGGGAAACTATGCCCCCACTTGTCAAAGTGTAGCACAGTGGAATATAATTTAAACATACAACAACAGTGGAATAAGTAACAGTACATATAACTGAAAATGAAGAACTGATAAAAAAAAGGAAACCATCAGTCATTTATATATGAAGATGCAGCATGTCACTATTCTATAAAACAACCAGAACATGTTACACTGCAATACAATACAATACAACTGAAGTACAAGTACAGAAAAGCAAAACAGAACAGCCAGCAGCATCACAAGCCCATGCTTGGTCCCATGCTCTCCTACACCCCAGCAGCAATCAAGTACATTTATAAGGACCCTTTCCCTTCTCTACACCTGCAGAAACGTAATTAGTTTGGGCTGAAAAGCATGACCCAAACAGGGTGTGAGAAATATTTCTCAGTAGGCACCCACCAAAGGCCCGTGCCCAACTGTGTGAAAATATGCAACAATAGTGTACAGTAGTAAAATGCAACAAACTAAGCAGTACTCAAAAGTAACTAACTTACCAGTTATATTTCCAGTTAATTAATCATTTAATCCATTTAATATATGAAAACACCACAATGAATTTCTAAGTAATAGCTAGTGTCCTCAGTTACTCAAGCCCTTACCCACAGGTAATCAGAAATGTAACCTGCAGGTACTTTCCCACAGGCAGAACATATTTTTCCCTCAGGCATGGGTAGTGTCGCCCTCAGGCACAGAGTCGATTGCCCTCAGGCTTGGAAGAAGTTTCCCTCAGGCTAAGTTAACAACTAACCTCAGGCTAAGTAAAACAAAGCCCTCGGTCTGAGTAAAACACTACCCTCAGGCGCAAGTAACCGTGCAATTCCCAACATGTAAATAAACATTCATAAGAAATTTCTCTCAAGGCAATTCTACAATCATTAATTTAGGGGCATACCCTCAGGTATCCTGGCCAAATGGCTAAACAGAGGAACGTACCCCCGGAGTGGTCCTGGATCCAAGCACTGATCCCAAACATCATTTTAATATCACATTTAATTACCTATACAATTCTAGGTATTTAAAATTAGCCACGACCTCAGCCTCACGACACCCCAAATATGGGTTCGTAGCTCAAAAACACACAAAACACACGATAGTTGGAAAATAAACACCAAGCCACCTACCTTAAACACCCATGAACGATATACACGAATGACGCTTTCTAAAACGTCCAAGAATGCCGTAGATCTGAGGTAGAATAATTATTGCTTAAATGAAAATAACTCCTGTTAGGGGAAGAATTGGTAAGAACTTCTTAAGGAGAGTGGAGGGCTTACCCGTGAGGTTCCAACAAGATCGTTCAAGGCGGAAATAGATTCCCGACGAATGCTCGGCAGATCTCCAAAGCTTCAGCCTCCTCTCCCGAGCTCCCTCTTCCCTTTCTAAGCCTTCCCTGTGAACAGGGGAGACTACCGGCCATTTTAAGCAAAAAAAACAAAGTACATGACGTGTACTTCTGAGTACACGGCGTGTACTTCCCATTTTTAATCTGTTCCTCTGGAGGCTTCCCACTAGCGTGGCACTGTTCATCTGCCGACATGACTACACGACGTTACTCCTTTATTACACGGTGTGTTCAGTCGCACAGCTGGCCACCGCCTTACTATTCACCTGCCGACTGACTACATGGCGTTTAAGAGACCACTACACGGCGTGTACTTGGTTTCTACACCCTTCATCACCGACACGACCACATGCCCTGTGTACTCATTCCACATGGCCAAAAGTACACGATGTGTGGACAAAGTACACGGCGTGTACTTTCAAAATTTGGAATTTCCCCCCCACTATCCTTATTTTCTTAAAATCCCTTAAGGAAAATAGAATTGGTATTTTCCCCCATTTTCCTAATTTTCGTAAAAGCACTTAAGGAAAAGAGAAAAGAAGAAGCTCGTACCTTAGAACTAAGAACCAGGTTCTTACAAAATTTACCCCTTAAAGCAATTCGTCCCCGAATTGCCCTTCTAAGGGTGGCAAAGATAAAGCCATGAACAACTCCAACCACTGAGCATGTACATCGGTCTCCCGCTCCAAGGTTTCGTCCTGCACTCGGCCATGCTGCCATAACACCTGTACGAGAGGAACTGACCAGCCTTTGTGCTCCTGTCAACGATACGAATCGGACGCTCCTTGAAGGACGCATCCATCTGAAGCTCAACCTCCTCTGGTTAAAAGGCGTGAGACGGGTCTGAATGATAGAGGTGAAACTGAGATACGTGGAAGAAGTCGTGCATGTCCCGATACCTCTGTGGTAGCTGCAACCGATAGGCAACCGGCCCGACTCTCTCCAGAATCTCAAATGGCCCCACATACCTCGGTGAAAGTTTACACTGTCTCCTGATCCACTTGTGTCCCAGCCTCGACAAAACATGCAAGAAAACCTGATCCCCAAACACGAACTCCAAAGGTCATCTGCGGCGATCAGCATAAGATTTCTGACGAGACTGCGTGGTAGCCATCCGCTTCTGAATCAACTAGACCAGCTTAGAAGTCTCCTGCACGAGACGTGGTCCCAAAAAAGCTGCCTCACCTGCCTCTAACCAGCACAAAGGTGATCAGAACAACCTACCATATAAAGCCTCGTATGGTGTCATCTCAATAGTTTCCTGAAAACTATTGTTATAGGAAAACTATACTAGGGGTATGTGATTTTCCCAAGAGCCCCCAAAGTCTAGGGCGCATGCTCGCAGCATGTCCTCAAGCACCTATATAGTACGCTCTGACTGGCCATCAGTCTGAGGGTGGTAAGATGTGCTCAGAAGCACCTGTGTATGCAGTGCCCTCTGAGAACTCTGCTAGAAACGAGATGTAAAATGGTCATCCCTATCTGAAATAGTAGAATGAGGGACCCCATGAAGGCTTACGATCTCTCGGATATATAACTTCTCGAGCTCGTCAATACCGAAGGTCTCTATGATCGGAAAAAAGTGAGCTACCTTCGTGAGTCTATCCACAACAACCCACACTACATCATTGCCTCGAGGTGACCTCAGCAAACCCATCACGAATTCCATCATGACATCATCCCATTTCCACTCTGGAATGGGTAATTTCTGTAACATTCCAGCTGGTCTCTGATGCTCCGCCTTCACCTGCTGATAGGTGGAACACCTCATAACAAAACTAGCTACTTCTCTCTTCATACCTGTCCACCAGTACTGACGTCTCAAGTGACGGTACATCTTGGTAACTCCAGGATGAACTACCCAAGCTAAAGCATGAAACTCCCACATCAGCTCCTCGCGTATATCCCCTGGAACCCACACTCATCCATGGAAATGTAGAACCTCATCATTACCTATCGTCCAACCATGAGGAGGGTCCTCACTTGCAACCGACTCCCGTAGAACTAGGCCTTCTGAATCAGAGAGTTTTCTCATCCTCACTCTATCCAGGAGGGTAGAAGTCACAGCTAAAGAGGAAAGATAAGTCTGCCCCTAACTGTCGTGCACCTCCAGATGCATCTCAGAGAACAATTTCATAAGCTTCCACTCACCACTAGCCTCTTGCACAACCTGTATCTAATTCTTCCTACTCAGTGCATCAGCTACTACATTACCTTTACCAGGTGTGTAGGAAAGCTCAAAATTGAAGGACTGAAGGTATTCGACCCACCTTCGCTGCCTCAGATTCAATTAACGCTGAGTAAAGATATACTTGAGGCTTTTGTGGTCAGTGAAAACCACAAAATGCTCTCCCAAAAGATAATGTCTACAAAAGCGAAACGCATGAACAACTGTAGCCAACTCGAGATCATGCATCGGGTAATTCCTCTCATGTGGCCTCAACTGCTGAGACCCGTACGCAACAACTCGATCGCCCTACATTAACACTACTCCCAAACCAATACCTGATGCATCACAGTAAACTGTATAGCTCCTTCCCTGCTCTGGGAGTATCACAATCAATGCTGATGTCAACCTTCCTTTTAGGTCCTGAAAGGCTGTCTCGCAAGTTTCCGACCATACGAACTTCACACCCTTCTTAGTCAAACCCGTCAACGGCGTTGCTAAGAGGGAGAAGTCCTAGATGAAATGCCTGTAGTAACTAGCCAGCCCAAAGAAACTCCATATCTCAAACATGTTCTTAGGATGATCTCAGGAAACTACTACTCTCACCTTCTCTGGGTCTACCAAAACTCCTGCCTCTGAGATGATGTAACCCAGGAAGTGAATCTGGTCCATCCAAAAGTGGCACTTTGAGAGCTTAGCACATAGACGATTCTCTCTCAGTGTAATCAATACGATCTCAAGATGGGTGGCATGGTCGTGTCGAGTGTGAGAGTACACCAAGATGTTTTCCACGAATACTACCACAAAAGAGTCCAGATAAGGATGGAACACACGATTCATCAGATCCATGAAAACTGATGGCACGTTTGTGAGTCCGAACGGAATAACTGTATACGCGTATAGACCATACTGGCTCCTAAAAGCTGTGAGAGGTATATCAGATGGTATAATGTGCAACTGATGATATCCTAATCTCAATTCAATCTTCGAGAACAATCGTGCTCCACGAAGTTGATCAAAAAGTTCATCAATACTTGGAAAGGGATATCGGTTCTTAACTTTCAACTGGTTCAGCTTCTGATAATCCACACATAGTATGAGGGTACCATCCAACTTCTTCGTAAAAAGGAAAGGAGAACCCCACGGAGAAGTACTGGGTCAGATAAAACCCTTTTCCTGTAACTCCTCTAACTGTCTCTTGAGCTCTTGCAACTCTGGCGTGGCCATCCTATAAGGAGGAATGGACACCAGTGCTGCTCCTGGCACTAGCTCAATAGAGAAATCCACCTCACGCTTTGGAGGAAGACCTAAAAATTCATCCGGGAAGACATCCTTGAAACGATCAACCACTGGAGGGAATTCCTTCTGACAAGTCCCCTGGTCGTCCAGATATAAGCTCGCAATCTGGGCTGTGACTCCACCTTTCCCATGATGCTCTGGCCCAACTCGACTCGCCTGAACATCCCATTCGCCCTTGTATAGAAACTCTTCGCCCTCTGGTGGTGTGAAACTCACCCTGTGATGATATAAATCTACAAAGTCTCGAAAGGGAACCAACCAGTCCATCCCAAGAATGATGTCATAAGCTGTCATCTCTAAGATATAGAGGTCCCAAAGAAAGTGACACCCACCAACCTCAAGGGGGGACTCTTTTCACTGACGCACACCAGCCGTTCTAGTCCCCAACGGAGTGTCTTGCGTCATGATATCAGAAGAAGTAGAAACACAGATCCCAAGTCTCTCTACAACAGAAACATATATAAAACTATGTGTAGCACCCGTATCAAAAAGTACTGAAGATAAAATAGAAGATACTAGAATAGTACCTTTGACAGTAGAAGGTCCGGGATCCTGCTCCTGCTGGGTCTGTTGCACCGCATATGCCTGCCCAGTGCCGCAACCCTGTGACACAACCTGGATACCCTGAGTTGTCCCGCCCTACTGCCTCTGAGATCCTGGTGTGTGGATACCATGACCCCGACCACCATCTCTACCTACACGCTCTGACGTATTCCAGTTCCCTAATTTGTAAGAAGCCACTGGTCTTTCTCCCATACGCGAAGTCTGCACAGAACCCCTCTCACTATCCATTGGTGGAAACACTCTACAAAAGCGCTGCAAATGACCCATCCTGCCGCAAGCTCGGCACTCCAGTGGGTCTCGTGGTCCCTGCAGTCTCTTATGCTCCTATTTACCACACTGTTAGCACCTGATTAGCCCACCTGAAGAAACTACCAGGCTGGTACTGCCACCCTGAGAGAAGTCCATCTATCTCTTCCTCTTAACAGTAGAAATAGTACCAGAAACTGGTGTTGAACCGCCCTGGCCCACACCACTAGATTCCCATAGGTTCATCTCTATAATCAACGCATAATTCACAATATAATGTACTGAAGGCAACCTTAAAACATTCACCAGCGCTTGAATGTCATAATGAAGACCATCCTAAAAATGTCTGGATCTCAACGTCTCATCACCCACTAGAACAGGTGAAAAATGCTGAAGCTCGGTGAAATGAGTAGAATAGTCCATCACCAACATAGCGGCCTACTGTAGATTCATGAACTCTCGAGCTTTTTCTTCCCTCAGCTTCACTGGGAAGAATAAGTCATAGAAGACTACATGAAAATGTTCCCACACCATGTCTCTGTGATGCTCTGACTGGGTGGTAACATCCCACCACCTCTTGGTGGAATCACGCAGCATATACGTCGTGAGCTTGACCCTCTGCCCTAGAGGCGTCTCAAGATGCTCGAAAATAGTCTGCATCGATCCCAACCAAGACTCCGCAGCCTGTGGTCCTCCATCCTATGAAAATGTCGGCGGATACTACTACTGGATTATACGTGTCAGCTCAGCCATAGATGTGGCAGCCGACAGTGCTCCCTGAAAGGTCTACATGAACCGCATAAAGCCTTCACGGAACTGTGCCTCCGCGCCTGTGTCTGGTATAGCATCTGGCGCTGCATCAAGCTCTGCTGGAGGATCCACTGGTAGCCCATGGCCCACCATATCTGGAGTATTCTTGTTGCCGCTCTCCTAGCAAACAACGCACAGTTGTCTAGGCAGCATGACACTACAAGGTCAAAAAAATGCCTTAGATTCAAGATTAACCAGACTGAAAATGAAGAAACCACAAATTGAATAATTGGAAGAAGGCATTTTAGGATTTTCAAAACAAGACTAAACGGTGTGTATAATGGATACATGGCGTGTACTTGACTTCCCTTCCCCTGCCCGGGTCCTTCTACACAGCTAAGACACATGGATCCCATTTGAACTAAACTACACGGCGTGTATACAACTACACGGCGTGTATGGTGTTATTTACAACTGCCCATGTCACTTGTGACACGGACGACTACTCAGCTTGACACTACACTACGTGTTACACCCGCACACGGCGTGTACACCACCCTGTTTCACAGTCACATGGATAATTCCATATGGTCTGTCCTCGGAAAAGACTACACGGCATGTCCCACAGGTACACGGCGTGTTCTAAACGAGCTCCGCCGACCCGTGTTGCTAGTTACACGGCCAGATACACGGCTCAAACTACACGGCGTGTTCAATATACACAGGGCGTGTACTCAAAGGATTACACCGACCCGTGTTGTTAGTTACACGGCTGGGCCCCCAGGTCACACTACACGGTGTGTTCTTCATTGACACAGTGTGTTCAAGAAATGACTACACTGGCCTGTCTTTGTTAGTTACATGGCCGGGTCTCCGGGTCAACACTACACGGCGTGTTCTTCTTTGACACAACGTGTTCAAGAAATGACTACACTGGCTCGTGTTTGTTAGTTACACGACCGAGTCTCTGGGTCATCGCTACATGGCATGTACATAATCTACACGACATGTTCGCCCCATGCTCTTCCCTTCCCCATGTTTCCGCCCACACGGTTTGTGACATGGGAAGAGACTACACGGCATGTACTCCCGGTACACGGCGTGTACTCAAAAAGTTTTCTTTTCTTCCCGAATAGAAGAACATACACGGCGTGTCTAAAGTACTACAAGGCGTGTATATTGTGTTTTCTGGACAGTATGCCTCAGAAACTTCCTCGGAACCCAGAAAATACTGAACAAAAACACCTAAGTGCCAAATTCCGATCCGTGAGGGCCCATACTCCCCACGAATCAATGTTTGACATCTTATCTATGTTATAACATAATAAACAATCAATGATCCACCAAATTCCGGTCAATGGGGGCCCATACTCCCCAAAAACCAAAGTTTGGCGTTCATTCTCCAAACCGGCTCAGACAAAATACCCTATCATATAGCAGGTAGTTATCAACCAGCTATCACAACAACATGCTTTTCCAGCACATCAACTATCACAACAACATGAAATTTCTAATGAACCTACATGGCATGGAACTATGCATAGCATGTGATTTATATCATGTTCCTAAATGATGTATGAGATGGCATACCCTCATCTCATTGGGTTGTAACGAAATAGAACCCTTAGATAAAATATAAACAGCACAATCACTAGTGCGTCACCCAACGGTGAAATCATATCAACTGTAAATTGAAAAATCAGTAAAATTGCAATACGAGGTAAATTGGATTTTCCCTGTACATGGGTTAGATACACCTGGGCACAACTTATTACCAACTACCATTCCCATCCTATCCCTGACTAAGGCTCCAAATAGTATGTCAAAGAAAAGAACCCCTCTAATACCACTTTGTAACGTCCCGGATCTGGGTGCCACTCAACGGGTACAACGAACCCAGTTCACCAAGTGACCTCAAGTGCATTTCCCCAAACTCCAGAGGATGCCGAATAGCAGTGAGGGCCCAGGTATGATAGTGGGGAAACTATGCCCTCATTTATCAAAGTGTAGCGCAACACAATATAATTTAAACATACAACAACAGCAGAAGCAGTAACAGTACATATAACTGAAAATGAAGAACTGATAACAAAAAGGAAACCACCAGTCATTTATATATGAAGATGCAACATGTCATTATTCTATAAAACAGCCAGAACATGTTACACTGCAATATAATACAATAAAACTGAAGTACAAGTACAGAAAAGCAAAACAGAACAGCCAGCAGCATCACGAGCCAATGCTCGGTCCCATGCCCTCCTATACCCCCACAGCAATCAAGTACCTATATAAGGACCCTTTCCCTTCTCTACACTTGAAAAAGCGTAATTTGTTTGGGCCGAAAATCATGACCCAAATAGGGTGTGAGAAATATTTCTCAGTAGGCACCCACCAAAGGCCCGTGCCCAGCTGTGTGAAAATATGCAACAACAGTGTGCAGTAGTAAAATGCAACAAGCTAAGCAATACTCAAAAGTAACTAACTTACCAGTTATATTGCCAGTTAATTAATCATTTAATCCATATCATATAAGAAAACACCACAGTAAATTTCTAAGTAACAGCTAGTGTCCTCAGTCACTCAAGCCCTTACCCACAGGTAATCAGAAACGTAACCCGAAGGTACTTTCCCACAGGCAGAACATATTTTTCCCTCAGGCGTAGGTAGTGTCGCCCTCAGGCACAGAGTTGATTGCCCTCAGGCTCGGAAGAATTTTCCCTCAGGCAAAGATAACAACTGCCCCCGGGCTAAGTAAAACAATGCCCTCGGGCTGAGTAAAACACTTCCCTCAGGTGAAATTAACCAGGAAATGCCCAACATGTAAATAAACATTCACAAGAAATTCCTCTCAAGGCAATTCTACAATCATTACTTTAGAGGCATACCGTCGGGTATCCTGGCCAAACGGCTAAACAGAGGAATGCACCCCCAGGGTGGTCCTGGATCCAAGCACTGATCCCAAAAACCATTTTAATATCACATTTAATTACCTATGAAATTCTAGTTATTTAAAATTATCCATGAACTCAGCCTCACGACACCCCAAATACGGATTCGTAGCTCAAAAACACACAAAATGCACGACAGTTGGAAAATAAACACCAATCCACCTACCTTAAACACCCACGAATGATATACGTGAATGACGCTTTCTGAAACGTCCAAGAACGCCGTAGATATGAGGTAAAATAATTCTTTCTTAAACGCAAATAACTCCCGTTAGGGGAAGAATTGGTAAGAACTGCTTAAGGAGAGTGGAGGGCTTACCCGTGCGGTTCCAACGAGATCGTCCGAGGCGGAAACGGATTCCCGAAGAATGCTTAGTGGATCTCCAAAGATTTAGCCTCCTCTCCCAAGCTCCCTCTTCCCTTTCTAAGCCTTCCCTATAAACATGGGAGGATGATTCCCATTTTAAGTGAAAAAAACTAAGTACACGGCGTGTACTTCTGAGTACACGATGTGTACTTCCCATTTTTAAACTGTTCGTCTGGTGGCTTCCCGCCAGCATGGCACTGTTCATCTGCCGACATGACTACACAACGTGTCTCCCTGAGTACACGGCGTGTTCAGTCGCACAGCTGGCAACCACCTTACTATTCACCTTCCGACTGACTACACGACGTTTAAGGGACCACTACACGGAGTGTACTTGGTTCCTACAACCTTCATCACCAACACGGCCACACGCCATGTGTACTCATTCCATATGGCCAAATGTACATGAAATGTGGAAAAAGTACACGGCATACACTTTCAAAATTTGGGATTTTTCCTTCATTTTCCTTATTTTCTTAAAAGCACTTAAGGAAAAGAGAATTGGGATTTTCCCCCCATTTTCCTTATTTTCTTAAAAGAACTTATGGAAAAGAGAAAATAAGAAACTCGTACCTTAGAACTAAGAACCGGGTTCTTACAAAAGTCAAGACTCAGCACACACAGGTATACTACTCACGAAGAGGGGTGGAGATGATAGATGTAGCCTCTGAATCATCTCCCCTACCAAACCCACGTAGGATCCAAGTACAAAAGTCGTCATTTCCAAACCCACGTAGGATCCTAGTACAGTAACAATCACTGCCGAATCCACGTAGGATCCATGTACAGTCATCATTGCTGCTGAACCCACAGAGGATCCAAGTACAGTCGTCCTCGCTACCGAACCCACGTAGGATCCAAGTACAGTCGTCATCATCGTCGCAGTCGCAGCCAGCTCTAGGGTTCCCACAGACAGCATACTCGATTCCGGGAGGGTCTGCTCCTCGATTCAAAGGGGTGGATACATCAACCGTCACGAATACCGGAGATTATGTATCCCAACGTTCCGTCCCACGTCATTTGGGAAAACCAAGAAAAACGTACCTGAGTCACGGAGAACAAGACGACCAAGCCATTTTCTAAAATTACATGGCGTGTAGGTAAGCGATACACATCGTGTCATTAGACACCGGGTACTGCCCGTGTGATACAGCCCGTGTCGCAGGACTAGTTGTGTAGATAAGTAAATACACGGCGTGTACTATGGTTAGACACCGTGTCCAAACCTCTAGGGTCGGTTCCATGTGCGCTGACCATGTCATGCCATGTGGTGGAGTACATGCCCGTGTACTCCACCCCGTGTCCGTGTATTTATGGAATACACACTGTGACTCTTGGCCGTATGGTTCTGCCCGTGTCCGTGTATCACCCAGATTACACGCCGAGCCTCGCGAAGCCGCTTCTTCCATGGCGATGGAAGTACACGCCATGCCTCATGGACGTGTGTTTCTGCTCATGTCCGTGTATCTCCCGGATTACACGCCGAGCCTCGCGAAGACGCTTCTGCCTTTCTATGAAGATAATACACGCCGTGCCTCGTGGCCATGTATTTCTGTCCGTGTCCGCATATTTCCCTTGAATACACACCATTTGCAATGAAGTCTCCTCTGTCAAACTGTGCGGACAGTGCATGCCGTGTGACCGGTGTCACACGCCGTGTGTCACTTCTTCTGATGTCTGATACTTCTGCCGCTGAACGCTTGTACTACACGGCGTGTGCTTTGGAAGGACACGCCGTGTATTCTGGAATTTTCCAAAAAATCACGCCTCTGGCCAGCACGCCTCCCGAGGTGTCCTTCCTTCATTTCAATGATCCATTTTCTACAAAACTCCCGCTCCTGGGTCGTCCCGATGTTCTGAGGCTGTTTCCGATGTTTTCGGGGCCTCTGATCGGCTTTGAAAACTTGCCTTGATTCACCGCTTGAGAACGGTAGGAGAACACCATAAAATAAGAACGGAGGAGGAATCAGACCGTGTTAGTTTGGTTTGGTTCCTTCCGCATTAATTCTATAGAAAATGGTTTAGAGAGAACCAATAACATGGAAGGAAAAACAACGTTGCTCAATCAAAAACACACCCCTACCTCGATAAATGTTGACGTTTGCTGGCAACGCGGAAGATGGCGTCGCAGGGTAAGGTTTCGAAGACGGCGTTGGCGTGCGTCCAAGGAGGGGATGACATCTCACCCTAGCTATAAAGAGACAAAGGAATGACACATCGTATCTCCTTGTGGTGACGACGTTCTTCGTCGAAGGGTGTTGTTCTTCATGGGAGGATGAAGTTCTTCCAAAGAGAAAAGAACTCCCTCCCCAAATTCCTCACACAACAATACTAACCAAATAAAATAAGGCCACCCCTTATTTTATTATTTTTCCAAGAATTTAAAATTTCCAAAATTCAAACACATAATTCAATTAATTAAAGAGGTTCAATTAATTAAATTAATGTGTGTTGGAATTATTAAAGTTGAAGAGGAGAAGTCACATAATTAAATACAAGGGGGTGGGGGGGGTTTAATGGAGAGTTTAAGGAGTTATGGGGAATGTGAAGGGTTGGGGATCGTGTGGGCCCCACCTCACATTTATCCTCACATGGGTAGTTAGGGTGCCAGTGGGTCCCACCCTAACTTCCCCATGTAGGATAAAACCACTTAGGTTAGGAATAAAATTTGTACCAAAAATTTTATTCAATTAAATATTAATCCCCAAATTTTAACAACTCCTTCTGAGAAAACACACCTTTGGTAATGGTTATCTTAAGCAATTACCGGCACTGCAGTTCCATCAGTGCCCTCAGATTTCAATTCCGAGTACCAGTTCAAAAGATAGAAAAACCCGCTCGTTCGTTCACTGAACGTACCCGAGCTAAACTTCGAAAACTGATTCCGGGCACTCTGGGCCTCAGAATCAGGTGCCGTCAGAAACTGCGTACTTGTAAAATCCCAAAAAATTTAAGAAAAAAAATTTCCTTGAAATTTACGAGTCTTTACAAATTGATCACAAAACTAAATGAAATGAGAACTCATGCACTTATCATCAAAGTTAATCCAATTTTATTTTAGGATAAAGATATTAAATGAGATATGAAACTTTTATTAGAATAATCAACCTAAAAATAATTCACTCACTTTAACAAATAGATCAAAAAAATTCAAGTGAAATAAGAATGATAAGCGGTGTTTGTGTGTATCTATACTTCAAATTTTATTATGTCATTGATTATTTCAATTAAAACCAATTTCTATTGAGTTTATTTTTTGTTAAAAAAGGAAGAGAGATTTAGAAAAATATACTAATTTCCATAACATGATCTTCCAAAACATTGTATGGTAATTAGATTTGATTTTGATTAATATACTAATTATGGTAGCAATTTCATATTTCATTATTTACCTACCCCTCAAGAGAAACACTCATATCGCTCTATATTGGTTTGGACATGAGGCTCAGCCCAGTTGGTGAGGTATCCTTAAGTGCATCCACGAGACCTAGGTTCAAAACTAGGCATAGGCATATTTCTAGGGGCACTGTAGCAGTACTATAGAATTATTGTACATTGTGCGATACTATAGAAGAACTGTACACTGTACAGGTACCGCAACAAACTGTACACTTTAAGGGCACTATAGCAGTTACTGTAACAGATACTGTTCGGTACTGTAGCATCTGGAACTATTCACCTTGGGCCACCGGTTTGGGCTTGGAGTCCTTAAGGATTTCGGGCCTCCCATGCCTTCAGGTCAGTAAGGCTTTCGGTCCACCTTTAAGGCCTTCGGGCCACCTCAAGGCCTTCGGGCCACATGAAGTTTCCCCAGACAGACTCTACAAAAAATGAGCAGCCCTAGAAGAGGATTCAGAGCAGGTGCACTCACCCGAGCAGATCCAAATGCATTTTTCAGAATGAGAGGGTATGGATATGCCATTGAGACCATCCTGTACTTTCACAGGAAACCTATAAAGATGGCCACGCAAAGGTGGAGAGCTACTATCATGATGCAAATGCTTGGGAGGGGAAGTTCCTTGTAGATAGTCGGGTCGAATTCCCTAATACCTCCAGGTCATGTATTATCCTAAGCCTACATGCCATGTAATCTCTGATCCTACAGGCCTTGTAAGGGTTTCCCCTCATCCCTTGAAATGGGGTTATCAAAACTCAATAAAAATAAAGGCCTTCGGGCCATTCGGGCAAGAGAAACACTCATAAACATCTTTATAATGGTGGATCTATTCAATAATGATTTTAAAGATGCTCCAATATAGAGAATACACTAGAATTCATCTTCAACTTATTACTATTAATATTTGGAAACTTATATAACTTCACCAAGAATGATCTTATTTTCAATACTTATTCTTTATGAAACTAAAAATATGATCAAACAAATGATGATATCTTCCTCATACTTATTTTTCTTGGATATTCTAACATATTCTTAAAATTAATAAATAATGACCCTATTATGTTATTTGTATTTGAAAACCAATTGAGTAATCATTCAATGATGATAAATTCTTCATAATTGTTATTAATAATTGATAGCACTCACTACTTCTCAGGTTCTCCCCCTGAGAACTTGGTTCACCATTGATTTCTTATATCATAGGAATAGATAAATTAAATAAATATTAAGGAAATATGGTGGATATTACTTACTTTTTAATGTGAATAGGAAGGTTGAGTTTTTTTCTCAATGAAGTTGGTCCAATTCCTCTAGTATTCATGATTTCATATATAAACATATGTTTTGATTTATATTGGTGTAGAAGGGATCTCTTCACATTACATTCTGATTTTTGTGGAGATTTTCTTCCTTATTAGCCTTCATGGATGATGCAATGTTAACCCTCTTAAGGATTTTTTCTTATTCAGGAAGAGTATCAAATCAATATTTTTCATAATGTCTATAATTTTATCACATGAATGGGGTATTTTAACCTTAAAATCCTCCAGTAAAGATTATGAACTAGTAGAAATTGTGTCCCTTTATAAAGTTTGAATATGTATCTTCTAAACATTGTATAAATGAACATCTAATTTCATAAATCTCATATTTTGATTTTTTTATCTTCAATCATAATCACCTAATATTTTGAAATATATATTTTTCATTCATTTTATTCTTCATGAAACATTTTTTTAAACAAAGATTCACAATATATTACCTTCTAGGTTTTTACATCCAATTTAAAATAATTGAGATCAATAATATTTTTCAAGATTTCTTCAAGTTCACAGATCTTTTCATCAAGAGTCTTTTTGAATTCAAAATAATTAATATAATTAATATTTATTAATGAATTTAAGAATATTATTTATTATACATATATAGATAATAATACTAACTATTATTATGAATATCAAAATCATAATTACTGATTTTGGTAGATAATATGATAATAGTAAGGAACTTATTAAGTAAAAGAATAGAACTCTAAAAATCACAACAGTAAGGCACATACAACATGTATCATAAATCTTATATCAACCTTAATCTACACATATGGTGGGATGCTCCTCTATCCAACAACTAGGTGTATATTGGATGCGTATATGATGTGTCTATTTATGTCTCTACTCTGGCGTATTCTACTCAAGTATATCATCATTTGCAACCACCTCCACATCTTCTTGTGTGACAGGTGGTGGATGTACAACCTCCATGCCTATACCCTATCCTGCCTCTAAGGATAGTGGATGCTGGCTGGAACTCTCTCCAAAATGGAGAATAAGATGGTTGCTGTGATGTGGATATCTATATAGTAAGGAGTAATAAAGCATCTATCTCAGTCCATTCAACGTCTATATCTGCCTCTGGTTGTGACTGAGAAGCTAGATGAGCATCTGATTGATCATGATGAACACCCTCTTCATATGGAATAGCATCATCTGACTGATATGATGAATTCACTCCTCCTGTGGAAAAACATCATCCATAATAGGGTCATCACCCCTGGTACATCTATATCATGCTCAGTAGGCCCCAAAACCTCATCATCATGTGGCAGAGTAAAGAAAATTCCATGATAAATTTCATTCATCATAGGAAGAAACTCTACCATAGTGCTGTGAAAATATTCCTGGTCAAATGCACCTCTCTTTACTGGATTAGACCTGTGAAGTGGACAACTAATACGAGCATACTATGAAAAAAAATTACATTGTTAAGTAATGTTAATGAAAAATTTGTTGAATAGTGGAAGGAAGGATGTATACCATCTCCTGAAATCCCTGTCCCTATCATGTTAGAAATATGAATGGGGACCTACATTACGAGGAAGCATAATCCAGCTGATCCGCCAAATGAAAACATACTATCCTTGCCCCTTATAACCAGTACTCCTATCTCTGATCCCATAGATCAATATATGTGGCATGGTATCTCCTTCAATGAAAGTCTCTCTTCCTTGACATCTTCAAGGAATGTAGTGAAGCTAACTGACTGGGCGGGTCAGGAACAGGCTCGAAGAATCAGAACTACCTCATATCTCTATCGATCTAATTCCACTCGACTATATGAGAATGAATCAATGGAACCATGCAGGAGCCGATAACAAGCATCACCATACAATATAGTGGAAGAATCTAGATGATATCATCTGTATGTGTCCTCCATGTAATCTAAAAACAAGAAAAATTAATAATCAATTAATAAATTAAGAGATTTATAGTAATGAATAAATATTTATCAATATAAAAAATAATCACATACATTGTCTGGTCGAAGGCTATCCAACATAAGTCTGTAGGCATTGACATCATGTCTGGTAGAATCTGAATGTCGATGTTCCTAAATCCACATTTAGATAACATTATTAGAGTTACATTTCATAATATAAAGTTATACAATTATGTTACACATTATAAGGAAGGAATAAAATATTTTCGTACACACAGAGCCTCTGCTACAATATCTATAGGCAATGGTGCACGCGCATGTGGAGCTAAACTAGGGATGTGCTCCCATAGCCAAATATGTAGAAGAAAAACACATCCTATTATCTACATATTATCGATTCGACATACACTGCATATCACCCTGTATGTGTATGATAGACAAGAAGACCAGTATCAATACCGGTCTACCTAGTCCAAATCCTCTCAAAAGGTAAATACATCAGATGTACAAAAGTAGTGGAGTTATCAACGTAATGCATGCCACTAATCAACCACAAAATATATCCACGTGCAAATTACATCACAATGATCTCATTAGTATCCTATGCTAGATGTGAAAGGTGATGGTCTAATCAGGGCATGTGTAATCTACCACTGATGATGGACCTACCATAATCATGGACCTATATGCCCAGTAATCTATACACAAGATCAATCCAATCTACTCCAACTCAGCCTGTCACAATCGCACCATCGATGGGGAGGACCAACATAATGTACACATCCTGTAGGGTAATAGTTACCCCCCTCTCTAAAATGGAATGTATGTGACTCTGGCCTCCATCTCTTTATGAGTGCAATAATGAGGTGATGTTCAATAAAGGTGAAGCCGTACATCTCTATACCATAGAATCCAGCGTGACGAATATGGGGGGTGATAGCGGGAGGTGGTGTGACATGATGAAAATGATGAGATCTACGTACACTCAAAGGAGGCACATGACGTCCCTCTAAAACTAGTCATGAAATGTGAGTATCCTAAGATGTGATCAATGGAAAACCTTCTATCTACACAAATTATATCATACTTACTTTCTTATAGTGAATTCAATAAAAATTGTAAAATTTTATTAAAAAAACTGTAACAAGAAAAATAAGGTTGAAAATATATGTGGGTAGTATTATTGGTTTAGGTTATGAATTTTTTATTTTATTGATCTCTAATCAAGTTTGATTTATTCTAATTTTTTTATATAAATAAGCAGTGATGAAAAACCTGCATTGAACATGTGAAAGCATGATATATTCATTTTTTGTATGTTTATTTTTTTAATAGTTATAGTATCACAAAATTCCCCAGGATAGAATCTAGAAATGAGACAAACCAAAATTAAAACATGTCAGAAATGGAGTAAGTTAGAAATAAAAGGATTCATTACTAAAAAATCCACATATAAAAAAATAAACACATTCAGGGTAAAATATACAAACTCGATCATGGATGATGGGATGTAGAGCTTTGTCCTACCACTTAGGGACATCTCTTATGTGTATGTCCTTCTGTGTGAAAATACTACATCATGCCCCCCCTTGCTTCCAAGGCCAATCCATCTCATTTCTGATTCGGGTAGACTTTGGTCTTCCTCTGGGGAACAACCTGGTAGTATGAATCCAATAATTTAAAAAATGATAGATATTGAAAAAAACATAAATGAAAACAAAACCAACTTATGAAACCTGTAAATATCAAGGAAGATAGTCATATGATCAGCAGGTAAAGAGATAGAATGAAATTCACTGACAGGCATCCAAACTGCACTATAACAGTTAAGCAAAGTGCTCATGTTATACATCGAGTTAACATATGGCTCATATTATATATTAACCAAAGAACAAGCTACAATAACACATGCACATGGATATCTCAATTCCGAAAAGTCTCCACAATCATAGTACTTATTATCCCACATCACCACAAGCACTCAACCACTAGTGCATGTAGCCTAGTTGTAGAACTCTCTTACATGAAATCTCCTCTTTTCCCTATAAAAGGCTACATCACTCCATCTTGAAGACTCATTCAGTATTTGATCAATATCACTTTGGAAATACTGAGTAAAAGTCATTCTGTTTTCTATCCTCTGATAGTCCTTTTGGGACCAGTCAATAATGTAGTGAACACATCTATAAAATTTATCTTGCACTAACCCAATTATCAGGAATTTACGCACACCCTTGAGGACCCCATTTATACACGCCACTATATTAGTAGTCACCTGGCCATATATCCTACCACCATCATATGCTAATGACCATTTTTTCCTTTGAAATATATATCATATATTCATACACATATTAATTAGCACTTCAAATCACTTCCAGACATTTATCAAACCTTTATTTTTGGGGAACATATGCTTAAACCATAAGATAATAGTGTATTAAAAAGGATAGTAAATTTTAGTATATTTATAAAAACATACCCAACTTGAGGATCACCTTCTTTATTGCCTCATATATGAAATTCATATGTATATTACTTGAAATATGTCTAATGAAATATCAATGATAAGCATTAGACTCAGTCTATGAAAACCCATCACTATTTACAACCTCTATAATCAGTCGATGGAAAACAAACATCAGAAACATGCCCTGGTTTTGTGTGACATTAATGCATAAACATTCCAAAAACCAGCTCCAGCATTCAAAATTCACATTTTCAATAATATAAAATTCAAGTGGTAGAGGAGAAATATTATTATCTTGTGTGGAAACAATGAGTATAACACTTGTATACTTTCCATAAAGGAAAGTGACATCAACCTGAATGAATTGTTTACAATAGGGAAAAGTAGTAATGAATGCCATGAATGCCCATAAAATCATATTGAACTTCACCTTTGATCGATGAAATTGGTGATTGGAGGACAGATACTCAATAGTGTCCAAATGATAAACAACATGATTGTTGAGAGACAAAAATTCCATAATATGTGGAAACATTACATAATATTCATCCTAATAACCATAAACTTTTACAATTACCTTCCGTTTTGCATTACATGGTTTATTATACGATATCTTATAGTTAAAAAAATATTTAATTGTTTCCTGAACAAGGGAAACAAGAACATCTGGCATGTTTGTATCATCTCAACAATAATAGTTGATATAAACTTTGAATCATGTGAAGAGTGATCCTGGAACAATATTGGATGCACACAAATGTGTGGGACTTATAATTTGGTTATCTTTCAACATTAAAAAACTTTATCATATATTGACCTTAATAGAAAATTATATTCTGGCCCATATTTTTTATAATGAATGAGATATTTTTTCTTCTTTGACTCATCAACCACAGATGTGAATTGCTGATCTATGTGGTATTATTTTGTCACATTTTTCATGGCACATTTACTTTTAAACTCCCACCCAACATAGATAGAGTTACCAATTGATGCAGTTCTATTACCTATAATTTCAAGAAATTTAGAATCCAGTGTAATGAAATCCTAATCAAAATTATGTTCACGCGACATTCATTTAACTAAGGAACTCAACACTGAAGGATGATTACCACTAACTAGTGGATGTTGTGGATGCATGTCTCTCATAGGAACCTCAGAATGTTTATTCCCCATGTCACCCTATCATGGATGTATGTATCTCAAAGGAACCTCATAAGGTTCATTCCCCATATTATCCTCACCCACATCATCTCAAGTTAACTCAGCAAACTCTTCTTCCTCTGATAAACTTTCATTCACTGTATTAGCAGTACACAGAGGGATGTCATCTATATTTAATTCTTAATTCTGATCATCTTCTTCATAATTTGGTTCTATCACAGGAGTCATATGAGGAGGATGCAATGAATAAGACTATTTTTAAGGACCTAATTATATAGAACTCATAAAACATGGTTATGTAGTAATCAGTTACACCACATCAATATAACAAATCACCATATACAATTCCATCAGACCATTAGTACAATGGTGCCTGAATATAAAAGATGCATCCATTCAATCCTCATCATCGACCAGAGGGTACTTAGTGTGCCATAAATAGTTAGGATATTGAAGATGTTGATATGTTATTGAAGTAATTGATTGATCATCCCTCAATTTTAATTGACTGTGAATCTTATTGCAGACTTCATTAAATGTTAGAAAACCATGAAGATTTTCTACTCTTTCAGGTGGAAAACTATAGCTAAAACCATACTCAATATAAATTACCTCACTATTGCAATATATTTGTCCAGACATGATTACCTAGAAAAAATATAATTAAAAAAATATTATATACTAAAAAAATTTTCAATTATTTAAATTGGTTATGATTTAATAATTGACTTGATCTTGAGAATTTTTCTATGTATTGGTTTACCAGTATTGTGGTATAGTGATGGTGATATTATTACTAAATCAAATTTAATATAATATTGTATATTTTTTACCACTTATAAAATGTTTCATTTATTTTAATTACTTATGAATAAATAACCATGACTAGATCTTGAGACTTACTATGGATTAGTTTATAATTATCTGATAAACTAATCTAAACCTATGGGTGGACTCCTAGATTCTCTATTATCAAATATTTCAGCAACTGCCAATCTTCTTTCAAATAGTAATGCCTCTTGTTGAATTCCTATTCTCGAACACCTCTTCATGGATGCCTCTTCAGGGACACCTCTTCGGGGACACCTCTTATCAATCACCTTTTATTTACAAATTTACCCACAAGCATGTGAGGGGGTATGGGGGTATAAAATACATAACTTTTTTTAAGTGGACGCTTAAATACATAGTGAGAAATGACTCATAGGTCATCAATGAAGAAACGAAAATGCAATTATTAAAAATTATAAAACCTCATACACAAAAAATACTTAAAATTTCCATTATGCATTGGTTAGTCATCTCATGATCAGTCATCACACAATACTCCTAACATGTTTTTTGATATACTTATTATGTTCTATTTATTATATAACCTTACCTATTAATAAATGAAATATATATTAAATATCTACACCTGTTTTCCAAAAATCAAACTTTTCAATATATATATATATATATATATATTTAATAGTATCATTTAATAAATTTAATTAAAACTAATATAATTTACACTTACATAACAACCATTATAATACTAAACACTTATGTTATTTTCAATTTTATAAAATTGTATATATATATATATATAATGTGTTTTGTCATTCTACTACTTTAAAAAATGTGAGTAAATATATTTTACACTTTATTACATGAAATAATAATTATTTGTACTTAATATTATATAAATTTATTTATTATAATTATTATTAGTAGTAAATAAAATAAATATAATTTAAAATTACAGAAAAAACATTAAAATAATATAAAATTATGTTATTTTCAATTTAAAAAAATTACATATATATAATTTTTTTTATATATTTTAAAATCTTTAATTAATTATATTTCATACTTTTTTTATTTCAAATAATAATTTATTACACTTAATATAATTTAAAATTATTATTTATATAAAACTATTTTTATACCATTAACAAAAAAATTTCTATATATTTTGTAGTAATTTTAAATTTGTTACTTAATACAACTAATATATTTTTCATTAATTATATAGCTAGTGTATAAAATTTTATAATTTAAATTAATATTACTTTAAAACTAACATATTTTATATACATATAAATATGTTAAACTCTCCATTTAAATTAAAAATATATACATTTTTAAACCAATTTTATTTCCCTAAATATAAATTACATTTTAGACATACCATTTTTAAAATTTATAAACATTAAATATGAATTCATACAACAAACAACAACTCATTCAAAAATTAAATCATATGGAAGACACTAATTTACACATTCATACATGCATCAATACATATTAAATAAATAAACAATATAGAAAAACACTAATTTATACACATCACAAATTAAATAAATAAAAAATACAAATAAAATAAATATACACAATTAAACAATTAATATTTTAAATAGAAAACTTACCTTCTTAAAAGCAACAAATATATGTTGAGAAAGAAATTCTATAGGGATTTTCAACAAAATTCAGTGGAGAAGAAGGAAATTTGAGGGGGGAGGCCTCTTTTATAAAAACTCACTGAAAAAATTCATGAACCCCATTCATGAATCCTTCATCCAGTTTTCGAGGGATGCATGAATGGGGTTCACACATCTCTAGTAGTAGATAGAGATACATGAACCCCATTTAGGCATCTCGATTCCCCTTTTAAAAAAAATTAGGTACCCTATCACCTATAAAAAATTTAAAAATCAGATAAAAAAAATACCAAAAGAGAATGCAGGATTCCCATTTTTTTTCGAATGAAGACTACTCAATGACAAGGCCTTTATCTTCCTTGAATCAATGATGGTAGGTCGATCTATGATCACACTAGAAAAACTACGGTTCTTACATCTTGATGATGATTGTAGATCATCATGTTTCTTATAGAGTGATCCTCTTTCAAATTTTGTGATGTGGGGGTGACTCAGACTACATACCAGATGGGTATTTTCATAATAGAAATGGTGGCTTTCTACAGTGGCACTATATTATTTCTAGGAAATTCTGGTTGATGAATATGAATTAGATTATTTTAGGGTATTAATTTTTGGGGAAAGTAGAGAAATTTTGTTAAGAGAAAATCAAGTGCTTCACATGGGATATATATATATATTTTCAAGTGATATATGATATTTCTATATAAACAAGCTTTGTTGAAGGGATGTATGGATAAAGGGATTTCTTAAAATACCTTATTCTATCGTTGTATAGGGTATATTTCCTGTTATTTAAAATTTTTCTATTTCTAGGGAGAGGTCTTGAGACCCACTTCTTTGGTGAATCAGTGTGCAATGATGGCATAGAGGTAATGGGAATTTTTTTAAAATATTTTCTACTTTAACGATACAAATGGTTTGTGCATTAAAGTTTTATATTCAAAAAATTATTTTTATTCAATGAAACATATAAGATTATTTATAATGAATTCCAATTATGCCTATGGGAATATATGAGAATTTATTACATTTTCAAAATTATTATTTAGGGTATAAAATATTTTTTATTTTCAAATATGTATATATGTATACATGTGTATATAATTTTATACACACACACACACACAAAGAGAGAGATAGAGAGAGAGAGAGTTATATATATAATGTATCATGGGAAAAAAGTTTTTATTCTGATATCTATAAACACACACACACACACACACACACACACACAACGACCCGAGCTCGCGCTTCCGGTTTCGATGCTAAAACATGATGTGTAATTTTTTTTATAAAAGTAACTGAATAATTACACAACATATTACCCAATCGAGTACCTTTATTAGTCTAGGTTTTGGAGAATAGACAAACCATACATTTTTATCAAATCCATAAAAAGGTAAAGGAGAAAAAAACATCTAATATACTTTTCATGCATTAACCCTTTATCGAATCCAACCAACTTAGAACTTCAAAGTGACCTATGATAATAATTTTTAAAACATAGGGTTATCATTTAACAGGCCCAGTAAAGGTTTTTTTGGAAATGTTGACAAAAAATTTTAAAAAAATTCTTTGAATAAATGTATATACTTAAAATTATGTTTTCCAAAACATTGATATATATATATATATATATTAAGAAAACCATTAATTTCTAAAAAAATTATAATTGAAAAGACCATTGTGATTTCTCCAATGAAAATAATAATTTTTGATAGGTCGTTTTTGATACTAGGCAGACCATATTAAAAGCATAAGGTCACTAGTTATAACACATATGAAACAAATTTCCCTTAAGATTTTTTGGGTTCACTCCCTATAACATAACATTCATTATACTAGTTCCATTTTTTAAAAATACTTTTAATAGACCTACCATTCTGAATCATAGCCCAAAAAATTTACAAATTCATACATGAAAATTATTTTATTTTAAAGAAAATAACCTTCCTTATAACACATCTCAAACATTTCATTTAGAATTTCCAAAACCGTTTTTCAGAGAATCTCATGCTTGAAATAACTATACTTATTTATAAATCATAAATAAAAGGGTAATGAAATAAATGCACAATTGATCTAAAAATGAATATATAATTTTCTCTTCCTAAAATAATAATAAAAAATAAATAATTATGTTTCTCTCATAAAATTATAAAAGAAATTTTTTAAATAAAACATTTTAATACTTAAAGAAATCCATGTACTTAATAATTTCGGAAGTAAAACTTAAAATTTATATTGAAATCATGAACTTATTATGAATTCAAGGTATTTCGATGTTATGCATAACACATGGGAATGAGTATATAAAAATGTGACATCCATAAGTTCAATATAACATAATGCCATTCTTAATTTTCTATGCACACTCTTTTAGAAACATGACAATAAAATTATAAACATTTCAATAAAAATTTCATCCTTATTATATATATAAATCACGAATTAAAATTCTAAATAAAATAACTTCATGTTTCCCATAATAATCACACACACACACAAACATATATATATGAAATGGAATTTATAATACTCATAATCACATAATAAAACTTTTATAAATCGTCCATATAATATAAAAATGTCTGTTGTACTAAGATTCTATAATTTTGATAGATGAAAATCACTTAAGAAATATGATTTACAAAACTAAATAATTAGAATAAAATTTTGGAAAACAAATTTACATTTAAACATAATTTTTAAAATAAAAATTATTGTATTGATATTGAATTATCATGTTTTTAAATGAAATTATAATTATTGGTAGAGAGAATAAATAATTACTTCATATAATAATTATTAAAAAAACATGATAATTCCAAAATATGAATTATAATACTTAATATTTATTGTAAGTATGAATTATAATTTCAAGGTACAATAAAATAAATCATCTTACATAATTTCATAATTAACTTTATAAACATAATTTATTTAAATTTCCTAAATATGAAACTATTATCATACTTTACAAAATTTATAGACATGTATAAAATTTTGAAAGAATAAATAAACTCCATTATAAATATATTTTATTGAATTGAAATTTGAGAATAAAATATTCCATTATAATTAAAATTTTAAAAGAAATGAATTATTTGAAAATAAAATAAATAATAAATACCTAAAATATAATCTTATCAAAATAAAATTCAAAAGTAAAAACATGTTTGGTTTTGAGTTAAAGAAACAAAAAAATGTTTTCAAAAATATTTTTCTTATAATTAAAATCTTAAAATAGATAATCTCCCTTACATCAGATTTCCAAAACATAATTTAGATAAATATTAAACATAAATCATTTAAATAAAATGATCCCTTACGTGATCAGTAGACCACAACCTGCATGTCTCATAATACACAACACACACACACTCTCTCTCTCCTGGACTAGAAAATGGTTTGCAATTTTAATTTTCACAAAGTTAGAAGGTTTTTATAGTCTCCATCTATACTATGCTGCGTTATAAAAAAAGCTAAGACCATATTTCAATGCAAGTTCGATGTTTTTATGTTCAAAACTATTGAATTGTTTATATTTTAAAAACAGATGACTAAACAGAGGGACCAAAGAAGATTTTCATATCTCAAATATAGCGAAATATACCATCTTTTCATAAAAAATGAGTTATAGATGTGAAAAACGAATAGAAAAATATTCATACACTTTCTGTAAGTGAATCATCCGAATAAAAACAGGAAAATAAATGATGACATCACAAATTTAAATAACTAGAAATGGAACATGAGAATCAAAATCTATAGACCAAAACAAAATATTTTTTATTCATAGTCCCAAAATCAAAATAGTATATAAATGGATCATATCACGCCGATACTAATTGAAATTGAAAAACAAATAAATATGACAAACACTTCCAGGACTAAAACAATCCTAGGTTTGACACTAAGACTGAAAAATAACACCTACCTTATGATAGGGAGGAGTAGATTGAAGGTTCATCTATCCGGATCTCACTTATAATGAAACCCTAACTTTAATCAGGACCCTTCGATGATGCTCATATCCAACCGAACTCCCACCTTGTTTGTGGTCGGATGCTTCTCGAATCACCTTGTTGGTCCTCGACCAGTGACCGATCCACCTCCTGGACAAATCTCAACTTCATCTTGCAGGTGCACAACTAGAGCTTCCTCTCCCTCACCAAGCATGTTCCCCCTTACCTTGAAAACCCTATCCATCTGACCTATTTCCTTTTTTATATCATTTACATTTCAAAATTTTTATAATTTTTTTTTTTTTTAAATTATAAATGATATATTAATATTTATGATTTTATAAAAGTTAAAAGTTTTCATAATTTAAAATGAATTTATAATATTAAAAAATATATATTATTTTATAAAAATATAAACTATATTATTGAAAACAAAATTTATAATAATATTATTATAAATATTATTCTCATAATAAATTTATATAATATTTAAATGTCTTTATTATATCAAAACATATTTCTATTATTTTCAAAATATTTTTTTATAATATTTTTATTATTCTTTGAAATAAAATATTTATTTGTTAAAAAAATTAATCAAATTAATATATTTATAATATAAAATCATATTTATAAACGTCGTATTAATTTATTATTGATCTTATTTCTTGAAAATATTATTTTATTTAAAAATATAATAACATATGATATGGAAAATGTAAATTTCATAAAAGCATAATTTAATAATTTAAAAAGTGATATTTTTTTTTGAAAATAATACAAAAACATTTCATTATTATTATTTTATTAATTACTTAGAAATTTTGGGATGTTACATTATTCCCCCCTTAAAGAAATTTCATCCTCACAATTCATTCATCAAACTCTTGAATTTTTTGAATTTATGCCTTTAGAATTAAGAAAACTAGGTCTAATAAACTCTTATATTCTATCACTTAGATGACAACATATAATTTCTAAAGCTTTCTAGACCATTCCTCTGATACCAATTATAATAAACATAGCCCTAACTTTTTGTTTCAATGCTAAAATATGCTACGTAGTTTTTTTATAAAAGATACTGAATAATTAAACAACATATTACACAATCAAGGACCTTTGTCAGTCTAGGTTTTGTATAATAGACAAACCTTACATTTTAATCAGATCCATACAAAGGTAAATTATAAAAAAACATCTAATATAATTCACACACATTAACCCTTTATCAAAGCTGACTAACTTAGAACTTCAAAGTGACCTATGAAAATAATTTTTAAAACATAGGTTGAGAATTTAATATGAACACTAAGGGGTTTTGAAAATTTTAATAAAAACTCTTAAAAATATTTCTTTGAATAAATGTATATACTTAAAATTAGGTTTTCCAAAACATAATAATATGGATATATATATACACACATTATAAAACCATTAATTTCTCAAAATAATTATAATTAAAAAGACCAATAGTATTTATGATTGAAAATAATAATTTTTGGTGGGTCATTTTTGATACTCGGAAGACCATATTAAAAACATAAGGCCTATATTCATAACTCACATGGAATAAAGTCCCCTTAAGATTTATGGGGTCACTCCCCATAACATAACATTCATTATAATAGTGTCATTTTTAAAACACTTTTAATGGACCTATCATTCTCAATCATAGCCCAAAAAATTTCAAAATACATACAATTTTTTTTTTCTTTAATAGAAAATGAACTTCTTTATAAAATGTCACAAATATTTCCTTGAGAATATTTAAAACCATTTTTCAAAGAATCCCATGCTTGAAATAAATATCATTATTTATAAATCATAAATAAAATGGATTTTAAAATAAATGCACACTTGATCTAAAAATTCATATATAATTTTATCTTCTTAAAATAACTGTAAATGATAAATAATTATGTTTCTCAGATAAAATTATAACAGAAACATTTGAAATAAAACATTTTAAGGATTGAAGAAATCCACGTACTTAATAATTTCAGAATTAAACCTTAAAATTTAAATTAAAATCTTGAATTTATTATGATTTCAAGGTATGTTGATATTATGCATAACGCATGAACATGACTATATGCAAATGATATGTCCTTAATTTAAATATAAAATTATAACATGCTAAATTTTATAGGTGTACTCTTTTAAAAACATGACAATAAAATTATAAACATGATAATAAACATTCCATCCTTATATATATATAAACTACAAATTTAAATTCTAAATAAAAGAACTTCATATTTCCCATAATAATCACACACAAATAGAAACACATATATATGACATGGAATTTATAATACTCATAATTATAGAATAAACTAATGTAAAAAATTTCATAAATCTTCCATATAATATAAAAATACCCGTTTTAGACATAATTATATAATTTTGATAAATTCAAATCACTTAAGAAATATGATTTTCATAATAAAATCATTAGAATAAAATTTTGGAAAAAAAATTCACATTTAAACATATAAATTATTATGTTGATATTGAATTATCATGTTTAAAAAAAATGAAATTATAAGTATTAGAAGAGAGAATAAATAATCACTTAATATAATACTTAATTGAAGATATTTAGTATAATTATGATGAATTATAATTTCAAAGTACAATTAAATAAATCCTATTAAATATTTTCATAATTAAGTTTATAAACATATTTTCTTTAGATTATATAAGTATGAAACAATTATCATACATTATAAAATTTATATACATGTATAAAATTTTGAAAGAGTAAATAAACTCCCTTACAAATATATTTGATTGAATAAAAATTTCAAAATCATATATTCCATTACAAATAAAATTTTCAAAAAAGGAATTATTTTAAAATAAAATAAATAAGAAATACATTAAATATAATCTTATCAAAATATAATTCAAAACTAAAAACATATTTGGTTTTGAATCAAAGAAACAAAAAAATGTTCACAAAAATATTTTCCCTTACAATTGAAATCTGAAAATATATAATATCTTTTACATCATATTTTTAGAACATAATTTAGATAAATATAAAAATAAATCATTTAAATAAAAAAATCCCTTACCTAATCAGTAGAGCATAATCTGCATGAATTCTACTGCACAACACACACACACACTCTCAGACTAGAAAATGGTTTTTAATTTTCATTTCCACAAAGATAGAAGGCTTTTACAGACTTCGTCTCTGCTGTGTGGGATTATAAAAGAAACAAAAGCGAAGACCAGCTTATAGTGAATGCTTGATGATTTTTTGTTCAAAACGGTTGAATTTTATATATTTTATACACAATAAACTAAATAGAGGGACTAGATAAGATTTTCAGATCTCAAAAAATATCAATATATACCAGCTCTCTATACAAAATGAGTTATGGATGTGGACAATAAATAGAAAATATTCATACACTTATTGTAAACAAATCATCCAAATAAAAAAAGGAAGAGAAACATTGACATCACAAATTTTAATAATAAGAACAGGAACATGAGAATCAACATCTATAGACCAAAACAAAATATATGCTATTTATAGTCCCAAAATCAAAACAATTTACAAAAGGATCACAACACACTGAGACTGGTTCAAATAGAAAAAAAAGTATTATAAAAAACTCTTCCATGACTAAAACGATCCTAGGTTCGACACCAAGAAAGAAAAATGATAGCTACCTCACACTAGGTAGGAGTAGATCAAAGGTTCATATGTCCAGATCTCAGTCGGAATGAAGCCCTAACCACTACCGGGACCCTTCGACGACAATCAGACTCAACCGAACTCCCACCTCATCCACGACCAGACACTGCTTGAAGAACCTTACTGGTCCTCGACCGGTGACCAATCCACCACCTAGACAATGCTCAAATTCATCTTGCAGGTGCATGAATAGAGCATCCTCTCCCTCACTAAGCGCGATCCCCCCTTCCCTCGAAAACCATATCCATATGCCCTCTTTCCTCTTTTTATATCATCTTTATTTCATTTTTTATCATTTTTTTGTTTTTAAATTATAAATGATATCATTATTTAAGATTTTATAAAAGTTAATAATTTTCATAATTCAAAATGATTTTATAATTATAAAAAAAAATATTTTTTTATAAAATCATAAATTATATTATTGAAAAAATAATTTATAATAATATTATTAATATTATTCTTATAATCAATTTATATAATATTTAAGTTTCTTTATTATATCAAAACATATTTATATTATTTTTAAAATATTTATTTACGACATTTTTATAATCATTTTAAAAAAATATTGATTTTTTTAAAAAAATAATCAAATAAACATATTTATAATATAAAATCACGTTTATAAAAGTTGTATTAATTTATTATCGAGTATTATTTCTGGAAAATATTAATTTATTTAAAAATATTATGACATATGATATAAAATATGTAAATTTCACTAAATAATAATTTAATAATTTAAAAAGTGATATATATTTGAAAATAATACAAACACATGTCATTATAATTCTTTTATTAATTAATTAGAAATTTTGGAATGTTATAATATATATGTATACATTTTTTATGAGAAACTCTTTTATTCTAAAATGTATATATATATATATATCATTTCATGTGAAACTATATTCATTCTAACCTATATATATATATATATTGTATATATATACATCATTTCATGAGAAACTCTTTTATTATGACATAAAAATTTCTTCACCCCATGAATTTTTTCTAGATAATCTTAATTCTCCCTCTATACATGTAAGGGAATTATTTATTTTAATAAAGAATCCACTTTAATGTTTCAAAATGGTTTATTAAAATTTTTAGATGAAAAAATTATTTCTGCCTATAGATTCCTTTTTTTGAAAATATTTATAACATTTCTAGAATTTTAATTTTGGACACTATTAATTTAAGGTAGTTTAATAAAATTTCAAAATTATTATTTAAGTTAACATTATATTATTTTAAAACATTATTTATATATATATATATCATTTCATGTGAAATTGTTTTGATTTTGATATATATATATATACACATGTAATTGTATATATATATATATATATATATTATTTCATGTGACGCTCTTTTATTCATAGGTGTAAATATATATCATTTCATGTGAAACAATATTATTTATGAAATCTCCTTTTTGAAATCCTGAAAAAAAATATGGATATTTGAAAGAAGTTTTCTTCTTTTCCAAAACCATTTTTATGTTCCAAATTACAGAATGTTTAATTTTCTTGAAAAATAATCACTCTATTGTAAAAACATGATAATGTTTGATGAATTTTCCATCTTTTTAATTACTACGATGTGGCTATGTTTTTTTTAAAAAGGAAACAACTAAAATTTATTTTCAAACTCTTAATTTTTTTTATTTTAAACACAATTTTAGGTTTTAAAATGGGTATTTCTCATATTATTCTAATGCTTGATTTTTCTTAATAAATTAAGCATATGTCAAAGTAATTTACCTTTTACAAATAAGATATCATTATCCATGGTTTCAAAGGTTTTTTTATGCTCTTTATGATGAAAAATACTTGTTACTATGTTTTTATTTCCAAATAATGGAACTTGGTTATTATATGAATGAGGAAGGGTATGGGGAGTGAACAAAAACCTTATACGGGACTTTTTACAACTATGTGATGGGTGGGATCAGAATTATATAGTCCTCTAATGCATTGGGTAATCATTTAATCTCATGAGATATCATGTATGGTGTGTGGGAGGTTATCCTAAGAACAATATGGTATTATGAGTTAACCAAATCCACTATGGGACTATATCCACCATGTTATGTTGTCTGTGTAATAATCTAAGACTTTATGTTATGATCCAAAGAGAATATGAAAATTATTTATAATTGATTATGATATTTTAAAATAAACTTTTATGATTTTATGAATGAATGAAATGCATTTTTTCAATGAATCAGTGTATTGAAATTTTCAATATAAAAATTATTTTTATTTTACATAATAACTCTTGGTATCTATATAAGGTACGCACTTTCAACTTATATGTCATGATGTACTCTTTAAAAAATTTTAAAACCCCCTTTGGTTTCCCTTATGTTTTTCAACCCCATATGAAGCTTTTTTTTCACTCAACCTATGTTTTCAAAATATATTTTTATAGGTCATATCTTTGTGTAGATGCAAGTGAGGGATCAAGGTCCTTATATGGTGTTTTACTCTTGTTAAGTAGATGACATGTTTTCTGGTCTTTTTTATAGGTGTTGTAATTAGAAGGCTCTAGTATATCTTAACTATTTAAAACTTTAAACATTTGTGATCTTAGGTTGTTTTATAAATATTAAAGATAAATGGTATGTTATAAAAAAAGTGGAATAGGTTTTGGGTCATCTTACTATAGTTTATAGGCCTCTCACATTTATATAGATAGGGCGGGTAAAACATGTCTGTATGAAAAATCTACTTGCTATGACCTTTCTACCTTGAGAAAATCCCACAAGTAGTAATATACCTAAGTATTAACATCTTATTACCCTATATTGAATATGAAATATTTGATAATACTATAGTCAAAGAATATCATAATAATTATAATACACAAATTATTTAGTATAACCTAAAATTGAACTATTTATTTCTAAATTGATTCTTAAGTTTCATTAGAGGAAACAATGTACTTGATTATTATAGTTATGAAAACTATAGGAAATAATAAATTTATCTAGTATATTACATTAGACTTACTATTTTTTTGGATCAAAATGATCTGAAGGAAAACTAGTGTTACAATCCCTTAAATACCAGTACACCTATTTCTCCTTTTACGAAGGACTCATCCAGTTTTACTTTCTCATGTACTGTTAGATGGTTCTAACTACAATTTTGTGTAGTTTAACTAGTTTTTTTGGATATTTTCACTCCATGAAACATATATAAGTTATATAAAACGTTAACATACATCTTATCATATTAGATATATTCTTATAACTTAATATTTTAAAACTCTATTTCCGGTACCCACACACGTTACCTTGTAGAGAATTTTTTCCATATGAAATGGACAAAAATTATGTTTTTAATTGTTCCATATTGTTAATGAATATATCATGACTAGATTATGACACCCAATCAATACAAATATTTATATTTTGTTCCATAGAATTGTATTTTTATTTTATGTCATTATTGGATAAATTTCTTTCTTTATTTTTTGTGATATGGTAAGAACAACTATCTTTGTTCCTATGTTTTAAATATATTTGTCCTAGAAAATAATAGTTCTCCCACCAACCCCTTTTATACCGATGACACTCCATTATTCCAAATTACTATTATATGATCACTATTCATGCTTCTATCAGTAAATGGATATGTGAACTTTTCATATCTTATTAGAATTCATTAGTGTCACCATCCCTTTTGGTTATCTCATATAGACATGTTTCATAGGGTCTCTATTCAAGAAAATGGAATTGAAATCCAACCACCATATAATGATCATAGAATGATGAGATCACAATTATAATTAAAATATACTTTAGCATTATTATTGAAGAAATTTTTTTGTTACAGAATTTTTCTTAAAAATTCATTTAATAATCAATAATTCTTATATTGGTATGGGATTTCACAATGAAATAATGTTTCTCTTGAATAATCACTAGAATTACCAAGTCTAGAAATATATAAAATATGGTTCCCCTTAATTTTTTCACATGGATTCAATTATTGAATATATAATTATCAATTTCTGTATGTTTCTATTGATTACTTCTTTTTAGAATTCTTTATTCATATTAAATAAGATTTCACCGGTATTTTTGAATTTTAAACAACCTTTTGGTTTTATCTTCCTATATAGTATGTGTCCCCTAGAACAATTCCTCCCTATGAGCTTAGTGAAGTGTATGTTATTAAACAAAATAAAATAAATCCAAGGCCTAGAATTCATCAAATCTAGCTGTTACCATTTTCTCGAAATGAAATGTTATTCCATATAAAAATGTAGTTATTCTATATTATCAAGGGTTATTAATATCCATAGTGTCTATATGAAATTTATTGATATGAAATTAGTGTTTTTATTTGATGTTCATTTCTATCTTACGTATTTTTTAACAAATGATTCTCATAAAACACCAGTGAAGGTTCCAGATGTAGTAGAAGAACCTATTATAAATTAGAAAACTCAACTTTTGTTATATTCAATGGATAATACATAATGTATATGATGGTGAACATCATCACCAATATCATTTTTCCAAATAATATTGAAAAATAAAATCAAAACTAGGATATGATAATTTTCATTTAAAATTTATAATTAATTTAATATTAATAATAAATAACTTGGTTTTGAGTTCTTTCCATGATTTAAATATTGATCGTTGAAACCTAGTTTGAGTTTTACCTTAATTTCTCTGATGAGAACTCAATTTAGATCCCATTTAGTGATGATCCACACATGTTCCTTTTATCTAGAAACATTACTAATGGTACTCCATGTTCTAGAGTAGTGGTATTGATTATCTTATGTTTCTCCCATGATTGCTACCACAATCCCTTCAGTATGGAAGGATCATATCTTGATCTTTATACTTTTGAGGAGGTGGAAGGAGGTGGATTGAATATTTTTACCATGAGATAAAACCCTAGATAAGTTATTCATTGATAGATAATTCCCTATGGAGAAGAATGTTGTGCACACAATAAAACTCTTACAAATATGACTACTAGGTATATTTATAGATAATATAAATTAATTGTATAGAGGAATTATAAAATATGTTAACCCCATAATATACTCTATGACATGTAAAATATTAACAATATTATTTATTTCATGGTGAGTTCTAACTCACACAGGATTAAATATTATTTCATAGTATGGTAAATAATTATTTATCACAAAACACAAAACTTAGTCCACTCATCCTACAAATTTACTAAACCTCAAATAATAAATATTATTTATTTGATAAATAAATAAATAAATAAATAAATATTTATAATATTCATAATCTTATGAATAAATACCCAATTAATATTTTTAAATATATAAATTTAGAATAATATCATATTCCTTGGAACATAGAATAATACTTGTTCCAATAATAAAACTCAAATTGAATTTAATTGAGATCAATGGAAATACTAACTATGTAATCCTATAGGATTCATCCTTAGTATAATTAGGATTTTTTAACGCAAATTCCAATATTATCATTTTGAAACATGTAAAGACACTCAAAATGAAGAAGTTAATGTCATAACGTTGAGAACCACATGCAAACACTCATTATGTAATATAATACTTTTTCCATGATATCTCATCAAGTAGGTTGCATACATGTTCATCATCTTATTCCTTGATTCATATTTATTCGACTATATAAAATTAACTCTTCTAAAAGCCATGGTCATGTAATTAAATGTGATGTTTCCATTTAAATCAAAATGTTGAGATATCAACTTTGATAAAAATGGAATGGATAAATCCTTCACCGACTTATTCATTAATAACATATCATTTGTGACTAACCCAACATACCCAAATTCAATATGAACATATTTCGTCATAGTTTATGAAAATACATCTAAGTGTATGAGTCATGAAATGAATTAATAATAATATTAAAGTCTATAGATCGTTACACGGACTCCTAGAAAATAATATCCAATGACACATAATCATATGGAATTCCCATTGGTGGGTCTGTTATCAATATCATTTATCTTGAAGATTAATAATTTTGAACTTTATGAGATGGAGTCTCATCCTCTTATGATTAATCTTAGCTGGAATCAAACATTTTATGTTTTCGATCATAGAATGTCATCGGAGTATAGAACAATATTTATGAATATCATCATACCATTTCAAGGTTCTCATCATAACTAGGAATATATATAACCTTATTAGTGATAAAAATATTTTAGGGTATTATCAAATTGAAGTAATGTAGAAGAGTAATCAATATGTGATAGAAAATTTATTAATATTCAAGTATGTGAATATAAGAAATCTTATGTTCAAAGAAGTTGATTCTAGGAAACCAACTCCAATAGAATCCTACTTGGCCTAGAACTAACTATTAATGAATTTGAGTATGATAGATTCCACATGATGTTTATGCTTCTCCTATAAAAGGTATTTAGTCAATAGGTCTACCACATTTTCTTCTATGGAAATGCTTCTCACTGTATCCTCACCTCTCTAAGAAAAATCCCTCATGAGATGATATTTTTGTAGTACGTTATTTATCTGTTGATGTGACCTTGTATCTTTTACAAGATCCACTACTATAGTATTATCATAATATGGTGTGATAGGGTACCTACTATTGGGAACTATGTCAAGATCTTGGTTAATGTTTCATATCCAAACTACTTATTTAGCTAACTTGGAAGCTTCAGTATACTCAGAGTTTGTTATATAATTAGTGACAATGGATTTCTTTGACCTCATACAGCTCACAACACCTCCATTGTGCATGAAAATAAATCCCAAATGTGATTTTAGATCATATTTACTTTTTTAGAAACTAACATCTACATATCCCCTAACAACCAGCTTCTCATCACCTCTATAGACTAGAAACATATCCTCAGTACACCTCAGATACCTAAGGATGGTCTTGAATGCATTCTAATGGAAATCACCTAGGATAAATTTATATCTTCCTACCATTCTTAACGCCTAATTGTTATATATTATAGTACAAAACATGACATACATAACTAACCCAATCACTGATGTGTATAGAATCCTTTCTATCCTCAGTATATTCTCATGCATCGAAGGACACTTTTTCTTAGAAATATGAATGACATGTGACACTGGTGATAATCTCCTCTTGTATTGTTTCATACTAAATATATTTAATATATTATTGATAAAACACAATTTAATTTAATATTTTATTGATAATAGATGATATAATTTCCTCACATTATGAAAAATATGTTCAATTATGAAATATTTGGGATTAGATCATTTATTTGAAAATTTGATGAAAATTTCAGTTTTTCTCTTTTAAAATTAACTTTAGTATTTCGGGCGTAAATATTTTTATGTAAATTATTTTGACTTAATTTTTTTACTTGTGTTCCTGAATTAATGGGATACAAATTCAATTTATTACATTGGTGAAAGATCGTGCATTTGAGGGGAGTAAATGGGACATGAAGACAAAACTAGACAAAACCATCTAGATTGGACATTACTTCACCATTTGGGCCATATCTTCTTCATTCAGGCTTGGATTGAGCCTAAATTTTTAGGGAAGCTCGGGAACATAATTAGGAACAAATAATCCTTCTATAATTACGGCCAATTCACGCATTGTTGAGGTCAACGTTTCGGTGAAACTTGGAATTAAATATTTGACCGAGTTTTCATTTCACACTTAAAAAAGTTATGTAACCCTAGCCCTAAAAAAATCTATTTAAAAAGCGGTTTTACTCTTTGGGAAGGTTTTTCGAAGCTTTGGGAAGGTTTTTAAGAAAGGGTGTATCTTGGTATCCCCTCACAACTCTTGGAAGCAGTAAGGATTTGTGCAAACCTCTCTTCCAAAAAGGCTCTCCTCTCCCACCTCCTCTTTGTATTTCTTTTCTTTCATGTTTGTATCTTGAATTTTAATTCAATTAATCTTATGTGTTCTTATATTTTCTTCTTCTCTTAATCTTCCTAATTGGGTTGTAATCAAGAGTGGAGAAGAGATTGGGTTCTACCCTTTCAATCCTTCACTCATGCAAAACGTCTCCACGATGACCACACCGCCCATAGAAGAGTAGTTTTCTTAGTGATCGATCTATCTTCTACCCTATTCATTTAATTATTTTGAATCATTGAACTGCTGTAATTCACTTAATATGATCCATGAATTGTGTTTTTAAATTATAATAAAATAATAAAGAAATTTAACAATTAACACAAAAACACGCGAAGTCGAGATTTTGTGTAAATTGTGAGAGCACGGTCTTAATCGGTAATACAAGACCACACAGGATAAATTTGAAGAGTTCAAATATAATACCTAAACAAATTTAATCCTCATTTCTATAATGGATATGTGCTATAATTATCCACTGACCATAAGCTAACCTTAGAACAACAATCAAAGCAGGGTGCTGCGATTGCGTGTTCCAAAGCTAGCCTAGGGTTTAAGTAATTTCATCTTTGTGGTTAAGTTAACTATTATAAGGTTAGAGGGTTAACAAATTAGAGGATCATAATTAAGTGGATATTGAATTAAATTATAGTTATTAATAAGTAAATTAAGAGGTAGAGTTATATTGATTACCCATTTTAAATATTTTCTAAGAAAACATCTTCTTATTGTTTCATTTTAATCGAACTGCATTTCAAAACTAAAAACAAAAAGATACAAAATTTTTCCAGAAAACTTCTTATAGGTTTAAAAACTATAAACAACCCCCATAATTTCAAGTAGTGTTTTAATTATATTCTATTTTATTTTTATAATACCTTTAAGAAGTTGTTTTAATTTACTTCCTCCTTTGAGAAACGACCTTGGTCAGCCACTCTATTGCACCTAAGTACCCCAAAAACCACTAATCATTGGAGGGTGCCCAAGATAGTGCTCTTTCAAATTGGCGCTGTTTCTGAGGAAGTAAGAAATTATTTCAACCAATTAGAGGTATTTATTCTATTTTACATTTTATTATCTTCCTCTCTTTTTTCTTCCTTCTTTACCCAATCTGAATTTTTATTTTCTTATATTTCTTTTTGGATCATCAACTCAAAATTTTAATTTTTTATTTTACTATTATCCACTTTCCTTCTTTTAATTTTTATTTGATTTATGGTATGAACTAATCCCAAATATCTCTTAGATCTTGACCTTGAGATTGAACGTAGACTTAGGGCATGAATCAGACATTCTCAGTCTATGAGAAGTTTCAATATTCAACAAGTTGGAGAATTCCTCCACTTTCAGAACATTGAAATTGGAAGAAATTCAAATTCAACCATAAAACAAGAACCAATGGCTAGAAATAATGGAAATGAACATAACAGAACCATTCAAGAATTGGATGCACCTGATATTAACTATCAACCAAATTGTATTGCATACCCAAATCTTGAATGAGACTTTGAATTGAAATCTAGATTAATTCATCTTATTCCAAAATTTCATGGCCTCTCAGGAGAGGATCCCAATAAACACCTTAAAGAATTTAATGTGGTTTGATCAACCTTGAAACCAAGAAATGTATCTGAAGACCAAATCAAATTAAGATCATTCCCATTCTCACTTGATGGAGCTGCAAAAGATTGGATGTATTATTTACAACCTGAAGATGTAACTTGTTGGAACGATTTAAAACATCTTTTCTTGCAGTTATTTTTTTCAACATCAAGGACCACTTCCATTCATAAGGAGATCTGTGGGATCAAGAAAGCATAAGGGGAGTCAATGTATGAGTACTGGGAGCAATTCAAGAAGTTGTGTGAAAGCTACCCACATCACCAAATCAGTGAGAAACTAATCATCCAATACTTCTATGAAGGTCTCACACCTATGGAGAGAAGCATGGTGGAAGCTGCGGTTGGAGGAGCATTGGTAACCAAGACGCCAGTAGCTGCACGTTTGTTGATTAAAAAAATGGCCCAAAACTTCCAACAATTTGGTGATCGAGGTACACCACTTGTAAGGGGAGTACATCAGGGAAGTACATCCTCTCTTGAAAGTCATTTGATTGATACTAAGTTTGAAGAATTCACAACTATGATGAGGCAGATTTATTTGGCACAAAAGACATCGAAACCCCCTCCTTCAAGGCCTTGTGGCATTTGCACTGAGAAAAGCCACCCAATTGACTGTTACCCACAACTACAAGAGATAGAGGATTGTGTAGCAGTATTCCCAGGGATACCATATCAGCAGCACCAATAGACAGATCCCCAAAAGAAGTTTGATTCATTTGCTCCAACATAAAACCAAGGGCGGAAGGATCAATCAGACATGTGATATCACTCTGGACACCAAGAAAGGCCACCCTTTTAACAAAACTTCTAGCAGCCTCTGCCTTACTAGTAGGGATTCCAACAACCCCAAAGAATATTTTAATCCCAAACATCAATGATCCAACAAAAATGGAATCCCCCACCCAAGGTATATTCTAACACTGATGACCTTTTGAAGCAGATTGTTCTTAATCAACAGAATGAGCTGAAGAGTCAAGGTTCAGAGCTGATGGAGTTGAAGACTCAAATGAGTCATATTGCCACTTCACTCCATGAACTGGTAAGTATGAATTCTAGAAATATACCATCCCAACCTACTCCAAATCCCAAGGGGAATGTTAGTACCATCACATTGAGATGTGGAAAGCAAACAACAGATACATCTGCACCTATCTTTCCACCTGGATTCACCTCAAATCTGGAGAAGCTGCATTCTATACCAACTGATGAGGAATCCAAGGAGAAAGATAAAGGTAAGAAAAAACTAATTATGTTCCTCCTAAACCCCTTCCTTTTCCAAATAGGGTTGTTCAAACAAAGAATATGGTTTAAGAAGCAATTAAAAAAGAGGGTTTGGATACATTCAAGCATGTGGAGATCAACATTCCTCTACTTGAAGCCATTAAGAAAATTCCAAGGTATGCAAAATTCTTAAAATACCTTTGTACCAATCGAAGAGGCCTCAAGGTAAATTAGAGGATAAATCTTGGAAGGAATATGTCAGCACTCATTACACCAACTCTAGAAAAGCCGACAAAGTGCAAGGATCTGGGAAAATTCACTATCACATGCACCATAGGGTAGTTTCACTTTTCTAATGCACTTTGTGATTTGGGAGCTTCCATAAATGTGATGCCTCACTCTGTATTCTCTTCTTTGTAGGTTGGTGAGCTGAAGCAGATGAGAGTAGTGGTGTAGTTCGAAAATAGAGCTACAATATATCTAGTGGGAGTCCTTGAGGATGTACTTGTCTGGGTAAGAGACATGATCTTCCCAGCAGATTTATATGTGCTAAACATGGAGGATCATCCGATAAGTTCTCATGCTCCCATTATCTTGGGTAGAACCTTCCTCAAAACTAAAAAAACTATCATAAATGTCAACAAGGGTACACTTTCCATTTAGTTTGGGGATGAAGTTGTGATTTTTAATTTTATTTATTCCATGAAGTACCCCACAGAGGACCATTTTTCTTTTGTTATCTCCCATTTTGAAACACCATGTAAAAACCCCATGGAATTTTATTGTCCTATTCTTAGGGAAATTATGAGTATTGGTTCTAGTTTGATGTCTAAGAGTACTGTGACACCTATTTCTAATGCAAAAGACTCTCTTAGATTTGATTTTGAAATGTAATCATATTCTAATTTTGATCATGTGAACTCTAATTATGACCTGGCTATTGAGTATGCTGATAGATTTGATGCATTATTCTCTGATTTTGATGATGTATATTCTGATAATGATTTTTTTTGTTCACATATTTCAGTTCTTTCCATGTCTCCCTCCAAACACCACCCCCCTACACAGGAACTTAATCCATTACCACCAAATCTCAAATACTCATACTTGTTAAGTAGTGAGAAATTACCTATTATCATTGCTAAAAATATCCATTTGGAACATGAATAAACACTTTTTAATCTTTTGAGGGAGAACATTAGGGAAATTGGGTGGAACTTGGCTGACATATCAGGTATTAGCCCCTCCATTTGCATTCATAGGATTCTTTTGGATGATGGGGATAAACTGGTGAGGCAACCACAAAGGAGACCCAATCCAACACTTTTAGTGGTTGTTAAGAAAGAGGTTGAAAAATTGATTGAGGCATGTATAATCTATCCCATTTCAGATTCCCAGTGGGTGAGTTCTATTCAGGTTGTGCCTAAGAAAAGTGGTGTTACTGTTGTTAAAAATGAGAAAGATGAGTTAGTTCCAATGAGTGTTCAAAACAATTGGCGTGTGTATATTGATTATAGTAAACTAAATCAATCTACTCGCAAGTACCATTTCCCCCTCCCATTTATTGATTAGGTGCTTGAGAGACTTTCTCAGAAAACACATTATTGTTTCTTTGATGGATTTTCTGGATATTTTCAGGTTCCTATTACTCCGGAGGATCAGGATAAGACAACATTCACTTGTCCTTTCAGAACATTTTCCTACCGAAGGATTCCATTTGGACTTTGCAATGCCCCAGGTACCTTCCATTGATGCATAGTGAGTTTTTTTGATTTTATTGAGGACTTCATGGAGGTATTCATGGATGATTTTATAGTGTATGGGTCTTCATTTAATGAATTTCTAATTAGTTTGGGAAAGGTTTTGAATCATTTTATTGAGAATAATCTCATCTTGAACTTTGAAAAGTTTCATTTCATGATAGAGCATGGCATTGTCTTAGGGCATGTAGTGTCAAAACATGAGATAGAGGTTGATAGATATAAGGTAGATATTATTTCTTCCTTACCATATCCTTCATGTGTGCATGATGTTAGATCTTTCCTAGGGCATGGATATATTTATCAACTTCATCAAATATTTTAGTAAGATTGCTCTTCCTATGTCATGATTACTTCAAAAGGATTCTGATTTTGTGTTTGATGATTCTTGCAGGACTTCATTTGATGAGCTAAATAAGTGTTTGACCACTCCACTGATCATACATCCCCCACGGTGGGAGATTATTTTGAGTTTATGTGTGATGCCTCCAACTTCATGGTTGGATCTATCTTATCTTAGAGTTTGTGGGGGACATTCACAAGTGATTTCATATGCATCGAGGACACTGTATTCAACCCAATCAAACTACACAACCACGAAAAGGGAGTCTCTTGCTGTTATATTCACTTTAGATAAATTCCATTCATATTTATTGGGCTCTAAAGTAGTTGTTTTTTCTAACCATGCATCCCTGAGGTACCTCTTGAAGAAGCCAGAGGAAAAGCCTAGGATAATCTGATGGATGATCCTTCTTCAAGAATTTGACATTGAGATAAAAGAAAAAAGGGGTCAGAAAACCTAGTGGCGGACCACATGAGTAGGCTTACTCACACACCATAGGAGGACACATTAGACCAGGTACCACTATAGGACACTTTCCCCAATGATCATCATTATTCCATCTCAGGTATGCATCCTTGGTATGCGGATTTAGTGAACTACCTTGTTACATCTGAAGTCCCTACAAATTTAAGGAAACATCAAGTCCAAAATTTAACGAGTGAGTCGAGATTTTATGTGTGGGATGATCCCTACTTATGGTGCATGTGTAGTGACCAAGTTATTAGGAGGTGTGTTCCTGATCATGAGTTTGAGTATGTTCAACAATTTTGTCATACACTTGCTTGTGGTGGACACTTTGGACCCCAACAGACAGCTAGGAAAGTTTTGGACTCTAGATTATATTGGCCTAGCTTATTCCATGATGCCCATGTGTTTTGTAAGTCATGCTCTAATTTCCAACACACTGGGAACATTTCTAGGAGACATGAGATGCCCTAACAACCCATACTATTATGTTAGATTTTTGATGTATCGAGCATCAATTTTATGGGTACTTTTCCTAATTACTTTAGTTTTTTATACATTTTGGTTGCTATTGATTATGTGAGTAAATGGGTGGAGGCTAAGGACACTAGGACTGATGATTATCATGTTGTTGTGGACTTTTTCAAAGTGCAATGTTTTTGTAGGTTTTGAGTACCGAAGTCCATCATCAGTGACCAAGGGACACACTTCTGCAATCATAATTTTACTTCCCTCCTTCGAAAGTATGGGGTGACACATAAAACATCAACACCATACCACCCCCAAAAAAATGTCCAGGATGAGGTTTCAAATCATGAGTTGAAACAAATTTTGGAGAAAACCGTGCATCCAAATAGGAAGGATTGTAGCAAGTGCTTGGATGATGAATTGTGGGCTTATAGGATAGCATACAAGACACCCATTGGTATGTCCCTATTTCGGATTGTTTTTGGTAAAGCGTTTCATCTCCCTATAAAAGATGAGCATCATGCTTATTGGGCTATAAATAAATGCAACATGGATTTGGCCCAAGCTGGAATCTAAAGGAAATTGAAAATTTAAGAGATTGAGGAGATTCAATTGTCTTCATATGAGAACTCAAGGCTCTACAAGGAAAGATCAAAAGTAGCTCATAACAAAATTATCCAACAAAGGGAGTTTCATGTTGGAGAGAAAGTCCTTCTCTATAGTTCACAACTTAAGGTAATGCCTCGTAAGCTGCATTCCAGATGGTTCGGTCCTTATGTTTTGACTAATGTTTTTCCATATGGTGTGGTGGATATCACACAAGAGGACACATGAAGGAGGTTTAAAGTCAGTGGGAAACGTTTTAAGAGATACATTGAGGGACTTCCTACTGATGCAGTGGATTTGATCACACTGTATGAACCCATCATCACTTGATCATATCAGACTGTTCCTAACCCTTTAACATTTTTATTCTTTGTCCTATTTAAAATTATAAATTTCATGTGAATATATCATATCATGGGTTCACATTGAGGACAATGCAATATTTTAAGTGTGGGGGAGGGAACCTTTTAGTTTAGTAATTTCAATTGTCTTCCTGTTTAAAAAAAAAACAAAAATAAATTGTGTGTTTTTTAAATTTTTGGTGTTTTTGAAACTTTTGAGAAGAAATGATTCTCATGACCATTTTTAAATCCATATCAATAAGTGAAACAATTTATACCTTGAAACTAAGCTTAAAAAAAATGCTTAAATGACTTTGTTTCAAGTTCAAATATTTAGTAATTTCATGAAAAGTACACTGAATTTTGAATCCCATGCCACATCTCGCTATCTTTATATCTGAAATCACTTTTCTATGAGGCTTCTAAACCATTATTTTCATATTCTTTACATTCCCCTCACTTCTTGAGAGAACCAAACCATGCTTGATTTAACCAGAATTTGATTTATTCCTATCAAAACTTGAGGGATTGAGGTACTTATGTTTAAATTATTGAGGCATTTGTTTGGTATTAAAGCCCCAATTTCAAAGAATCCTTTTTTATAATGGCCTACCTTGAAAATTTAATCCTTATAGCACTTACAAGACATGAACATCCTGTTAGGTTAGCCACATTATAATCCAATTTCCCTTATCCAACCAACTCTTGAAGTGAAATTTCACAATCTAGTTGCACTTAAGTGTGGGGGAACCTATCTTGTGTTCTGCTACAACATTCTGCGATACTTTTTGTGGAAGTTTAAATTATGAAGAGATGTGTTTTTTGCTGAAAAAATCATTCTATTGAAAGCTGTTCCTTTTCTAGAGCTTTCATGACAAGTGAATCTGTTCCTTTCCGGAGCTTCTAAAAATAAAGTTGTGCCTATCTGGAGCTTTCATGAAAAACTATTTTGGAGAAGATTGACATTTTTTTGCTGAAATGATGAATTGTGTAAACTTTCCATGAATTTTCATGATGATGGATCTGGATTGATGATAAAGGTATTATTGAGGAGACCATATTTAAGTGAAAATTATATTAATTCAATTTTTCTTCAAAAAAGAGTCAAGCCCTCCTCATTCATCCATAGAGTTTTTCACATCTAAATCCTACCAATCGAAAGCCATAGAACAACCCTGAAAAGTGATCATGATAAACATATGTCCTTAACTCACATCGGGTGGTGATGTAGGAATTTATCAATCCTATGGTGACCCTTGTATGAGTTTGGATGAGAAAGACATTGCTAAAAATTGACATTTGTGTGATAAGAGAAAATTCAAGTGAGGTAAGTGTTTTGTGAATGGGAGGATAATTGAAGTGGAAATATATTGAATTATATAAATGAATAACTTGAAATAATGGTTTTTTATGAGGCATTATATATTTTTTTTCTTGATGTGTATTTTTTGGATCACAATGATATGTGTATTAAAATTAGTTTTTATTTGACATTGATGTTTACTTGATACGAGGTTTTTCCCAGGAGTGAAAAACGATAAGTGTGGGGGAGTTGAAAAACAAAATTTTATTGAATATTTTATTGATAATAGATGATATAATTTCTTAACATTAGGCTAAATATGTTCAACTATGAAATATTTGGGATTAGATCATTCATTTGCAAATTTGATAAAAATTACAGTTTTACCCTTTTATATTTCACTGTAGTATTTCGGGCATAAATATTTTTATGTATATTATTTGACTTAAAATTTTTTAACTGTGTTCCTGAATTAATGGGATACAAATTCTATTTAGGGCATCGGAGGTGGATCGTGCATTTGAGAGGAGTAAATGGGCCATGAAGACAAAGTTGGACCGAACCATCCAGATTGGACATTATTTCACCATTTGGGCCTTATCTTCTTCATCCTGGCTTGGACTGATCCCAACGTTTGAGGGAATATCTCCGACATAATTAGGAACAAATAATCCTTCTAGAAGGAAGGCCAATTCATGCGTTTTGGAGGTCAACTATGCGGTGAAACTTCGAATAGAATATTTGGTCGAGTTTTCTTTTCACACTTAAAAAAGTTACATAACCCTAGCCCTCACAAACTCTATTTAAAGGGGGGTTTCACTCTTTTGTAAGGTTGGTCAAGGATTTGGGAAGGTGTGTCTGAAAAGGTGTCTCTTGTGAGCCCTTCACAACTCTTGGAAGAAGTAAGGCTTTGTGCAAACCTCTCTTCCAAAAAAGGCTATCCTCTCCCACCTCCTCTTTTTATTTCTTTTCTTTCATGTTTGTATCTAGAATTTTTATTCAATTAATATTCTCTATTCTTAAATTTTATTCTTCTATTAATCTTCCTAATTTGGTTGGAATCAATAGTGGAGACTACATTGGGATCTACCCTTTCAATCCTTTGCTCATGCAAAACGTCTCCACAATGACAACACCGCCCATGGAAGAGTAGTTTTCTTAGTGATCGATCTATCTTCTACCCTCTTCATTTAATTATTTTGAATAATTGAAATACTGTAATTCACTTAATATGTTCCCTGAATTGTGTTTTTAAATTATAAGAAACTAAGCAATCAATTTAACAATTAACACAAAAACAGATGAAGTCGAGATTTTGTGTAAATTGTGAGAGCGCGATCTTAATTGGTAATACAAGACCACATGGGATAAATTTGTAGAGTTAAAATATAATCCATAAACACAATTAATTCTCATTTATAGAATGGATATGTGCTATAATTAATCACTGACCATAAGCTAACCTTAGAACAACAATTAAAGCAGGGTGCTGCGATTGCGTGTTCTGAAGCTATCCTAGGGTTTAAGTAATTTCATCTTTGTGGTTAAGTTAACTATTGTAGGGTTTGAGGGTTAACAAATTAAGGGATCATAATTAAGTGAATATTTATTTAAATGATAAGGATTAATAAGTAAATGAAGAGTTAGAGTTAAATTGATTATTCCTTTTAAATATTTTGGAAAAAAACATCTTCTTATTGTGTTATTTTAATCGAACTTCATTTCAAAACTAAAAAAAAAATCTTCTTCCAGAAAAATTATTCTAGATTTATAAACTATATAAAACTCCCATCCTTTCAAGTAGTTTTTTAATTCAATTCTATTTTATTTTTAGAACACCTTTAAGAAGTTGTTTTAATTTACTTCCTCCTTTGAGAAACAACCTTGGCCAACCACTTTACTGCACCTAAGTACCCCAAAAACCACTAATCATTTGAGAGCACCCATGATAGCACTATTTAAAATTGGCATCGTTTCCGGGGAGGCAAGTAATTATTTCAACAAATTAGAGGTATTTATTTTATTTTACATTTTATTCTCTTCCTCTATTTTTTATTCCTTCTTTACCCAATCTGAATTTTTATTTTATTCTTCTTTTATTTTCTTCTATTTCTTTTTGGATCATCAACTCAAACTTATAATTTTTATTTTACTATGGCCCAGTTTCTTTATTTTTATTTTTATTTGATTTATGACATGGAATAATCTTGAAGATCTCTTAGATCTTGACCCTGATATTGAACGTAGCCTTATGGAACGAATCAGACATTCTCAGTCTATGGGAAGTTTCAATATTCAACTAGTTGGAGAATTCCTCCACTTTCAAAACATTAAAATTGGAAAAAATTCAAATTCAACCATAAAACAAGAACCAATGGCTGAAAATAATGGAAATGAACTTAACATAACCATTCGAGAATTTGCTGCACCTGATATTAACAATCAACCAAATTGTATTGCATACCCAAATCTTGAATCACACTTTGAATTGAAATCTGGATTAATTAATCTTCTTCCAAAATTTCATGGCCTCTCAGGTGAGAATCCCAATAAACACCTTAAAGAATTTAATGTGGTTTTCTTAACCTTGAAACTAAGAAATGTATCTGAAGACCAAATCAAATTAAGAGAATTCACATTCTCACTTGATGGAGCTGCGAAAGATTAGATGTATTATTTAAAACCCAAATATGTAACTTGTTGGAATGATTTAAAACTTATTTTCTTACAGATATTTTTTCCAGCATCAAGGTCTACTTCCATTCGTAAGGAGATCTATGGGATCAAGCAAGCACAAAGGGAGTCAATGTATGTGTACTGGGAGCGATTCAATAAGTTGTGTGCAAGCTGCCCACATCACCAAATTAGTGAGAAACTACTCATCCAACACTTCTATGAAGGAATCACACCTATGGAGAGAAGAATGGTGGACGATGCAGCTAGAGGTTCATTGGTTGACAAGACCCCAGTAGCTGCACATGCGTTGATTGACAAAATTGCCCAAAAATCCCAAAAATTTTGTGATCGAGGTACACCACATGTCAGGGGAGTACATCTGGTAAGTCCATCTTCTCTTAAAATTAATTTGATTAATACCAAGTTGGAAGAATTGACAACTATGGCGAGGCAGATTGCTTTGGAAAAAAATACATTCCAACCCCCCTCCTTCAAGGCCTTGTGGAATTTGCACTGAGAAAAGCCACCCAACTGACTGTTTCCCACAACTACAAGAGACAGAGGATTGCATAGTAGTATTTTCAGGTAGACCATATCACTAGAAGCAACAGACATATTCCCAAAATTAGTTTTATTCATTTGCTCCAACATACAACCAATGGTGGAAAGATCAGTCAGACATGAGGTATGTCTCTGGACAACAACAATGGCCACCCTTTCAACAAAACTTCCAGCAGCCTCCACCCTAGAAGAAGGGATTCCAAAAACCCCAAAGAAGTTTTGAAGCCCAAACATCAAGAAGACAATAACAAGGGAATCCCCTACCCAAGGTAGATTCTAACACTGATGACCTTTTGAAGCAAATTGTTCTTAATCTACAGAATGATATGAAGAGTCAAGGTTTGAAGATAGGGGAGTTGAAGACTCAAATGATCCAGATTTCTACTACCCTCCATGATCTGGTAAGTAAGAATTATGGAAATCTACCTTCCCAAACTAATACAAATCCAAAGGGGAATTTTAGTTTCATCACATTGATAAGTGGGAAGCAAACAACAAATACATCTGCACCTATCGTTCCACCTGTATTCACCTCAAATCTAGAGAAGCTGCATTCCATACCAACTGATGAGTAATCTGAGGAGAAAGATAAATGTAAGAAAAAGATTAATGATGTTCCTCCTAAACCCCTTCCTTTTCCAAATTGGGTTGTTCAAACCAAGAAGATGGCTGAAGAAGCAATTCAAAAGGAGGTTTTGGACACATTCAAGCATGTGGAGATCAACATTCCTCTATTTGAATCCATTAAGAAAATTCCAAGGTATGCAAAATTCTTAAAAGACCTTTATACCAATCGAAGAGGCCTAAAGGTAAATGAGAGGATAAATATTGGAAGGAATGTGTTAGCACTCATTACACCAACTCTAGCAATGCCGACAAAGTACAAGGATCCAGGGACATTCACCATCCCTTTCACCATAGGGGATTTGTAGTTTTCTAATTCACTTTTTGATTTGGGAGCTTCCATAAATGTGATGCCTCACTATTTATTCTCTTATTTGTAGGTTGGTGAGCTGAAGCCGACGAGAGTAGTGGTGCATTTGGAAAATAGAGCTATAACATATCCAACTGGAGTCCTTGAGGATGTACTTGTCCGGGTAAAAGACATGATCTTGCCAGCAGATTTCTACGTGCTTAACATGGAGGACGATCAGGTAAGTTCTCATGATCCCATTATATTAGGTAGAATCTTCATAAAAACTGAAAAAACTATCATAAATGTCAAAAGGGTACACTTTCCATGGAGTTTGGGGATGAGGTTGTGATATTTAATGTTATGGATTCCATGAAGTACCCCTCAGAGGACCATTCTTCTTTTTTTTATCTCCCATTTTGAACCACCATGTAAAAACCCCATGGAATTTGATTGTACTATTCTTAGGGAAATTATGAGTATTGGTTCAAGTTTGATGTTTAAGAGTACTTCAACACCAATTTCTAATGCAAAAGACTCTCTTATATTTGATTTTAAAATGGAATAATATTTTAATTTTGATCATGTGAACTCTAATTATGTCATGGCTGTTGAGTATGCTGATGGATTTAATGCTTTATTATCCGATTTTGATGATTTATATTCTAATACTGATGCTCATTATATACATATTTCAATTCCTTATATGTATCCATCCATACACCACCCCCTACACTAGAACTCAAGTCATTGCCACCAAATCTCAAATAATCATACTTGTTAAGTGGTGACAAATTACTTGTTATCATTGCTAACATTATCCATTGTTAACATGAAGAAAAACTTTTGAATCGTTTGAGGGATAAAATTAGGGAAATTGGGTGGAAATGGCTGACATATTAGGTGTTATCCTCTCCATTTCCATGCATAGGATTCTTTTGCAGGATGGGGCTAAACCAGTGAGGCAACCACAAAGGAGAATCAATCCAACACTTTTAGAGGTTGTTAAAAAAGAGGTTGAAAAATTACTCAAGGCTAGTATAATCTATCCCATTATAGATTCCCAGTGGGTGAGTCCTATTCAGGTTGTGCCTAAGAAAAGTGGTGTTACTGTTGTTAAAAACGAGAAAGATGAGTTAGTTCTAATTTGGGTTCAAAACAGTTGGCGTGTGTGTATTGATTATAGTAAACTAAATCAATCTACTCACAAGGACCGTTTCCCCTCCCATTTATTGATCAAATGCTTGAGAGACTTACTGGGAAAACACATTATTGTTTCTTTGATGTATTTTATGGATATTTTCAGTTTTCTATTGCTCCAGAGGATCAGGAGAAGACAACATTCACTTGTCCTTTTGGTACATTTGCCTTCGGAAGGATTTCATTTGGACTTTGCAACGCCCCAGGTACCTTCCAGAGATGCTTGGTGAGTATTTTTTCTGATTTTATTGAGACCTTCATGGAGGTATTCATGGATGATTTTACAGTGTATGGGTCTTCATTTTATAAAGGTCTAAGTAGTTTGGGAAATGTGTTGAATCGTTGTATTGAGAAGAATATGGTCTTGAACTTTGAAAAGTGTCATTTCATGGTAGAGCATGGCATTGTCTTAGGGCATGTAGTGTCAATATATGGGATAGTGGTTGATCGATATAAGGTAGATATTATTTCATCCTTAATATATCATTCATGTGTCTGTGATGTTAGATCTTTCTTAGGGAATGCAGGATTTTATCAGTGCTTCATCAAATATTTTAGTAAGATTTCTCTTCCTAGGTCACAATTACTTCAAAAGAATTCTGATTTTGTGTTTGATGATTCTCGCATGACTTCTTTTGACGAGATAAAGAAGTTTTTGACAACTCCACCGATCATACATCTCCCATAGTGGGAGATTCCTTTTGAGATTATGTTTGACACCTCCAACTTTGTGGTTGGAGCTGTCTAATATCAGGGGGTGGAGGGATGTTCACATGTGATTGCCTATGCATCGAGGACACTGGATTCGGCCCAATCAAACTACACAACCATGAAAAAGGAGTTTCTTGCTGTTATATTATCTTTAGATAAATTTAATTCATATTTATTCGGCTCTAAAGTAGTTGTTTTTTCTGACCATGCAGCTCTGATTTTATGTGTGGGATGATCCCTACTTATGGAACATGTGTAGTGACCAAGTTATTAGGAGGTTTCAAATCATGAGTTGAAACGAATTTTGGAGAAAACCATGCAGCCAAAAAGGAAGGAATGGAGCAAGCGTTTAGATGATGCATTTTAGGATTATAGGATAGAATACAAGAAACCCATTGGTATGTCCCCATTTCATATTATTTTTTGGGAAATCGTGTCATCTCCCTGTAGAAGTTGAGCATCGGGCTTATTGGGCTATAAAGAAATGCAACATGAATTTGGCACAAGATAGAATCCAAAGAAAATTGAAAATTCAAGAGGTTGAGGAGATTTGATTGTCTTCATATGAGAATTCAAGGCTCTACAAGGAAATATCAATAACATCTCATGACAAAATGATCCAAAAAGGGAGTTTCATGTTATAGAGAAAGTTTTTCTCTATAGTTCATGACTGAAGCTGATGCCTTGTAGGTAACGTTCCAGATGGTTTTGTCTTTATATTGTGACTAATTTTTTTCCTTATGGTGTAGTGGAGATCACACAAGAGGACACAAGAAGGAGATTTAAAGTCAATGGGAAACGTTTGAAGAGATACATTGAGGGACTTCCTACTGATGCAATGGATTTCATCACACTACATAACCCCATCATCACTTGAGCATATCAGGCTGTTCCTAACACTTTAAATAATTTATTCTTTGTCCTATTTAAAATTATACATTTCATGTGCATATATCATCTCATGGGTTCACATTGAGTACAATTCAATATTTTATGTGTGGGGGGGGGAACCTTTTAGTTTAGTAATTTCAATTGTTTTCCTATTAAAAAACAAAAAAAAATGTGTGTTTTTTCAAATTTTGTGTGTTTTTTAAACTTTTTAGCTGAAATGATTCCCATAACCATTTTTAAATCCATATCAATAAGTGATACAATTAATCCCTTGAAACTAAGCTTAAATGAATGCTGAAATAACTGTTTCAAGTTCAAATATTTAGTAATTTCATGAAAAGTACCCTGAATTTTGAATCCCATTTCACATATCACTGTCTTTATATTTGAAATAAATTTCTTGTGAGGCTTCTAAAACATTATTTTAATATTCTTTACATTCACCTCACTTCTTGAGAGAACCAAACCATGCTTTATTTAACTAGAATTTGATTTATTCCCGTCAAAACATGAGGGTTTGAGGTACTTATGTCTAAATGATTGAGGAATTTGTTTGGTATTAAAGCCCCTATTTCAAATAATCCTTTTTTATAATGTCATACATTGAAAATTTAATCCTTGTAGCCCTTAAAATCCATTAACATCCTATTAGGTTAGCCACATTACAATCCAATTTTCCCTATCCAACCAACTCTTGAAGTGAAATTACAAAATCTAGTTGAACTTAAGTGTGGGGGAACCTATCTTGGGTTGTGCTACGAAATTCTGTGATAATTTGGGTGAAAATTTAAATACTGAAGAGATGGGTTTGTTGCTGAAAAAATAATTCTATTGAAATTTGTTCCTTTTCTGGAGCTTTCATGAAAAGTGAAGCTGTGCCTTTCCGGAGATTCTAAAAAGAAAGAAAGTTGTGCCTATATGGATCTTTCACGAAAAAATATTTTGGAGAATATTGACGTTTTGTAGTTGAAATGATGAATAGTGTAAACTTTCCATGAATTTTCGTGATGATGGATATGAATTGATGATAAGGGTATTAATAAGGAGACCATATTTAAGTGAAAATTAGATTAATGAAATTTTTCTTCAAAAAGAGTCAATCCCTCCTCATTCAGCCTCAGAGTTTTTCACGTCTAAATCCTACCAACCAAAAGCCGCAGAACAAACCTAAAAAGTCCTCATGACAAACATATGTCTTTGAATCACATCGGGTGGTGATGTATGAATTTATCAAGCCTATGGTGACCCTTGTATGAGTTTGGATGAAAAAGACATTGCTAAAAATTGAGATTTTTGTGATAAGATAAAATTAAAGTGAGGTAAGTGTTTTGTGCATGGGAGGATAAATGATGTGGAAATATATTGAATGGTATAAATGAAGAACTTTAAATAATGGTTTTTTATGAGGCATGATATCTTTTGTTTCTTGGTGTGTAATTGTTGGATCTCAAGGATATGTGTTTTAAAATTTATTTTGATTTGATATTGATATTTACTTGATATGAGGTTTCGCCCAGGAGTGAAAAAGGGTAAGTGTGGGGGAGTTGATAAAACAACATTTTATTGAATATTTTATTGATAATATATTATATAATTTCTTCACATTATGCTAAATATTTTCAATTATGAAATATTTGGGATTAGATCTTTCATTTTCAAATTTGATGAAAATTCAAGTTTTACACTTTTAAAATTCACTGTAGTATTTCATGCATAAATTTTTTCTGTATATTATTTTGACTTAAAATTTTTTAACTGTGTTCCTGACTTAATAGGATACAAATTATATTTAGGACATGGGATCTGGATCATGCATTTGAGGGGAGTAAATGGGCCATGAAGACAAAGCTGGACAGAACCATCCAAATTGGACATTACTTCACCATTTGGGACATATATTCTTCATTCGGGCTTGGATTGAGCCCAAATTTTAGGAAATATCAGGGAAATAATTATGAAAAAATCATCCTTCAAGAAGGCTATACAACTCACGTGTTTTGGAGGTCAACTATGTGGTTCAACTTGGAATAAAATATTTGGACGAGTTCTCATTTCACAATTAAAAAGGTCATGTAACCCTATCCCTCACAAACTCTATTTAAAGGGGGTTTTCACTCTTTGGTAAGGTTGGTTGAGGATATGTGAAGGTGTTTCCGAAAGGGTGTCTCTTGGGAGCCCCTCACAACTCTTGGAAGATGTATGGATATTTGCAAACCTCTATTCCAAAAAGGCTCTCCTCTCCCAAATCCTCTTTGTATTTCTTTTCTTTCATGTTTGTATCTTGAATTTTTATTCAATTAATATTCTATGATCTTAAATTTTCTTCATCTATTAATCTTTTTAATTGTGTTGGAATCAATAGTGGATACGATATTTGTTTCTACCCTTTCAGTCCTTTTCTCATCCAAAATGTCTCCACGATGACCACACCGCCCATGAAAGAGTAGTTTTCTTAGTGATCGATCTATCTTCTACCCTCTTCATTTAATTATTTTGAATCCTTGAAATATTGTAATTCAATTCATATGATCCATGAATTGTGTTTTTAAATTATAAGAAACTAAGCAAGCAATCGAACAATTAACACAAAAACATGTGAAATCGAGATTTTGTGTAAATTGTGAGAGCACGATCTTAATCGGTAATACAAGACCACACAGGATAAATTTTTAGAGTTAAAATATAATAAATAAACACAATTAATAATCATTTTATGAATGGTTATGTTCTCTAATTAACCATTGACCATAATCTAACCTTAGAACAACAATCAAAGTAGGGTTCTACGTTTTCTTGTTCCGAAGCTAGCCTAGGGTTTAAGTAATTTCATCTTTGTAGTTATGTTAACTCTTGTAGGGTTAGAGGGTTAACAAATTATGGGATCATAATTAAGTGGATATCGATTTAAATGATAATAATTAATAAGTAAATTAAGAGGTAGGGTTAGATCTATTACGACTTTTAAATATTTTCTAAAAAAACATCTTCTTATTGTGTCATTTTAATCGAACATCATTTCAAAACAAAAAACAAAAAAATACAATCATCTTCTAGAAAACATCTTCTAGATTTATAAACTATAAAAACCACCATCCTTTCAAGTAGTGTTTTAATTATATTATATTTTATTTTTATAATACCTTTAAGAAGTTGTTTTAATTTACTTCCTCCTTTTATAAATGACCTTGGTCAGCCACTCTGCTGCACCTAAGTACCCCAAAAACCACTAATCATTTGAGGAGACCCATGAAATTGATTTTTCAAACTGGAATCATTTCCAGGGATTCAAGTAATTATTTCAACCAATTAGAGTTATTTATTTTATTTTACATTTTATTCTCTTCCTCTCTTCTTACTTCCTTCTTTTCCCAATCTGAATTTTTATTTTCTTCTTCTTTTATTTTCTTCTATTTCTTTTTGGATCATCAACTCAAACTTCTAATTTTTATTTTAATATGGTCCATTTTCTTTATTTTTATTTTTATTTTATTTATGACACGAAATAATCTCGAAGATCTCTTAGATCTTGACCCTGAGATTGAACGTAGCCTTATGGAATGAATCAGACATTATAAGTCTACAGGAAGTTTTAATATTCAACTAGTTGGAGAATTCATCCACTTTCAAAAATTGAAATTGGAAGAAATTAAAATTCAACCATAAAACAAGAACCAATGGCTGCCAATAATGGAAATGAACTTAATAGAACCATTTGAGAATTTTCTACACATGATATTAACTATCAACCAAATTTTATTGCATACCCAAATCTTGAACCAGACTTTGAATTGAAATCTAGATTAATTCATCTTCTTCCAAAATTTCATGGATTCTTAGGTGAGGATCCCAATAAACAACTTAAAGAATTTAATGTGGGTTTCTCAACCTTGAAACAAAGAAATGTATTAGAAGACCAAATCAAATTAAGAGAAATCCCATTCTCACCTAATGGAGATGCGAAAGATTGGATGTATTATTTACAACCCGAAGATGCAACTTGTTGGAATGATTTAAAACATATTTTTTTCAGAGATTTTTCCAGCATCAAGGACCACTTCCATTCATAATAAGATCTCTGGGATCAAGAAAGCACAAGGGGAGTCAATGTATGAGTACTGGGAGCGATTCAAGAACTTGTGTGCAAGATTCCCACATCACCAAATCAATGGGAAACTACTCATCCAGTACTTCTATGAAGGACTCACACCTATGGAGAGAAGCATGGTGGATGATGCGGCTGGAGGAGCATTGGTGGACAAGACACCAGTAGCTACACCAGTGTTGATTCACAAAATGGCCAAAAACTCCCAACAATTTGGTGATTGAGGTACACCACATGTTAGGGGAGTACATCAGGTAAGTCCATATTCTCTTGAAAGTAATTTGATTGATACCAAGTTGGAAGAATTGATAACTATGGAGAGGAAGATTTCTTTGGCACAAAATACAACCCAACCCCCTCCTTCAAGGCCTTGTGGCATTTGCACTGAGGCAAGCCACCCAACTTATTGTTGCCTACAACTACAAGAGATAGAGAATTGCGCAACAGTATTACTAGGGAGACCATATCAGTAGCACCAACATACATATCCTCAAAAGAAGTTTGATTCATTTTCTCTAAAATATAACCAAGGGTGGAAGGATCAATTAGACATGAGGTATGGCTCTGGACAACAAAAAAGGCCACCCTTTAAACAAAACTTCCAACAGCCTCCACCTTACCAGCAGGGATTCCAAGAACCCCAAAGAAGATTTGAAGCCCAAACATCAACAATCCAACAACAAGGGAATCCCACACCCAAGGTAGATTCTAACACTGATGAGATTTTGAAGCAAATTTCTCTTAATAAATAGAATGAGATGAAGAGTCCTGGTTCAGAGCTGAGAGAGTTGAAGACTCAAATGATCCATATTGCCACTGAACACCATGAACTGGTAAGTAAGAATTATGGAAATCTACCATCCCAACCTACTCCAAATACCAAGGGGAATGTCAGTGCCATCACATTGAAAAGTGGGAAGCAAACAACAGATATATCTGCACCTATCGTTCCACCTAGATTCACCTCAAATCTGGAGAAGCCTAATTCCAAGCCAACTAATGAGCAATCCATGGAGAAAGATGATGTTAAGAAAAAGATTAATGATGTTCCTCCTAAACCACTTCCTTTTCCAAATAGGGTTTTTCAAACAAAGAATTTGGGTGAAGAAGTAATGCAAAAGGAGGTTTTGGACACATTCAAGCATGCAGAGATCAACATTCCTCTACTTGAATCCATTAAAAAAATTTCAAGGTATGCGAAATTCTTAAAAGAACTTTGTACCAATCGAAGAGACCTCAAGGGAAATGAGAGGATAAATCTTAGAAGGAATGTGTCAGCACTCATTACACCAACTCTTACAATGCCGACAAAGTGCAAGGATCCATGGACATTCACCATCCCATGCACCATAGGGGAGTTGCACTTTTCTGATGCACTTTGTGATTTGGGATCTTCTAGAAATGTGATACCTCACTCTGTATTATCTTCTTTGTAGGTTGGTGAGATGAAGTCGATGAGAGTAGTGGTGCAGTTGGAAAATATAGCTACAACATATCCAGTGGGAGTCCTTGAGGATGTACTTGTCCGGATTAGAGACATGATCTTCCCAACATATTTTTACATGCTTAACATGGAGGAAGGTTAGGTAAGTTCTCATTATCCCATTATCTGAGGTAGACCCTTCCTCAAAACTGAAAAAACTATCATTAATGTCAATGAGGGTAAACTTTCCATGGAGTTTGGGGATGAAGTTGTGATATTTAATGTTATGGATTCCATGAGGTACCCCTCAGAGGACCATTATGTTTTTGTTATCTCCCATTTTGAACAACCATATAAAAAACCCATGGAATTTGATTGTCCTATGCTTAGAGAAATTATGAGTATTGGTTCTAGTTTGATGTCTAAGAGTACTTCGACACCTATTTCTAATGCAAAATACTCTCTTAGATTTGATTTTGAAATGGAATCATATTCTGATTTTGATCATTTGAACTCTAATTATGACATGGTTGTTGAGTATACTGATGGATTTGATGCTTTATTCTCTGATTTTGATGATGTATATTCTGATATTTATTCTCTTTGTGCACATATTTCAGTTCCTTCTCTGTCTCCATCCATACACCACCCCCTACACTAGAACTAAATCCATTACCACCAAGTCTCAAATACTCATACTTGTTAAGTGGTGAGAAATTACCTGTTATCATTGCTTATAATCTCCATTTTGAACATGAAGAAAAACTTTTGAATCTTTTGAGGGAGAACAATAGGGAAATTGGGTGGAACTTGGCTGACATATCATGTATTAGCCCCTCCATTTGCATTCATAGGATTCCTCTGGAGGATGGAGCTAAAACGGTGAGGCAACCAAAAAGGAGACTCAATCCAACACTTTTGGAGGTTGTTAAAAAAGAGGTTGAAAATTTTCTCGAGGCAGGTATAATCTATCCCATTTCAGATTCCCAGTGGGTGAGTCCTATTCAGGTTGTGCCTAAGAAAAGTGGTGTTACTGTTGTTAAAAATGAGAGAGATGAGTTAGTTCCAATGAGGGTGCAAAATAGTTGGTGTGTATGTATTGATTATAGGAAACTGAATAAATCTACTCTCAAGGACCATTTCCCCCTCCCATTTATTGATCAGATGCTTGAGAGACTTGCTGGGAAAACATTATTGTTTCTTGGATGGATTTTCTGGATATTTTCAGGTTCCTATAGCTCCGGAGGATCAAGAGAAGACAACATTCACTTGTCCTTTCAGTACGTTTGCCCACTGAAGGATGTCATTTGGACTTTGCAACGCCCCAGGTACCTTTCAGAGATGCATGGTGACTATTTTTTCTGATTTTATTGAGACCTTCATGGAGGTATTCATGGATGATTTTAGTGTATGGTTATTCATTTGATGAATGTATAAGTAGATTGGGAATAGTGTTGAATCATTGTATTGAGAAGAATCTGGTCTTGAACTTTGAAAAGTGTCATTTCATGGTAGAGCATGGAATTGTCTTAGGGAATATAGGGTCAAAACATGGGATAGAGGTTGATAGATCTAAGGTAGATATTATTTCATCCTTACTGTATCCTTTATGTGTGCATGATTTTAGATCTTTCCTAGGGAATGCAAGATTTTATCAGTGCTTCATCAAAGATTTTAGTAATATTGCTCTTCTTATGTCACAATTACTTCAAAAGCATTATGATTTTGTGTTTGATGATTCTTTCAGGACTTCCTTTGATGAGATAAATAAGTGTTTGATCACTCCACTAATCATATATCCCCCACATTGGGAGATTCATTTTGAGCTTATGTGTGATGCCTCAAACTTCGCGGTTAGATCTGTCTTATCTGAGAGGGTGGAGGGACATTAACATGTGATTTCCTATGCATAAAGGACACTGGATTCAGCCCAATCAAACTACACAACCACGAAAAAGGAGTATCTTGATATTATATTCACTTTATATAAATTTCATTCATATTTATTGGAATCTAAAGTAGTTGTTTTTTCTGACCATGCAGCTCTGAGGTACCTCTTGAAGAATCTAGACGTAAAACCCAGGCTAATCCGATGGATGCTCCTTCTTCAAGAATTTTACATTGAGATAAAGGAAAAAAAGGGGTCGGAAAACCTTGTGGCAGACCACATGAGTAGTCTTACTCACACACTATAGGATGACACCTTGGACCAGGCACCACTTTAGGACACTTTCCCCGATGAGCATCTTTATTCCATCTTAGGTATGCATCCTTGGTATGAGGATTTAGTGAACTACTTTGTTTCATGTGAAATCCCTGAAAATTTAAAGAAACATCAAGTCCAAAAGTTAAATAGTGAGTCTCGATTTTATGTGTGGGATGATCCCTACTTATAGCGCATGTGTAGTGACCAATTTATTAGGAGGTGTGTTCCTGATCATGAGTTTGAGCCCGTTCTACAATTCTATCATACACTTTCTTGTGGTGGACACTTTGAACCCCAATGGATAGCTAGGAATGTTTTGGACTCTGGATTATATTGTACTATCTTATTCCAAGACGCCCATGTGTTTTGTAAGTCATGCTCTCATTGCCAACACATTGGGAAAATTTATAGGAGACATGAGATGCCCCAACAACCCATACTATTATGTGAGATTTTTGATGTATGGGGAATCGATTTTATGGGTCCTTTTCCTAATTCCTTTGGGTTTTTGTACATTTTTGTTGCTGTTGATTATGTGAGTAAATGGGTGGAGGATAAGGCCACCAGGACTGATGATTCTCATGTTGTTGTGGACATTGTCAAAGCGCAAATTTTTTGCAGGTTTGGAGTACCGAAGGCCTCATCAGTGACCAAGGGACACACTTCTGCAATTGGAATTTGGATACCCTCCATCGGAAGTATGGGGTGACACACAAAACATCAATACCATAACACCCCTAAACAAATGGTCAGGCTGAGGTTTCGAACCGTGAGTTGAAATAAATTTTGGAGAAAACCGTGTTGCCAAATAGGAAGGATTGGAGCAGGCGTTTGGATGTTGAATTTTGGGATTATAGGACAACATACAAGACACCCATTGGTATGTCCCCATTTCAGATTGTTTTTGGGAAAGTGTGTCATCTCCCCATGGAAGTTGAGCATCAGGCATATTGGGCTATAAAGAAATGCAACATGGATTTGGCCCAAGCTGGAATCCAAAAGAAATTTCAAATTCAAGAGATTGAGGAGATTCTATTGTATTCATATGAAAACTCAAGGTTCTACAAGGAAAGATTAAAATAATCTCATGGCAAAATTATCCAACAAAGGGAGTTTCATGTTGGAGAGAAAGTCCTTCTCTATAGTTCACGACTGAAGCTAATGCCTGGTAAGTTGCATTTTTGATGGTTAGGTCCTTATGTTTTGACTAATGTTTTTCTTTATGGTGTAGTGGAGATCACAAAAGAGGACCCAAGAGGGAGATTTAAAGTCAATGGGAAATTTTTGAAGAGATACATTGAGGGAATTCCTACTGATGGAGTGAATTTCATCACACTGCATGACCCCATCATCACTTGAGCATATCAGGCTATTCCTAACCCTTGAACTTTTTTATTCTTTTTCCTATTTAAAATTATAAATTTCATGTGCATATATCATCTCATGGGTTCGCATTGAGGACAGTGCAATAATTTAAGTGTGGGGGAGGGAACCTTTTAGTTTAGTAATTTCAATTGTTTTCCTGTTTAAAAAAAACAAAACAAAAAAAAATTGCGTGTTTTTCAAATTTTGTGTGTTTTTGAAACTTTTGAGTTGAAATGATTCTAATCACTATTTTTAAATCCATATCAATAAGTGAAACAATTTATCCCTTGAAACTAAGCTTAAATGAATGCAGAAATGACTTTGTTTCAATTTCAAATATTTAGTAAATTCAAGAAAAGTACACTGAATTTTGAATCCCATTACACATCTCACTATCTTTATATTTGAAATGACTTTCCTGTGTGGCTTTTAAACCATTATTTTCAGATTCATTACATTAACCTCACTTTTTGAGAGAACCAAACCATGCTTTATTTAACCAAAATTTGATTTATTGCTGTCAAAACTTGAGGGTTTGTGGTACTTATGTTTAAATGATTGAGGCATTTGTTTGGTATTAAAGCCTCTATTTCAAAGAATATTTTTTTATAATGGCCTACCTTGAACATTTAATCCTTGTAGCCCTTAGAATACATGAAAAAACTATTAGTTTATCCACATTACAAGCCAATTTTCCCTATCCAACCAACTCTTGAAGTGAAATTGCATAATCTAGTTGTACTTAAATGTGGGGTAACCAATCTTGTGTTGTGCTACGACATTCTGTGATACTTTGGGTGAATATTTAAATTCTGAAGAGATGTGTTTGTTGCTGAAAAAAATAAATCTATTAAAACTTGTGCCTTTTTTGGAGCTTTCAGGACAAGTGAAGTTGTACCTTTCTAGAGCTTCTAAAAATAAAGAAAGTTGTGTCTATCTGGAGCTTTCACGAAAAACTATTTTGGAGAAGATTGATATTTTTGTTGCTAAAATGATGAATGGTGTAAACTTTCCATGACTTTTCGTGATGATGGAGATGAATTTATGATAAGGGTATTAATGAGGAGTCCATATTTATGTGAAAATTAGATTAATGCAATTTTCCTTCAAAAAGAGTCAAGCCCTCCTCATTCAGCCTCAGAGTTTTTCAAATCTAAATCCTACAAAACGAAAGCCAAAGAACAAACCTAAAAAGGCCTCATGATAAGAATATGTCCTTGAATCACATAGGGTGGTGAGGTAGGAATTTATCAAGCCTATGGTGACGCTTGTATGAGTTTGGATGAGAAATACATTACTAAAAATTGACATTTGTGTGATAAGTGAAAATTCAAGTGAGGTAAGTGTTTTGTACATGGGAGGATAAATGAAGTGGAAATATATTGAATGATATAAATAAAGAACTTTAAATAATAGTTTTTATGAGGCATGATTTCTTTTGTTTCTTGGTGTGTAATTGTTGGATCTCAAGGATATGTGTTTTAAAATTTGTTTTGATTTGATATTTATGTTTACTTGATATGAGGTTTTTCCCAGGAGTGCAAAAGGGTAAGTGTGGGGGAGTTGATAAAAAAAAATTATAGAATTTTTTATTGATAATAGATGATATAATTTCCTCACATTATGCTAAATATGTTCTATTATGAAATATTTGGGATTAGATCATTCATTTGCAAATTTGATGAATATTCCAGTTTTACCCTTTTAAAATGCACTGTAGTATTTCGGGCATAAATATTTTTTTTGTATATTTTTTTGACTTAAATTTTGTAAATGTGTTCCGGACTTAATGGAATACAAATTCTATTCAGGACATGAGAGTTGGATCATGCATTTGAGGGGAGTAAATGGGCCATGAAGACAAAGTTGGACAGAACCATCCAGATCGGACATTACTTCACCATTTGGGACATATATTATTCATCCAGGCTTGGATTGAGCCCAAAATTTGAGGTAAAATCGGGTAAATAATTAGAAACAAATAATAATTATATAAGGCCTGTCAATTCACACGTTTGGGAGGTCAACTATGCGGCGAAACGTGGAATAAAATTTTTGGTCGAGTTTTCATTTCACACTTAAAAAAGTTATGTAAACCTAGCCCTCACAAAATCTATTTAAAGGGGGTTTTCACTCTTTGGGAAGGTTGGTCGATGCTTTGGGAAGGTGTGGACGAAATGGTTTCTCTTGGAAGCCCCTCACAACTCTTGGAAAATTAAGGCTTTGTTCAAACCTCTGTTCCAAAAAGGCTCTCCTCTGCCACCTCCTCTTTGTATTTCATTTATTTCATGTTTGTATCTTGAATTTTTATTCAATTAATATTCTATATTATTCCCTTTTATTATTATCTTAATATTCTTAATTAGGTTGGAATAAAGAGTGGAGATGAGATTGGGTTCTACCCTTTCAATCCTTTGCCCATGAAAAACGTCTCCACGATAACCACACAGCCCGTGGAAGAGTAGTTTTCTTAGTGATCGATCTATCTTCTACCCTCTTAATTTAATTATTTTGCATCATTGAACTAATTTAATTCACTTAATATGATCAATTAATTTTGTTTTTAAATTATAAGAAACTAACCAAGCAATTGAACAATTAACCCAAAAACACGCGAAGTCGTGATTTTGTGTAAATCGTGAGAGTGCGATCTTAATCGGTAATACAAGAACACATGGGATAAATTTGTAGAGTTCAAATATATTCCCTAAAAACAATTCATCATCATTTATATAATGGATATGTGCTCTAATTAATCACTGAACATAAGCTAACCTTATAACAACAATCAAAGCAGGGTGGTGCGATTGCGTGTTCCGAAGCTAGCCTAGGGTTTAAGTAATTTCATCTTTGTTGTTAAGTTAACTCTTGTAGGGTTAGAGGTTTAACAAATTAGGGGATCATAATTAAGTAGATATTTATTTAAATGATAATGATCAATAAGTAAATGAATAGGTAGAGTTAGATCGATTACGCCTTTTAAATATTTTCTAAAAAAACATCTTCTTGTTGTGTCATTTTAATCGAACTTCATTTCAAAACAAAAAACAAAAAAATAAAATCTTCTTCCAGAAAAATTATTCTAGATTTATAAAATATAACCAAACCCCATCCTTTAAAGTAGTGTTTTAATTATATTTTATTTTATTTTTAGAATACCTTTAAGAATTTGTTTTGATTTACTTCCTCCATTAAGAAATGACCTTGGTCTGCCACTCTACTACACCTAAGTACCCCAAAAACCTCTAATCATTTGAGGGCAACCATGAAAACACTCTTTCACTTATCATTGAATATAATTTGACTTATTCCTAGAATGGTCTTTGATCTATAAAAAAGTATATTGACCCCATGAGTATATTATGCTTCACCTAAGTCCTTCATAGAGAAACATGTGTTTAACAATGATTTAATAGACTATAGGAACGATATTTTGTTTCCAATAAGTAGTATCATTACTATAAACCATGATTTTAAGAGAGAGATCCTTTATTAGTGCTAGAAAAATTACTCATAAAGGTTCAATTTATCTGTGATTTTTTTTAGGACTGATAAAGGGTACACTTTATTAGTGCTTTATTTTTTATGCCCATAACGGGATCCATTATTAGCGGTTTTTGGAACTCATAAAGGTCTGAATAAAATGAAATAATGAAATAAATAAAAAATAAAAATGATTTTATTAAAACATTATTAAAAAAATTATTAAATAAATATTAATTGATGAAAATGAATAAATTGATTATACTATATATAAATTATAAATACTAATAAATAATATATATTAAATATATAGATATATGTAAAATGAAAATTTAACAAATAAAAATTAAAAATAAGTAAATTGAGAAAAAAATAAAATATTTTATTAATTAAATAATTATTTATAATGTTAATAAATATTATATTATATATATTTATGGTTCTTGGGGGTAAAATTACATTCAAACACACACACACACACCACACACAGAGGCCGGAAAGGTAGACCATATTCTCCCAAGAGGATATCCCACTCATCAAACCTTATTTTTTAGTACATGGCCCGTAGGCCCAGTGGGTTTGAAACCCATAACATGGATCGAAAGCCCAGTGTAGTGCCATTCCCGCATCATTCTACCAGGGTCAACAGGCCTGTGTCATGCTTGCATCACTACCTACATCGCTACCTACCTATATCATCATTTGAATCACCACATTTGATAATACTGTAATAGTACCTATGCCCAACAAGGATTGATCCCAAGACCTCGTAGATGCCAAGCTTGAGCCATTACCACTTGGGTATTGGCTCATTGGCTATATAGATATATATGAATGTATATATATATGATTTATATAAAAAAATATTTATGTTTTACATTAAATATTTATATGTTTAGTGAATAATGATTTATAGTTAAAAATTAATATTAATTAAAAATACTGACTAATTTCATCGAGTAATGGATATAATTGAATGTTGTTTTATTTTTCAATTTAACCTAGATCAAACATGTGTTATATTGATTTAACATATACATAATTAATGCATTTTATATACAACGCAAACACACAATTTTTTTTTGAATTTAATCAATATATATTATTTATTTTATACATATTTATTTACTAAGTTTTAATATTTTTAATATGTATTTATATTTATTTCAATATATATCCATATTTTTTAATAATTTAAATTTAATTAAAAAAACATATCCATTTTTCAATATTTTTAATGTGTACTCATTTTTAATTATTCAATTTCACTCATTTTTAACATGAATGTACTTAAGATTAAATATTCATTAATAATGTAAAAAATATATTTGTAAAAAAATATTTATAAATGTATATTTACTATTTTTATACATTTTTATATCTATAATTATAAATAAATCAATATTATTTTTTAAAAAAGTATTTATATAAATATAAGTATGTAATTATATAAATTTAAATAATTATGAAATGATAGAAAATTTATTTAAATAATGAATATATTTACTATATTTATTATATATATATATATATAATCATATTAATATTATTTTATTAAAAAGTATTTATATAGTTATAAATAAATAAATAAATATTTAAATAATTATAAAATTATAATAAATATATTTAAATTAAGAATATATTTACTATATTTATATTTATATATATTTATTAAATATATTTTCAATTTTTTTTATTTATAATTATAATTATAAATCTTTTATCAGCGCCTAAGTATTAAGTGCTCACAACGATCCCTTTTATTAGTGCTAATTAATTTAGTGCTGATATCAACACTTTTTTGGAATCACTAATAAAAGTGTCCCGATCTATTTAAGTAACTCTTACTAGTCACGAACTCATTGCGATATATGAATCTTTCCATGAAAGCCACCCTATGTTGGCACTCCTCCTCTGTGAATCAAAGCTCTAATCAAGGCATGGATCAAGGATCGAACAATTTCAAGGCTCAAATCCAAGGCTCTAATGATTCAAGGGTTGAAGAAATCCAAGGTTTGAATGTTTTCCAGGTTTTTGATATCGCTACTTTCTCTCAGATGATTCAAAGCTTCAATTCAAGGTATATTATTCTCTCCTCCTCCTTCTCCTCACTTGTTGATTGCTTATTTTGTGATATTTATTTGAGATTTTATTTTATCATCATTCTTTCTTTACCTTTTGCATATACATGTGGTAAAAAAATTTTATTGGTGATGTTTGGTTGAAAGGAGATAAATCCATCATTCCTTGTAGTACCCTGCCCTCACCGCTTACTAATTATGTGAAAACCATCCACCCTGACGCCACTGACTCCTGGTTCATGAGATTTCTGACACCTTAAATTTTTTCATAATTTTAAAATAGAATAAATCTCATTTGAACTATTCCATCCTTCTGCACATGATCACCTCCCCCCCTCAAGTGTTCTGTCATGACCTCCTGCCACCAAAGATTCCCCTCCTGAGCTGGCAATGGTGAGAGGGAGATAAGGACCCCCGAGTCCCGCCTCCAGTAGGCCCCGGGGTGGGGACTAGCACCAAGGGTATGAGTTTTCACAAATATGGGAGGCATTACCCTTTTTATTATTTAGGATCGGGAAATAGGACAATTCAACCACCAAAAGGAAAAAGAAAAAGTGTATAGAAATAAACCCAAACCAAGACCACATTAATGTTTAAACAAATTTATAACAAGGTACAAGTACAAGAAAGCTCAAAGTACATTACCAAATAAAACAAAGGTACAACAACAGCAACAACTCCAACTGTCCAACTAGTAGGGTCCCGCATGGCCCTGGTAGTCCTCCTGGAAACCTGAAAGTAAACATAGGGTGAGCATACAAGTATACTCAGTAGGGAAACCTAAAGCTCTCGTGCACAAGTGGGGAGACATCCTAATGTCCCGTGAGAACAACAGAAGAATCTAGCAAGGAATTCTATCCACCCAACCTCACCAGCCACACTCACCAAAACACAATGACAACAGGTAGTAGTAGTATAAGAACAAGAGTATTGGGTACCCCGCACCATTTCCCTTCAGTTAGCTGCTCTTCCTAACGACGAACGTCCTGATGCTGCCACACTCTCCCCGCCCGCACACACCTGGGCATCACAACAACGTATCCCGCCCGCACACACCTGGTCCTCACAACCACGTATCCCACCCACACACACCTGGGCCTCACAACCACGTATCCCGCCCGCACACACCTGGGCATCACAACCACGTATCCCACCCGCACACAACTAGGCCTCACAACCACGTATCCCGCCAGCACACACCTGGGCCTCATCCCGAAAATTCTTGGGAAACAGTAGAACCTGCCCGAAGAGTCTTGGGCTAAAACCAGCCCCATCGAAACCTACCCGAAGAGTCATAGGTGTAAGGTCACCTCAAGCCATCACAGCCTAGGGGAGAAGGAGCAGGAAGGAGCTAGTAACTAAGGGAAAACACCCTCTCCCATAAAATGGGAGTGTTCTACACTAAGTGCTCAACATGGGTGGGGTGCGATAAAACAAAAAAGATACAGATATATATATATATATATATATACCAACCACACAGCCCAGCCTATGGCTTCTAAAAAGAGAAACTGAGCACGTGCCTCGGCACTGCTACTACGAAGCATGCATACAACAAACAAACCCAAGCCCCTTTAGGTTTTCACATTTCAGTAGAAATTATTTTATTTAGTTCCTTAACTACTGGGAAACTATCCACAACCAACCACACCAAACGTTCGTAAAATATATCCCTGCCATCCAAAAAACAAGTTAGGAAAAACATAAGCAGCACAACAAAGTCCCTCTTATCAACCAACCAACCCCATTGATTATTATTTCTGTTTCATTACCACGCCCCACCATCCATTAAGTCTTCCACTTTTATTTATTAATCACAACCCATAACCCGTTCACATTAAAACCCAACCCTGCAGCCCCGCTGCCAACCGCCATAACCACAACCGCACCGAAACCCGTACATCATCATCCCTTTAATACCATTTATTGCATCCCCACTATCCGTTACCAACACAACATTCACACCAACCCACAACCAAGTCAACCGCAGCCCCGCTACTCACCCGATCCACAAGAACCCACAAAAACACCCCCAACACATGCCACGTAACCAAGCCAACACCCACATGTTCATTATTCCATTCTGTTTAACTGGGGTGATCACACAAGTGTCCCAGATTTTCATTTAATCAGCCAACTTTACGTAATTATCCAATTTCCACATTCCACAAGCTTCCATCCACAAGAAAATACAGAAGGAGAGGGAAAAATTTAATTGCGTAAGCAAAGGCCCCCAATGACTGTGATTTTTAGTAGGTAGAAGCTCATTCAATTCACAACATAATATCACAGGATATAAAGTAACAGCAATCACAACTTCCCATCCCCGTTATATAATCCAGTTATTATCTTTATTAAACCGGTTCAAAAGTGTTTCACATAAACAAAAGGATACCTGCCCCACATGATACACAAATTAGAGAGAAAAAGGTTAGATCCCTACCTCAACAGGTTCTTGATCGCAACGCTCCCCTGGATCAACCTTAGAAGACGTCTGTCGGCGTCCGTCACTTCTATCGGGTCCCGGAAAAACCTCCTCAGGTGGAAGTCGGAAAGGAAATACCGAAGGAAAGACAACAGATCCAAGCACGGAAGCTCCGACTCGTCGTTATGATCCCGTGGCCATTGACGGATCGTAAATCGGACCTCGGACAAAGAAGTTATGGTAGGAAGAGTCTTTGAGTCTCTTGGGAGAGCTCTACTTAGAGGAGAGGAGAGGAGAGGAGTGAGTAGAAAGGAGGAGGGGACCCCTCCTTTTATAGACGTGAAAAGAAAAAGTACACGGCATGTACTTTATGGTACACGGCGTGTACTCGGTTCTTTCACATGGTCTCCACGCAGCTTCCAACATGGCTCCGCGGCCGTTGACTGGTCAACACACGGTTTGAGGGTAATGCATACGCGGGGAAGGACTACACGGCGTATAGTTTAGACACACGGAGTGTACTCATTTATTGCACACGGTAAGGACACAGCTCTAACACGGTACACGACCGTTGACTGGTAATGCGTATGCGGGGAAGGACTACACGACGTGTAGAACTGGACACATGGCATGCACCCATTATTCCACACAGCAAGGACACGGTCTGCAACACAGGGTATACCCGGGAAGGGGGTACACGACGTGTACTCAAACTACACGATGTGTAGTTTCAAAATTCTGGAAAGTGTGGAAAAAGTCCATTTTACCCTCAAGAACACTTCTTGACCTTCTTTTTGACAGAGGAATGGGCCGGAGTGGTCCGGGCCATTACATCAGATACCTCTTAAAACATTCTCGTCCCCATGAATTCAAAAACCAACCCAGAGGAACCCAACAAGATACCTCTTAGGGTTCTCGTTATAACAGGAACCCAACCAACAACCCTAATCATATGTGTTAGGAATTACTTCTCCTATGTCGAGATATTATCCGCTTTAGGCGGCACTTACTTTCCTGCACAGGTTCAATCGCATCCTCATTAATGCATCTCGATTAATAATTGGGTCTGCCCACTTTCATACATTAGGATTTTCCAACTTACACTGGCCCCAACATAGTACAACCCACACACTGCCCAAACACATGGCTTGGGGAATTCCTTCTCCCATGTCGAGATATTATCTTCTTTAGGCGGCACTGACTCGCCTGCACGGGTTTAATCGCATCCACATTAATGCGTCTCGATTAGGGGTTAGGTCTTCCCCTACCCACATGATAGGGCTCTTCACGTACATTTAAAGAAAAGGTGGGGAAACAACATAGAATTAATAACTCACAAAAACAATGTCCAGGCCCAACGAATGAGAAAAAAGAGTTCCAACAATGGAGTGTGATGCCCCCAAACAAAACAGAAAAGAGATCATTCAAGAAAACCCAAACACATCTCTATCGATCCTTGGTCCTTCCAGATATGCTACCTCTGATGCGTGCAACTATCCGCGCCCAGCTCCTCTGCCTCTCTGTTGACGTCTGCCTCCTCGACCACGTCCCGATTGGGATCCTTGAGGAACTTCTTGTGGCTGGCCACCACCTGCTCCATCTCCCCTCAGAGGGACTGGAGCATGTTGCTGCTGAAAGGGTCTTGCCGGTGACTGGTGCTGCTGAGGCGGGCACTGAACCTGTCCACCTCCACCGTACTGAGCATGGGTCAGACACCGACTCTGAACATGCCCGAAACCTCCACAAGAAAAATACCTCGGTCCTGGGCTCGTGGAAAAGGGACGAGGACCCGAAGATATGAACTGGAACTGCGGGGGCCTTCTCCCCACTGGCCTGAAACTGGAAGGTCCCGTCATAGGAGACCTTCTGCTGACTGCCTCCCACTCCGATGAACCCGTTTGGATCACCTCACATGGTGCACCTCCCAGCGAGTGTAACCTCTCTACAGCCTCTGCCTTCTTCTGTACTGCCAAGTACGTCGGAAGGGTGAAGGGGGTGACAACATACTGGAGCGAAGGTCGAAGCGCCTCCTCCAAACGTCTCGCCCGAGACCCCTCATCCGGAAAGAGATCCGGAGCAAAGCGCAGGACATATTTGAACTTGATCCCCAGCTCTCATACTGACAAATTCCCCTGCTGAAGGGAGTGTAACTCCTACCCCTTCTCCTCCTTGATCATGGAAGAAAGGAATTCCTCTCATAATTCCTTCTCAAAGTCAGCCCATGGAATCTCTGCCTCTATCCTACCTCCGAGGTAGAGTGTCCACCACTGTCGCGCCGCACCTCTCAACTGACTGACTGCTAGGGGAACCCAGTACTCCCTCGGAGCACGGATCAAGGTAAAAGTGATCCCTAGATCCTCAAGACACCCCTCCGTCTCCCTATCCGAAGTACTACCCTCATACTTCTTAAGGGTCTGCCATTGGAAGGAACAGAGAGTCTTTTACCACTGGCTATCTTCCTCCTCTCGGTCAATCCTCAACTGATCGACCGCCTGAATCTGCTGGGCCTCGGCCATCTGAGCCACCCAGGAATGACGTCCAGGTGCCATTGCTGTATGGTAAACAAGGATCGCCTAAGCCCAAGTAGTAAGGAAACCCAAGGTTTTATTTTTATCATTTTATTTCAATTTCTTTCCCAGAACACCCAAATCAAGTAAAAAACAATCATGATGATGCATGTACCTTAACTAGGGTCTCTTAGCCTGCAATCAATGTAGCCTCACTTGGTCATTCGGTAGGCTCATAGTCCTTGCATTGGATCACGGGGGGCCCTAAAATCCCGTGTCCTAGCTGGTCTTCCCTGGCCTATGTCACACACCAAGATTAACTAACACTGTTGCCCTACCATCCCATGCAAATTCTCACTGTGCCTAACTCCAGACTCCATCCTATCTCTCAACCATCACCTCTGATACCATTCTGTCATGACCCCCTCCCACCAAAGATTCCCCTCCTGAGCTGGCAATGGTGAAAGGGAGATAATGACCCCTGAGTCCCGCCTTCAGTAGGCCCCGGGGTGGCGACTAGCACCAAGGGTTTGAGTTTTCACAAATATGGGAGGCATTAACCTTTTTATTATTTAGGATCGGGAAATAGTACAAGTCAACCACCAAAAGGAAAAAGAACAAGTGTATAGAAATAAACCCAAACCAAGCCCAAATGCATGTTTAAACAAATTTATAACAAGGTAAAAGTACAAGAAAGCTCAAAGTACAATACCAAAGAAAACAAAGGTACAACAACAGCAACAACTCCAACTGTCCAACTAGTAGGGTCCTGCACGGCCCTGGTAGTCCTCCTGGAAACCTGAAAGTAAACGTAGGGTGAGCATACAAGTATACTCAGTAGGGAAACCTAAAGCTCTCGTGCACAAGTGGGGAGACATCCTAATGTCCCGTGAGAACAACAGAAGAACCTAGAAAGGAATTCTATCCACCCAACCTCACCAGCCACACTCACCAAAACACAATCACAACAGGTAGTAGTAGTATAAGAACAAGAGTATTGGGTACCCCGCACCATTTCCCTTCAGTTAGCTGCTCTTCCTAACGACGAACGTCCTGACGCTGCCATACTCTCCCCGCCCGCACACACCTGGGCCTCACAACCACGTATCCCGCCCACACACACCTGGGCCTCACAACCACATATCCCGCCTGCACACACCTGGGCCTCATCCCGAAGATTCTTGGGAAACAGTAGAACCTGCCTGAAGAGTCTTGGGCTAAAACCACCCCAATCGAAACCTACATGAAGGGTCTTAGGTGTAAGGTCGCCTCAAGCAATCACAGCCTTGGGGAGAAGGAGCAAGAAGGAGCTAGTAACTAAGGGAAAAACACCCTCTCCCATAAAATGGGAGTGTTCGGCACCAATTGCTCAACATGGGTGGGGTGCGATAAAACACAAAAGATACAGATATATATATATATACCAACCACACAGCCCAACCTATGGCTTCTAAAAAGATAAACTGAGCACGTGCCTCAGCACTGCTACTATGAAGCATGCATACAACAAACAAACCCAAGCCCCTTTAGGTTTTCATATTTCAGTAGAAATTAGTTTATTTAGTTCTTTAACTACTGGGCAACTATCCACAACCAACCACACCAAACGTTCGTAAAACATATCCCTGCCATCCACAAAACAAGTTAGGAAAAACATAAACAGCACAACAAAGTCCCTCTTATCAACCAACCAACCCCATTGATTATTATTTACCTTTCATTACCACGCCCCACCATCCATTAATTCTTCCACTTTTATTTATTAATCACAACCCATAACCTGTTCACATTAAAACCCAACCCTGTAGCCCCACTGCCAACCGCCATAACCACAACTGCATCGAAACCCGTACATCATCATCCCTTTAATACCATTTATTGCAGCCCCACTATCCGTTACCAACACAACATTCACACCAACCCACAACCAAGTCAACCGCAGCCCCGCTGCTCACCCGATCCACAACAACCCACAAAACACCCCCAACATATGCCACGCAACCAAGAAAACACCCACATGTTCATTATTCCATTTTGTTTAACCAGGGTGATCACACAAGGGTTCCATATTTTCATTTAATCAGCCAACTTTACGTGATTATCCAATTTCCACATTCCACAAGCTTCCATCCATAAGAAAATACAGAAGGAGAGGGAAAAATTTAATTGCATAAGCAAAGGCCCCCAACGATCATGATTTTCAGTAGGTAGATGCTCATTCAATTCACAAATATAATATCACAGAATATAAAAAGTAAAGTAACAACAATCATTAACTTCCCAACCCCATTCTTTAACCATTTATTATCTTTATTTAATGGTTCAACTATTTCTCATGAAAACAAAAGGATACCCGCCCCGCATGATACACAAATTAGAGAGACAAAGTTGAGATCTCTACCTCAAAAGGTTCTTGATCGCAAAGCTCCCCCGGATCAACCTTAAAAGACGTCTGTCGGCGTCCGTCACTTCCGTTGGGTCCTAGAAAAACCTCCTCAGGTGGAAGTCGGAAAGAAACAGCCAAAGGAAAGACAAAAGATTGAATCTCGGAAGCTTTGCCTCGTCGTTACGATCCCGTGGCCGCTGACGGATCATAAATTGGAGCTCGGACGAAGAAGTTATGGTAGGAAGAGCCTTCGAGTCTCTTGGGAGAGCTCTGCTCAGAGGAGAGGAGAGGAGAAGAGTGACTTGAAAGGAGGAGGGGACCCATCATTTTATAGACGTGAAAAGCAGAAGTACACGGAGTGTAATTTATGGTACACGGCGTGTACTCGGTTCTTTCACACGGTCTCCACGCGGCTTCCAACACGGCTCCGCGACCGTTGACTGGTCAACACACGGTTTGAGGGTAACGTATACGCGGGGAAGGACTACACGACGTGTAGTTTAGACACACGACATATACTCATTTATTGCACATGGCAAGGACACGGCTCTAAAATGGTACACGACCCTTGACTGGTAACACGTATGTGGCGAAGGACTACATGGCGTGTAGAACTAGACACACGGCGTGCACCCATTATTCCACACAGTAAGGACACGGTCTGTAACACAGGGTATACCCGGGAAGGGGGTACACGACGTGTACTCAAACTACACGGCGTGTAGTTTCAAAATTCTGGAATGTGTGGAAAAAGTCCATTTTACCCTCCAGAACACTTCTTGACCTTCTTTTTGACAAAGGAATGGGCCGGAGTGGTCCGATCCATTACATGTTCGCTCCTTCCAGCACAAGCAACTACCACCACCCTTCTACAAATAGAAAACACCAAACAAGAAATTATCTTCCTGTTAGATTCAACCATAGGGTCAATGCAATGAAATCCAAGTGAATTCCCACCTCACCTAACACATATCAATATAATGATATAAATATATATATAATATGAAAATACAAATATATATATTATAATATAAAAATATTTATGATAAAAATATGTTATACCAATATATTATGAAAATATACTATATAAATATGTGATACAATTATATTATAAAAATATATATTATAGAAATGTGTTATACAAATATATTAAACAAATTTATATGTATGAAATTAAAAAATACAAATTATATATATATATATATATATATATATATATATTATACAAATAAAAATATATATTATATTAAAAAATATATAAAATAAAAATATATATTATTCACTATTTTCTACCTGCTCAATTTGGAAGAGGTGCATAACGCCGCTTCAAATATTTGGGATATGAGGAATAAGGATTTTTTGAAATCCCTCTATTTGGAGTATGATCTCAGAGGTAGTGAGATCTGGTTCAGATCTGATCCCTCCTGGGGGCTTCGACGATGAACAAGCTTTGATATCAGCTGACAATTCATTTTCCAACGTCCTTGGTTGATCTTTCCTGTCATACAAGAGTGTTTCTTTATAGCATCCCAGCCTTTTATTACATTACTATTACATCATTTCAAAGATAAACAACATAATAGTATTACACATAGAGGATCCAAAGGTTTAGTGTCTTGGGAAAACTAGGACCACACATAACAAATACAACATCGAGCATAAAAATTCATTTAATTTCTTCTTCTATAGCTTCTTATTGGCACTTGTCCTCTCCTTAGTACATGTTTCCACCAAAGGATATACATAAAAATGGGTGATCTAAAATCATAATAAGAGGATAGATAAGAACAATATATCATGGGGTGAGAATAATCATAACCAAGGCAAAAGATCATGAACATGAGAGGAGCATAAATAATAGACTTGAAATGTGGAAATGCATAAAAATAAAACATCATTTCGAAGTGGTTAACTACAACACATAATTGTGAACCAAGCTATAATCTTGTTCACACATCATTTCACATTAACTCATGAGATTCATCACTTTACCCAATGCATTGGAGCGTTGTATAATTCCGGGCGCACCCGTCACATCATAACATTATCATTTATCATGCATGCCACAATGAAAATATAACATAAATGAACATAACTAACCCATGAAAAGGAATGGGTTTCATCTCATAAGAAGACATTCATAACTTTGGGTTCCCAAAATAAAGAGGGAACAACATACTTGATACAAGAACCATCAACCATGAATGAGAGGTAAAAGTTGAGTTCTTAAAAGAAGAGTTCTTTTGGAAAACATTTGGATTGACATAAACATCATTTGAAAACATGTATATCACAGAAAAGGAAAGAAAATGATGAACAAATGATCTTTAAGGAGTGACCATATCAAAAATGTATTGAAAGAGGAAGAACCCGAAGGATTAAAGTTGGGTTCGAGAATTTCCCCTTACCTTGTACCCGAATGCTTCCTTCTATTTAATGTCCTGTATAATCAAATTATATTCATTAATTAGAAATACAGAACCATGTGTACATTAATAGGGTTCATTATGGTTTAATTATTTCATATTATGTTCCTTTGGATGACTTATAGAGTTTAAAAACATTGTTTGGGGATGTCTGTTTTTATGGTTTTTCTTGGGTGGTTCACTTATATTCTTAAATTGAAGTTTGGGTAGATCATGGGTAAACATCCAAAAATTATATTACATGTTATTAGTGATATTACAGGAGATTTAATTATTTTATAATGAATTATATTAGATCCATGTGGGTGAATCATTAGATAAGAATTAAATGATGATTATTTGGGTTAATTTGAGCGGTTTTTGGATCACAACGAACTTGTTTTAACTTTTAACTTAGTAATATGGCCATAGGTTATTTCAAGAACTTAAAATAGAATATAATACATGTAAAATATTCTGTTTCAGCTATAAAAATGGTTTAATGACCAGATTTTAAGGTAGAAATGGAAGAAGAGAGCATGTCGTTTTTGAAGGTGATAAATTTCACACCTCATGGACAACGTTCTCTTTAATAAAATAAAAGGAAGAGGGAAATGGGGTGGGGTGATATAATATCCCATTAGAATCATAAAATTCCAGAAGATGTATAATAATGGAGTTACAATATAATTTAGATGAAAAGAGGTGGGGAGAGATCAAGAAATGAACTTGAACTTGAAAGGAAAATAAAGGAGAAGAGGGAGAGAAATTACCTCTAGAATCCTCCTCTTGAGAACCTCCTTAAGGGCCTAAGCTTGGTCTTTTGATGAGACCAGAAGCTCTTGGACGTGGGGGAGGGGCCAGGGGAGATTATTGGGCAGATATTAGACAATTATTGAAGCTTGAGAGGTGTGGTTTGGAAAGAGGAGGGGGGGGGATTATTTATACATGAGGAGGGACGTGTTTTTGGTATAAAATATTAAATAAAATAATATATCAAGAGTTAGAATTTTAATAGTAGTTTTTTGACATCCTAAATCATATATTAATATAATATAATTCTTTTTAGGCTTTAATTCTTCTTTATAATCCAAATTCATTAATTTATTAAAAGGAATGTGAAAGGAAGAGAAAAAGACACTTTAAGAAATCACCTTTTTGACTTTAGGCTTTGGAAAGTTCTTTTTAGGTTTGAGAATTGGATTTATTGTATTATAAGGATCAATTTATGAGATTTAATATAATTTGGCCGAAAATAAGTTTCTAGAATGTTTATGTTATCATGACATCATTAATGATGCCATTTAGTATACACTGATTATGCGAAAAACTGTATTTTTTACTATTCACCTGAAAATTGAAGTATTTCAGAAAAAACCAAAAAATTTACCCCTACCATTTTTCGACGTGTAGAATCCAAAAATAAATTCCATTTTTAAAAAATAATTTTCTAAATATTATTAATTTAATATTTAATTAAAATCATAATTTACTTGAAAAAACAGTTTTTAAAAGTTAAAAATGATTTTATAGTGCCTTCAAAAATTGGGTAGGGTCTTATAAAATTATCTAAAACAATAAGACATTGATTAAATAATTTATGAATAAATTTTAGGGAATAAATATTATTTTAAATTAATTAATTAATTCAAATTATTTATTTATGATTTACAAATTACCAAAACATTTACTAAGGTCAAATTGTCACTTTCTAAGATGTCTAAATTTTATTTAATTATTCATAGGTAATTTTACTCTTATGTTCGATGATTTACTTTTCATAAGGTTCATATTACTATTCATAAGGGCATGTTACTATTTATAAGGGTTGGTCACTATTCACCAAAAATTATTATTTTTTTCATTAGACTCCAAAGATCATCTTGAACACTACCGTGTATATCAGATTTTCAAAATTCCAAACATAGGAGTGAAAAATTTATGTTGAAAGGTCATTTATCACTTAGCAGTTCATTATGTTGTGATTTCATGTTATTTTAGGACATAAATATAAGAAGGTAATTTCCATTGAAAAACTTTGGGTCGTTACATTCTTCCCCCCTTAAGAAATTTCACCCTCGAAATTTCACTTTACACAAACAGGTGAGGGTACTTCTCCTTCATTGCCTCTTCTCGTTCCCAAGTTGCTTCCTCAAACTTATGGTTCCTCCACAACACTTTGACAAGATGGGTTGTCTTGTTACATAAAACCTCATCACTTCAGTCCAGAATCTTTACTGGTTGCTCCTCATAGGAGATATCATCTTCCAGCTGCACCACCTCTGAGTTTAGTACATGTGAGGGGTCTGGTATGTACTTCCCCAGTAGTGATACATGAAACACATCATGAACCTAAGACATATTCGGTGGAAGTGCCAGATGATAGGTCACAGCTCCTATGCGGTCAAGGATCTCGAAGGGGCCAATATACCTTGGGATTAGCTTCCCTTTCTTCCCAAATCACACGACTCTCTTCCATGGAGATATACGAAGGAAGAATTTATCTCCAACGTCAAACTCCAAGTCCCTTTGACGGTTGTCAGAATAACTCTTTTGTCGACTTTGAGCAGCTTTGATGTGTTTCTGGATGACTTGAACCTTCTCGGTCATCTCTTGAACAAGATCGGGCCCAAGTAGCTTTCTTTCTCCAACTTCATCCCAACAGGTTGGACTTCTACATCGCTTCCCATAAAGAGCTTCATACGGAGCCATCTGAATACTCGAGTTGAAGCTATTTTTGTATGAGAACTCAACCAATGGGAGATGCTGATCCCAACCACCTTTGAATTCAAGAGTGTAGGCTCTTAGCATATCTTCAAGCATCTGAATAGTCCTTTTAGACTGGCCATCAGTTTGGAGGTGATAGGCCGTGCTGAAATTTAATTCAGTACTCAAAGCATATTGAAGGCTCCTCCAGAACTTAGATGTGAACCTTGAATCACGGTCAGAGATAATTGAGAGTGGAACACCGTGAAGTCTCACCACTTCCTTCACATATATCTTTTCATGTTGATCAAGTGAGTGGTCTTCCCGAATAGCGATAAAATGGGAGGTCTTAGTGAGTCGGTCAACCACAACCCATATCGCATTATTTCCCTTTGACGTCTTTGGGAGACCTGTGACAAATTCCATAGTAACGTTTTCCCATTTCCACATGGGTATAGGAAATGGATGCATCATACCCTTGGATTTTTGTCGCTCAGCTTTAACTTACTGACATACCAAGCACCTTGATATATATTCTGCAATCTCCTTCTTCATGTTATCCCACCAGAAGTGTTCTCGGAGATCATGGTACATCTTGGTACTCCCAGGATGGATAGAGAAAGTTGAGATATGTACATTATCCAATAGATCATTCTTTATCCCCGGTGATGAAGGTACACAAAGCAACGTTCCGAACCAAATCAAATCATCATCATCGATATGGAACTCTTGCAGCTTCCCTTCCTTTACTGCATTCACCCTCTTTTGTATCTCCACATCATCCGATTGTGCTTCCTTAATCTTTTCTTGGATGGATGGTTGCGCAATAATTTGGGAAAGGTAGGATGTATCTCCTTCCCTTATGATTTCAAAATCCATCCTTTTCATATCCAAGAATATTGGGTCTTTATCAATCCATAGCATGGATAGAGTAGCAAGTTCTTTTCTGCTTAGAGCATCAGCTACATTGTTCGCCTTTCTAGGATGATAGTGAATAGAGCAATCATAATCCTTGATTATCTCTAACCATCTCCTTTGACGCATGTTGATCTCATTTTGTGTGAATATATATTTTAAGCTATTGTGGTCGGTGTATATGTCACACTTCTCACCATAAAGTTAGTGCCACCAGATTTTCAAGGAAAAAATCATGGCCGCCAGCTCTAGATCATGCATCGGGTAGTTCTAATCATGGATCTTCAACTTTCATGAGGCGAAGGCTATCACATTATCATTTTGCATGAGTAGACAACCAAAGCCTTTCTTTGAATCATCACTGTATATCACAAAAATTTCTCCACTTTTTGGTAGTGTGAGTACAGGTGTAGTGGTCAGCCTTCTCTTTAGCTCCTTGAAGCTTCCCTCACATTCTTCCATCCATACATACTTTACCCCTTTCCTTGTTAACTTAGTTAGCGGGCTTGACAATCGTGAGAAGTTTCTCACAAAGCGTCGGTAGTACCCAGCTAATCCAAGAAAACTATTGTTTTCTGTGACACTAGAGGGCCTAGGACATTCCTCAATCGCCATTTTTTTGGAAGGATCCACAAAAATTCCCTCACTTGTGATCACATGTCCCAAGAACGTGACTTGATTCATCCAAAATTCACACTTGCTGAATTTGGCGTACAACTTCTCCTTTCTCAAGGTCGCCAACACAAGTCTTATATGTTCTTCATGCTCCTCCTTACTCTTGGAGTAGATGAGAATATCATCGATAAACACTACCACATATTTGTCAAGGTAATGTCTAAAGACTCTATTCATCAAATCCATGAAGATTGTAGGGGCATAAGTAAGTCCAAAGGGCATCACCAAAAACTCATAGTGCCCATACCTTGTTTGGAAGGTAGTCTTATGAATATCTTCCTTCTTCACCTTTACTTTATGATATCCAGAACGAAGATCCACTTTGGAGAAGTATTGATCTCCTCTTAACTGGTCGAACAAGTCATCAATCCTAGGGAGAGGATACTTGTTCTTTATGGTGGTCTTGTTGAGTTCCCGATAATCGATACAAAACTGCATTGTTCCATCCTTCTTCTTCACAAAGAGCACTGGCGCACCCCAAGGTGATGCACTAGGGTGTATGAACCCTTTGTCTAGATGCTCTTGCAGCTGCTTCTTTAACTCCTCCAGTTCGATAGGAGCCATCCTATAGGGGCACTTCGAGATAGAATTAGCTCCGGGTATGAGTTCAATTGAGAACTCTACCTCATGATCTGGGGGAATTATGAGTAACTCTTCGGGAAATACATCACTGTATTCCCTCACAATGGTAATTTCCTCAAGGTTGTAACTTTCCTTCGACACAACCATTTGGGCAAGGTATGCTTCTTCATAGGGAATCAAAACCCAAACCATTGAAGGATTTCTCAAAGGAGATTCATGATCTTCCTTGCTTTTGTAGAGGATCATGGGATGGTTCGGATTATGGAAAAATATTTCCTTTTCCCGAAAGTTGATATGTGCTATATATAACGAGATCCAATCCATTCACATTATAGCATCAAATTCCACCAAGGGAAGTATTACGAGATTTGCCGGAAGAATCTTCCCACATACGCCAACAGGAGAAGATTCCAACACTTGGGTTGCAATGATTTCACCACTTGGTGTTTTTACAGATATCTCTACTTTAAGGTTTCGGGGCTTCGATTCTATAGTTCTAGAAAACTTGCAAGATATAAAGGAATGCGTAGAACCATAATCAAATAAGACTTTTGCCATTCTTGAGTGAATAGGAAGTGTACCTTGTACGACTTCATTATCATGATCCACCTCCTCAGTAGTGATGGCATAATCCTTCCCTTGTTCCTTTGGCTTTGGTGGTTGCTAACGCTGATTACCCTTGAGAGCTTGAGGTTTGGTGCATTGGTTTGCATAGAGCCCTAGCTCCCTACAGTTGTAGCATTGAACCACGAGTGGTTCTCTCCTTTCATCAGCTACATTATCCTTCGTTTTCATGTCTTTTCGACACTCTTGAGCATGGTGTCCTTCTTTCCCACACTTGAAGCATTTCCCCGTCCCATTGAGGCAGTTCCCATTGTGCAACTTCCCACATTTTTGGCATGTGGGTCGTTGATTTTTCTTCCCACCATTATCATTAGATCCACCAGCTTGAAACTCCATATTTATTTTCTTATCACCATATCCATGGGACCATTCTCCAAACTCCATATCCACTTTGAGAGCACACCGAACGACTTCTTCATAACTCCCAATGCCTCGAATTTCAAGAGCCTTTCTAAGGTGTGGTTTTAATCCACTAAAGAATCTATCAATTTTGCTATCATTGTTGATAACAAAACCCGAAGCGTACCTTGCAAGCCTTGTGAAATTCGCTTCATAGGTTGTGAGAGATTCTCCTTCTTTTGGATTGAGCTCTATGAATTCTCTCTCCATCTTCATGTGAAGAGTTCTTGGGAAATACTTATTAAGAAACATTATCTTAAAGTCTTCCCATTCTATCTCTTCAATTTCCTACCTTGGCTTGGTGTTCTTAATCAAAGCCCACCATTGATCAGATTCTCCATCTAGATGATAGACGGCTAGAGTCACCTTCTCCGTCTCAGAATACTGAAGTACAGAAAAGATCTTCTCCATGGAGTTGACCCACTGTTCCGCAACTAGTGGATCAGAAGATCCAAAAACATCGGTGGTCGTTGTCGCATAAAACATTCAATAGCTAGTTTCTCCCTCTTTGGTGAAGTAGGAAGTTCCCCCTTATTATAGTTATTATTCATAACTTGAGATAATTGGGTAAGGATCGCCATGAAGTTTTGAACTCCATCTCCCAAATTATTGGGGATGTCGTTTGGGCAATCGTTGCATTGGCCCTCGCATGAGTTGTTGGCCTGATTTCTCATGGTTCCCACCATTTTCTAAAATAGAAAAGGTTATAACAAAACATAAGTAATAAAGTCATGAATAACTTATTCATTTAAACAATTATACCAAAAACATAACATATGGGATCCCTAGGTATATGTTCTTGTGTTCATATTTGTACTTAATCTCATACTATAAGTTTTCTCTAGGGTTCACTAATCCTAATTCCCAAATTAACCAAACCTTTCCTCTGATACCAACTATAGCATCCCAGACTTTTCTTACATTATTATTACATCATTTAAAATATGAAAAACATAATAGTATTACACATAGAGGATATAAAGGTTTAGTTTCTTGGGAAAACTAGGACCACACATAACAAATACAACATCGAGCATAAACATTCATTTAATTTCTTCTTCTATAGCTTCTTATTGGCACTTGTCCTCTCCTTAGTACATGTAGCCACCTGAGGATATACATAAAAAGGGGTGATCTAAAAGCCCAATAAGAGGATAGATAAGAACAATATATCATGGGGTGAGCATAATCATAACCAAGGAAAAAGATCATGAACATGAGAGGAGCATAAATAATAGACTTGAAATGTGGCAATGCATAAAAATGAAACATCAGGTCTTAGTGGTTAACTACCAAACATACTTGTGAACCAAGATAGCATCTAGTTTACACATCATTTCACATTTACTCATGAGATTAATCACTTTACCCAATGAATTGGAGCTCTGTATAATTCCGGGCGCACCCGTCACATTTAAACATTCATATTGCGCTATATAATTCTGGGCGCACCCGTCACATCATAACATTATCATTTATCATGCATGCCACAATGAACATATAACATAAACGAACATAACTAACCCATGAAAATTAATTGGTTTCATCTCACAAGAACACATTCATAAATTTGGGTTCCCAAAAGAAAGAGGGAACAACATACTTGATACAAGAACCATCAACCATGAATGAGAGGTAAAAGTTGAGTTATTAAAAGAAGAGTTCTATTAGAAAACATTTGGATTGACATAAAAATCATTTGAAAACATTTATATCCCAGAAAAATAAAGAAAATGATTAAAAAATGATCTTTAAGGAGTGACCATATCGAAAATGGATTGAAAGAGGAAGAACCCGAAGGATGAAAGTTGGGTTCGAGAATTTCCCCTTACCTTGTACCTGAATGCTTCATTCTCTTTAATATCCTGTATAATGAAATTATATTCATTTATTAGAAATAAAGAACAATGTGTACATTAATAGGGTTAATTATGGTTTCATTATGTCATATTATGTTCCTTTGGATGACTTATATAGTTTAAAAACATTGTTCGGGGATGTCTGTTTTTATGGTTTTTCTTGGGTGGTTCACTTATATTCTTAAATTGAAGTTTAGGTAGATCATGGGTAAACATCCAGAAATGATATTACATGTTATTAGTGATATTAAAGGAGCTTTAATGATTTTAAAATGAATTATATTAGATCCATGTGGGTGAATCATTATATAAGAATTAAATGATGATTATTTGGGTTAATTTGAGCGGTTTTTTGATCACAACGAACTTGTTTTAACTTTTCACTTAGTAATATGGCCATAGGTTATTTCAATAACTTAAAATAGAAAATATCACATATAAAATATTCTGGTTCAACCATAAAAATGGTTTCATGACCAGATTTTAAGGTAGAAATGGAAGAAGAGAGCATGTCGTTTTTGAAGGTGATAAATTTAACACCTCATGAACAACGTTCTCTTTAATAAAATAAAAGGAAGAGGGAATGGGGGTGGGGTGATATAATATCCCATTAGCATCATAACATTCCATTATATGTATAATACTAGAGTTACAATACAATTTATATGAAAAGAGGTGGGGAGAGATCAAGAAATAATCTTGAACTTGGAAGGAAAATAAAGGAGAAGAGGGAGAGAAATTACCTCTAGAATCCTCCTCTTGAGAACCTCCTTAAGGGCCTAAGCTTGGTCTTTTTATGAGACCAGAAGCTCTTGAACCTGGGGGTGGGGCTAGGGGAGATGATTGGGCAAATATTAGACAATTCTTGAAGCTTGAGAGGTGTGGTTTGTCAAGAGGAGGGGGAGGGATTATTTATACATGAGGAGGGAGGTGTTTTTGGTATAAAATATTAAATAAAATAATATATCAAGAGTTAGACATGTAATAGTAGCATTTTGACATCCTAAATCATATATTAATATAATATAATTATTTTTAGGCTTTAATTCTTCTTTATAATCCAAATTCATTAATTTATTAAAAGGAATGTGAAAGGAAGAGAAAAAGACACTTTAAGAAATCACCTTTTTGACTTTAGGCATTGGAAAGTTCTTTTTAGGTTTGAGAATTGGATTTTTTGTATTCTAAGGAACCATTTATGAGATTTAATATAATTTGGCAGAAATTAAGTTTCTAGAATGTTTATGTCATTATTACATCATTAATGATGCAATTTAGTATACACCGATTATGTGAAAAACTGTATTTTTTACTATTCACCCGAAAATTGAAGTATTTCAGAAAAAACCCAAAAATATACCCCTATAATTTTTCGACGTGTAGAATCCAAAAATAAAGTCCATTTTTCAAAAATAATTTTCTAAATATTATTAATTTAATATTTAATTAAAGTCATAATTTACTTAAAAAGACAGTTTTTAAAAGTTAAAAATGATTTTATAGTGCTTTCAAAAATTAGGTTGGGTCTTATAAAATTATCTAAAACAATAAGACATTGATTCAATAATTTATGAATACATTTTAGGGAATAAATATTCATTTAAATTAATTAATTAATTATAATTAATTATTTATGATTTAAAAATTACCAAAACGTTTACTAAGGTCAAGTTGTCACTTTCTAAGATGTCTAAATTTTATTTAATGATTCATAGGTAATGTTACTCTTATGTTTGATGATTTACTATTCATAAGGGTCATATTACTATTAATAAGGGCATGTTACTATTCATAACGGATGGTCACTATTCACCAATTTTTTTTTTATTAGACTCCAAATATCAACTTGAACACAACTGTGTATGTCAGATTTTCAAAATTCCAAACATAGGAGTGACAAACTTATGTTGAAAGGTCACTTATCACTTAGTAGTTCATTATGTTGTTATTTCATGTTATTTTATGACATAAATATAAGAAGGGAATTTCCATTAAAAAACTTTGGGTCGTTACATTCTTAGGGAGACTTTGGGAAGCGGCGGGGAAGATGGTAGCTTTCGGCATTGCGATAATGGTTTTTTCAGGGAAAATTTGGGGAGAAGGGGTTTTTTTATTTCTTTTATTTTAATGGGTGTAGGGTGGAAATAATTAGGGGTAAGGGTCAATTGAGCGCCACATGAAGTGGTGCTGAAGGGATATCCAACCAACCAGCAGTGCCACTTCAAGGGGCGCAGCTCCTTTAATCACTCCCCATTCGGCACCACTTGAAGTGGCACCGAAACAAATAAGGCCGCCTAGCCCTCCCCATTTCCCATCTCCTCACTTCCCTCACTTCCCCCCTCTCTCTCAAAGTTCTTCAGTTTTTTCTGCGCTTTGCCTCTCCGGTTGCTTTTCCTGCATGGCAACGTCTCCACAAATTTGAGGTAAATCTTTCTTTAAATTTATTTAATATTTTGATTTAATAATTTAGTTGTTTAATTTATAGAATTAGTTTATAATATTTGTATTATATAAATTGTATAGTTTTTTAACTGTAATTAGGTAATGAAATGATTATAGTTAGTTAGTTAATTAATTAATTATAATTAGATAATTAATTAATTAAAATTAGGTAACTATTTAATTCTAATTAGGTAATCAAATAATTCAAATTAGGTTAATAGTAAATTCTAATTAGGTTAACAATTAATTCTAATTAGGATAATAATTAATTCTAATTAGGTAATTAATTAATTCTAATTAGGTAATTAATTAATTCTAATTAGGTAATTAGGTAATTAATTAATTCTAATTAGGTTATTAATTAGTTATAATTAGGTAATTAATTAATAATAATTAGGTTATTAATTAATTCTAATTAGGTTAATAATTAATTCTAATTAGGTTAATAATGAATTCTAATTAGGTAATTAATTAATTAAAATTAGGTAATTAATTAATTATAATTAGGTTAATAATTAATTATAATTAGGTTAGTAATTAATTATAATTAGGTTAATAAAAAATTATAATTAGGTTAATAAAAAATTATAATTAGGTAATTAATTAATTCTAATTAGGCAGTTAACTAATTCTAATTAGGTAATTAATTAATTCTAATTAGGTAATTATTTAATTCTAATTAGGTAATTATTTAGTTCTAATTAGATAATTTATTAGTTCTAATAAGGTAATTAACTAATTCTAATTAAGTAATTAATTAATTATAATTAGGTAATTAATTAATTCTAATTAGGTAGTTAATTAATTCTAATTAGGCCATTAATTAATTCTAATTAGGTAATTAATTAATTCTAATTAGGTAATTAATTAATTCTAATTAGGTAATAAATTAATTATAATCAGGTAATTAATTAATTATAATAAGGTAATTAATTAATTATAATTAGGTTAATAATTAATTCTAATTAGGTAATTAATTAATTCAAATTAGGTAATTAATTAATTCTGATTAGGTAATTAATTAATTTTGATTAGGTAATTAATTAATTCTGATGGGGTATTTAATTAATTATAATAAGGACATTAATTAATTATAATCAAGTCATTAATAAATTACAACCAATCATTAATTAATTCTAATTAGGTTAATAATTAATTATAATTAGGTAATTAATTAATTCTAATTAGGTAATTAATGAATTCTAGTTAGGTAATTAATTAATTCTAATTAGGTAATTAATTAATTCTAATTAGGTAATTAATTAATTCTGATTAGGTAATTAATTAATTATAAATAGGTTAATAATTATTTCTAATTAGGTTAATAATTATTTCTAATTAAGTTAACAATTAATTATAATTAGGTAATTAATTAATTATAATTAGGTAATTAATTAATTCTAATTTGGAAATTAAATAATTCTAATTAGGTAATTAATTAATTCTAATTAGGTAATTAATTAATTCTGATTAGGTAATTAATTAATTCTAATTAGGTAATTAATTAATTCTGACGAGGTCATTAATTAATTATAATCAGGTCATTAATTAATTATAATCAGGTCATTAATTAATTCTAATTAGGCTAATAATTAATTGTAATTAGGTAATTAATTAATTCTAATTAGGCAATTAATTAATTTTGATTAGGTAATTAATTAATTCTGATTAGGTAATTAATTAATTATAAATAGGTTAATAATTATTTCTAATTAGGTTAATAATTATTTCTAATTAGGTTAATAATTAATTCTAATTAGGTAATTAATTAATTATAATTAGGTAATTAAATAATTATAATTAGGTAATTATTTAATTATAAATAGGTAATTAATTAATTATAATTAGGTAATTAATTAATTAAAATTAGGTAATTAATTAATTATAATTAGATAATTAATTGATTATAATTAGGCAATTAATTAATTATAATTAGGTTATTAATTAATTATAATTAGGTTATTAATTAATTATTATTAGGTTATTAATTAATTATTATTAGGTTAATAATTAATTGTTATTAGGTTATTAATTAATTAATTATTATCTAATTAATTAATTCTAATTATGTTATTAATTAATTCTAATTAGGTTATTAATTAATTATAATTAGCTAATTAATTAATTCTAATTAGGTTAATAATTAATTCTAATTAGGTTAATAATTAATTCAAATTAGGTTAATAATTAATTCTAATAAGGTTAATAATTAATTCTAATTAGGTAATTGATTAATTATAATTAGGTAATTAATTAATTCTAATTAGGTAATTAGTTAATATTAATTAGGTAATTAATTAATTCTAATTAGGTAATTAATTAATTATAATTAGTTATATTAATTAGAGAAGTAGTTATATTAATCGGCGAAGTAGTTATATTCATCAGTGAAGTAGTTATATTAATCAGCAAAATAGTTATATTAATTAGCGAAGTAGTTATATTAATCAGTGAAGTAGTAATATTAATTAGCAAAGTAGTTATTTTAATTAGCGAAGTAGTTGTAAATTGCTTCTGGAATATACATTTGCATTACATTCTAGCTATGATAATGAATTTTGTTTGCAATCTACCTTGAATTCAGTTTGTAATTGAAGTTATGAACTTGAATTTAGTAGTTGAATATATTTTTTGAATATTAAGTGATAGAGTTGTCATGAAATGATTTCTCTCTTGAGTAAAGTATCCCTAGGTAGAGGGGATTTGGGTCGGACCACCTACTTTCCTAGAGGCTTGCCTTTTCAAGGAAAGTGAATGGGGTTGGCTATCTGTCGCTCCGAGCTTACTCATGTGGTGATTTTCAATTTCATATAACTCTATGCTTTTACATGATGTGTTCATGTACCTCGTGCATATAATGCATGTAGATGTGTATAAATATGTTTGACTTCTATTTTTTGGTAAGTAACACAAACTTGTTGGTTGTGTAAATAGTTACACATCAATATGGTTTGAACATATTGATTTGGTGGAGGGATTAGGATTCCAACCTAAATTACTAGAAGCATGCATACATAAATTGATTCTTTAATCAGATTTAATTAATAACAATGGTTTCTTTTAGATAAAAAAGATTGCCACTGCCTATATTTATTGCAACGGTCAAATAATTGAGACAGAACAAGGATGTAGTTATGGTATACATCCAGAAATTGTTGTGATTCTTGGAAGATGTACTACTTTGGATGTTGTGCAAAGGAAAATTCATCATAAGTTAAAAATTGTGAGGAATCAAGTGATAGAGTCCATCACATTCAGACATCTCTAATTTATAGATAGGTTTTGGCATGTGACATATCCGGTAAATGATGATGATGATTGGGAATATATACTTTCATTGGTTAAGTATATACCTAAGAATCAAATGATGGAGTTGTATGTCACTATAGCTACAATGGAGGTTCCATCGACATTGGAAGTTGACCCATCTCAAATTCATGATACTATGTCATTTTCTCCTTCACATCAAGAAGTTCCATTAGCATCGGTAGTTGTTCCATCATTTACATCGACCAAAATTTCAATGGACAGTCCTCCACATACTTTAGATGCATTGGTCGATGAATTTGAGGACGATGAAAATTTCGAAGAAGAAGATGAAGAGGAAGTTGAAGAAGAAGAAGAGATTACGGAAGATCAGTCTATGACAATTCATGTGAGGTTCAACCGACCATTAAACCATCCTCCACTATTGGATTCATGGTCGACTAAAGGCATGAATCACTTGCCAAAATTTGATTATTCAGTTATTACTCCCAGTTCAGAATTTCTGGGAATCATTGGTGGCACAAATCGAGTGCCAGATAATGGTGTTATGTATATTGGCAGAGAGTTTGAGAGCAAATAAGCAATGAAAAATGTGATAAAACAATATCACATAGAAAGACATTACTCATATGTTGTAGAAGAGTCAAAGAGGTCTTACTATTTGATTCGTTGTGACAAATATGAATCGAACCATCAAATTCATCTATAAGCTATTATTGATAACACTTTTCACAGCTGGCGCATCACTAGATTTACTCCACACACCTGTGTGAACCCAAGATTGTCACAGGAACACTCTTCATTAAATGTTGAGTTTGTTTCAACTATTATTGTTGAAATGATTAGAGCATGTCAAGACGTTCATGTGGTTCTGGTCATTGAGCGAATCAAACAACTTTTTGGGTATCAAATCTCTTACTGGAAGGCATGGGCAGTACGAAAAAAGGCTATTGTGAAAGTGTACGGTGATTGGGATGACTCTTATCGAATTTTACCACAACTATTGGAGCTTCTACACCACAATAATCAAATAGTCTATCAGTTATATACTGTTGAATATGTTAACCAACAGAACCAACTTGACCGCTTAATGGTTGTGTTTGATAGATTATTTTTGACATTTTTACTATGTGTGGCAGCTTTTAGACATTGAAAGCAGTTCATACAGATTGATGTCACATTTATGTATGGAAAGTATACAGGAACTTTATTGATTGTCACCACACAAGATGAAAATTGATCCCCTCTACCTATAGCATTTGCAATTGTGGAGAAAGAGAACTTCTCATCATGGAGTTGGTTTCTGGCATGTCTCTGAGAGTTTGTTACGGATGCAGAAGGGATTTGTCTTATTTCCGATCGCCACCATGCAATCAAGGAGGTGATACAGTCTGGGGGTCTTTCGTGGAGACCACCCTATGCCCATCATCGATACTATATTCGACACATTGCTAGAAATTTGGGAAATAATTTCAAGAATGAGTCGATGAAGAATGAAATCTTAAAAATTGGTATGAACATCCTTTTCTGTTTTAAATTTTTTGTCATAGTTATTTTCATAACTGTTCAGATGAATGTTTTTATGATAGCATATGAGCCTAAAAAAGGATGGAGGAGCATCTTCAAGATATTCACAGAGTGAATCCGGAAGTGTATGATTACATGATGCAAATTCAAAATCCTAAATGGTCGTTGGCATATGATGATGGGAGGAGATATGGTCATATGATGACCAAAATTTTTGAATGTATAAATGGAGTTTTCAAGGGAGTTCAAAAACTACCTATCATAGGTAAATAAAAATATTTGAATATATGTTACTCAGAAGATTTACTATTATAATATAATATTTGTATAATGTTGTAAATCTAAATTTCAGGGTTGGTACAAGTGACCTTCTATCGTAGTGTAAAGTACTTTCTGGAATGAGGAAAGTAGGATGAAGAGGGATTGAATAGAGGGATGCGCTATGGACACCATTTACAACATGAGCTAGATACAGTTCTTCAGGAGGCTGCAACTTACTGTGTAACTGCACTTAATCGTCCAGAGCAACGATTTGAGGTCGCTGAGCCCGATGATGATATGGCATGTAGCAATGGTTGTGTGCGAGTTGTTTTACTATAGAAGAGTTATTGTGAATGTGGAAACTTTCGGGCAATGAGATATCCCTACGACCATGTGATTACAACATGTTCTTATGCACACATATCTTGGGAGCAATTCGCTGATCTGGCTTATCGACTCGAGAGCAGCAACTCCCGCTACAGTACTCCGTGGATGCCAATCGGGGAATATCAGAATTTTTGGCTGCCTGATGGCGCACCCACGCTTCTATCAAACAAAAGTAGACTTCGACCTAAAGGGAGGCCAAAATCGACTCATATTCGGAATGAGATGGATTGGCCTAGTGAAAATCCAACTGGATGGCGGTGCAACATATGCCGCCAGGAAGGTCATACGAAGGCACGTTTCCCTAGACACATAGGGAAATCATCTAATGGTTAAAATGAATCATGTACTCTATCAGTTACTGTAAAAATTTGTACATGTAATAATTTTTATCATTATCACCATTTTTAATCATATTTTTCTTACTTGTATATAGGGTAACTTTTCAAAAATTTACCATGATTTCACTTGACATTCTTTGTCAAACATTCAATATTATATGAGTAGAAACAACAACAGAAATAACCATAATACATCATTTAAATGCACCTGCACATGACGCATAAATGTTTTATTATACAGGTACATTATTTTTTTGAGTTGGTGTTGTCTGTTTAAAGATACTAATGCAGTGCTAACAATTTAAAGGTTCACATTCAAAAAAAAAACAAAACCATTGGAACTATTAAATGAAAATGTCATCAGTCCTTTATAATGAAAGATGAACTTATAATGGCCACAAAAAAATGAGGAAACTCCGAACGTCTTCACCCCAACACCCCAACGCGAGAGACAACAACTGACCCAATGTGTTTATGATTATTTCAATCATTAAATGATAAATTTCATATCTTACATGATAAATGTCATATCTTACATGAAATTAATGTGTTACTGTTTGCACATTCAGATGGAGCAGCCAATTTTATCTAGCTAGGAGATGCACGTGTCGCGTGATGTGTTGGAACAATGACCTGTTAGACATCTTCATGTTTGGAGAGCGCATCGTTTCAATCATGAGACACCACCGACAGCTATTTGTACATACCTTAGATGTGCAGGATTTTATGGATTTGCTATGTGTGACTTCAAGACCATTGACCATCATTTGATAGCTGCGTTGGTTGAGAGGTGGCGGCCAGAGACACACACATTTCATCTCCCAGAAGGGGAGATGACTATTACATTAGAGGATGTCGCCTATATGCTGGGGTTACCTATCCATAGACATGCAGTTATGGGTGCCAGTACTTGCGATTGGGCTGCAATCACATAGAGGCTCCTAGCCATTGACGTTATCGGTGCACGGGGTGTCCTCGAGGGTTCACACTTGCGCATGAGGTGGCTTGATCAGCATTTCGACATCATTCCTGATGATGAAAACGAAGAAGATGCTTATTTATCACCCACGTGCATACATTTTGCGGCTTCTTGGAGGCATGTTGTGCATCGACTACTCCACCGCTTTGGTACACATGATGTACCTCCCATTACTTGAGGATTTGGAGCAGACGACTACATACGGTTGGGGGTCCCCTGTATTATCACATTTGTACAGATCTCTCTGCACCAGTTGTCAGGAAGATTCACATAATATTGCAGGTTTCATGGTTTTAGTATAGATGTGGTCTTGAGAGAGTTTTCTACGCATAACTCCTCGAGTTGTCGCACTTCTTGCACCGAAGCTACTTCAGGACTGTCCTCGGGGATGATGGTATGTCTACGTCATTACTTTTAGTTATTTAGTACTTTTGTTATTGTTTTTTATAAAATTGTCGTATATTACTCTTTTTTCACCAGGTGGAGTTAGTCTCAGAAGTTTGTACATACTTCGAGACATAGTGTGCACAACTTCCGACAAATATTCGACGCCATAGTGCCAGCTAATGTAAGTTAAACAGTACTTTTTTGTAGAAAAATATGTTTTGTTATCACTGTTTTAAGTTATTTAATATAATCTTAGTAACATTATCATGCTACTATATGACTTATTTTTTGAGTTTACATTTCAGGTTTCATGGACTCCTTATACAGGTTATGTCTACGCATCACTTCCACCATACTGCACAACTATGGTTGGAGATCGTGTTGTAGTGGTTCCACTTATTCACTTCCACATCATTGAGTGGAATCATCCAGACTGGGTCATGCGCCTGTTCAGTTTTATACAGAATATCCCCATGGAACCACGACAGTATACCGAGTTACATTCGATTGTGCTTATAGGTAGACAACCGACAGACCGGTGACAACATCATGTATCTTATATCGAGCTTTGGGACCAGCGTTCCCAATTCAGTATCTTTCGACATGGATATACCACAGCACACTCTCAGTTATCTGATCAGGGGGATTATGCACACTGGTATCGACGTCACACTATCATACACCTTACACGTTAGTGGATTGGAATTCAACATTTGGTATGTATACTAAGGTTTATTATTATTTTTAACTCATTTTTGATATTAATTTGATTTTTATTTCATTTGCAGGTAGACGCCATTGGTCTCCTTGCACATTCCACACATCCTCAGGAGCATGCATATATTCTGCGGGATGTAGTTCATCGGGATGTGGTGGCTCTATTCGATCATCTCAGGTTGATATGTGACAGTTTTTTTTATGAGGAGCCACAGATATATCCTGATCCATATCTTCAGGCTAAAGCACCTTAGGATGAAGATGTCCCTACTATGACTGCTGAGGAGGATGCACTGCCACCACCGCTTCCAGCTGGATGACAGAGACGAGCACATCCGGAGGGGTAGAGGCGACGACATCGACATCCAAGAGCAGCTCCTGCAGATGTCGTCGCACCACAGAGAGACGATCCGTCCCAGCCGACTGATGATTTTTCACAGCAGGGAGACGCTTATATACCACATATGGCGTCTCCACAGACTACTATGGACTTCGATCTGGGTGCAGTCACACAGCTTATGGCGGCCCCATCTCCTCTTGACGAGGCCTTCTTCAGTACCCCATTTCTACCATTTATAGGAGCTTCGGAGCCATATGGAACCCCATGTGATTTTGGGGCGTCCTCCTCACATGGTTTTGGCCAGTCATCTACACAACACCATGGGGAGGCACCAAAATCACCAGAAGAGGTGGAACCTACAGAGAGGACACCAGAGCGACAGGGACGTCAGACGCGTAGAGGACATGAGATTCAGATGTCGCGTTGTGGTACCGGGGGGCATCGTCGTTGATGTTTTTGGATGTCATATTGTACATATTAAAAAACTTATTTACTATGATAAGTAATTGTTGTTTAAGTCAAATAACAAGAAAATCAAAAATATAGTAAATACAAACTTATTTAAATTAACTATTAAATTATAAAGTAAAAGTACAATATAAAAAAAACTTGTCACACTGACTAAACATCTTATAATTTATTGAAAAATGAAAATAAAAAAATATATATAGTAAAAAAATATTTTACATGACTACTTAAATATTTAAAAGAATTACATTTATAATTATATAATAATAAATATATTTATAAATGTAAATCACTAATTACTAATTAATTAATTAATAATTAACCATTAATAATTAATAATTATAATGGAGAATAATAATTAATAATTATATTACTAACTAATTAATTATTGTATATTAAATAATAATATTTTATAGGCTTTAAAAGTCACATACTTGAAACATTTTTAAGTTTCAAGTAGGTGGTTTTGAAAGACTATAAAATATTTTTTATCAACATTTTTTACGTAATTTTTTCATTTTCATCTATTTAGTATATGTTTAATCCACGTTTTCAGTTTAATTCATATTGGTCATATAGATTATAGTTTTTAGGCTTTCAAAGTCACAAACTTGAAACATTTTTAAGTTTCAACTAGGTGGTTATGAAAGCCTATAAAATATTTTTTATCGACATTTTTTACGTATTTTTTTATTTTCATCTATTTATTATATTTTTAATCCATGTTTTAAGTTTCATTAATATTGGTCATATAGATTATATTTTATAGGTGTTCAAAGACACATACTTGAAACATTTTTAACTTTCAACTAGGATGTTTTGAAAGCCTATAAAATATTTTTTATCGACATTTTTTACATAATTTTTTTATTTTCATCTATTTAGTATATTTTTAATCCATGTTTTAAGTTTCATTCATATTGTTCATATAGATTATATTTTATAGGCTTTCAAAGTCACATACTTGAAAAAATTTTAAGTTTCATGTAGGTGGTATTGAAAGACAATAAAATATTTTTTATCGACATTGTTTACATAATTTTTTTAATTCCATATATTTAGTATATGTTTAATCCGTGTTTTAAGTTTTATTTATATTGGTCATATAGTTTAAATTTTATAGTCATTAATAATACTCATGTTATTACCAATTTATTATATTTTTAACAATATTTCAAATTTATTTATAAATAATTACTTATAACTATGTAAACATAGATTAGTAATTATAGATTTAAAATTATATATATATGTAAAAATATATAATTATAAATATATAAGTATAACTATAATTACAATATAATACTAAATATAATTATAAATATAATTATAAATATAATTATATATATATATGAATATTAAATATATTTATAAATAAATTTTAAATATATATGTAACAATATTTTCATAATTATATATTTATAAATATATTCATATTTATATAATTATAAATATTTATTTATAAATATTAGTTTATAATTATATAATTACAAATATATTTTTTATTTATAAAATATATATTAATAGATTTATATTTATAAATATTTGTTTTTAATTATATATATACATAATTATATTTACACACACACATATATATATAACTATTTATAATTATAATATTTATAATATTTATATGTAAATATATAAATAAAACACAGAAATCAAAAAAAAACCCTTATATATTATATAATATAACTATATAAATATAAATAAACCATATATTTTTAATCTAATACATATCTTTTATTTACAAAATTAGAGATAAATTTATAAATTTATATAAATAATTATATATAAGGTTTATTTCATTATTTTATTATATAATTAAATAAGGTTTATAACTATATAAATATAAGTTTATAATTATATAATTATAAATATATTTATAAATATAATTATAAATAATTTAACATTTTTAAATACATATTTAGAAGTTTATTTTTAAAATATTATTTATTTATTTTGTAATTATTTATTAAAAAGGGATGGGGTGAAAAAAAAATAATAGGGAGGGGTGAAAAACAAAAAAAAACGAAAAAAACCAGAAAACAAAAAAGAAAAGAAAAAAAAACCAGAAAAAAGGGGTGGCAAAGCACCACGTGAAGTGGCGTTAGCCACCCGAAATGTTGGGCGCCACATGAAGTGGCACTCAACTAACCCATATCCCTAATTATTTTCACCCTAAACCCATAAAATAAAAAAACCCCTCTCCCTAAATTTTCCATTTTTTCAGATTTGGGATCCATGTGGGTGTTTATTTTAGCTTGGACGATGTGGATCTAGGGTTTCATAATGGTGCTAGCTGAAGGTCTGCTGTGATGACATGTTTGATTCTGAATGGGGTGCGTGGCTTCAAACAGGTGAGAGTTGGGATGTAGGTGACATCTGCTTCCTGGTGGATAATGGACTGATCTTGTGGGAGAAGATTTTCAGCCTCGCTACGGTGATGAGGTTCCGTTTAGCGATGTTGTGGGATTCAGATGGGGATGACAACGATTGGAGAGCTGATCGGGATATATGGGTGACTGACTAGCTGTATGAACATTTTTCATCAGGTTGGTGATGTGCTGACTAATGTGGTGTTTGTGGCCTGGTGATGAGTGGGTGGTTTTTTAGGGTGTTGTGGGAATCCAGTGGTGGTATGTGATGCCATCTGGTGCAATTTTCTCACGTATCATGGGTTGTCATTGGTATGGGATGTTGATGGTGAGATCTTCCACTGATGGCATGTGGACTGACACATCCAACGATGAACATTGGGGTGAACATGGTCATGAGTGATGATAATGAAGGACATTGTGAAATCCTCAGGCAATCGTTTTTCATTCAAGATGGCTTCCTCGGGTGGATTTTTGTCAGCCAGACTCCTTGATGCAGTCAGGTGCATGAGTTATTTATTTTTGGTAGTTGTTGGATGACATCATGTATGTTTTGCCTTTATGAGAGTTTCTAGGCCTTTTTTCTTTCCTCAATGTGGCCCTTTTGGCCATGGTGTGTGTACTTCTACCTTTTCTTTATAATATATTTTCATGATCATGGATTTGAGCTACCAAATTCATGATTACAACTATTCTAATATATATTACATAAATAAAAATTAAAATGTATATATATATATATATATATTATACAATACACAAATATATATTATAAAAATATATATTACACAAGTATATTATACAAATATATTTTACAAATATATTATAAAATTATATTATATGAATATATTATAAAAATATATTATTCAAATATATTTCAATAGAGTTCATTCAATTGTTCAAATTCATCATCCAATTTTACTTATGAAGATTTGTCTCACTTCAAAACTTTTTTTTTTGTAAGAGTGGGTCATCTCCCATTTAACTTAAGACCTCTTTATCATCCATAATTACTATTATTTATTTCATTATGACTAAAATTTTATACAATGTTCCCAAAATCACCTTATAACCCATAATTCCCATGAAAATGAAATTTTCTTATAAATCCTACTCTTCATCTTCTTGAAAATAATTCTTTTTTTCAACCTATCTAGAAATAATTCTTGAATCAATTTATCAACTAATATTTTTTAGATTTTCAAAACATTTATCATTATTTGGTATATTCTTTTCCTAATTTTTTTTCCATTCATTATAAAATTTTAATTGATATTACAATTTTGAGATGTTTTCAAATATTTGAAATACCATTAATATTAAATTTAATAATTCCTTAGGTTGTTACATCACTTTTTCCAAAAATTAGAATGGAGGTTATCATATTTTATATGTGTTGGAATGATTATTAGATATTATTTTTAGGTATTCATCATTTTAGGTCTATTTTTATTGGTTCCATCCCTAGTAATATCTTATTATCATCCATGTATATGAAATAACTCTTTATTTAATAATTTTTTTACTAATATATTTTTATATCATTTATTTGATGGAATGATAGTTTATTATTCTTGTTTATCATATCTGGATTTCTTGTTACACTTTAATTGCCTATATTATATTTTAATTTGTTTAGGGGATTTAAGAAATACTTGATGGCTCATTTTAATAGATGTAAGACTAGTCTAAGTTATAGGATTGAAATTATTAAAAGTGAATTTTCTCCTATAAATATAGAATTCATAGAGGCCCCAAGGATTCATATATCATAACATGTCCCCACCGAGACCCCTTGAATCACAGACAAGAACATGTATTCCCCCAAAATATCACCATCAGTAGGCCACAAGTTAATAACTAGTTCCAATGGTGCAATTCTCACAAATGGAAGACATTATCCCTTTTAGAGGGTGCAATGGAGTACAACTGTCATCCTCGTCATCTTCATCTCTTGAACAGTTATTATTGAAATTTGTTTCTTGAGAATTATCCCTCATCTATTTTTTGTTTCCTGTAATACTTGGAAAAGTATTCATCCCATAGATGAATAGTGATTAAAGTATTTAAAGCAACATAGGTTCATGTCCACAATAGAGGGAGGATGTGTTTCAAACAACAAAATGCAATGATAACTGTTCAAAAGATGAGTTGATGAGGATGATAGTTGTTAATAATTTTCACCTTTGGAGGAATTCAGAGGATTGCACCTACCATAGTGGAATGATTATTTTCTTAATTTCAATTACCCATTTTATTCAAAGTATACTGAAATTCTTTGAAATAATCAAATTTTGGGTTTCCCTTATTAGAATTATCTATAACTTTCACTTTTGATAATGAATATATCATGTGTATTTATTTATTTATTATATAAAATTAATATTTTATGAACCCAATAGGATGGATATGATTCAAAAATGGATTCATGATAATCATTTGAAAAAATAGTATGGATATGGAGTTAAAGAGTTCAACAAGTTTGCAATAGAGTATGCATATGACCCTTCTCAAAACCTCTGTAGATGTGATAAGAGATGATTGTAAAAAGTTGTTTGAGAAGTTATATAGATGTGATAAGAGATGATTTTATACAAGTTTTACTAAATACACAAAAAATTTAGCTGTATTGAAGTTATATAATTTTGAAGCCGGCAGTGGATGGAGTGACACCAGCTTTACAAAACTACTTGGTCTCCTGAATGATATTCTACTAGATGGAAAATGAACTACCATGTCAAACATATGATGATAAATTAATGTGATGTTCAATGGTCATGATCTCTAAAATAATACCTGCTATTCCAAATGATTTCATATTGTTTCAAAAGGACCATGAATCACTCATAAAACTACCTAAGTGTGGCATGAATCGATACAAGAAAAATGAATCATGTAATTCAAAATATGTATGGTACTTTCCTATCATTACACGGTTTAGAAGACTATATGGATGTCAAGAAACCGTGAGACAATTGATGTGACATACAGATACAAGAATTAAAGATGAGAACCTACATCATCCAGCAGATTCTCCTTAGTGGATGAAAATTGATTACAAGTATCCTGAATTTTAAAATGAGCAGACAAACTTTCATCTTGAATTATCTACAGATGGAATAAATTCTTTTGGTACACATATTAGTAATTATAGTACATGGCCTATCATGTTGTTAAATTATAACTTTCTACCATGGTTTTGCATGAAGTACAAATACATTATGTTATCTCTACTTATATCTGTACCAAAGAAACCTGGTGATGATTTTGATGTTTATTTGGATCCATTGATTGAAGATTTGAAATTGATGTGGGATATAGGTGTTACAATATATGATGCTCATAGAAGTGAATAATTAATATTAAGGGCCAGGTTGTATGGGATCGTAAATGAATTCCCTACTTATGGAAAATTTTTAGGATATAACATTAAAGGAATGTTGGGGTGTCCCATTTTTGAAAAAGGAACACACTCAGTTTGGTTGAAACATTCCTCGAAGAACGTGTTTTTAGGGCATCAAATTTTTTTACCTCGAAAACATATATACTAATACTGGATGATAGAATTCAATGGTAATATCAAACAAGATACAACACCATATATAATAATGAGTGATCAACAGTTCGATAATGTAAAAGATATCAAAACAATTTTCTATAATTATTTTGAAAAACTTTATGAAAACAGGTTGGAAGAAGAGATCAATTTTCTTTGAATTACCATATTGGGATTGTTTGTATGTCAGAAACTTTTATGTTGTCATTCATATAGAAAAAAATTTATTTGATAGTGTTATTGGAACAATTCTAAATGTTCATGAAAAAATGAAATATGACATCAATGTTAGGTTCAACATGATTTACATAGTGATAAAGGAAGAGTTAGCACTGATGAAGGGTAAAGGGAAGAATTTTCTTCCTCCAGCATCTTACACTCTATCTAGGAAGGAAAAATTGAATTTTTTTCTTTTCTATAATAGTGTAAAAGTTCCAAAGGGGTATTCATAAAATATCAATAATGTTTTTTAATGACTAATTTTAAGTTCCGAGGACTAAAATCATAGTACTATCATGTTTTGATACAATATTTGATTCCTATTGATTTCCATTGAATTCCACCTCAAAATGTATCTCATATATTAACCAGACACTACTTCTATCACAACCCCCTCCCCACAAAGTGTACCGCTCCTGGGACGGAAATGTGAGAAAGGAGATAATGACCCCCGAGTCCCACCTCCAGTAGGCCCTGGGTTAGAGACTAGCACTGAGGGTATAATAAACACATATATGGGAGGTATTACCCTCTAAGAGAACACATGAGAAAGAGAGATATAAGATAAACACCAACCAATTCCATATAATATTGAAATATAAAAGAAAAACCAAGTGTACATATTTAATGTCATGCAATGCTACTACAACTGAAAGGGGAAAACTGCAACTACCCAAAAGAAAGTAAAAACAATATCAACCACAAGCTCGAATAGCTTCTATAACCTGAAGCTAGTTAAAACTAGATTGATCTCTAACTTGATCCAAGTGACCTGAAAATTAGTTTATATAAACATAGGGTGAGTATAACAGTATACTCAGTAGGATCCTCCCCAAAGCCTCTCAGGAAAAAGTAAAGAAAGCATGCAAAAACACATTAAATAACAAGTGAAACTAACTCGTCACCTAAAGAGGTATACTAAGTTCCCAGCCTCACCATGGCTACTCTCACAAAGTAACAAATACAAGATTATATAATATAATAAATAATATCAAGGGTACCCTGCTACTACTTCCCTACTGGTTTGATGCTTTTCCCCAACGTCACACTTCCTAAGCATCTCTCTCCAAAAAGGCTTGCCCGCAGACACTTGGGAAAAGCACCACAACATGCACCTCATGCAACAAAACTACAACGTCCACACAAGAAAGTAACCATGTAGATTCTGGGATCCAACACAACTTGTATACCATGTATCAGATGTCGGGTATTATACCTCAAGCCATTACAGCACATACACTGAGTAAGGATCCTCAAGCCATCCCAGCCTATAAACGTTACACCTATAGTAGTCCATAGGATACTATATCTAGAATATATGTGTGTGAATAACCACAAGCCATTACAGCCCTCTACAAACATATATGGGGAAAACTAACCACTCTGCCTACTAGCAAAAGTAACTACCAAGATAAGAGAGTGGAGCCAAAGGGGGTAGTCATCCATCCATCCTCCCATCAGAATGTTGGAAAAAACACTCCCCCAGGGCTCAGAATCCCTAGGGTGTCAGTTTCCCTAACTGACGGGGTGGAGTAGCGCATAGAAAAACAAAAAGTATAGAATATACTATATCTCACAACCACACTATGGGCATAACCTTGTCTTAGACTCAACTGCAGCTAACGTCTCTCAGACTCCCAGCTACCACTTCTATTACTAGGTATCCTATAAGAACACAACCATTTAAAGAGATTTATTTCCATACTTCATTACCTTTTTATCAGTTCCACTTTACGCTAATTAATTATTTAAACATTAATTAACCATTATCAATTCCACATTAAATTTCATTAGAATCATACCCAAAGTCCACTTCCCCTTTAAAATTGTAAGCTCAACATTTCATTCCAGCAAGATCCAACCCCATGGGTTAACATCATTTATTCAATTATTCATTTAAAAAATTACTTTCCCATAGTCCTAGGCATTCTATAAAAACATTCTATGCTACTAAACACAAGGGGGATCAACACTGTGAGTAGATAACTACCTATTGAGTCTAAACCGCCTATAGAAAGAGTGTTGACCCATCCTCCCTTGAGAAGCTGGACACAGAAAGCACATGGCATACCCCACGCGTTTTCACCCCTTTCAGAATAAGGGTATGCAAGACCAGCTGCTTCGAGCTGTGGGGAAAGTAAAGTAGAAAACTAATCAAAGAAACAAAAAGAATCCAAACATTCACATCCAACCCGTTCCATCACCCCAGGTGTCCTCTCTGAAACCAACATACATAAACCAATTCATCTCGCCACTCTAGGTGTCATTTTTTTCGACAACCAATAGGCCTCCCTGCCCCCCCACAAATCAAAACAACCATCCAGGCTCACATCACAACACAAGAAGCTAGAAAAACAAACATCTTATCAATTGGGCTCTTATACCTTAAACAAGAAAGAGGGTAACTCAAAACCCTACAACAAATTATCTTTTATCAAACTACTAGTTCTTTAATCCATCTTGGATTAACCGATTTATTATTCATAGGTTCCAAACTCGGGAAACCTAATTAGTAAGCTATCATAAATAATTAAACATGTTGACTGTACTAATTTGATTAACATCAAATTACAACAAGAGGAACCAGATTCATTTACATGCCTCTTTATATTTATCCAAATAATTATCAATTAATTCTAGATTTATGTTCTTTACCAGTTTCCATTAAGAACAAAAATGCTAAGAAAACAAGGATAGATATCACACTATCTAGAAAAACAAGAGGAAATAACATACGATCAATCCCAATTTATTTATCTGGTTCAAATATTTATTATACCAATTTCATTGTAATCCAGTGGGATAAAACATGCTAACTCTACAGTTGCACATAACAGAAAAGAGAAGCAATGAATCCCCTACCTCAAACAGTTCTTGATGTTCTTTATACGAGAACGAGCCACACAATAGGTTACGAACTCCTCCCTTGTGACAACTGTATCCACCCGAGGATGTAGAGATACCACCACATCGACCAACACCCAGGAAAAGCCCATGAGAAACATGGGGGTAAAATTCCATAAAAAGGTCAAGGAGAAAGAAGGATATGAACCCAAAATAATTAAGATATATCATAACTAATATTGAAGACTCATCGATATTTCTTGGTTGCATCAAAACAGAGCAGAACAAATCTTAAGAGGAAAGCTTGACTACACAACTCCTACGGGGAGGAATGGGATGTTAAAGCATCTCACACCTGAGAACAAGGAGGAAGAACTAGGGAGGAAGATATCTCATCCCTTTAGAAGATTTAACAGAGCAATGGTTTAAGATATGATGGGTTTTCCATTAAAAGAAGATCACATTAAACCATGTGGTTTGACAAAGTAAAAACATCCCGAGCCTTATAAGAAATTAATATAGGAGTTACAACCTTTGAATCATACTTAGAGTCCTTAAAACAAGGCTTTAAATGCATTTTATGTCAAAGAAAACATTAAAGGGGAAAAACTGTAGGAAGCTGGAAACACTATTTAAGAACTCGAAATTTAGGAAAGGAAAAAAACATTGTTCATGAACCTCACTGTTGGAACCTAACCGTTCTGGAAACATTGTTCATGAACATCACCATTGGAACCTTGCCATTCTGGAAACACTGTTCATGAACTCAAAATTTGGCAAAGGAATAAGGTCACCATTGGAACCTCACAATTCTGAATACACTTTTCATGAACTCAAAATTTGGAAATTGAAAAAGGTCAGTGTTGGAACCATAAAGTTCTGGAAACACTGTTCATAATCTCAAAATTTGGCAAAGGAAAAAGGTCACCGTTGGAACCTCACCATTTTGGAAACACTATTCATGAACTCAAAATTTGGAAAAGGAAAAAGGTCACCATTGGAACCTTACCATCCTAGAAACACTATTCATGAACTCAAAATTTGGAAAATGAAAAAGGTCACCGTTGGAACCTCACCATTCTGGAAACGGTGTTTATGAACTTAAAATTTGGTAAAGGAAAAAGGTCACTGTTGAAACCTCACTGTTCTGGAAACACTATTCATGAACTCAAAATTTGGAAAAGGAAAAAGTTCACTGTTGGAACCTCACTGTTCTGGAAACACTATTCATGAACTCAAAATTTGGAAAAGGAAAAAGGTCATTGTTAGAACTGTTCACCGATGGAACTATTCACAGAAATGGAAATTTGGTAAAGTGTTGGGGATAAGTCATCTTGACCTCCTCAAACACCTCATACACCAAATATTTGTAGAGGAATGGACCAGAGAGGTCCGAACCACTACATCAGATACCCCTCAAAAAGTTCTCTTCCTCTAGAATTCAAAACCCACTTAAAGGAAAAAAGAAATGGGGTCCGAACAACCACCCATCGAGACAACTCTCAAAAGAGATCAAGCCATAAGAAGCAACAAAATAAATCCCAATTATAAACATGAAAGGTCTATAACCACAAAGGATACTTCGATATATGAAAATAGTTATTTAAACATCAAAAGAATCTGGGTACTGATCACGTATCTGTCACTCACATTCCTAGGTACTCTCCTTCATGCCACCGTGTCACCATAAGAAATGAACCAAGGGGATAGAATGCCTGCGCAACACCTTCTCTTTTCGATCTTGGATATCCATAGGTCACTCCTCAAATGTTGCATCATCATCAACATAGATCTCTCCCCAATCAATTACGTGAGAGTCATCATGAAGATAATGACGGAGCTATGATATATAGAAAACATCATGTATCCGACTCATCTGTGAGGGGAGTGCTACTCGATACACCACTGCACTAATATGAGTTAACACCTCGAAAGGCCATAACCAAACCATCGCTGCCCATGATGGGGAGTCACCTTCAGAAACACATGATCAACAACATCAAACTCTAAGGGTCTCCTCTTTTGATCATCATAGTATTTCTGACGATCTTGTGTTATCTTCATCCTCTCGCGATTCACCTGAACCATATCTGTTGTATTCTGCACTATTTTCGGTCTGAGAATTTCTGAATCTCCAACCCCAGTCCAGCACAACAGAGAACAAAAAGTTAGGTCTTACAAGGCTTCAAATGGCGCCATACTGATGGTGGAGTGAAAACTATTATTGTAAGAAAACTCCACTAAGGGTAAGTGCCTCATCCACGAGCCCCTAAAATCCATGACACAATAATGTAACATGTATTCAAGAGTTTGGATGGTTCTCTCTATTTGATCATCCGTTTGAGGATTAAAAGAAGTGATAAGGCATAACTGAGAACCAAAAGCATGTTGGAGACCTCTCCACACCCTAGAGGTAAAATGATGATCTTGATTAGAAATGATCATCCTGGTGACTCCATGAAGTCTCTCCACCTCCTCTAGATACTTCCTCGACAAAACTTCATCTTAGCTTGACTCCTTGATTACTATGAAGTGGGATGATTTTGTTAAATGATCCACTACCACCCAAATAGCATCATTTACTCCCTGAGATCAAGGTAAAACAGCAACAAAGTCCATTGAGATGTCCTCACACTTCCACTAAGGAACATCTAACGACTAATGCAGACCACCAGGAACACAGTGTTCGGCCTTCACCTTCTGGAAGACTAAACATCGAGACACAAACTCCGCAACTGCACGCTTCAGCCCAAGCCACCAAAACTAGCATTTCAAGGCTCGATACATCTTTGTCACGTCAGGATGCACCGATAAAAGAGAACTATGGAACTCTATGAGAACTGTGTCGCGCATCATCAAAGGAACAAAAAGCCTTCCATGACACAACACTCGGTGTTGTTCATCCTCAGACCAACCATCGAGGGACTGGACACAAACAACTCAGTCTCTCCATACCTTCACCTCTAGATCCCCCAACTGGGACTCTTCCACCTTCTGCACTAGAGATGACTGCACCGTCATATAAAAAAGACAACCCATGCCTCCAACTTCTCCTATATCAAGATGTAATGCTGACACTTCTTCTATTACTATCCAAGAGTCACCAGATTCACATACTACATCACTACGTGACTTCTGAATCAGCATATCAGCTACAACTTTCCACTTACTAGGTGTATATGATATTTCGAAGTCATATTCTTTTAAGAACTTCATCCACCGATGCTGTCATAAGTTCAAGTCATACTAGGAGAAAACATACCTCAGGATCTTATGATCGGTGAAAACCACAAAGCGCTCACTAATGAGGTAATGTCTCCACAACTTCAGCGAAAACACCACGACTACCAACTCAATATCATGGGTGTCATAATTATGTTCATGAGGTTGCAACTTCCAAGACCCATAAGAAACAACTGATCTTTGCTGCATCAGAACATAGCCCAACCCCAGATGTGAAGCATCACAGAAAACATCAAACTAAACTCCCTCAGTTGGAAGGCAAAGAACTGGAGAACTTACTAACTTCTCCTTTAGATACTCAAAACCTATCTGACATTGGTCAGTCCAGATGAACGCTTAATCCTTCTTGGTCAAATCTATCACAGGAGTCACAACTCAAGAGAAATCGGCTACGAACCTCCTGTAGTAGCTTGTGAGACCAAGGAAACTTCACACCTATGACACTGTCTTAGGGGAGGCCCAAGACACAAATGCTTCTATCTTAGATGGATCCACAACTAATCCCTGCTGGGAGACCACATGCCCCAATAAACGGACTTCTCACACCCAAAAATCACACTTTGACAACTTTCCAAATAGCTGATGTTGACGAAGAACTCCCAAAACGGCGTGTAGATGCTCTGCATGCTCTTCTTCAAATGTGAAGCACACTAGGATGTCATTGATGAAAACTACAACGAACTTGTCCAGGAACTCACAGAACACAGTGTTCATCAATCCCATGAACACAGCTAGGGAATTTTTCATGCCAAACGACATTACAATAAACTCATAATGCCAATGATAACAACAGAAAGAAGTCTTTGAGATATCCTCATCCTTCACACGCATCTGATGATATCCTCACCAAAATTCAATCTTTGAGAACCAAATTTCAACCTTCACTTGATCAAATAAATCATCAATCCATGTAAGAGGATAGCGATTATTTATTGTCACTTTGTTCAAGTGACGATAATCAACACACAACCGCAAACTGCTGTCAGCCTTCTTCATGAAAAAAATTGGTGCACCCCATGGTGACACACCCAGCCGAACAAAACCACACTTTAATAAAACATCAAGCTATATAAGTAGCTCTTGTAACTCAGAAGGGGCCATCCTATATAGATACATAGAGATAGGAGATGCTCCTGGTTGTAGCTCGATCCCAAATTTGATCTCTCGTCATGGGGGTAATGCTACAACCTCTTCTTGAAAGACATCAAGGTACTGTTCTATGAACCTAGGAAACACCAACTATTGAACCTCTAAAGAACTCAACATCATCTCATCCATCATGGATGATAAGGATGGAACACACCTATGACCTATCCAAGTATCTCACTCAGCAAAAAACACCACAGGCTCTCCATCCGCATCGAAGAAAATTACATTCTTCTTGAAGAAATCCATTATAGCCTGCACCGAATACCACCAATCCATGCCAAGGATGACATTATATGGTTGTATTCGAAAACATATGAAATATCCCCAAGAGCGGTGCTGCCCCAAAACTAGCTCATAGTCTCCACATACTTCAAACAAGTCAGCTCGACCTCCAACTGGCGTAGTCAATGCCAAGGGAAATGGAAGCCTCTCTACCTCAAGTCCCAAATTATGGACAAGGGTAGGTGATATGAAGGAGTGTGTCTCTCCTGAATCAAACAAGGCATACACCAAGGTAGAAAACAAGCAAAGGGTACCTCGAACGACATCTGGATCACCTGGCGCTGGCAACGCTAAAGAATAAAGCTGACCACGACCTCCTCCATGACCTCTCTGACCCTGATGACGACCACCACCACATCCACGCTCTGATCTCTAAGGACAGGGAGCATCACGGGGCTGTCCTATGCCTTCCCCTTCTACCCTCTACTAATCTAAAGCTGGTGAAACCTACTGCTACTACCTCTGCTGGAACTGCCTCAACAAAGGAACCTAGTGTGGAACACCTGGTGAACGATGACTTCTCTGAAAGGTCAGGCACTCTCACTGCTGATGAACTCAACCACCACAAGAAAAACATGTGCTTGATCCCTTGTCCTAGTTCTGAGAGCTACTTCCCCTAGATAAATGATATTCTGAGGGCTGGGACCTACCCTCGATTGAATGGAAAAGCTTCTGCCCTGAAAATTGGGAACCCCACACCACATCTCGACTTCGTGAGGAATCATGACGACTCCCCTCTCAGGACGATCCAGTTTTGGCCAAAGTCCTCTCAATGAACTCTACCCTAGCCATCAACTCATGATACATCTTCAACAAAAATGGGGTGACCTGGCTCTAGATCTCTGGATGCGAAGCCTCCTCGAAATGCCTCACCCTAGCCTCCTCATTTGGCAATAGTTCTGAAGCATATCGCAAAAGGTTCCTAAAATAGATTCCAAACTCTCGTACACTGAAGCTCCCCCGTCGAGGGGTAAAAATCTCCTGGCGATTGGACACCTTTGCGGTCGAAGAAAGAAACTCGACTCTAAACTTATCTTGGAACTCCTCCCATGAGATCAATGACTCCTCATGATCCCCAATGAATAAGAACCACCACTACCTCATTGCTCCATGCAGCATCATCATAACCAAGGACACCCAATTCTCCTTCCGAGCACAGATCGAACCGAATCCTATCTCAACCTCCTCCAACCAGTCTTCCATGACTACATCTAAAATAGATCCCTCGTACTTCTGTAGAATCTGGACCTGAAAATCTCAGAGTGTCCTCCTCCAAGTGTCGTCGTCGTCAACCTCTACCCTATGACGGTCTACTGGCACAACCTGCTGGATATCTTCTGTAAAATCCTAATGAGGACATCAACCTAGAGCCATACCTGTAAAATAACAAATAGTTAGAGCTCCTAAACCTAGAATATGGAATAATAGGCATTAACTAATTAGTTTTTTTCTTTTATTAATTTTAGGTTAACCTATCCAAATATCTACCCATTCAAACACATGCATAAATATGAATGATGCATGATCCTTTCCTAGGTCTCTACCCTGTAACTAGTATCACCTCGTTTAGTAGCCATTGTAAACATAATGTTCCTTACATCATATCATAGGGGTCCCTAAACACCTACGTGTTATCCAGTCTCCAGTTTTTACATCACTTGCTAAACTTAACTGACACTTTTTCCCTACCAACCCATGTGACCTCACCTGTTCCTAACACCATACTAAATCCTATCTCTTAACCAATCCTCTGATACCACTCTGTCATGACCCCCTCCCCACAAATTATACCCCTCCTGGGCTAGAAATGTGAGAAGGGAGATAATGACCCCCGAGTCCGGCCTCCAGTAGGCCCCGGGTTGGCAACTAGCACCACAGGTATAATAAACAAATATATGGGAGGCATTACCCTCTAAGAGAACACATGCGAAATAGAGAGATAAGATAAACACTAACCAATTCCATATTATACTGAAATATAAAATAAAACCCAAGTGAACATATGTAATTTCATTCAATGCTACTACAACTGAATGGGGAAAACTGCAAGAACCCAAAAGAAAGTAAAAATAGCAGCAACCACAAGCCCAAATAGCTCCTGTAACCCCAAGATAGTAGAAACCATCTTGATCTCCAGCCTACTCCAAGTGACCTGAAAATATGTTTATATAAACAGAGGGTGAGTATAATAGTATACTAATTAGGATCCTCCCAAAATCCTCTCATGCAAAAGTAAAGAATGTATGCTAAAGCACATTGAACAACAAGTGAAACTAACTCATCACCTAAACAAGTATACTAAGTTCCTAGCCTCACCATGGATACTCTCCCCAATTAATGAATACAATAGTATATAATATAATAAATAATATCAAGTGTATCCCACTACTACTTCCCCACTGGTTTTCCACTTTTCCCCAACGTCGCACGTCCTAAGAATCTCTCTCCAAAAAGGCTTACCCACAGACTCCTGGGCGAAGCACCACAACATGAACCTCATGCAACAAAACCAGAACATTCACACAAGAAAGTAACCAGGTAGTTTCTGGGAGCCACCACAACTTGTATAAAGTGTATCATACGGCGGGTATTATACCTCAAGCCATTATAGCCCATACACTGAGTAAGGATCCTCAAGCCATCACAACCTATAAAAGTTACACCTATATTGTCCATAGGATTCTATATCTAGAATATATGTGTGTGAATAACCACAAGCCATTACAACCCTATACACATATATATGGGAAAAAATAACCACTGTGCTTACTAGCACAAGTAACTACCAAGAGAATTGAGCAGGGCCAAAGGGGGTAGTTAGCCATCCATCCTCCCACCATAATGTTGGGGAAAACACCCCCTATATCTCAGAATCCCTGGGGTGTCAGTTTCCCTAACTAACAGGGTGGTGTAGCATATAGAAACAAAAAAATTACAGAATATACTATATCTAAAAACCACACTATGGTCATAAACTTGTCTTAGACTCAACTGTAGCTAACGTCTCTCGGACTCCTGTTTTCCACTTCAAAGACTAGGTATCCTATAAGCACACAAACATTTAAAGAGCTTTATTTCCTTACTTCATTCCCTTTTTATTAGTTCCACTTTACGCTAGTTAATTATTTAAACATTAACTAACCATTAAAAATTCCACATTAAATTTCATTAGCATCACACCCAAAGTCCACTGTCCCTTTAAAATTATAACCTCAAAATTTCGTTCCAGTTTGCTCCAACCCCATGGGTTAACATCATTTATTCAATTATTCATTTACAACATTACTTTCCCATATTCCCAGGCATTCTAGGAAAACATTCTATACAACTAAACACAAGGGGGATCAACACGATGAGTAGATAACTACCCATCGAATCTTCACCGCCTATAGAAAGATCATAGACACATCCTCCCTTGAGAATCTAGACACAGAAAGAACATGGAATACCCCAAGTGTCTTCCCCCATTTTAGAAGAAGGGTATGCAAGACCAGCTACCTCAAGCAGTGGGGAAAGTAAAGCAAACAACCAATCAACGCAATAGCTAGCATCCAAACATTCACATCCAACCCGTTACATCATCCTTAGTGTCCTCTCCGACACCCACATGCATAAAGCAATGCATCTCACCACTCTAGGTGTCATTTTCTACCACAACCAATGGGCCTCCCCACCCCCACATTTCACAATAGCCATCTCAGATCACATCAGAACACAAGCAGAAGGAAAAGAAAATATCTTATCAATTGGGCTCTTGGACCTTAAACAAGAAAGAGGGTAACTCAAAACCCTATAATGAATTATCTTTTATCAAACAACCAGTTCTTTAATACATCTCAGATTAACCAATTTATTATTCTTAGGTTCCAAACCCGGGAAACCTAATCAGTAATCTATCACAAATAATTAAACATGCTAACTGCACCAATTTGATTAATATAAAATTATAACAATAGGAACCACATTCATTTACATGCCTCTTTATCTTTTTCCAAACATTTATCAATTAATTCTAGCTTTACGTTCTTTACCAATTTTTATTGAGAACGAAAATGCTAAACAATCAATAATAGATATCATGCTATCTATAAAAACAAGAGGAAATAACATATGATCGATCTCAAATTATTTATCCAGTTCAAATAGTTATTATTCCAATTTCATTGTGATCCAGTGGGATAAAACATGATAACTCTATAGTTCCACGTAACAGAAAATATAAGCAATGAATCCCCTACCTCAAATAGTTCTTTACATTATTTATACGAGAACGAGACATACAATAGGTTATGATCTCTTCCCCTGTGGCAACTGTATCCACCTGTGGATGCAGAGACACCACCACATCGGCCAACACCCAAGAAAATCCCATTAATGACATGGGGGTAAAATTACATAAAAAGGGAAAGAAGAAAGAAGGAGATAAACCCAAAATAATGAAGAAAAATCATACCTTATATTGAATACTGATCGATATTTCTTGGTTTCATGAAAATAGTGTGGAAAAAATCTTAGGAGGAAAGATTGATTGAACAAATCCTATGGGAAGGAATGGGATGTCCGAGCGTCTCACACCTGAGAATAAGGAGGAAGAAATAGGGATGAAGATATATTATCCCTTTAGAAGATTTAACGGATCAGTGGTTTAAGATACGTTTGGTTTTCCATTGAAATCAGATTGAATTAAACAATGCGGTTTTACCAAATAAAAACATACCAATCCTTAGGAGAAATTAATATAGGAGTTATGGCCTTTGAATTAGCCTTAGAGTCCTTAAAACAAGGATTTAAATTCATTTTATGTCAAAGGAAATGTTAAAGGGGCAAAACAATAGGAAGCTGAAAACACTGTTCACGAATTCGAAATTTGGCAAAGTAAAAATACACTGTTCTTGAACCTCACCATTCTGGAAGCACTATTCATGAACTCAAAATTTGGAAAAGGAAAAAGGTTATCATTGGAACCTCACAATTCTGTAACACTGTGCATGAACTCAAAATTTAGAAATGGAAAAAGTCACCGTTGGAACCTCATCATTCTCGAAACACTGTTCATGAACTCAAAATTTGGCAAAGGAAAAATGTCACCATTGGAACCTCACTGTTATGGAAACACTTTTTATGAACTCAAAATTTGGCAAAGGATAACGATCACCGTTGGAACCTCACCGTTCTGGAAACACTATTCCTGAACTCAAAATTTGACAAAGGAAAAAGTTCACCGTTGGAACCTCCGCATTCTAGAAACGTTGTTCATGAACTCAAAATTTGGAAAAGGAAAAAGGTCACCATTGGAACATCACCATTCTGAAAACACTGTTTGTGAACTCGAAATTTGGCAAAGGCAAAAGGTCATCGTTGGAACCTCACCGTTATGAAAACACTGATCATGAACTCAAAATTTGGAAAAGGAAAAAGGTCACCGATGAAACCTCACTGTTTTGGAAACACTATTCATGAACTCAAAATTTGGAAAAGAAAAAAGGTCACCGTTGGAACTATTCATCGATGGAACTATTCACAGAAATGGAAATTTGGTAAAGTGTTGGGTATAAGTCACCTTGACCCCCCTAAATACCTCATACACCTAATTTTCACAAAGGAATGGACCAGAGAGGTCCAGACCTTTACAAATTCTTTTTCAAAGCCATATGCAGTAAAGTTATAGACCTCATGATGTTTACAATCATATATAAGGAGGTAGAAGTCATATTATATGAATTCGATATGGTCTTCCACCATAATTATTTGATATAATGGTCCACCTGATGGTTCCCTTGGTTAGAGAGGTTCAAATTTATGGTCTTGTCCATTACAGATGGATGTATCCCATTGAACGATATATGAAGATTTTGAAAGGGTATGTTAAGAATTGAAGTTGGCTAGAAGGTTGTATTGTAGAATGATATATTTTTGAGGAAGATATTTAATTCTATATTTATTTCTTATCAGATGTTGATATAATAGGTCTCCCAAAGTCCCATCAGAGTGGAAACCTTATGGGAGAATGGATTTTTAGAAGAGATGTTGTTACAATTGCCTTAATAGAGTGGGAGAAAGCACACCTTTATATTTTACATAATAGTGAATATGTTTATCCCTACATTGAATCCTAAAAATAAATTATTGTAGATTTTAATCCATCAAGGGATGAAGTATGGATATCAAATATACATAATCAACAGTTTATAGGATGGTTTTGAGATCAAATTTATATGGAGTTATATGAAAATATGAATTTAATTTTTGAATGACTTCAATGTAATTCCAGGGAATCGAATTCTAATGTTATATGTTAGAATGGTTATCTAATCAATACTTATATATTCTATTCAAAAGAACAAAATGATTATAGTATGATGAAAAATAGTGGTGTTATACTTGTGACGGAAGCGATGCACATATCTAGTTCCAATGATAAAAATATAATTTATTAAAATATGTCATATTTTGGCATTATCAAATAAATATATGAGTTTTATTATTCAACATTTATAGTTCCAATTTTTTTGTTTCAAATGGGTTGACAGTATGAGTGTAGTGAAAGTTGATGAAATAGATTTTGTGAAGGTCAATTTTAGTGTGGAAGGGTGTTTCCGACACTTTCATCGGGGCGCACGCATCTGTCTCTTTTGGGGGCACAACAGTGCTGTCTGTTTCCCTGTATTCCCACTTTCCAAATTCGGGCGGCATCCATGACTTATTCAGGGACGTTTGATCCTTGATCGAAACAGGATGATGGGATGTTGGTTCTTCCATCCATGGATTCCTCCTCGGAACTCTTCACCTAGTCCAGGTCTCCCTTATAGATTCAATACGTTGTCCATTCCTAGTTCCATATCTTCATGGACACAAGTTAGTTACACTACTTTTGTCGGGATATTCCAAGGGGTCCCGTCAGGGTAGCGACCTTCAGTCAAGAGAGTAGTCATGTTGGGAAACATTGGTGTGTCTGAGCACTGGAACACTGACACTTCTGCCTTATATACCTTATTATAAGGCTTCTCGATGGCACATAATCCCAAGGTATCCCACATCGAATGCAGGGAATTATATTCCATGGGCATGTATTTGAGGTTTTCCTTAGCTTCCAATGTTTAACACAGGGTATGCCGCATGTTTAACGTCCAGCGGAGATGGATCAGACCGATCATAACACTGACTAGAGTGGATCAGATGGATGCAACCCCCGGAGGGAACAATTATGTTGGGGCCAACATGTGGTTGACTTCCCAATTACTATTAAGGGGAATGTGGTATGAGGTAGCCTAATCCCACCAGGATGTGGCAGCCCGAGTAAGAATCAAGATGGATGATGGAGAGGTTAAATGAAGTTAATGAAAAATGGGATGGAACCTCCATGAGGATGATGATGGTTTTGGTCTTAAGCCTTGAAGAGGCTTCCTAAATATCCCCGTGGTAGGGAATCAAAGTCAACTTAGTTCATCTGATGGTGGATTACCATCGATTGGGGCTTTCAATGGATTTCCACTGGGTGGGGTCGCAACAACTCACCGCAGGATAAGAATGTCAACGGCTTACCGCTGAATAGGATCACAACGGATTACCACTGAATGGATAAGCAACAACTTATCTCTGATCAAGGGACACTGTTTAATGTCATATAGGATGGGGGTGAATTGACATAAATAGGTACTTGGTGTCTAGAGGGATGGTGTAGGCGAACTGATGTGAAGGGGGGTCAGAACGACTAGGTGTTGGGCTTAAACCTCGGGGAGGCTTTCTATGTACCTTACCTTGGCAAGGATCAAAGTCCTCGTAGTTTGGAATGGGTCATGGGTGCACCGGCGTGAAGGTGGTCAGGACCAATGGGTTCTATGCTTGAACCTCAGAGAGGCATCCTATGTACAATGCCTTGGCAAGGATCAAATTCCTTATAGTTTGGAACAGGTCTGTGGGTCTTACACTCTAGGCTGCCTAGGGTGTTGGTGAAATGACGTGAAGATGGTCGGAATGACTAGGGTGGTGGGATTGAACCTCGTTGAGGCTTCCTACGTACCCTACCTTGGTAGGGTTCAAATTCCACATAGTTCGGGATGGGTTGGTGAACCGATGTGAAGGAGGACCTGCAGTCCCATGGGTGGTGGGCTTGAACCTGTGGGAGGATTCCTACGTACCTTACCTTAGAAAGGATCAAATTCCTTGTAGTTCAGAATGGGTGGTGGGATTGAACCTTAGGGAGGCTTCCTACCTACCTTTCCTTAGCAAGTATCAAAGTCCTCGTAGTTCAGAATGGATCGGTGAACCGACATGAAGATGGTCGGAACGACCAGGGTGGTGGGTTTGAACCTCATGGAGGCTTCCTATGTATCGTACCTTGGCAGGGATCAAAGTCCATGTAGTTTAGGATTGGTCTGTGGGGATTACACTCTAGGCTGCACAGATAGGATGTCATAGTCGATGCTTACTCTAAGACCACCTGAGTCATTCTCAGTGTGATAAACAAGAAGCATCAGATGCCTGACGATCACATCGCAAAAGGTGCATCCATGAGAAGTGGAGTGGGGCTTACACGCGATTTCATCCCAAAGAGGAAACATGGGATTATTCATGGTTAGTAGCCCGATGAGGTTGGGACTTACTCTAGGATGGAGGCCAGCCGGCGAAAAATCCCAACGAGAGAGGGATTTGGCACTGAAGAAAGGAGGGGTCCGGTGTCCATTCCCCCCTCCCCCTGGTCCTTGGGACCAATGAAAAAAAGGAGGAGCAGGGATGCCACATCCTACAAGAAAATCTTGGGGCTTACACCAAGATGGTTTCAATTTCCCCATGGAAAAACACCACTATGAGGAGGATATCATCCTCTGTAAGGGAATATCTCATCCTCATGGAGACCAGTGGGTGTGGAGAATTTCCAAGGAGGGGGCACCCCGCTTGTGAGGGACAAGGAGAGGTCACAGTTTAATGTCATGTGCTGAAGACGATGGTGCTTGGCTGTTTAACATCCTAAAGCTCGGATGAGGTGGGTTTTCATCACACCTCTGGAGCTTACATAACCGGTACCCTGTACATCTTGGTGAAGAGAGGGGATAGGAAATGCTGTGGATAGGGGGTGTTATGGAGCGAACCATTGGGGGGTCCACGTTAGCGTGACTATGCAAAGAAGCAATAGTCGTTAGCATGCCTATGCAAAGAAGCATGAGGAGAAACAACGCAACAGGTAGTATCATCCAAGGGACTTTGAAATCGAATCGTGCAAAACTGGAGGGTCGCATAGGAAAAGGAGTTGCAAAGTAGAGGGTTCATAGGCAGGGGCCTTGTGAAGCTCTGCTGCTCCGTGTGGCAGAGGGTACTTGCAAAGGGGTGTGCTTTGCAAAGTGGGGCACCTCAGCCTAAGCATAGGACATAGGTGCATATAGTAGGTGCTTCGCGAAGTGGGAAGGAATTCGCAGAGCACTGCCTTGTGGAGAAAAGGTGCCTCACAAAGCGAGGTATCATGAATCAATGTGCTTCGCGAAGTACAATGGCCCCACCTTAGCATGTGGATAACGTGTACATGAAGGGTGTTTCACAAAGCATAAATGTTCCACGATGACCCGGGTCCCCTTGGGGATCCCATTCCTCCATGGAGGCCCTTAGGCTCTGCAAAAGGTATCCCTCTCAAAACAGAGGTTTAAAACAAGGCAAAGGGAAGGCACTTCACAGAGTAGAAGTACCTCGCACATCTCATGGTTCGCAAAGCAGAAGGCGCTTTTTGATTCGGGAGCTGGGAAGTTGAAAGGTCAGATCCTTGGTCTCTGGGACTTGGGGGAGGCCGGTATTTATAGGCAAGAGGTTCCGTGAAGCATCGTCCCCTCGGTATGAAGAGGGATTTTTTGCTCCGTGGCAGGTCGCGAACGTCACATGTGATCGTGTAGCCTTACCACCTCCTTGCTCCACGGAAGGTCGTGAACATCACAAGCGCTTGTAGAGTATTACCGCCTCCTTACTCCGCAGTGGGTCACGAACGTCATAGGCACTCGCAGAGTGTTACCGCCTCTTTGCTCCATGGCGGGCGCGGAGTGATTGGGGCTCCGCAGACGGTCTTCACGAGGTAGCCCCTTGAGGATTTACATTTCTTCGTCTTCTTCTCCCATTTTGGCACCAACAAATTCCCCCCCATAGACTTCGAGCTGCGGAGAAATTGAGGGTCGAAGTATGAGGGTCAATCACCAAAATCCTCGGTTGTTCATGAAGCTGTATCGCAGAGAGGGCTCACGAGTTGGATAAGCGACGCGCAGGCTGAGCGCGCCGCGAATCTCGGCGTGAAATGGATGCCCCATGAAGCTTCGAAGGTCGTGGCCTATATAAAGGGGAGATGAACTCTCTTTTTTTCCTTTCCCCTCTCCAAAAAATTGTTTTTTCCCACTCTCGATTTGTGAAGCTCCGTGTACTCTGCAATTTCTCTCCACGAACTGAGTCTTCACTTCGCGGCACACTGCGAGTTTTTGACTATGTGTCAACACTTCGTGATCTTGCACTTGAAGGCATAGGCATGACTCCACGAATAGGCTTAGAGAATGCCCTCAATGAATGAGCTTTGAAAACCAACCAGAAAGTCATCCATGTTCTAAGACTGAATGAATCATCAAGCAGCTGCCGAGGGGGTTCTTGCAGATACTGCCCGAAGGGATGATATAGAAAACAGTCTAGGTCTAGGAGAGTTATTCTGGAGCCACTCTGACCATGATTCATTTGTGGTGCTGCTGTCAGAGAGCCATAAAAACTATCCAATGTGTAATAGGTTTCCTTTTTATGGCTTCGAGCTGAGGGATGAACTCTTAATCCCTGAGGAAATTAGGGACGAACCAGTTTACTAGTTTAGGAGTATGTCATGCCAGCACCAATGGTTCAGGGCGGCTAACGTCCATGCCTGAGAAGACATCACACCTGTCGTTGCTGACTGCCTATACAACCACCTGAATAATGTCAATGGGAAGGTGTTGCAACCATATACATCTCCACCTCTGTACCACATGATATTGAAGGAATCTTTGAGGAACCCAAGGAAGGGGTGGTCCAAAGAATGGGACCTGTGCCAGGGCAGTAACTTCACAAATGATTGGGCCTGTGTCTACTGGGTAGGCACCCCGTGTGGGGAGTTTGGGGCTGATCTAAGGAGAGTGGGTTTGTATGAGGCATCTTGGGCCTCCCAATTCCACATATATCAACTGAAACAGCTAATTACGGAGCTGTTGAGAAGGTGGTCATCGAGACCAATACCTTCTATTTACACCCCGGGGAGGTTGGTATTAGCTTGTGGGATGTCCACCAGATTTCGGGGGTCCCAATACTGGGGGATATGTAAGATGAATTCCTCCCTGCCATGAGAGCGTGGGAGGATCTGGATCAGATATTGCGGCTGGCAATGGAATTGATGGAGTTGGTGCCGGGGGAGGATAAAGAAGCAGTGAGATATGTCCTCTTTAAGCGGTGGTTCAAGCAGTTTCTGAATTTCTCGATAGACTGACAGTTTCCGACAAGGCCTCGGACTTTCCTGAAGGGGGCTCAATGGGGAAAGGAGCACTCGTACTGGTGGATTTTGGAGGAAAGATAGTGGAAGACTTGGGGGTTTAGTGTCAACACTGAGCATCATCCAATAGTAATGCTGACAACATTTATCACGACTCTTATCTGTGGTTGGATCCTTCCGGTGAGGGATACCAACGTGGGGGTATTACCAAGCACATTTATCATGGAGTCCACATTGGCAACAGGAGGACGGGTCGACCTAGGAATCCCGATGCTCGCCAAACTGTATATGATGTTGTGGCATATCAGAAAGGGGAAGAGGCCGCAGATGGTATGTGGGTCATTCAACCTTCCATATGGGTGGATAGCGGCACATATCAGGGGGGGTTTACAAATACCTAAACCCTATCTCTCCTGCAGGCTCGAACTTTGGCCCATCAATCCTGAACGCTGCGGGGAGCTTTCCAGCCAAGTTGACCACACTGTTTATATTGAACCAGGTGTGGAAGTTGGAAGAGTTCAATTTTCACCCATTTCTATTGCCGATGGGGTTATTCACTAATGATGGCCGGGTAATAGAAGAGCACTGAGTATATCTCTTGGCCTTTTGAGGTGGGGTATTGGTGGAAAGGGTGGACCGTGAGCCCCTTTGTGAGCCGTACACCCCACACCGGTTTTCTAGGCAATTTCGGTGCATGCAGAGGCTGACCTCGTGGGTCTATTTGGAGGTGCACCCTGAGGAACACCCATGTGTGATGAGGCATATGTGGCTCATGTTCACATGAGAATATAGGAAGACGCGAAACAAACTACCTCTGCCTACCACTATCTTCGGGTTGGTGAACGACTATGACATAATATGGGAGGCGGCTTATCCAGGGGAGATGTTGAAGCCACCAATCGTTTGGGTCGGTGATGGCGAAGCTCCCCAACCTCGAGGATGGGGTCGGAAGGCAGAAAGGGCATCCTGTGGTTGTGGGGCTGTCGTGGCAGTGAGGCCCGCACCAGTTGAGGGTGAGGTATTAGCCATAGATCCAATGGTTGTAGTGGACTAGGTAGTTCTAGAAGAATAGAGCCATCCAGAGGGGAGGCCATCAAGAGGATTCCACAGGATACCCACCCAGGATCCGAGGAATCAGTTGCACCATATCGACATGCTAAAGAATGATGTCTTCCCGGAGGCTTGGGACATCTGGGAAGTCAACAGGAAATTCCTCAGCCCCGCCGAGTTGTGGCAGCACCTGAACTGTCTTGGGATGAACTTATCAGGGATAGACCCTATCTAAGCCGGCTTTGCGGTGCCCCAGGTGGAGGTGGAGCGGTACCTGGCAGAGCTGGAGGAATTTGTGCATTCCCGGGGTGCCCCTCATCCAATGACAGATTGTGTCAAGGTGCTGCTGGATAGTACTACTCCCCCACAATTTTCGGATGTTGATTTAAGGGAGAGCTTCCCTCTGCTAGAAGAATCAGAAGAGTCCTCGTGCGGAGATGAGGCTGGGAGAGGGATCCCATTGGAGGAGGGCGATGTTGGAGATCAACACTCGGATCTTGAAGAGTTCACAGAGGCCATTGAGGTTAAAAATATGAAACCCCCTTCTTCGAGACATGCTTTGAGGTCATTCTGGACTCCTTGTTAACATCAAAACCGTTCAGGAGAGTCTTATATACATAACTCATTCTCGTCCCTCAGTGGATGCAGATGCAGGACCTTCAGGATCTAAGCCTGCCGCCGCATCCATTATTGCATCCAGCGGGGCTAGGGTACATGAGGCGACACCTCTGGAGTTTTCATACCTTCCGACCATATACGATGGGCCATGCTTCGGGGTCCCAATGACATTAACCCAAGAAAAAGACCAGGAATTCGATCTCTGTAAGTTCCCTCTACCAATTTTATGACTTTCATCCCCTAACCATGTTTAATGATGTCCATTTCCCTTTTGGTGCATAAAGTTCTTCAAATGGCATGGGTCGCCTTGGCGAGGTTGGTCGGGGATTCTTACGACATTCTTCCTAGGGGAATGCCGATGATCTTGGAGACAAAGCACCAAACTAACCAAGCAGTGGCGCTCCCGATCACTAGTGGGACTGTCAGTGGGGCTAAACCCAAGATCATTGAGGTAGGATCCAATGATGAGGATCGATCAGATAGTCCAGGTCCTGCCATGCCCGATCAAACACCAGACATGGGCCCTGCTGAAGAGTTCTTGGGAGCGTTCCCCACGTATGATCCTGCTAATCGCACTGAATAGGATGAGACGACCTCTAATGAAGAGGATAGAAAAAAAAATATGTTGCCGATCATAGAATCTAATCAAGCACTTCATTGATAACACCCCCAAGCAATATGGTTGGATGATATGGATAGACTTTGCTTGCGACTGCGCAAACTGTTTGATGGGGGAGTGGATGCCTAGTGTCCCCATATGCTCGTTCGAGATCCTATGGTGGAAAATATTTGGGAGTATGACCATGGCCTTAGTGTGGGCTAGTAGTGGAGGAAATAGGTAAACATCAAGTGGCTCCAAGAGGCTGAAGATGATGTTCAATGGCTGCAGTCCCAGGTAGATGAGCATTCTGCTTCCCTTGACGCGCAATCAGAGCTCGTATCATGGTTGAAAGCCCAGCTGGCGGAGGCTGAAGAGGGAATGAAGCGATCCTCTAAGGATATGACTGTCATTCAGAACGACATAGGGCAGGCCCAGATTGCGGCCGATGAATTGTGCCCCATTGCTGCCGAGGAGGAGAGGGAGATGAACAAGCGGAAACAACTCTTGGACGCCACTGGCCAGAGGGTGGAAGAGTTTCTACGCTCTTTTGACGAGGTTAACCCATCCATGGGGTGAAACGACCCTATGGTACTATAATGATTACAAAACCTCAAACATACTGTCATTATTTGATTGTTTGATTCCATGGAATGCATGAGTTCGATTTTTTACATTGGTTTATCACTTTCTCGTGATATTTGTGGAGCATCCAACGATCATTCCCTAATCTTTCGTGGGTCGGGCCCGATGTGAGAAACAGGGGATGAACACCTTATCACCCCATCCAAATGTAAGAGTGAAAACCAAGATTCAGGCATCCAGGTTTTGAACAACCAGACTAGATTTCTAGGAGGAAATGGTAGTGACCTGACTGGAGAATGAAGCTATCAGAACAACCGAATTACCGTTTTCCCAGTGTGCTCTTGTGAATGAATGAGGTAACGCCAAGGGCGCTAGAATCAATCTGAACGGATGAGAATGGAAGGTGTGAATCAAGATACCCAAGATTTGGAACACTGTGGGGGTGGCGTGATAATAAGGAATAAACATTGACAGCATTCGAAACACAGTATCCTTATTGTGTCAGCCTGAAATGGGGATAACAAATAAGGGTTGACTGCTGAACACATTCGAAATGAGGGTCCTAACTCAAAATGTCATCCATTAGTCTTCTAGAACTTTAGCCCAGGACAATAGGTAGGCCATAGTCCTAGAATCCATACTGTTAGGGGGTTCCCTTAGACATGAAAGAGGATGAGGGTCTGAATAAGGGGCACACAAAGCGTGGAATTTGGAGTGATGGTTTGTTCGAATAGAATCCAACACTCTTGAAATTACGCCACCGTGGTGGAAGCACATTAGATGGGCGCATCCGTTTGATCATAGATTATCCCTTATTTTATATAGGACCTATCTGGTGAGGGAGCTGTTGCTTTACAATGTCATTGTGGGACATCCCGAACTTGATCAGGGCAAATCTGTAGTTACACGGTTCCTCAAAATGGGTCAGGCCAGAGGATGAAAATGAGGAGGAATGGGATTTATGATTCTTGGGGCTGGACCTGAGGTGAAATGCCTAGGTGTCTCTATGTATCCCATGATGATGGGAATGAATCCATACGTAGTTCTAAGGGGCGGCACGGTAAGGTACCAGGGCTAGGGATAAAAGGGGTGTACGGGTGTGGCCCTCGAACCAAAAGAAGCGGTGTTTGATGTATCTTGTTTGTAATTTAAGGTGAAGGGTTTTTTTTGGGAAGCGGCAGGCATAGGATAGAAAGTCTCGGTATCACCACAATAATCAAGCTATATACAGGCGTTGAAAAATGGTATGGCGTGTGACCGATACTAAACATGGTTTCCCCTTGAGTGAGGACATCACGATGCAATTCCATTTTTCATCGTGCAGCCAGGATGATAACATCACAGTTTAGGGTAATGTGATGGGACCAGGCGCGCATCTTAACGTCATGTGGAACCTAAATACTAGAGATGAGGCTAAAGGGGGAATGTGCATGGTGCAATAAAACATACCCGACGTGAATGAGGAAATAATCACATACTACACCATACGCGATTCCATGAAAGAAACCTCGGGCCAAGGGGCCAAAATAGGGGTAAGAGGGTAAGGGGCAGGAGAAACTAGATCCCAATTGAGCTGGACCTGAAAAGGAGACGTCTGGGTGTTCCTACATATCCCATGAAGACGGGAATCAAGCCACACATAGTTCTAAAGGAGATCTTAGTTTATGGTCTTAGAGCTTGGACCATAGAGAAGGGAAGTCGGTGCGGAGCCTCGAATGACGCCTTTAACACGAATTTGTCCTCCTAACGTGCAAATTTGCACTAAGGGACAGTGTTAGGAGTGTCAAAATTCCACTTGGACATGATGTGGTGGACAATGATGTGAATCATGTAACCAAAATTCAAGGCTTAAAGGGGCTGTCATGACGATGGAGGTTGACTATTGACCGTGTTTGAAACACATCACCCAAATCGTGTTAGCCTGTAATGAGGAAAAATAAATGATCATCAGCCACTGACCGTATTCGCAACGTAGGACTTGTATCGATTTTTTGTCCAAAACCCTAGAGGGCGTTGGCCCATAATGGTTGGAGATCCCTTGGACCTATAATCCATGCCATTTGGGGGTCCCTTCGGATGTGGAAGATTATGGAAGCCCAAATGAAGGGGAACACATAGCCTAAAAAATGGGCGAAAGCATGTCTACGTAAAATTAGACACTCCAAACGCAGTACCGGAGTACCCTTAGATAGATTGGTGCATCAACGATGAGGGTCGAGGAGGATGCTCAACTTGAGAGCAACCAATTTGAAGGGATGAGTATAGAATATAGGGACAGAGAACTCCCAAGAGGTAGAGGTACATGGTGTGGTCGTTACAAACCCAAAGTGAATGAGGAAATAGTCCAATACCATGCCATATAATCCCATCCCTAGGAAAGGGTAGGTCAAGGGGCCATGGTTAAAGGGAGACTTCTATGAGATGTTGCTGGACCCGAAGTCTAGACGTTTAGGAGGTCCTACGTATCCCATGAGGATGGGAATCAAGTTTTACATAGTTCTAAGAAGCGGAAATATGAAAAGATCTTATTTTAAGGTCATAGAACTCGGACCATGGAGAAGCGGGACTATCCCATGTAAATGAGGACCTTAACCCAACCCCTAAGCCTACCTGAGTCGAACTCGGTGTAGGAGACAAGGGCGGATAAGGTATTTGCAATACCTGAAATATATGCAAAAGGGAAATCGGTGGATCCCCGAATGATTGCCCTATCATGTCTTTTTCCTTACTAAATGTGAGTGTAGAGATCCACACTTGATGTACATGGAAATTACATTACTTTTGCGGAATACTTAATACATGACAAAAACATACAACCAAAGACCATATTAGTTTAGTGTCTTTGGAAACTCGGAACATAATCTTCTAATAATGGGGAAAGATCTTCAACATCTCCCATAAAGATATTCCCATTTGCTTTTCTTACCTAAAACATTTCTTTACATACTAGGGAAAAGAAAACATAAAAAGGGTGATCTCAAATGCTCAGTAAGGTTAAACATGGAGAATATAAAACAATCCATAAACCTTTGAACGTAAGAACATGAACATAAAACATAAAAATCATGGGTAATTACATAAATCTTAGTATTGCATATGGCATAGATTATAAAGGAATATTAACCACGATAAAATAGCATGGGAATAAAACATGTAATTTTGGAAACCATTAAGCACATGTTATGATTTCCATAGTAGCCAAGGCATTGCTTCCAAGACCATCATAGTGGACAAAGTCTATTTCTAAACCAGGTTTACTTGCCGTTCCAGTACTGTATTACTAAACCAAATTCACTTTACGTTCTAGCCATGTCTATCTCAAGAGATATAAATCTTTACCCAATTCATTGGAGGGAGATATAGGTCCCACCCATCTCATAATGAAATCATTCTTACTTGTTCCACAAAATAAACATAAGTCATTCATCATAACCCAAAGAATAAAATGGGTTTCATAAACATTTTCCCATCATAACATAATCCATACAAAACAAGTGGATATCATTTAATCATAAGAATAATAAAACCATGTAAATAATAGATATATTATACTTGAAACAAAATCATACTAAATAATGTCATCTTATATGGAAAATAGTTTTGACAAAACACTTGAAATGAATTCTTGAGGAAAATATACTTTCTTCTTCAAAATCATTTTCTTTTCACAAAATGCCATTCAATTTTAAAAGAAAAGGATTTTGTTAAAAATAATCATGAAATCTTGTAGAGGAAGCTTCATGAAAATTAGGCGTTATGAAACTGTAAAAATCCGTTCATGTCGTATAAGTTAAAAAAACATTCTCCTTGTACTTTTTCCAGAAAAGTCAAAAAGTTCCTCGTACGGTAAACAAAATAAAGATTCCTTCCATAACACAATGTAAAAGTCAAAGAGGGGTAAACATGATTTTAAAAATATATGGAATAATATTAACCACTTTATTAAAAAACCTTTTTGTAGACATGGATGAAAAATATAGCCCCAGTAAATACTTACGTATAAGCAATCTCGAAAAAAATGAGATTTGCAAAATTATCCCTTACCTTATGTCCAATTTTTTCCGCATGTGTCTGAGACTACTGTATAGTGGGAATTAAACATATTATTAACCTATAACATAACCATAATAATATTTATTATATCATATATGATTCACTTTTGACATTATATTACCTGTTCTTTGGTAAATTCCATGTTAAAGCAGCGTTTTGGGTAAAATCGTTTCATTTATCGTACGTGTTTCGACTTGTGGTTCTTGATATTATTACTTATATCCCAATTTACTTAATTACAAAATGTAAAAAATGATTTATATATAATATATATTCATCATGTAAATATATATGATAGATAGATAAATGGAATGAAATACACCGTTCATGGAGACGGTAGGCTATACGTACGCATGAACGCTGTTTTCGTTTTCTTATTGAAATGAATGGAAGTAAGTAAATGAAACATATATGTACATAGATAAATTATCATTATTATGTAATATCATTCATGATTATTTATTATATAAACTTTATAACCATACTTGAATGTTTAATCATGGAAAATGAATCTCATCACGTTCGTGGAGACAGTAGTCCGTACGTACGCACGAGTGACAATATCATTCTTTTGATATTAAAATCGTATATAATTGGATGTTATATCATATATAAAGAATAATCGTAATTTTATATTTATTATTTATATCATTTATATTCATTATTATACCAATCCAAATGATGAAATGTCTGAATAATAAACTACACCACGATGTGGAGATGGTAAGCCGTATGTACGCACGTGTGGTGACTTTTTCATTCATAGGATGGATAAAATAACTAATATGGTTGTAAAATTTTTATAATGACACCAAATTATATAGAATATACTGGAGTTATTATTTTATAATGTAAATAACAAAGAAGGAGGAAGTGGAAGAAGAAAGGAACTTGAAATAGGTGGTGAGATATTTACCTCTTCTTCAGGTTCTTCCTTTTGATTTGATCAAAAGGGCTCCTTAGGTTGGATTTATGACTAAAGTAAGGCCTCTAGGATAAATTTAGGAAAGTTTAGAGGGTATTTTGTCAGGTTTTAGCCGATCCAAATGGCTTTGGAGGTGTGAATTAGAGAGAAGGGGGAGTGCCCTTTTATAAGAGGGGTGAGGGGCACCTTGGGAAAAATTTAAAATATTATTTTATAATAAATTGATATTCGGTTTATAATGGCTCAAAAGTGTATTATTTATAGGCTATGGTGGGTATGGGTTGAAATAATCTCAACCAATAGGTTTTATACAAGTTTAGGTTACCATTTTAACCTTATCATTTATATTTAACTCTAAGTTAAATAATTTAACTTTTACCGTGTCTTCTTGTATTCTTACACTATATGGTTAATAAACTTACAATAAACTAACAATAGAACCATAATTGGTTCATTAATGTTATAGATATTATTATATAAGTCTTTTGTCCGATCCTTAGATTTTTAGGACCATTATATCAATTAATAATATAATATTTTTTTTAAAAACTCTTTTATGTCAATTTTGACACTATTTGGTATTTTGTTTTTGCTAAATTCATAAGAGCATTATTGTTTCAAAAAAATTCATATAACCAACCCTAATATGTTATATTAACCTATAAAATTAGTTTAATTCATAAAAAATCTCAAATTACATTTATTTGGGTATTTATAATATCAATTATGTTAATATTTCATTAATAAGGTAATTACTGCATCATCATTGTGTCATAAATAAATTAAATTATTTAATGTATAAAAAATATAAATAAAATACCATTATATTGGAAATATTTTTATATTTCTAATTAATATTTATATTCTAATTTATCTTATGTATGACCCTATATTGAAAATGTTTTAGTTATTAAACTTTGATTTTAACTATTTTAACTCTTCTTTAAATAAAATAATAATAAATGTCCTAATCTAATACAAGTGGACCTAAAGGGTAATATTTTATTACTAAGGGGGTTTTTGGTCAAATGAAATGTATACAATAGAATTAGGACATGTGTTAGGTAATAATAATATCATTTTTACTCTTAATTACCCTATTTACTTTTAACCGTGGTAAATAAAAGATAAAAGTTACTATTCACCAAAAATTATTTTTATCTTATTGAACCACATTTTGATATTAAATTTGTCTCTTGGATTTTCTAAATTAAACTCACAGAAGCGGTAAAATTATGTTTTAGGTAAATTTGCAAATTCTCCTTGGAGGTGGGTAAAAGATGATAAAAAGTTCAATAAAAATTTTATATATCTAAAATTATTATAAAATGAATCTGATGAATTACATTGAAATTATATAGGTATTATGTTTCTATTTTGACCTAAAATAAATTTAAATAAAATAAATGATTGTTTAAATAAAAAGTTGGTTTTAACCAATAACTCAGTGTTTTCACTATTCATCAAAAATTGAATTTTTTTAGAAAAATACCAAAAATTCACCATAATCTAATTTCAATATTCACCCCAAGATATCGAGGAAGGACTCTATTACGTGTAATGCATGGAGATTCAGGGTTGCGTGTAGGGAAATCTTCCTTTGGTGTTGCGTATAACCTAATCAATATATAGTTCAGTTATACATTGATCAAAATCTATACTTGGTGTTGTGTAAAATGAATTTTATTTGAAATAACCTGAAATTGTGTGCATCACAAGCCAAGAATAGTGTTGCGTATACTACAAGATAATATAGTGTTGCATATTGTGAAATCTAATCTTGGTGAAGCGTAAAACAAAATACATCAAGAAAATTAAAAATAATAATTCTCATGAAATCTCAGGGTGTTACATTCTACCCCCGTTAAAATGAATTTCACCCTTGAAATTCGTCTGGGTTATAAATAGTTTTTTGCTTGAAAGTTTCTCTCATAGAAACCCACATTGTAAAAAGGAATACTAGATAATCATTTTAAAAAGGAACATTATAAACATAATGGATACCCAAAGTAACTCATTACTGGGTTTCCACATAGAAGAATATAGTTGAAAATATGGATATGGAAGAGAAATATAACCATCATGTTTGGATGAAGAGTGGTAGAGAACATGGCTATGAAAAATCCAAAAATCACAAAGCCATAAATTTGTGATGATCTAAGGTACCATCTGATTCATCAGATATGAGGGCACTAAGACAACATTTTGGGTTTTCAAGATCATTTCCCTAATTTTGAAGAAATTTTGAATTAAAATATATACTACTTGATTTTGGTACAACATCACTGTTGTTTGTGCCTTGAACAATTTCCACATTATCTCCTAAAGAAATGAAGTTGAATTTGTCTTCCGTGAAGTGCTACCAGATCATGTGATAGAATTATAGGTTATTCCATCTGTCCCAAACATAAGGTTAGAAAAAGTTATTAAATATACATAAGTCCATCTATGGTGAGATTAATCGTATATGGAATTATACGTCATCTATCATACCTCTTAATAAAATAAAACTAGTTTCTACTAACTTGAGACTTCCTGTAGGCCAGTGGTAGGCGATAAAGGCCTATCACACTTCGGTTTTGGGTTCGATTCCCGCATCATTGTCCGACGCGATGGGTTGTCGCTCGTCCTAAGGGTTGTACTTTTTCTAAAACTATATTATTATAACATTTCAGAAATAAAATAAAAAAGTTATAGCCTTAAGCAATACTATATGATGTCTAAATTAATCTATTCTAACCTTTAGGTTTATCGAAAATACTTTTGTCCGATTACTAGAAATGTCATCTACCGAGCATGTGCATTACTTCATTTGTCCCCCATATGTCATAAGATATATCTTGTTGTTGGTCACATTCCAAACATGTGAATACCTTAATCATGTATTCTCTTGAAAAATGAATACCCATTGAACTTTAGTGAAAACATGAATGCTGTCAAAATTTAACTCTTTCCACATACCAAAATTCTAAAAATTCTATATACTCAAACCATGATATCACTTTGTCCTTATATCAGTCATGAGCTCATTAATACTATTAAACATATTATTTTCTCCTTATCCCTTCATTATGCGCATATCATCTTCTTTCCAAAAATATTTTAATCACTTTTCATGGTTACCGTCACCATATAATTATTGAAAACCAATACATAGATATTCCAAAATTCCACGATACTATAAATGAGATTTCATGATACTATTTTGAAATTCCGCTACATAAAAACTTAATCATTCCACAACATCATTTTCATACTCAACATCACATATTGTGATCGCATGTGACTTTCCTTTGTCATTTTCCATAAGAGGCTTCTCACGTCGATCATCATTATCCCTTGGATTAGGGAATTGATTATCATAATGCCCCATTTCCTTGCACTTGAATAATTAAAGTGTTTGTGGAGGATTCTCTGTAGTCTTTTCTCTATTTACATCATTAGAAACTTTTTTTCCCATTACTTTGCCACTTAGCTACTTGATGACCTTATTTTTCTCACTTGAAACATTTTCTAGTACATTTTAGACAATCTCCACCATGCTTCTTTCCACACTTTGAGCATAAATAAACATTCACCTTATTTTCACCATTGCTCTAAGATTTTTCCTTGAACTCCATCTTCCGTTTTTTGTCAAAACCATGAGATGGATATGTAACACTAAATTTCAGTTCTACCTTGATAGCACAACACACAATTTCTTTATAGCTACTGAAGTCTCTTATAGCTAATTCCCTTTTAAGACTTGGTTTTAAGCCACTGAATAATTGATCAACTTTACTTTCAGGTTGGATGATGAAGCTAGATGCATACCTTGAAAGCCTTGTAAAATTCTCCTCGTATATCCCAATAGATTCATAATCCCTTTGATTAAGCTCAAGGAACTCCTTTTCCATCATTGTTCGAAGAATACGATGGAAGTAATTATTGAAAAACAAGTTCTTGAACTCATACCATTCCATGGATTCAATTTCATCTTAGGGCCTCATATTCTTAATTAGATTCCACCACTGGTCTGCTTCACCTTATAAACGATAAATATCCAGAATGACTTTTTCATGTTCTGAAAAACTAAGTATGGAAAATATATTTTCAATGGTACTGATCCATTGTTCAGCAAAAAGTGGATCAGAAGACCCACTGAATTAAGGTGGACGTTTCCTCATGAAGGACTCAATAGAATATTGTTCCCTTCTCTTCTCATTTAGAAGTCCATAATGATTCATAGCTTGTGTAAGTATAACAATAAGATTTTTCACTCCATCTCCCATAAAATTGGTTTGTTCAGGAGGACAATCATTGCATAGTCCATTACATTGATCAACATGGTTCCTTCGGGTTCCCGTCATCATCTAAAACCCAAAAAAGAATAGTGTGAGAGGCAAAAATCATGCTAGGAAAATAACATAATAAATGGGGATTACCTTTAATATATAACATATTAGGTTTAATTCTAAGATCGTTACCGTAATTCTAGGACTATAACCTATACTTATACTTAACCATAGAGACATCTCTAGACATACCTTAGAAATATCTCTAGGGATTTCACTGAAGTTTTCACATCCTAGTTTCCAAATGTTAACTAAACCTCCGCTCTGATACCAACTGTAGAGACCCACACTTGACGTACATGGACATTACATTACTTTTTTGGAATACTTAATACTTGACAAAAACAGATGCCCAAAGACTGTATTTTGTGTCTTTGGAAACTCGGAACATAATCTTATAATCCTGGTGAAAGATCTTAAAAATATCCCATAAAGATCTTCGCCTTTGGTTTTCTTACCTAAAACCTTTCTTTTTATCATGGGTAAAAGAAAACATAAAAAGGGTGAGCTCAAATTCTCAGTAAGGGTAAAAATGGAGAACATAAAACAATCCCTAAACATTTGAACGTTAGAATGTGAACATAAAACATCAAAATCATTGGTAATGACATAAATCTTGGTAGTGCATAAGGAATAGATCATAAAAAAATATTAACCATGATAAAATGTCATGGGAATAAAACATGTAATTGTGGAAACCATTAAGCACGTGTTATAATTTTTATAGTATCCAAGGAATTTCTGCCAAGATCATCATAGTGGACAACATCCATTACTGAACCGAGTTTACTTGTCGTTCCAGCCCTGTATTGCCTAACCAGATTCACTTGCCGTTCCAGCCATGTATATCTCATGAGATATAAATCTTTACCCAATGCATTTGAGGGAGATATAGGTCCCACCCATATCATAATGAAATCATTCTTACTTGTTCCACAAAATAAACATAAGTCATTCATCATAACCCAAAGAATAAAATGGGTTTCATCAACATCATCCCATCATAACATAATCCATATAAAACAAATGGATATCATTTCATCATAAGAAGAATCAAACAATGTAAATTACATATACATCATAATTGAAACATAATCATACTAAATAATTCCATCTTAGATGGAAAATAGTTTTGACAAAACACTTGAAATGAATTCTTGAGGAAAATATAATTTGTTCTTCAAAATCATCTTCTTTTCAAAAAATTACATTCAATTTTAAATGAAAAGGATTTTTTTGAAAATAATAAGGAAATATTGTAGAGTAATCTTCATGAAAATTAGGAGTTATGAAATCATAAAAATCTGTTCATGTCATATAAGTTAAAAAAATCATTCTCCTCGTACTTTTGTCGGAAAAGTCAAAAAGTTCCTCGTATGGTAAACAAAAGAAATATTCCTTCCGTAACACAATGTAAATGTCAAATAGGGGTAAACATGACTTTAAATGTACATGGAATAATATTAAACACTTTATGAAAAAACATTTTTATGGACATGGATGAAAAATATAACCCCAGTAAATACTTACGTATAAACAATCTCGAAAAAAATGAGATTTGAAAAATTATCCATTACCTTATATCCAATTTCTTCTGTATGTGTCCGAGACTCATGTATAGTGGGATTAAAAAAATTATTGAACTATAAAATAACAATAATAATATTTATGATATCATATATGATTCACTTATGACTTTATATCACCCCTTATTTTGTAAATTCCATGTTAAAGCAGCGTTTTGGGTAAAATCGTTTCATTTATCGTACGTGTTTCGACTTGTTTTTCTTTATATTATTAACTATATCCTGATTTAATTAATTACAGAATGTAAAACATGATTTATATATAATATATATTCATCATATAAATATATATGATAGATCGATAAATGGAATTAAATACACCATTCATGGTGACGGTTGGTCGTACGTACGCATGAACACTGTTTTACTTTCCTTATTGAACTGAATGGAATTAAGTAAATGAAACATATATGTACATAAATCCAGTATCATTATTATGTAATATATTTCATGATTATTTATTATATATACTTTATAACCATACTTGAATGGTTATTCATGGAAAATGAATCTCATCGCATTCGTGGAGATGGTAGTCCGTACGTACGCACGAGCAACAATATCATTCTTTTGATATTAAAAAAGTATATAATTGGATGGTATTTCATATATAGAGAATCATAAAAATGTTATATTTATTATTTATATCATTTATACTCATTATTATACCCATCCAAATGATGAAATGTTGGAATAACAAACTACACCACGACATGGAGATGGTAAGCCGTACGTACGCACGTGTGGTGAATTTTTCATTCATAGGATGGATAAAATAACTAATATGGTTGTAAAATTTTTATAATAACATCACAGTATATAGAAGATACTGGATTTATTATTTTATAATGGAAATTAAAAAGGAGGAAGTGGAAGAAGAAAGGTATTTGAAATAAGTGGTGAGATATTTACCTATTCTTCGGGTTGTTCCTTTTGATTTGATCAAAATGGATCCTTAGGTTGGATTTATGACTAAATTAAGGCCAATATGATGAAAGGAGGATAGTTTAGAGGGTATTTGGCCAGGTTTTAGTCGATCCAAATGGATTTGGAGGTGTGAATTAGAGACAAGGGGGAGTTCCCTTTTATAAGATGGGTGAGGGGCACTTTAGGAAAAACTTGAAATATTATTTTATAATAAATTCATATTCAGTTTATAATGGCTCAAAAGTGTCTTATTTAGAGGATAGAGTGATTATGGGTTGAACTCCTCTCAACCAATATGTTTTAGACAAGTTTAGGTTACCATTTTAACCTTATCATTTATATTTAACTCTAAGTTAAATAATTTAACTTTTACCATGTCTTCTTGTATTCTTAAACTATATGGTTAACAAACTTACTATAAACTACCAATAGAACCCTAATTGGTTCATTAATGTCATATATATTATTATATAAGTCTTTTGGAAGACCCTTATATTTTTATGACCATTATATCAATTAATAATATAATATTTGTTTTAAAAACTCTTTTACATCAATTTTGACACTATTTGGTATTTTGTTTTTATAAATTCATAACAGAATTATTATTTCGAAAAATATTCATCTAACCAACCCTAATATGTTATATTAACCAATAAAATTATTTTAATTTATAAAAAGTCTCAAAATAAATTTATTTGGGTTTTTATAATATCAATTATGTTAATATTTCATTAAAAATGTAATTACTACATCATTATTGTGTCATAAATAAATTAAATTATTTAATGTATAAAAAATATAAATAAAATACCATTATTTAGGAAATTTATTTATATTTATAATTGATATTTATAGTCTAATTTATCTTATGTATAACCCTATATTAAAATTTTTTTAGTTATTGAACTTTGATTTTAACTATTTTAACTCTTCTTTAAATAAAATAATAATAAATGTACTAATCTAATACAAGTGGACCTAAAGGGTAATACTTTATTCCTATGGTTCTTTTGGTCTAATTACACTTATCCAATATAATTAGGACATGTGTTAGGGTAATAATAATATCATTTTTACCCTTAATTACCCTATTTACTTTTAACCATGGTAAATAAAAGTTAAAAGTTACTATTCACCAAAAATTATTTTTAGCTTATTGAACCATATTGTGATATTAACTGTTTCTCTCAGATTTTTGAAATTCAACTCACAGAAGTGGTAAAATTATGTTTTATGTAAATTTGCAAATTCTCCTAGGAGGTGGGTAAAAGACAGTAAAAAGTTCAATAAAAATTTTATATATCTAAAATTATTATCAAATGACTCAATGAATTAAATTGAACTATATAGGTATTATGTATCTATTGTGGCCTAAAAATAAATTTAAATAAAATAAATGATTATTTAAATAAAAAGTCAGTTTTAACCAATAACTCAGTGTTTTCACTATTCATCAAAAATTGAAAGTTTTCAGAAAAATACCAAAAAATTACCCTAAGATAATTTTGATATTACGAATCTAAAAATGAAGTCCATTTTGAAAGATAAAATTTATTAAATTTCAAAAAAGTGGTTATTACTATTCATAACGGCTAGTTTATATAATATTTCAATAACATATCATTGTTTAGTGAAACTCGGTATTTCGTACAACGCAAGCTATCGAGGAAGGTCGATCTTGCATGTAATGCAAGGCAAGTCAGGGTTGCGTATAGGGAAAGCTTTCTTTGGTGTTGCGTATAATATACTCAAAATATTGTTCAGTTATAAATTGATCAAAATTTATTCTTGGTGTTGTGTAAAATGGATGTCATTCGAGAGAACTTGAAATTGTGTGCATCACATGCCAAGAATAGTGTTTCATATACTAAAAGCTAATACGGTGTTACATATAGCACAAGCTAATCTTTGTGAAGTGTAAAACAAAAGACAAAAAAAAAATTAAAAAGAATAATTCTCATAAAATCTCGGGGTGTTACAGTGCGGATGCGCACTGAGGAATAGTACCAAGAATTTCGAATTTCTACTTGGACATGATGAGGTGGAGAAGGATTTGAATCATGTAACAAAAATTTTGGGCTTAATGGGGTTGGCATGAATATGAAGGATAACTGTTGACCGTGTTCGAAACAAAACATCCATATTGCGTTTGCCTAAAATGGGGACAAACAAATGAGTGCCGACCGCTGACCATATTTGCAACGTGAGACTTATATCGATTTGTTGTCAAGGACCCTAGAGGATGTTGGCCTGTAATGATAGGAGGGCCCTTGGGCCGAGCATCTATGCCATTTGGGGGTCCCTTTGGATATGAAAGGTGATAGAAGCCCCAATGAGGGAGAACATTATAGTGACTCAGGTTTTTGGCCCTGTCAGTCTTTGGAATATTTCTAAGAAGAATTACAGAGCTAGGTGTGAAGACGGCGTGCGATTCCGAGGCCCGGTGTGCCCGGAATTAATTTTATAAAAATATTAAGTATTTTTATACTATGCATGTGGTGGGGGTGTGATATCTCCTAAACGGTAGCTCAGATCGGGAATCCGAGGGAACAGTTGCGTCTGGAATGTGCCGTTTACCCTAGGCGAGGTGTAAACTTTGCTGGCGCGGGCCTGCGGTGAGAAACACCACCAGGGGTGTTTTCGTAATTAAATGGAGAAGTTAGTGTGCGAGTGTCGGCTCGAATAACTTCTGAACGAAGTCTCGGATGAAAAATCTGAGTCCTTCGTTGCGTTCAGAATGGCGCATTTACCCTAGGGGTGACGTCACTTTTGTTCGCATCAGGCGTCGGGTCTGAGGCGAGTTTGGCGCTGGCGGCTGATATAAATATCAGCACCCCCCTCCTTTTCATTCCTCTCGGCGTTCTTCGCCGCCGATCCGCCGAATCGAGCAAACGAAGCGCCCAAGTGCTCAGAATTCGACGGCGGACATTCCAGGAGCGTGTGGCGGAACCTCTGGAGCGCGGATCTAAGGCAAAACGTCGGCGTTTCACCTGCGAGGTAGGCGGATTTGAGTTTTAACCCCCGATCCCGTTTTTGCTGCGTTTTCTTGCAAATTGAATCCGTAGCAGTGTAGATCAGGTCCCGAGGGTCGCGCAGACGTCTCCAGATTGCAAAACGGACCACCGGGGAGCTCCCGGTGGTCCACGGAAGATCCGCCGGCGCGGCACCGGCGCGGCGGCGCCGGCCCCGGCGGATGGCGTCCGGCCCGGTGAGGCGGCGGCGGCCAGACCGGCCAGGTGGGGCCGGTCCGGTCCAATTTTGACTGGGGGTTCTAAAAACCCCCGTTTTGTGTAATCCAAAGGTCTGATTCGCGCGCCGTCTGCGGCGACGCGACCCTAGGATTGAGACGGACCTATTGGGATAGGTTCGAGTTTTTTTCGGGCAGGGTCCATGACCCGGGGTCACGAAACGTCGAATAATTATAATATTTTAATTATTATTCGACTTTGACCGGCCGTAACTTTTTCCTGGAGTGTCTGTTTGATGTGCCGTAAGTGGAGTTGTGACCCTGATGGTACGATGGACTTCTTGAGATGGTTTCCGGGTGTTGGGACTGAGAACGGGATGTGGGCCCCACGAGTCCGGGTTTTGGCATTTGCAGAGAAACGCATCTTTCGCACCAGGAGTCCGATTTTGGCGGATGAATAGTTGATCCTGTGTGTTTTTCCGAGAGGATCGCAATTGTGCAATCTGTTCGATTAGTTTCAGTATTGAGGCGTGGGCCCCACCCGAGCTGGCTTCAGTGAATAGTACCTTTTTCACCGGGTGTCCGTTTCGGACGAGCGAGTAGTCGTTTCCGCTTGTTTTTTCCGAGGGGATCGCCATGGTATGATCCGCTCGATGGGTTTCGGGATCATTGTGTGGGCCCCGCATGAGCTAGCTACAGTGAATAGTGCCTTTTTTACCGAGGCTCCGTTTTAGGCGAATAAGCAGCCTATCATGCGTGTTTTTCTGCGTAGATCGTGATGGTGGCCTCGGTATTGGCCTTGGAGGTGCGCAATGTGGCGTTGTTGCCGGTCGCTCGGGTTAGCGATGTTTTGGACCAGTAGTGGTTGAGGGTACTCCATTGGTTTGTTCCCACGAGGGTTCGTGTGGCATCACAACCTTCGTATATGTTTGTGATCCTCTCTATGGGATGTTTAAACTGTTAGAGTTTTGGCATCCCTCCGGTGGGCCCGGAGCGAGATCCTCTAGCATCTTTTCCCTAGATCGGGTTCTTGGTATCGCTGTGACCGCTTATTCACGGGTGGCGATCCCCTATCTAGCTGGTTAACCCCGTAGGGTTTGTGGCATCATCAGGATTATGATCCCCTACGCGGTGGGCCGTGCTCAGTAGGGTTATGGCATCGTCGTGTATACGATCCCCTACTCAGCATGAGGTGTACAATAGGGTTGCAGTATCGTTGGTTATGCGATCCCCTACTCAGTGCGTGGTTTCGGTAGGGTTGTGGCATCTTCGGTTCGATACCCTACATCACGAGTTATACCAGATAGGGTTCCGGTATCGTCGTGACCACCTTCATATGAGCGATGATCCTCTATCCGAGTGATGTGCTTCTGTCGAGTGCCAGATCGGGTTGTGGTATCCCCTAGCAGATCCTAGGTTTGATCCCCTATCTGTGAGAACTATATATGCCAGATCAGGTTGTGGTATCCCCCATCGGATCCTTGGAGTGATCCCCTATCTTTTAGACCTATGAATGCCAGATCGGGTTGTGGCATCCCCCAACGGATCCTGGGAGTGATCCCCTATCTGTGAGATCTTTGTCTACCGGAGTGGGTTTTGGTATCCCCTAGCGGACCCTAGGAGTGATACCCTATCCGAGGAGTTTGGTGGTTATGTAGTTTCGGTGAGTTATCCTCTGTGATGCTATCCGACGAGCATGGTCTCTCAGGTGAGCATCTGAGAGGTTTGTGAGAAACCCGATGGAGTGAATCTCTCAGATGAGTGTCATCTGGGATGATAGTGTTCGTGTGGTGTACTCTCCTGGTTGTGGATAGTTGCTGGTGATGAGGTCGGTACCTCTTGTGGCTTTGTGACGTGAGCTGAGTATATCTGGATTGTTTATGGTGTATGTATGGGCATACACCTGAGCTGAGCTGACTAGTTGTGTTTAGCCGAGGATGGTCACGAGATGAAGTTTCTCTCTCGTATGGGTTCCCTCTGGCTGGGATGAGCGGACTGTTGCCTTTCAGTTTCTCTCTTTGGTTTTGGGTTACTGAGTATGTTTATACTCAGCCCTGCACGGGCCTTTCCCGCACATGTTTGTGTCTTGTGCAGACCACATGCCTTTTGATGGAGTCCCAAGAGGACCTGGAGCAGGCGGAGCTTAGTGAGCGTGTTGACCGGGGTGTTTACTGGAGCTGTGCCGAGGGAGATTTCTGGCGGGTGTTTGTGGCAGCGTTCCCCTTCTTCAGAGCAGGTTGGAAGCACTTTGTAGTTTTATTTTGGTGGGTCATGTTTTTCCGTTTTGTACTTCTGCAGTACTCTGGTTGTGGGATAGTGTATGCATGCATTTTCTTTTCAGTTTTATATATCTATGCACTATTTCATGGAGGTGTGTGGGGGTGTCTGTGTACATGCACCTTAGCCTAATGCCTCCCATGTGTGTGATATCCTACTCGCCGCTAGTCGCCAGCCCCTGGCCTATTGGAGGCGGTCTTGGGGAGTCGCGGCTAGAGCCCCGTTGGGTCAGGTCGTGACAAACATGAAGCCTGAAAAATGGGTGAAAGCATGTCCGGGTAGAGTCTGACATTTCAGGTACTAAACTAGAGTACCCTTAGGAACATCGGTGAATCACCAAAGTGGGCTGAGGGGCTCATCTTGAGAGTGGACAATTTGAAAAGATGAGGATAGCACAAGGGGATGGAAAACTCTAAGGAGGAAAAGGTAAATGGCATGGTTGTTTCAACACCTGATGTGAGTGAGAACATAATCCCATACCACGCCATATATTCTGCTCTCTGGGGGAATGTGGGCCAAGGGGCCAAGATGGGGCTGGACCCGAAGACAAGATGCTCAGGCGGTCCTATGTATCCCATGAGAATGGGAATCAAGCCATACGTAGTTCTAGAATCGCACATAGGGGTAAGATACCCTAACAAGGAGGTGTATAACGTAGTGAGTAACCTGGCATGAATGAGGACATAATCCCATATCACACCGTATAACCCTAAATAGGAACTTGGGCTAGGGGCGCGAAAAGGCCAAGGGGCCTGAGGATGGGCCTTGGATGGGAAGGCCTGGTCAATTCACAGTTTAACATCTTGCAGTGAGGACTAAGAGAGTGGTATGATACCCCAAACAAGGGAGGCGTACGACGCGACTAGTAACCCGACATGAATGAGAACGTAACCCCATATCACACTGTACAACCCTAAATAGGAATTTGGGCCAGGGGCCTGAGGCTGGGCATCCTGGCCAACGGTAGCCATATGACCTCCTGTGCGGTTACCACCTCATCACAGCTCCTAAGCTCTCGTGAATAGTGCTCGGTGTGGGAAACAATGAGCCGGGCTCAACTTTCCTCGTCATATGGTGGTCTAGTAGTTGACATCGCCAGAGGGGAGTGCGTCACTTGGATATAAAATGGGGCAGAATGAACCATGGCACTCAAGGTTTGGGACATCTTAGGGTGGTCTTGACGACAAAGGATAGCTATTGTCCAGGTTCGAAACACATCGTCCTTATAGTTACCTGGAATGGGAACATCAAATGAGCATCGACCGCTGACCATATTCACAACACGGGACTTTTTTATCAATTTGTATCTCAACATCCTCGAGGGCGTTGGCCCGAAGTAGTAGGAGAGCCCTTGGGCCAATCATCCCTTCCGTTTAGGGGCCCTTCTGGATGAAAGGATGATGGAGTCCTAATCAAAGGGTTTGGTGAAGTATAGCTATACCCATACATTTTAAAGTCAACCAGGGTAGTGAAAGAGGCAGAAACCTCTGGGGAGGGGGACGTATGGTGGATTCGAGATGAGATGGATGTGGATTGAGGAAAAAACCTGCACTGCACCATATGTCCTGACCCAAGGGGAGATTCTGGCATTTGGGATGAGACAACAGATGAAATGTCCGGGCATTCCTACGTATCCCATAAGGATGGGAATCAAGTCGCACGTAGTTCTTGAAGGCCATGAATTTTAACTCCATGTGGCGAGGACATGGGAGGATAGAAGAATGGGGAGCAGTCACATGGTGCGACCATTATAATCCTAGCATGAGTGGGGCTAAGGAAGCCTACACCATATCATGTAAGGATCCTCTGAGAGAACTACACCTAGGGGGGATAGTCAAAGAGAAGATTTGGGGCTGGGCTTAAGATGAAACTCTTGAGTGTTTCTACATATCCCATAAGGATGGGAATCAAGACATACATAGTTCTAAGAGTGCAGTTTAATGTCTTGCGGGATGATGCATAGTTTGAAGTCATGTAGGACTGAACGGTTTAGGGTTATGCTGGACCGAATAGTTTAGGGTCATACCGAGCCATCATCCATTTTAGGGTCATGTAGGACTAGACAGTTTAAGTTCATGCTGGACCTATAAGCTCAGGAAAAGTATCGCTTGAGGAATTTGGCATTGGTGGGAGTAGTGATACACTCTCCATCCATGGTAACTAGGGAGTATTCTCCATTGGGATAAACCGTGTGGATTATGTAAGGTCCTTTCCATTTGGGCTCCAACTTGGGTGGCATCCTGGCAGGGATCATTGGTGTCCGGAGGGCCAATACCAGGTTTCCATGCAGGAAAGAGTGGAGGTGAACCTTCCGGTTGAAGGCTCTAGATATATTATTCTGATGCCTTTCTAGATTATGTAGGGCATGAAGCCTATTCTCGTCAAGTGCTTCTAATTTAGCTGGATGAATTTCAGCTACCTTATATTGCAGTTTTTGGTCATAGACCACTGTGTGTATTTAAGGTAGCTGGATCTTGATGGGTAGAACGACCTCATCTCCATTCACCAGGGAATACAGGGTCACCTAGGTGGAATTACGAGTCGTCGTCTGATAGGCCCAGAGGGCGTTGGGGAGCTTTTCCAACTAACTCTTTTGGTTATGATTTTTTTTGCAAGATGTTATAGAGGGTTTGGTTGAATGCCTTGATCTATCCATTTGCCTGCGTGTGATAGAAAGAGGTATGGTTCGAATGGATGTTGTGCTTTGTGTACAATTTCTTCAGCTGGGCTGCTCGGACGTTGGTGCCGTTATCGGTGAGGACGGCGTGAGGGACTCCAAACCGGTAGATGATATTGGAGATCATGAAGTTAATGATAGAATGATCCTTGACCTTTTTAAGTGGAATTTCTTTTTCCCACTTGTAAAATAAATCTGTAGTGGTTAGGATAAACCTACACTGGCGAGCTATCATCAGTGGATATGGTCCCACGACGTCGAGTCCCTATACCGCGAATGACCAAGAGTACTTGGTGGAATGGAGAGGTTCTAGAGACCGATGCAAAAAGTTAGCATGAATTTGGAACACATGAAATCTCTTGGAGAACTTGATACAGTTATGTATCGTGGAGGGATATAAGTATCCCAGTCTCCAAATCTGATGGGACAACTTCGACCCAGTCTAGTGGGTGTCGCAGGAACCGACATGCACCTCCTGCATGACCTGAGAAATATCGACTCCTTGGATTCAACGAAGGATAATACCATCAAACCCACACTTGTAGAGGATCTACTCAAGACTGGGACCACTCTGGAGGGTAAACTGTAACGCGTGGTGTCAGAATCGCTCGCGCTTAGCCCGATTAGCCGGGAGGTAACCATTTTAGAGATACTCGACAAAGGGGGATCTCCAGTCGGGGGTCACTTCAACCACTGTATCTGGGGAACCTGGGGGTCCGGACATGTAGGCCCCAGTGGTAAGATGTCTTACTTGAAGGACGTCTCCATAATATGGGGTGACATGAGCAATGACTCTCCAATGTTCCATGTGTATAATCAGATCATCCTGCTCGGGTTCTGCAAGCGATACAGCCAAGCCTGCTAAGTCATCCTCTCGACCATTATGAGATCGAGGGACATGAGTAACTTCCATCCGAGATGGGAACTGTTCCATTAGCTGGAGAGTGAACTCCAATAACGGTATGAGCTCTCGCTTTCTGACGACATAGCCACTATTTATTTTCTTGATGACTAGTTCAGAATCCCCTTTCACATGAAAGTGGGCACATCGATCTCGAGGGCCAGCTCGAGGATTGTAATGAGAGCCTGATACTCCACCTCATTTTTGGTGCAGCCTTCTGACAGTAGGAATGAGTACGGCAGAATGGTTTGAGCTAGGGTAATAAAGACAATACATAGGCCTACCCTGTTGAGTCTGGGATCATTGAGTCTCCTGCCGGTGGGGCTCCGGGAGGCACCATCAAAGTGCATTTTCCAACATGGGATGGCATGATCTACTGAGAGGATATGCTCATTGGGAAAATCCAGGTATGTGGACTGGTCCGCGAGGGTTGGATGGTTAGCAAGGAAGTCTACCAATTCCTGTCCCTTGATATCTTTCTAAGGGACAAAAATGACGTCGAAATACTAGAGGATTACCACCCACCATGCTAGACAGTCAGTCAACATGGGGCGGTTTAGAATTTACTCCAGCAGGTCTACCTAAGACACCAATTGTACCTCGTGGTGCTGTAAGTAGTGTCACAACTTCTGTACTGGGAATACTAGTGTGAGGTAGCTCTTTTCGATGGGGGGGGGGGTATCTAGTCTCTGTATTGATGAACATATGACTAAGATAGTAGAGGATGTTTTCTGTCCCATAATTATTCTTCTGGGTGAGAAGGGCGCCAAGATACTGTTCCAGGGAAGTCATGTAAAGGATCAACGGTTTTTCGGAAACATGTGGAATCTAGACTAGAGGCTAGAGAATATACTGCTTGATTTCCTTGAACACAGTCTAGAAATCTTCATCCCATTCGTAGGCGAATCCTTTCTTCATGATCTGAGAAAAGGGCTTACACTTTCTGACCAGATTCGTAATAAATCAGTGTATGTAGGCTAAGTGGCCTTGGAAACCTCAAATCTCCCCAATATTTCTTGGGGGAGGCATCTGGATGATGGTTTTGATCTTCTATGGGTCAATCTCAATGACTCGGTACCTGAAAACAAAGCCAATAAAATTCTCAGAGGTGACCCAAAGGCACAATTCAATGGGTTCATCTTCAGGTGGCGGGAACGGAGGAAGCTGAACACTTTCTCAAGGTCCTTGAGATGGTCCTGGCTCTAGTGATATTTGACCACCAGATCGTCCCCATAACATTCCACCAATGTCCCGAGGATTGGATTGAATATGTGGTGCATGGGCCGCTGATAGGTGTCACCTTCATTCTTCAGGCCAAAGGGCATAACCTGGTAACAGAAAGTACGTTGGGGCGCCCTGAAAGCGGTGAACTCTTAATCCTTGGGGGCCATTCATATCTGATTGTATCTAGAGTAACTGTCCATGAAGGAGAGGGTTTGAAACCCAGCCGTAGCATCAATCAGAAATTTCATCATAGGAAGAGGAAAATCATCCTTTGGACAGTGACGGTTGAGATCCCAGAAGTTGATGAGGACTCTGATCTGTCTGTTTTTCTTCCTGATTGGAACAATGTTGGCAAGCCATTTGGGGTACCAGACCTCCTTGACAAAGTTGTCTATGATGATCTTGTAAACTTCGACCTCAACCATGGAACCATGAGAAAGGTGCATCTTTCTGGGGGGGGGGGGTGCTTGAACCCACAATGATTTGCTGGAAGACTGAGGTGGTGGACAACTACTTGAGGATCTAGTCATGGAATCTCATTGTAGCTCCAGGTGAATACATCACGTTACTGTTTAAGGAAGTCCACGTACCGCTGCTGATCTTTGAGGGACATGGAAACACTAATCAATGTGGGTCTTGGATCTGCCTCATTACCAAGTTTCACCTGTACCAGTTCATCAACCGTGGTAGGGACGCCTTCTTAAAAGGTGGGGGAGAATCCTCCAGGTCCTTTTCTTCGCTTATGGAGGGGGGATCTATAGTGGGAGGTGATTCCACTGGGTCAACGAATCCTGATGGGAGGCTGGTACCAGCCTGGGCAGTGGTGGAAAACATATCGGGAGATTCACATACTGCCGAAACCATATCAATGAAGGCATTCGATCCAATCCCATATGGTCTTTGGCCCAAGGGGCAACGCTTGATGATATCAAAGCAATAGTGGAGAATTGGATTGAGCTAGTTTATTCTAGCCTTGTAAAATATACACGTATGATGTACTGCTATTTCCATGGGGCGGACATCCCGATACCTTAGTGGAGTAGGAGGCTCTGGGATCACCTAAGCCTGGTTTATGTAGAAGTATGAGGTGATATCCCGTCGCCACTTGGACTTGGGAACATGCTTCGCCTTTGTACCAGAGACAAAAAAACATTTCCCCATGTCGGGGGTTGCGGCCTCTAACCAATGGATCAGGAAGATGTAGGCGTCATCCAGATCTGCCCAGGGGTCAGTTGCAACCGCAATGGGTTCGAACTCACTGGCCTGAATCTATTTTTTCTTGATCTTGTAATAGTTGTCATCAAGGTAGCTGGCTTCACAAGAGGCGAAAGGAGATGTATCACCTTGGAGTATGCTGACTCAACCGTAAAGGGAGTAATTTAGGAACTGGTGATATGATGAGGGAACTACCGCGTGCAAGTGGAGCCATGGTCTTCCCATCAATGCATTATATGTGGTGTCCTAGGAGACAACCATAAACTCGGTTCTAGCTACTAGGCCATTGAACTGGGTCTTCAAACAAATCTAACCAACTAGGGTCTACTCTATCCTACCCTATCCCAAGATTCTTAAATCGGATTGAGTTAGGTCACCATCGAATAACCTCAGCTTCTGTAGTGTCCACATCGGGATAAGGTTAACCCCGAAGCCGGTGTCAAAAAGACATCAACGAACCTCCAGGCCATTAAACTGGCCGGTGATGTAATAGGGGAAGATGTGCCCCGGTATGGGAGAGCCATCATCTTCTCCAGAGAACGAAATGATGGCCTGGCATTCGGTGTTCTCGACTGCTTCAATATGAAAGGCTTCTACAGATGATACATCCACCTCAAATTGGAGGGGGATTCTTAAAGCTTCAACGAGGGCCTAACTCATATCTGACGACAGGCGAAGGTCCTAGAGGATGGAAAGACATGCTAGGATGCCATAAAGGTTCTTTTGAACATCATACATCCACGCCAGGCATGAACCTATGCTTTTGGGAATCCGATCTGTGATAAGAGGCACGGCTGGCCCTGCCGGCTGGGCCGACGGCTGACTGGTGCTGGGCATATCCCACTGTTCACTAGTCGAAGCCCGAAGAGTAGCTTCTGGATGGGGACTGGACGACTGAGATCAGCCTGTAGCAAGGAGAGGCTGGTCACGGTGTGGTTGAGGCTTCTTTTCCCGATCCAGTAGCATAAACGGTGGTGAAGGTGGGCCTGACGACACTGGATGAAAAGGCTGCACATGCTGAGCTCTACGCTGGGCCTATTGTCTAGTCTCAGTGGCATGCACATCCTAGCTGGAGGTGCCAACTAATGTGCCCTGATGACCCATATGGTCATGGCTCCGCCGACGTTGGCATCGACTGGGGACATTAGGGAGGTTTTCCTGACACTCTCCGTCGTCAGGAGTCATATAGGGGTTTACTTACTCTACAATATTAACCGAAGAGTACCCTTGACTATCACTTGAAGAATCATCCATCACTGGGTGAATTTTGGGGGGATTCCCCATCTTAGGAGGCATGTTTTTTCCAAGAGTGAGGGATGATGATGGCATTGGTGGGGCATGTTTCTTTCCCTTGTGCCACCGATTCTTACTCTTCTGGGAAGAGGCCACCTAAGATGATGATGCATAAGTAGTGGTCACAACTTTTGAAGGCTCCAGCTGATTCAGGCTTGCACGCATGATACCATGGGAATGATCAACCATTTTGAAAGCCATCCAGTCATTATAATTCTAGGACTCGTGGTTAGAAACCTGCTTCCACTCGCCTTCACTATTTCTACTGCTGTCTGGCCATACAACGATGCATGCCACTTGTGCGGGGCCTGGGCCCAGCCTGACTATGTTGTTATCTACTTGGTATTGAATCCAATCATTAAACACATATCACTGCTTGAGGGTGTTCCCCAGAATCCGATGATAGGGGCAGTAGTTGGGGCTATCAGTGAGGTTCGCATCATCTGACCTTCTGCACTCCGGAAAACACACAATCTCCTGTTCCAAGGCACTTCAGAAGTAACCAAGGACCTGCTTCTCGTTGAAATAGTAGGGTTGGTTTCTTCTATCGGGAAAGGGGGGACTTGGAGCCTGGCCCTAATGAGGAGATGGAGGATATTGTCGAGGAGGTGGAGCCTGGTTGTCCAAACTAGGTGGTGGTGGCACATTTCGTGGGGGTACCTGTCGATTCTGAGGCGGACGCTGCTAAGTTGGAGGCTGCAACTGAGGTGGAGGGCCTCTGTGAGGCTGCAGGGCTGGGGCCACTGGTATCAATTCTAGTTTCCTGGGGGCTTCTATTTGGGCCACTATGGAGGGCTCGGCTCAGGAATCCCTCCTTGTTGGAATTACATGGGGCAACCGACGTGCTTGGATGGCATGTTGCAGGGCTTCTTCCAGGCACTGGGCCTTATCAGAGAAGTCTCGAAAACCACTAGGGTTGATCTGGGTGATCAGAGATGGAACCCGTTCTTTCTTGACGTTCCCTATGCACATTGTTAATAATTGCTCCTGCGTTAGTGGCATGTCAAGGGAGTATGTGATCCCCTTCCATTAGGCGATAAAGTCCGAGAATTGCTCATCATGCATTTGTTTTCACATGAAGAGGTATGTGGTGCTTGTTTTCAGGTTGGTAGAGCTTAACTGGTGGAGGAATTGCCTGCGAAGGTCCTCCCAGCTGGTTACAGATCCGACGGGGAGCTGGCTGTACCAGAAAAATGCCGGACCCTCCAACGTCTGAACAAAATAGCGGATCTTGGTAGCCTCCCGCTACGTTGGAGTTCCTAAAATGGGCCCACACCTTGAGTTGAATTGGTCCAGGTGCTGTGGTGGGTCCCCCATCCCATTAAATGGGGAGAAGTTGGGATTCCTGAAACCCGAAGGTGCCTTTATATCATCCACCCATGCCGGGTATAGCTTACCATCAGGTGGGATTTCCACCAATCATGTTTCCAATGCCTCAAGACAGGCTATGAGCGCTGCCATTGGATCATCTGGGTGGGGGGTACCTATCTTGATGGGTTTCCCTAACCACAAGTGCGTTTTTGGGTTCTTCAACATGGTAAACATGCCCAGCGGCTCATGGAGCGGCTTGAGGCATGACCCTCATGGCGGCTGGAGGAGCTAGAGCTGGGCCCTTTGGATTGTCGTTCCATTCGGGAGGGTTTGGCGAGACATACCGTGACCTATTACCGTAGGTTCCTGCCTCAACCCTGTCTACTAGGGCAGGATAGTCGGGGTCGCCTGGAGGTAGTTCACTGAGGGGGAGTTGTTCCTACCCCTGCTGTATTGGTCTAGGATTTATGTAGTCAGGCTGTCGCTCTACAACACATTTAGCCAAGAGTTCGTCGACCAAATTATTCTTCTCACCAAGTTGTTAGCACAACGTGGCCTTCTCAGGGTCTTCCTCCATCTTCTAAACTTAGGCGAATGGGTTGGAGTGCTTGGAAGCTCCGGCGTTCTCTTTACCCTTACCAGTATTCTGGCTGAGTACCATTGCCTTGGTGGGAATAGGGAGACAAAGTAGGATCTTCTGCTGAGGAGTGACCCTCCCCGATGGGTCCAAAAGTGGTGGCATGACCTTGGGGGGTAAGTCCCCATCAAGAATTTCCAACTCATCCTCCTCATCCACCATGTCATCCATGTCGACTATGAACCTCCTAGGAGGAATATCCTCGATAACGCCTAGCGAGTCGGGCTTCCACTGGATATGACTGAAGAGGAGGGGAGCATACTACCCCCATCCATGGATTTTCATGTGGGGGTAGCTTCCTTGATAATTTTTTGGAGTACCTTGATACTCTAAAGGCATTTTTGTTGGAGGGCCTCACGCAACCTGGTGACTCATGGTGTTGGGCCACAGGGTGTGTGGCAAAATCGAACAGATGACATTGCTCGCGGATGTCTTTGAAATTTTCTTGGCTCCAGCGATAAACCACTCTCCGATGATGAAGACTAAAATGCGTCACCCAGAGGGTGTGGTGGAAGCACTCAACTTCCTCCGGGGTGAGGGATTCTAGTATACAGAAATTTTGTGCTACCATGGGCCAGAACTTCTCGGGGAAGTAGTTTTTTGAGAGGATGTTTTAGAAGCTATTTAGCTCGGATTCAGTATCTGGACCTTGATTTCCCCACTTGTCAACTGGGGGCAGCTGAGGAACTAGCAGCGGTAGTGAGGCAAACCACTGGGACGACAGGCTGGCCAGTGGAGAGTACAACGAGCATGCTAACTGGCCGCCAAATCTCGGGCTGTCTTTCGACGAGTGTAGCGACCTGGCCATTACGTCGTGATAAGATGGGTTGACGACTGTAGTTCTTGGCTCAAGGTCTAGGGCTACTAGCGATAGGCTGTGATGCTGCTCACCCGCCATTGGTCCCCAAAATAGTTCTCTGTGATCTCTTGTCGAGGTAGAGAGCGCTTCTAGTAAAGATGGTGGTGATTTCACAACTGTAACATGTGGGGTCACCAGATTTTCATCCTCCTGGATATACCTTTGGAGGGAGGTGGGAATCCGATGGACCTCACATTCTGGGAGCACCAGGATGATGTGACTTTTCCTCACCCCGTCCCTTGACTCGGATGGGTGAAAGGAGGGTTCTCGCGCTAAGTTGTACTCCGCCTTGGAGTCTAAGAAGCGGACTGGTTTGATCTCTTCCCATACCTTCTCAAGAGTCTTCTTATGGTGGCGACGACCTACCTTCCTTCCCCTGGATGGCTCTTTGAGATAGGTTAAATATCTGACACGGGATCCTTTGACCACACTGGTGTGGGGGTGGAGAGGGTTTCCACCTGAGAAAGATGGGGTGCAAGGAGCACCAGGACAAATGTCAAAGGGGACATGGGGAGGACCTCCATGGGTAGCGCTGGAGTTGGAAAAACCTCCGCTAGAACTGGAAGAAGCATGAGGAGGACCTCCATGCTTGTTTTCCCTGGCAACCTCAGTACGAGGAGGGTCCTCGTACCGGTCTAGCTGCACATGGGTAGGACCTCCGCGTTTATTGTGGGTGGAGCGAGGCTGGACTTAACCCCTATGGTTGATGAGGCATGGAGGACCTCCACCAGCTATTGAGAGAGTATGGAGAGGATCCCCATGTTTAATAGAGACTGGATGGGAAAGGTCCCTACACCGGCGGTCGGGGGCAGGAGGAATTACTCCATACCCAATGTAATTGGCATGGGAGGGGCTTCCATTCCAAGTATCACTTCCATGGGGAAGACCCTCATTCGGATTGGGGGTGGCCCAGGGCAGACCATCACACTAAGCCTCGATGCGGGGAAGGATCTCTTTCTCTATGGTTGTTTTACGGGGAGGACCTCCGTACTGGGTGACATCGCTGCGGGTTAGCTCGTGGTGACCACTGCTCATGATGACAACCAAGAGAGTCGACCCATCCTGCCCACGGGGCGGTTGGGGCCTTGGTCTTGGCCGGGCGTATAAGTGCCCATGCTCAGTGTATGAAAGGAATTAATGGTATGCATCAGCAGTGGTATGGGCCACAGTAGCTGTTGACGTTGACGCCCCTTGGAAGGTGTCCTCCTCATCTTACACCTGATGCTGGTGTCGGGTCGGATGAACTGGGGCCGGTGGTGTAGGTACGTAGCTTACCTACTCCTTTTCTAGAAAAACCAGGTGGCGGCACTGGTATGGTCGGGTGGGAGCCCTCACTGGGAGCCCCTCGAATGGGACTTTAACCAGGCTGGTTCGGATGTCACCTTCCTCATCAGCGTAAGGTAGGGAGTCATCAAAGAGTTCTTGGGAGGGGCTCCCGAAATGGTTGTATGTCAGGGTGGGGAGAAATGGCTCCCTGCGCGGCCCTCAGGGGTGGTGTTGGTGGCAAGGCACAAATGCCTCCAGATCCAGGCATTCCATATCCCTGGTCGGGATTATTCCCTCCTCCTCATAATGGCACACAAGGTCATTGATCACCCTTATTTGGATGAACTCGGACGGGGAGATGGGGAATGGGTTCCCCATGGTCATAGATGTAGAGGCCGTCATGGAAGAGGTAAAGCTACGTGGAATGGTCTTGTGGGCGCTGCCCCTGCCCCTGCGCTGATGGGCAGGTGGTGATTATGCCCCTGAAGCAGCAACTTGATTCCTGAGAGTTGGGAGATAAACTCATCAGTGCTGAAAGAAAAAGGAATTGATGACCAATTCCCCAACGCCATCCTGTCTTCCATGGCCGGTAAGAGGGATCCATGCTAACAACGTTGCAGAACGGGATTTCCTACGTTCTACTACACAAACTTCTGGTGAGTTTCACACAAATCCTATTATTTGCTTAGCGGGACCCTGTTCTGGATAACTGGATTCAGTGACACGTCAATCCATTGATGCCTCGAACACTACTAATCTCCATGTGGAGGAGAAGAACTTCACATTAGGTTCACCATTTCTGTTTCCGATGCTTTCACCGAGGGGAACACATCAGTCTCTTTTGGGGGGACTGCGACGCTATCTGTTGCCCCGCATTCCTGATTTCCAAAGGTAGGAAGCATCCGTAACTTATTCTGGGACGTTTACTCCTTGATTGAAACGGGATGATGGGATGTTGGTTCTTCCTTCAGTGGATTCCTCCTCAGAACTCTTTACCTAGTTCGGGTATGCCTTATAGATTTAATACGTTGTTTGTGAAACTCTTCCTAGTGCCATATCTTCATGGACACCTGTTAATTACATTGCTTCTATCAAGACATTCCAAGGGGTCCAGTCAGGGAAGCAACCTTCATTCAGGGGAGGAGTCACGTTGGGCATCACTAGCCTGTCTGAGTGCTGGAAAACTGGCATGTCTATCTTATGTCCCTTATTATAGGGATTCTCGAGGGCGCGGAATCCCCAGGCATCCCACATCGAATGTGGGTAATTATATTCCATGGGAATGTATATGAGGTTTTCCTCAGCTTCCCATGTTTAACATAGGGTATGACACAAGTTTCACGTCCATCGGCAATGGATCAGACCAATATAAACAATGATTAGAGTGGATCAGATGGGTGAAACCCCCGAAGGGAACAATGATGTTGGGGCCAACGCGTGGTTGAATTCTCGGTTACTGTTGAGGGGAATGGGGTATGAGGTGGCCTGATCCCACTAGGATGTGGCGGCCCGGGTAAGAATCAGGATGGATGATGGAGCGGTTGAATGAAGTGAATGACTAATGGGATGGAACCACCATGAGGAGGACATTGGATTTGGGCTTGAGACTTGAAGAGGCTTAATACGTATCCCCGTGGTAGGGAATAAAAGTCCACATAGTTCATCTGACAGAGGCTTACTGCCGATTAGGGCTTTCAACGGCTTGCCGCTGGGTGGGGTCACAACGGCTCACCACTGGATAAGAATGTCAATGACTTACCGCTTAATAGGATCACAACGACTTACTACTGAATGGAGACTCAATGGCTTACCACTGATCAAGGGACACAGTTTAATGTCATGTAGGACGTGGGTGAACTAATGTAAATAAGAACCTTGGGTCTAGATGGATGGTGTAGGAAAACTGATGTGAAGGGGGGGTCAGAACGACTGGGTGTTGATCTTAAACCTTAGGAAGGCTTTCTATGTACCTTGCCTTGGAAAGGATCAAAGTCCTCGTAGTTCAGAATGGGTAATGGGTGCACCGATGTGATGGTGGTCAGGACCAATGGGTGTTGGTCTTGAACCACTGGAAGGCTTCCTACATACCATGCCTTGGAAAGGATCAAATTCCTCGTAGTTCGGAATGGGTATATGGGGCTTACACTCTAGGCTGCCTAGGGTGTTGGTGAACCGATGTGAAGATGGTCGGAATGACTGGGGAGGTGGGCTTGAACCTCGTGGAGGCTTCCTATGTACCCTACCTTGGTAGGGATCAAATTTCGTGTAGTTCGGGATGGGTCGGTGAACTGACATGAAGGAGGACTTGGGGTCCCATGGGTGGTGGTCTTGAACCTCAGGAAGGCTTCCTACATACCTTGCCTTAACAAGAATCAAAGTACTCATAGTTTAGAAAGGGTGGTGAGCTTGAACCTCAGGGAGGATTCTTATGTACCTTTCCTTAGCAAGGATCAAAGTCCACGTAGTTCAGAATGGGTCGGTGAACCGACGTGAAGATGGTCGGAACGAATGGGGTGGTGGGCTTGAACCTCATGGAGGCTTCCTATGCACCCTACCTTATAAGGGATCAAAGTCCACATAGTTTGGGATGGTCTATGGGGCTTACACTCTAGGATGCCCAGATAGGATTTCATGGTTGATGCTTAATCTAAGCCCATATGAGTTATGCTCAGTGTGAGAAACAAGAGGCAACAAAGGCCTGACGATCACGTCATGAATGGTGCGTCTGTGGGAAGTGGAGTAGGGCTTACGCGCGATTGCAGCCTGAAGAGGAAACATGAGATTATGCATGGTTAGTAGCCTGAAGAGGTTGGGACTTACTCCAAGATGGAGGCCTGACGGTGACAAAGCCCAGTGAGAGAGGGATTTGACACTGAAGAAAGAAGGGTTCCGTTTTCCATTCCCCCTCCCCCTGGTCCTTGGGACCGAAGAAGAAAAGAGGAGTATAGATGCTACCTCCAGCAAGAAAATCTAGGGGCTTACACCAAGATGGTTTCCTGTTCCCCATGGGCAAATTCCACTCTGAGGAGGATATAATCCCCTGTGATGGAAGATATCATCCTCGTGGAGACTAGTGAGCATGGAGAATTTACAAGTTGGGGGCACCCCGCGTTCGAGGCGTGGGGTGAGGTCACAGTTTAACATCATGTGCGGAAGACGATGGTGCTTGGCGGTTTAATGTCCTGTATCTCGGACAAGGTGGGTTTGCTTCACACCCCTAGGACTTACATAACCGGTACCCTCTTCACCTTGGTGAAGAGAGGGGATAGGCTATGCCATGGCTAAGGGGTGTTATGGAGCGAACCATTGGGGGGTCCACATTAGCGTGGCTATACAAAAAATCAATAGTCGTTAGCGTGCCTATGTGAAGAAGCATGAGGCGAAAAAATTCAATGGGCAGTATCGCCCCAGGGACTTTGAAATCGCACCATGCAAACCTAGAGGGTCGCATGAAAAAAAGAGTTTCAAAGCAGAGGGGTTCATAGGAAGGGGATTTGTGAAGCTCTACTACTCCGTGTGGTGGAGGGTACTTGCAAAGGGGTGTGCTTTGCAATGTGGGGTGCCTCAGCCTAAGTATAGGATAGAGGTGCATATAGAAGGTGCTTCATGAAGTGGGAAGGCATTCGTAGAGCACTGCCATGCATAGAAAAGGTGCCTCACGATGTGAGGTATCGTGACGCAATATGCTTCGCGAAGTACAGTGACCCTGCCTTAGCGTGTGGATCACGTGTACATGAAGGGTGTTTTGCAAAGAATAAAAGCTCCATGACAACCTGGGTCCCCTTGGGGATACCCTTCCTCCGTGGAGGACCTTAGGCTCCGCAAAAGGAATCCTTATCAAAAGAGGGGGTTAAAACAAGGCAAAGGGGAGGCACTTCGCAGATCAGAATTACTTCGCATAGCTAATGGTTCACAGAGCAGAAGGCGCTTCGTGATTCGGGAGCTAGGAAGTTGAAAGGTCGGATCCTTGGTCCCTGGGACTCATGGGGAGGCCGATATTTATAGGCAAGTGGTGCTGTGAAGCATCGCTCACTCAGTGCGAAGAGAGATTTGTTTGCTCCGCAGTGGGTCACGAATGTCACAGGCGCTCGTGGAGCGTTACCGCCTCCTTGCTCCGCAGCGGGTCGTGAACGTCATAGGCGCTCGCGGAGTGTTACCGCCTCCTTGATTCGCAACAGGCGCGGTGCGATTGGGGCTCCGCGGATGGTCTTTGCAAGGCAGTCCCTTGAGGCATTCTGTTTCTTCATCTTTATCTACCATTTTGGCACCAATAAAGCGGAAAAAGATGATCCATTCATAATGGAATCACAAGCAATGAAATAATTTTATGTCTTAGATCTAGTAAACAAGAACTGGTTGATTTTCCTATCAGTGAATAAAACATATGTAGGGTCAAATGAAAATTCAATCAAGGATTACCCTTTTAATGGGAGAACACAATTAGTTCATGCTGATCCTAATGTATAAAATGTCTTGTATGTTAGAGTGGACCACAAAGGGGGGATTTTGATTCTTGATAGAGGAACCAAATCCCTAAAAACTTTAAAAAAATAAGGAGAGTTCAATGAGAAGTTAAAAGTATTTTTTAATATACTATGTTTTACCTCATAATATTATATGTTCTCTCTTGCATTAACATAATCTAAATTAAATGTTCAACTACTCATGAATACATTTTCTTATTCACCTGATGATGTTACTAATCCCTCATAAGAACAAACTATAATGGAGGAAACCCTTTGGGAATATATAAATGTAATGTTATAATATACTTTCTAAATTTTACTAAAAAATTATACAATGAAACATTGATTTAATTATCAATGTTCCTTGCATAGATCATTTATTATATAAGATTTATATCCATCTTTCATGCATTTATGAACTAAAACATCCATATAATTCTTCTCCCTCAAGACCTTTTCACCCCTATAGTGTTGTATTTACCACTTTACTTCAAGTTCCCTCAACTGCCTTTGCAGGAAAAGTAATGATGCTACCCTTTCTCAATCACATAGGTAATCTTGATGTTTGAATAGTAAAATCATTATCTATATAATTAATTTATTTTTTCATATTTATGTTTACTTTATTATTTTTTAGTATTACTCGCATAAGAATTTTTTTCTTATACAGGTGGATTATTTTGCTCGAGTTGAGGTGTTTTGTCTATCTTTCATGCCTTTCTACACCCAAACTTCCATATACTTATTCTGCCTCAAAACCTCTTCGCCCCTGCAATGTTTCATTTATCACTTTCATTTAAGTGAACTCAAATTCCTTTGCAATAATAGAAATAACACTGCCTATATTCAATCACAATGGTAATCTTGATGTTTTTATAGTAAAATCATTTTCCATATAATTAATTTACTGTTTTATATTTATTTTTAATTTGATTCTTTTTAGTATAACTCACATTATAATTATTTTCTTATATAGGTGGATTATTTTTTTCGATTTGGGGTGGTATGTACATATTTCATGCATTTCTACACCAAAAAATTCACAAACTTCTTCTCCCTCAAAACCTTTTCACCCATGTAGTGTTGCATTAATCAATTTATTTCAAGTTCCCTACACTTCCTTTGTAGGAAGAGAAATTATTCCACCCCTACTCAATCACAGAGGTAATATTGATGTTTTTAGAGTAAAATAATTATTAATAGAATTATTTTATTATTTAATATTTATGTTTTATTTATTTATTTTTAGTATTACTCATATAATAATTGTTTTTTATATAGGTCGATTATTTTGTTCGATTAGGGTTGGTATGTTTGAAGCTGCTCATTCTCATGAGAGATTGGGCTTTGAGCTTGTAACTGAGATAATTAAAACAAGGAAAAGTGTCAATAATGAATACAAATATCATGAAAAGGTGAAATAATACTACTTATTTAATTAATTTTGTCATCATTTTACCTACAATTTGTTAGTTAATTTCCTTTCCATTTTTATCTAATACTTATTAGTTATTTTCACATGTCTTTTTGGAAGTCATATTTTGATTTCAACTATCTACAAAATTCCACAAAAGAGATAAAATGTTCATTTATGCCAATGTTACCATGATTTCAATTGTATTTCTTTTTCAAACTTCTAACACTATATATTGAATCGATGTTCTTCGATGAAAAATCATTCTCATAGAAATTCAAAAGTATAGAGGAAGCTCATGTTCCCTTTGTGGTGAATTCTCATGATATAATGGGCACATGAGCTTCCTCTGATCTTCTTTATTTAAACAACAAGAAAGGTTTTTTGGCTAATAACATTGAGTCAATATTCTGTGTTTGTAGTTTGACAAAGAAAGGCACATAGATCATGGTAACATTGGTAGTTAGCACTATTTTGAGACTTAGGGATATGTTGGAATTAGCCACACCTCAATCCAAAACACGGTGTGTCTAATATGACTCCAAGTGATTCTTTATATTTGAAATTTACTTTAATTTTACTAAAAAAGAAAACTTACATACTCAAAACCAACCAAAAATATTCGTATTATTTTAATACTTTAAGTAAACGATCCATTAGTAAGTTTTGACATGTAGTAATTATCCACATCTCAATATGATACACGATGTGCCTGATATGACTCAATGTGTCCGTTATCACTATAAAATCGATGTTTTAGTTCAAAAAGATTCAATCATTGAAATCCAATCAAACATAATAACATTTTCTTGATAATTGAGTAAATGAATTCATAAATTGTTGGACTCCTCATGTATTAATCATGTTTTAATGATCAAAAATCTCAAAAATATTATTAATCATGTGTATTTATGTTTCAAGTTATCTCATAATTGATAATGGTTAAGCTCAATTCATTTTATTCATATTACTGTTTAAGTCTAAATACAGTTATTTGTCTAATAATAAGACACCGTGAAGCCAGACACCGTAAGCAAGACACAGTGAGCCAGGCACTGTGAGCAAGACACCGTGAAACCTGACAACGTGAAGCCTAAGTCCCAGACACCATGACCACGAGATATTGTGACACAGTAAGCCTAAAACTGTGAAGCAAGACACTAAGAACAGACACCGTAAGCCAGACACTCTGTTTGCCTAAGAATCAGACACAGTTAGCAAGACGCAGTCATCAAGGTACCGTGAATCCAGAAACTGTAAGAAAGACACCGTGAAGGATACACTGTGAAGGAGACAACGTGAAAGAGACACCATGAAGGAGTCACCATTTTCATAACTACTGTGACACCATTTCCTAACTATTTTCTCGTTTTTCTATTTAACTTTTTAACGGTCATATTTGACGTCTTTAATGCACTGACATAATTAATGTTTTCTTGTAGACATAGTACGAGGTAAGAGGTATGAAAAATATGGAACCTGTCGGCTAAAGATCATGCATTGTGAAGATAAAGAGAAGTGTGCCCAAGAGCAAGACACAACACAGAGCAGCAACACAAGAAACACAAATGCACTATACTCAATAGAAAAAGAAAGGCTGAGCATAATCACGAAGAACACATTGCAATATCTTTAGAGAAATCACTGTCTCATGCATGAAATCCAACTCTACTGAAGAGCACAAGAATTACACTAGAATCAATAGAACTTGTTCACTCGTGAAGATCACAATCTGAACCACGACACTCTTTTTTTAACACAAAAACTAGATAAGGACTCAGAAGCATTTCTGTCTTATCGAAGGAGTCCAGAGTTGCACTACTAATCACTAGAGCATTATAAACTCACATCTACTCTCTCTTAGTGATTCTTTTATTTATTTTCGAGCAGTGTGTGTACTCTATATATTTTACACACACTGACTCCTATGCCATACTGGAGGATTTAAAAATCCTCAGACCAAATTCTTTTCTCCTTCTTACCCATGACAACTGTGGAAGAGGTCCCTGTGTGGCCTGGTCATTATTTTGTTTTCCCAAAAACAATGTTGAAGAGGTCCCTGCATGGCCTGAACATTTCATGTACTGTTGTTAACCCCGATCCCAGGTGTGGATCAGAGTTTATTTATATAAACTTCTTGGTGGCAGGTGATCACCAAGTGGAGTGGAATAGGACTCTGCTTGAGACTGAACCACTTGTTTTATATCCTCCGTGCCATTTAAATTTAGTATACTCTGTTTTACTGCATTACTGCACAATCCAGAAAAATACCAAATTCACTTTGATAGTTAGTCTTGGAAGGAAGTTATATCTGATTTGTCTTAGTAGGATAACTTCAAAATTAATTTTAATACGACCAATTAAGATTACTGAGAATTAATCAATATTCTAAGAAGTTGTTTAAACAGTAAAACTCTTATAATAGTATAACCTTGATTAACTGGGCTGTATCTATTTTTGGGGAAATAAATATTTGTAAAACTAATATCTTTTAAATAGATATTTTAATAGTAACTCAATTCACCCCTCACCTCTTGAGTTAACTACTCCGACAAACATTTGGTATCAGAGGTTGCTTTATTAGGACTTTGTGTAATATTATTCAACTATGATTATAGTTGTACTTTAAAGATCTATAAATTTCTATTAATTCTAAATTTATAGCCCTTTTAAAGTAATTTGTTAGTATGGACAATATATTGGAAGGTACTGTAACAAAAAAACCACCATTATTTAATGGAACAAACTATACTCAATGGAAAATTAAAAGGAAAATGCATCTAGAGAGTATGAGATTTGAAATCTGGTCATAAATTATAGATGAATACAAACTTCCTGTGACTGGTAGAATTACATGGGATGAACCTAAAAAACTTTCCTACAATAACAATTGAAAAGCTATGAATGCCTTGTACTGTTCCTTAGGATATGAAGAATTTAATTGGATTTCTGCTTGTAAAACTGCCCATGAAATTTGGGATACCCTGTCTATCTCACATGAAGGCACATCTAGTGTAAAGGAAATATGACTTAATACTTATACTATAAAGTATGATAATTTTAAGATGAAACCTGATGAGCCTATTTCAGATATGTATCTTAGGTTCAATGAGATTGTGAACACAATGATTTCTCTAGGAAGAGAAGTCACTCCCAAAGAACAGATCATGAGAATTCTCAAATGTCTACCTAAAAGATGGAGGGGAACATCTGTCTCAATTAGAGAGTCATGAAACATCAGCAGGCTACCTGTAAAGGAACTCATTGGGAAACTGATTATGTATGAGGAAGAGCTTAAAGTCAACAAAGAAGAGGAAGATGAACCAAATAGTAAATCTATTTCATTCAATACCACCCTCTCGAAGCACAAAGAAAAAGGAAAATTGGAAGCTTCTATAGACAGTTCCACCACTGAACAGTCATGACCAAATAGTGATGAGGAGATAGATCAACTGGACAAAAGATTCAAACGATTTTACAAGAAGAAAAACTTTTTCAGAAAACCTAACTTCAAGGGAAAGTATGATCAAAAAGGAAACTGGAAAAACCACTGGAAGAGAAGTGACAAAACTGATGAGATTGTATGTTATGAATGTAAGCGCAAAGGATATATAAAAGCTGACTGTCCCAAGAACAAATATAAGAAGAAATATGAGGCTAAGGACAAGATGTACAAAAAAAAAATTAAGGCAACCTGGAGTGCCTATGAGGATAGTTCAAGTGACTCAGACACATCACATGATTAACAGGATAACAAAGCCAATATGTGTTTTATGACAAACACATCTGAGGTAACACTGAACTCTTATATTCATAATTCATACTATTCTAAAGAGAAAATTGACTTTGAAAATATGAATAATGAAGAAATTTTTGAATATTTCAACATGCTTGATGATACATGCAATGAATTAAAGGATAAATATAAATCATTGAAGAAACAACAAGCTCTCACTATAACTGTTAAATCTGAACTTACTACAAAAAAAGAGAAAAGTGATCAACTGCTCTAAGAAAACAATGAACTAAAAATGTCTAATGAGCAATTAAAAAGTGACTTATTAATGTTTACTAATGGTAAAAATACCCGTACCCAAATGCTAGGAAAAAAATTGCTCCTAAATATAATACTAGAATTGGTTATCAACCTGGTAAAAGAAACCTTGGTAGAACAAATTTTGTTTCAAAGTACATGAAATATAGTTTTGTTCCCAGTTCTGGACATAGATCAACTATTTTGAGTCATGATACACATTCTACTTTTTCAAGTTTTTGTGGACCAAATAGAGTTTATTTTTCAAATACTTTGAAGAACTTATTACTAATGTTACTGGACCCAAACAAGTATGGGTACCAAAATCTTTCTTTGCTTGATCATGTTACAAGAAAGATGATTAAATAGATACTGCACAAATATGTGGTACTTGGATAGTGGGTGTTCAAGACACATGACATGATACTACTCATGCTTCAAGAACTTGGTAAAAGTAGATGGAGGATATGTCACATTTTGTGACAATGAAAAGGGGAAGATCATTGGATTAGGCCAGATTGGTAACTCTAATTCGATTCTAATTTCTAAATTACTATTTGTTAATGGTCTAAAATATAATTTTCTTAGTATCTCAAAATTGCGTGATGATGGATATCATGTTAAATTTGAAAATGATTCCTGTAATTTCTTTGATTCTAAAGATAAATTAGTATTTTCTAAATCAAGGAATGAAAATGTTTATTCTGTTAATTTGGATTCCTTAACTTCTCAAAATGTTTCATGATTAAGTGTATTTCATAAAGAATCTTGGCTCTGGCACAGGAGACTAGGACACTGTAATGTTCACTCCCTTAGAAAGTTAACTAGAAAAGGCCTAGTTAAAGACTTACCCAAACTTGAGTTTCCAAATGACAAAGTGTCTAATCCATGTCAAAAGGAAAAAAACACAAAATCTCTTTCAAACCAAAGAAAGAAGTTTCAACTTCTCAACCTCTCGAGTTGGTTCACATGGATTTGTTTGGACCATCTAGAGTTTCTAGTTTAAATGGGAAGCACTATGTTTATGTTCTAGTAGATGATTTTTCTATATATACCTGGACCTTCTTCATGGCTCACAAAAGTGAAGCTTGATCTTATTTTACTAAGTATGCCATGTTTGTAGAAAATCTTAGTGTCCTTAAAATTAAATCTTTAAGAAGTGATCATGGCCGTGAGTTTGAAAATCAAGAGTTTGAATCCTTTTGCTCAAAAAATTGTTATAATCACAATTTATCTTCCCTTAGAACACCACAGCAGAATGGTGTTGTAGAAAGAAGAAATAGAACCTTGCAAGAAATTGCTAGAACTATGCTTAGTGAATATGACCTACCAATTTACTTTTGGGCTGAAGCTGTTAATACAACGTGCTACATAATCAATAGAGTCTTGATAAGACTAATTCTCAAGAATACCCCGTATGAACTCTGAAATAATAGGATGCCTAAGGTTAATTACGTTAGAGTTTTTGGCTGTAGAGTCTTTATTCTCAACACTAAGTATAATCTTGAAAAATTTGCATCCAAAAGTGATGAAGGAATTTTCATAGGTTATTCAATTTCAAGTAAAGCTTATAGAGTATTTAATAAGAGAACTAAATGTGTAGAATAATCTATACATATCAAGTTTGATTAAATAGATCCACATGATCCTGGAACCATCCTAGAAAATTTGGAGGATGATGTATCAAATCTGAACATCAACTCAAAATCCTCAAATACCTCTGTGAAAGAATCTGTGAAAACTTCCAATTCTGGAAATTCTATGCAATCAATTCATAATGAACTTGAATATGTTGATGAACCTGAATTAACTAGTCCCTATTTTTCTAGAAAGGTTAAATCCCTTAGAAACCATCCCTTAGATGCTGTTGTAGGAGACTTAGAGAAAGGAACACAAACTAGAGCTTCTCTTAGAAATCAGGTTGAACACCTAGCCTTCTTGCCACATCTTGAACTTAAAAACATTGATGATGCCATCAACAATGAATTTTGGGTAATGGATATGCAAGAAGAACTCAATTAGTTTGAAATTAAAAAAGTTTGGAAACTAGTTGAAAGACCCAAGGACACTTTTGTCATAGGCACTAAATGAGTGTTTAGAAATAAGGTAGATGAAGCTGGAAATATTGTTAGGAATAAGGCTAGATTAGTTGCACAAGGCTATAGACAAGAAGAAGGAATTGACTATGAGGAGACTTTTTCTCCAGTAGCCAGACTTGAAGCCATTATAATTCTACTTGCTTACGCTGCACATTTGAATTTCAAACTATATCAAATGGTTGTTAAGAGTGCATTATTAAATGGGTATATAACAGAGGTTGTTTTTGTTGTAAAACCCCCCTGGATTTACAAGCCCTCATTTTCCAAATCATATTTTTAAACTATAAAAATCTTTATATGGTTTAAAACAAGCTCCAAGAGCTTGGTATGATAGATTAAGTACTTTTATAATTTCCAAAGGTTTTACAAAAGGAGTATCTGATCCTACCCTCTTTATAAAAATAATTTATAATGATGTTTTAGTTGTTCAAATCTACGTAGGTGATATTATTTTTGGATCTTCAGAAAATTCATTATGTATTTATTTTTCTAAAATGATGCAAAAAAAAATTGAAATGAGTTTAATGGGTGAACTAAAATTCTTTCTTGGATTTAAAATCATTCAAAATAATGATGGAATTGTTTTGACTCAAAGTAAGTATACTAGGGATATTCCAAAACGTTTTGGATTAGATAGCACAAAAATTAGTGACACTCCCCTGAGTACCACCTGTAAGTTGGATCTTGATGAAGATGGAAAATATGTTGATCAAACCACTTATAGAGGAATGATTGGAAGTTTACTCTACTTAACTGCTATCTTTCTTGACATTATATTTAGTGTGTGTATGTGTGATAATTTTTAAGAAAATCCTAAATAATATCATTTAAATGTTGTAAAGAGAATTTTCAAATACCTCAAGCATACACCCAAATTAGGACTGTTCTATCCTAAAGGACAATCATTTGAACTAGTTAGTTATTCTGATGCTGACTTTGGTGGCTGTAAGTTAGATAGAAAAAGCACCTCTTGAACATGTCATATTTTAGGAAAGTCACTAGTATCATGGTGTAGTAAGAAACAAAACTCTGTTGCATTATCTACTGCAAAAGCTGAATACATAGCTGCTGGCAGTTGTTGTGCACAAATTTTGTGGATGAAACAAACTTTACTAGATTATGGATATCAATTCAGACATGTACCAATAACTTGTGACAAAACAAGTGCTATTAAAATTTCAAAAAATCCTGTTTCATATTCTATGACAAAACATATTGATGTAAGACATCAATTTTTGAGGGATTATTATCAAAAAGGTGATATTACCTTGGAATTCATTGGAACTGAATATCAACTTGCTGATATATTCACTAAACCATTAAATTCTGAGAGAATAGACTACATCATACATGATATTGGAATGATCAATCACAAATAGATATATTACTGGTCTTACTGTTTAATATTTTACTACTTTTTTACTTTACTATTTCATGTTCACGGTTTCTCAATTACTGTCTCATGTTTACAGTCTCACAATTAGCACTTTGTATTCACGGTCTGTTAATCACTGTCTCACCATGACTGAACAAAGTTTACTTACTGTCACACCATGACGACCACTGACTGTCTCACTGTGACGACCATTTATCATGGAACCATAACAACTATTCACTGTCTCACCGTAAATTTTTTTGGTTTTCTTTTAATTCGTATCGCGATAATTTTTATTTCACAACTTTTTACTTTCCCATGTTTTTACTTTTTTGACGTTTGATATTCCCAAATGATAAAACAAAAGGGTTTTCACTCGATTCTTCTCCCAAACTCTTTCCCACTCACTCCTTCCAAACCCTTTCAACCTATAAACTCTCTCTCTCTCTCTCTCGACCATCAGTAGATACCAAGGATGAAGCGTCCATCTTCATCCTCATCTGAGAAGCGCCGCTCGAACAAACAGAAGAGAGCACCGAAGCTGGAACCCGAAGGACCCCTAAATCCAAATCTGGTAAATCACGCTATTGTACCTAAAAAGGAAATTTTCCCTGAGTGGCATTTGTCTAGAAAATCTCTATTTTTAAATGTTTTAAGAGAACGAGGCTGGCTTGAATGGTTCTCAAGGAAGGATAGACCTATTTACCTGAGGTTGGTAGCTCAGTTCTATCAGTATGTACAGTTTTCTTTTGATGCTGGTGAAAGTTTTGTTGTGATGAGTTGGATTAATGGCTAGAGATGCTCCTTATCATCAAGGTTATGGGCTGCATTCCTTAGGATACCTCACAAAGGAATTTTTGATGATTATCAGAGAGATCCCCCACCTATAACTGATTTCTTTGACCTGGAAAATGCACTGGAAACTCTAACTGGAAATGGAACTATAGAATCCCGCCTTTTTATCACATAAACATTCATTACATTATAAAAATTTGAGGATCTTTAAGGTTTAGTGTCTTGGAAACCAGGAACTCAAAACATGAAAATATAAAACATTTTTCTTAAACACTTGAAAGGATTCTCCTTATGTTCATCCTAGGTTAATTGCTGCATCTCATAACCTGGGGACATACATCAAAAGAAAGGGTGAGAAGAAGGCCCAGTAAGGGAAACAAGGGAAACATTTAACATGTGAACTTTAGATAAATCAATAAAGTCATGGAAAATAACTTTAAGGCATGAGAATGAAATCATAAGGCATATCATAATAAAAATAACGTATTTCATAACTTGAAGATGTGGCTACAACGTTTAACTTAGACAATCATGAACTTATCACCAAGGTCCATCCCCAAGGTTTCATTTGAAATTAACAAGGTAAACCCCAAGGTATCGTTAAAATTGTAATCTCTAGTGGTTACATCATTATCCAATGCAATGGGGCGCTATCAGGGTGCACCCTTAAATTTGTAATCTCTAGTAGTTACATCATTACCCAATGCATTGGAGTGCTATCAGGGAGAAACCTTAAATTTGTCTTTATTATCATATGAGCCACATATTTCATCATCAACATTTCATAAATAACCCATATTGCATAAAATAAATGGGTTTCATTTCATAATCATAACATTTTAAAAACTACTTTTAGGACATGATCTTTATGTCACTTTAAACTCACGGAAAAAGGAAAGCGGGTCTCATGTATGTAAATTCCAGATTTTAAAATAAAACATATTGATATATATGTGAATACTCTTGTAGAATAAATATCTCTGAGTATTCACTTAATAAAATAAAATAAATTGAAAAAAATAGAGAGACATTTTGAGATGAAAATTCAGCATCATAACAGCTATGTTACAGGGGTTTAGAAAACATTGAAAAGAGAGGGGACATGGGTTGACCACTCATAAATGATCTATAAAACAGTATAGGGAAAAAATATAAAGGATTTAAGAACATGGTAATTAGATTTTAAAGATATACCATATGAAATTAATAACATAAAAGGAAGACAAAAATAAGATTTCTCTTATGAAAATTCGGCAGCCTAACGCCGTCACTTAAACTTCAAAAAAATTGAATTGATTAGATAAAATAGGGTATTTTATCATATGAACATAAAAGATCAGTATGATAGATATAAATATCATACCCCAACATAATAAAAAAATACTTGAAAGACTTGACATGAAAATAGAACTTGAAAATGAGAATGGTGAAAGAATCCCTTAAGAATTCGGTAGCCTAACAGCGCCATTTAAACATTCATAAAATGAAATGATGAGAGAACGAGGGAGTATCTCATAATATGAACATAAAAAGTACATTAGTATGAATATAAATAAACATCCCCAACATAAGAACAAGGATCATAAAATAAATGACATAAAAGAGAGTACTTGAAAAGCAAGAGAGTGGTAGGATCCTTTACCTTAAAACGTAACTCTTAAAACTCAAAGGTTGGGACCTTGAGGGATTGGAGGAACCTTGGGAGGACTCTTTGGTAGGTAATGAGACCATAGATTCGTTGGGGGAGAGTAGGGAGTGCAAAATAAAGGAGGAAAGGGTGGGTATTTATAGGGAAAGTGAGGGGACAAGGCATTAATGGGTAAGGGACACCTCATTGGTGGTTTTGGCAAAACCATGGGCTTGCCCATGGTATTTTCTCATGGTTTTAGCCACATGGGACCCCTCATACAATAATTCATCCCCTTTAGTCGGCCATCCCATAAAATATCTCATCACATCATCATGATGCAATTATGATGTCATTAAACACCCGTAACTTAAAAATCATATTTTCACTATTCATCAAAAATTCAACTTTCTCAGAAAAATCCTAAAATTTCACCTTAACCAAATATCGATGCTATTATTTCAAAAATGAAATCCATTTTATAAAAATAATTTTCTAAATATTTTTAATTAAATTTTTAAATAAAAACACTACTCACCGAAAATTCATTTTTTCAGAAAAATCCCCAAAAAATTACCTTAACATAATATCGATGCTCTGAGTCAAAAAATAAAGTCCATTTTATAAAAATAATTTTCTAAATATTTTTAATTTAATTTTTAATTAAAAAACCCTATTCACCCAAAAAAACTAATACTTGACTAATAATTTATGAAACCGTTATTTAACCATTTTATTGAATCACATTGCTTAATCAAGGTTCATAAATTATATTAATACTTTATTTAAGTGATATTACTAATCCATTTTGTCACATTACTAATCCTAAGAATAAAATCACTATTCATAATTTTCTATTCATCAAAAATTAAGTTGATCTTATTAGTCTCTAAATTTCGTACTAAACATAATTGTAGAAGACCATTTTTTGAAAATCATTACACATTTTTAATTATTTAAGGTTTACATAAACATTTCTAAAATATCCTTTCTCTAAAATTCATCAATAATATACATCCTACATTTATCCAAACATTTGAAAATTCAAAAAATTCATCAGAAGAAGAAATCAAAATTTCTATTTAAATCAAAGGATTACACAAGGTTGTAATGTTATCATTACATATCCCCTTATAACATCAGTATAGGACCTAAGATTAAGGTGTGCTAGGGTGATAGAATCTTGGGGCGGCTCGACCAACATTGCACAAATAGTAATTTCTATCAGTTTGAACTTCCCACGAAGGCGATTCCATTCTAGCTTCACATGATAAAGTTTGGCCTGGGTTTGGTCCATAGCAAAGCCCAGTTGTGCTACCTCCTTCCCTAGTTCCATTAGATGGGATTCGATTGGCCCGAGACTGCTGGATGAGCCCATCGAATCTTATTTCTATATTAATTAACCAAGGTCACTTGTATTTAGAGACAATAGTCGCAACATTCAGTTTCCAATGGTCATACTGACTAACGATCATATAATAGTCAAAACCCAACAGTCTTATTTTAATTATACTCATGTTATCAAATGAAACAGTTTTGTTAAGTATAAAAAATAAAATGACACACAAAATTAGGAAACAAGATTTATTCAGAATTTCGGGTCGTTACATTCATCCCCCCTTAAGAAATTGTGTCCTTGCAATTTTTAAAATTGGGCTTGGAAATTTCATTGAAAGTCCCACATCAGAAAAATAGTCAGTAAAACTATTACTTTAAAAGAAAGAAAGGGAAGTATAGAGGTCACCCGAGTTAACCCATACTAGGATTCCATGTGGGAAATTATGGATATGGAGGAGAAAATAAATGGTCAAGTTCTGAGGTAGAGTGATAGAAAATATGATTAGGAGAAAGTTAACAATATGAAAGTCACAAAATTATGATGGGTTAAACGGTATTTGATTATCTAGTAGGAAACTTAAACCAACAACGTTTTTGTTTTACGGTGCTTTTTGGAATTTATTTACTACATAGACTAAGAACACAAGGAAATATACTTACCTTAAAGTGTAGTTTCATCCTTTAATAAGTTTCTACCAAGACTAATCTTTTCTCCAAACGATGAGCATTCAAAACTACTTGGTCTCATCAAAGCACAAGAATCATCTTCTATAGAATCACATAATACAAAAAATATTAACTAACTATTTCTTCTATCTGTAAACATTATCCAAAAAATAGAAAGGGTAAGATAAAACAACTCTTCCAAAATAAGGAACCTCATATGAAGGGAAACTACTTTTAAATCTTCAAAATTCCATAGTACTACCCAAAGTTTATCATAGACCATTCCATAAATAACTTTCCTTAAAATTCCTCAAAATAAACCAAACTAAGATTGAAACCCAAATACAAGAAGGATTTGATAACATAGTCTTCCAAAATAAACTTCATCATTCATCTCCAAACAACATCAACCACTACTATCATCTTATAAGAAAAGTAGCTAACCAAAACATATTTCCCCCAAGATAGGTTAAAAATTTCCATAAATAACTTATATTAGCATGAGTTCACCTTAAATTCTTTGATTCTTCAAAATATAAGTCAACCTTTATTCCTCAAAGAAAATACCATAGTAATCTATTTACCTCGATCATATAGGGTTCCCAAAATAGTGAACGTCTTCCAAAATAATAATCATATTTTAATCCCCTAATCATCTTTTTTTTCAAGAAGAATAGCTTCACAACATCAACATGTGGTACATAATAATAGATGTTTTCTTTAATGATATAAAACCATCTTAGGTAGTGGCTCGATGTTCTTAGAAAACATTAAAGATATGCTCATAGGTCATGAACTAAAAAAACAACATGACATAGACAATTATTGTGAAGAAGTCACATGTACTTTAGTCATCAAGATCCATCTCAGCATAGGACTTGCATTGTTCCCTTGTCCTTGAAGATTGTTGATGCTCATCATGCTTCTCATCCCTTCTAAGAGAGAATTACCTTGGATAATGTCTAACTTCTCCACATCTACTACATTGAAATGTATAAGGTACATTAGATCGAACCTTATCTCTATTCATCACATTATCCATTTTTCTAAATCAATTAGCTACTTTATGCCCTATCACCCCACACTTAAAACATCTCCCAGTTCCATTGTGACATTCCCCTTGGTGCCACTTTCCACACTTTTTGAACAAAGGAGATTGGGTCTTATTTCCCTTATCAACTTTATCAGATAAACATCCTTGAGACTTCATCTTCTTCTTCCTTGATGAATTTGTGCATTCAAGTAGGTACCAATTATTAATTGTGATTTTTGATAGCTGGTTTGGCATAATCACAATATGTTCAACTTGATCTCTCGTCATCTCCATCATATTAATAGGGAATTCATCACATTTCCTATCACATTGGTGGTTGGGACATGTTCTTACATTTCCCGCCATTAACTAAGAAAAGAAAGTATAATTAGGGGGCTTAAATACTTAGCCAATATTCATGAAAAGGAAACTTAAAGCATAGAAGGATAAAATTGTAGAAGAAAAGTATACCCTAACTTGTGATCCACTAGGTTCCAATCTAGGTTATCCATGATCTTATATACTTATGTTAATCTTTATTTTATTTTATCTTTGTTCCTTTAATAATGGTTCATACTAATCTTATGAATTTACCAAAGCATATCACCCAAGAGTGTGGTAACCAAGAGTGCAGCAAGGCCCATTGTCGTGTATTAGTTCCCGTTCGAGTCTATCTCAAAGCAGTGTTTTTGGGTTTTAACCCTATGTACATCTGTGCCAGATCCACCTCCACCTGCTCGTTTCCAGACATGGATGTATTTTCTTGGAAACCCCTTACTCAATACTCACCAAAATACCAGGAATATTTCCTATATTTAAACTTTTCTATAGGGTTCTTCCTAGAGTTTTCATATCCTAATTTCCAAAACTAACTAAACCATACTTTGATAACAACTATAGAATCTGGCCTTTTTATCACATAAACTTTCATTACATTATAAAAAACCGAGGATCTTTAAGGTTTAGTGTCTTGGAAACCAGGAACTCAAAACATGAAAACATAAAACATTCTTCTTAAACACTTGAAAGGCTTCTCCTTATGTTCATCCTAGGTTCATTACTGCATCTCATAACCTGGGGACATACATCAAAAGAAAGGGTGAACACAAGGCCCAGTAAGGGAAACAAGGGAAACATTTAACATGTGAACTTTATATACATCAATAACTTCATGAAAAATAACTTTAAGGCATGAGAAAGAAATCATGAGGCATATCATAATAAAAATAACTTATTTCATAACTTGAAGATGTGGCTACAACATTTAACTTAGACAATAATGAACATATCACCAAGGTCAATCCACAAGGTTTCATATGAAATTACCAAGGTAAACCCCAAGTTATCATTAAAAGTGTAATCTCTAGTGGTTACATCATTACCCAATGCAATGGGGCGCTATCAGGGCGCACCCTTAAATTTGTAATCTCTAGTGGTTACATCATTACCCAATGCATTGGAGCGCTATCAGGCGCACCATTAAATTTGTATTTATTATCATGTGAGCCACATATATCATCATCAACATTTCATAAATAACCCATATAGCATAAAATAAATGGGTTTCATTTCATAATCATAACATTTTAAAAACTGCTTTTAGGACATGATCTTTATGTCACTTTAAACCCCCGAAAAAAGGAAAGCGTGTCTCATGTATGTAAATACAAGATTTTAAAATAAAAAATCTTGATATATATGTGAATACCCCTATAGAAGAAATATCATTGAGTATTCACTTAATAAAATAAAATAATTTGAAAAAAAGAGAGAGACATTTTGAGACAAAAATTCTGCAGCATAACAGCTATGTTATAGGGTTTTAGAAAACATTGAAAAGAGAGGGGACATGGGTCACCCACTCATAAATGATCTATAAAATAGTATAGGGACATAATATAAATGATTTAAGAACATGGTAATGAAATTTGAAAGATATACCATATGAAATGAAGAACATAAAAGGAAGACAAAAATAAGATTTCTCTTATGAAAATTCGGCAGCCTAATGGCGTCACTTAACCTTCAAAAAAATTGAATTGATGAGATCAAATAGGGTATCTCATCATATTAAGATAAAATATCAGTATGATAGATATAGAGATCATAACCCAACATAATAAAAAAAATACTTGAAAGACCTGACATGAAAATAGAACTTGAAAATGAGAATGGTGAAAGAATCCCTTAAGAATTCGGCAGCATAATAGCGCCATTTAAACATCCATAAAATGAAATGATGAGAGAAAGAGGGGGTCTCTAATCATATGAACATAAAAAGGAAAGTAGGATGAATATAAAAGAACATCCCCAACATAAGAAAATGTTTCATAAAATAAATGACAAAAAAGAGAGTACTTGAAAAGCAAGGGAGTGGTAGGATCCCTTACCTTAAAACGTAACTCTTAAAACTCGAAGGTTGGGACCTTGAGGGATTAGGGGAACCTTGGGAGGACTCTTTGGGAAGTAATGAGACTAGAGCTTTGTTGGGGGAGAGTTGGGAGTGAAAAATAAAGGAGGAAAGGGTGGATACTTATAGGGAATGTGAGGGGACAAGGCATTAATGGCCAAGGGACACCTCATTGGTGGTTTTGGAAAAACCATGGGCTTTCCCACGGTATTGGCCCATGGTTTTAGCCACATGGGACCCCTCATACAAAAATTCATCCCCTTTAGTATGCCATCCCTTAAAATATCTCATCACATCATCATGATGCAGTTATGATGTCATTAAACACCCGTAACTTAAAAACCGTATTTTCACTATTCATCAAAAAAATCAACTTTCTCATAAAAATCCAATAAATTTCACCTTAACCAAATATCGATGCTCAGATTAAAAAAATGAACTTTATTTTATAAAAATAATTTTCTTAATATTTTTAATTTAATTTTTAAATAAAAACACTATTCACAGAAAATTCATTTTTCCAGAAAAATCCCCAAAATTTACCTTAACATGATATCGATGCTCTGCGTTCAAAAATAAAGTCCATTTTATAAAAATAATTTTCTAAATATTTTTAATTTAATTTTTAATTGAAAAACACTATTCACCCGAAAAAACTAATACTTGACTAATAATTTATGAAACCGTTATTTAACCATTTTATTGAATCAAATTACTTAATCAAGGTGCGTAAATTATATTAATACTTTCTTTAAGTGAGATCACTAATCCATTTGGTCACATTACTAATCCTAAGCGTAAAATCACTATTCATAATTTACTATTCATCAAAAATTAAGTTGATCTTATTAGACTCTAAATTTCATGCTGAACAAAATTGTAGAAGACCATTTTTTGAAAATAATTACACATTTTTAATTATTTAATGTTCATATAATCATTTTTAAAATATGATTTCTCTAAAATTCATCAATAATATACGTCCTACATTTATCCAAACATTTGAAAATTCAAAAACTTCATCATAAGAAGAAATTAACTTTTTTTAAATCAAAGGATTACACTAGGTTTTCATGGTCTCGTTACATAGCCCCTTATAACACCAGCATAGGACCTAAGAGTAAGGTGTGCTAGGGTGATAGAATATTGGGGCGGCTCGACCAACATTGCATGAGTAGTAATTTCTATCAGTTTGAACTTCTCGCGAAGGAGATTCCGTTCTAGCTTCACACGATGAAGTTCCGCTTGGGCTTGGTCCAGAGAAAAGCCCAGTGGTACTACCTCCTTCCCCAGTTCTATTATATGGGATTCCATTGGCCTGAGACTACTGGACGAGGCCATCTAATCTTCTTTCTATATTAATTAACCAAGATCACTTGTATTTAGGGACAATAGTCGCAACATTCAGTTTCCAACGGTCATACTGACTAACGATCATATAATAGTCAAAACCAAACAGTCTTATTTTAATTATACTTATGTTAACAAATGAAAAAGATCTGTTGAGTATGAAAAATAAAATAAAACACAAAATTAGGAAACAAGATTTATTCAAAATTTCGGGTCATTACAGGAACCAAGAGAACGGCCATAGCTGCTGAACTTGATGGGGAGACAAGACTGTTGTTCAAATTTTTTCAAAATATGATTAGCCCGAGGAAAGGTGACTTTGTTGTCTTAAAGTATCAATATGTGTTCCTGATTAATCTTATGAATAATGGACACTAGATAAATCTGTGAAAATACATCATTCACCATATGTGTGAACTGATCAAGGTCACATCCAAATCCACATCTATATTTTACTCTAGGATAATTTCAGCAATGCTTGTTGCCAAAGGAGTAGTTGGACCCAATGAAGAAGTACTGGTGGACTATGAATATTGTTTATCTAAACCTACCATCAGAAGGATGAAAATAAACCGGAACCCCTGGAAGAAGGAATGTGTTGAAGATAATGATAAGCTTTATAAGAAGTATAATCCTATAGATTATCCAACAAGGACAAATGACATTTCTGATCCTGGTTTGGAACCAGATGAAGTTGCAGAGTATCCGAAATATAAAGAAGAAGAGGAAGAGGAAGCTAAAGTACCACATAGAGAAGAGGATGATATACCTCATAAGGAAGTAGTTTTTATTGAGGAAGAAAGGACAATTATTCCTCCTGCTGTTCTTGAATAAGAACTTACTGCCCCTAGAGATGATGTTAATCTAGAAATCCAATCTGAGGCTGCAAGGGAACTAATTTTCCCAGAATCTGAGTAGCAAGACCTGGAAGAGGCTCTAGTAGGGGAAATCCCTACTGTGCAAGAAGCAACTGATAAAGAACTCCCTGTTATAGAAGAAACAAATCTGGAACAACTCCATGCTATCCAAGAAGCTAATCTGGAAGACCTTCCTATGGAACAATCTGTTCCTGAGATAATACCCACTACTGAAGAGAGGATGGAGATAACCTTCAGGTTGTTTAGGCAAGATATGGATGAGTAAATTAGAGATGAACCAGTGGATTTAAATAAAGTTCCTAAGCCTCAAGGTCCTAAAAAGGAATCACTTATTGAGGGGGAGTAACCTCAAAATCTTGAGACTGGTGAAGCTGAGTCTAATGAAGCATATCAATCAACTGAGTCACATTCTGTGTACAATCGGTATATATTACCTAGCTTTTATGATGTGAGTGAATCTCAACAGGTTACTGCCACTAGGATTGATCTTTCTTCCTTGTTTCAACTGAAATCTGCCACATACTTTGCACCTGAACCTGAACATGAACCTCAACCTGAACAAGCACCTGAGCTTGCACCTGTACCACTTCCGGCACCTTTACCTGATCAATAGTCTTCTGTCAATAAGGATGATTTGAAAGTCTTTGGAGACACTATCTTAGCTGGAGTTGAGAAATTGTTGTCCTCTCAACCTCATCTTGTGACCCAACTGAGTCAGGAAGATGCCTCACTACTTTTAGAAAAGATTATCTGGCAAATTCAACCCAAGATGATTCATGATATTCAAGAAGTAAGGTTTGAAAAAAAGTTTCTCAGTAATGAAGTTGCAACTCTGAAAAGTATGGTTGAAGACCTCTAGAGAGAATTGCATTCTAGATCAGAGCCTGCACCTGTTGCTTCTTCTCTTGAACCTGATGTTTCTCACATTTCTAGAGATATTGTGTCCCATATTCATCCATACCTCTTATCATTTGATGAAAAGATTGGAGAAAGGTACACGAAGATGTTGCACCGCATGAGAGAGCTTTTGGAGAACCTGAACAAACTCACTGATGAATATACTGGCTATCTTCAAAAGGTCCTGAAACAACTCAAGTCTCTAACCACAGCTTTAAAATCCTCTACTTCCTCTGGTAAAACCTCTACTCCTTCTTTGGATAGTTCTATGCTCAGATCTATAGTCAAGGAAGAGATTCAGAATGACTTAAGTGGATTTTATATGGATCCTTTATCTAAAGTTGTTAAAAATAGTGATGGAGAGCTTGACCTGGTTCAAATTCACTCCAAGATTTCCAATGATGCCCAGTAGGAGATCTTTAAGAAAGTGGACTTCTATTTCAACCGGATTTTCTCCAAGAGTGATATGACCAATCACTTTAAATATCTTGTATAGAATATGAGAATACCTCCTGTGACCCAAGCCTTCAAAACCCAAGTTCAGAAGATCCCTGAATCTACCATATTGTTGGACAAGTTCATGGAAAATAAAGATGATTTTGAAAAGGCTATGCAGTATGGAGGAGAGATTATTGCAGACTTCATTAAGCTTCTGAGATCGGATCTTCATGTTCAAAGAACAACAATTGTTGCTCCAGCGGCTACTCCTCTCAGACCTGGATTACCTACATTCACTTCTGCCTTAGCATCCACATCTATGTCTATTGGCTAGGCTCTTAGTCAGATCCGGCCTGTCATTTTTGACCAGAAACTGCCTCGATATTATACTGCTCCAACGTTAGCTCCATCAATCTTCGAAGGTATCCCTTTACCTTCTTTGTCTGCCAATTATATGCCTTCTTCTACATCAGAAACTACCCCTATGGCTTCTTCTTATACTGCTGATAAAGGAAAAGAGATGTCTACTTCCTGAAGAAGCCCAGTGACTACTTTTTTGATGGGGATGTCATTGATTTTTTCTATTTCTACTGTCTATTGTATTCTAGACACTATTAATGACATATGCATTGTTTTCCCTTTACTTTAACTTTTTGATAATCCCAAAAGGGGGAGAAAAAGTGAGAAGTTATCTGTTATTCTTTATATTTGTTATTCTATATGTTATATTCTCTTTAGTTGCATTCAATTTTCCCTTTACCTGTACTTGATTTGTGATCATCAAAAAGGTGGAGATTGTTGTACTCCTCATGTATTAATCATGTTTTAACGATCACAAATCTCACAAATCTTATTAATCATGTGTATTTATGTTTCAAGTTATCTCATACTTGATAATGTTTAAGATCAATTCATTTTATGCATATTACTGTTTAAGTCTGAATACAGTTATTTGTCTAAGTATAAGACACCGTGAATCTAGACACCGTAAGAAAGACATCGTGAGCCAGGCACCGTGAGCAAGACACTGTGAACCTTGAAACCGTGAAGCCTATGTCTCAGACACCGTGACCATGAGATACCATGACATAGTAAGCCTGACATCATGAAGCAAGACACTAAGAACAAACACCATAATCCAGACACTTTGTTTTCCTAAGTGTCAGACACAGTTAGCAAGACACAGTCATCAAGGAACCATGAATCCAGAAATCGTAAGCAAGACACCGTGAATGAGAAACCGTGAAGGATACACCGTGAAGGAGACACTGTGAAAGAGAAACTGTGAAGGAGAGACCGTTTTCATAACTATTGTGACACCATTTCCTAACTATTTTGTCGTTTTTCTATTTAACTTTTTAATAATTATATTTGACGTCTTTAATGCACTGACATAATTAATGTTTTCTTGTAGACATAGTATGAGGTACTAGGTATGACACATATGGAACCTTTCGGCTAAAGCTCATGCATTTTTAAGATAAAGAGAAGTGTGCCCCAGTGTAAGACACAACACAAAGCGAAAGTACAAGAAAGGTGAGTGCACTGTACTCAATAGAAAAAGCAAGCCTGAGCATAACCATGAAGAACACATTGCAAGATCTTCATAGAAAGCATTGTCTCATTCATGAAATCCAACTCTACTGAAGAACACAAGAAGTACACTGGAATCAGGAGAACATCTTCACTCGTGAAGATCACAAGCTGAACCACGACACTCTATTTTTTAACACAAAAACCATAGAAGGGCTCAGAAGCATTTCTGTCTTATCCAAGGAGTCCAGAGTTGCACTGATAATCACTAGAGCATTCTAAACTCACATATACTCTCTCTTAGTGATTTTTTTATTTATTTTTGAGTAGTGTGTGTACTTTGTATATTTTACACACACTGACTCCTGCGCCGAACTGGAGGATTTCAAAATCCTCATACCAAATTCTTTACTCCTTCTTACCCACGACAACTATGGAAGAGGTCCCTGTGTGGCCTGGTAATTATTTTGTTTTCCCACAAAAACATTGGAATAGGTCCCTGTGTGGCCTGGAAAGTCCATGTATTGTTGTTAACCCTAATCCAGGGTGTGGATCAGAGTTTATTTATATAAACTACTTGGTGGAAGGTGATCACTAAGTGGAGTGGATTAGATCTCATCTTGAGATTGAAACACTTGTTTTATATACGTTGTGCCATTTAAATTTAGTCTACTCTGTTTTAATTCTCAATCCAGAAAAACACTAAATTCACTTTGATAATTAATCTTGGAAAGAAGTTATATCTGATTTGTCTTAGTAAGATAACTTCAAAAGTAATTTTAATAATACCAATTAAGATTACTGAGAATTTATCAATCTTATAAGAAGTTTTTTAAACAGTAAAACTCTTATAATAGTATAACCTTGATTAAATGGGCTGTATCTATTTTTCGGGAAATCATTATTTGTAAAAGTAATATCTTTTAAACAGAAATTTTTATAGTAACTCAATTCACCCCTCCCCTCTTGAGTTAACTACTCCGACCAACATAAATCATTTTTGACATGTAGGAATCAGTCTCACATCAAACCAATACATGATGTGATCAATATAAGTCAAAGTCCACGTTTACAGTTTAAAATGATAGTTTAGTAAAAAAGACAAGTGATGTACTCAAAAATTAGAAAACAAATTAATATTGTTTTTATAATTTAGTAAAATGTTCTATAAGTAATTTTAGATGTGTAGGAATGAGCCACATCTCAAACCAACACACGATGTGACTGATATGACTCTAAGTGCATCTTTTAATTTAAAATTGACATCAATTTTAGTAAAAAGGACATCTGGATTAGTCAAAACCAAGAAAATGAATTTGGATTGTTTTTATAATTTAGTAAAATTATCCATAAGTCATTTTTTTGTTTATTAATTAGTCACATCTCAATCTGATACACGTTGTGCCTGGTATGACTCAATGTATCTTTTATCAATTTAAAATTGATATTTTAGTTCAAAAAGTACCACTAATTGAAAACTAAGAAAACATAATCAAATTTTCTTGATAATTTATTATTTATATTAATAAATAATTTGCGACATTTAGGAATTGGTTTCATGTCAAACTAATACACTATGTAATTAGTATGATTCAAAGTGCGTGTTTCGAATTTAAAATGACATTTTAGTAAGAAATACAAGTGATGTACTCAAAACTGAGAAAATAAATTCATATTGTTTTGATAATTTTTCAAAATGATCCATTAGTTATTTTATACATTTAGGAATCAGCCTCACCTCAATATGACACATGGTTTGACCGGTTTGACTTTAAGTGTGTCTTTTTATTTAAAATTAACATCAATTTTAGTAAATAGACAACTGACTTACTCAAAACTATGAAAATACATTTGTATTTCTTTAATAATTTAGTAAAATAATCCACAAGTAATTTTTTATATTTTGGTATTAGTCACACATCAATATGATACATGATGTTCCTGGTATGACACAAAGTGTTAGTTATCAGTTTAAAATCAATATCTTAGTTCAAAAAGTGTCACTCATTGAAAACCAAGAAAACAGGATCATATTTTCTTAATAATTTAGGGAGAAGTTTCATATGTACTTTTTGATATTTTGGAATCATTATCACATAAAACTGAAACATGATGTGATCAGTATGAGTCAAAGTGTGCGTTTCTAGTTTAAAATGGCATTTTAGTAAAAAGGACAAGTGACATACTCAAAACAAAGAAAACACATTCATATTTTTTTGATACTTTAGGAAAATGAACCATATGTCATTTAGGACATGTAGGAATAATCTAAACCTCAATTTTACACATAGTGTGACTAGTATGAATCAAAGTGCGTCTTTTCTTTAAAAAAAATTGACATCCATTTTAGTAAAAAGGAAAACTGACCGACTCAAAACTCAGCAAACACATTCAGATAGTTTTTATATTTTAGGAAAATAGTACATAAGTCATTTGTGTTATATAGGAATTATCCGAATCTCTATTTGATACAATATGTTCCTGTTATGACTCAAAGTATCTGTTATCAGTTTAAATAGACATTTTAGTTCAAAAAGTGTCACTCATTGAAAAGTGAGAAAACACACTCATATTTTCTTAACAATTTAGAAAAATGATTAATAATTACTTTTTGACATGTAATAATTAGTCTCATATCAAACAGAGAAACTATGTGATCGATATGAGTCAAAGTGCATGTTTATAGTTTAAAATGAAATTTCATTAAAAATGACACGTGACATACTCAAAATCGATCAAATGAAATCGAATTGTTTTGATGCTATAGGAAAAAGATACATAAGTCATTTGGGATGTGTAAGAATCATCTAGACAGAAATCTGATGCATGGTGTGACTGGTATGATTCCAAGTCAATCTTTTTGATATATAAGTGTCATTTTAGTTTAAAACATGCATCACATCACCAAAACTAAGAAAACAAGCATAGATTGTTTTCTCATAATTCTACATGATATTACTTAATTTATTTCCTAATTATTTTTATATTATACTTATTTATGTTACATTGGTTATGGGAGGAGGAATAATCAAATGAAAACCTACTTAAATGAGCATAGGGAGGCTCAAAATGGAGACCTCCCAAACACCACCACAAGATGAAACCACTAGGCTACACCCATGGGGATTTTACATAAACTTATTTAATTAATTTTCATTGAGATAATTATTTAATACAAACAAAAAATGGTGTGATGTGTAAGAATCAACCACAACTCAATCTAATACACAATGATCATGGAATGACTTAATGTTTAGTTTAAAATTAACACTATCTGTTAATTTTTTCTTTATATAATTAAAAACATAAGGATTTTTTTCTTATACAAGTGAGTTGTTTTTCTCGAGCAGGGTTTTTTTTTTCAGTAATAGAATGATTCTGGGTTAGGATAAAAATACAAAGTAACATTGATGTTTTTACATGTATGTAATAATTTATACTTATGTAATTATGTAAAACAGTGCGTTAAATTTCTATAATATAATATATATTTTTCTTGTAATTGTGTTGTAAATTTAATTTCATTTAAATTATATCTTGGAACATGATTTTGGTGATATATGGTGGTGTTTCTAGTGCTGTGGGGTGCTATTACAATACATTGCACTACTCCTATAGTGTGCTATTACATCACACTGCAGTATGCCCCTTTATCAGTGCTTTTAAAATCACTTATAAAGGGTTCCTTTATCAGTGCTCCTATAAGTGATAACAAAGGTCACTTTTATCAGTTCTATATAAAATCATTGATAAATTTTTTCCTTTATTAGTGGTTTTTCAGCATTGATAAAAGACTTTGGATTTTAATCTCGCTCTGGTAGTCATCATTTCTCTAGAGCTGATAAAATACATTTCTAGCACTGTTAAAGGCCTATTTTGTAGTAGCGTATTCCATCAATATACACTATCAGTAAAATAATTGTACTCTCACTAATTTTATTATAGACACAAGGCCCACATTCATTCTTTGTGAAACCAATTTCCATTATGGCTTCATGAAACTGAATGTTTCATGACCTAGATTATTGAATTAATCTATAAATGGATCTATGAAACTTGCATAACTTATTTGAATCTATTAGAGTCACAAACCCTTATTATTGTGTCATATATAAATATTTTTTAAGGTTCCCATTAAGGAAGAATATTTTGACATCTATATACCAAATCATATAATTAGGGAATTACACTATGAAAGGTTTAATTATGATGGATTTCATCATGGAAACTAGTGAAAATGTTTCATTCTAGTCTATTACTTGATTCTATTTAAACAATTTTACTACCAATTATACCTTATAGGTACTAACTTGTCCATCCATGTTCATTTTATTCTTGAATACATATTTCAATAAAATGTTCTTTACATACACTAGTGGATCTACCAAAATATATACTTAGTTTTCTACATGGAATCCATTTAATAATTCATATATTCTTTCCATTTAGAAGCTTCTATGATACTTACTACTTCCTTATAGGTTACATGATCATTATTATCTATTAATAATAATTAGACATACTTAGTGAATATATAACCATATATTTTATGTTCTCTATCCACTTTTTTACTCCTATATAGTACTTGTGTCTTTGGAATATCCACTTCCATAGTGATTTATGGAATTTTTTCATGTGCCAACTCTTTTGTATCTTGAGGCATGACTTCATCAAAGTCTATATCACTCTCATGATCTCTATTAGAGATATAACCCCTCTTAGGAAAGGTGGGATTTTGGTTAACCACAACTTTCTAATTTTAGGGGTTTTATATGTATTATCCTCAAGTTTCCTTAGGATATTCAATAATGATACACTTAGAACCTCAGGGTTTACGTTTTTTACCTGAAGAGTCCCTAATAAGTTCTTTGTAACCCCACACTCATAAGTTCAACAACTTAGATTGATTTCTACACCAACATTTATATAGAATACCATTTTTCAAAATAATTGGTACTTAGTTTAGTATGCATGCCACTATTATAAAAATATCCCCAAAAAGATAATAAAAATATTTCATGAATATTTATTAATCTCATAATTTCAATAAACGTGTAGTTACTCCTTTCACTTACACTATTCCATTGTGGTGTATAAGGAGGAGTTTGTTAAGATAATATCCAAAACTCACATAAATAATTAATGCAATCTTGGTTAAAATATTCTCTACCAAGATTTGAGCAATGTTTATTTATTTTCTTACAATGTTGTTTCCCAAATTCATTCTTGTATTCATTGAATTTTTCAAAATAATTCGACTTATACATTATTAATTATACACAAAAACATTTAATAAATTCATTAGAAAAAGTTATGAAGTATGAGTACCCACCCCTTTTATAAACTAGAAATGGCCTTCATACATATGTCTGTACTGATTCATGAAGATCTTTGGGCCTTTCACCCATTCCATTAAATGGATATTTGATCATTTTTTCTTACAAACAAGTGTGACATACACCAATTGGTTTTAGTTCAAAAGAATCTAAATATCCATCTTTGTGTAATATGGTGAAATAATTTTGGTTTCCATGACCTAGATGATGATGCCACAGTTGGGTGTTATATGAGTCAAGGGATCCCGATTCATTATTGATTTCCATTAATTGGTTCATGTAATCCAATATATATAGAATGCTATTCAGATGTTCCTTATCATAAGATATGAAATAATTATAAATGAATCATTATTCAATTCCAAATTTGAAAATAAATCCATTTGTATTAAGTCAAGACAAAGAAATAATGCTTTTGGTAGTTGAAGATGCATAATAAACATATTTAAAAACAAAGATCATTCCAGTCGGTAGTGTTTGGTGGCAGTCTCTAATTGCTAATGTGGAAATCTTGACTATATTAGAGGCTCATAGATCTACCACTACAGGAAAAACCATTATTTGCAACGGGAATAAATCTCGTCCCAAACAGTCCATCGAAGAGGTTATTTGTGACAGGAATAGGCGCCTCGTTGCAAAAACTTACGCACGGATTGGCGCAGTTTGCACGCCAGACCGCACGAAAGGGTATTTGCGACGGGTAGGCACCGCCCGTCGCAAATGTCGGGAGGTGGTAAGACCTAGTTGCGACAGGGGATCCCCTGTCGCAACTAGTTTGACCCCCGGAGGGTATTTGTGATGGGACCCATCACAAATAACCGGCAGCGTTAAAAACCTATTCGTGACGAGATGTTGTCCCGCCGCAAATAGTGTGTCGGCATGTTACTTTTTGCAACGGGGCCCGTCACAAATAACCTTTTAACCGCCGACCGTAATTAATGTGGGAGAAGGTATTTGCAACGAGAATCTCGTCGCTAATAGTCCCGTCCCGACTAATCTAACCTATATATACCCCCTATGCTTTTTCTTTTCTTATCCTGAATTCCTTCTTTCTCTGATTATGTAAACTGCAATTTTAGAGTGAAATTTTTTGTGAGTTAGTGTTTTTTTGCGAAGAAGTTGTGAAGCCGCCTACAATTATAAGAGATCATGTTTAAAAGTATTTATGTTTTATTTAATTTAGTATTTATTTCATTTCTTTATATTAATTTTAATTATTGTTGATTAGTTGTAATTAAGTTAGATTCAAATTGTGTTGTCATTAGTATTTATTTGTAACAATAAAATTAAATTATTAGTACTAATTCTTAGTAATTATTAATAATTAATAATTATTAACGATAATTAGAAATGTATATAAATAATTAGTGGTGATTAGTAATTAGTAGTTGTATTTTTCAGAAATTAATAGTAATTAACACTAATTAGTAATAATTATAAATAAATAGTATTAATTAGAAGAAAAAAATAAATATTAATAATTAGTAATAAATATTATTAATTATTAATAATTAGTAATAAATACTAATAAATAGTAATAAATACCAATAAATAGTAATAAATACTAATAAATTGTAATAAATAGTAATAAATAGTAATAAATAGTAACAAATAATAACAAATAGTAATAAATAGTAATAAATACTAATAATTAGTAATAAATACTAATAATTAGTAATAAATACTAATAATTAGTAATAAATACTAAATAATATTAATAAATACTAATAAATAGTAAGAAATACTAATAAATACTAATAAATAGTAATAAATAGTAATAAATACTAATAAATAGTAATAAATACTAATAAATAGAAATAAATAGAAATAAATAGTAATAATTTGTAATAATTACTAATAAATTGTAATAAATACTAATAAATAGTAATAAATACTAATAAATACTAATAAATAGTAATAAATACTAATAAATACAAATAAATAGTAATAAGTAATAATAAAAAGTAATAAATAGAAATAAATAGTAATAAATAGAAATAGATACTAATAAATAGAAATAAAAAGTAATAAATAGAAATAAATTCTAATAAATGGTAATAATACTAATAAATACTAATAAATAATAATAAATACTAATAAATAATAATAAATACTAATAAATAGAAATAAAAAGTAATAAATAGTAATAAATACTCAAAAATAGTAATAAATAGTAATAAATCGTAATAAATAGTAACAAATAGTAATAATTTGTAATAAATAATAATACATAGTAATAAATAGTAATAATTAGTAATAAATAGTAATATTTAGTAATAAATAGTATTATTTAGTAATAACTAGTAATAATTAGTAATAATTATTAATAATTAGCAATAATTAGTAATAATCAGTAACAATTAGTAACAATTAGTAATAAATAGTAATAATTAGTAATAAATATTAATAAATACTAATAAATAGTAATAAATAGTAATAAATAGTAATAAATAGTAATAATTAGTAATAAATAGTAATAAATAGAAATAAATAGAAATAAATATAAATAATTACTAATAATTAGTAATAATTAGTAATAATTAGTAATAAATACTAATAAATACTATTAAATACTAATAAATACTATTAAATTGTAATAAATAGTAATAAATAGTAATAAATATAATAAATAGTAATAAATAGTAATAAATAGTAATAAATAACAATAACTAGTAATAAATAGTAATAATTTGTAATAAATAGTCAAATTTTTTAATAATTTGAAATTAATACTAATAAATACTAATAAATACTAATAAATAGTAATAAATAATAATAAATATTAATAACTAGTAATAATTGGTAATAATTAGTAATAAATAGTAATAAATAGTCATAATTAGTCATAATTTCTAATAATTTCTAATAATTATTAATAAATAGTAATAATTAGTAATAATTAGTAATAATTACTAATAAATAGTAATAAATATTAATAATTACTAATATATTCTAATAAATACTAATAAATAGAAATAATTACTAATAAATATTAATAAATAGTAAAAAAATAGTAATAATTAGTAATAATTAGTAATAATTAGTAATAATTACTAATAAATAGTAATAAATAGTAATAAATAGTAATAAATAGTAATAAATAGAAATAAATAAGAATAAATAGAAATAAATATAATTAAATAGTAATAATTAGTAATAAATACTAATAAAAAGTAATAAATAGTAATAAATAGAAATAAATATGAATAAATAAAAATAAATAGAAATAAATAGTAATAATTAGAAATAAATAAAAATAAATAGTAATAAATAGCAATAAATAGCAATAAATAGCAATAATTATCAAGAATTTGTAGTAATTAGCAATAATAATTACTAATAAATACTAATAAATAATAATAAATAGTAATAATTACTAATAAATAATAAAAAATACTAATAATTTGCAATAATTAGTAATAATTAGTAATAATTAGTAATAAATACCAATAATTAGTAATAAATAGTAATAAATAGTCATATATAATAATAAATAGTAATAATTAGTAATAAATAGTAATAAATAGTAATAAATAGTAATAAATAATAAATAGTAATAAATAGTAATAAATAGTAAGAAATTGTATTAAATATAAATAAATAGTAATAAATTGAAATAAATAGTAATAAATAGAAATAAATAGTAATAAATAGTATTAAATACTAATAGTTGGTCATAAATACTAATATTTAGTAATAAATAGTAATAAATAGAAACAAATATGAATAAATAGAAACAAATAGAAATAAATACTAATAATTAGTAATAAATACTAATAATTAGTAATAAATAGAAATAAATCGAAATAAATACGAATAAATAGAAATAAATTGAAATAAATAGCAATAATTAGTAATAAATAGAAATAAAAAAGTAATAAAAAGCAATAAAAAGTAGTAAATAGAAACAAGTAGCAATAAATAACAATAAATAGAAACAAATAGCAATAAATATAAATAAATAGAAATAATTAGAAATAATTACCAATAATTAGAAATATTTAGCAAAAATTAGAAATAAATAGCAATAAATAACAATAATTCGCAATAATTAGCAATAAATAGCAATAAATAGTAATAAATAGAAATAAATAGCAATAAATAGCAATAAATAGTAATAAATAGAAACAAATAGCAACAAATAGCAATAAATCACAATAAATAGCAATAATTAGCAATAATTAACAATGATTTTCAATAATTAGAAATAATTAGCAATAAATAGAAATAAATAGCAATAAATAGAAATAAATAGTTGTAATTATTTATCTTTTTTTTATAGTGTTTTTCTAATTTCAAATTATTCGAAAACAATAATGATTTTAAATTTTGTTGAAAAATATGGAATAAGGAAGTCGAAAACAGTCATTATTAGATGATCACACTTGGATAAATCAGCATAGAAATCCAAATGGTTTTGGTTTAAATCTTGTATATATTGTGGGTTTTGAAAATTTATTATCATTTGCATCAACAAAACCATAATTTGTTTTAGAAGGTACAATTAAGAATCCTTGTAAAAAATGTGCTCTGAGAATGTTTGACACATTTGACAAGGTTGGGGGATATCTCTTGTGGTTTGGTCTTAAACTAGATTATGTTTTTTGGTATCAAAATGGTGAACATAGTTCCAAAGAAGATACTAATAACTTGAATTCGGATCCATCGCTGTTTCAAAATTTAGTACATGATGTTGCAAGTACATTTTTTCAACAAACTGAAACTTAGGATGCTATTGATTTTACTCTAGAGTTGGCACCATCCAAATTTTATAATTTGTTGAGGTCTGCTAAGGATGCATTATATCCTAGTTTCAAGATAAGAAAATTAGAAGTTTTTGTAAAATTTATGGCGATTAAATCAGATAATGAAATGTCAAACAACAATTTTGATCAGATGTTTTTTTGGTTAAAACAATGTTACCTAAAGGAAATGTGTTGCCTACAAATTACTATGAGATTAAGAGGCTGGTTCTTAATATGGGACTTAGTTATTGGAAGATTCATGCATGTTCAAATGATTTTATCTTATATTCTGGTGAAAATGAGTTATTGGATAGTTTTCCCACACATTGACAATCGAGGTATAAAAAGCTCAACCAGGGACATCTTGATTGATTCCTGTGAAACTGTTAACATATTTCCCCCTTACACAAAGGTTGTAGTGTTTGTTTATGTCTCAGAATACAACTTTAATGATTTCATGGCACAATACCAAGATTTAAACTGATAAAAACTCGAATCATCTATCTGATGGTGATTCATAGAAACATTTTGACAGACTGCATATATCTTTTTCTTTAGATGCCCGAAACGTGTGATTGGGTCTTTCTACTGACAGTTTCTGTCCGTTTGGTTCTTATGGTAGTCATTATTCATGTTGGCATGTCTTTATAACTCCATAAAATTTATCTCAATGGATGTTGATGAAGGAGCCCTATATATTTTTGACCTTATTAATCCCAGGACATCCGAAAAAGAATATTGATGTTTATTTGAAACCATTGATTGACGAGTTAAATTCATTGTGGAGTAATGGTGTCAGTACGTATGATGTTGTTGAAAAATAAAATTTCATATTAAAAGATGCATTAATGTGGATGATTAGTGAATCCCCGACATAAGGCATGTTATTTTGCTGGATTACACATGGTCCGAAATCATGTCCTTAATGTACGAAATAAAAAAAAGCCTTTATGCCCGTCAATGGAAAAAAACCATTCTATTTTGAATGTCATCACAGATTTCTTCCAACTAATCATCCTTTTTGGAGGAACATATCTCATTTTAGAAACGACACAATTGAAAGGGATGAACCTCCAAAAATGATCTCAGGTATATAGTTAAAATCAGTTGTATTTTCATTACCTCCCATTACATTTTCGAAAACATTAAACCAACAAAAAATTCATGGCTTTGGGAAAGAGCATAATTGGATAAAACAAAGAATTTTTTTGGATCTTCCATATTGGAATGATTTGTTGGTCTTCCACATGTTAGATGTCATGCATATTGAGAAGAACTATTTTGATAATTTATTTCATACAGTTTTGGATACACCAGGTAAGACCAAAGATAATGTAAAGGCACAATTAGATCTTGCCCAAATTTTCAGACAACCAGAACTTGAACTGTTTCAAAATGTAAGATCACAGAGATTAATGAATCCAAAATCAGCTTATACACTGTCCAAAGAGAGTTTCTTATTATTTTATAAGTGGATTGTAGATTTGAGACTTTCAGATGGCTATGCTTTCAATTTGGGAATATGTGTTTAGAATGGTCATATTACCGTATTAAAAAGTCATGATTTTTATGTTATAATGTAAATACTTATTCCAATTGGATTCAAAGGATTGTTGAATTCTATGATTTGAGATTCCATAACAGAGCATCAGTTGAAGGCTCAATTGCTGAAGCTTATTTGCAAGAGTAAATTTCTTTTTTCTGCTCTCATTATTTTGAATCTGAATATCCATCAAAACACAACCACATGGTATAGAATGAGGGGAATGCTGATGATGAAATGGACAATCAATTATCAGTTTTTAATCAGTCAGATCTTGGCTTCGGTGGAGTTCATGAATAATGGATTTCAGATGATGAACATCAGAAAGCTCATACATATGTTCTTCTCAACTGTGAAGAAATGAAATCATTTGTAATGTGAGTGCTTCTATCACTAATTCTATAATTTATGTTATAGTAATTAAACTTATTTTATTTGTAGGTTATTTGATAATAATATCAAGAAAAAACTTCAACAAATTACAAAATCTCCACTTGAAGAACGCCAAAAGAAAATTTTTTCTCAATGGTTTCAAAAACTGGAAACATAAATTATTGGTGATTTAACATATTAATTCAGTTTATTATTTATTATATTGATAATTGTTTTAAAAAATTTTAGGTGTCTCAACATGTTGATAAAATTGATAAGCGACTGTGTATATTGAGTAACCCACCATCCAAAATGGTTAAATATTACAATGCATATGTGATGAATGGTTTTAGATTTCATAAATGTGCATACAGGGAATAAAAAAACAATGAATAGTGGATCAAATCATATAGAAACTAAAGTTAACTTTTACAACATGCTGGATGAAATTATTGAACTGTGTTATCTAGGGAAAAATTACATAACAATGTGAAAATGTTGGTGGTTAGATGCTGAGAGAGGATTGCATGTTAATCCGATTCATGGAATCATCGATATTAAATATAAAAGTCTTCTTATAGTAAATGAACCATTTTTACTGGCTCAACAGGCACATCAAATATATTACGCAAAGTACTATTCTACTTCAAGAGACCTGAGTGATTAGTGGAGCATAATAAAAATGAAATCTCAGGAAAATCTATTTACTCAAACTGAAGGTGGTTTTGATGAAGTACAAGGAATTGAAAATTTTCAAGAGAATACTCAAAATCCATCTTTTTCACAAAGAGACATGAATATCGATGATGACTCCCCACAATTAAGGGTCAATGGTGAAGATGATGTTAATGATGTTACAAATGAATTTGAAATGGCAAGAGATGATGAAACTAAAACTCATATGAATATTGATGACATCGATGATGAATATAAAGACATTGACATCATCAGATATGAAGATGATGATGAAGGTGAACATTGACACAGTTAAATGTTGGTTATAATCATAACTAATATATATCTACCTGTAATAGTTATTCTCAACTATCTGCTAACAATAATCATTTTGTGTTTTAGATGTATTCTGATCTATTTCGTGTGTTGGAGGAGGATGATCTACCTTTAGATGAGGAGGATTTGGGATCATCTGACCCTCAGGCTACTGGCGGTTCAGGGGGTACACAGAAGGGGTGCGGTCTTGTGCGGCTAATGATTCTTGACCCTATATCTGAGGGACGTCCAGATCTTGGTTTCGATCCACGCATGTAGAGTTATGATAACCTATTTATTTTAGTTAGCTTTCATTAATTTATTTATATACTAATTGTTTGATTATTTGTTCTTTTTCATAGTTTTGTGCATGTAGCTGTTGGAAAGGGGAGCACTATCTTACCCAATTATTTTTCTCAGCCATGGATCACGTGGGAGCAGATTCTCGTTGATGTGTGGCTAGAAATGTTCAATAATTGGATGGTACGTAAATAAATAATATTTATTTATAAGTTTATTTCCTTAATAACTTGATATTATAATTTATTTGTAGAGTTTATGATATCCCATCGATGATAGCATGCATGGAGATATCCACGAGGCATGAGAGGTGTCTATGCGTGAGTGTTTCTGTCATCTTTTGCACAATTTGAGAAGGACACCTATTAAGAAAGAAGGAGCAACAATATTTGGTGAGTCATGTAGAGCCCACCAAACATAGTACATTTCATATCACATTTGGGATAGATTATGTTCACACTGGTTGAGTGGTGGATTTCAGAGAAGTTCTTCATTGGGCCGACAAAACCAGGGGAGATAAGAGGTGATACATTGAGCTGGTATCCGTACATCCAGTACGCATAGAAAAAATCTGGTAAGTATCTTTTTAAATATTTTATATAACCTTACATATAAAAAATTTATTTTATATTCATATAGGCAGCCGATCATCCTGATATTATGGAGTACGACGCTTATCAGAGGATGTACAATGATCCAGTCACAGTATAGATTAGAGGTGATCGCCAGCATCAGATTGTGGTTAATATTATTTCTTTTTTAGTTTGAAAATTAAATGCATATAATATTTTCACTATTTTAATTTCAAATTTAAGCTAAAGGAGTCATATGCGGCCGAGACCTCTCAGACATGGGATGAGAGTCAGGCCGAGACAGCTGATCGGACTAGTTCCCACCATTTCGATGAGACGACATGGATGTAGGCGACCCAGTATGCCTTTCAAGAATGGACAAGTAGTTAGTATCATCTCTCATTTGACAACTGAGACTTATTATGGTACTGTTACGATGTTAGTGTCCAGCTCGATAGAAGCTCATAGAGAAGCATCATCTTATGGGTCATAGTATTAGGAGAATTTGCGAGCTCAAACTGATCTTATAGGGAGTTTGCAGAAGCAGCAGGAAGAGATGCGTTGGTAGCAGCAGCAGCAACAACAACAACATGAGGAGGAAATGCATCGATGGTAGCAACAACAACAACAGTAGCATGAGGAGGACATGCATTGATGGCAACAACAGCAGCAACAGCACGAGGAGGACATGTGTCGATGGCAGCAGCAGCAGCATGAGCAGATGGAGTACATGCGCCATCTGACACTTAGTTTAGGGATGGAGTTTTCTCCACTATCTCCTTCAGCTCCTCTAGCTCCTCTAGAAGAGAATCCCTCTTAGTGATTTTTTGTTCAGTTAACAACATCTGAATTGAACATTTGTTGTAATACAAACTATTTACAGTTTTTTTGTCTTTTATATTAGTGCGAATATTGTATAATTTTTTTAATATTTTAATATTTATTATTATTATATTTTTTAATATTTGTTTATTTTACTAATAATAATAATAATAATAATATTTTATGATTTTTTTATATTTTTTTCTGAATATTGAGAATATTTATATTTTTATATTTTTTATTATTTTAATAATATTAATATTAATTTTTTCTTTAATCATAATTTTTTTATTAAGTATTTTCAAATATTTAGAATTTTAATATTTTTAATATTTTTATTTTTTTAATAATATTAATATTATTTTTCCATTAATCATAATTATATATATTTTTTATTTTATTAAGTATTTGTGACGAGGGCTTTTGCGGCGGGGGGCCCATCACAAATAGGTTATATATATATTTTTTATAAGTTTTTGTGATGGGTTTCTTTACTGTCACAATAACATTGTTGCGACGGGCCTGTCACAACATGTTTATAATATATAAACTATTTGGGACGGGCCAACGTCCGATCACAAATACTTTTTGCGACGGGCCCATCGTGAAAGGTTCTTGTATATATAATGTATTTAATCGGACATTTATTTTCGATGGGTCTGCTTCCTGTCACAAGTAGTATTTTTTGCAACGAGCCCGTCACAAAAAATACTAGTTGCGACACCATTTTCTGCAGTGGGCTATTTGCGATGGGACACCGTCAAAAAAGGGTTTTTGCGAAGAGATCCCGTCGCAAATAACCCATCGCCAAACACCAAAATTCTAGTAGTATACCACACCTCACCCAATATTTCTAAATCAACTTGGTTCCTATAATTGGCTACATATTAGAGCACTATAAACTATATCTAATAACCAATTTATAGAAATAGATAGGTTTTATTTGATAACAAACAAACTTAAAGATTCCACTTACTTCTTTATCTGGGTGTAGTTATTTTTCTAGTCGCCTTTCCTTATATATACAAAGTAGATGAAATACTTCTCTAATGAACCCCCTTGATCTCTATTTTTGGAAGGGCATTGAAAAGATACTTTAAAGTTGGATTCAGTCTTAGATCTCTTTTCCCGAAATTTCTTATTATTCACCATAGTAATAGAAGGGGTTTTGTACTTAATATAATTGTTACATTGGTGAATCAAAGTGATGAGATCTGCGAGTGACTTCTCAATGTTGTTAATATTAATTTTGTTGATTAAATTGGAGAAGATATGAGGAAGTGATGAAAGAATAAGATTAGTGCACAACTCTTTGGGAATATTAAACCCTAGAACCTCTAGATGCTTAATGTATCCATTTATTATGACTATGTTAGGTACATCTGGCACACATTATCCAAGTTTTATTATAAAGAGTGCCTTATAGATCTCAAACTATTCCTATCTCACTCTCTCCTAATAAAGATTATGGATATGTGCAAGTATTCTATAAGCATCCATGTTTTCAAGAGATTTCATGAGTTCACGAGTCATGGATGATAATATGAAATAGTGAATATCAATCACATCATAGAAGTTTTTTTAGATAAAACAAACTCCTCATCACTCTCTTCAATAGTAGATTGACCAGGGATTGAGGATTATAGCATGTATGACTTCTGTTCATGGTGTAACACAACCCATAAGCATCTAAAATACTCCTGGAAGTTACTTCTAGTAAAGAGAATATCTTTATCCTAAATTTATCACAAGGATAATGTGGTTGGAGAGATTTTACATTTGTATAAAAAACTATAAGACTAGATTATTATTACTTCATTTGATTACTGATTTTGTGAGATGTAATAATTTAAATATTATTATTAATATCTTACTATTTTATCAAGTCCTAACATACCTCACAATTTGACTTATAATGTCCTATCATAAGAGGATTATAATGAAAAGGATCTATATTTCTCTTCATATAACCCATAAAAAGTATACGAAAATTATAAAATCTATTTAAGTAGGCAGTCTTTCCAATTGTTGACTTAAGGCTCCTTGATTCATTGAGTGGACTCCCCAATCCTAAGTCCCTTAGTTGGTGTTCCTCAACACTTTCATCTAAATATTTATTAAATAGAAAAAGGTTCTTAAATTAAATAATTTTTTGGTTATGTAAACCCACCATTTTTTTACACTTTCTAATAATTAAAATTAACCTCAAGAAATGCCTGAACTGACACTTTAACCATGGGTCCATCTTAACTCAGATAATGGAAGGCTTATTTTTTACATAATATTAATTTTATGGATTTCTTATTATTTTTCAATGTTATTATTTTATCCTTATACATGTATTTATAATATTAAGTGGATTTTACATAAGTGATTAACCATGTGTCAATAAAATATATATACATAATACATTTATTTTAATTAAAACATTTCATGATATCAATTTATTAATGCGATTACGGTCTTGTACTCATAAAATAAACCATGCATCTGATGGAAGTTTCTATTTGGTAGTAGGAACAACTATTAGGTAGTAAAAAACTCCATTATTTTTCATAATAAATTTATAATATTAGTTTTACCTGAAAATGGTTATTTATGACCAATACATTAATTAAAAAATTAGTTCATAAAAATCCTAAAACTAAAAATATAAGATCATCACATATAATTTATAATTAATATATAAAAATTAATAATCACCTCACATTTGAATTTTTTATTCATTTAATATTTATTAGATATATTCTTGGAGTTAAATCATTCAAAAAAGAGGATGGAAGGTTATAATCCTTCTAAAAGGGATATACAAGTGATCAATGAACTTCTGAATATCACCATGGAAATCCCTGGATTCAAGAGTGGGAGACTTTAGAGATTTTAGCAATCATTTTTTATCATATCAATAATATATTTAAGGTATAATAGTTCTTTTTTTCTCTTTAGACCTGAGATGGTGGAAGAGGATGATAATTATTCATTCTTGAGATCATTTTAGGAGAATATCTCTCAAGGGCTTGGTAAAATCATCTTTAGACTTTCATTGTTCACAACAATGATTAATGTTGCAAATGATATAATTGGGTTTATATATATCTATGGTTAAAGAATAATAATTCCATATGGTCCAATATAATTCTATTAATCCCAAAATAACCCCATGTCTAAATAATAATAACAATAATATTATTTACCTAATATGAGATAAACTAGAGGATACATAAATAACATTTCTTGAATAAATAAATTAATATTTTTTTCAAATAATATTTAATATATCATTTATCATCAGACCAAAAAATTAGTTCTCAAATTCCTCTCAATATTAATTAGTCATTGAACAATGGTTATTTATTTAAACAAATAAATATAATTGAAATATTTTCCGATAAATATTATATTCACTTAGAAAACAAATAAATATTTATTTAATATTTAACTCACATATATTCTTTATGAATAACCGATGACTGAATATCTGTGATCAACTCAACATGAATAATTATTATTCCATGTCTAAGGATAATATTTATCCAACATGTTAAATTCAAATAGAATTTAACTATAGTTTTGAATACAATTAGTGTTTAACCCTCTAGGCCCCTTTCTCAGAGGAATTATTTTGAACCACCTAAAGTCCAAGTCTAGTATCTTGAAACACACCAAGGAACCCATAATGAAATAAGTTAAATTCCAAAATGAAAATAACCAAAAATGAATATACACCGTGTAAGATAATACATATTGTCTTGATATATATAATGAATCATCATTCATATTGGTATCATAAACCTATGTTCTCTATGTATCTTTCGTTGAATTTATAGAAATGAAATTGGAAACAAAATTCCATGTATTTTGACTTAATTAGGACGTTCCAATTTCATTAGGGGGGGTGATAAATTAACTTTTATTAAAGAACATAAGTGAAAAATCCTTTCTTGAATTATTTATTAATTCCATATCATTCGCGACACACCCAATGTACCCAACATCACCACAAATACATGTCTTCATTGTTTACGATGATACATCAAAACAAGTGACTCATGATATCTATTGATAATAATCATAAAGTATAAGGAACATTACACACAACTATAGATAAAAAATACAATGAAACATATCAATGTAGATTTACTTTTAGTGGGTCAAGTTTTCATAACCTTTTTCTCCTAAATATTATGAAATAAAAAAATCATCATAAAAAGTCACAATGTCTTATGAGTCCCCTACCCATGATAGAATATATCATTTTTGTCCCATAAAATGATATATTCCAGCCATAGAATAAATATTTAAGAATACTATCATTACACTTCTAGGTTCTCATCATAGAAGGTTACTACCAGTGCTTTTTAGTGGATTTGGTACCCTTAAGACATTGTCACATACAATATCATACAAAATAATAATAATTATGTGATTGGAATATTATTAATATTCAAAAGAACATGAATATAGGTAATCATAAATAACATAGAAGTTGGTTTTAGGACATCGACTCTAACAGACTCCCACTTTATCTAGATCCAACTACTGAATACTCTAGTTATCTTGCTCTCAGATGATTATCATGATTATAATAAGAGAAGGCTTTATTAAATGGGTTTAACATGTTATGATTTTTAGAAACTATTCTCATTGTGACATCAACCCTTTGAGAAAAATTCTTCAAGAGGAGATACTTCCAAAGTATGTGCTTTGTCCATTGATATGACCTTGGATCATTTGTGAGAGCTACTATTGTATTATTATCACAATATATTGTGATAGGTTCTTTGTTTATTGGTACCACATCGGGATATGGGATGATTTTGTATATACAAATTGTTTCCTTTTATGCATCAAAAGTAATGATATACTAAGATAACATTGTAGAATCGATGACAATTAGATTCTTTGAACTCTTCTAGCTCACATATCCTTTGTTGATACTAATGATATATAATAACTGTGACATAAAATTATTATGATCTATTTAAAAACTATAATTTTTATATCCCTTGATGACTAGTTCCTTGTATCCTTAATTTATCAACAACATATCCTTTGTATGACTCAGATATAAAAGGGTAACCTTAATAACATAACATTATTATTCTCCTGGATTAGCTTGATATCTACCAAACATGCTCAAGGAATAAAAAATTAATATCGGTACATAACAAGGCACATACGATCAATACTATTGAATATTATTATGGGATCCTACTCATCTATTATCTCTTCTACTATGTTTAAGGACACAGTTTCCTAGATAGATAAAAACCTTGTGAAACAAGAACCAATCCCCCTTTGGATTGTTCCATACTTAATGTCTTTAAAATATGTTCAATATATAAACCTTGAATTAGTATGAATTTCCTCTTAGAGCTATCAAAAATTATCTTGATCCTAATAATGTAGGCTACTTCACCTAAGTCCTTCATAGAGAAGAACTTGTTTAACCAGTCCTTATTTGACCGTAAGATTGGTTTTTCATTTCCAATAAGTAATATTTCATCGACATTTTCTATTAGGTATATGATCACACTACCACTAAATTTATTATAAATACATGGATCATATTTCTTTCTTAACAAATCAAAATTATTTAATGGCTACATCGAACCGAATTTTCTTTGACCTGAATGCATGGTTCAATCCATATATTGATCCCTATAATTTTCATACCTTATTGGAATTTTTGGGAGTCACTAGCCCTTCTTATTGTGTCATATAAACATCTTACACAATATTCCATTGAAAAAAAATCCATTTTAACATCAATTTTCCAAAAGTCATAGTCATGGATGGTTACTATAGATATAATTTTTGTGATAGATTTAAGCTTGGATACTAGAGAAAATGTTTCATCATACTTAATACCTTAATGATATTTAAACCCACTAGTCACTGGCTATGATTTATAGGTACCCAATTTTCCTTATATATTCATTTTTTTCTTGATCACACAGTTACACCCAATGATTTTTACCTCAAATAGAAGATCAAACAGAACCCATACTTGGTTTTGATATATGGAATCCATGACATAGTTAATTATTTTTTCCATATTACATATTCTGATATATTTACTACCTAATTATAGGAAATATGATCAATATTTTTAACCAATAACTTGTCACTATCCTCAGTGACTATAAAAACATATATTTTTAGTTACATAACCTCTGTAGTTATCAAATACAATACTTTTTTCCTAAGAAAGCATTCTTCCATGGGTACTTATGAAATGTGTTCCTACACAAAATATTTTGTATCTTGATCATCAAATTTATCAAATTCAATATTTCTCCCACCATCATTCTCTAGGATGTGTTCCCTCTCTATAAAGGTGGTACATTGGTTTACTATGGTTCTTTTATTTGAAGGTTTATGTAGATAATATCCCCTCATTTTCTTGGGATATCTTATAATAATATTCTTCTTGACTTGAGGTTTAGTTTATTTCTTGAAGAGGCCTTAAAAAATGTCTCACATCCCAATACATATAAGTTAGACAATATATTCTTCTATCCATACATTAACTAATATGTTATGTTGTTTTCCACTTTAGTTGGGACCTGATTTAGAGTGTATATCATAATTTTTAATGCATATCACCAAAAGGATAATGGAAGAATGACATGACTCATAATTGACCTTACCATATGAAGTAAATTATGATTACTACTTTAACTAAAACAAATAAAATGTAGTGTATAAGGAGGAGTGTGTTGGGACTTAATACCACAATCTAACTGAAATTTGATGAATTCTTTGTTAAGATACTCACCATGTTGATTCAATTGAAATTTTTTTATCTCCTTAAAAATTTTATTTTGTTCTCAATTATTGAATTATTTGAAATTATCAATTTATTTAGACTTATACATCATTATATAGATATATACAATCACTCAAGTCATCATTAAAAGTAATGAACTAAGAATTCCAACCTCTAGATTCCATCAAAAAGGGTCCACACACATATGTGTTTACCAATTATAGAAGTTGTGTGGCCCTTTTACCTTATTAACCAAAATGTGGGTTGGTAATTTTACCTTGAAAACATGTGAGACATCTGTCAAGTGGATTTATTTCAAAATAATATAAATAACCATATTGAAGAAGTTTTTTTAACTTCATTCCATTTACATGAAAAAGGTGGTGATGCCAACACTTGGTGTGATATGAGTAATTTAAAATTGATTTATTATCAATTTATAATAATTGGTTTTGTAATATAATACATAAAAACCATTATTTAAATGTTCCATACCATAACATTTGTTTTCTTTATAAAAGAAACAAATTTTATTTCCAAATTTTAAAATAAACCCATATTCATCTAGGTAGGAGGCATAAATTATGTTTTTGGTTCCTATAGGTACATGATAAAAATATTCAAAAACAATATTAGACCTATTAAAAATGAAAGTTTTCAATGTATTGTATCCAAGGAAGAAATTCATGCTCCATTGGCTACTTGAAGATCCTCCTACCCCTAAAAATTATCCAAAATATACCTGGTTTTTTAATTTGGATAGAGATGTGAGTACTATAAGCTATATCTAATACACAATTAAAAGATGCAGAAAGATTACAATTGACAACGAGCATACCTGAAGCTTTCCCATGCATCTTGTTGGTACAATTAATTTTCTAGTGGCCTATTTTGCAACATGAAAGACATACAACATCATTTTATTTCTAATGTATTTGGAACTCCCTATTATTATAAGGATGGTTCTCAAGAGACTTAGAATTTGAGTGAGTATTGGGTCCATTTTCCTTTATCTTTATTTTATTCATCACAATAAGTGCATGTTTTTCATGCTCCATGTCCTTATAAACTTTTATAGTCAATGTAAGGAGTTATGAGAGAGACTTATCACTATTTCTCATATTAATAATGAGATTGAAGAATATTTTAGGTAGTGAGGACAGAATGATATTTTTGAATAACTCATCAAGTATATTGAAACCTAATATTTCCATGTGCTATATATAAAAATCATGTTTTCTATATGAGACCTAGCTAGTGCTGACCCTATAAGAGATTATGAGAATAGTGTAGTATAATTCACATATCTCTTTTGTATATTTTTCTCTTAATAAAGACAACGAAGGAGAGACATAATGATATACACATCCATATATTTGTGTTTCTTTATAATCTCAAATAACATGGATAATATCATGAAACATTATGAATCTATATAATAATCGAAATATTTTGCATAGATATAAAATTCTTCTTCATTATCTTATTTACCATGTGATTTAAAAATAGGGGTTTCCAGCACGGTTAATTTCTGTTCATGGAATAATATAATGCACAAGTGCCTATACCATTCCTATAAATAAAAGTTGTTGAGAAGGTTATCCTTCTATAATATATATCACAATGATATAGTCCAAGATTCATATATTTCAATTTATATAATAAATAATATTATATTTTTATTGCTTTATCTCCAGTAAAAAATAAGATAATAAATTTAATTTATTAATCTATCATTACTATATAAAAACCCAATATCCCTCACCATTGGTTTTAGAATAGCATGTCACTAATATATTCTAGTGTAAAGGATCCATATCCCCCTTATCATAACCCAAAATAGGACCTAAAAACTAATTTTAAGATATTTATATAGGTGAGTCTTTCCAATAATATTAACTCACATCTTCTTGAACCATTGAATCCTGAAATCCTAGACTTGTATTTTCTAAACAATTGCCTCTAAATTTGTATTGGATTGATAATGGCTACTACACCCAATAAAAATTAAATTATTTCAACCCAAAAATTTCTTTATAATTCCATGTTATATGGAATTTTCCTTATAAAGGCCATGAAAACACTAAGATCAAGTGGTTCCATTATAAATCAAGTAAAGGAAGGCTATACCAACTTAATATTTTAATTGAGGGATGTTTATCTTTATACATAGATTTCCAATTTTATATTGGTAAATGCTATGTTAATATTAAGTGGATTTTACTTAATTTATTAACCTTATATTATTAAAATTTTATTTATAGTTTAATTTATTTTTACTCTTTCATGCATGCTTGTTAATTCATTTTTTAAGTAATCTAAATACAAAATCCACAAATACATAACCATTAAATTAACATAAAAAATAATAAAGAGATATGATCATGATATTTTTTCTAATGGTTGTTTTATCTTGAATATGATAAACCAACCCTTGACCATAGGGGAGAAAAAAACATGGAACCATGCACTGCTTGAAGATTCACAATTCCACCTGTGCACCATATATGTCCGGGGTTGGTTTGACCTTAACTCAAAGTTTGGAAAACTTATTCTCACCTAATATATCCATCATTTAAATATGATTTTACTCACATGAATGTGAGGGGAACTAATGAATTGGTTAAGGGGGTTTACATAAAAGAAACCAGGGGCATGTATGCCGTCACATAATATGGAGGTGGGGATGACACATAAACCATCATTTTTATTGAATAATAATAAATTAGAAGAAATAAATCACCTATAAATGCCATTATAAGATCATGATCATACTTACACAATAATTAACTATTCATTTAATAAATTATCATGAATTTAAATCATTATAAATTAATAAAAAACATGAAAAAACAAATTAATTATCTTTATTAATTAATAAAATCATTTTTCTTAATTTTGATCCAAATTTTCCTTGATATTATAATCCGTTATAATTTTCAAAAATTAAAAAAATTAATTTTGTTTAAAATGAACAAACTATAAAGCATGTACTTGGGGTAAACATGATGAGTTCTCATCCAAACTACCTAACATGTATTGTGGTGGTATACTATATAATCATACGACATATATCATACATGATGTGTCACATAATTATAAGATATGAACTATCAAAAAATAAAACACAAACACATGGAATTTATGTAGCATATAATGCTTGTAATGCATGTGGAGTATTCAGTTCATTCTGATTATACATGGTATATAGTTTTTAATATTACAAAGAAATTAATTAAGAAATATATATATATATATATAACCAATCACATGAAATGTAATGTTAATAAATTACACACAAACACATTTTGATTAGGTATAAATATAATAATTAATTAATTCTACTTTCTACATAAATAGTTAGGGTACACAGCCTATATAGGACAACTAAAAACAATGCATAATTCTTTATTGTTTATATGTAGAACAATCCTAAGGTCTGGGTATGTATGTTGGACATATATATTTTTTAGGTACATGATGTGTATGAGAGATGCATGTTGTGTGACCTATGAGTTAAATAGTTTCCAGTCACACGTGTCATTTAATAAATACATGACACGTCCTTAACTAAATGTTTTCCACTCCAAAACATGGGTAATATAAATCATGTAAGCATGTTACATGACATATAGTCTAGAAAACCATGTTCCAAGATTTCCTGGTCAACAAATGATGTTTTAAAGACCTGTAAAATTCAAGGCAAATTTTTCCTTAATTTTCTTTGGGATTTTACAAGAACGCAGTTTCAGACGACACTTGATTCCGAGGCCTGGTGTGCCCAGAATTTCTATCCGAAGATTAGCTCGGGTACGTTCAGTTAAAAAACGAGCGGGGATTCTTATCTTTTGAACTGCTGCTCGGAATCGAATTTTGAGGGCACCGATGGAACCACAACACCGGTAATTGCTTAGGAACGCCTTTTCTGGAGTTGCGTTTTCTCGTTATGAGTTGTTTAAATTTGTGGATTAAGTGTTAGTGAAATAAAATTTTCGTTAAGAATTTTATTTCACTTCTAGATGAGTTAGAACCTAAGTGTAGGAGTTAGGGTGAGACCCACTGTTTTTTAGGTTCTCTTGAGTGGATTAAATGTGAGGTGGGGCCCACACAAGCCCCCACCTTTTCAATTCCCTTAACTCCCTAACTCCTCTTAACCCCCCACATAAGTTGTGTAACTCTTTTGACTTTTCCTCTCCTATATTTAACTCATGCCAACACACCAATTCAATTTATTAATTTAAGTTTTGAATTTTTGAATTGTGGCTTGAATTAATAAAATAAGGGTGAGCCTTATTTTATTTTGGTTGGATGTTGTGTGTGGAAAATTGAGGAGAGAGCCCTTCATCTTCATCACGAAGAACACCAAGACTTCAACGAAGAACGCCATCACCGTAAGAAGAGAGCGGCGTGCCGTCTCTTCTCCACTTCGCAGCCGGTGTGTTTCCGAAGATCGACGACGCACCCTCTTTCGATCTTCTTCCTATGTCAACAAAAAGGAGACACCACTTCCACCTCGGGCGTTCTCCGTCAACTTATGAAGCTTCACCTCGCGACGTCGTTTTCCGCGGCGAACCCCCGTTCTAGCTACGCTCAAGGTAGGGGTTATTTGATTATTTCGTTCGTGATTTCTACTTTTTCGTCCTTGGTGAATTTACGACCAGTTTCTATCAATTAACGAGAGGGGGACGGACCGAACAAACAAGGCCGGACCTCCTCCAATTTGGATGTTGTTTCTAATTTCGTTGGGATGGAATGGCGTGGTGCCGTCGCACCACGCGGGATCGTACGGCAAGTAATGCGCGGCGCCGTCGCGCCTCGCCGTGAAGTTGAACAAGGACGTGACACCATCGCACCGCGTCCAAGAAAACCGAAGACACCACGGCCGGAGCGGGGCCGCGGCGGTGGGGCGCGGTGCCGTCGCACCGCGCGGGATGAATCAGGCCGCGGCGGAGCAGTGTGACCGGCGGCCGGTTCCGGGCCGCCGGTGTCGGCGAAGGAGGAAGGACCGGCCGTCACCGGTCCTTGTTGGTAGAACCGGAAGGCCGGTGTGGGCCGGCTGGAAAAAAAGGAAAACCGGGGGAAATAATTCCCCCCGCCGGCCAAGCAAGCGGCCCTATTAATGGGGCCGCGGTTACAGGAAAACCAGGGGGGCAGCCCCCCCCCCCCCCCCACGAGCCGGAACAGCTCAACCGTTTGGACGAGCCAGTTGGCGCCGCGTGCCAGCGCGCTGGGTCGCCGGCTTGGCCGGGTCGCCGGCTTGTCCGGGCCGCCGGGCCGGGCCGCGCCAGTCCGGGCCGACCAGGGGGTCCTGGGCCGGGTCGGTCCGGGCCCGAAACCCCCATTTTCGGACCATCTTCAGTCTTTTGCTCATAACATGGGATACAGACCTCCGATCGACACACCGTCAGTTGCGATGCGATCCTTGAATCGAGACGGTCGGTTCGGTACATTGCACTCAAGGTTTTGGAATACTTTGGGGTTGGCCGGGTTGGTTCGTACACGAAACCAACTGGGCCCTCGGAGCGGAAACACTCATATCTTAAGCTCTGGACGTCCGAATGACGTGCCGTCGACTTTGTTGGATTCCTATTAGTGAGACGGATCTTTTGGATTACTAAGACCGAGGTTTGGATGCAGGTGGAGTATGGTTGGGTTGGTTTTGCCTTAAAAACCAACCGGGCCCCTGGAACGAAAAAGCCAAGAACTCTCAGACCGGGCGTCCGATTGACGCGCCGTCTACGATGATGAGTTCCTGTTGACGATACGGAACTTTTGGATACATCAACTCTGGACTATGTGTCAGTTGATGTATCAGCCTCTCAGCTCGTGGAGCGGACCCTCCCGAACGAGCTTGCTGTGTGCGGGAACCCTAGAGCTGGCTGCGACTACTGCTACTACGACGACTGTACAAAGATCCTCAGTGGATTCGACAACTACGAGTACAACACTCAGCAATCCTATGTGGATCAGTGCTACCGATCCTGTGTGGGTCCGATCCTGTGTGGGTCAGCGCTCAGCGGTTCTGTGTGAGCTAGCGCCTACAGATCCTGTGTGGGTCCGATCCTGTGTGGGTCTTTGCGGGGGTTAGTTACCTATCGATCCTTTGTGGGTCAGATCCTTTGTGGGTCATTGTGGGGGTTAATACCTATCGATCCTTTGTGGGTCCGACGACTTAGATGAATCAGTGGATATATCTGATCATCTCTATCATCTTACGAAGAAGTATGCCTGTGTGAGCTGAAGCCCTGTTTTTCTTTCCTTTGTGGATTGTGTTGTGCTATCCTATGTGGATTTACGTTTTGCTTTCCTGTGTGGACTGGGTTGTACTTGGGTTTGGATGTTGGAGCCGAATGAGAATTGATATCTTAGGTATATGTATGGGCATATACCTAAGAAGAGTCGGATGTTACTTCGTGATTGTATCTTTCCTTTGCGGATTATCCTTTGTGGATTCTGGGAGACCTTTGGGGGTCTTGGGGTCCCTACTGAGTAACTTATACTCACCCATGCACGGGCTATGCCCGCACTACGTTGTGTTGGCTGCAGACGACGGACAGCGCTGATCGTGGTTTAGGATTGCGGAGCAGGACGGTACCTGGAGGTGGACCCCTAGGCGGGACGTACTCGGAGCGGTCAGCTGGACCCGAGGAGCAGAGGAGGCCATCTGTACTCACCCTTCAGGTGGGATTCCCAGTGGACAGCTCATTGTTGCGGCTTTACTTTTCAGTTTCTATTTTCCCTTTCCATTTGTACTTTACTTTCAGTTTGGGTTTGTATACTGGACCACTTACATTCCGCACTTACTGTTGTACTCTGTTTTTACTTAGTGTTTACTTCTACTGTTTTCTTTCTCTGTGGTGTTTGTTTACTTTACAAAGGCAATGCCTTCCCTTTTTACCGGGATTTACGCCTTGGTGTTAGTCGCCAGCCCCTAGCCTATGGGAGGCGGGCTTGGGGTAGTCACGACACGGGCCCCGAGGACGGGTCGTGACAGATGTGTATTAATACATGAAATGTGTATTTACTACATAATGACCTAGATCTATCACAATTTATCCTGGTTTAGTGTACATAGGTATATGATGTGTACCAATGAGTTACATATCATTCAATATGTGTTATTTAGAAGAATACATAGCACCTATGGATGGGGTTTCATATGTTTTTTGTATATAATTAATCCATTTTTGATTATATTAGTGATAATGAAGGAGGAGAATAATGATATTGACCTTATATTTATAAAACGATTAAAATGAAGTGAAAACTAATAGTAAATTATTAAATAAATAAATGATCAATAAGTGATTATAAATTGATAGATGACAAATATGATACCACTTATAGGTTCCAAAGATAATAAAAGTTCTTATTTTTTAGCATTCAACTTAGATTTTTTGTCATAATCAATGAATAATTCATGTTGTATAATACAATGATTATTCATGACCAACAAATTAAATCAAAAAATAATTATCATAAATGTCGGTACCAAGAAAATAGGATCATCACATATAATTTATAATTAATTTATATATATTAATAAGTACCTCACCTTAGAATTATTTATTCAATGAATATTTGGTAGACCTCTATTTTTTTAACAGATGAAGGCCACTAAACCCAATATAAAATTAGATGCCAACCAAATCTTAAAAAAATAAATAATTTCAATGGAGGTTATTTTTAATATACATAAATTACTTAAAAATTATATGTAATTATCCTATATTTTTGGTTCAAGTATTTATGTCCATTAATTTCCGAGTTAATAAAATGTTCATGACAAACCATTATCATGTAAAACTCAAATCATTCATTGATTATGATTTTTCTGAGTAGGATATTGCCATAGACAAGTCCATTTCATTCGAAACCTACAAGAGGTATTAAATAAGTCACATATCAATTTATAATTATTTATTGTCAATTAATTGATTGATTCATTTATTTTTTGTTTTCATTTCAATTTAAAAATTATTTTAATCCAAATTTGTAGATCTTTTTTATAAAGAATATTGTATACTAGTGTTATCAACCAATTTTCTTGATATTTCTTCCTTTGATTTTCCAGAAATGAACATTATGATAGAACTACAAAGCCTTGAAATTAATACGAAAGTTCTATTTTCATCAAAGGTCTCCATATATCAAATTTAATTAAATAATATAAGGGGAGAATCCTCTCTCTAATTATTAATTAATTTCATATCAGTCATGATGCACCCCATGTACCCAACTTCACCATGAACATATGATTTCATGGTTTATGAAAATACATCAAAGCACCCATCTCATGAAATCTATTAATTATAATATAATTTTTTGGACCACTATATACAACAATAGCTCTGAATATCCAATGACACATATCAATTTGGATTTCCTACTGTAATGTCAGGTTCTTATAGCCGCCTTCTTTAAGATTTTACAAAGGTTGACCTTCAGGAGAATAACACTCAATGTCTTATAAGGTCCTACCCCTGGTGGACTACATCATTTGTTTCCCATCAAATTATATCTTCCATCTATATAAATTTATTAATATTTAAAATAACATGAATATAGGTAATCATAAAGTACATAGATGCTGGTTCTTGGACACCAACTCTAACATATTGAGGATTCTAGCATGCAAGACTTCCATTCATGAAACAACACAACATGTAAGAAAATAAAACATTCTTGGGAGTTACCACCAATACAAATATGTTCTTTATATAGAATTTATGATGTAGATAATTTGGTTAGAAAACAAGAATTTTTTATAAAAAAAATATAAAACAAGATTATTAGTACTTTATTTGATTACCAATTATGTGAGACATAATAATTTAATTTTTATTTTTAATCTGTCATTATTTTATTAAGTCCCAATAATACTCTAAATTGGACTCAAAATTTCTTATCATGAAAATATTATAGTGTGATGGATCCATATTTACTTTCCCATAACCCATAATTAATCTATTTAAATTATAAGAAGGTATTTAGGTAGGTAGTCATTCCAACTATGGGATAGAAACCCTTTGATCCGTTGTGTGGAATCTATAATTATGAGATCTTTAGTTTGATTTCCTCCACAGTTGCCTTAAAATTTATATTAAATATGAAAATTTTATTAAATTGAATACAGGTTTGGTTAAGCTAGACCATCATATTTTTTTAGACTTTTTAATAATTAAAAGTTCCCCTAAGAAGGGATTGAGCTGACACTTTAACTATGGTTCAATCTTAACTTAGATAATGGAACGATTATTTTGACATAATATTAACTTGAGGTATTTTGTTTATTTGGCATAAATATTCTTATTTAATACTTATTCATGTCTTATTAATATTAGGTTTATTTTACTTATGTGATTAAATATGTTTCAATAAAATATTTACTCATAATTCATTTATTTTAATCCCATATTTTCATTATATACAATTAATTATGTGTTCATGATCTTGATTTCATAAAATAAATAACGTATCATAAAAAAATAAAATAAATAAAACGTGGAATGATCATGATCTTTTAATATTGTTTTTTTGTTTAGTGGAAAATAAAAAAACCCTTAACCCTTGGGTAAAAAATCCTTGAGTGAGTTTGTACATGACTTGTAACATTCCACCTATCCTCCTATCTCTGATTTGGGTTGGTTTCACCTTGGTGCCTCAGATATTACTTGAAATAACTCCATGAAATTGAGAGATCCATCCTCACATATGATTTTAATACCCATGTTGGTGAAGGGAACTAGAAGAGGGGGTTTACATAAAAGAAACCACATGTACGAATGCCCTTACATAACAAGTAGGGAGGGATGAATATTAAACCATCACTTTCAATAATTGAAAAAATATGAAATAATTAAATTTAAAATAATCAAACAGTTCCACAGGTCAGTCTATGTTCATGATTATACACACATGAAATAAATACACATTTAAAATAATGAACTAGAATCCATATCAATTAGTTCTTTTATTAAGATAAAACACACAAAAATTAATCCAATTAATTAACAGATTAATAAATTAATTCATTTTATATTAAACTCCATCCAATTTATCATCGATAATTCCATCCTCTATTATTTTAGATAAATTAACCAAATTAATATTATTTTAAATTTAATAATGTAGATGAATTATATTTAGAAGTAACACAGTGAATACCCATTTGAAATACATAACATATATCTTGTTGTATATAATGAATTGACATGAAATATCATTTACATGAAATATCATGTACATGACATGTAACGAACCAACTCGGGTCGACCATGAACCGGTCACCCAAGCTAGTCCGCAACATGGCCCGAAGGGCGTTCTCGATCCCCACAGGCTGGAAACTAGTGCCAGGCATCAAAACATAAAAGAGGGAATGATTTGGCCCATAAATAAAAGAAAAGTAAGTAAATAAAGAATGATAGTAAAAAAAATGAATACTAGTAGTGGGAAGAAAGCAAACTCTACATACCTACTTGTGACCTCCTAGGTCACCACCCCAGTTAGAACCAAGCCTACTCCAACATTGATTAGTTGAACTTGGAACCTGTACAAGAAACTGAACCTACAACTGAAAATATATAATAGGCGTGAGCACCGAGATGCTCATTAGGGATGCCATGAATAAACCACTGAATCCAATAGTTCCCTTTTCTGAAATAGTCCACAAACAGAAGTTTGAAATACATATATAAAATCAGGGTTTTCACATTTTAAAATAATCAAAATTTTGTTCCCATTTAAAAATCCAACACATGATACATACCATTTCCAAAATAATTTTTCATTTTATAAATAAAATCCAAAACATAAAATACTAAAGCTGGGCAAGAGTAAAACAAGTAAAAATTGTGAAATGAAAATATACCAGTGAAACAGAAAGTAAAAAAGAAATGTAAATAATCCAGTAACCATGGGTGATTCTAAAAATCCCTAGAAGACCCCTGTACATACTCGGTTTCAGAACCACCTGTCAGTGTATAGTGAAGCTCCTAAGTCTATAACCAACTGGCCTCATTAACTGACCAATCTAGTGGAAAAGACCGCTTGGCCTAACAATGAATCCAGGGGGTACCAACCCATCTAATCGGAGCTGGTTAGAAACCATCACACGATCATCTAAAAGATTCCCAGGAACCCATAGTGGTTATAATAATATTGTGCAAGTAAGAAGGCCCTCACACGCATGACTCATATCACTATACTTGCCTACCCCAAACACAAACACTTCCTATGAATTCACCCACAAAGGGTTACCCTAGATAAAGGCTCCCTATATACTTATATATATGCATACATTTCAAACATACAAAGTGCTAACCGGGCTGTCACAACATTCGGTTATCAAAACTACTTTATTTGTAAATCGGGCCTCTAGTTTTACATAATCAAATGCCTCTAGGAAAAAATTTCACAAGATTTTATAAAACAACTCTAAACACCACTATTGTATTTAAAAATCCAAATGGGCCCTTAGGTTCCAAGTTTCAAATCATTTCATTAAAAATCTTTAGTGATACTATATTCAATTTTCTAAAAACTAACCAAGCATTGCCTCACACCACACACTCAAAAAAATATATACACCAAAAGAAAAACAAGCATATACTCATGTATTTATTTTCAAACCAATTTAAATAACAACACGAAGAGACCCACCACATTTAAAAAACAAGAACCACTTATAAAACCAAGGATTCGAGAAAACTACCAATTCAAAGAGACACGTGAAATCATTTCTACAAAAAATACTATGTTCTATAAAACTATCCAATGCATGACAAGAAAGTTCCAAAAAAAAGTTTTGACAAGAAAACACCACTCAAGTCATCAAACAATACCATTGCAGATAAAGGAATTTAGTTCCAACCAAGTTGGTAGGGCATAAACATGTTCGTAAATTGAGGAGCATCCAAAAATTCATTTTAATCAAATATTTCAATAGGAAAACACTACCATAAGTTAACTATAAACAAAATAGAGGTGTGAAACATAATCTAAGTTTTAATTAAGAAAATTCAAGCATTAAATGGATTAAAATTGGGAGAAAAGGCCTGGAACCACCTACACATAACCAAGGAAGTATTTTAAAGCTATTTTTAACACTTTTAACCATCAAAGAAACACTACAATGAATAAACTATCTATATTATAAGGGTGAGAATAACATTTCTAAATTAAATGAAACAATGAATGTTACTATAGAAAACATAAAAAATAGTGAAGGTATGGAAACATCTACATCAAACAATGGTCACACCATGCTTTCTAACTCAAATAGCAGCTCGCTCGCACACACGTACTTCCATATATATATATATATCCTTAGACTGATGCACATATTCCCCACGACATGAGGGAATTGGCACATATAATATACCTATCACTATATCCATACCTGGGAACAAGCGTGCACACCTTCGAAACCGAACTCAAATCCCTATGATAAATCCCCAGGTCTCAAAAACACCACAAATCCCTAAAATAAAATTTAAGCCAAAAAAAGAAATCAAAACAAAAAATAACATCATTCTGGATATGAATAATATAAATCCTATCCATAACAAATATGGATCACATAATAAAGAATATAAAGAAAAACAATTCTGTTAACACCTGAAACGATGATGATTCTAAGATATTATTAACAAATCAATGTTAAAAGATCATATATGATATCATATTAATGTATAGGATTCTTGTATAATTTAATAAAAATTATTTCACCATTATACAAGAGGTTAACCAACCCTCATCCAAGGAAAATTACAAGGTAAGGGTTTATTTCACGATCTCTTCATTATCCGCGGTTGTTTATACATAATTATCTACTGGGACCTCTTTATCATCCACATCCATGATTCTTAAAAATGTATTTCAAATCATTATTACTATTTTACAGAATATGGGTTAAAGTAATTTATACCCTAGTTTGACCTTTTATAAGATGTTTATAAAGGAATCTTTCTGTCATTTTCCAAACAAGGTCCTTTTTAATCTTTTCGACAAAATTAAGGTAAGAATGACTTTTTTTAACTTATACAGTGGATGCGGCTATTTTCCGCCGTTATAAAATTGTCCAAGATTCCCTTACAAGATTATATGAATATTTTCAAAGTAAATGTTTTCTTTTATAATTATTTGACTTTTAAATGATTTCAAAAAAGATATATTTCTCTTAAATAGTTATGATTTAATCTATGTCAACATACTTTGATGGATTTTAAGCTTATTTGAAGATGATTTATTATGATACAAAACTTACATATTGTATTGAAGGTTTTTTGATATGTTTGACTTGGGATGTGTTATTTTTATACCATTCATGGTTTATGGAGAAAGTATTGACATTTCGTATGTGAGTTTTAATATGGATGTTTATGTTATATTTAGACCTATTTATATGAGGAATGGATTGGACTTAATAAGTGACGGGTGGAGCCCAATATAGCTCCTCAATCCATCGTTAGGTCTCATGAGACAAACTAGTTTCTTGGAACAAGGCCTTGACAAAATCTTATTTGTAGTCTTGGCACAAGGCCTTGACTATGTGGTTATGATAGTCTGGAATTATGCATTCCATCATTATGATAGTGGTTATTGATATTGCATGTGATTATTCAACTAGTATAATATCCATGTGAATAATTAAATGATATTATTTCATTTTATTTTTTCCATATTATGCTGATGTTCATGTTTAAAAGGCTTTTGTTTTAGTTATACATTTCCTTAAATGTTTATTCTTATTTATGAAATTTTCTACTATATTGTTATCCTTACTGAACATCTGAGCTCACCCCTTTCTATGTTTTATTTTCCCCAGGATGTGATGAAGTATTTTATGAATGACCTGCATGGATAGTATAAGGGGATATGATTGTGGAGACAAGATGTTGTTGTAGTTTTCACTTTATGATGTAATGTAAACTTTATGAATGTATCTAGTTATTCCCAAGCTACTAGACTAATTAGTCTTTCGAGACTTGATCTTTTGTGATCATGCCAATGTTATGTAATAATGCACTGACTCTGGGTAACTGGGGTCAGGGCGTTATAGGGAAGGGTAGTTTTAGGTTAAAAACATAATAATAATAATAATATAATAATAATAATAGATATGTTAATAATAATAATAACCTACTCATAATAATAATAATAACAACAATAGAATTAGAAGAGAAAAGTTTCTTTGGCAATAATAATAATAATAATAATAATATTAATAAAAACATGATAATAATATTAATAATATTAATAACAACAAAATATTACTAATATAAACTAAATAATAATTAAAAATAAAGCCATGTCTCATTTCATTTTTGAATAATAATAATAATAAGTCAACCGTGCAGTCTCCAGGACCAAACGCATGGCCACTGCTAGTGGGGCAGGGACCACCCACCAGCCCAAGACTCTAAAAAAACATCAAAATTCAAAAATTTCAAACCGATACCCAACTAAACCTCGTTAAAATGATGCAGGACCGAGTAAATAATAAAAACAAAACAAAATAAATAGGTGTTAGAGATCGGGGTGTGACATAAAATATCACGTACATGACATGTGAAATATTTTCACAATGTGTGCTGTCTATAAATGATACATGAGACACATAAAAATAACACTTTTTTTTTTGATTTAATTTATGTAAAGTAAAAAATATGTAACAAACATATATTACTTTTAGTTTTGAATTTTATGTGGAATTAATTAAGTATTTAATATAATTAAAAACCTATATACTATTGTGTACTATCAGGGATGGGATCGTAAGGGGAAACAACTTAGGAGCTTGGGTGTCTTACTGTCTTCTTTATCCCTCACTTATCTTCCTCCGTGGCATGCGATCGAGGGTTGGGCTCCGTGGTGAGGGCATGAGGGTGTCGATAGCTCCATGGTCTTGCAGATCCGGAGCTTTGTGTTCAACCTCCTTCGATGAACTGGTGTAGGTCTCCACTCCTTCTCCTGTGATGGCTTCAAACAATCTCTCCATGGTTTCCCTCATCTCTTCTTCTCTGGCCCCGGTTCATTGTATTCCTCTCGAGTCAATACAAGGTCGCATCGTGTGACCTTAGAAACGCTTGGGGCATGCAGCCGTTCCTTTTCCTTTTTCTTCTTTCTTGTTATAGGTTCTTAATTCTGATTTGATGGTGGTTTATTTGGGTTCAGATGCGGGCGTAGTAGTATATCACCAGTATGGACTAGTTGTCTTCTAGTTTCTTATCATTTTTGGTTTAAAGGATGCTTGGGAAATTTGGGATTGTGGTGGTATTCCGACTATGGAAGCACTGAATTGAGTGGCTGTGGGGTGTGGTTTGTGGCAGGCCTGGTGCGACACAGTATGTGACTGGCCCCAATGGTGGTTTGCAGTGTTGGTGGTGGTCCATGTTTCTCCATCTGGTTCTCTTTCATTGGCCTTCATGGTTGTAGGTGTGGTTCCAGTCCTCAGTGTGGTGTGAGGTTTGGATGGGAGGTCTTAGATGTGGTGATGGTGATGCATCCTTAGAATGGGTGACATGTGTGATGGCTTGACGTAGTGATGGGTGGAGAGAGATGTCATGACATGATGCATTTTGATGATGTTTTTGGACAGGTTGGTCCTAGGTAGTGTTTCTTGTCATGTATACCTTTTGCAGTTGACATTTTTTTCTTTATCGTTATGGTTGTGTATGGTCTTGGTCCTGGTTCCAATTCCATCCTACTTATGATTTCTTTTGTGCACACGATGGTTCTCAATTTTCTTCAAAGTGTTTTTATAAAATCCAAAAGAATTATCGGTGCAGTAGTGTGTACTATCAATAAATGATACAGATACATGTATTAATGAGGATTAATGGAGTAATTAATTAAATTTGTATTTCTATGTAAATGGGTAGGACACATCACATATACAATCCATCCACACTCTGTGAATGTATCTTAGACATATGTATTCTATACACACATAGGGAATTGGTGTATTATTCACCCTGATCTTTTATGAAGTACAAGTAATGTATAAAAGTTACACACTATGTTTACGTTACATTATACATATGTCATGTTGGGACCACTTTGTGTATAATGTTCTATTTGTTGTCAACAGTTGTCAATGAATATCAAAATGAAGAAGGAGATGAAAGGATTCATGTTATAAAGTGATCATACAACATATCAATATTAAAAGAGACCATGCAAGATCCTACTTAACAAGACATGAATTAATGCATGAGGTGGTCAATCTGATGATGTCAGTGATATTCAGTGTTGACTGGAAAGATTTATGTTGCTGGAAGACACGTAAGTTATAATAAATTCCCTAGATAATATGACAATGCTAAAGGTGATTGATCAAAGACTATATAGAACGACATATAAGGTTCACGATGAAAGCAGATTATTGTTGAAGAAGAAAGATGGTAGTGAATTAGCATGGCTGTTCTTGCCAAAGACGATATTTAAGGTGGTGCCATTTTCCAATGTTTTCCAAATTGTTAGACCTCAAAATCAGAATTTTGTTTTTGAAAATAGAAGGATTTATACATAGGAGTGAAGGAGATGTGGAATGACGAAGGAAATCAGAAAAAGAAGAAAACCATGTACCTAAGACCATAGAATGCGTACCTTGTTTTGGGAATGGTTTGTAGTTTTGTACCTAGCAGTGGAAACGATATGCGGTGTGGTTCATAGAACTGAAAATGGTTTACAATTAAGGTACTTGGTGAAGGCATGCGGTAAGCGGGAAAGGTATGTAGAATGGTTCATAGAACAGGTCACAGTACCAAAAATGGTTTTCCATGGAAGGAGTTTTAGTACGTGGAATGGATCGTCGTTGGTAGGAGAGTTGCAGTATGAAAAACAGAAGACACACGATATGCGGTGAAGGTTCACAGTTCACTTGAGGGTCGCCGTACGTGGTGGAGTCTTACTATACGTGGATGGAGCTCAATATGAGATGAAGTTTGTCCCACATTGAGAATTGGGGTAAAATGGATTAGAAAAATTTGTGGAGTTATTTTTATATATAAGGATTTATAATCAGATTATTAAATAGAGAGAGAATTCGATAAAAAAATATTATTGCTATGGAAGAACTCAGCTAAGTCCGAAAGTGGAATAGAGGAGAAATCATGTATAGGATGAAGTGGTACGCAAAAGCCAAAAAAGGCTGTGAAATTTGAAGTATTAGTCCATGGAAGAGATTTTGCATAAGAAAAAGGGGGTATATAAGAGATTAAATAATTCACATACTTTGAAGGAGTTTGCAGAATGAAAAGGCAGTACGAAGAGGTGGTATGCAGGGGTGGTGCACACATGCCATACGTAAAGGTGGTACGTGAAGGCAGTATGTAGAGGAATTTTACATGGAGTAGGCACTATACCCTGAGTATAGGGGGTATACAGAGTAGGTGTCATATGCTGAGTAGGGGTGGTATGAGGATCAGGCACAATACAAGGAGCAGGTGTTGTATGTGGAGTAGAGGTGGTAGGCGGATTAGAGGTGGTGCATGGAGCAAGCGTGATACACTGAGTAGGGGCGGTACGCCGAGCAGGGGTGGTACGCGAAACAGGCATGGTACTCCGATTAGGGGTGATGCGTGGAATATGCACGGTATGCAGACTAGGTGCAGTATGTAGAGTAGAACTAGTATGAAGATCAGGGACAGTCCACAGAATCTGGGACAGTTCATGGAAATGAATAAATCATAAAGGGATTTTGTGATTCTGGTGAATAAAAAGGGAAGAAGTTATAGTGCATTCAACAATTTCACCAAAAGATAAAATTGCATATAAAAGCGCATCAATTCGAGACTTCAATGCAAGCAGTGTCTTGTGCTTAATAGAGACAAAGAATTTTAATGCCAATCTACTGAAGCAACCTTCAAATCAATAAACTGGGTGAGACACCTTCTAAGATAGCGAGCTAGGGGGAGTAAACATAAGTGGACCAAGGGAAGTAGTGGCCTATCCCTAAACCTTTGTAAGGGCAGTGTGCCTGGGAGAGAGTGACTGTGCCCGAACATTTGTAATCCACAACTAGTGAAGATTAGTTGAATTTGGAACGACCAAAAACCTGTCGACATATGATCCTTAGACGTATCCCTTAGTGGTGAACCAAGTAAAAAGTTTTGTGTTGTCCTTATGCATGTTTTAATTACTTCACATATTCACCATACAGGTTTAAAAAAATTCCTACCAATTTGGGAACAAGCTCTAGTAAGGAAGAGAACAAGTTGACACCCTGATTCACCCCTCCTCTCAAGGTTTTCTAGGGTCCTTTAATTGGTATCAGAGGGAAAAGGTTTACATATGTTGGATACTCTTCAGTAATTCTATTCAGAAGAGGATTTTATTTTTATTTCTTGATTCAAAGAAATGAAGAAAATTCATGATGAAAGTTTAGTTATATCTGAGTAGAAGTTTTTACCCAACATGACCTTGATGAACATGAAAAAGAAATAGAAGATACAATTGAAGAATTCCATCATATATAAAGAATAGGTAGTATCTGGTTCTCCATGCCATTCAGAAAATGATGATGTTTCATGCCTAGAAAGAAAAGAGAAAGGAGATCGGGAGGTATGTGTTTTCACCCTTGGTCAATCTCCAACCTTAGATGAAATTTATAGATTACGAAAATACCTTTATGATATCCCTGAAGATAGATTTGTCCGTATTTATAGAATATTTCAATGTAAGAAAGAGTAAATCACCCATCTAATAAAATAAGTAGATTCTATAGAGGAAGGATTGGTAAAGAAAATATCGGAATGTTATAATCTCTCCAAACAGATTGAATACTTTGAAGAAACATGTAGGAAACACGAAATAAATACATCAAAATGGTTCAAAGAAGATGAAGAGGAAGATAGATTTATAAAGGCACTTGAATAAAATATCCACATTCTTGAACAAAAATTAAAAAATTACACTGATGTCAAGGGTATGCAATTGTAAGGGATATCCAAGAAGATCAAGGAACATGACTCTTTGATTCAGAATAAAATGATTTTGCATGAGGAAGAATTTATTATAATGAAGAAGTCTTGTGAGGAGAATATGAATATTATTAAAGATCAAAAGTTCATTCTCAATATTCAATATCTAGAATTGGATGCTCAGTTAACCAATCTTGATAAGACACATATTGGGACTTCACAAAAGAATGAATCAGTTTCTCCGGGTACTTAATGCTCACGGGAGTAATCTCAAAAGACCTCTAAATTGTGATAAGAAGACCATGACTTCACTCACTGATCTATCACAAGAAGCTGATAATGTGAAGGTACCATACATACCAACTTTTTATATTGTTTCTAAATATGTTTCTTCAAAAAGTATAGGTTGTAAGAAAAATTATAAACAAGTATGCGTGAGGAAAGATGAGGAGAAGAAACCTACCACCATGGTTAGGGTGGAAAAGAAGAAAAAGATGGAAGATGGTTCCCCAGATAGAGAACAACACATTATGAAGAAGTCCCAACAACCTCATAAAGAAGATATAAAGAAGACAAGATTTGTGGGTCAATGTTGGTTCTGCAACAGATTTTAGAATTTGGAACTGGATTGTTAGTACAATCAATTAAATGAAAAATCATAGAAAAAGAATATATCAAAGGGAAGAAATCCAGAGAAGAAGAAGCAACATCTATAGGTCTAGAAGCATCTGTTTACCGCAAATATATTTGGAATGCTTGATAACATCTATGATGTATGCAACGGTAGTGGTCACAAGTTAGTTATATGCCCATATCAACCTGCATTCACTGTTGATAAGAAAAGAAGTCCTTTGATGCTGGCTATGTATAAAGTAGTTACCTTGGGTGGAAATCAAAAGAATATTTCGAACAAACATTTCTACAAGAAGATATCGAGTAGGTAAGCTAAGAAGAACCTGGTTTTTAGATTCATGAAATTGAAGGGAAATTCATCCAAAAGAGAAATTAAGATGGATGACACACAGATGAACCCGTGTCGAAGATCCAAATCTGCTACAATAGTTCCAAATGCCATGTTGTTTATTTAGCCAAAAGATTTGGAAAGAATGAGGAAACATGAAAAAGAACAGGACAAGGCTGATGGTAAAGGAAAAAGGAAAGCTTTCTCATGATGAAGATAAAGTGCATGAGATATTGTAAACTAAGAGAAAAACATATGTTAAAGAAGTTTTGTGTGAGAGATGTATGAAATATGGTCACATTGAAAAAGTTTATATAACCTTAATACCAAATCAAGAAGTAGTACTTAAGAGGATTAATAATGTATCATTCATGATGTCTGTTAAGAAGAAAAATTCTATAGACAAAGCAGAAGAGAATATGAAGAGAGCCATTCCACATCAACACAGATTAGAAAATATGTTCAGATATGCAGGAATGAAGACTGGCATAAATGGACTAACCAGGATGAGTAAAGAATCTCAACCATGCATCTCATATTTATGATTCAAGGAGGAACCAACTTATTCCCTTAATCATTTGTATGTTGTATTTGTGTTGATAAGACATATAATTGAAGGTGAAGCATTCCCTTAGGGGGAGAACCTGAGAAGTAGTGAATGCTGTCAACTCTTGATAGCTAAGATGAAGAAGTTTCCATAATTGGAATATTTTTCAATTTATTTTCAAAGATTAAAATGATTAAGGATAAACCTTTATGAAGATGATGTGGAGTATTTCCCTTGAGGGGGTGACAAATGTAGAAGCTTCCAGAATTATTATTTCAATCAGTATCAACTTCAATTGGTATTAAATTCAATTACTCTGGAAATTTCTTTAAGAACATTTCATTGGAAAAGGTATTTCATTTCTCAATATCTCATAATTAGTTATTAATAATGAAGATCATTTTACAAATGGGGATTAATTGAATTAATCATTGACATAAGAAAAATGGAAATTCCCTGAGGCCACCTATCCTACCAATTGCACTTGAATGTTTTTGATTTGTTTGTTAAAGTGAGTGTAGGAGGTTTAGGTTGATTATTCCCTAACACATTCAATTTCTTCACCTTGGAATAAAAGTGTAAAACCCTTGAGGACAAAGTACATGAGTTCTCATCTCATGAGGTATCATGATCCGTGAATAATGGAAAACCATGTTGTCTAAATAAAATCCTCTTGTTTTCTACATTGAGAATTTCCCAAGTAGACTTAGAGTGAAATGATTGATGACACATTTCTTAAGAAAGTATTGATACCCTTTTCCCATGAAATTTGTATTTCTTGTTAATAAGGGGTAGAGAAATTGAAATGAAATCTCGAAAAGTGAGAGATAAAGAAAAAAGAAAAATGGGAGAGATAAGATTCTAATTTTGATATTGACACATTCATGTGAGGACTTTACGGTATTAACAACAAAATACAAAGGTGGAGGTTGTTAGGACCACTTTTTGTATAAGGTTGTATTTTTTTCAATAGTTGTCAATGAAGATCAAAATGAATAAAGAGATGAAGGGTTTCATGTTATAAAGTGACCATGCAACATATCACTATTCAAAGAGACCATGCAAGAACCTACTTTACAAGAAATTCATTAATGCATGAGGTGGTCAATATGATGACTTCAGTCATATTAAGTGTTCATTGAAAAATTGATGTCTCTTAAAGGCAAGGAAGTTGCAGTACTTTCCCTGGATAATATGAATATGATAAAGGTGATCGATCAAAGAATATATATCATGATAGATAAGGTCTTCGATTAAAAAAGATTATTATTGAAGAAGAAAGATGAAAGTGAATTATAATGGATGTTCTTTCAAAATAAGATATTTAAGGTGGTCCCATTTCCTAGTTTTTTCCAATTTTTTGGACCTCAAAATCTGGATTTTGTTTTTGGAAATGGAAGGATTTCTGCATAGGAGTGAACGAGATGTGGAACAGTGAAGGAAATTGTAAAACTAAGAAAATCGTGTACCTCACATCATAGACCACAAACCATGTTCTGGGAATGGTTTGTGGCTGTACACATGGCAGAAGAAATGGTACGCAGAGTAGTTTGAAGAAATGAAAATGGTTTGCAACGATGGATTTGGAGGTTTGTAGTGATGGGACACAATGAAGGTGTGTGGTAAGTGGGAAATGTACGAAGAAAAGTTCATGGAATAAGTCACGATACTGAAAATGGTTCACCATGCAAGAAGTTGCAGTATGCGTAATGGATCATCGTTGGTGGAACAGATGATGTACATAGACCGATAGACGCATGATACATGTTGAAGGTTCATACTTCACTGGAGGGTTGAAGTACATGGTGGAGGCTCACTATACGCAGATGGAGTTCATTATGCAGTGAAGTTTGTACCAATTTAAAAATTAGGGTAAAATGGATTCGAAAAATTTTCCATGATTTTTTCCTATATAAGGATTTCTAATCCCATCATTAAGGAGAGAGAGAATTCGATAAAAAAATATTATCACTGTGGAAGAACTCAGCTAAGTCTGAAAGTGGTATGTAGGAAAAATTCTTCATAGGACAAAGTTGTATGAAAAATCCAAAATGGTTCACAAAATTAAAAGGAGTAGTCCACATAAGAGATTTTGTGTAAGAAAATGGGGTATGTGTGAGATGAAATAATTCATAGAATTTGAAGGAGTCTGCAGAAGAAAAATGTGGTATGTAAAGGTGGTACGCAGAGGCGGTATGTAGAGGTGGTATGCACAGGCGGTATGTAGAGGTCGTACGTGAAGGAAGTACGTGAAGGTGGTATGTAGAGGCGCGATACGCATAGTACACACAGTACACCATGTGGAGGTGGTACGCAAAGCAGGCGTTGTACGCCGAGCAGTGGAAGTATGTGAATTAGGTTCATTATGTGGAGCAGGTGCGGTACGCAGAGTAGAGGTGGTAGGCAGAGCAGAGGTGGTATGCAGAGTAGGCACGGTATGCCGATAAGGGTAGTATTCCGAGCAGGGGCAGTACGTGGAGAAGGCGCGGTACACTGAGCAAGGGTGGTACGTGGAACATGCGCAGTACACATACAAGGTGCTATATAAAGAGTAGGCATGGTATGAAAATCAGAGACACTCTGTAGAATTAGGATATTTCGCGGAAACAAATACATCATAAAGGGAGTTGGTGATTCTATTGTATAAAAACATAAGAAGTTCTAGTGCATTCGGAAATTTCACTAAAAGAGAAAATTGAATATAAAATAACTTCAATTCGAGACTTCAATGAAATCAGTGTCTCATGCTTAATAGGGATAAAGACATTTCATGAAAATCTATTGAAGTAACCTTTAAGTTGATAAAATGAGTGAGACGTCTCCCAAGGAAGTGATCATGGGGGATTCAATGGAAGTGAACCAAGGTAAGTATTGGGATATCCCTTAACCTTTGAAAGGGAAGTGTTCCTAGGATAGAGTGACTATGCCCAAACTTTTGTAATCCACAACTAGTGAAGATTAGTGGATTTTTTACGACTGGAAACCTATAGGTGTATGATCCTTAGACGCAACCCATAGTGGTGAACCAAGTAAAAAGTGTTGTGTTTTACTTTTTTATTTTTTAATTACTTCACATATCTATTAAATAAGTTTAAACAAGTTCCTACCAACGTGGGAACAAGATCCAGTAAAGAAGAGAAAAAGTTGACACCCTGATTCACCCCCCTCTCAGGGTGGTCTAGGGCCCTTCATGTCAATCTGTACATGTTGTGTTATAAATACATGAAAAATCTTTAATTCATGTTTCCATTACTAAAACTCATGGATGAAATGTCATGTAAGTGATGAAGAGTAGTAAAAGAACTAGGTGATAGTATTTCCTAGTAAATATGAAGTCTTCATTTAATGCATGTTGTATGTATTACTATGTGACAACCCAAAATACACATGGGGAATCATAGTGTAGTGTACATGGATACACATCAAGTACTAATGGGATACATGCCATGTAATATTGTGTAATCTGGACAGAATCTTTACAACCTCTGGATGGGTTCATAATATTTCCTCCATTTTTCTCTTACCAGATCTAAGTTATTTGATTGATAAATGAAAAGGATAAGAATATATCTTGATAATAAAAATAAAATAATTATTTTAAGAAAATGAAATATAAATTTTTAAAATGTCAAAGTATCTATAATTAATAAATAAATATAAAATTGAACATGAATTCTCTGATTCCACATGAAGGCTTTAGATTCAGCGGAATCACCTATTAGGAAATATCCAACTAAAATTTAATCAAATTCAATGGATAATCAACAATGTACATTATGATGAATTTCATAAAGAATGAAAATTTTACAAATAATAATAAAAAATAATATATGAACTAAGAGAATATCATTTTCATATTAAATGTATAATTAATTTAATAGTAAGAAGAAATACCTCATATTTGAGTTCTTTTTTCATTGATAATGTTGATTGTATGATCCCAATCCAAGTTGAATTTTTTTCTCTAACGAAGGCGTAATATAGATCCCCTCTATTAGTGATCTAAATTTTCTACATTTATCTTGAAATGCATTTGATGGTAATCCGAGTGCTTGAGTTATAGTACCAATTTCTATGCATCTCTCCCTTGATCAATTCCAAGATCCCTTTGGTATGGAAGGATCATATTTTGATCTCTCTAGCTTTAGAGGTGAAGGATGTAGGAGGAGGTAATCTATCAAGATTTAGAAAAAACATTCGATAAGGACTCCATTGAGAGTAAATTATCTAAGTGAATGTTGTGCGCACAAAAATCCTTTCACAATTATCAAAAAATGGTATATATATAGAAAAAGGTAGATTTTAATATTAATTAATTACAAAAATTCCCTTAATTATATAATAAACACATTTTTTTCCTCATTTCATTCAAAATAATAATAATAGTATTTATTATATGGTGTGAAATAACTCACACAATGCTAAATATTATTTTTCAGTTTGGTAGATAAATATTTTTCACTGGTCACAAAAATTTTTCCAGTCTTCCATTATATTTATTGAACCTTAAAAAAATTATTATTCATTTTATAAATAAATAAATGAATTTTAAAATATTCATGGTCTTGGAAATAAATATTTATTTAATATTTTTTGGGGTTAATTAATCCTGAATAAATTTATATTCATTAGTTTGGATAATAATATTTATTCTAAAAATTAAACTCAAATAGAATTGAATTGAGATTAATAGAAACACTAAGTGTGTGACCCTCTAGGATTTTTCCTTAGTGACATTAGGTGTGTTTCACCTAAATTCCAATATCATATTCTTGAAACATGTAAAGGCACCCAAGAGAAATAAGTTAAGACCACAATTTTAGTAACCACATATTAATGAATATCGTGTAATATAATCTCTTTATCAGGATATCTCATCTAGAAGGTTGTTCACCCATGTCATTTACCTATTTGGTTGATAGTTATTTATTTGAATATATGAAATGAACTTTTATATACACCATGTATATGGAATTTGGTTTTATATTTCTATTTCAATAAAAGGGATGAAAATAGGTTTCAAAGTTGAATAAGAATCCCAAACGATGTTGGGGCTAGTGGGGAAGAAGACACCCCACTCAATGTGGAGGTCGGTGGTGAGCGCACATGTGAGGGATAACATTTTCCTAGTCAAAACCTTTATTTGTTTCTGAAACCCATGGTGCTTAGAGGAGGCATAAAGTAGGTATGGAGGTTTTTTTCTATTAAATGTTAGAAGCAAGGAGACTTTATGATGTGTAAGGTTTTCACATCATGAATGTGTGGTTCATAACTTGGGTGAGAGCCTAATTCACGGTCATTCAAATTGACTTGATGGCTGAATCAACTACATGGATGAATCAGATACATGGTAAAATTGGCTACAATAATCCATTGGCTATATGGTTGGATCAGTTACATGGTGGTATCAACTATGTGAATCTGCTACATGATTGATTGGCTATGTGAGCAATCGACTATGTGAATTGTCTATGTGGATAGACTAACTACGTGATAGAATAGCTATGTGAGAGACTTAATACATGAATAAAATACATGAAACTAACTATGTGGTCATTTTTTCTATGTGGGGAATTCAATTACATGGAAACAACCATGTGGATTTTTCCACCAGTTACTGAAAATGGCCCTGTAGACCTTTCAGTTGTGAAAATCAAGGGACCTAAAATGATGATTCATAAAGGATAATTATATACTTAAATTTATGATATATATGAGGATATAAATTTATCCATGAATATGGATTTTAATGATATCAAACATAGTTTTAATTAAGTATTTTATGATATTGAAAGTCTGATCATCTTGTATCTATTTACTTGGAAAAAATATATATTTTCTTATTCCTTCCTATTTTCATTTTCGTAAGACAAAATATTCGAGAAACCTTTACTTGGAGTCGTGTAATCGTACTTCTATTGGCCATTGTTTCCTCTAGTAGTGATTCCATCATGTGTGCACCACCTGTTTTTCTGTAGCAAGTCACATGGAGATTCTTTCTTCTAGGAAGGGGATTTTTTCTTGTCAAAATTATTTACATACAATCATAAAGTTATAATGGTTTATCTCTTTGTATGGAAATGGAATTAACATAATAAATATTTAACTAGATTAACATATAATTGTATTTCAATTGTCTGTCATTTCTTTCTACTATGATAAAAAGTTGCCTCTTGATTTTATAGATAGTGTGGGATATATGATATGATTATGTAGCATGCTGTTATGATAATTTTAGAATGTTGTTCTTTATATAAATGGTAAATAACATAAAACTAAAATTAATAGATAATTAATTGGATGGAGAATAAATAGGCATGCTTAAGGAATCTAGAGTTTGATTTCATTTGATAATGATCAAATGGCTGCTGATCGCATGTTCAATTGAATATGTAATTCCTTATGCTGATGGAATTTGATAAAGAATGTGAATTAGGTTGATTCTTATAGATGAAAAAACTTACATACATTTTAATAAAATTTAATTCTATAAGTTTGTTGAAACTATAATGTATGTTGGGAAGCATGTTTAAATTAATTTTTTAAATTTGGATATATTGTTATATCTTGATTCATAGGTTTCCCATATATAAAACCTATGAATAATGAACCAGCTAATTCAAAATGGAATTAAAAAAACTGTTATTATATAAATAAATTTTCTATGGCATGATTCTACCGTCTTCTTGAAAAGGCTACGTAACTTGAGTTTAGAGCTGTGAGAGATCATTTATGTTTTAAATCTTGATGCCTTGTTTTAGGGCCTAGATTGCCTTGTTGGATGTGCTTGTTTGTTTCCTACTATATTTATGATGTTCTCTGGAAAAGAGATTCTCTTTGTGACATGATATGTTCCTAGGAGGGATAATCCTGTAATAGTCGATGTGATGCAGGTAGGGATGATTAGATAATTTGGCAGTAGTTAGCACTTTTGATAGTGAGATAAATCAGGATATGCATTTGGGTGTTAGGGATGGAATCAGAGATGATGGAATGAGTTGAAGCTGGGATTTCCTATTATTTTGATAAAATTGGTTTTTTTCTTAAATTTTTTGTTCTATGTATTTTAGTTCAGTTTCTTGTTTTATATGCATTCCTTTCCCTACCACTTGAGGAAGTTGGATGTGCTTGGTTTCATGTTTCCTCTTAGTGGTAACTTAGGACATATTTCCTAGAGTATATAGTTTGTAGAATGATGCTAATAATGAATAAATAATTCTTAACCCATGAGTTTGGTGCTGATGAAATAAAAATTCTTAAAAGATTTTAGTATTGATAAACCATGGACTTAGTATGGATTACTAATAGAGGTCATGGACTTCATGATGGTGGTTAATGAATATATCTTGAAATAATGTTAATGGTTAATTTAATAGATTATAAATAAATTAAAAAAAGGAAATGAAAAAAATAAAAGAAATAGTTAATATATCTTTTGTTATACTTATGTGATTATAGGATATCTAGACCCTACCAGTGATAGTCAGGTGCCTGAGCGATGATATATTCAGTTGATATTTAGAATAGGTTATGACTATATTGTGGTGGAGATCTATATTATATCTTTTATATTTTATGATTTCATACACTTCTTTATCAATTTTGGATAGGGTGACTAACACCTAGTGGACTCTAGGAGGGTTTTTTCCCCAATATCTCAGTTGGAGGATGGATGATTGAATACCCCCTCTTTCCCTTCTCTCTTCTCTGGGTAGTTACTTGTGCTGGTTTTCATGGAATTTAGTTTTTTCATATAGGTGTCTATTAGGCTATGATGGATTGTAGTTATTTTAAACACATGTATCTCTGTAAATATTTTCTACAAGACTATTAATGGTATGATGTGTATAGTATGTGATGTCTTGAGGTACTTAATTGGTGTATGGGCTGTGATGGATTGTGGTATAACCCCTGATGTATGATACACATCATATGGGCTATGATAGATCTTATAAAATACTTAGTTTCTATATATGGAAATATATATAGGATGATGCGATGATGTGATGCATGAGTTGAATGTTGTGATGATTTGACCAGGTGCCTTTGGGATTACTTATTTTTTGGAGAGAGATGGCACATGATGTGTGACATTGGGGAAAATCAGAAAACTTGTGGGGAAGCAAGAGAGGGGTACCCTTGATGTACATTATTATAATATATTCTCTCTTTGTATGCGATACTTATTGATAGATTTCTATGATGAGTCTGGGAACTTAGTATACTTGTTTAGGTGAAATGTTAGTTCCACGGTTGTTCACAATGTTTTAGCATGATTTCTTTATCTTTTGCATGATAGGATTTCGAGAGGATCCTACAGAGTATATTATTTTGTTCACACTGTGTATGCATTTTTTTTCCAGGTATGGTGGATTATGTTGGATATTGGGATGGATATTATTATATTATTGTTTTTCAAGAGTTTTTTGGGATTCATGGTCACTATTTTATTTACATTTTTGTTCTTATAGTTGTCCTTTATGTTGTTATAATAATATATGGAATTTCATGTTTGTACTTATGATTTATTTATATATATGTTTGAGCAGGTGTTGAATGGTTTATTTTTATTATCTATATATTTTTTATCTTCTATTAGAGGGTAATTCCTCCCATATGTATGTTTATTATACCATCAATGCTAGTCACAAACCTGGGGCCTACTAGAGGCGAGACCCAGGCAGTCATAATCACCCTTCCCTCACTACTGACCCAAGAGGGGTACTCTTTAGGGGGAGGGGGGCCATGATATAGTGGTATCCCTGGTTTATTTTGTGGGATATTATGAAGTTTGGAGTTAGACATAGGTGAGGTTTCATGGGTAGGTAAGGAAACCATGTCAGCTAAGTTTAGTGAGTGATGTAAACACGAGAGATGGGCTGAGACATCGGTATTTAGGCCCCTTATTATCTGATTTCAATACCTTTAAGTTTACCGAGCCTATTAAAATAAGTGATACTTATTGGAAGGTAGATACCTTGTAATGATCATGCATTATTGTTATCTTTTCTTATTTTTTAAATGGGTAAACCATGGGATAGGTTAAAACATTATCAAGATAAAAAACAAATAATTAATTAATGTTAAGTATTCCATATTATGGGTTTTGAAGTCTTAAATTTTTTTATTTTTAAGGCATGGATCTAGGTAACTATCCTTATTAGGTTTAATCAAAATATGTTCAGCATGATGTGCCAGCATATCATCACATAGTGAAGGTCAATGATGATGACACTTGGAGGAGGAAATTTTGAGATTTTGACTACCAGAGATTTTAGATGTATGAGGGATCCATTTTAGATTCAGTCAAAGAAGAATCATTTGAGGAAGTTTATTTATTTTTTAGTTCAATCTATTCTTATAGGCAGAACATGGTTTCTTTAGGTATGATGATGTTTTGTGGAGTAGTGAGGAAGTGGTAGTTCTTATTCCTCAAGGATCACTAGGCATTGGAAGTTTTATGGGAGAATTTATGAGAATAGGATCGAGCTGAGTTTCTTTATTCGATCGTGAAGGTGACCAGTCACTGGGAGCTTATTACCCTTTTGAAGAAAAGTTATAGTGTATGAGTTTTTTGGATCTATTTTAGTAACCTTCTATAATATGCTTCAGATATGTTTCCAGATGAAGAATCTAGGGTGAGACATTTTGGGGAGGCTTTGCATTTAGAGATCTATCACTGAGTCACCTTGTCTATGCTGAAGATATATCTTGAGGTGTTGGTGAGAGAAGTAGTCATTGAGAGGATGTTGTCCAGAACAAAATCTTCTTGAAGTGGGATTTTTCACAATTCCTCATGAATTAGAGATTTGGTTTGGGGTTCCTAGTTTCCTAGATAGAAGAGATTTTTGTCTCTAGGGGGTAAGTCCTAGCCCTCATAATCTCATTTCTCTATGGGTGGTGGCTCTTAGACATATTCCAAGGCATCAAACACTTGTTTTCATTTTGTACATCATGGTTATCAACTACAAGAGTGCCCAATATTTCTGAGAAGTTAGAATGTGCTTGGTGTTCCATTGAGGTAGTTTTATCTGAGGTAGTAGTAGCAGTAGTGTGATCCAATTTGGGATAAATAGAGAGGATATGGGGAGGTTGAGTATAGCCCCATGAAACTCCTCATCCTTAGAGAGTATAATGCAGGTTTGGAGGTGGTCATAAGTTGGGTCTGAGAATCCATGGAGTAAGTTGTGGTCAGATTCATGCCTTTTCATTTCCAACACCAAGAGAGCCATACACCATTCTTGAAACCCTATGCTTTTTTATACATGGATCCATTCTTTGTTTGATTTATGATGGATAAACTCCTTTATATCACCTACCTCTATCTATTCTTTATGATATAAGGTAGAGAGGATTACTGTTCCCTTGGCATTGACTAAGCCAGTTGGAGGCCGAGCTGACTTTTATGAATTATGTTGATACAATGAGCTAGTGCCGAGTAGCATAGCTCTTGGATAGATTTCCTATGTTTACAGAAAAATCCTATAAATAATCCTCAACATGGATTGGTTGTATTAATTTTTGGATATCGTGGATTTATTTAGGATTTAGGTTGTGTTATTTGATGCTGATGGAGATCCATCAGTGTTTGTTGACGAGTGAGACCCTAAGACGGGTTAGAGGCATGTTCTATCCTTATCTTCTTTAATGGATGAGTTGATACTGAGTTCATCATAAGTTTAATAGTTAGTGTTTCCTAGGGTTATAGAAGACTACCATGATATATTTCGAGAGGAGGTTGAAGAATTACCCCCTTAATGATAGATAAATATTGGGATTGAGCTACAACTAGGCATGTTTCCTATCTCGATGTCTCTATATATGATGAAACCTTCTGAGTTTTGTGAGCTGTGGGTATATCTCTATGATCTATTGCAGTGAGGTTTTGTTCAGCCGAGTGTTCCACCTTGGGGTGCACCCATTTTTTTCCATAAAGAAGGATGATGGTAGCTTGTAAATTTTTCTAGATTATAATAGCTTGAACCAAGTGACAGTGAAGACCCACTCTTATTTTCTATGAATTGATGATTTATTTGATCAGTTGGAAGGATAAAGTTGGTTCTCAAAGATCGATCGGTGGTCAGGTTATTATCAGATGTGTATGAAGAACAAGGATATCCTAAAAACTTATTTTTTTGTCATCATGGGCATAATGAGTTCTCTGTGATACTATTTGGTGCGATTAATGATCCATCCATGTTCATGGGATTGATGAAATAATTGTTAAAAAATTTCATAGATAAGTTCATGGTGGTTTTATTTGATGAAATATTTGTTTACACCATGTTTGAGGAGGTGCATGCAGATAATCCACATTCAATTTTGAGAGTACTTTATCATGAGTAGCTATTCGAGAAGTTTTCAATGTTTGAATTACAAGACCATGAATTCCATTTCTTGGGGAATGTCATGTCCATGTATTGAGTAGTTTTGGACCCTTCAAATATAGTGGCGGTTGTGTCTTAGGAATCCCCCAAGAAACTGGAAGAGGTGTATATTTCTTTACTATTAAAGTATATCACAAGAGGTTCATAACTAATTTATATCAGGTTATGAATCCTATGATATCCTTGAAAAAAAAGTATTAGGAAGTATTGTTCATTGACTAGTGATATATAGCTTTTGATTACATGAAGGAGAAGTTGGCCAGTGCTCCAATCCTTCATTTTCCAATAGAAGAAGATTAGTTTGAGTTTTTTTGTGAAACTTTTCATTGGGTTGGGATGTGTTTTGATGTATCATAGATATGTTGTTTCTTAGGGGTCTTAACAGTTACTTTCCCATGATCATAACTATTCTACCCATGATCTTGAGTTTGTGGAAGTTGTGTTTTCTTTGAATTTGTGATGGCATTACCTCATCAGCGAGTGTTTTGTGGTTTTTACTAACCATAAGAGTTCGAGGCATGTCTTCTACCCACATGACTTGAACATGCATCAAAATTTTTGTATGGAATTCTTACAGGATTTTGAAATTGAGATTTCATATACACTGGGAAAGGGAAATGTGGTGGTTGATGTGCTAAGCGGTAAGTGATGTAGTAATTCCTTGTTTGAATCTAGAGATTCCTAGAGAGTGATGTAAGAACACTAAACGATGCATCTAGATATGGGATAGGTTGGAGGAATAGGTTATATTTTATAGATAATAGTGAATTCTTTTTTAGTCTAGTAGGTGGAGGAGTCCCAACTAGGGGATTATGAGGTGGAGGTCTAGAGTGACCAAGTTGTTTTTGGTGATGCTCTTGATGGTTGGTTTAAGGATGGAAACACTATTTTTTTGTTCTAAGGAATGATTTTATTCTTTAGTGACGCATGAGATGGTTCTCAATGAGTTCCATAGATTGAATTTTATATTACATACCAGCATACAAAATATGTACCAAGATTTGAGAGGTCTATTTTGGTTTCATGGGATGAAGCATGTAGTTGCAGAGTTTGTTTCTTGATGTTTGGTATTCCAGGAGGTAAAGTCTGAGTACCGTGTTCCCAATTGTTTTATCTAGTCATTAGATATTCCCCAGTGGAAGTGAGAGTAAATCTTGATGGACTTTGTTACTTGTCTACAACAAGATCAGGGAGGCTATGATGCTATATAAGTGATAATTGATTGTTTGATGAAATCATCCCACTTTATAATGACATGGGGGACAATATCAATAAAGGTTTTGTCAAGGAAGTATTTGGTGGCGATGGTGTGACTCCACAGAGTCTCGAGGATGTTCATCTCTAATTGGGATCCTCATTTTACCTCCAAGGTATAGAGAGGTGTCCAACATCCTTTTGAATCTAATTTATCCCTTAACACTATATTTCTTTTGAAAATGGAGGGTCAAATAGAGTGGACCATCCAGACACTTGAAGACATGTTTCACTCTCATTTATTAGATTTTGGAGGTTTGTAGATGAGGCACCTGCCTTTGGTCTAGTTTTCTAATAGGGTTATTATTTTCATTATTTTTCACATGTTTTTCAATGATTTAATCCCACCAAATTTGTAACATCCCAAGATTTTAATACGAAACACAATGTGCATAAATTAACTACTGAGTACTATGTGAAATTTATAACCAAGCTGTTAAACTTAAGTTTGTCACGTCTATGTTTTTGAATTTCGAAAATCTGACATACACAATTGCGATCAGTATGTTTTTTGGAGTCTCATAAGAAAAACTAAATTTTTACTGAATAATAACATACCCATATGAATATTTACCTACCCTTATCAATAGTAATATGAACCTTATGAATAGTAACTCTTCCAAAATAATAGTATCCTTACCCATGAATAATTAAATAAAATTTATGCATCTTATAAGTTACAATATGACCATAGTAAAAGTATTGGTATTTTTGTAAATCATAAATAAATAATTATAATTAATTAATTAATTTAAAAGAAAATTTATTTTCATAAAATGTGTTTATAAATTAACAAATCTATGTCTTCTATATTTAAAATAATTTTATAAGACCTTACATAATTTTTGAAATCATTATTAAATCACCTTTAATTTTAAAAACTGTATTTTTCAAGTAAATTATGATTTTAATTAAAAATTAAATTAATCATATTTAGAAAATTATTTTAAAAAAAGGATTTCATTTTTGGGTTCTACACATCGGAAAATAGTTGGGGTAAATTTTTGGGATTTTTCTGAAATACTTGAATTTTTGATGAATAGTGAAATACCATAATTTACAAAATAAGCTGAATAATCTAATTATAAAGTCATGAATGATGTTATGATGATATAAGCCCAATTGTTTAGGGTTCAAATGATAAAATTACTTTTATTGGTCATGGAAGACTCACTATTCCTTGTCTTGTAGGGAAATAATAAATTAATGAATTTTATCTTGGGAAATCTCCTCTCCCCTCCACTATAAATACCACCCTTTAAACCCTAATTTCCTCACACCTTTCAAGCTTCATGCCTTGTATAAAATCTACGAAAACATCTTCCCTATCCCCTGCCCCACGTCCAAGATCTTCTTGTCTCACCAAAAGACCAAGCCTAGCTTCCTTAAGGAGGAACCATATTATATTATATGTATTATATCATATTTCATGATTTTTAACTAACTTAGTACATATTACTAAATGATTAATCAAAACAAGTTCTTTGTGGTAAAAAAACCACCCAAATTAACCCAAACAATCAACATTTAATTCTTATATAATGATTAATCCACATGGTATATAATATAATTCGTTATAAGATCATTTAAGATTATGGAATATCATTAATAACATGAAATATTAGTTATGTATGTTTACCCATGTTCTACAAGAACTTCTTTTTTTGAATACACATGAACCCCTCAAGAAAACCATAAAAAAGAACATTCCCAAACAGTGTTTTTTAAATTCTATAACTCATCAAAGGCCCATATAATAACGTCATGAAACCATAATGAACCATATTTATGTAAAAAGGGTTTTGTAATTGTCAATTAATGAATCTAATGTGGTTATATAGGACATTAAAGTGAAGAAAGCGTTCAGATACAAGGTAAGAGGAAAATCTCGAACCAAACTTCCTTTCTTTGGGTTCTCCCTCTTTCACTCCATTCTTGTTATGTTTACTCCTTAAAAATCATTTTTTCATAATTAAATTAACTTTTCTATTATATATATGTTTTCTACATAAGTTTGTGTCCAATTTTTTTTCCAAAATAACTCTTCTTTTAAAAAAAACACCTTTTACTTCTCACTCAAGGTTGATGGTTATCATATCAAGTATGTTGTTCCCACTTAATTTTGGGAAGCCAATGTTTATGAATCTGTTCTTTTGAGACGAAACACATTCTATTACATGGGTCAGTTATGTTTATTTTTGATATATTTTAATTGTGTCTTGCATGATAAATGATAATGTTATGATGTGATGGGTTCACCCAGAATTATATAGCATAATATGAATCTTTCGTTGTGACAGGTGCGCCCAAAAATATACAGTTCTACAGTGAATTGGGTAAAGTGATGAATCTCATGAGTTAATGTGAAATAATGTGTGAACACGATTCTAGATTTTTTCACAAGAATGTGTGGTAGTTAACCACTAAGACATCATGTTTCATTTTATGAATTTACACATTTCAAGTCTCTTATTAATGCTTCCTCTCATGTTCATGATCTTCTGCCTATGTTATGGTTATGCTCACCCATTGTTATATTGTTCTTATCTATCCTATTAATGGGATTTTAGATCACCCCTTTTTGATGTATATCCTCAGGTAATTATGTGTACTAAAGAGTTTTCAAGGGATGATAAGAAATAAGAGAAGAAAGAATTAAAAAAATACAAATGTTTTGTGTTGTAAATATTTATGTATGGTTTACCTAATCCTCAAGAACCTAGACCAGAAAAGGTACTCAAATGTAAAATGTACTGTGTATTTTTCTGTAATCCTTATAAAAAAATACATAGCATGTTTTAGTACTGAGTTTGGATGTTTAGGATCAAGGATTTACATAATTAGTCAATTTGAGTATATTTGCGTCATTTTAGTGATTTCTTGAATTATGGGATTATTTGTGAAAATTGGTTAATTCTGGAAAATTAGAAGTTTTCTAGAGTTTCTATTTTTTGGGCATAAATTTTATAATTAGGATCCAAACTAAGTGATTCATTTTTTTATAATTTCTTTGCTCGTGGGATTCATCCTTCTTTTCTAGACCTAGAACCAATTAGACACACAATGGCCCAGAAAAATCAATCAAGTGGAGAAATATTTCTACATGGCAGAATGAACACCACTTTAATTAATGATCCATATCTCGACCTACAAACCTTAAAATGATATTCTTCCAACTGGTTTCTATAGAGGACCCCAATGGTATGGTTTCAATTAAATTTCATATAATAATAATTTCATTGATGAATCTTTGGATCAAGTCCAATTGGAGTGGATGAAACAGTGTTTGGAAGCCAGGAAAAGTAATGTTAATTGATTCAGACATATATTTCTTTACACTTGTCGAATGATATTTAAATTTTCAGGTTCTATATACAAATTCATTACAAACATCTTATAATAATAATACTTAGTGGGTTTCTACCAGCTGATGGGTAGAACAGAATCAATCTTCTTAGGGACAGATTCCGAAGGAGAAAATGTTCTGTTTTTTATTTTATCTCTTGTATTCTTCTTAGTCTTGTAATGTGTTCTTCTTCCCACTTATTCAAAATTACCCTTACCATGTAGGGATAAAATTCCATGTGATTGTTTGTGATTTTATTAAGGTTTCTTCTAGTACCATATCATTCAGAAGACCAAGTAGTTCTATAATCCTGGTGTCACTCTATTTAATGAAAACTTTCAATTTATATAACTTCAATACAGCTAAAGATGTTGTGTATTTAGTAAAAATGATATAAAGTTTTATCTTATAATAACTATTTAACTTCTCAAATAACATTGGATAATTTATGGTCATTTTTAATATCCACTATCATTTTTTTAGGAAGTCTCCATCATCATTTACACTGGCATTCATATCAAATGATCCATAAACCATAGTATCATATCAATTGGTGTGCACATTCAGTTATTACCTATGTTTATTACAACATTTATAGCTTTGATATATTATTTGACAAATAGAAAATTCTTATAACTCTTTCATACTATTTTTTCTTGAATAACAATAACAACATAAACAATGATAAAGTATTTGAGAAGGGTCGTATGCATGTTCAATTCCAACAACTTGATGAACTATTTAAATCCATCTTCATAATATTTTGTCATAAAATTATCATGAATTAATTTTTTATTCATATCCAACCTATTAGGTTCATGAAATATTAATTTTTTACAAAACTAAATTAATACACATAAGATATTCATAATCAAATATGAAAGTTAAAGATAAATGTTTTAAGGGGAACCCAAAATGATCACTAGTACTCAGTATGGGATGAAAACTACTTAGAGTAGTTCAAGAAACATAGGTTCATGTCTATAAGATATGGGGGCGAGTCACACGAAAAAATGAATTAATAACTATTTGGGTGATAAATATGATGACGATGATAATTGTCTCCTTAAATCTAAATGTTCCCATACTAGGAGTTGGTGAAGCACCAGAGAACATTTTTTTTGTTTCCTAAAGCTAAAAAGTTTCTTGGGAATAAATTTTTATATTTATGTCATTCATCTTAGAGAAACCATATATCCATTCCATTGAGGGATAAATATATATTCACATTACTCAAGTTCATAAAAATTAGAGTAACTTTTATTCTATATAAAAAAGATAATATAAATTTTGGATTGGTGGGAAAGAGAACACAACATCATATCAAGACATAACAATAAATCACCATATTTTGTAAGAACTATTATTTTTATACTAGGTAAAAATAATTTTATTTTCAATTTAATTACCTTGTTATGGCATTATGTGAATTCTTAACTTGATCACGGGTGTTTTGAAGGTGCCTAGGGCTTGTTCAAAGCCCAAAACCAAGTTTTTGATTGAAAATGACAAAGAACATGGTTTGTTCATGGCCTGCACTTGGTTAGTCTAAATCCTGCGAGAGGTTTGAAAAGTGAAAGTTTTTAGGGGATATCAGCTCTGCACGGTTACCACATGGGTAATCAAATTTTTTGGGGTAACTGTGCGAAGTTCCCCTCTTAGGCAGAGATATGTACATGGTTTCCCCACGATTTGGGAAACCTTACGAGTAAACCGTGCGACCCTGATGTGTGTTTTTTTAAATTTTAAATTAAAAATAAATTTTCCATTTTAAACCCAATTTGGATTTTTTTCTTCCATGCGCAGAACCCTTATGTAGAGATCCTTTGAGGCACCTAGAATAGGATTTGAGCCCTACTCTCTGTCTGGATTCTATTTTGATTGCCGATCATCTTATCGAATCTGCAAAGATAGGTCCCAGATTCCTTTTTAGTCAATCATGATTCTTCAGAACAATGACTTTGCAGTTTGGATTTAGGCTTATATGCCCTAATATCCCATTGTTCTTCCAATCTTCATATTTTATCCAAATCAGGAAAAACCAGGACTCGATACTAGATGATCTATATACTATTGAGGCGAGGTAAGTGGTCTATACTTTCTTTCGGATTTTCGGGTTCTTTTCAAGAGTTCGACCATTTCTCCACCCGTCGGACATTCTGGTGAGGTATCTTTTTTGAGAGAGTAGATTTTAGTAGCTACATTTTCACCTAGTGAGGTTGACCATAGGTTCTGTTTAGGTGCATTGGCACCCATTGCTCATTTCAAGGTCACCCAAGGGGTGTTCCTTTTGGGTTTAACCTATTTATTCCTTTTTTAAACCACCCAATGGGTGTGTGATTTCACTTTCCTAGTTAGAGGAAGCCCGTGAATGCCTTGATAGCTTGAACCACTTTCTTAAGAGATGTACTTCCTCCTTGTTTAATGAATATCATTTTATTCCTTACCTATTTTTATAGCTTGGATTAAATGAAATATGTTGATATGGGTAGGTAAACCTATATAAAATGGTAAATGGCATGATAAATGCTTTATATGGTCGGGTAGGACCATATGTTTATTTTTGGTAAATGTTTTTCATGAGTGGGTATACTCACGACTTGAGATTGTTGATTTGAGTGGGTATACTCACATATTTATGAATGTTAATTTTGATTACTTGAATGATTGAATGAATGGCTTGGAATGCAGTAGTGGACGCTTTGGGTTGACTCTTCCCCTTGGGTCTTTATTCTATGGGATGCTTCGGGCCATACAATCCCGTGGATCCGACTTTCTTGGGATCACATAGGAATTTCTATTTCGATGATCCTAGGACCCCAACCACTGCCAAACTATGATTCCACTAGGGATTCCCATGGGACTCGATGTGATTCCATGGAAAAGATCTTTGGATCTTGCCCTCTATGGTCTAGATACATATTATTTGGATTCCTTAGTCTATTGATTCCTTGGATCCGGCCCTTGAGGTCTGCTACTTCACTATACGACATGACTGTGGGATGATACATTCACCACACAACATGGTCATGGGATATAAATTTCAATATATGGCATGTACATGGGATACGTGACTTATTTGTATAGTGTGACAGTGGGTTTAATATTATAGAAGAATGTATAACATGGCTGTGTGACTTTCTTGTTTACTTTGTTTTAACTGCTTTGGTAGAAGCTGAATCACATTTTCAGGTAGCCTTGAGGGATGTTTGGTTTTATTTACTACATTAGACTTATGCCATGGGAATACACACTTACCTAACTAGTTGTTTACACTTTATAGCACTTTTGTTGAATTTCTGTTAGAAATGTATAGATCTGGGTGGTTTCATACTGGTATATTTAACTCACACCCTGTTTTGGCCTCCTTGGGGACCCAAATAGATTATATGATTGCTTTTGATGATAGGGGAAAGTGCCCTAGTATAGGTTGTTGACTTTGGCTTTGGAGATGGGGAGAATAGGACTGATATGAGGCTTGTGATGTTGGATACCTTTTTCGAGTTTTGTTATATTTGTGATACTTGTATTATACTATATTTCCAAGTTTTATTTTGGATGATTTTACATACTTGTATCATCTAGATCATTTTGTATACGAGACACTTATTATTATTGATATATATATTCCTGCTTGTCTTATTTTATGTTGTCTTCTTATTTATTCACTTCCACTATTGAATGTTTTTGACTTCTTATATGATAATCTAGTAACGAGGTCATAGTCTCCCCACTATGTCACTTAGGCCCTCGCTTCTAGTCAGCAGCCTCTGGCATTTGGGGAGATTCACTTGAAGCCTTGTGACCAACCAGGATTAGGGCACCATTTTGGGTGGAATCCGGGTTCGGGACATTACAAAGTGGTATCATAGGATGTTTTTTTTTCCTGTTTGACTAACTCATAAAAGAAATTAAATAGGTATAGGAAGGAATTGGGATTTTTTAATAAACAATGCTCGAGAGTAGATAGGAAAATGTGAAATTACCTCAAATTGAGTTATGATATTCTATATTTTGACTATTACAGTTGATTGATTTCACCATTGGGTGACAAAATTGATTTTTTCTATGACTATTGATGAAATTGTGGGTTCTATTTCAGTTTTAACCGGATGAGATGATGGTGTTCCATATCATGCATCATATATAAACTCGATAAAATAACATTCCATAAATTATGTCCTACCATCTAGGATGAATTAGATATTTCATGTTGTTTTGATAGTTATTGTGATAGATGTTCCTACTATTATGTTATTTGGGTGAATTAGACGTAAAGGGATGACATCATCTTTTAATTCTTAAAGAGTATGGTCTCTTATGAATTGGGAAATGTTGCACCAGTGAAATGTAAATATTGAGTGAAATTGTTACATTTATGGTTTTAATGGGAACTATGTTTTGGGTTCATGAGGTGTTGTTGGCCCTCTTGGATCCAGAACTTGGTAAACCCTTGGTGGATTTTCCTAAAAAATGCAATGTAAAATTGAAATGAAAAATTGAATGGAAAATAGAGACTTGACCTAGACATGAATTTTGAGAGGGAAAGAGGCATATTTTCTAGTGGTTCGATGGCTGTTATTTATAAAGTCCTGGATTTAGGAGTAGGATATGGGGTTGACTTGGTTTCTAGGAAGGTTATGACCTATCTTATACTTTTGATCATTTTTATTTGATGTTGTTCATTCCCAAGGAGTGCATTTGGAATTTTAGAAACATGTCACCCCAACGACCTCCAATGGTATGCCGTGATGGATGTGATGACTATGCTTAGGAGTTGGTGGGACATGGGTTACCACTTTATCCTCCAATAGTTCCAGCTACGACACCTGAAGCTTTTCCAGACACAGGTGCTAAGGAACATTTCCGTGAGTGTTTCTTTCACTATATGCATACTTTCCAGCAAGCAACACATCCAGACTTAACTATGGTTGAGTTGACATGGGTGTTCCAGTAGCAACATCCTCATACGTTTTCAAGGTATGGAGGACCACATGATATATATATTTTTCTGGAGACCATGTTAGTTATTTTGATTATCTGGAGATGCCTTTGGAGTGGAGGGTCAAGCTTGCGACTTATATGCTATGTGGAGCAGCAAAGTGTTGGTGCGATGTTTTGAACTAGGATGATGGGCTATAGAATATGGGTTGGGATGACTTCCAAACCCTCTTATATGACTAATTTTACCCTGTGACATTGCAATTATAGTGGGATAGTGATTTCATGTTTTTGGAGAAGGGAACGATGATGGTTATGAAATACTCATCATGCTTTATAGAGATGCAACATTTTGTGTTGATTTATCTTACCGATGGGCTGTCGAGGGAGTGGAACATTAAGGAAGGTCTCAGAAATGTTATCAAATCTCAGGTCAATGTGTGTTAGTTTCCTAATATCACTGAGATTGTGAATAAGGTACTGATTATAGAGAAGATCCTAAGGGAAGATGGGGGTATAGAACATTGGAGTGTTGTTTCTTGCCCCGGTAGACCTACGTATTTAGAAGGGAAGTTCCATTTTGAGGCATCCCCGAACATGAGTTCTAGTCAGGCTACGGGTGAAGGAATCTTGGTATATTTCCATTAGTGTGGGAGGTGGGGCTACATGAAAAATCAATGTGATCGTGACCCAGTTAATTGATGATCTTCCAGCAGGATGGGGTACATGAAATATTTTTTTCAAGACCTTCCTTCCAGTTGCGAGTGGTAGGGGGTCATCATTGACATTAGGTTTAGGATCAGGTTCTTCAACTCCAAATTAGGCTGGGAGCTGGAGCAGTGCAGGTCGGTCAGGCTAGGATAGTGGTTGTCGTGGTTGTGGTGGCCAGACCCTAGATTCTAAGAGACTGTAGGGATGATCAGCTCATGGTAGCCATGGAGGGTCATAGGGCCACGGTACAGGACAGACAAATGTAGTGCGACAAAACCAACATGAAGAGGATAGCATACCATCTACAGTGAGATGTAATATCTTAGTAGCTTCTACTATTGCATCTGATCTTTAAGATATAAGTGTCTCTCACAATTTTATCTATGCACGAGTGGTGAAAATCCATGGGCTTGTGGTTTTTCTTTATGAGTGATTTTTGATGATAGACACACAATTGGGAGTTAAAATGGGTGATGTACACTAGTGTATAGATTGTCCTCTTAAGGTTTGTGGGTGACACTTCCTCTAGAGTTTAAATTTCCTCAAGATGACATGGTTTGACATGATTCTCAGAATGGACTGGCTCATGGATGATTGAGCAGATGTTGACAGCTATCACCAGGGTGTGACTTTCACATCCCCAGATGGGGAAGTGTTTATTAAAAAGGGTGAATGGGATGAACAAGCAAGCATAACTGGACCTGAGCATCGTGGGCTTGGTGGGATGACAACCCATATGTCTAGTTTGTTTCTGGATGATCAGGGAGTGAGTCAGGCATACTTTCCTATAGTGGTTGAGTTCTTTAAGGATATCTTTCATGATGAATTTTCTAGTTTACCTCATAAGAGAGTGGTGTATTTCTCAATCTAACTAGTTTCGGGAGATGTTTCACTCTACATTCCTCCTTATATAATGGCTAAAATAAATTTTCATGAGCTCAAGAGGCATTTAGGGGAATTGGAGACGAAGTGGTTTATCAGACCCAATACTTCCCAATGGGGTTCACTAGTGCTTTTTGTCAAAAGGGCAGAAAAAACTCTTAGGCTATGCATGGATTATAAAAAAATGAACCAGATGACAGTTAAATATTGATATCCTATGCCATGGATATATGAATTTTTTGATCAACTTTGAGGAGCAATAGTGTTCTCAAGGATTTAATTGAGGTTAGGATATCACTAGGCGTGGGTTCGACCTGCAGACATACCTAGTAAAACATTTCATAGAAGGTATGTGTTATACGAGTATTTGGTTATGTCGTTCAGTCTCATGAACATTCTAGTAGTTTTCTTGGCATGGATTAAGCAGGTTTTCCATCATTACATGGATTATTTTTTGGTGGGTTTCATGGAATATATCTTAGTGTATTCTCACAATCTACACGACCATTCCAACCATCTTGAAATTGTTTTGAATACATTGAGAGAGAAGTAGTTATATGCTAAGCGTGAAGAGTGACACTTTTGGATAGATCAGATCCACTTCCTTTGTCACATCATCTTAGAGACAAGAGTGTTAGTTGACTCAGAGAAGGTGTGATCTATAGTTTTTTGGGAATAGACCATGAAATTTTTTGACACCTAAAGATTCTTGGGGCTAGATGGTTACTAAAAGAATTTTATACAGTGTTTTTCATGCATAGTAGTTCCATTGAATGGATTGACTAAGAAGGGTGTGAGGTTTGTGTGGTCAGAATCTTTTGAGATAGCCTTTCTAGAGAAGAAAGGGAGGTTGAAATCAGAACCAATCCTGATAGTTCTAGAGTAGGTAAAGAGCTACACGGTGTACTACGACACTTCAGGTATTGGTCATGGGGTAATTCTAATGCAGGTATATCAAGTCATGGTGTACGGGTCTCAGTAGCTGAGGCCTCATGAGACGAACTACCCTATGCACAATCTTGAGTTAGCTGCAATTGTTCTTGGGTTACAATGTTGAAGGTACTATTTACTGGGAGAGAATTTATAGTGTATAAAGACCAAAAAATCCTCAATTATATATTTACATAGTGTGATATTAATTCGAGGTAGAAAAGGTGGGTGGAGTACCTATAGTCCTTTCACATCGAGCTTTCCTACACGCTTGGTAAGGGAAATGCAGTAGCCGATGCACTAAGGAGGGGGACTCAGATACCTACAGTGCAACATGCCAGTAATGAGTGGCAGATTATGGAGTTGTTTTCTGAGATGCATTTGGAGGTTCTTGATAGAAAAGGGAAAAATTTTCTTTCATACCTAGCGGTTACCTTTACCCTACTACAAAGAGTTATGATAAGGACGCTATCAAATTTAGAAGTCCTAGTTCTATAGGAAGGTGTGGCAGGTGAGGACCCTCTTCCTGGTTGGATGGTAGGAGATGATGAGATCTTGTGTATCCATGGACGTGTTTGGGTTCCAATGGATAAACATGATGAGCTGAAGTGGGAGTTTCATGCTTTAGCATGGGCAGTTCACCCTAAAGTCAGCAAGATGTGCCATAATTTTCAACGTTACTGCTGGTGGCCGAGAATGATGAGAGAGGTGGTTGGTTTTGTTTCTAGGTGTTCCACCTATTTACAGGTGAATGTAGAACATCAATAGCTAGTTGGTCTTTTATATTAGTTACCTATCCCATAGTGGAAATGGGATGATGTCGTGATGGATTTCTTGACAGTTTTGCTGAGGTCGCCTTCAGGTAACGATGCTGTGTGTGTTGTCGTTCATAGGCTTATGAAGGTCACACATTTCTTGTGGATCAATGAGTCTTTTAGTGTTGATGATTGTGGAAAGTTGTACATCTGAGATGTGGTATGATTACATGGGGTCCCATGCTCTATTCTTTCAGATAGGGAGGCCCTATTTATGTCTTGTTTCTGGAAGAGTTTTCAGAGGGTGCTGGGTACACAGGTGCATCTGAGCATAGCATACCACCCTAAGACTAATTTCTAGTTTGAACATACGATATAGGTTATAGAGGACATGATGCGAACATGCATCATTGATTTTGGGGGATCTTGGTAGAGGCACATTACCCTAGTTGAGTTTTCCTACAATAATAGTTATCAGGTGATGATACATATGTAACCATATGATGCTTTATACGGTAGGCCATGTCGTTATCCCCAGTGCTGGCTAGTTGTAGAATAGGCATCTTTTGTAGGACCTCATCTCGTATAGGAGAATTTTGAGCTAGTATAGTTGATTCAGAAGTTAATGGCTACTGCACAGTCTCAACAGAAATCATATGCTAATCACTGCAGATGACCTCTATAGTTCGAGGCCAGGGATCAGTTTTTCATACGTGTTTCACTGAGGTTGGGGCATAGGCAGATCAAGAGATAGGTTAAACATTCACGGAGATATGTTGGGCCATTTGAGATTTTGGAGAGATTTGGGTTAGTTTCATATCGGGTTTAGTTACCATAGAGGTGTCGAGCCATGCATGATGTATTCCTTGTATTTTAGCTACACCTCTATCAGTCAAACTCGTCTCAAGTTTTTTAGTATGAGGAGGTTGAGCTTCAGGTTGATTCATCCTTTGAGGAGGATCTGATTCATATCATTCATAGGGACATGAAGGTTCTTCGAGGTTGGTAAGTTCATCTAGTATGGGTGCTTTGGAATAACGCCTGTTTATAGGAAAATACTTAGGAGAGGGAGGCTGACATAAATGATCAGTGGTTAGAGTTGTTCTTAGATGAATCATTACATCACTTTAGAGAGAAATTCAAGGATGAATTGCTATAAGGGGGGAATATTATAAGAACCTGGGTTTTCATACAAGGTATGGATCCTTTTCTTTTTAGATTAATTACCTTGTTATGTACCTATGTAAATTATTAACATGATCACAGGTGTTTTAGTGGTTTCTGGGGCTTGTGTGGAGGCCAAAACCATGTTTTGGGATGAAAATTACCTGGTGAATAACTTGTGTACACCCTGTGCACAGTTAGTCAAAACCATGTGAGTGGTCTAAAAAGTGCATGTTTTTGGGTAGAGCGGTTCTGCTTTGTTACCGCACCTTTAGTCATACTATGTGGGGGTAACTGTGGGAATTTCCACTCCTAGGAATAGAGGTGTGCACATTTTTTGTAGGGTTTGGGATACCGTGTGGGTAACCCGTGCAACCCTATAGTGTGTGTTTTTTTAATTTTAAACTAAAAATAAATTTTCCATTTTAAAACCAATTTTGGGTTTCTTCTTCCACACATAGAACCCTTCCGTGGATCTCCTTTGAGGCACCTAGAAAAGGCTTTGAGCCCCACCCTCCATCTGATCTCTATTTTGATCACCGATTGTCTCATCAGATTTGCAACTGTAAGTCCTGTATTCCATTTTAGTTGTTCTTGATTCTTTGGAAAACAACTACGCCTTTTGGATTTTGGATCATTTGCACTAATATCCCTTTCTTCATCCGTTATTCGTATTTCTTATAAACTAGGATGAATCAGAACTTGATACTGGATGAGTTGTCTTCTACTAAGGCAAGGTAGGTGGTCTATACATTCTTTTGGATTTTTGGGTGCTTTTTAGGCATTCAACCATTTTTCCACCCACCGGACTTTCCAACAAGGTTTCTTTTTTGAGTGAGTTTCTTTTAGTATATGTAGTTAGACCTAGTTAGGTTGACCATAGGTTCCATTTAGGGGAGTTGTAACTCATTGCTCATTTCAAGGTCGCCCATGGGGTGTGACTCTTGGGTTTAAACTATTTATTCTTGTTTAAACCACCCAAGGCATGTGCTCTTATGCTTGCCTAGTCATAGGAAGCCCGTCAATGTCTTGATAGCTTGAATAGCTTGATTAGTACATATACAACATCATTGTTTAATGAATATCATGTTATGAATTACATATTTGGATAGATTGGATTAAATGAAATATGTTGATATTGGTGGGTATACCTATATAAAATGGTGAAATGGAATGTTAAATGGTTTATATGAGAGGGTAGGGCCATATTTTTATTTTGATAAATTTTTGGAATGAGTGGTTATACTCATAGATTGTGCTTGTTGATGTGAGTGGGTATACTCAAATGTTTATAAATGTTAATTTTGAATGCTTGAATGTTGGAATGAATGATTTGTAATGCAATAGTGGATGCCTTGGGTTGAATATTCCCCTTGGGTATTGATTACCTAGGATGCCTTGGTCCTTGCTACCCCTTGGATTCGGCTTGATTGTGATCATATAGTACCTTCTATTTCTAAGCTCCTATGACCCCAACAAGTTCCTTCCCGGGTTTACACTAGAGATTACCATGGGAATAGATGGGATTACTAGGACAAGATCCTTGGATCCGACCCTCAGTGGTCTAGATACATATTATTTGGATGCCTTGGTCTGCCGACACCTTGGATCCAGTCCTTGAGTTCTGCTACTTCCCTATAGAGCGTGATCATGTGGTGCTACACTCACTATATGGTGTGGCTGTGGGATGTTACTTTCACTATGCGGTTTTTTCGTGGGGTAATTTCCTTGTAAAAAGTGGATGTGGGTTGAATAATACAGAAGGATATATGGCGTGGCTATGTGACCTGCTTTTTTACTTTGTTATAGCTATCTTGGTAGGAGATGACTCGCTTTTTCAGGTAACCTTGATGGTTTTTTGGTGTTACTTGCATCATTAGACTTATTCCATGGGAATACACACTTCATTTACTGATTGTTAACACAATCTAGCACTTTTGTAGAATTGATGTTAGAACTGTATAGACCTGGTTGGTTGCCTACTAAGATATTTACCTCACACCATATTTGGGACTCCTTTGGGACCCAAACTGATTATATGGTTACATGAGATGATAGGGGAAAACACCCTAGTACTGGTTGTTGACAACAACATTGGAGAAGGGGAGAATAGGACCGACCTAAGGCTTGCAATATTGGATACCTTTTTGGTCTTTTGTTCTTTTTGAAAAAATTCTATTGTACTGCGTTTCTATGTACCGTTCTGGATGATTTGTAGATACTTGTACCATATGTATCATTTTGTATATGAGACACTTATTTTTATTGATATGTATATTCCTAATTACCTTACTTTCTATTGTCTATATATTTATTCACTTCCTCTATTTCATGTTTTTGACTTCCGATGTGATACTATCGTAATGATGGCATAGTCTTCCCACTGACTCACATTGGCCCTCGCTACTTGTCAGCAGCCTCTGGTATTTGGGGAAATGCTCTTGAGGCCTTGTGACAAATCGAGATCAGGGCACCATTTTTTGTGTCATCTAAGTTTGGGACATTACACTTTTAAACACATTTTACAGGTCCCATTTTGAAATCACTCACTCCTTTTTTTAACACCAAAACCATTTTTCAAAAACCATTTTCCAAATTCCTCATTGAAGAGAACTTCTTTAAAAAACATTTTCAATGAAACCAAAAAATTTTAAATTACAAAATATTAATTTAAAATTACAATTCTCATCTCAAAAAACACATTCAAAATTCAAAAGGGTTCCTTTTGATTTTTTAAAATCGCACTTTAAATAAGTTTTTGGAAAATTACACATGAAAATTGATAATTTGTTTAAAAAAACACTTAATGGGATATGATCTCCCTTTTTTATAAAAACCTTTAGCATTAAGTGAAAAATTTTAAATTAATATTCAAAAACCATAAAAAATAAATTAAAGTTTAAAAATATTTCCATGTAAATATGTACACTTTGAAATGTTTAAAACTTTAAAAGTTCACTTTAAAATAACTTCATGAGTTTTAAAAACATGAATCCATTTTAATTAATTTTAAGGTAAAACCTCTTTTTTTTCATTTCAAAACCCCCATTAACATTTAAAAACAAGATTCCTTTTTCAAAAATGAAATTCATAAAAGGCATGAGCATAAAAATTATAACTAGGACACCACCTAGTCTAATAAATAGAATGATTATTAAACATTTGGAAAACATTTTATAAAGCTGGAATAAATAAAACATTTTTCATCAGACACGTGTAAATTAAAAATTTACATTCTAGAACCATGGTAACGTATTTGTAAAGATTGTTAGGTTAAGGATCAATAATCTTCACCCACTTAGTGACCATGGATTCCTAGTGCGCACATTACCCTAAGGCTATTGGCCTAAGGAATAGGATTCCACTCCTATAAGTGTCTCTCTCCCCTAAAAATGTTTAGTTGGTGTTTTTATTATATATTACATTATTATGTAGAGCTAAACATTCATAGCATGATTATACTAGACTACTAGCCTAAGTACTATGGTTCCCATCAGCTAATTTAGAAATTCAATAAAGGAGCTATTCATTTATCAAAAACCAGTTTCATCAAATATCGCCCAAGAATCCAGAATTCCAAGATTTGAAATGAAATAAAATTTATTCAAAAATCAACATAAAAAATGTTTTACAATTTTTCATGACATTGAAAACTATTTTCTAAAAGATCAAGAGGTGTTAGATGAAGTATATGTGTGATATCATGATTAGGGTTGAGTTGATTTTTTTGAGCGTGAGTCAAATTGGAGGTGCTACAGTAACCAGGGCAAGAGAATGATAACAGATTTTTTTGGAAAGGAACCAACCATAATGTTACACAAATTTTTTCATTTGTATATTTTTTTTGGTGTATTGAAGTTCATGCAATGATTTGGGTTGTTTAGGAATTGTGACAGTGCAATGAGATAGCACGTCAATAGGTGAAACTGATCATTTCAATGAAAATTTATCAATAGGAGAACCAAATTGTATATTTTTTCTGAGATTGGGTGAGGTGATTTGGAAACCACATTCTCAATTTTTTTCACATTATATATATATATTCTTGTTTTATTGTGTAAAGTCTGTTACACATGTTTACTTGTTTTAAAATTATATATCCCATGAAATTTAATTTGGGACTTCTGTTCCTTATTTATTTACATTCTTTCATTTATATATTTTTATTTTCAGAAATTATATAATCTACAAATAATTTTTATATCCATAAAACTATGTTGCTATTATATATTTTGGTTATTTTAACTCACAATATCTTGATAACGTAACCTGAATTTTCACATATCTGAGATCTTTGTTTAAGAATGGAAATTATGGTTTTGTACATATTTATGTCATGATATCTTGAGTAATTTTAGAAAAATTGAATTCAATTTGAAATCATGAGTTTAAATGGTATGAACATACTTAGTTAATTATTCCATGTTATACCTTGACTTCTATTATAACGAAATTCATTTCCTTTCACTATAACATGAATGAATTATAAATCAATGAACAACACATAAACTTGATTTAGTGATTACATGATTGATGATATAATGTATGGGTTGATTAATTATTTAGAAATTATTTTTTATGATAACATATTAAGTATCTTCAACTTGTTTAATTTTTGAAACTAAACTAAAAAATCTTTAAGTACAAAATGATTCTATTTTATTTAATAATTATGCATGGATTTGGTTTCATATAAATACCATAAATAAATACTTTTTTTGTGAATACTAAACCGTAGGTATTTACATTAATTAAAAATTTATGCTAAATCATAATTTTACATTACTAATAGGACACGTTCTTTGTATACTATAAATATCAAAAGTGAAAAACATTATATTCATAAAATATTAGTTATACATGTTCTTATTAACTTTAAATGAACTATTTTACTTAACAAAGGCTGTTACTAAATTGGGTTTTTAATGTGTAAAATTGATTTAAAGGGGAATCTTTCATTTTTTCTATTAGAACATCTGAATTGGTTCTTGAGTCACACCTTATGCATTATTTGGGTTATTATGACTAATCATTGGTTATAATTAAAGTTATGTTTAATAATTTAACTAGTTTAATACTAGGTCGGATTAGTTATTTCCTATTCCATTTTTAGTACATTTTTGGATTAACATTACTAAAATTTATACTATACATACACCACAACTTATTCCTTATGTGGATTAAAATACGGGTTTTTAAAAGTAATGATTATGTGTTATTTTGATTGATATTTATATTTTAAATTATTTTATCTATTATATCCCAATCATTAAATCAAAATTAAATATTTTTTAGGAAAACCAATATGAAGGTTTAGTGGGAACCCTTAAAAAAAATACCACCCAGAAAAGTACCAAGACAAATAAAGTATCTTCCCATGTGAGAATGAAATAACAACTAACAAAACAAATCAAAAAATATATATACAAGCTAATAGACTCAAGAACATACATAAAGAGTAGTGAATTGAAAAAAACATTCATAGTGAATGAACAAGTAGGTCTAACCGGATCCCACCCAAGAACATGCTTAATATTTTGGACATTAGAAATGTACAGATTTCAAAACTAGCTGTACATGGATAAAAAAGAGGGAAAACCAAATAATAGGAAAAAAATTCCCAAGACTATATCCAACCCACTAAGTTAAAATGGAGTAACCTTTGCTCTAATATAACATAGATACAGTGAAATTATCTCTAATCTGTGTGTCATTATTTATGCTATAATTTTTATATTACAAAAATAAATACAAATTTGAACCAAAATTAGCAGTAAAATAGGGAAAAATAAAAAAAAAGTAGATAACATTGATATAGTGAATAACCAAATATGGCACTACACTGTACCTTCATTTCCAAATAGCCCAAGGAATGGAGCCTTATTGGGGATGAATAACTATGCCATTTTAGGGTTTCATGAGAAAATACTCTGGGTTGGAGATGGTGTAAGGAACCCAAACCAATTGAATATGGCTCACTAAACATAAAGGGGGAGGTTTTGGTTATCCACGCTTGGGAAATCAATAAGAGTCAAACGAGGAGTAGATACCCTAAATATGGAACCCATGATAACACCAAACTAGGAAAACACCACAATAACGCAAACTATGGAACCCTGAAAAGTATTCAATGAGAGAGGAGGAGAAAAAATAACATACCTTAGATTCGTGGCATGATTCGTCTGAGATAAAGTGGAGGAAGTGCGCTAGAAGTAGGAGAATTCTGCAAAATCATGAGAATCATGACTGAAATGAATGTGGTTAAGGTTCTTCTAAATTGATTGGGGGGGGGGGGGGGGTTCTCATCACTTTCAAAAAACCACTGATAAAGGTAACTTTATCACTGAAAAATTATTAAGTGCACATAAAGATAGGGCTTTATCAAAGCTAAAAAAGCACTGATAAAAGTCATCTTTATCAGCGTTGATAAGTAATGATAAAATATATCATTATGAGCACTAAAACTTTAGCACTGATAAAATATTTATAATTATAATTATAAAAAAAATATTTCTAAAAATACTTATAAGTATTTTTTTAATGATTATAAATTTATTTATATCATTATATATTTATATAATTGTATATATTAAATATATTCATTATTTAAATATATTTATTATAATTTTATAATTATCAATATATTTATATATTAATATATTATTCTATATATTTTTATAATTATACATATAGACACACACACACACACCCATATATATATATATATATGTTTTTGTGTGTGTGTTTATATATATATATATATATTTTCCCCCCCACAGGTGGCTGGGGTGGCACGAGGGGTTGCGTTGTGGGGAGCCAGTCGTGGGGTCGAGTCCATGTTCCATTTTCTTCTAGTAGCATTCATAGTTAATAGAACCACCGTTATATATAATATATATATATATAAATATAAATATAGTAATTATATTCATTATTTAAATATATTTATTATAATATTATAATGATTTAAAAATATAATTATTTATTTATAATCATATAAATACCTTTAGAAAATAATAATATTTATATAGTTATATGATTATATGTATTTATATAAATAAATATCTGTCTAATATATAAATATTAATATAAAAATAAAAATAAATATAAACATAAATATAAATATAAATATAAATATAAATATAAATATAAATATAAATATAAATATAAATATAAATATAAATATAAATATAAATATAAATATAAATATAAATATAAATATAAATAAAAAATAAAAAATAAAAAATAAAAATAAAAATAAAAATAAAATTATAAATATAAATAAAAATATTGTAAAAATATTCATTATTTAGATAATTTTATAATTATTTAAAAATATATATAATTTTTTATTTATAATTATATATTTACTTTTTTAAAAATTAATATTTATTTATTTATAATTACTAATATATTAATTTATAAATATTGTAAATAAATATCTATTAATATATTTATTTATAAATATTTATTTAAAAATATATGTTTAACATTTTTAATGAACATATAATCTTAAATGCATGCATATTAAAAATAATTTAAATTGAATAATTAAAAATGAGTATAATTTTAAAATATTGAAAAATGAATAAATTTATTAATTAAATATAATTATTAAAAAATGTCGATATATATTGAAATAAATATGAACACATATAGAAAATATTAAAAAATAAAAAATAAATATATACAAATAAATATTAGAAAATGATTAATTTCCCAAAAAATAAAAATAAAAAATATTATAAATGAAAAAATAATACCTAACTATAACAATATAAAAAATAAATAAATAAATTTTATTGATTAAAAACAAAATATATTTAATGTATCATGTTACTAAATAAAATTATAAAATGAATACTAAAATTTGAATAAATTATATAAATATTAGGTTTTTGTGTATATAAGATTTCATTAACTACATAAATATTTTTGTGTGTGAATTGTATATAAAATGAATTAATGAAATATAAGTATATGAGAAATCATCATACCACACATTTGATATATGTCAAATTGAAGAAACAACAACATTTAATTAATTTCCATTACTCGATACAAGTTTTCAGTATTTTTATTTAATATTAATTTTTAATCATAAACTATTCTTCACTAAATATATAATTTAATTAATTTAATAAAAAATATTTATATTTATAAACTATATTTTATGAAATATTGTATATATTGATATATATATAGAAATATATGTTAATATATATTTTTATATCCAATGTATTAATGGATAATTAAGTATTATGATCTTTAAAAATATATAAGACATTAATATGTTTTTAATTATTAAATTTTATTTATTTTTTATATTTATATTTAATATATATTATTTATTACTATTTATAATATATATATATATATTAAACTTATTCATTTTTATTAATAATTCTTTCATTAATAACAGTTTTTTAATAATTTTGTAATTTATTTATTTTTATTTTTTTAATTATTAAAATTTAATAATTTTATATTTCTATATTTAATATGTCCATTTTATTAATATTTATAATCTATATATATGTATATTAAATTTAATAATTTTTATCGATTATTTTTTAATTAATATTTATTTAGTATTTTTATTAATTAACACATTTTTAATTTTTTTTTGTTTAGTTATGTCATTTTATTCATTTTATATATCTATATTTAAAATATAATATTTATTAATATTTATAATATTTATATGTGTATATTAAATGGATTTATTTTTATCATTAATTAAATAAAAAATAAAAATTTTAATATCTTTTTAATTTATTTCTTTTTAATTCTTATTTGTTTAATTGTTTAATTTTATATATCTATATTGAATATATACTATTAATTAATATTTATAATATATGTATATATATTAAATTAATTAATACTTATTTTTTATTTTATAATTTGTTAAATTTTTATTATTAATTTTTTTACTTATTTCAATTTTTTATTATTCATAAAACCTGTATTTTTTATTGGTTTTTCTAAAGAAAAATATTAATTGATCTAGTCGGGTCATGTATGTGGGAGCCCATCACTACAGTAGGCTTCTAAGGCATGGATGCGGCGGAATGATATATAAACGAGCACCCTCCGGTGCGCTATTTTGATACTAGACTCACTTGATGATCATGATCTTTATTAGCTCAAAAAATAAAGGGCTGATAAATGGTAAATTGTATCAGGGCTAGAAAAAAGAACTGATAAAGAATAGCGTTTATTAGTGCATTTTTACAGCGCTGATAAAAGGTACCATTAATCGGTACTTTTTTATCACGAATAAAGGAAACCTTTGTGAGTACTTTTTCTAGCATTGATAAAGGCTAGCACTATTAAAGGCATGTTTTGTAGTAGTGTATACCTTTTATTCAAAAAACCTCCCTGGGTTTATACCTAAAGCCATTGTAGGATGGTATTATGATCAAACCAGGACATCTAGGTCATGGGGAGGGATTTTAGAAAATGATTTTCATTGGTATTATTTGAGATAGGAGGCTCTTGAAGTGTGGAAAAGATTGTAGAGGTGGTGTCCTTTTATAAACAAGGAAGATGAAATATTTGGCATTTTTCAATGTATTAAAAAATATTAATGTCTTACTCGTTCCAAATGGCTAAAAAATGACTCATCTTGAAAGTGGAGATTATATAGAGTGGAAATTTGACCATAAACTAGGATTTATATTTTTTCAGGTCATTTTAAGCCATATCATTTTAGTTTTAACCCATTTAACCAATTTTAACTCTTAACACAATAAATATTTTCTATCAAAGTTACTATTCATAATGAAGAAATAGAAGTGAACTCGTTACTAAATTTAGAAATCCCAATTCCCAATGTCCAATAAATTTTTAGATAATAAATATATAAAGGTTGTTAAAACTACTTTTAAAATCAAAACACATAAATTGATGACAAATTATTTTCTAGATAAATTCCCTCTTAAGTACAAAAAAGATTTTATACCAAATTCAAGTATAACTTTGATCCAAATGACATTAATTGAATTATCCCAAAATCCCAAAGTCCATTAAATTTTTTATTATTTTTGAATAATCCCATCACGACCCGACCCATCCCAGGGTTCGAGTCGCAACTACCCCAAGCCCACCTCCATAGGGAAAGGGGTGGTGAAAAGCGCCGAAGGCACACAAAACTCGGGGAGGCCTTTGCCTAAGAACCTGTATACACCCACACAACCCACTCAATGAAAAAGTGCATAGGGGAAGGAAAAAAAGATACAAAACTAATCTAAAAATGAAACCAAACAAGAATCAACCTCTAAAATATAGAAGTATATAAATTTAAAGTAAAAGTGGAATGGGAAAAAATACACACCCAACTAGTAAATGCCAAAACCCAGAAATAGGTAAAAATGTAATTTAGAAGGAAGAGTGTCGCTCTTGAATCCCAAGCTATGACCACCGCATGTGATCCCAGCTACCAAATCCCTATGCTCCTTTGAAGTCACGATCAACTTGTTCGTCACTTGAAAGGGAAAACCATGTTCGGGAAAATCCCAATAAGGGGTTAGTTTAATAATACTCTATAGGATGCCCCGAAGTCTTGAGGGAACAACAAGAGAGGTACTGAAGAGGGAAGCAGAAGAGAGAACAAGGTACAGAAAAAGGAGTGCAACACAACCCAACAAGATAGTTAAGTAAACTTATCCAAACACAAGGATCCAGTGATGGTGAGAAGATGAAATTCTCATCAAATGTTCATTACCTGAAGTAGGAGAGTGGACTCACGCAACCATGAGAAGTTAGACATAGAAAGCACATGGCATACCATACACATTTTCATTTCTCTTGGAAGGAGAGGAACCAAAACCCAAGGAGTGTGTACTGAAATAAGTTACATATATATTCTCAATAAATGAATCCCAAATGAGAGAGTAAGGGCATATCCATCTCAGAACTCATCCCAGGAAATGTGTCTCCAACAGTTCCTGAAGTAATCACCAATGATGCCAAGCATCCCATACATCGGCCCTGAACTGCAAGTCAAAGGGTCTCAATCACTACACCTTGATACAGTCTACTTTAGACGACACTATATCACCCTCAAAGTTTTAGATCACATAACAAAGATGGATCATGGTGGAAAAAAGTGTCCCTCTTCCTTGAGAGTCCAAAGGTACATAAACCACATCTATTCACTATGCGGCACACCTGAGCGATTTCAAACTCAAAGTAGAAGACCCAAAACCTATTCTGTTAGGGGGATTCCACTCTGATTGTAATCATAAATGACCCACACCCTGATGAATCAGGGGGTTAAACTCTGAAAATCATCATAGAAGACCCACACCCTAATGCGATAAGGAGATTCCACTCTGATGGTCATCGTGGAGGACACACACCCTAATGCGTTAGGGAAATTGCACTCTGATAGTCACTGTAGAGGATCCAAACCCTGAAGCGTCAGGGGGATTCCACTCTGATAGTAATCATAGAGGACCCACAACTTGATGTGATAGGGGGATTCTACTCCGAACTGCCATCAGGGACCACTTCCCAACCCAACTGGAGGTTAACCTGGAACTGTCACTGAGGACCACTTCCAAACCAAGCTAGAGGTAAACCTGTAACTTCCCTTGCCATCCCTGCTGGATGGTACCTCTCATAAAATCATCAAGGAACACTGGTCATCCCTACTAGATGTAACCTCTTGGAAAGCACACCGAGGAACACTATCCATCCCTATTGGATGATTCCTATCAGGTGGAATTCCATTGCAGTCATTGGGTGACACCCTAAATAGGCATCATCCCTAGAACCTATCACATCATAACTCAAAAGCAACTATATAGCGCACCATCACATTCTATGTGAAAAAACACTCAAGGTAGGCTACTCGGATTCCAAAATCCGAGATTAAAAGATGGAGTTACATGTGATAGAATATTTTTAAAGTAGTACAAGACATGTGTGGGGCCCACATATTATGTTGGCTTGCCTCATTACCTGGCCATATACCAATCCATTCTCGGGTACTAATTTGTGAACAGGTACCCCTAGGCATACTAGTGTTGTCCCAGAGTACATGGAATGTATAGTCAAATAGATGATGAGTGCACAATGCTCATCATTAGTTTGTAGGGTAAAAAATGTATCTTTGTGGACACACCTCCCCAATGGCCTATAATATTTGGCCGCAACACTTCATACATCTTATCCACACTCACAAGAGTCGATGCAAACCTAAATCATGGGTTCTCTTAAAACACATTAGAAGGATCTTCCACTAATATTCCAGTCATGTTTCCAAATTCAATGAGATTGATAATAAGGCCTCACACATCCAAATGGATAACACCGTGGTGATCCTTGCAGAAAAACATGAAAGATCAAATATTTATTATCCCCAAACGGATATTCGAGAGATAAATCACAAGTTATTTTATTTCACTTGAAAAAAATCACATGGTTACCATGCCTCGGTCCAGAAACAAATTATTTGGATAAAACCATTGTGATCCCAACGAAAAACTCATGATATGGACTGCCCATTGGTCCAAAACAGATACCTAGTGAAAAAGTTTCATTTCACTACAAAGCGTGCAAACCCGGCCACATGGGGCCTACACCCTGAATTTGGTTTAAAAATATAAAAGTAGTCTTGAATGGTTCTGAAAAGATCTAGGGTCATGCCGCTATTGAAATCACATTAATTGGACATCTCATTTAGAAAATTGGTCCAATACAAGATCCCCGAATAATAATAAATTTCTGATTATTATTAAAATTCAGAGTTTCACGCACCTTAGTAGTGAAACCAACACATAAAAGTCCTAAAATGGTCTAGAAAGATCAGTCTTAGTGAGTGGGACTTGTAGCTGCAGAAGTCACATCAATTAGATGTCCCGTTTAAGAGAAAATACCCTCTAAAGGGTATTGGCCCTGCTTAGGCAGGTTCGGCCTAAATCTAGCTGGACCCCCTTCCCCTGGGCTTGCCTGCCCTAGATGACCCTATCCATTGCAGCCATCCCATAGCCCAACTGCATAGTTCGGACTATGAAACCCTCAACCTATCCAAATGGGCAGTCATCTGGTCACCGTGGAGACCAACGTCGTGCGGGTGGGAGCCGCATGGTGTCACTCTCTGTGACCCCAGTGTCCCCCGGTCGCCCTTGCTACCCGCAGTCACCTGCGGCTATGCTCTACCGATACCCCGCTCACTGGCCTTCCGTCCCGATGATGCCACTAGCCAACACATGCTCGACCTCCTCGTCCTGGACTAATCTACTCTCCAAATGTCCAACCACCCACTAGTTTACTTCCACCCCGCCGCATCGCATGCTAGTCGCCGCTCCGGCCAGCTCCCACACTCCGCCTCCACCTTGGGCCCCGGCCAGCGTCCTCTAGTATTTCTACTCTAGGGGCCCCTTACACAAGCCACCACAACCACACCCAAGGTCCAAAAATTATGTTGAGACTGTTTTCAATATCCTTGGGATGAGATCTTCATTTCACCCGCTTCCGCGTGACGATCTGTTGAATTTGGGACGTGTCTTATATTAAAAATTGAAGAAACCAAAGAAAGTGAAAAGAACATGATGAAAAAATTAGTTTTTATCAAGGATTAATGGTCTTGCTAGTGCATCCACCAAAGATGATAAAAAAATTGAGGATCAAATAGGTAATGAAGAATATTCAATTAGAAACTTGAATCATAACTCAAAACTAGAAGAAATCCTAAACCAAATGATTTGTTTATCAGTGCCGATGCATCCTTTCCAATCCTACTTCAATCCACCAAGGTTTTGTCAGACATTTATCATAAATTCGATGATGAACAAATGATGAATGGCTGAGATAAATAGAGAGGAGAGAGAGAGAGATGATTAGGGAAACCCTAATCCTAAACTCTTAAACTTTTATTTATAGAAGTTCCGCTTGGCGTGGAATCCTAAATCCTTATGTATCATCTTTTTATGTCGTTATTAGGTTAAAATCCTCAATATAAAATTTATGGAGGTGTCAGATTTGAAATCTGAGTCCCTTTTAGAATGTTATTTGTTTAAGAGTTTGAGATAAAATAATTAAATTTAATTATTTTATTTATGATTTTCTCCCGGTTGACTTTACACATAGTAGTCACATTCCGAAAAACATTATGACCCACCTAGGGTAAATGGAACATTCTAGACTCAACTATGGAATCAGATTTCCATCCGAGCTACTGTTTAAGATATATCCTTTTTTCTTTCATGTTCATAGTATTAAATATACATCATATTATTTTATAATTTATTCTAGGTACATTGGGCCTCGGAATTGCACTCCGTCTCAGTTCCTACCTCTGGAAATATATTTAGAAATATTCTAAAGTTTTTCAATGAAAAAATAGTGTCTCTTAAAATCCATTTTTAATAGTTAAGGAGGAACCTTACAAGGCTCGTAGGCTAGGGAGGCATATATTGCATCATTCATGGCCTTCGAAGGCCCTAGAGATTGACACCACTCGAGATACCCACCCAACACACACACAAATATATATATTAACGAACTCCCATAATTTTTCATAGATACATGTAAACAAATTCCCCATGAATTGAACGGGGCCTGGTCCCGATGAAATATTCCATACCGTCTCATTCGACCAAATCAGGTAGTCCTACAAAGATGGGAGAGGATGCTCTGAACCTAATCTAGATCTTCACTAGTGGAGGTAATTTTAATTTTTTTCAAGCCTCCCGACTCCATGCCACACTAGTGGTTATCATTTGACCATCTCCACAAAAAACCATCACCAGACACTCCAAATACTATTTCCATATTCAAACAAAGGTAACACCTCCTTTCCCGCCAGTCATCATCGTATAGATCCACTCCTGTCCCAAGAGAGCTGTCTGCCGACCCCATACGATGCTACTACTTCCCACCTTCATCACTCATCGAAGCCAAGACCCAACGACCCAATTCTTAGTCCAACACCACAGAGAGACCCCCCCTCCATCCATTTATTTCACTGATACGACACCCTTCATGCTCCACCTCCTCCCCCACCATGCGCACAACCCCTATCAATAATCCACCCACTTTAAATTACCCATAAATGGGGACGAGTAGGTTTTGAACTATACTTAACATATAATTTTATGAGATGCATATACCCCTAGGCCAAGACCCCATCTACACATTATTTAAATTCAACATAATTAAAATGAATTAATATAATTTTAAATAACATACAAAACAAAATGTACTTTTTAAATTCTTGAAAATATTAAACATTTTTCCTAAAAATCAATATTTTCTACTATTCACCCAACATTTAATTTTTCAGAAAATTAAAAAAAATCTCTTTTCCATATTATGAGATTATGATTTAAGAAATTATTTCCATTTTCTTAATCATAATTTCTAAATTTTGTATATATTAATTTTAATATTTTTTCATAAAATACAATAAAAACCATTTCTGACGAAAATTAATTATTGAAGACAAGAATGAGTTTATTCATATTACATGCCTAATCACCGTAATTAAATTATTTATAATTAATTAAAATAGTTATAAAATTTACTTATTTCATTATAATCACTTATTAATAGTGATAAATTTAATCTATTAAGGTTAAAATACATTAAACACAAATATTTTTTTGTAAAAAATATATATTTTACCTTCAAAATATTTTATATTAATTTATAACTAATTGATAGTCAATTAATTATTTATTATTCATTTTTTATAATTTTTTTACTTATAGTTCATAATATGGTAATTTCTATTCATACATGGAAAACTAACAACTATATCATTATGATCATTTTTAAAAGAGAGACTATCACAAATCATTTTAGATTGACGTTGCATATACAAAACCCTATAAAAAATATTATTTAAGGAAAATAAATTCAAAAATATAGTGGTGTAACACAATAGGATACATGATGATGAGTTATATGATGTGATACATCAAGTCAACTGGTACATGTCAGATTTTATGGAACAAGTTGATTGGATTAAAACATGTCACTTACGAATGTATGATCACACACCATGGTAAACTGGTTACCACACATTGGAATGATGGTCATGTGTACCTTATCAAATGTCATAGTGACCATGTTAGGACAAAAGACCCAAAAATATTTTTTATTCAGTTTTTTACTCATTTATACACATATATATGATGGAGTATATAATGGTTTTTGGTTGATACCCTACTAAGTTATATGTTCAAACCCTTCACAAGAACATTGGTGGATGTTTATACCTTTTGTTTTTAGTCAGTTTAAGCTTGATAGGAATAGTATATTGTGTCGGATCAACTCAATGAGTAATTTTATAATAGGAACACAGTGTTGACTAGGGATAGAAGTAGGGACAATGTGGATTTTTTTTACTTTTGGTTATTTGTTATTTTTGGACAGCCTAGTGGGAGACTAGTTTGATATAAATTTTTTTGATAACATCATTTGATATTAATGGTTAATTATTATTCTCTACATAATATGATGGATTTTGGATACCTATTTGGTTATTTTTTCTATTTGTTACACTTTTATATGAGGACATATGAAGGGCCACAAAATCAAAATCTTGCGTCCAACACTAAATTAATTATATTTCAAACATAGACTTTGATACTAATTGGGATAAACCTTTATAAATATATATATATATTCCATACATTTTCAAAAAAATAAACATTAAATCCCATAAATAATCACACAATCCCAAGATCATTATTTTTAGTGTCTGTAAGGAGCAACTATGTGAGAATCTTATTTTATGAAACATTGAAACATGTCCCTATAATTGATCCAAACAAGATTACATTTTAAAATTATTATAAGTTACACTCATTATCATAACATGTGTACTAGAAACATAAGAAGTTGTGAGCTGAAATTATTATTAAGGGATTAATTAGGGTAAAATATGATAGTGAGACAGCCCATATAAGATAGAAGTGACCTGATATCATAATGATAATGATTATATGAATTGAAATATGTCATAATTGAATGATATAATAAGTTAATAGAATCAAAAATATGTGGAAATAATATAAAACATGACATCATAATCATAAGGGAAGGATCACTACCAAGATAATATAACATAGTGTTCTCTGTCAAAACTTTCTTACATTATAAATGGCATCTTATTAGATGAAGACATTACCCAATGAATTGGAGAACTATCTGGATGAAACATTCAAATTCATAACACATAAATGCATATTTTTTCTATAAAATAATAATAAACCATACATAAATCATAAGCATGATATAACCCATGATATGGAAGGGGGTTTCATAATCTATCCTCAAGAAATAACCTAATGATATATCATAAGGATTCCAAAGAGAAGAATGAATTAAATTATTCTGGATGTTTATATTTTAAAATGAAACATATTTTTTGAACTTTGAGTTCCAATGCATAAAGATTCAAGGGAAATATCGGAGAAGTAAGTATCAAAATGAGACACTTTGGTAATGCTTTATAAAATGATATATTTTAACGATAGTTGGTGCTTATTATTTTCAATTTGACTAGAATTGAACCTTGATGGTTTTAAATAAAATATTTATGGTTTTGAATATCTATTCATGGGTTGTAAACATTTTATGGTGGTGGTACTTGACATGAAATAATAAATTGGGACGTTCCCTTAAACCAGGTTTACTTAAAAGTGGGAATCACAAAACAAACATAAAATATGTATTATCTTCAATAAATAATGGTAAATTAATCTATGTATATATTTATGAAACATATATAAATAATATTTATGAATTAAATGAGAATTATATATATGAAAATGGAGATGAAGAAATATAACTCATATCTAAAAAGTAATAAGGGGGTTTAGAAGATCCCTTTTTTATGTTTTAAAATACCTTTGTTGAAACCCACATCTTTAAAATGGATAATAAAACATGATTTTGAAAATTGTTATAGAGAATTATGTGGATACATAAATTTAAAACATATTTTGGCTCTAAAAAATTAATGAAAAACACTAGGTGGAAAGGAAAATATTGACCTGGATAAGAAAAGAATTTAGAAACAGTGTGTATTAATCATAACAATGTCATAACTTTTATGAATTAATTAACTAGTGATTATTTATTTTATTTTAATAAAGTAAATTAACCCAATTTAAACAATAGTTACCATTTAGAATAATGAAATGTTATAATATAGAAACATATAAAATTAAAGTTAAGAAAGATTTTTCAAGACCCAAATTGAATGAAAATTAAGTAAAAAATAATAATTATGACTTTGTTATCTTTTAAATAGAAAATCCATAAGGGTTGAATATGAGATGGATTTTTAAAACCCTTATATTTAAAACAATTAAGACAAATATAAATCCAAGGGGAATATTTACAACACCAAAATGGAAAAAGTGGTGAATACAAGCCATATCTCAATTATAGAAAAACCAGAATGTGAAAACCCTTACATTAGGTCTTTATTTATTCAATGATTGTGCTTAAAATCATGAATAATAAAAATAAGTTGAACAAATAAATTATTAGGAATAATTCACATTAAAATTTAACTTTATAATGTCTTTTTATTATCATATATTATTTATTTATTATATATTTTACAATTAAGTCAGTTACTTTAGGTGATTCAGTCAATTTTTGTGAAACTTACTCGGTATATTGGCCATGGTAAAATTTGTTGTAAAATTACTTCATAATATACATAATTTTATAGGTTTATGTTTTTATTATTATATTATAAAAAAATATCCATAGTTTCATAGGTTTTCTCAAAATGGAATCAAATTACGCAAGGTTCCATGATATGTTCATTTATGGGGATTCGGTTTACTGTGGAATTTTATTGTTAATATAACATATAGAATGCCAAATAATATATTTAAAAATATTAGTAGAATAATTAATATATTTTTAATAATTGTTTTTATAAAATTTATCCATATTAATTGGTAATAGAAAACAAAACATGTCATTTCATGGAGGCGGTAGTCCGCATGTACACACAGATGACACGTTCATTTTCCATATAATGGGAGGGGGTTGAGAAATTAAATAATTATCATTTAAGAATATTAATAATGTTATAAATATTATATTTTTTTATTAAATAAATATTTTTCACCATTAATTTAATGTGTTGATGAACAATAGAAAACAACATTCAGGGTGGTGGTAGTCCACAAGTACACTTGATGACGTCTTTGTTTCACAAATGGTTTTTGAGGAAGGTTGGAAAGTGATATTAATTTAGTATATTAACATTTAAGAAAATTAATAATATTGATGTTATCATAATATCATGGATTGAATAGATTTTATATGGCATCTATATAGAATAATAATGAGATCTTGTTTGAGTGTATTACATCTCCATTTGGATCTCATCCCTCAAGAAACACCTTAAGGCTCCCTAAATTGATTTTTTAAAATGAAAGGCTTATTAGACGTGGGGAGTGTTTTTAAGAGATATTATAATATATTTTTCATTTAAATAAGGTTTTATAATGAGTGAATAAATGCGGTGGAGGTGAGCTCTATTTATGTGTGAGGGAAATGTCATTTTTATAAATATAATTTTTTAATATTAAGAGATTTGATGTTCCACATGGAAAGTAGATGAAGAGTAAATGTAATGAAGTGGGGGATTATATAAGGCCTATCATAAATTTTTTTTTTTTTTACTAATTTTTAAAACATTTTTATGTCTTTTAGTACTTGATTTTTCACCTTTTCTATTTTCTTTTTTACTATGGTAATTAATTTCTACTAATATAATTTACATTTAATGACTAAAAATAAAGTGCGTCATATTAAATAATTTATATCCAATGATTGGAAATTGGAAATTTATCTTATAAAATAAATTATACATGTTTATGTAAAATAAATTTTAACACTAGTGCATGTGATGAACAAATCCCATTTATGTAAAGTGTTTTTAAGTATAAATGTTTTGTTTAGAATAAAGTAGCAATTTTGTTGATTTTAATGACATAAAATGGTTTATTATCTAACAAAATATATTCATGTGATTTTAAAATAAATCTAAAACCTAATTTAACCTAGTTAAATTTTAATTTAATGATAAATAATGAAAAAAATTATTAGAAAAAATATTGCTTAATTTTTTAGAATATTAAACATGAGATTTCAAAATTCAACATAGTATTTTTGAATGAATTATTTCACTTCATTTTATATCATAATTTTTTCTATTGATTTTAATACCATGAAATTATAAAATAATAACACTATGTTTTATATCATCTGTGAAATGAAACACCTAGTTTAAAAACCCATGAAATATTTTTCTTTAAATTTAATATCTTTAATAGATTTTAATATTAAACAGAGATTCTAAATGAATCGTAATATAGTATACCATTATAACCTAGCCGTTAAATTGATAGTTATGAATAGTAAAAACTAAATTATGAAAATTATATGGTTTATAAATAAATAAATTCATTTAATATCTATTGATTAGAAATAAAATAACAATCATTAAAAAAAGAAATTTTTTTTTGAAAAACTGTATTTTTTTTCTAGAAGATGATTTAGTCACCCTTTGTGCACATAATTTAAAATTTTTTTTTACCACATTTAGAAAATTTAATTAATAATATGAAATTAATTTATTAAATTATCATATCAAAATTATCTTAGGGTGATTTTTTGGTAATTTTCTGAAATAGTTCATTTTTTATGAATAGTGAAAAATACTAAATTTTAATTGAATACTAACTTTTCATTAAAATTATTTATAATGTTAAATTATATTTTAAATTGTTTTTAAAGTAAAATTAGTTCATTTATAAATAAATTAACACAATATTGGTCATTATAATCATTTTTATATTGAATTTTTATATAAAAACTATCGATCATTTTATCTTTAGAAATCCACTTTCTTATTCTGTGTGCATGATTAATTTTAAATTAAAATTTTCCAATAATATAAATGGAATTTGAAAAAATTTATTCCATATTTATAATTATAATAATTTGTATTATCTAATAATTCTAGCATATTTTTTTACCAAAATTAATAGTGAACACAATAAAAATTATTTATTGTGATTAAGGTAAAAATGGGTTTACCCTAGGGTTAAACTAAAAAAGAAAAGATTTAAAAATTACTTAAAAACATTTATAAATAATACTGTATGGAAATAATTCCAAATAATACTTCTCATTTTATAATATACGGTCATTTTGAAGACTTTTTCATGGAATGAATTTATCATTTTGAATTCATTGGAGACATTTCCTTGTAAATTTTCAAGGAGGTCCCCTTTCCCCTCTTATAAAAGAGAAGTTACTCCCATCACATATTCACACCTCCCAAGACATGAATCTTGAAAAAATATAAAAAATTATGTCCCCAAAATCCTTAATTACATTTTATATCTTTTGGTCCTCCCCAGACCATCCCTAGGGTCCTTAAGAGAAGCTCCAAATGAGGTTTCTCTTAGGGAAGGAAATTGTCTTATCAAATCTCTTTCACTTTATTTATTCTATTTCCACATTAAATTATTATTTAATGATTATAATATAATAACACCCTTATATATGATAAAATTAAATGTTATTATATTCATGTAATAATAATTATCGAATTCCACTTCGATAAAATGAGTTATGAAATCTTCATTCGTTTATACAGTGGACTACCATCTCACGAATCATTGGCATTAAGTTTTCCATTAACACCTTTAATAGTTGGGTAAGATGAGGGATAAAAATTATATATATGATATAAATAAAAAAAGTATACATGTTTAGCAATTATATCATATATAACTCTTTTTTTACTTTCCATTCAATAGGGGATACGATAACGTCGCTCGTGTGTACAACAGACTATCGCCTCATGAAGAGACATGATTCATTTTTTCCTAACAATTTATAGGTAATAAAGATAATTTTAATTAATATATTTGATATAAATGAAATAATTATGATATTTCTAAAATATTTACATTTATGAAATGATAATATATCATTTTAGTTATTACATTGAAAGGATGAAGTCATGTTTCAGAAATCGGGAGCTCTCTCCCAAGTATGGTGATTAGGGTTTTATCCCCTCTATCAATTCTAGAATTCTGTGCTAATATTTTTCTACTAGTCCTTATGCCACTGGATTTCCCTGACATTTAAACTAGTGTTTCATCATGATGATAGCCTTGATGTTGGTCTCTCACCAGATCTGCACTACTGGAGTCACACAAGAACAGATCTTTGCCACTAGAGTCACGCCAGACCAGATCCGTGTGGCTGGAGTCTCACCTGACCAGATCTGGGCCACTAGAGTCACAACCGTCTAGATCCACACCACTGGAGTCACACTGGAATAGATCCACGCCTCTAGAGTCTCTACAGACCAGATCCGTGCCTCTGGAGTCATTCCAGAGTTGTTCTATGGTTTCTTATCTATTCCACATGATGACGAAGATATTCATACAATCGAAAAGGCTATTGGGACATTCATTGCATGGTCGTCACAACTTGTAAGAGTACATGTAGACAAAGAGTTATTGTTTTCATTTTTTCAAGCTAAACCTTTATCAATTAATTAAAAAAGGGTCTGAACCAATGAATGTTATTATAGACGGAGAAAGGGAAGAGGTGACAAAAATCGGCTTAAAACCATCTAAAGGATTGACTAACAGATCCCAGGGAGCTACAGAAATCACAATAACACCACCTGTTCTCTATCCACATTTACAATCATTGAAGACTCATATGGATAAGAAGCTAAGAGGTGGTAGTATTCATATATTGGTTTTTGAAAAGAATATATACGAACAAGAAAGTCAAGATTTCATTTCTGGTGAAAATGCAAATGAGATCCTTGAAAACATTTTTCTAGGAATCACAATTATAAATATATATATGAGGTATGTTTTCAAGAATTGATTTTTTAAAATCTGATCTAATTTGAAAATAAGGACTAAATGTATTTTATATTGTTGACAGACATATATATGAAAAATAGTTGAAATAATTTTCCCATGAGACAAAATTCGGACTCTTTAGTCCTCATACCACATCAACACATCTAACGAAATTAGATTCATAAAAAAGGAATGAAATAGTGAATGGCTTGCTGAAAACATTTGAAATCAAGATTACAGATGACCGAATCTTCCCAAGACTAGCCAAACAGGGGTAAAACTCTACGATTAAAGCATATCAATTATATTTTCAATTCTTTTATTACTTATTTCTTTTTCTGTTTTAGGAAACATTGGATGCTAATTGCGGTTAACATGGATACTCCAAAGATTTATTTTCTATATTCGAAGCAAGGATATCCATCAAACCGACCACACATGATGGAGTTTGTGAATATGTAAGACACTATATCCAACGTTTTACGTCTAAAAATCAAGTAATATAATTTATATTATCTTTTACTGAGGATTATATAATTATAGGGTGGTGTATCATTATCATCTAAAAAAAGGAATGATGATAGGGGATAATCATAAAGAGGAGAGCAAGTACTACGTCTGAAAAAATATCAGGTTATATATAATAAAATTTCACTGTCCAAACACATATCAACACAAGTTAATTATTATCCTAATGATAATTTTTTTTCAGTGTCCAAAACAAACAAATGATAATTATTGCAGTTATTATGTTTGTAAATTTATGAAAGAGATCATTTTTCATCAACAAAATAGCATCCGTAAAGAGGTATTTTAAAAAAAACTACTATTTCATTTAATTTATTAATTAATTAATTAATTTTATATTTTGCAGTATTACTCTGACTGCAGAAAAGACTCATACTCACTAGATGATATAGATATGTTTAGAAATGAGTGGTCCGCATACCTGATGGAATATTGTACACAAATAGCAAGAAGATCTAACTTGGGGATGTGTACAATTGACAGTCATTTTTGAGAGGGGTTAAAGGGATCAAAAGATAAAAAATTTTTGTATGTAAATGTTCGTAGAAAAATTGTAATTGTTATTAAATAAAACATCATTTCTCCAATGAGTCATTTTCCCATTTTAATAGATGATATGCACCAGCAACATGCAAGAATGATTAACCACTCAAGGTGTTTATCTTTTGATTAAAATAGACAGATTGTTAAGTGAAAACAACAAATGATGTACGAAAATATGACCAAATGCATTTGGATTGTGTTTATCCTTTTGGAGAAAAATCCATGGCTGCGTTGGGGACTTGTATGAGTCAACCCTTCCTCAATCTGAGGCCCGATGTGGCCAGTATCACTCAAAGTGTCTATGTTTTGTTTAAAATGGAAACAATTTTCATTGAAAACTACAACTGACCTATGAAAATCCAATCAAACACATTAAGATTGTGTTGATCCTTTTAGAGAATGACCCATGGGTCCTTTGTGATGTTTATGTGTCAACCCGCCTCAATATGAGACACAGTGTGGCTGGTATCACTCAAAGGGTCTCTCTTTTGTTTAAAATGGATAAATTTTTAAGTGAAAACAACAACTAACATACTAAAATCCAACAAAAAGCATTAAGATTGTGTTTATTTTTTTGGATAATGATCCATGGGTGGGTTGGCGACGTGTAAGAGTCAACCTAGTCTCAATATGAGGCATGGTGTGGCCGGTATCACTCAAAGGGTCTCTATTTTGTTTAAAATGGACGTAATTTTAAGTGAAAACAACAAATGACATACGCAAATCCGACCAAACGCATTCATATTGTGTTTATCATTTAGGATAAAAATTCATGGGTCCTTTGTGATGTGTACGAGTCATCCCTGCCTCAATCCGAGGAACGGTGTGGCCGGTATCACTCAAAGTGTCTCTCTTTTGTTTAAAATGGATAGAATTTTAAGTGAAAACAATAACTAACGTACATAAATCTGACCAAACGAATTTGGATTGTGTTTATATTTTATTATAATGATCCATGGTTGTGTTGGAGATGTGTACGAGTCAACTCCACCTCAATTCGAGGCATGGTGTGGCCGGTATCACTCAAAGTGTCTGTCTTTTGTTTAAAATGGACACAATTGGAAGTGAAAACAACAACTGACCTACCAAAATCTAACCAAACGCATTCGGATTGAGTTTATCGTTTAATAGAATGATCCATGGGTCCTTTTTTATGTGTACAAGTTAACCACGCCTCAATCTGAGGCATAGTGTGGCCAGTATCACTCAAAGGGTCTATCTTTTGTATAAAATGGACATAATTTTAAGTGAAAACAACAACTGACGTATGAAAATCTGACTAAATGCATTCGGATTGTGTTGATAATTTATGATATTTATCCATGGGTATTTTATGATGTATATGATTCAACTTCATCTCGATCCGAGTCACGGTGTGACTGGTATCACTAAAAGTGTCTATTTGTTTTAAATGGGTGGAATTTTAAGTTAAAACAACAACTGACATACAAAATTCCAACCAAATGCATTATTATTGTGTTTATCGTTTAGGATAAAGATCCATGGGTGCATTGGGGATGTGTACGTGTCAAACCCGCCTCAATCCGTGGCATGGTGTGACCGTTATCTCTCAAAGTGTCCGTCTTTTGTTTAAAATGGACACAAAATTTAAGTGAAAACATCAACTAACCTATGAAAATCCAACCAAATGCATTTAGATTTTGTTTATACTTTAAGATAATGATCCATGGGTCCTTTTTTATGTGTATGAGTAAAACCCGCTTCAATTTGAGACACAGTGTTCCTGGTATCACTCAAAAGGTCTCTCTTTTGTTTAAAATGGACAGAATTTTAATTGAAAACAACAAATGACGTCTGAAAATCTGACCAAATGAATACATATTGTGTTGATACTTTTGGAGACTGATCCATGGGTCCTTTGAGACCTGTACAAGTCTACCCCGTATCAATCTGAGGCATGGTGTGGACGGTATCACTCAAAGGGTCTCTCTTTTATTTAAAATGGACAAAAATTAAAGTGAAAACAACAACTGACGTACGCAAATCCAACCAAATGCATTCATATTGTTTTTATCCTTTAAGATAATGATCCATGGGTCATTTTTGATGTGTAAAAGTCAACCCCGCCTCAATATGAGGCACAATGCGGCCGGTATCACTCAAAGTGTCTATCTTTTGTTTAAAATGGAAACATTTTTATGCGAAAACAACAACTAACGTATGGGAATATGACAAAATAAATTAGGATTGTGTTGATCCTTTATGATAACGATCCATGGGTTCATTAAATATGTGTACGAGTCAACCTCGCCTCAACTAGAGGCACGGTGTGGCTGGTATCACTCAAAGTGTCTGTCTTTTGTTTAAAATTGACACAATTTTAAGTGAAATCAACAACTGACCTACGCAAATCTGACCAAATGAATTATTATTGTGTTTATCCTTTAAGATAACGATCCATGGGCCCTTTGTGAAAAGTACTAGTCAACACTATATCAATTCGAGGCACTGTGGGGCCGGTATCACTCAAAGTGTCTCTCTTTTGTTTAAAATGGAGAAAATTTTAGGTGAAAACAAAAACTGACGTATGAAAATCTGACCAAACGAATTTGGATTGTATTTATTTTTTTAGGATAATGATCCATGGGTCCTTTGAGACATGTAAGATTCAGCCTCGTCTCAATCCGAGGAACGGTGTGTCCGGTATCACTCAAAGTGTCTCTCGTTTATTTAAAATGGACAAAATTTTAAGTGAAAACAACAACTGACGTATGCAGATCGGAAAAATGCCTTCATATTGTGTTAATTCTTTAGGAGAAAGATTTATGGGTATTTTGTGATGTGTACAAGTCAATCCCACCTCAATACGAGGCACAGTGTTCCCGGTATCACTCATAGTGTCTCTCTTTTGTTTAAAATGGACAGAAATTTAAGTGAAAACAACAACTGACATACGGAAATCTGACCAAAATCATTCAGATTGTGTTGATACTTTAGGAGAATGATCCATGGGTGCATTAGGGATGTGTATGAGTCAATTCCGCCTTAATATGATGCACAGTTTGGCTGGTATCACTCAAAGTGTTTGTGTTTTGTTTAAAATGGACACTATTTTAAGTGAAAAATACAACGGACCTACGCAAATCCAACCAAACACATTTATATTCTATTGATCCTTTACGATAACGATCCATGGGTATTTTATGATGTGTAAGAGTCAAACCTGCCTCAATTCGAGGCACGTTGTGACCAATATCACTCAAAGGGTCTCTCTTTTGTTTAAAATGGACAGAATTTTATGTGAAAACAACAACTGACATACGCAAATCTAACCAAATGCATTTGGATTGTGTTGATACTTTAGGAGAATGATCCATGGGTCCTTTTCAATGTGTATGAGTCATCCCTGTCTCAATTCAAGGTAGGGTGTGGCCAGTATCACTCAAAGGGTCTCTCTTTTGTTTAAAATGGACAGAATTTTAAGTTTAAACAACAACTGACGTATTCAAATCTGATGAAACACATTCAGATTGTGTTGATCCATTAGGGGAATGATACATGGGTACTTTTTGACATTTAAGAGTTAACCTCACATCAATCTGAGGCACGGTGTGGTCGGTATCACTCAAAGTGTCTCTCTTTTGATTAAAATGGATAGAATTTTAAGTGAAAATAAGAACTGACGTACAGAAATATGACCAAACACATTCGTATTATGTTGATCCTTTAGAAGAATGATCCATGGGTGTGTTTGGGATGTGTATGTGTCAACCCTTACTCAATCCGAGGCACGGTTTGGCTGATATCACTAAAAGTGTCTGTCTTTGGTTTTAAATGGATAGAATTTTAAGTTAAAACAACAACTGACTTACGATAATCCAACAAAACGCAGTCAGATTGTGTTGATACTTTAAGAAAACAATCCATGGGTCTTTTTTGATGTTTATGAGTCAACCCCGCAATAATTAAAGGCACGATGTGGACACTATAACTTAAACTGTCTCTCTTTTGTTAAAAATGGACAAAATTTTAAGTGAAAACAACAACTGACGTATGAAAATCTGACCAAACGTATTAGGATTGTATTTATCCTTTAGGATAATGATCCATGTGTCCTTTGAGATGTGTAAGAGTCAACCCCATCTGAATCCGAGGCACGGTGTGCCCCCCGAACCCCTGGACGCCCCACCCCTAGACACCACCCCACCACCTGGACACTTCCCCCACCCCCTGGACACCCCACCCCCATGGATAGCCACCCCCACCCCCACCCCCTTGGACACCACCCCACCACTGTTGGACATCCCCACCAACCCCCTGGACCGCCCCACCACCCTGGACACCCCCACCCCTCTGGACACCCCCACCCCTGGAAATCCCCCTCAACCCCCTGGACACCCCCACCCCTGGACACCCCCATGGCTAGCCCCCCCACCTTGGACATCCCCCCAAACACCCCCACCCCCCACCCCCCGGACACCCCCACCCCCTGGACACCCCCCACCCAGGGACGACCTCCCCCACCCTCCCAGACACCACCCACCCACTTGGACAACCCCACGAACACCCTGGACCACCCCCACCCCCAGACACCCCCACCCCTTGGAAAGCCCCACCGACACCCTAGACACCAGCCCACCCCCTGGACACCCCATAACAGCCCCCATCTAGACACCCCCATCCTTGGACACCACCCCACCCTCCTTGGACAACCCCAACCTCCTGGACCGCCCCACCCCTAGAAACCCCACCCCCAAGGAAACCCCTATCCCCCATACACCCCCATCCCACCCTCATAGACACGAACCCACCCCCCTTGGACAACCCCACCAACCCCCTGTACCGCCCCCACCCCCCGGACACCCAACCCCTAGAAATCCCCCCTAACACCCTAGACACCATCTCATCCCCTGGACACCCCCACGGATAGCCCCCCCTCACTTGGACCCCCCCTCCTAGACACCACCCCACCACCTAGACAGCCCCCTGGACACCCTTATCCCCCCGAACACCCCCATACCCTCGAACACCCCTACCCCCCTTGGACAGCCACCCTAAACTCCGAATTATCCCCCCAACCCCTTGAATTCTATATTAAATTCTTTATGTATTTAATTAAATTATGAATTATGTGTTAATGGTGTATGGGTATACTTTTTGTATGGGTATACATGGTGTAATTAACTTATGATTTATGTGTTAATTTTGTACGGGTATACATACTTGTTGAGATGTTGAATTTTTTGCAGGTGTTGTTTGGGTGTGCTACTGCAGAATTTTTCTTTACAGCAGACATGGAATTTATCAGTGCTATAAAAGTGATGATAAAAGCCACATTTATTAGCGCTTAAAAAGTTCTAATAAAGGATCAGTTTATAAGTGCTAAAAGAGCACTGATAAAAATGCATTTATGAGTGCTTTTTTAGCACTGATAAATGGGTCCTTTATTAGTGCTGTTTTAGCACCGAAAATGACTCCCTTTATCAACACATTTTTAGCACTGATAAAGTACCCCTTTATCAGCGCTTATTGAGCACTGATAAAGGGGACCCCACCTTTATCAGTTCCAATATATACAATGAATTTTTAGCACTGATGAAGCCTATTTTGAGAACTGATAAAGCCCATTTTTTTAGTAGTGATGAAACAAATAAAACAAATTTTTTTATTAGAGTCGGTATCAATAATATATCATTCCAATCTTAACTATCCATTACTATGTGAGAAAAATGTAATTTACAAGTTCTTCACATTTTATAGGTTGTGATAACTCAAATAATTATTTATGTTACCTATTCTTACCCAAAATCATAACCCTTTCCCTTTGATGGGGTCACAACCCACCTAGAATTGGACTGTGAGTTACATGACTTCCTTCATTTAACATGGTTGAAATAACCCTTGTTAAATCTTTGGAATTTAGAATAATTATACAAAATATATATAAAAACATAGAGTATATATGAATACAATAATGAAAAATAAAATGAAATTAAAACAACAGATAAGTAAAAGATATTTAATGTTTATGATACCCGATGAATTCAATCACATCAATAGTTGTTGATAAAAATGATGATTTCCTTTATGATTTCAGTAATGGAACAGTAGTAATTTTAGATATTAAAAACTTCTCAAATATTATATAAGTTTTTTATTTCTCTATCTCTATAATTGTAAGAATAACCATAATCAATCTTACTTCAATAAAAATTTTCATGTTTATTTTATGGCATTTGTTTTTTCTCATTGAAATATGTAGTTTCAAATCATTATTTGAATAATAATCATTAAAAATAAATCTATTACCTATATTTTGAAATTTTATCTCTTGCAGAGAATCTTCATAACCATTTACTTCTACATTAAATAACACTGAAATATTTTAAATAATACTATTAATATTATTTATAAATATTCAAATTATTATAACACTTCTAAATAATTAAACCATATTCTAGCTGGATGATAGTTAACAAATTTATCTTAAAAATTAATCAAATAATTATTATAAAAATAATTATTTCTAAAATAATTTCGACTTATTTTCTCAATCAAATAATTTAAATACATATCAAATAATAAATAACCATATTACAAATCATTTAAATTATAAAAATAAATCTATTTCATTTCTATTTAATCATTAAATAAAAATAAAGATAATGTAGATGACACTATAAAAATTGTTTTTTATTATAATATGAAATGAAATATGTGGACAATTTAATGAATTAGTCATGTGTTTTGTATAGAGAAAGTGAAATATATTTATCTTGTTGTTGGTATACTGAGGGTGTCATCACGTGCGGTCAGTATAACTATCATTCATGAACTTATTGAATAAATTCATGGTATATAGGAAAATTAATTCATGGTAAGTTGAAAAATGAATCCATAAAAAGAATAAAAATTATCTCATAGAATGTTGAAATTTTTCCATCCCTGTAGGTATAATGATACATACATTATATTAGGTATCCCCTTCTTCAGTTTAGGATTAAATTACCCATTTATGATAGGTAAACTAGTAAATTATTGTTGTTTTATTATCATTGTTGTATCTTCAGGTCCCACACTCATGGTCAGTAGAAGTTAACTCACGGTAAGTTGAAATATTTATAATCATTATAAGTAGGTCAATATACATGATATCTACTTGATAAATTTCATGGTAAATACAAAACACCATCATGATAATTTCTCTCAAAATGATAAGCTAATGTAGTGTCAACAAAATAGATGTGCATAAATGATTGAAGGTCATAGTTTCATGGTATCTCACTAATGTGTGGAGTCGAGATATAGATGTTGTCATACCGAGCTATTCAGGATGCTATTTCGTGCTTGATGTCTAGTGGAACTAGTGCACGATGGGATTCCACAAGTGGTGATGACAAGATGCAATGCTAATCTGGTTATAGTGCACCTCCAAATATCCATACTTGTACTTATTTTTCTCCATTGAGATGTGAAAGTGGATATTCTAGTTACCCAATGCTAGTGCATTACATGAATAGATGATGTTATAAATGTTTTGGAGATGTGGAAGCTTGGTCACATGCATGGAGATACAAAACCATGGAAAAGAAGACACCAAAATATATACATGTAAATATTTTATAACAAAATATTTATAAGCTAGTAAAATTATGTTTTTCAATAAGTTTATATAAAACATATTCTTAAATATAAAACATTGTAAAAAAATAGAATTTACATATTATATTAAATTTTAAATTAAAAAGTAAATGTATTGACATATATACAAATATCCATTAATATATATATATAATAAAAATTAAACATAATATAAAATAAATATTATAAAAGTGTAATATATTATAATTTTTATACACTAAAAGTGAGAAAAAAATTAACAAATTCCAAAACATTAAATTAAAAGGGTGAAATATAAAAGAAGAGATATTCGAATAAAATAATATTGAAAATTAATGTATTTTAAAATTAACGGATTTCAATTTATTAAAACAATAAAAAAATCAATTAGTGGAAGCCCCTATATCAATAAATTGGATAAATATATATATGACATCTATTTTACTAAAAACCTAATGCTAGTCTCATAAATGAACTTTATGATGCCATTTGGGTAACTAATTTCAATTTTCAATGAATTTTATCTCATTAATACAAAATAATATCAACAAAAAACCTAAAATTTATATAATATTTAAATGACTAATTGAATAATAAAAACATTTTTAATATTTTTGTTTTCATTTTCTAAAATTAATTTATTTTTGGATTCATGCCCATTAAAATGATCATATAATTTCCTAAATTTATGGAAGATCACTATTTTATGGAACATTCAACTAAACAACCTAAATACCATATCAATAATGGCACTTGAAACCATCTTCCATATAACTAAAGGGCATTCCGGATCCCCACAATTAGGAGACTAGTAACCTATCATCAAACCATAACATAAAGGGATTATGTTTTCCCAACCTGATGTGACAATAATAACAACAAATATATACACATAATGAATATAAATAGTGTAATATATTATTATATACTATAATTGAAAAAGAACAAAATTAGAATTACAGACTGAAAGGGCATCCCAAAAATCATTAAGAGGAAAGTCCGAAAAAAATACTACAAACTAAAATATATATTCTAAAAAAGTTATGATATATCATGGGAATAATCCTACGAAGTCACTACCAGCTTCCTAAAACTGAGATGATTGGAAATTGCATTGTCTCACTATGACGCCTTGTCTTTCCCTACAACGAAAGACATAAAAATGTCTACACACCAATGAATGGGTGCATAGTGTGTGAGGTAAAAAACTAGTAGGGTCTCACCCAAATGTTCTATATCATGTCTATGTAAAATAATCGAATCATGAATAACCTTAAAGAAAACTAGGAATGATTACAATTTTGTATTTTTTATATTAGCGTGGAAAAATATTTTTATTTCCAATTTTTTCAAATTTCCAAATAAAACATTTAAATTAGTTTCATATAATTTCATATCCATATAACAAATAAAATATATAAAATAAAAGAAATTAATGTATCACATATGATATAAAATCCTTTTCATAAAGACCAAAATAGTACATTTTTAAATTTCTCAAATCAACTAAAATCATATGTTACACCATTCCACAAATCACACTATGTCATAATATGTGGGAAAATCATGAAAAAAATATAAAAAAAATTCACATAAATCCCTTAGACATATAAATCGAGTCTATATATTAGAGGAACATCCTAGAAATTGAACCTCCATATCAGTATTATAAGTCCCTAGAATAATACGCCTAGAGAGAAGAGTAATTTTTTATTAGGAAACCCTCTTCAATTGATGAGGAATATTACTACACCATCCAACAATGCAACAAAGTAATCATATGTTATCTATTTTACAAATAAATTTATCATACCATATTCACCATACAATGCTTTGAAAACCGTGTCATGAGATATATCACAATGATTTGAAACCCCCTATTACTTTACCCCATACTAGTAAAAGAAATATTTTATTGTAAAAACTTTTCGACTCAAACAATTAAAATCACTAAATCATACCATTTCTTATAAAATAAAATTTATTAAACAAAATCAATGCAATTCCCCGACATAGTCTAGAGACGAATCCACATACATAAAAAATGGGGTAAAAAATACCCACTATGGGATCCCCCACAAAGGTAAAACACACTATGAAAAAAGAATCCCTACAACCAATATAAAAATATATAATAGTTTCAATTAAACAAATGGTATTGTTTGAGAAGATGAAAAACCACATACCTTAAGAACACACACCAGATGCAACAAAACTAAGAATAAAATGGCCCCTAAATCAAGATCACACAATAGATCTTGATATGAAACAAATGAAACATCATCATAGGTCAAAAAATCTAATAACATAATTCAATGGTTATTATTAAATTAATAAATATGATTACAAAGAAATGATTACTCACATAAAGAGATTCATTACAAACCCAATAGAGATTAACCATCTAATGAATCAATCTAGAACTAATAAAGGTTTCCAAAATCATGGAAACAAAGCTCTTTGTCGATAGGGAATAGTAATATGGAATAGTTAAAGAAATTTCATATGTGTAGTTCTATAGAATATATTTACAAAACATTAACATGGTGTGAATACCATTTACACATTGGGTAATCCATGATTTCAAAATATGCTGAAAACACCATCACCTTTTATTACAACCCCAATTTATAACATTACATGTATTTAAATTTTATATGACATTTAATTCATTCAATTTTTTTTAATAGTTTAATGGAATGATCCAAGATTCATTACACATCTTTTATTTGAATTATAAGAAATGTAAAATTTAAATGAAAAAATAATCATATAATATCAATTATATATGAATGTTTTATATAATCATATAATATCAATTATAAATGAATGTTTTATAAGATATTTTAGAGAACATCTATATAGAAGTGACGCAATGCTGATTTAAGAGAATATATAAGACTAGTATCAGTAAAAAATGACTTTCATGATGTTTCTTCAAATCAATAATGAGAGAAATCTAAATTTTTTTAGCCACATTTATAACTAGTGGATAAAAAATAGAGGATTTATTTGAAGAATGGGACATATGATTTTCTCTTAATTTGTATTGAACATAAATAATCCTGAAATAATGGATATTATAACATAAATACTTTTCCACTTTGGTTACTCATCAATCAAAATCCTCATAGAAGAAAAACAACATATAATAATTTAATAATCATGAAAATAATGATATTATTGATATAATACATAAAATGATAGTATAAAATCATCATAAAAATGATAGTTTCATAACATAACATAATTCCCAAGTAAGAAAAATTGGATGAGAAACCCTATACATTATCACAATGTTGATGATATAAGTAATTAGTTAATAGATTATGGAAATAAAATTTAAATGAACTAAAATATGATATAATAAACAATAATATAATAATATTTAATTTAATACATAATCATATAATATCAATTTTGATGAAGATATAATATAACCAATTTAAAGTAAATTCATTTATGAAAATTCATAACCACTTAGTAAATGTCAATTCAAATTCCCTTAGAAGTAATTTTTCAAATTGAAAATAAAAATATAATATATAATATTGGAATCATGATATAATATGTAAAATTGGTACTATATATGCTAGACAATATAAATATGTGGTGAATATGGCATATATATGAAATAAATAAATGTGAGATGAGAAACCCTTAAAACTGTTTCAACATTTATCATACATGTTAAAAATTCCATTATACAAAACATATATTAATTATGTTATTTCATAAGAATATTTTCTATGGTTAATAAAATATTTTTAAATAATATCATTTTTTTATTATAAGGAAATATTTAAATATATAAGAGAATAAGTCTACAGAGGGTGTTTTGAGGATGTTTGACTCATTATTGAAAACCTTCATTGTTGCGATGGCTATAGTCATATAGGTCTTAAATATATCAAGAATAATTATAATGTTTTAATTATCATACTTAAATATCAATAATATAATTTTCAAACTAATAATGTAATATGGTTATGAAAAATGAACTATGTTACCATCATGAAGATGGTAGGTTATACATACACATTGACATTGTTTAGATTTTTCAATGATATTTATTGAAAGAACATATATATTATTTTATCTCTAAGTGATTATAATAAAATAAAAATATCATGATATTTCATTAAATACACATATATATACATATAATATCTATTATTTAGTGGTGAATAAATAATCACATCGCATCATGGAGTCAATTGTCCACATGTACACATGAATGATGTTATCATTTCTATGTGTAAGAAATAAAATGATATATTAAAAACTTAGAAAGATTAATATTTCATTAATATTTGTATTATTTAATTTATATGACATATATATATATATATATTTTTTCATATTACCTTCCATTTAATTGATTAGTAAAAAATGAATCACATTGCATTACGTGGTGGTAGTCTTCCACACCCACGAACAACAATGTACATTACCCCATGGAATGTATTATAAGAATTTATATGTGATATAATAATATAATAATAATAAATATGTTACAAATACCATATATATATATACATTAAATTCAAAATTATGAATATACGTGAGAGGTGATGATAGAAAATGAATGATATTGGTTCGTGAGGTGTTAGTTCTCTATAAACACAAACAATTATAATGTATCCCATTTGATGGAATAATATAAGGATTTAGTTTATGAAAATGACAAAATAATAATTATTTATATGAGAAATAATTTTTTTATCATATCAAAAAATTTATCAATATTTTATTCAGGTTGAAGATCAAATAAAAAAATCCCAGTTAACCATGGCGCCTCCTCTTCAGACAGCCTCCAAATGTAAGATCCAAAATCGTTCATAGGATCTATTTAATATGAAAATAGGTATCTATGTAGTTTTAAGGGTTTTTAGGGTGATATTTATTCATGACATAGAAAATCCAAAAAGGATATTATGGTTTTAAATGTAGAGGAGAAGTGGTGTGCTTTTTAGTGAGGTGAATGAGACACTTGTAATTTTTGAAATGATAAAGGTGTAACACATTTTTCACATTCCAATGTTACCCCAGAAGACCCTTATCAAGAGTTAAACATCATAAATGTAAATATATTTCTAAAAAATGTATTTCATATAGTATTTTTGGTCATTTTGACCATTATATTTTATACATTGACCCATAGTAAGCCCATTTTTTACTATAACTTTAGTAATTAATCTATTTATTTTTCTCTATTCATTATGGTAAAGATTTATGTTAACCTTATTATATAATATAAATAAAGATGATATTAAATTTTAAATAAGTATTACCAATATTTATTCAAATAATAGTGAAATGTAAATTTAAAATTAAAATGCCATACATGATGAAAAAGTGGGTTTTCAAGATGTGCATTTTTAAAGAATAATATAATATTATATTAACATTGCGAATAATAATAACAATGGAATGAATAAATATTATTATTTACATATATTTAATATATAAATTTGGTTGGAATAATTCTCTAGTATTTGTTATCTTTATTAATTAAAAAAGAGAGAAATTATAAATATCAAAACCGTTTGTCAAAAAGAACATTTTTTAAACAATAGAAATTTACTTTTAAAACAATACTATATAAAGATGATTAAAATGTATGTAAGTGGATAAAATACAACTAATTAGTAATTATTCAAATTTAAATTATATTAAAGAAATAATTTTAATTTTAAATTCTTTAATCTATTGTAAAATATATGATTTTTTACGAAAATAGATATTTGTCATCATTTTCTAAATAATAAGAATTTCCAAAAATATCCCAAAATATAACCCTTTGTTAATATTAATATTATCATTAAAAAATTATGAATATATATAAAATATAATTTATAAATGTTTCAAAATTTAATTATAATATTTTATTCATTAATGAAATAAAAGTTCAGTTTTTAAGAAATCATATATTTGAAGACAATTATTACTTCACAAAATATTGATTTATTTTTAATATAAATTTATAAATAGTTTATATTTATTTTCATATATAAATATATATATATATATCATAAATGATTTAAAATTGATAATAAATATCAATTTTTAGTGATGGTTATAATTGAAATATAATTTTTCAGTTATTTAAGATTGGAATTGTTGTTTAATCTTCTATCAAACATAATGTTCTTCTTTTAAGATATATGGGTTTACATCCAGTTCATTTAGAAAATATTTCCATCATAATTTAAACTTGAAAATTTTAATTTAAGGATTTTCATTTTAGAAAAATGCCTATGTTGGAAACCTATATTATAAAAATTGTCAATTAGACATACAATTTATAAGAGAGAAGACCATGTACGAGAGTCATTTGGAATAAAAGAGGCTGGGTTTTAAAATAGGATAACATAGGTGGGAAGTAAATATTTAGACATGAATGAAAAGATTAATGTCCAGATTTTTATGGAGAGTGGAATGGAACATTGATCATAGGAAAGTGAATGATCATGATTATATGAGAAACCATAAAACCATAAAACAAATTTTTTGTGAAGAAGTTTATTGATATCATAAAAAATTTTGGTAATTGGAAATTTTTTTGTCTTATGGTCTCTTTTATAAATGTATGAATTCAACACATATAAAATTGGAGTGTAATGAAAAAAAATTACTCGATGGATATAATTTAATCATTTAATCAATTTCCAAAATAATCTAATTTTTTCTTTAATCGATGGGTATACAAGAATATTTTTTTAATCATTAACAACTAAAATCATATTTTAAAGAATCATATATCCATAATATATTTAAAAATATCTTCCTTATATATTTAAATGTTAAAAAAATAACATTGATAGCATAATGAAAGGTAAAAACCGATAATAATGAGCCATCACATGTTAAAATAATATATTAATATATAAAATTCAATTGAAATACCCAATGTTCAACCTAAGTAATTAAATAAATAAATAACACTCTTTCCCAAATGACCTAAATAACTTCAACATTAAAGAGCGTTATAAACACTAAGGAAATTTGATACATTTTATATTTTAAGACCAAAATATATAGTGATTCTATTCAGAACATCACATAGGAAAATGATAGGCACATCACAAATTTTTTCCTTTGGTTATGGGTTTATACACTACAACCTTTCTAGATGTGATGGTTTGATAAAAATACTTGAAGATGTCATATTTCAAAAAAATATATCCTTATTATGATTACATAAATATGTAGGGTGTCCATAATAATAATCTTAATCATCATATGTCATATTAAACTTATAGGTTATCAATAATTTTAAAAATATGAAATGACAAATTATCCTCTAATATTATTTTATGTTAAACATATGGGTCACAAAAAACCTCACCCAAAAAACATCTTGGATAATAACATTAATAAACATAAATTTTCATTACAAAAAAAATATTGTGTCTATGGCTTGAATATTTGATTAACCATAAACATGATGACCCTTGTTGGAATTCAAAAATCATAAGATACACTCTCATGATAAAATCATAATATCTAATGTTATCTATACTCACAAATGATACAAATAAAATATCTCCAAAACTGAGATTCTGATATATTTCTATGAAAATTTACAATCTTGGTAGATGAACCAATTCAATATTGTTGTAACTGATTTGGATTTAAGTAGAAGATTTTTTGCACAGGTGAAAAATTCTATTCTGAATCATAAGACGAAGAAAGGGAACACTTCCCATGTGATTTCTAATAAAGAGTCTATTTTTGAAGGATTTAAGATCTATGAGAACTCTGTTACAGCTCGTCTGGTTATTCCCATGGGAACAATGTCATAGAGAATTAACGATTTAGTATGGAAGTTGTCCCCTATTTGGGGCTTCACTAAATGAAGATGTATCCCCATGGGGTGATGTTTTATTCACATGATTTCACCTCAAAACATTTGAAGCATCAAGCATGGTGAATCAACTCCATTGCATTGAATCCAGGTATGACTTTTTTTCAAGAGTGAGATTTTAGTTTCAAACATTTTACAATAAAAAATAATAATGATCAAGTCTGGATCAAGATCGTAGGTCTGAATTGGATCTTGTTGCATCCCAAGATCATTTTTGATATTGCCTCTATGGTGGGTATTCCTTTCAAAATTTATTGAAATATTGAGGTTTCCAAATGTGGTCACTATGTGAGGATCTTGCTGGAGATTGACTTGAGTTCTTGCTTGATTCTAAAATGGTTTTGTCAGCACTAGATGATGATATCTCTTTAAAAGTTTAATACGATGGACTACCAGACTTCTATTATGAGTGTTAAATTATAGTTCATGTTAAGGACCAATTTTTTAGTAATTTAATTTGTTATATTTTCTCTTCAAATGGAAATCACGAAGCTTCTTGCAGGATGAAATTGAAAAAACAAGTGACACAAAATAATATGAACATCACAGGGAAGACTTAGGATAAGGGAATTGTGTTTTTGGTTCACCTCTAATGGACAAGGAGTTTTATTAAAGATTATGAAGTTGGATCATGGGTCGGATATGGCCATGATCTTTAAGCCTGAGAATAATGAATCCGCTAATGTGGATCAATTCATTCTTAATCCGTGTGTGATTTTTTAAATGGACCAGTGTCCACAAGATTTTTCTCATGTCATCTAGGGGCATCAAAACCCAACTGATGGTTGGATAGTTTTAAGGATTTGAGCAGAAATAAATAAATTACTCGAATCTCAGGGTATTCATAAAGGCAGGGAGGATATTGAGGATGATTCTCCAACAAAGTATCATTTATCCAGACATTATCCCAAGGTAAAAATGTTTGATAGAAAATGAAGGGGTAAATGACAATAACCCCATGAAGGAAACTCATGCCTTTGTTAAGGATGCATTCATACATGAAAAGTAAATGGATATTGAGATTGAGGTTTTTACTATCACTGCTTCGAAGACAATACCAAAAAAGGACTATACCACCATACCACAGATGGTGTCAATGAAATATTCTTTCAAATAATCAAAAAATACCTGTGTAGGAATCTTTATGATCTTAGTTACAGTTATGTCCCAATATGAGTGGAAAAATATTGATGAGTCCGAGTATTGAAATGAAATTTATTTTTAAGATCTTTGACTTTTCTTTTGTCTGCGGATGAGGGAAATCCCCTTTGTTTCCACTTGATCGCTTCCCATGAAATTTTCTTTTCCTTTTAATAAATTTTTAAAAGAATTTCTTTTGATTAGACATGTTGTGTATTTTTTATGTTATGGGGCGTTCTGTTAATCAAAAGGTTAGTCAATCTATTTATATATTTGAAGGTGAAGCTTACCACCAGTGGTTAAGGTTCATGAATATCAGTGATACCGATGAGATTTATACCTTCTAATAGGGTGAATTTAAAAATATTTTCCTTTAAATATATTTTCATATGGTGGTTAAACATTTGATGAAAATACATTCCATGAATTAAAACAAATGAGTAGGAATAGGTGGCTTTGAATGAAGAAAAAATCACCTAATTAGCATTGCATGCTTCATATTTTATTTTGTATCTTGATAGACAAATAATCATTTTCACTTAGGATTGACGACATGATACCAAAGGTAATTTGATTCTAATGAGTTCAAAATTAATGATAATCTTGTCCAATGTGATGAGAGGGAATAAATTAAGTTTGATGATGATAACATGTAATCTAACAACAAAAAGAAAAAGTTTTCCTGATGGAAATTGATGGGTATGAACCAATAATAGAATTATATATGTATGAAATTCTAGTTTTGAGTTTTTGAAAAATGTGTTACAATGAATCCTGGGGAATTTCTTAAAAAACTAGTAAGTGTATTCGATGGGGTAAGATTGGACATATGGAAACAAATTGTAATGATAATGTTCATAAGATTAATTTTGATAAGAAAAATATAATTATTTTATATGTGGTGTGGTAGGTAATTATTAAAATACCTTCCCAATGAAAAATATGAATGATAGGAAGAAACCAGAATATAAGAAGAAAGGCTCAGTGAAATCCTTTATAAATAAATCAGTAAATGTCAGTCCATCTAATGAATTTTTATGAGCTACTTTCTTCAATTACATAGATTTTTTAATGTCTTATTTGATACAAGGTATACATATTCCATTAATTCGGAGATATTTTCTAGTAAATATGAAATTTGACATCAATAAATGAGACACAAACTTATGGGGTAAAATAATAGGGTTAAATATTTCAAAAAAGGAATTGTAAGTGTATTCCTATTGTTTTTTGTGTAAAGAAAATACCTGAAAAAATTATTTTTATTCCCTTTGTACAGATTTTTGGCATTCATGGTATGGATTGGCTTTGTTTTTATCATTCTTGTATTTATTTTATATCTTAAAAATTTGTTCTCCCAAATGTGGTTCGGTTTTTATACAATAATAAACCGATACTATTGATAATATATCAGGATTCTAAGAAAATATTAAATTATTTAAATGAAATTTATCTTGTATATATTGTTTAAAATAAGAGAACTATTCAGATTAAGGATGTTCTAGTTGTATGTGAATACATGGATATTTTTCCGGATGATTTATCTAGTGTTATACATGATGTGGAAGTTGAATTTTCAATTCAATTGGATCCAAACTCTATTGAAATTTCAGAACCACCATATTGAATGGCTCAATTAGAACTTATTAAATTGAAATATTAGTAGAAGGAGTTGTTTTATAGAGGAATCATTCATCCCATATCATCACCATGGGGTCCCCTATTTGGTTTGATAAAAACAAATATTGTTCTATGAGTAGATACATTTATTATAGTTATTTGAACAACAGTACTATTAAGAATAAGTATCTTTTGCTTTATATCTATGACTAATCTTATCATCTCCATGAAGCTAAATATTCTTCCATGTTTGACGTGAGAATTGAGAACCATTAGCTGAAGGCAAAGGAGTATAACCTCGTGAATACAACATTTTCATACTAGATATTGGCATTTTATGTTTTTTTGTTATTCCGTTTTGTGGGACAAATTCTAATTAAATATTCAAGGATCTTTTGAATATAATATCCCATTAACATTTTGAAATGTTTATATTTTTATTGATGAAGTTTTTTTATTAATTTAGGGGGAACACAAAAAAATATTTAAGGAATGTATTGGTTAATTTCAAAAAATATATTACAGTGAGAATTTATAAAATATAATTTTTGTTCACAAAAAATTTAATTTCATGTGATCATTGTAGATATAGATGGAATAACAACTGATCCTACAAAATCATTGGTTAATGAAAGGGAAAAGTCCTACAAATGTTACATAAATTCATAGTAATCATGGATTAGAAGCTTATTACCAATAGTTTCTTCAAAACTTTGGACTGTTATCTGGAAGGTTAATTTTGTTATCATGAAAAGGGGTTAAATTTATATTGACGAATAATGTGAAGTTTGTATTGAGTATATGAATAAGATATATTTAATACTTCATATTTGGACCTGCCTTCTTGAAATGATTTTTTTCATCTATAGTGATGAATCATGGAAGGTACTTGGATGTTTTCTGCTTCAAAATGATCATGTAATTATTTATTCTTCAAGAAAACATAAACCTCATGAGGTATATTATCCCACACATTATTTAGATTTAGATGTTTTGTTTTTTCTTTAATATTTTGGATGCATCATTTATTTGGATCTAAATGTGAATTATATAATAACCATAAAAGTATGAAGTATATATTTACACAGAAAGAATTATATGTTGTGCAGAGAATATGGATTGAATAGATAAAGGATTATGATTGTAAAATCAATTACCATCCTAGAAAAATAAATCAAAATGATGATTCCTTTTGTGAAAAGTGTTATGAATCATTAATCATTTTACATTTGGAAGAAGACCCCTTGATTAATGATTTGATGAATTTTTTCTTAGAATTCAATGGTCCTTTAAATTCCTCTATTTTGTTTAGGGTTTCAGTGTAGTTGTCTCTATCAGATGGAATTATGTAAGAGAAGACTGAATAAAATGAGTTACAAAAAATTTAATATTGGTTAAAAAGGGTAACTTTCCAAAACTTAACATTGATAAATATTGTTTTTTAGGATTTGGAAAAAGATTATGTGTGCCCAGTGATTACTGTCTAAAGATATATATTTTTTTGAATCACATTTTTCATCATTTTCTATTCATACAGGATGTTTTATGACGTCTAGAGACCTTAATGAGTACTTCTGGTGAGATGAAAAAAATAGATATTGTAGATATACCGTGAAATGATTGATATTTCAATAGTTAAAAGGAGTATGGAAATTACCAAAAGGTAAGATTCACCCTTTTTCTTTTATAGAGTGGAAAACATAAAATATATCCATGGACTTCGTGGCGAGACTCCGAAGAATTCCCATGTCAAAAATGTGATTTGGGTTATTTTTGATCAACCAATTAAATCTACACATTTATATATTATTAAAGATACCATAACATCATACCATCTTTTTATTATCTACATTAAACCCATTTTCATAATATATGGAGTTTATTTATACACTTTACCTGATAGATATCCCATGTTCAATTCTATATTTTCGAATGTCCGACAGATATCATTGGGGACTAAATTAAATTTTCAAATAAAATTTCATCCTCATTTTGATTAAAATACGTAGAGAAAAATTCAAATGTATGAGGAAATTATTTAATCTTGTTCAATATATTACCAACGATGTTGAAATAATCATCATTAATTAGATTAGTTTTTTTATAAGAATAGTTTTCATACTACTATACAGATAACATATTTTGAGGCATAAGTTGGGAAGTAGTGCCAAACTCCATCATTTTGTGATGATGAAGGGAAAATATGTTTATGGAACTAGAATTTGTAGAGAAAGTGGCTGAGAAACTATTGATTATCAAGAAAAACATGAGGAAAATGAAGACCATGAAGAAACTTTATGCAGATAATAGGAATAAAGACATTTATTTCAAGTTAGGGGATCATTTGTTTCATTGAATATCACCATGGAAAAGTGTTATGTGTTTTGGTATGAAAAGGATGATAAGTCTAAGGATCATTAAACCTTATGAAATATTTTATAATGATTTAAAATTTTTATATATATTAGGTTTTCCCCATAGTTTTTCTCTATTATGAAATGTTGTTCACATTTCGATGTTGAGGTTGTATATAGTAGATCAATCTCATTTCTTGAGCGTAGAAGTAGTTCAGTTGGAAGGGAACCTTTCATATGAGGAAAATCCAGTTTATATTCTTGATCATAGGGATAAATTATATCAAAATAATTCAATTAAAGGGGGTAATGTTTTGTTGGAGAAAATTCAGGGTTGAAAAAGCAATATAAAAATCAATAAATTCAATATGAGATTTGCACCCTCACTTTTTAAATTTCTAAATAAAAAAATGAGGGGATGAAATTTCCTGAATTTGTGGAGAATGTTCAAATGAGGTTCTTGTAAAATAATTTCATTTAATTCTAGAAATAAATAGTCACATTTTTTATAAATGTATAATGAAATAGTTGGTATTTATAAAAATTATGGTATTTATATTTAATGAACAATAAATGGACATTAAGAATAGTAACATGACTATTATGAATATTAATATTACCAATAGAATATTCACCTTAACTTTTGGTGTATGAATTAAATTTATGTATCTTATAAGGGAAATAATGATATATTTATAACATTGAATAAGTAGATAAATGTTTTGGAAATGATATTTAGGGGTTAGAATTTTTATAAATCATAAACATTTTATTACAATTTTTTAATTAATATAATAATATAAAACTAATTATATATTCATAAAATAGATTCATAATTTCTTTATTTTATTATGATTATAGTATAATTTTATGAGACATTAATTAGTTTTTTAATGTGTTATAAAATCTATTTAAGTTTAAGAATTGGTATTTTTTCGAATAAATTTTGATTTTAATAAAAAATTAATTTTTTTGTATTTATAAAATTATTTTCAAAAAATATATTTTCTTTTCTAAATAATACACCTTGAAAAATATATAGGGTAAAATTTTGGTATTTTTAGTAAATATATGGATTTTTGGTGTATAGTGGTCTACTTTAATTTATGGTATTTAAAAAATTAAGGAATTATTGAGCTATGTATGGTGTAAGGTAAATGTAAGCCCAAAATATCAAACCATACATCATTATTATAATATATTTTCCAATAATTCTCAATATATTAATAGTATTGAGCTAATATAATAAACAAAATATAAAAATATTTAAAAAACAACCCTCTTCTTCACATTAAAGATCACCTCTCACAACCTATTCCCCTCATAACTATAATATTTTAAGATTACTTGATTTCATCCCAAAAACCTTACTAATCCTCTTTCCCACATCTAAGACCTAATGGTCTCTTTAAAAGGCCAAAACAAAGTGTCTTATAGTGGTTTTCATGGAGAAAAATCAATATTTAAACATCCTCTTTCCTTTTCTTTCATTTTAATTATAATTATTTTTATTTTATTATACTAAATTAACCAAGATTTATCTAAGATCCCTGAAAAATTAATTATCTCATATATATTTGTGTTTTATCCTATTTATGGGAAAATTCATCATCATTTTTCTTCTCCTCTCAATTTTATTCTTAAAATAAGAACCTCGCCCTAGAGGTTTTGATTTATAGGCATCATGGATATTGTGTTTCAAATTTCAATTACTTTGTTAAAGGATTAAAATAAAAATATTAATATGTTTTTTTCTAAATTTTATTATAAACATTATGTGTTATATTATTTCATTGACTTAGTTTTTATACATAATTTTAAATAATACAATAATAGTTTTTCATAAGGATAATAATTCACCAAAATAAACTAACGTTCATCAGTAATGTTTTATCTAATTATTCATACTCATACCATATAAAAAATTACATATAAGGCCTTTTAATATTATTTATATTCATTAAAAACATGTAATTTCATTTTTGATGTTTTTCCCACATCTGATAAGAAAATCCATTATAAACCAACCATGGAAACCATGAAATAAATGCACCTGAAATAATTAAAATGAGAATGTATTATTAATAAATGGGTGGAAATATCATATGATAATATCATATAATAAATTATAATTAGTAATATAGTTCTTTAATATAATATTAGCACTCTATAAACCCTTATGAAGGAGGTTTGAACACGTTTGAAGTAATAAGAACCCAATGATTTTTTTTAAACAAATTTCAATTCATTGTGTAAGCCTTATAATCTATTGATTGTGTCATAAAACATTATTTCATGAAGAAAAATATCATAATATTATGTTTTATTATGTTGATTTAATGTGAATTCAGATATTCAATTATTTTTATTAATTCTCGCTTAAAATGTATTATATTTTTAAGGTTATTTTCTTTAGAAATACTCTTTTTAATTCCTTTTAATTTTTTAAAGGAATGATTAATATGATATATGTATTATTGTTTTATAATTATGTTCTATTTCTTTATAATTTTATATTTTCAAGGGTGAGAACTGTATCTCTATCAAATTCATTGGGTAATTTTATGTTGCAGGTCAAGAATATGGTTACTCTATGTGTAACAATGATGGCTACACCATAAGGATTCCCCGAGGGTTACATTTATAGGTATCCATGAGGGTTACATTGGGATGCAATAATTGAGTATACAGATAATAGGGTATTCCTGATATTTTATATATTTTTTATGTAATTACCAATGATTTCTTTTTGGTTTTATTTATGTAATATATGTTTTATGGATGTCTCATGTTTTGATAGATTAAATATATGATATTTATTGTGTGAGTCATATGTCTTTGTGAAATTTATTTAATATATTTATAATTATTAATGTTCTATAATTTTATATGCATATTTCTATATCCCTTACCACACTTTTTGTTCTCATACTGTGATTTAAAATATTTTTCATTGGGTTTAAGGATGGGTAAGAGAAAAGAAGAAGTTTATATGAATGCTGTGAATACTGTTTTGGAATCGATTTCATGTTTTTTTATTAATATAATTTTTTTATGAAAAATGGATATTATTTTAGTGTTACCCATGTTTTATGCTTGTGGGTTTATATGTCTGAATTATGTCTTATCTTTCTAGAACTATAAATTGAATAGATCATTCTGAATGTAAAGAAGTTAATTATAAAGAAATTTACTAGATTATGTAACGATAAAGTCTGGATATTTATAATACTAATTTAGTATAGAATGCCATAAATGATTATAAAAAGGGGTATATATAAATTTCCAATAACCATTCTCATAGATCCTATGTTGAAATCATGAATATTTCATTTTCATCATTGATCCTAATAATTATGAGAAATATTTTTACAACCAACCCTCACAAAAAAAAATTGAAAATTGGATAGAAAACAACATAGAAGAAATTTTACATTTCGAGTTTTAATGATTTTGGAAAAACTATAATATAAAAAATTAATATTTCTTTAAATGGATTTTTTCACAGTTAACCAAACATTTCTTTTTTAGATTATTACTTCATCATTATCTATATAAAACAACTTCTATACATAAATCATTAAACTATAGTCTATTTTATAGTTGGAAAAGTAAAAATTTTATGGCTTGTCTAAAATTATCACTAAGAGTTAAAAATTAGTATTAACAATTGAATGTTATCAATTAATATAATGTCATATGTTTAATATGAAAAAATGAGAGTGGATAAGAATCCAATTAAAGAAATCGTACCCATCAATAACTAGATTATCAAAAACAAAAACACTATATTGGAATAATTAATCACAATCAATAATCATTATCCATGGGATATCAATATTGATCACAGTAAATATTATAAACCCATAAAAATCAATTAAACCCCTTTTTAGTAATATGAAGAATCATATTAATAAAATACATTCCAAATGATTTTTTGTGTAATTTCCGGGACCATCTTGATCCATTACTTTTCAAAAATAGTAGTTCCACCAAATGGTTCAATCGTTAGAGTGGCACTGGTCACGGTGGCATGATTACAGTTCCACCGTCACGATCACATTTTTGTGGTGGCACCACATACGGTGGCTCACCAAACTAGTGCCACCGTCAAGGTCGCACACAGAAATTGTGTCATAGTCACAACCGCACACAGAAACTGTGGCACTGTCACTATGACACACAGAAATAGTGGCACAATCATGATCTCACCCTGAAACGGTGGCACTGTCATGGTCACCCACTGAAAGGTGGCGCCATCATGGTCACCCATCGAAATGGTGGCACCATCATAGTCTCCCACCATAATCGTGGCACCGCTTTATGGTGTCTCACAAAATCTGGTGGCACAGTCACAATCGCACACCGAAATGGTGGCACCACATATGGTGGCACCGTGACTGTGGAACCGTTACATTGGTACCGTGTATTTCATTATTTTTTGTCCATTGTTCTTCTTTTCTAGTTACCATATTTATTTCACTCCTGCAACATATCTTTTGATGTAAATGTGTTTTTATTCCCCTTTAAAATCCATTGAAATCCCATAAATGATATCTAAAATCCCCTTAGAGTCAGGCGACCCTTGACTTAACAGAATGCATGTATTTTTCCTTAGTGCCACAACCTTTTCCCGTACATCCAGTTTCACCCATGTTACATGTTTTCCTCTATTTAAAGGAAACTCTTTAACTCATATCCATTATGGCCACCTCTCTGATGTAAATTATTAAAAAATAATTAATTCCATCATATGTAACCGTCCAACCATGTGGGGAAACCACGATCATCCTATAATTCCATTCAAGATTACATATACTATAACTCTAAGATCTTACATTTTATCACATGTGAATTATTTCTTCTTCTTAGCTGGCCTCTTTTTTCTTTACTTGGTGCATTTGGCTTCCCCCTTTCCCACAGCTAGTGGTGTGCCTATGCTGGAGCCTTTTCTGCTCAGTCTTGGAATCCCCAAATTTCCTCCCCTAAAAGTCATGCATCCCCAGTTCATGGCACATGGGGAAATACTTTGATCATTGATCATCCAATTAGGATTCTTCCTTTATCACTCTATACTATGTATCATGTGGGGCGGTGTGATAATGTTTCTACTGGAATGGATGAAAATAAAAATTAATGAAGTTAATAAGTGGAATTTTAAATAATGATCAGGTGTGTCGATGATGATGTAGTACTCTTTTACCATTTATTATATGTCATGAATTGTATGGGCTTGTGTCCACTAAAAATCAAGGTTATTGGTGGTCTTTCTTTTCATAGTAGTGGACCCCTGTCTTATGTGATGATTGAGTGGGTGTAATATAATTTTTTTTAATCACGTAGACTATGTTTATTAAATGAATGTCTAGTGAACAAGAATCCCTATGTGATCACCCCGGTTAACCAAATGAAATGAATAAACTCAATGAATTATGTGATATAATATGGAAACACCATTACCCTATCTTGGAAATATGCGTGGTTCCTTTTATTGATTCTTGTGGGTGACATGGGTGGGTATGGGGTCTGCTGTTATGGGGAATTGTTGGTTTGTGGATCAAAGGTCATATAGTGATGTATGGTGGGGATTGGGTTGGTTCCAGTACTTTGAGGGATCTCACGGATCCCTTTTTTTAGGACTTTACAATATAATCGGGTGTGAATGCTTAATCTACTACTGGGTTGTTTTTCCTTCCTTGGATTGTGGTTATTCTAATTAGATACCTAGTATAGAAGAATTATTTAAAACAAAACCACTTGAATGTGATAACAAGAATGGGTTTAATAGGGAATTGTTTTCTGGGAATGATTTGTGACTTGGCTATGGGTGGTGTTCTTTTTATAAAAAAATAGTAATTGGGGTGTTTGTGTATAGACTAGTTTTGGATAACTTAGTTTATGATGAATGATTTTTTACCTATATATGTAAATTAGTTCTTGTGTTTCTTATTTGCACCCCACCCAAGTTGAAAACTTCTTACCGAACACCCCCATTTTAATGGGGGGTGTTTTTACCAACAATCCTATGAGTGGATGATTATTATCTCCTTTTCTAAACCCTTTTTCAAGTATCCCATGACTCTTCAAGAAGGCTGTGATGGCCTGAGGTCCATTATAGCCCAAGATTATTCGGGCAGGAAAAGTTGTGGTCATCAGCCTAGGTGTGTGCGGGCAGGTTGTTTCCTATGATTCTTTCGGATGAGGCCCAGTTGTCTATGGGTGTGGCAGTAGTTGTTCGGGTCCAGGTGTCTTCAGGCGCAGAAGTAGCTATTTTGGCCCATGTGTGTGCAGGAGTTGTTACAAGTGGTCGTGGACCAGGTGTTTTCAGGTGGGTGAGTGGTTATGGTAGCCTAAGTGTGTGCGGGAGGGGTATGGTGGTGGGAATGTGGTGAAAATTGTTGGGAAGTTATGATGCGTAGGATGTCTACAATTACCAGTGGGAATGTGGTGTGGGGTTCCGAAAAATTGATTTGTTATTACTATTACATTACATGACATGCTTATTTGGGGAGTGTGCCTTGGGGAGGTTTGGGTGGATAGTTTCCTTATTAGGATCCTGGTTATCTCCTTTTCTCACGGGGCATTAAAATGCCTCCCCACTTAAGGACGATTTCTTTTGGTTTCCTTACTGAGTATACCTGTATACTCACCCTAAATATAAAAAAATACTTTTAGGTTTCCTGGAGGACTTCATGGACCATGCGGGACCGTACTAGTTCGGATGTTTGGACAATTATTGTTGCTGTTTTTCCATTATTTGGTATTTAACTTTGGAGTTTTCTTTTATTGTATCACTTATTATTTGAAGCATGAATATAGTAAAAGGATTGTTTGGGTTTTAATTTTACTTAATGTGTTTATGTTCTTTGGGACTTACTATCTTATCCCCTGATCCTACAAAATAAAAGGGTAATTCTATCCATTTCACGTGTGATTCTATACCCTTGGTGCTAGTCGCCACTCCAGGACCATTTGAAGTCTGGTCTCGAGGGTCATGGTCTCTCCTTCTACTTGAATAATGAAGGCTCTGGCAATCGGTTATCCCTTCCCTCACCTTAGTGAAGGTGAGTCATGACAGAATGGTCTCAAAGTGGAGGTTGAGAGATAGGATGGAACTCAGAGTTAGGCACACTAAAGATTTCATGGGATGGTAGGGTAATAGTTTTCGGCAATCTTGGTATGTGTAATAGTCCAGGGAAGATTGGCTAGGACATGATATTTTAGGCCCCCATGATCCGATGCATGGACCCTTGGCATACCGAATAACCATTTGAGGCTACACTAATTGCATGGTAGAGACCCTAGGAAAGACACATGCATTATAATGACTTGTGTTCTTGTGTGTCTTGTGAATTTTAGAGATTCAAAATTAATAAAAAGTCTAATAAAAATTAAAAGAAATTTTCCACACTACCTAGGCTTAGGTATTCCTTGTTTAACTTGTAGCTATGGAACATGGATGATGACCACGGGTAGTTCAGGAGATCAAGGCCCAAGAAGAGGATTTGGCTGATCGACAGAGGGATGACCAAGAGGGGGAGGATGATTAGTGGAAGAGTACGCTTCTTTCCTTTCGGCGACCAATCCTTGAGAAATATGAGGGAAGAATTTCGGATATGGAGATAGAGGTTCTAGCTAGAGGAGCTTCTGATAGATTCCAGCTTGATCTAGGCTCCTACGAAGTACTGGTTTGCTCCAGTTGTAAGCCAAATGCGGGGAGTAGTGCATCAGTGGTGGATGCTCTCTCTTGGGGAGAAGAGGGAGGCTCATGATATGTGGACTAGATTCAGGGGGGTGGGTGGGTTCCAGGTGGAATTATTCTCTTCCACTACGACTATTGAGAAGAGACAAGAGCTAATCTCCATTTAGTAGTGGGTATCTTAGTTTGATATTTGGGGATAAAGTTCAATGATCTCTTTTTCTTTGCTCCGGACCAATTTCCAGATGAGGAGTCTTGGGTGAGACGTTTAGAGTAAGCACTCAGATATTCTCTCTAGTATGTTGTTACTCCCTTCACTCTATCTACATACATGGACATCCAGAAGAAGTATAATGTGGTAGAGAGGATGCACACACTAGGAGGTGTTCAGTGAGAGGGGAGCTAGTCGGGCTTGTCCAAGGGGATGCCCATTAGAAACATGCCTCAAGTGTTAAGGCCTTAATGGTTTCAGCTAGTGGGGATCAGGCCCCAACAGTTCCAGTTTTGATCTCTCGGTCCTCAGCCTTTCCTTTCTGGCCCTAAACTAAAATTATTCATCTTTGGCAGTCATGGGAACCTTCAGATTCAATACCTGGATAGAGATCAGTACATTGAGGTTAGGCCGGTTTAGCACACATCTCAGCATCATAAGTTTCTAGCTCGACCCTTACAGAAACACCAGTAGGGACAATGAGCTCCCACTCCTTCAATAGAAAACGTTTCAAGAGAAGGCCGACCATTGGGCACTGCCTAGGGACCTCGACCCGGGCATGGTTGGTGATGCGGCCGATAGCCGAGGGTCAGAGGAGTTGGGCATGGCTAGTTTTCGGTAGTTTTTCAAGGTACAATCAGTTAGTTTAGTACTTTTTCCAATGCCTTGTTTGATTTAGGAGCGTCAGACTCCTTTTTTAACAATTTATATCCCATGACTTAGGCCTAGACGCATAGAGACATCCCGTACCCCTAGTTTTGAGTATGAAAGTTGGAGGTCACACCATCTTGTCTCATGTTTTCCGAGGATATAGATTGATGTTAGGACTTCATCAGTCTAGAGGGGAACTACTTTGTCTACAGAAGTAACCTTATGATTTCATTCTAGGCATCAAATGGATTTCCTCTATTTGTGATATTAACGACTTCTCCCGAAGAATGATCTTGTTTTCATATATGGGAGGCCATCATGTAGCTTTTGTTGGCGAGCAGGGTTGCCAGGAGGGTATTCGGTGATTGGAGCCTATGTTTTACTTGTTAGCTAAGCTATCAGTGGAGTCAGTGAATAAAGAGATGGTGTAAGTCCCTAGGATTGTTAGTGAGTTCATGGACATCTTCTCTATGGAGATGGTGACTCTACCCCCTCGACATGACATTGAGTTTGAGATAGACTTGTAACCTGGTGCCCGTCCAATTTTGAGGGATCCCTTTCAGATGACTCCTTCTGAGCTGTAGGGGCTGCAGATTCAGATTAATGATTTGATGAATAAGGGTATTGTTCAACCAGGAGCACCGCCATGGGCCACTCTAGTCATGTTTGCGAAGAAGGCAGAAGGTGGTCTCATGCTGTGCATAGACTATTGGAGACTGAATCTGGTAAAATTCAAGAACTGTTACCCTCTTTCGAGGACATACAACCGCTTTGACCAATTGAAGGGGAGCATGATGGTTTTCCAAGATAGACCTACATTCATGATTTCCACAGTTGAGGGTAAAAGAGGGTAATATCTTGAAGACTTCCTCCAGGTTCAGATATGGGAACTTTGTGTTCGTGGTCATGTTGTTCGGCGTCACAAACACACCAGTTGTGTTCATTGGTCTCATGAACTCCATCTTCCCAGAATATATGGACCAACTCGTAGTGGTGTTTATTGATGACATTCTGTTCTACTCAAGATTAGAGGGGGATAACGTTGAGCATCTGAGGATGATTTTAGAGGTCCTTTAACAACACCATATCTACGAGAAATTGTACAAGATCAAGTTCTGGGAATGATAATTGCACTTCCTTTGACACATGGTGTCCCATGAGTGGATAGAAGTGGACCCATTGTGGGTTGAAGAGGTTTTTTCATAGGAAGAACCCAAGAACGTGGCATAATTTCATAGTTTCTTATGTCTATAAGGTTACTACTAGAGTTTCGTACCCAACTTTTCCCGAGTTTCAGCACCTTTGATAGCCTTGACCAAGAAAGCCTAGGCTTTTATATAGAGTGAGCTGTGCAGGGCAGTGATCAGTTATCTAAAGGGGGAATGGTTAGTGCCCCAGTACTGAGGTTTCTAGAAGTATGAGTGATGTTTGAGGTGTTCTGTGATGATTCAGTTCAAGGATTGGTGTGTATGTTGATGCAACAGTAGGGGTGATCTTTTATGGGTCTAGGAAGTTACGTCCCCATGAGGATAATTATGCCACCCATGATCTGGACAATGTAGTGGTTATGTTCCCACTAAAGTAGTGGCGATATTACCTCATTGGGGAGTGATTTGTGGTCATTACAGATCACTAGATATTGAGGTATATCTTCTCCCAACGGGACCTGCACTTGCGATAGTGGATCTAGATAGAGTTTCATTAGGACTAAGTCATCAAAATAACTTGTACTATTGGTAAGAAGAATTTTGTGGATGATTCCAGGAATAGGATGTCAGAGAAAGGTGCAATTTGAGAGTTGGAATATTCTTAGAAAGTGATGGAGGAGTTGGTTTCCCTGCACATAGTTGCAAGGGTGAAGGGTGGCAGAGGCTACCTATTCCAAATGACAGTGCAATCCTCTCTATTTTACCCGGTGGAGAAGTCTCAGTGGGGGGACTTAGAGGAAAAAGTGATGCGTGAACATGTTATCTAGGGTTATGCTTCAAGAGGTTGGTTGGATGTTGGGAAGAATCAGATGATGTTCCATGGGAAGTTGTTTGTTCCGATTGAAATGCGCAAGAGAGTTCTTGGTGACTTCTATAACTCACCCCTGGTAGTACACCAAAGAGTTACCAAGATGTACCGGGGCTTGAGGGGTCAGATTTGGTGGACTTGGGTGAAGTGGGTGGTGGGAGAGTTTGTGGCGAAGTGCCTCATATGTCAGCTGGTGAAGGCTGTTCACCGAGTCCCAGGGGGTCCGTTACAACCTTTAGATATCCTTGAGTGAAAGTGGGATGACATCATGATGGATTTTGTCACTGAACTGTCCAGTGTTCATGGGGGATGCGATTCCATCAGGCTGGTGGTGGAATGACTGTATAAATTAGCTCACATCTGAGAAATCATGGAGTCGAGTGTGGTGGATGCCCTAGCATAGTAGTACTTGAAAGAAAAGGTGTAGTTTCATTGAGTTCTGATGTCCATAATCTTCAATTGGGATACCCAGTTTACCTCACGGCTCTGAAATGGTTTTCAACATGCTTTTGGCACCTAGTTATTCCATAAAACTACCTTCCACCCCCAACATATGGAAAAAAGATCACATTATCCATACATTGGAGGATATTCTTTGGGCATGTGTTTTTAGACATTGGGGGATCGTGGGTGTGACACTTGTCTTTGGTAGATTTTTCTTACAAAAATAGGTATAAAACTAACATTGGAATGAATCCATTCAAATCCTTGTATGAGAGGCTGTGTCTCTCACCCATGTGATGGGCCGAGGCTGGGGAAGCTGGTGTTTTTGGATCGGATGTGGTACTGATGACGACATAGAACGTTCTTCTTGTGCATGAGAAAATGAATGTATCCCAAGACCGACATAACTCGTATGAAAAAAAGGAGGATACCCTTGGAGTTTGAGGTTGTGGAACATGTGTTCTTGAAGGTATCCCCTCTTTGAGGATAATAGAGGTTCAACAGGCGGAGTAAGCTTTCTCCCAGTTTCATCGGACCATTCGAGGTGTTGTGGCAGGTCAGCGAAGTGGCTTATTAGCTAGTGCTTCCACCGACGCTACTAAGAGTGCACAACGTCTTCCATTTGTCAGGTTTGCATCGTTACAGTCACACGCCAAAATGGTGGAACCACATACGGTGACACCGTGAGGGTTGCACCGTGACCATGGCACCATTACGCTGGCACCGTGTCTTTCATTCTTTTTTGGCCTTTGTTCTTTTTCCAGTTTCTATCTTTTTCCACTCCCGCAATGTATCATTTGATGTAAATGTGTTTTTATAACCCATTAATAGCCATTGAAATCCCATAAATGATATCCAAAATCCATCATGCTCCTGGAGACCCATGAATTACCAAAAAATGTGGCCTTTTCCCTGGCACCACACCCTTTTCCCATACATCAAGTTCTGCACCTGTTACATGTTTTCCACTGTCTAAAGGAAACTCTTTAACTCATAGCCATTATGGCCACATATCTGATGAGAATTATTAAATAACAATTAATTCCATCTTGTGGAACCATCCAACCGCATGGTGAAACCTTGAACCACCTTTAATGTCATTCAAGATTTCATATCTCGTAACTCCAAGATCATACTTATTATCGCACGATAATTATTTCTTCTTCTTGGCAGATCTCTTTTTTCTTTACATGGTGTGTTTAGAGTCCCCCTTTTCGAGGTTAGTGGGAATCCTATGATGGATCCTTTCCTGCTCAGTATTTGAATCCCTGATGTTCCTAACCTATAAGTCGCGCATCCCATATTCTTGGTGCGTGGGGAAATACTCCGATCATTTATCATCCAAGTAGGGTTCTTCCTTTATCTCTCAATACTGTGTAATGTTTCTACCAGAATGGATGAAACAAAATATTATTGTAGATAATAAAAAAACTTTTAAATAATTAATTGGTGTGTTGATGATGTCGATGTACACTTTTAACCTTTATTATATGTTGTGAAATGTATGGGCTTGTGTCCACTAAATATTTGGGCCGTTGATGGTCTTTCCTTCACAGTAATAGACCCCTATCTTCTGTGAGGATTGAATGGATGTAAGATAGAAATTGGTTAATCACATAAACTAAGTTTATTAGAATGTCCAGTGAACCAGAATACATGTGTGAACACCCTGGTTAACCAAATGAAAAGAATAAACTTGATGAATGGTGTGATAGAATGTAGAAACTACCTTGCTCTGTCTTGGAAATATGTGTGGTTCTTATTCTCGATTCTTATTGGGTGACATGAATGGGGATGGGATCTAATATTGTGGTGCATTTTTGGTTTTTAGATCATAGTCTATGTGGGGACATATGGTGGGGCTTGGATTGGTTCAAGTAATTTGAGGGATCTCACAGATTCCTTTGTTGTTGTGACTTTACAAGGGAACCAGGTGTGAATGTTTAATCTGCTACTTTGTTTTTTTCCTTCCATGTGATGTGGATATGCCTATTAGTTTCCCATAAGAGATGAATTATTTAAAACAAAATCACTCAAAAGTGGTAATAAGAACGTGATCAATGGGGGATTTTTTTCTGAGAATTAGTTATGACTTGGCTGTGGGTGGTGTGCTTTTTAGGAATGAATTGTAACGAGTGTGTTTTTGTATAGGATGTTATTGGAACCCCTAGGTTTGGTTGAGTTCTTTGTAACCTATATATATAAATTAGTTCTTATGTTATTTATTCCCACCCCACCCAAGTTGAGAACATCATGCCGAACACACCCATTTCAATGGGGAGGGTGTTTTTTCCAACAATCCTTTGAGTGGATAGTTATTAGCCTCTTTTATTCTCCAATTACGGAGTAGCCAAAGACTCTTCGAGTAGGCTATGATGGCCTGAGTTCTATTATAGCCTATAATTATTCAGGAAGGGATTTTTGTGATCGTCATCCAAGGTGTGTGTGGGTAGGTTGTTTTCCATGTGTCTTTAGGATGTGGCGCAAGTGTCTTCAGGAGTGGTAGTAGTTGTCCGGGACCAGGTGTCTTTGGGCGTGGCAGTAGTTTTTCTAGTCCAGGTTTCTATGGGCGTGGTTACATGTGTTTGTGGCCCAAGTGTTTACGGGTTTTGTGAGTGGTTATGGTAGCCCAGGTGTGTGCAGGTAGGGTATGTGAGTGGGACTGCGGTAAAAATGGCAGGGATTGTATGATGTGTAGGAAGTGTTCAATAAACAATAGGAAAGTGGTTCTGGGTACCAAACAATCGATGTGTTATTACTATTATAACACCCTAATATTTCATAGTAAGTTATTTTATTTAAATAAATAGCTTTCACTTCATGCAACACCGAGTTCGAGCGCACCACGACTTACCAAACTAGCAGTTCAAAAGCAGTTATGAATAGTATTAACTGATTTTAAATTTTATATACTCCATATAATTTTAGAATCCATATTATGTGTTTTTAGACATAATATAATAATAAAAATCATTTTTTCAGATAAAATAAATATTTTTCAAAGAAATGCAATTTTAACACCTTTTAAGGGAAAACCATTTTTAAACCAGTATTTGACACTTTTATATATTCAATTTAATTAAATTAAATTATTCTTTAGAATGGGAACATAAAAATTAATTTAGGATAAATTTTTGGTACTTTTCTAATAACTTTTATATTTTTATGAATACTAAAAAATACTAAATTTTAGTTGAAAATTTTTTTTTAATTGAAATAAATTATATTGTTAAATTTTTTATTTGAATGGTTTGGATTTATAATTAGATTATAATTTTATCATTTAATAAAATACAGGTGATTATAAGTAATTTCACATTAAAATTTGACATAATCACATGTCAATCTTTTGATAGTTTTTACTTTTTAAAAAACCCACTTTTCAGTTTTGAAAACGGCTTTTAATTTTGAATTAATTAAGGAAACTTCTATGTATTGAATTTGGTAAAAAATAATTCATTTTTTAATTTGGAATATCAAAATTATCTTAGGGTAAATTTTTGTTATTTTTCTGAAAACATCCAATTTTTGATGAATAGTGAAAAACACTGCCTTATAGTTTAAAACCGAATTTTTATTTAAATAATTATTTATTTAATTTATATTTATTTTAAGTCAAAATAGATATAATACCTATATATGATAAAATTAAATAATTCGAGTTATTTTATAATAAGTTCAGATATAGAATATTTTATCAAACTTTTTACCATCTTTTACCCACCTCCTTTGTGCATTTTCAAATTTTTATAAAACTTAATTTTACCACTTCTATGAGTTGAATTTCAAAAATCTGAGAGACATGGTTAATATCAGTATGTAAAATGTGGTTCAATAAGATGAGAATAATTTTTGGTGAATAATAAATTTTTACTTTTATTTACCACGATTAAAAGTAAATAGAGTAATTGAGGGTAAAAATGAAATTATAATTAGCCTAAACCATGTAATAATCCTATTGGATAAGTGTAATTAGACCAAAAGAAACCTTAGGAATAAAATATGATCCTTTAGGTCCACATTTATTAAATTAGGACATTTATTATTATTTAATTTTAAGAATTTTTAAAAGTGTTAAATTCAAGTTTTCATAACGAAAACATTTTTAATATAGGGATATACATAAGAAAAATTCGACAATAAATATTTATTATCAAGATAAATAATATTTCATACATAATGGTATTTTATTTATAATTTTTATAAATTAAATATTTTAATTTATTTATGACACTAGGATGATGCAGTAATTACCTTATTAATAAAAAATTAAAATAATTGATATTCTAAATTTCCAAATAAATGTAACATGAAATTTTTGATGAATTACACTAATTTTATAGGGTAATATGACATGTTCGGGCTGATTAGATAAATTTTTTTCGATGTGATAAGGTTGTTATGACTTTCACAAAAAGAAAATACCAAATAGTGTAAAAATTGACATAAATTAAATTTTAAAACAAATGCTATATTATTAGTTGATATAATATTCCTAAAATTATAAGGTATGACAAAAGGTCTTAAATAATATTATATATGTCATTAATTAACCACTTTATGTTCACTTGGATTTTTATAGCATGTTTATTAACCATATAGTGTAAGAATACAAGAAGACACAGTAGGAGTTAAATTATTTAACATAGAGTTAAATCTAAAAGATAAGGTTATAATGGTAACATAAACATGTCTAAAAACTATTGGTTGAGAGGATTTAGACCCATCCATACATTTTATTTGAAACAAATCAATTTGGAGCTATTATAAACTGAATATTATTTTATTATGAAATAATATTTCAATCTTATCCTAAGGTGCCCCTCACCCCTCTTATAAAAGGACACTCCCCATTATCTTAAATTCACAACTTCAAACCCATTTGGATCAGCCAAAAACTACCCAAATATACTCTCAACTATCCCCCTTCATCCTAGATGCCTTACATTAATCATAAATCCAACCTATGGAGACATTTTGATCAAATTAAAAGGAAGAACCCGAAGAAGAGGTAAGTATTTTATCACCTATTTCAAGTTTCTTTCTTCTTACACTTCATCTTTCATTGTTGTTTCAGTTATAAAATAATAACTCCAGTATCTTATATATACTGTGATTCTTTTATAAATATGGTACAACCATATTCATTATTCTATCCATCTTTTGAATGACATGTCACCATACGTGCATCTGTATGGCTTACCGTCTCCACGTCGTGGTGTAGTTGTTATTTAATACAATATTATTTGGATGGGTATAATAATGATGTATAATTGGTGTAAATAATAAATATATCATGATAATGATTTTTTATATACAATATTCTATCCAATTTTATATGATATTAATATTAAAATAATGATATTTTCGCTCGTGCATAAGTATGGGTTACCGTCTCCACGAACGCAAAGAGATTCATTCCCCACCGTATCCATCCAAGAATAATTTGAATTTGATGGTTGAAAATAATGTTTAATGACTTAATATCATTATGAATATTAATAAGATACATCCCATCAATAACAAACACAGCTTACGTAACCAAGCATAAAAAGGAGAAAAATTAGTTAACACCCGAAACGACGATAATAATAAAATATCAATATTAGAAGATCATATATGATATCATATTAATGTATATGGTTATTTAATAATTTAATAACAATTATTTTAACATTATACAGGAGATTAATGCACCCTCGACCAAGGAAAATTACAAAGTAAGGGGTTTCTTATCTCACATTTAATTCTGTGAGATTTCCATTGTTCTCCCCTTATTTATTGCATGTGGTGTGTTGTGTACTGCCATTTGTTATATAAAATCACGATTCTATTTATATTCATGGTATTCTGTGATTCATTTGGTGGTTATTAACTTATGTTCATATGACTCGATTGATTATAATGAAGTAAGGGTTTTTCATCTCACTTTTTATTCCTGCGAGATTAATTTTATATTGGCCACTATTTCCTTTTGTGTTGTGTATGTACTGTCCATGATTGTATTCTTGGTGTAATATAATTTAATTTATGAGTATTTACATATTCATTGTATGATCCTTCTTTCATTGGTTGTATGTTGCATAATTTACCAAATTGTTAAGGGAATTTCAAATTTCAGTTTCCACACAATGGGATTTACGCATAATTCAATGATTATTTTACTGGAAGACTATGTATGGAATCACTGTTTATTATTTGTGTAGTAATTTCAACTTCCATTTGTGTGGATATAATTTTGATACACATAATCACTCCATTTATAATTTCTCAAGTCATTTATATAAACATGATATTAACTCAATTTCTATCCATTGAGTTTAACATTCAAGTCATTAGTGTTCTTTTTACAAGAATATGTGTGCATGAACTTTGATTGATTTACACTGAATATCCAATAATATTGACTATATTTATATTTTTCACACATAACTATGCCATTTATTTAACCTTTATCTAAGTATACTGTCTTTATAAGGAATTTCATCTCAATTTACATTCCCTTGAGACTTCTTTGTTATTATGAACCAATTCACTTTTTTATGGTGCATATATTATCATTTAAAATAGTATATAATGAAATCCTTTATTCTCATAGTATTATAAAGTTTCTATTACCTCAATGTTCTGTATTCAAGTGTCTCTCATTTTGATTGTAACTCTGACTAAAATACCATTTTAAATGTTTTTAAATTTTATTCTTCTAAATCTTTCTCATTAATTTCCATATTTTAAAAATGGTTTCAAGGTTTTATTTATATGGACATTAATGTTTTAAAATTAAAATTTCTTTTAAAATTTTCAAAGTGGTATGGGAAAATTTGATTCACTATTCTATTTTAAAATGGCTACATGAAAAATAGTGTAACTTTTAAATGTTTTCAAGAAAACGGGGGAAATTTCTCTCAAATACTTTTGATGATTATTTTCATCTAAGTAAATATCCTTCATTATTCTCGATTGAGGTCAATATATTACAATAAAATCTTTAATATTGTATTTAATGAGTTATTCTTGACTGTGGATGTGCTATTTTTATACCATTCATGGTTTGTGGATAAAATATTGACATTTCATATGTTAGTTTTAATACGAATGTTTATTTTATGTTCCAGAATTTTCATAGAAGGAATTAATTGGACTTAGTAAGTGACGGGTGGAGCCCGCTATGACTCCTCATTGCATCAGTAGTTGTCAAGATACAAAAGACTATCTTGGAATAAGGCATTGAAAAAATCTTATTTGGAGTCTTGGCACAAGGCCTTGACTATGTGGTAATGAAGTATGGAATAATTCATTCCATCATTATTAAAGTGGATATTGATATTGAATTTGATTAATAGACTAATAGAATATCCATGTGAATAATTAAATGGAGTTATTGGATTTTTTCTTTTCCATATTATGCTAACATTCAAGTTTAAAAGGATTTTGTTTTAGTCTTATGCATTACCATAAATGTTTATGCTTATTAATAAAAGTTTCTGCTTTATTGTTTTCATTAATGGGAATCTGAGCTCACCCCTTTCTATGTTTTATTTTTCCCAGGATGCGAAGAAGTATATTATGACAGAACTATAGGGATATTCTGTGGGATCTCAGTTTTGTATATGGAAACAATGTTATTGTATTTTTCCATTTTATGATGTAATGTAAACCTTATGAATGTATATAGCACTTATAAGGATACTAAACTAAACGGTCTTTTGAGACATGATCTTTTGTGATCATGCCAATGATATGTAATAATGCACTGACTCTGCGCTTTTAGGGTCGGGCCATTATAGTTGGTATCAGAGAAAGTTTAGTACAAACCTTGGAATCTAGATTTAGATAACCTCTGATTAGAGCACATTACCCTAATATAGACATTATGGATTAGTATAGATGAACTTCATAGAATTTTTGTATGGTAGAGATTATGTGGGTTTTCTAAAAAATACATCCCTGTCTGGATATGAGTAGTTAGAGGAGGCTCTACCATAGATGTACCTGGGAGTGAAAACTCCAACAAGGAGTTTCGAGCTTGACACGGGGTATCTTAGTACATGAAAACAAGCCTTGCTACACTCTTGGTGATGACACTCCTAGGGGATATTCTTAAGATAATTCACATTTTATTTACAAACTGATTTGAAGGATTTTAATATAATATGAGAATAAATAACCATAATCAATATTAAGGTGTTTTGGGTTGAAAATAAGGTGTTATGATATTCTCTAAATGGATTTATGACTCACAATATTATTTCTTGTGTTAGTCTATGGATGGATTCGAAGGAATTCATAGTAACATTAAACATGATGTATAAGGTGGGCATGGTGGAGGGAATGAATAATAAAATGGATTATTGATAGGTGTAAAATATATTGTGTCCATGCCAAATAAGTTTTCCAAAAATATGATCAAAAACATATATATTAACCAACTCCTGGACTCAACAAAGAAGAGAAAGGCGGTGAATGATAAGAGCTCCAACTGTGGAGACCACGGAGAAACGACAGATCAATTTCTATCATGCAGGATATTTGTAAGGAGACACCTAGGGATGTTTTTTAATGGAACAAAGAAATGCTTTATGTGTGGGAAATAAAGACATAATGTAATGAATTGCCGAGGAAAAAAGAAGAGTACTATGTAAGAAAATAAAAATGATCCCCAGAATCCATTTACAGTAATTTTCTGTAAATGTAGGGGACCTGGGTATTACCCAATTGAATGCCCTATTCTATAGGATTACCCACTGGTCAAGGAAGAACCTATGTAGATGTAAATGTATGGTCAAATATTTAAAAATATTAGTGCTCTTTGATGGGATTAATTTGGAAGTCTTTTCTATTATGTGTAACCCTACAATTTATTATGTGAAAATTCTATTTTAGGAAGAATTGTGTTTTATATTATTGATATATTTATAAATAACCATTTAGGTTTATATGATCCTTGAATTTGATTAAATTACATGTTATTAAATTTTGGGTTGGAAAATCAAGGCATGGGATAACATTTGTGGTGAAATTACGTTATAGTTATTTTGAGGAATTTATCTCATTTTTGTAATGTTATAAAATATAGTTTAAAAAAAGGAAAACTCATAGACTACGTGAAGACCCATTATGTCGGACAAAACTAATGGAATCGAACCCACAACCATAGTGCGATTGAGATTTATCACCTACCACGAAACAACGCGAAGTCCCTGGTTAGTGTGACTAATTCTTTTTAGTTAATAGATTTTATTTATCAATAATAGCTTGATTTGGGAAATTATGTCTTATCAAATGGATATCCTTAGTATAGGAAAATGATTTGGGTATTAAGTGATAAATGTTATTTTAGAAGACATTCTCTCTGTTGGGAATACTATATACCTAAGGAAAATAAAATACTATGGGATATCATTTGAAGAGTAATGGTGGATTTTTATCTACGTTTTTATTATGGATTTATAGAGATCTGGGTTATTTATGGAAATGATTAACCAATCATAAATAATATGTGATTAGGTTAATTACTTTTAAGTATGTGACTTTAAGACTATTCAATGTTATTTGGAAGTAAAATTTAACATGGAAGACTACGTAATAAAATTATTATATGTTTTGGGTTTTAATATTAGTTTGGATTATATTGATGTATTTTAAGGAAAATTGTTTATTGAATGGTATTTATTGAACTTCAGGTATTGTTGGTTTAATTTTAGAAATTAAGATAAGTATTTCTTTCTCTAAAGGATTATTATTTGTGGGGATCTTCTGATCCTGTATTAACCATTTTGGTTTTTGTTAATCTCTAAAGAAAAGGTAAATATATATAGTTTCTCCTTTGTGGGTTATGTGATTCTCTAGAAGTTGATTCTAGCGCTTTAGGTGTGACTGAGTCATCTTGAGTAATGATAATTTGAAAAAATACATGATTTAGTGGTAGAAATATATTAATGGATGAAACTCGACTTAAAAAGTACATATATCTCTTTATGTTCATAGTAAATATCATAAATAAGTTCCTCAACTTTATGAAATGGAACATAAAAAAATGTTATTCATTTACTTTTTCTACTAGAAAACTAATGAATGTTTATCTCAACACAAGTTTGTGGTTTTCTTGTTGTTAAATTTCTCCTAATCATGTTTTCTATCACTCCCCCTTAGAAAATGACATTTATTTTATCTTCCATATCCATGTTTTTCAACATAGAATCCCAGTGTGGGTTATCTCGGGTGACCTTTGTACTTCTCTTTATTTATTTTAAAGAGATAGTTATATTGACTCTTTTTCTGAAGTGGGACATTCAATGATGTTCCCAATCCCAATTTTAAATTTAGGAGGACACAATTTCTAAAAGGGTGGATGAATGTAACACCCCAATATTTCATATTAAGTTATTTTTTTTATTCAATATCTTGATCTACACGCCACACCGAGTTCAAGCGCCCCACAACTTACCAAACTAGCCATTCCAAAGCAGTTATGAATAGTATTAACTGAATTTTGAATTTTATATACCACATATAATTTTAGAATCCATACTATGTGTTTCTTAGACATAATATAAGAACAAATTCATTTTTTCAGATAAAAGAAGTAATTTTCAAAAAAATGAAATTTTACCACCTTTTAATGGAAAAAACTTTTTAAACCAATATTTGACACTTTTATATATTAAATTTAATAAAATTAAATACTCCATTAGAATCAGGACATAAAAATTTATTTTGGATAAAGTTTTTGAAATTTTCTAATAACTTTTATATTTTGATGAATACTGAAAAATAATAAATTTTAGTTGAAACCAAAATTTTTAATCGAAATAAATTATAGTGTTAAATTATGTATTTGAATGGTTTTTGTAGAGACCCAAAGCTTGATGTACATGGACATTACATTACTTTTTCATAATACTTAATACATAACAAAAACAGACACACAAGGATCATAATAGTTTAGTGTCTTTGGAAACTTGGAATATAAACTTCTAATCATGTTGAAAGATCTTCAACAACTCCCATAACAATCTTCCCCTTTCTGTTTCCTTACCTAAAACCTTTATTTATTTCCTGGGGAAAATAAAACATAAAAAGGGTGAGCACAAATGCTCAGTAAGGGAAAACATAGAGAACATAAAACAATCCATAAACATTTGAAAGAAAAAACTTGAACATGAAATTTGAACATCAAAATATTGAGCAAAGACATAAACCGTGGAAGTACGTAAGGAATGTATCATAATGTAACATAAACCATTATAAAATATAATGGGAATAAAACATGTAATTGTGGCAACCATTCATCACATGTTATTATTTCCATAGTAGCCAAGGCATTGCTGCCAAGACCATCTTAGTGGACAAAGTCCTTTTCTGAATTGAGTTCACTCCTCGTTTCAGTCCTGTAACACTGAACCATATTAACTTACCATTCTAGCCATGTCTATCTCATGAGATATAAATCTTTACCAAATTCATTGGAGGGAGATATAGGTCCCAACCATCTCATAATGAAATCATTCTTACTTGTGCCACAAAATAAACATACATCATTCATAATAACCCAATAAATAAAATTGGTTTCATAAACATCATCCCATCATCACATAATCCATATAAAAGAAATGGATATCATTTCATAATAAGAAATTTAAAACCATGTAAATCATAGAGACATGATACTTGAAACACACACATATGAAATAATGTCATCTTAGATGAAAAATGGTTTTGATAAAACACTTGAAATGAATTCGTGAGGAAAATATCCTTTCTTCTTGAAAATAATTATCTTTCCACAAAATGTCATGAAATTTTAAAAGAAATAGATTTTGTTGAAAATAGTCATGAAATATTTTGGGGGAAGCTTCATGAAAATAAGGCTTTATAAAACCGTAAAAATCCTTTCATGTTGTATAAGTTAAAAAAAGCATTCTTCTAATACTTTTGCTGGAAAAGTCAAAAAAGTACCTCGTAACGTAAACAAAAGAAAGATTTCTTATGTACCATGTAGTAAAAGTAAAAAATGGGTAAAAAGGACTTTAAACATACATGAAACCATTTTTAGAAAATAGGGAGATGGATGATAGATATAACCCCAGTGAATACTTACGAATAAATAATCTCGGATAAAAATGAGATTGGAAAAGTTATCCCTTACCTTTGGTCCGATATGCTTCGTATGGATCCGAAACTCCTGTATAATGATTTAAATAATTTCATTTACTTATTAAATAATCATATTCATTGTTATGATATAATATATGTTTCACTTATGAATTAATATTACCCGTTCTTTTATAAATTCCATGTTGAAGCAGCGTTTTGGGTAAAATCATTTCATTTATCGTATGTTTTTCGACTGGTCGTTCTAGATATTATTACTTATATCCTGATTTACATAATTACATAATGTAAAACATGATATATATATAATGTATATTCATCATATACATATATATTGTAGATCGATAAAAGGAATGAAATACACCGTTCATGGAGACGGTAGGCCGTACGTACACATGAATGCTGTTTTCCTTTTTTTTGACTTGAATTGAAGTAAGAAGATGACATATATATATGTATACATAAATACAGTAGTTTAATTATGTCATATATTTCATTATTATTCATTATATATACTTTATAATCATTCTTGAATGGTTAATCATGGAAAATGAATCTCATCGCGTTCGTGGAGACAGTAGTCCGTACGTACGCACGAGCGATGATATCATTCCCATGATCGTGGAATTGTATTGAAGTGTATGTATAATATTTCAGAATAAATAACACTTTAAAATAATCATATATAGTCATTATTTACACCATTATACCCATCCAAGTAAGGTGGTGGTGGAAAATAGATTACACCACGGCGTGGAGACGGTATTCCGTACGTACTCACGCGCGGTAATTTCGTTTTCCGTAGGATGGATAGATGGTGAAATAGGGTTGTTTCATAATTATAATAACATATACGTATATGAGTGATACTGATGTTATTACTTCATAATGAAACAACTAAATAAGAACAAGTGGAAGAAGAAATAAAGTTGAATGAATCGGTAACAGACATTACATCTTCTTCGAAGCGCCTCTTTGAGACCTCCTCTAAGGGCACTAAAATTGGTCTTTGAAGAAGAAAATTACCTCTAGGATGTTTCTAGAGAAGTGGAGAAGAGGATTTTGCAGGGTTTGGCCGAGATTTAGGGCTCAATGTGGTGTGAGGAAGAGAGGGAGGAGGTGCCCTTTTATAAGGGAGGAGAGGGGCACATTTGGAAATCTTAAAAATATTAATTTATAATAAATCTAACCCCACATAAAAACCTCAAAAAATGACTCATATTTAAATATTAGATGATATAGGGTTTTAATATCATCAACCAATAAAATTTAGACATGTTAGGAATTTATTTTAAACATTATCAACTTGAATTATCCTTATTTAATGAATTTAATTTTATTTGTGGTAATAACAATATAAATTTTAAATTATTATAAATAATTACTTATTTGTTGTGAATTGTCCATAATTGGATAATTTATTACATTTTAGACCATATAAATTTAAATTTATAATTTTTAAATATTTTTGTGATTTTTAAACAATTTTATAATATGTTATTTTTATAAAATAACAATAGTGTCAATTTTGACACTATTCAATTATTTGAATTTAAATAATAAATATACAGATGATATGTTAGAAATAAAAGATTTAGTATATTCATAACATTTCATATTTATCTAGAAAATTATTGGAGCACATTAAATAGTTCATATAATATTTACTTTAATATTTTTAAAACCATTTATTTGATATTTCTCTTAATAAAATAATTTCAACATCACTATTATGTCACCTTTAATGATAATTTTTTAATCCTTAAAAATTATAAATAAATTCATATGATATAGATAATTTTATTATATTTCATGAGACTATTCATGTTCGATGTTTCATGAAGTTTATCACTAAATTAAAATTAATATACTTATAATATTTAAGAGAGTGACATGTTGTCACTTTCTTTGGTTTTAATAATAATTATATTATTTCATGGTAAAAATTATATTAAATGAATATATTCCGACCCTTAGGTGATATGGGTCGACTTTTATTCATCCAATAGGATTTTTCCAAGTGTTAAGGTAATTTTATAATTTTATTTTTACCCTTAATTACCCGATTTACCTTTAACTGCAGTAAATAAAAAATTACCATAGTTACTATTCATAATATCAAAAAAAGTAACCTATTAACATAGTTTGGACCCACCTAATCCAAATATTGAATCCATTTTTTCAAATTCAATACACAGAATTTGCAGAAATTAAATTAAAATTAATCTCGTTGTCGAATGAAAAAGGGTTTTTGTTTAAAACATTGCAAAAGATTGAATTGATTTAACCTACAAATTCAATGTAAAATAAATGATAATGACATAAATTATATTAAATGGTTAAAATATATTCTATTTATACTTTAAAACCATTCAATATTATAATTTAACCATATAAATTATTACGATGAAAAAAGTTGTTTTTAATTAAAATATAGCGTGTTTTTACTATTCATTAAAATATGAAAGTTATCAGAATAATATGAAAAATTTATCCAAAGTAAATTTTTATATCCTGATTCCAAAGAAGAATTTTTTTTTCAAATTGAACTTATAAACATGTCAAAAACTATATTTAATGTGGGTGCACCATCAAAAGGCGACAAACCGGAATTTTTTGAAAAATACTTATTTTACCCGAAAAATTTATTTTGTTCTCATACCATGTTCCAGAAAATGTTTAAGATGAATAATAATGGTATAAAATTAAAAAATTAGTTAATAATATTCATAAAGGCTAGTTCGTGATAATATTATAACCATATATCGTTGTTTAGTGAAACCCATTATTGCGTACAACACACGCTATCGAGGAAGGTCGCGATTACGTGTAATGCAAGCCCAATCAGGGTTGCGTGTAGTGAAAGAATACATTGTTGTTGCGTACAAAAAAATATAACCATATTTCATTTATACATTGAATATATATATATATATATACATACAGACTCAATGTTGCGTAGAATAACAACTATCAAACAAACTTGAAATTGTGTGTAGCATGATCCAAGAATAATGTTGCGTATTCTGAAAGCTAATACAGTGTTGCATATAGCACAAGATAATCCTATTGTAGCATAAAACACATGACATCAAATAAATTAAAAATAATACTTATCATAAAATATTAGGTTGTTACATTCTACCCCCCTAAAAATGAATTTCGCCCTCGAAATTCGTCAGGGTTATACATGGTTTTGTACTTGAATATTTCTATAATTGAAACCCACATCGTAAAATGAAATACAAAAACTTATCTTTAAAAACTAAATTATGAAACATAACAGTTACCCAAATAAACTAATCACTGGGTTTCCACATAGGAGAACATAGGTGAAAATATGGATATAGAAGAGAAATCTAACCATCATGTTCTGATAGAGAGTGGTAGAGAACATGGCTATGGAAAAGACAACAATCACAAAGCCATTGATTTGTGATGATCTAAGGTACCATCTGATTCGTCAGATATAAGAGCACTAGGACAACATTTTTTGTTTTCAATATCATTTCCCTAATGTTGAAAATTTTGAATTAGAAGAAATACTTGCTTGATTTTGGTACAATCTCACTGTTGTTTGTGCTTTGAACAATTTCCACTTCATCTCTTAATGAAATGAAGTTGAATTTGTTTTTCATGAAGTTCTAAGAGATCATTTGATATAATGATGGGTCATTCCATCTATCTCAAAGAAAAGGTTAGAAAAAGTTATCGAATACATAAGTCTATGTATGGTGAGGTTAATCAGATATGATTCCAAACATGGACTTATACTTCATCTATCATACTGCTTAATAAAATCAAACTAGTTTCTACTAACCAGGGACTTCCTGTAGGCCAGTGGTAGGTGATAAAGGCCTGGCGCACTTCAGTTGAGGGTTCGATTCCCACAACCTTGTCCGACGTGATGGGTCGTCGCCCGTCCTGCAGGTTTTCCTTTTTCTAAAACTACATTACTATAACATCCCATCAATAATATCGAAAAATGTTCTATCCTAAAAAAATACTAACTTATGTACAAGATAATCCATTCCAATATTTAGTCTTATCTAAAATACTTCGGTCCAAGCTCATAGTATAAAGAAAACAATTACTAGAAAGGTTATCTACCAAGAATGTGAATATAAGAATTTATCTCGCATATATCATAAGATATATCTTGTTGGTTGCATTCCGAACACTAGAATACCTTAGTAATATATTATCTTGAAACATAAATTACCATAGAACCTTAGTGAAAACATGAATACTTTCAAAAGGTAACTCTTTCCACATACCAAAATCCCAAACAAATCTATATAATCAAACCATAATATCACTTAGTCCTTATATCAATCATGAGCTCATGAATACAATCAAACATCTCATTATCTTCTTATCCCTTCATTATGCCCATATCATCTTCTTTCCAAAAATATCTAAATAACCTTCCATGGTTACAGGTACTATTAAACATATACTTTCAAATACTATAGGAAAAAAAATATTGTAACAATCCTTAGATGATTCTTTATTCCATAGTACCATACATTATTCTTTATAAACATACAATCATTCCACTAACTTCTTAAACCCCTGACTGAGCTTTATCATTTATTTCATCTCATATTTCATTTGTAGTATCTTAATCATCATCCAAATAAATACTACTCATATGAGGATGTTGATTCTCTTCATGAGATTTTCCCTTAGGGCATTGGTTTGCATAATTCCCATACATTCCACATTTAAAACATTTAACCGTTGTTGATGTCTTAGAAATACCATTATCCTTGTCCACGATGTTAAATAAACCTTTTCCTTTTCCATTAATGGCTTTGTGTCCATCTTTTCCACACCCAAAGCATCTTCCAGTTCATTTGAAACAATCTCCCTGATGCCTCTTCCCAAATGATTTACATGAGGGGAATTGATCTTTCGTTCCTCTATCATAATCATGAAACTCCATCTTTCTCTTATTAGCTGAGTCTGGAAACTTACCAATGTAGAGATTATTGATCATATTATGAGATTTATGATTAGGAATAATAACTATATGTGGACCTCCAGATGCAATTTCATTTGGTTTCTTATAAATAATATCATTCCATTTTCCATCATATCCTCCATTATCGTGAATCTCCCTATTTACAGCAATTTTCTAAAACCCAAAAAGAATAGTGTGAGGGGAAAAAATCATGACCGGGAAAACAAAATAGTAAAGGGGGAGTACCCTAAATATCTAACATCTTAGGTTAAATTCTACGATTGTTACTGTAGTTCTTGGACTACTTCCTATACGTATACTTATCCTTAGGGACATCCCTAGACATACCTTAGAAATATTTCTAGGGATCTCACTAACGTTTTCGCATCCTAGTTTCCAAAGGTTGACTAAACCTTTCCTCGGATACCAACTGTAGAGACCCAAATATTGACATACATGGACATTACATTACTTTTGTAGAATACATAATACATAACAAAAACAGACACACAAGGATCGTAATAGTTTAGTGTCTTTGGAAACATGGAATATAAACTTCTAATAATGTTGAAAGATCTTCAAAAACTCCCATAAAAATCTTCCCCTTTTTGTTTCCTTACCTAAAAACATTATTTATTTCCTGGGGAAAATAAAACATAAAAAGGGTGAGCTCAAATGCTCAGTAAGGGAAATCATAGAGAACATAAAACAATCCCTAAACATTTGAAAGAAAAAACTTGAACATGAAATTTAAACATCATAATATTGAGAAAAGACATAAATCATGGAAGCACGTAAGGAATATATAAAAATGGAACATAAACCACAATAAAATATAATGGGAATAAAACATGTAATTGTGGCAACTATTCAGCACATGTTATTATTTCCATAGTAGCCAAGGCATTGCTGGCAAGACCATCTTAGTGGACAAAGTCCCTTTCTGAATCGAGTTACCTCCTTGTTTCAGTCCTGTAACACTGAACCAGATTAACTTACCATTCTAGCAATGTCTATATCATGAGATATAAATATTTACCCAATCAATTAGAGGGAGATATAGGTCCCACCCATCTTATAATGAAATCATTCTTACTTGTGCCACAAAATAAACATACATCATTCATAATAACCCAATAAATAAAATGAGTTTCATAAACATCATCCCATCATCAAATAATCCATATAAAAGAAATGGATATCATTTCATAATAAGAAATGTGAAACCATGTAAATCATAGAGACATTATACTTGAAAAATACACATATGAAATAATGTCATCTTATATGAAAAATGGTTTTGATAAAACACTTAAAATGAATTCTTGAGGAAAATATCCTTTCTTCTTCAAAATCATTCTCTTTCCACAAAATGACATGAACTTTTAAAAGAAATTTTTTTTTTTGAAAATAGTCATGAAATATTTTGGAGGAAGCTTAATGAAAATGAGGCTTTATGAAACCGTAAAAATCCTTTTGTTCCGTATAAGTTAAAAAAAACATTCTTCTCCTACTTTTTCCGGAAAAGTCAAAAAAGTACCTCGTAACGTAAACAAAATAAATATTCCTTTCATACCATGTAGTAAAAGTAAAAAATGTTTAAAAAGGAATTTAAACATACATGAAACTATTTTTATAAAATAGGGACATGGATGATAGATATAACCCCAGTGAATACTTACGAATAAACAATCTCTGATAAAAATGAGATTGGAAAATTTATCCCTTACCTTAGGTCCGATATGCTTCGTATGGATCCGAACCTCCTGTATAATGATTTAAATAATATCATTTAATTATTACATAATCATATTAATTGTTATGATATCATATAAGTTTCACTTATGACTTTATATTACCCGTTCTTTTGTAAATTCCATGTTGAAGCAGTGTTTTGGGTAAAATCATTTCATTTATCGTATGTTTTTTGACTTGTCGTTCTTGATATTATTACTTATATCCTGATTTAAATAATTACAGAATGTAAAACATGATTTATATATAATATATATTCATAATATATGTATATATTATAGATTGATAAAAGGAATGAAATACATCGTTCATGGAGACGGTAGGTCGTACGTACGCATGAACGCTGTTTTCCTTTCTTTTTTGACTTGAATGGATGTAAGAAGATGAAATATATATATATATGTGTATAAATAAATATAGTAGCTTAATTATTTCATATATTTAATTATTATTCATTTTATATACTTTATAATCATTCTTGAATGGTTAATCCTGGAAAATGAATCTCATCGCGTTCATGGAGACGGTAGTCCGTACGTACGCACGAGCGATGATATCATTCCCATGATCGTGGAATTGTATTAAAGTGTATGTATAATATTTAAGAATCAATATCACTTTACAATAATAATATATAGTCATTATTTACACCATTATACCCATCCAAGTAAGGTCGTGGTGGAAAAAGGATTACACCACGGCGTGGAGACAGTATTCCGTACGTACGCACGCGCATTGGTTTCTTTTTCCGTAGGATGGATAAATGGTGAAATAGGGTTGTTTCATACTTATAATAACATATCCATATATGAGTGATACTGATGTTATTACTTCATAATGAAACAACTAATGAAGAAGAAGTGGAAGAAGAAATAAATTTGAAAGAATTGGTAACAGACATTACCTCTTCTTTGAAGCACCTCTTTGAGACCTCATCTTAGGGCACTAAAATTGGTCTTTGTAGAAGACCAGGACCACTAGGATGTTTCTAGGGAAGTGGAGAAGAGAATTTTTCTGGGGTTTTCCAAGCTTTAAGGCTCAACGTGGTGTGAGGAAGAGAGGGAGGAGGTTCCCTTCTATAAGGGAGGAGAGGGGCACCTTTGGAAATCTTAAAAATATTAATTTATAATAAATCTAACCCCACTTAAAAACTTCCAAAAAATGACTAATATTAAAATAGTAGATGATATAGGGGTTTAATTGAATCAACCAACAAAATTTAGACATGTTAGGAATTTATTTTAAAAATTATCAACTTGATTTATCCTTATTTAATCAATTTTATTTTATTTGTGGTAATAACATTATAAATTTTAAATTATTATAAATAATTACTTATTTGTTTTGAATTGTCCATAATTGGACAATTTATAACATTTTCGACCATATAAATTTAAATTCATAATTTTTTAATATTTTTGTGATTTTTAAATAATTTTATAATATGTTTTTTTATAAAATAACAATAGTGTCAATTTTGACACTATTCATTTATTTGAATTTAAATAAAAAATATACAGAAGATATGATAGAAATAAAAGATTTAGTAGATTCATAACATGTCATATGTATCTATAAAATTAGTGGAGCACATTAAATAGTTCATATAATATTTAATTTAATATTTTTAAAACCATTTATTTGATATTTATCTTAATAAAATAATTTCAACATGACTATTATGTCACCTTTAATGATAATTATTTAATCCCTAAAAATTATAAATAAATTCATATGATGTAGATAATTTTATTATATTTCTGGAGACTATTAATGTTTGAAGTTTCACGAAGTTTATCACTAAATTTAAATTAATATACTTATAATATTTAAGAGAGTGACATGTTGTCACTTTCTTTGGTTTTAATAATAAATATATTATTTCATGGTCAAAATTCCAGGAAATGAATCTAGTCCAACCCTTAGGTGAGATGGGTCGACTTTTATTCATCCATTAGGATTTTTCCAAGTGTTAGGGTTATTTTATAATCTTATTTTTACCCTTAATTACCCGTTTTACCTTTAACTGTAGTAAATAAAAAATTACCATAGTTACTATTCATAATATCAAAAAAAAAATTAAATGTAACCTATTAACATAATTTGGACCCACTGAATCCAAATATGGAATCCATTTTTTCAAATTCAATACATAGAAGTTGCAGAAGTTAAATTAAAATTAATCCCGTTGTTGAATGAAAACTGGTTTTTGTTTAAAACATTACAAAAGATTTAATTGATTTAACCTACGAATTCAATGTAAAATAAATGATAATGAAATACATTATATTAAATGGTAGAAATATATTCTATTTATACTTTAAAACTATTCAATATTATAATTTAACGATATAAATTATTACGATGAAAAAAGTTTTTTTTAATTAAAATATAGCATGTTTTTACTATTCATTAAAATATGAAATTTATCAGAATAATATGAAAAATTTATCCAAAGTAAATTTTTATATCCTGATTCCAAAGAGGAATTTAATTTTGTAAAATTTATCTTATAAACATGTCAAAAACTAGATTTAATGTGGGTGCGCCATCAAAAGGTAGCAAAACTGCATTTTTTTGAAAAATACCTATTTTACCCGGAAAATTTATTTTGTTCTCATAACATGTTCTAGAAAATGTGTAAGATGAATAATAATGATATAAAATTCAAAACTTAGTTAATAATATTCATAACAGCTAGTTCTTGATAATATTATAACCATATATCATTGTTTAGTGAAACCCGATATTGCATACAACAAACGCTATCGAGGAAGGACGTGATTGCGTGTAATGCAAGCCAAATCAGGGTTGCGTGTAGTGCAAGAATACTTTGTTGTTTCGTACAACAAAATATAACCCTATTTCATTTATACATTGAATATATATATATATATATATAGATAAATACATACACACTCAATGTTTCATAGAATAACAACTATCCAACAAACTTGAAATTGTGTGTAGCATGATCCATTAATAATGTTGCGTATACTGCAAGCTAATACAGTGTTGCGTATAGCACAAGATAATATTGTTGTAGCATAAAACACATGACATCAAATAAATTAAAAAGAATACTTATCATAAAATATCGGGTTGTTACAGTTTGGAAGTATAATTAGATTATATTTTTATCATTTAATACAATATAGGTGATTATAATTAATTTCACATTAAAATTTGATATAAACACATGTCAATGTTTTGATAGTTTTTACCTTTTTAAAAAACCGTTTTTCAGTTTTGACAACTGGAATTAATTTTAAATTAATTAGAGAAACTTCTATGTTTTTGATTTCATAAGATAGAAATAATTTTTGAATTTTTAATATCAAAATTATCTTAGGGTAATTTGTTTTTATTTTTCTGAAAACATTCAATATTTGTTTAATAGTGACAAACACTACGTTATAATTTAAAACAGACTTTTTATTTAAATAATTATTTATTTTATTTAAATTTATTTTATGTCAAAATAGATATATAATACCTATATATGATCAACGTAATTCATTGGAGTCATTTTATAATAATTTTAGATATATAAAATTTTATCAAACTTTTTACCATCTTTTACCCACCTCTAAGGAGCATTAGTAAATTTTTATAAATCTTAATTTTACCACTTCAGTGAGTTTAATTTCAAAAATCCAAGAGACACGATTAATATTAGTCAGTAAAATGTTGTTAAATAAGAGGATAATAATTTTTGGTGAATAGAAACTTTGTTCTTTATTTACCACGGTTAAAAGAAAATAGGGTAATTAAGGGTAAAAATGATATTATAATTACCCTAACACGTGTACCAATTCTATTAGATAAGTGTAATTCGACCTAAATAAACCTTAGGAAAAAACTATGATCCTTTAGTTCCACTTGGATTAGTTTAGGACATTTATTATTATTTAATTTAAAGAAGAGTTAAAAGTATTAAATTCAAGTTTTCATAACTAAAACATTTTTAATATAGGGTTATACATAATAAAAATTAGACAATAAATACTCATTTGAAAGATAAAACGATTTCCTACATAATTGTATTTTATTTATAATTTTTAGACATTATATTATTTAATTTATTTATGACACAATGATGACGTAGTAATTATCTTGTTAATGAATGATTTAAATAATTGATATTATAAATATCCAAATAAATGTAATTTGAGACTTTTTATGAATTAAATTTTTTTTTGGGTTAATATGACTTGTTAGGATTTATTAGATAAATTTACTTCGAAGTGATAAGGTTGTTATGACTTTCACAAAAACAAAATATCAAATAGTGTCAAAATTGGCATAAATTAATTTCTAAAACAAATACTATACTATTGGTTGATATAATATTTATAAAAATATAAGGTTTGGAAAAAGGGCTTAAATAGTATTATATATGGAATTAATTAACCACTTTAGGTTATCTTATATGGTTATAGTATTTTTATTATCCATACAGTGTAAGAATACAATAAGGCACAATAAAAGTTAAATTATTTAGCTTAAGGTTAAATCTAAAAGATAAGGTTAAAATGGTAACCTAAACTTGTCTAAATACTATTGGTTGAGATTATTTAGACCCATACCCACATTAGATTCATAAAAAATAAATTTTGAGCCATTATATACCGAATATGAGTTTATTATAAAATAATATTTCAATCTTTTCCTATGGTGCCCCTCACCCCTCTTATAAAAGGGAACTCCCCCTTCTCACAAATTCACAACTTAAAAGCCATTTGGATCAACCAAAACCTTCCTAAATATCCTCTTAACTATCATAAATTCATCCTAAAGTCTTTAATTTAGTCATAATTCCAACCTAAGGATACCTTTTGGACAAATCAAAAGGAAGAATCTGAAGAAGAGGTAAATATTTCATCACCTCTTTCAAGTTCCTTTCTTCTTCCACTTCCTCTTTATTTGTTTTTTCCATTATAAAATAATAAATCCAGTATAATTTATATACTATGATGTTATTATAAATCTTTTAATACTATATTCATCATTCTATCCATCCTTTTAATGACCTGTCACCATACGTGCGTATGCACGGCTTACCGTCTCCACATCGTGGGGTAGTTGTTATTCAATACATTATTATTTGGATGGGTATAATAATGATATATAATTGGTGTAAATAATAAATATAACAGGATAATTATTCTTTATTTATGATATATAATCCAATTATATATGATATTAATATCAAAAGAATGAAATTATCGCTCTTGTGTACGTACAGATTACCATCTCCATGAACGCGATGAGATTAATTCCTCGTAGTATTAATTCAAGAATAATTTCCATCTAATGATTAAAAATAATGTTAAAAGACTTAATATAATTCATAATATTAATAAGATACATCCCATCCATAACATACATGGCTTACGTGACCAAGCATATAAAGGAGAAAAAATCAGTTAACACCTGAAATGATGATAATACTAAAATATCAATATTAGAAGATCATATATGATATCATATTAATGTTTATGGTTATTTTATAATTTAATAAAAATTATTTCACCATTATACATGAGATTAACATACCCTTAACCAAGGAAAAGTACAAGTTAAGGGGTTTCTTATCTCACATTTAATTCTATGAAATTTCCATTATTCGCCACTTATTTATTTCTTATGGTGTATTGTGTACTGCTATTTGATATATATAATCATTATTATCTTTATATTCATGGTATTAATTTTTTAATTTGGTGGTTTTTAACTTTTTTCCCTAGGACTCGATTGATTACAATGTATTAAGGACTTTCCATCTCACTTTTTATTCCTGTGAGATTCATGCAATATTGGCCACTATTTCCTTTTGTGCGTAGTATGTACTGTCCATGATGGTATTCTTGTTGGAATATAATTTAACTTATGAGTATTTACATCTTCATTTTATGATCCTTATTTCATGGGTTGTATGTTTCATAAGTTACCAAATCGGTAAGGGAATTTCAAATTTTAATTTCCACTCAGTGGGATTTACGCATAATTCATTGATTATTTTAATCCAAGACTATGTGTGGCATCACTATTTATTATTTATGTAGTAATTTACACTCCCCTTTGTGTGGATATACTTTTGATAAACATAATCACTAGATTGATAATTTCTCAAGTCATTGATATAAACTTGATCTTAACTAAATTTTCATTCATTGAGTTCAATATCCAAGTCCGGAGATGTTTTTACAAGAATATGTGTGAATTCCCTATGATTGATTTACATAGAATATGCAATCATATTGACTGTATTTATATTTTTCACAAATAACTATGTTATTTATTTATCCTTTACCTAAGGATACTATCTTTATAAGGGATTTCATCAAAATTTACAATCCTTTAAGACTTATTTGTTGTTATGCACCAATACAATTTTATATGGTGTATATATTATCATTTGACAAAGTATATAATGAAATAATTTATTCTCACGGTATTATAAAGTTTTGATTACCACAATTTTCTGCTTTCAAGCGTATCTCATTTGGATAGTATCTCTAACTAAAATACCATTTTAAATATTTTAAAAATTTATTCTTCTAAATCTTTCTCATTAATGTCCATGTTTTAAAAATGGTTTTAAGATTTTATTTATATGGAAATTAATGTTTTATAATTAAAATTACTTTTAAATGTTTCAAAGTGTTATGGGACACTTTGATTCAAAAATCTATTTTAAAATGGCTTCTTTACAAATAATGTCACTTTTAAATGTTTTCAATAAAAAGGGGGTATTTTCCTGTCAAATAGTTTTGATGATTATTTTCATCTATAACAATATACTTCATTATTCTAGATTTAGGTTAATATGTTACAATAAAATCTTCAATATTTTATTGAATGAGTTATGTTTGACTTTGGATGTGCTATTTTTATACCATTCATGGTTTGTAGATAATGTATTAACATTTCATATGCTAGTTTTAATAAGAATATGTATGTTATGTTTCAAAATTTTCATATAAGGAATGCATTGGACTTAGTAAGTGATTGGTGGAGCTTTCTATAGATCCTAAATGCATCGGTAGGTCTCATGAGACAAACTATTGTTTTTGATTAAGACCATGAAAAAATATTATTTGTAGTCTTGGAACATGGCCTTGACTATGTGGTTATGAAGTCTGGCATTATGCAGTCCATCATTATAAAAGTGGCTATTGAAATTTTATGTGATTATTTGAATAGTAGAATATCTATTTGAATAAGTAAATTGAATTATTTGATTTTATCTTTTCCATATTATATTGACGTTCAATTTTAAAAGGATTTTGTTTTATTCTTATACATTGCCTTAAATGTTTATGATTATTTATAAAAGTTTCTACTTTATTGTTATCTTTATTGAGCATCTGAGCTCACCCCTTTATATGGTTTAATTTTCCCAAGATGTGAAGAAGTATATTATGAATGACCTATAGGGGTATTCAATAGGATCTCATAGTTGTCTAGGGAAAAAATGTTGTTGTATTTTTCCATTTTATGACGTAATTTAAACATTATGAATCTATATAGCACTTCCAAGGTTACTAAACTAATCGATACAGCGATGCTTGATCCTTTGTGATCATGCCAATGATACTTAATAATGCACCGACTCTGGGCTTCTAGGGTCAGGGAATTATAGTTGGTATCAGAGGAAGTTTAGTACAAACCTAGGAATCTATAGTTAGATAAACTCTGATTAGAGAACATAACCCTAAGACAGACATTGAAGATTAGTATAGTAGAACTTCCTATAATTTTGGTATTGTATAGATTATGTAGGTTTTCTAAACAATACATCCTCTTCTGGATATGAGCAGGTATAAGGGGATCTACACATATGTACCTAGGAGTGAAAACACCTACAAGGAGTTTTGGGCTTGACCCGAGGTATCTTGGTACACGACAATAGGCCTTGCTGTAGTCTTGGTTATGACACTCCCATAGGGATATTCTTAGGATATTTCACATTTTATTTACAAACCGTTTTGAAGTATTTTAATATAAGATGAGAATAAATAATCATCGTTAATCCTATGATGTTTTATATTGAAAAAAAAGTGTTATGATATCCTCTAAATGATTTTATGACTCACAATATGATTTATTGTGTTAGTATATGGCTGGATTCTAAGAATGTCATAGTTACATTGAACATGAAGTACAAGGTCAGAATGACAAAAGAAATGAGATACCGAATGGAATATTGATAGGTGTAAAAGATATCGTGTTCATGCTAAATCAGTTATCCAAAAATATGATCAATATCATATATATTAACCAACTCCCGGACTCAACAAAGAAGATAAAGGTGGTGAATTATGAGAGCTCCAGGAGTGGAGACCATGGAAAAAAGAATGCTCAATTTCCATCATGGAGGAAATGTGGAAGGAGACACCTAGGGAAGTGTCTTAATGGAACAAAGTAATGCTTTATGTGTTTGAAAGAAGGTCATAGAGTAAAGAATTTCCATGGAAAAATGAAGAGTACTATGGAATAAAATAAAAATGATCCCAAGAATACATTTACAGTTATTTTCTGTAAATGTAGGGGACCTGTGAATTACCCGAGTGAATTACCTATTCTATAGGATAACCCCTTGGTCAAGGAAGAACCTATGTGGAAATAAATGGATGGTAAAATGTTTAAAAGTATTAATCCCCTTTGTTGATGGGATTACTTTGGAAAACATCTCTCTTATGTGTAACACTACAGTTTATTATGTGAAAATGATATTTTAGAAATAATTGTGTTTTCTATTGTTGATAAACTTATAAATAACCATTTTGGTATATATGATCCTTGAATTTGAGGCAATTACATGTTATTAAATTTTGGTATGAAAATGTGAGGTGTGAGATAACATTTGTGGTGAAATTATGTTATAGTTATTTTGAGGAATTTATCTCATTTTTGGAACATTATAATATATAGTTTTTTTAAAAGGAAAACACATAGACTGTGTGAAAACCCATCGCATCGGAAAAAGCTACAGGAATCGAACCCATAAACATAGTGAGATTGGTATTTATCACATACAACGGGACTATGTGAAGTCCCTAGTTAGTGTGACTAATTATTTTTAGTTAAATTATTTTATTGATCAATAATAAGTTGATTTGAGATCTTAAGTCTTATCAAATGGATAACCTTCGTATAGGAAAATGATTTTGGGATTAAGTGATAAATGTTATTTTGGAAGACATTTGCTCTGTTGGGAATACTATATGCGTAAGGAAAATAGAATACTATGGGATTTCATTTTAAGAGTAATGGTGGATTTTTATCTATGTTCTTATTGTGGATTTATAGAAATTTGGTTTATTTATGGAAATGATTAACCCACCATATAAAATATGTGATTAGGTTAATTACTTTTAAGTACGTGACTTTAAGAGTAGACTATGTTATTTGGAAATACAATTTAACATGGAAGACCGCGTAATCAAATTCTTATATGTTTTGGGTTTCAATATTAGTTTGGATTATATTGATGGATTTTAAGGGAAATTTTTTATTGAATGGTATTTATTGAACTTCGAGTATTGTTGGTTTAATTTTAAATATTAATATAAGTATTTATTTCTGTAAAAGATTATCCTTTTTAGGGATCATTTGATCTTGTACTAACCATTTTGGTTTTGGTTAATCTCTAAAGACAAGGTAAATATATATAGTTAATCCTTTGTGGATTATGTGATTCTTTTGAAGTTGTTTCTAGCAATTTATGGGTGACCAAGTAATCTTGGGTACTCATCGTTTAAAAAAATAGATCATTTAGTGGTAGAAATTTATTAAAAGACGAAACTCTACTTAAAAATAAAGTATATCTCTATATGTTAAAAGTCAATATCATAAATAAATTCCTCAACTTTATGATATGGAACTTAAAAAAACGTTATCCATTTACTTTTTCTACTAAGATGGTAATGAATTTTTATCTCATTACAAGTATGTGGTTTTCTTATTGTCAACATTCTCCTAATCATGCTTTCTATCACTCTCCACTAGAACTTGAAAATTATTTTATCTTTCATATCCATGTTTTCCTACATGGAATCCTAGTGTGGGTTATCTTGGGTGACCTTCGTACTTCTCTTTAATTCTTTTAAAGGGATAGTTATATTGACTCTTTTTATTATGTGGGAATTTAAATGAAGTTACCAAGTGCAATTTTAAAATTTTAAGGATGCAATTTCAAAAAGGGGGGAAGAATGTAACACCCCAATATTTCATAATAAGTTATTTTCTTTAATTCAATAGTTTTCTCTACTCGAAACACCAAATTCGAGCGCACCACGACTTACCAAACTAGCTATTCAAAAGCAGTTATGAATAGTATTAACTATGTTTTTAATTTTATATACTTCATATAATTTTAGAATCCATATTATGTGTTTCTTAGACATAATATAAGAACAAATTCATTTTTTTCAGATAAAAGAAGTATTTTAAAAAAAAATGAAAATTTTCAACATTTAAATGGAAAACCATTTTAAAACCAATATTTGAAACTTTTATATATTCAATTTCATTAAATTAAATTCTTATTTAGAATTGGGATATAAAAATTAATTTTTGATATATTTTTGGTACTTTTCTAATAACTTTTATATTTCGATGAATACTGAAAAATACTAAATTTTAGTTGAATTTTTTTTAATAGAAATAATTTATAGTGTCCTACTATGTATTTTAAAGTCTAGGAAGTATAATTAGATTATATTTTTATCATTTCATACAATATAGTTATTATAAGTAATTTCTCATTAAAATTTGACAAAAACACATGTCAATATTTTGATAGTTTTTACTTTTTAAAAAACCTGCTTTTTTAGTTTTGACAATGGGAATTAATTTTAAATTAATTAATGAAACATCAATGTTTTGAATTTGTTTAAATAGAATTCATTTTTTAATTTTTAATATCATAATTATATTAGGGTAATTTGTTTTTATTTTTCTGAAAACATTCAATTTTTGATGAATAGTGAAAAATACTATATTATAGTTTAAAACCGACTTTTTATTTAAATATTTATTTATTTTATTTAAATTAATTTTAAGTCAAAATAGATATATAATACCTATATATGATCAACTTAATTCATTGGAATCATTTTATAATAAGTTTATATATATAATTTTATCAATCTTTTTTCTATCTTTATCCCACCTCCTAGGAGCATTTGAAAAATTGTATAAATCTTTATTTTACCACTTCTATGAGTTGAATTTCAAAAATTAGAGTGACATAGTTAACATCAGTTTGTAAAATGTAGTTCAGTAAGATGAAAATATTTTTTGGTGAATAGTAACTTTTTTACATTTATTTACCACGGTTAAAAGTAAATAGTGTAATTAAGGGTAAACATGATATTATAATTACCCTAAAACATGTCATAATTCTATTGGATAAGTGTAATTAGACCAAAAACAACATTAGGAATAAAATATGATCCTTTAGGTCCACATGGATTAGATTATGACATTTATTATTATTTACTTTTAAGAAGAGTTATAAGTGTTAAATTCAAGTTTTCATAACTAAAACTTTTTTAATATAGAGCTATACATTAGGAAAATTCGACATTAAATATTCATTAGAAAGAAAAATATTTTTCCTACATAATTGTCTTTTATTTTTAATTTTTATAAATTAAATAATTTAATTTATTTATGAAACAATGATGATGCAGTAATTACCTTATTAATGAAAGATTAAAATAATTGATATTATAAATATACAAATAAATGTAATTTGAGACTTTGGAGGAATTCCAATAATTTTTTAGGTTAATATGACATGTTATGGTTGTTTAGATAAATTTTTTCGTAGTGATAAGGTTTTTATGACTTTCAAAAAAACAAAATACCAAATAGTGTCAAAATTGACATAATTAATTTTGAAAACAAATACTATATTATTTTTTAATATAATATTCCAAAAAATATAAGGTTCGGCCAAAGAGTGTAAATAATATTATATATATCATTAATGAACCACTTTAGGTTCTATTAGATGTTTATAATATGTTTATTAACCATATAGTGTAAGAATACATGAAGACACTGTAAAAGTTAAATTATTTAACTTAGAGTTAAATTATTTATCTTTGAGTTAAATATATAAGATAAGGTTAAAATGGTAAACTAAACTTGTCTAAAACCTATTGGTTGAGAGTATTTCGACCCATCCCCAAATTAGCTTCAGGAAAAATCAATTTTGTGCCATTATAAACCAAATATTATTTTATTATAAAATAATACTTCAATCTTTTCCTAAGGTGCCCCTCACCCCTCTTATTAAAGGGCACTCCCCCTTCTCACAAATTAACTCCTTAAAAACCATTTGGATCAGCCAAACCCTACCAAAATATCCTATAAACTATCCTCCCTTCATCCTAGAGTCCTTAATTTAGTCATAAATTCATCCTATAGAGCCATTTTGATCAAATCAAAAGGAAGAACCCAAAGAAGAGTTAAATATTTCATCACCTCTTTCAAGTTCCTTTCTTCTTCCACTTTTTGTTTCATTGTTGTTTCCATTCTAAAATAATAAATCTAGTATCTTCTATATACTGTGATGTTATTATATATATGGAAAAACCATATTCATTATTCTATCCATCCTTTGAATGACATGTAATCATACATGCGTACGTACGGCGTACCGTCTCTACATCGTGGTGTAGTTGTTATTCAATAAATTATTATTTGGATGGGTATAATAATGATGTATAATTGGTTCAAATAATAAATACATCATGATAATGATTATTTATTTTTGATATAAAATCCAATTATATATGATATTAATATGAAAAGAATGACATTGTCGCTCGTGTGTACGTACGGATTACCACCTCCACGAACATGATAAGATTCATTCCCCATCGTATCCATTCAAGAATCATTTTCATTTGATGATTAAAAATAATGTTTAAAGAGTGAATATAATTCTGAATATTAATAAGATACATCCATGAGTTGTTATTTATTAATCTTTTCATGTAATTATATCATATTTAATAATTAAATATAAATTATTATTTAAAAAATAAATCATTTATAAATAATAATAATTTTTACAACTAAAATTATATATTTATTTTTCCCTATAAAATATAATTATAGGAAGTAAAATGAATAAATGTTCCTTTTTTACAATTTCTATACATAATATATTGTATTAGACAATCTTATTGAATTGTGTCCTAGAAAGACATAAACATTTACCCGAATGATATAAGGGAATAAATATTTCCATTAAATCAATGATTAAAAATTATTTAAGTCATTTTAATCATTATATTATTACAATAACCCCTAGTTAATCTATTTATACAGTAACATATTTATTTTTTTATTATTTTCAATAATAATATATAAAAATATTATTTTCAGATTATTAGAAAATATAAAATATTAATATTTAATATATTTAATATATTTTTCTAAATAAAATTCATAAATTCAGAAAATTTTAATTTAAAAATAATAATGTTAATGTGACAATAAATTGTCTTTTAAAATGAAAATGTTCAAGTGTTTACAAAGTTCATATTTATAATTTCAGTATGAAATTGATTACAATTTCCAAAATATGATATAATGATACAGTATATAACTAATTTAGCTTTAAAAAAACTAAAAATAAAAATAATCTTATAAATAATTAAAAAAGGAATTTTCAATTAAAATTCTGTAATTTTTATTATTCCACAAAAAATGTATCTTTTCAAAAATATCCCTAAAAATACACATATGTTAATTTTGGTAGTACAATCTCAATAAATTAATATTTTTTTCAATAAATTTTTCTAATGGTGTTTTAAATAATATTTAAATTGAGCATGCTAAGAATATCTATTCAAATTATATAAAAAAATACTTTTCAGAAATCATTTATTTTTTTAATGATTTCCAATTTATTAATATAAAATCTATAAAAAATAAACTTGTTCAAAATTTATATTTTTATATTTTTGATAATATTATTAATTCCATCCATTTCTACTGATTATTGATAACTATTATATAAAATAAAAATATTTCAATAGTATATCACATTTCATTAAAACTCAGTGGTGCATGTTTCATAAGCTAAAACCATCATTACCTATAATTAAAGATATTAAATATATAGATTATTTATTTAAAAATGAATATATTATAATGCCTAAGGATGTTATATTCCATTCTATTATTGTGGCTGGGTTTTATACAGGCTCTAAAAATTTATTTAATTTTTTTAAATTCTGGTGTGTTAGAGAATTAGTGTTTGATGACATCATCAAAATTCATGAGAATAACATAATAATATTAATATCCTATGAATCCTATATAATAAAACCTGAAAACATAAAATAATTCTTTCACAATGAGAATATTCTTCAAAATAAATATTCCTAATCCACATGATATCAATATTGATAAAATGAAAAATTTATAGACAAAAAAAGCATAATGAAAATGTTTCAGTATCTTGGGACATTGAACTCATAGTAGTATTTACAATTATAACATCCAATATGGGAAATATCCATATCAAGATGAACCAAACCAATAGAGTTATATCATATACCCACCCATTCTTGGATTGTCGAGGAACTACCCATTCATTGTTTATCATGGAACCACCCATCATTGGATAATAACATAATAACTAGTAATTTGTTTGTAATGGAACCACCCATTATTATAATAAATTTCTAAGATCCTTATGGTGAAAAATTTAAATATAGAACTCATTTCATCAGAAATTCATAGAAACAATGTTTTTCCATTTTATAACATGGTTAACCCATGGAAAAGAAATGAGTTTCATAACAATATCTTTGAAATAAGATTAAACCGTAGAAAATAAACTATTTCTATAAAAATATCTATGAAACATGATTGTCCCATTGAAAAGAAATATTTTCCATGAAAATATATTTTAAAAATATTAATCCATTTAGAGAAAACGTGAGATTCGTATCACTATAAAATATTCCAATTAGAGAATATATAACCATAATGGTTGTTGACATTGTGGAATGGAAATTCACTTAAAAATTAATTAAAAATACTTTGGTTGAAAATGTCATTTTTATTTTGAAAATAACAAAAAACATATAAAATAATTTAAATATAATTTTATTTTAAAAAAACATAGAAAAATATAAATTAAAATTATGTAAAATAATGAACATAATGAAGAGAGAATTTGTTCATTTTGTATATGTTATAAATGGATATTTTTTCATATTTATTATGAAAAGGGAGTCAAAAGTGAACAAGTTAAAAAACATTAAAATATTTCTTTATATGAGAATTTAAATATGGTAAAATATTATTTAAAATTTTCTTTGAATGGAATTTTTGATATAAAATAACATTTTGAAAACAAATTTGAAAACCTGGATATAAAAGTGAATGGTACCAATTATAAAAGAAAATAAAATATTAGTATCACTTATAAAATAATATTCTTGATGATTTATATAATCAATAAGGGAGGAAACGTAAATCAAACATTTTAACCACATTCATAACTAGTTTATAATAAAGACATTTTTTCTAAAAAAATAATAGAATATTATTTCCTACAACATAACATTGATAAAAAATATTATGAATGGATAGAGATTGTAGAAAAAATCTTTTTCTACTTGGGAAACTCTACAATCCTAATACATATGAAAGAATAACATTAAATGTTAATTTAAATAACATTTACATAAGGAATTAAATGATATAACATATAAAGGGGTAGTATATACACATTATAAAATAATATTGGTTTATAAAATTACATATGTCCTAACGAAGAAGTACATAGATGATAAAACATTAATTTGATAATAATGCTAATGTGAAAATTAATCAATGAATCAATCATGTGTATCAAATATAAATCTAAATAAAACAAGTTTAAATGAAAAATAAGATAATAAGAATTTATTATAATCATAATCTAATAATATCATGGATAATTAAGGCACAATATAACCAAATTAATTGAAATTAAGTTATCGAAATTACATACCACTTGGTAACATTCAATTCAAATATCGATGGATGAAATATTTCAAATCGGAACATATAATACAATGAAGTACGAATTATACACAATATAACATATAAATGGGTATTTATATACATAAAATGGTATAGGTAGATGGTGAATATGGAGTATATTTGATAGAAATAAATATAAGACCAGAAACCCATACCTCCCATTAAACATTATTCAAATGTAATCAAACATCATGTATAATAAACATATATAATTATATTAATTCAAAATATCATTTTATATGATTAATACCATGTAAATTAATCACACATTTTATTTATTTAATGAAATAAATATATAATTAATCAGTTCAGTCTATGTTAGTTGTTTTGAGTTTTTTTGATGCATTGCTTAAAAATAGCACTGTTGTATTGACGTTGGTTAGGGAATTCATAATTATAAATTATCATTTATAAGAATAATGACATGAATATCTTTTCCATACATCAATTATAATTTTTTAAACACTAATAATGATATATGTCTTTGAGCCATGACCTATGTTATGATCGTGGAGAGGGTGGGCCATACATATGAATGCATACCATTCCAATTTCTAAATAATCATTATTGAATGTAGTCATATATTATTTTATTTTTACATAATTATAATAATTTCATAAATATAATTTTCAATTATTTAATATACTAATATATAGAATATATGAGACATGTCAATGAAAAAAATAATCACATCGCTTTATGGAGGTGGTAGTGCACATGTACGCTTTAACGGCAATATGATTTTTTAATGTAACAAAGAAAATGATATATTATATTTTAAGAATAATAAATATATCTATAATAGAGTAATTATTAAATTTATATCTTAATTATTTATTAGCATTATTTTTATTACCTTTCATCTAAATTGTAAGTGAAAAATGAATCACATCACTTTGCCATGTGGTATTTTAGTATACACATGAGCGACATTATCATACCCCCCATTGAATTTAATGTAGGTAACTATATGTGATATAATAACTATATAAGTATAAATATGTTACAAATATCCTATATATATATATATTTAATACATTATTATAACAATTCATGATAGGCGATTATTGGAAACAATTTACATCTGTTTGTGAAGATATATTCTTCTAATATATAGAACAAAATAATTCTTTCTATTTACATCATATTTAAGGATTTTAGTATCAATTATTTAATTTAATTATAATGTAAATGATCCATTCATTTGTGTTTCTTAATCATTTAATGTAACTATATCATATCAAAAAATTTAAGATAAATTATTATAATAAAAATAACCCATTTATAATTAAAAACAATGTTTAAAAAAAAACATATGTTTTCTTTACTCCTATCCAAATCCATTATGGGAATAGAAGTTAAGAAGAGTTATTTTTTTTATTTTTCTTTTCTTAACATAAATTATGAGACAATTTTATGGAAAATCATCCAAAACCCTGATAAAATTTTAGAAAATGTATTAATGGTATAATTATGTTCCTTCCATCAGTGTTAAAAAAATTATTAAAACATTTATTTAATAACATTATTATTTTAACCACAAGTAAAACCACTTTTACACTAACAGTGGTAATTAATTTTTATTCATTCAATATTACTTTTTGAAAAAAATAGTTGACCTTATTAGATAATATATCTTATTCATACGCCAAATTTAGAATCTATTTCTCTAAATTAAATTCCCAGATGTTAAACAATATTATTCAAAAATAATCATGTATACGTGATGATAAAGATTGTTTGGAAAATGAAAATGTTTAAAATTTTACAATTTTATAAAATCTAATTTCAATATGAAAATGATTTGAATTTTAAAAGATAAATATATTGATATAAAATTTAAATAATATCAATTTCAAACTAATAAAAAATATAATTTTACAAATATATAATTTAATGAAAGGAATTTTTCAATTAAAATTCAGTATTTTTATTATTAATCATAAAATATAAGATTTCATAACAATCCCACATAGTCAACCTAAACTAATTTTGGTTTTCTAATTTAAAAAATAATATTAATTTTTCCAAAATTTATTCTAAAGGTTTTGAAAATAAAATAGTATTTATGTGCACTAATAATGAGTAGTTATCTTTTTATAAAAATATTGTTTTTTCTGAAAATATTTCTATTTCAGATGATTCTATTTATAATAATAATAAATTAATAACTAAAAAACCTACATAAACAATATTTTTTCGTATTTTACTTAATACTATTCACACATGGAATTCCAATAGCTTAGTGATAACTATTATAATAAATTATAATATTTTAATGATATTACACATTTCCTCTAAAACATGGTGTTTCATGTAACTAATTATAAAACCCAAATTCCATATAATGATTGAAATTTACTAGATATAATATATTTAAAAATACATACTTTATACTTTCTTAGGATTTTATATTCCCTTATACTATTTCTATTATTCTTCATTCATGTTATCAAACATAATTTCCCCCTTTTAAAATATCAGTGTTAGAGAATAATTGTTTGATGAAATATCCAATTTTAATTTTCATAACATAATAATATTCACACCCTTCAATACATAGATCATAAAAAACTAAGACATATATGAAGGATTTATCAAAGAGAAGAGTCTTCAGAATCAATATTCTTGATTCAGGTTATATTAATGTTTATGAATGGAAAAATTTACAATAATAGAATGAATAATTAAAATGTATTGGTATCAAGGAATATTATCTTACTATTACTTATTAAAAAATGAATAACTAGTAAGGTCTACATGCATTTATAGAAAACCCAATACATTAAAGGTATATCAGGTACTAACCAAATATTTATTGTTTATCATGGAACAACCTATCATTGGTTAATCTCATAACTACCCATCCTTTGTTTTTAAACGAACAAAACATCATCATAAAAAATTTATAAATTTCTGATGAAAAATGTAAATATAGAATCCATTTGATCATATATTATTAAAAATTTTTTTTGTTCTTTCTGGAACTTGATTAACCCATGTAAAATAATGGTGTTCTAGAAAATCCTCATTGAAACATGATTACCACATGGTTAATAAATGGTTTCATAAAAATATATTTTAAACATGATTATCCTATTTAAAATAAAATTTTACTATGTCAATATATTTTTGAAAATATAATTATATTTAAAGAAATAATGAGGTTTTTATTTTTACAAAATTTTCTCATTGGAGAATATATAATAATAATTTTTTTTGACATTACTGAATATAATTACCATTAAATGACAATTTAATAAATTTTAGTGTAATATAACATTTTCATTTTTAACACCTCTCAAAAATATTCAAAAAAATATTAAATCCATTTTTTTTAAAACAAAGAGGAAATTATATGAATTAAATTAAAGGAAAACATTGAAATTATAATGAGGTAATTCTTTTATTTCATAAATTTTAGGAATAAACATTATTTTCAATACATTTTAAAAAGAGAGTCCAAAGTGACACAGATGAAAAAAATAATGAAATCTCATTTTGAAAAGATTTAAATGATGGTCATATATAATCTACAATTTCCTTTGCATGTAATTTAGTTTTTATATAATCATATTTTGAAATAAATTTTTAGAACATGGATATATAAGTGAATGATACAAGATCAAAATGAAATTATAAAAATGGTATAACATCCAAAAATCTTTCATCATGTTTCATCTAACTAATAAAGGAGGAAATGGGATTAAAATAAGTTCACAACATTAAAGACCAACGGAGAAGAAATTAATGTTGTTTAGGAAAATAATACCATATTTATTTAAACATAAATAATATTGAATATAAATAATCATTTAAGAAAGGATATTTTACATAAATACTTTACTACATTGGTAAATGTTCAATCATAAGCCCCACGAAAGAATAAAAACAATGTATAATTTAAATATCATGATCATAATGAGTTTAATGATATAACAAATCAGTGGGTAGCATATATACCTCATCAAAGAGGATAGGTGTATAACATAACACATGTTAGAAAAAATACAATTTGAGTTGATCAGTCTATAAGAGTATGATAACATTGTAGCAAAAATTAATGAATTTGTCAACTAATTTAATCTAGTATGTATCTGAATAAACTGATGGAAATATGGTATAATATAATAAAAATTTATTTTAAACAATATCTCATAATTTCAAAGTAATTTAAAATACAATTTAACCTAATGAAGAAAAATAATTTCATTATAATTCCCTTCATCTCGGTAATAATCAATTAAAATTCAGATGGAAGAAATTACTCAAATTGATAAATAAAATATGATGATGTATGAATTACTCAAAACATAACAATTTAATGGGAAAGTACATATACAAAAATATAAAAAAAGATGGTTAATATGGAATACATATCATCGAAATAAATGTTTGGCATCCAACCCTTACCCCCAATTGAACATTCATCATACATGATTGAACATCATGTATTATAAATATTAGTTAATATTTTATTTCATAAATATACATTAATTTTTTTTTTAATATTATGTACTTTAATCTCTCATTTTATTTATGTTAAATACATACTTGAATAATAAATTAGTTTTCTCCATGATAGTTGTTTTGTGTATGTTTAGTGGATAGTTTCAAAATGGAATTTCTATGTAGATAGTGGGTTTAGAGGTGATAATTTAAAAATAAAAATCATTATTATAAATACATAATTATTATATTTATATTTAAATATTTTTTTAAAAAATTAATCATGATATATGGTCAGGAAAAATGAAATATGTTATGATCATAGAGATGGTGGGCCATACATATTAATGATAACATTTTAATTTTTCAATTATCATTATCGAAGGTGCGTGTGTATTAATTATATTTTCTAAAATGGTAATAATATAATAAATAATACATTACATTATTATATATACTTATATTTATCATACATGTGATGTGGTGATGAAAAAAGGATCACATATATTTATGGAGTCGGTAGTAGAGACATAGGCATAAATGACATTATGATTTTTAATGTATGAAATAATATGATTTTTTAATTTAGAATGGAAAATTTATCATTAATATAATAATATTTAATTCCTGTCACATATATTTATTAAAATTATATTTATTACCATTTTTTTAATTCTGTAGCGAAAAATGAATCACATCTATTCACCAGTTTGTAGTCTATTGTACACACGACAGGTATTATCGTATCCTCCATTAAATGTGATGGAAGATTGCATATATTATATCATAACTCAAGAAGTGTAAATATGTTAAAAAATTACACACACACACACACACTCACACACATATATATATATATATAATCGAACACTGTAACAAAACATCTGAGGCAATAATGGGAAACAAATTGCATCAGTTTGTGAGGTTATGGACCATCGTACACCCGAATGATGATTATGTATATCATTTGATATAAGAGAAGATGGATAAATGTTATCTATTAGGTTATTACTATCATATTATATGGTATTCAAAGGGGGATATTATATCATAATAATTTAATAATATTCAATGTTTGTGGATAAAAATTTAAATTTATATTTTTGGTTATGTCCGATAGCTATTTTCAAGAAACCACCTTATGTAAACAACAATTGATTTAAAATCAAAATAATGGTTACAAATAGTTATAAATCAAGTAATGAATACATTTTTGTAGTATTGGGTAGATAATATGGGCATTTATTTTGTTTATAGGATAGTAGATGGGTGTCCTTTTATATGTGAGGTGAGTGATAGAGTTTTAATTTTCAAAAAGAAAATGGTGCACAATTTTTTTTCACATAATAGAAGGGTAAAAATAATTTTAATTAATTAAAATTATATTTTATAACCTCTCAATTATTTTCATGACATATATATTATATATATATATTATCCCTTGTCTTTTTAGTTTAAAACCTTGGTAAGATGAATTTTTCCTTAGCTGCGATAATAACTTTTTTAGAAATTCAACTTTATTTTCGGTAAAGAATTATGTTGAATGTATTAGAAAATATATATTTTAGATAATAAAAATAATTATTTTAATTCATTTAGTATAATTAAAAAACATGAATTTAATATTAATCTTCTCGTCGTGATAAAAAAGTTTATTTTCATGATGTTTATTTTTATGATGTGTATTTTTTTGAGATATGATGATTTTACATTAACTCTATGACTAAGTAATATATTTCAATTAATTGATATTAATAATTATTGATAAATAATAATTAAATTTTAATTACATAATATCTAATTGTGTGTTTTAAAAAAAATTAAAAGTTGAATAATTTTTTACAATAAAATATTTTAAAAAAATTATCGTTTTTAAACATAAAAAACTTATATGAAAATACAATATTAATATGAAGATTATTTAATTAATTCTTTAAAATTTATATAAATAAAAATAATGAAACATTAAATCATATCCAAAATTTAATGGGACTTTTAGATTAAATATTTCTTTTGAAATTATATTATCCACTTACAATAATCAGTATTTTAAACTGTTAACTGTGAAATGAAAATTTTCGAAAAAATACTAAAATTTCACCTAATCATAATTTTGATATTCTGCTTTAGAAAATTTAGTTATTTTTAAAAATTAAATTTCCTATGGTTTGAAATATTAATTAAATTATTTTCGAAAAAAATCAATAAAGGTCATTTTTTATGATAACATATTTTTTAAGAATAAATTCACTTTACTAAAATATGATTGATTATATACAATGAATTTTTAAATAATTTATAGTTAATATTTCATATATATATATATTACTTATGTTATTCAATTTTATTCATACTTGAAAATTTATTGTCTATGTTATAACACACACACACACACACACATATATATATAGGGTCATTTAATCTTGGTGTTGCGTGTTCAATATGAAATCAAACATAATTATATTCACTTAAAATATCACATAACTACAACAAGTCTTTGCTTATATGAATTTTCCTAGTGATTTCGGTACTCATAAAATGAAATTCAGTTTTTGTTACATTTGGTGGTATGAAGATCAGCATGATGCCAAAAATTTCTTTTATATTGACATTGTTTACATCTGATGTTGTTGTAGCTGAAGATACTAGACTGATAATTTACAATTAATGTTATTTATATATGGATTTAGCATTAAACATTACATACTCTAGTAAATTATATTATAATTCAATTATTTATATTTCCAAATTAGTTTTTAGATTAAATTTTTAGAATCATAGGACCTGATTTTTACATATCAACCCACCATCACAAAATGTTGTTACATATAAATGAATATCCATTTTTTAATAATACAAACGTTTTTAATTAAACATGAAATATTTTCATGAAAAGTCTACCCAATAATCATTTGGATTATCATTTTATCATGCCCATCATTAAACCCTATGAAATAACCTCTCAATCTTAGGATGATAAAAAAATATCTATATAGAACTTCAAAAGAAAGAACGAAACCATGAGTATATTAATACTTACAAAATTATAAAATCATTTTCACAAAGTCACTTATCACCAATAAAGAAACATATACATTTTGAATATAATAGTTTTAATAAAACATACAAAAATAGAAGTAAAACTTATAGGTAACTTAGTGAATTACATACTTATTATTGTAACCCTCACAACTACATTATTAATTTTAATCCACACGACTGCCTTACTATGTAACCCCCATGGCTACCATATTGTGTAACAGTTATAGTTACACTGGGAGTAACACTAAGATTGGAATCCAACATAAACACACCCATTGAATTGGTGGGAGATATAGGTCCCACCATTCATAAAAAACAACTCCCATGAATAGATCATAATCATAAAACATGAATATCTAATATATATATATCATTCTATTTGAAAAAAGAAATGAAATTAAAATATGATTTTTTAAGAAAATTCCTTTAAAATATCATATTTTTTAAGTGATAATTGATAAAAATAAAGGGATATGTTTATACACTATAAATACACATAATAAAACATAATTTAATCAAAATTAATATCCCAAATAATATATATAACTCATAAATAATAAAGTAGAAAGTTTACACAGTGAATGTAAATTTGGATAATAATTCCCTTACATTGGTATCATCTTACATAAAATGTGTTCAAACCTCCTGTATAGAGGTTTATAAAGTGTTATTAATAAATTATTGAGAAATAATATTATTTTAAATTAATTATGTGATATTTGAATAATATCATTTTATGCATTTATTATTAATATCTTGTATTTTTTATTAATCTGGGTGCATTTATTTCATGGTTTCCATCGTTGGATCATTATTGATTCTGCTGGCAAATGGAATGATAACTTTTGAAGTGGAATAGAATTTTGTTAAAACATTTCTATAATTTTAAATGATATAATTTATCATTTTTTGATATGAGTATGAATTCTTAAATAAAACATTAATTATAACCATTTAATTTATTTTTGGAGTTTTTTATGATCGTCATGAACTTATATGACATTATTTTATAATTTTTTTTATTTGTTCTAGAACATTTTATAACTTATAATATGTATAAAGTTTTTTTATTTAACTATATTAATTATTTTATGACCATCCTTGAGGGCGGTAACAGAAATTCAAAACACATCATCCATGATTTTGGGAAATCAAAACCTCATGAATGATGTTTTTATATTTATAATTAATGAGATAAGAGAAGAATTATGATCATGAATTTTTCTATAAACTAGATAAAAATACAATATATATAATATAATGGGGTTTTCATTCATCTTATAAAAAGGTAGGTGAAGAGAGTATATGAAAAAAAATAATTGGAAAGAAAATAATTTTATATGAAAGGGTATTTATTCACCTCGAATCATCCATCTTGAGAACCTCCTTATGTCCAATGTTTTTTCCTTTTGGTGAGACCATTAGGGTTTGGACATGGTGCATAGTTTTGGGAATAAAATTGGTTATAAATTGAACCATATTCAAGGTTGAGGTGTGAGGATAAGAGGTGGTTTGGGATGGTATTCATAATAAAAAAGATGGGTGTTTTTGAATAGTTTATTCATTAGATTATTAATTTGGCTCAACAAAATGATTAAATTGAGATTTATCATTAAATATAACAAAAAAATGAATAAAGGTAAGATATTTTGGGCTTACATTAGTCTTACATCATCTATGACTAAATAAATCATGAATTATGGTTATATTGTAAATTACCTTATTTCACTATTCACAAAAAATTAATATTTTAGAAAAACACCAAAATTTACCTACACAATTAAAATTTGAAAAAAATAAAAAATGAACTCCATTTAAAAAAATGAAAATATGTGAAATATAATTTTTATTAAAACCATAATTTATTTGAAAAATTCCAATTTTAAAACTATACCATATTTTAAAATGATTTTATAAATTAATTACTACCTCAAAAAATTATATTATAACCATAAGAAAAAATTAACAATTTAAAAACATATAGCATGAAAATTAATTTTCATTTAAATAATGATATTAATTATAAAATATTAATTAAATATTTATCCTATAAAAAATACTAACACATAATTTATCATTTCCAAAACATTTTTTTTCATATTCCATGATATAAATATTTCAAGATTACACTTTTTAGGTACATAAATTTTATTTATACTCTCATTGGTGAGGATTCTATTCTATTGGATAGATTACTTTACATAATGGTGTTCTTATAGTTCCTATGGTCATGTTACTATTCTATCATTACTAATTCATTAATTTCTATAAATAATACTTATTTAATTATATAATAAACAAATTGACTATTTAAATCCAGAATGAGATGAAATTATTTTTTATGTACATGGGTTGTTTCATTCTTCTTTAATTTTAGAAAATTTCATCCTAACAATATTTATTTAATTATTAAAAAAATGAGGGTACTTTTCTCTTGTAGCATTTTCTGATTCCCATGTTGCTTCATCATCCATGTGGTTTCTCCACAAAAATGTATCCTGGTGAATTTAAATTATTACCCAATACATGATCTTTACGATCAAGAATATTAATAGGTTTCTCTTTATAAGAGAGGGTTTATTCTGGCTAAACTATATCTAAGCTCAAAACAAGGGATGTATCTAGCACATATATTTTAAAAATTGTAACATAAAAAACATTATGTACCATAGATAAAAGCAGAAGTAAAGCTACTCAAAAGGTAACTGTTAAAACATTATTAGTGATTTAATACGGTCCAATGAATTGTGTACATGGATTCTATTTATTAAAAAAAATGAATAACACTTATCAAAGGTGAGATTATATGAAATGTATGATCCCCAACCCCGGGGAAAAAATTATTTCCTCCTTTTATCATTATAACTTTTCTTCACTCTCTGAGTTGCACTCATGTGTTGTTGGATCATATTTTGTTTTTCAGCCACTATGTCTACTAATTTTTGTCCTATCAAATTCTTTTACATGACTTTATCCCAAAATCTCAAGTTTGACACTGATTTCCATAAAATTCATCAAAGGGTGACATACATATACTAGAATGAATGATTTTAATATAATAAAACTATACTGATGAAATATGGTCATCCTAACTTCTCTGTTAGTTTATGGAGCAAGCTCAAATAATATCCTCAAATATATGAATTCTTTACTTGATCATTCCATTATATTAAGGATAAAAAGTATTAAGGATGTTTAAATCAGTTCTCGATGACTTTTTAAGTAGATTAAAAAAGTTAGATGTAAACCTTGGATCTTGGCCAAATACAATTGATAGTAGAACTCAATAATTTTAGACAATCTCTATGAGTTACAGTCAAGAAATATTTTCTAGTAAAAGGTAGTATCAAATATAATGGAAATGTATATATTTAGTCATTAGATCAACAATAACCTAAATCTCATTGTTACCTAAATAATCCTTTCGTAGTCCCACAAAAATTCTAGGGATATATTTTAACATTTGTACTTTGGAATTTCAAAAGTTATAAGAACCCCCTTCGGAAATTTATCTCTTCTTTGACCCATTGACATGTCAAACATTTCTCTCTAAAATATAAAAAATATATTTTCATTAAATCCCACTAGTAATAATCCAAAATGTATCAATACATTTTTGTTCTTATAGGATGAAATGAAAACATTGAAATATGTGCTTCAAATAATAACTCTTTTTCAATTGTTAATCACAAGGAACACATAATATCCTACCAAATTTAGGAACACAATCTTTATCCACATAAAATTATAGAAACAAACCATTTTTCACCAATTATACCTTTTTCTATAACTCACAGTCTTTATTTTGCACTTAGTTAATTCTGTATGATATATATGACTATACTAAAACCTGAAGCATAGTTGTGGAATTTCTTGCACCAATATCATCCATGTCAAAACTCATCAAATCATTAATCAATGGGCCATGTTCCAAACATAACACATTTTATGAGGAAATATGTTTCCAACTCAAAGTATCCACTACATTATTTTCATGGATGGTAAAGATCATACAATCAAAATCCTTTATCTATTCAAGGCATCATTTTTTACTCATTTTTAATTCCGCCAGAGTGTTTTTATAATTCAGACTTTTACGGTCAGTATATATTTTAAATTTGGACGCGTATAAATGATGCCTCAAAAATTATACTGTGAAAATTAAATCTTCTAATTAAAAATTCGGCATGGGTTCCCTTTAATTATGCAATTTTAGTTTTATTTTAGAATAATAAATAACGTGATAATTATGCATCAGAACACTACCCAGACCATTAAATGAAGCGTTATTATAGATAAAAAAATCAACAATTCGGATTGTAGGGCCAAAACTAGAGAATTCACCAATCCCTTCTTGAGTTCCAAAAAACAAACATCACATTATTCTATGCAAATAAATTTTACCCTCTTTTTTGTTAACTAATATAGGGGACTAGATAACCATGAAACATTTTTAACAAATCGTCTGTAATAACCAGTTAATCTCTAAAAAATAAAAATCTCAATAACATTTGTAGTTTTATCCCATTAATCAACTAATTTTTTTAATGGGATCAACTATTATGCCATCATTATATACAATGTTCCCATTAAAAGAAATATATTTCAATAAAAAAATTCACATATTTTATATTTATTGTATAAATTATATTACTTGAGAGATTGAAAGACAATCGCTAAACTTTTTCTTTTGATCCTCATAAATTTTTGAAATGACCAAAATTTTTTTAATAAAAAATACAAAAGCTTATCTAAATATTTATATAATATTCTATTCATAGTATCCATGAATAAAATTGGTGAATTTTTCAATCCAAAGGGCATTACAATAGACTCATAATGCCCATATCTAGTTCAAAACAGTTTTTTCATAATGTCAACCTCATTCACATTTAGTTGATAGTGTCTGAATCTCATATAAATCTAGGACAAATTATAATCTCCCTAGATTTGATCAAATAAGTAATCAACAAGAATCATGGGATAATTATTAAAAAATAATAATTCTACTTAATGCTCTATTATTAGTGAAAAGTATCAGGGAACCATATTTATTTTTAACTAACAAAACAAGATCGCCCCATGGTGAAGTGATGTGGAGAATGAAGCCATTATTTAAAAAAATCCTAAAACTTATTTTTCAATTCACTAAGTTCATCATGAGCCATTAGAAAAGAGAATTTTTAAATTTTATTAGCATCAGGAACCAATTCAATAGTAAATTCAACATCCCGATTAGTTATAACAGCATATAACTTTTCAAGAAAAACATAAAGGTTTTCATTTACAAAAAGATCATCATTAATCTGAATATTTCTCCTATTTTCAACTATTTGAGTATGAGAACTCACATTTCAATATTTTAACCATTTCTGAGAATAATAATATGTAATAAATTTTATGGATTTATTCTTATATATAAATTTAAACTCGTTCGGAAAGAAAACATGTATATCTCTAAAATATGTCTTAAAATAAAAATAGAAATCCATTCTATACACAAAGTAAAATCAAAATCTACGAAGGGAAAAATAATGTGGTTTTAAGGTAATGTATTTCCACAGATGACAATAATAAAATTAATATAATGCCTTTTTTTCTATTAAATTTCACCTGGTGTTTTGAAAATATTCTTTTATCCCATTTATTTTTCTGAGAGTTCAAATTTAGTAGAAATTCTTAAAAATAAAGGATTGTGTTGAACCTGTATCAAAAAACAAATTAGAAATTCAATGTAAAAAAAGTAGTTCATTCCACTTCATTTTAGGGCCCTAAATCTTCTGATGTGGTTGTGAAGGGCCTCACAAAACCATTCTTCTTATAATTTTGTTTCGTTCAATCATTTTGATCATTCTGTGGGAAGGTATTTACATAATGATCCATCTCACAAAATTTAATACACATTATTTTTTTAGAAGAATTTATCTTAATATCATATTCATTAAAAACATGTTCCAGATGTCCAGACGTACCACATTGAAAACACTTCCTAGTTTTTATGGCATTCCCCAGGGTGCTTTTTACCACACATTCCACAAACTAGAAACTAGACTAATTTAACTTCATATTTCATTCATTTAGTATTACCCATTTCCTTCCATATATAAATATTATTAAAATTGTTTTCAATGTAAATGGTATCATCATAAAATTCCATTTCATCCCTCTCATCATGTTGGACTTGTTTCTCATAAAATTTGAATTCACTGGAAGGCCAATGCCCATCGATACCTTGGATTTAATCATGATTAAAAACTATTAATGTTTCTATCAGTAACCTCAATAATATTTGGAGTGTAACAATCCAATCAAGTAGATTATACTTCATACATGGCTACTAAATGATACTCCTTTTGTTTTAATTAAATAAATTTATTGTCCATCCTATGTCGAACAACCTTAGGAAAATATATTTCATGGAAAAAATTTAAATTCATCCAATTCCATGATATAAATATTATCATCGGCCAAGATATTCTTGACTATTCACCAATTATGATCAAATTCACCTTAAAAAAATTAAATTGAAATACTAACCTACTTATTATCTGAGAAACCCATATCATCAAATATATTTTCAAAAGATTTAATCTATCTTTTAGATACCATTTTGTTAGATGATCTACAGATGGGAAGAGGGTGTTTCCTCATAAAATTTTCAACTATTGTTATATTATATTATGGTAGATCTAGTTGTTCACTTGTATGGATTCAATAACCATTTATAGCCAACATCAACGGATCTATTAATGTGAAAAAACAATGTGGTTCCAATTCCCACTATTCTTGGTTGCAGATTTAGAAATATATCATCATTTAAGTTCCTTCCTACTTCAGATTCCTTGTTTCTTTTATATAAAACCATTCTAAATAGATATATCATAGATGATGAATCATGGTAATATTTCTATGTTATATCATTTCAAGAAAAAATAAGGTAAAAATCATTTCTTACATTCTATTTTCATCATCCTAACCCCTAATGATATCTAATCTATACATTTATACAAACAATAAGGACCTGACCTTGATGATTAGATAATCTATTAAATTTATTTATAATTAACTTTTTCACATTCCCAAAGATAATTTCATCTACGGGTTTTAGATTGTTATATATATATATATATATGCAAAATATTATAGAGTGTGTACTAGTAAAACAATATTAATTTTTTTTTCATATTCAGTAGTTTTTTAATAAAAACATGAAATCTTTTCATGAAAAGTATTCACAACATTCATCTTTGTTTCTCCTATTGTCTTACCTATTATTAAACACTATGAATTTTTTTTTTAAAAATTGGAGGACAACAAAAGGGTAATAAAGAAAAATTGAACAAATGATAGAAACCATTAGTCCATGAATACTTATAAATATAATAAATCATTTAAAAAATATACTACTCACCCATAAAGTATTATATACTTACATTGTGAAAATATCATATTTCCATATAACATAGAGAAACATAAAGAAGAAAGATTATTAAATTGAGGAATTATTTACTTATTACTATATCCCTCATGGATATCATATGATTTTTAAGCCTTAAGGATACCTTTTAAGTAACTGGAATGACTACCTTATTGTTTAACAATCATAGTTACACTAGGAGTAACCATATGGTCAACCTCTAACTTAAACATACACAAAACATTAGAGGGAAATATATGTCCCACCTTTTCTCATTAATAGTTCCCATGAACGAATTCATATTGATAAAACAATGATACTTATAATATGTTATCCACTACCTTAAAAAAAGAAAAGAAATTAAAACTGATTTTTTAGATAAAAGTCTGATACAAATATCATATATTTGAAGTAATAATTGATAAAAATACTAGGATATTTTTATACACATTAAATACACACAATATTATCAGAATTAATTTTTCAAATAATCATTGTACCTCTCAATATATAAAGTAGAAGGTTAACCAAGAGAATATAAATTGTGTTATGAATTCCCTTACCTCATGTTCATCGTACTTCAAAAATGTTAGAAACTCAAGTAGAATAATATTAATAATTATAACAACTTATATGATATTATTATAACATATTTTCATGAATTTATTAATTATAATTTTTTATACTAAATGTTTTAGGTGCATTTATTTCATGGATTCCATGGTTGGTTCATTTTGGACTCTCTTATAAAATGGTAGAAAACATAATAAGTAGATTGAAATGGTTTAAAATTTTTTCTATATTTTTATATGATACCATCAATAATTTTTTCTGAAATGGTGACAAATCATTAGATAAAACATTAATGAGAATGATTTAATTTATTTATGATGTTTATATGATCGTCATGATCTTATATCACTTTATTTGATATCAGGATTATACATTGCATCTTAAACATTAATTAAATTAAAATATTTATAGTAAAATTTTATTTTAACTATATTAGTGTTTTTATGATTATACTTGAAGGTGGTAAATTTATTTGAAAACCCATCATCCATGATGTTGGTAAATCTACACCTCACCGAAGATGGTTTTATTTTTAGAATAAAAGGGAGATGGTAAAATGTATGATGATGAATTTTCCATAAACATGTTAATATTCTAGTATATACATGATACTAGATTTTTATTTCCTCTTGTATAAGTGGAGTTGAATAGATTATAAGATAATAATAAGAATACAAAATAATATAAATGAAAATGGATGTGGATTTATAGCATTTGGATCCTCCTCATTGAGATCCTCCTTAAGGCCCCTGTTTTTGGCCCTTTGGTGAGAACAGAAGGTCTTGGACATGGTTTAAATATTTTCGATGATTATTGGGTAGAAATTGAACATGATACATTGATTTGATGTGTTTGTAGAAGAGGTGGTGAGGGGTGGTATTTATAGTGGTGGATACGTGTGTTTTATGAATATTTTATTCGTTAGTTTCTCAATTTCTCTCAAGACAATAAATATATTGAGAATTTTCACAAAATATAATAATATAATCAATTAGAGTTTGATAATGTTTTATTACATAAAACTTATATAATTTATGACTCAATTAATGCTGAATTTATCTTAAATCATAAATTTTTGTATTTTATTATTCACCAAAAAATTAATGTCTTTCGAAAAAATCAAAAAAAACCCCTTACTATTTTTTGAAATGAACAATTAAAAAATGAACTCTATTTTATGAAAATAATATTCTATGTATAATAAATTTAATTTTTAATTAAAATAATAAATTATTATAAAATTATAGATTTATAATTATAACCGATTTAATAACACATTTAAAAATTAATTAACGTCTCATAAAATTATATACTAATAATAGACAAAAAAAATTTATGAAAATATTTTATGAGCAAATATACTCTTTTTAATCATTATTTTAATTTTAAAATTGTTATTAAATATTTAGGACTTACAAAAATACCACCACTTTGTTCATCATAACCAAAAGATGTATTTAATTATTCTATGATATAAACATAACATTATTACAATTCTAAGATTGACAAATTTTATTTGTACTATCATTGTTGTGGATACAATTATATTGGCCAAATTAATTTCCAAATGGTCATGTTACTATTCATAAGGTCAAGTTAAAATCCCATCAATATAAATTGGTTAATTTCTATAAATAAAACGTTTTTCATTATATTTTAAAAAACAATTGGAGTATTTAATTCCATTATAAGAATAAAAATTTTTATAAGTGTTTGGGTTGTTAAATTTTACCATTTAGATGACCAATAAATATTGTGGAAGAAATATATTCTATGATAGTCAGAATGATGTCTACCTTAATCGGTGTTTGAAATTTCACTTGACATTGAAACACATGTATATTAAATCCAATTTCACAATGAATTTACTTTAGGGAATGGTTATAAATCAATGAGACCTCAAAATGAAGAAAATAAAGCGTGACATGTTTATTATGCTATTAGTCATAGAACATTTTAGGATGAATTATTCCAAATTATGTATTCACTAAATGAATATATGATGGTAAAATTAAATGAACATGGAATATAAGTATTATTGTATGAAAATGAGGGTTCATGAAGAAATATTTATATGTGATATTTTTTGATCACAGTGAATCATCATGTAACCAGAATATCACTGCATGAAACATGAGAGTCTAGTTGTACACATTGGTCATGTATGATCTGTGGAAACATGAACCTTCAATATATGATTTAGATAATTATATGTTTTTAGATAATTTGATATATGATGTGAATACTTGAATTTTGATTCCCCGAACACCGTTTCTATAGAGATAGTAGATTTATTAGGGGATTTAGTTGAATTATGAATGCAATTTATAATAAAATGAAATGGTGAAACGTGGATAAAACCTATTTGACCACAAATGTGTATCAATTATATGAGGTGGGGAATGGTTTTTTTATACTATATTATAAAATATAATGAATTTTGTAATTATATATAAAAAAGTTAATGTTTTTCCTGATCACTTTTTTCTTATAATATATTGTTTTTGTAGAGTTCTCTCTTGGACCAAGGATATAAGTATGTACTATATAAAATTAGTGTTCCTACTTTTCTATCCCATTCAATGAATGATATTATGAATTGTAGTGTGTCTAATCGTTTATTATTTTATTAAATGACTAGGTTAAATCATGTACTTATAATTTTGATTCATAAATAAGAGCATGTTGAACCGTTAGTATAGATTCTATATCATTATGATACCCATGTATATGAATTTACCGATAAATAAAGTTTCAAACATCTAGTATTACTATTATAATCTCAAGAAAATAATTTCAATTTTTAATTGTTATCTAATGTTGGATAGGTTGTGTATCATTTTTCTCTCCCCCCATTAATGAAACAGATCCATGTCATTACATTTTTTTCTTAGATTTAGAAAATTTTTCATCTCATCTCTCATGTTATTTATAATGATTTGATGTAACTTGATGAATATGTGACCTTCAAGGAGTAGCCTATTGAGATTTGATACCATTTGTAGACATTTGTTTGATGGATTTTTATCATTTTGGATTAATTTTTGTGAATCCATCATCCATTATATGGATATATTTGGGATCATGTGTCATAAATGCACGATCAATATACATTTTTGTTCAGTTTTCAATTTTTTAGATGATATGTATTCCCATTTATGATTTATGAAATGGTACATATGATGGCGTGCATTTATTCTATTCTAACCTTATATGTGGTGGTTATGTTTATATCATATAAGTATCCCTAAAAGGCATCTCATTGGATGGGTTTTACCCATTGTTTATTCTTTCTATAGTTTTAGTTCATATTTTATATAATGATAATTTATTATGATGTTTGATATGTAGTGGAAGAATTTTCCTGAAAACCTTCATTTTTTATGTGATTGTGGTGTCTCAAAAAAGCATAGAGGAGTGTAATTATAGTCGGTGGGAGAATATCAACTCAAGGTGGGGCATTGTGGTATCAATATCTAGGCTGTGATATGGTATAATCGTGGGTGGTTGTCATTATAGTGTAGCATTTTCCTTGAACCATGGATCTGGTAATGTCCAGTTTTTGGGGAACAATTGTATTTGTGGATCCTGTGGGGTAGTGAATGTGTTGCATAATGGAGAAAAATCAACTAGTATAGTGGGTTTTTCAATTAATGGGTATTTATATTATGATTCATTAAGCTACCTCGTGGATCATTGATTTATAGTTTCATATCAATGTGGGATAGTGAATAGTATATGTTGTGGATCACCAGATGTCAAGACACATGTTTATTTTGATATAGGGATCATTGTGACATTGTTTTTGGGATATATTATGGTGTTACCCAAGGTTTATAGGATCATATGGTTGATAGAGTTTTAGAAAGGGGACGTTATGGGTGATTTTCACTCTAGTTTATAAAGGATTGTTTATATTTGACCATAGTGGCATGGACACTGTAGTTGTAACAATTGGTCCCCAATGATAATAAATACACCCTGAATTAACATCCTTGTTTTTTCCTAGCCTACCAAGAACCACTAGTTTCCCCATTTACTTGTGGTACCCTGCACAATACCAACCAATGTTCTGGAATAGATCAGAAGACTTATTACTATCATCAAAAGCCAACACACATTCTTTTAGTGTTAATTGTCCTTATATACATACTCCCTATTGAACTTCATTGGAATTCACCCATCCATAACACTACTCAAACCCAATAATGAATAAACGTGCATCACAAATGAGGTAGGTTATCATAAAATAAAGCATCATCATATTGAAATGAGTCATATCATCTAAAATTTTAACCATTTCACATTATATGTTGTCACATTAACCCCCCTAGAGAAAAACAACATTATTATGGAATCAAAATATTAACCCAGGTAGTTGTACTATAGTAAATTCTGGATTTCTCCTCTGGTTCAAATTTGTAGCACTGAAAAGAAAACCATTAGGTCCATGTCAGATATTCATGCAACCTCATATGTTCTTCCCCATGTGCAACATATTCCAGATTTTAGGGACAACTATGTATTTCCATTAGGATACTATATCCTTATTATAATTTCATTGGATCAATAATAATCAATAATAAATAAAAAATCAAAGTATATAAATAAATTTAATAAATTACATATATATAATAGCTCCAAAAGTGGTAATATTGTCTAGGGTATATGATATAGATAAAATTTGAAATGTAAAAAACATTGACAAGGTCTTATGGTTCCTTCCCTAGTCCACACTAGATCTATGATCTACTACTCAACCATCTCCCATAGGGCCCTTATCCTTTTTCATATCTCTTGTCATAAAATATATAGGCACATTGAAATTCTAAAATAGGGTATAAGTACAAGGATCATTTGGAAACCACCAATGCATCCTTACAATAAATACACAATATATATAATTGTGTATATCCTGAAATAAATAAAACATAGTAAAAACATGTGTCAAGTCATTGTGTGTTGAAAAATCCTACACGGAACCTACTCCCACCATCATTGGTACATTTCTCCTAAGAATTTAAAGATATATTTCAATACATTGTTATCTTATTTCCTTCTCATACTCCCAGGTATTTTCTGGAACATGAAAATGTTTCCACAAAAAAAATCACTATGCCAAAATGATTCCATGTATGATTTTCACATGACTATCAACAATCTTCATTAGGATATGTATATATGAATCCTCCATCTCTAGTTCAACATGATCCCATCAAATGTCATTTTAAAGATTAGGATGACACTTTTTAAACTATGATACATGAAACACTTTATGTTCCGCATTGAAATGTGGATGATACACAAATAAATATTCCACATATCCAACCCTTTCATGTATCCCAAAATTTACTATGTAATTAGGAGATATCATTCCCTTCTTCCTAAAATACAAATGTCCATTCCTTGGAGAGATCCTCAAGAACACATGATCACTCTCCTCGAATGAAAACATTTGTCAACTATGATCCAAATTTGATTTTGGATGAAAATGGGTGGTCTCCATCAATTTTTTGACCAAGTTAATCTTCTCCATTGATTCTTGGAAATAGATCTACCTAACAAGTGATGTTTCATCTATTTCTATGAAAAAATTGGGGAAAGAATATGACACATAGAAGATGATTCCAATGATATGTATATATAAATATCCATCCATTATAACTATTGTTATATGAGAACTCCACTAATGGTATTTTCTATTCCAATGAGATAGAGAAATCCATAACACAAGACCATAACATCTCTTTTATCATTTGTAGCATCTATTTGGATTTCGCATCTGTCTGAGGATGATACATCATACTTTTTGACAACTGTGTCCCAAGGGATTTCAACATGGATTTACAAAAAATATATGTAAAACTTATATATCTGTCTGAAACTATTGAATCTAGTATGCCATACCTCTTTAACACTTATCAGATATATTTTTTTTAAATTACTCCACTATATGAAATTCATAAATAGGAATGAAATGATCCGAATTGGTTAGTTGATCCACTATCACCCTTATATAATAATGACCCTGAACCATTTTTGGGAAACCTACTAAAAATCTATAGTTATCATCTAACCTTTCCATAATGGAAGATGTAAATATTGCAACATACCAACTAGTCACTAATTCTATTCCTTAACCAACTGACATGTTATGCTTCTCAAAATGAACTGAGCATCTTTTTTTCATACTGAGCAAAAAAACTATTATTTAATTTTCCTTATAAATATTAAATATTCCAGGATGAAAAACATATCAGGAATTTTTATAATCATGAATAATTTGTTCTAGACAGACCATATTTATGACTATCTAATTTCTGAGATGCAACATTGAACACTCATCAAGCTTTTATCCCTCAATGGTCTTCACACCGTTGAGCTTTGACCTCATAGCCACACATTTTTAATCAGATGATTGTTCCTATTTAACATTAATTACTAATGAAATAATATGAAAAAGTATAAAGAAAATGACAAAATCACCTCATTCATTACATTTAAATTTCATTTAGCCTTGGGATGACATCAACTTCCACTTATCAAAAGCTTATTTTACCAACTAATCATATGACTTTCTTTTTAATGCATATAACAGACAATTTTATTTTCCCAAAGTATAAATCATGTCAATGTCAAACATGTGGATATATATGATCCATCTTATTTATCTTAGATACAGATATCATTATGATAGAATATGGTTCAAGATTTTATAATCCATGAACATAGTAAAGTTATCATCAAAGATATAATGTTGAAACACTTACAAGGAATGGAAAAAATCATCTAAATCTGTTTAATTTTTTTGGGTAGTTCATCCCATGAACTAATAATTAACATGATCCATTTTTAATAACATGACCAAACTTTATGAGAACACATTTAAACACATATCCCAAAGAATCACAATATATCACATAACATTGTCATGATTCTCAAAAAATCATCATTGGATTTGATGTAATTCAAAATTTTATCACCTGAAAATACATCATCTATTACTCATTCAATTTTAATGGAATGTTCGTCCTTTTCAAATAATTCATAGGCATGTCCAATCATGAGAAACCAAAAATTGAGTTTCAGTAATAACTAGATTGAACAATGAAACAACGAATCCCGAAGAAATTATTTGTTGTATTCCAAGATATAAAGGTATACATCTTTTCTAGATCCATAGACACACATCTTTCAATGATTACATGGAAATGGAAATTTAAATATTTTATCCAAATAGAATTAATTTATTGTTTGGTATTTAGATGATGATCCTTTAAGATTACCAACTATGTTTCTATGTTTGTATCATTCTCATACCTTTTCCTTGAATACACCAATATGTCATCCACAAAAACCACAAAAAAATAATCTAGATATCAATAAAATCTATGATTAATCACCACTATAATGACTTATATGGAATATATAATTAAAAAATTCATTAAAAAATATTAGTAATTTATATACATAATGATATATAAGGAATATCCTCCATCAAAACGTGCAATTAGAATATATCCTAACTGTGATTCAATTTTGGAGAACTATTAAGATACCCAAAATTGATATAACACCTAAAAAATGTGTGGAACTGGATAGATATTATTTATAATAAAATATTTAATCTTATGACAATCTATGAATAACCATGTAGTTCACCCTTCTATTTTGAAAAACAAGACTGGTGCTACCCATAGATATTTTCATGACTGATTGGACAATTTTATTTCTATATCCTCTAATTATAATTTTACATCCATTAATTCTATTGGTTATATTTAGTATGATAAAATTGAAATAGGACATTTACCCATAATCATATCAATTATAAAATCCACTTCTCTCATAGGTGGAAACCCTATGAAATTATAGAGAATCACATCTAGGAACTAATAAACCACTACTGGAAAGCTGTTATTCTAAATATTTTCCATCGATTACATATTAAATTTACACAACTAGTATGAGATTATTCAAAATATTGATTCAAACATGAGCATTGTTCCTTCCCTTACATTCTAGTAACCTCAACAGAAATGCTAGATGCGATCAACAACGGTGAAACTCACCTTTCTTCTATAATAGTCGATGTGGTCCTTGAAAGTTGTCAACCAATTTGTACCAAATAGTATAATATTGAAATAAATATCATGAAATGTGAAATACCATTCCATAATGGCTTAATCAATAGTTATAGAACATTTTCTAAACAAAGAGTCTTGACCCTCTATTTGACTATGACGAGTTGGATGTTTTATTGTAGAAGCTATAATATGAACTTTTAAACTCAGAATATAAATAGAATGAGAAGAAAGATATTATTTTGATGCACTATTATAAAAAAATAATGAATAAGGGTATAATTAAATGAATAATACCTCTCAACATATATGGTCTAGACTAATCAACAACATCAACATGCTTATCTATATATAATTTCCTGCTCACAACACATTTTTCTCTGATGATCTATTGAGATTTCCCTTGACGACTATTAATGGTATTCCCTGAATTTCCATGGTTATATGTATTATAATTATGAGACTCATTCTTAATCCCTTGATCCGTTGGAGAATACGACACTTGTGACTCTAGGGAATTGTCCAGAACACCCAACCTTAGAGAACTGCAATGCCTGTGCAAAAGATGCCCCATCAGATTGCAATTTTGGAATGCTCTATTTTGATCCACATACACTACCGTAATGTTTTCAAATGAACAATATTGAAAACCTAAAACATTACTCATAGGTTTTAGATGAAGGATTATAGTCCTTGCTAACTAAATTTGGTGTGATCCATGTCCTTAGGAATACATGTCCCTCTTCCTCTTTCTCTTTGTGTTTTACTCACAAATCCGGTTTTGAATAAAGTTACACATCCTCTAAAATCATTTTAAAAAGTAATAGATATTATAAAATGTGTGTCTATTTAAATTTGGGAATCAATGGTTTCAAAATCCTGATCTATTTTCTGAACCAACAGATGGATCAACTTTGGCTCATGTGAAACCGAATTTGCAATAGCTTCTTTTGGTTGGTTCCAATAATTCCCACCAAGTTTCATTTTAATTTCAAAAAACACAATCCCTATGTCACAATATCTAACAACTCAAGGAAAAAAATATGCCAAATATTAACACATCAAAATCTCAAAACAATTTTATTCAAATAATCATTTTCTATGTTCAATCATTTCAATAAAAATATAAATTTTTTTAAAATTAATTGTATTTTCAAAATATAATAATCATTATATTTTCAGAAATATCCCATTTGAAAAAAATCCTAAATACTGTTTAAAAATAACATATTTCTAAAGAAAATTAATCAAAATGAAATATGAACACCTATTTGATGTCTATATAATGCATGCCATGTATGTATCATTGGCTAAGCCTCTGACATTGAAATCCCAATTCCTATATTTTTATCCAAAACACTTATTTACACAAGTCTATAGTAACTTGATATTTAGTAAAAAAAGTTCCAATAAGTATTTTTATGCTCTAAATTTAGAGTCCCCAAAATCCTTCCCCTTTCTACCAACCCAAATCAAGAAATAGACCAGAATGAATTTCATCTTTAAGATTGATGGATCTAATGAAAAATTACTCCACAATGATTCTTCAGACCAAGAATAATACCAATTATAATATCTCTCCCCTCCTCATTATCTTGAGGAGGTGGGAGGATGTTACATGTCCTGAAGAGACATCCCTAAGACACTATAGGTGGGAAATAACTAAACTGAAACTACAGGTGTGTATAATGAAACTCAGTAAGATTTCCCCAAATAAATTCAATAATCCTACCACTATCATATAACATTTTAGATCATTTATATGAAATTATTTATATAAAATAATTCAAATGAAGAGTTTATATCAAATAATAAATTACTTACATAGTAAAATAGTTCTCTTAAAAAAATAAAAAGTTATATGTAATCCAAAAAAATATATTCTAATACCACTTCATAAATTCCATTTTTCATAACCCTTTCAAATCCACCATCCCATGCATCCAACCATGTATGATTTTTTTATGAAAATTCCATACTCATGAGAGGATTGTAATCATTATACCAAACTCTGCGAGGTAATTAAATCCAAAGGGAATTTAATCCCTTGCAACCAAACACAAGGCTGCATTTCAACTAGTCCTCAGAATGAAATATGAATTCACACCAAATAGTATGCCCAATAACCCTTCGAATATAATCCGGACCAAACCATTTCAATTCCAAAACAATTTCTATAATAAAAAAAATTATTAATTTTTTTCCAAAAAAACTTTAACCATGTTACTATTTTTAAATAAATATTTAAACATCATTTATCAAAGTATATTTAAACACAATTCCAAAATTTCATGAAAATGCATAATCCATTAGTAAAGGATGTTTTTACCAGGAATTTCACACCAGTTTTACAATCAATATCAATCAATTTAATCAATATAAAAAAAATCCTTCATATTATAAATAGTAGAGTCAATAGTGAATCCTCCTACAATGAGATGAATGTTGAAAATAGAAAACGTCCAAAAAATATCTATGGAAATGTGTTGAAACTCCAGAAACCACCCTTAGATCTCTTCCCATAGAAACAAAAAATCCTAATAAAATCATATTTTCCCTAGAATACGTTAGATATATCCAAGTAGAATTTATATATAGGTATTCAAGATATAATAATAATTATATCTAAAGAAAATAGTAAAACCCCACAAATAACGATGACTTATTGTGAGAATCCTCCTTTAACACACTAATAGAAGCCTTCAGATCACCTCTGGGTTGATGAGAGAATCATCAATTCCATCGGGTGGATCAAATCTAAAATTTTGGATATTTTAGATAATAAACTATGTGTTAAAAATCCCTAAATAATTCCACTTTTTTGGGGTCTAGTTTTGAAACCATAAATAGTAAGTTGCATGCTTAGGAAAACCATGCACTAATTGTGTGCCAACTTTTTTCCCAAGAAGAGAACTCACATAGTTTTCTCACATAGTTTTTAAACCATTCACCAACAATGAAAAATACCACTATCTAAAATTGTAGTGTTTCTACTAGGTTACTATATTGTCTGGACAAACCATGATCCTTAACTGTATACTTACCCAGAACCCTATGTCATTTTATTCACAGTTTCCAAGGGATGTTTCATTGTTTCCACTAACTCTATAGCAAAAAAACACTTGTCGAAAATACACCAAAACATTACAAAAGGTCTCTAATCCATCCCAATCTCCACAAAATTAATTATATATTTTAAAAGTATAAAATAATGGTTCCTTATATGAAATTGGGGGTTATACATGTGGTATACCATTCAGAGATGTATAAGGTTCCCATGAAGCAAAACACTCAATGTGATAGTGTTGTTTGTATCATGGATATATTTTTTATTAGGATACATTATATTTATGTTTCTATTTATTTATAATGTAGTTAATAATTATTTTTTATTTTTTGTTCCAAATTAATGGATCTATGATTGATATAATATTTTTTGATGCCTGATGTTTAATAATTTGACCTATGTTAGTGTGTAATATTTTTATTATCTATGGAATCATAGATACCTTTGGAATTAATCAATCCAAGAATTAACGGGATATGACTCCACATAGAGTGAGTTAGATGATATATAAGGGTTGTAATATGTTGTAATTATATATCTGTATGATTTATTTTTGTAACATAGACTATTGAGATCCATTATAATGAAATTTATTTGTGGTGGAATGTGATGTGAATAATTTTTTTATAAATAGTATTCACAAGAAATTTCTTATGGATATTCTATTTTGGAAACAATTAGTGTGGACATGGTTTTGATATTTTTGTGGGCATGATCATACATTTATAAGAAGAGACTGGTGTCATGGATGGATTTTATCAAGAGGTTAAAAGTGGATAAATTATGGGTTTAGGAGAGTGACACAAATATTTTGTAGGGACACACTTTTTCAATACACAAAATATGTAATATAATGGAATCCATTAGAAGAATAGTGAATGTCTGGATATTGGAGGCTACAGACAACATTATGTTTGGATTTTGATATATTATATGGATGAAATTATATGTTAAATAGAGACATGTGTTGAGTAGTTTTTTACATGGTTACATGGGTATGATCTGGATACTCATGTCTTGTAATTACACATGTTAATAGATGAATCATATGACTTAGTTATCAATATTTTTTCCATAAGTTTGATTATATGGATACTTCTATGGTTATGTTAATATTATTAGTCATAGAGGATTGAAACTCATTTTGGTAGGTTCATTGTTGATTTGATACTGACTAGTGGTTGTTCAGATGGAACCCAGATGTTGATGGGTACATAAATATGATTTTTTAAAATTATTTAGTGAATAGAGGATTACTGGTTTATAAATAGATTCATTTAGATTATTTGAGTTGCTATTATAATCATTATTATGCTGAAATGATTCAAGAGTGACTCAGATATATGGATCTCTAATTATCATTGTGAGATAAATGGTTCAGGTTTGGTTGGTTGATTACCCAATGGTAGATTTACACAGATTTTTTAGGTTTTGTCTTTGCCATGAATGATTGGATGATATCATGATGCCACCATAATTATAGAATGTGTATCTGGTGTGGTGATGATATTTTACTGGGTGTGAGCCATCGTTTCATTGGAATATTTTTCTCCTTTTGTATGAAGAAGTTATTTTTATGAAATTTGGTTTACTGTGGGGGAATATAATTTTTTTGTGTTGATGGAATTCTTGGAGAGATTGTTTTATAAGGGATTAACATGGTTCAAAGTTGTCTTTATGGGAAGATCCATATTGGTATATGAACCATAATCCATATAAAAAAGTTGTTGACAAACCCTAGTATCCTATGATAAAAGAGTGTAGTTAGGATCTATATTATTAGTAGATATAATGACTACAATGTTGCTTATATTTTTAATGTAACTAAGTGATATAGGATAATTTTATTCCTATATTATACCCCTAATAAAATCTAATAGGAGGATTAATTTTTGCGGCACTATAATTAATTTTTGGAAATATAGAAGTCTGGGTACAATAAGAGTTACTATTGAAGTTATGTTATTCATCTAATTTTGGATTTTAGTCCCTATAATTTAAAACTCAACCCATCCATCATGAAACATATTTGATATTATTGAAGTAGTATAATGACTGTTACAGTGAAAAATGATGTGATTTTAGTCAAACAATTAGTAGGAAAAATGCATAATATTATCATTGTAGTGGATGAGCATGCACATGTTTAACTAACCTACATGGGAAGATGATGTGGGAATTTGAACATGGCTTCTAGAAGATGCATTGGAGCTATATGGTATAAATGAGGGGTGGGTATTGGCCATTTTCTATCTTGGGGAATCATTTCAATGGACTCTATAACATTGAAAAACAAGTCCATATAATCATCAATGAAATATCATTTTTGGAAATTTGGGAAATCTAAGGGTTCCCACATAGTGATATTAAAATTAGGGATTAAAATCATAATTAATATTCAAGGAATTTTGGAATGGTGAAGTTGGATTGGTTTTTCAATAATATAGCGTCTTCTATTTGGAATTGAGTAAAGGATGATTGTTTGGTGTTTTTTCATAGGGAGAAGATATTAGATCATGAATTGATTACCTATTATCATTGTAATACATAATTGAAGGACCACTGTGAATTCATATTGAAATTTACTGGTAAAGTGGAGAGATTGTAATCTCCCACAACATTATAGGGTAATAAATTAAATATATACCTGAATTTTCATTCATTGAGTAGGGGTTTTTATGTACCATTTGATTTGATGTTGATATTAAAATTGTCTTAAAATAATTATTGTGAAAAATTTATTATGTTTCAATTATATTACATGTTATAAATGAGATTTTATAAGTATGGTTATAATTCAATCATTTTTTCTATATTTAAAAAAGATATATCAATAACTAAATTTATTCATCACCATTTAAATTTCGGTGGAGTTGTTTTTCATGAATATTTATAAAATAGTGAATCAAAAATTGCATAATTTATTTTTTTCAAGAATATTTACCACGAATGGAAGAATAAAAAGCTTCCCAGAACATGGTTTTAGGAATCATTTTTAGTGATCTTTACACAAAAAAGGCCATCAAAAAGAAATCCAAGAGGATAGATCATCCTCACATGGTGGAGAATTTCTCACAAGATAGGTTCCATATTGTATACAGATCCATGTTTACTATGTTATATTTTAATGAATATTTCCTATATTGATCATACAGAGGAGATCAAAAATTTCGGTGCATATTTATTGCATGGATGGACACAGCTATTTTGGTTGGGGATTTTTGGTGTGGGTGCCACATATTATGGTTGATGATGTATCTGAATGTTGAACCTAGTAATATAGAGGGAGACTAATTATATAGGGATTATTGTTAAGGAAAAAATGTATGTGATGATGTTTTATTTTGAAGATAAAAATCTTTGATACCAATATATTATTCTGATGTGTTTTACCTATCATAATCTATCATGCTAAGAAGAATACTCTTCAGTTTTTAACATCTCATAACAATCACATAAAATAATAGTAAGTATTATAATGTATCTACCTCACATTATCGATTGTCTACGTGATTTAATTTAAAAAACCATTACTAGAAGGACCCTCACATGTAGAAATATTTGGATACTCCAATCAACTTTTTTGAATTGAGAATTCTCAAGATGTCTGATCATATTCCATACCATCATTCGACCACATGTTTTTCCACGAATTGACCACCCAATGTAAATGTATCAAGCACATATCTGTCTTTTTTTTGTGCACATAAATTAATTAACCATATATGCATCCAAGGATCATCTTTGAGTTCATACAAAGATTTTTTTTAATAAAATAGTGAATGAATGATCTTCATCAAAAAATGACTATAGATTAACCAATAATTTATTATTTTAGTAAAAGATATAGTATATATTTTTTCAAGATATAGGGGATGGGTAAGATTGAAATTATATTTCATGATGTTGTGTTAATCACGTTCATGAATCTGATGAGGAAAATAATGATTTTTTATCCAAGCATTGATAGGGTATACTATGGTTGATTCATGATATGTATGTGTTCATGAATGTAATGTAAATTATTCCTCAAGATACATAGAGTAATATATCAAGGAATTAAATAATATAAATAATAATATTACATGGAATATAATTTATAACAATATTTATTTGGTTTATAGGTTCATACTTTGTTCTATGAGTACTTTATAGAGGCTTCAGTTCATTAATATTATATAATTGATTGAAGAATATTATATGGGAAGACAATGTTGTATTTTATGGATGATATGATAATAAAATGATTTAAGGTATTTAAAATGAGTTTCATACATATTTTATTCATGAATTCATCTTTCATACTATGTTTTTTTGGCCAAATCAATGATTGAAATTATAATAAAATATTTTAAGAATATACACATGAATTATGAAGAATCATTACGGTGAATTAGTACTACATGTTTGGGAAATTCATGAAATGAAAAAGTTATGGTCATTGAATCCTTGAGTTGAAGAAATATTGAGAATATGGTTTTCTAAGAAGGTGGTTCCATGGAGAAGGATGAAAGAACAATTATTATTAAAATAAATGAGGTTATATGTGTCTAAAATACATAATCATATTATAGTCTTTATCATGAAGGGTAATAATATTTTTGGGGAGATCAACCATCTAGGTAATATTTTTATTTACTCCTTTATTATCAAGGCCATCACTAACTATGATTTATTCACAATTGTTTTTGCAATTATGTAGTGGATGTTGAGAAGTGAGTGGAAAGAATCCATCTTATGTTTAGTAATCAACCATTCAATATGATTCACACCACTTCAAATTGATTTCACAATGGAAGTCAAATCACTTTCTATACTAATATTTTTCTGACCATAGTGTTTTTCTATAGAAATATCATTAATCACACTACTCATTTCAACCTCAAGAGAAGAGGTGCTGTAAAGACCCGTAAAATTCAAGGAAATTTTTTTCTTAATTTTCTTTGGGATTTTACATGAACGCAATTTCTGACGGCACTTGATTCTGAGGCCCGGTGTGCCCGGAATTTATATCCGAAGTTTAGCTCGGGTACGTTCAGTGAGCGAACGAGCAGGAATTTCTATATTTTGAACCGGTGCTCAGAATCGAATTCTGAGGTCACCGATGGAACCACAACGCCGATAATTGCATAGGAACGCCATTTCCAGAGTTGCGGTTACATGAGAGAAGTTGTTAATTTATAGGGAAGGTAAAATAAAATTTATGCAACAGTTTTATTTTAACATTAACTGGTTTAAGCTTTGGGTGGAAGTTGGGTAACTACCCAACTTCCCAAGGGAGGTTATGAGGGTGGTGGGGCACACACGAACACCACCCATTCACATTATTAAAACCCCTCAACACACCATTATGGATTACATCTTTTCCTGAATTAATTAAGTGTAATTAATTCAAACTCTTGAAATTCAAAAGTCTATGTTACGTTAATAAAATAAAAGATGAACTTATTTTATTTGTGGTTGGAACCTAGTTGTGTGAACTTTGGGAGAAATGCCAAAGAACTTGAGGAACTTCTTCGTCTTCGACGAAGAACACGAAGAACACATCGGTCTCCGACGAAGAAAACCGAGTTCTCGGAAACCGATTACGCGATGCCGTCAACGTCTTCTTTCATGACGTCTCTTCCCGCGATGAATCTTCGTTTGACGAACCTCTGTTCAAGCTCGCACGAGGTAGGGGTTATTTTATTTTGTTCGTTAATTCTACTTTTTGTTCTTCGTTGAAATACGACCAATTTCTATCGATTAACGAGAGGGGGCCGGACCGCACAAAAAGGGCCAACCCTCCTCCCTTTTTCCATGTTATTGTTTCTAATGTGGTTGGAACGGAAATGGCGCGGTGCCGTTGCACCACACGGGATCGTGCGGCATGGAATGCGTGGCGCCGTCGCGCCGCCCTGTGAAATTGAACCAAGTCACGGCGCCGTCGCGCCGCGCCGGAGAACCGCAAAAGCACCGCGGCCAGAGAGGGGCCGCGACGTAGGGGTGCGGCGCCATCGCGCCACACCAGATGAATGAAAGCCACGGCCGGTACCGGGCCGTGGCGGAGCGTGGGAAATGGAGGCCGGAAATGGGCCGCCTGCGTCGGAGTAGGACCGGCGGCCGGAAACGGGCCGCCGGCGTCGAAGCAGGGAGGGGACCGGCCGTCGCCGGTCCGGTGGCGGCAGAAACCGGCCGGCCGGGGCGGGCCGGCCGAGGCGGCCCGGCCGGACATGAGAAAAGCCGGGGTTCAAAGCCCCGGCCAGCCAGCTAGCGGCCCCCATTAAGGGGGGGCCGTGGTTACAAAACACGGGGGGGGGGGGGGGGTAGCCCCCCCCCCCCCCCCCCCCCCCCCGCAAACCGAATGGCTCGGCCGTTCGGCCGAGCCAGCTGGCGCCGCGCCAGTGCACCGGGCCGGGCTGCACCCAGACCGGGCCAGGCCGCGGCCGGCCGAGCCGACCCAGACCAGAGTCGGGTCGACCCGGTTCGAGCCGACCCAGGGGGACTCGGGCCGGGTCGGTCCGAGCCCGAAACCCCCGTTTTCGGATCCTTTTGGGTCTTTTTCCCATATCTCAGGCTACATACCTCCGATCGAAGCACCGTCAGTGGTGATGCGATCCTTGGATCGAGACGGTCGTTTTGTTATATCACACTCAAGGTTTCAGAGAACTTTGTGTCCATCCAGGTTGGTTCGTACACGAAACCAACCGGGCCCTCGGAGCGGAAACACTTATAACTTGAGTTCCAGACGTCCGATTGACGTGCCGTCGACTTGGTTTGGTTCCTCTTACTGAGACAGATCTTTTGGCTTACTCCGCCCAAGGTTTGGATGCAGGTGGATTATGGTCGGGGTGGTTTTGACTTAAAAACAATCCGGGCCCCTCGGACGAAAAAGCCAATAACTCTCAGACCGGGCGTTCGATTGACTCACCGTCTGCGACGTTGAGTTCCTGTTGATGATACGAAACTTTTGGATACATCAACTCCGGACTTTGTGTCAGTTGATGTATCAGCCTCTCACCTCGTGGAGCGGACCCTTCCGAACGAGCTTGTTGTGTGCGGGGACCCTAGTGGTGGCTGCGTTTGCGACTGTGACAACAGCGACTGTACAGAGATCCTCAGTGGATTCGACGGCGACGACCACAACAGTCAGCGATCCTATGTGGATCAGTTCTACCGATCTTGTGTGGGTCCGATCCTGTGTGGGTCAGCGCTCAGCGGTTCTGTGTGAGCCAGCGCCTACAGATCCTGTCTGGGTCCGATCCTGTGTGGATCTTTGCGGGGGTTAGTTATCTATCCATCCTTTGTGGGTGAGATCCTTTGTGGGTCATTGCGGGGGTTAGTACCTATCGATCCTTTGTGGGTCCGACAACTTAGATGAATCAATGGTAATATCTGATCATCTCTATCATCATACAAAGAAGTATACCTATGTGAGATGAATCCTGTTTTAATTTCCTTTTTGGATTGTGTTGTGCTATCCTTTGTGGATTAAATTTTTCTTTCCTTTGTGGATTGTGTTGAGCTATCCTGTGTGGATTACATTTTTTCTTTCATATGTGGTCTGGGTTGTACTTGGGCTCAGATATTGGAGCTGAACAAGAATTGATGACTTAGGTATATGTATGGGCATATACCTAAGTAGTGTCAGATGTTACATCGTGATTGTTTCCTTACTTTGTGGATTATCCTTTGTGGATTCTGGGATACCTACGAGGGTCTCGGGGTCCCTACTGAGTAGCTTATACTCACCCCTGCACGGGCTATTCCTGCACTACATTGTGTTGGTTGCAGACGACGGACAACGTTGATCGTGGTTGAGGCTTGCAGAGCAGGACAATACCTGGAGGTGGACCACTGGGCGGGACGTACTCAGAACGGACGGCTAGAGTTGAGGAGCCGAGGAGGCTATCTATACTCACCCTTCAGCTGGGATTTCCAATGGACAGCTCGGCGTTGCGGCTTTACTTTTCAGTTTCTGTTTTTCCCTTCCAGTTTTACTTTAATTTCAGTTTGGGTTTGTATACTGGCCCACTTACTTTTCCACACTTACTCTTGTACCAGCTTTTCCTTAGTGTTTACTTCTACTGCTTTCTTGCTCAGTGGTGTTTGTTTACTTTAGAAAGGCAATGCCTTCCCTTTTTATCAGGAATTTACGCCTTGGTGCTAGTTGCCAGCCCCTGGCCTATGGAAGGCGAGCTTGGGGTAGTCACGGCACGGGCCCCAAGGACGGGTCGTGACAAATTGGTATCAAAGGAGTTCAGTTCTACCACAGAACATGGGACTCTGATATTTTTCTATGTGACGCAACAATGTTAAGTGTATTGGGTGTGGTTACCAGTCCAGGGAGTCTAGTGTTGGTGCGGAGGCCGACGTATCCGTACACCAGGACCTTGAATTCTGATTTCTGACTGAATGCATGAAAACATTGATTGCATGTGTGATTCAAGTTTTCTTTGTGATTACTTTGTGTCAACTCTCCAGGTATACTGTTCTGACCGTGGCACACCTGTTTCCTTTTCAGGATGGCCCCACGACGGCAGCCAGCTAGGGTTCCGAGAGTTGTGCATGACGACAACCCACCGAGCGACGAGGCCTCGGTGCAGGGCCCTTTGACAGCTGAGGCACCAGAGGTACCTCTACTCGCCGAGCCACTGATGCTTCCAGCCCTAGCCGCTGACGATGCACGTCGCCTTAGTGCACTTCACGAGTTCCAGCGCTAGCGAGCCGCCCAGTTTCTGTGGGGAGATGGACCCCCAGGCAGCTGAGAATTGCCTGGAGGCAGTGGTGAGAGTTTTCAGGTTAGTGAGGACACCAGCAGACCTCATGGTGATCCTCACCTCGAGCCTACTGCATGCAGCAATAGGAAGATGGTGGAGCTTGATGCTCTAGGTGCACGATGAGGCATCTCTTCTCTGGACAGAATTTGAGAGCCTCTTCCGCTCGGAGTTCATCCCATCCACCCTCTGTGCGGTGCACATCCAGGAGCTTCTTCAGCTGCGGCAGGGCAGCATGACGGCCACCCTGTACTCGGCGAGATTTACCGATCTGTCGTGTTACTCAACAGGCATGGTACGAGACCTATTCTTCCTGGCCCGGACCTTTGAGCAAGGATTGAGACACGAGATCAGGGCATCACTGATCTCCCTTAGCATTCCGACCCAGACAGGAGTACTGGAACGATCCCTTTTGATCGAGAGATTTCTTGCCGAGTCTACACCAGCGCTGAGACCCACCGCAGGGCGGCATGTAGCAGAGTCTTCTCCAGTAGGCAGTCGATGGATGACTCATGGGTCCAGGAAGACTAGACCCTCAGACAGAAGACCTCAGGACACTGGCTCAGTAGTGCGGGGCACACAGCATGGAGCCAGTCTTTCGAGAGGCAGGCAGTGCTACTCATGCGGCGGGCAGGGCCACATGGCTCGTGACTGCCCGACCCGTCGTGCTGAGGAGCTGCAGACGTTTGAGGGGCCACCCAAGCAGAGGAAGAGGGTCGACCGTGGCGGTCTGCAGGGAGCAGGCAGACAAGGTAGAGGAGCTGGCCGAGCAATAGGTGGTGGGCGACGCTTTGAGGCTCTACCACCACCACCACCAAGAGGTCCACCCCGACCACAGGGAGCTGGCGGGCAGAGACAAGCACAACTCCAGGCAGCGGAGGTCCACGACCGCGGCATGCCCGAGATTATTCGAGGTACAATCTGTGTCTATTCCACCCTTTCTTCAGTACTTATAGACACAGGAGCGAGTCATTCTTTCATAGACACTGCCATTGTTCGGAGCTCAGAGATTCTGACAGAGCCGTTGGCTCGATCCTTATGGCTAGAGACTCCTATGGGAGCAGACTCAATGATTATGCACTAGTGCCGATAGTGTGAGATTACTCTAGGAGGCGAGATCTTCGGCTGGGATCTTCTTGTAGCAGTGTCGAGGCCTTATGACGTCATCTTGGGCATGGATTGGTTATCTACAGTCCATCCTCAGATTGACTATATTAGGCGCAAGGTGTGATGTGTACGCACCGACGAGAGCAGGTTCACCTTCACCGGTGATAAGGGAGCCTTCGCAGCATAGGATGGACTCTCGCAGAGGAGAGGACATCCCATCACTCATCAGTTGGCTAGCCTCATCCAAGGAGCAGTTGACGTGCATAGTCCTAGTTTTCCTGCAGTGGTGGATCAGTATGCGGACGTTTTTCCCGATGACGTTCCAGGGATACCTCGTCGCAGAGAGGTAGACTTTTATATTGACCTATACCCCGGGACAGCCCCGATATCGACTCAAGAATATCGGATGGACCCCGCTGAGCTTCGAGAGCTACGGGTATAGTTGGAGGACTTGCATGGAAAGGGGTTCATCCGACCCAGTGTTTCACCATGGGCTTCCCTGATTTTGTTTGCCAAGAAGGCGGACGGGAGCTTGCGACTTTGTGTCGACTATCGTAGCATGAACCAGGTGACAGTGAGGAACAAGTATCCGCTACCGAGGATTGATGACCTCTTCGATCAGCTCAAGGGAGCACAATGGTTCTCAATGATAGACCTCAGGTCAGGCTATCATCAGCTCAGAGTTCGGGACGAGGACGTGTAGAAGATGGCCTTCAGGTGTCGGTATGGCCACTATGAGTTCTTGGTTATTCCATTCGGCGTAACCAAAACTCCAGTAGTGTTCATGGCCCTCATGAACAGGATCTTTCAGCAATACCTTGATCGATTTGTCGTGGTCTTCATCGACGACATTTTGATTTACTCGACCACTAAGGAGGAGAACGCCTACCACTTGCGCGTTGTACTAGACACACTCCGAGAGCACCAGCTTTATGGTAAGATCTTGAAGTTATAGTTCTGGATACGTGAGGTCCACTTCTTAGGACACATCATCTCTGAGGCGGGGGTTGCAGTGGATCCTGCGAAGATCGAGGCAGTGCTAGCTTGGGAGCCACCCAGGAGCGTGACAGAGGTGCGGAGTTTTTTGAGACTATCTGGATACTACCGGAGATTTGTGCCAGACTTCTCAAGAGTTGCGGCACCAATCTCAGCTTTGAAAAAGAAGGGGAAACCCTTTGTTTGGTCAGACAGATGTCACCAGAGCTTCCAGGAGCTGAGATAGAGATTGATCAGCGCACCTATCTTGAGGTATCCTGAGGAGGGAGTAGGGTACGTAGTCTACTACGATGTGTTAGGGACCGGACTCGGATGTGTCCTGATGCAAGGGCAGACCGTGATCGCCTATGGATCACGTCAGTTGAGGCCACATGAGTAGAACTACGTTACCCACGACCAGGAGTTAGCAGCAGTGGTCTTCGCTCTGAAGACATGGAGACACTACCTGATGGGCGAGCTCTTTACAGTCTTTTCGGACCATCAGAGTCTCAGGTACATATTCTCTTAGAAGGACCTGAAACTGAGACAACAGCGATGACTCGAGTTTCTCCAGGAGTATGACTTTGAGATAGTCTATACTTCGGGGAAGGGGAACGTGGTAGCCGATTCTCTCAGTAGGAGGACAGGCATTCGGCTACTTGAGGAGGCGACAGAGCAGCTATCCTCTTTGTAGATATCCTTCGTGGATAGAGATGGAGCAGCCTTCCTTCAGTCTCTCATAGTCACCCCTCCACTACTGCAGCGGGTCAGAGAGGGACAGTGTGGGGATGCTGACTGTGAGACGCGGTGTGCACAGATATCCTCAGGATATGCACCTGATGGTTTCTCCTTTGGAGCAGAGCACGACATCCTTTTCAGAGGACGTACCTTGGTACCAGTTACTTTACGGGGGGAGGTGCTGAGAGAGTTTCACACTTCTCCTTTGGCAGTACATCCTAGAGTGGCGAAGATGTACCAGGACCTCAGACGACAGCACTGGTGACCAGGCATAAAGAAATCTATGGCAGAGTTTGTTTCTCGATACCTCACCTGCCAGCAGGTGAAGGCAGAGCATCAAGTACCAGCAGACTTGGTACAGCCCTCGGAGGTCTTGGAGTGGAAGTGGGATGAGATATCTATGGACTTCGTGAACAGACTTCGACGCACTTCTAGAGGTCACGACTCCATTTGGGTGTTTGTCGACCGACTCACCAAGTCGGCTCACTTCTTACCCATCAGAGAGCATGGCTCAGTGGAGAGATTGGGACGTCTCTACGTTCAGGAGATTGTGCGGATTCATGGTGTGCCATCATCTATCATCTCCGATCGAGATGCTCGCTTTACTTCCTGGCTTTGGAAGAGGTTGCAAGAGGCGTTCGGGACGCAGCTACGTCTGAGCACTGCCTTTCACCCTCAGACGGATGGTCAGACGGAGAGGACCATTCAGACTCTCGAGGACATGCTCCGCGCATGTGTCCTCGACTTTGGTCACAGCTGGGAGGACCACCTACCCTTGGTGGAGTTCGCGTACAACAATAGTTACCACTCCACCGTCGGGATGGCACCATACGAGGCGTTGTACGGCCGACCTTGCAGATCTCCTTTGTGCAGGACTTACCCTGGGGAGTTAGCACTTGTGGGACCAGAGATGGTCCAGGCCATGACAGAGAAGGTCCAGGTCATCCAGGAGTGGATGAGGACAGCTCAGAGCCGGCAGAAGTCTTATACTGACAGGAGGTGGAGGCCACTAGAGTTAGAGGATGGCGACCACGTCTTCTTGCGTGTCTCACCTCGACATGGATTACGGAGATTTGGCCGAGGCGAAAAGTTGTCTCCACGCTTCCTCGGACCCTTCCAGGTCCTCATCAGGATTGGCGAGGTGGCTTATTGCCTGGCTCTACCACCTCAGTTGCACCGGGTGCACGATGTCTTCCACGTATCTCAGCTGAGGAGATACGTGCACGACCCGACGCATATCATTGACCATGGGGAGCTAGACATTGATGATGGGGTGAATTTTACGGAGGTTCCAGTGGAGATCGAGGATATACAGGAGCTGGTCCTACGTGGATGGTCGATTCCTCTAGTGCGCATCAGATGGCAGCACGAGAACCTCCAGGAGAGCACTTGGGAGCAGGAGGCTCAGATGCGTGCTCAGTACCCACATTTGTTTCCCTAGCTTACGATGTATCTTTACGGGGACGTAAAGCCCTGAGGAGGGAGTAATTTAAAGACCCGTAAAATTCAAGGGAATTTTTTTGTTAATTTTATTTGGGATTTTCCATGAACGCAGTTTCTGATAGCACTTGATTCCGAGGCCCGGTGTGCCCGGAATTTCTATCCGAAGTTTAGCTCGGGTAAGTTCAGTGATCGAACGAGCGGGAATTTCTAACATTAGAACCGGTGCTCAGAATCGAATTCTGAGGGCACCAATGGAACCGTAGCACCAATAATTACTTTGGAACGCCATTTCCGGAGTTGCGTTTACACGAGAGAAGTTGTTAATTTATGGGAAATGTAAAATAAAATTTATGCAACAATTTTATTTTTACTTTAACTGGTTTATGATTTGGGTGGAAGTTGGGTAACTACCCAACTTCCCAATGGAGGTTATGAGGGTGGTGGGGCCCACACGAACCCCACCCCCTTCACATTCTTAAACCCCCTCGACTCACCATTATAGATGAAATCTTGTCATGAATTAATTAAGTGGAATTAATTCGAACTCTTGAAATTCAAAAGTTTATGTTTTGATACTAAAATAAGAGATGAGCTTATTTTATTTGTGGTTGGAACCTTGTTGTGTGAACTTTGGGATAAAAGCCAAGGAACTTGAGGAACTTCTTCGTCTTCGACGAAGAACGCGAAGAACACATCGTTCTCTGACAAGGAACGCCGAGTTCTCCGAAACCGATTACGTGAAGCCGTGAACTGCGACGCCGTCAACGTCTTCTTTCACGACCTCTCTTCCCACGACGAATCCTTGTTCGACGAACCTCCTTTCAAGCTCGCACGAGGTAGGGGTTCTTTTATTTTGTTTGTGAATTCTACCTTATCGTTCTTCGTGGAAATACGACCAATTTATATCGATTAATGAGAGGGGGCCGGACCGCACAAACACGGCCGACCCTCCTCCCTTTTTCCATGTTATTGTTTCTAATGCGGTTGGAACGGAAATGGCGCGGTGCCATTGAACCGCGCGGGATCGTGCGACAAGGAATGCATGGCGCCGTCGCGCCGCACAGTGAAATTGAACCAAGTTGCGGCGCCGTCACACCGCGCCGGAGAACCACAAAAGCACCGCCGCCGGAGAGGGGCTGCGGCGTAGGGGTGTGGTGCTGTCGCGCTGCACGAACGAATGAAGGCCGCGGCGGAGCGTGGGAAACGATAGCCGGAAATGGGCCGCCGACGTTGGATAATGACCGATGGACGGAAACGGGCCGTCGACGTCGGAGCAGGGAGGGGATCGGCCATCAGCGGTCCCGTGGCGGCAGAAACCGGCCGGCCGGGGCGGGCTGGCCGGACAGGAGAAAAGCCGGGGGTTCAAGCCCCCGACCGGCCGGCTAGCGGCCCCCATTAAGGGGGGCCGCGGTTACAAAGCACTAGGGGGCAGCGCCCCCCCCCCCCCCCCCCGCAAACCGAACGGCTCGGCCATTCGGCCAAGCCAGCTGGCCCCGCTTGCCAGTGCGCCGGGCCACCAGGCCGGGCCGCGTTAACCGGCCCGGGCCGCGCCCAGCCGGGCCGACCCGGTTTGGGCTGACCCATGGGATCTCGGGTCGGGTCGGTTCGGGCCAGAAACCCCCGTTTTCGGACCCTTTTGGGTATTTTGCCTATATCTCGGGCTACGGACCTCCGATCGATGCACCATAAGTGGCAATGTGATCCTTGGATCGAGACGGTCGTTTCGGTATATCTCACTCAATGTTTCAGAGAACTATGGGTCCGGACGGGTTGGTTCGTACACGAAACCAACCGGGCCCTCAGAGCGGAAACACTTATAACTTGATTTCCGGACGTCCGATTGACGTGCCGTCGACTTGGTTGGATTCCTCTTAGTGAGACAGATCTTTTGGCTTACTCCGCCCGAGGTTTGGATGCAGGTGGAGTATGTTCGGGTTGGTTTTTACTTAAAAACCAACCGTCCCCCTGCGACAAAAAAGCCAATAACTCTCAGACCGGGCGTCCGATTGACGCGCTGTCTGCGACGTTGAGTTCCTATTGACGATACAGAACTTTTGGATACATCAACTCCGGAATTTGTGTCAGTTGATGTATCAGCCTCTCGACTCGTGGAGCGGACCCTTCCGAACGAGCTTGCTGTGTGCGGGGACCCTAGTGCTGGCTGCGTTTGTGACAGTGACGACGAGCACTGTACAGAGATCCTCAGTGGATTCGACGACAACAAGTACAACACTCAGCGATCCTATGTGGATCAGTGCTACCGATCCTGTGTGGGTCCGATCCTGTGTGGGTCAGCGCTCAGCGGTTCTGTGTGAGCCAGCGCCTACAGATCCTGTGTGGGTCCGATCCTGTGTTGGTCTTTGCGGGGGTTAGTTACCTATCGATCCTTTCTGGGTCAGATCCTTTGTGGGTCATTACGGGGGTTAGTAAATATCGATCCTTTGTGGGTCCGATGACTTAGATGAATTAGTGTCAATATCTGATCATCTCTATCGTCATACGAAGAAGTATACTTGTGTGAGATGAATCCTGTTTTGCTTTCCTTTGTGGATTGTGTTGTGCTATCCTGTGTGGATTACGTTTTTCTTTCCTTTGTTGATTGTGTTGAGCTATCCTGTGTGGATTACGTTTTTCTTTCCTATGTGGTCTGGGTTGTACTTGGGCTCGGATATTGGAGCCGAACGAGAATTGATGACTTAAGTATATGTATGGGCATATAACTAAGTAGTGTCAGATGTTACTTTGTGATTGTATCCTTCCATTGTGGATTATCCTTTGTGGATTCTGGGAGACCTACGGGGGTCTCGAGGTCCCTACTGAGTAGCTTATACTCAACCCTACACGGGCTATGCCTGCACTACATTGTGTTGGTTGCAGACGACAGACAATGTTGATCGTGGTTGAGGCTTGCGGAGCAGGACGGTACCTGGAGGTGGACCACTGGGCGGGACGTACTTGGAGCGGATGGCTGGACCCGAGGATCAGGGGAGGCTATATGTACTCACCCTTCAGGTGGGATTTCCAGTGGACAACTTGGCGTTGCGGCTTTAATTTTCAGTTGCTTTTTTTCCCTTCCAGTTGTACTTTACATTCAGTTTGGGTTTGTATACTGGCCCACTTACTTTTCCGCACTTACTGTTGTACCAGGTTTCCTTAGTTTTTACTTCTACTGCTTGCTTGGTCTGTGGTGTTTGTTTACTTTACAGAGGCAATGCCTTCCCTTTTTATCAGGAATTTACGCCTTAGTGCTAGTTGCCAGCCCCTGGCCTATGGAAGGTGGGCTTGGGGTAGTCAGGGAACGGGCCCCGAGGACGGGTCGTGACAGGTGATGCAAACGATTTTAACAAATAATCTTAGGATATGAAGCCTGTGAGATTTTCCATGTGTTCGAGGGTTTTTTTTGACATATATTGAATCCATTGATATGTTCCATGTTCTTTATTTATTATTTGGGGATTTTGATTAATTTATACAATTTTATAATGGATTTTATCGAAGTTCATGGTCACAACATGGTTCAGGGAAACCATGGGGGTGACTATGTTAAAGCATGTGAATTTTTTTTCTTGAGAGGATATTGTTAATATCTTTCATAGATCTATATAGAACCATTCTTGTAAATAATGGACTATGTATAAATATCTCACTGTGATATACAAAACGTGAACATGGTTTTGAAAGTTTTGATGTGAAATTTGGATTTGTGAGTAAATATTTTAATTACTGATGTAATCCTTTTCTATGGAATCTAAATACCCCGAACATTATTCCCACATTAATTTATGAGCCATGGGATCTTCCCCACTTCCCATTCCATAAATTCCTTAGTGTTTGGGTCAATTTATTGGGTGATTCCATTTTTATTTGTGTTGAGTTCATAGTAATTATCTATCCCATCATCTTCCACCACCATCACCTATAATTGTTTTATTTAATGAAATGGTATTAATTGATAATTTAAATATATAATGGTTGGATAATTTCTTTTTTGGGTATTTTGGATATGGTAGATATAGGATCACTTGTGACTTTGAAATCGCGTTCCTTCACATCATGTAATGGGAGGTACACCTCATAGTTTATTTAGTAATGTTTTATACATAAATTAAATGAATGTGATGGATTAATAAACATTTAGTATATATAATTTTCCACTGCACGATTATATGCATCTGCAATAGAGCATCTTGGTGTGCTTGGTCAAAATTTCAGTGCATTAAAATGATCATGGATCTAATGTTCTGATGATCACTGATAACACATTTATGTTCTCAGTAAATGGTATATATAAATTTATTTAAGGAAATGACATATTATGAAATATATGGTCCATTGAATATATATATATCTTTATATCAATTTGGATTATGAAGAATGTGATATGTATTCATGCATATTCTGGGTGATTAATCAATTTATTTAAAAGTATTTGTTCCATTTAATCTATAATGAGGTAAATCAAGGGTCTAGGTGTCACAACTAACCCTGAAAAACTAGTTAATACCTATGATTCTTAGGTAAATAACAATAATAAAACTCCATTTACATAATAACCACTAACTGTTATAAATGATCTGGGAAAACATAGAGCCCCTTTTTATTGATGTCAAGGAAAACCTCTATGATGAAGAGATCATGAGGCATTGAATTATTTACTCGAGTAAAAAATTATGGATCACTGAGTCACATTAAATTATTCTGGGTAGTTGATTATAGAGTCTTGTAATTTTCACCCCCCATGAAGAACATGGGAACACTACTGGGTATAACATGGATTTGATTATGTATAGGCATTGCATGGGAGAACCAAACAATGAAATTGGAAGTGGGATGTGTATTGTGTCTTATATATATAGTGTTGTCGATGATTTCTTTCACATGATTCCATTGGTACCATAATAAACCATTATAATGATTAGAGGTGTTATTATTTTTAAATAATATTCTTTTCAATAGAGTTTGTAAAAAGGTAGATGATCCCCTGATGGATTTTTAGACTATGATTTACCATAGGGGACCTAGGTGGGATACACTTCCTTATGATGAACCTAGTGCAAATTTATATATATATATTAGTATAAATATCCTGCACTATTTTAAATTATGAATATAGGGTGTGTGATGGAGCTGATATCCTAAGTGAAGTGTAACATGTTCGAGTGTGTTGAAAGCACCATTGGGGATGATGAAATGAGATATATTTTTGGGACTTAATACACCCTTATTATGGTATGAATTACTATGATGAATGTTCAATTCTCTAAAAAATTATTTGGGATTTTATGTGGTGGGTGTTATTCCCTTCAATAAGGTATTATAGTGTACACACTCCCCCCCTAATATGATATACAAGATATTTTAGGATGGAATTGAATCACCCCTGTGAGGTATAATGAGGAGTGTTGTATTACACCACATATGATATATGATATATTGTAACATTTGTACTAATACGTTTAATGAAATATTACATGGTTGGTCACACTTCTCTAAAGTGTGTTATTCAATAGATCAACATGTGGGTTCTACTTCCCCCATTACAAATTAATCTAATATTTTGTTTGGGAATCCCTTCGCCTAACTACATTATTTGAGATATTGGTGGGGAAGATTCCAAAAATATTTCATTCCTTATATATAGGTAGGATTATTTTACCCCAAGATGATATATGAGATTTTTTTGGTAACATTCTCCCTGATTAAATTATTTTAAAGATTTCAGGTATGGTCATTATGAACCTTTAATGTTGTATATAAGAGATAACCATGAATTTTCTGCTTCCCCATAGACTGATCATTTTTTATATGTCTATATATTATAGTATCTTATAGGTTGTACATGTATCCATCCAATATTTTTTGATATTCTCGATATTTTTGAATAGGTCAATGTAGGAATTGTATATCCCAAGTATCCACCTATGATATTTTAATTGATCGTATTATTTTATTTTTTATATCATTAATATATTTTATGATTATTTAAATTGTGCTCAAATTGTAGTACATTTTTTAGGGTTGTAATTGGTGGTATCCTCGATAGTTTTACAAACACAATAATCCTGTATCCTTGGGATATTGGTACTTCTGTAAAAACATTATTTTAGGAGCTCGGTTAGAATACCTGGTTAGTATTTCATGATTTCATTGGAGATTCTGGATCTATATTTTGAGACATTTATGAGATGAGTATTGAGGATGGTAAAAGATCATCCCTTTTTTTTCTAATAAATGGTTTTTGTGATCTTTTATGTTTTAGACTGATTCTGATGCATAATTATATGCTACAACCCAATTTACAAAGAATAGTTTTGTTTCATTTATTACAAACAATATTAATATTTTTTTAGATGATTCATTTTCTATTTTCACACTACATTATTACTCTAATATGAGGCAATAATCCCCACATGTTAAAACATTATACAATCACATACAGTTGGCATACTCCAGTGTATAGTGACGAATTCCTTAGGCCATATGACATCCTCAAACTAGACACTAGTTTGTGGTCTAGGGATTAATTGGTGTGACATGTACCATAATTAACATGATAAGCCACTTTTTGAACAAAAAATTTAGGATTCATCATATTAACCTATAAAAAAATTATTATAGTGATGGAACAACTTTTTTAAAGAACAAAACTCATGCTACTTGTTAATGTGAACAATCAAATAGAACCTCAAAACCTTTTATACCTCAGTAAATAATGATTCCACCAATAATATAGACATATCATCCTAAAATATATATATTTAACTCGAAAGAAATATTAATTATATCCTGTTATCAAATCTCATGTAGTGTATGAAATGGTTTCCATGTATAAGAAGAGTATCCATGTTTTTAAAGGGAAAGAAAATTATATATATATATATATATATATATATATTTCCCTGTGGTATAATGTTCAAGGTTAAATTAAATTAATATGACCATTATAACAGATAAAACTAGATGCTTTACATTATAAATCTAGATTTGGACCGACTTTTAGTGAAATCATGCTCATTTATAAGATGAATTAGGACGCATCTTGAATCTTGTACCCATACTATCACAATGAAATTCAAAATCTAGTGGAGTTGAGGAGTATATTAAAAATATATAATGAAGTACACTATTATACTATATAAGATACTATGTATTTTTTTTAAATTTATTTGAATTCTATAGGGTAAATATATAATTTTGACACATCATGGTCGAATCATGGTATCTTGGGATATTGTTAGATGATCAAAAACTCTAAAATAGAAGCATTATTGGTCTCTGGGAAAAAATATAAAAGGTGAGAAGAAGCAGACCTGGTATAGGGGATATTGTACCCATATAGAGGGATAAATATTGGTGGATTAGACATCAGAACCTTTTTTTCTAATATAAATGGGACTGGGAAGTCTCTGTAATGATCCACTTAGATTGATAAATTCATTTATTACATGATTCTTTAGATATATTTATAATTATTATAAAAATAAATTTTTATCCAATTATATTATAAATATTTGGAAGTATGATAAGGATTAATTCATTTTGGGTTTAATTATTTCAAAAATACTATACGCTTGAAAAATTAATAATGTGATTAATGGCTAATGGGTTTTTGTTCTTGTTTCATCATGAAATTTTATATGATTTTCTATTTAAATATATTTTCTTATCATTAAATTACTATTAAAATAATATATGCTCAATAAAATCCATATTTTTACTAAAATTAATCATATGTAATTATAATATTTATGTAATGATCTTATTAAAATAATTACATATAATAAAGACTAAGAATTATTGTCCCATAATACATTCATTGATTTCCCATCATATATTTTTCATTAAAAAGGACACTAAACCTATCCATAGATTTTTTTAGAAATTACATAACCCCCATTTTATGATATATATATCATCATTATTCCCACTTTTATTTAATATGGTTATCCCAATAAAAATGTGGATGAGGTATGTGTTTGATAAAATTTGTAGTGGAATGGTAGAAATATAAATTGGGATAGTCAGGGTTGTTTCTTTTCATTCTTAGAATATTGGACAATGTGTTTCAATTTTGTGGATAAATAGAATTATAAAATATGATATATTAAAATGGAACCACAAGTTGAAATGAGATACTTATTTCATTTTCTCAACTATAGAATCAATGTTGGTTGAACCACTCTAATTCTAGAAAAAATATGAATATGAATAGAGAAAACACAAAGACTATTTGATGAGTACCCCATATGTGAACCTCTAGTAATGTATTATTTGAATAAATTACAATATCATCTTATCTATTTTTCATAGATAAACACTTGAAAAGTAATTTATGATTTATTTTCAATGGTACAAATTAGAGACTATGTTTTATCAATAGATTAAATTTTTACAATGTTGTTTATAATAAATGGAGTCTCATAAATTTCTAGAGACTACATGGATACATAAGAATTTAATTCAGTGTTGTCTCATGGTTAATGATCACTGTGATTATATCCATTCAAAAGGGAGTTTTCCCACTATATATGTTATGAAGTTTAAACTCAATCAAAGGATTCTATAATCATAAATTTAGTCATAGAGATGTGGTTCCTCCATTAGGCCATGGATTTGGTATCCCCTTGTTCCTGATGTTATGTGGGTTCACCGTATTGTATGTGTATTCATAAATCCTTCATTTTATTGGGTGAATGTCATATAACTATTATTTTCAATGATTTATTACATTATATATTACATTTCCGTCATGTATTAAGGTTTATTAAATAATTTAACAAATGCACAATCCATGTTGAGGTGTGGATCACATAACATGGCTATAATGAGGAATCATGGGAGCCATAGGTAAGAAGGCTTATATAGATGTATTATATTTATGTTCCATGTCTTGAGATATAATAGGCATGATTTTTCCTTTTTTATCATACCTGCTACTGAGTAATCATCTTCAAATATTTTGAGACGTTAGATAAATTTGGTGTCTATATATATTAGTGAGATGCATGAAAATTATTTTGAGAGGAAAATATTGAAATAATTCACAATTCTATTGTTCAAATTACATTAGTTAATTTTTTTTCTATTGGTATATCTTTTTTATATTCTGAATGCAATGGGATTGATTTGACATATTTTAATATCATTAAATTAATTTTTTATGGTATCCAGTTGAATATATTTATAATCACCCTTAAACTTTCCAAATTCATACATTCACTATGTTTATAAAGATTCATTGTGGGTTTTAATTTTCAATGGTAGAGGTTTAGAATGTAGAGTTGCAATAGATGATATATAGTAGTAGAAGGGGGTTTTTGGTTAAGGAATGATGTTGATGAAGTTTTTATATAATGAAAATAGGGGAGATTTTATATAATGTTCTTCATGTCAGATTAACCTTATTAATTTTTCTACTATATTAGTATCTCTATTCATTATTTCTACAATGTGGTGTTTAATGTTTCATTTCAATTTAAATTGAAGCACAATAATAAAATTATACTAGTTATATGTAATTCTATCATACATGGTAATTATTGTTTTTTATGTGTTATGTATTATTTTATTGTAGGATATTCAATTCAAAGAATATTTACTTTGACATATCTATTTTATACCAGTAATGATTTGGAATATATATACTAATATTTTTTGGAAAAGGAGATGATACATCATGAGATTATGGGGCCATATTATGTAGTTATTAATATTAAAAATACAATATATATATATATATATTTTTCATAAAAATATCTAGAAATAGTGGAATAAATACCAAATGGAGACATAAATATGAAACTCGAGGATACAATTTATATCAAAATGTTTTTTATACCATAGGCAGGATCTAATCTCATTATTAATATTTAATGGCCTATAATTTTCATACCAAAAGTTATCATCTATTTAGAGGAATACCCAATACATAACAACAAAATCCATTCATAGACTATAAATCTTTCGAATAATTAGATATTTGATATACTATCTTCTTCTTTTAGGAATGATGTTAAATATATACCACTACGATATTATCACATTGTACAACTCTTAAGAGTACCCCACTTAAACCTTTCACCATCACAAATGGAAGGAAACACAATAATGAGTGACCTCATATGATTGGTAAGGAGAAACATTAGGGATATTAATCCGTTATCATATAGAATCATTTAGTAGAAATTAGGTTTTGTGATCATGAACAAAACATATGATGGTCTTGTCCATCCTATAAAAGATCATAAACATTCATCATGGAATAAAAATTCTTATTTTAGAAAACATGGACCATAATAGTGAGAATTTTTAATAAATCAACAATGAACTAAAGTCACATGTCATTAATGTAAAATCCCTTCTAGTGAAAAAATATGAATGTTTCATATTTATTAATTTTTTGTGAATTAGGGAGTAATTCTAACATAAAAGTTACTAAAAATCCAATAGTGCACTCATCACACAATAACGAGTATCTCTAATATCTTATATTTCATGCAAGATAGATTTATACAATGTAATAATATATTATTAATTATATTATTTTATATAGATATTTATCCACATTTTAATGGAAGACTTAATTTAATACTAAATGAAATAAAATTTTATAGTTTTTATACAAATAAAATAATTGTTTTTGAAATCTAAATATACAAATTTAAATTCGGTGATTTTTTTTATTTTTCAGAGAATTTTTATATTTTTATGGATAATGAAGAAATAGTGAATTTTAGTTCAAAACACCATTTCCATTGGATCTATTTATATAGTTAATTAATTTATTTAATAGGTAAGGAAGTATAATTAGATGAATTTAATATAATTTAAATAAATTTAGATCATTGGTTGAAATTTCACTTTTAATTTATATATAATGAATGTTTAAAATTTTGACCTATTTTATCTTAAAAACCTACTTTCTCATCATATATGGTGAATTAATTTTTAATAAATTTATAGAACTTATTATGTTGGAATTTGTAAAAATTTATTCCAGAATTGGAATCATAATAATCTATAATCTCTAAAAGGTATAAAATATTTTTTTTGACCAAAAATATTAGTGAAATAATTTAAATATATACAAGGATTAAGGTAAAAAGTGATTACTTAATGGTTAAATTTTATTCCTAAGAATCTGATTGACCTATAAAATTTTCTAAAACACATTGGAAAGGCATGACCTAAAAATATTGCATTTTGCATCAATTTTGTATCATTGTTAGGGTCACATGATATAAGGTATATCTCTCAAATAGAGTTTAGCTTTTCATATTTATGAGATTTACACTACCCCTTCACTATAAAAAATCATTCAATATCCATAGTTATTTACACATATAAAGCCCTTTTTATCAAACAAACCCTAACCAAATAATCTCCGAATAGCCCTATCATAACACTTGAATCCTTACATTTACAATACATCAATCCCATAAATACCATTATTATAAACCAAAAGGCATTACCCAAGAAATAGTAAGTTAAAGACACACATAACATGTTAGAATGTATTAACAATATTACATATCAACATCATTTCACTGAGGCATTTTTTATTATTCAAACCTTTATTATTTTATAATGTTTATATAAATTCATATTTAAAATCTATATTAATATTTTATCTATTCTCATGTCATTAACTATTTTGTTAAATCTTAATCATTAATGGGGATTAATATTTAAACATTCAAAGTGGTATGGGAAATATTGAGGGTTTAAATATTTAATATTAATTTTATTAAATATCATATTCTTCATATTATTTATAAAAAGGGATTAAAATTTTAATTATATGTCTACATTTAATTTAATTCTTATGTTTTCAGAAAATTAATTGTTTTACACGTTTTATAGAAAGCATTTTGATAATTGAAAAAACTTTTGTTCTATTAATAATGTACATGTAGATGATTAATTTTCACCCCCTTGACATTATTTTATTTTTTGATTAATTTTCAATATTTTATGTTGTATTAAATAAGAAACTCCCTTTTCCTTTTTTTATATTATTTTATTGAAAATGGTTAATCAAAATAAAGGGGTATTTTCTATTATAAATTGTATTTTTGAAAGAAAATGATATGTTAATATATTAAATTCATTTTCTTTTGAGATAGAAATTGTTTTTCAAATGATGAAATTTATTATTTCATTTTATGGATCTTGGACATTATAAATGATTGGTGTGTGAACAAGGATTCATGTTAGGTTGCTATATCATAAATGATGGGTGTTCCAAGATAGATATAAATAAATTGGGTAATTATTATATTTTATAAGGAATTATATTGGATATTGGCTATATCATTATTATAATATATAAGGTTTCTATAAGGGAATTCTAATGGTTCAATGTGATTATATACAAAGGTACCTCGATGAATTTTCTATGTTTCATGATGAGTATTGATGTAAATATTGTTTTTCATATGTTGAAATAAATGATATTTTTTTTAATGACTTACAATAACAATTTTGGGTGAAATATTACGGTTTCAAGAAAGGGATCATGTTTAGATTTAATTTTTATCAATGTACTAACATATTAATTTTTTATACCACATATTTAGCTATTCATGATTATCCAATTTTATTAAATATTTTTATATGGATTTAATCACGAGTAAGGGATCATAAGAGGCCATGATGAATTTAATAAAGAGTTTACAAAAAAAGAGGACAATAGTTATTTTTTAAATGTTTTTACATGGTAAAAAAATTAAATAAATTGTAGGTTTCCAAATTAAATTTAATTTTTTAATGTATAAATTATTGCTTAATTATATAAAAATATCAACCTAAAAAGACACTCAATTTGTAAGAATGGAATTTCTTATAGAAAAATAAATATTACGTAATGTTTTAGTCCATATCCTTATTTTTGAAATAATTTGTCAGTTTAGATAACATTATAGTTTCAGGTAATTTTAAAAACACACCCTTGAATGAGTTTCCCTTATGGTCAAGTTAAAAAATTATAGAATTTTCATATTAACATGTTTCTTATTCTAAAACATGTTTGTATATAAGGTTTCCCATAGAAAAAACATGGAAGTATTAGTTGGAAAGAACCAAGAGTATGGAATCCTTCTAAATCATCATTTGGAGATGGTTAGAATAAGAATATAATTGTTTGTCACTGTAGTGGATCAGTTGAATGAGAAGATAAATTGTTGTGGTATCCTTTCTAGAGAGGAGATTAATTAACCTAAATGAAATTTCTTTTTCTGGATCATTTCATGAGGATACATCCCACATAATTTAGTGGATTATCTTTCCCAATGGTATCCTAGGGATGAATAAATTCTTTGAAAATGATATTTTATTAATGGAATGTTTGGAACATCAAAATATATCACTTCCCATATAATAATTTTAATTTTAATATGATAATTAGTGGTAATTGGTAAATAATACCAAAGAATAATATTATCATGATTCCATGGAATGATAAATATTCAATGAATATCACATTGACAAATATTTCCCTATGATTGTTTCACTCTAAATAGAAAACAATTCATGTAATTACCAAAAATGATAATGGTTCAATAGATTCATATGATGGAAAAATCAAAATATTTTCTAGGTATGTGATTAATTTTATTTGGGACACTAATAGTAAAATTAATTGTTTTTAATCAATATTTAATCTTTTTCTACAAAAATAATTAGATAAGAGTTAATTTAAAATCTATAAGAATGTTTTTTTTGTGCTGAAAAATTTGAGACAATGTTTTATCACTCTTATAATCCTTGTGATGATGAATGTAATGAGTGTTCAAGTTTTCAGATGATAATCAAACATGAAGAAAATGAATTTGGAGTTTGGAAAATGATGTTCCAACCGTTTAGTTATTGTGGTATAATGTAACCTAGAGGATTTCTTATGAATATAAGGAAATGTTACATATGTGGAATGTATGTCCACATAGACCAAGAATATAAGGAAATGATTTGAAATGAATCAAATAATTTGGTAACGGTCATCCATATAATGGTATGATATTTTAGATGTAATAAGATATGTCATTATGATAATTAATGTCTTAATTTAGCTACAAAGGATGGGAATTTTCTTGATTGGAAACAGAATGGTGTAGAATGGACATTTTATACTACTACAATTGTTTCTAGGATTTAAAATAATGTTATGATAGATATGTTACATTAGTATTATAATTATTCCTATACCCTCTTCATCCCAAGACCTTTTAATTTGATCATTTCATGGAAATTTGCATGATAATTTGGAAAATCACCATATTAATGTAAGATAAATCTTCTGGTTAAAACTGATGGGGTAATTATTAAATAATCCAATATTAATATGAGTCATTTTATTTTCATTAGTTAGATGGTCTTTTATATAAATCATGTTTAATTAGACAAAATAGTGTTTTATATCAATCTTGATAAGGATTGTATTTTTGTTTATCAAGCTAAAATATAATTCATTTATATGAATGTTCTTTTCAATGATTTCATACATTTGGAAACATACTAATATGATGATAAATTCATTAGATGTGGAAATAAATTTTACCTAACTCATATTATTGAAATTATTAAACTATTAAAATTAATTATGTTCCCATAGTAAATGAATATATGTATTTTTTCACAAATTATGTTCCTATTGTAAAATCTGATTTAGAGGTTGAGTTTACTATTGAGTTAGTATCAAATTATTATCATATTTCTAAACAAACTTATCAAATGGATCAAGTGTAACTTTTATAGTAAAAAATTCAATTACATTTGTTATTAGATAAAGGATTCATCTAATATATCACTTCACCATGTGGTTATCATGTCTTATTTCATTATAATATATATGGATCAATAAGACATTTAATTGATTTTAGAGCCTTGAATAACATTTATATACAGATAAATCATTATTTGACCCATATTGTTGATTTTTTGATCAAATATAGGGAGCATTGTTTTTATGATGGTTGACCTGGGGTAGAGGTTCCATCTGTTGAATGTGAAGGAATTTTAAATTCTAAAGAATGTGTTTCAAACTATATATGGACATAAAGAATTATTAGTTGTTCTATTTTTGATATCTAATACACCCATTGTATTAATTTATCTTATGAATATAATTTTTTATGAGTTCATTGATATGTTTTTGTTTGTGTTTATTGATGGATTTTTATTATTTTATAAAAATAAAGAGGAACATGAAAGTAATATAAGGGTTGTTTTGAAAACCATAAAATTGAGGAATCTCTATGGGAAAATTTGAATGTGAGAATTTTTTGATGCAGCAGATTTCATCCATTTATCACATTATTCTAGAGATAGTGTAAGTGTTGATCTTGAAAATTGAATATTGTTGACGATTGGAAAATACCCACAAATATCACCCAAATTAATAGATTTTTTTAGTGGGTTACTACCATTGGTTTGTGAAAAATGTTTTTAGCTGTATAGACCAGTGACATAGTTAACATTAAAAGGAGTTACACTCAAATTTAAAAAAGAATGTGATGAATTTTTTACTATCTAAAATGAATATTTTTTAATGTTATTATTTTCTCCATTCCTAGTTTAGAGGGTGAAACCCTTATATATAGTCATGATTAATTGAATTGTAATAGTTTTTTCTTAATGATGAACGATCACACAATTTTTTTTATGATCCACATTAGTTGAAATCTCAAGAGTTAAATTATTGAATGCATGATTTCTAATCAATTGTTGTTATTTTTTCATTTAAAATTTTGACGCATAATTTGTATCAAGAAACTTACGAAATATATACTAATGAAAATATAATAAATTATGTATTCACACGGAAAAAAATAGATCATGTGAAAGAGAATATAGTAGGAAAAGTCAAGGATAATTATTGCACGATTCATTATAATCTTAGAAAATTAAACAAGGTGGATGCTGCATTGAGTTGAAAATATAATTATACAATGACCGTGTAATGTTTGGAATGTGACCATTCAGTTAATAATTTTATTAATTTGGGCCTAGATGTTGTTGATTCATGTACATCCATTGTTTTGATTTAGATTTTAGTATGATATAATTTTTCCGAATGATTTATGATGGATCTAAAGTAAGATCAATCATTGCAAGAAAACTAAGAATCTTTTATGAATGGTATGTTTCCTAATAACAATACTAATGAAGAAATGTTTTATGATTTATAAAAATATTTTGTGATCCCTGTGATTGAAATTTCAATAAATAGATTTTGATGGGAGAAGATTTTTTCTCTTTTTTCTATTCATGTGGGAATCAGTAAGATGTAAAGAGGATTTTTAATGTATTGTTGGTGGGATTGGATTAAATTAGACATTACTGAAATTTCAATGAATTGTTTTACTTTTTATAATGTTAATGTACAATGACAATTACCTAAGTGTATTATAAGGTATCTTATATTGCCAATGAGAGAATCTATAAATTGATTTTATAAGAGTATTTCAAAACACCTATCAAGGTAATAATTAATTTTGGGTTATTATTGAATCATTAACAAAATATACACATTTTCTTCCAATTAATGATACATTTTCTTTAGTGATGATTTATAGACTCTTTGTAAAATAAATTATCAGGTCACAAAGAGAGACTCTATCCAATATATTATTTAGTGATTATAGGTTCAAATATAATATTTGGAAAGGATTTAAGAAGTTGGTGGATACGAAATTAAATTTCTAAAAAACTTTTCATCCTCAATATGATGGACAATATGAGAAGATCATTTAGACATTGAATGATATGATTCGTTATTTCTTAGTAGACTACTAGGAATGTTGTGATTGACATCATTATTTTTTTGTGTTTCCTTATAATAATTTATTCCATTCCTATATATACATGAAAAATAACTATGAATTATATATAAATAGGAACTGGACATTGGATTTGTGGGATAATGGTCGAGAAAGGAAGTTAATTGGACCATAGTTGGTAGTGGAAATGGAATAGAATGTTTAGGTGATTCAGTGAAACCTGATGGTAGATAACAACAAGAATAAAGTTTATGTGAGTAACTAGAGTAAATATATTTCATTTAGGGTAAGTTATCATGTATTCATAAAAGTTTATTAATGGAAATTTGTGATGAATTATGGTAATAATTGGATATTGGGTCCATGGTTCATTGTAATTCATGAAATTTTTGATAAAGGAGGATCATATTGCTATTGGGTTGATTTACCTAAGGTATTATCAAAAGAAAAATATGTATTTAATGATTCAATGTTAATAAATTGTGTACCATATTTATCTAATATTTTGATCTGTGAAATAGTTTTTCTAGAATAGACACCTTCTTATGAGGAACCACGCGTTTAGGTTTTTATCTAAAGAGAGAACGTGTTTTGGAATAAGGTGATTTGTCATGTAATGAAATTACAGAATAACCATATGTTTGAAGAGGAACATGGGAATCTGAAAACATTACAATTGGAAAATAAACCCTCTTATTTTATAATTGAATTAATTTTCAATGACCTAATTTCAAAAATGGGGTAAAGATGTAATATCTCAGGTAATGATAGTTTGTTACTATATTTTTATATATTAATGAATTATATGTTAATTTTAACATAAATTGAATGTATTACAAAAAATATACGCAAAAAAAATATTCTCCATAAAATGTTGTGATGCATGTAAAACTGTGTTATACAATGAAATAAAATTCTATTAAAATTATGATTTAGTACTACTGTTTTGTTTCCTTTGAACCATTGAAATATAATAAAACTATATTTTGACACATTAATATTTTTTATATGAAGAAATAATTTATTTTATGAATTAATTATTTCAAATTTTACTTTGGCTGATTTTTTGGTATTTTTCTGAGAACATTCATATTTTGGATAATAGTGAATAATAGTGAACTTTAGTTTAATACTTCATTTTCCTAAAATTTATTTTTATACTAGTTTTATGTTTTTAAAAAAATTTAATTAATAAATAAATGAATTTTATATCACTTAAACCAATTTAGTTCATTGGAATCAATTTCCCATTGAATTTATATAAAAATATATAGTAAAAATTTGGTCATCTATAATTTAAAAACCTTCTTTATCATCCCATAAACCAGATTAATCATTGATTAGTTCCTTCCACATTTGAGATTTGAATTTTTAAAAATGGATTCGATATTTAGAATCAAAATAATATATAAATTTAAATATGTTCAACATTTTTTTTTCAAAAAATATTTTTGAATGTTATTAAAATTAATTACAATGACTATGGTAAAAATGTAGTATCTTAGTGGTTAAACATTTATATGAAGAGTTTAAATGAAAAAAAACATTAAAATTCATATTGGAATGAAATTACTACACATGATAACTTTGAAGATTTTTTTGGGATCTATATTTGTCACGACCTGTCCCCCTAGGCCTGTGCCATGAGTACCCTAAGCCCATCCTCCATAGGCTAGGGGTTGGAGACTAGAACTTGAAAGGAATGTCCCTATAATGGGAAGTCATTTCCCCAAAACCTGTACACACATTGAAAGGGAACACTGCACATAGGAAAAATACAACAGAAGAAGAATGATACAGTTACAACTAAAAACCACCACTATGTGTAATTGTATATTCTGAAAGTAATGGGGCCAGAATACAAGGCCAAATGAAATGGAAGTTCAGAAAAAAGAAAATAATAGCTCATGAGGTCGTCTTCCAAGGATCCTACATAAAGGTTAGGTACAACTCTTCACAATGGCTCTCCACGTCAACCGATAACCGCCATGAACCATATATCAATCACCTACATGTATCATCTAGCTCTGACTCCTCAAGTCGCAGTCTAACTGTCCATATTCTACACAATACATAACAAGGTATGGGCAGATCCCATGCCGAGGTGAGTATATAAATACTCAGTAGGGACCCTGAGACCCCCGATGGTCTCTCAGAATTCCAAAAAGTAAAAATCAAAAAGCATGATCTCAATCACAAACCACACTAAAAAAGACAGCTCACACCAGGTATATTCTAGGGTAATAAGGGTAGCATCATCAGTCTCATCGTCAAACACAAAGGATTTTTTAGAACTCATCCTCTATCAAGTACATTGGTCTTTCCAAGTCACAATGAGGTTCTTCCCACAAACCTTGAACTTCTTAGGTACTCCTTCCCATTATGTACCATCGGTCTTCCAGGTCACATAAATTCACTCCACACCATGGACTTCTGAGATACTCCTCCTATCGAGTATCTTTGTTCTACTGGGATACACAGAGATGCTCGCCACTTTGAGCCTGAAATGTCATAAAGAGTTGATTTCCATTGGGCTGTAGAGTTAGATAGAGACTAAAGTTAGTCGTCTTTATGTCTCAACTAGTCGCAGGGTTACACACATAGCGTTCTTGGGAGAACTTCTCCTCAAGAAGTCAGTCATATTTCAACTGGCACTAAGTCCCTTGAAGAACTAACCTCATGATAATCATGTTATAATGGTTCTATCACAACAGAAGGTGTGTATACCAGACGCCCGATCTGTAAGTTATAGGCACTGTAGTGCCATGGTCCTGGTTGGATTCTAGTACAATCCAACCCAGCCAAACTCCAACATTTTGATAGCCTCTCATGGAGCATCCTAAAGGACCCCCTTTTCCTAAGGGTTTTGGAACCAAATATGATTCATCAAATGGAAATTTGGTTTAGTATATATGGATGTTGAAGAGTAATTGGGAAAAAGGGCTCTTGGTATTGTCCGACCTGGTTAGACCGACCCGACCCGACCCGCTGGGCCCGACCTGAAGGGGCGGGGCTCAGCCCGGTTAGGCGGGGCCTAGTCCTACCCACTGGGCCACAGGCTCGGCATGAGAGGTCGTTGACATGAAACATTGGCCATGGTCTAGGCCCGCTAGGTCGGGGGTTCGACACGACCAACAAAGCTGGGCGCGACCCACCAAGCTGGGTGTGGCCCGCTAGGCCGTGGAACCGTTCGACCTGCTAGCCGAGTGCGGTGGTCCGCTCCCCTCCCGAATGGATAATCCATTCAGGTATTCAATGTTGTAGGGCTGGATAGTGTTTCAAAACCTAGTTAGTCTGCGTGGACCAGCCTTCTATAGAACCTACGGACTGTGGAATCCGCGAACCGTGGGTCCACCCTCCATCGCTGCCCGATACCACGACCTTCCTTCATGCCGTGTTGCCTGCTCCGATGTGGCCGACATAGGCCAGATTCCCCTTTCTCTGTCGCGGTGCCTTCAAGCGTCGCCACCTTCTCATGTTTGGTAGTACCTAGTCGCGGCCTCCTATGATTGCTGGCATTTCCGCACCAGCTATATTCCCATGGGACACTAACAATGCTCCAATGATTCGATTCCTTTTCTGTTTGTGCCTAGAGGACTCTTGGAATGGCACCTACACCGCGTGACCTAACAATTCACCTTGCCTCCATATTTCTCAGTCACCCATGAATAACGTCACAAAACCAAGATCGGTGGAGGGTCCAGGCCTTGTTTGGATCGATCCACACCCTCCGAGTTAGCATTATAACATGGAAAGGATTATATAATCATTAAAAAACACATAAAGAAATTCCCACATTATCCTCTCCCATTAAAGAATGAAATGTGGGTCAACCCATTATATGGGTGATCCATGTTTTTCATAACATTCATGAATGAGAAAAAAGGGAGGAATTAAGCACATAACCCATACCACACTTTTGTTGGATGTCACTACGGATGAAGAAGGTGTGTCCACGTTCGAGGGTGTTGCAGACGAAGTAAATGGTTCCCATCCTTTGGCACTCACCATTTCTCATTGTTTAATCTTCCAATGGTCATTGAAGCTCTTTTATACATTGGTAAAAGACATCATCGAAACTTCGTCAGAGGTTCCTCTCAGTCCTCTAAAAACACATTCCTGAACATTGGTTAAATAGAATAAAAGAAGAGATCAACCCACCACACAATTAATGAGGATAATTAATGAATTTAATTAATTAATCTATTTATTCTCCCAATGGTGGGGTTAAAAAACCATGGGTACGTGACCATTAAATATTCTGACAACCAATCTGTCCTATCACCGCTACTCAATAGTTATAAAGAATGAAATAAATTAACTCCGTGAGTTATTTTTTTTTGTAAATTGAAAAAATGACTTTTTTGTCTGACCTTTTCCAGATGATGTTATGCTTCTCCTAAGTGAATCTTGGTGCAGTGAATTCAATGGTGCCTTATGATTTTTAATCTGGGTAATAGTTCAATAGATAGAAATAACCGCCCACACATTTATTATTAGTACCTTAAAAAAAGATAAAAAATTACTAACAGTCACCCTCGACCTACACCGGTTCAGGTTTGGCTCTGCCTAAGGAAATAACATCCTCATGATCTAAATGGTACTCCCAGATTTAAATCAATGATACTAATTATGAGTTAAAGATTTTAACAATAAAGTATTTAATATTTAATTATTCTATTTATGGAAAAAAAACTATGTCCCACTATTGTTCTGCGCTAGCCAAGGATATGAATTGGCTAAGGAAAGCATACCCTCATGAGCTCTGTGGTGGTCTCAGATTTTCAATCTGAGTCACATTTTGTGAGTTTTATAAATTTTAAAATTAAATAATTTTATTTAACATTATGCCATTTTTGGGGTTTCTTAGAAAAGGCATGCACCAACTAAACTTAATTCGCGCCTAGGGTAAACCTGCCATCCTGAACACAATAATGCCTTTGTATTTTTGATCCAAGAACCCATTTAATAGTTATTTTAGTCTTTCATCAAAACTACTCATGTGCTTTATTGAAAACATAATACTTTTTGATGGATCAGTTTTGGCACTTCAGGCCTTGGAATCATGTGGGATCAAATTTCGTTGTCTTGAAATAATTCCATATAAAAAAATTTATATCAAATTTCTAGAAAATTACATTCTTCCCACCATAGGGATCTACATCCCTAAATGAAAAAACAATGGAAAATCAAAAAAATGAGGTTAGTATGCCTGAATATGTGTCTCCCTCTCCCATGTGCTCTCTTGGTGGTTCCCCTGTTTCCAATGAACTCACACTAGAAGGATCGACCATCTATGAAGTACTTTCTCCTTTCGATCCTCTATCTCCACTAGGAACACCGTAAAAGTATCCCCATCATCAAACTCCAACTCTCACAAGTCAATAACATGATATGGATCATGCATACATCTCCTCAGTTGTGACACATGGAAATCATTATCCATCTGGTGCACCTTTGGGGGAAGATCTAGGCAGTATGCCACCTCGCCAGCTCTACTATGAATCTGGAAAGGTCCGATTATCCTCAAATATATCTTGCTGCCCTTACCAAATCTCTGCATTCCATGTCAGGGTGTGACCCATAGGAAGACATGGTCTCCCTCCTTGAACTCTAAGGGTCTCCATCCCCCATAGACATAAGACTTATATCTACTCTATATAGTCTTAATCCTCTACTGGATGATCCTCACCTTCTTAGTGGTATCATGTAACATCTCCGGACCCAAAAGTGTTGAGTCCCCTTGGTCTGTATAGCATAAGGTGATCTGTACGGTAGCTTGTACAAGGCCTGAAACAGTGCCTTGAAAATGGTGGAGAGATAGTTATTTTTTTACACAAACTCCACCAGTGGTAAGTGGTCCTCCCAACTATAACCAAATTCCAAGACACATGCACGAAGCATTTCCTCCATGACATATATGGTCTGCTTCATCTTACCATTTGTTTGGGGGTAAAATATGTGCACAAACGTGCATGAACATGATTCATATGTTTAATTTTTTGACAAGTGTGGCATCATGATATGAAATTCACTTATACACTCTTCATCTCTGGCCACCAGTATTGATGTCAGAGGTCCTGGTACATCTTCACTTCCCCTAGATGTAACGCTAAAGGGAATCTGTGGAACACCCTCAACAGATCCACTCGTAGTGTCACTAGTACCATGGTGTTTCCTCTGAAGAGGATGGGATGTTCCTCTCCTTCAGAAAATCCATTATGAGACTACCATGAGGATATCTGAGCACATTGTGCCTCAAATTCAACATCCCCAAGTTGTGTCTTCCGAACATGCTGAAGGAGTGGGGGATTCATAGTCATAGAATGGAGGTAAGTTTCTACATCACTATACATAGAGGATAATTGCAATGCTTCTTGCTACTATGTCACCTCACTCAGCAATTGTAACCTAGACCTCAGGCTGAGTGCATCTGCCACCACGTTCCCCTTCACAGGAGTGTAGACTATCTCAAATTCATATTCCTGGAGGACCTCCAGCCATCATCATCATCTCATATTCAGTTCCTTTAGTAAGAAGATATTCTTGAGGCTCCTGTGATTAGAGAAGTCAGTAAACCATTCTCCCATCTATACCCTCAGCTCCCGGTGCTCCGTAGAAGCCATCTCATATGCAGTTGTAGATATCGGTACGGTCCTTGGGTATAAGTCCATGTTGACGTCCCTCTCTCTACGGGGAGGTAATCTTGGATATATCTTTTGAAAGGATGTTACTTTATTCTACCACTACTTCTAGGAGATGAAAATTCAAAACACCTTCTACCATAAGGGAAGGATAGCCGACTTAAGAGTTACCAGATGCACACTCCTAAACATGAGTTAATCCAGTGCTTCCTGGGATTCATTTTTCGCCAACCAAGGAAAACCTCATTCCAACGTTGTAGATATACCACATCATTTTTTAATAAAACAATCTACCTGAGCATAAACTGTGGATGACCAGTCCATACCCAAACTGACTTCGTAAGGCCTCGACACTGCCACCAAGAGGCTCGAACTGAAACTCTCACCTCAAGGGGAAGATATAACTATTAGAATATGTGTGATTATCGAGTATCCTCTCATAGGTATATCCAGACTTAAGATTCAAGTCAACTACTTAACAGGAAACTACGGGTCTTGAAAAAGATTCGTGACATGATGGAATGATTAGTACCTATTTCAATTAATTACCAGAACTAGTAGTAGAGACATACCATGCCTCGAATCATTCATAGATCCCTTTGGTCATACTCATTGACCACATGCAGTTAATCAATTCCCCATTCCCTCTGCTCACTAATACTTGTGGTGTCCACATTGGGGTGGTGGTTATAACATGTCAAAAGGTACACCACCTCATACTACTCTCCAACCACCCCTAACAAGTCTTCTAGCCTGCCTATTCAAATGTCGTTATAACTTCATCTTCCCGAAAAATTTTACACGTCTATGTATTTGAGACTGATGTTGGTGTCCTGTATTCCCAAAAATGACATTCACTAGCTGTATCTACAAAACCAAATAATTTTCAACCAAAAAGGTTCTCTCTAGCACCCTAGCATAAGTTGGAAATCCCAGAGGAATAGTGCAAGCTCAGATGTCCCTAAGCACGTTTCGCTCAATGGTTCGAGCCCCGAATCACTAATCATATCATATTCATCAAGTACCTAGAATGGTCATTACACCATGATTAATAATCAATTAATGGCACGCCATCTTATCAAATCTATAGATTCTCTTGGGAACACAAACCCCTTATCTTTTCAGGGTAAGAGAACCCCTTATCTAAAGAAGTTTCTCAAGTTATATCAATAGAAAAAGTCACCTCATTGTATGATATGGGTAATATAAACCCTTCCATCACCCTACTAAGGCACATAGAATTGTTAATGCCATGACCCCCATCAAATATAATGGTGCCCTGGATAGATGGAAACGCGATCACCACCTCAATCCATTTCTTATCTTCCTGTGAGTCGAGCTCGCCTCAGAACCTGTGGGGCATCTATAACTGAAACATGTGTAAGGAAATAAGACTATAAGTTTCCTTTATAGGTAGTGCTAGTAGTAACTACTATCCAATGGGAATAGGTATCACTAGGACAACCCTAAAAGCTACAATCTTGGAAATCGGTCCTTGTACTGAATCCTTATCACATTTTGAACCATCCTCATGGTCACGCATTGGAATCCTAGCTGGGTATCTGCATGGAGGAATATTGAAATTGAATCAATATGAACAACAGTCAATAAGTTATACTCGGTGAGATGACTCAAAAGATTCAAAAAATATATATATAAAACACATGCAATCATTGTTTTGACGTACCATGTCGGAAAATAGAATTCAGGGTTCTACTGTATGGATACATCATCTTCTACACCAACACTGGACTCCATAGACTGAAATGCGAACTCATAACACTTAACACTATAACTCCATTGAAAACATATACTCATAGTTCTTTTGGTTGAACTGACTCCCTCTAATACCACTTTTTCAGAACCTGTCCCCTAGGGCCCATTCCATTACTACCCCTAGCCTGCCTTACATAGGTTAGTTTTTGGTGACTAGAACACGAAAGGTATATCCCTAAAATGAGCATTCATTGTCTCAAAACCTTGACACACATAGACAAGGCCACTGCGCACAAGAAAAACACAACAGAAGAAGAATGGTACAACCACGAATAAAACCCACAAATGAGTGTAAAAGTATGTACTGAAAGTAATGGGGCCTAAATACAAGACCAACAGAAATGGATGTTTTAAAAAATGGAATAACATTATGTAATGGACACTTATCAATGATGTCTACATTTTTATATTTACAAAAATTCTACTCCCACTTGACTATAAAAAGTAATTTATCCTTCCCACTTATTTACACATATAAAGAATATTGGGCTATCAATAAAATTCCAAAATAAGATCATAGAATCTCTATTTTCAATCAAGAGACCACACATTTGGAAGAATGAAAATCGAGGTAGCACTTTTCTACAATCCAAAAGGAGTTACCTGAATAGGAGGAAGATAATGACACACAAGGAAAGTCTTACTCAAGGTAAGTGGTTTCATCTAAATCTCCTTTCATTTATTCATTTCTTAATTATATGATTCTTTATTAATTAATAAGGAGTAAATACAGTTCCCTTCACCTTCTATATCCATATTTTATCATTCTCTGGTTACATAATTTTTTGTTAAATGTTAATCATTCATGATGCTTATGATTATTCATTCAAAATATTAATGGACACATTTAATGTTTAAACATTTAATATTCAAATATTTTTATCCCCATAAATATTCATGATATTATTAATATAAAATTATTATAATTTATAATATTTGCCTTTTTTGAATTTCATTCATATGTTTTCAAAAAAAAAAATAATCTTACACATTTTTTATGAAATTATTCGAAAAATAAAAAAGGATTGTTACATTCATAATGTACATGACAACAATAATTTTTCTGATGCCATTGAAATTTTCTTATTTTTTGATTACATTGAAAAATTTCATGTTTCATAAAATAAAAAACATCCTTTATTATTTTTCGGAAATTTTTCGTTAGAAAATGTGTTTTCAAAAGAAATGGATTTTTTTTTATAGAAATTTTATTTTGGAAATAAAAAAAATATTTTAATAATTTAATGTGATTTACATAGAGTTTAATTGAGATTTTCAGGTTGTGAATTTTTTTTTACTTCAGGTTGTGGTTCGTAAATAATATAAATAATGGGTGTTTCTAGATAGCATTTGGAGAGCTTTCTATAGCTAAAATGACTGGTTCACCAAGAAAACACTATAATACATTGGTTAATGATTATATTTTATATATAATTATAATGAAAGTATTTAATATGGTTATTTAAATTTGTAAGGGTTCTGTAAGGGATTAATGTGAAATTTCCCAAGGTACCTACATTATTTTTTTATGTTTTCTAGGCATATTTCATGGGATTACTTTTTATGATATAATCAATCATTTTTTGAAGGAATTTTATTTCCCTTTTTGAGTAACATATTATGCTTTTCGTAAAGGGGGTTTCATGAGTTTAATTTTTTTTCAATGGAAGTATGGTTTCATTGTTTTTATATCCAATACAACATTTTTTATGATCATATAATATTTTAAATGTTTTTTATAGGATATTATGATGAGTAATGGATTGGAATAGGTTATGATGAATTTTTTGAGGTGTTTTCATAAAAGATACCATGATATATTTTTTAAATTTTTTATATCGTTCAAAATTGATACTTTACAGAAGATTCTACATAGATTTTTTTGTTTTTTTTATGTTTGAGTTATGTAATAATTCTCTAAAAGTCTGTACCTTAAAATATCTTAATTGTTTAATAAATTAATTTCTTTACTAAAACATAAGATTATGTAATGTATAAGGCTTGTGACTTTTAATGAACGCGTCGAAACATCATAAATATATAAAAAAATTTATTATTTTAATGTTAAATTCAAGACCATTAAAACATTGGATAAAGATAGAACTATTTATCATTTTGGATTGTAACACACCAAGAGTTCAAATTATGTTATCACTTCAATGTAATTCAATAAATTTCGCTTCACGCAACATTGAGTTCGTGTGCACCACAACTTACCAAACTAGTCGTTCAAAAAGAAGTTATGAATATTATTAACTGAATTTAGAATTTTATGTACTCCATATAATTTTGAATCTATATTATGTGTTTTTTATACATAATATAAGAACAAATTATATTTTTTAGATAAAAGAAGTATGCTTCCAAAAATGCAATTTTACCACCTTTTAATGGAAATAATTTTTTAAAACTAGTATTTGACACATTTATACATTCAATTTATTGAAATTAAAGTCTTTTTTAGAATAGGAACATTAAAATTTTGTTTGGACATATTTTTGTTACTTTTCTAATAACTTTTATATTTTGATGAATAGTGGAAAATGCTAAGTTTTAATTGAAAACAACTTTTTTAATCTAAAAAATTTTTAGTGTTAAATTATGAATTTTAATGGTTTGAAATTATAATTAGATTATATTTTTATTATATTATATAATATAGGTCATTATAAATAATTTAATAATTACACTTGAGAAAACCACATGTCAATCATTTGATAGTTTTTACTTTTTGAAAACCTGTTTTTTGGTTTTGACAACAGGAATTAATTTTAAATTAATTAATGCAATTTTTATGTTTTGAATTTGTTAAAATAGAAATAATTTTTGAATTCAAAATATCAAAATTTTCTTAAAGTGAGTTTTTGGTATTTTTCTGAAAACATTCAATTTTTTATGAATAGGGAAAAACAATACGTTATTGTTTAAAACTGACTTTTTATTTAAATAATAATTTATTTTATTCATTTTTTAGGTAAAAATAGATATATAATCCCCATATAAGTTCAATTTAATTCATTGAATTTTTTTATAATAAAATTTAATGTATAAAAGTTTATTGAAATTTTTTAGGTCTTTTACCCACCTTCTACTCACATTTGCAAATTTTCATAAAACATAATTTTACCACTTTTGTGAATTGAATTTCTAAAATTCGAGAGACACATTTCACATCATTAATTAAAATATTGTTCAATAAGATGAATATTATTTATGGTGAATAGTCACTTTTGACATTTATTTATGAAAGTCAAAAAGTAAATAGGGTAATTAAAGGTAAAAATGATATTATAATTACACAAACACATTTCCTAATTCTATTGTATAATTTTATTTCAACCAATAAAAAATAGTATAATTAAAATATGATCCTTTTGGTCCACTTGGATTAGATTAAAAATTTATTATTATTTTACTTAAAGAAGAGTTAAAAGTGTTAAATTCAATGTTTAATAACTAAACCATTTTTAAGGTTATATATAATGTAAATTAGACTACAAATATTCATTATAAAGTTTAAATATTTCCAACATCATGGTATTTTATTTAGAATTTTTAGACATTAAAAAAGTAAATTTATTTATGACACCATGATGATGTAATAATTACCTTATTAATGAAAGAATCAAATAAATGGTATTATAAATATTCAAATAAATATAATTTGAATGTTTCGATTCAATAATCGAATTTTCAATGTGAATATGAAATGATAGGGTTTATTCTATGCATTTTTTTGATGTAATCACATTGCGATGACTTTCACAAAAAAAATACTAAATAGTGTCAAAATTGACATAAATGAGTTTTTAAAACAAATACTATATTATTAAATGACATAATATTCCTATAAATATATGGTTCGGCAAAAATACTTATTTAATGTTATATATTTCAGTAATGAACCACTGGGGGTTCAATTTTCATTTTATAGTATGTTTATTAACCATATAATATAAAAATACAAGGAGACATGGTAAATGATAAACTATTTAACCAAGAGTTAAATCCAAAAGATAAGGACAATATGGTGACCTAAACATGTCTAAAACCTATTTTTTGAGATATTTTATACCCATAACCACCTTATACTCGAATTAAATCCATTTGGATCCATTATAAACTGAAAATGATTATATAATAAAATAATATTTCAAGATTTCCCGAAAGTTCCCATCACCTCTCTTATAATAGGGAACTTTCCCTTATCTCTAATTCACTCCTCCAATGTAACACCCCGAGATTTTATGAAAAATATTATTTTTAATTTCATTAATGTCTTGTGTTTTACGCTACACCAAAAGGAGCTTGCACAACACGCATCCTTGACTTTCCTTTCATTACATGCAATCACGACCTTCCTCGATAGCGTGTGTAGTACATAATACCGAGTTTCACTAAACAACAATATGCTATTAAAATATTATTGAAACTAGCCATTATGAATAGTAATAACCACTTTTTGAAATTTTGTAAATTGTATTTTTCAAAATGGACTTCATTTTTGGATTCGGAATATCGAAATTAGCTTAGGGTGAAATTTTGGTACTTTTCGGATAACTTTCATATTCTGATGAATAGTAAAATTTGTTAAATTGTAATTAAAAACAACTTTTTTAATCGAAATAATTAATAGTGATAAATTATTAAATTTAGTGGTTTTAAAGTATATTTATAATATATTTCTACAATTTAATACAATGTTGTTCATTGGATGTAATTTCGCATTTAAACCAGACAAAAACAAGTATCAATCTTTTGATAGTTATTATCTTTTAAAAACACGCTATTTGTTTTGACGATGGGAAATAATTTTTAAAATAGTTAATGTAACTAATTTGTATTGAATTTGGTAAAATAAACATCATTTTTAAATTCAGAATATCAAATATAGCTTAGGCCAAATTTTTGGTATTTTTCTGGAAACTTTCATTTTTTTGATGAATAGTGAGACAACTAAGTGGTAGTTAAAAAAACTGAATTTTTCATAAAGCATAATTTTACCGCTTCTGTGAGTAGAATTTCAAAAATCCGAGAGACACGGTTAATATCAAGGAATATTATGTGGTACAATGAGATGAAAATAATTTTTGGTGAATAGTAACTTTTTACTTTTATTTACCACGGTTAAAAGTAAATAGGGTAATTAAGGGTAAAAATGATATTATTATTACCCGAACACATGTCATAATTCTATTGGATAAGTTTAATTCGACCAAAAACAACCTTAGGAATAAAATATTACCATTTAGGCCCACTTGGATTAGATTAGGACATTTATTATTAATTTATTTAACGAAGGGTTAAAATAGTTAAAATCAAAGTTTAATAAGTAAATGATTTTTATTATTGGGTTATGCATAAGATAAATTCGACTATAAATATTCATTAGAAAGCTAAAAACATTTCCTACATAATGGTATTTTATTTGTAATTTTTATACATTACATAATTTAATTTATTTATGACAAAACGATGATGCAGTAATTATCTTATTAATAAAATATTGACATAATTAATGTTATAAATACCCAAATAAATGTAATTTTAGACTTTTTATGAATTTAAACTAATTTTTTAGGTTAATAATACATATTAGTATTGATTTAATTATCTTTTTCCGAATTAATCATTCTGTTACGATTTTCACAAAAATCAATTACTAAATAGTGTCAAAATTGACATAAAATAGTTCTTAAAACAAATATTATATTATTAATTGTTATTTTATTCCTAAAAATCTAAGTATCGGCCAAATGACTTAGATAAGGTTATATATATTACTAATAAACAACTTGGGGTTCGTTTGGCTTTTTATAGTAAGTTTATTAACCTTATAGTGTAAGAACACAAAAAGACACGGTAAAAGTAAAATAATCTAAATTAATGTTTAATCTAAATGATAAGGTTAAAATAGGAACCTAAAATTGTATAGATTCTATTGGATGAGATGATTTCGACCCATCCACACCTTAGCTTAGAAATAAATCAATTTGGATCTATTTAAAAACGAATTTGGCTTTATAATAAAATAATATTTTTAGTTATTCCAAAGGTGCCCCTCTCCTCCCTTATAAAAGGGCACCTCCTCCCTCTCTTCCTCACACCATTTTGAGCCTTCAATCTCGGCCAACCCCTGCCAAATTCTCTTCTCCACTTCCCTAGAAATATCATAGAGGTCCTGGTCTTCTTCAAAGACCAATTTTAGTTCCCTAAGAGGAGGACTCAAAGAGGCGCTTCAAAGAAGAGGTAATGTCCATTACCGATTCTTTCAACTTTATTTCTTCTTCCACTTCTTCTTCTTAGGTTGTTTCATTATGAAGTAATAAAATCAGTATCACTCATATACGGATATGTTGTTATAAGTATGAAACAACCCTATTTCATCATCTATCCATCCTATGGAAAATGAAATCACCGCGCGTGCGTACGTACAGAATACCGTCTTCAAGCCGTGGTGTAATCTATTTTCCACCACCACCTTACATGGATGGGTATAATGGTGTAAATAGTAACTATATATGATTATTGTAATGTGATATTGATTCTGAAATAGTATACATACACTCCAATACAATTCCACGATCATGAGAATGATATCATCGCTTGTGCGTACGTACGGACTACCGTCTCCACGACGCGATGAGATTCATTCTCCACGTTAACCATTCATGAATGATTATAAACTATATATAATAATTAATCACGAAATATATGACATAATAATTATACTGGATTTATGTGTATATATATTTATGTCATCTACTTAATTCTTTTCAACTCAGTAAGGAAACGAAAACAACGTTAATGTGTACGTACGACCTACTGTCTCCATGAACGGTGTATTTCGTTCAATTTACTGATCTATTATATATATGTATATTATGAATATATATTATATATAAATCATGTTTTATATTCTGTAATTAATTAATCATGATCTAAGTAATCATATGAATAATTAAAAGTCAAAACACGGACGACAAATGAAACGATTTTACCCAAAACGCTCTTTAACATGGAATTTACAGAAAAACGGGTAATATAAAGTCATATGTGAACCATATAGGATATCATAACAATGAGTATGATTCTGGAATAAGTCAATGACATTATTTAAATCATTATACAGGAGGTTCAGACACTTACAAAGAAAATCAGACCTAAGGTAAGGGATAATTTTACAAATCTCATTTTTATCCGAGATTTCTTATTCGTAAGTATTTAGTGGGGTTATATTTATCATCCATGTCCAAATTTTATAAAAATGTTTTCATGAATGTTTAAAGTCATTTTTACCCTTTCTTGACTTTTACTACATGGTATGTAAGGAATTTTTCTTTTGTTACGAGACACTTTTTGACCTTTCCGGCAAAAGTACGAGAAGAATGTTTTTTTAACTTATACGGCACGAACGAATTTTTACGGTTTTATAAAGACTTATTTTTATGCAGCCTAATACAAAAGATTTCATGACTATTTTCAAAAAAATCTCTTTCTTTGAAAATTAGATGACATTTTGTGAAAATAAATTGATTTTGAAGAAGAAATGATATTTTCCTCAAGAATTGATTTCAAGTGTTTTATCAAAACCATTTTCCATCAAAGATGACATTATTTCATATGTGTATGTTTCAAGTACAATGTCTCTATGAATTACATGGTTTCACTTTCCTAATTATGAAATGATATCCATTTCTTTTATATGTATTATGTGATGATGGGATTATGTTTATGAAACCCATTTTATTTGTTGGGTTATTATGAATGATGTATGATTATTTTGTGGCACAAGTAAGAATGATTTAATTATGATATGGGTGGGACTTATATCTCCCTCCAATTCATTGGGTAATGATTTTATATCTCATGAGATAGACATGGCTGGAATGGGAGGTTAAACCGGTTCAGTGAAACAGGACTGAAACGAGGAATGAAATCGGTTCAGAAATGGACTTTGTCCACTAAGATAGTCTTGGAAATGAGTCTTGACTAATAAGAAATGATTATCTATGATCATGTGTGTATGAAACAAAGTATCATGTTTTATTTTATGATTATTGGGATTACATTTCTCTACTATGATTTATCCCATGTTATGATATTATGATCTCTTTTGCAGGTTAATATTTCCAAAATGTTATGTTCTTATGAATATGATGTGATTGATATTTCTTTTGTTTACCCTTACTGAGCATTTGAGCTCACCCATTTATGTTTTCTTTTCCCTAGGATATAAAGAAAAGATTTAGGTTAAAAAAAGATCTTTATGGGAGATGTTGAAGATCTTTCACCATGATTAGAAGATTATATTCCGAGTTTCCAAAGACACTAAACTATTATGGTCCTTGTGTGTGTGTTTTTGTTATTTACTAAGTATTCCGCAAAAGTAATGTAATGTTCATGTATGTCAAGCTTCGGGTCTCTACAGTTGGTATCAGAGGAAAGGTTTAGTCAACCTTTGGAAACTAGGATGCGAGAACTTTAGTGTGATCCCTAGATATATTTCTATAGTGTGTCTAGTGTTGTCCCTGAGGTTAAGTATAATTATAGGTTATAGTACTAGAATTACCGTAACCCAAGATGTTAGATATTCAAGGTACTCCACCTTTATTATATTTTTTTTCCTAGAATGATTTTTTCCTCTCACACTATTATTTTTGGGTTTTAGAAAATGGCTGGAAATAGTAAGATTCATGAAAATGGAGGATATGACGGACAATGGAATGATATTCTTCATGAAAATCCAAGTGAAACGGGATTTGGAAGTCCAAACATCATTATTATACCTAATCAGCAATCTCATAATATGATCAATAAAATCAAATTTGGTAAGTTTCCTGACTCGGATAATAAAATAAAGATGGAGTTTCATGATGATCATAGAGGAAAGAAAGTTCAATTTCCCTCATGTAAATCATGTGGGAAGGGGCATCGGGGAGATTGTTTCAAGGAAACTGGAAGACGCTTTGGGTGTGGAAAAGAAGGACACAAAGCCAGTAAGTGCAAAGGAAAAGGTTCAGTTAACACCATGGATGAGGATAATGGTATTGCTACGACGTCAACAATGGTTAAATGTTTTAAATGTGTAATGTACGGGCATTATGCAAACCAATTCTCTAAGGGAAAGTCTCATGAAGAGAATCAGTATGGTAGTATGGGTAGTATTTATGTTGATGATGATGAAGAGACTACAAATGATATGTGAGTTAAAATAATTTTTGAAGATCGATCAATGGTTTAAGAAGTTAGTGGAAGGATTACATGTTTATCAAGTGTAATGTTGTATAAGTAATCTCATGGTACGATGGAATAAAGAGACATCTATGGATTGTTACACTGTTGTCTTTCCTTGAGTTTTGAAAGTGTATGATTAATGGTACCAGTATACATGAAAGGTTATTCAGATATTTTTGGAATGTAGATGATATGCGCATAATGAAGGGATAATGAGAAAATTAAATGTTTGATAGTATTCATGAGCTCATGACTGATATAAAGAGAAGGTTATATCATGGTTTGAGTATGTAGAATTTTTGGATTTTCGTATGAGGAAAGAGTTAACTTTTGACAACATTCATGTTTTCACTAAGGTTTAATGGGTATTCATTTTTCAAGAGAATACATGATTAAGGTATTCACAGGATTGGGATGTGACAAACAAGATATATGGGAGATAAATGATGGTATTCATATGCTTGGTTGATGACATTTCAAGTAATCGTTTTCTTTATACAATGAGCTTGGACCGAAGTATTTTAGATAAGCCTAAAGATTGGAATGGATTATGTTGGACATAAGTTAGTATTGTTTAAGGATAGAACTTTTTTTCGATATTATTGATGGGATGTTATAGTAATATTGCTTTAGAAAAAGGACAACTTGCAGGACGGGCGACAGCCCATCGCGTCGGATAAGGCTGTGGGAATCGAACCCAAAACCAAAGTGCGACTGGCCTTTATCGCCTACCACTGGCCTACATGAAGTCCCTGTTTAGTAGAAACTAGTTTTATTATATTAAGCAGTATGATATATGAAGTATAAGTCCATTTTAGGAACCATATATGATTAATCTCACTGTAGATGGACTTATGTATTTTTTGATAAATTTTCTATCCTTTTGTTTGAGACAGATGGAATGACCCATCATTCTATCACATGATCTGCTAACACATCACGAATGAAAAATTCAACTACATTTATTTAAGAGATGAAGTGGAAATTGTCCAAATAATGACCAACGGTGAGACTATACCAAAATCACGAAAGTATTTCTTCTAATTCCAATTTCATCAACTTTAGGGAAATGATCTTGAAAACCAAAAATGTTGTCCTGGTGCACTTATATCTGATGAATCAGATGGTAACTTAGATCGTCACAAATTTATGTCTTTGTGATTTCTGGATTTTCCATAGCCATGTTCTCTACCACTCTCCATCAGAACACGATGGTTAGATTTCTCTTCCATATCCATATTTTCACCTATGTGGAAACCCAGTGATTAGTTTATTTGGGTAACCGTTACGTTTCATACTTTTGTTTTTAAAGATTGGTTTTGGTATTCCTTTTTACAAAGTAGGTTTCTATTAAAGAAACTTTCATGTAGTAAACCATTTATAACCCCGACGAAATTCGAGGGTGAAATTCATTTTAAGGGGGGTAGAATGTAACACCCAGAGATTTTATGAAAAATATTCTTTTTAATTTCATTAATGACTTGTATTGTACGCTACACCAAAAGGATCTTGCACAACATGAATCCTTGACTTTCCTTGCATTACATGAAATCACGACCTTCCTCGATAGCGTGTGTAGTACACAATACCGAGTTTCACTAAACAACGATATACTATTAAAATATTATAAAAACTAGCCGTTATGAATAGTAATAACCACTTTTTGAAATTTTGTAAATTTTATTTTTCAAAATGGACTTCATTTTTGGATTCGGAATATCGAAATTAGCTTAGGGTGAAATTTTGGAACTTTTCGGATAACTTTCCTATTCTGATGAATAGTGAAAATTATTAAATTTTAATTAAAAACAACTTTTTTAATCGAAATAATTAATAGTGATAAATTATTAAATTGAGTGGTTTTAAAGTATATTTATAATATATATTTTACAATTTAAAAATATGTTGTTCATTGGATATAATTTCACATTTAAACCAGACATAAACAAGTGTCAATCTTTTGATAGTTATTATCTTTTAAAAACACGCTATTTGTTTTGACGACGGGAATTAATTTTTAAATTATTTAATGTAACTGATATGAATTGAATTTGGTAAAATAAACATCATTTTTGAATTCATAATATCAAATATAGCTTAGGCCTAATATTTGGTATTTTTCTGGAAACTTTCATTTTTTTGATGAATAGTGAAACCACTAAGTGGTAGTTAAAAAAACTGATTTTTTCATAAAACATAATTTTACCGCTTCTGTGAATAGAATTTCAAAAATCCGAGAGACATGGTTAATATCAAGTACTAAAATGTGGTTCAATGAGATGAAAATAATTTTTGGTGAATAGTAACTTTTTACTTTTATTTACCACGGTAAAAAGTAAATAGGGTAATTAAGGGTAAAAATGATATTATTATTACCCGAACACATCTCCTAATTCTATTGGATAAGTGTAATTCGACCAAAAACCACCTTAGGAATAAAATATGTCCATTTAGGCCCACTTGTATTAGATTAGGACATTTATTATTAATTTATTTAAAGAAGGGTTAAAATAGTTAAAATCAATGTTTAATAAGTAAATAAATTTTAATATGGGGTTATACATAAGATAAATTCGACTATAAATATTCATTAGAAAGCTAAAAACATTTCCTACATAATGTTATTTTATTTGTAATTTTTATACATTAAATAAGTTAATTTATTTATGACACAACGATGATGCAGTAATTATCTTATTAATGAAATATTGACATAATTGATGTTATAAATACCCAAATAAATGTAATTTTAGACTTTTTATGAATTAAACTAATTTTTTAGGTTAATAATACATATTAGTATTGATTTAATTATATTTTTCCGAATTAATCATTCTGTTACGATTTTCACAAAAATCAAATACTAAATAGTGTCAAAATTGACATAAAATAGTTTTTAAAACAAATATTATATTATTAATTGTTATTTTATTCCTCAAAATCTAAGGATCGGCCAAATGACTTAGATGAGATTATATATATTAATAATAAACAACTTGGGGTTCGTTTGTCTTGTTATAGTATGTTTATTAACCTTATTGTGTAAGAACACAAAAAGACACGGTAAAAGTAAAATTATCTAACTTAATGTTAAATCTAAATGATAAGGTTAAAATAGGAACCTAAACTTGTCTAGATTCTATTTTATGAGATGATTCAACCCATCCCCACCTTATATTAGAAATAAATCAATTTGGAGCTATTTAAAAACGAATTTCGGCTTTATAATAAAATAATATTTTTAGTTATTCCAAAGGTGCCCCTCTCCTCCCTTATAAAAGGGCACCTCCTCCCTCTCTTCCTCACACCATTTTGAGCCTTCAATCTCGGCCAACCCCTACCCAATTCTCTTCTCCACTTACCTAGAAACATCCTAGAGGTCCTGGTCTTTTTCAAAGACCAATTTTAGATCCCTAAGAGGAGGACAAAAAGAGGCACTTCAAAGAAGAGGTAATGTCCGTTACCGATTCTTTCAACTTTATTTCTTCTTCCACTTCTTCTTCTTAGGTTGTTTCATTATGAAGTAATAAAATCAGTATCACTCATATACTGATATGTTATTTTAAGTATGAAACATCCCTATTTCACCATCTATCCATCCTACGTAAAACGAAATCACCGCGCGTGCGTACGTACGGAATACCGTCTCCACGCCGTGGTGTAATCTATTTTCCACCACCACCTAACTTGGATGGGTACAATGGTGTAAATAATAACTATATATGATTATTGTAAAGTGATATTGATTCTGAAATAGTATACATACACTCCAATACAATTCCACGATCAGGAGAATGATATCATCGCTCGTGCGTACGTACGGACTACCGTCTCCACGACACGATTAGATTCATTCTCCACGTTAACCATTCATGAATGATTATAAACTATATATAATAATTAATCATAAAATATATGATATAATAATGATACTGTATTTATGTGTATATATATTTATTTCATCTACTTAATTCCTCTCAACTCAATAAGGAAACGAAAACAGCGTTCATGCGTACGTATGACCTACCGTCTCCATGAACAGTGTATTTCTTTTCATTTAATGATATATTATATATATGTATATTATGAATATATATTATATATAAATCATGTTTTATATTCTGTAATTATGTAATCATGATCTACGTAATCATATGAATAATTACAAGTCAAAACACAGACGACAAATGAAACGATTTTACCCAAAACACTCTTTAACATAGAATTTACAAAAAAACGGGTAATATAAAGTCATAAGTGAACCATATATGATATCATAACAATGAGTATGATTCTGGAATAAGTCAATGACATTATTTAAATCATTATACATGAGGTTCAGACACTTATGAAGCAAATCAAACCTAAGGTAAGGGATCATTTTGCAAATCTCATTTTTATCCGAGATTGCTTATTTGTATGTATTTACTGGGGTTATATTTATCATCCATGTCCAAATTTTATAAATATGTTTTCATGAATGTTTAAAGTCCTTTTTACCCATTCTTGACTTTTACTACATGGTATTTAAGGAATTTTTCTTTTGTTACGAGGCACTTTTTGATTTTTCTGGAAAAAGTACGAGAAGAATGTTTTTTTAACTTATACGGAACAAACAGATTTTTACGGTTTTATAAAGCCTTATTTTCATGAAGCTTCCTACAAAATATTTCATGAATATTTTCAACAAAATCTCTTTCTTTTAAAATTAGATGACGTTTTGTGAAAATAAATTGATTTTGAAGAAGAAATGATATTTTCCTCAAGAATTAATTTCAAGTGTTTTATCAAAACCATTTTCCATCTAAGATGAAATTATTTCATATGTGTATTTTTCAAGTGCAATGTTTCTATGACTTACATGGTTTCACTTTCCTAATTATGAAACAATATCAATTTATTTTATATGTATTATGTGATGATAGGATTATGTTTATGAAACCCATTTTATTTGTTGGGTTATTATGAATGATGTATGCTTATTTTGTGGCACAAGTAAGAATGATTTCATTATGAGATGGGTGGGACTTATATCTCCCTCCAATTCATTCGGTAAAGATCTTATATCTCATGAGATAGAAATGGCTGGAACGGAAGGTTAAACCGGTTCAGTGAAACATGACTGAAACGAGGAATGAACTCAGTTCAGAAATGGACTTTGTCCACTAAGATAATCTTGGCAATGAGCCTTGACTAATAAGAAATGATTATCTATGATTATGTATGTATTCAACAAAGTATCATGTTTTATTTTATGATTATTGGGATTACATTTCTCTACTATGATTTATCCCAAGTTATGATATTATGATCTCTTTTGCAGGTTAATATTTCCAAAATGTTATGTTCTTATGAATATGATGTGATTGATATTTCTTTTGTTTACCCTTACTGAGCATTTGAGCTCACCCTTTTATGTTTTCTTTTCCCCAGGATATAAAGAAAGGATTTAGGTTAAGAAAAGATCTTTATGGGAGATGTTGAAGATCTTTCACCATGATTAGAAGATTATATTCCGAGTTTCCAAAGACACTAAACTATTATGGTCCTTGTGTGTGTGTTTTTTTTATTTACTAAGTATTCCGCAAAAGTAATGTAATGTTCATGTATGTCAAGCTTCGGGTCTCTACATTTGGTATCAGAGGAATGGTTTAGTCAACCTTTGGAAACTAGGATGCGGGAACTTTAGTGAGATCCCTAGATATATTTCTATGGTATGTATAGTGATGTCCCTAAGGTTAAGTATAAGTATAGGTTATTGTACTAGAATTACCGTATCCCAAGATGTTAGATATTGAAGGTACTCCACCTTTATTATATTGTTTTCCCTAGAATGATTTTTTCCTCTCACACTATTATTTTTGGGTTTTAGAAAATGGCTGGAAATAGGAAGATTCATGATAATGGAGGATATGACGGACAATGGAATGATATTCTTCATGAGAATCAAAATGAAACGGGATTTGGAAGTCCAAACATCATTATTATTCCTAATCAGCAATCTCATAATATGATCAATAAACTCAAATTTGGTAAGTTTCCTGACTCGGATAATAAAATAAAGATGGAGTTTCATGATGATCATAGAGGAAAGAAAGTTCAATTTCCCTCATGTAAATCATGTGGGAAGGGGCATCGGGGTGATTGTTTCAAGGAAACTGCAAGATGCTTTGGGTGTGGAAAAGAAGGACACAAAGCCAGAAAGTGAAAAGGAAAAGGTTCAGTTAACATCATGGATGAGGATAATGGTATTGCTACGACGTCAACAATGGTTAAATGTTTTAAATGTGTAATGTACGGTCATTATGCAAACCAATTCCCTAAGGGAAAGTCTCATGAAGAGAATCAGTATGGTAGTATGGGTAGTATTTATGTTGATGATGATGAAGAGACTACAAATGATATGTGATTTAAAATAATTGTTGAAGCTCGATCAATGGTTTAAGAAGGTAGTGGAATGATTACATGTTTATCAAGTGTAATGTTGTATAAGTAATCTCATGGTACGATGGAATAAAGAGACATCTATGGATTGTTACACTGTTGTCTTTCCTTGAGTTTTGAAAGTGTATGATTAATGGTACCAGTATCCATGAAAGGTTATTCAGATATTTTTGGAATGTAGATGATATGCGCATAATGAAGGGATAATGAGAAAATTAAATGTTTGATAGTATTCATGAGCTCATGACTGATATAAGGAGAAGGTTATATCATGGTTTGAGAATGTAGAATTTTTGGATTTTGGTATGAGGAAAGAGTTAACTTTTGACAACATTCATGTTTTCACTAAGGTTTAATGGGTATTCATTTTTCAAGAGAATATGTGATTAAGGTATTCAAAGGATTGGGATGTGACAAACAAGATATATGGGAGATAAATGATGGTATTCATATTCTTGGTTGATGACATTTCAAGTAATCATTTTCTTTATACTATGAGCTCGGACCGAAGTATTTTAGATAAGCCTAAAGATTGTAATGGATTATGTTGGACATAAGTTAATATTGTTTAAGGATAGAAATTTTTTTCGATATTATTGATGGGATGTTATAGTAATATTTCTTTAGAAAAAGGACAACTTGCAGGACGGGCGACAGCCCATCGCGTCGGACAAGGCTGTGGGAATCGAACCCAAAACCAAAGTGCGACTGGCCTTTATCGCCTACCACTGGCCTACAGGAAGTCCCTGTTTAGTAGAAACTAGTTTTATTATATTAAGCAGTATGATATATGAAGTATAAGTCCATTTTAGGAACCATATATGATTAATCTCACTATAGATGGACTTATGTATTTTTTGATAAATTTTCTAACCTTTTGTTTGAGACAGATGGAATGACCCATCATTCTATCACATGATCTGCTAACACATCACGAATGACAAATTCAACTACATTTATTTAAGAGATGAAGTGGAAATTGTCCAAATAATGACCAACGGTGAGACTATACCAAAATCACGAAAGTATTTCTTCTAATTCCAATTTCATCAAATTTAGGGAAATGATCTTGAAAACCAAAAATGTTGTCCTAGTGCACTTATATCTAATGAATCAGATGGTAACTTAGATCGTCAAAAATTTATGTCTTTGTGATTTCTGGCTTTTCCATAGCCATGTTCTCTACCACTCTCGATCAGAACATGATGGTTAGATTTCTCTTCCATATCCATATTTTCACCTATGTGGAAACCCAGTGATTAGTTTACTTGGGTAACCGTTACGTTTCATACTTTTGTTTTTAAAGATTGGTTTTGGTATTCCTTTTTACGAAGTAGGTTTCTATTAAAGAAACTTTCAAGTAGTAAACCATTTATAACCCCGACGAAATTCGAGGGCGAAATTCATTTTAAGAGGGGTAGAATGTAACACCAAGAGATTTTATGAAAAATATTCTTTTTAATTTCATTAATGACTTGTATTGTACGCTACACCAAAATGAGCTTGCACAACATGAATCCTTTACTTTCCTTTCATTACATGAAATCACGACCTTCCTCGATAGCGTGTGTAGTACACAATACCGAGTTTCACTAAACAACGATATACTATTAAAATATTATAAAAACTAGCCGTTATGAATAGTAATAACCACTTTTTGAAATTTTGTAAATTTTATTTTTCAAAATGGACTTCATTTTTGGATTCGGAATATCGAAATTAGCTTAGGGTGAAATTTTGGTACTTTTCGGATAACTTTCATATTCTGATGAATAGTGAAAATTATTAAATTTTAATTAAAAAAAACTTTTTTAATCGAAATAATTAATAGTGATAAATTATTAAATTGAGTGGTTTTAAAGTATATTTATAATATATATTTTACAATTTAATAACATGTTGTTCATTGGATATAATTTCACATTTAAACCAGACATAAACAAGTGTCAATCTTTTGATAGTTATTATCTTTTAAAAACACGCTATTTGTTTTGACGACGGGAATTAATTTTTAAATATTTAATGTAACTGATATGAATTGAATTTGGTAAAATAAACAGCATTTTTGAATTCATAATATCAAATATAGCTTAGGCCTAATATTTGGTATTTTTCTGGAAACATTCATTTTTTTGATGAATAGTGAAACCACTAAGTGGTAGTTAAAAAAACTGATTTTTTCATAAAACATAATTTTACCGCTTCTGTGAATAGAATTTCGAAAATCCGAGAGACATGGTTAATATAAAGTACTAAAATGTGGTTCAATGAGATGAATTTTTTTTGGTGAATAGTAACTTTTTACTTTTATTTACCACGGTTAAAAGTAAATAGGGTAATTAAGGGTAAAAATGATATTATTATTACCCGAACACATCTCCTAATTCTATTGGATAAGTGTAATTCGACCAAAAACCACCTTAGGAATAAAATATGTCCATTTAGGCCCACTTGTATTAGATTAGGACATTTATTATTAATTTATTTAAAGAAGGGTTAAAATAGTTAAAATCAATGTTTAATAAGTAAATAAATTTTAATATGGGGTTATACATAAGATAAATTCGACTATAAATATTAATTAGAAATCTAAAAACATTTCCTACATAATGGTATTTTATTTGTAATTTTTATACATTAAATAATTCAATTTATTTATGACACAATGATGATGCAGTAATTATCTTATTAATGAAATATTGACATAATTGATGTTATAAATACCCAAATAAATGTAATTTTAGACTTTTTATGAATTAAACTAATTTTTTAGGTTAATAATACATATTAGTATTGATTTAATTATCTTTTTCCGAATTAATCATTCTGTTACGATTTTCACAAAAATCAATTACTAAATAGTGTCAAAATTGACATAAAATAGTTTTTAAAACAAATATTATATTATTAATTGTTATTTTATTCCTCAAAATCTAAGGATCGGCCAAATGACTTAGATGAGATTATATATATTAATAATAAACAACTTGGGGTTCGTTTGGCTTGTTATTGTATGTTTATTAACCTTATAGTGTAAGAACACAAAAAGACACGGTAAAAGTAAAATTATCTAACTTAATGTTAAATCTAAATGATAAGGTTAAAATAGGAACCTAAACTTGTCTAGATTCTATTTTATGAGATTATTTCGACCCATCCCCACCTTATATTAGAAATAAATCAATTTGGAGCTATTTAAAAACGAATTTGGCTTTATAATAAAATAATATTTTTAGTTATTCCAAAGGTGCCCCTCTCCTCCCTTATAAAAGGGCACCTCCTCCCTCTCTTCCTCACACCATTTTGAGCCTTCAATCTCGGCCAACCCCTGCCAAATTCTCTTATCCACTTCCCTAGAAACATCCTAGAGGTCCTGGTCTTCTTCAAAGACCAATTTTAGATCCCTAAGAGGAGGACTCAAAGAGGCGCTTCAAAGAAGAGGTAATGTCCGTTACCGATTCTTTCAACTTTATTTCTTCTTCCACTTCTTCTTCTTAGGTTGTTTCATTATGAAGTAATAAAATCAGTATCACTCATATACTGATATTTATTATAAGTATTAAACATCCCTATTTCACCATCTATCCATCCTACGTAAAACGAAATCACCGCGCGTGCGTACGTACAGAATACCGTCTCCACGCCGTGGTGTAATCTATTTTCCACCACCACCTAACTTGGATGGGTATAATGGTGTAAATAATAACTATATATGATTATTGCAAAGTGATATTGATTCTGAAATAGTATACATACACTCCAATACAATTCCACGATCAGTAGAATGATATCATCGCTCGTGCGTACGTACGGACTACCGTCTCCACGACACGATGAGATTCATTCTCCACGTTAACCATTCATGAATGATTATAAACTATATATAATAATTAATCATAAAATATATGATATAATAATGATACTATATTTATGTTTATATATATTTATTTCATCTACTTAATTCCTTTCAACTCAATAAGGAAACGAAAACAGCGTTCATGCGTACGTACGACCTACCGTCTCCATGAACGGTGTATTTCTTTTCATTTACCGATCTATTATATATTTGTATATTCTGAATATATATTATATATAAATCATGTTTTATATTATGTAATTATGTAATCATGATCTATGTAATCATATGAATAATTACAAGTCAAAATACGGACGATAAATGAAACGATTTTACCCAAAACACTCTTTAACATGGAATTTACAAAAAAACGGGTAATATAAAGTCATAAGTGAACCATATATGATATCATAACAATGAGTATGATTCTGGAATAAGTCAATGACATTATTTAAATCATTATACAGGAGGTTCAGACACTTATGAAGCAAATCAGACCTTAGGTAAGGGATCATTTTTCAAATCTCATTTTTATCCGAGATTGCTTATTCGTATGTATTTACTGGGGTTATATTTATCATCCATGTACAAATTTTATAAATATGTTTTCATGAATGTTTAAAGTCCTCTTTACCCATTCTTGACTTTTACTACATGGTATGTAAGGAATTTTTCTTTTGTTACGAGGCACTTTTTGACTTTTCTGGAAAAAGTACGAGAAGAATGTTTTTTTAACTTATACGGCACGAACGGATTTTTACGGTTTTATAAAGCCTTATATTCATGAAGCTTCCTACAGAAGATTTCATGATTATTTTCAACAAAATCTCTTTCTTTTAAAATTAGATGACGTTTTGTGAAAATAAATTGATTTTGAAGAAGAAATGATATTTTCCTCAAGAATTCATTTCAAGTGTTTTATCAAAACCATTTTCCATCTAAGATGAAATTATTTCATATGTGTATTTTTCAAGTGCAATGTTTCTATGACTTACATGGTTTCACTTTCCTAATTATGAAACAATATCAATTTATTTTTTATGTATTATGTGATGATAGGATTATGTTTATGAAACCCATTTTATTTGTTGGGTTATTAGGAATGATGTATGCTTATTTTGTGGCACAAGTAAGAATGATTTCATTATGAGATGGGTGGGACTTATACCTCCCTCCAATTCATTCGGTAAAGATTTTATTTCTCATGAGATAGAAATGGCTGGAATGGAAGGTTAAACCGGTTCAGTGAAACATGACTGAAACGAGGAATGAACTCGGTTCCGAAATGGACTTTGTCCACTAAGATAATCTTGGCAATGAGCCTTGACTAATAAGAAATGATTATCTATGATTATGTATGTATTCCACAAAGTATCATGTTTTATTTTATGATTATTGGGATTACATTTCTCTACTATGATTTATCCCATGTTATGATATTATGATCTCTTTTGCAGGTTAATATTTCCAAAATGTTATGTTCTTATGAATATGATGTGATTGATATTTCTTTTGTTTACCCTTACTGAGCATTTGAGCTCACCCTTTTATGTTTTCTTTTCCCCAGGATATAAAGAAAGGATTTAGGTTAAAAAAAGATCTTTATGGGAGATGTTGAAGATCTTTCACCATGATTAGAAGATTATATTCCGAGTTTCCAAAGACACTAAACTATTATGGTCCTTGTGTGTGTGTTTTTGTTATTTACTAAGTATTCCGCAAAAGTAATGTAATGTTCATGTATGTAAAGCTTCGGGTCTCTACAGTTGGTATCAGAGGAAAGGTTTAGTCAACCTTTGGAAACTAGGATGCGAGAACATTAGTGAGATCCCTAGATATATTTATATGGTATGTCTAGTGATGTCTCTAAGGTTAAGTATAAGTATAGGTTGTAGTACTAGAATTACCATAACCCAAGATGTTAGATATTGAAGGTACTCCACCTTTATTATATTGTTTTCCCTAGAATGATTTTTTCCTCTCACACTATTATTTTTGGGTTTTAGAAAATGGATAGAAATAGGAAGATTCATGATAATGGAGGATATGACGGACAATGGAATGATATTCTTCATGAGAATCCAAATGAAACGGGATTTGGAAGTCCAAACATCATTATTATGCCTAATCAGCAATCTCATAATATGATCAATAAACTCAAATTTGGTAAGTTTCCTGACTCAGATAATAAAATAAAGATGGAGTTTCATGATGATCATAGAGGAAAGAAAGTTCAATTTCCCTCATGTAAATCATGTGGGAAGGGGCATCGGGGAGATTGTTTCAAGGAAACTGGAAGATGCTTTGGGTGTGGAAAAGAAGGACACAAAGCCAGTAAGTGCAATGGAAAAGGTTCAGTTAACACCATGGATGAGGATAATGGTATTGCTACGACGTCAACAATGGTTAAATGTTTTAAATGTGTAATGTACAGGCATTATGCAAACCAATGCCCTAAGGGAAAGTCTCATGAATAGAATCAGTATGGTAGTATGGGTAGTATTTATGTTGTTGATGATGAAGAGACTACAAATGATATGTGAGTTAAAATAATTGTTGAAGCTCGATCAATGGTTTAAGAAGGTAGTGGAATGATTACATGTTTATCAAGTGTAATGTTGTATAAGTAATCTCATGGTACGATGGAATAAAGAGACATCTATGGATTGTTACACTGTTGTCTTTCCTTGAGTTTTGAAAGTGTATGATTAATGGTACCAGTATCCATGAAAGGTTATTCAGATATTTTTGGAATGTAGATGATATGCGCATAATGAAGGGATGATGAGAAAATTAAATGTTTGATAGTATTCATGAGCTCATGACTGATATAAGGAGAAGGTTATATCATGGTTTGAGTATGTAGAATTTTTGGATTTTGGTATGAGGAAAGAGTTAACTTTTGACAACATTCATGTTTTCACTAAAGTTTAATGGGTATTCATTTTTCAAGAGAATACATGATTAAGGTATTCACAGGATTGGGATGTGACAAACAAGATATATGGGAGATAAATGATGGTATTCATATGCTTGGTTGATGACATTTCAAGTAATCGTTTTCTTTATACTATGAGCTTGGACCGAAGTATTTTAGATAAGCCTAAAGATTGTAATGGATTATGTTGGACATAAGTTAGTATTGTTTAAGGATAGAACTTTTTTTCGATATTATTGATGGGATGTTATAGTAATATTGCTTTAGAAAAAGGACAACTTACAGGACGGGCGACAACCCATCGCGTCGGACAAGGCTTTGGGAATTGAACCCAAAACCAAAGTGCGACTGGCCTTTATCGCCTACCACAGGCCTACAGGAAGTCCCTGTGTAGTAGAAACTAGTTTTATTATATTAAGCAGTATGATATATGAAGTATAAGTCCATTTTAGGAACCATATATGATTAATCTCACTATAGTTGGACTTATGTATATTTTGATAAATTTTCTAACCTTTTGTTTGAGACAGATGGAATGACCCATCATTCTATCACATGATCTGCTAACACAACACGAATGACAAATTCAACTACATTTATTTAAGAGATGAAGTGGAAATTGTCCAAATAATGACCAACGGTGAGACTATACCAAAATAACGAAAGTATTTCTTCTAATTCCAATTTCATCAACTTTAGGGAAATGATCTTGAAAACCAAAAATGTTATCCTAGTGCACTTATATCTGATGAATCAGATGGTAACTTAGATCGTCACAAATTTATGTGTTTGTGATTTCTGGCTTTTCCATAGCCATGTTTTCTACCACTCTCCATCAGAACATGATGGTTAGATTTCTCTTCCATATCCATATTTTCACCTATGTGGAAACCCAGTGATTAGTTTATTTGGGTAACCATTACGTTTCTTACTTTTGTTTTTAAAGATTGATTTTGGTATTCCTTTTTACGAAGTAGGTTTCTATTAAAGAAACATTCAAGTAGTAAACCATTTATAACCCCGACGAAATTCGAGGGCGAAATTCATTTTAAGGGGGGTAGAATGTAACACCCAGAGATTTTATGAAAAATATTCTTTTTAATTTCATTAATGACTTGTATTGTACGCTACACCAAAAGGAGCTTGCACAACATGAATCCTTGACTTTCCTTGCATTACATGAAATCATGACCTTCCTCGATTGTGTGTGTAGTACACAATACCGAGTTTCACTAAACAACGATATACTATCAAAATATTATAAAAACTAGCCGTTATGAATAGTAATAACCACTTTTTGAAATTTTGTAAATTTTATTTTTCAAAATGGACTTCATTTTTAGATTCGGAATATCGAAATTAGCTTAGGGTGAAATTTTGGTACTTTTCGGATAACTTTCATATTCTGATGAATAGTGAAAATTATTAAATTTTAATTAAAAACAACTTTTTTAATCGAAATAATTAATAGTGATAAATTATTAAATTGAGTGGTTTTAAAGTATATTTATAATATATATTTTACAATTTAATAACATTTTGTTCATTGGATATAATTTTACATTTAAACCAGACATAAACAAGTGTCAATCTTTTGATAGTTATTATCTTTTAAAAACACGCTATTTGTTTTGACGACGGGAATTAATTTTTAAATTATTTAATGTAACTGATATGAATTGAATTTGGTAAAATAAACATCATTTTTGAATTCATAATATCAAATATAACTTAGGCCTAATATTTGGTATTTTTCTAGAAACTTTCAATTTTTTGATGAATAGTGAAACCACTAAGTGGTAGTTAAAAAAACTGATTTTTTCATAAAACATAATTTTACCGCTTCTGTGAATAGAATTTCGAAAATCCAAGAGACATGGTTAATATCAAGTACTAAAATGTGGTTCAATGAGATGAAAATAATTTTTGGTTAATAGTAACTTTTTACTTTTATTTACCACCGTTAAAAGTAAATAGGGTAATTAAGGGTAAAAATGATATTATTATTACCCGAACACATCTCCTAATTCTATTGGATAAGTGTAATTAGACCAAAAACCACCTTAGGAATAAAATATGTCCATTTAGGCCCACTTGTATTAGATTAGGACATTTATTATTAATTTATTTAAAGAAGGGTTAAAATAGTTAAAATCAATGTTTAATAAGTAAATAAATTTTAATATGGGGTTATACATAAGATAAATTCGACTATAAATATTCATTAGAAAGATAAAAACATTTCCTACATAATGGTATTTTATTTGTAATTTTTATACATTAAATAATTTAATTTATTTATGACACAACAATGATGAAGTAATTATCTTATTAATGAAATATTGACATAATTGATGTTATAAATACCCAAATAAATGTAATTTTAGACTTTTTATGAATTAAACTAATTTTTTAGGTTAATAATACATATTAGTATTGATTTAATTATCTTTTTCCGAATTAATCATTCTGTTACGATTTTCACAAAAATCAATTACTAAATAGTGTCAAAATTGACATAAAATAGTTTTTAAAACAAATATTATATTATTAATTGTTATTTTATTCCTCAAAATCTAAGGATCGGCCAAATGACTTAGATGAGATTATATATATTAATAATAAACAACTTGGGGTTCTTTTGTCTTGTTATTGTATGTTTATTAACCTTATAGTGTAAGAACACAAAAAGACACGGTAAAAGTAAAATTATCTAACTTAATGTTAAATCTAAATGATAAGGTTAAAATAGGAACCTAAACTTGTCTAGATTCTATTTTATGAGATGATTGCGACCCATCCCCACCTTATATTAGAAATAAATCAATTTGGAGCTATTTAAAAACGAATTTGGCTTTATAATAAAATAATATTTTTAGTTATTCCAAAGGTGCCCCTCTCCTCCCTTATAAAAGGGCACCTCCTCCCTCTCTTCCTCACACCATTTTGAGCCTTCAATATCGGCAAACCCCTGCCAAATACTCTTCTCCACTTCCCTAGAAACATCCTAGAGGTCCTGGTATTCTTCAAAGACCAATTTTAGATCCCTAAGAGGAGGACTCAAAGAGGCGCTTCAAAGAAGAGGTAATGTCCGTTACCGATTCTTTCAACTTTATTTCTTATTCCACTTCTTCTTATTAGGTTGTTTCATTATGAAGTAATAAAATCAGTATAACTAATATACTGATATGTTATTATAAGTATGAAACATACCTATTTCACCATCTATCCATCCTACGTAAAACGAAATCACCGCGCGTGCGTACGTACGGAATACCGTCTCCACACCGTGGTGTAATCTATTTTCCACAACCACCTAACTTGGATGGGTATAATGGTGTAAATAATAACTATATATGATTATTGTAAAGTGATATTGATTCTGAAATAGTATACATACACTCCAATACAATTCCACGATCAGGAGAATGATATCATCGCTCGTGCGTATGTACGGACTACCGTCTCCACGACACGATGAGATTCATTCTCCACGTTAACCATTCATGAATGATTATAAACTATATATAATAATTAATCATAAAATATATTATATAATAATGATACTGTATTTATGTGTATATATATTTATTTCATCTACTTAATTCCTTTCAACTGAATAAGGAAACGAAAACAGCGTTCATGCGTACGTACGACCTACCGTCTCCATGAACGATGTATTTCTTTTCATTTACTGATCTATTATATATATGTATATTCTGAATATATATTATATATAAATTATGTTTTATATTCTGTAATTATGTAATCATGATCTATGTAATCATATGAATAATTACAAGTCAAAACACGGACGACAAATGAAACGATTTTACCCAAAACACTCTTTAACATGGAATTTACAAAAAAACGGGTAATATAAAGTCATAAGTGAACCATATATGATATCATAACAATGAGTATGATTCTAGAATAAGTCAGTGACATTATTTAAATCATTATACAGGAGGTTCATACACTTATGAAGCAAATCAGACCTAAGGTAAGGGATCATTTTGCAAATCTCATTTTTATCCGAGATTTCTTATTCGTATGTATTTACTGGGGTTATATTTATCATCCATGTCCAAATTTTATAAATATGTTTTCATGAATGTTTAAAGTCCTCTTTACCCATTCTTGACTTTTACTACATGGTATGTAAGGAATTTTTCTTTTGTTATGAGGCACTTTTTGACTTTTCTGGCAAAAGTACGAGAAGAATGTTTTTTTAACTTATACGGCACGAACGGATTTTTACGGTTTTATAAAGCCTTATTTTCATGAAGCTTCCTACAAAAGATTTCATGAATATTTTCAACAAAATATCTTTCTTTTAATGTTAGATGACATTTTGTGAAAATAAATTGATTTTGAAGAAGAAATGATATTTTCCTCAAGAATTCATTTCAAGTGTTTTATCAAAACCATTTTCCATCTAAGATGAAATTATTTCATATGTGTATTTTTCAAGTGCAATGTTTCTATGACTTACATGGTTTCACTTTCCTAATTATGAAACAATATCAATTTATTTTATATGTATTATGTGATGATAGGATTATGTTTATGAAACCCATTTTATTTGTTGGGTTATTATGAATGATGTATGCTTATTTTGTGGCACAAGTAAGAATGATTTCATTATGAGATGGGTGGGACTTATATCTCCCTCCAATTCATTCGGTAAAGATTTTATATCTCATGAGATAGAAATGGCTGGAATGGAAGGTTAAACCGGTTCAGTGAAACATGACTGAAACGAGGAATGAACTCGGTTCAGAAATGGACTTTGTCCACTAAGATAATCTTGGGAATGAGCCTTGACTAATAAGAAATGATTATCTATGATTATGTATGTATTCCACAAAGTATCATGTTTTATTTTATGATTATTGGGATTACATTTCTCTACTATGATTTATCCCATGTTATGATATTATGATCTCTTTTGCAGGTTAATATTTCCAAAATGTTATGTTCTTATGAATATGATGTGATTGATATTTCTTTTGTTTACCCTTTCTGAGCATTTGAGCTCACCCTTTTATGTTTTCTTTTCCCCAGGATATAAAGAAAGGATTTAGGTTAAAAAAAGATCTTTATGGGAGATGTTGAAGATCTTTCACCATGATTAGAAGATTATATTCCGAGTTTCCAAAGACACTAAACTATTATGGTCCTTGTGTGTGTGTTTTTGTTATTTACTAAGTATTCCGCAAAAGTAATGTAATGTTCATGTATGTCAAGCTTCGGGTCTCTACAGTTGGTATCAGAGGAAAGGTTTAGTCAACCTTTGGAAACTAGGATGCGAGAACTTTAGTGAGATCTCTAGATATATTCCTATGGTATGTCTAGTGATGTCCCTAAGGTTAAGTATAAGTATAGGTTATAGTACTAGAATTACCGTAACCCAAGATGTTAGATATTGAAGGTACTCCACCTTTATTATATTGTTTTCCCTAGAATGATTTTTTCCTCTCACACTATAATTTTTGGGTTTTAGAAAATGGCTGGAAATAGGAAGATTCATGATAATGGAGGATATGACAGACAATGGAATGATATTCTTCATGAGAATCCAAATGAAACGGGATTTGGAAGTCCAAACATCATTATTATGCCTAATAAGAAATCTCATAATATGATCAATAAACTCAAATTTGGTAAGTTTCCGAACTCGGATAATAAAATAAAGATGGAGTTTCATGATGATCATAGAGGAAAGAAAGCTCAATTTCCCTCATGTAAATCATGTGGGAAGGGGCATCGGGGAGATTGTTTCAAGGAAACTGGAAGATGCTTTGGGTGTGGAAAAGAAGGACACAAAGCTAGTAAGTGCAAAGGAAAAGGTTCAGTTAACACCATGGATGAGGATAATGGTATTGCTATGACGTCAACAATGGTTAAATGTTTTAAATGTGTAATGTACGGGCATTATGCAAACCAATGCCCTAAGGGAAAGTCTCATGAAGAGAATCAGTATGGTAGTATGGGTAGTATTTGTGTTGATGATGATGAAGAGACTACAAATGATATGTGAGTTAAAATAATTGTTGAAGCTCGATCAATGGTTTAAGAAGGTAGTGGAATGATTACATGTTTATCAAGTGTAATGTTGTATAAGTAATCTCATGGTACGATGGAATAAAGAGACATCTATGGATTGTTACACTGTTGTCTTTCCTTGAGTTTTAAAAGTGTATGATTAATGGTACCAGTATACATGAAAGGTTATTCAGATATTTTTGGAATGTAGATGATATGCGCATAATGAAGGGATAATGAGAAAATTAAATGTTTGATAGTATTCATGAGCTCATGACTGATATAAGGAGAAGGTTATATCATGGTTTGAGTATGTAGAATTTTTGGATTTTGGTATGAGGAAAGAGTTAACTTTTGACAACATTCATGTTTTCACTAAGGTTTAATGGGTATTCATTTTTCAAGAGAATACATGATTAAGGTATTCACAGGATTGTGATGTGACAAACAAGATATATGGGAGATAAATGATGGTATTCATATGCTTGGTTGATGACATTTCAAGTAATCGTTTTCTTTATACTATGAGCTTGGACCGAAGTATTTTAGATAAGCCTAAAGATTGTAATGGATTATGTTGTACATAAGTTAGTATTGTTTAAGGATAGAACTTTTTTTCAATATTATTGATGGGATGTTATAGTAATATTTCTTTAGAAAAAGGACAACTTGCAGGACGGGCGACAGCCCATCGCGTCAGACAAGGCTGTGGGAATCGAACCCAAAACCAAAGTGCGACTGGCCTTTATCGCCTACCACTGGCCTACAGGAAGTCCCTATTTAGTAGAAACTAGTTTTATTATATTATGCAGTATGAGATATGAAGTATAAGTCTATTTTAGGAACCATATATTATTAATCTCACTATAGATGGACTTATGTATTTTTTGATAAATTTTCTAACCTTTTGTTTGAGACAGATGGAATGACCCATCATTCTATCACATGATCTGCTAACACATCACGAATGACAAATTCAACTACATTTATTTAAGATATGAAGTGGAAATTGTCCAAATAATGACCAACGGTGAGACTATACCAAAATCACGAAAGTATTTCTTCTAATTCCAATTTCATCAACTTTAGGGAAATGATCTTGAAAACCAAAAATGTTGTCCTAGTGCACTTATATCTGATGAATCAGATGGTAACATAGATCGTCACAAATTTATGTCTTTGTGATTTCTGGCTTTTCCATAGCCATGTTCTCTACCACTCTCCATCAGAACACGATGGTTAGATTTCTCTTCCATATCCATATTTTCACCTATGTGGAAACCCAATGATTAGTTTATTTGGGTAACCGTTACGTTTCATACTTTTGTTTTAAAAGATTGGTTTTGGTATTCCTTTTTACGAAGTAGGTTTCTATTAAAGAAACTTTCAAGTAGTAAACCATTTATAACCCCGACGAAATTCGAGGGCGAAATTCATTTTAAGGGGGGTAGAATGTAACACCCAGAGATTTTATGAAAAATATTCTTTTTAATTTCATTAATGACTTGTATTGTACGCTAAACCAAATGGAGCTTGCACAACATGAATCCTTGACTTTCCTTGCATTACATGAAATCACGACCTTCCTCGATAGTGTGTGTAGTACACAATACCGAGTTTCACTAAACGACGATATACTATTAAAATATTATAAAAACTAGCCGTTATGAATAGTAATAACCACTTTTTGAAATATTGTAAATTTTATTTTTCAAAATGGACTTCATTTTTGGATTCGGAATATCGAAATTTTCTTAGGGTGAAATTTTGGTACTTTTCGGATAACTTTCATATTCTGATGAATAGTGAAAATTATTAAATTTTAATTAAAAACAACTTTTTTATTCGAAATAATTAATAGTGATAAATTATTAAATTGAGTGGTTTTAAAGTATATTTATAATATATATTTTACAATTTAATAACATGTTGTTCATTGGATATAATTTCACATTTAAACAAGACATAAACAAGTGTCAATCTTTTGATAGTTATTATCTTTTAAAAACACGCTATTTGTTTTGAAGACGGGAATTAATTTTTAAATTATTTAATGTAACTGATATGAATTGAATTTGGTAAAATAAAAATCATTTTTGATTTCATAATATCAAATATATCTTAGGCCTAATATTTGGAATTTTTCTGGAAACTTTCATTGTTTTGATGAATAGTGAAACCACTAAGTGGTAGTTAAAAAAAATGATTTTTTCATAAAACATAATTTTACCGCTTCTATGAATAGAATTTCGAAAATCCGAGAGACATGGTTAATATCAAGTACTAAAATGTGGTTCAATGAGATGAAAATTATTTTTGATGAATAGTAACTTTTTACTTTTATTTACCACAGTTAAAAGTAAATAGGGTAATTAAGGGTAAAAATGATATTATTATTACCCGAACACATCTCCTAATTCTATTGGATAAGTGTAATTCGACCAAAAACCACCTTAGGAATAAAATATGTCCATTTAGGCCCACTTGTATTAGATTAGGACATTTATTATTAATTTATTTAAAGAAGGGTTAAAATAGTTAAAATCAATGTTTAATAAGTAAATAAATTTTAATATGGGGTTATACGTAAGATAAATTCAACTATAAATATTAATTAGAAAGCTAAAAACATTTCATACATAATGGTATTTTATTTGTAATTTTTATACATTAAATAATTCAATTTATTTATGACACAACGAAGATGCAGTAATTATCTTATTAATGAAATATTGACATAATTGATGTTATAAATACCCAAATAAATGTAATTTTAGACTTTTTATGAATTAAACTAATTTTTTAGGTTAATAATACATATTAGTATTTATTTAATTATCTTTTTCCGAATTAATCATTCTGTTACGATTTTCACAAAAATCAATTACTAAATAGTGTCAAAATTGACATAAAATAGTTTTTAAAACAAATATTATATTATTAATTGTTATTTTATTTCTCAAAATCTAAGGATCGGCCAAATGACTTAGATGAGATTATATATATTAATAATAAACAACTTCGGGTTCGTTTGGCTTGTTATTGTATGTTTATTAAACTTATAGTGTAAGAACACAAAAAGACAGGGTAAAAGTAAAATTATCTAACTTAATGTTAAATCTAAATGATAAGGTTAAAATAGGAACCTAAACTTGTCTAGGTTCTATTTTATGAGATGATTTCGACCCATCCCCACCTTATATTAGAAATAAATCAATTTGGAGCTATTTAAAAACGAATTTGGCTTTATAATAAAATAATATTTTTAGTTATTCCAAAGGTGCCCCTCTCCTCCCTTATAAAAGGGCACCTCCTCCCTCTCTTCCTCACACCATTTTGAGCCTTAAATCTCGGCCAAACCCTGCCAAATTCTTTTATCCACTTCCCTAGAAACATCCTAGAGGTCCTGGTCTTATTCAAAGACCAATTTTAGATCCCTAAGAGGAGGACTCAAAGAGGCGCTTCAAAGAAGAGGTAATGTCCGTTACCGATTCTTTCAACTTTATTTATTCTTCCACTTCTTCTTCTTAGGTTGTTTAATTATGAAGTAATAAAATCAGTATCACTCATATACTGATATGTTATTATAAGTATGAAACATCCCTATTTCACCATCTATCCATCCTACGTAAAACGAAATCACCGCGCGTGCGTACGTACGGAATACCGTCTCCACGCCGTGGTGTAATCTATTTTCCACCACCACCTAACTTGGATGGGTATAATGGTGTAAATAATAACTATATATGATTATTGTGAAGTGATATTGATTCTTAAATAGTATACATACACTCCAATACAATTCCACGATCAGGAGAATGATATCATCGCTCGTGCGTACGTACGGACTACCGTCTCCACGACACGATGAGATTCATTCTCCACGTTAACCATTCATGAATGATTATAAACTATATATAACAATTAATCATAAAATATATGATATAATAATGATACTGTATTTATGTTTATATATATTTATTTCATCTACTTAATTCCTTTCAACTCAATAAGGAAACGAAAACAACGTTCATGCGTACGTACGACCTACCGTCTCCATGAACGGTGTATTTCTTTTCATTTACTGATCTATTATATATTTGTATATTATGAATATATATTATATATAAATCATGTTTTATATTATGTAATTATGTAATCATGATCTATGTAATCATATGAATAATTACAAGTCAAAACACAGACGATAAATGAAACGATTTTACCCAAAACACTCTTTAACATGGAATTTACAAAAAAACGGGTAATATAAAGTCATAAGTGAACCATATATGATATCATAACAATGATTATGATTCTGGAATAAGTCAATGACATTATTTAAATCATTATACAGGAGGTTCAGACACTTATGAAGCAAATCAGACCTAAGGTAAGGGATCATTTTGCAAATCTCATTTTTATCAGAGATTGATTATTCGTATGTATTTACTGGGGTTATATTTATCATCCATGTCCAAATTTTATAAATATGTTTTCATGAATGTTTAAAGTCCTTTTTACCCATTCTTGACTTTTACTACATGGTATGTAAGGAATTTTTCTTTTGTTACGAGGCACTTTTTGACTTTTCTGGCAAAAGTACGAGAAGAATGTTTTTTTAACTTATACGACCCGAACAGATTTTTACGGTTTTATAAAGCCTTATTTTCATGAAGCTTCCTACAAAAGATTTCATGAATATTTTCAACAAAATATCTTTCTTTTAAAATTAGATGACGTTTTGTGAAAATAAATTGATTTTGAAGAAGAAATGATATTTTCCTCAAGAATTCATTTCAAGTGTTTTATCAAAACCATTTTCCCTCTAAGATGAAATTATTTCATATGTGTATTTTTCAAGTGCAATGTTTCTATGACTTACATGGTTTCACTTTCCTTATTATGAAACAATATAAATTTATTTTATATGTATTATGTGATGATAGGATTATGTTTATGAAACCCATTTTATTTGTTGGGTTATTATGAATGATGTATGCTTATTTTGTGGCACAAGTAAAAATGATTTCATTATGAGATGGGTGGGACTTATATCTCCCTCCAATTAATTCGGTAAAGATTTTATATCTAATGAGATAGAAATGGATGGAACGGAAGGTTAAACCGGTTCAGTGAAACATGACTGAAATGAGGAATGAACTCGGTTCAGAAATGGACTTTGTCCACTAAGATAATCTTGGCAATGAGCCTTGACTAATAAGAAATGATTATCTATGATTATGTATGTATTCCACAAAGTATCATGTTTTATTTTATGATTATTGGGATTACATTTCTCTACTATGATTTATCCCATGCTATGATATTATTATCTCTTTTGCAGGTTAATATTTCCAAAATGTTATGTTCTTATGAATATGATGTGATTGATATTTCTTTTGTTTACCCTTACTGAGCATTTGAGCTCACCCTTTTATGTTTTCTTTTCCCCAAGATATAAAGAAAGGATTTAGGTTAAAAAAAGATCTTTATGGGAGATGTTGAAGATCTTTCACCATGATTAGAAGATTATATTCCGAGTTTCCAAAGACACTAAACTATTATGGTCCTTGTGTGTGTGTTTTTTTTATTTACTAAGTATTCCGCAAAAGTAATGTAATGTTCATGTATGTCAAGCTCCGGGTCTCTACAGTTGGTATCAGAGGAAAGGTTTAGTCAACCTTTGGAAACTAGGATGCGAGAACTTTAGTTAGATCCCTAGATATATTTCTATGGTATGTCTAGTGATGTCCCTAAGGTTAAGTATAAGTAAAGGTATAGTAGTAGAATTACCGTAACCCAAGATGTTAGATATTGAAGGTACTCCACCTTTATTATATTGTTTTCCCTAGAATGATTTTTTCCTCTCACACTATTATTTTTGGGTTTTAGAAAATGGCTGGAAATAGGAAGATTCATGATAATGGAGGATATGACGGACAATGGAATGATATTCAACATGAGAATCAAAATGAAACGGGATTTAGAAGTCCAAACATCATTATTATGCCTAATCAGCAATCTCATAATATGATCAATAAACTCAAATTTGGTAAGTTTCCTGACTTGGATAATAAAATAAAGATGGAGTTTCATGATGATCATAGAGGAAAGAAAGTTCAATTTCCCTCATGTAAATCATGTGGGAAGGGGCATCGGGGAGATTGTTTCAAGGAAACTGGAAGATGCTTTGGGTGTGGAAAAGAAGGACACAAAGCCAGTAAGTGAAAAGGAAAATGTTTAGTTAACACCATGGATGAGGATAATGGTATTGCTATGATGTCAACAATGGTTAAATGTTTTAAATGTGTAATGTACGGGAATTATGCAAACCAATGCCCTAAGGGAAAGTCTCATGAAGAGAATCATTATGGTAGTATGGGTAGTATTTATATTGATGATGATGAAGAGACTACAAATGATATCTGAGTTAAAATAATTGTTGAAGCTCGATCAATGGTTTAAGAAGGTAGTGGAATGATTACATGTTTATCAAGTGTAATGTTGTATAAGTAATCTCATGGTACAATGGAATAAAGAGACATCTATGGATTGTTACACTGTTGTCTTTCCTTGAGTTTTGAAAGTGTATGATTAATGGTACTAGTATCCATGAAAGGTTATTCAGATATTTTTGGAATGTAGATGATATGTGCATAATGAAGGGATAATGAGAAAATTAAATGTTTGATAGTATTCATGGGCTCATGATTGATATATGGAGAAGGTTATATCATGGTTTGAGTATGTAGAATTTTTTGGATTTTGGTATGAGGAAAGAGTTAACTTTTGACAACATTCATGTTTTCACTAAGGTTTAATGGGTATTCATTTTTCAAGAGAATACGTGATTAAGGTATTCACAGGATTGGGATGTGACAAACAAGATATATGGGAGATAAATGATGGTATTCATATGCTTGTTTGAGGACATTTCAAGTAATCGTTTTCTTTATACTATGATCTTGGACCGAAGTATTTTAGATAAGCCTAAAGATTGTAATGGATTATGTTGGACATAAGTTAGTATTGTTTAAGGATAGAACTTTTTTTCGATATTATTGATGGGGTGTTATAGTAATATTGCTTTAGAAAAAGGACAACTTGCAGGACGGGCGACAGCCCATCGCGTCGGACAAGGCTGTGGGAATCGAACCCAAAACCAAAGTGCGACTGGCCTTTATCGCCTACCACTAGCCTACAGAAAGTCCCTGTTTAGTAGAAACTAGTTTTATTATATTAAGCAGTATGATATATGAAGTATAAGTCCATTTTAGGAACCATATATGATTAATCTCAATATAGATGGACTTATGTATTTTTTGATAAATTTTCTAACCTTTTGTTTGAGACAGATGGAATGACCCATCATTCTGTCACATGATCTGCTAACACATCACGAATGACAAATTCAACTACATTTATTTAAGAGATGAAGTGGAAATTGTCCAAATAATGACCAACGGTGAGACTATACCAAAATAACGAAAGTATTTCTTCTAATTCCAATTTCATCAACTTTAGGGAAATGATCTTGAAAACCAAAAATGTTTTCCTAGTGCACTTATATCTGATGAATCAGATGGTAACTAAGATCGTCACAAATTTATGTCTTTGTGATTTCTGGCTTTTCCATAGCCATGTTTTCTACCACTCTCCATCAGAACATGATGGTTAGATTTCTCTTCCATATCCATATTTTAACCTATGTGGAAACCCAGTGATTAGTTTATTTGGGTAACCGTTACGTTTCATACTTTTGTTTTTAAAGATTGGTTTTGGTATTCCTTTTTACGAAGTAGGTTTCTATTAAAGAAACTTTCAAGTAGTAAACCATTTATAACCCCGACGAAATTCGAGGGCGAAATTCATTTTAAGGGGGTAGAATGTAACACCGAGAGATTTTATGAAAAATATTCTTTTTAATTTCATTAATGACTTGTATTGTACGCTACACCAAAAGGAGCTTGCACAAAATGAATCCTTGACTTTCCTTTCATTACATGAAATCACGACCTTCCTCGATAGTGTGTGTAGTACACAATACCGAGTTTCACTAAACAACGATATACTATTAAAATATTATAAAAACTAGCCGTTATGAATAGTAATAACCACTTTTTGAAATTTTGTAAATTTTATTTTTCAAAATGGACTTCATTTTTGGATTCGGAATATCGAAATTAGCTTAGGGTGAAATTTTGGTACTTTTCGGAAAACTTTCATATTCTGATGAATAGTGAAAATTATTAAATTTTAATTAAAAACAACTTTTTTAATAGAAATAATTAATAGTGATAAATTATTAAATTGAGTGGTTTTAAAGTATATTTATAATATATATTTTATAATTTAATAACATGTTGTTCATTGGATATAATTTCACATTTAAACTAGACATAAACAAGTGTCAATCTTTCGATAGTTATTATCTTTTAAAAACACGCTATTTGTTTTGACGATGGGAATTAATTTTTAAATTATTTAATGTAACTGATATGAATTGAATTTGGTAAAATAAACATCATTTTTGAATTCATAATATCAAATATAACTTAGGCCTAATATTTTGTATTTTTCTAGAAACGTTCATTTTTTTGATGAATAGTGAAACCACTAAGTGGTAGTTAAAAAAACTGATTTTTTCATAAAACATAATTTTACCGCTTCTGTGAATTGAATTTCGAAAATACAAGAGACATGGTTAATATCAAGTACTAAAATGTGGTTCAATGAGATGAAAATAATTTTTGGTGAATAGTAACTTTTTACTTTTATTTACCACGGTTAAAAGTAAATAGGGTAATTAAGGGTAAAAATGATATTATTATTACCCGAACACATCTCCTAATTCTATTGGATAAGTGTAATTCGACCAAAAACCACCTTAGGAATAAAATATGTCCATTTATGCCCACTTGTATTAGATTAGGACATTTATTATTAATTTATTTAAAGAAGGGTTAAAATAGTTAAAATCAATGTTTAATAAGTAAATAAATTTTAATATGGGGTTATACATAAGATAAATTCGACTATAAATATTCATTAGAAAGCTAAAAACATTTCCTACATAATGGTATTTTATTTGTAATTTTTATACATTAAATATTTTAATTTATTTATGACACAACGATAATGCAGTAATTATCTTATTAATGAAATATTGACATAATTGATGTTATAAATACCCAAATAAATGTAATTTTAGACTTTTTATGAATTAAAATAATTTTTTAGGTTAATAATACATATTAGTATTGATTTAATTATCTTTTTCCGAATTAATCATTCTGTTACGATTTTCACAAAAATCAATTACTAAATAGTGTCAAAATTGACATAAAATAGTTTTTAAAACAAATATTATATTATTAATTGTTATTTTATTACTCAAAATCTAAGGATCGGCCAAATGACTTAGATGAGATTATATATATTAATAATAAACAACTTGGGGTTCGTTTGGCTTGTTATTGTATGTTTATTAACCTTATAGTGTAAGAACACAAAAAGACACGGTAAAAGTAAAATTATCTAACTTAATGTTAAATCTAAATGATAAGGTTAAAATAGGAACCTAAACTTGTCTAGATTCTATTTTATGAGATGATTTCGACCCATCCCCACCTTATATTAGAAATAAATCAATTTGGATCTATTTAAAAACTAATTTGGCTTTATAATAAAATAATATTTTTAGTTATTCCAAAGGTGCCCCTCTCCTCCCTTATAAAAGGGCACCTCCTCCCTCTCTTCCTCACACCATTTTGAGCCTTCAATATCGGCCAACCCCTTCCAAATTCTCTTCTCCACTTCCCTAGAAACATCCTAGAGGTCCTGGTCTTCTTCAAAGACCAATTTTAGATCTCTAAGAGGAGGACTCAAAGAGGCGCTTCAAAGAAGAGGTAATGTCCGTTACCGATTCTTTCAACTTTATTTCTTCTTCCACTTCTTCTTCTTAGGTTGTTTCATTATGAGGTAATAAAAGCAGTATCACTCATATACTGATATGTTATTATAAGTATGAAACATCCCTATTTCACCATCTATCCATCCTACGTAAAACGAAATCACCGCGCGTGCGTACGTACGGAATACCGTCTCCACGCCGTGGTGTAATCTATTTTCCACAACCACCTAACTTGGATGGGTATAATGGTGTAAATAATAACTATATATGATTATTGTAAAGTGATATTGATTATGAAATAGTATACATACACTCCAATACAATTCCACGATCAGGAGAATGATATCATCGCTCGTGCGTACGTACGGACTACCGTCTCCACGACACGATGAGATTCATTCTCCACGTTAACCATTCTATAATGATTATAAACTATATATAATAATTAATCATAAAATATATGATATAATAATGAAACTGTATTTATGTGTATATATATTTATTTCATCTACTTAATTCCTTTCAACTGAATAAGGAAACGAAAACAGCGTTCATGCGTAAGTACGACCTACCGTCTCCATGAACGGTGTATTTCTTTTCATTTACTAATCTATTATATATATGTATATTCTGAATATATATTATATATAAATTATGTTTTATATTCTGTAATTATGTAATCATGATCTATGTAATCATATGAATAATTACAAGTCAAAACACGGACGACAAATGAAACGATTTTACCCAAAACACTCTTTAACATGGAATTTACAAAAAAACGGGTAATATAAAGTCATAAGTGAACCATATATGATATAATAACAATGATTATGATTCTGGAATAAGTCAATGACATTATTTAAATCATTATACAGGAGGTTCATACACTTATGAAGCAAATCAGACCTAAGGTAAGGGATCATTTTGCAAATCCCATTTTTATCCGAGATTGCTTATTCGTATGTATTTACTGGGGTTATATTTATCATCCATGTCCAAATTTTATAAATATGTTTTCATGAATGTTTAAAGTCCTCTTTACCCATTCTTTAATTTTACTACATGGTATGTAAGGAATTTTTCTTTTGTTACGAGGCACTTTTTGACTTTTCTGGCAAAAGTACGAGAAGAATGTTTTTTTAACTTATACGGCATGAACGGATTTTTATGGTTTTATAAAGCCTTATTTTCATGAAGATTCCTACAAAAGATTTCATGAATATTTTCAACAAAATCTCTTTCTTTTAAAATTAGATGACGTTTTGTGAAAATAAATTGATTTTGAAGAAGAAATGATATTTTCCTCAAGAATTCATTTCAAGTGTTTTATCAAAACCATTTTCCATCTAAGATGAAATTATTTCATATGTGTATTTTTCAAGTGCAATGTTTCTATGACTTACATGGTTTTACTTTCCTAATTATGAAACAATATCAATTTATTTTATATGTATTATGTGATGATAGGATTATGTTTATGAAACCCATTTTTTTTGTTGGGTTATTATGAATGATGTATGCTTATTTTGTGGCACAAGTAAGAATGATTTCATTATGAGATGGGTGGGACTTATATCTCCCTCCAATTCATTCGGTAAAGATTTAATATCTCATGAGATAGAAATGGCTGGAACGGAAGGTTAAACCGGTTCAGTGAAACATGACTGAAACGAGGAATGAACTCGGTTCAGAAATGGACTTTTTCCACTAAGATAATCTTGGAAATGAGCCTTGACTAATAAGAAATGATTATCTATGATTATGTATGTATTCCACAAAGTGTCATGTTTTATTTTATGATTATTGGGATTACATTTCTCTACTATGATTTATCCCATGTTATGATATTATGATCTCTTTTGCAGGTTAAGATTTCCAAAATGTTATGTTCTTATGAATATGATGTGATTGATATTTCTTTTTTTTACCCTTACTGAGCATTTGAGCTCACCCTTTTATGTTTTCTTTTCCCCAGGATATAAGGAAAGGATTTAGGGTAAAAAAAGATCTTTATGGGAGATGTTGAAGATCTTTCACCATGATTAGAAAATTATATTCTGAGTTTCCAAAGACACTAAACTATTATGGTCCTTGTGTGTGTGTTTTTGTTATTTACTAAGTATTCCGCAAAAGTAATGTAATGTTCATGTATGTCAAGCTTCGGGTCTCTACAGTTGGTATCAGAGGAAAGGTTTAGTCAACCTTTGGAAACTAGGATGCGAGAACTTTAGTGAGATCTCTAGATATATTCCTATGGTATGTCTAGTGATGTCCCTAAGGTTAAGTATAAGTATAGGTTATAGTACTAGAATTACCGTAACCCAAGATGTTAGATATTGAAGGTACTCCACCTTTATTATATTGTTTTCCCTAGAATGATTTTTTCCTCTCAAACTATAATTTTTGGGTTTTAGAAAATGGCTGGAAATAGGAAGATTCATGATAATGGAGGATATGACAGACAATGGAATGATATTCTTCATTAGAATACAAATGAAACGGGATTTGGAAGTCCAAACATCATTATTATGCCTAATAAGCAATCTCATAATATGATCAATAAACTCAAATTTGGTAAGTTTCCTGACTCGGATAATAAAATAAAGATGGAGTTTCATGATGATCATAGAGGAAAGAAAGTTCAATTTCCCTCATGTAAATCATGTGGGAAGGGGAATCGGGGAGATTGTTTCAAGGAAACTGGAAGATGCTTTGGGTGTGGAAAAGAAGGACACAAAGCCAGTAAGTGCAAAGGAAAAGGTTTAGTTAACACCATGGATGAGGATAATGGTATTGCTACGACCTCAACAATGGTTAAATGTTTTAAATGTGTAATGTACGGGCATTATGCAAACCAATTCCCTAAGGGAAAGTCTCATGAAGAGAATCAGTATGGTAGTATGGGTAGTATTTATGTTGATTATGATGAAGAGACTACAAATGATATGTGAGTTAAAATAATTATTGAAGCTCGATCAATGGTTTAAGAAGGTAGTGGAATGATTACATGTTTATCAAGTGTAATGTTGTATATGTAATCTCATGGTACGATGGAATAAAGAGACATCTATGGATTGTTACACTGTTGTCTTTCCTTGAGTTTTGAAAGTGTATGATTAATGGTACCAGTATCCATGAAAGGTTATTCAGATATTTTTGGAATGTAGATTATATGCGCATAATGAAGGGATAATGAGAAAATTAAATGTTTGATAGTATTCATGAGCTCATGACTGATATAAGGAGAAGGTTATATCATGGTTTGAGTATGTAGAATTTTTGGATTTTGGTATGAGGAAAGAGTTAACTTTTGACAACATTCAGGTTTTCACTAAGGTTTAATGGGTATTCATTTTTCAAGAAAATACATGATTAAGGTATTCACAGGATTGGGATGTGACAAACAAGATATATGGGAGATAAATGATGGTATTCATATGCTTGGTTGATGACATTTCAAGTAATCGTTTTCTTTATACTATGAGCTTGGACCGAAGTATTTTAGGTAAGCCTAAAGATTGTAATGGATTATGTTGGACATAAGTTAGTATTGTTTAAGGATAAAACTTTTTTTTCAATATTATTGATGGGATGTTATAGTATTATTTCTTTAGAAAAAGGACAACTTGCAGGATGGGCGACAGCCCATCGCGTCAGACAAGGCTGTGGGAATCAAACCCAAAACCAAAGTGCGACTGGCCTTTATCGCCTATCACTGGACTACATGAAGTCCCTGTTTAGTAGAAACTAGTTTTATTATATTAAGCAGTATGATATATGAAGTATAAGTCCATTTTAGGAACCATATATGATTAATCTCACTATAGATGGACTTATGTGTTTTTTGATAAATTTTCTAACCTTTTGTTTGAGACAGATGGAATGACCCATCATTCTATCACATGATCTGCTAACACATCACGAATGACAAATTCAACTACATTTATTTAAGAGATGAAGTGTAAATTGTCCAAATAATGACCAATGGTGAGACTATACCAAAATCACGAAAGTATTTCTTCTAATTCCAATTTCATCAACTTTAGGGAAATGATCTTGAAAACCAAAAATGTTGTCCTAGTGCACTTATATCTGATGAATCAGATGGTAACATAGATCGTCACAAATTTATGTCTTTGTGATTTCTGGCTTTTCCATAGCCATGTTCTCTACCACTCTCCATCAGAACATGATGGTTAGATTTCTCTTCCATATCCATATTTTCACCTATGTGGAAACCAAGTGATTAGTTTATTTGGGTAACCATTACGTTTCATGCTTTTGTTTTTAAATATTGGTTTTGGTATTCCTTTTTACGAAGTAGGTTTCTATTAAATAAACTTTCAAGTAGTAAACCATTTATATCCCCGACGAAATTCGAGGGCGAAATTCATTTTAAGGGGGGTAGAATTTAACACCCAGAGATTTTATGAAAAATATTCTTTTTAATTTCATTAATGACTTGTATTGTACGCTACACCAAAAGGAGATTGCAAAACATGAATCCTTGACTTTCCTTGCATTACATGAAATCACGACCTTCCTCGATAGCGTGTGTAGTACACAATACCGAGTTTCACTAAACAACGATATACTATTAAAATATTATAAAAACTAGCCGTTATGAATAGTAATAACCACTTTTTGAAATTTTGTAAATTTTATTTTTCAAAATGGACTTCATTTTTGGATTCGGAATATCGAAATTAGCTTAGGGTAAAATTTTGGTACTTTTCGGATAACTTTCATATTCTGATGAATAGTGAAAATTATTAAATTTTAATTAAAAACAACTTTTTTAATCGAAATAATTTATAGTGATAAATTATTAAATTGAGTGGTTTTAAAGTATATTTATAATATATATTTTACAATTTAATAACATGTTGTTCATTGGATATAATTTCACATTTAAACCAGACATAAACAAGTGTCAATCTTTTGATAGTTATTATCTTTTAAAAACACGCTATTTGTTTTGACGACGGGAATTAATTTTTAAATTATTTAATGTAACTGATATGAATTGAATTTGGTAAAATAAACATCATTTTTGAATTCATAATATCAAATATATCTTAGGCCTAATATTTGGTATTTTTCTGGAAACTTTCATTTTTTTGATGAATAGTGAAACCACTAAGTGGTAGTTAAAAAAACTGATTTTTTCATAAAACATAATTTTACCGCTTCTATGAATAGAATTTCGAAAATCCGAGAGACATGGTTAATATCAAGTACAAAAATGTGGTTCAATGAGATGAAAATAATTTTTGATGAATAGTAACTTTTTACTTTTATTTACCACGGTTAAAAGTAAATAGGGTAATTAAGGGTAAAAATGATATTATTATTACCCGAACACATCTCCTAATTCTATTGGATAAGTGTAATTCGACCAAAAACCACCTTAGGAATAAAATATGTCCATTTAGGCCCACTTGTATTAGATTAGGACATTTATTATTAATTTATTTAAAGAAGGGTTAAAATAGTTAAAATCAATGTTTAATAAGTAAATAAATTTTAATATGGGGTTATAAATAAGATAAATTCGACTATAAATATTCATTAGAAAGCTAAAAATATTTCCTACATAATGGTATTTTATTTGTAATTTTTATACATTAAATAATTTAATTTATTTATGACACAACGATGATGCAGTAATTATGTTATTAATGAAATATTGACATAATTGATGTTATAAATACCCAAATAAATGTAATTTTAGACTTTTTATGAATTAAACTAATTTTTAGGTTAATAATTCATATTATTATTGATTTAATTATCTTTTTCCAAATTAATCATTCTGTTACGATTTTTCACAAAAATCAATTACTAAATAGTGTCAAAATTGACATAAAATAGTTTTTAAAACAAATATTATATTATTAATTGTTATTTTATTCCTCAAAATCTAAGGATCGGCCAAATGACTTAGATGAGATTATATATATTAATAATAAACAACTTGGGGTTCGTTTGGCTTGTTATAGTATGTTTATTAACCTTATAGTGGAAGAACACAAAAAGACACGGTAAAAGTAAAATTATCTAACTTAATGTTAAATCTAAATGATAAGGTTAAAATAGGAACCTAAACTTGTCTAGATTCTATTTTATGAGATGATTTCGACCCATACCCACCTTATATTAGAAATAAATCAATTTGGAGCTATTTAAAAACGAATTTGGCTTTATAATAAAATAATATTTTTAGTTATTCCAAAGGTGCCCCTCTCCTCCCTTATAAAAGGGCACCTCCTCCCTCTCTTCCTCACACCATTTTGAGCCTTCAATCTCGGACAAAACCTGCCAAATTCTCTTCTCCACATCCATAGAAATATCCTAGAGGTCCTGGTATTCTTCAAAGACCAATTTTAGATCCCTAAGAGGAGGACTCAAAGAGGCGCTTCAAAGAAGAGGTAATGTCCGTTACCGATTCTTTCAACTTTATTTCTTTTTCCACATCTTCTTCTTAGGTTGTTTCATTATGAAGTAATAAAATAAGTATCACTCATATACTGATATGTTATTATAAGTATGAAACATCCCTATTTCACCATCTATCCATCCTACGTAAAATGAAATCACCGCGCGTGCGTACGTACGGAATACCGTCTCCAGGCCGTGGTGTAATCTATTTTCCACCACCACCTATCTTGGATGGGTATAATGGTGTAAATAATAACTATATATGATTATTGTAAAGTGATATTGATTCTGAAATAGTATACATACACTCCAATACAATTCCACGATCAGGAGAATGATATCATCGCTCGTGCGTACGTACGGACTACCGTCTCCACGAAACGATGAGATTCATTCTCCACGTTAACCATTCATGAATGATTATAAACTATATATAATAATTAATCATAAAATATATGATATAATAATGATACTGTATTTATGTGTATATATATTTTTTTCATTTACTTAATTCCTTTCAACTCAATAAGGAAACGAAAACAGCGTTCATGCGTACGTACGACCTACCGTCTCCATGAACGGTGTATTTCTTTTCATTTACTGATCTATTATATATATGTATATTCTGAATATATATATTATATATAAATCATGTTTTATATTCTGTAATTATGTAATCATGATCTATGTAATCATATGAATAATTACAAGTCAAAACATGGATGACAAATGAAACGATTTTACCCAAAACACTCTTTAACATGGAATTTACAAAAAAACAGGTAATATAAAGTCATAAGTGGACCATATATGATATCATAACAATGAGTATGATTCTGGAATAAGTCAATGACATTATTTAAATCATTATACAGGAGGTTCAGACACTTATGAAGCAAATCAGACCTAAGGTAAGGGATCATTTTGCAAATCTCATTTTTATCCGAGATTGATTATTCGTATGTATTTACTGGGGTTATATTTATCATCCATGTCCAAATTTTATAAATATGTTTTCATGAATGTTTAAAGTCCTTTTTACCCATTCTTTACTTTTACTACATGGTATGTAAGGAATTTTTCTTTTGTTACGAGGCACTTTTTGACTTTTCTGGCAAAATTACGAGAAGAATGTTTTTTTAACTTATACGGCACGAATGGATTTTTACGGTTTTATAATGCCTTATTTTCATGAAGCTTCCTACAAACGATTTCATGAATATTTTCAACAAAATCTCTTTCTTTTAAAATTAGATGACGTTTTGTGAAAATAAATTGATTTTGAAGAAGAAATGATATTTTCCTCAAGAATTCATTTCAAGTGTTTTATCAAAACCATTTTCCCTCTAAGATGAAATTATTTCATATGTGTATTTTTCAAGTGAAATGTTTCTATGACTTACATGGTTTCACTTTCCTAATTATGAAACAATATAAATTTATTTTATATGTATTATGTGATGATAGGAATATGTTTATGAAACCCATTTTATTTGTTGGGTTATTATGAATGATGTATGCTTATTTTGTGGCACAAGTAAGAATGATTTCATTATGAGATGGGTGGGACTTATATATCCCTCCAATTCATTCGGTAAAGATTTTATATCTCATGAGATAGAAATGGCTGGAACGGAAGGTTAAACCTGTTCAGTGAAACATGACTGAAACGAGGAATGAACTCGGTTCAGAAATGGACTTTGTCCACTAAGATAATCTTGGCAATGAGCCTTGACTAATAAGAAATGATTATCTATGATTATGTATGTATTCCACAGAGTTTAATGTTTTAAGTTATGATTATTGGGATTACATTTCACTACTATGATTTATCCCATGTTATGATATTATGATCTCTTTTGCAGGTTAAGATTTCCAAAATGTTATGTTCTTATGAATATGATGTGATTGATATTTCTTTTGTTTACCCTTACTGAGCATTTGAGCTCACCCTTTTATGTTTTATTTTCCCCAGGATATTAATAAAGGATTTAGGTTAAAAAAAGAAGATATTTATGGGATATGTTGAAGATCTTTCACCACGATTAGAAGATTATATTCCGAGTTTCCAAAGTCACTAAACTATTACGGTCCTTGTGTGTGTGTTTTTGTTATGTACTAAGTATTCCGCAAAAGTAATGTAATGTTCATGTACGTCAAGATTAGGGTCTCTACATCCAAAGCCATTGGTATAAGGCCCCAACCATAAACATTACTTAATCTTGAGTTATTCCAAGAATACACGTTGAAGATCTTTTCAGGTTTAGAGTTTTAGAGAATTAGAACATAAATCATTCATTACATTCCACATTTAAACAAAGTGGTTATATAAAAGATAGTACTCATTTTTCCCATCAACGGAAACATATTTAAAATAAAAAATGGATTTTTTCTTGACACTTCCTTGACACTATAATCACATCATGTACCTTTCCCTTGACTTGTGAAAAACATTTCAAAAACTTGGGATGAGCATAAAAAGCTCAGTAGGGGATATAAAAATACGGAAAGTAAACATTAGTCCATGTATACACAAGAATTAATGAAAACGTACTTTACTCATAAAATATAATCAATTTAACATACCTCATAAAATCGCAAATAAATCATAGAAATCATAAGAAATAAAGGTTACTTGAGGCATTCATAACATTATTACACAGGGAGTAACCCTCATGGTTATATTTGGAATACCCATCACTATATATTCCCTAAATCTTTTCAGAGAAACCTTAACGTTTAAGTTCTTTGCATAACCCAATACATTGGAGAGAAATATCTGGCTCACCCCACCCTTAGTTTATCACGGAACCACCCGTCTTCATAACAATGCCCAAGAACCATAAAAAAATCGTATCATATAAAACATGCATAAAGGAAACATACCACTTCCACATTTCAATCACAAGATATCAATACAACACATTGATATAATAAAAACATTATGAAAACCATTTTCAATACCAAAATAAATGAAAAGTAAAACATGGTATTTATTTTCCATTTTAAAATAAATTTATGGCTTGTAGTGGAAGCCGAAACTCAAATAATGGTCATGACAACAGAGAGGTCATTGTCACCGCATACGCATGACAAAAACATTCCCTTTTGTCGTTTAGTAAAATTCTTCGTATAAAAAATATTCCTTTTGAATAAACTTAAATGTCAAAGGGGTTTATACACCATATAAATGAAAGTTATGAATAGAACAAAATATGCCTCAATGAAAAAAGATTGAGATGAAGTCTCATACCTCGGGTCCGACTTGACTTGATCATTCTTTAATCTCATGAATAATAAACATGAGTTATTTTATACTTTCTTAAGAACCTTTTTCATGTTCATTATTTCTTTTATACCACTTATTACCAAGTTATGAAAACTATGTAATTATTTAAGTTAATAATGGCCGTTTTGTCGATCATTAGTACTTGAGTCAAAAATAAACTCTTTATAATTACAAGTTGTTCATGTATCCATTATATCCAGAATTATATTCATTAAGTAGATATTATATATATCATATATATCCATTATATACATGCATTTATAATATTACATAACATTTAGAGGTATGAAATGAAATGCACCGTTCATGGAGACGGTAAGCCGTACGTACGCCAGAACATGACTTTCATTACTATTTAGTATTAAATGGAATGGAATCATAATGATATAAAGGTATATTATAATTCCAGTATAATATCATATATAATATCATTAACTACATCCTTTATACATCCCACATATTGTATTAACGAATCAAATCACTTTGAGGGGGCGGTAGTCTGCACTTCCTAAAATAAAGATATCGCGTTGACCCATAATGGAAACCATAAGGGTGTGCCAAAAAAGAAAAATACATAAGCATAAGAAAAACATAGACATATTATATATCATATATAAATATAGTGACATCTTAATGGACACCTTTTAAGGTGTTAGAAGAATATTGAACAATCATCATTTCGTGATGCTGAAATTTGCCATCCACGGAAACATTATGCTCTTTAACCATTAGATGTAGGTGTGTGTAAGTTTAGATCAAATAATTATTCTAAAAAAATCATACTATATTTAAGATACTGGTGTTGTTACAAAATAAATGAATAAAAGAGTTTAGGGGGTTGGAGAAGAAAAATAAAACAAATGATCATTAGAGAAGTCTTTACCTTTAAATCAGGTAACTCCTCTTGGTTTGAACCAAAAAGGTTTCATGAAGAGATTTCTGCCTAAGGTAAGGCTTCTAGGATGAATAGAGGGATGATGAGAGATAAATGAGCAGAGCTTGGCCGAGCCAATGGCTTGAGAGGTGTGTGTAAAGAGGTAGAGGTGGGGGCCTTTTATAAGAGGAAAGGAGGGGCACTCTTGGAAAGTTATAAAATGTTACTTTATATTAAAATAAGTCTCAGATTTTAAAGGTCCCACATTAATATATTTCGAGGATAAGGTGATAAGGGTTCGAAATATATTCTTCCAATAGGTCTTTGACAAGTTTAAGTCTTATATTTTACATTATATTTTCATTTTTTTAAATCGTTCATTAATTAAGTAATCGCTGCATCATCATCATGTCATAAATAATTTAATTTATTTAATGTCTAAAAATTATAAAAAAATAATATGATGTATGAAATATTTTTATCTTTCCAATGAATATTTATAGTTTAAGATATCATTTATGTAGAAAAAATTAAAAATGTTTTACTCGGTTGATACATCCTATAGTGATATTCTCCTTCCTTTAAAAATAAAAAGATAAAGTGTCACTCTCACCCAAACGTGATTCCATGGGGTCCATAAGTTTGTCAAAAGGCATAAAATGGTCAGACATGACACAACCAGTAGAATTAGGACACATTTTGGGTTCATTTTTTATTATTATGATATTATTTTATTATCCTTAACTACCCGATTACTAATTAATCAAGATAATTAAAGATAATTATTGTCGTTACTATTCATAATGTCCAAAAAAAAGAGAGTCTTAATTAAATAATTTTTACATTATTTTTCCAAATATGGAATCCATTTTACCAAAGTCCAAACATAGAAAGTGCAATAATTAATTCAAAAATAATTCCCTTTGTCAAAACAAATTGAGGGTTTTTTGAAACAATATCTATGAAAAGATTGGAACTTGTTTATGCCCAATTCCAAAGTGAAATTAATTATAATTACTACCATTGGATTAAATGGTAAAAATATATTCTAATTAAAACTTAAGACCATTTAAAAAGATAATCTAACCATATAATTAAATTAGATGAAAAATCAGTTTTGATGTAAAATGCAGTATTTTTCACTATTCATTATAAAATGAACATTGTCAGAAAAATTGCCAAAATTTATCCAAGGTAAATTTCAATGTTCCAATAATAAAGAATTAGTTTATTTTGACAAATAGAGCTTATAAAATTGTCAAAATTTTTATTTAAAAATTGTTTTCCATCAAAAGGAAGTAAAATAATCTTTTAAAAATATTAGTGTATTCTATGCTTAAGATTGGATTTATTCTCATTTAAGCCTCTAAAACACTATCTAATTCATAAATAGACATAGATAAGAATATATATTATTCATTACTTACTTGGGATGTTATATCCTTCCCCCCTTTAGAAAATTGCATCCCCACAATTTATTTACTTATCGAAAAAGTGGGGGTATTTATCCCTCATTGCATTTTCAGATTCCCATGTTTCCTCTTCAATTATGTGGGTTTTCCAGAAAACCTTTACTTGATGAATCACCTTATTCCATAACACTAGCTCCCTGTGGTCATGTATCTGGATCGGTTGTTCATCATAAGATAGATTCTCTTCCAACTAAACAACCTCTGGACTCAAAACATGAGATGGATCTTGCATGTACGTCCTTAACATTAAAACATGAAAAACATTATGTACCTGAGATAAAATCAGAGGTAAAGCCACTCGGTATGAAACTGATCTAACTATCTCCAAAATTTCATATGGTCCAATGAAACTTGGACTCAACTTTACTTTCTTACCAAATCACATCACACTTTTCCTTGGGGATACTTTGAGAAAAAACAGGACCACCTACCTCGAAAGAGAGATCCTTCCTCCTACTGTCCGCATAACGTTTCTGCCTTCTCTGAGATTTTCTCATGTGTTTATGTATCAACTGAACTTTTTTTGCCAACTCTTATACCAATTTCGGTCCCATCAACTTTCTTTCACCTACTTCATCCCAAAAAGCTGGAGTTCGACATCGCTTCCCATATAATGCCTCAAATGGTGCCATCTGTATACTAGAATGAAAACTGTTATTATAAGAAAACTCAACCAAAGAAAGATGTTGGTCCCAACTTCCCTGATAATCCATCGAACAAGCACATAGCATATCCTCCAAAGTCTGAATTGTTCGTTCTGACTTCCCATCTGATTGCGGATGAAAAGCTGTACTAAAATTTAATTCAGTACCAAAGACTTCTGAAGGCCTTTCCAAAAGTTAGAAGTAAACCTGGGATCATGATCAGATACAATGAAGAGATGAACTCCATGTAACTTGACTATCTATTTAAGATACAGATGGGAAAGTTGATCTAGGGAAAAAGTATCTTGTATAGCAAGGAAATGAGCAGATTTAGTGAAGCGATCAACAATAACCTAGATCGCATTATTACCTCGAGGTGTCTCTGGAAATCCTACAACGAAGTCCATGGATATATTCTCCCATTTCCACTCTGGCACTGGTAAATGCTGAAGCATCCCTTTCGGTAACTGCCGCCCTGCTTTAACCTATTGACAAGTCAAACACATCAAAGTAAAATCAGCAATATCTCTTTTCATTCCGTCCCACCAGTAATACTCCTGAAGATCTCTATACATCTTAGTACTTCCTGGATGAACTGAAAACGAAGAACTATGAGCTTCACATTACAACTCTCTCTTCAACTATGAATCAGAAGGCATACACAATCTCTTCTCAAATCTCAAACAAAAACATTATTAATGTTTAATTCAGGCAACTTACCTTTCTGAACTTGCTCTACCTTTTTCTACAACACACTATCTTTCTTTTGTTCTTGCTTAATTCTATCTGATAGAGAATATTTCACTGATACCTAAAACAAAATAGAAGAACATCCTGCACCAGAAACTTCTATGCCAAAGTTCATCAAATCCATATCCAAAGTACCATGTTCCAAATGCAACATTGTTAATAAAGAATTACTTTTTCAACTCAAAGCATCAGCCACTTTATTTTCTTTTTCTGGATGGTAGTGAATTGTACAATCATAATCCTTGATTAATTCTAGCCATCTCATCTGTCTCATGTTCAATTATTTCTGAGTGAATATATACTTTAAAATTTTTTGATCGGTATATATCTCACACTTTAATCCATACAAATGATGCCTCCAGATTCTTAATGCGAAAACAACAACAACTAATTCCAAATCATGTGTAGGGTAATTTACCTCATGAGTTTTCAACTGACGTGAAGCATAAGAAATTATCTGATCATTATGCATTTGGACGCATCCAAGTCATTTCAATAAAGCATCACTTTAGATAACAAACTCACCATTCTTGGAAGGTAGTTCCAAAACTGGATCATTAACGAATCTTCTCTTCAATTCCTGAAAACAATCATCACATTCTTTTTCCCAGATAAGCTTAACACCCTTCCGAGTTAGCTTAGTCATTGGACTAGATAACTGTGATTTTTTTAACAAACCTTCAGTAATAGACTTCCAAACCAAGAAAACTATGAATCTCTTTTACATTTGTGGGTCTTGGCCATTCTTCCACAACCTTTGTTTTTTAGGATCAATAGTTATTCCATCTTTAGAAACAATGTGACCAAGGAAAGAAATTTGTTGCAACCAAAACTCACACTTGCTGAATTTCCCATACAATTTCTTTTCTTTTAAGGTTTGCGAAAAGAACCTTAAATGTCTTTCATGCTCCTATTTACTTTTAGAAAACACCAAAATATCATCAATGAAATCAACCAAAAACATATCCAAGAACTCATGGAAAATTCTATTCATAAGGTCCATGAATACAGCAGGTGCATTGGTTAACCCAAAATGAATAACTAAAAATTCATAATGGCCATATCTTGTATGAAATGTGGTCTTCGGAATATCTACTTCCTTTACCTTCAACTGATGGTACTCAGATCTCAGGTCAAAATTTAAAAAATACTCAGCTCTCTAGAGCTGATCAAACAAATCATCGATATGAGGCAAATGATATTTGTTCTTAACAGTGATGTTATTCAAGGCTCTATAATCAATGCAAAGTCTTATTGAACCATCTTTCTTTTTAAAAAATAAAACAGGAGCACCCCCTGGTGATGTGCTACGTCGAATGAAACCTTTCTCCATTAAATCTTGCAATTAACCCTTCAACTCTAAAATTTCAATTTGAGACATTCGATAAGGGGGTTTTGAAATTGGATTAGCAATAGGAACTAATTTAACAGTAAATTCAACTTCCCGATCTGGTATTATTATAGGCAACTCATCAGGAAAAACATCAGGATACTCATTTACCACTGGCACATCATTAATCTGAATAGTTCATTTTTTTTTCAAAAATATGTGCAAGGTAACATTCATTTCCATCTTTTACAAGTTTCTCAGCCTCTTGATATCTTGTCAAAAGTAAGGGTTCATTCATGTACACAAACTGAAAGTCTTTCTGAAAAGAAACTTCTTTAACTCTATAATCAATCTTAGCATGGTAAATAGTGATCCAATCCATACCCAGGATAACATCAAACTCTACTAGAGGTAAAACAATAAGGTTTGTAAGTAGGTTCTTTCCACGGATAACGATAGGAAGGCTCTTATAAATTCTTTTTCCTCAACATTTCCCCCAGGTGTTTTTACCACAAGTTCAGGAGTCATTTCTTGAGATGGAATTCCCAATTTACATGAAAAGTTTTTAGAGATGAAAGAATGTGTAGACCCCGAATCAAACAACACATTGGCATAATCTGAGAAAACAAACAAAGTACCTGATACCACTTCATTTGATGGCCCAACATCTACTAAAGTAGTTTCAAAGGATTTCACCACACCTTTCTTCTTGTAGTCTGACTACTTCCCATCATTCGAGCTCTTTGATGAAAACTTGTTTTCATAGTGACCCATCTCATTTCACTTGAAACATTTCACTAACTGTAAATTAAATTTGTTCTTACCATCACTTTGTTCATTTTCAGTGAAATCACAAGCCTTATGTCCTATCTTACCACATCGGTAGCACTTTACAGAATTCAGAAGACATTCCCCAACATGCCTTTTACCACATTTATCACAAACTAGAAACTTAGTTTTCTTACCATCAGAACTTTTTGAAGAATTATTCCCTTTCTCCTACCACCTCGATCTATTCTTCTGTTGGTTGTTATAGAACACTAGATCATCGACAAACTCCATTTCCACCTTCTCATCACATCGAACAAGCTTTTCATAACTCTTAAACTAACGATAAGCTAAAGCCCTTCGATATTTTGTCTTTAATCCTGAGTAAAAACGATTGATTTTACTATCAAGGTCTCAGATAAAATTTGGATCATACCTTGCCAATCGAGTGAACCTTTATTCATAAGCAGCCAGTAAGTCATCCTCTTGCCTCAATTCCAAGAACTGTTTTTTCATCCAATGTCGAACAGCCTTAGGAAAATACTTCTTAAGAAACATACCTTTGAATTCATCCCAGTCTAGAGCATTAATCTTATTAGCGTCCCTGATATTTTTAACCATCGACCACCACTGATCTGCTTCACCCTCCAAATGGTAAATAGGAAGACTAACCTTTTGATTGTCTGAACAACCCATGACATCGAAAATCTTCTATAGTGCTTTAATCCACCCTTCATCTAGCACAGGGTCAGATGATCCTCTGAATGACGAGGGATGTTGCCTCATGGAATGTTCCACCACTGACATGTTCCTCTGTGGTCGATCTGGCTGATCTTGTGCGTGGATACCACCACTATTTATCACTTGAGTCAACTACGCCATTACTACAACAAAATATTCAGTTGCAATTCCGACCATCTCAGGATGCTGATTTGGAAGGTCATTTCCTTATGTATACCTTCCCAGCATTGTTTCCCTGTTTCCTCTGCGGAAAACCATTCTGAACAAACATGTTTTTGATGAAGCAACATGGTAATATTCAAATGATATATCATTTCAATTTGACCATAAATTTTTTTTGGATAGTCATTTAATATAATTATAACTCCTAAAGTTATCTAAACCAACCTTTGATACCAACTATAAGGCCCTATCCTTAAAAATTACTTAATCTGGAGTTATTTCAAGAATACACGTTGTGGATCTTTTCAGGTTTAGAGTTTTCGAGAATTAGAACATTAATCATGCATTACATTCCACATTTAAGCAGAGTGGTTACGTAAAAGATAGTACACATTTTTCCAATCAACGAAAACATATTTAAAATAAAACAGGGATTCTTTCTTGAAACTTCCTTGACACTATCATCACATCATGTACCTTTCCCTTGACCTGTGAAAAACATTTCAAAAACTTGGGATGAGCATAAAAAAGCTCAGTAAGGGATATAAAAATACGAAAAGGAAACATTAGTCCATGTATACATAAGAATTAATGAAAACGTACTTTACTCATAAAACATAAGCACTTTAACATACCTCATCAAATCATGAATAAATAATAGAAATCATAAGACATAAAGGTAACTTGTGGCATTCATAACATTCTTACGTAGGGATTAACCCTCATGGTTAAGTTTGGAATACCCATCATAGTGTATTCCCAAAATCTCTTCAGAGAAACCATAACGTTTAACTCCTTCATGTTACCCAATGAATTGGAGAGCTATATCAGGCTCACCCACCCTTATTTTATCACAGAACTACCCATCATCGTAACAATAACCAAGAACCATAACATAATCTTATCACATAAAACATGCATAATAGAAGCCTAACATTTCCACATTTCAGTCACAAGATATAAATACAACACATTGATATAATAAAAACATTATGAAAACCATTTTCAATACCAAAATAAATGAAAATTAAAACATGGTATTTATTTTTCATTTTAAAAGAAAGTTATGCCTTGTAGAGGAAGCCAAAACTCAAATAATGGTCTAGGCGGTGGAGAAGTTTTTGTCGCCGCATACGTACGACAAAAACATTCCCTTTTGTCATTTAGTGAAACGCTTCATATAAAAAATATTCCTTTTGAATAAACATAATAGTAAAAGGGGGTTATACACCATATAAAATAAAGTTTTGTATAGAACAAAATATGCCTCAATGAAAGGAGATTGAGACGAAGTCCCATACCTCGGGTCCGACATGACTCGATCATTCTTTAATCTCTTCAATAATAAATTTGAGTTAATTTATACTTGATTAATAACCTTTTTCAAGTTAATTATTTCTTTTATATCACTTACTACCATGTTATGAACACTATGTAATTATTTAAGTGAATAATGGTTGTTTTGATGATCATTGGTACTTGAGTCAAAAATAAACTCTTCATAATTACAAGTTGTTCAAGTATCCATTATATCCAGAATTATATTAATGATTTATATATCATATATATCATATATATCAAGTATATACATGTATTTATAATATTACATAATATTTAGAGGTAATAAATGAAATGCACCGTTGATGGAGACGGTAAGCCGTACGTACGCGTGAACGCTACATTCATTTCTATTTCATATTTAATGGAATGGAATCATAATGATATAAAGGTATATTATAATTCCAGTAATATATCATATGTAATATCATTAACTCCATCCTTTATACGTCCCATATATGGCATTAATGAATCAAATGACTTTGAGGGGGCGGTAGTCCGCACTTCCTAAAATGAAGATATCACGTTTACCCTTAATGGAAACCATAAAGGTATGCCAAAAAAGAAAAATACATAAGCTTAAGGAAAACATAAACTTATTATATATTGTATATAAATATAGAGACATATTAATGGCCAACTTTGAAGGTGTTAGAAGAATGTTGAACAATCATCATTTCGTGAGGCAGAAATTCGCCATCCACGGAAACAATATGCTCTTTAACCATTAGATGTAGGAGTGTGTAAGTTTAGCTCAGATAATTATTATAACAAAATACTAGTATATTTAAGATACTGGCGTTGTTACAAATTAAATGAATAAAAACAGTTTAGGGGGTTGGAGAAGCAAAATAAAACAGAAGAACATTATAGAATTCTTTACCTTTAAATCGTGTAACTCCTCTTGGTTTGAACCAAAAGGGTTTCTTGAAGAGCTTTCTGCCTAAGGTAAGGATTCTAGGATGAAGAGAGGGATTATGAGAGATAAAATTAGTAGTGTTTGGCCAAGAAAATGTATTGAGATGTGTGTGTAAAGAGGTAGAGGTGGGGGCCTTTTATAAGAGGAAAGGAGGGGCACTCTTGGAATGTTATAAAATGTTGCTTTATATTAAAATGAGTTTCGGATTTTAATGGTCCTAAAATGATATATTTCGAGGATAAGGTGATAAGGGTTTGAAATATACTCATCCAATAGGTCTTTGACAAGTTTAAGTCTTATATTTTTCATTATCTTTTCATTTTATTTAAACCGTTCATTAATGAGGTAATCGCTGCATCATCATGATGTCATAAATAATTTAATTTATTTAATGTCTAAAAATTATTAAAAAATACTATGATGTAGGAAATATTTTTAGCTTTCAAATGAATACTTATAGTCCAATAGATCATTTATGTAGACAAAATTAAAAATGTTTTACTCAGTTGATACGTCCTATAATGATATTCTCCTTTAAAAATAAAATGATAAAGTGTCACTTTCACCCAAAAGTGATTCCATGGGGTCCCTATGTTTGGCACAAGGAATCCCATTGTTGGACATGACACAACCAGTATCATTAGGACACATGTTGGGGTCATTTTTTATTATTATGATATTATTTTATTATCTTTAACTACCCGATTACTAATTAATCAAGATACACAAGTACAAAAACCGTTTTTTACGTTGGTTTTTTTCCTTTTAAAGTCAGTTTTTAGGCGATGTTATTACGAGCGACGTTAAAAATATGTTTTTTGACATTGGTTATTTAATAAATGTTGTAAAAAATGGGGTTTTATGGTTGTTAGCATAGGTTTTTTGAAAAACTGACATGAAATACATTCTGGAAATGGTGTTATGAGGCCATTTTTTACGTCGTTTTTGAAAAAATCGTCGTTAAAACCCCATTTTTTATGTCGGTTATTTAATAACCGATGTTAAATGTTTTGTAATGCTGTTTATTAAATAAATGACGTAAAAAATGTTTACCATATTGTTGAAAATTTCCTAAGGTTTCATTTGACATGTCATAGATCTGAAACGGAGCTACGGATCAAAAGTTATGACCAACATAAGTTTGATATTTTTTTCGCAGAAAGATTGAATGAGCCAACCGTAGCTTCATCTTCGGATTTTTTTTCAATCCGTAGGGGGATTCATAGTTTTACCATGATATAAATAATAATCCATAATTATAATGAATTAATAATCGTTAAATGGTATATCAATTAAGAAAATGACTCATAGAAAATATAAATCATGGGAAAATAATTACAAATACCATGAAGAGGTCGCGTAAATAAGAAATTGTTGATTCAAGTGGAAGATCAAACAAGTTTATTCGGTGGAATGATGATGGTCGAATGAAATGATTGTAAAATGGTATATCAATTAAGAAAACAAATCATAAAAACCCTAAATCATGGATATATGACTAAACATACCTTGACGAGATCGCGAAAAGAAGAAATAATTGATTTACGTTGATGATCAAAAGAGCCGATTTGGGGGAACGATAATGGTTGAAATAAATGATTGTTAAATTATGATATGTTTATAATGGAAACATATAATTGAGATTCTTAGAGAAAATGCGGTATTAAAAATTTTAGGCGGCAATTCCAGATTTGGATGCTGCGATGTAAAAAAATTGAAATTTCGCATTCGCGGGATATTAAAATTATCTTTCACATTGGTTTAATGATAACCATCATGAAAAGATATTAAAATTTTCTCTTATTTTTCACTTCGGTTATTATAAAACTGACGTGAAAAATCAATCTTCATCACTTTTTCACGTCGGTTATTATAAAACCGACGTGAAAAATCGATTTTCATGACTTTTTCACGTCAGTTATTTAATAACCGACGTTAAAGGGTAATTTTCACGTCAGTTATTTAATAAAAGATGTGAAAAAAGTTTACAAAAATGTAGTTCATTTCCTAAGATTTAATTTTATAGGTCACAGAGCTCAAACGGAGTTACGGATTAAAATTTATGGCCTTTAGAAGTTATTCATCTCTAAATGATGTCTTAGGGAATTCCAACTTTGGAAGGCCATAAACGTTAATCCATAACTCATTTTGAGCTCTGTGACCTATCAAATTAAATCCTGGGAAATGAACTACATTTTTGTAAATTTTTTCACGTCGGTTATTTAATAACTGACCTGAAAAATACCTTTTAACGTCGGATATTAAATAACCGACGTGAAAAATAAGAAAAATTTTAATATATTTTCATGGAAATGGAATTTTCACATCGATTATTTAATAACCGACGTGGAAAAGTAATGTATATTGATTTTTCACATCGGTTATTATATAACTGAAGTGAAAAATCAGATAAAATGGATTTTTCACGTCGGTTCTTATATAGCCGACGTGAAAAATCTGCGGAAAGTTTTTTTACCTCGGCTATATAATAACCGATGTAAAAATTGATTTTCAGATATTTTCACGTCGGTTCTCAAAAATTGACGTGAAAAAGTGCGAGGTAAAAGAAGGTTTTTTGTACTAGTGATAATTAAAGATAATTATCGTCGTTACTATTCATAATGTCCAAAAACAAAAGAGTCCTAATTACATAGTTTAGGCCTTATGATTCTAAATATAGAATCCATTTTACCAAATTCCAAACATAGAAACTACAATAACTAATTTAAAAATAATTCCCGTTGTCAAAATAAATAGCGGGTTTTTTTGAAACAATATCTACGAAAAGTTTGGCACTTGTTTATGCCCAATTCCAAAGTGAAATTAACTAAAATGACTACCATTGGATTAAATGGTAAAAATATATTCTAATTACACCTTAATACCAATTAAAAATATAATCTAACCATATAATTAAATTAGATGAAAAAGAAGTTTTGATGTAAAATGCATTATTTTTCACTATTCATTAAAAAATGATCATTATCAGAAAAATACCAAAAAATTATCCAAAGTAAATTAAAATGTCCCAATCATAAATAATAAGTTTATTTTGAAAAATAATGCTTATAAAATTGTCAAAAGTTTGATTTAAAAATGGTTTTCCCTCTAAAGGCAGTAAAAAAATCTTTTAAAAATATTAGTATATTTCTTGCTTAAGATTGGATTTATTCTCATTTTAAGCCTATAAAAACTATCTAATTCATAAATAGACATAGATAAGAATATATATTATTCATTAATTACTTGGGATGTTACAATTGGCCTCAGCCAAACCCTTCCCAAATATCTTCCCAACATCCCTCACTTCAATGTGGAGGCATTCCCTTAAGCAGAAAGCCAACCTAAGGTGACCTTTTGTTCAAATCAAAAGGAAACACAGAAAGAAGAGGTAATTATTTTATCACCTCTTTCAAAGTTCTTTTCTTCTTCCACATTATACTTATTTGTTATTTCCAAACCAAAATAATAACAGAAGTACCTTGTACATACTAAAATTTTAATATAAATATGTCACAACAATATTCATTATTTTTTTTCATCATATGAATGACAATGTCACCATGCGTGCGTACGTACAGAATACCATTTCTACGTCGTGGTGTAATTTGTTATTCAAAAATATGTCATTTTAATTTTTATAATGATAAATATAATGCATATAAATTTTGAAAATAACATTATAATGTTTTTTTATAATTAATATAACATCTGATTCCACACGTTTTAATCATTTATGAAATGATACAGTCACTCAAGTGTACATACGGATTACCGTCTCCACGATGCGATGAGATTCATTTCCTTGTTCACCATTCAACAGTGGTTATAAAAAATATATATTATTAAAAATTATGTAATATTTGACATAATAATGACACTATGTATATATATATATTCTTACATATATCTTATCCACTTACTTCCCTTCAATACAATATGAAAACGGAAATAAAGTTTATGCGTATGTACGACCAACCGTCTCCATAAATGGTGTTTCACATTTCATATATCTATCTATTATACATATATATATTGTAAATATATATTATATATAAATCATGTTTCATATTATGGATATATTTAAATCTTGATCTAAAGGATATGATCAAATATAACAAGTTAAAACATGTACGATAATGAAAACAATTATCATCTGAAATATTAATTTGACATGGAAATCATTATTAAATGGGTAATATAAAGTCATAAATGAATCATGTATGATATAATAAATATTAATATGGTTCTTGTATAATTTAATAAAATATAATTTTCATTATAGTGGAGGTTAAACATACCCTCGACTAAAGTAAAGTGCAAGTTAAGGGTTACTTTTACAATCTCTTTACCTATCTGAGGTTGTTAATATGTAGGTATCTACTGGGACCTCTTTATCATCCACATATGAATTTTCATAAAAAATAATTTCAAATTTTTTATTCTTTTTACTATACTATGGGTTGAAGTCATTTATACCATTATTTGACTTTATATATTTTGAAAGGAATCATTCCGTCATTTTCCAAACAAGGTACTTTATGACATTTTCGAAAAAATTAATGTAAGAATATCTTTTTAATATATATGGTGGATATGGCTATTTTCTTATATTATAACATCGTTGAAGCTTCCCTTACAAGCATATAATATTATTTTCAAAATAAATGTTTTCTTTTCTAATTATTTGAATCTTAAATGATTTCGATATAGAAAGAGATATTTCACTCAAATAGTTTTGATTTCATCTATGTCAACATACTTTGAAAAGTTTTACACTTGTATGAAGTTGATATATTATGATAAAAATACTAGATAATTTCTTTAAGGTTTTGTGATATGTTTGATTGTGGATGTGTTATTTTCATACCATTCATGGTTTATGGTTAAAATATCAATGTTTTGTATGCTAGTTATAATAAGAATATTTTTGTTATGTATCAAACTTTTCATATAAATAATGTATTGAATATAGTAAGTTATGGGTGGAGCCCGTTATATCTCCTCGATGCATCAGTAATAATCATGAGACAATTAGATGTGGAATTGGCCAAGGCCTTTCCAAATTTGATATATTGTTTTTATTGAGGCCTTAATCATTTTTAGACTTCTTGGCCGAGTCCTTGAAAAAATGTTTTGTAATGTCCTGATTTATAAATTACCTCATTTTGAAAATAATATTGATGGTTCATGTTGTTATTTGACTAGTAGAGTACCCATGACTATGTTTTATTATGGAATTATTTACTCCACTCAAATTTTTCCATAATGTGATCATGTTTATTATATTTAAAGGCATGTGTTTTCAATTATTCACCATGACTAATATTTATGTTATCTTCCGCTATATTGTTTACCCTATTGAGCATCGTAGCTCACCCATTTCTTTTGTTTTGTTTTCCCCGGATTCCAAGAAGTGTATTATGACTAATATGCCGGGTTATTCTTGGGAAATAATTTCCATCTCAAAGGATCATTTATGTTGTGTTATATTATTGAATGTGTAATGTAACATTCTTGTATGTAATATATTTTCCAAGACATCTAAACTAATCAGTCTTAGGGACTTGATTCCTTGTAATCATGAAAATGTTATGTAATAATGTACCGACTCTAGGTAACTGGTGTCATGGTATTACAGTTGGTATCAGAAGAAAGTTTATTAATAACCTTTGAAACAAGATTTATGTAAAATCTAATTAGGAAACAATACCCTAACATAGAAATTGAGGATTAGTATAGAAGAACTTTCTAGAATTTTGTTAATGTAGAGATTATTTGTATTTTCCAAGAAATACATCAATTTCTGGATACGAGCAGGTATAGTTAGCTCTGGAACTAATGTACCTTGGAGTTAAAACTCTAACATGGTGTTTCAGGATTGACCCATGGTATCCTGGTACACAACAACGGGCTTTGCAGCACAGTTGGTAAAGGCACTCCCAGGAGATATGATTAGGATAAGTCACATTTTCTTTACAATCCATTATGAAAGATTTAGAATTAAATAATTCCTCAATGAAAACATTTTTTTTATTATTACAGTTTTTATAAAAAATCTTTTCAATTTATGTTAGGTATTTTACATGTTTGGAATTAGGCATTGTGATTCATAAACTAACCTAGTGTTTGCCAATATTTTAAAAATGGCGCCCAGTAAAAGGAATAAGAACTCCAGCAATACTCATGATCAAAGAGTAATAAGGATATTATCCTTCATGTTATTAAGAAAACATTTAGAAGGGAAATAATATCCCACATGTTCTCATTATATGAAGAAATATTATCATGTGTTAATAAGATAAGTAAATAATTATACGAGTCCTATGTCTTTGAAGGGATGAAAGAGAAGAAAGTGATGGTAGAGAGAATGATGGATAAAGGGAAGAGGGGAAAGAAGGATTCTCTCATATGTAATAATTGTGGAAAAAATCACCTTGGTAAATTCATGATGGTAATGGGAGTTTGTAATAAGTTTGTTGAAAAAGTACACCATGTATATGGAAACCCTGCTTTTTATTACAACTTAAACATGCTTTATTACATAAAACTTCACTTGATACAACAAAGGAGATCGAGAGTTTTAGTGTCTTTGGGGCTTAGGATCATTACATAAAAACTTAAAACATGAAATACAACATATTTATTGAAAACTTCCTTTACATGACCACTACATTCCCTCTTACTTAAAATTGCATGGGATAACCTGAGGACATGCCTAAAAAAGGGTGAGATATAAAGCCCAGTAAGGGAGTACACATGGAATAACACGAGGAGTACAATACATGTTAGGAAATAGGCATGACAATAGAGCATAAGATAATCATGAACATAAAGGCAAGATAAATCACGATAATCATAACATGGAAATGTGGAAACAACACTTAACATTGAATTAGCATGATCCAAGGCTCATTGCACATGGAGCATGAGTAAACCCTCATTGCACATGAAGCACGAGTAAACCCTCGTTGCACTTGAATTAGCATGATTCAACACTCATTGAACATGAAGAACGGGTATACCCTCATTGAATTTGAATTATCATGGGTCAAAACTCATTTCACATGACGTATCATGATAATATACTTTACCCAATGCATTGGAGCGCTATAAGGGCGCACCCTTCTTAAACATTTCATTTCATATATAAGTGTGCCACATGGATCATAAAACATGGATTCATAAAACATAATAAATTATTCCACGATAAAGGAATGTGGAATTAATACATGAAACTTTACAATCAATATGTAAATGTGCATAAAGGTGGATACCCTTGATGGAGAAATGGGCATGGTATTCACTACACAATGACATTGTCTTAGAAAATCGGTGCGATTTCGGCAGCGTAACGGCGTGACGTAAGAATTACAAAAATGGTTGATGAGAGATAAAGGGATTCCTCATCATATTTAGATGTAAAGTAAGGAGGTCATATAGATACATGTACCATCAATTGTAATGGAATTTAAGTTCATGATACAAGAGAATTGCTTGAATGTAAAAGAAGAGAGAGAAGTTCCTTTGGGAATTTCAGCATAGTAACAAGTGTACATGGGAGGAATTTAATGAGAGAGAAAGGGGTCTCCCATAATTCAAAAAATAAGAGGGAAGTATGGGGGAGTTGAGAAACCATACCCAAACATTCATAATTGATGTTAAAAGGGCAATACAATTTAATGAAAATTGACAAAAATGAGAAAGGAAGAAAAAACACTTACTTGGAAGTGTGCTTCCATAGGCTAGAGAGAGGCTTGTGAGAGGCTTCTTGGGAGCTTGGGGAACCTTGGGAGGATTCTAAAGAGAGTAGGGCAGAGGTTGAAGGAACTCCAAGGGATTTTAGTGAGGAGGAAGTGGGAGGTTGGGTGGGTTTGTATAGGAAAGGTGAGGGAATTCTTTATTATTTTGGTTTGGGTCCCCTTACATTAAATTAATCCAAACCAAAAACCATCCCATAGTTTTTGCACATGGTTTTTGGAAAAGGAAAGAGGAAAAAAATATTTTATATGGCCCAAGTCAGAACTTCTTAAAATAATAAGGTTGCTTATGTGGAGGTGAGTCACACTCCCATGGAAATTAATTTAAAAAGGAAAAGTGTTGAATATGTCTTGAGGGGTCCATTAATGCTTTGAAAAGTAAGTCAGAAAATCCCAAAATAACATCATTTTAATGATAAAACATATATTCGCCGAACATAAGGTTTATGGTATTTTATTACATCACCATTGGGTCATTATGATGTCATAAAACACATTATATATTTAAACGGTATTTAATTTTTACCCAAAAATTTGACTATCTCAGAAAATTATGAAAAATTCACCGTTGGATAATTTCGACATCCTGATTCCAAAAATTACATTTATTTTCTCTAAAAAAATTTCTAAATATGTTAATTTTCACTTTTAATATAAAAACCAATATTTATCGAAAATTCACGGGTTTTGACAGAAATGGCTTTCAAACCTTAATAATAATTTTAATTGCAATCATAAAATTATAAGAGCATTTATATTTAATAAAAATTAATTTAATATTAATAATAATATTTTATGAAAATATTATTTAATTCAATAATCCCTTAATTTAATAAAATTGAATTCTTAATTAAATAATAACTAAAAAACACCATTTGTACCTTAAAAACTGTTTACAATGTATCAAAAATGGCTAGAAATTATATTCATTATTATATACAGAAAATATAATGTACATGAACATATTACTACTTATTTGTTACATAACCCCTTAAAATAGCCGCATAAGACCTAAGGGTAAGGTGTGCGATGGCGACATTCTCTTGGGGTGGCTCGGATAACATCTCTTGAGTGGTAATCTCTATCAACTTCCACTTTTCCCGTAGACGGTCATGTTCGAGCTTGAAATAATGAAGCTCAGCTTGGGCTTGGTCAAGGGCGAACCCCAAGGATGCCACCACTTTTCCGAGCTCCGACAAATGGGCTTCATATGGGGAAATTCTATTGTATGAGGCCATCGCTTCCTTTGTCTGAGTAAAATTGTGTTCGTTAAAGCTTTATATTTATACTAATCATGTGATCACTACTCAACGACTATAAATGTAACAGTCACAACTCTTATCATAAAACCAAAGAAGTTGACATCTTATAAAAACATTTTTTATAAAGAGACATTTAACTGGATCAAGAGGGATTTTCCATCAATTAAACTTTGGGTCGTTACAATATTCCCCCCTTAAGAAATTTCACCCTCGAAATTTTCCTTTTCTCACAATAAAACAAATGTGGGTAACTCAGCTTCATCATATCCTCTGATTTTCAAGTCGCTTCTTCAAACTTGTGGTTTCTCCAAAATACCTTGACGAGGGGCATTGTCTTATTTCGTAGAACTTTTTCTCTACGATCTAAGATCTTCACTGGTTTCTCCTCATAAGAATGATTGTCTTCCAATTGTACCACCTCAGAAGAGAGTACATGTGAAGGTTCCGGTATATACTTCCTTAAGAGGGATAGATGAAAGAAATCATGTACTTTGCTGATAGTTGGTGGAAGTTCTAGTCGATTGGCCACAACCCCAACACGATCAAGAACCTCGAAGGGGACGATGTACCTTGGACTTAACTTCCCTTTCCTTCCAAACCTCATGACCTTTTTCCACAGAGATATGCGTACAAACACCATGTATCCAACTTTAAACTCAAGGTCTCGTTGACGATTATCTTCATAACTCTTCTATCGACTCTGGGATGCCTTGATATGCTGCTGAATGGTTTTCACCTTCTCCACCATTTCCTTAACCATTTTTGGTCCAAGCAGCTTACGTTCACTGAACTCATCCCAACATGCCAGTGTTCTGCACCTTTTCCCATAAAGGGCTTCATATGGTGCCATTTGGATGCTCGAGTGGAAACTGTTATTACAAGAGAACTCAACAAGAGGAAGATGTTTATCCCATCCTTCTTTAAAGTCCATTGAGCATGCTCTCAACATATCCTCAAGTGTTTGGATAGTCCGATCGGATTGGCCATCAGTTTGAGGATGATAGGCCGTACTGAAGTTCAGTTTAGTATTCAGAGCATGTTGAAGACTCTTCCAAAACATAGAGGTGAATCTTGGATCTCGGTCAGACACAATAGATAGTGGTACTCCATGCAACCATACCACTTACCTGATATATATCCGTTCCAGTTGATCCAATGAGAAATCCTCCCGAATAGAAATGAAGTGTGCAATCTTTGTAAGATGATCCAAAACAACCCAGATTTCATTGTTGCCTTTGGATGTCCTTGGAAGTCCGGTGACAAAGTCCATGGTGATATTTTCCCATTTCCATTCTGGTATGGGCAATGGTTGCATCATCCCCTTAGACTTCTGCCTCTCTGCCTTCAATGGCTGACACACCAGTCACTTTGATGTATATTCGGCGATCTTCTTCTTCATATTATCCCACCGAAAGTTTTCTCGGAGATCTCGATACATCCTTGTGATCCCTTGGTGAATAGAGAAATTTTAACTATGTGCATCATTTAAGAGTTCCTTCTTCAGTTCCGGACTTGATAGAACACATAGTCTATTCCCAAACTGCACAGTTCCTTCTTCATTAACATTAAACTCTGAGGATTTTACCTTTTCGATAGCTTCCACTTTTTCCTGAATTCCCATATCATCCTTTTGAGCATCCTTTAACATTTCCAAAAGAGATGGTTGTGCAATCCTTTTTGAAAGTATTTATGATGTTCCCTTCTTTATGATTCTCACATCCATATTCATAAAGTCTCTGAATATTAGATCCTTCTCAATTCTCATCATTGATAGAATCGATGGATCCTTTCTACTTAGGGAATATGCCACCTTGTTTGCTTTCCCAGGGAGGTAATTTATTGAATAGTCATAATACTTGATGAGCTCTATCCGTATTCTCTGGCGCATATTAATCTCTTTCTCTGTAAATATATATTTAAGACTCTTGTGGTCAGTATATATCTCGCATTTCTCTCCATAGAGATAATTCCGCTAGATTTTGAAGGCAAAGATCACCGCCTCCAACTCCAGATCATGGGTTGGATAGTTTCTCTCATGTATTTTCAATTGCCTTGAGTCATAGGATATCACTTTATCATTCTGAATCAGCACACATCCTAAGCCCTTCTTCGAAGCATCACTGAATACCACAAAAATCTCCCCACTAGTGGGTAAAGTGAGCACGAGTGCAGTGATAAGCCTCCTTTTCATCTCCTTGATGCTTTCTTCACATTAATCACTCCAAGAAAACTTTACTCCCTTTCGAGTTAGCTTGGTAAGAGGGTTGGAAGATCGTGAGAAATTTCTCAAAAATCATCGATAATATCCAGCTAACCCCAAGAAGCTACGGATATCGGTTACCGATGTTGGCCTCGACCATCCCTCAATTGCATCTATTTTGGAGGGATCCACAGATATCCCATTACTTGTGATGATATGGCCCAAGAATGAGACCTACTTCAACTAGAACTCACACTTGCTGTACTTTGCATAGAGCTTGTCCTTGCGCAAAGTCTCCAGTACAGTTCTTAAATGAACCTCATGATCCTCCTTGGTTTTGGAGTATATTAGAATATCATCTATAAAGACTACCAAAAATTTGTCAAGGTAATATCTAAAGACTCTATTCATCAAGTCCATGAATATTTCTGGAGCATTAGTGAGTCCGAAAGGCATTACTATGAATTCATAGTGCCCGTACCTTGTACGAAAAGTAGTCTTGGGGACATCTTCCTTCTTCACCCTTACTTGATAATATCCCGAACGAAAGTCCACCATGGAGACGTATTGTGCTCCACGCAGCTGATCAAACAAGTCATCGATTCTTGGGAGAGGATACTTGTTCTTTATCGTGATTTTTTTAACTTCACAATACTCGATGCAGATCCGCATTGACCCATCCTTCTTCATGACAAAGAGGACTGGTGCACCCCATGGTGAAGCACTTGGGCGTATAAACCCTTTATCCAGATTCTCCTGTAGTTGTTTCTTCAGCTCTTCAAGATCAACAATAGCCATTCAATATGGAGTCTTGGATATTGGTAGCACCCCAGGTATAAGTTCAATTGAGAACTCAACATCTCTTCTAGGAGGAAGACCAGGCAGTTCCTTGGGAAACACTTCATCGAATTCCATCACAATAGGCATTTCTTCAAGGATGGTTTCTTCCTTGGACTCAATCATCTGAGCCAGATACACATTCTCATAAGGCAGTAATATCCATGATTGAGATTATTGAGCAAAAAGAGATTCATCTTCCTCCTGACACTTGAAAATAATCGGGGGTCGATTCTCCATATGGAGTGTGATTTCCCTCTCCTGACAATTTATATTGGCTCTTTATAAGGAAAGCCAATCCATGCCAATAATTGCATCAAATTCCACCAGAGGGAGTATGACGAGGTTCACCAGGAAATTCAATCCACATATTATAACAAGGGAGGACTTATATTCATGGGATGCAATGATTTCCCCATTTTCCGTACTCACCGTAATCTTTACTTCCATGATTTGTGGTGGTTCAGGGATTGTTCTAATAAACTTTCGAGATATAAAAGAATGCATCAAACCAGAATAAAAAAGTACGTTTTCTATTATTGAATGAATAACTAGCGTACCTGTCACCACTTCGTTGTCGGGGTTCACTTCGGCAGAAGTGATGGCAAAAGATCTTCCTTGCTGTCATGGAGGTTGTTGGTTGCCTCTGATAACCCTTGGATTAGGGCACTGATTTGAAAAATGACCAGGTTATTTGAATTTATAGCATTGAACAACACGTTGAGGTTCGAACGGAGCATTCCTCTCCTCTGTCGCAGCTGCGTGTCCTTCTTTCCGACAGTTAACAGCTAGGTTCCCTTATCTTCCACACCTGAAGCATTTTCTCATCCCCTTAAGCCAATTTCCAGGGTTCTTCTTTCCGCACTTTTGGAAAGTGGGGTGCTGGAACTTCTTAGCGCCGTTGGATTTATCCATTGGCCCAACAACATTAAAGTCCACCTTACACTTCTTATCCCCATGATACCCCTGTGATTCTCCGATCTCCATTTCGACCTTGAGGGCACATCAGAAAATTTCCTCATAGCTGTCAAAGTCACGGATCACTAATGATTTCCGCAAGCTAGGCTTCAGCCCACCAAATAAGCGGTTAACCTTGCATTCGGGGGTAAGAACAAAGACGAAAGCATATCGTGCAATCCTTGTGAAGTTTTCCTCGTACGCTTCAATGGATTCCTCATCTTTTTGCTTGAGGGAAAGGAAGTCCCTTTCCATCATAGGCCGAAGGGTGCACGAAAAATATTTATCGAAAAACATCTTCCGGAATTCCTTCTATTCCAAAGCCTTGATCTCCTCCTCAGGCTTCATATTTTTGATCAATGTCCACCACTGATTAGCTTCACCCTCCATATGATAAGCAGCCAGGAGAACCTTCTCTTTTTCATAAAATTGGAGGATGGAGAAGATATTTTCAATGGAGTTGATCCATTGTCCAGCGATCGTGGGATCAGATGATCCACTAAAAGTAGGAGGCCTTTCTCTCATGAAGCTCTCGATAGCAACTTGTTCCTTCTTAGGGGGGGGGGGTTTAACGTTCCTCTTGACCCGTGTTTCTATTCAAAACTTGAGTTAGCTGAGAGAGAAGCATGACAAAGTTCATGATTCCCGCTCCCATTGGATTTGGCATCTCATTAGTATAGTCATCACAGTGATCTTCACAACGGTTGTTAGCCCGAGTCCTCCTTTTACCGGCCATTGGCTGGAATAAAAGGAAAGTTAGGGGTAAAACATAAAGGGTAATCCAAAGACAAAAGTTGATGATTTATAAATAAACTTTAATTTCCTTAACTCATGAGTCTATAGGATTCAATCTAGGCTTTTCATGATCCACTTTCTAACATATATTCTTTGGGGAATTTTTTTAATTCCCTTAATAAGGGTTCATACTAAGCTTGTGAATTTATCAAAACATATCCCCCAGGAGTGTCGTAACCAAGAGTGCAACAAGGCCCGTTGTCGTGCACCAGTTCTCGTTCCAGTCTTGCTCAAAGTAGTGTTCTTGGGTTTTACCCCAAGGATACATCTGTGCCAGAGCCACCTCTACCTGCTCGTATCCAGACATGGATGTATTTGTTTGATAAACCACTTACTCAGCACTTACCAAAACTTAGGGATGTTTTTATTATACTTAGTCTTGTATCTAAGTCTTTACTAGGGTTTCCTAATCCCAAAATAACTAAAACTATCCTCTGATACCATCTATGACAACCCTGCTTTTTATTACAACTTAAACATGCTTTATTACATAAAACGTCACTTGATACAACAAAGGAGATCGAGAGGCTTAGTGTCTTTGGGGATTTGGATCATTACATAACAACTTAAAACATGAAATAAAACATATTTATTGAAAACATAATTTACATTACCACTACATTCCCTCGTACTTAGCATTGCATGGGATAACCTGAGGACATGCATAAAAAAAGGGTGAGCTATAAAGCCCAATAAGGGAGTACACATGGAATAACATGAGGAATAAAATACATGTTAGGCAATAGGAAGGACAATATAGAATAAGATAAACATGAACATAAAGGCATGATAAAGCATTATAATCATAACATGGAAATGTGGCAACAAAACATAACATTGAATTAGCATTAGCCAAGACTCTTGCACATGGAGCATGAGTAAACCCTTATTGCACATGAAGCATGAGTAAACCCTCGTTGCACTTGAATTAGCAGGAGTCAACACTCATTGCACATGAAGCACGAGTAAAACCTTGTTGCACATAAATTAGCATGAGTCAAAAATCATTGCACATGACATATCATGATAATATACTTTACCCAATTCATTGGAGCGCTATAAGGGTGCACCCTTCTTAAACATTTCATTTCATGCGTAAGTGTGCCACATGGATCATTAAACATGGATTCATAAAAAATAATCATTTATTACAAGATAAAGGAATGTGGAATTCATACATGAAACTTTAAAATCAATAAGTAAATGTGGATAAAGGTGTATAACCTTGATGGAGAAATGGGTATGGAATTCACTACACAATGACATTGGCTTAGAAAATCGGTGCGATTTCGGCAGCGTAACGACGTGACGTAAGAATTAAAAAAAAGGTCGATGAGAGAGAAAGGGATTCATCATCATATTTACATGTAATGGAAAGTAAGGAGGTCATATAGATACATTTACCATCAATTGTAATGGAATTTAGGTTCATGATATAAGAGTATTGCTTGAATGTAAAAGAAGAGATGGAAGTTCCTTTCAGAATTTCGGCATAGTAACGGGTGTACATGGGGGGAATTTAATGAGAGAGAAAAGGGTATAACATCATTCAAAAAATAAGAGGGAAGTATGTGGGAGGTGAGTAACCATACCACAACATTCATAATTGAAATTAAAAGGGCAATACAATTTAAAGAAAAATGACAAAAATGATAAAGGAAGAAAAAACCCTTACTTGGAAGTGTGCTTCCAAATGCTAGAGAGAGGCTTGTGAGAGGATTCTTGGGAGCTTGGGTCACCTTGGGAGGATTATAGAGAGAGTAGGGTATATGATGTATGAACTCCAAGGGATTTTAGTGAGGAGGAAGTGGGAGCTTGGGTGGGTTTATATAGGAAAGGTGAGAGAATTCTTTATTATTTAGGTTTGAGTCCCCTTACATTAAATTAATCCAAACCACAAACCATACCATGGTTTTTGACAATGGTATTTGGAAAAGGGATGAGGAAAAAAATATTTTATAAGGCCCAAGTCCTAACTTCTTAAAATAATAAGGGTGATTATGTGGAGTTGAGCCACACTCCCATGGAAATTAATTTAAAAAGGAAAAGTGTTGAATATGTCTTGAGGGGTCCATTAATGCTTTGAAAAGTAAGTCAAAAAACCCCAAAATCAAATTATTTTAATGATAAAACATATATTGGCCGAACATAAGGTTTATTGTATTTTATTACATCACCATTGGGTCATTATGATGTTATAAAACACATTATATATTTAAACAGTATTTAATTTTTACCCAAAAATTTGACTGTCTCAGAAAATTATGAAAAATTCACCGTTGGATAATTTCGACATCCTGATTCCAAAAATGACATTTATTTTATCTAAAAAAATTCTAAATATGTTATTTTTCACTTTTAAAATAAAAACCAATATTTATCGAAAATTCACGGGTTTTGACAGAAATGGCTTTCAAACCTTAATAAAATTTTTAATTGCATTCATAAAATTATAAGATCATTTATATTTAATAAAAATTAATTTAATATTAATAATAATATTTTATTAAATTATTATTTAATTCAAAAATCCCTTAAATTAATAAAATTGAATTCTTAATTAAATAATAACTAAAAAACACCATTTGTACTTTAATAACTATTTACAATGTATCAAAAATGACTAGAAATTATATTCATTATTATATACAAAAAAAATAATGTACATGAACATAGTACTACTTATTTGTTACATAACCCCTTAAAATAGATGCATAAGACATAAGGGTAAGGTGTGAGATGGTGACAGACTCTTGGGGTGGCTCGAATAACATCGCTTGAGTGGTAATCTCTATCAACTTCCACTTTTCCCGTAGACGGTCACGTTCAAGCTTGACATAATGAAGCTCAGCTTGGGCTTGGTCAAAGGTGAATCCCAAGGATGCCACCTCTTTTCTGAGCTCTGACAATGGGCTTTGTATGGGGCAATTCTACTAGATGAGGCCATCGCTTCCTTTTTCTGAGTAAAATTGGGTTCGTTAAAGCCTTATATTTATACTAATCTTGTGATCACTATTCAAAGGCTATAAAAGTAACAGTCACAACTCTTATCATAAAACCAAAGAATTTGGCATCTTATAAATACATTTTTTTATAAAGAGACATTTAACTAGATCATGATGGATTTTCCATTAATGAAACTTTGGGTCGTTACAAAGTACGTGACTGAAAGGGTAAGAAAAATTGTTGAATTTTGCAATGCTTCATTTGCAAGGAGTTGGGACACTACGTGAATCAATTTATAAACCATTAGAGTATGCCCAAAATGATGCAATTAGATAATAATAAAGTTATGAAACTACCATTGATGAAGAGGAATGGCTAGTGTTCTTATATTTTTATTAAATAATTATTTCATTTAATATTTGTATCAAAGATGTATTGATTATATGAATTATGGAAATAAAAAATTAATCTACTGTGGTACTATTTAATTGAGGATTTGAGATTGTATGGTACATATAAAATTTACTAAACAACAAGTTTATCATTTTGGAAAATACATGTCTGGGTGAATGATAGACCTTAATATATTCATGATACTGAGGTAGTGATTTTGAAATAAGATATGATTTATTTGGATAAATTATATTGGATATTCTTGGCTACCATGAAGTAGATTAATAATTTGTATATTCCATATTTGTTGGAGTTTACCACATTTTTGGATATAAGAAGTATATCCAGTATAATATAAGGAATAATGGAGAGTGAATTTAATAAATAATTTTTTATGGTAATTCAGGGTGTTAACATGTTTTAAGAGAAAACATGATGAAGATATTCACATTTTATTATGTGGCAAAAAAGATCTTCATTTTTTTTAACTTCCTTATAAATTTTGGACAGTGAGTTTTGACAGAATAATTTTGGATAATTATAAAGGTTATAATGGATTATGTATGAAATTGGATTCTATTTTTAATGTTAAATAATTTATTAATATTATTTTCATTTAGTTATAAAAAGGAAAACCCGGAGGTCGAGCGACAAACCGTCGCATCCGGCAAGGCCGAGTGACTTCAACCCGCAAACGAAGGGTGATAAGGGTGAATCACCTACCACTGGCCTACATGATTTCCTGATTTGTATAAAGTAGTTTTTTAAAAGTCTAGAAAATGAATTTTAAATTTGTTATTTTTGGAAACCTATACGATTAGGATTAATAGAATATTTTTGAATTTTATTATCTTTTTGAGTGAATGATGATTTTGTGGTAGGAAGTAGTTGAAGGATGAAATTGAACTATTCAAATATATTTTTTTACTCTTATTATATATATAAATTAATTCTTAAACTTTAGGGAAGGGGTCATGAAACAAAAAATTCATTATCCTAATACCTTATTTTTTGTTGAACTAATGATATTTTAAATCATCATAGATTGATGGCTTTATGGCCCTGGATTTTACACCTGTTTTGGATTGATGACTTCAATAACTCACTATAAATATTAATGTTTTCCATCCAATTTTGTTTCTCTAATTTCTACTAATGATCTCTTAATCAAGATCATAATTTGGTCCTGACTTTTTCATTTCCCTTTCCCTATAATTAAGACTAATTTTTATTAACCAATTTCTTAGGTGGGTTTTCCACATGAGTATTTTTCTATTTTTAAACTCTAATTTTCGAAGAAAATTTTAAAATTGTTAGGATTCAATTTTTTGAAGTATGGTTTAATGTAACACCACATTATTTCATTGTATGATATCTCTTCAAAGTAATTCAATAACTTGTGATACACGCAACACCGAGTTCGAGCACACCACAACTTACAAAACTAACTGTTCAAAAAACGGTTATGAATAGTATTTATTGAATATTGAATATAATATACTCCATATTGTTTTAGAAGACATATTATGTGTTTCGTAGACATAATATAAGAAAAAATTCATTTTTATAGATAAAAGAAGTATTTTTTAAAAAAATGCAATTTTACCGCCTTTTAATGGCGAACATTTAAAAAAAAAAATTATTTGATACTTTTATATATTCAATTTAATGAAATTAATTTATTCTATAGAAGTCATAAATAATAATTTTGTTTTTATTTTTTTTAGTATATTTCTGATAACTTTCATTTTTTGATGATTCGTGAAGAATAATAAATTTTAATTGAAAACAACTTTTTTAATAGAAATAATTTATAGTGTTGAATTATGAATTTAAATGGTTTGAATTTGTAATTTGATTTTATTTTTATTATTTAATAAAATGTAGGTCAATTTTAGTAATTTCACATTTAAATTTAACAGAAACATGTGTCAATCTTTTGATAGTTTTTACTTTTTAAAAACCCATTTTTTGGTTTTGACAACGAGAATTAATTTTTAATTAATTAATGAAACTTATATATATTAATTTTTCTAAAATATAATTCAATTTTGAATCATCAATATCATAATTATCTTAGTTTTAATTTTTGTTATTTTTTTTGAAAATATTAAATTTTTGATGAATAGTGAAAAACAACGCGTTATTGTTTAAAACCGACTTTTTATTTAACTAATTATATATATTTTTTATAAATTATTTGTCTTAATATATATATAGATATATATAATACATATATAAGTTCCATGTAATTCATTTTAATCAGTTTATAATAAAATTAGATGTATAATATTTTATTGAATGTTTTAACGTCTTTTACCCACCTTATAGAAACATTTTCAAATTTTCATAAAACATAATTTAAGTAGTTCTGTGAATTGAATTTCAAAAATACGAGAGACACGGTTGAAATTAGTAAATAATATGTGGTTCAATAAGATAAAATAATTTTTGATGAATAGTAACTTTTGACTTTAATTTAGGACAGTTAAAAATTAAATAGGGGAATTAAAGTTAAAAATGATATTATAATTACCCTTACACGTGTCTTAATTCTATTGAATAAGTTTATTTTGACCAAAAATAATCTTAGGAATAAAATATGATCATTTTGGTCTACTTGGATTAGATTTGGACATTTATTATTATTTTACTTAATGAAAACTTAAAAGTGTTAAATTCAATATTTAATAACTAAACTATTTTTAGGGTTATAAATAATATAAATTAGACTATTAAAATTAATTAAAAAGATAAAAATACTTCCTACGTCTTGGTATTTTATTTATAATTTTTTGACATTAACTAATTAAACTTATTTATGAAACAATGATGATGTGGTAATTAACTTATTAATGAAAGAATCAAATAAATGGTATTATTGATTTTAAAATAAATATAATTTGAAAATTTTGATACCATTCAAATATTTTCTATGTGAATATGACTTGATAGGGTTGATTATAAACATTTGTTCAAATTAATCAAATTTTGATGAATTTCACCAAAAAAACTAAATAATAAAGTGTCCAAATTGACATAAAATGAGTTTTTAAAACAAATACTATATTATTAAATGATATAATATTCATAAAAATATAATGTTTATACAATAGGCTTATATAATGAAATATATTTCATTAATGAACCACTTGGGGTTCTCTTGTCATTTTATAGAATGTTTATTAACCGTATATTAAAAAAAAATACAAGGAGACATCGTAAATGTTAAACCATTTAACCAACAGTTAAATCTAAAATATAAGATTAATAAGGTGATATAGACATGTCTAAAACCTATAAGTTGATAGGTTTTCTACCAATAACCACATTATCCATGATATAAATCCCTTTTAACCATTAGGAGCTGAAAATTATTTTATAATAAAAAAATATTTCAAGCTTTTCCTAAAGTGCTCCTCACCTCTCATATAAAATGGAACTTCCGCTTCTCTCAAATTCACACCTCCAAATCCATTTGTCTTGGCCAAAACCAGACCAAATATCCTCCCAAATTCCCTTAAATCAATCTATAGGACTTACCTTGAGCATAAAGCCATCCTATGGAGCCATTTTGTTCAAATCAAAAGGAAACACCAAAAGAAGAGGTAATTATTTTATCACCTCTTTCAACACTCTTTTCTTCTTCCACTTTGCATTTCATTGTTATTTAAATAAAAAAAAATAATAACTCAAATAACTTCTACACAATTCTATGTTATTATAAATATGGTACGACAATATTAATTTTTTTATCTATCCTATTAATGATAATGTCACTATGCGTGCGTACGTACGACTTACCGTCTCCAAGCCGTGGTGTGATTTGTTATTGAACACTATGTCATTTTGATAGATATAATGATGAGTTTTATGTATATAAATAATGAAAATAACATGATAATTTTTCATTATAATTAATATACCATCCAATTCCACACCTTTAAATCACTATGTAAATGATATCGTCGCTCATGTGTACGTACGACTTACCGTCTCCACAACGCGATAAGATTCGTTTCCACGTTCCCATTAAATGAGGATTCTAAAAAATATATATTATTAAAAAAGTATTTAATATATGAAATAATAATTCTATATGAGATATATATTTATATATATATATGTACTTACATATATCTTATTCATTTACTTATGTTCAATATAATATGAAAACAGAAACAATGTTTAGGCGTACGTACGGCCTACTGTCTCCATAAAGGGTGTTTTACATTTCATATATATATATATATATTATACATATATATATTATAAATATATATTACATATAAATCATGTTTCATATTCTGGATTTATTTAAATCTTTATCTAAATGATACGATCAAGAATAATATGTTAAAACATGTACAACAAAGAAAGCGATTATCATCTGAAATATTAATTTAACATGGAAAGCATTATTAAATGGGTCATATAATGTCATAAATGAATCATTAATGATATAATAAATATTAATATGGTACTTGTATAATTTAATAACATATTATGTTCATTATACAAGAGGTTAAATGTACCCTCGACCAATGGAAAGTGCAAGGTAAGGGTTAATTTTACAATATCTTTACTTATCTAAGGTTGTTAATATGTATGTATCTACTGGGACCTCTTTGTCATCCACATCTGTTTTTTTCATAAAAATGTTTTTCAAAACATTTTTACTATTTTCTAGACTATTTTTAAAGACATTTATACCCTTATTTGACCATATATGTTTCGAAAGGAATCTTTATGTCATTTTCCAAACAAAGTACATTATGGTATTTTCGACAAAATTATGGTAAAAAACTATTTTTAACTTATATGGGGGGTACAACTATTTTCTGCCATTATAACATCGTCAAAGCTTTCCTCACAAGCATATAAAAATATTTTTAAAATAAAAGTTTTCTTTTATAAATATGTGACTCTTAAATGATTTCAAAATAGAAGGAAATATTTGTCTCAAATAGTTTTGATTTCATCAATATCAACACCCTTTGATAAATTATACACTTGTTTAAATTTGATTTATTATGATAAAAATCATCAAAATTTTATTTAAGGTTTTGTTATATGTTTGACCCTTGATGTGTTATTTTTATACCATTCATTGTTTACGGTTACAGTATTGACATTTTTTATGCTAGTTTTTATACAAATGTTTATGTTATGTTTCAACCTTTTTATATGAGGAAAGTATTCTAATTAGAGAGTGACAGGTAGGGCCTGATATATCTCTTCTATGAATTAGTTGGTCACATGATACAATTAGACATAAAATTGGTCTAGGAATTTCAGAATTTAATATATTGTTTTGGCGAAGGCCTTAATCATTTTTAGACGTCTTGGCCGAGGCGTTGAGAAATTTTTTCAGAATGTCCCGCATTATACATTCCCTTATTATGAAAATAATATTAATGGTTCATGTGGTTATTTGAATAGTATAATACCCATAATAATTTTTTATTATTGCATTATTTACTCACCTCATATTCCTACCATAATGTGTTAATGTTTATTTTTTGTAAAGGCATGTGTTTTCAATTATTCACCATGCCTATTGTTTATGTTATCTTACACTATGTTGTTTACCCGTAATGAGAATCTGATCTCATCATATTCTTATGTATTGTTTTCCCTATATTCTATGAAGTCTATTATGATTGGTATGTAGGGTTATTCTAGGGGATTATTGGTGGTCTCAAAGGATCATTTATGTTGTGTTTTATTTTTGAATATGTAATTTAGCGTTCATGTATATAATATATTTACCTAGACAGGTAAACTGATTGGTCTTTGGGACATGTTTCCTTATAATCATTCCAATGTTATGTAAAAATGCACTAACTCTGGGTAATTGGGGTTGAGGCATTACATGGATTATGATGCACCTATTTACCATAAAGGATCAAGATAGTCGACTTCTTTCCCATTGTTATCTCATGAGACATAATTATTTTCCTAATGCCTTTGAAGGTGATATAGGTCCCACTGGTCACATAATAAAAAGAATATATTTTACAGATACTATATCATTAAACATTATCCATATAAAAACCTTTCAAAGGAAATGGGTTTCAAAAAACTTTCATCATTGTATAAACCAAGGAAAATTAGTGGGATTAATAAAAACAATTCCATTATATATGTTAACCATCTCAAAAATTAATATGGATTTTATACATGGATCATATCATATATAATCCCTAAGAATCATCAAATAATGTTTTTATTGATGGAAAATAATTTTATTGAAAAATAAAAATAATTATTGAGGGAAAAATCATTTTTATTTTGATTTTCATTAGAAAAGTCATGAAATATAGAAGTAAAAAATACATTTTAATATTTTATAGTAATATTAAAATCGTTAATGCAACAAGATGGGGTATATTTAATCCCATATAAGAAAAAAATAGAATACTCAAAATATTTTTGATTATTTTAAAATAACGAAATGGAGTGAATTCTCTCAATTTGGAGACTTATATGTATTAATTATTTAATAATGATGTGATTGTGAAATAATCCCTTACCTCAAGTCTTACCTTCCATCATTCTTGCCCAAACCTCATATTCTACAATATGTATCTTTTCGATCCCCATACATTTGATCATTTGAGGTGACTATAACCACTAGAATGTGTATAGGGAAGTGGAGAAGATAAAATATCAAAGGATTTTCAACCTCGAAGGATCCATCTGTTGTAAATAAGTGAGGTATGAGGTTCCCTTTTATAATTGGGGAGATGTGCGCATTTGTAATTTCCAAAAAGCTTAATTTACCATAAATTAATTTTCTATCGAAAAAATATCCATTTATATTATGATAAGATAAAATAATGTTATAATTTCATCATAAAATATATTTTATACAGGTTTTGGTGTTATTTAAAACCACATAATATAGATTAACCTATAGTAAACATAATTTAATTATAACTACTGTAACATCTTTTTCAATATTAAACTGATTTAATTTTTATCTATGTTGGGTCAATTGGACCATAAATGGAAAATTTTGGAAATTTTAGTCTATTTCATAATGAAAATACATTTTATAAATATTTTTAGGATTTTTACATATTTTTATAATATGTTAATATTATTACGAAATCATTTTCAATTTTAATAGTATTCATTACATATATTTTTATAAATAAAAATAAAAAATTTTAAAATTCAAACCAAATATTTTATTATGTATTTAATTTGTTATAATAATGTAGATAAATCATGGATAAAATTAAATATATGATTTTATGTTACTTATAATATTTTTAAGGTCATTTATTGTTTCTCTTAATTATATAAGAATCATTGTTTCTTGTTAATTTTTGAAAATTAATTAATTATGAAAAATTATAAATAAATTACCATGATGATGATAAATCGTTTATCATTCAATAATATATTTACTCTTTAACATATATTCATGATATAAAAATGTTATAATAATATAATTATTGAAAATAAATTTTTTACACAATTGACATTTCTTTAAATAAAATATTATAAACTTCATAATCTTATCTATGTTGCTCCAAAAGTCATAATTAAATTTATATAACAAAAATAAGTTCATTATGTTCATAATAGGCATGGATATTTATTATTTATATATATTTGATACCATGTGGATAAATAAGAGATATTCAATATAGAGAAAGTGACATTGTGTGACATTCATTCACTTAAATAATATATAAGTCATTTTTAGGAAAGATGTCCATTAGATAACTAAATTTATAAAATTAGGTGTAATGGTTGGACTAACTTCATTAGTAAATATTTATGTATTTTTTAGTTCATTTATTAGCTCTAATAATTATATTTTCAAATTAAATTACTTGATTTACCAAATACTATGGAAAAATAATTATCAATGTTATTATTAAAATTGACCAAAAATAAAAGTGATGTAACTAGTAAATTTTAAAATACTTATTCCAAATATGGTGTCCATTTTTAAAAATTTAAAACATATATGTTTTATAAATTAATTTAAAATAAAAACCAAAAAATAAATTAAAAATAGTTTTTTCAAAAAAACTGCCATTCAATATTTAATTTTTATACTAAATTGAAGTATAAATATCACATAAAATTTATAATAGGGATATTTTAATGAAAAAATTACTAATTAAAATTTCTAAATAATCCAAAAAATATATTTACCTTGAAAAAACATTTATAAAAATATTATTTTCAATAAATATTACTAATTTCAACTATTACTCGAAAAATAAAATTTATAATAAAATTATAATAAACTAATTTTAATATAATATTGAATTGATTAATTTAAAAACTAAAATAATTTTCTCAATTATTTTTTATATAACTTTTAGAAAATTATATTTTTTCATTAAATGTATAAAATATCAATTATGATGAAATCTTGTTTTTGATGAATAACATGACATTACTAAATATTATGTGATTATTTTCTTACACATTAAAATACAATCTTATTTAGTGGGAAAATTATATTTATTTCATAAATGATTAGTTCAATATAAATTTTATAATAGACATATAAAATATTACTGGTATTTTTTGGTTCTTCTAAACCTATTATTTCGTGAAATAGAAACTATCATTGAAATAAAATTATTTAAATATATATTTCACAATAATCTCTGGTTGTTTCATTATTCTATACATAAAATAAATATCTCTCCTAATTCACAATATGAACACAATAATACGAGGATACCTATACGTCATCACGCCCTCTGTTTTCCATATATCTTTTTCAAATTAGTGGTTTCACCACAAAACATTAACTTGTTGAGTGGTCTTGTTTCATAGTACTATCTGTTCTACAATCTATAATCTCTACTGATTAATATTCATATGATATATATCTCCTCAATGGTATAAAATCTAAGATTAGTAAATGTGATGAATCATGTATGTACTTACATAAAATAGATTTCTGGAATACATTATAAAATTGAGAAGGATTTGGTGGAGCCGAAACATGATATTTTATTGTCTCGATATTATCAAGTATTTTATAGGGACTAATATAAATGTGTTTTAGTTTTCTATTATTTCATCAACAAGGAAATTCCTAGATGATTTTTCTCCGCAAAATAAAATTCTTGATTTTTTTTATGATTATTATCAAACCGTCTATATCAATATTGTGTTGTCCTTACATGTTATTGAATTACTATACCATTATATTCTTTATCTCATTATCCTTATCAGGTACCAATAGAAATATTTTTACAACATTATTCCAGTATATTAATGATCTAAGTTATTTCCATAATGGGTTTTATATAGAGGTATCTAAATGATTGAGTGAAATCTATTGTTGCAAGAAAAGTCAACTACATTGAGTATTTATCATAATCAACTTTGAAATAAATAGAATAAGATATTATTATATCTTTTAGAGTTTAAGCTACACTCTTATAATTAAAATCATCTTGAGGAAGGTATATAGTGATGAAACTCAACTATATATCAAAATCATTTCGAGGATGTCAAAAAACATCATGGAAGCCATTATAAACCAATTAAATACAACTAAAATTGGTAATCCATTCAATGTTACCACTATATTAAAATATATTATATAATGTAGAACCATAAATAAATATTCTTTGTATGAAGTGTGTTGACTTCATATGGTGATTATCTACAATATATAACCACCTAAATATAAAAAACAATTTATTCTTTAATGCTTAATAATACCTTTAATAATATATCCACAAAGTGTAAATTAATTTCTACTTTAAAATGATTGTCACAAATAGAAAATAAATGTGTGTTATTTCCATGAATTTCTCTAAAAATATCTTTAAAATTATTTATATCCCATTACAACATAACTCAAAATGGGTTTCAAAAAATAAACACATGAAGGTGTCGATAATACCTTTGGAGACATGTAAACATTATAAAGTTAATTCATTATTTATTTATTATAGAATCTCATATATTATACAAAAAGATATCAGTATAAGATAATGATCATAAATTTTCTGTATAAATAAATAATAAACATAATTGTTCAATATTATATGGAAAATGAAAAAATAAAATGAAATTTATCTATAGGGTGAAAATTAATATTTTAATTTCAAGCATTGATGCAAAATAAAACACAAAATAGACTACTATGGAGGGGAGATTAAGTGTGACATAAATATCATGATTGAGGTAATCTAGTGTGATTTAATAAGATTTACCCTTTGATTTTTTATTTCATAGGTTATTGTGGATTATCATCAATATTATCCATTGAAATGCGGAATTGATTTTCATAATGACTAAAATTCAATCACTTGAAACAATAGAGATTGAATGAGGAATTAGTTTTCATCCATTCCACTATTGAAATAACTAGAACATTAATCGCATTTCGATATTCACAGGTCTAATGACCCACCATTCAACCTTTATATAACTTCTCATTTCCATTCAAATAATTATCTTGATGTTTATTCCCACATTTATAACTTGTAAATTACTATAATTAACTTCTACCACGTCATTTATTTATGTTTTCATAATAAATGAAATTTATTTTCTATCATAACATTGGAAACGGTTCCAATCTCAAATTTAAATATCTACATTGAGTCCATAACAAATTATTTCTTTATTGTTACTAATGTATATTATATGTAATAATTTTAAAAGAATTTTTAGGACACCATGGAATCAATCAATTTTACATTCTATGATGATAATTAAAACAAAGGCATACCTTGAATTCTTGGTAAAAATTTCCTCCTAGGTACTAATGGATTCAATATCATTTTCATTTATCTCAATGAATAACCATCTTTATATGTAAAATATAATAAATGTTCATACTCTATAATATTCCACTAGACTCATTATATTCCCCGGATTATTTCTCTCCCACATTCCACATATTTTTGATTTTATTTCACAATTCATATTCTTCTCTTACTAATAATAAATATATATCGAAACTTTTTTATATCACTATCATTGAAGGATAGAAAATATTTTCTCAGTGGTGTTGATCCATCCCTCTGCCTCTAGTGGTTGAAAGGACCAAGTAAACAAAGGTGGTTGTTTCTTCATAGAAAATTTAATATTTAATTTTGTCCCTACATTTATAATTTGGAAAATCATTATCATCTATAACCTAATAATGTTATGTTATCATAATTGTTAGCTTATGCATTCCATATCCCATAATGTTTTGTTTACCCCGGAGGACATTATCTGAAATTTTTATCAAAATAATCATTAAAATAGTTTTTTGGGTTATATCTATTTAATAAAACTATAAAAAATATCATGAGAAATTGTAATGATGATGGATAATCACATAATTTTGACAACTCAATTATAAAATGTATAAATCATGTAACGATTTCTTATGACTCATTATAGTTAAAATTTTACATTCAAGATCATAATCAGAAAACTATGATATAATACTATAGTTATTTATATCCATATGGAGTTCATAAAATATTTATAACTGTAATCTATAATTATATTCTAATTCCCACTCTTTGAATAACTACAATAGCAAAATCATTTCATAAAAAATATTACATATATTTTGATAAATTTTCAATACATAAAAATACTATAATTCTAGACCAACAAAGTATTTGTGTATTTTGAGAATAGATATACAATGATATTATTTTATGAAATATCTTCAACACATCCCTAAATGATCTTATCACATAGTTATCTTCTATGGTATACCATACAAAAAACATTCATCATTATCTAGGTAATGTAACATAATAAGGGGAAAGCTCATATGCTCAGTAATGGTAAACATAGAAAATATAAATCCATTATAATATGAATTAAATATATTATAATAATGTTATATGATCATAAAAATGACTAAATATGTTCATATCCATCTTATCATAGCTAATGTGCATGATTTATGGCATAAACACTATCATTTTAGAAAATTAGAACCAAAAGAGTAAGAAACCATCATAAAACAATCGTGAACAACTAGATCAGGTAAATAAAGTGTGAAAAAATCATCAATATAGAAAAACAATTCATATATAAATCTTAACTACCATGACCATCAACATACTGGATCCTGAAAAACAAATTTCCCATACTGGATCTTGGAAAAACAATTTTCCATAGAGAATCATTCTCATTGACCTGTTTCTCATTATAATATCACATAAAAAAAGTCTTTAACTAATGTATTTCATGGAGATATAGGCCCCAAAAATAACACAATAAAAACATACCTATGTGTTACATGGGATCATAAATCATTCATATTATCAAAAATTCTAATAAGATATTGGTTTCACAATCATTTCATTACTACAGAATCCATAGAAATGTTACTGGATTCATAACATCACGAAAACATCAACATAAACTGTATAGATAAATAATATTGATGGTAACGTTGGATAACATCCCTATTAAATAATAGGTTACATAAGATAATTTTTCCATAGATAAAAAATTATTTTTAAATATCAGATGAAATAATTCCTGAGGAAAATAACCTTTTTATCAGATAAATTTTTTATGGAAAGGCTCATAATTATAAAGGAAAAAATATTCATTGAAGGAAAAAATAATTTCATTTAAAATGACACAAAAATCAATTAGGAATAATTTTGAAACGAAATATATACATTCCATATATGTTAATAATAAAATTACTAATATATGTATTTTGGAAAAGTCAAAAAGTACATTGTTTGGAGAATGATAAAATTATTCATTTCAAACTGTTTTCTAAAATTTTAATCTTGGGTGATTTTTTTAAAAAATTCATGGCATTGAAGTAAAATAAATTTTCAATATATTTTTCGAAAAACATAGAAATTCAATATAAATATTTAATAATGGAAAACTCAATGTAAACATTTCTATATATTGATGAGTTTCGGAAATAAACAAACACTTCCAATATTCCATGTATTCATTCATGTTCAAACATCATTTTCATCGAAATGTATCTTTTTTTATCTTTTATTGAACCCTAGTATTTTTTTTAAGAATAATGGAACTAAATTAATTTATATAGGGATTTATATAAGAGAAACTGATAAGGATATTAAATCAATAAGGCTCCATGTTGTGTAAATAAGTGGTGGAGGTTGGGCCAATTTATAAATGAGTTGAGGGGAACTATTGAAATTCACAAAAATATAATTTATAATAAACTCATTTTATATCCAAAAAACTCCAGATATTCATTTATTATATGTTAATATATTATAAGTTCATAACATCATAAAAAATATATTTGAGTCAAGTCTTATAATCTTTATTAAACTTATAATTTGGAATAACCCTTATTTAAATTTTTTAGGTTTAAAAATGGTTATATGTTATTAAATTATAAAATGTTTTAATTTTTTCTTATATGGTTTCCAATGGACGATGAATTCTAAATTGAAGAATAAACCTGAGTATAGGGTTATGAAAACATTATAATGAAATTATAAAATCATACCATATATATGAAAGATCATAAACACGAATCATGGTAAGACATGAATCATAAGAATATAAATACCAGAAGACATGAATGAAAAAATAAGCAATAAAACATTGAATTTATGGAATACACATATTAATAAAAAATTTAATGTTAAAGCTACCAACCAGTACCTTTATAACATGTTATTCTTGGGCTATGACTCTCTCACCTAATTCAGGCTTGGGATATCATCCTATGCCCCTCATATATTTTTTCTTGGGATACAACACCTGTTTCCTATTACATTCATGCATCAGATACAACCCAAGTTCAATATTACTTTTAGGAATGGGCTACAACCTATGTACCATCATGTTTTATGGATTATACTATAACTCATGTACCATCATATTTTCGGGATTGGGATACAACCAATATACCCCATGTTCTCATATAAATAATTTCATTACCCAATTAATTGGAGGTAGATATAGGTCACATCTATCACATAATAAAATCATACCGATATGTGTTACAATTCATTCATCATATCATGACCAATGAAACGATATGGGTTTTATAATAATCAAATCATAACCCATGGAATGAAATTTATATCATTAACATTTTATCACTTCAAATCCTATGGAATATATAATGGTTTAATTACCATTTAGTCAAGGGATAAACTAGAAAAAGAAAAGGGTGTCAAAGCGTATAAACCATGGAAGAGAAACTTTATTTTTATGTATTATTCATTCCAAACATAAACCAATCAATTATAAATATCAATAGAACATTTTGAATATTTCTTATAAGGTCATGTGCAACATCAAAAGATATCATATTTTGTGGAGAATATTTATGAATGATATTTTGAAAACTTTTCATGGTAAAAATATCCTTTCCTCTTTGGAAAATGATTTTTTAAATACAAAACTAGTTCAAGATGATATTCATAAAAATATAATTGAAAACCTAAAAAGATAGACATAAAATATTTTGAATTTTTTTTTACTAAATAATAATTAAAGGATATTGAAAAAAATTGGAAACCATTTTGAATGAAAACTGATTACAGAATCAAGAAATCATTTTGAATTCCATTTTCCTTGAAAACATATAAAATGATCATGAAAACATTTTGAAATCAATTTCTGTGAAAAATATATTAAAAATTTGTAAAGAAATCATGAAAAAGTTTTGATTACAATTTCATAGAAAATTAACAATTTTTTTCATAAAACTTATTTTTTAATCTTGAAAATGAAAATTGATAGAAATTATATCTGATAATTCTATACATGTCATATGTAGTAAAAAGAACATTCCTTGTGCATGATAAAAAATTGTAGAAAATTAAATATTTTAGAAAGGTACAATAATATTCCATTAAAAACATTTGGAAATAAAAATTGGTAAAAATATAACTTATATATTATAAGATAATTATAGAATATTCTTTGATATCTTTTTTTTATAAAACATGGTTTTGTAGGTGCACAGATTTTTGACCGAAGAGAGGGTAAATTCTGGTTTTCTTAAAAACAAATTCTTTTATATGTTACCAATCAAAGAGTGTATTAGTGGTACGAATAAAGTAATATAAAATTAATGTCTTGATTATATGAAAATTCATTAATGTTCTTGATATATGGATCAGAATCTTTCATCAAAGGAATAATAAGCAAAAAAAATCTCAATTAGCAATGTGATTATTTTAATAAGCTCCTACAATTTTTTATCTTTGAACCATAATCACTATGTAGAAAAATGAAATTACATAAAGATAAAAATATAATAAAAAATTAGATTAATTATGTAACATTTAAAAGTTATTATATACACCTCATGAAAAATATCTACTCATAACATGTCATTTTTTTAATGAGGGAAAATTGATGAAAAATTAATTTACTGATTTGGTAGATTTTGAAAAATAAACCCCATGAAAAAAGTATTATCATTTAGATAAAAAATATTAAAAAATTTATGTATAAGAATAATATAATTCAACCATTGTATCTATAAAAACCACACAAAAGGAATGGGTGGTAAATAATGTATGTATCTTATGGAAGTAAAAAGTGAGAATAAATTCTCCCCCATTGTGTCTTGACTCTCATCATACTCATAAATAACTCATGTATGATGAATTAAATTATATTATAAATATTTTTGATATAAATAATATTATATCTAACATCTTATATGGTTTTATTTTGACCTTATATTATCTTCTAGATAACAATTCTTTCTTACGATTTCAATTCAGGTAGTATTCAATCTATTCTCCACATGTGACTTAATTAGTTATAACAGTGGTCCTTATACTTATATCATGATTTATATAATTTAAAACATGATATATAAAAAAGTTATATTCAGTGTATGTGTATTATAATAATATATATTATATAAAAGTAAAAAAATGGAATTCGTTGTTTATGGAGATGGTAGGTTGTATGACGCATGAACGATGTTTCCATTTTAATTGTCATATGGAATGAAATAAAAAAAATAAATATATATACATACATACATATATATATATATCAATATTATTATTATTTAATATATATCATATAAATTCACTAAAATCATCTTAAAAACCTTCCTTGCATGGTGTGACAAAATCACATCACATTGAGGGGCAATATTCCTCACTTCCTCAAATAAATAAATAAATAAATATATATATTTTACAAAAAATGTAAAGTAAGAATATATGTGTTTTAATTTAATTAAATAACTATAAATAAATAATAATTATAATATATTTCATATATAAATACATTTTGTATCATAATTACCACCCACGAGAGGCAGTATTGGAAAGAAAAAAATTCATCATTTCATGTGGTGATAGCATTCCCTACACATAAAAAAAATATTCATTACCCATAAGATAGAGGTGTTTATAATTTTATGTTTAAACCATAGCCTTAAAAAATCTCAGTATATCTATTTTACTTTTTTTATAATAATTAAATAATGAGATTTTAATGGTGGAGAAACAAAATAAAATCAAGGAGCTTGAGGGAGGGTGTTACCTCTTAATCTGGAAATCATTTTTGGTTTTCAACAAAGAGCTTTGACTGAAAGATTTTTAACCAAGGGTTGAATTAAATAATAAAGAGATTATATTTAGGAATTTTATTTGGTATATATTTTTAAATACTATGTGTGTTGAATGGTGTGAATAAGTGGTGGATGTGGGGGCCTTTTAAATGGATGGGAAGAGACACACTTAATAATTTTGTGTACATGTTTATTGTACCCACATTACTACCCAAAACAATTCTCATCAAAAGAACAAAACTAAAGAATATAATTTTTATGGATGATATATGGCTAAAAAATAGGGTATAGAAAAATATATAGGTCACTTGGGACATTAATTTTACTGTTTATTCCCTTCTCGAACATAGTTTTACGTTAATCGATATAATTAATTTTAGTAAAATTCACTAATAAATTTTTTGTCAAAATATTAGTTGACTTTATTAGAAACAATATAATATTATTATTCCAAACTTTAAATCCATTTTTTAAATTCCGTACATATGATTTGAATAAATTAATTTAAAATTAATCATAAAGATAGGATGACCACGCGAGTTTTTAAAGTAAAAGCATCTGAAATTTTTGCTATATTTTTATATTTCATTTAAAGAAATTTTTTTTAAATGACCTAAATTGTATTAATTGATAAATTTATAATCTAATTAAATATTTAAATATATTTAAAATATAAATAAACATTAAAAATAAATTATATAAAGAAACAGATTTGAATTAAAATTCAGTATTTTTAACTATTCATTAAAAAATTGAACCATACGAAAAAATGAAACAAAATTATCCAAGCCTAATTTTATGTTTTTACTTAAAATTTAATTTTTATTTTTACATGTTAAATTTATCAATGTTCCAAATTTTGGATTTAAACGTGTTCTCCATTAAACTGCGTTAAAAATATATTTAGAATAAAATTTTATTTGAAGCATAAAATTGGGGTTGTTCTTATCTAATGTCTATTAAATATATTGAATTAGTATTTTAAATATTTTAATGAATATATAACATATAATTGAAATTAATATCACTAACTAATTATAATTAATATAAATTATCAGGTTATTAAATCATTGTGACCATAGAAATACATTCCTTTATATTCAATTGATTTTCATATTCATTTTTAATTAGTTGTTAATATATGATTTAAGCATATATTTGTTTAAACCAGATATTTTCATTTATTTGTAAATACTATTACAATCCTATAATTTAATTTCTAGGTTATGTCTTATTACATTACATAATTACATTTAAAAATACGTTATTTTTCGATAAAGATAGGTCTTACTTGTTTCACAATTAGTTGAAGAATGTCACTATTGCGTGAAATTCAAGGTAACCTCAGTGTTCTATTTAGGTCAATCTAATATTTATGATCTATGTGTGGAAAAATTAATTTTTTTATATATAATGCAATATAGTCATACTTATTTAATATAAAGCAAAATATTTTCTATATTATGTGAAATTTAAAATATCAAAAAAAAATTATTATTTCAAAAATTTTATTTCAAAACATCTCAGGATGTTATATTCTACACCCTTAATATGAATTTATCATAATATATTCATCTGGGTTATGTATGGATTGATAATTGAACAATCCATTCATTGAAACCAATATCTTAAAAATAAATACTAAAAATTCCATGAAAAAGGGAATGTTAAAACCATAAAAGTTACTAAAAGTAACATATAAAATGGAATATGCATAGGTCAATGTTGGATGGAAGTGAAATAAAGTACATGGAATATTAATATATCCAAAAATTTCACATTTAGTGTGATTTAAAATAAGGTCATGAGAAAGTTAACAATCAATGGCCATAAATTGTCAATACCAAATGGACCATCTGATTCATAAAAAACAAACGTACTAGGATAACATTATTTGTTTCAATATAGTTTTTCCAATAGTTGATTAATTTTCATGAAAAGATATACTTTCTTGATTTCATGAAACCATACCATTTATTTCTCCTTATACCACATCACATCATTCCGAAGAAACAAAGGTTACTTTTTTATTCCTGTTGTTTTAAGATATCACGAGAGCTATGATATTCAATCCCATTTGTCAACAGTTATAATCAACATAATGTTGTTAGAAGAGGTTATCCAATATAAATAAATCCTCAGGTGGGGAGATAATTCTTTAATCTCACAAACATCACTATAATTTTAATATAATATCACCATAAATGGTTAACCTGATAACCCTTACTAAATATAAAAACACAAAACATTAGAATGATCGTTATAAAATCATCTTCACCTGGATCCCCCATATATGAAACATTTTCACATGGTTATATAATTCCAAAAATGTGAATACCCTCATCATATATTATCTTTGAACATTTTAATAACAAGAATTAAAATACTTCTGTTTTGAAAATATCCATTATTATTTATTCATATAATTAATGGATACATTCATTAAATTCAAAATGTTGTAAAAAAATCCTTGATGAAAAATAACATTTTTTCAATGACCAGTTATAGGGTATTATATACCATCCAATATACTTATCCATACCCAACATATTGTTATCCACATTTCTTTACCTCAGTGTCAGAAATTAATTAAGGGATAAATTTCTCTAATAAAAATATCATACTTCCATAAAATTAATTTTCTATTTTTTCTTCGACAGTCAAATATCCATTTCATTAATTTATGAAAAATAATATTGAAAATAATTATATATTTTACGATTCATATATCATATACATTGAATTCAAAAACATAAATACTTTACTCATCCGACCATATTATTAATCCATTACTCAGACTTCATCAACTTATTCCATTAAACCTATTTCAATGAATATGAAATACGATTAATTAATTATGGTTAACTAAACTCAATATAATAATTATTCTTATGTGTAATATATTCTAAACTTTATTTATATCATAAACCTTTCATAGGTCATTTTTGGTCACTTTATCATCAGAATCATAACAAATACTCATACAACATTTTTAATTCCCATTATGAGATATCCACATGGGAAAATGATTTTCGTAATACTCATACCTTATACATATAAAACATTCAATGTTAACATTTTTTCTTCTAGTTATATCCATTGACTAAAATAATAAAGTATAGGGTAAAAACACATATCATAGAAAAAAAACACCTAATCATGAAAATTTAATTATAGGATGTCTAAATTACGACACCTTCCTTAAATAATTACACCATAGGTTTATCCATGATTATTCCTACCTATATTTTATTTAAAATCATTTAGATGGTTCATGCAGAGTTTGTGAATTCTCAAAGTTTGTCCCCAAGGAGTGTCAAAACAAATGTGCAACAAGGAATGTTGTCGTGTACTATATATCCCCGTGTTAACCCCAAGACATATAGTTGTATTTTTTACCAGTAGCTACATCAATGATAGATCCACATCCCCTTGTATTATCAATATATAAATGTATTCTTGGAAACCAATCACTCTATCCCTAACAAAAATTCCATGAAATTTTTCTAAATGTTAAATCATCATTATACTTATCCTTAGAGACACACCTATAAATATCTTAAGAGATATTCATGGTGATCAAACTTATGTTTTATCATCATAGTTTACAAAGGGTTACTAAACCATTTTTATGCCAATTATAACTACCAATTAATTAAATACATTATCATGAAATAAATTTTTTGTAATACATTAAACATTATAAATAAAAATTCCCAAAGATCTTAATTAGTATAGTGACATTGGAAACATGGAAGGATAATAAATGATATATAAGTGAGATAAATTATCTCCCACTTTGTTATTTATGTATAAAACAATTCTCAGACATAAAATATAAAATACATATCTTCTTAACATGGAGGAAGGAAACATAAAAATGGTTGAGCTTAGAATCTCTTTTAGGGTAAACATGGAAGGAATATATGGATAATCATTTTCATAGGTGTATGAGAATGTGATCAATACATTAGATGATGATACCAATCCAATAAAATATCATAAACATGAATCATGGTGTGAATCATGGTTGTTCATAAGAAATTAATTATAATAAGGAAGAGAACATAAGTGATGAATTAATAACTAAGGAATAAGGTATTAAATTTTAGGTATAGATATATGAAAATAAAATATTGTGGCAACGATTCAAACCCATACCATTATAAAATGATAGGATTTGGCTACGACACATGTACCTACTTCAATATTCGTTTAATAAACCCTGAACCCTCTAAAATTCAGGATTAGGCTTCAACTTTTGTGCCCTAATACTTTTATGCTTGGGATACAACATAGGTTCCCACTTACCATTAGATTTGAGCTACAACATATTTTACCTCTTAAATTAATTCATGAGATACAACACATGTACACTATTTGTTTCATGCTTGGCCTACAACCCATGTACCCTCATACTTTTAGGCATCATCTACACCCTATATAACCTTTTATCTCATATAAAACTAATTATTACACATTGTATTGGATGGATATATAAGTCCCACAGGTCTCATAAAAAATCATACATACATGACTTAGAAAACACTTATCATATCATGACACGTGAAAAAATATGGGTTTTATAAACGTCAAATCATAAACCTTTAAATTAAATTGGTATCATTTACATTTCGTCACATAATATCATATGTAAAGTAGATAATTTTAATAAATATTTAATCAATGCATAATTTTGGAGAAGAAGCAGGTTTCAAAATCCTTAAACTAGACGAAGAAAAATATGTGTCTTATGAATTATTCCTTAAAAACATAAACCATTCATGAATGAATATGAATGGAACATTTGAATAATATTCCTATAAGGGATTTATTATCATCAACGGATGTCATCTTAGATGTATAATAACTTCAAAATATATTTTCAAAGCATTTCCGAAAGAAAATATAAATTACTCTTTAGAAAATGATTATTGAATCATAAAAATATGTGAAAACCAATTTAGTTAAAATAAACATGAAAGCATATAAATAATTATTTATAAAATTTTGAATGCAATTTTCCATCAAAACTAATAAATTTATCTTGAAAGAATTTTGAATTTTCTTCCTCGAAAATAGTTTAAATAATCATGGAAAATATTTGAAAGCCATTTTCCTTGAAAACATAAAAATGGACATTGAAAAAATTTTGAAAATAATTTCCTTGAAAAAGAATTTCAAAACTAATAAATAATTATGGAAATTATATTGAAACCCATTTAATTGAAAATTAATTTTTTAAAATAATTATTTAAAAAACCTTTCAATCGTTAAAAGGAAGCTTCACATAAATAATGGAAGGTAAATATAAACATGACTTATGTGGTAAAATGAATATTCCTTTTTCAATGGGGAGAAGGGTTGAAAAATTCCATGTTCATAAAGTGAAAAGATGATTCCTTCGAAAAAATTGGTAAAAGTGAAAAATTGTAATAATGGATTTTAAATATTATGGAAGAATAATATTATATTCATTGAAACCCTATTTATAACTATTTTTTTAAATGACATAGATTTTTTTACTGAAGAGAGGGTAATTTTTGACATTCATAAAAACACATTCTTAACTATATTATTTATTAATGGGTGGAATAATGGTACCAATAAATAAATATATTATGATTATAAAAAGGATCTACAAATTCCTTAATTTCATCAGGACATGGATAATAATATTTTATAAAAGTAATTATAAACATAAATAATCACAATATGCTATGAAATTGTTTAAATATGGTCTTACCACTTGGTAACATTGAACCATACTCCCCATGTAAGAAAATTCTTTTACATGATCATTAAAATATAAAAAAATAAAGGAAATTTATGATGAAAATATCAATGTTAGTATGTATATTTCATTGAAAAATATATGTTTATAACATCGTATGTGTCACTGAGAAGGCTAATTGAGATGAAATTACATCACCAACTTGTTATGTTTTTAAAGATAAATCCCATGAATGAAATAATGGAAAATGAATATTTATATACAAAAAATTTTAATTATATGAATCATATAATTAATCTATAGTATGTATACCCACTATATTAATGGAAATGGAGTTTAATAAATAATTTATCCCACATAAATAAAAACTCAGATGAAATTCTCTTACCTTTTGTCTTGAATCTCATCATAATTTTATAGACATAATTTATATTCAATATATGTTGATTATGAATTGTTAACCGAAGAATATTATTATATATAATACCATATATGGTTTTATTTTGAAAATATATCCCCAAATTATTATTGATTATATGTTAAAGACTCACTCTGAGTAATATCAACTTTTTTCTTCACATTTGTTTAATTTTTTCATATCATTCATTGTTAAACATATTTCATGATTTCCATAATTTATTCCCTGATATAAATATAAATTTAATTTATTATATTTGTATTATAATAATCAATAGGATATGGATGTATGAAATTTAATACACTATTCGTGGAGACGGTAGGTCGTACGTACACATGAATACAGTTTTTGTTTTTATTATCGTATTAAAAGAATGAAAGAAAATGATATATATATATATATATATATTATAAAAATAATAGAATTATTATTTCATATATATTATTTTATTTCACTATACACATCCATAGTCCATTCCATATAAGGTGTGAATGTATCACATCACTTTTAGGGGCCATAATTCCTTCTTCCTCAAATGAAATTATTATTATTTTTTAAAAAATTGAATGATTAAATATATATTTTGTAATATTTTAAATATTTTTAAAGGACCAATAATTATTATATATATCATATATAAACATATTGTCATTCATAATTCCCACCATGAGTGGTGGTAAAGGAATAACAAACAGTCATCATTTCATAAGGTGGTAGTTCTCCGTACATGTAAACAATATGATTGTAACATATTAGATGGAGGTGTGTGTAAGTGAAGGTAAAAAAATAGCATAAAAACATATCATTATATTATATTTTTTTAATTACGGAATAATTAATGTTTAGGGTGTGGAGAATTAAAATAAATGAAACGATCATGAAGGTGTGGGTAAATTATTAATATGGAAAATCATTTGGGTTTTAAAAAAATGGATTTTTGAAGGCTTTTTTACCAATATTATTATTCAAGGAGGATGGGAGGGTCATTAGGAAATGTATTGGGTTTATATTAGACTAAAATAATTAGTTTTATAGGTGTTAATAATAGGTAAAATTGGTGTCCTTCTATAGGGATGGGAAATGAATCAATTGGCATTTTTGAGAACAAGTTATGTATACCAACATTTTTACCTAAATAAAGTCAAATGAAAAAACAAAAACTAAATAATGCATGGGTTATAGATGAAATAATTCCAGAAAATGGGGTTTTTACAAGACTTTATATCATTTGGGCCCTTATGATTATGGTTTATTCCCATGATATTCTTTATTTTATCAAAATCAATGTAATTAATTTCAATTACATTCACTAATTATTTTCACTAAAAACTATGTTTACATTATTAGAAATTGTAAATTATTGTAATTAAAAATATTAATTCCATTAGTAAATATTCAAAACATACGAGTGGAAAAAATTAATCAATTATTAATCCTGAAGAGAATATGAAAACCTGGGTTTTTAATCAAAAAACCTCAGAAAGATTCATATGATTTTATAGTGAATTTTAAAATTAAATTGTTAGAAATGAACTAAATTGGATTAATTGATAAAAATATTTTTTAATTAAACATTTGAGATAATTTAAAATATAATTTATCAATATAAATTAATTATATTAAAAATATGATTTTTAATTAAAATTCTATATTTTTAAATATTCACTAGAAAATAAAAACAACAAGAAAATTACAAAAAAATATCCTTACCTAATTTTTATGTTTCTATATAATAGATCATGTTTATTTTGAAATATGAAATATATAATATTTTTTAAAATAAGGATTTAAAGTGCGTTCTCTATTAATATAAGGTCAAACTAACATTATAAATATATTGATTTTTAAAAATAAAATTGGGATTGTTATAATATTTTTTTCAAAAATATATTTTTAATAAATATAAAAATATTTGTTTTAATATATTACATATAAATTAAATTAATATAACTCACTTATTTTAATTAATTTAATTTATTCTAGAAATTTTTTTGTTATCATAATAATATTTTCCTTTATATTCAATCTGGGGTCATATTCATTTATTTTTAATTGGTAACCTCTAAATTCATCTTATATTTGTGTAAACTATATATTATAATTAATTAATTAAATCTATAAATGACCACTAATGTATAGGATATTTTATACCTTATTATATTAAATAATTGCATTTTAAATATATATTATTGTTCGGTAAAACTCAGTCTTACGTGTTATTCAAGAAATAAAGGAAAGTAATTTTTGCGTTCAATGTAGCAATCCTCTGTGTTCTATGCTGATCATGGTAAAATATTTATGGACTGTAGTTCATGATTAAAATGTTGTTGTGTATAATACATGAAAAATATATTTCTTTAATATAAAATAATATATCTTTAGTGATTCATGAAATGAAAAAATAAAACAAAATTATGTTATTTTGAAAAAAATTATTCAAAATAAATAAGGTTGTTATAAATCCTCTGAAATGTCATTATTAACAATTTTCATAGTATTATGTAGTTTTATTTTTAAAAATTTCAAGGAAACATGTAAAATTCAAAACATATTTTTTATTAAATCCTTAAAATGTTATGGTCATGTAGAGTAATCATGGATTGCCATAAATATCACTAATTGTATTACCTTTATTATTTTTGATATAATTTATTTTATTTTTTCTAAAATTTTTAATTATTACATTATCATTGTGTTGGAATATAGGGAAAATATTGAATTACAAAAATTTATAAACAAATTTCCATGATGAAAATAAATTTTTTATATATCAATATTCAATTAATAGTTAAACATATAATCTAGATAATCCCATATAAAATATTGTATAGGTTTTAAGATTTTATATATGATATATTTTACACTTCATTAAATAAAATAATATATAAGTCATAATCTTATCCAAGAGGCCCCAAAAATCGAAAATACATTTTAACCAAAATGAAATTTTATTATGTTCAAAATGGACACTTATATGGATTCATAACATTCTTTTCCGACAAGAGATAATAAGGGATTTTAAAAAATGTGTCATTTTTGTTACGTTCTTGGATTTATATAATATATAATTATTTTTAATAGAAAATATTCAATTAAAATAATCAATTTAAAACCTTATGAGTCATGGGTAGAATTTAAATCATCAAATAATATATATTTATGTGTTAATTCCATTTATTAGTTTACATAGCTTTACTTTCAACCAAAACTACCTGATTTACCCTCTATCATGGCCAAAACAATTACCTTTTTCACTATTCATATTGAAAAAATAATGTGACATATTTACTAAACTTTGACCTAATGATTCCATATATATATATATATATATCCAATTTTTAAAAATTAAATACATATAATTTTCAAAATGTAATTTAAAATAAAACCATCAAACTAATAAACCTTTTTTTGGAAAAATACCATTATTAAATATGAAATATTTTAATAATAAATTCATGAATGAAATCCACTGAAATACTGATTATGTTAAATCATAATCCACTACTTAATATTTATAAATAATATCAAATTTAATTTTACCTTGTAAAATCACGTAAAATAAAACACCAATTTCAATAAATTTTATTTTGTTTAATATTCTTGGGAAAATAAATATTTTATGAAAAATGTAAAAAATTTATTTGATAATAATTTTTACATGATGTATTTTAAAATAAAATCTATTTTTTAAAAATAAATTTTCTATAACTTATATAAATTAATATTCACTCATAAAAAATTTATATACTCACTAATTATGAAAATATATTTTTTAAGAATAAATTGAATTGAAAAAAATTTATATAATTTTCTAATTATATAAAAATTAATTAATACTGAGGAAAATTTTTATTCTTTTCTGATAAACTTATTATTTATATTTATTCACATCAATTAAGAAGATATGTAATAATGGATATATAATATTTTCATAATATTACATGTTTCATCTAAACAATCTATTATGTGAAACGTAATCCATAATAAGAATTCAATTAATTAAAAATATATTTATTAAAAATATAATAGAGTTACGTTATCATGAATTTGTTAAAAATTTAAACAAGGCATAAATATTAAAAAAATTAAATTTATTTATTTTATTATGTTTGGGTGGAGTGACATGGACAGATCTATATAATATATTTTTATTTCAAACAGTTATGGTTAGTTGTGTAATAATAGGATTTGTGGAAAAAAAATTAGGAGTAGTGAATGATTATGGGATCATGGATATATGATATTAGTACTGTCACGACCCGCTTCCCCGGGCCGTGAACCTTGTCATCTGACCCCATGGGTCTCCTGTAATACCTTGGTTGCCTTCCCAACACACCATATGTTATTACTCACTAGGGTCTCTTATCAAACTAATGACTGTCCCTACAGGCCAACACATGTTCTTTCAGGGTGTCTTGTCCTCAATAGCACACACCCTAGGAAACTTCCAAGAAGGTCACCCATCCTGATTACTATTTCAGGCCAAGCATGCTTAACTGTGGAGTTCTTAATCAGGTAGACTCTCGAAATGAAAGGTGCACCTTGTTGACATGGGTAGTAACATTTATCCTTTTTAAGTCTCACTTTTTTAGGGGTGTTACATTATCCACCCTTTAAAGTAAAACGCCCTCATTGTGGACCCCAAGTCTCATGAATTTGTTATATATTTAAAGATGGCATAAATATTAAAAAAATTAAATTTATTTATTTTATTATGTTTAGGTGGAGTGACAAGGACAAATCTATATAATATTTTTTTTATTTCAAATAGTTATGGTTAGTTGTGTAATAATAGGATTTGTGGAAATAAATTTAGGATCAGTGAATGATTATGGGATCATGGATAGATGATATTAGTACTATCACGAACCGCCTCCCCAGGCTGTGAACCTTGTCATCTAACCCCATGGGTCTCATGTTATACCTTGGTTGCCTTCCCAGCACACCATAGGCTATTACTCACAAGGGTTGCTTATCAGTCTTATGACTGTCCCCACAGGCCAACACATGTTCTTTTAGTGTGTTTTGTCCTCAACCACACACACCATGGGAAACTTCCTAGAAGGTCACCCATCCTGATTACTATTTCTGGACAAGCATGCTAAACTGTGGAGTTCTTAATCAGGTAGACTCCCAGAAGGAAAGGTGCACCTTGTTGACATGGGTAGTAACATTTAGCCTTTTTTAAGTCTCACTTTTTTAGGGGTGTTACATTATCCACCCCTTTAAAGAAAAACACCCTCATTGTGGACCCAAAGTCTCTATCCCAGGCAGTGGCTAAGCACTTCCGGCTGGGTACTGGCTCTGATACCCTTTGTAACAACTGGGTCCTAGTGATAGCACCACCACCCTGCCTTAACATGGCAGTCGGGTCCCAGCCCGCCAGGTACCACCAGTTTCCACGCAGATGTGTGTCCCCACACTGGGGTCCACCCACATGCATGAATGGGTAATATGACTAATGATAGTCCCCACAAGACAACCCTTGTCCTTTTTTGTGTTTTTTATCCTCATTCACACACACCCTGGGAAAACTTTCCAGAACGTCACCCATACTGATCACTACTCCAGACCAAGCACGCTTAGCTATGGAGTTATAATCATGTAGGTTCCTGAAAAGGAAAGTTCCCCTTATTGACATGAGTTATATCATATAGTCATTTGACTCTTTATCATTTTGGGGTGTTACATGTATCTTATGAGTCACTAAGGACAAACGAGTTTTTGGATCTTACTAGTAATGACAATGTAGTCATCAATATGTAATAAATTGATCGAAACATGCAGTATGTTGTTATTTTTAATGGATTGATCATGTTTATTTATCCATAATTAATGTGATAATATTATTTTAATATTTTTAATTGAAGGTGAATTTTTATTTTGTTTTTTGGTTTATATATGTTGGATTTGGGGATTAATTATTTGTTTGACTATATAACTTCATTCATCATTCTAGATGAAATAAATCAGGGCCATACCGAATAAAGGTTGATGTTCATTCCTCATTTTTTTGTTCGTTCACCTTACCCCATCGTTTTTCACACGTTCATCATCATTATTTTCATTGGAAGCATTTAAATGAATACCATGTATTGTTTTCACTATTTTGTTTCTATGAAAGGGTTCGACATGAAGTGTATTGTTGGAGATCAATGGTGTAGTCAAGGATTATTGATGGTAGATGATCAATGGTGGTTTTGGACTATATTATTGAATCATAATTTCATAGTTTAATGATTGTTAGTAATATAACACTATAAAGGTGCATCATGAAGGGCAATTTTTGAGTGGATTAAGGGTTAGATTCCAGCAAGTGGTGGCAGTGATCCTAAGTCAATGCCTGATATTATATTCAAAGGTTTGATGAATGATTAATTTGGTAAATATAGAAATCAATAGTTGATATCATGAAATTCAATAAATTTCATGTTACAGGGTGTGTACCCTGAAGAAAACATACCATGGGTGGACCTGGATGTGGTGATTGGGGTTCCCTGGATAATTAATGTTCAGACAAGATATGGTTCCTACACCACACTTAATGAAATGTGTTGGCAGTTTGATGTCTATCATGAAGGATTCATGGAAACATAAACGAAAGTGAACACAATAGTAGATAGAGTATATAGTCCTATAAATATACTCATAGATAACCTTAAGTACATAAGAATTGTTTGGAAATAATATAAGTTACATCTCATCCTCTACATGTTGTGTAGGTCTAAATGAAATAATATTTATATGGAGTTTTATATTCTATGTGAGATGTCCATACATGGTCTTACCAAGGGACTATAATACATGTAATGCACCCATAGTACATGAACTATGATTCTTATGAGGAAATTTACAGGCCCCCATTTCTTCTGTATTCACCCATTTTAGTTGGGTGTGATTCCTTGGTCCTTTACCATGAAGGTAAAATATAGAATAAAATCATGATCAGATAGTTTTTATCCCTACAATATGTTTAGTGTCAGAAAAAGTTCATAAAATCTTTCTTTTATGACCGAGGGGAATCCTATATTGATCTTAGGTGGGATTCCTAGTATCATTATGTCCACTATGCACTGTGTGGCAATCAACATTCAAGATAATTTATCCATTATGGGTTTGTATGTCCACCATTTTCCCTATTTGTGATCCACTACATGATTTATGAGATCTTTAGAGATTCAGTGAGTATTTAATAGAGTGATTAATAGCAATGAACTCTCAGATGAGTGACTTCTGTGATATCAAAGACCACAGAGTTGGTTCTCCAGGAAAAATTGTTACTTTAAACACATGTGTATCACCCCATATTTTTATTGGTTGAGACCCCTTTGAGAGTAAAAGAATATAATTATTATGTAACTTTTAATCATGATTATAATTATGACCAAATTTTTGATATTAATACATATTTTTTATTATACTATTAATTATTTACGTGTAGTGATTCAGGGGTGTGTAAATGGGTACTCTTATAATCGTTACTATATAAGATCTTACCCTACCTATCATGTACTTTGACGATGAATGGCCTTTTTATTGAGTAAATTGGTGACTAGGTGTAGGTGGATCTTATATTGATATAGACAAACTAAGTATCATACCAATGTGTTAATTGATAGTATTAACTATATTCTATTTTGGTTTGAATCTTGTATTATTTTGGGTGGTTATTATTTTTCCCATTTATCAATTTTACAAAAAATATTTTCCTAAAATAATGTGGGATATATTTAAGATGAATTTTTTTATTAATAGTTTTGTTTTAAAAATATTGCATGTGATTTGATATGTGTGCTTCTATACATGTATTTAGGATAAGGACTCCTATGTGTGACATATGCCTATGTGGAACTGCTCTCTAGACCATGGCATATTGTAGGTGGGATTAAGGTAGTTTAACTAAACTCATTTCCAATCAGGTGATCCCTGAAGAGTTGTGTTGGGAGAGAGATGAACTAGAGAAATGTTCTTTCTAGTACCATAATTTGGAGATTTATTTAAAAAAGTAATATTTGTTGTTTTTTGTGTGGAAATAATGTTAACTATTTTGAGTGAGGTTTATAAAAAGAGAAACTAGTCTTGGTGCAGAAGTTGACATATCCATTCACATTCCCTCTAACAAGATAATAATTTACACACTAAATGTAGACTCTGGTTTTAGGGAGCATTGGTTCATTCATCATATAATAATGTATTGTGGTTTCTATGAAATTCATCGGTCAACTCATCAAATATACTAGTAAATAGTGTTTATTCTTATGTATTTTGTGATTCCATTGCAAATGTATCCATATATTTTTTTTTGTGAATTCATGGGGATGATCTACCTAATTATGATTCTTTCATATAAGGTCCAACAAAGGATGATGCACATATGGGTGGATTTCTAGTTGTGCCACCACCATCTGATCCATAGTTAGAACTTCATGTAACGAATGGTAACGTGAGTTGGCTAACTGAACTCCATTTTATTCATAGGAAGTTAAGTCATTTTTATGAGAAATTCATACCCCTAGAATGATGGGAATTATAGGTTGTGAACTATTTCTTCTTCCATTTGAGGAAACATATAATTCTTATGGTTCCACATAAAATGGGTCTTCATTACGTGTCCCCTAGTTATGTGGGATTGTAGTTGACCAGTAATACGATAAGAAAAATATATTCATAATTTTTTTATAAACTCCTTAAAAAAATGTTTTACCTATCAATGTTGTGATCTATTCACATACATGATCTTATATAGTTGCATATGAGTAGTATTAAAGAGGAAGAGTATTAAATAAGATTCACAAACATATCTTGGTATTAAATCATTATGGAATGATATTTATTCATCATAGAATGGTATTTTATATGGGGATTACATCGTTATATTTGGGATTTAATGATAAAACTCAACATTCCCTACTACGATAGAGTGATTGAGCAAGACTTGGATGTTTAGAGCTTCTTAGAAGAAAAAACAATGATAGTGATTCATAGTTGTGGTCACCCTAGATATTTGATCATAGTTGAAGGCAAAAACTAGTATTGATATGGATTTATTGAGATATATGATTTATGAAATAATACTATGATAGAGGGTTGATCGTTTAGGGCTCTCAAGGTGGCTCGATTCATCATAAGGAGGGGATAGACATATTATGTGAATGTATGAGACGTGGTGAACTATAATGTTTGAAAAAAATTAAATCCTATAGTGTGAAGTCTATTGAACCACCTTTATAAAGAAAATAACAACAACAATGATATTAGCATGGCGAAAGACATGGTAGTGGAGTGGGTAGAGAAGATAGAGGTGGAATGTAGTATGGCCTCTTAACACCCCCACATCTAAGTGAACTGTGGAAGGCATTGAGACCTTCTAGGTAAGGGAATGGACACAAACATGTTATGGATACCAACAAGCCAAAGTATATAGGGATTATATAATGTATGATAAATTATATATCTACATGATTTTTTATACTGACAGACATGGGTTCGAGCTATTATTTGTGTTCCACTTTTCTAGTTCGTGTCATTGAGTTACAAGTTTATCCCTTGGCTCAAACCATGTTCTTGGAAACTCTTACATGAGGTGAATTATTGATAACAGAAATTTACTTATAGTGTATCCTAACACTCAGATGTTAGAGATCATTATGGGGTATCATTGTAATATAAATGGATCCATACAAAATCAACATATAAATTTATTTTATATTTATTATTAATGCATAAACTGATTATTTTAGTCATAGGATGTCATGTGTCCATAGGGATGGAGACATGTCTCCCATCATTGGTGATATGGTGTCCCAAGAAGGGAATTATAAGTTCATAAATAGGTTGTTTCATCCAATTACTCACATGATAGCTATCATTTCTAGTGGAGTACTAGAATATACTGTCTACTGTTTTCCTAATGTGGTATGAGAGTATGAGGATAAAGTTCTTGAGTATGTTCGAGTATTACCACCTAACTGAATGATAGAAATTCTCATATAATTTCTTTTAGGTATGGACCAAATATCTACACTAGCATATCAGTTGTCTCCATCTAAGGTACATATGTTGATGGTGAAATTGAATTACATGTTGAGAAATGGAATTTTTAGACTCATTATGTCAAAGTGGGAAGCCCATATTTTTTTTTCTTATAATGAATATATGCAATGAGGATCTGTACATATTAACTTCTCCAAAAAAGGGGTTTTTAAAAATAAGTATACAAATCCAATTATCATTGAAAAATTTTACCAGCTGAGTAGGTTGTAATTATTTTATAATGTTTACACTAGATTAGGTTATCACAAGATACATATATGGGATGCTGATATAACAAAGACATTATTAAATTTTTGATATGGTCTCTATGAGTACATATCGATTCATAATATCATGATGGAAAACACAACAATGATCATGGGATCCATGAACTAGATCAGTCAACCATAATTAAACCAATTAATCCGGGTCTTCATCGATGATATCATACTTTGCCCAGTATCTGAGGAGGAATACAAGAGACACTTCATGATGATTGTAAACATTTTATAAGTATTCCATCATTATGGGAATCTATAAATGTGTTGTTGTTTTATTCATGAGGTATATATTCCTGTACATTTCATCTTAGGGTATTTTTAATAAGTATACCTAATGACATCCAAGGCAGTGTTGGATTATGATCTGACATAGAGTGTGGAAGAGGTGTATATATTCTTTGGGTTAGAAATATATTACAATATATTCATGTCTCATTTCCCTATAGTATCATAACATTTTACTTCAATAACACTGAAGTGTTATCATTTTGAGGGGAATTAATTGTTCTGACATGCCTTTTAGGAGTTTAGGAAGAGGTTAATGAGCTCCCCCATTATGTGACTTCAAAAAAAGTGTATTAAGTATGTAGTGTTATGTGATGATTAAATTACCTAAATTGGTTTTTATAGTGGTTTTAAGTGATTTTATATGGGTACTAGTAGTTGAGACTACACAAGAAAAAATATAAGACACTCAATCTATATTTATAAGTAGTAGTATTTTCACAGTTTATTTTCAGAAACTACATTCTGTGTGAGTCAATTATCATAAATTATAACGAAAAATATTTCATGTACATATTATCTCAAGATAATGTAAATTTTTTACAGAGATTATGGATAGTGTTACACCAAAATATTGGGACCGAGATAGTCTACACTACATGGATGGGGAGTGTTCTTGAAGATTCTCTACACAAGAGATCTTATTCCAAGTGATTGACTGAGGCACTAGAGTAGTAAATATAACTATACTAATCCCATGTTGATGATGAAAATGAAAATTTACTCTATTCAATGATTATAGAACCACCACATCTATAGTGTGTTTGGGAGGGTTGACATGTTGATTTTGACTATGAGACCTTACTTTCTAAAATATCCACGAGAAATTATCTAAATTGATTTATTGGTGGTGGGGGATCATATTATACTATTTATATGATGTATGATGATTCAAATGATGTTGATTGGCGTTGTTATGAAGGATAATTATATGTCCACATTTGAGGAACATCTAAGTTTAATGAAGATGAACCAAAACCTTAGACATCACTTTTGATGTCCATGGATGAAGAATGGTTGTATAGTTCATCTTTAAATGCCTCATATGTCTATATTGAAATACTAAGAACTAGGATTCAGTGGGTTTAACTCACCCACTTGAGGAGATAGAGTAGATGTGCTATGTAATATCTATATATTTCATGATTTTTTTTCCATCGATGTCCATAGAAAAGGAATCTTTTGGGTTAATCATAGAATGACTGAGCACGTATGCCCACTTACAAGATATACAGAATCAGAGTTTTGTATATGTCTTATGATGCATTTGGGCTCATGAAATATTCTGGATTCATAGAGTTACCTGGAAATTATTTTTATTCTATGATACTCATTTCACTTTTTAATTATATTTAGGTTTATTGGGGGATATTGGGATGTATATTCACTCTATCATATCAAATTACCCTATGGTTGACGACCATAATGATAAGACCATTCCAGTTTTGGAGGATACATTGTGGAATTTAATGAAATATTATGACATTGTTGGTATGAACTCTTACAACTAGTGGAGTTTTTTTAGAACCAAAAGCACCTTTCCACCATTATCATATTCCTAATCTGGAATTTGTTTGGACGTTCAAATTGTTCATCACTATGTTTAGCAGATTTAGGTGAGTTGGAAGTAATGGGATTTTAGTTGGAGTTAGCTATGACAAGGAATGTTTAGATCCTCATAAAGAATATTAATTCTACATTCAGTGTTCAAATGTATTAAGAAAAAGAATATAATTGGACCTTGGAGTTTGAGGAGGGTGACCAACTGTTCCTGAAGCTCTAACCACAATCTGGGTTGTAGATATTTTCTTAAGGATCAGAGATATATGTACGATTCGTTGTCCCTTTCTTAGTATTATGTTTTATTAGTAGTTTTTGTAACAAATAGCCCTACCAATATATTTAGACCAAGTACATGACATCCTCTATATGTCACAAATGAGGTGGGATCCACATAATTTATCAAATGGTTTTTACAACATCAATAAAAAATATAAGATAGAGCTAGTTTTCAAGAGTACATAGTAAAAATCATGGATTAACATGGTATTACACTAAAATGGCGAGAAATTTCCTTATAATGTGTATTATGGTTGAATGTGAGTGTTGAGGATGGAACCATCGAGTCAGCTACCAAGATTTAATCTATGTACCCACAACATTTTGTGTTCTCTTTTTCACATTTCAAAATGAAAATGACTATGTTTTTCAAAATGTAAAATCTCTATTTTTTCTATATAATGATTTGTAATATATATATATATATGGAGACAAGTTCTATGAAGAAATATTTTTTTAGGCCTTGTGGCTCATATATTTATATTATAAAATTATTGTATATATTAATAAGACACCCATGCAATTTTACTAAAAGAGTAGATTGAAACCATAATAGAGTCATGGATATGAAATATAAGAGTTATAATGAGCTTAGAACATGGGTTTTACACTAAGGGTAAAATAAATATTTTTTAAATTTAATGTAATCTAAAATTTGGTCTTGCATACACATAATAAATTTATTATTAAAATATTTCATTTAATTAGGTTTTGACACAACTACCTATATTCTTCTATATAAGAATCCTTTTCTAAAATACTAGGTGTAATTATTAGAACCCTAAAATTTGAGAGGATAGCCTAAGGAGTGTATGAAGTTGATGGTATCATGGGATGAATATTGGAGTACCTCTTAGATTGAACATGACTACATGGTTTTTGGATCTCACCAAAAATGAAAATATAGATTTATTCATCATTAGTAATCCATATAGATAGATGGATTGAAAGTATCTTATATAGATTTATTCCCATTATACTTATCCTATGATGAATTCTAGTCAATTATTGTAATAGTTTAATTTGGGGGTTATTCATGCTTGTGGGTGTGTGTCTATTTACATATGATTTGTGGATTTTTATTATTATTTCCCTTCATTAGTTGTTATTACAACAACAATAATTACAGAAAAACATTGAAAAAGTGTGGTACATTCCCCCATTATTAGATCATGAATTTGTACCTTATTTTTTCATAAGTTCTTCACCATCATTTTCATTAGATAAGAGTTTTTTGAATACCCCTCATTTAATCATCTAAGAAGAGTTTTTTCAACTCAAAAGATTGAATTATTTTGTATTGTTTTTGTTTTTTGGGGGAAATCAAAGAGCATTGACTGTAGATGATTGTTAGTGGTATGATATTATTCCAGGGAATCTTATATTCCCAGTTTGATGAGTGAGGATGGAACTTTGTGTCTTGATGGGGAATTACGTAAATGTACTAGGAAAAAATTATAAAATTAGTGACACACAATATTGGTCGAGTCTTCATTCAAGATTAATTATCATGATTGATAGTGGAAGAAGAGAATATGTAACATGTGTGAAGGAACACTGAAATTTTGGAATTCCCATGTTACATAGCATTTACCCTGATTATCTAATCACTTGTTTGGATATGGATATTTCTCTATGGTTTCTATAAAAAATTTATGGTCTCACAACATGTGGTCCGTGCAACACATTATCTGAACTGTGGTGGCAGAATATTGTGTTTCCTAGAGGATATAATTGAATGAGAACAACCAGGGACATGGGCTGAGGTTTAGTACATGGGCATGTCCCATTACTAGAATATTGAATAATGTATATTGGAAAATGTAAGAGTAACACAAATTTCAAGGTATAAATCTATGTTCTATTCACCCCATGGGATATGTTTTATAAATGGAGTTTTTTATGCCACATGAGATAGTGAGACATATAAACCATATGGGTTGGAAATACGCACTGTGTACCCCCAGTACACCTTTTTTACATCCATGGATTCTTATTTGAGGCCTTAGTTTCTATAGAATAATAATGAAATAGTTGTATGAGATTTCATAGTCCTTTACCATTTGGTCACAATGATGCTTTTAAAGCATGAAATGGATTGTGATGCCCAATAAGGGATAAGTATCAAATAGAGTTTCGTGTAACCCTCTATATGACTATAATGAAATCCTATATAATTAATAAATGGGGTTTTTGATATTATAAATAATATCAGGCATAAGAAATTAATCCATAATCTATAAGGCTATCATAATAATTTTATTGGATTCATAACATGACTATGGGTGGGAGCCTATACATGGATGTTGATATATTCAATGATCTATGTGGTATTTTCCAAATTGTATTTGGTCCACTAATAGAAAAATAAATTGGATTTACCTTATACTGAATCCATGTCTATGAAAATATATGGATGAGAAAGGATTTAAAATCTATAAGAATGCTTTTCATTGTGTTTAAAATGCTAAGATATAGTTTTACGACTCTTATGATCCTCATGACAATGATTGTAATGAGATGTTTGTAGGAAAGGTGATAAGGAAACATGGATCAAATAAATATGGTGAATCGAAAATGATGTTCTAAACATGTATTAATTGTGGTATAAATAACTCTGGATAATTTATTATAAATATTGGGGAGTGTTACATATATGGACGTTTGGCCACAGGGACCACACAAATAAGGAATAGAATTCCATGGAGTCAAATAATGTTTTAACTAATATCCATGAGATGATAATATGTTTTAGATGAAATGAGATGTGTCATTATTCTAATTAATGTCTAAATATAGTTACACAAGAACTAAATATTAGTGATCTAATAAAAAATGGCATAACAAGGCCATTTTCTACTACTATAGGTGATGTTGGGCTATAAAATAAAGTTGTGACAAGTTTGTTACTTGTCTATTATAATTATTTCAATACCATTTTTGTAGCTTGATCATTGAATTCATTCATTTTATATAATTTTTTAAGATAATTTGGAATATCCAATAATGAATGTAAGATATATTTTCTGGTAAAAAATGAGGATGGACTTACTAAAAAATCCCAACATTTATAGGAATATCAATATTTTCCTTAGTGGGTTTTTCAATACTAAAAATATTGTTTAATTGGAAATAGTAGAGTTTTCTATCATTTCTGAAATGGGCTGGATTTTAGTTTATCATTCTAGGAAGTATTTCAAGGATATGATTGTTATGTTCAATGATTTTATGCATTTGGAAACATACAATGAAGATACAAAATTTATTAGGGATGGAAATGAAAGGGGGAAACAAATATAATTTAAAATAATTACACTATTAAATTTAGTTATTTTCCCAAAGTAAATGAATAAATGGATGTTTTCTTAGAAGATTTTCTTATTTTTATTCTATACCGAGTGGTTGAGTTTACTATTTATTTGTAAAAAATAGTAATCGTAGTTCTAAACCAACTATTGAATGGATCATGAGTAACTTTTACACATAAAAATGAAACTATATGATTTATTAGATAAAGGTTCTGTTCGATAAAACACATGACCATGGGGTGATCAAATAATTTTTTTAAGAGAAATTGATCAAAGAGTCTTTTCATTGATTATATATCTTTTAGTTACACCATTGTAATAAAAAATATATATTACCCAATATCAAGGATTGTTCTAATCAGCTCTAAGAAGCGTAGCATTTTTTGAAGGTTGATTTGAGGATGAAGTTTCATTAGCTGAATACAAAGGAAGTTAACATTCTGAAGACTATTTTTTAAACTAGACACAGGCACTATGAATATGTAGTAATTATCCTTAGGTTATCTAATACAACTATTTTATTCAAGGATCTTATGAATATAATATTTCATGAGTTCATCTATAATTTTTTAGTTGTGTTTATTGAGGAAATATTAGTATTTATTAAAATTAAAGAGGAACATGAAAGAAAATAATGGGTTGTTTTGAAAAAATTACAATAATGGATTCTATATGGGAAATTTGGAATGTCTGAATTTTTTATAAAATAGATTTCATTACTTGTTCATATTGTTCTAGATATGGAATGATAGTTAATCATGAAAAAATTAATACTTTTGACGATTGGCCAAGTCCAATAAATATCATCAAGATTAAAATTTTTCTCATATTAGTGGGTTAATAATGGTGTTTTGTTAAAAACATTTCTCAGTTTTATATCCCATTAATTATGATAACTTGAAAAGGATTTGAGCTCCTGTTGACAAACTAATGTAATGACTATTTTAAGGAATTAAAAATAAGATTTTTATTTCTCTTATTTAGGCATTGACTTCATGAAATGGTGAATTATCCATCTATAGTTATTGATAAATGAATAGATGTGGGTGTGACCTAATTTTTTATGATTAGGTATCTTCATATGATTCATGTTAGTTGAAAACTCATTAGTTAATTTATTTAATGCAATATTTTAATTTAGATGTTTTTGTTTTGGAATTTAAAAATTTTAGGTATAATTTTATTGATTATAGTCTAAAATATATACCAATCACAAAATATTGTAATTTATATACATTGAAAAAATAGAAATTGAGACAGAGAAGATAGATGGAACTAATCAAGGATTATGATTACATGATTCATTATCATTAGGGAATATAAATTGAGGTGTCTGTTGCTATGAGATGAAAATGTAATGCTATATAAACCATGTAACATTTGGAACACGACCCTTTGGTTTAAAAATTAATTATTTCTTTCCAAGAAGTTTTAAATACATGGAAATCCCTTATTATATTTTTTATTTAATTGTATTCATGTTTGTCAGAAATAATTATGATGGATCTCATTATAGATCGGCATTTCCATAGTCGATCATAACTGTTGACTTGTTTCCCATTGTTATCCAATGAGATATTATAATATTCCCATTACATTGGAGGGAGATACAGCTACCACTGATAACATAATAAAAACCATAAATTTTTGTGTCAATAGATCATTAATCATTAATCATATCAAAACTTATGAAATGAAATGCGTTTCAAAAACATGTCGTAATTTCATAAGCCATGGAAAAGAAATGATATTAATAACGATCATGGAATTACAATTATAAACCATCCATATTATGAATAAGGATGTTATAATTGGATAGTATCCCCTATAAATACTACGTATCATCAAAAAATGTTTTATTATATGAAAAATAATTTTTAATGATAACTTGGGAATTTTATTATGGAAAATATAAATTTATTTTTGATTTTTATTAAAATCTGGTGTAATTAATAATAACATTTTTCAGTGAAATATTCAATAATAAAATTCAATTCATTAAGGAAACTTGAAGGGGGGAATATATTCTCTTGACATATAATTTAAAAATAACATTTAATCTATGTTCGTTTCAGAAATGTGACAATGTACCTTTTCTAGAAAATGATAAGTATATTACTTTAAAGATATTTTTTAAAAGAATAACATGATTGAAAGATACTCTAATCATTACTAATAGAATAGTAAAAACTATTTTTATTTTACTTGAATACATGAAAATTTAAAAGAATTATTTCCCATTGTAAACATAAACATAATCAACCTTGAATAATGATGATATTGTGAAATAAACCCTTAACTTATGTCTTACCTTTAATCCACTATATTCAAAACTCAACTTCTTCAAAATATATCAATTGGATCTTCTATAAATTTCTTTATGGTTGGCCTTTTGAGAAGAACATCACCAGTAAAATGAGTCTAGGTAAGTAGAGAAGAGAAATTATCTACAGATGGACAAGCTAGAAGGATCCATGTGGTTTAAAGAAGTGATAGTGGACATTCCCTTTTAAAATTTTAAAGAGGGCATCTTTAATAATTTATAGAAATATTATTTTATGGTAAATTAATTTTCTATTGAAATGAAGCCACATATACATGGATATGAAGAATTGAAAATATATGGATATAATATCATCATCTAGTATATTTAAGACTTGTATTGGTGTTATTTTAAAAATATAATATTGATTAAACTGTAATTAAACTATTTTTTTAACTATGATATGAAATTTTTCATTATTAAAACAATTTAATTTATATATCTAAGGGGTTAATTGGAAAAAAATTGATTATTTATGTAATGTTAGACTACTTCATATTCAATTTATATTTAATAAATATTTTTACTATTTTTACAAAATTTGATAATATATTAGTCCCTTAAAATATCATTATTTTAATTTTTAATCCTAATCATTACATTGATTTTTAAAAATTCAAATACAAAATGAGAATTTTATAAAATAAAATTTATTATATCACTAACATGTCATATTAATCTATACAATTCAAGGATATTCTTAAAAATGTCATGTTATATACCATTTAATATTTCATATATTGTTTATATTTTTTCTTTTTATTGAATTATTTATGCATTGGTGTTTTATAAGAAATTATGGTATTTATTTAATAACTAAAAAGAATAAATAAATTACCATGTTGATGATAAATGTTTTAACTTTCAAAAATATAGTTATTGTTGAACATATCCCCTTGATAAACAAATATTAAAAATTTTGTAACTATTGAAAATATAATTGTGACTTCTTTTCAATTTATATAAATTAAATATTAAATAGTTTATAATATTATTCAAGTGGCACCAAAAGACAAAAATAAATTTATATCATAAAAATATGTTTATTATGTTCATAATAAACACATAACTTATCATCCTACATTTTTTCCTTGTGGATTCATATGAGATATTTTGGATAATGAAAGTGACCTTTTATGACTTTATTTATTTTAGAGAATATACACATCAGTTTAATAGACAGTTTTCAATTAGAATAAATAATTTTGAAAATTAGGTTCTAAAAATCATACTATATTCATTCAATGAAATTTTTTTATGCCTTTTGGGTCATCTACAAGATCTTATAATTATATTTTTAACATAGAATACCTAATTTACCCATTACTATGGAAACAATTACCAATGTTACTATTAATAATTAAGAAAAATCAATGTTTAATAATTAGAAAAATTTTACATACTGATTTCAAAAAAGGTATCCATTTTTAATTATTTATAACATAGATGTTTTATAAAATAATTTAAAATAAAACCTGATAAAAATGGATAAATAGTTTTTTTTGGGAAAAATATTAATTTTAAATATTAATTTTTTATACTAAATTGATGTATAAAACTCAAATAATAATAATAATTTGATTATTTTCAATAATAAGTAATTAATGAAAATATAATACTAATCGAAAACATAATTTAACTTTTTAAACAAGTTTAAAATTAATACAATTTAGAATAACTATTACTATTTTTATTATTCTTTGTAAAATAATATTTTATGGAAAAATCTAAAAATAACATTTTAAGATAATTTTGAAATAAATTATTCAAAAAAGAATTTAATTTTTCAAAATATTTTTTCTCTAATATATAGATATTAATATTCTCTCATAAAAAAATAAGAAAACATTTTTTATGAAAATGTATTTTTGATGAATAATATGACATTACTAAAAATTGTTTGATTATTTTCTATACACATAACAAGACCATCATATAGAGTTATAAATTCATATTGATTTCATAAATTAGTTATTATAATTCATTAATACCAATATAATGTCCATTTTATAAAATACATATAAAATTTTAATAATACTTCATGGTTTTTCTAAACATAATGTTTCATGATACACAAGCTTTCAATGAAAGAAAATTACTTAAATATATATTTCAAAAATACCATAAGGTGTAACCTTATTATATACATAAATTAAATTTCTCTCCAGATTTAAAACATGGAAACAAAAATATAATGATACCTATACCTCATCAAATCCTCATATTCCCATGTATCTTCCTCAAATTGGTGGTTTGATCAAAAATCATTAACTGGTTCAGTGGGGTTGTTTGATAGAAATATTTCCTCTACGATCTATAATATCTACTGGTTATTATTCCTAAAATATATCTTTATACAATGGTTTGAACTATGTTTATAGTAAATTTTAAGGATCAGGTGTGTACATTCTTATGATAAATTCATTGAACACATTATAATCATGAGAGGGATTTGGTTGAGTTTTACAAATGATAATATATTTTCATGATATTATCATGTATTTCCAAGGGAATTATATACCATGGTATTTGTTTTCCCTTATTTCTTCCACAATCAAATTCATAGAATATTTTCTCCAAAATAGAATTATGGATTGCGTTGATGGTTACTAGAATAACATTTATTTCAAAATTTTGTTTTCCATAGATGTTGTTGAATTATTATAACACATTCTACTATCTAATTATCCAGATCAAGTCCTAAAAACTATATCTCTGCTAATTATTTTCAAAATTTTGGAGTTCTAGAATTATTTTCAAAACTAATTTCATATAGAACTATTTTAATTCTCGAGTGAAAGTAATTATAGGAGGAAAACTCAACTATAAAAAGGCGGTGATCCTAATAACATTTTAAATCAAATGAATAGGAATTTAGTATATCAAATAGAGTTTGAACAATTATCTTAGAATGACCATACTATTGTTGAATATAAATAGTGATGAAACTCAACTATGTATCAAAAGAATGAATATGGATAAATAAAAACATCATGGAATACATTATAACCCAATCTATAACAATTGAAATTGGGCATCATTCCATATTCACAACTTCATTAATTTATATTATGGAATATCAAAAGATATATAAATCTTCTCTGAATGAAGTGTGATGACATCAAAAGGGGATTAAATATAGCATATAATTAAATAAATTTTAATAATATGGTAATACTTAACTATTAATAATGCCTTTTAATAATACGTTAACAATATTTAACAGAATTTCTCTTTGAATATATTTTTTACATATACAAAACCAAATAGTTTTATTTTCCTGAATTTCTCTACATATATCCATGATCAAGATATACTCCCATAAAAAACCCAAAAATTGATTCAAAAAATAAATCCATCATGGTATTCATAAATAGTTTATTGGAATTTCCACTTCCTATATTTAATTCTCCATTTATAATTTATACAAACTCTTCTTTATACATAAACAATTTCATTGGAAGTCTATGCCCATACATTTATAGACAGAATAAAGAAATTTATTTCATTTTCATTAATAAATTTAAAATTATACAATCACATAAAATTTATCTATAACTTAAAAATTAATATTTTCATTCCAATAATTCATGAAAAATCAAACATGAAATTGGAAATTAATTATGGGAGAATAAAGTTGGGTAAGTATCAGGATTTTTTAAATCCATGGTGATTGAATAAGATTTAACCTTTTAATTTTAACTTAATATGTTATTGTTTTATATAATATATATTTGAAATTGAATTGGGGAATTGATTCTTATAAGGTACTAATGACTTTCACAAGAAAAAAAAATTGTGTATGGGAGGTTCATTAGATAGAATCTTATCATATGTTGCAATAATTGGAACATTAATCATATTTTGAAATTAGTAGGACTTATGAACCACAATTCAACATTTATATAAATTCCCAATTTTATTTAGAAAATTCCTTTGATGATTATTCCCACATTTCTAACAGGTAAATGATTGTAATTAATTTTCATCACATAATTTGTTAGAGTTTTCAAAATATATGATATTTTTTAACACAATACATGGGAATGGGGGGAATATAAAATTTACATTTATACTCTGACTGCACGTTGAATGATTTTATTTTTGGATAAAAATGTATCTTATAGATGATACATTTTAGAGATAGTTTTATGCCACCAAGGAATAAAACAATTTTAATTTCTAGGATGATAATTATACTAGAGTCTTACCTTGAAGGCCTTGTAATATTTTCCTCAAATATACCAATGGTTTTTAATAATCTTTCATCATCTCATGAAATATTTATATTTATATTTAAAATATGAGGAATGTAATTATTGAAGAGTTATCCCTTAATATCATACCATTCCATTGATTCGATCACTTCTACTATCCTCGGATTTCCAAGAATATTTCACTATTAATCTTCTTCTCTTCTTGATAATAAATAGCTATGGATATTTTTTCAAATCCCAATTACTAAATAAAGAAAAATATTTTATAAATGGTTTTGATCTATACCTCAGTCTCTATATGTTAAAAAAAACTGTAAAATAAGGTGGATCTTTCTTCACCAAAAATTTAATTGTACATTGTTCGATGTTTTGATCATTTTCAAACATTGAAGGATCCTTATCCTAATAATGTTATGAGAGGATATATGTAATATTATGCATTATATATCCCATATTGTTTCATTATAAATAGAAAATTCATGGAATTGTCCATAAAATTCGTCATTAACACAATTAATTTGGGTTCTATAAATTTCATAAGACTATACATAATATGATGAGAAATATTAATGGTAGTGGATAACCACATAATTTTGAGAAATAAAATTAAATAATGTCTAAACTGTGTCATCATCTTTAATGAAAACATAATGTTATCCTCCTACAATAATGATCAATGTCAAATCATTTTTATTTTATCAAATAATTATTCATGTCCATAGGTATTTTATAAAACATTTATAACCCTAATATCCAATGATTTTTTGAAAACTACTCTGATAAAAACCACAATGGCCAAAGCTTTTCATTCAAAAATATTACTTTTGTATTAATTAATATTCCATAAATAACAATATTATCAATGCTATAACCCCAAAGGATTCATTTATTTGGAGAATAGATAGACAATATTATTATTTTATGAAATATCTTCAATATATTCCATGATGATCACATAAAATATTAATCCTCTTTAGCACACCCTAAAAAACCCATTCTTCTTCACCTCTGGAATGAAACCTAATAAAGTGTGAGAATATATTCTTATTAAGGGTTATTGAATGAGATATAAATCCATTTTCATATGAAAAAAATATATTATAATAATTTTGTGTGATCATGAAAATAATGTAAGATAATCATATCCATTTTATAATAAATAATAATTAATATTTATAGAAAAAAATTATCATTTTAGAAAGAATGGAGAAATTGGGTGAGAAATCATCATAAATCAATAGTGAACCACAATATTGAGGATAAAAAGTATAGACAAAATTTATAAAAAACATTTTATATATCAAGTGTAATTATCAAGTCCATCAACATAATGTATCATGACTTAACTATTTCCTATAGTGGATCATGGAGAAATTATTTCCCATAGTGAATAAAAGACATCAATTTATTTACATTTGTTATATCATTAGATAGAAGTATTTACGGAATTTAAAATAATATTATTTAGACCCCACACATCATTTAATAAAAACTAAATTTATTTGTTCAATGGGATAATAAATAATTCATAGTATCAAAAATCCTGAAATGATATTCTTTTTCATAAACATTTCATCAGTGCATAACCCATTGAAAAGTAAAATGATTCGTAACATAATTACATCATGAAAATATAGACTATAAATACATAATTTGTATAGTATCCTTGGATCGTATCCCCATTATCTAACATGTTACAAAAAACAATTTTTTCTTGGATGGAAAATTATTTTCAAATATTACATGAAATAATTAATGACGAAAATAACCTTTCCTTTTTGGAATTTTTTTTTTAAAATATGTAAAATTACAAATGAAGACATATTCTTTGATGGAAAACAAATATTCTTGTACAGTAATATTTAAAAAAATATGTAATAATGATTTATAGGAAATACACACGTTACATTTTTATTTAAAAGAAACTTTCTTTTAAAATTTATATAAAAAAACTCAAAAGGTAACTTATTTGGAGAATGATAAAAATATTCATTTCAATCTGTTTTGTAAAATTTTAAAAATGGGTGAAAATTTCCTTTAATAATGGTTTTCAAAACAGAAAAATTCTTTTTCAATATATTTTTAAAAAACATGGAAATTCAATTGATATATTCTCTAGGAGATCATTAAATTATTATATTTTAAATAATGATGAGATTGTGAAATAAACCCATTCCTTGAGGATTTATTTTTCTCATTCACATTAAAACAACCTATTATTCCAAATTTATCCCCTTTTATATCATATATATATAATTCTAAGGATAGACTGTTTATATGACTATAAATAGATAATGTATATATTGATGTACAAAAATAGAAATAAGTAGAGTATAATTTATTAATGTTGTTCCAAGTGGCATAAACATGTGAGGGAGGAGGTGCCCAATTATTTTTTATGTGAGGGGAAGTATTTAAATTTCTCAATAAAATAATTTAAAAAATTTATTTTTTATCCCACTATCACAAAATATCCATTTATTATATTATAATATAATATATCTTTTTATCCTTATAAACCAACTGATTTCATTATTTTTTACTGTTATTTTAATCCTTATAATTTATCATAAACCATAGTTATCTATTTTTATGATTATATATGGTTAAAATATTATCTATATATAATTGTTTTCATATTTAAATATATGATTAAAATTAGAAAATAAAATTACAACCCCAAAAATTTTCAACCATATCAAAACCACATTTTATTTTATAAATATTTTAATGAGTTTTAATTAATTTAATAAAATATTTATATGATAATGACCCAATTATAACGTAAATTATCAATAAATAACTATTTAAGTATACATTAAAAATTATAAAAATAGATTCCCAAATACCATAATTGGCATTGTGCCTTTGGGAACACAGATACATAAAAAGATATATATAAGAAAGCTACATTAAGTCCCACTAGGTTTTTAATGACAATATATTTTCATTGAAAAATCATACTTAATACTTGTCATCATAACATGGTGAATGAAAAATAAAAAGGGGTGAGATAGAATCCTAAATAATTGTAAACAAGGGAGGTATATAATAACAAACATGATCATAAATTTATGAGAACAAGATCATGAAATTTGAAGATCATAACCTATATATCAAAGATCATATACATGAATGATGCCATAAATTATGGTTGTTCATAATACATGAATCACAAGGAAATAAATACCATAATAAATGAATGAAAAACTATTTAATAATACATATATTTTTTGGAATACATTTAATAATATAAAATCTTTTGTCAAATCTAACAACCACGACCATTATTACATGACAGGCTTGGGCTATGACATGTATAACTCTTTTGGGCATGGGATAAAAAACCATGTACCCTAATAATTTTAGTATTTGGATATGATAGGTGTTCCGTATTACATTTAGGATTTTTTTACGTCAAATTTTCCTTCTTACCATTAGTCTTTTGTTATAATGTGTTTTCCCTCATACATTTAGGCTTCAGCTACAACCAGTTTACCTTTTTGTCGTTAGGCATGGAATAAAAATTGTGTACCCCATAAATTTAATATGGGTCTACAACCAATGTAATAATTTAGCATATATATCACATTACTTTACCCAATGAATTAGAGGGAGGTATAGGTCCCACCATTCACATAATAAAATCACACCAATAAGTGTCACAAAAAATTCAATCATATCAAGAATAATTAAAATATAAGGATTTAAAAACATAAAAACATAACCATTGAAATTAAATGGGTATAATCAGAATTCAATCATATAAAAAATTTAGAGTATATATAGTTTCATATCCATTTAATCTATGAATAACTTGTGAAAAAAATATGTTTCAAAAGCATATAACCCATGTAAGTGAAACATGTGTCAAAACAATTATTCCTTCAATACATAAACAATTCTATAATGAATATGAATGGATATTGAAGATCATTAACTAGAATGGATTTAGCAACATCTAAATACGAATAATTAGATATAAAATAACGTGGATTGATATTTTGAAAAAATTTCATGATGAAAATATTTTTTCATCTTTGTAAAATGATTTTTAAAACAACAAACCATTTGAAAATATTTTCTTAAATAAACATTAAACATTTAAAATAAAATTTAAGAACAATTTGAAAACAAATTTATTTAAAAAATTATAAAAGGAGGCTGAATACATTTAGACAATAATATTCCTTGAAAATTTATAAAATAAACCAAAAAACAATTTGGAATCCATTTTCCTTGAAAACATATAAAATGAGCTTGAAAACATTTTGAAAAAAATTACCTTGAAAACCATTTAATTTTTTTTAAAGAAATTGTGAAAAACATTTGAAAATATTTTAATTGAAAATTAAATTTAAATTGAATTCATACTAATTATCTTGTTAAAAATGAAAATGATTAAATACAGAAATGATATTGGGTAAATCAGTATATTCTGTAAATGGTAAGAAAACATTACTTTTGCACAGTAAAAATGGTAGTAAAATTACTTATTGGGAAAGTGACTGGAATTTTCTTTTGAAAAATTTCATAAAAAAATGTTAATAATTTTTTTAAATATTATAGTATAATAGTATAATATTCATGGAAACCCTTTCTAACAAACATGGTTTTGAAGGGACATAGATTTTCGACAGAAGGGAGCGTAAATATCTACTTTCAAAAAAAGAAATTCATAACTACATTATATACCAAAGAGTGGAATAATGGTACGAATACATGAATATATGATTAATAATTAGAGGAGATGAAAATTCATGAATGTTCTTGAGATATGGATTATAATATTTCATAAAATGAAGTATAAACATAAATAATGTCAATAAATGATGTGATTATTTAAAAAACTATTATAATTGTGTAGCATTGAACCACATTCAACATGTAAGAAAATGAAATTAAATAATGGTAAAAATATATTTTAAACTATTATACTAAAAACACAACATTTTCGGGGAATTATATCCTCACCATGGTAAAATATAGCTGCATAATATGGCTAGTGTCTCAAGGAAGTAAAATTGAGACCAAATTACTTTATTGACATGGTAACTTTTGAAGCATAAACCCCATGATAGAAATATAACATAATGGATAATTAAATACTCATAAATTTAATTATAATAATCATATAATTCATCCATAGTTAGTACACACCCCACACAAAATGAATGTGTGGTTAATAAATCATGCATCTAATAAAAATAAAATGTGAGACGAAATTCCCCTAACTTGTGTTTTGACTCTCATCATACTTTTATAAAAATCATATATAATGATTTTCAGTGTGTTATACATCTCTTAAGGAAAAATATTACTATATATAATATAATATATTATTTTTAATGAACAAATATAACCATATTGTTATCAAATATATGTTAAGGGTTCAGTTTAGTTAATATCTGCTTTGTTCATTACACATGTGTTAATTTGTTAAATATTTGGTCCTTATACTTATATAATGATTTAAATAATTTAATCCATGATATAAATATCATTTATATTCAGAATATTTTTATTATAATAATCTTTATTATATATATGTATGAAATGGTATATAACATTCAGGGAGATAGTAGGTCGTACACACACATAAACATTTTTTCTGTTTTTATTATCGAGTTAAAATATAGAATTAAAATGAATTATATGTATATATATATATTATGATTCATATATAATTAATATATAAGATATATCATATAAATTCACTACAAGAATCGTTAATACATTCCATGTAATGTGTGAACAAATCACATCACGTTGAGGGGGCGGTAGTCCACACTTCCTCAGTCCAAATTTTAATTTTTTACAGAAAATGAATGTATAAGAATAAAAATATTAAAGTAATTAAATAGTATTAAATAAATAATAATTATCATATATATATATATATATTCCATTATAATTATAATCATTATTTTCAGTAAAAATGAATGTAGAATCATCATTTCGTGAGGTGGTAGTTCACTATTCATGTAAACAATATGTTCGTTACCCATTTAATGGATGTTTTAAATGTATTTAGATAACATAACATAATTTTTTTTTACATTTAGGATACTATATTTTATATGGATGAAATAATTATTTCTGATATAGTGGAGAATGAATATAATAGAGAAGAACGTGATGGAGGGTGTTACCTTTTAATCTGGTAAATCAACTTGGTTTGCAGCTAAAGACTTAATTGGAATGATTTATGAATAATTGGAAGAATTCTGGAGGAAGTAATGGTATTTGGTATTTTTATAGTGTATATATTGGGAATAAAGAAGTCATTTTATATTTGTGAAGATGAAGTTAAAGTGGTATACTTTTTCAGGGAATTTAATGGACACACTTGGAATTTTATAGAACAATTTATTTATACACAGGTTTTTACATAAAACATGTCATATATAATATAAAAAACTAAATAATATAAGGTCTATGGACTAAATATGTCTATAAAATGGTGTTATCACAAGTTTTTAAGTCATTTGGGCCCTTAATCATTATGAATATTCCATTATCATGATTAATTTATGTTAATCGATATAATAAATTTTAATTACATTCACTAAAATTTATTATCAAAAAACTATGTTCACCTTGTTATAAATTATATATTCTGAACATTAAAAATATCTAATCTATTTTTTAATCTTCTAAACACATGATTGGAAAAAATTAATTTAAATTTAATCACTTAGGTTGGACGACAATGCATGTTCATAATGTAAAAACATCTAAATGAATTTTTTAAGACAATTTCAAACTAAAATTTATTATAATGAAAAAATTGGATTAATTGATCTAAATATGATCTAATAAAATATTAAAATCTTTATAAAATATAATTTATTCTTATGAATAAATTATATGAAGAAATTTATTTGAATTAAAGTTCAATATTTTAAACTATTCATTTAGAAAATCATCCCCTAGAGAAAAATACAGAAAATTTATTCTTACCTAAATTTTATGATTCTCAATAATATATTAACTATATATTGATATGTCAAATATATGAAATCTATAAATTTTGGTTGTAAAAATAGTATTTCCATTAAAATGTTGTAAAAATACATTTGTTAAAAATATATGTTTGTAAGCATAAAATAGGATTTGTTCATGTCTTCTTTTTATATAATATATTTAAAGAATTTAAAAAATATTTTATTGAATATGTAAATTTTATATTAAATTAAAATCATTAACTAATTGTAATTAATTTAAATTATTATCGTATCATAACTACGTGAGCCTAAAAATATTTCACATTATAGTTAATTAATTTTCAAAATCATTTTTAATTAATTGGTAATATAATAATTCATCTAATATTCATGTAAAAAAGATATTTTCATAAATTATTTAACATAATTCATAACCTATAACTTAAAATCTATGTTATATATTATTATATTAAGCAAATAAATTTAAATAATATATTATTGTTCTATCAAACTCGGTCTAGAATGTTGCACCCACTATCGAGGAAAGTAATTATTGCAAGTAATGTAAGAGAACCTTAGTGTCCCATGAAGATCAAGATAAAATTTAGGCTTCCTTAGATGCACAGTTCAATTTATGTTTCTGAAAACCTAGCACATTCATAGTTCATTAATATAAAAATAAATATTTTATGTGTTTTGTGAAATGAAAAATATCAAGAAGGAAAAATTATTTGGAAAATTATATATTTCACAAAATATAGGGGTGTTACATTCTATACCCTTAAAATGATTTCCCCCCAAAATTATTCCGGGTTAATAAAGGATTAATACATGAAAGTATCAATAATATAATCCCACATTTTAAAAATTAATCTAGTACATCTCATAAATAGGGAATGTATGAACCTTAAGTGTTACAAAAAGTAAAACATTATTTTATTTCAATATAATATAACCAATGACAGATGTGAAAACATGTACATGGAGGAGGAATATATACATCAATTTCTGATGGATTCTGACAGATAACATGTTAAGGATAATGTTAACAATCACAAATCCATAAATTTGTGATGACATAAGGACCATATAACACCTAAAAACAAAGATTCTAGGATAAATTTTTTGGTTTGAAGATATGTTTTCTTATAGTTGACTAATTTTCATGAAAATATATACATCTATGATTTCTGGACAACCTCACCCTTTATTGTTCTTTTATCCACATAAACTCTTTCTCTATAAAGGATGTATAATTTTTCATTCATCATTTAGTATGATAACATGAGATCCACGATATGTCATCCCTTTTTTCATTTGTTATAATCAAAAAAAAATGTTGTCAGAAAACGTTATCCAATTTGCATAAATTCCCATGTGATGGGATAATGGTTTAATCTCGCTGATTTCACTTGATTTTTATGCTAATCTCTTAAAAAGTCATTAACATTTTAAACCTTAATAAATAATAAAATAAAAAAAAATAGATATAATTTTATGAAAAAATATTCACATTGATCCCCTATATATCCAAAAGTATCACATGGTTGTCACAAACAAAACATGTTAATATCCTAATAGAATATTTCCTTGAAATGTGGTAATAACATGAATTATCATAAATCATATTGAAAAATATGAATGCTTCTTTATTCAAATGATTACTTGCTATATTATTTATATCCATGATGTTGTATATATCAACCCTGATTCCATAGAAATATTTTTCAATGAACAATTCTAGGGTAATATGTACTATAATATTTACTAATTCACACACCATATATCATTATCCAAAAAAAATTATCTCAATGAAAATATTTAATTAAGGGATATCATTCCTTAATAGAAAATATCACCATTATAAGAAATGGAGTTTAATTGTATTAATTTCTATTCACATAGAATTCTCAATCATTAATGGATTGTTATAAAAAAATACTTATAGTTTTTCTGATTCATATAATATAAATATTTAATTCCAAAACATAAATACTTTATTCAAAAAAATTTATTATTAACCAATTACTCATGAATTATCAACTAATTATTTAAAAAATCATTCATAGAATATGAAATATGAATCAAGACTTAAGGTTCCATAACCTAAATATAATTATTCTTATAATATTTAATATAAATAATATAGGATGAAGATCACATAACTTTCATATGGCATAAGTGGCCTCTATATCTTTATACGAATAACCAATACTAATAACACCATCATGATTGTATTCAAGAGATATGAACATGGGAAATTTATTTTCATAATGCCCATAATTTCCACCTCTGATATATTCAACGTTATCCATGTTCAGTTTTTTCTATCCATGAACTAAAACCAGAAAGCACGGGTTGAGAAACACATAGCATAAACGAAAATAACATAATAAGAAAAAATAACTAATATGGTGTCTAAATTATGAAAAATAATATGATGCCTAAATTATGAAAAATTCCTTAAAATATGACCATCATGTTTATCCTAGTTTATTAATAAAAAACAGCAATTTAAAACTGTTATGATAGTTTATGAATAGTTTATGATATCTTATTGCACATCCCTTGGGAGTTTTAAACCAGGTGTGCTAAAAGGTCTGTTTTCTTGTACAATATTACCCAAAGTTTGGCCCGGGACATCAGGTTAGAGTTTTTACCACTAGGTACATATATGGTAAACCAAATCCACCAATATTATTCAGATAGGGATGTATTTCAAGGAAACTAGCTACAATCTATTTACCAAAATTTAAGGACATTTTCCTAAATTTTAACTATCCTTATTATTATCCATAAAGACATTCATATACATATCCTTATAAATATTCATGGGGACATCACTAATTTTTCCAATTTATAGTTTTAAAGGTTTACAAACCATTACCCTAATCCAAATATATTTACCCAATCATTACATACATTATCATTGGTTAAATTTTTCAGAATACTTTCAACATTATTCAAGAAATCACCCAAGATCTTAATTGGTCAAGTTTCATTTAAAATAGGGAAGAAAACAAGGATACATAAGTGAGCTACATTACCTCTTGATAGGTTCTTCATTATAAGAACACATCATTGACACAGTATATATAATGAATAACTTTATAAACTATTGATGGAAACATAAAAAGGGGTGAGTTAATATGTTCAATAGGGGTACAAAAGGGAAAAATGTATATATAATCATGATTATAGGGGAGTGATAACACGATAAAGTCATTACATGATCATAACTTGCATATCAATGAGATTAAAATGAATCATGGCCAAAAGAGTTTTAGTTCATAAGATATTAATTATATGTATATACAGAACATAATCAATGAATAAAAAACTGCTGAATAATAAATTAATATTTTTCATAAACATAAGAATATCAAATATTATGTATTGGATATCAACTGATACCATTATAACATGTTAGGCTTGGGATTCAACCTATGTGCCTACAAAAGTCTTGGTCTAAAAAACCTTGTACCCTCAAAGGTTCAGGCTTGGGATATAACATTTATGGCCTCTTACAATCAAGATTAGTCTACATCACATGGTCACTATTACATTAAGGCATGGGTTGTAACCATTATTCCATATTACATTCATGCTCGAGATATAACTTGTGTACCTTATTATTTTTAGGACGTGGATACAAACCATATACCCGCATACATTTAGGCATAGTATAAAACCCATGTACTCATTGAGATTATATATAACATATCCTTACCCAATTCATTGAATGGATATATAGGTCCCACCAATCAAAGAATAAAATATTTCCTATGTGATTCAGAAAACATTCATCATATATTAACACAAGAAAAGATATGGATTTTATAAGAACCAACTAATAACTCATGGAATGAAATGGGAATAATTAAAATTTCCTCACATCATAACAAATCCTAAATATATAGGTTTCATAACAATTTCATCAAAGCATAACCTGTATAATGAGGATGGTTTCAAAATCATATAACTCGTGGAAGAAAAACAAGTTTCTTAAAAATTATTATTTAAAAACAAATACCACTAACTGAATAATATAAATTGTACTCTTGGATTATTTCACAGAAGGGATTTATTAGCATCAAAAGATGTAACCAGATATGGATTACAAATAAGAGAGATGTTATGAAATAATTTATTAGGGAAAATATAATAACTTCTTTAATAATTATTATTGAAACACAAAACCTATTCATAAACAGATCAATGAAAATAAACATGAAACATATAGGGAATGTTGGAAAACATTTTTGAAACCATTTTCTGTGAAAAAATATTAAAGTATCATGGACTTTTTTTGAATTTTTTGAATTGATATCATATAAAAAATCACGAAAACATTTTGGAAACCATTTAACAACAAAAATTATAAAATGAGATTGAAAATATTTTGAAAAAAAATTCCTTGAAATATACAATGATAAATTATAATGAAAAATTGAAAACGATTTGAAAATAATTTCATTGAAAAATATTTTCATAAAATATCATAAAAATTACATTTTTTAAAATCCAAAGGATTATTCAAGGAAATGATAATGGCTAAAACTATGCATGTCGTACAAGGTAAAAAGAAAATTCTTTTAACTCTGTATGAAGGCTAAACAACCACCTACTTGAAACGTGAAATGAATATTCTACTGAAAAAATTCGCAAAAGAATAAAATGGTAAAGTTTCATTTAAATATTATAGTGTAATAGTACAATATTTTTAGAATCTATTTTTATAATGCTTTATTTTTAAGGAACACAATTTTTTCTACAGAAGGAGGGTAAAGTCGGGCTTTCATAAAAAAATATTATTAACTATCTTATGTTCCGAAAAGTGGGATAATGTATTTAATACATTATTATAACATGAATATTTTAAAGATCTAAAAATTCATGTATACCCTTGTGAGATGTAACATAAGGATTCATCAATGGAATTATAAACAGAAAAATTCTCAGCAAGTGTTGAGATTGATTCAATAAACACTTACCACTTGGTAACTATGAACGATACTCCCCATGGAATAAAATTTTAATATATTACTTATAAAAACATGAAAATCTAGATCGTAGATATATAATTTTAAAATAATTATATAAACCTCATAGAAAAATATAGTTTCAAAACATGGCACGTGTCTTAGAGAAAGAAATGTGAGATGAAATTACATTGCTGATTTGGAAACATTTGAAACATAAATCACAAGAAAGAAATATAATCACATTTATATTTAAATAACCATAATTTTAGTAATATTAGTCATATAATTCATTCATGTGAAATATACACCCAACATAAAAGAAACAGATGTAGAATAAATCATGTATCTCATTAAAATAAAGAATGAGATGAAATTCGCTTACCTTGTGTCCTGTCTCTCATTCTAATCTTAGAGACTTACTATATATTAAATTTATGTATATTATAAATACATTAAAGATTCATATTATTTTATATAATTTCATATATTTTCTTATTATGACATTATATTACATTCTTTTTAAAAATTCTAGGTTAATGTTTTACTTTGGGTAATATTAGATTTGATCTTCACATGTGTCATAATTATGTTTGTATTTGTTACTTATAAATAAATCATTATTTTCAAAATTAAAACTATGATATAAATAAAATTTATATTCATTATATTTTCATTATAATAAATTATAGTATATAGAGGTATGAAATGGAATACACCATTCATTGATAGGGTATAACAATGTACACATGAAAGATGTTTCAATTTTTTTCATATTGAAAGCAGAAATGAAAATGACATATTTGTATATATTCATATATTAAAATTATAGTATCATTGTTATTTCAAACATATTATATAATTTCACTAATATTATACTTTATACATTCCATTTATTGTGTGAACGAATGACATCACTTTGACCGGGCGGTAGTTCACACTTCCTAAAATGAAATTATCATTTTTTTCACAAAATGTAATGTATAAATATATGTTTCTTAAAATAATTAAAAAAAATAATGATATAATAAGTTTAATATATAATATATATAAATAGTTATTCAATCATAATTCCCACCATGATAAGTGGTAATAGAATTATGGACAATCTACATTTTTGGAGGTGATAGTTTCTCTACAGGTAAAGGGAATGTTCGTAAACCATTAAGTGGAGGTGTCGGTAAGTTTAGGTAAAAACCAAAGAATAAAAAAATATATTTATATATGGGATAGAATTTATGATTAATAATAATGGAATAATGAGAGTCTAGGGGCGTATAATGAAAATCAAAAAAAAATTTCTTAAGGGACGGTGATACCTCTTAATTAGGTAAATCTATTTAGTTTTCACCGAAGTGCTTCCTGAGAAAGAATTCTGAAAAGAGGGAAGACAGAATGAGAAATTTTAGGGTTTTCGGGATGTTTATTTGGTATATTGTTGGAATAATTATTTTTTTCAGAGGTTTTATGATGAGGGATAGGTTGTACCCTTTTACAGGGAAGGGATAAAACACACTTTTCATTTTTTTAGAAAAAGTTTTCTGTACCTATGTTTTTAACAAAAAAATCATAAAAACAAAAAAACTAAATAATTGAAGGTTTATAGGAGAGATATTTCTTGAAAATTGGGTTTCACTATGTTTATAGGTCAATTGGGACCTTAGGATTAAGGTTTATTCCCTTGTTGATAAACATTTTACCTTAATCAATGTAGTCATTTTTAATTAATTTCACTAATCATTTTTTTTCAAAAACTATGTTGAATTTATCAAAAAAATATAAATTATTATAATTCCAAATATGAAATACATTAATAAAAGTTATTAACATATTATTGGATGAAATTATTTTAACATTAATATAGCATATGAGACTAAAATTCAGGTTTTTAACTTTCCATTAAAAAATGAATCATTACAAAAATTACAAAAAAACGTATCATAGAATAATTTTTATGATTGAATTTATAATATTATGTTAATTTTGACATCATAAATATATATAATTTCCAAATTTTTTATTTAATATGGGGTTTCCATTAAAATAAGGTAAAACTACCCTTATAAAACAATAGGGTTTTAAGCATAAAAATCTGTTTGATATAATATTATGTATATAAAATCTATTGAATGAATATAAAAAATATTTTATTGGATATATAACCTATATATTACATTGACATTAGTCTCAAATTTTAAATAATTAAATCCATTTTTGTAAGAAAACTTTGTGAACATAATAATATTTCCCTTTATATTAAATATGTTTTCATATTCATTAAAAATTTGTTGGTAACCTATGATTTAATATTAAATTTTTTTAAACCATAAATTTTTTCAAATTAGTTGCTACTATTCATAACCTCTAATTTTATAAATATGTTATATCATATTATATATAAATAATACAATTTTAATAATATATTAAGGATCAATAAAAATTCATCTTACATGTTTTCCATGGCATTAATGAATGTCATTGTTGCGTGTAATGTAAGATGACCTCATTGATCTGTATAGATCATGAAAAAATTTATGTTTGTTATGGTGAATCATTAGCTTGGTGTTGTGTATACAATAATCCTAAAATAGTTCATTAATATAATAAGTTTTTTTTTCTGTTTTTCATTAAATTAAAAATATAAAAAGTGTCAATTAATTTGGAAATATAATAATTCACAAAATTTTGGGTTGTTATAAATCCTGTGAAATTTTATTATTATTAATTTTAAAAAAATTTGGTACTTTTATTTTTAAACATTTCATGAAAGCATGTAAAATTAAAAACAAATATATTATTGTATCCTTAACATGGTATGTTTATATAGATAATTTATGGATCACTATAAATATTTTGAAATATATTAAATTTAATATTTTTATATCATTTATTTGATTTTTTGTTAATTTTATAATCACATAATCATCATTGTAAAGGAATTTAGTGAAATTATTTAATTATGAAATGTTAGAAATATATTACCATGATGAAAATATATCTTTTATATTTTAATATATTAATTATAGTAAAAAATATCCTCTAGATAAACCCATTTTAAATATTCTATAGTAATAAGAAATAAAAAACTGATATTTTGGGCATTTCATTAAATGAAATATTATAAAGGTAAAAATCTCATCCAAGTGACCCCAAAAATCATTAATAAATTGAAATATCAAATATGTGTTAATTAACATATAAATGGATACATATATTTGTTTATAACTACTTTTCCCCATGTGAACTCAAAAAAGATATTAAATACAATGAATGTGACATTTTTTGAAATTAACTTATTTAAATAATATATAAGTCATTATCAAGGAAAATATTATATTAAACAACCCAATTAAAATTATTAGGTCTCATGGGATGAATTAAAATAATCAAATAATCTTTATTTAATATTTTTTTTCAATTTATTAGTTCATTAAATTTTTCTTTTAACCTAAATTACACAATTTACCATTTACCATGAACAAAGGAATTACCAATGTCACTATTCATATTGAGAAAATAATGTGACCTATTTACTATATCTGGTTCCAATGAAGTCAAATATGAAACCCATTTTTAAAAATTTGAAACATATAAATTTAAATTTTTATTTTAAATAAAACATGTAAAATGAAACAAAAAACATCTTTTTCCAAAAAATATGTGATTTAAATATGAAATAGGTTAATAATAAATTCAAGTATAAAATTAACATAAAATAAATAATTTGATTATTTTAAATAATAATTAACTATTGAAATTTTTTATTGAATCTGAAACATAATTTTACCTTATTTATTTTTTTAGTATAAAATAATGATTAAAATAATTTTTTTACTATTCATAGAAAAATAACCATTTTTTGATAATTGAAAAAAATACATTTTATGATAAAAATGACATGAATTTTTTAGAATTAAATATATTTTTTAAAAAATATTTTTATTAATTTTATTAATTAATATCCACACATAAAATATAAAATTATCACTTGTTATGATGACATGTTTTTGAAGAAAAAAATTACTTTACATAAAATTATGTTACTATATTCTAATTAAAAAAACAATAAATTCATACTGAGTTAAAATTTTATATTTTCTTCCATAAATTAGATATTAGAATTCATTCCCATAAATTTAAAATATAGGTTCTAATGATGTATAATATTTTTGTAATATTTTGAGGTTCGTCGAGACATGTTTCTTTGTGATACAAAAGCTATAAAATATATAAAATTATAAAAAAATATATTTCACAAATATAACTTGTGTTACATCATATTGATTTTTCTAATATTATTACACTGGAATAAATTATTTAAAAAATAATTTTACATATTTTATTATGTTTTGGCCTAGTGTCCTAGACTACTCATTATATTATTTTTTGATTCAAACCAATATGGTTAGTCAGGTATCAATTGTAGTTGAGAAAATTTATTTAGGAGCATTAAAACATAAAGGGATCATAGATAGTTTATTTGAGTATCACATGGATCACCATGGACAACCAGGTTTCTGGATCTTACTAGTAATTACAACATACATACTCTATTTGAATGCGATCGATCAAAATATGTGGTAGGTTATTATTTTAAATTGATTTTATCCCTATGAGTTTATGCACAATGAATATGAATTACTTCTTTTAATAATTTGATTCAAGGTTCAATTGTTCTTTTAGTTCTGGGTTTACATATGAGGGTTTTGGGTATTTATTATTTGTTTATTATTTATCATCATTCATCATTCTAATAGTAATGAATCGGGCCAACCCAAACAATGGATGAGGTTCATTATTCATTTTTATGTTTGTTAGTTTCTAACGCAATCTTATTAATGTTCATAATCATCATTTTCGTTGGATGAAAGTGCAATGAATACCATGTATTCATCTTTAACAATTGTGTTTCTATGAAAGGGATTGACATCTAGAGTAAAGTTTGAGATCAAGTGGGAGGTCAAGGTTCATTGAGGGAAGATGATCGGTGGTGGTATATTATTGGACTGATGAATCACAATACCATAGTTTAATGAATATTGGTGGTATGGTGCTATGAAGTTGCATCATGAAATAGAAATTTTGAGTGGATTGAGGGACTTATTATAGAAAGTGGTGACAATGATCCACATTCAAGGCATAATATTATATACTCAAGTATAATCGATTGAATCATCATTGAATCAGGAAAACATGAGATGAAATAGTAAATTTTGTAAAAAAATTTATTACATGGTACGTTCCCCAATGAAAAAATTCCATGGGAGGCCACGGATATGGTGCTTTGGGTTATTGGAATATTTAATGATTATACAGCCTATGGTCCCAACCTCATAGTAGATTTAATTTGTTAGCTGCTCGACCTGTATCATGATGGATGCATGGGAATATACACAAAAAAGAACATGACAACATGTGGAGTACAAGGTAATAGAAAATGAATCAGACCCAACCTTATGTATATTGGAATAGGCTAGCGATGTGAAAATTGATATCTTAAAATAAACAAGACATGTACATATAATGGAAATAATGTGTTTATGGAGGATTATATTATATGTGATATGTTATCAAATAATAATATCAGGTGTCTAAAATACATGTATTGAATCCCTTGTACATGAACTGTGATTCCTCTGAGGGATTTTGGAGGCTCTCATTTATTCGGTATAGACCCGTTTTACTTTGTTTTGACTTCATGTTCCATTCCCATAAGGGCATAATATATAATTACTTCATCGGAATATCAAAGGTAACCCTAAAACGTGTATATCATCATATAGATTATGGTTTATCTCTATTTGTGATTAGGGGGAATCCTCTATCTATCCTAGGTAGGGTTTTTGTTATTCAGATTATCAAAATGCATTCAGAATTAGTCACATATCAAGATCATTGATCCAGTAGGGTTTTTAGTGTCCAATATTTCTCTAACAATGATCTTCTACAAGGTTGATGAGATATTCAGACCTAAAGTGATTATTTCATGAAAATACCAATGGGAATGACCTCTCATATGTGTTCATTCAGTGACAACATGGATTATAGAGGAGGTTTTACTTGAACAATAATTACCTTAGACCCCTCAACCTGAACTAATCATTTTAGTAGTTAAGAACCCTTTTAGAATAGAAAACTTTTATGTGTATATCTTTGTTAAACATGATTATAATTTTGTCTCACAACATTATTAAAATAACAATGTTATTTTATCTTCTTACTCTTAATTATTCATGTTTATTGATTTCATGTGTCTAAATGGGTATTTTTATACTCAACCGTACATAGTCTCTTCTTCACTAGTCATGTCCTATAAAGATGTGAAACAGTATGATGGAGTTAATGGAGGACACTATGTAAGTGAAGCTTTGATTTTGATAAACATATTGAGGATCTTACTAATGATTCATTTGAGAGTATTCCCTAATATTGGAGAAGAATGGAATCTTTTAATGTTTTTGGGTGGCATTTATTTTTCCTCTTTTTTATTTTCCAATAATTATTTTGAAACTAAGATATGGTATAGATATTGTTCATGATTTTATGGTATGATTTGTTTTGTTTTCATATAATTTTACGGGATTTGATATATGTGTATATTTATTATTATTTGGGATAAGGCCTCCCATGTTTGTCATAAGCCTATATAAAACTGGCCTCAAGACTGTGGAATCTTCGAGGTCAGATTAGGGTAGTTTAACTCAACTCATTCCCAAAAAGGTGATACCTAGTGGGTTTGGGAGGGATACATTGTTATTAGATAAGTTTTAATTCTAGAACAATAATTTAGGGTTTAGTTTTTTTAAAATAGAGATTGGGTTGGTTTTTTTGGAAACTATGTTATGTGTTTCATGATTGGTTATAAATAAAGAGGATCCAGTGTTAGTAAATAATTTGATATATCCACACACATTCACTCTGAAAAGAATATAGTTTACTCGGTATATATAGCTATAATATTGGGATGCTTTTTTACAATCTCATATAGAAATATATTTTGGTTTCTAGGGTTTTCATTGTTTATCCCTTGAAATACACAAATTTATTATGTTGTTTCTAATTAATTTTATGAATAATTTTGAAATATAAAGACCTGTGATTTTTATGTTACATTGTGGGGATGTTCTAGCTAGCCATGAGTTTTTATTTTAGGGTCTATTAAATGATATTGTTCCTCTGGGTGGTTCTCTAGTAATTGATCCACCCATTTTGAAGTAGTTAGAACTGTATGTATCAGATGGTGATGTGAGTTGGGTGGTTGCACACCCTTCATTTTAGATGAAGTGAAATAATTCTTTTTAGGGAGATATAGACACCCATGAAGGTGGGAACTATTGGTAGAGAACCATGTTTTACACCTTTTGATTAATCCTATAAATCATATGGTGTTCCATGAAGATGAACTTCTTCACGTACCCTCTTGGTTATGAAGAATTTCATATATCCAGTTACACGATGAAAAAAAACAATCATTGTTATTGTTTCATAGTCTCAATACAAAAATAATTTCTTCATCAATGTTGTGATCTATTCACATCAAATAGCTTCTACAATTTCATATTAGTAGTATGATAGTGGAGGAGTATTCCATGAGATTCACTAACTTCCCATGGTATTCAATGGAGGTAGATTGAAATTTATTCTTCATAGAATATTCTTTTTAGTAGGAGATACATAGATATATTAGGGATGGAGTGATATCTCTCTACACTCCTAACTAAGCTAGAGTGCGTGATAGATCCTTATAAGTGGTTTGCCATTTATAAAAGAGGAAAATGATAGTGATTCACAGTTATGGTATCCAAATATATGATAACATAAATTTAGGTAGCTGATGGTATCGATATGGATTCAGTGAGAGATATAGTTGATGATATGATACGATAATAGTGGATTGATAGATTATGGATCCGATGTTTCCTCAAGTCATCGTAGGGTGAAGAAGTTCTTCTCATGTAAAGGTAAAAGACATCATGTTGTAGACTATTTGACCCATATAACATCTAATAGAGAGAATTCTATTGAACCTCATTAATAGAGAAAATAGTATGAATATTGAGGTAATTAAGGATATAGACATGGCTGTGTAGTGGGTAGAGAAGTTTGTGGTGGCATGCAGTATGAAATCATAACACCACCACCTCATTATTATTCATGTAAGGGTTTGGGACCTAGTGGGTTGGGGAATGGAAAACAATAATTATTGGAAAAAATAACCAATATTATCTAGGGATAAGAAAATTAATGATCTATGAAATGTATAAATTATCTAATTTACTAATATACATGGTTGTGGGCCATTCATTTCATTCCACTTCTCTAGTTTGTGGAATTGAGTTTCCAGTTGATCCCATAGCTGAAACCATGTTCTTGGAAACTCCTACCATTGGTGAATCAATGATCATAGACATTTAGTGATAATGTGTTCTAACATTGGGATGTCTGATATCCATATGGTGCATCATATTAATAGAAACAAGGTATTACAACATAGTCTTATGAATTTATTTTCAATCCAAATTTCATGTATATATTTACTATTTTAGTCAAAGGATGTGGTGTTTCTACATGGATGGAGAAATTGTTCCATTATCCGTCAAATTGTGACCCATGAAGTGAAGTATAGGTCCATACATCAGTTTTTGAAACCAATTACTAACTATATTGATATCATTACTATTGTAGCAGTGGATTATATAATATACCATTTTTTTATTGTTGTATTTGAGTATGAGGAAATCATTTTTATGTATGTTCCAGGATTACCTCCCAATTGTCTGATATACATATGCACATAATTTCACTTACAGATGCCCTATATGACTACACCAACATATCAGATGTATCCTTATGAGGATCGTATGTTAATGGTAAAATAGATGTACTTGATGAGGAAGGGTGTGGTTAGAATAATTTTGTCATAGTGGGAAGCACATGTTTTTTTTCACTCAGAAGATTGATATTAGATTATGATTATGTATTGATTGAATTGACCTAAAACATGTGTTTTTAAAAAATATGTATCCAAAACCAAGGATCAATGAGAAACTTTATTAGTTTGGTGGGTTATAAATATTTTATAAGACTGGAATCAGATTAAGTTATCAGCAGCCATGTGTACATGACATGAATATACCAAAAAAGGAATTCCAATTTCACAATGCTCACTATGAGTACCTGTTGATTCCTATTGTCATGATTAAAAACACAATTGTGTTTATGGGACTCATGGACAAAAACACATCACCATAACAAGACCAATTAATGTTGGTCTTTATCAATGATATCCTACTACACTTTTCATCTATTATGTACATGAGACACATCAGGATGATTTCAATTATTTTCTAAGTACAGTAACCTTATCAGATGAAATATATGTGTCATAATTATATTTTTTAAAAGCCTATTCAAAGACATGTCATCTCAATGGAATGTGTATATGCAGACGTTATGACGTCTGGGGACGTTTTGTCTTACAATTCAAAAAATTTTGTGATAGAGGTGTATTGATTCCCTAGATTGGATGTCTATTACATGATATTCATGTCAGATTCTTCCATAGGATCATCAAATTTTACTACATTTAAAAATAAAAGGAATCCATTTTAGTGGAATCATTGGTTCTATAATGATTTTTATTAGTTTAGGATGAGTTTAAGGATCTCTGCCATCATGATATTTCCAAAATAGTGTTTCAAATATGTAGTGTTCTACGAGGAATTGTGGACAAGAATTGGTTTTGTTTTTTTTCAACTGGTTTTCAATGATTCCCTTTTTTCTCAGTAGTTGAGAACAAATGAGAAACTCTATAGGGCGCACAATCTATATTTTGAAGTAGTATTCTTCACACTAATGATGTTGACATGCTACTTTATGTGTGAGTGTATTATCTTAAATTATAACTGAAAAAGTCTCATGTACATATTTTATTAAGAGGATCTAAACATTTCATATAGGTGATGGATAGTTTTATACAAAAATTATGACATAGAGATAACATACACTAATAGGAATGGGAGTAATTTGGAATATTAATTTCTCAAGAGATTTTATACTAAGTGATCGACTATGCCATCAGAGCAGTAAGTATCATTTTAAATATCCCTTGTTTATGAGGATAATGAAACATTATTCAAGTCACTTATTATTACACCACCAATAATAATGTGTTTTAATGAGGGTTTACATGGTGATATCGACTGAGATAAATTACATTCTTAGATAACCACTATACATTCTCATAATTTATTTAATAAAGTTGGGGATCATAATATATTATTTAGAGGATGTATAATGGTTACAATGATTTTAAGGGAGGGTACTCTAATTTAATTTAATATATACACTTTGGAGGTACATTATGGGGTAGAGAAGATGAACCATGACCATAAACATATATTTTTTGGACATGAATGAAGAATGGTTGTGGATTTCGTCTCTCAATGACATATATATATATAATTGGAGGCTAAGAAATAGGTTTTAGTGGGTGTATCTCAATACTAATAAGTGATATAGTGGATGTAGTGTGTGATATGTATGGATTTAATGAGAGAGTTAACATGCATTTCTAGAGTAAAAAATTTCATTTGTGTTATCATAGAATGTATCAACGCATTGGCCCACTTCTAAGTAACCTGAGAGAAGAGTTTAATAGATAGATTTTATTGAATTTTGACGCATTATACAGTCTAGATTCATAGATTTCCTATGAAAATATATTTGATTACGTGGTACTCATATCAAATTTTAATTTCATATAGAATTTAAAGAGTCCATTGGGATGTTGAATCACTAGATAATATAATTTTACCCTGAGATTTATGACCATAATCGGAAGGCCATTCATGTTTTCCTGCATATGGTGTGGAATTTCATGTCATACATGGGACCTTACTGGAAAGATGTCATACCCCAAGAGGTGTTGTTAAAGAACAACTATCTCTATTCCACTAGTTTTATATAACTATTCTAGTATTTTTAAGGGTGACCCTATAGGTCGCTACTATACTGGGCAAATCCAGGTGAGTCATCACTCATGGGATCATTGTTTTTTGTTTCTATAACAATGAATGTTCATATCATTAAATACAATATTAATTCCTCATTGAGTATTCATAAGTCCTATGCGGATCAACAGAAGATGCCATCGGATTTTGATGAGGGAAACCATGTGTTCTGGATGGTATCACTATGACATGGGTTGTGGATGTTTTCCTGAGGAAGAGAAATATATATATGATTCATCATACCTTTCAGAATATTTTTTTTCTCAATGGGGTGGAATACCAAGTGGTCCAACCACTATATTTAGACTGGGTACACAATATCCTCCATGTGTCATAACTGAGGATGTATTGAAAAAATCTTTCATATTCTTTTTACTAGTCCAACGTAGAAATATACGATGTATATAGTTTTTTAGAGTACATAATATAGATCATGTATTGAAAATTTATGATCCTAAAATGGTAAGTAATTAACTTATATTGTGTCTGATGGTAGCATGAGAGTATTTTGGAGTCAACCTGTGAGTTAGAGACCTAGATGCGATCTTAGTACCCACAACATTTTGAGTAGTTCTATTTATTTTCATATATAAAATTTATATTTTAGAGAAAATGTTACATATTATTTTCCTATGTAATATATTTTAATATATATAATATCATTTTCATAGCCAGGATCTAACGTAGAATAATATATTGATGCTCAGTGAGATAGATATTTATTTTATAATATTATTAAATATATTGATATCATAGACATTAATTTTAACCCAAATAGTGGAATTACTATATAAAGGTGTCATTGATATGAAATATTAGACCACAATTTATCTTAGAACTTGGTTTTTTCCCTGTGAGTGAAAAATACTTTCTGACATTGACTTTTTTTTAAAAAGTTATGATAATAGAAATAATAAAATTTTTAGAAATTTAATTTATTTAATTTTGTTTTGAAACATTTTCCATGATTCTACTATATAACAATTATTACGGAAAATACCATGTGTAGTCTATAAAACCCCTGAATTTTGGTGGATGGAATAAGGAGTGTAGGAAGATAATGAGATCATGGGTTAATTACTGGAATACATCCTTGATCGACAATGAATAAATTGATTTTGGATCCCATTAGTAAATAAAATGTAGATATTTTCTTCAGTAATAATCTATCAATGCAAAAGTTAGAAAATTAAATTATATGGATTTATTCCTATTATTTTTAAATATTGATGAATTTAGGTCAATTATTCTAATAGTTTTATTAATAGGTTGATCACGCTTACTGGTGTGATTATATTTACATTGGATTTAGTGATTTGTGATTTGATTGATTATTTCACTACATTAAATGTTATAACAACAAAAAATTAAGTCCTATATAAGGGAATTGTGAGGTATGTTACCCATTTTCGATCATGAATTCTCCCTTATTTCATCACACATTCATCACCAACATTTTTATTAGATAGGAATTTGATGAATACCCTGTATTTGATCATGAAAAACCCATTTTTCTTCCCAAAATATTGAAATCAATGCTAATGTTTGTGATTGTTGTAGGTAATCAATGTGCATTTATGGAATATTAATAGAGGTGGTATGAGAATGGACTAGGGAATCCTGTTATTCTTGTTTTGTGTCCCATGATAGGATACACAACTGGAATTCAAAGTAATTGCGATGGGAGCCCGTCGCAAATAAGCTTTAGCGACAGGGCCCTGTAACACCCGAGACTTTTATGTTATATAAATTATCAAAGGAATCTTTTTCTACGCAACACTTGCTTGACTTGCTTTACACGCAATCGCGACCTTCCTCGATAGCTTGCGTCGTACGCAATACCGAGTTTCACTAAACAACAATATGCTATTAAAACTAGCCGTTATGAATAGTAATAACCACTTTTTGAAATTTTATAAATTTTATTTTTCAAAATGGACTTCATTTTGGGACTCAGAATATCGAAATTAGCCTAGGGTGAAATTTTGGTATTTTTCTGAAAACTTTCAATTTTTGATGAATAGTGAAACCACTAAGTGGTAGGTTAAAAACTGAATTTTGCATAAAACTTAATTTTACCGCTTCTGTGAATGGAATTTCAAAAATCCGAGAGACACGGTTAATATCAAGGACTAAAATGTGGTTCAATGAGATGAAAATAATTTTTTGGTGAATAGTAACTTTTTACTATTTTTACCGCGGTTAATAGTAAATAGGGTAACTAAGGGTAAATATGATATCAATATTACCCTAACACATGTCCTAATACTATTGGACAAGTGTAATTCGACCAAAAACAAACTTAGGAATAAAATATGACCATTTAGGCCCACTTGGATTAGATTAGGACATTTATTATTAATTTATTTAAAGAAGGGTTAAAATAGTTAAAATCAAAGTTTAACAAGTAAATCATTTTTAATATAGGGATATACATAAGATAAATTCGATTGTAAATATTCATTAGAAAGCTAAAAAGATTTCCTACATGATGGTATTTTATTTGTAATTTTTAGACATCAAATAATTTAATTTATTTATGACACAAAGATGATGCAGTAATTATCTTATTAATGAAATATTGAAAAAATTGATAATATAAATACCAAAATAAATGTAATTTGAGACTTTTTATGAATTCCACTAATTTTATAGGTTACTATGATATATTAGTGTTGATTTAATCAACTTGGTTCGAACATATAATTCTGTTATGACTTTCACAAAAATCATATATCAAATAGTGTCAAAATTGACACAAAATAGTTTTTAAATCAAATATTATATTATTAATTGTTATTTTATTCCTAAAAATCTATGGTTCGGCCAAATGACTTAGATAAGGATATATATATTAATAATAAACAATTTGGGGTTCGTTTGGCATGTTATAGTAAGTGTATTAACCATATAGTGAAAGAAAATAAAAAGACACGGTAAAAGTTAAATTAATTAACTTGGAGTTAAATCTAATTGATAAGGTTAAAATAATACCCTAAACTTGTCTAAATTCTATTGGTTGATAGGATTTCGACCCATCCCCACTTTAGCTTCGAAATAAGACCCTTTGGAACCATTATAAACCGATTTTGACTTTAATATAAAATAATATTTTGAGATATTCCTAAGGTGCCCCTCTCCTCCCTTATAAAAGGGCACCTCCTCCCCCTCCTCCTCACACCAATTTGAGCACTCAAGCTCGGCCAACCCCTGCCATTTTCCCTTCTCCACTTCCCTAGAATAATCCTAGAGGTCCTGGTCTTCTCCAAAGACCAATCTTAGTTCCTTAAGTGGAGGATTCAAAAAGGCGTTCCAAAGAAGAGGTAATATCCATTACCGATCTTTTCAATTTCTTTCTTCTTCAACTTCTTCTTCTTCAGTTGTTTCATGATAAAGTAATAACATCAGTATTACTTACATACTGATATGTTATTATAAATATGAAACAACCCTAATTCACCTTCTATCCATCCTACGGAAAAATGAAATCACCGCGCGTGCGTACGTACGGAATACCGTCTCCACGCCGTGGTGTAATCTATTTTCCACCATCACCTTACAAGGATGGGTATAATGGTGTAATGAGTAATTATATATGATTATTATTAAGTAATATTGATACTGAAATAATATATATATATACTCCAATACAATTCCACGATCATAGGAACGATATCATCACTCGTGCGTACGTACGAAATACCGTCTCCACGATGTGATGCGACTCGTTCTACATGATATTCATTTCATAATGATTGTATAAATGAATTGAATGAATGAATATGGTATATACTACACTAATACCATTCTGGAAATTAATTATCTATAACCTAAAGATAAGAATAAGAATTTATTCGACAAAACACGCATAAGAACAAAAAGTTATAAAGACCCGAGTAACAAGTAACAATGAAATATTACTAACAAGAAGCTAATAATATGACCATATATGATCTCATGTATGATTCTGGAATAAGTCAATAACATTATTTAAACCATTATACAGGAGCTTCGGACACGAACAAAGCAAATCGGACCTAAGGTAAGGGAAATATCACAATCTCATTTTTATCCGAGATTGTTTTTTCGTAAGTATTTACTGGGGTGTATTTTATCATCCACATCCATGTTCCCTCAATATGTAATATTGTTTCCATCCACTTGAAATAGTTTAAATCCAATTTTACCCTTAGGTGAGTTTTTAGTAAAGAATATGAAAGGAATCTTTTGTCGTTTTTCCATACGAGGTACTTTTTGACTTTTCCGACAAAAGTACGAAGAATGTTTTTTTTAACTTATACGGCATGAATGGATTTTTAAAACATTACTTCAAAGAATCTTCCTTTACAAGTTTTCAAGTTTATTTTTAATCAACTTCTTTTATTTTAAAGTTGTATGACATGTTATGAAAGGAAAAATGTTTTTGAAGAAGAAAGGATATTTTCCTCAAGAATTCAATTCAAGTGTTTTATCAAAATTATTTTCCATCTAAGATAATAAAGGGTTCTGTTTCTATCCATATTTTTACATTGGTTTGACTATGTTGTGATGGAATTATGTTTATGAATTCCTTTATCATATATGAATTGATTTATGATGTCATGATGTTTCAAGAATCCCATTTTTGTTATATGTGTTATGCGATGATGTATGTTTTATGATTATGTGGCACACATAAGAAAGGATTCATTATAAGATGGGTGGGACCTATATCTCCCTCCAATGCATTGGGTAATGATTTTATATCTCATGAGATAGACATGGCTGGAACGGAAGGTTATTTCGGTTCAGTGATACAGGACTGAAACGAGGAGTGAACTCGGTTCAGAAAGGGACTTTGTCCACTAAGATAGTCTTGGCAATGAGTCATGACTAACAAGAAATGATTTTCCATGATTATGTGTGCATGCCACAAAGTTTCAAGTTTTATGTTATGGGGATCTCATTTTCACTTCTATGATTTATTCCATGTTAAGATATTATGATCTCTTTTGCAGGTTTTGATTTTCATAAAGATATGATATGATTTTTTATTTCCTTTATTTGCCCTTGCTGAGCATTTGAGCTCACCCTTTTATGTTTTCTTTTCCCCAGGTCAGGAAGATGGATATTAAGTAGAATATGCTAAAAGGGACCCTAGATATGATGAAATAAATGGGAGACACTGTAGAAGATTTATGAACCAGTTGTTTATGTTTCCCCAGTTTCTAAAGACACTATACCTATACGGTCCTTTGTGGTTTTGTCATATGTTGTAATAAGTGTGATTCAATTTTGAAGTATTAACAATGTATGTAAAGTGTGGGTCGTTATAGTTGGTATCAGAGGAAAGGTATAGTCAACCTTTGGAAACTAGGATGTGAAAGCCTTAGTAAGAACCCTAAGGATAAGTCTAAGCATAGAACACAATCTTAGTGTTTTAGAAATGGCCTTGAATAACCTAGGATAAGACCTTAAGCATGAAAATTTTATTCTTGAATTATGTGGTTTCCTATTATAATTAGTGTTGCTCACACTATTCTTCTTGGTTTTAGTCAATGGCTGGAACCCGAAGGAACCGTGTTAATGCGGAATGCGATGGGCAATGCAATGATTGTCCCCCTGAGCAACCAAACGATATGGGAGCTGGAATGCAAAATCTTGTAGCCATGCTCACACAACTTTCTCAAGCTATGAATCATGCAGGATTTCCAAACGAACAAAGAAGGGAGCAACATTCTGTTGAATCCTTCATGAGGCAGCGTCCACCATCTTTCAGCGGGTCTACTGATCCATTAGTTGCTGAACAATGGATTAGTACTACTGAAAAGATATTTTCAGTTCTTCAATGTTCTGAGCATGATAAAGTCATCCTAGCAGTGTATCGTTTGGAAGGAGATGCGGATCAATGGTGGAATCTTGTTAAGAATATGAGGCAAAGGGATGAAATTTAGTCTATGGAATGGGACGAGTTCAAGAACTTATTTTTCAATAAGTACTTCCCTCGTATTCTCCGAACAAAGATGGAGAAAGAGTTCCTTGAACTGAAGCAAAGGGATGATGAATCTGTTAGTACCTATGAAGCAAATTTTACAAGACTTGCAAGGTACGCTTCTGGTATTATTATCCAACCTGAGAGTAAGATCGATCGATTCTTTAGTGGCTTAAAACCAAGTCTTCGAAGGGCGTTAGCCATAAGGGACTTCAATAGCTACGAGGAAATCGTTCGATGTGCTCTCAAAGTCGAGATGGAGATTGGAGTAACCCATCAGTCACATGGGTTTGATAAGAAGAGGAAGATGGAATTCAAAGAAAAATCTAAAGAGCACACGGAAAAGAAGATGAACTTTCCCTTATGCTCAAAGTGTGGAAAGAAACATGGAGGGAGTTGTCTTAAAGGGACAAGTAAATGTTTTAAATGTGGAAAGGAAGGCCATCGGGCATTTGAATGCCGTGATAATGGGAAGAAGATGTCTAATGATGCAAACAAAGGAAGGGATACACAGAATGAACCTGCTACACTTCAATGTTTCAAGTGCAAGGAGATGGGGCATTATGCCAATCAATGCCCAAATCCAAGGGTTGATGATGATGGTCGACGTCAACAAACTCTTAAGGCTAAAGACAAAGGAAAGTCACATGCAATTTCTATCAGCGATGTGGAGTACGATAACGATGTGGTGAAAGGTACACTTACCATCCACTCTAAAGTAGCAAATGTTTTATTTGATTCTGGATCCACCCACTCTTTTATTTCTGAAAAATTTTCTAAGGGTATCACCGTATTACCTCAACAATTAGATGTTGAGTTAGCTGTGACAACACCTAATGGCACATCAATCGCATCAGAAGTTTATAATTCTTCTCCGATCGAACTTTGTGGGAAAGTGCTTCCTGCAAATCTTGTGATCCTTCCTTTAGTGGAATTTGATGTGATTCTTGGCATGGATTGGCTTTCTCTACATGGAGCTCATATCAATTGCCAAAGAAGGGAAGTCACATTTCATATTCCAGATCAACCTACGATCGTCTATCAATGCAAGGATGAACATAATCTTCCAGTGGAAATTTCTTCCATCTTATGGGTATTGATTCCACTAAATGAAGGTTATTTATCTCAAATGGTTGGTGAGAAACTCACGATTAAGAATATGCCCATTGTACGGGAGTTTTATGATGTCTTTCCGGAGGAATTGCCGGGTCTTCCACCAAATCGTGAAGTTGAGTTTTCAATAGAACTCGTACCGGGTGCTTTGCCTATTTCAAAGACACCTTATAGAATGGCCCCAATTGAGTTGCAGGAATTGAAGAAGCAACTCCAAGAGAATCTTGATAAGGGATTCATACGCCCTAGTGCGTCACCTTGGGGAGCACCTGTTCTATTTGTTAAGAAGAAAGATGGATCAATGAGACTCTGCATTGATTATCGAGAACTTAACAAGATCACTATCAAGAACAAATATCCTCTCCCACGCATTGATGACTTATTTGACCAACTACGCGGAGCTCAATACTTTTCCAAGATTGATCTTCGTTCAGGGTATCATCAATTAAGGGTCAAAATGGAGGATATACCAAAGACGGCTTTCCGTACAAGGTATGGACACTATGAATTTATAGTGATGCCATTTGGTCTTACTAATGCCCCTGCTATCTTCATGGATCTAATGAATAGAGTCTTTAGAGACTATCTTGATCAATTTGTGGTAGTCTTTATAGACGATATTCTTGTCTATTCAAAGAGCAAGGAAGAACATGAAGATCACTTGAGAATTATATTGAAGACCCTGAGAAAGGAGAAGCTTTATGCCAAATTGACCAAGTGTGAATTTTGGCTTCAAAAAGTTGCATTTTTGGGTCATATAATCTCAAAAGAGGGGATATCTGTGGATCCAGCAAAAACAGAGGTTATCGAAAGATGGTCAAGACCAACAACAGTAACTGAGATCCGAAGTTTTCTTGGTTTGGCTGGATATTATCGACGTTTTGTAAAAGATTTTTCACGATTATCTAATCCACTCACAAAGTTGACTCGGAAAGGAGTTAAGTTTGTCTGGACAGAGGAATGTGAAGAGAATTTCAAGGAGTTGAAAAGAAGGTTATCCAGTGCACCTGTGCTCACACTGCCTTGTAGTGGAGAAAGGTTTGTGATCTACAGTGATGCATCCAAGAAGGGATTGGGGTGTGTTCTTATGCAAAATGATATGGTGATAGCTTATGCCTCACGACAGTTGAAAATCCATGAGCAAAATTACCCAACACATGATTTGGAGTTGGCTGCGGTAATCTTTGCATTAAAGATTTGGAGGCATTACCTTTATGGTGAAAGGTGTGATATTTATACTGATCATAAAAGTTTAAAGTATATTTTCACACAAAAGGAGTTGAATATGCGCCAAAGAAGATGGTTGGAGCTGATTAAGGATTATGACTGCTCAATCCATTACCACCCTGGGAAAGCAAACAAGGTGGCAGATGCATTAAGTCGACAAGACCATGCTAGTTTATCCATAATGAGGATCACAAAAGATCCAATATTTATGGATTTACAAAGGATGGATCTTGGAATTATAATGGAAGGGGAAAAATCTTATCTTTCTCAAATGAATGTTCAACCATCTATACATGTGAAGATTAAAGAGGCACAGAAAGAAGATGTCGAGTTACAAAAGAAGGTGAGAAATGTTCCTGAATTCAACCTTGATTGTGATGGGATAATAAAGTTCAGGAATCGTGTTTGCGTTCCTCCCATCCCCGAATTAAAGAATGAGCTGCTGGATGAGGCTCATAGTTCATCATTTTCTATTCATCCTGGAAGCACGAAGATGTATAGGGACCTGAAAGAGTACTTCTGGTGGGATGGCATGAAAAGAGATGTTGCTGAATATGTCTCTCGATGCTTGGTTTGTCAACAAGTTAAAGCTGAGAGACAGAAGTCTAAGGGGATGTTACAACCATTACCCATACCCGAATGGAAATGGGAAAACATCACTATGGACTTTGTCACGGGACTTCCTAAAACATCCAAAGGCAATAATGCTATCTGGGTCATAGTTGATCGTCTTACAAAGTTTGCACACTTCATTGCTATTAGAGAGGATTTCTCTCTAGATCAGCTTGCCAGGATATATGTAAAGGAAGTGGTAAGATTGCATGGAGTACCACTTTCTATTATATCTGATCGAGATCCGAGATTTACCTCGAAGTTCTGGCGAAGTCTTCAGCATACTCTGGATACAGAGTTGAGTTTCAGCACTGCTTATCATCCCCAGACAGACGGTCAGTCTGAGAGAACAATTCAAACCCTAGAAGATATGTTGAGAGCTTGCTCTATGGATTTCAAAGGAGGTTGGGATCAACACCTACCTTTGGTGGAATTTTCTTATAATAATAGCTTTCACTCCAGTATTCAGATGGCTCCTTATGAAGCTCTCTATGGAAAGAAATGCAGGACTCCAACTTGCTGGGATGAAGTTGGGGAAAGAAAGCTATTTGGACCTGATCTCGTTGATGAAATGGCAGAAAAGGTTAGATCTATTCAACAACACATAAGAGCAGCTCAGAGTCGACAGAAAAGTTATGCCGACAACCGAAGAAAAGACCTAGAGTTTGAAGTGGGCGATAAAGTGTTCTTACGAATATCTCCCTGGAAGAGGGTTATGAGATTTGGAAAGAAGGGGAAGTTGAGCCCTAGATATATCGGTCCTTTTGAAATACTGGATCGTGTTGGGAAGGTAGCTTACCGATTGGTGCTTCCACCGAATCTCTCTCAAGTTCACGATGTGTTCCACGTATCTCTCCTGAGAAAGTACATACCAGATCCTTCACATGTACTCAGCTCAGAAGTTGTACCGCTGGAGCAAGATCTTTCTTATGAAGAACAGCCGATAGAGATTCTGGATCGTAGCGAAAAAGTCCTACGAAACAAGACCACTCGCTTGGTGAAAGTTTTATGGAGGAACCACCAACTTGAAGAAGCTACATGGGAGCTTGAGGATATGATGAGGGAGAAGTATCCTCATCTATTTGTTACAAAGTGATGAATTTCGAGGGCGAAATTCTTTTTAAGGGGGGTAGAATGTAACACCCGAGACTTTTATGTTATATAAATTATCAAAGGAATCTTTTTCTACGCAACACATGCTTGACTTGCTTTACACGCAATCGCGACCTTCCTCGATAGCTTGCGTCGTACGCAATACCGAGTTTCACTAAACAATAATATGCTATTAAAACTAGCCGTTATGAATAGTAATAACCACTTTTTGAAATTTTATAAATTTTATTTTTCAAAATGGACTTCATTTTTGGACTCAGAATATCGAAATTAGCCTAGGGTGAAATTTTGGTATTTTTCTGAAAACTTTCAATTTTTGATGAATAGTGAAACCACTAAGTGGTAGGTTAAAAACTGAATTTTGCATAAAACTTAATTTTACCGCTTCTGTGAATGGAATTTCAAAAATCCGAGAGACACGGTTAATATCAAGGACTAAAATGTGGTTCAATGAGATGAAAATAATTTTTTGGTGAATAGTAACTTTTTACTATTTTTACCGCGGTTAATAGTAAATAGGGTAACTAAGGGTAAATATGATATCAATATTACCCTAACACATGTCCTAATACTATTGGACAAGTGTAATTCGACCAAAAACAAACTTAGGAATAAAATATGACCATTTAGGCCCACTTGGATTAGATTAGGACATTTATTATTAATTTATTTAAAGAAGGGTTAAAATAGTTAAAATCAAAGTTTAACAAGTAAATCATTTTTAATATAGGGTTATACATAAGATAAATTCGATTGTAAATTTTCATTAGAAAGCTAAAAAGATTTCCTACATGATGGTATTTTATTTGTAATTTTTAGACATCAAATAATTTAATTTATTTATGACACAAAGATGATGCAGTAATTATCTTATTAATGAAATATTGAAAAAATTGATAATATAAATACCAAAATAAATGTAATTTGAGACTTTTTATGAATTCCACTAATTTTCTAGGTTACTATGATATATTATTGTTGATTTAATCAACTTGTTTCGAACATATAATTCTTTTATGACTTTCACAAAAATCATATATCAAATAGTGTCAAAATTGACACAAAATAGTTTTTAAATCAAATATTATATTATTAATTGTTATTTTATTCCTAAAAATCTATGGTTCGGCCAAATGACTTAGATAAGGATATATATATTAATAATAAACAATTTGGGGTTCGTTTGGCATGTTATAGTAAGTGTATTAACCATATAGTGAAAGAAAACAAAAAGACACGGTAAAAGTTAAATTAATTAACTTGGAGTTAAATCTAACTGATAAGGTTAAAATAATACCCTAAACTTGTCTAAATCTTATTGGTTGATAGGATTTCGACCCATCCCCACTTTAGCTTCGAAATAAGACCCTTTGGAACCATTATAAACCGATTTTGACTTTAATATAAAATAATATTTTGAGATATTCCTAAGGTGCCCCTCTCCTCCCTTATAAAAGGGCACCTCCTCCCCCTCCTCCTCACACCAATTTGAGCACTCAAGCTCGGCCAACCCCTGCCATTTTCCCTTCTCCACTTCCCTAGAATAATCCTAGAGGTCCTGGTCTTCTCCAAAGACCAATCTTAGTTCCTTAAGTGGAGGATTCAAAAAGGCGTCCCAAAGAAGAGGTAATATCCATTACCGATCTTTTCAATTTCTTTCTTCTTCAACTTCTTCTTCTTCAGTTGTTTCATGATAAAGTAATAACATCAGTATTACTTACATACTGATATGTTATTATAAATATGAAACAACCCTAATTCACCTTCTATCCATCCTACGGAAAAATGAAATCACCGCGCGTGCGTACGTACGGAATACCGTCTCCACGCCGTGGTGTAATCTATTTTCCACCATCACCTTACAAGGATGGGTATAATGGTGTAATGAATAATTATATATGATTATTATTAAGTAATATTGATACTGAAATAATATATATATATATACTCCAATACAATTCCACGATCATAGGAACGATATCATCACTCGTGCGTACGTACGGAATACCGTCTCCACGATGTGATGCGACTCGTTCTACATGATATTCATTTCATAATGATTGTATAAATGAATTGAATGAATGAATATGGTATATACTACACTAATACCATTCTGGAAATTAATTATCTATAACCTAAAGATAAGAATAAGAATTTATTCGACAAAACACGCATAAGAACAAAAAGTTATAAAGACCCGAGTAACAAGTAACAATGAAATATTACTAACAAGAAGCTAATAATATGACCATATATGATCTCATGTATGATTCTGGAATAAGTCAATAACATTATTTAAACCATTATACAGGAGATTCGGACACGAACAAAGCAAATCGGACCTAAGGTAAGGGAAATATCACAATCTCATTTTTATCCGAGATTGTTTATTCGTAAGTATTTACTGGGGTGTATTTTATCATCCACATCCATGTTCCCTCAATATGTAATATTGTTTCCATCCACTGGAAATAGTTTAAATCCAATTTTACCCTTAGGTGAGTTTTTAGTAAAGAATATGAAAGGAATCTTTTGTCGTTTTTCCGTACGAGGTACTTTTTGACTTTTCCGACAAAAGTACGAAGAATGTTTTTTTTAACTTATACGGCATGAATGGATTTTTAAAACATTACTTCAAAGAATCTTCCTTTACAAGTTTTCAAGTTTATTTTTAATCAACTTCTTTTATTTTAAAGTTGTATGACATGTTATGAAAGGAAAAATGTTTTTGAAGAAGAAAGGATATTTTCCTCATGAATTCAATTCAAGTGTTTTATCAAAATTATTTTCCATCTAAGATAATAAAGGGTTCTGTTTCTATCCATATTTTTACATTGGTTTGACTATGTTGTGATGGAATTATGTTTATGAATTCCTTTATCATATATGAATTGATTTATGATGTCATGATGTTTCAAGAATCCCATTTTTGTTATATGTGTTATGCGATGATGTATGTTTTATGATTATGTGGCACACATAAGAAAGGATTCATTATAAGATGGGTGGGACCTATATCTCCCTCCAATGCATTGGGTAATGATTTTATATCTCATGAGATAGACATGGCTGGAACGGAAGGTTATTTCGGTTCAGTGATACAGGACTGAAACGAGGAGTGAACTCGGTTCAGAAAGGGACTTTGTCCACTAAGATAGTCTTGGCAATGAGTCATGACTAACAAGAAATGATTTTCCATGATTATGTGTGCATGCCACAAAGTTTCAAGTTTTATGTTATGGGGATCTCATTTTCACTTCTATGATTTATTCCATGTTAAGATATTATGATCTCTTTTGCAGGTTTTGATTTTCATAAAGATATGATATGATTTTTTATTTCCTTTATTTGCCCTTGCTGAGCATTTGAGCTCACCCTTTTATGTTTTCTTTTCCCCAGGTCAGGAAGATGGATATTAAGTAGAATATGCTAAAAGGGACCCTAGATATGATGAAATAAATGGGAGACACTGTAGAAGATTTATGAACCAGTTGTTTATGTTTCCCCAGTTTCTAAAGACACTATACCTATACGGTCCTTTGTGGTTTTGTCATATGTTGTAATAAGTGTGATTCAATTTTGAAGTATTAACAATGTATGTAAAGTGTGGGTCGTTATAGGCCCCATCGCAAATAGCCCGTCGCAGAAAACGCCGTCGCAAAAAATATTATTTGTGATGGGGCCATCAAAAATAATATTTTTTTCATTGGGAAACTTCACCATTTAAAATAAGTCTCCGATTATATACTTTATATATATATAAGCTCTATTGTGATGGGTCTGTCGCAAATAATTTTTTGCAATGGGCCCGTAATCCGGTCGCAAATGCTTTTTGAAAATATTTTTTTATTTGCGATGGGCCCATCAAAAATACTATTTACCACGGGCCCGCAATCCCATCGCAAATAACTTTTTTAAGAAAAAATTATTTAGACTAATTGTGACGGGATCCCGTCGCAATAGATCTCGTCGCAGATAATAAATAAATTAAAAACAAATATTTAATAAAATTCTGATTATTGAAAAATTAATTTTAATATTATTAATATAATAAAAAATATAAAAAATATTAAAATTTTAAATATCCACAAAAAAAGATAAAAAAATCATAAAATATTTATGATTATTTAAAAATTTATTTTCATATTATTAAAATAATTAAAAACATAAAAAATATTAAAATTATCAATATTCAAAAAAAATATAAAACAAATCATATTATATAATTATAATTATCGAAAAATTATTTTTAATATTATTAAAATAATAAAAAAATAAAAAGTATTAGAATTATCAATATTCAAAAAAAATATAAAAAAATCATGAAATATTGATAATAATAATAATATTATTATTATTAGTAAAATAAACAAATATTAAAAAATATAATACTAAAAAAATATATTTATAAAAAATATGATTAATGAAACAATAATATTAATATTATTAAAATAAAAAAATAAAAAAAAATTAAAATTCTCAATATTCACAAAAACAAATAATATTATTTTAAAAATTAAATTACGTAATAAGCACACCGATATAAAAGACAAAAACATTAAATAGTTCATATTAGAAAAAATTTAAAATCAAAGGATTTTGACATAAAAAAATCACAGGGTGGGTCGTCTTCTGGAGGAGGTTGAGGAGACGAAGGATATGGTGGAAGAAACTCCATCTCTAAACTACGAGTTAGACATCACATGTACTCCATCAGCTTGTGATTTTGGTGCTACCATCGATGCATCTCCTCCTCATACTGCTACTACTACTGCTGCTGCTGACGCATCTCTTCTTGCTGCTTCTGCAAACACTCTATACAGTCATTTTGAGCTCGGAAATGCTTCTAATACTGTGATCCAGAAGATGATTCCTCTCCACGAGATTCCCTATAGATGGACTTCGACATCGCAGCAGTACCATAATAAGTACCAGGAGTCACATGAGTGCCGATACCTACTACTCAGCCCTTCTCAAAGCCATACTGAGTTGCTGCATCTATGCTTCCTCGTCGAAATGGTGGGCACTGGTCTGATCAGTAGCCTCGTCCTGACCCTCAGCTTGTGTCTGAAAATTCACGGCCTCATAAGACTCATTCAATTCCAATTTGAAATTAAAATTGTGAAAATATTATATGCAGTTAATTGTCAAACTGAAAAAAAGACTAACCACAATCTGACGCTGGCGATCACCTCTAATCTCTCCGGTGGCTGGATCACTGTACATCCTCTGATAAACATCATACTCTATAATATCAGGATGCTCGACTACCTATATGAATATAAAATAAACTATATATATTTGAAGTTATATAAAATATTTAAAAAAATACGAACGAGATGCTCTCTATGCGTATTGAATGTATGACTACCAGCTCGATGCATCACCTCCTATCTCCCCCAGTTCAGCCGACCCAATGAAGACCTCCTCTGAAATCCACCACCCAACCAGTGTGCCCATAATCCATACCAAACATGAGATTAAATTTACTCTGGTCGATGGGCTCTACAAGACTCATCAAATACTATCTCTCCAGCTTTATTAATGGACATGTTTCTTAAATTGTACAAAAACTGATGCAAATTCTCATGCATAGCCACCTCCCATGCTGCATTGATATCGTCACGCATGATATCATCGATGGGATACCATAAACCCTAAAAATAATTTATAATATGAAGTTATTAATAAAATAAATTTCAAAATAAATATTATTTATTTACAAACCAACCAATGATTGTACATGTTGAGCTGCACATCAATGGGAATATGCTCCCATGTGGTCCATGGATGTGAAAAATAATTTCAAAAGATAGCGCTCCCCTGTCCAACAGCTACATGATCAAAACTATGAAAAAAGAATAAATAATCAATCAGTTAGTATATATATAAATAAATTAATGGAATATTACTAAAATATACAGGTTACCGTACGTCTGTGTGCATGGATCGAAGCTAAGAAGTAGACGTCGCTCGAGGATAGGGTCAGGAATCATCAGTCACGCAAGGCTACACCCCCTCCGCATACCTCATGATCAACCAATAGGCTGAGGGTCATATGATCCCACACCACCTCATCCAAACATAGCTCAGCCTCCTCTAACTCACGGAATAGATAAGAGTCCATCTAAAACACAAAATGATTTTTGTTAATAGATAGTTGAAAATAACTATTATATATATATATATATTAGTTATGATCATAATCAGTATTTAACTATGTCAATGTTCACCTTCATCATCATCTTCATATCTAATGATGTCAATGTCTTCATATTCCTTTTCGACATCATCAATTTCCATATGAGTTTCACTTTCATCATCCCTTGTCATTTCAATTTCATTTGTAACATCATTAACAGCTTCTTCACCATGGACCCTTAATTGGGGGGGTGGGTGTCCTCATCGATATCCACATTTCGTTGTAAAAAAGATGGATTTTGAGTAGTCTCTTGAAAAATATCAATTTCCTTCACTTCAACGGAACCACATTTAGTTTGAGTAAATTGATTTTCCCTAGATTTCATTTTTATTATGCTCCACCAATCACCCAGGTCTCTTTAAGTAGCACAGTACATTGTTTAATAAATTTGATGTGCCTTTTGAGAAAAAAAAGGTTCATTTACTACAAGAAGACTTTTATATTATTATCAACGATTCCATGAGTCGGATGAACACACGATTCTCTCTCAGTATCCAACCCCCGAAATTTAAACATCGTTATGTAATTTTTTCCAAGATAATATAGCTCAATTATTTCATTAAAAAAGATGTAAAATTCAACTTCAGTGTCTCAATGATGCGATCCTCTCAAACAAACTCCACTGTTCATTGTTTTTTTGATTCACCATATGCACGTGTATGAAATGGAAAACCATTCACCACATATGAATTATAATATTTGACCATTTTGGATGGTGGGTTACTCAATATACACAATCAGTTATTAATTTTATCAGCATGTTGAGACAACAGAAATTTTTTAAAACAATTATCAATATAATAAATAGTAAATTGAATTGATATTAAACCATCAATATTTTTTCTTACCATTTTTTCAAAACATTGAGATTTTTTTGTCTGCGTTCTTCAAGAGAAGATGCTGTAATTTGTGGACCTTGTTTCTTGATATGATTATCATATAACCTACACATAAATTAAGTTTACATACTATAACAGAAATTATTGAATATGTGATAGAAGCTCTAATAATAGAAATTTTTTCATTTCTTCATAGTTGAGCAGAACATATACATGAGGTCTGTGATGTTCATCGTCTCAAAGCCAACATTCTTGAACTCCACTGAAGCCAAGATTTAGCTGATTAAAAACAGCTAAATGATTATCAATTTCATTATTAAAATTTCCCTTGTTCTGCCCCATGCGTTTTTGTTTTGAGGGATATCAGATTCAAAATAGTGGGAGTAGAAAAAAGAAATTTCCTCTTGAAAATAAGATTCAGTAATTGAGACTTAAACTTATGCTTTGTTACATACTTATTTCTTCAATTTATGCATATTTAGAATGGTTACATCTATCGAAATTGTACTAGACCTCCACATTTATCTTCATGTGGAAAATTCAATATCAGATGTTCCATTGATTCAAAGAAAGCAGGTGGAAAGATTTTTTCTACTTTACATATAATTAAAGCAACATCTTCTTCCAGTTTCCTTAGTGCATCGTAGTCAGTTGTCACTATAGAATAGTCTCAAAAAAATATGATATTTCTATTATCGAATCCAAAATCATAGAATTCAACAGAACTCTGAATCCTATCGGCATAATTATTTCCAGTATAACATAGAAATCATGACTTTTTAATCTGGTAATATGACCATTCTTAACAGATCTTCCCAAATTGGAAGCATAGACATCTGGAAGTCTCACATCTTTAATCCAATGAAAAAATAATAAACGACTATCTTTGGATTTTTTACAAGCAGCTTTTGGATTCATTAACCTCTATGATCTGACATTTTCAAATAGTTCAAGTTTTGATCACCTTCAAATTTGGGCAAGATCTAAACGTGCTTTTACAATATATTTGGTCTTACCTGGTGTATCCAAAACTGTATGATATAAATTATCAAAATAGTTCTTCTCAATGTGCATGATATCCAACATGTGGTGGACCAAAAAATCAGACCAATATGGGATATCTCAAAAAATTAATCATTTTATCCAATTTTGTTCTTTCCCAAAGCCATGAATTTGCTGTTGTTTTACTGTTAGCCAAAATGTTAGGGGAGGTAAGGAAAATACAACTGATTTTAACTATGTACCTGAGATCATTTTTGTAGGTTCATCCCTTTCAATTGTGCCTTTTCTGAAATGAGATTTGTTCCTTCGAAAAGGATGATCGGTTGGAGGAAATATGCGATGAAAGTAAAAATAGAAAGGTTTTATTTCCATTGATGAGCATGAAAGATTTGTTGTCTTTCATACAGTAAGGACATGATTTCAGACCATGTGTACTCCAGCCAGATAACATTCCATGTGCCAGAAAGTCACCAATCTTCCACATCAATGCATCTTTTAATGTGAAATTTTATTTCGCAGCAACATCATATGTACTAATACCATTACTCCATAATGAATTTAACTCATCAATCAATGGTTTAAAATAAACATCAATATTCTTTTTTGGATGTCTTGGGATTAATAAGGTCAAAAAGATATAGGGATCCTTCATTAACATCCATGGTGGTAGATTGTACGGAGTTATAATGGCAGGACAATATGAATATTGACTACAATAAGAACCAAACATATAGAAACCATTAGTAGAAAGACCCAATCACATGTTTCGGGCTTCTAAAACAAAAGACGGATGTAGACAATGATAATGTTTCCATGAATCACCATCAGATGGTTGATTCAAGCATTTACTAGTTTAAATATTGGTTTTGTGCCATGAAATCATTGACGCTGTGTTATGAGACATAAATAAACGTTACAGCCTTGGTGTAAGGGGGAAATATATCAACTGTTTTACATAAATAGATCTAGACTTCCATAGTTGAGCTTCTTTATACCTCGATTTTCCAAATGTTGGAAAACTATCCGACGAATCATTTTCACCAGAAAATAAGATTCAATCATTTTCACATGCATGAATCTTTCAATAACTAAGGCCTAGATTACGAACCAACCTCTTTCTCTCCTAGTAATTTGTAGGAAACACATTCCCATTAGGAAACAGTGTTTTAACCAAAGAAAATATCTGAACAAAATAGTTGTTTGACATTGCATTATCTGATTTAACATCCATAAATTTTTCAAGAGCTTATAATTTGCTTATCTTGAAACCAGGATATAATTCATCCTCAATAGACCTCAATAACTCATAAAATTCAGATGGTGCCAACTCAAGAGATAAATTAATATCATCGTGAGTTTCAGTTTGTTGAACCGATGGACCTACAACATCATGTACTAAATTTTGGAACTGTGATGGATCCGGAATCAAGTTATTAGTATCTTATCTTGAACTGAATTCACCATGTTGATTCCAAAAAACACAATCTGGTTCAATACCCAACCGCAAGAGATGTCCCCCAACATTTTCAAATGTGTCAAACGTTCTCAGAGCACATTTTTTACAAGGACACTTAATTGGGCCTTCTGAAACATATTCTGGTCTTGCTGATGCAAATGCTAAGAAAGATTCAACACCCTCAATATATAAAAAATTTAAACTAGAACCATTTGGATTTCTGCACTGATTTATCCAAGCGCGATCATCTAACTATGACAGATGTCGACTTCCTTGTTCCATATTTTTCTACAAAATATAAAATCATCACTATTTTTGAGTAATTTAAAATTATAAAAATACTATCTGATAGAAGAAGATAAATAATTAATACTACTTCTTAATAATTACAATTAATTAAAGGTGACAAAATTTCTAGTGGATTGACGACCACTCTTCTGTCAGAGGGCTCATTTAATTGCATCTTTCTCACAATGAAATCAGAATGAGGAATCTGGTCAGAGTTACGTATATTCATTCTCGTACATGAGAATGAATATACATAACTCCAACCAGATTCTTCATTGTGATTTCAGCGTCAGAAAGATAAAAGTAAATGAGCTGTCGGACAAAAGATCCCCCTTTTTCATCGCTGAATCGTCTTCTTCCAACTGTCACCACCTGAAAAAATTATAAAAAATATGATCCAACGAATACATATCCAATCTCCTGTATACGTGATTTCATATGCCTATGTAGCGGCACATTTTTCATATTGTTTTGAGTTGGTGATAGTTGAAAGGAGAAAAGTCATCGAGCAAAAGGAGTGCCGTCAATCCACTGGAAATTGTGCCAGGTTCTTGGAATTTATTAAAATTTATTAAAATTTATTTTTAACTATTCCTAACTAATTATTACTATTTAATACTATATATTACTAATTATTACTAATTTAGAAAAACTTAGAATACTTAGAAAAAAGAAAAACTACGTAAACAATGAAAGGAAATTCGGTAATCATCATTGTGGAGATGATTACAAATTTTCCCTTAATTATCCTAGCTGATTTCATTTACTAATTATAATTATATCTAATATTTACTAATAAAAAAAATTATATAATCAAAATTTATGAAAAAAATATTAATATTATTAAAATAATAAAATTTTTATAAAATAATAAAATTATCAACATTTGCAACAAGATTTGTTGTATTCATAACATGATCAAATCTCAAAGGGTCACTAATTATCAGGTCATGCGGAATAAAAAGTTTGTGTCAGCCATGTCCAATGTAAACTCTATAATTTTCCTTGAATGGTTTATCACCTCGCAACTAGTGTTGCAATAGGATGACCAAAGTAATTTTGTTCTCGTCTCTAAGAATCATCTCGCACCCTTTACATAGATCATTCTTCCTAAAACATTTGAGGGGACATCAACATATTTCCCTTAAATTTTCAAGGAAGAATGGTCTATATAAAGGGTCATGTTAGATAATTCTTATAGATGAGAATGGCATGACTCGGTTTGTCTTATTGCAACGCTACTTGCAGGGTGATCAACCAAGAAAGGACAATTATATCTAATTATTACTAATTATGAATAATTATGACTAATTTTGACTAATTATCACTAATTATGACTAATTATGACTATTTTTGACTAATTATGACTAATTATGACTAATTATGACTAATTATGACTAATTATGACTAATTATGACTAACTATGATTAATTATTACTAATTATTACTAATTATTTCTAATTATTACGAATTTTCACTAATTATTAAAAATTATTTCTAATTATTACTAATTATATCTAATTATATCTAATTATATCAAATTATTACTAATTATATCAAATTATATCAAATTATATCTAATTATATCAAATTATATCTAATTATACTTAATTATATCTAATTATTACTAATTATTATTAGTTATTACAAATTATTACAAATTATTACTAATTATTACCAATTATTTCTAATTATTACCAATTATTTCTAATTATTACTAATTATTACAAATTATTACAAATTATTCCTAATTATTCCTAATTATTCCTAATTATTACTAATTATATCTAATTATTACTAATTATTACTAATTATATATAACTATATATAATTATATGTAATTATATGTAATTATATCTAATTATTACTAATTATGACTAATTATGGTTAATTATGACTAATTATGACTAATTATGACTAATTATGACTAATTATGACTAATTATTAGTAATTATTACTAATTATGACTAATGATGAGTAATTATTACAAATTATTACAAATTATTTCTAATTATTACTATTTATTACTAATTATTACTAATTAATATTAATTATATCTAATAATATCTAATTATGTCTAATTATATCTAATTATTAGTAATTATATTCTATTATATCTAATTATTAGTAATTATATCTAATTATATCTAATTATATCTAATTATATCTAATTATTACTAATTATATCTAATTATTACTAATTATTACTTATTATATCTAATTATTACTAATTACTACTAATTATTACAAATTACTACAAATTATTCCTAATTATTCCAAATTATATCTAATTATTAATAATTTTTACTAATTATTACTAATTATATCTAATTATATCTAATTATATCTATTTATATCTTATTATTATTAATTATTATAATTTATTCCTATTTATTACTAATTATTCCCAATTATTTCTAATTATTCCTAATTATTGCTAATTATTCCTAAATAATGCAAATTATTACTAATTAGTTCTATTTATTCCTAATTATTCCAAATTATTGCTAATTATTACAATTTACTCCTATTTATTGCTATTTATTACTATTTATAGCTAATTATTGCTAATTATTGCTAACCATTCCTAATTATTGCTAATTATTCATAATTATTTCCAATTTTTCCTAATTATTCCTAATTATTAGTGTATATTAGTAATTATAAGTAATTATTAGTATTTATTCGTAATTATTACTAATTATTGAAAATTATTAATAATTATTACTAATTATTTATAGTTATTGCTAATTATTCCTAATTATTGATAATTATTACAAATTATTGCTAAATATTACTAATTATTGCTAAATATTAATAATTATTAGTATTTATTCCAAATTATTAATAATTATTCAGGTTTATTTCTAATTTTTCCGAATTATTACTAATTATTCCTATTTATTACTAATTATTTCTATTTATTAATATTTATTGCAATTTATTACTAATTATTACTAATTACTGCTAATTATTGAAAATTGTTGCTAATTATTGCTAATTATTTCTAATTATTTCTAATTAGGGCTAATTATTGCTAACTATTGCTAATTATTGCTAATTATTGCTAATTATTGCTAATTATTGCTAATTATTGCTACTCACTACTAATTATTGCAAATTATTGCTAATTATTTCTAATTATTTCTAATCCTTGCTATTTATTCTTAATTATTGCTAATTATTTCTAATTATTGCTACTTATTCCTAATTATTGCTAATTATTTCTATTTATTGCTATTTATTAGTATTTATTGCTAATTATTAGTATTTATTAGTAGTTATTACTAATTATTAGTATTTATTACTAATTTTTACAATTTATTACTAATTTTTACAATTTATTACTAATTGTTACAATTTATTACTAATTATTACAATTTACTACTAATTAGTGCTAATTATTGCTAATTATTACTAATTACTGCTAATTATTACTAATTATTGCTAATTGTTCCTCATTATTTCTAATTATTTGTAATTATTAGTAAGTATTACTAATTATAAGTATTTATTCCTAATTATTAGTAATTATTCTTAATTATTACTAATTATTTCTAATTATTCCTAATTATTCCTATTTATTAATATTTATTTCTATTTATTACTAATTATTGCTCTTTATTTCTATTTATTGCTATTTATTTATATTTATTACTAAATATTTCTAATTATTCCTAATTATTACTAATTATTTCTATTTATTGCTAAAAATTTCTAATTATTCTTAATTATTGATAATTATTGCTAATTATTAGTAATTATTAGAAATTATTAGAAATTATTATTATTTATTACTAACTATTACAATTTATTACTAACTACTAAAATTTATTACTAATTATTATTAATTATTCCTAATTATTAATAATTATTCATAATTATTACTAATTATTCCTAATTATTCCTAATTATTCCTAATTATTACTAATTATTCCTATTTATTAATAATTATTCTTAATTATTGCTATTTATTAATAATTATTCTATTTATTGCTATTTATTACTAATTATTTCTATTTACTCCTAATTATTGCTAATTATTGCTAATTATTCGTAATTATTGCTAATTATTGCTAATTATTGCTAATTATTGCTAATTATTTCTATTTATTTCTAATTATTGTTTATTATTACTAATTATTGCTAATTATTCCTAATTATTAGTATTTATTGCTAATTATTAGTATTTATTAGTAATTATTAGTTTTTATTAGTTTTTATTTCTAATTATTACAATATATTAATAATTACTACTAATTATTAAAAATTAATACTCAAAATTTCAATTTATTAGTACAAATAAATACCAATGACAAAGCAATATAAAATTAATTTAATTAAAACTAATGAACAATTAAAAAAATAACATAAAAAAATGAAATAAATAATAAATTAAAAAAATATAAATACCTTTAAGACTAATTTTCTATTGATGCAGACAGCGTCACAACTTCTTCGTGAACAAAAAAATTAACTTAGAAAAATTCTCTTTCTAAAATCAGAGTTTAGAGAGAAGTAGGATCTAAAATTTGAGAGGAATGAGAGGAAAACAGATGGGGGTATATATAGGTTAGATTATTTGCGACCGGATTATTTGCGACGGGTATCCTGTCACAAATAATATCTTTTGCGACGAGACCCGTCGCAAATACCAACATCCGCATTAATTACTGTCAGTGGTTAAAACGTTATTTGCGACGGGACCCGTCGCAAATAGTCCCTACCGACACACCTTTTGCGATGGGACGACATCCAGTCGCAAAAGGCTATAAACTGCCACCGATTATTTGTGACGAGACCCGTCACAAATACCGACGCCCCCATTAATTACTGTCAGTGGTTAAAAAGTTATTTGTGATGGGCCCCGTCACAAATAGTCCATGCCGACGCACCTATTGCGACTGGATGACATCCCATCGCAAAAGGTTATAAACCGCCGCCGGTTATTTGCGACGGATCCCGTCGCAAATACTTAACTATTTGCGACTGTGGGATTCCACCGTTGCAAATAACCTTCGCACGGTATGGCGTGCTATCCGTGCCAAACTAGTTGCGACAGGAGGTGCAATCCCTTCGCAAATAGTTGGTTATTTGCGACGGGTCGTTACCCCAGTCACAAAAAAGCCCTATTTCCAGTAGTGATAGTGCAGTTCGATGGGGGAATTTACTGATTATATATAGTGGTAAATTATAGAAATAAGGAACATTTAGTAATGGTAGAGTCATATTCCAGGATGTTTTCACATGATTGATAGTGGAATAAGATATTTTGCAATATGTGTGATGGGACCATGAAGTTATGCTAATCCTATGTGACATAGCGTGTAACCCAATTGACATATCCCTTGTGGGGCCTTGTATATTTCTCTATAGTTTCTACAAAAATTAAATGGTCACATTACATGTTGTCCCTCAAATCATTTCATGAAAAATTCTCATGGCTCAGTATATTTCCTGAAAGATACAATAGAATAGAAAATACGAGACACATGTGTTGAGTTTGAGTCCCTGGGCATGTCCCGGTACTATGATATAGTCCAATGTACATGGGCACCAGTAAGCAGTACATTCAGTTCCAGCTCGAAATATACAATCTATGTACCCCAAAGGGATACACATTGTATATGTTGGTTTATAAACCATTTTATATGGTGAGACATGGGGAAAATGTGGGTTAGAAATACCAGTCATGTACCCCTAATAATCCTTGTGTATTTCATATGATGCTTTTTGGATTCATAGGATTCTGTTAAATAGTCCATCTCTTTTTTTGAGATTGCATAGTCATTTCCCATGTATTCGTAATGATGGATTAGAAAAATATTTTTTCATCTCTTATAGGGGATCTATATCAAATAGATTTTTTTGTATCACACTTAATAACCTGGGAGGAATCCTCTATAAATACTATATGGGGTTTGTGATATCGATATGAATATAATACACATGGAATTAATCACATATCAAGTACGTTGATCTTGAAATTTTTTTCATTTACACCTATTTATATGGGTGGGAAACTATATAAGGATAATGATATATTCATAACATTATGAAGTATTTGTTCACGTGATAAATGATAACAACATCATCAATAAGCGTTCCCAGTGATATCATATCTCAAAGAGTAGGTTCTCTTAAAAGGATCATAACCATAAAGCCTTGGGATACACCCCGTCATTGGTAGTGGTAGACACCTTTATGATACCGAGTGGATTTTATGAGCATATCTAGTATAATCATGATTATTATTATGCCTCACATATTGATTGACATGCCTTTAGATTCATATGGAGACTACTATAGATGGTTTATTTTTAGTTGTTTTTGGGAGTCCTACATGGTAATTTTATTATTAATATTACAAGAGATCGTCTGACACATGAGATCTCCTTTGAACTACACTGGGCATTGAATGATTCCTTGGATGACTATGATCTGGAGGAACATAGGGTTGACTAGACTAATAGTGGTTATTTGGAATGTTTCATTTTTTAGTAGACCCCTCTATATGGGTAGGTTGGAATGTTTTTTTGTTTTTGGGTGGGCAAGTATTTTTCCCCTTTATCAAATTTCAATATATATATTTTTACTCTAATATGGTATATTATTTGTTCATTCATTTTTGTTATCAGTTATTATATTTTCTCATAATTTTATTTTTGTGAAGAAATGTTTATGCGTACAACTACATTGGTTAAGGCATTAACTTTGTGATATATTCTTACTCCGTAGTGGTTTCCATCCCCTGGCCTGTTGGAGGTTTCCTTGTGTTAGTCATAGTCAAATTATCACCAACCTGCAGGTTCATGGTTAGTCATGATGTGAAACATACAACTTATTAATTTGATTCTCTATCGCCTATCCAAAAAGATATGGAAATATGACAGTACAACTAACTTATCATGATCATAGAAAGGGTCCCAATGGGTTGAGACATTTCATATACTAATACATCAATGTTGTTTGTAGATTTAAACTGGATAAAATTAAAATTTTATACATGATCAATATAATTCCAACAAATTAAAAAGGATATAAAAATGAATTATTGTTATGATGTAAAAAATGAAAATAATTTTGATAAATTTTGTGGTCAATTTTCATGAAATTATATCTTTTTGATATGCTATTTTGATTAATCATTACATAAAATTTTTCTACTTGTACTTTTTTAGGAGTAATTATTTATGATTATATAAGACTTTATTTTGATTATTGAAATTTGATGAGTTCAATTTAGTCTATGAAATAATTGGAGTTTTTAAGGTCACGTAGAACAATTTTATCCTTAGAAAGAGATAAGAATTCAATGTAATTACAATCATACCCAAATAACATGAAGAGGTTTGTTAAACTATTTTTTCTAGAAAATAACAAAATTCGAGTAATGGATGTTTATAATAGATACATAATGACAGAAATTTTATATTCACACTTCCTTAGTAATTTTTCTATCAGTCTCTCATTTATTTTTTCATTTTGGGATTTGGGTATTCCTTGTGTGATGAACTAAATGTAAATTATATATGTCCAATTGTTATTTCCATTGCTTCATATCCTACCAAATGAACAATATTCATGTTTTCATAATATATTCACTCTAAATGTTGGTGTTTTATGCTGTCCTTGAAAATACATTTAATTGATATAGTTTATGAGCATGGATTTCATTGATAATTCTACCTATTTATAAAGTATTTCAGAAAATCACCCACTTATAGAACATTTATCTCCCAATATTGTTTGATCATAGAAGATAAATGTATTACAAATTAAATAACATTGATATGGATACTAATCCACCTACCACCTTTGTATAATTTCAATAATTCCCCTCAATGTTGAAAAGTTATAATAATTGAATATTTATCTTATAGAATAATAATGGTTACTATCCTATACTTCATGAATTTCATTCTTAATTTCATTTTCATTTATAATTTTATTGTTTAACTCAATCCGGTTTTTAGCTGTAGAATATTTTACTTTCACTATGATAATTTATTTATATATTTGTACCCTAAATTGTTAAAATATTTTTTCTTCTAAAATGATTACATTATTGATCATGGAAATTATATATTTGGTTTAAACATCAATTTACCTCTTTTAAAAAAATCTATATGTGGATAATACATGGTATTTGATCAGGAATATATTTATGTCATGTAAAATGAATATCATATTAAATATTAATTTATTACAATATAAATTTTTTAGGTCATCTAGGTCAAATGCCCTAAGAGGGGGGGGGGGGGTGAATCAGGCTATGATAGATTAAAAATCCTTCTCCTTCTTATATAGTTTCATCATTAAAAAAAGAAGTTACCTCTTTCACTCATATAAATACAAGATCATAAATGAAATAATGAACATGATACCATGATTTTACCTTGTTCACCCTGACTGAGCTATGTAGGATTATAAAACAATGATTATGTACTGATGTACCAAATCCACTAATTCTCATTTCTAGTTAAAAGGTTCATGATTGATTTTTTATTCCTAGGATCTCTTCCTTTACATGGTTTAGGGTCTACTCATTGCATTTACAATGGTCACTCCCTATGGATCTTCCTCTGGCTAACTACTAGTGGGAGGGATCGACAAATTTGGATTCCATTGCTCACTTATCTTGGAAGGGATCCAGTAATGGTTTATGGACATGTGGGTCCCTTCATTTTCAAGAATGAATACATCCTAAAATATTTCAAGATTATTTGTTATAGTACTATTTTCACCCATAGTTGATTTACACTTCTCTGCATAATGTAAGGTTAGAAGATATTTCATTTGTGAAATTTTTTAATTCTTATTCAAGATTACATTAGTCCTCCTTGAACCTCATAACTTCTTATGAATATATTGTACTGAATATACTTCATAGTTAACCTCTTTATTGACTTTGTCGACTTCTATGAACCCACCACATTCACTGACCACCTCTCCTCTACTTCCACGTTTTGTCCTAGCTTCTGCTTACCATATCTGATTATGCATTCCACTGGCAGAGTTCCTTCTTCCATGAACTATTTCATCCATTGAAAAATTCAGTAGATCAGAATATCCATTTCAAGAAATTGATTTCATGAACTACTTATCCCTTAATATAATTTCTTCCCATAATCCACTTCACTACATGGAATCCTCCCCCATGAACCACATTGAACAATATAGAATTTTTAAAGATAGACATGTTTTTTTATAATGAAAATTACTCTGTGTAATGATAGTATTTGAACTCATAAATCGGAAAATATATCAAAAAAATCTACTAATCCAAGATTTACCAAACCATCGATGTGGCCTATCTCTCATCGTAAACTGTGCTCATTTAATAAACATTTATTCTATATGTGGTCCGCGTATCACCTATCCTACATCACAGTAGCGCAAATCACCATCTCTTTTTCACCAATGATGTTCTTTAAAGCTTCTCAAATATGCACAAATTTTTCATGAATGTTAAACCATCCAATGTACCAAAATCCATATGCATACTAAATTTCATCGACGCAAACCATTTCTACCAAGGAAATGTTCCCATACATAGTCTTCATTATGTGATTCTTAGTTCCATTCCTTTTTTGATTTCAATAAACATTTTACATACCACCATTCAAGGCCTGTGAACTATCCTTCTCAGTCCAAATATTGTTCATTACTGTTCCAAAATCCTTCTTTTCGAATATCCAAACCCCCAATTTTGACAAATATTTTTTGGAAAACACTTGAAAACTACACTACCTTAAAAACTTTTTATTGAAAAAACCAAACATACTAATTTTTGGTTAACTGACATTGTCAAAAAACACAATCACACCCAAAACAAACTTAGAGGACACATTAATGAATTTTTTCCAAACAACCTCCCCCTTTGGGTTTATTGAAAACACCTTTATATTTTGATATCTCATAAAATATTCTTCCATCTTCCGCCAAAATTTTAGTATTTTAATTATGATAGTGATAAATTATTTACTCAACATGTAATAAAATCCCACCTAAGAAATGAACACTGTAATAAACAAGAATATAATGAAAAGTTCCACAATGAATCACTTCATTCTATTCCAAAACCACGCTTCATCATTCATCATGATCCTCAGATATTGAGATATGTATCCTTTGATTGATCACGACTATGATCATTAGATTTGATAATGCCCCTCTATCACTACCCCCCTTATAACTTCAACTCCCAATATCTCAGTACTCAACATATAAACATCCCTGTATTCCTCGATTAAGACAAGTTCTCCCTTTTAATATAAAAATTTCTCCCCCTTTTTCAAAAAATGTGAAAGGTCATTCCATTAAGGTCTACAACAAGGTAAAGAACACATATTATCCTATTAAGGGGAAAACACACAATACATCACTGAGAGATATGGAGTCCCAAATTCACAATTTTTCATGTGTAGGGATTTGAAAGAAGATCCATAGCTAGTCGATGCCTTTCAAATGCTTATTTCAGTATATCCTTTTCCAGAATATCAGCAACATAATATTTTGTAGGAACATGCTTAATTTTCAGAAGACCTTGTTCCACCTTCTCCATGATAAAATGATATTTTATTTTGATGTGATTTAACATTGAGTGATGGATATTATTTTTGATAAGATTCATAGAACATGAAATATCACAATTGATTATGATCAGAGACCTGACATCAAAACCCATATCCTCAAAATTATATTTCACGTATAAAAATGTATACATGCATGAGTGGCCATAATATAATCAGATATTTAAATACTCAATGTAATGATGTATTGTTATGTGGTTATCCATGAAATAAACAATCCACCAAGATATAAAGCACACCTGATATTGATTTCCTGTTATCTGTTAAACCATCCCTAACTGTATCTGTATTTTCTAACAGGTCTTGCTGACATATTCCCTTATACATCAAAAAAAATCCATAGTTCCATTAATATACCAAATTATTTTTTTACTAAAATAATGATACTACCCTTCAGATTTCATTGATACTATGATTCTTGACATGTGGGGAAAATAAAATATGTATATGTAACTATTAATTAAAATAGACGTCTAATGATCTTCCTATTCTAGGAAATTGACTGCCTTTTCATCATCACTCCCAGATAGTTTCATCTAGCTGGCCACCTGATTCTTTATCTCATTATAACTATCCATTACAAACATTCTGAAAACATTCATGTAATATTTGGATTGATAGATGAATTTGTCATTCCTTCCTTGTTTCACCAATAGTCTAATGAAAAACACCCGTTCACATATCATGGAGATTTTAAAAACACATTTAATAAATTTTGAAAACCATCTAAATTGTGCTTCATCTGATTCGATAAATATTATTTCATAAATAAATACAAAAACTATCATACATTTATTACTATCATGTTTTACACAAATATTGTAAAAAATTCCCTCACATTGAAAACTTAGCTTTTACAAAAACAGATCAGTCCTTGAATACCATTACCTTGGTGATTTTTTCAAACCATATAAACCCTTCTTCAACCGAAAAACCATATTCACATCTTCATGATTGAGGAAACTATCTGGCTTCTCAATATAAACTTATTCTTCTAGAACCCCAATAAAAAATGATGACTTGACGTCCATATAGAAAAACATAGACAATTTTTAGTACATTGACCATTAATAATTTAATTTTCCTTACCCTTTTTCTAAAGCATTTATATTATAATAATTCGTTTTAAACCAAAAAAATACCATTTACCTAAGAATCCTTTCAGAATCAAAATTATTTTAAAAAAATAGAAACTGTGAAACAACACTATGAATGTTTATAGGATTTTGGGAGATTAAAAAAATTAAATAATGGAAATAGGGATAGTGAATGAAATAAGCCAACATTGTTTATATATATGTGAGAAAATTCTAGAGATTAGAAATATTTTCATAGTATATATGGATTTTTAAAATTTGGTTATTTAAAATATGGTTGTTGGAAATCTATCTAATAAGCATATTGAATTCATGTATTGTTGTGTACTGAATATAAAATTATATACCGTACAATGAAATTATATTATTATATTTACTTGTTATTAATATAAATAAATTTGATAGATATAAAAAATAATAATATTATTTAAAAAATTAGATGATCTATAGATGAAATTCAAATGAGAATTTTAATATCAGTGTCAGATAAAAATAAAATTTACGTGAATACATTATTTAATTAATGGGTATTTATTAAAGTATATCTCTTATAATGTTAATATTTCATTTTTGAAGAGAAATTTTTAGAATTATTACATATTTTGTACTAATAGTTTAATTTGTAAACATTTGATGTTTTAATAACACTAAATTAATATGTTATGAAATTCTAAATATTAAATTGAATTTAAATAATGTTAAGAAGAAACAATTTTTATAGATTATATATTATCCACAAAATCAATATTATTTATATTTATTACTTTAATTTAATTACCAAATTTATTAATTTTTTTTATCAAAATATGTTAAAAATAAATTCATTTGTGATTTCATAGTCTTGATATTACAAAAAAATTGAGTTTCCAAAAAAATAATTTTTTACATAAATTGTGCAATATACCGTTTTGACTAATAATGTGATATTTTTTATATTATTGGTATATAATTTAAACTAATAATTTTTGAAGAAAAAATATCAGTAAATATTTAATTAATAAAAAAAAATTATTAAAATTTAATTTCAGTTAAACAAATTAATTACACATTATAAAATTATATTTGATATTTTAGTACTCTATTTATACAATTAATTAAAATTAATTTAATTTTTTATAGAAATATTTTATATAATTTTTTTAATAATATTAATATAATTATATGATTGTGATATCTATCAAATAATCATTTGGTCAGTATTTTCTCAATAAGACATGATATTTTTTAGTATAGTGATTATGTCACCTTAGGTAAATTTATTTACAAACATAAATGAAATAACTTTTTATATAATGATACCTCAATAAAAATTGATTATTTTTGGTAAAGTAAACGGTTATATTTTACATTATGTCAATAATTTGATTTAAAAAATATCTATAACCCATTTAATTGGTAATTAATATTAAATTTGATTGAGATCACTTAATTATTACACAATATTTATATAGAAAACAGTTTCTATACCCGTTATCTATTATTATTTTATTTAAAAAAATTCTCCTATAGGGAAATTATTTTATATTAAATTGAATGAAAATTATTATTAGTAACTTTTAAATATGGTATTAAGGGTGATATTATATTTTTTGTAATATAATTGTTAGCTTGGATAATTTTTATTCAAGAATATTGTCGGTAAAAATGGGTAAGTACAGTAACATTTATTTTAATTATGTAAAGGATCACTTACACCTTCTTGGAATACATGAATGTTATTATAGTCACTACCAAGAATCATAAAAAATATTTCATCATCTAGTTGATATAACCCACCAAACCCAACTAGTCCGCGTATGACACCATTCCTAATTCATAACTAAAAATTGTTTCCCTGGAAAAGACCATTGTTTTAAACTATAATAGTATGTGAAACTAACAAATTTCCCTCAATTATCTCCACAAAAATTGAATTTATAAAATATTATATTTCTTTATAAATATATATATCCATTTCAATGAGTTCATATGGTTTTATAGTGTCTTCCCAATAATTTGGTAGCTTCAAATCAAGGAAAGTCATTTTCTCCTCATTAATTCATTTCAAGAAATTTTTTTGATGTGTCATTATGGTTTATATATGACTATACATCCATGTGTTCATAATAAATCCATTAACATGCCAATTATTCATTAATTTTGTTCTATTAACATTACCTTACATTAATTCGATTTCATAATCAATTTTTTATATATATGATTCTCCCAAAATAACACATTGGTTCTCTCCCTCCTCGTTTTATTTCAATCAGATAATTTTCTATAGGAATTTTCATTAAATTAATATTATTATATCACATGTTCATACAAAGTGATTTAACAAATAATTGAATTCATATTATTGTTATTATGACTTCTTTACACATTAATCCAATTCTATAATCCTTTTGTATACCCATCATACTTTTGAAATCATTCGTTGACTATCCTTATTCATATTCTGAATATCAAATATAATATCATTCAATGATATCCATATAAATTGTGTTTATAAAAACATTTTTTATGAAAATGGTTTTGAAATATGTGATCAAAATATTAATTTATATTAAAAATATGATTTCCGTGCTTTATTTGTTGTCTAAAATTATCTAAAGGGTCCTCTATAAAGTAGGTCATGACTCTCACTCCTGGTTCCATAGCTGAAATTTCTATCTTTATAGTATTGGATATTATTCTTATAATTATGATCATTTTCCCATAAAATAGTTACAAAATAAACTTGAAAACACGGATCACTTACATTATTGATGATCTTTTTGGATTAATGTTTTATGGAATCATAAAAACTCTTATTTAAACAATACCCAAGTTGTCAAATGAATGTTTAACCATTTTACCAAGATATTATTTTTTCATATTTAGTCAATAAAATCATCAATGTGAAACCTTTTATATACATAAATAATTCAACCACATTATATAGTGACTAGGAAATAGGGAAACATTATAATAGTTATCATGAATGCTTAGTATGGGTAAACAGAAGGGGTGACAATTGAATTTCATCAATTAATGAAAGAGTAAATAATTAAATGATGAAATAATCGGATTCAATGAGTATATTATAAAGGAAATCATGACCATCCATTCATAGATAATTAATTATTAAAGCATGTAAAAGTAACAAGTTATCATGATTAATTATCATGAACCATGTGATACCATTATTGATCATGATAATCATTAAAATAAAATAGAAATAATTGAAGTAAACAAGTACATAATGTGGGACATAATTTTGAATTACCTATAACAATAACACTTATAAATTTAACTACAATATGGTGGAATTATATGATAATAACATTGGAGTTATATCATGAACCCTCCCTTAATTGGTTTATAACAGGTCAAACAATCATTTGATTATAATATATCCACCGATCAAATTTCTATATATCATTAAAACTTTATAACACATAAAATCATTCATTTCAATATAAAATCATATGAAAACCCATTTAACCATTTGTAAACTGATTAAACCTTGTAAAATTTATATGTTATATAGTAATCTCTTTGATTCATGATTAACCAGTGGAAAATAAATGGGTTCGATAAAAATCCTTTTAAAACAATACTAATACGTCCATAAAATAATTTGGATGGTTTCAATAAAAAATATCCCCAGTGGAGGATAAAGAATAACCACATTTTTATTGACATTTAATAGTGTAAATGCCATTAATATAAAATTATAACCATTAATACAGAAAATAACTTTTTGGTTTCAAAATAACTTTTGAAAACACAAAACATTTTTAAAATAAATTTTATTAAAAACAACATTGAAACCATATAATAGAATTTTTAAAAGTCAGTTAAAACGAATTTTAAAATATAAAAAAATATAAATAATTTCCCTTGAAAATGAGTTTATAATATATTTTAAACACATTGTGAAAATATTTTAAAAATAAATTAATTTGAAAGAATATGAATTTTCAACTTAAGGGTGATATGATGTCGGATATTGATAAAAACAGTTCTCAATTATTATAAGTAAAAATTCTGGATAATTATTATATTAAAATAAAATATAATTAATGACTAGATTAGAAGATAATTTATTAGAGTTATGAGATTTCAACATCAAAGGCATAATCATATACAATCCCGATAAATTATGAGATTGCATCAAATGACTCATACCACAATGACAACATTGAATAATAATATTAATGAAAGTATAATATTATGTGAAACAAATAATATCATAAAAATAAGGATATCGATGATATACCATGTAAATGTGTATGTATATACAGATCATAAAATTATATTGGTGCATAACATTTCATAAGTCTCAATGAAGAAAATTATTTCAAAAATTTGTTACCTCTATTGTGACTTTGGCATTGTAAAACCCATTAAAGGGAGATCATAAAATGTATATGTATATAAAAATAATACCATTGATAATAAAAATAAAATAAATTCATAGACATATAATACACCAAATAACAAAATTACTTTTTTCAGTATGGAATATATCTCATAGAAATAAATGTGACATTAAAAAACCCCATTTTTTTAGGTCGAGATGTCATGTGTGTCATTATCATCCTAAAAAGTAAAATTATGTTAATTATTTAATTGTTTCTGAAAAAAATTATTTTTTATTATTAATTTTTTTATTGTTATAATGTAATATACAATTACTTAATCAATTATGTTCATGTATAATGTTTTGAAATTGTTCGGCTTATCTGTCAACAATGAATTCGATAAGACGACTATGGAAAAAAAATTAAATATATAAAAATCTATTGAAGAATAATAATTAAATAATTATCATATATAAAAAATATTATTTTTAAAACCAGTCATGAAATATTTTTATAAAAAATGATTCAATGTTACGTTCATGGAGAAAGTAGTCCGTACGTATGCATGAGTAACATTACCATCATTCTGTGATCTTTTTAGAATAAAAGTAAGTAATATTTTATCATTCTATAATGATAAATATATAGTAAATATCATTATATTTTATTATATATACTTTTATATATCATTCATTTGAGTTTAATAGAATCACATCACTTTGAGGATGTGGTACACCACATGCGGACAAACGATGTTATCACTATTTTGGTGTGTGAAATGGTAAGGAGAAAATTAAATAATATAGATATACAATTATAACTATTTAATGAATATTATAATTACTTCTAATATATCATATATATTCAATATAGTTAGCCATATTACTTATATTTTATCTTGTTAGTGAAAATAGAAACATATCACATCATGAGGTGGTAGTCAATAGTACACGCAAGCAAGGACATCATATCCCTTATAGAATGAAATATAAAAAGGGTGTATATGATATAAGAAATTAATAGGTTTTATTATTTAATAGGAATCATAAATATCTTTTATATATATAATATTTACATCTTTATTCCAAACCATGAGACAACGTAATGGAAAATCGAATGATAACGCTTCGTTTGGTGCTAGTCTGATGCAGAAAGAAATGATTATTTCACAACCCATTTTATGGATGTCTGTGTATGAAAAGGTAATAATTATAAAAAAAATCTCATTATATTTGGTAAAAAGTATTTCTATAAGAGTAAAAACAAAATAATTGATTGATGGGGAGAAATAAATGTAATAAAAATCATTTCTAATAACATTAACTCTTCCTTTGGTATCATAAATTGTATTGAAATAAAACCTATATTTTTCTTTATTCTAATTTTTTGTCATCTATGATGAAGATGTATAGTTTGGGAAGTGACATGAATAGTGTTTTAATAATACGAATGGAATTAGGGGTGTAAAGATATGGAGAGGGTGAGTGCCTTTTTATAGTTGAGGAGGAGTGAAATTATTGTATATAATAAATTTTATTTTATATCGGTAGTATAACGACCCACACTTTACATACATTGTTAATACTTCAAAATTGAATCACACTTATTACAACATATGACAAAACCACAAAGGACCGTATAGGTATAGTGTCTTTAGAAACTGGGAAACATAAACAACTGGTTCATAAATCTTCTACAGTGTCTCCCATTTATTTCATCATATCTAGGGTCCCTTTTAGCATATTCTACTTAATATCCATCTTCCTGACCTGGGGAAAAGAAAACATAAAAGGGTGAGCTCAAATGCTCAGCAAGGGCAAATAAAGGAAATAAAAATCATATCATATCTTTTTGAAAATCAAAACCTGCAAAAGAGATCATAATATCTTAACATGGAATAAATCATAGAAGTGAAAATGAGATCCCCAAAATCATAACATAAAACTTGAAACTTTGTGGCATGCACACATAATCATGGAAAATCATTTCTTGTTAGTCATGACTCATTGCCAAGACTATCTTAGTGGACAAAGTCCCTTTCTGAACCGAGTTCACTCCTCGTTTCAGTCCTGTATCACTGAACCGAAATAACCTTCCGTTCCAGCCATGTCTATCTCATGAGATATAAAATCATTACCCAATGCATTGGAGGGAGATATAGTTCCCACCCATCTTATAATGAATCCTTTCTTATGTGTGCCACATAATCATAAAACATGCATCATCGCATAACACATGTAACAAAAATGGGATTCTTGAAACATCATGACATCATAAATCAATTCATATATGATAAAGGAATTCATAAACATAATTCCATCACAACATAGTCAAACCAATGTAAAAATATGGATAGAAACAGAACCCTTTATTATCTTAGATGGAAAATAATTTTGATAAAACACTTGAATTGAATTCTTGAGGAAAATATCCTTTCTTCTTCAAAAATATTTTTCCTTTCATAACATGTCATACAACTTTAAAATAAAAGAAGTTGATTAAAAATAAACTTGAAAACTTGTAAAGGAAGCTTCTTTGATGTAATGTTTTAAAAATCCATTCATGCCGTATAAGTTAAAAAAAACATTCTTCGTACTTTTGTCGGAAAAGTCAAAAAGTACCTCGTATGGAAAAACGACAAAAGATTCCTTTCATATTCTTTACTAAAAACTCACCTAAGGGTAAAATTGGATTTAAACTATTCCAAGTGGATGGAAACAATATTACATATTGAGGGAACATGGATGTGGATGATAAAATACACCCTAGTAAATACTTACGAATAAACAATCTCGGATAAAAATGAGATTGTGATATTTCCCTTACCTTAGGTCCGATTTGCTTTGTTCGTGTCCGAAGCTCCTGTATAATGGTTTAAATAATGTTATTGACTTATTCCAGAATCATACATATTGACATGAGATCATATATGGTCATATTATTAGCTTCTTGTTAGTAATATTTCATTGTTACTTGTTACTCGGGTCTTTATAACTTTTTGTTCTTATGCGTGTTTTGTCGAATAAATTCTTATTCTTATCTTTAGGTTATAGATAATTCATTTCCAGAATGGTATTAGTGTATTATATACCATATTCATTCATTCAATTCATTTATATAATCATTATGAAATGAAGATCATGTAGAACGAGTCGCATCACATCGTGGAGACGGTATTCCGTACGTACGCACGAGTGATGATATCGTTCCTATGATCGTGAAATTGTATTGGAGTATATATATATATTATTTCAGTATCAGTATTACTTAATAATAATCATATATGGTTACTGATTACACCATTATAACCATCCTTGTAAGGTGATGGTGGAAAATAGATTACACCACGGCGTGGAGACTGTATTCCGTACGTACGCACGCGCGGTGATTTCATTTTTCCGTAGGATGGATAGAAGGTGAATTAGGGTTGTTTCATATTTATAATAACATATCAGTATGTAAGTAATACTGATGTTATTACTTTATCATGAAACAACTAAAGAAGAAGAAGTTGAAGAAGAAAGAAATTGAAAAGATCGGTAATGGATATTACCTCTTCTTTGGAACGCCTTTTTGAATCCTCCACTTAAGGAACTAAGATTGGTCTTTGGAGAAGACCAGGACCTCTAGGATTATTCTAGGGAAGTGTAGAGGAGAAAATGGCAGGGGTTGGCCGAGCTTGAGTGCTCAAGTTGGTGTGAGGAGGAGGGGGAGGAGGTGCCCTTTTATAAGGGAGGAGAGGGGCACCTTAGGAATATCTCAAAATATTATTTTATATTAAAGTCAAAATCGGTTTATAATGGTTCCAAAGGGTCTTATTTCGAAGCCAAAGTGGGGATGGGTCGAAATACTATCAACCAATAGAATTTAGACAAGTTTAGGGTATTATTTTAACCTTATCAATTAGATTTAACTCTAAGTTAAATAATTTAACTTTTACCATGACTTTTTGTTTTCTTTCACTATATGGTTAATACACTTACTATAACATGCCAAACGAACCCCAAATTGTTTATTATTAAAATATATATCCTTATCTAAGTCATTTGGCCGAACCTTAGATTTTTAGGAATAAAATAACAATTAATAATATAATATTTAATTTAAAAACTATTTTGTGTCAATTTTGACACTATTTGATATATGATTTTTGTCAAAGTCATAACAGAATTATATGTTCGAACCAAGTTGATTAAATCAATATTAATATATCATAGTAACCTAGAAAATTAGTGGAATTCATAAAAAGTCTCAAATTACATTTATTTTGGTATTTATATTATCAATTTTGTCAATATTTCATTAATAAGATAATTACTGCATCATCTTTGTGTCATAAATAAATTAAATTATTTGATGTCTAAAAATTACAAATAAAATACCATCATGTAGGAAATCTTTTTAGCTTTCTAATGAATATTTACAATCGAATTTATATTATGTATAACCCTATATTAAAAATGATTTACTTATTAAACTTTGATTTTAACTATTTTAACCCTTCTTTAAATAAATTAATAATAAATGTCCTAATCTAATCCAAGTGGGCCTAAATGGTCATATTTTATTCCTAAGTTTGTTTTTGGTCGAATTACACTTGTCCAATAGAATTAGGACATGTGTTAGGGTAATATTAATATCATATTTACCCTTAGTTACCCTATTTACTATTAACCGCGGTAAAAATAGTAAAAAGTTACTATTCACCAAAAAATTATTTTCATCTCATTGAACCACATTTTAGTCCTTGATATTAACCGTGTCTCTCGGATTTTTGAAATTCCATTCACAGAAGCGGTAAAATTAAGTTTTATGCAAAATTCGGTTTTTAACCTACCACTTAGTGGTTTCACTATTCATCAAAAATTGAAAGTTTTCAGAAAAATACCAAAATTTCACCCTAGGCTAATTTCGATATTCAAAGTCCAAAAATGAAGTCCATTTTGAAAAATAAAATTTATAAAATTTCAAAAAGTGGTTATTACTATTCATAACGGCTAGTTTTAATAGCATATTGTTGTTTAGTGAAACTCGGTATTGCGTACGACGCAAGCTATCGAGGAAGGTCGCGATTGCGTGTAAAGCAAGCCAAGAAAGTGTTGTGTAGAAAAAGATTCCTTTGATGATTTATATAACATAAAAGTCTCGGGTGTTACATTCTACCCCCCCTTAAAAAGAATTTCGCCCTCGAAATTCGTCACTTTGCAACAAACAAATGAGGATACTTCTCCCTCATCATATCCTCAAGCTCCCATGTAGCTTCTTCAAGTTGGTGGTTTCTCCATAAAACTTTCACCAAGCGAGTGGTCTTGTTTCGTAGGACTTTTTCGCTACGATCCAGAATCTCTATCGGCTGTTCTTCATAAGAAAGATCTTGCTCCAGCGGTACAACTTCTGAGCTGAGTACATGTGAAGGATCTGGTATGTACTTTCTCAGGAGAGATACATGGAACACATCGTGAACTTGAGAGAGATTCGGTGGAAGCGCCAATCGGTAAGCTACCTTCCCAACACGATCCAGTATTTCAAAAGGACCGATATATCTAGGGCTCAACTTCCCCTTCTTTCCAAATCTCATAACCCTCTTCCAGGGAGATATTCGTAAGAACACTTTATCACCCACTTCAAACTCTAGGTCTTTTCTTCGGTTGTCGGCATAACTTTTCTGTCGACTCTGAGCTGCTCTTATGTGTTGTTGAATAGATCTGACCTTTTCTGCCATTTCATCAACGAGATCAGGTCCTAATAGCTTTCTTTCCCCAACTTCATCCCAGCAAGTTGGAGTCCTGCATTTCTTTCCATAGAGAGCTTCATAAGGAGCCATCTGAATACTGGAGTGAAAGCTATTATTATAAGAAAATTCCACCAAAGGTAGGTGTTGATCCCAACCTCCTTTGAAATCCATAGAGCAAGCTCTCAACATATCTTCTAGGGTTTGAATTGTTCTCTCAGACTGACCGTCTGTCTGGGGATGATAAGCAGTGCTGAAACTCAACTCTGTATCCAGAGTATGCTGAAGACTTCGCCAGAACTTCGAGGTAAATCTCGGATCTCGATCAGATATAATAGAAAGTGGTACTCCATGCAATCTTACCACTTCCTTTACATATATCTTGGCAAGCTGATCTAGAGAGAAATCCTCTCTAATAGCAATGAAGTGTGCAGACTTTGTAAGACGATCAACTATGACCCAGATAGCATTATTGCCTTTGGATGTTTTAGGAAGTCCTGTGACAAAGTCCATAGTGATGTTTTCCCATTTCCATTCGGGTATGGGTAATGGTTGTAACATCCCCTTAGACTTATGTCTCTCAGCTTTAACTTGTTGACAAACCAAGCATCGAGAGACATATTCAGCAACATCTCTTTTCATGCCATCCCACCAGAAGTACTCTTTCAGGTCCCTATACATCTTCGTGCTTCCAGGATGAATAGAGAATGAAGAACTATGAGCCTCATCCAGCAGCTCCTTCTTTAATTCGGGGATGGGAGGAACACAAACCCGATTCCTGAACTTTATTATCCCATCACAACCAAGGTTGAATTCAGGAACATTTCTCACCTTCTTTTGTAACTCGACATCTTCTTTCTGTGCCTCTTTAATCTTCACATGTATAGATGGTTGAACATTCATTTGAGAAAGATAAGATTTTTTCCCTTCCATTATAATTCCAAGATCCATCCTTTGTAAATCCATAAATATTGGATCTTTTGTGATCCTCATCATGGATAAACTAGCATGGTCTTGTCGACTTAATGCATCTGCCACTTTGTTTGCTTTCCCAGGGTGGTAATGGATTGAGCAGTCATAATCCTTAATCAGCTCCAACCATCTTCTTTGGCGCATATTCAGCTCCTTTTGTGTGAAAATATACTTTAAACTTTTATGATCAGTATAAATATCACACCTTTCACCATAAAGGTAATGCCTCCAAATCTTTAATGCAAAGATTACCGCAGCCAACTCCAAATCATGTGTTGGGTAATTTTGTTCATGGATTTTCAACTGTCGTGAGGCATAAGCTATCACCATATCATTTTGCATAAGAACACACCCCAATCCCTTCTTGGATGCATCACTGTAGATCACAAACCTTTCTCCACTACAAGGCAGTGTGAGCACAGGTGCACTGGATAACCTTCTTTTCAACTCCTTGAAATTCTCTTCACATTCCTCTGTCCAGACAAACTTAACTCCTTTCCGAGTCAACTTGGTGAGTGGATTAGATAATCGTGAAAAATCTTTTACAAAACGTCGATAATATCCAGCCAAACCAAGAAAACTTCGGATCTCAGTTACTGTTGTTGGTCTTGACCATCTTTCGATAACCTCTGTTTTTGCTGGATCCACAGATATCCCCTCTTTTGAGATTATATGACCCAAAAATGCAACTTTTTGAAGCCAAAATTCACACTTGGTAAATTTGGCATAAAGCTTCTCTTTTCTCAGGGTCTTCAATATAATTCTCAAGTGATCTTCATGCTCTTCCTTGCTCTTTGAATAGACAAGAATATCGTCTATAAAGACTACCACAAATTGATCAAGATAGTCTCTAAAGACTCTATTCATTAGATCCATGAAGATAGCAGGGGCATTAGTAAGACCAAATGGCATCACTATAAATTCATAGTGTCCATACCTTGTACGGAAAGCCGTCTTTGGTATATCCTCCCTTTTGACCCTTAATTGATGATACCCTGAACGAAGATCAATCTTGAAAAAGTATTGAGCTCCGCGTAGTTGGTCAAATAAGTCATCAATGCGTGGGAGAGGATATTTGTTCTTGATAGTGATCTTGTTAAGTTCTCGATAATCAATGCAGAGTCTCATTGATCCATCTTTCTTCTTAACAAATAGAACAGGTGCTCCCCAAGGTGACGCACTAGGGCGTATGAATCCCTTATCAAGATTCTCTTGGAGTTGCTTCTTCAATTCCTGCAACTCAATTGGGGCCATTCTATAAGGTGTCTTTGAAATAGGCAAAGCACCCGGTACGAGTTCTATTGAAAACTCAACTTCACGATTTGGTGGAAGACCCGGCAATTCCTCCGGAAAGACATCATCAAACTCCCGTACAATGGGCATATTCTTAATCGTGAGTTTCTCACCAACCATTTGAGATAAATAACCTTCATTTAGTGGAATCAATACCCATAAGATGGAAGAAATTTCCACTGGAAGGTTATGTTCATCCTTGCATTGATAGACGATCGTAGGTTGATCTGGAATATGAAATGTGACTTCCCTTCTTTGGCAATTGATATGAGCTCCATGTAGAGAAAGCCAATCCATGCCAAGAATCACATCAAATTCCACTAAAGGAAGGATCACAAGATTTGCAGGAAGCACTTTCCCACAAACTTCGATCGGAGAAGAATTATAAACTTCTGATGCGATTGATGTGCCATTAGGTGTTGTCACAGCTAACTCAACATCTAATTGTTGAGGTAATATGGTGATACCCTTAGAAAATTTTTCAGAAATAAAAGAGTGGGTGGATCCAGAATCAAATAAAACATTTGCTACTTTAGAGTGGATGGTAAGTGTACCTTTCACCACATTGTTATCGTACTCCACATCGCTGATAGAAATTGCATGTGACTTTCCTTTGTCTTTAGCCTTAAGAGTTTGTTGACGTCGACCATCATCATCAACCCTTGGATTTGGGCATTGATTGGCATAATGCCCCATCTCCTTGCACTTGAAACATTGAAGTGTAGCAGGTTCATTCTGTGTATCCCTTCCTTTGTTTGCATCATTAGACATCTTCTTCCCATTATCACGGCATTCAAATGCCCGATGACCTTCCTTTCCACATTTAAAACATTTACTTGTCCCTTTAAGACAACTCCCTCCATGTTTCTTTCCACACTTTGAGCATAAGGGAAAGTTCATCTTCTTTTCCGTGTGCTCTTTAGATTTTTCTTTGAATTCAATCTTCCTCTTCTTATCAAACCCATGTGACTGATGGGTTACTCCAATCTCCATCTCGACTTTGAGAGCACATCGAACGATTTCTTCGTAGCTATTGAAGTCCCTTATGGCTAACGCCCTTCGAAGACTTGGTTTTAAGCCACTAAAGAATCGATCGATCTTACTCTCAGGTTGGATAATAATACCAGAAGCGTACCTTGCAAGTCTTGTAAAATTTGCTTCATAGGTACTAACAGATTCATCATCCCTTTGCTTCAGTTCAAGGAACTCTTTCTCCATCTTTGTTCGGAGAATACGAGGGAAGTACTTATTGAAAAATAAGTTCTTGAACTCGTCCCATTCCATAGACTCAATTTCATCCCTTTGCCTCGTATTCTTAACAAGATTCCACCATTGATCCGCATCTCCTTCCAAACGATACACTGCTAGGATGACTTTATCATGCTCAGAACATTGAAGAACTGAAAATATCTTTTCAGTAGTACTAATCCATTGTTCAGCAACTAATGGATCAGTAGACCCGCTGAAAGATGGTGGACGCTGCCTCATGAAGGATTCAACAGAATGTTGCTCCCTCCTTTGTTCGTTTGGAAATCCTGCATGATTCATAGCTTGAGAAAGTTGTGTGAGCATGGCTACAAGATTTTGCATTCCAGCTCCCATATCGTTTGGTTGCTCAGGGGGACAATCATTGCATTGCCCATCGCATTCCGCATTAACACGGTTCCTTCGGGTTCCAGCCATTGACTAAAACCAAGAAGAATAGTGTGAGCAACACTAATTATAATAGGAAACTACATAATTCAAGAATAAAATTTTCATGCTTAAGGTCTTATCCTAGGTTATTCAAGGCCATTTCTAAAATTGTGTTCTATGCTTAGACTTATCTTTAGGGTTCTTACTAAGGCTTTCACATCCTAGTTTCCAAAGGTTGACTATACCTTTCCTCTGATACCAACTATAACGACCCACACTTTACATACATTGTTAATACTTCAAAATTGAATCACACTTATTACAACATATGACAAAACCACAAAGGACCGTATAGGTATAGTGTCTTTAGAAACTGGGAAACATAAACAACTGGTTCATAAATCTTCTACAGTGTCTCCCATTTATTTCATCATATCTAGGGTCCCTTTTAGCATATTCTACTTAATATCCATCTTCCTGACCTGGGGAAAAGAAAACATAAAAGGGTGAGCTCAAATGCTCAGCAAGGGCAAATAAAGGAAATAAAAATCATATCATATCTTTTTGAAAATCAAAACCTGCAAAAGAGATCATAATATCTTAACATGGAATAAATCATAGAAGTGAAAATGAGATCCCCAAAATCATAACATAAAACTTGAAACTTTGTGGCATGCACACATAATCATGGAAAATCATTTCTTGTTAGTCATGACTCATTGCCAAGACTATCTTAGTGGACAAAGTCCCTTTCTGAACCGAGTTCACTCCTTGTTTCAGTCCTGTATCACTGAACCGAAATAACCTTCCGTTCCAGCCATGTCTATCTCATGAGATATAAAATCATTACCCAATGAATTGGAGGGAGATATAGGTCCCACCCATCTTATAATGAATCCTTTCTTATGTGTGCCACATAATCATAAAACATGCATCATCGCATAACACATGTAACAAAAATGGGATTCTTGAAACATCATGACATCATAAATCAATTCATATATGATAAAGGAATTCATAAACATAATTCCATCACAACATAGTCAAACCAATGTAAAAATATGGATAGAAACAGAACCCTTTATTATCTTAGATGGAAAATAATTTTGATAAAACACTTGAATTGAATTCTTGAGGAAAATATCCTTTCTTCTTCAAAAATATTTTTCCTTTCATAACATGTCATACAACTTTAAAATAAAAGAAGTTGATTAAAAATAAACTTGAAAACTTGTAAAGGAAGCTTCTTTGATGTAATGTTTTAAAAATCCATTCATGCCGTATAAGTTAAAAAAACATTCTTCGTACTTTTGTCGGAAAAGTCAAAAAGTACCTCGTATGGAAAAACGACAAAAGATTCCTTTCATATTCTTTACTAAAAACTCACCTAAGGGTAAAATTGGATTTAAACTATTCCAAGTGGATGGAAACAATATTACATATTGAGGGAACATGGATGTGGATGATAAAATACACCCTAGTAAATACTTACGAATAAACAATCTCGGATAAAAATGAGATTGTGATATTTCCCTTACCTTAGGTCCGATTTGCTTTGTTCGTGTCCAAAGCTCCTGTATAATGGTTTAAATAATGTTACTGACTTATTCCAGAATCATACATATTGATATGAGATCATATATGGTCATATTATTAGCTTCTTGTTAGTAATATTTCATTGTTACTTGTTACTCGGGTCTTTATAACTTTTTGTTCTTATGCGTGTTTTGTCGAATAAATTCTTATTCTTATCTTTAGGTTATAGATAATTCATTTCCAGAATGGTATTAGTGTATTATATACCATATTCATTCATTCAATTCGTTTATATAATCATTATGAAATGAAGATCATGTAGAACGAGTCGCATCACATCGTGGAGACGGTATTCCGTACGTACGCACGAGTGATGATATCGTTCCTATGATCGTGGAATTGTATTGGAGTATATATATATATTATTTCAGTATCAGTATTACTTAATAATAATCATATATAGTTACTGATTACACCATTATAACCATCCTTGTAAGGTGATGGTGGAAAATAGATTACACCACGGCGTGGAGACGGTATTCCGTACGTACGCACGCGCGGTGATTTCATTTTTCCGTAGGATGGATAGAAGGTGAATTAGGGTTGTTTCATATTTATAATAACATATCAGTATGTAAGTAATACTGATGTTATTACTTTATCATGAAACAACTAAAGAAGAAGAAGTTGAAGAAGAAAGAAATTGAAAAGATCGGTAATGGATATTACCTCTTCTTTGGAACGCCTTTTTGAATCCTCCACTTAAGGAACTAAGATTGGTCTTTGGAGAAGACCAGGACCTCTAGGATTATTCTAGGGAAGTGGAGAGGAGAAAATTTCAGGGGTTGCCCGAGCTTGAGTGCTCAAATTGGTGTGAGGAGGAGGGGGAGGAGGTGCCCTTTTATAAGGGAGGAGAGGGGCACCTTAGGAATATCTCAAAATATTATTTTATATTAAAGTCAAAATCGGTTTATAATGGTTCCAAAGGGTCTTATTTCGAAGCCAAAGTGGGGATGGGTCGAAATCCTATCAACCAATAGAATTTAGACAAGTTTAGGGTATTATTTTAACCTTATCAATTAGATTTAACTCTAATTTAAATAATTTAACTTTTACCATGACTTTTTGTTTTCTTTCACTATATGGTTAATACACTTACTATAACATGCCAAACGAACCCCAAATTGTTTATTATTAAAATATATATCCTTATCTAAGTCATTTGGCCGAACCTTAGATTTTTAGGAATAAAATAACAATTAATAATATAATATTTGATTTAAAAACTATTTTGTGTCAATTTTGACACTATTTGATATATGATTTTTGTCAAAGTCATAACAGAATTATATGTTCGAACCAAGTTGATTAAATCAATACTAATATATCATAGTAACATAGAAAATTAGTGGAATTCATAAAAAGTCTCAAATTACATTTATTTTGGTATTTATATTATCAATTTTGTCAATATTTCATTAATAAGATAATTACTGCATCATCTTTGTGTCATAAATAAATTAAATTATTTGATGTCTAAAAATTACAAATAAAATACCATCATGTAGGAAATCTTTTTAGCTTTCTAATGAATATTTACAATCGAATTTATCTTATGTATAACCCTATATTAAAAATGATTTACTTATTAAACTTTGATTTTAACTATTTTAACCCTTCTTTAAATAAATTAATAATAAATGTCCTAATCTAATCCAAGTGGGCCTAAATGGTCATATTTTATTCCTAAGTTTGTTTTTGGTCGAATTACACTTGTCCAATAGAATTAGGACATATGTTAGGGTAATATTAATATCATATTTACCCTTAGTTACCCTATTTACTATTAACCGCGGTAAAAATAGTAAAAAGTTACTATTCACCAAAAAATTATTTTCATCTCATTGAACCACATTTTAGTCCTTGATATTAACCGTGTCTCTCGGATTTTTGAAATTCCATTCACAGAAGCGGTAAAATTAAGTTTTATGCAAAATTCGGTTTTTAACCTACCACTTAGTGGTTTCACTATTCATCAAAAATTGAAAGTTTTCAGAAAAATAACAAAATTTCACCCTAGGCTAATTTCGATATTCTAAGTCCAAAAATGAAGTCCATTTTGAAAAATAAAATTTATAAAATTTCAAAAAGTGGTTATTACTATTCATAACGGCTAGTTTTAATAGCATATTGTTGTTTAGTGAAACTCGGTATTGCGTACGACGCAAGCTATCGAGGAAGGTCGCGATTGCGTGTAAAGCAAGCCAAGAAAGTGTTGTGTAGAAAAAGATTCCTTTGATGATTTATATAACATAAAAGTCTCGGGTGTTACAGGTAGGTATACCAAACCTAATGTTCTTCAATATTTGAATAATAATGGAAGAGGGTGCAGATTTTTTGTGACCCAACTCCACCTAAATAATTACACTATTTGAATATTCTATTCATTTACTCCTAAGTTTCATTATTTTTTTCACAGTGAATTTTTTATATGGTAACTATATTTATTACCTATTTAATTTTCTTCATGAGAATAAATTAATGTTATAATAATTATATAAATTATAAAAACTAATTTTAAAAAATAAATCCAAAATTATTAAATTAAAATCCCACGTGTTTTGGATATTAAATTTACCAGAATTGTATGTAATGTACAAAAACACTACTTTATAAATTCTCATGCCAACAATGTTGTTACCATTTAGTGGTCATTATTTTAATTATAAATGGTAAATTGGTCCATTAATGGATTATATTTTATATTTACTATCATTTTAAAAAATATTATTATTGATGATTGTATGTTTTTGATGACTCCCCTTCTCACAAATGTACATGAAGTTTGTTTTTAGTTTAATTATTTTGTTTGGACCTAAGAATTATGCTTATGGAAGTCAAGGAGGTCACACGTATTTATAAGGATTACTTCGATCAATGAGAAAAAAAATAGAAAGATAAAAACTGGGCCTCATTGTACATATAAACTATGTTACCCATCCCAAGAAAATTTCTATAATTTTGTGGTTACAGAAAATAGGGATTTTGGGGCCACACAATTTTTCTGTAATAGTGAGACCTTAAGAACCTGGATGTGAATGAGTAAATACCCCCATGATAGATCTATTTGGCAAGGGATTCAAATGGTTATCCAATGCATGCTTAAATATATGCTGGGTTCCCCTTTAATGAAGATTGTGGTGCATGATTGGTGCATAGATTAACGAACTGGGTGGCTAAACCATGCACCCATTGTGTTGAGGGTGATTTTATGATTTTATTCATATTATGTTTTGACTCAAAACACCACCTTCCTCGCCTCTTGTTTCCAGTTGGTGAAGCCTATCCTTAAACAAATGAAACTCCTCCTCCTTTTTAGGACATTTTTGATAACTCCTCAACACAAACTCTATTTTTCTCTCCGCCAGATCCATCAAAAGGCTAGAGGTGATATTATAAATTATATTCCATATATTTAATTTTCGTAATTCTATATGTTGTGATATCTTTGTCCGTGATCATTTCCCTATTTTCAGGTAATTTATCAATTTTATTATTTCACACATTTCAGAATAATTTATTTGTCGATGCTGGGTGGTGGATGAAATATGAGGCTAATGTAGGTGGTATAGGTTCTTTCCTATCATTATGTTGTGTTTTATATTATGAATGTTTTTTCCATGATCCAGACCATTCTAGTATCATAACTAATTTATAAACTAAATTAAACTGAATTTCTTACATTTTTAATTGTGACCCAAGATAGCAGATAACCAACCAATTGGGTTGATTTTCACAGATTTATGACAAAAAATGGGTGTTCTCTTACTTTTATCCTTAATTTACCATTTTCACAAATTGTTTAAAAATCTATTGTGGGATATTTCTTTTAAGTCGATACATTGAATTGTTTATGCTAGATGGAATTGTGTGATTATCCACATGCTCGTCCCATATAACCCATTCTATAAATGATCCAATAAACACAATTTCATTGAGAAATATGCCTATTATGGTTTAAAAGTATTAACTAATGATTCCATACCTCTTGTTAGAGAAACTGGGGTCCCTATGAATGATATTATGGATTATCATTGTGGCCAGTTAATGTTGTTTTCACACCATTCCAAGAATGAAACTTGGGACTTCATTAATGGGTTACCTTGGATGGACTCCTTGGGCATTGGACTTATATATTCCCCCTAGAGTGATACATGGGATTAATTTATAATTTCATATAATGGGTTTTGGGAATCACTCAAAATATTATAAAGATGTTTTAATTAATATAAAAATCTTGTGAACACATTCAAATAAGAAATGAACATTGAGTCATGGAAAAATTATGGGCATGGATCCAATTACCAATTACAAGAATGAGGATAGTCCATAATATTACATATTACTCCACTAAAAATAACATTGTAGGATAACATTGTTTAGAGTCTCCAATATAGGATGAAGTAGGTAAATTGGATAGGTGTCCATGTGAAACCCCATCCAATGTACTTATTTATTCATTTTTTAATGTATTAATTACGAAATAATGTTCATTTATTTATACACCAAATGGATGTTTCTAGACACTAGGGGTGGTTCCATACAGATATTGTATCTCAAAACCTACTTGGGATTCCATTGGCACCCATGTAGATATTAAGATTAAAAGTATTGACAATGGAAATTGTGTCTCTTCCAATGCATTATTGATTTTCAGTTACATAGTGGAGAATTGGGTAGGGGACTGAGTTAATAATCGAGATGATAGTGTAGCCATTTTTTGGACATCTAATATATTTTTTAGCAAGTGGTATAATCATGCATCCCCTACCTCATGGATACGTTTTTTACAACATCATTAATAGTTGTATATGTTTATTATTCACTATTTTCATATCGATTATTACATTTCATTATTATGTATTCTGAATTTTTTATTGTCTATTGTGTATTATTTATTCACTTGTTTCATATAATATGTATATATATATATATATTGTTGTTCTGTAATTTTATTAATGATGGAATAGTCTCCCCAGAGACTGCAAAGTCCATTACTTCTAGTTGGTATCCTCCAGCATATGGGTAGGTGCATATTAGGTCTTGTGGAAAACATCAGAGTGCACCCATATGTGAAATGCAGTATGGGATTCTAAAAGGTGTAAAAAGATGCATTGTTTACTTTTTTTATTACCATATCTGTTTATAAAAGTTACTAGTACATTGGGATTTGGTAATGATCATGTTATAGGGAAAATATTACCCACATATAGAGGAAAGCCAAATTCAATTGATGAGTAAATGATGTTATTGATAGTGTCGTTACCCATTCATTGATTTCACCATTGGTGACTCAATTTCTTATGTTGTTATTAATTTTTTAATTATTAATATTTGTTTGTGGGCTCTCTATGGTGATATGAGGTCATATTAAATTCATGTGTCATACTAAGCACTATAAGATTAAAAATTCAATGAATTATTCTATTCCATATTTATCATTAAGTGTGCATTATCTTTTTCACATGTGATTTGATATTTTTTCCTTATTCTCAGAGGCATGTGATGCATTGATTGATCAATATATATATTTATATAATTATATATATATATATATTCCAACATTCCTTGGATCACTAAAAATGTAACTAACAATTAATGTTCCTTCTTAAATATAACGATGTGTTCTTACATTAGATAATGTAGAAACATTATGCAGTATGTTATGGAACTTTGATCCATGGACTATCAGTTTTATGAGATGAAACATGTTATTGTTACGATTATGTGTATGCAAAATTTCAATTTATAAGTTGTATAGACCCTTACAAATTGGAGGTGGTGATCCTTATAATCTTTCAATTTATAAGGAAATTAATTACATAAAACTACTTAAATAGTAGATAAATAAAATTATATAGAAGCAATATATGTGATGTCTAAGACCATAAACCTAAACTATACTTGTAGTAGACAGTAGGCAATGTCTTTAGAGATATTTTGGGAATTTTGGTTACAAAATAATCCTTTATATATATGTAGGAATTTATTTTGTTTCATTATTAGAAGGGAGTTGAATCAATCATTTCATTATCTCATTTCCTATCAGTTATAAATCCTATATGAGGTGTTGTATTTTAAATTTTAGATCTATTCCTTCATTGATACTGTTGAGAAAAGTATTGTTTTCAACAATACATAATAATGTTATTTAAAAGGGGATATTATTGAAAATAATACTCTGTCTCATTATGAAAATTTTGATGCTCAAAAATAACCTTAATTATTTTCTAATGATTTTATTTAGCATTTTCCAGTAATTTATCATTTTATCTTACTCTTGAAATTACAAGAATTTATTGTTAAAGTATTTGTATTTAGCGTGTTCTGGAAACACTTTTCATGCGCTACTTATTCAGAATCTAATTTAGCATGTCCTGGAATCACTATTCATACCCTACGTGGATAAACGTAGCGTAAGGATGAAAAGCGTGTATAATTTTTGAGATAAGAGAAAAGTATGGTTAATCAACCGTACATTATCTTAAAATTATTGAAGAAGAACCATACGTTAATAAGGAACCTTATTTTTGGGTTATCAACAAAGTATGGAAGGAGAACTGTACGTAAGTAATAAACATTACGTTTGTTTCTCAAAAGTATGGTTCATCAACTTTACTTTTGTAAACAACCATACATTCTTGGAAAAGTATGGATCAAGTAAAAGTATGGATGTTTTAACGTCTGTTTTAAAGTTGAAGGAAAAAGTATTGATGATCAACTCTACATTTATAATCAACCTTTAGTTTTAAGAAAGTAAGATCAACCCTACATTTATGATCAACCTTAAATTTAAAGAAAGTAACATGAACCCTACATTTATGTTCAAACTTATGTTGTCAACCCTACCTTTGGAGGCCACGTCATCAACCTTACGTTTTGCGTCAGAAAGTTTGACAGACGTTATTTTTATGCAACGGCCAACAAGCTGATTGTTAGGCTGATTTCAATCCAGATTTAAATTTGATTTTAAAATATGAATTTGAATGATTCAAAGCTGTTTTATCAATGGATTAAAGATCGAATTAAATGGAGATTTTTATGCCGAGTCTTCAGGGATGTTACGACTACTATGTAAATTCAAATTTCTTAATATCAGAAATCAAAAGGTGACTTTTATGGATCCAAATATGCAGGGGATATGATCGGCTTTATTATATATGTTTTTTCTAAAAAACCAGACACAAGACTGTGGTATATAATCTATTATTCAAAAAGGTGGATAATAGAGACTACAAAAAGCACTCAGTTCTACTGATTCAAAAGGAGTGTCAATGCGTTGTTTTTTTAAGAAGAAGGAACTCGATAGAAGATTCACTTGTTCTACATCAATTATATACTGTTCATATACCTATGCTGAATTTGTGAATTATAACTCTATATCTACTTCAACCGGATCGACTCAGAACATATTCGACATGAAGATCAATATTTCTAGAGATGACAATCCATCTACTGTCAGTTGCACTATGTTTCAATTGTGAAGATCAACTGGAAATGTTCTTTCTAAAATTATTTTTATCTTGATTAACCAACTTCTCGTACTAACCTATGTAGGTTCTGTAAGTGAACCAGAAGGCTTTGTTTTGCCTTGGATACTAAAGGTGTCAACTGCCTGTACTTAGTTGTGAACATGTCTGTTGAAACGAGGACCAGATAGTGAAAATCACCAAGCTCATGGAGTAGAGCGTTAGTGAGGTGTGGACTAGGGGCCTTCTGTTCCACGAACCACTATATATATTGTATTTCTGCTATTTAAATTTCCGATGCATCTTTTTATCTGATTAATGTTAAAAGGCAGAACATAATCACGCAATGATTTTTAAAAAGACACAATTCACCCCCCTCTTGTGTATTTTTGGTGTTATCTGATCCAACAATTGATATCAGAGGTTGAGATTTCTGAAAAATTGTTATCAAGCTGAAAGTGATTATACATAGAGAAAGATAATTGATACAAGAGAGGTAATGTCTATGGTCAGAGCACCGTACTTCAATGGAGAAAACTATAGATGCTGGAAGTCTTGAATGATCACTTATTTTAAAAATATTGGATATAGAGTCTATTCTAAGATTCTAACTCCATATGAAATAACAAAAAAACCTGAAACATGGAGTGCAACTACTGAAGAAAAATATGATATGAATTAGAAGGTAATGAATGCAATTATATGTGGTCTAGGACCTGATGAGTTTAACAGAGTATCTCAATGCCCAACAACATATGAAATGTGGAAAACTATTTCTGTTGCTTATGAAGGAACTAACAATATCAGGGAAATGAGATATGGAACTGCTAAGCATAAATTGGATACATTCAGAATGGTTGAAGGTGAGAGTATTACTCAAATGAATGGAAGATTGAAAGAGATTGTCAATAACATAATTACCTTGGGAGATCCCATTAAGCAAGCTGATCAAGCTTTAAAAGTGTTGAGAGTACTGCCTACAGAATAGAATGGAATCTCTACAGCAATCATACAGTCGAGACCTGTCAAAGATTTAACCATGAGAGAACTGATTGGAACTTCAATGATGTATGAAGTTGAGATGGAAGATGATGCTAATGAACATAATGTGTTTATCAAAAGAGAATATAGTACCCCTGAAAGTATCATCACAGAGAAAAATCAGAAATATGAAGAACAAAGAAGTCGATGCTAAATTAGAGAGCTCTAACTCATCAAACTCAAATGAAAAAATAGCTCAGATAGCCAGAAAATTTACAAAATTCTACAGCAAGAAAAAAGACTTTTAAAAATCCTTTAAGAGAGATGATAATGAATTATGATGCTATGGATGCAAGAAGATGGGGAATATCAGCCCAGATTTCCCACAATTGAAAGGTACAAAGAAGAATAAATTCTTCAAAATAAATGACTATGTGCAGAAAGAAAAGAATGCTTTGAAAGCCACTTGAAGTGTATCCGAAGACTCCAGTAGATCTCCTGAATCAAGCTCAGAGAAAGAAGAAGTGAATCTAAAATAAAACATGTGTTTCACGGAAGAAACCAATGAGGTACACTCATATTACTCCTCTGACTCAAATAATTAATGAAATTCTGAATCAAGCTACACAAATGAAAAACTTCCAGCCTACTACAATATGCTTGAAGAAAGATTTGACTCACTATTTAAGAAACATAAGTCACTAAAGAACATACATAAAGCTGTTTCAGATGAAAGAGATACAATGCTGAAACAACATAAGGAATTAACAGATAAATACAATTATATTAACACTAACTATATTAATTTTGAATCAAGAATAAAAACACTACTGGATGATGTATAATCTTACAAACAACATGCATTGGTATTTACAAAAGGAGAGAATTTATTAAATGAAATTCTTGGAAAAACTGTCATTAAAAAGGAGAGATTTGGAATTGGACATAATGGAAAAAAACCTAAGCTATATAAAATTTATTTTATTCCTAGCTCTAAAAGGGTTAATTGTAACTTTTTTGGGACAAAGGGACATATAGCTAAAAATTGTTTCTTAAGACAACCTCAAATTTTTTGTATTAAGAAATCCTATGTTTCAAAAGACTTATATGATTTAGCTGTTTTTAAAAGAACAAAGCAAATCTGGATACCCAGATCATTGCTAGCTAACACCCATGGACCTAATAGAATATGGGTACCAAAGAAATTTGTTTGAATGTCTTTCCAGGTAGCTGTCCGCTAGAGTAGAAAAGATATATGGTACATGGATAGTGGCTTCTCAAGGCATATGAGTGGAAACTCATTGAATTTTTCTTCACTCAATCAAAAGGAAGGTGGACTTGTCACTTTTGCTGACAATGCCAAAGGAAAAATCATTGGTATTGGAATAGTTGGAGATCCAAAAGCTGTCTCAATTAATAAAGTAATTTATGTAGAAGGATTGAAACACAATCTGATAAGTATCTCTCAACTTTATGGTGATGGTTTTGCTGTTGATTTTTCGAACAATTTCTGTTCTGTTTTCAAAAATAAATCACTTAAATTAAGAGCACCAAGAACTGATAATGTGTATAACCTATATTTAAATTCCTTGTGTAAACAACAAGTGACTTGCTTAACTGCTAAAATGAATTAATTTTGGATCTGACATAGGAGACCTGGACATTGGAATATATATGTTTTAAATAAGTTATTTAAGAAACATTTAGTTTCTGATTTTTCTAGTCACATATTTGAAAGTGAGAGATTCTGTGATGCATATAAACTTGGCAAGCAAGACAAATTATCATTCAAATTTGTTAATAAAGTTTCTACAACTAAACCTGTAGAACTTATCCATATGGATTTGTTTGGACCCTCAAGAGCAGTAAGATTGGATGGTAAATTATATTTATTTGTATTAGTTGAAGAATATTATATATTTACTTGGATTTTCTTTTTGAAATTTAAAAATGAAGCTTTTACATTATTTGAATGTTTCTGCAAATCTGTTCAAAATGAAAATGGTTCTAATATAATCTCATTAAAAAGTGATCCTGGTGGAGAATTTGAGAATCAGGAATTTAATTCCTTTTTCTCAAACATGAGTATTTAACATACCTTCTATGCACCAAGAACAACTCAATAGAATGGGATTGTAGAAAGAAGAAAGAATACTATTCAAGAAATGGCTAGGACTATGCTAAATGAATACATCCTTCTTACCTACATTTGGGAAGAAGCTATAAACACAACCTGCTATATAATGAATAGAGTTTTAATTAGACCTCTTTTGAAAAAGACACCCTGTGAACTATGGAATAACAGAAAACCTAATGTAAATTACTTTAAAGTTTTTTGATGCAATATTTACATCTTAAACTCTAAGGATAATCTTGGTAAGTTTGATCCAAAATCTGATGAAGTAATTTTCTTAGGATATTCAGTTACTTCCAATGCTTATAGAATCTATAATAAGAAGTCAAGGATTTTTGAAGAATCAGTTCATGTGAAATTTGATGTATCTGATCTCTTTGAGAAAAGGATAGATCAAATGGATGAACCTGACTCTAATGATAACATGAGACTTGAGAACTTAAAGAATGATTTTGAAAAATATATAAATAAAATTCAATCCAGTTCAAAAGAACATGATACTGAGGAACCTATAAGTGTGTTGCCTAGACAAACTAGAACCCAAAAGAATCACCCGTTAGAAACTATACTTGGTGACTTAGATACACGAATAAAAACTATAATAAATATAGGAAAACTTTTAGAATTCTCTGCCTTTCTATCCCAATTAGAACCCAAGACTATTGAAGAAGCATTAAATGAAGAAATTTAAATGATATCAATGAAAGAATAATTAAACCAGTTCAAAAGAAATGAAGTCTGGGAATTAGTTGAAAGACCATAGAACTATCCAGTAATAAGAATCTAATGGGTCTTTAGAAATAAGCAAGATGGTCAAGGAATAATGACTAGAAATAAATCTAGAATTGTAGCTAAAAGGTACAATCTTGAAGAAGGTATACATAATGATGAAACCTTTTCCCCTGTAGCTATACTAGAATACATTATAATCCTCTTAGCCTATGCATCTCATATGAACTTTAAATTATTTCAGATGGATGTTAATTCTACCTTTTTAAATGGTTTTAATGGAGGAAATTTATGTTGAGCAACCTCCTGGTTTTGAAAACTCTCAAAAACCAGATTCTGTTTTAAAAAATACTAAAGATCTTTATGGACTTAAACAAGAAGATAGAGATTGGTATGAAATATTAAGCTCTTTTGAAAAATTATTTTAGTGATGGAATGGAAGACCCAACACTGTTTAAAAAAACTGTGAATTCTAATATTTTATCAGTTCAAATTTATGTTGATGATGTAATTTTTGGATCAACTAATAAAACCATTTGTCATGAATTTTCAATGTTAATGCAAAAAGAATTTGAAATGATTATGAAGGGGGAACTAAATTTCTTTTTAGGACTTAAAATTTATAAAAAAATATTTTGGAAATGTTTTGAATCAATGAAAATACATGAATGATTTGTTGAAGAAATTTGGACTTGAAAACAACACGACATATACAACTCCTATGTGTACTAATATAAAACATGTTTTGGATGAAACTGAAAAATCAGTAGACAACAAGTTATATAGAGGTATGATTGGTAGTTTATTATATATTTCTGCTAGCAGGCCAGATATAATGTATTCAGTATATCTTTGTGAAAGATTTCAATAAAATCCTAAGGAATGTCATCAAACTGATGTTAAAAGAATTTTTAGATATTTAAAAGGAACTATTTTTCAATCTCTTCTTTATCCCAAAACTTCTGATTTCAATTTGATTTCATACTTAGATGCAGACTTTGGGAGTTTTATATTAGATAGGAAAATCACTTCAAGAACTTGTCACTTTTTAGGGAAATCATTAGTGTCATGGTCAAGTAAGAAACAACATTCAATTTCCTTGTCAACAGCTGAGGCAGAATATGTTTTTGCTATTAGTTGTTGTGCATAGGTGTTGTGGGTGAAAGAAAATCTTATGGACTTTGGAATAAATTTTAATAATACACCTATTTTATCTGATAATACAAGTGCAATTAATATTTCAAAAAATCCTATTAATAATTCTAGAACTAAGTATATTGATATCAGACATAATTTTCTAAGATATCATGTTCTTAAAAAGGATATATCTTTGGAATTTTTATGAACTGAAATTAAATTAGCTGATATTTTTACTAAACCTCTTCTCACTACAATGTTTTATTTTATTAAGGGGTATCTATGTTAATTTGATTTTAAATGAAATTTTATTTTACATTGCTAGTTCTTTATTTTAATTCTGATTAATATAATTTTTCTATTTTTCTTTTTCAAATAGAATCAGTTTCTTTTCCCCGCATAATCTATTTTATTTTTTTAAATATATGTAATTCTTATTAAAAACATGGGAATCAAGGTTGTTAGAAACCCTTTCTACTTCTAAAACGTTTCATTTATATCAAATCCTTTTCGAACACGCAAACCACACCTCTGCTTGTGAACCCTAATATTCGAACCTATAAAACCCTAACCTTAAAAACTTTAGAGATTCTCGCAGAGATGGTAAGGAATAAAAGATCTTGTGAAGCCGAGAGAAGAAATTCCCAGAGACAATGCTCCGAATGAAGAAAAATCATACAGGGCAAGCTAATCAAACTCGACTGGTTATTTTAGAGAAATCTCCTATTGAAACAAGAGTTGTCGTTTCAGAAACTTGAACAGACGTTCAAGAGTGAAAATATGGAATTTATATATGAGGTAGAACTTAGATACTTCTTCAAATCTATACAGTTTAGTCTGGGAGATACTGAGGATAGTATGATGGAAAAGATAGAGGATAGGGATTTCTCAATCTCGTCCGTAGAAATTAGTCAGATTCTCAAATTCCATCATGAGGGTGTTTTTCATTTCAATTTGAAAAATATTGGAGTTTCTGTGCATAAATATGAGGAAATAATGTCAATTATTTTTGGTAATACGACTATAAAGAAAACGTTTATCAACGGCTTGGAGCCTGATCAGAAAATTTAGGTCAAATTTGTGCGAACAAGAATTGCACTAAGGATGCATTATATGTAGAAGATATTATACCCTGATACGTACATAATGTATAATCTGTTAAGTGATACAAATTAAAATTCCCAAGGTACATGGTAAGGTACATCAATTAATGTTGTCAAAATGATGCCAGAATGAACTTTTATCCTTTTGGTCAATTAATTTCCATGATGTTTCTTAAGAAGGACATGGTGAGATTAGTGGATGCCCGAGTACACTATCATCACAGTAATGTATTCAGTTCTGGAACTCTTAGAAAAATAGGCTATTTCTGGAGCACCATTAAAGGAAATATTTTTCCAGTAGGAGCTGAGGATGACTCAGAGAGTGCTCACGCTCAACCTGCTAAGTCTAAGGAGGGACAACCTGAATCAAGAGTCAGAAATGTAGCAAGAAGGATCCGATTTGAATTGGAAGATGTTGAAGTAGAAAGAAGTCAGGAGGGAATTCAATCTAGATGAACTAGACTTGTTAATGAGGAAATTACATCCCCTGCATTAGAAACAACAGAAGATTTATTTTCTTATACTTTTGTAAGAGAAGCTTCTATTCATAAGACCATGGAAGATTTTAGTGAAAGGACAACACCAGTAGAGGGATCATGAGTTCAAGAAGAATATCAAAGGGAGACTCAGGAATAGATTGTAGCTGATGTTGACGTTACACTTCAACAAGAACAGGATAAGGAGGCAGATCCTAGTGAGAAAGTGGCCAGACCTCCGGAAACTCCTGAAAATATTGTTCTCAAAATTTCAGGGGAAGACAAAGATGCTGATATTCGTGATGAGCTTGCTTTTGAAGCTCACACAGAAGTACTTCAAGAGGATTTTTCTATGGAGGAGTCTGAGGACTCTAAGAAAAAACCAGTGGACCAACCCACTCAGGACAAAGAGAAAGAAAAATATGATGCTGAATCAATACCTTTGGTACTGCTACATCATCCAGAGCCTGAGAATGTGAATCAAGCATAGGGTGCCTCTAATTAAAGGAAGAAAGAAGTTTAAGAACATTACAAAAAAGTGTCTTAGTTGTATTCTGAGAATATATCTCGGAGAAATTCGATAGACTTAGAACAATTGAGATTTCAAAAGATGAAGGAGAGTACAGTCTCAAGGAAAGACGTTGAAATGTTTAAAGAAGATATGCTGAATGCAGTTGTCAAGTTGAAATTTGAAGTGGTTATGAAGATAGATTTATCAGATCTAATTTTTTTTATGGAGAACCAATTTGCATCAGTTGCAAATAGTGCTGTTAGAGGATCAGGTACTTCAGCTGATTTAATCAGATGATTTCAAGCTATCATAGCCATGATGAGCAACATGAATGACAAGATGCATGATCTTCAATGTAACAGTGCTCCATTATCATTGTTGCTAGAAAATCAGAAATTTTTAGTGGATCAACTGACATCTAGTGAGCCACCAATCAGAACACTGCTAAATCAGATGTTAGAGAAGCTGTCAGTGTTTATAGAAAAAGAAGAAAGGATGCATGAGTTTTTCAGGGTCAATTTAATCGAAGATATTCATATGACTCCAGAGAACAGAGAGCTCATTATCAAAATTAGAATGGGATGATGAAGAGACTCAAGGAACAATTTATAGAAATCATGTCCGCAATTTAGAGGAGATAGAACCTATTGACTATCTGTTCACTCTAAAAAAACATTGATTCCTGTGTTTATCATACTTGTATCTATTTTTGATTTATTAATGAAAATATGTTTCTTTCCTTCTATTTGTTTTAATGTCTTTATTTTGATGTGCCATTACTCTAGATTTAATTATTGATAAATAGTTAATAATAGCATTTACCTATAGTTCAGTTCAATATTAAATGTGTTCAAATCCATGATTTATAATTCTTTTTTATATCACAAAAAGGGGGACAAATTTGGATAAACATGAAACATTTTATTTTAAAAACCTTATTTAAATGATTACATATTTATACTTATATAGAAAACTATTTTAAGTTATTAACATTCGTTTCGTATAAAAGTGAATTTTATTTTTCTTTTTATTTAGAGGGAGAAATTTGGATAAAACTCGAAACATTTTTTTAATGAAAAATTATTTTATTTTCATGAAGGGGGAGAAATTTATATTTATGGAAATGATCTTGTTAAAATTAAATATTGTTTTATCCCACTACTGGAAATGTGACCTTTCCCTACACTTCTATACCCCCTTTCCCAACGGTTTGGCCAAACCGTTGGGAAAGCCCACTTTGTGGCCACTTTTCCCAATGGTTTTCCAAAACCGTTGGGAAAGGGTAGGCTTTCCCAAAGGTTTGGCCAAACTGTTGGGAAAGGGTAGGCTTTCCCAACGGTTTTGGAAAACCGTTGGGAAAAGTCCAATTTGTGGCCACTTTTCCCAACGGTTTGGCCAAACCGTTGGGAAAGCCCACTTTGTGGCCACTTTTCCCAAAGGTTTTCCAAAACCGTTGGGAAAGCCCACTTTGTGGCCACTTTTCCCAAAGGTTTTCCAAAACCGTTGGGAAAGGGTAGACTTTGCCAATGGTTTGGCCAAAATGTTGGGAAAGGTTAGGCTTTCCCAACAGTTTTGGGAAACCGTTGGGAAAAGTCCAATTTGTGGCCACTTTTCCCAACGGTTTGGCCAAACCGTTGGGAAAGGGTAGGCTTTCCCAAGGGTTTTGGAAAACCGTTGGGAAAAGTCCAATTTGTGGCCACTTTTCCCAACGGTTTGCCAAAACCGTTGGGAAAGGGTAGGCTTTCCCAACGGTTTGGCCAAACTGTTGGGAAAAGTATCCAATATATCAACATCACCCCCAGATTCTAGGGACCTATACCAACAGTTGTCAAAACCGTTGGTATAGGTCTATACCAACAGTTTTGACAACCGTTGGTATTGGTCCTTTGATTTTTTTATTGGATCACCTTAACCAGAACATTCTATAAATCAAGATTTAAAATAATTATGATAATACATAAATATATTTATGAAATTATGTTCACAAAAGTCATGTTAGGTTAGTGGTTTGGTCATTAAATGATAAAATGAAGGTCCTGGGAAAAAATCCCAGTGGATGTTTTTTTGGAAATACATATACCAACGGTTGTATGGAACCGTTGGTATAGATTTTCATATTACATATACCAACGGTTTTCAAAACCGTTGGTATACGTCTCTACCAATGGTTTTCCAAAAACCGTTGGTACAGACCTATCCCAACAGTTTACTTGCCTACGGTTCTCCAAACCATTATTATAGGTTAATTTTCCAGTAGTGTCCCCTAAAAATTCTAATACATTATACAAATAATTTTGAATGTTAATTTCATAAAATTAGTCTTATTATTTTATGGGTTTTGTGATCATAAAAAAGGGTGAGATTTTTGAGAAAAGTATTGTTTTCGACAATACATAATAATGTTATTTAAAGGGGGAGATTATTGAAAATAATACTCTGTCTATTTATGATAATTTTGATGCTCACAAATACCCTTCATTATTATCTAATGATTTTATTTAGCATTTTTCATGAATTTATCATTTTATTTTACTCTTGAAATTACGGGAATTTATTGTTAAAGTATTCATATTTAGCATGTTATGGAAACATTGTTCATGAACTACTTATTCGGAATCCCCTTTAGCGTGTCCTAGAATCACTGTTCATACCCTACATAGAGAAACTTAGCGTAAGGAAGAAAAGCTTGTATACTTTTTGAGATAAGAGAAAATTATGGTTGATCAACCACACGTTATTAGCAAAGTATGGATGAAGAACCTTACATTAGGAAAGAACCTTATGTTTGGGTTATCAAAAAAGTATGGAAGGAGAACCATACGTAAGTACTAAACATTACGTTTGTTTCTCAAAAGTATGATTCATCAACCTTACTTTTGTAAACAGCCATATGTTCTTGGAAAAGTATGGATCAAGTAAAAGTATGGATCTTTTACCGTATGTTTGAATGTTGAATGAAAAAGTATGGATGATCAAACCTACATTTATGATTAACCTTACATTTGAAGAAAGTAACATCAACCCTGTGTTTATGATCATCCTTACGTTTTAAGAAATTAACATGAGCCCTACATTTATGTTCATCCTTATGTTGTCAACCCTACGTTTAGAGGCCACATCATCAACCTTATGTTTGGCGTCAGAATGTTTGACAGACGTTATTTCTATGCAACGGACAGCAAGCTGATTGTTAGGCTGATTTCAATCCGGATTTAAAGTTTATTTTAAAATACATCATTGACTGATTCAAAGACGTTTTATTAATGGATTAAATATTTAATTAAAAGGAGCTTTTTATACTGAGTCTTTAGGGAAGTTACGACTGCTATGTAAATACAAATTTTTTAATATCGCGAATAAAAAGGTGAATTTTAAGGATCTAAATGTGCATGAGATATGCTTGGATTTATTATATATATTTTCTCTGAAACACCAGGCACAAGAGTGTGGTGCTCAATCTATTATTCAAAAAGGTGGAAAACAGAGACTGCAAAAAGCACCCAGTTCTACTGATTCAAAAGGAGGGTCAAGGCTCTATTTATTTAAGAAGAAGGAACTCGATAGAAGATTCACTTTTTCTACATTAAATATCTACTGTGGATATACCAATGATGAAGTTGTGAATTATATCTATAAATCTACTACAACCAGATCAACTAAGAATTGCTTCCGCTTGAAAATCTATATTTCTAGAGAGGACGATCCATCTACTGTCAATTGCATTCTGTTGCAATATTGAAGATCAATTAGAAATTTTCTTTCTGAAATTCTTTTTATCTTGAGTAACCAGCTTCTCGTACTAAGCTGTGTAGGTTCTATAAGTGAACCAGAAGACTTTGTTTTTCCTTAGATTGTAAAGGTGTAAACTGCCTGTACTCAGTTGTGAACCGGTCTGTTGAAACGAGGACCAGATTGTGAAAATCACCAAGCTCATGGAGTAGATCATTGGTGGAGTGGACTAGGGGCCTTCTATTCCCTGAACCACTATAAATCTTGTGTTTCTACTATTTAAATTTCCGCTGCATCATTTTATCAGATTAATGTTAAATGGCAGAACACAGTCATGCAATGATTTTTGAAAATACACAATTCACCGCCCTCTTGTGTATATTTGGTGTAATACGATCCAACAGAGAAATATTGATATATTCCAAGACAATTTCAACGAGAATAATCTTGAGGTGGTGGGACAGGGGCCCCCTGTGATACCTCTAATATTTCTACTAGACACACCTCAAGCTGTGTATCCACTAGGTGATAATGTATACTAAAATGAAAACATATTTAGATTCATGTATACTATTATGGATGTTCCTCAACCGTTCTATACAATGGAAGAGAGATCCCATGTGTTCCATTTGGTCCATCCTTCTGCCCTATCATTGTATAGGGGACATCAGAATAGAGAGTAATGGAAGGATGCGATGTATTACTCGGTGTAGCATATCGATATACCTCTAAAGTAGAGGTTAAATATCATGAATTACATGCTATAAGACTCCACCAACTGATGGTTTGACATTCTCACATAGGATTTTTGACATCAGGGTATGGTCTTGGTGGAAAACCAGACAACCTTCTTCAACTAAATACTTCCTCAACACATAGTAATACATCAATTTTGGTAATTCATGCATTTCAACTTGGAGACATGTCATTGATTGAGTACATAGATTGATTCATCGAATTATATAATTTTTATTTGATCCTTTAAGAATTATGAGATGAATACTGCAAGGTGATTTGAATATGTGATTGCATATACCATCCACTCATTGGTAAACATATTTTGTTTAAGCACTATTTCGTATATAGTGAACAATTAATTCATGAAAAAGTGGATGTTGATGGAATTTGGTAACATAAAACTCGGCATTTTAGCTTCCATGATGAGAAGTGGTTTATCCAGTTGTTGGAATCACAATATTAAGCCTACATTAAGGGTATGTATTAGCAAGGTGGCGCATAGTAATTTAAATTTGATGTGTAGCCTGTGTGGAAGGATTGCCAATAAAAAGCCCTAGTGTATGAGGAACCTGATCTAGTGTCAGGCTTCCAGCACTAGGTCCACCTCTAGAATATCTACCAACCATTTCATCTAGTTATATGAAGGTTAGCATCAATTGGAAAACAATCATCTAGAATGGGATCCAAAACTCAATATTCGGAAAGATTATATTGTTCTATATGATATTCATGATGTGAAGGTGGTTGTGGTCATTAATCTCAGGGCTCATAGATCCACCATTACCAGAGTGGACATGCTCATGCTAATCTAGTTGAATATTAGTGAGGTTGTGTAGGCTATATTTATGGAGTGATTTCTTTGAAAAGGGAGTAATATCTAGGTCTATCTACAGTTGGAGTTACTATTCTGGTATCATATACTTTAATATCTTTATTCTTCATATAGGTGCAACACACCCCATTTTACCTGCTACAATGTTGGATGTTTGGGCCAAGTGATCATGTACTCTATTAGATTTATAACACAAAAAAACATTACAGAGCTCGAGTTGAGGGTATATATCAGTATAAGGGGTTCCCCCTTCCAATTGGTGGGTATAATTTGGTGTGAAATTTCTTCATCCTCAATATTACTCAATTAGAATTCATTATTGGTATGTAATATCTATTTCATTATCATGACTGAGGGTAATTCTATCAACATCAGGTGTCTTTCAAATTACCCAAGGGAAAAACATATATCCATAAGGGAGAATAGAATCTCTATACAAGTATAGTTGCACACAAGTGTACTAGGATACTCATAGTGACATCCCATATACCCAGTCTCATCATTAGAGATGAGGTAATGCAGCTTATAGAATATCCTATAGTTTTGGATCATTTTAGGTACATCATACCTATAGAATCTTCTAGATTACCATCTTGAAGAGATATCAATTTCTCCATAGATCTTCTGTAAGCTCTGTAAAATGTTTCGATATCTTTATATAGGTTTTCACCTAATGAGATCCAAGAGTGTAAGAACTAGCTTGATGATAAAGACGTTATGGGTTTTACCTGACCTAGAACGTCCCATGGGATTCAAAATTCCATTTTTTCAAAATTGAAGATAATACCCATAGATTGTGCAGAGATTAATGCTAATTGAGTCGTGTTATGGTGAATAACAGTTTTCATGTTCTTGTATAGAGGAAATAATTTACCATATCTGTGTAGAGTTTTTTCCCCATGATCGATTTGAGTTTGGGATACCATAAGGTTGATGTGAGGCCATCATACATAACACATACAATAGTATGAAGAAGGTACACCTAGTATGAGTATTTGGTCATATAATTCGGTATGATGAATACTCCAGAATCCTTCACAGACTGGATAAATCATGTTTTCCACATTTATATGGATTCCACTATAGTAGTCTTCATAGATGACATTTTAGTGTATTCGCACACCCAAAACGACCATTCCATTCACCCTATGATCTTGATGAGTACAATATGAGAGAACCATCTACATTGAATGTTCATAAATTGAAAATTTGTTATTAGAAAATTCACATCAAATGTCATTTAATATCTAATGAATGCAGATTATTTAACCTAGATAAGGTAAGAACTATGGTTTCCTAGGAGCATCACAAGAATGTGTTTGGCATACACATATTCTTAGGGATGGACAAGGTGATTCATCCATGACTTATCATGGCTCAAATAACCACATAATATTTACACCAGGAAGAAAGTGAAAGTCTTTTGGAATGATGTTTTGGATATGGATTATTATGTGTTAGAGGGAAGACTAACTTCAGTGTTGATCCTAATTCTTCCCAAGTTAAGAAATAGCTATACTGTTTACTATGATTCATCAAGAATATGTGTGGGCATAGTTCTAATATATGGGGATCATGTTTTATCATATATATCCTACCCGCTTTGGCCTAATGAGAAGAATTACCCATGAAACAATATTATGCTAGAATTTGTGGTTTATGCTCTATAATGTTTGAGCCAATACTATTTGTGTGGGAATTTAATTATTTACACAGACCATAAAATTATCTAGTACATATCCACACATCATGACGTGAATATAAGGTAGCAAAAGTTGTTGTAATAACTAAAATCATTTGACTTTGAGCATACTTGCATTCTAGGAAAGAGGAAAGTCATATTTGGTCCCTGGGGCTCAAAGTCTCTGAATTAACCCATCCAGGAGTCTAGTATTGAGTAGATGTTGGTTTATATATTTTCTAAGATGTTTCTAGAAGTTTAAATGAAACACATTCATCCAGTTTTAGTAGCTCAAGTAGAGAAATATTCCATTCAAGTGTTAGTCTAGTTGAGGCAGATATCTATTTCCAAGGACCGAATTTTGAGGGGGAGTATCATAATATAAAAATAGACATATTGGATGTATTTACGTATAATTGAAACCCTACTCATTTTTGGAAGTGTATCAGTGTCCTCAGTTATATAAGAAGAGTCTATGAAGTAATAACATGCCAATATTATGGATGTTTATCCAAGGAATACTGTGATGTACATGGAAATATTCTGCCAGTATTGGAGGCTAGTTAGGAATAGGAAGATAGAATGCTTTATCACTCAGTGCTCAACCTGTCAACATGTGATGCCATAGTACCAATGAACTTTTGGAATTATATAGACACTATCAATTCCTAATTGTAAATGTAATGAAATCATCGTGGATTTCATTATAGTCTTGTTGGGGTCCCTACATAGTAGAGATGCATTATGTGTGATCATTGATATTTTGACCAAAATTAAATACATACCACAAATATGGGTGTCCTTATTGGTGATGATCTTGGAAGGATCTATATCTGAGATACTGTGCACCTTCATGGTGTTCCCCATTCTATCCTTTTGGACCGATATGCTTGATATACATTAGGTTTCCAAAAATGGTTGAAGATGGAATTCCATTTAAAGGTTCTCTTCAGTATATCATATCACCCTCAAACCAGTGGGTATTCTAAGTAGAGGATTTCAGTCTTAGATGGAATCATTTAGATATAAATCAATTATTTTTAATGTCAAATGGAAAATAATATTTCTGTTGTTGGATTTTCATACAACAACTACTTTCATGAAACAATACAAATAGATCTATTTTAATCCATTTACAATAGACTACATTATTGACCCATATTATTGCTTTAGGAAGGTGTGGTTTCCCTACTAGGTCCTCATCTCATTGAGGATACATTATTTAATGTTAAGGTAATTCATAAGTGTATAGATATAGTTATTTCTAGGTAGAAGTCATATATTTATCATCACGATCAAACTCTAGAGTTTTATGTGGAATATTTTGTCATTATACATATATCTCGTAGAGTGGATAATAAAAAAATATAATATATAACCCAACTAAATTACCATATTTTCTTTTAATAATATTTTTAATTCCATTAATAGCTTTATAATACACAGGGAAGCAGATTCAAACAAAACATAATTTAGTAAAATTTTTCATAAAAATTTAAATCATAACACTTTTAGAGGCTCTATATAGTAAATTTATATATAACATATTCAATAAAAAAATTTACACCCATACAATAAATTTTATATGCATAATATATATACAAACACAATATTACGCATAAAATACTAGATTTTTTATAAGGAAATTTTATCATCATTAAATGGATAACCTATTTTAAATCAAAATTTGGACTTTCATATATTTTATATATAAAAATAAACTTAATCGTGGAAATCGGGGAAAAGTTTTTCATAGGGTGAATTCATGGTATATTTCTGTGAAATTTATTTTTTTATGAAATGGTGTAAAATACTAAATGTTTAGTAAATAGTTTTCCAAAAAAAAAGAAAATGATAATTTTCTAATCTTGAGAGATGAATGAATATGATTAACTGAATGAATGTTTATTGGAAAGTTAATGAGAAGAAAAATAATATACACATGAGGGGATTAATCGATCCAACATTATTTATTTTTTAGGAATAAAAATCATTTAAATTTAATGTTTTATCAGAAAATGAGGTGGATGGATATTCATTATAGAAAAACATAAAATAGATTATATAATATGTTTTTGAAGGTATTGTCCACCTAGAATTATATTGATGCTTTTTTACTTTTTATTATTCATTTGAAAATATAAATGTTTGACAGAGTATTACTATGTTATTGAATATGTATCTAGGAAATTATATTTTATTCATGGATAATGTGGAAACTAATTTTCTTGTTCTTTCTTCTTCAAAATCTGATCAGAAATTTTCCATAGAAGATGAATATAACACCCCGGTTTTTTTCAAACAAAATTCATTCAAAAACAATATGTTTAAAATTATAAATAATGTTTTTACATTTATTATAATAATTGGAATACACTAGTACACCAGTCATAAAAATTTAGTATTAAACTAAAAAAACATATTCATCAATAGCAAAATGCTGCTAGAAAATAACACAGAACCATATATTACAAATAATTGATAAATAAATCCATTAAAACTACAAAAAAAATGTGAAGAATAAATTAAATATATTATTATGTTTTAATCCAAATAATCTCCTGGACCTCAGAAACCTTTCAGAATCACTATTATTATAAAAAAATAAAAACTGAGAAACAATACTATGAATGTTTATAGGATTTTGGGAGATTAAATAAAATAAAATAATGGAAATAGAGATAGATAATGGAATATGTATAATTTATTTATATATATTTATGTGAAAAATATAGAGATTAGAAATATTTTCATAGTATATATGGATTATTGAAATTTGGTCATTTAAAATATAGTTGTTGGGAATAAACCTAACAAGAATATTGAATTCATGTATAGTTATGTACTGAATATAAAATTATATATCATACAATTAAATTATAGTATTATATTTACTTATTATTAATATAAAGAAAATTTTTACATATAAAAAATAATAATATTATTAAAAAATTATATGATCTGTACAAAAAATTAAAATGATAAATTTAATATCAGTGTAGTAGAAAAATAAAATTTTAGTGAATATATTATTTATTTAATGGGTATTTGTTAAAGTATATCTATTTTAATTTAAATATTTATTTTTCAAAGTGAAATTTTTACAATTATTACATACTGTATTCTGATAGATTAATTTGTAATCATTTGAAGTATTAATAACACTATATTAATATTGTAAGATATTTTAAATATTAAATTGATTTTAAATAATGTTAAGATGAAATAATTTTTATAGATGATTTATTGTCCACAATATCAATATTATTTATATATAGTATTTCAAGTTAATAACCGAATTTAATTACTTTTTATCACAATAAGATAAAACTACATTCATCTATGATTTCATAATCTTGATATTATCATATTATTTTTGAGTTTCCAAAAAAATAGATGTTAACATAAATTGTACAACATACCATTTTAACAAATAATGTGAAATTTTATATATTATTGGTATACAATTTAAACTCATATTTTTTTTAGGTATAATTATAATAATATATTTAATTAATAATCAAAATTATAAATTTTTAAAATGTAATTAAAAGTCAAAAAATTAATTACACTTTAGAAACTTATATTTGATAATTTAGTACTCTAGTTATATAATTCATTAAAATTATTTTAATGTGTTATAGAAATATTTTATATTATTTTTTTTATATATTATAAATATAATTAGACTAAAATATTATTCATAAAATAACCATTTGGTCAAAATATTCTCATTAAGACACTTTAATTTTAAGTATAACTATTTTTTCACCTTAGGTAAAATTTAGTTACAAACGTAATGGAATTAACTTTTTATATAATGAAACCCTTATAAAAATTATTTATTTTTGGTTATGTAAATGGATATATTTTAAATTATTCCTATAATATTATTTATAAAATAACTATTACCCATCTAATTGGTAATTAATATTAAATGAGATTGAGACCACTTAATAATTAAACAACATTTATATATCAAATAGTTTCTAAACCCGTTATCTGTTATTATATTTTTTTTTTTAAATTCTCATATAGGGAAATTATTTAATATTAAATGGAATGAAAATTATTATTATTAATTTTGAATTATGGTAGTATGGGTCGAATTATATTTTTAGAAATATAATAGTTACTCTGACTAATTTTTAATCAATAATATTATCGGTAAAAATGGGTACGTAAATTATCAAGTATTTTAATTAAGTAAAGGACAATTAACACATGCTTGGAATCCATGAATGTTAATAGAGTCACATACAAGTATCTTACCTAATATTTCATCATCTAATTGATATAACTCACCAAACCCAACTAGCCTTCATATGAAATCATTCTTAATTCATAACTAAAATTTGTTTCCATGGAAATGACCATTATTTAAAACAATAATAGTAGATTAAACTAACACATTTCTATCAATTAAATCCACTAAAATTGAATCTATAAAATATTAATGTGACGTATACATATCTATATCCATTCCAATGAGTTCATATGATTCTATAGTGTCCTCCCAATCATTTGGTATCTTCTAATCAAGGTAAGTCATTTTGTCCTCCTGAATTCGTTTCAAGTAAATTTTTTGATATATCATTATGGTTTCAATATGACTATACATCCATGTGTTCATAATAAATCCATTTAGGTCCAAATTGTTCATTAATTTTGTTCTATTAACAGTACCTCTCAATAATTAAATTTGATAATCAATTTTTTATATCTATGTGTCTCCCAAAATAACTCCTTGGTTCTCTCCCTCCTATTTTTATTTCAATGAGATAATTTTCTATATTAATTTTCATTAAGTTAATATTATTACTTCACATGTTCATTCTATGTGATTTAATAAAAAATTTAATTGATATTATTGTTATTATGGCTTCATTACACATTAATCCAATTCGATAATCCTTTTGTATACCCATCATACAACTGGAATCATTCGTTCATTATTGTTCTTCATATTTTGAATATAAAATATAATATCATTCATTGATATCCACATATATTTTGATTATAAATATTTTTGTATGAAAATGGTTATGAAATATGGGATCTATATATTAATTTTTGTTATAATTCTGATTTCATTTCTTATTTGTTTCCTGAAATTAATCGAAAGGGTCCTTTGAAATGTAGGCAAGGACTCGCACTCCCGGCATTAGAGCAAAAATATATAACTTTATAATACTATATATAATTGTTATAATTATTATCCTTTTCCCATAAAATAGTTACAAAATAAATTAGAAAACAAGGATCAATTACATTCTTGATTATCTTTTTTGAATAGTGTTTTATGGAATCATGAAAACTCTTATTTAAACAATACCCAAGTTGTCAAATTAACATTTCTCCAATTTTATGATGATATTATTATTTCATATATAGACAACAATATCATAACATTGAATCCTTCTATATACATAAATAATTCATCCTCATTATTTAGATACTAGGAAAAACGGAAACCTTATAATAGTTATAATGAATGCCAAGTAAGGTTAAACAGAAGCAGTGAAAATTGAATTTCATCAACGAAAGCATGATTAAATAAGGAAATGATGAAATAATCAGAGTGAAAGAGTATATCATAAAGGAACTTATAACCATCCATTTATAGATCATTAATTATGAAATCATGTAAATGTAATGGGTTATCATAACTAATAATCATAAACCATCTGATACCATTCTTGATCATGAAAATCATTAAAAGACAATAGAAAAAATTAAATAAAACCTATACATAACATGGGACATCAGTTTGAATTACCTATAAAAATAACACATATAAATTTAACTACAATAAGTGTGAATTATATTATCAAGGGATTGTAGTTCTATCATGAACCCTCCGTTCATTGGTTTATAATATAAAAAATAGTCATTGGATTAAAATTTATCCACCAATCAAATATCTATGTATCATTAAAAATTCATAACACATAAAATCATTAAATTCAACATAAAATCATAATAAAATCCATTAAACAATTTTTAAATTTAATAAACCTTGTAAAATATATAAGTTCTATAATAATATCTTTGATTAATGATTAACCAGTGGAAATGAAATGGGTTCCAATTTTTTTTTTGAAAACTATACAAATCCGTCCATAAAATAATGTTGATGGTTTCAATAAAAAATATCCCCAGTGTAGGATAATTTATATCCATTTTTTTTGACATTGAATAGTGTAAATACCATTAATATATAATTACAAAAATTCATACGGGAAATATCTTTTCCATATTCAAAATAAATTTTGAAAACATAAAACCATTTTAAAATACAATTTATTGAAAACAAAAATGAAACCGTATGAAAGAATTTTAAAAATTCATTTAAAAATATTTTTAAATATATAAAAAATTACAAATAATTTCACATGAAAATGAGTTTATAATATCATTTAAAAACATTGTGAAAACATTTTCAGAATTCATTATTCTGAAAGAATATGCATTTTCAACTTAAGGGTGATGTGATGTCAGATATTGATAAAAAATTTCTAAATTATTATAAGCAAAAAGTGTGGATAATTATTATATTAAAATAAAATAAAATTAATAACTATATTATAATATAATTCATTAGATTTATAAGATTTCAACATCGAAGGAATAATCATACATAATCCCAATAAATGATGAGGTTGCAACAAATGACTCATACCACAATGACATCACTGAATAATAATATAAATTAAAGAATAATATTATGTAAAACAATTAATATCATAAAAATAAGTATATCAATGATATATCATGTCAATGGCTATGTATATATAAGTCATAAAATAATATTGGTGTATAATATTTCATAAGTCTTAATGAATAAAATTATTTCTAAAATCTATTACCTTTACTGTATCTTTGGCATTTTAAAACCCATGAATGGGAGAACTTAAAACGTATATATAAATAAAAATAAGCCTAATGATAATAAAAAAAATAAATTCATAGACATATAATACACCACAAAACAAAAGTACATTTTCAGTATAGAGTATTTCTCATCGAAATAAATGTGACATGAAGAAAGCCCTTTCATTGAGGTCAAGATGTAACGTGTGTCATTATCATATTAAAAAATAAAAATATGTTAATAATTTAATGATTTTAGAAAAATTTATATTTCATTATTATTTTTATTTTTCTAGTTATAATGTAATATACAATTACAAAATCAATTATGTTTAGGTAGAATTTTTTTGGCTATATACAATTTATATGTCAACAATGAATTCAATATGTTGAATATGGAAGAACATTTCAATATATAAAAATCTATAAAATAAAAATAATTAAAAAATTGTCATATTTATAAAATAATATTTTTAAAACCAGTCATGAAATATTATTATGAAAAATGAATCAATGTTACGTTAATGGAGAATGTGGTTTGTACGTATGCATGTGTAACATTTCCATCATTCAATGACCTTTTTTGAATGAATGTATGTAATATTTTATCATTATATAATGGTAAATATATAGTAAATATAATTATAGTTAATAATGTATACATGTATATATCATTCTTGTGAGTTAAATAAAATCACATCACATCGAGGATGTGGTAGACAACATGCGGACAAACAATGTTATCAGTATTTAGGTGTGTGAAATGGTAAGAAGAGAATGAAATATTAAATTTATATAATTATAAATATTTATTGAATATTATAATTAATTATTATCTTTCATATATATTAAATATTTTTTCCTATATTAGTATTTTTTAATCTTGTTAGTGAAAAAAGGATCACATCTCTTCGTGAGGTGGTAGTAAACCATACACGCGAGCGAGGACATCATATCCCTTTTAGAATGAAATATAAAAAGGGTGTATATGATATAAGAAATTAATAGGTAGTATTATTTAATAATCATCATAAACATCACACACACACAGATATATATATATATATATATATATTATTTATATCATTAATCAAAACCATGATATTTCGTAAGGGAAAAAGAAATGATAACATTTCTCTTGGTACTAGTCCGATGTGAAAACCAATGATGATTTTACAACCCTTTTTATTGATGTTTGTGTTTGAAAAGGTAATAATCATAAAAAATAACTTTTTATATTTATAAAGAAGTTTTTATATAAGAGTGATAACAAAATAATCGATTGATTGGGAGAATTAAATGTAATAAAAATCATTTACAATAACATTAACACTTCATCTCGTATCATAAATTGGATTACAATAATTCATTTTTTTTATTATTCTAATTTTGAGTCATCTATGATGAAGCGAGATTGGTTGGAAAGGGATTTTTATAGGAGATTAATAATACAAATGACATTAGGGGTGTGAAGAAGTGGAGAGGGTGAGTGCCTTTTTATAGTTGAGGGGAGTGAAATTATTGTATATAATAAAATGTATTTAATATTTGTAGGTATACCACACGAAATATTAGTCAATATTTTAATAATAATAGATTAGGATGAGGATTTGGTTGTGACACAACTCCACCAAACAGATTACACTATTTTAACATTATATTCATTAACTCTAACATTTAAATATTTTTTCACATTGAATTTTTTTCTATGGTAACTATATTTATTACTTATTTAATTTCCTTCATGAGAATAAATTAATGTTAAAATTATTATATAAATTATAAAAACTTATTGTAAAAAATAAATTCAAAATTATTAAATTAATATCCCAGATGTTTTGGATATTATATTTAACTGAATTGTTTGTAACGAACAAAAACACTACTTTAACACTTTTCATGGAAACATTATGGTTACAATTTTGGGGTCATTATGATAATTATAAAAGGTAAATTGTTCAATTAAAGAACTATATTTTATATATACTAAAATTTTAAAAAATATCATTATTGATGATTGTATGTTTTTGATGACTCACATTCTCACAAATGTACATGATGTTTGTTTTTAGTTTATTTTTTTGGACCTAACAATAATGATGAAGGATGTCAAGGAGGTAAAAAGTATTTATAGGGATAACTCAGATCCATTAGAAACAAAATAGAAAGATGAAAACTGGGCCTCATGGTTCATATAAACTATGTAACCCATCCCACACTCTTTCGATAATTTTCTGGTTGTAGAAAATAGGGTGTAGGGGGCCTCATAGTTTGTCTGTAATAGTGAGACCTTAAGAACATGGATGTGAATGAGTAAAGACCCCCATGATAGATCTATTTGGAATGTGATTCAAATGGTTAACCAACACCCTCTCCTAAATATGTGGGCTTCTCCTTTAATGAAGATCATGGTGCAAGATTGGTGCACAATTCAACTATGTGTGTGGCCAAACCATGCACCCTTTGCAGTGTGGGTGATGTTATGATTTTATTACTATTTTGTTTTAACTATAAACACCTCCATCCCCCTCTCTTGTTTCTAGTGGGTGAAGCCTCTCCTTCAATAAATTATGATCCTCCTCCTTCATAGGGTTTTTTTGATAATTCATCAATGTGGACTCTATTTGGATCTCCGTCAGATCCATCAAAAGGATAAAGGTGATATATAAAATCATATCCCATACATTTAATGTTCTTAATTCCATATGTTTTGATATCTTGGTCCATTATCATTTCCCCATTTTCAAGAAATTTGTTATTTTCATTGATTTCTTGAATTTTGTAATAATTTAAATGTCGATACTAGGTGGGGTCACAGTATGAGGCTAATGTTGGTGGAATAGGTTATTTCGCATCATTATGTAGTGTTTTATATTTTGAATGATTATTCCATTATCTAGACCATTCTAGTATCATAACTAATTTATAAACTAAAATTAAAATGAATTTTATACATTTTTAAGTGTGGCCCAAGATAGTAGATAACCATCAAATTGGGTTGATTTTCATGGACTTATACCAACAAATGGGTGTTCAATAACACTGATACTTAATTTTTCATTTCTATAAATTGTTTAAAATACTTATTGTGGGATTTTTCATTTTATTGGATACCTTGAATTTTTTATGCTGGGTGGAATTATGGGAGTATCCATGTGTTTGGACCATATAACCCATTCAATTAATGAACCACTAAATAGAATTTCTTTGAGAAATTTTCTGATTATGGTATAAAGTATTTAACTAATTAATCCAACCATCTTGTTAGAGACACTGGGGACCCTATGAATGATATTAGGGATGATCTCTATGGTCAGTTCATGTTGTTTTCACACCATACCAAGAATAACACTTGGGACATCATTAATGGGTTACCATGTATGGACTCCTTGGGAATTGGACTTATACATTCCCCCTAGAGTGATACATGGGATTAGATTAGAAATTTAGATGACGGGTTTTGGGAATCACTCAAAATATTATAAATATGTTTTAATGAATCTTAAAATCTCACAAAAACATTCAAATAAGAAATTAACATTTAGTCATGGAAAACATATGGTCATGGACACTATGCCCAATAACAAGAATGAGGTTAGTCCATCATATTACATATTACACCACTCACAATAACATTGTAGGATCACATTGTTTAGAGTATCCAATATAGGATGATGCAGGTATATTGGATAGGTTTCCATGTGAAACCCCATCCAATGAATTTATTTATTCAGTTTTTAATTTATCAATTACAAGATAATGTTCATTTATTTATACACCAAATGAATGGTACTAGACACTATCGGTGGATTCATATTGATATTTTATCTCACACCCTACTTGGGACACCCTTAGAACCCAATAAGACATTAAGATTAAAAGTTTTGATAATGGAAAGTGTGTCTCTTCAATTGAATTATTGATTTACAATTTCATAGTGTAGAAATGGGTAGGGGACCGAGCCAAAACTTGAGATGATAGTGTAGCAATTATGGTACTTCTGGTATTATTTTAGTTTGTGGAATATTCATGTATCCCCTACCTCATGGACATATAATTTTTTATAACATCATGAATAGTTTTATATGTTTATTATTCACTATTTTCTTATTAGTTATTAAATATCAGGATTCTGTATTCTTAATTTTTTGTGGTCTATTGTGTATTATTTATTCATTAGTTTCATATAATATATATATATATATTGTTGTTCAATAATTTCATTAAGGAGGTAATAGTCTCCCCACATACTCCTATTTCCATGACAACTTGTCAGTATACTCTAGCATTTGGGTAGGTGAAAATTAGGTCTTATGGAGAACATCATTTTGCACCCACAAGTGAAATACAATATGGGATTCTAAAAAGCGTAATCAGATGAGTTATTTACTTTTTTCATACCATATGAGTTTATACATTTTATTATTACATTATAAATTGGTAATGATATTATTATAGGGAAAAGAAACTACACATATATTGGAATCCCAAATTAAATTGATGGGTAAATGTTGTTATTTATAGTGTTGTTAACCATTCATTGATTTCACCAGTGGGTGACTCAATTTCTTATATTATTATTAATTTTATAAATATTAATGTTTGGTTTTTGGGCTCTATATGGTGATATGAGGTCTTATTAAAATCATGTCTCATACTAGGCACTATAAGATTTAAATTTCCATGAATTATTTCATTCCATATTTATCTTTCAGTGTGCATTATCCTTTTCAAATGTGATTGATATTTTATTCTTTTTTAGACATATTATTCTTTGATTGATTAATATATATAAATATATTTCAGCATTACTATCATCACATAAAATGTAACTAACACTTAATGTTCCTTGTTAAATCTAATGGTTTGTTCCTACATTGGATAAAGTAGAAACACTATGCAGTCAGTTATGGAACATTGATCCATGGATTATCGGGGGTATGGGATGGAACATGTTATGTTTATGATTATATAGATGACAAATTTCAATATATAAGTTGAATATAACCTTATAAATAAGAGTTGGTGATCCTTATAATCGTTTCATTTATAGGGGAATTAATTACATAAAACTACATAAATGGTTGTTCAATAAAATTATGTAGAAGTCTATTATGTGATGTCAAAGTCCATGAACCTAAACTGTACTAGTAGTGGAAAGTAGGATATTTCATTAGAGATATTTTGTGAATTTTGTTTCAAAAATATTCATTTATATATGAGAAGGAATTTATGTAGGTTTCATTCATAGAAGGATGTTGAATCGATCATATAATTATCCCATTCCTTATCTGTTATAAATCATATATGATGTTCCATATTTTAAATTTTAGATATTTTCCATCATTGAGGCATCATGATATATTCCACAACAGTTTCAATGAGAATAATCTTTAGGTGGAGGGACCCGGTCCACCTGTGATACCTCCTATATTTCCACTAGACACACCTCACTTTGATTATCCACTAGGTGATAATATCTACTTAAATAAAAACATATTTCAATTCATGCATACTTTTAGGGATGTTCCTCAACCTTTCTCTACCATGGAAAAGAGATCCCACATATTCTAATTGGGTCTTCCTTCTGCCCTGTCAAGGGATATGGGACATCAGGCACGAGTGTAATGGAAATAGGCCATGTATTCCTTATTGTAGAATATCGATATGCCTCTAGAGCGGAGGTTCAATATCATGAATTACATGCTATATGACTCCACCAAGTGATGGTATGACATTGTCACATAGGATTTTCGACATCAGGGTATGGTCTCGGTGGAAAACCAGACAACTTTCTTCAACTAAATCCTTCCTTAGAACAAGTGAATACATCAGTTTTGGTAATTCAGGAATCATATCCAGTGTGACATGTAATTGATGGAGTACACCGATTGGTCCATCGAATTGTATAATTTTTCTAGGACCCTGGACTAATCATGAGATAAATAATATGAGGTGATTTAAAGATGTGATTGCATACACCACCCACTCATAGGTAAACATTTATTTATTTGGCATTATTTTGAAGATAGTGAACCATGAAGTCCTCACAAATTGGAATTTGATGGAATTAGGTAACATAAAACTCATCATTTTACCTTCCGTGAAGACTAGTGTTTTATCTAGTAGTAGGAAGCATGATATTGAGCCCACATTTAGGGTATATTCTAGAGATGTGGCACATAATAAAGTATATTTTATGTGTAGACAGTGTGAAAGGCTAGCCCATATAAAGCCATAGTGTATACGGAACCTGATCCAGTGTCGAGCTTGAAGCACTAGGGTCGGCTCTAGAATTTCTACCAACCATTTCATCTAGTTCCATGAAAATTAGGATTAGTGGGAAAACCATCATCATCAAGTGTGGGATCAACAACATAACATTAGGAATGATTATATTATTCTATATGATATTTAGGATGTGAAGGTGGTTGTGGCCAAGATGCTCATGGCTCTGAGATCCACCATTACCAGGGTGGACATGCTCCGGCTAATCAGGTTGAATATTAGTGCTACAAATTAGGAAATATTTAGCCAGTGGTTCCTTTAAAAAGGGTGTACTATATAGGGCCATCTACAGTTATAGTTACTATTCTTATATCATATAATTTAATATCTCTCTTTTTCATATAGGTGAATCACACCCCATTTTACCTGCTACAATGATGGAAGTTTGGGCCTAGTGATAGTGTACTCTATTAGAGTTATAACACTACAAAACTTTTTAGAGTTCATGTTGAGGGTATATGTCAGTCCAAGGAGTTACCCCTTCCAATAGGTGGGTATAATTTTTTGTGGAGTTTCTTCATCCTCAAGACTACTCAATTCGAATTCATTCATGGTATGTAATTACTAGTTCATTGTCAAGACTAAGTGTACTTATATCATCATCAAGTATCTATCAAATTACCCAGGAAAAAACAATTATATCCATAAGGGATAATGGAATCTCCAAACATGTCTTGTTGAACTCCTGTGTACTATGATACTCAGAGTGACATCCCATATACACAGTCTCAATGTGAGAGATTAGGGAATGTAGATTATATAATATCCTACAGTATTGGTTCATTTTAGGTACATATTCTCTATAGAATCTTCTATATTACCTTCCAATAGAGATGTAAATTTCCCTATAGATCATCTACACGGTGCATAAAATATTTCCATTTCTCCATTTAGGATTCCACAAAATGAGATCCTAGAGTGCAAGAACTAGTTTGATGATAAAGATGCTATGGGTTTTACCTAACCTAGAACATCCCATGGGATTCATCATTCCTTTTTTTTCAAAAATGATGATAATACCCATAGATTGTTCAAATATTAATGCTAACTAAGCCATCTTATGGTGAATAAATGTTTTCACATGCTTGTATAGATGACAACTTCAACCATATTTGAGGTGAAATCATTCCCCCAATATTGATTTGCATTTAGGATACCATAAAGATGATGTGGGACCATCATACATAACATATACAATATTTTGAAGCAGGTACACCTTGTATGAGTATCTGGTCATACAGTTCAGTATGATTAATGCACTAGAATCCATCACAAATGTGATAAATCAGGTTTTCCACATGTATATGGATTCCACTATGGTATTCTTCATATATTAAATTTTAGTATATTCATACACCTTAAAAGACCATTCCATTCACCATATGATATTGACGTGTACAATATGGGAGAACCAGATAAATTCAGTGATCTTATATTAGAAATTTTTTATTAGCATGTTTCACATCATGTGGGATATCATATCTAATGAATGCATATTATTTAACCAAGATAATGTGAGAACTGTGGTTTCCTAGGAGCATCCAAAGAATGCATTTGGCATACACATATTATTAGAGATGGATAACTATTATAGGTGATTCATCCAAGAATTCTCATGCTTAGAATAACTACATACGAGTTACACCATAAGGAAATTGAAAGTCTTCTGGAATGATTATTTTGATATATATTATTATGTGTTAAAGGGAAGATTAACTACAATTTTGATCCTAATTTTTCCAATGATAAGAATAATCTATATTGTTTACTATGATTATTCAAGAATATGTGTGGCTGTAGTTCTGATACATGGGGATCATGTTGTAGAAAACATATCCTACAAACTCAGGCCTCATGAGAGGAATTACCCATGGAACAATCTCGATCTAGCTTTTGTGGGTTATGATCTATACTTTTTGAGTCAGTACTATATGGGTGATAATTTAATTTTATAGAGAAACCATTAAATTATCTATTACATATCAACACATCATGACATGAATCTAAGGTTGCACAAGTTGTTGTAATACCTATAATCATTTGACGTTGAGAATACTCACAATATAGGAAAGTGGAAGGTCATAGTTGGTCCCTTGATATGAAAAGATCTGAAGAAATAAATCAAAGAGGTTATTATTGAGTGGATGTTGGTAGATCTGTTATCCAAGATTCGTCTAGGGTATTAAGAGACAAATTCATCCAGTTTTAGCAGCACAAGCTGTGAAATATTCCATTCTAGTGTTAGTCTAGTTGAGGCAGATCTCTAATTCAAAGGACTGAATTATGAGGGAGAGTATCATAGGATAAAAATAGACCTTCTGGTGGTATATTTATATAATTTAAACCCTACCCATTTTTGGAAGTGTTTTAGTGTCCTCAGTTATATATGAATAGTCGATGTAGTAATAACATGCCATCATTATGGATGTTTATCCAAGGATTACAATGATGTACAATGAAATATTTTTCCAGTAATGGTGGCCAATTATGAATAGGCAACCCGATGGCTTTATCACTCAGTGCTCCACCCATCAACAGGTGACACCAGAGTACTACTGACCTTTTAGACATATTTATCCTCTGTTAATTCCTGATTGTAAATAGAAGGACATCTTCATTGATTTCATTACAGTCTTGTTGGGATCCCTTCAAGGTAGAGATTCATTATGTGTTTTCACTGATATTTTGAAAAAAATTGAACACATACCACTAATATGGGAGTCCTTATATGGTGATGATCTTGGAAGGATATATATCTGGGTTATTGTGTGCCTTAATGGTGTTCCCCATTCTATCCTTTTGGAATGAGATACCTAATATACATTAGGGTTCTAGAAACGGTTGAAGGTGGAATTGGGTTTAAAGGTGATCTTGAGTATATCATATCACCCATAGACTAGTGGGTAGTCTGAGTAGATGATTTCATTCTAAGATGAAATCATTTCGGCATAAATCCTTTATTTTTAATGTTAAAGGGAAAATAATATTTCTCTTGTTCAATTTTTATACAACAACTGCTATCATGAAACAATATAAATGGATTTATATGACTCCATTTATAGTTGACTAACATTATTCACCCATATGATTTCTTTAGAAAGGTGTGGTTTCCCTAACTGGTCCTCATCTCATTGAAGAGACTTTATACCATGTTAATGTAATTAATAAGTGTATAGATATAGTTATTTCTAGGTAGAAGTCATATATTGATCATCACGATCAACCTCTATAGTATGATGTAGGATATCTGGTCATTCTACATATATCTTCTATAGTGGATATTAAAAAAATATAATGTTTCACCAAAATACATTACCATACTTTCTTTCTAGAATAATTTTAATTTCATTGATATCTTTACAATACATAGAGAATCAGATTTAATCAAAACATAATTTAGTAACATTTTTCATAAATAATTAAATTTAACTCTTTTAGAGAGTTTATATAGTATATTTATTTATAACGTCTTCAGTAAATAAATTTACACTCATCCAATATATTTTATATGCATAATATAAAAATAAACACAATATTAAGCATGAAATACTATATTTTAAATAAGGAAAATTTATCATCATTAAATGAAGAACTTATTTTAAATCTTAATTTAGAATTTTATATATTTTATATGTAAAAATAAACTTATTCATGGAAATAGGAGCAAAAAATTTTCTTAGCGTGAATTCATGGTAATTTTCAAGGAAATTTAATTTTTTAATAAATTATGAATGACAGTAAATGTTTACTCGAAACCAGTATTCAAATAACATATTTATAAGTATAAGTTATATTTTAAATATTTTTTAGATTTTAAATAGGAAATTTTTTATAAATTAATCAAATTTAGGTCATTGGAATCAAATTAATTTTATGAATCACTATATATGAAAAATTCATCATTCCCAGATGGTAGATTAGAAATCAGAATATTGAATAATATTTTTTATTGTTCATAAAATAGTTACTTGAATTCACTCATCTATATTAAAATAACCCCATTATGTGTTTTCTTGGTTATCAGGTTACCTAATTTGGAAATTTTTTCTATGAATCGATGTATAACCCCATGTAAAAATTGCATTATTAAAACAACTCATGTTTGTGACATTTTTATTTTAACTTTAAATAAAAAGATATTAATGACATTTTCCAACCAAAGTGGCTTTATGGGGTCCCCAAGTTGACCCATGGATTTTCTTGGTTGCCCATGACACATCCAATGAGGGTAGGACATGTGTCTGGGTCATTTCATTTTATTAAAACATTATTCTTACCTTAAACTACACTAATTACCTCTAATCACGATTATGAACTTAAAAGTTACTATTCTCCAAAAAATAATTTTAATCTCATTGAACCACATTTTACATCTTAATGAAAACCAGGTATGTAGGATTTTTGAAATTCAAAACATAGAAGTGGTAAAATTTCATTTAAACGAAAAATCAATTTTTATAAGTACCACTTAGTGGTTTCACTATTTATCAAAAATTGATGTTTTTCAGAAAAATCCCAAAAATTCACCTTAAGCTATAATTGATATTCCGAATTCAAAATTGAAGGCTATTTTACAAAATTCAAAACATATAAGTCACATTAATTAATTTAATAATTAATTCCCACTGTCAGAGAAAATATCGTGTTTTTAGGAAACAATAAGTATCAAAAGATTGTCACTAGATTAAGTCTGATTTCAAAGTGAAATTAATTCTAAAGACCACTATTGGATTTAATGGTAAAAATATATTCTAATTTCACTTTAAAACCAATTCAAAAGATAATCTAATAAAAAGGAGATAAGTGAACCTTTAGTGAAAACTAGGGCATATACGCCTATAATTGAATTCTTTCCGTATTTTAAGCCTTTATCTTTTATTGGATAAATGTAAAGACATATAAAGACATATATAATCATATTTTAGTTATTTCTATCCATTCCTGCCAATACAACGGCTACATGTTAACTACCATTTAAAATAATATTATTTTATTATTAGAGTGCACCGTAATATTCCCAAAAAACTCGTTGTTGCGTGTTGGGTACGCCATCGAGCATAGCATCCCCTTTAAATTCATATTAATATTTTATTCACAAATATGGATAAATATGAAAATTTCATATTCTTTATTTACCTGGGGTGTTACATCCTTCCCCCCTTTTGGGAATTGCATCCTCAGAATTTTTAAAATTGAGATTGGAAACATCCTTGAAAGTCCCACATCAGAACAAGAGTCAGTCAAACAATCACTTTAAAATAAAGAAAGATAAGTCTAGAGGTAACCTGAGTTAACCCATAATAGGATTCCGTGTAGGAAAACATGGACATGGAAGAAAAAGAAAAGGGTCATGTTCTTGAGGGAGAGTGATAGTAAACATGTCTAGGAGAATGTTAACCATATGAAAATCACAAACTTGTGATGGGTTAAACGGTATTCGATTCCCCAGTAGGAAAATTTAATAGACAACATTTTTGTTTTAAGATTATTTTTATTGAGGAATTTATTTATAAAGAAACATAATCACTTATCACGTTGACTTTCAACTTTTATTAGATTCCTTACACAAACTCATATTTTCTCCAAAAGACGAGTATTTAGGAAGACTTGTTCACATTAAGAGTACTATAATCAACTTCTAGAAAATCACCTAATCCACCAAAGAGAACAGTATACTTCCCATGTCTTTAGACTTTAACCAAAACCAAAACCAAAAAGGGTAGTACAAGATCAGATAATCCATAAAAGGAAAACCCTTTAAAAATAAAATCTATGCTTAATCTCCAAATTTTTTCCAACAAAACCCAAAGTTCAACGAGGACCATCCGATAAACAATTTGTCCATAAAATTATTCAAACTAAACCAAACTAAGATTGAAACCCAAATATTTGAAGGATTTGGTCACATAGTCTTCCATGTTAAATCGTAACATTTATCTCTAAACAACATCAGTTTCTCTTAATGTCTCGTATTGAAAAGTAATTAACCTAATCACATATCCTCCATGATAGGTTAATAAATTTCAATAGATAACTCAAAATCCACTTACTCTTAATTCATAAAGTCATCTAACTAAAAAGAATCAGTCAAACTAACTAGGTACTTCATGTAGTCCAGTGGTAGGCTATAAATACTAGTCGCACTTTGGTTGGGGGTTTGATTCCCGCAGCTTTGTCCGACGCGACGGGTTGTCACATGGTCTGCGTGTTGTCCTTTTTCCAAAACTATATAACTCTTAAAACATTCCCCAAATTGAGATAAAATCTTCAACAAAAAATCATAACATATTTTAACCTCACGTTTATCTCATGCCTTTCATTTTCCATCATATCATAGAGTAACCCATAATTACCTCAAAAGTAAGGATCCTATAAACTCTAATAGTTACCTTTATAATTATTACCTGAACTTCCAAATCGATTGGTCATCTCGTACATTATGCATTACAGAACGTACCAAGGTTCTAGTGGTTGATCATGACTCCTTGATAGTTGGTTTAGAACAACCACGAGTTTCCCCATTGAATCCTCCATTTTATCTAGTATCATAATCAGAGAACCACTGCAGTTTCCTTCAAACCTGTTGTCTCTTTGGTACCTGCTAGATCCATCCATTCACTAAAAAAAGAAATGTCAGTGTCAGTATATCAACAGAACCATCATGTACTAATGAGGAAGATATACTTACTCATTCACTATATCAAAAAACTACGACTCTTTCTGAAATCCTAACCATTATGGTAATGTCACCTATTCTTAAAGAATACCCTAACCTATAAAGTTATCTAAACCGACGTTTGATACCAAATATAAGGCCCTAGCCTTAAACCTTACATAATCCTGAGTTATTACAAGATTACACATTGAGGATCTTTTCAGGTTTAGAGTTTTAGAGAATTAGATCATGAAACATGCATTACATTCCACATTTAAACAAAGTGGTTACATAAAAGACAGTATTCATTCTTCCCATCAACATAAACATATTTAAAATAAAACATCGATTCTTTATTGACACATCCTTGTCACTATCATCACATCATGTACCTTTTCCTTGACCTGTGAAAAACATTTCAAAAATATGGGATGAGCATAAAAATCTCAGTAAGGGTTATAAAAATATGGAAAGGAAACATGAGTTCATATATACATAAGAATGAAATCATACTTTACCCATAAAACATAGGCACATTAACATACCTCATCAAATCATGAATAAATCATAGAAATCATAAGTCATAAAAGGTAACTTGAGGCATTCATAACATTCTTACGTAGGGAGTAACCCTCTTGGTTACGTTTGGAATACCCACCACAGTATATTCCCTAAATCTCTTCGGAGAAACCTTAACGTTTCACTCATTCACGTTACCCAATGAATTGGAGAGCTATATCGGGATCACCCGCCCTTAATTTATCACGAAACCACCCGTCTTCATAAAAATTCCTAAGATCCATAACATAATCGTATCACATAAAACATGCATAAAGGAAACATAACATTTCCAGATCTTAATCACAAGATATCAATACAACACATTGATATAATAAAAACATTATGAAAACCATTTTCAATACCAAAATAAAAGAAAAGTAAAACACGGTATTTATTTTTCTTTTAAAAATACGGTATGTCTTGTAGAGGAAGCCGAAAATCAAATAATGGTCACGACGACAGAGAAGTCATTGTCGCCGCATACGCACGACAAAAACATTTGCTTTTGTCGTTTAGTAAAAACTTAGTATAAAAAAGATTCCTTTTGAATAAAAATAAAAGTCACCGGGGTTTATACACTGTATAAAATAAGGTTGTGTATAAAATAGAATATGCATCAATGAAAGGAGATTGAGACGAAGTCCCTTACAAAGACGATATCCTTGGTTTAAGGATAAATCAATTACATAATTATGTGTGACAAATGAATACACCAAATATAAGTGTATATTAAGTGTAAAATAATCAAAGGTCATTCACACATATTCAAAGGATGACATATTCAATAACTACATGTTGAACCCAAAGAAATCGAAATTGGGTTAAGAAGTTCCCTTGATAGCCTAACATCGTCACATCAAAATGAGTTGATGAGAGATAAAAAATGGGTATCTCATCACATGGACATAAAATTTACATCAATAAGGATATATGAGAACATATCCCAACATAAAAATATGTAAATTAAAAGACCCAACAAAATAAGTCTTTTAAAAAGAGTAGGGTGGAAGGTTCCCTTACCGACATGGGTATCTTTCGAAACATACACCTTGTGAAAGAAGGACAATACATCATTGATGTAAATACTCATAAAATAAAGTATATTACACAATGAGTAAAATAATGGGCAGTAAATACACCACTCAAAGTAAATTGTGGCAAATGTAGCATAAATCTCACGGGAATAAAAGTGAGATGAAAAATCCCTTACGAAAACTCGGCATCCTAACGGTGCCACATAAAACTTACAAAAATGGATTGATGAGAAAAAATTGGGTATCTCAGAATAATAACATAAATTTTTTAGAAAGAGGAATATAAAAGAACATCCCCAAACATAAAAAATAGGAGCTTAAAATAAGTGACATAAATGAGAGTACTTAAAAAGAAAGAGAGAGGTTAGATCTCTTACAAAAATTCGGCAGCCTAACAGCGCCACTCAAAAATTCCAAAATGGATTGATGAGAGAGAATAGGGTCTCTCATCACATGAACATAAAAATTATAGTAAGATTAATATCAAAGAACATCCCAATAACAAGAAAGATGAGCTTTAAAAGGAATGACATAAAAGAGTGTACTTAAAAAGAAAGAGTGGAGTAGGATCCCTTACTTTGGGTCTGACGTGACTCAATCGTTCTTTAACATCCTGAATAATAAACATGGGTTAATTTATATTTGCTTAATAACCATTTTCAAGTTCATTTTTCCTTTTATATAACTTATTGCCATGTTATAAACATTATGTAATCATTTAAGTTAATAATTATTGTTTTGTCGATATTTGGTTCTTAAGTCGAAAGTGGACTTCTTACAATTACATGTTGTTCGTGTGGTCAAAGGTTATTTATATCCAGAATGAAATTCCTGATTTGGATATCATATATATCATATATATCTATAATATACATGTATTTATAATATCACATAATCATTTAGAGGTAAGAAATGAAATGCACCGTTCAATGAGACGGTAAGCCGTACGTACGCATGAACGCTACTTTCATTTCTTTGACATATTAATGTAATTAAAAGTAAATGAGAGGTATGTATATTTTAATTCCATAATTATATTCATTATTTAGATGTATCATTCATCATATATATCCATTATATACATGTACTTATAATAGTACATTACATTTGTTGATAAGAAATGAAATGCACCGTTCATGGAGACGGTAAACCGTACGTACGCATGAACGCTACTTTTATTTCTATCTCATACTTTAATGGAAAGAAATAATAATCATATAGAGGTATATTATAATTCCAGTATAACATCATATATAATAACATTAAATACATCATTTATATGTCCCACGTATGGCATTAACGAATCACATCACTTTGAGGGGGCGGTAGTCCGCACTTCCTAAAATGAAGATATCACGTATACCCATAATGGAAGCCATAATGGTAAGCCACAAATGAAAAATACAGAAGCTTAATTACAACATAAAAATATTATATATCATATATAAATATAGTGACATATTAATGGCCACCTTTGAAGGTGTTATATGAGTGTTGAACAATCATATTTTCGTGAGGCAGAAAATCACTATCTACGGAAACAGTATGTTCATTAACCATTAGATGCAGGTGTGTTATGTGTAGCTCGAATACATATTATAACAACATCCTAGTATATTGAATATATTGTAGTTTTTACAAAATTAATTAATAAAAATAGATTAGGGGGTTGGAGAGGCAAAATAAAACAAAAAGACTCAAGTGAAGACATTACCTTAAAATCAGGTAACTCCCATTGGTTTGAGCTCAAAGGATTCCTTGGGAAGACTTCTGCCCAAAGTGAGGCTTAAAGGAGTAAGATAGGGAAGTGGAGAGACAAAATGGGCAGGGTTTTTCCGAGACAATGGCTTTGGGAGTGTGGGTATGGAGGTAGAGGTGGGGGCCTTTTATAAGAGGAGAGGAGGGGCAGTCATGGAAAGTAAAGAAATGTCACTTTATTTTAAAATGATATTAGGATTTAAGAGGTCCCACCTTGATATAATTCGAGGATAAGTTGATAAAGATTCTAAATCCTCTCATCCAATAAGTTTTGGACATGTGTAGGTCTTAGATATTACATTATCTTTCCATTTTATTTAAATTGTTAAATAATGAGGTCATCGCTGCATCATCATAATGTCATAAATAATTTAATTTATATAACATCTAAAAATTATAAAAATAATACTATGATGTAGGAAATATTATTAGCTTTCTAATTACTATTTATAGTCAAAAATATGATTTGTATAACCCCATGTAAAAATTTCTTTAGTATGACAACTCATGTTTGTGACATTTTTATTTTAACTTTAAATAAAAAGATATTAATGTCATTTTCCAACCAAAGTGGCTTCATGGGGTCCCAAAGTTGACCCATGGATTGTATTGGTCGGACATGACACATCCAATTTGGGTAGGACATGTGTCTAGGTCATTTCATTTTATTAAAACATTATTCATACCTTAAACTACACTAATTACCTCTAATCGCGATTAAGAACTTAAAAGTTACTATTCACCAAAAAATTATTTTAATCTCATTGAACCACATTTTTCTTCTTAATGACAACCATGTCTGTCAGATTTTTGAAATTCAAAACACATAAGTGGTAAAATTTCATTTAAACGAAAAATCAGTTTTTATTAGTACCACTTAGTGGTTTCACTATTCATCAAAATTGAAGTTTTTCAGAAAAATCCCAAATATTCACCCTAAGATATATTTCATATTCCGAATTAAAAAATGAATTCTATTTTAAAAAATTCAAAACATATAAGTCACATTAATTAATTTAATAATTAATTCTCACTGTCAGAGCAAATAGCGTGTTTTTATGAAACAATAAGTATCAAAATATTTTCAATAGTTTAAGTCTGATTTCAAAGTGAAATTAATTCCAATGACCACTATTGGATTTAATGGAAAAAATATATTCTAATTTCACTTTAAAACAAATTCAAAAGATAATATAATCATATAAATAAATTAGATTAAAAAGTGGTTTTAAAAAAATGAACTTTATCGGAAAGATACCAAAAATTTACACAAAGTAAGTTTTGATGTCCTGATTCTAAATAAGAGTTTTATTTGGTCCAATATAATGTATAAGAGTGAAAAAAACTATATTTAATGACGGTTCGTCATAAAAAGGCGATAAGTGAACCTTTAGTGAAAATTAGGGCATATACGCCTAAAATTGAATTCTTTCCGTATTTTAAGCCTTTATCTTTTATTGGATAAATGTAAAAACATTTAAAAACATATATAATCATATTTTACTTATTTCTATCCATTCCCGCCAATACAATGGCTACATGTTAACTACCATTTAAAATAATATTATTTTATTATTAGAGTGCAACGTAAGATTCCAAGAAACTTGTTGTTGCGTGTTGGGTATGTCATCGAGCATAGCGTCCATTTTATAGTCATATTAATATTTTATTCAAAAATATGGATAAATATGAAAATGTCATATTCTTTATTTACCTGGGGTGTTACACATTGGCTCAACCAATTCCTGGAGGTAGGGTCCCCAACATTGCTTAATTAATACAATGAAGTAGAATTCTAATTATTGTTAATGATTAATTGGAATAAAATTTCTGAATTAATTTTTTATTGGTATGAAAAAATTATTAGATTACATAATTGTGTTTTTTTAATAAAATCCCATCAATAGAGGTGTGCTTCCTAAAAGTTAAAATCATAGTCATTTGATTGATATGTTTATTTAGCATGAAGTTGTGTGTTTTTCTATTACCTCCCTTACATTTTGATTAACATTGTTTATGTAGTGATTACAAAATTTTTGAGGAATAAGATCCGATAAGTAATCATGGAATTATTTATGATATATTAATTGGCTATGTTGAGACAATTAATTTTTTAATTAATTATATGAATCGAGGTTTGAAAGTGGACAGTTAATTAGGCGATTGATTATGAGTAATTAATTTGGTTAAGTTGATATTAATAATTACAAATTAATTATGTGCCTTTTAAGAGAAAATTAATCAGGGGATTAATTTTGAGATATTAAACTCGTTAAGTTTAAATAATTAATTATGAATTAATTATGTACATTGAATTGATAATTAATAGGGGATTAATTTTGAGTAATTAATTTAGTTAAGTTGAGTTAATTAGTTATGAATTAATTATTTTCCTTTTGATATATAATTAACCAGGGTATTAATTATGATATATTAAAATTTTTATGTTGAAATAGTTAATTATTAATTAATTATGTTCTTTAAAATGATAAATATTTGGTGGATTAATTATAAGTAATTAATTTTTAACTTTGAAATGATTTTTAATCGAGGGTTTACTAAATTGGTTAAGTTGAGATAATTAATTATAAATAATTATGTTCTTTTATTTGATAATTAATCGAGGTATTATTTATGAGATACAAATTTTGTTATGTTGACATATTTAATTATGAATAAATTATTGTCTTTGAAAATTTTAATTGAGAAAATTAATCATGTGATTAATTATGAGATATTAAATTGTCTAATTTGAGCTAATTAATTGTTACTCAATTATGTGCCTTGAGAATTTTAATTTAGATAATTAATCAAGGGATTAAATATTAATTATTAAATTAGTTAATTTATGATAATCAATTTTGAATTTATTTTCTGTTTTGAATATTTTAATCAAGGTATTTCTTGGGGAATAATTATCAAATATTAAATTGTTTATGATGAGATAATTAATTATTAAAATAATATGTGATTTGAGAATTATAATTGATATAAATAGCCAATGTTATAATTATGAGATATTAATGTTCCTAAGATGATATAATTAATTTTGAATTAATTATGTTCTTTAAGAATTGTAATTGAGATAATTATTGGGGGATTAATTGTGAAATATATAATTTAGATACACTAATGTAATTAATTGTGAATTAATTATTTTTCTTTTATATTATTATTTATATATTTAATTTTTCAATAGAATGTGTAGAGTTGTGAATTATAATGAGATAATTAATTCAATATATTTAATTATGAGATATGAATTATGTTGTTTATTATTTTATTTATGAGTTATTTAATTGAATTTTTTTACCTAGGTAATTGTTGAGTTAACAGATAGATTTGTACATGGCCACAGAGATCAATGGGAGGCCCCTGCCTCATTTATGGAGTTAAATTTGAACCCATGATAATGTTTCAACTTAAATACTTAAGATGGTTTTCCATGAGTATAAATGTGGATATGCATTCATATATATAATTGATCAGGGATAATGAAATGAATGAGAGGTTAAAAGATTCATGGATTATATATTGTGAATGGTTATTCCATTTATAAGAAGGGGAGACCAGGACCCGTGAGAGTCATTGGGAAGAAATAATATGTTTGTTTTTTTGTTTATCCTCAAGAGGTATTGAGATCTCGTGGAGTTGAGTGAGTGGATAGACAGTGTTTGCTTCTCTTGATGAAGGATGTCTTTTCGTTACAACCTAATCTATCCAACATCGTTTTCCAAATGATCATGAGAGCCTCTGGTAGGAAGACAGTGTGAGCTTACATATTGTTTTTTATGATACCATGAGTGCTATTGGAGTTTAGAGCAGGGTAATGACTTTGAGCACTTCCCATGGTAATGAATGTTTGTGCATTATTTCATAGTCTATCTAGAAAATTCTATCAAGGGAATATGTCCATTGTGCGTTGGTATACTCTACGTTCATATAAGAGGATGCTGAGAATATCTATCTCTTAATATATATTTATACACTATTACTATATATATACATAATTTTCTTGATCAGACATACCAGTTGTGGACTGAAGCAAGTATCATTGTTAGTTGTCCCATAGGAACTTCGACTGGTTGTTTGTTATTTATTCAATTATTTTATATCTTTGATATACATTCCTATCATTTTAATTTATTGTATTATATAGATTGAGATAGAAAACTGGTGGTTCCAACCTACTAATATGTATATCACACATGGGTTAACATTGCATTGGGGTACCTGTGTAGACATTACATGATTTAGGACCCTATACATGGCTTGTTGTTGATAGCATGTACTTGGGAGTTAGGAGCAAAGGACATAGTATGAGCTCGAGATGCTTATAGAGATCGCCATTGGGTATTTGATTCATTCTTTTTTCCAGTACTAAGATGTAGATCATGTTAATTTGCTTTCTTCATTCTGATATATATCACTATGATATGTATGAATTGTATAAACTATAATTGGCCATTTTCATTATTCATTTAATAAATGATTAATATTTATTTCTTTTGTTTTATAATTTTACTACCAGTATCCACTATGAACTATGATGATGAGGGTATAGTCTCCCCACTGACTATCCTTAGACTCTCATTGCTAGTCGGCAGCCTCTGGCTTATGGGGAGACACGCCTGACGTCATCTGGTAACCGGTCCAGCTACCGGTTCTAGGGTAGGCTAGGTCGGGACATTACAATTGAACTTCACTCAAGCATATCAAACATAATCACCTCTACAAAATCCATTACAATTTAAATATGTCATAAAAAATTATATGTTATATCATATATATATATATATATATTTAAATTTGAGCTTGTCTGTGTGATTGTGGCCTCAGGTCCCCATAAGTGAATCACATTTCATGAACACACGTGTTTGAAAAAAATTACCTCTCACAATATTTAATCATCAATCTTTGGGGAAACTGAGGATAAACATCCAATTAAACCAATAATTATGTTGTTTTCATAATTTTTATTAAATTATGACACATATTCTATTAAAAAATGACATATTAATTATTAACCATCCCTATACCATAATGATCCATAGTCTTCAACAATTCTTATGACATCCATGAATTTGTGTTATCCCACTTTACACCCATCATTAAAGGACACCACAAGAAATATATTTAAATATACCAATCACTATCCCTTATTACATAGTTTTATCCATTCATTTCTACTTTTTTATCTCCAAATATCAAACAACACTACTCAAACCAATATTTCTTGAAACTCAACTATGCTACATTTTTCTCTCATACCACTAAAAAAATGAATTTTTTATCATTTATTTGGATCATTATATAACCAACCACCATTCACAACTCAGATATTGGTCCCCTATTTACTCTATGGACCCATTATGATCCTTATGATAAAAATACCTCACTCTCTTAGTGATCTATAGGTAGACAGTGGTGGACATCTTATATAAAATTTATACAATCGACCACATCACTCCAAATTCAATATATAGCCATAATTTCATAATATATGTTCCATATCTCTAACCACCTTCATTATTTGGTGCGTTTTAGTGTATATAAAAAAATATTGTGCACTTGTGTATATCAAAGTCATCAAACATAGTCTTGCTGTCCATATTGTCAAAACTTGATGCAACAATATTTTCCCTAATTCGTCCAAAGAACCAAAGAACCAAATTTTCAAAAAATATTGATGATATTTAAATATATTTTCGACTACTCAATTATAAAAAATTATATGTTCAATCAGATGAACTATAACCCATTCATAAATGTTGAGTGCTACTCTTTTTCAGTGATAAAAAACTGACCAAGTGTATACATTTATCATAGCTAATTAAATGAGAAGATAAATATAACCATTATCAATACAATAAAACAATGATAAAGGATTCCTTTTCCAACACTTCTTTTTATTGTTGGTAACAATTTTAATAACCATTTTTAAATGAAATCATGGATAATATAAATTATATGTATATGTTTTTATATTTTTAAATATGATTAATACATATATATATATATATATTTAAATATATTATAAAATATAACATATATTATTTTATGTGATTACCCTCACAAAACATACATTGAACTCATCTTTTTCCAAGGTTTCAAACCCGAGGGATCTAACCTTGCAATATTGTCTATTTGTGTGTTAATATATATATATATATAATATTTAGATAATCATATGATCATATATTTATATAAAATATACATATAACTATATCATATTAAGTAATTAATATATTTTTATTTAATTTTATTAATAAAATTTTCCTTTTTTAATTAATAATAAATATGTTTACTAAAATACTTATATACATTTAAATTTGTTTAAATATATAATACATTAAAATATTTTTTTTAAAATACATAAATGAATATTTATTTATTTAATTTAATTTATGAGATTTGTAAATATATAAATAATTGTATAAATAAAATATATACGAAATTTATATATTTATAAATATGATATAGATAATTATAATTTTTTATAGTTTCTTTATTTATTTAATTATTTATATTTATATTTATTTATAATTTAATATATATATTTTTATCTATATCAATGTGAGTGATTGATTATATCTTAAAATATAGTGATATAAACTATACAAATAAATATGTATATAAATATATAGTATATCAAATAGTGTTCAGATTTAAATTTATTTATTTACGTCATATTAAATATTTATAATATACACATTATTTTTTGTTTTCTTTTCAATATTTATGTATATTGATGTATGTGTTTGTCTGTATATTTGCGTATGCATATGTATATATGTGTATGTATATGGATATATGATGGTATATGTGTCTATATGCATGGTAGGAGTATATATTTTTTGGGTAAGTGTATGTGATTGGATGATTATGTGTATGTGTATAGATGAATATGTTTTGTATGATTTGGTTTTTATCATTACGTGTATGTATGGGTGATTTTGTACGTATCTAAAATTATATGTATGTACATGTATGCTTGTATGTGTATAAATATAGGATGTGTATTATTTTATGATTATCAATGTTTGTATGTTTATGTTTATAATGTATATGTATATGTACTATGAGAATCTATACATATGTTTGTGTATGTACATGTACGTAATTATATGCATGTGCATGTGTGTGTACAAGAAAATGTACATGTATATGTATGTTTGTGTAGTTATGTGTGTGTCTATATGTACATATATGTCAAAGAGTTTGTATGTAATGTGTACGTTTGTTTGTGTGAATATATATTTATATATATAAATATTAAAATATCATTTTATAAAAGGTAAATTCATTTTACAAATTATAATTGGTTAATATTTATATATTAATATATTTATTTATAAATTCAATAATTTTTCATTTTTTCTTATATAATAATAATTGAAAAAAATTAATTATTAATAAATAATATTTGAAATATTTTTGTAATTTTTTTAACTAATATTTACTCATTTCTATTACCGTACATTCATTTTTAAATATTTATACAATTGATAATAATTCATTTTAATTTTCACTTTATTATAAATCATTTTTATTTAAATGAAATATTTTATATTTAGATTTTTTTAATATTTATATAACTGATACTGATTAAATGGATTAGTGGTTTTTAAAATACAATGTTTTTAACTTCACAAATATTATTTATTAAATGCTATTCAGTTTTTATATTTTTTTCATTAAATATTATTCTTTTGTTTTTTATATAATTCTATTTTTAATGATGTATTCAAATTAGTTATTTTTAATTTTTAATCATTAAATGATTTCATATCATGTATATTTATTATTGTTATTTATACATACTTATTTATAAATATTCAACACTTTTATTTTGTTTTTAATTTAAAAATTATTATTTATTCAGTTTTATATAATTATAATTTTCATAAAATTTTTATAAAACTGTAACATGGTCATTATTAATTAGATCAATTTTACAAATTCCGTACATATAAAAGTGTAGCTTAATATATTGTCTATTTTTTATATAATAATTTTTTTTATTTTTTATTTAATTAATATATATTATAAAAATTATTTATTCATTTTTATAAAATATTTTCAACTAAATAATTATTTTGATTTTAATTCGTATTAATATTTAATAATTAATATTAAGTATACAATATAATATTAATCAACTATTAATATTTTTTTATGTTTTTCATTTTTAATATTTATTTGTATAATATTTCTAAAAATTATTATTTTTTAGTATTAATTTTTACACTAAAACATATTAATAATTAATATTTTAAATATGATTTTAAATTAGAAAATTAATATTTATTTATTTCAGTTTTAATTTTTTGTGGAAATTATATATAGTAATTACTTATTATTTAACTGTTCGTAATTTATATTACATCAATTTTATTCAAAAAACATTTCTGATATTTTATTTAAATATATATTCATTTTTAATATTTATTAAAATTTTACAACTAATATAATTTATTCAATTTTAGTAATATTTTATTTTATATATGATTTTTTCAATTATTATAAAAATTCCATTTTTAATGTTTTCAAAATTTATAATTTATTAATAAATTTGAAATATATTATTTTTTAATATTTAATAATTTAATTTATAAAGTCATTTTTTAATATAATTTTTCATCTTAATATAAATCTTAATTGTTTTTAATTTTTCAATTAAATTTCAAACATTAGAAATTTGTATTTATGTGTACAAATTATATACTTTATAAGCACTATATTTAGTATTGAAAAATCAATGCTATATCATTGTTATATTTAACATGAATAAAGGTAAAATATAATGTGGATAAAAAATGATTATTGATTTAACAGTGATAAAGGTAATTTTTTGTCAGAATATTTTCTACCACAGATAAATAACTCATATTTCTTCTAAATGAATTATAACAATGATCTTTTCCCATCATTCCATTCCTCATTTCTATGGATGAAGACATCTAAGCTTAACAATTCATTATTTTACATAATTTCCTTAATATAAGTGTTACCTATCAAAAAAGGAACTCACAATCTGATGAAATGACGGTTTTGTGTCTTTCAGGACTAAAAACACAAGAAATTTACTTTGTAATACTTGTAAATATTTCCCCACACATGAGTCCCAATAGACTTAACATCTTCTCAAAACTAGAAACACCTTTACATCCTTCGAAATGTACACATAAGGGCTGATCATAGGTATATAGTTAGAGAATACATAATGGATAACAATCAAATATAATTAGTGAACATGACATGAAAATATGATTATACTCATGAAACATAAGAAACATTATCCCAACTAATATTAGATATTAAATTATGGAGTAGGGGATATAATGACAGAATACATGAATAAAAAAATTGTATATGTATTTGTAAATATTTACAAGAAATGCGGTGACACCATCTGAATAAGAATAAGAAAAAACAATGAAAATATTTAAATATGGAAGAAACATTATTTTAAGAAAACATTACTTCCATGAGAAACACAAATAATTCCTACAATTATGAGAAAATAAAATGCAATCCTGAATAATTATCTCGTGATATAAGAAATATTAACTAATTAATTGCATAGTGATGTCGGACCCCATAAGTCATCATCCATACATATGAGTGCACTTGAAATACATAAACACTTAATAAACTAAATATCCTAGGGAATTAAAATTGGTTCAATAAAAAATTAAAAGGTAAATTATTCAATTTTTATTTCATAATTAAATAATGGTAATACATGTTTTTCATGTGCTTCTCAAATAGATGTCATAATGAAATTATACATAATCATAACAAGATGAACTCAGGATTAAAAAATGGATATCCAATCATATATATTACATTATTTGTAAATACCATTCAATCAAGTTAATAAATAAAATTTCATTTACAAAGTATTGATAAAAGTTGTATGACAATGACAATTATTTCACAAAAAAAATAATTTTGTTCCATATAGGTGAACACCGTACAATTATAATAAGATCATACAGAGTGTGAAAATTTTAAAACCCATTGTTTAATAGGTTATATTTATAAATTTCTGATTAGTAGAAATGATAAAATAAGTGATTGATCATTCCTCTAAAAGAGTGGGACACTGAAAAATTCATCGAGAAAAAGGAGGTGGATAGTATAATTCTATAAATTTCATTGATCCACTATAAAAAATGTTATCCAAATATATCTTAAACGGAAAAAAACATTTTGGAGTTTAAAAAAATAGTTTCAAAAATAGAAAAATCCTTAATAGTAGGAAATCAATTTATATGAAAAATTTCGTATATTAGTAATAAAAATAATCCTTTAGAAACCATTGAAACATATAGATGATGATTTCTAGGAAAAAATAAATGTGGATGACATTTTTGTTCTAACAAGAAAGGATAATATGAGATTTTTTTTACACATTTTTGAAAATGACCCATATGTAAAATGATAAAAATATAATTAATACATTTAAAGAAGGAAAATCAGTAAAAAATGACCTTAATTAATGATAAAAGGATGAATATTTACATTTTAAAATCAATCTAATGGTTAAAGAGATGGAAATAGGGAGGTTCACTACTGATAAGAAGAGTTGAGGTCCATTCCTATTATATGAAACCTTTCCAGTAATATATTCTTTTCAATATGTCCCTATAGGAAACCAATTTTCTCTAAATACATTGGTTTTTACCTATCCATGTCCCACTAAAATTATGGAATATTTCATTAGATTAATAAATGTCCCCACTGGTTGAAATAATTTTTTTCTATTGTGTTTTCAATGCTCATTGACATAATCAATGAATCTCCACATGATTTCATACATCCTGACCACTAATTAAAAAATATATTTAACCATTTATTTTTTTAGTTAATACACCAAAGTATTGGAACTCCTTTTTTCATGGTATATTATATTGTTCTTTTATTAAAATTTTCTTCATGGGTTTCTACATCCCCTTTGTAGAACACAATGTCTTAGTTATGGACCGTACATCTCAACCCAGGTATATCAACCACACATCAAATTGGTTATATCTATTTGGTGCCAATGAAAAAAATAGTCTTCTATAGAACCCTTATGTCCTTATAGACTCATTTTATCCCACCCATAGGGGCTACTCATGTTCCCAAATGGGTGATCAGACTAATTAATATCCCCAATGGACAAAAGGAAATATTTACAGTTTGTATTATCCTCTCACACCCTAGGAAACATACCAAGCGGATACCAACCCTAATCCCTAATCTAGTATAATAATCATTAATCTAAGTTTTCAAAATAGGTAGGACATCAAAATGAAATGATAACATTAGTAACATGGGTAGCAACATTTTTCACTTTTATCACTTCAACTTCATGTGTCGTTATAATTTGATTCAAGAAGAATTAAATGATTGAAGGTACATTTAAAACACCATGAACATCTAATGAAAATGATGATGGGTTTTATAATTAATATATATTTAAAAATATAGATTCAGATTAAAAAATCCCTAAATGTAATATAATATTTCCAATAAAACATTTACAGTTTCTATAACATTTCCTTCAAAAACCATCACCAATAATTATTTCATTGAATCAAAATCAACTAATAGGGAACATGATAAGTCTCTTCAAAACACCGTTAATAGGATAAAATAAATTATTTTTGAAATAATAACACCATGATAGAAAAATCATGGAGAAAAATATGAATGAAATCACAAGAGGATAAATTTGAGACATAGAAACCCTTAAATTTATATTAATTAATGAGTTAAAACCTCATGAGAGATAGAAAATTGAATAGACCACTAAATATACTAAAATATTAGATTATCATGATATAAAATATTAAATGGGTATTTTATATACCTTTAAAAATAAAAAACATTTTTAATAAGTTATACATATCTATTCGTGGAAATTTCTTTAATGAAAAAATTACATAGTTCAATATTTCCATCAAAGAGATTGAATATCTTATATATGAAATTATTTTTCATCACCATCTATTTGATAACCGTATTAACATTAGTAACCTGTTATAAATATCGTTAATAATTAATTTCAACATGAATAATCTTTAGTTACTATTTATATTCAATATGTTGTGTTTTTAACTTTATTGTTTCGAACTCATGTAGTAATTGTGGCATGGTATTCTTTATTTTATCAAACATGAAAATTTTAGATGATTTAATGTATTTGAATTTATTTTTTATAAATATTTATAATGTTATAATTCTATTAATATAAATTTATAGTTCAATTTTATAGATATGTAATTGGAAACAAGCATATTTTAATTATTTTTTTTTAAAAAATTGGTATCTTAATTAATATATTAATTATTAATGTTTCCAATCCATAACAAAAATTGAAACATTATACTTTTGTAAATATCATATTTAATTATAAAATATTTTCAAATATTATCGATGATATTATATTATATCTTTGTGAAAGTCGTTGGTTGACTAACCCAAATATAAAAATACACTAATTGAAAGATTATTATGTTTAAGAATGAGATTTCATTCTCATAAAATCATTTTATAAAAATTAATAATTATATTAAATAATTTTTTTATGGTAGTGAGTCATATTTTAAAACGTTTTAATGTATTATTAAAAAATGGATGAAAAAAGAGGCATGGTACGTCATATAAGTCATAATCAACCAACCAAAACATTAATGATTTTAGATAATGAAGAAGGATAGTTAAATATGTTGGATTATACTTTTTTCCTTAATATTCATATATGTAATGGTATAGACAATTCAAGACTATTTCATTGTGTCAATTATGTTTTTTAGGTTACAAATTAAGGCTATGTGGAAGAAAGAGGGTAATTACGATGAAATTTTATTTGGGGAGAAATTATGTGTATTGAAAGTTTATGCTTTCCATGATGATACATTTTATATTGTTCAAGATAGATTTGGTTCAAGCATATTTGTTAAAGGATAACAGTCTTGTGGTTCCCAAGCGCTCCTCCTCAATGGAATATGTGATTGATAAGTAGCGAGTGTCTAATTGTTGGATGGTCGAGAAACTCTATCATCAGGATCAGTGACAAATAACATTAAATAAACAATAAATAATGGATTTAAAATATAAGAACAAATTTTAATCAATCACAAATAATGAATAATCATTTCTCAATACACCCAAAATTTTATAATTGCTGATATAAACACCACATTGTGAAATAAATAATAGATGTAATTAAATAATAAAGCATTGGATATTTTTAATAGTATCATGAGAACAAGATTATTCCTCTTCACCCACTCTCCATCATTTCTCCAACATATAATATAAAATATATCATAATCAATGATTTAAAACAACTTATCATGATGTCTTTTTGGTTACCTTAGTTAAATCATGGTTGGGAGTGAGTGTGAGATATATTTAGTTGACCACCAACAATAGATAATGAATCACAAATCAACCCATGTATGTAAATTGAATCAATATGAAGATGTAATATTGGATTATTAATTAAAAAATATATAAATAATCTTTATTAGTAAGGTAATTTAGGGGGAACATGTACCATAATCCTATATTTTTCTTATGATTAGATATCTCGGAACATGCTACATCATATATATATAAACACCAATTAATATATATATATATATATATAAATATATAATTGTGTGAACATATGATTACAAGCGATGACCTAAGGTACACAAACAAGGAATACACATATACTAGTAGTCGTCTTGTGATTAAGTGATTCTATGAGCCATTGTGATAGTCCTAGACATCAAAGACGATGTACATCAAATAAGACTATATGTTATTTCTCATCTTTCATGTAATTTATAATTTAAAAATAGTGTTAATAGATTAATATCAGAAAAAATTTAAATTCATATATGCTAGGATATCTTCCATGGTAATCTTCAATGTGTAACCCATATGTCACTCATGTTGTATAGTAAATCCATACTGCTACATGTTTTCGTTGGAATTATAAAAGGATATCAGGTGTTGCTAAGGCATAGAATAAAAAAGTGACTATTGGGTCCATCCAAGGAAATGTATATTATGATCCCCTAGTATTACTCAATGATGAATACAATTAAAAGCCTACGTAGACATCAATGTAATTCCATTTCTATATACACATGTATCACATGAGGCATAATGTGATTAATTTACCATGTACAACCATCCCATGCATTCCATAAGGAGGAACACCACTATCACCATTGGGTAAAATATAAAATAATCTTGCTCACTACATATAATAGTTATCATACAGGCTGGATATATCCATTCCAAAAAATTTAATTTAATTTATAAATATAACTCTTATAAAAGCAACAACAATTTAGAAAATTAGGTTATCTCAACTCTAGACATTGAAAATTACATATTAGTAAACAAGTCATATTAGATAAGAAAATATAGAATTTATAAAGGAACATGTTCATATGATGCTATTTCAAGGGTCAAATTAATAATAAACAAGGACACATACATAATCATACCTTAACACAATTTAATTAATAATCAATATGGAATTCATGTACATATCATATCAGTTATCCTAGTAAATATTTTGATGTTATTTACTTTTTAAAAATTAATGATGATTATGAACCTAAAAATATGTTTTATAATAAAATGGTGTCTATTTATCATCATACATGATTTATCATAGTTTTGACATCTAAAATATGAGTTAAAAAACAAAAAACCATATAATGTGACTAAATAATTTAAGAAAAATCCCAATGAGTGGATTTTAATTACCTCAACTATAATATATAACATGTAGTTAATAATTATAATGAAGTGTTTTCTCAAGATGAGGTTTGAGACCTAATATGGGAAAAATAAATACATAATGTATAGAAAAATAACGTCATTGGGTTTTAGAACAGATATTTATAATTAAAATGTGACAAATATAAATTTTCAGTTTTCGGTGCAATGACACATTTTATATAAATAATTAATCATTTGTGAAAATATATGGACCATATTCATCATGATTAATAAGCTTTAATAATAAAAAATTGAGCTTAGAGTTTTCATCAAACTGGTGAAATTAGAATACACAACAAATTACCTAAAAAGGGGAAATGATCTCGAACTTATATATCATTGAATATGGTGATAAAAATGATGAAATGGTGGAATATGATATTTAGACTAATAGATAAGAATACATTGACTGAGAATGGTCTTGATAATAAGATAAAATAATGTTAATTCATAACAAATGAAAAGAGGATGGACTATAGTGCACAAGGGAGTTTCTGGGAGAAAATGAGGAAGAATATGGTGAATAACCCATTTGTGGTCAGAGGGGGAAATCAATATTTTTTACTTTTAATGACGCGTATGAAACAATTTTATGGTTTAACATACCATGTTATACCCATGCGACAATATTACCCCAAGGAACCATATATCATATGGTTACACTCACAATTTTACTAACCATGTTCATCCCATGTAGAGATACATTCTGACTAGGTCACTCCCTCACACAAGTAGGCTCATGTTTTGAGAAACTATACACAACCATTGCATCTCTCACTACAATTAATTGTATGAATTTCTCAAATATATGCATCCTTAAGTGAAATATTTTAAAAACTATGTCAAAACCTTTATGTCCTATATTTTTATCCAGGGGTTTCCTCTCATGGTAATGATGAATTTGTTGCCTATGAAATTGGTCCACATAGATGAGCCTCCCTGTTAGTACATATCAAGTTCAACTGTGAATCAAATATTGTTTCTTCCAGTATTTAACAATAGAAGCCCAATTATTCCAGAACTTATCTAAGAAAGTAAGACCCTTTTGGCCCTAAAACACAGCAAAAAAAAATTAATGTGTCCTATATATAATACTATCAATCAAAATGTTGGTTTAGAAATTGAATTTACTATCAAATGGAAATTATAAATCCATTTAGAAATTCCAACCCAATCCAATTTTTTTTGTATCTTATAGTATCCCCACAAGAAAATTTTTGATCCCTGAGAATCATTGGGGAGTAATAAAAAAACAAATTTTAGTGGGCTAGATACCTCTTTAAAAATTGAGAAAATTTAATGTATGAAAAAGAATCATTATTTCAATAGAGTCACAGAGAAAACGATACTCCAGTTAGCAAAAGACAACAAAAATATCGTAACCAAAGTGAGATATCTATATAGGGCACTCTCATGCCTGTCCAACCAGATACATAATCATTTTGTCACATTTATCAATAGATGGTATAGGGTGCTCCGAACCATATCCCTTAAACATTGAATGTAATGTTCAGAGTGATGAAAAAGAAACATTAGAATTTCCATTTTATTAACAAAGGTAACATCTAATTGACCATCAAAACACATTTATCAAAATTATAATCATGATTAAGGGTGATGACATAGCACTCAGCCACCATTCTGATCCTAATGGTCAACTCTAAATTACCATGATGTAATTGGTCACACATAATTTTATTATAATTCATTAAAGTCCCATATACAAAACTTGTCTAAACATACGAAATGGATGAACAAGTCAAAAAATATAGAAATTCCACATTTTGAAAAAAATATTGTTGAACTACCTCTGTTTTACTATTATGAAAACCGAAAACATTGAAGGATATTGAAAGAAAAAATGAAACCTGAATCCTCAAAACAAGGAACCTCACATTCACGTCAATCACATCTACCAATGATCATAACTGATATCCTATGAAATATCATAATAAAATCATTTTTGGTCCCTTTTTATTTAACAATATATGAGTGATCAAATAACTATCCAATCAATGGACCCAATTATCCATGAACCTCCACTCATAAGGTTCTACCACCATAAACTGATAGAGTTTATCCACACCATTACGATTAATTAAAAATATCCTCAAGAAAATATCCATAGGAGTCCATCAATTAAATCAGATAGGCCATTTATTTAATTTTCCTCAGTGCATCACAATCCTTCTCTTAGTGTAGTTAAGAAATGGTCATGTGATTAATTATTATCATCACTAAACTGAGGGTAAATTAAGATTATATCAAAAAGTGCTTATTTCACCACCCAAACCACAACCAAAAAAACATGACATTCCATGAATTAGTCACCCTTAAAAAAAGTATCTTGAATGTGCATGTATTTGTTCATCTAGTGGTCAAATGTCTAATGGTGTCAAATCTAATTCAATGATATCCTTCACCATGGGATCCAAATTTAATTTACAAATATATCATGGTTTTCATGACCATTAGATTCAAATTTTGAATCCATAAATCCTCTGGTCACACAATATCAATTACATAATAACTATTAAAATATAAATCCAGTAATCAAAGATGATATATATTTTCCATGCACAGTGGGTGAAAACTGTCAAACCATCAAGTTTGAGACTCGACCCTCATTATCACAAGTCATTCCACCTCAATGTTGTGATTAATATGTTACATGGAATTTCATTTCCATTATGGCCAGACATCCCTTTGGAATCATATTTCTATTAAAATATAACCATTAAATTTAGCATCATATTACTACCCTCCTCGACATTTTTTTTAATGTTTTAAAGTATTAATAAATATTAAAAGTAATTAATTTCAACTTTCTCTATCTTAAATGGTGTTTTATTTACACTTTAATTATACTCTAAAGGGATTTTTCATTATGAGGGACACAATTTTCATCCCTTAAGACTTTCCTGATTGATAATTTAATGATCATGGGATCTCATACCATGGTAAAAAATACATCGCAACCGAGTGTGGTTTATGTAAATTAACAAAATTATTTTAAAAATAATTAACATGGGAAAAAATATAAATCATAAACTTATAGAGCCTAATATTAGATTATCTTATATAAATTCACATGAAGATATTCCAAATTCATTTCAAATAGTGTCATCAGCATCAAGTGTAAAAGTCCATGCTAAATTGAATTGGTGATGTTATGGAATCTAATATGATAAAAACATTATCTTGAGTCACTCAGACAACACTTCTAAGGAGTATTTGAGCATAACATCAAATATCATAATGATATCACATGATATAGGTCACTCTTCCCTAGTTATGACCTATAAATAATAATATTTACGAACCCCTAACTATTTCCATGAAATCATGAAACCAAAAAACTCCGTGAATTACAATACCATGTAAATCCATCACATATGTTTTTGAAAAAACACCTCTTAAATTTACACACACCAAGTGTAACATCACATGATACCATGATATGAGAACGTCACAATAGGTTCCACCATCCCTTTTAATTTTTTCGTCCTAATAAATCTATGAATACTTGAGTTATATTACCTCACATAACTCTGAATAGACTAACACCTTTTTCAGTCACCTCTCATAATGGATAATATATCACAAGATTAGCAGAGAATCCAACCATGATTAAAGGATTTCTAGCCTTTTAATCTAGATCATTACTCAATTTTCAAACAATTAACATGAATAAAGATTAAAAATAATCGCCCCCCTTGACTGTTCATATTTATCTCTAGTATTCCTACATGGCACAAAAAATCACATGAATGACACATCTCATTCAAAAAACTCATCAAAAGCATTTTTCAATGCTCTACATATTGAGGGTCCGATTGAAACAGTTATATATCCATACTTTTAACATAAGGAATCAATCCTCATACTATTTTCATGCAAAAAATGTTACTAGGGTCACCACCTAATATCTATGTACAATTAAACCTATAAATGACTCATCATTGGTTGATTATATGTTCCCACATTCCCATTCAACAAATCTCTCTTGGAAACAATATTTGTAATCCCTACAGAATGGATAAAGCTATAAAAAATGATGGTTGTATCACTTTAAAGTATTCAATGGGTACTTATCAATCTAGATTTCATAACAATTAGTAGAAAGGGATATCATATATCAGATATTTTGGAGAACTATACATACAATATTACCTAAACGGATCCATGAAGGAATAAGAAAATTAACGTATAAGTTTTATAAAAAATATTTTTTGCTTGTAGTTATAGTTCTCATTTTTGTAATGGTTAATGAAATTTTTAATTACATTGAAATAGAAGACAACACTATTTCAGTTTTAATGTAAATTTTTATTAACCTAATAATGATATAAAAATTATAAACCAAACTACAAATGATAATTTATAATTTAAAAAATGAATCAGATGTGTAATGTTCATATATACATTTATTTTTAGTCCATATATGTGGATTTGAATTATATAAATAACTATCACATTTTAAAATGAATAAACTCCCATTGGGAAATTTACGTGATTCGAAAAAGAATAGGAATACCTAAAAGGTCTCTTTATGTTATTAAATATTTTATAAACTCTTTTAGAGGGTTCTTCTCCTAAGCAGCTCTAAATAATTAAAAGAATAAGGCCCTGTTTTTCAAACATGAATCATTTCATTAGGGTTATTATGCCTAATTTATAGAGGTACATGACTTTATGAGGAAAAAATTATTCATTTTCAATTAATATTTTGAACATATATATATTAGAATCATCGATTGGTTTTATGAATTTAAATTCCCTTTTTATAAAGGTACATAACATTATACGTTACAATTTAGACATTATTTATCTAGAACTACGTTTTCACATTTGACAGTAAAATTTAAAAAATCCATACACTAGGGTTTGATTATATGAGTTACACATCCAAATATATAAATACCCGAACACTATATAAATTAATATTGTCACCCAATTAATCAAAACTATTAATGTTTTAACCCATGTCACCAATGGTCCCTATCTCAAACATGATATAATATATTAATGGTGGTGTTATGATCATGATATAGGGGATAACCAGTTAGGATGAAGGGTGGAACAATTTATAATCAATATAATTGTAATCAATATATATGTTTAGATACCTATGATCAATGGTGGATCAAATAGGGTGTGACATATACTTTGTAGGACACCAAAAATGACCTATAATGAATAAAATATCCCACAATTATAAAAATTATTAGCTTACTTGTATAGTAATTATGCATTAATGCAATGTTATATAACTAGACATTTTCAAGAATATGTTTTTCATGGGTCCCTTGGACAATAATACCTACGTCACCCAATGAAAAAATATCATTGAACACTCCACAATATATATATATATATATAATCACCCTGATATATATAAATATATATATGATTATAAGATAAGACCCATTGTATATTAAAATGGAATACACATATACATGTAGTGGTATAGTAATAGTGTGATACTGGGTCTGATGGGGAAAAGACTAGGAATCCATGATGATGTATATCAAGGATGACCATATAAGTTCCAAAATATTTCAAAGAATTTATAATTTAATGATGGTGTAAAATCCATGAATCTAAGCATATTATAACTTCATATATCCTCTCATCCAATCAATTGAATTCTAAACAGTTTAACCAATATGTCGCTTATGGTGCACTAAAATCGTATACCCTTATAGGCTCATCCCTACTATTTATTAATGATCCAATGTTTCTATATGGTTTTTTAAGGAATATCTTACCACTTCCATCAATGATATTCAACATTAGGAATCCCAAGTGTAAATTGAGGAAGAATTACATAAATATCCAAATTATTCCATCCAATGTGTTCTATAGAAGGAATTCCAAGTATCAATCTTCGTATAATACAATCAATTAACAAACTGAGACCATTTATAGTGTTCTATAACAAGGAACACAAGTATCACATAGTGGTCAAAGAGAAAATAAGTGGGATTAATGCATAAAATAGTTATCATAGGACTAAGATATATCCATTGTGACACTCAATTTATTTTATACATTAGAATATCTATTAAAAATACCAAATATATTAAATTGGTTCATCCCAACTCTAGATAGTAAATTGTTCATGTTAGAAAACATGTTGTATTAGAGATAAAAATATAATTGATAAATAGGTACATGTATAAAAAATTATATATTTACATTCACATTTAATGAAAAATTAGTCCATGTATATAATCATTCCATAACACAATTCAACTAATAAAAATAGGTGGTCATGTACATATCATTCCATTTATATATATTAAAATTATAATGTGATTAAACTTTATTTAATGTATGGAAGATATTGAACAACAGTGGTGATTTTATTAAAAAAAGGGGAGCTATTATCATTACCAATGGATCATCAATATCCTGACATCACATAAACTAGGGACAAGAATGATAACATTGAAATTTCCATAAATTTTTTGTAGAAATCATGAAATAGGAATTTAATTACACAGATGCGTATATGAGACATGAAAAGAAGATACACACAAATTTGGTGGTTCAAGTAAAGGACCTCAAAATTCTATAGAGAAATTAAATTTATAACAACTAACCAACATGGTAAGGTGGGTTTTGAAAATAGTATTTAATATTTACATGTTGAACCACATAATTTAACTTTTCATTGAACAATGACTCATTTTATGAGTGTCTAAACATGAATTAAAACATATAGTCTTCCTACCCGAGCTTAAGATATATTACTCATCCATTTTTAAAAATTTATTTGTGCAAGAATGGAAAAATAAAAAGATAAAAAATCCATTAAATTAGTGAATATTATACCGTATGAAGATATATATGAATATGGTGAGATAAATGAATCAATGTAGGAAGATGATTCATATATTCAACGATATTCTTCCACATAGACAGGTGATAATTGATTCTATACTCATATGAAGGGGATCATATGTGGAGTAGAAGTAAAATTATATGTTCATGTTGGCGAGATATTGGGTGACATGGAGGATTAATATGGGAAAAACCCATATAAGGTAATTCAGAATGTTAATATATTTTCTACTTTCAATGAGGCACACTATTAAGGTCCCATTTTAACCATCCCTGAAACAACGGTGTAGAAACACATTCCCAAGACACCCTAACAAATACAACTAGTAACATGGTCAACTAACTATGAACATCGCATGAAATTATATTATCAAGGATTCTCACTCCCTATCATAACAAGGATCATGATTATAGAAAAAATGTTCATTCCATGTGACTCCCACTATAATTAATTGCATATATTATCAACATTGGTTGGGCCTTGGGTACATAGTATGAAGAACCCTGTGACACCCTATAAAGTATGTATGGTTTCTTAGGGTCTCCTAAAATAATTATGATAAATTAATTCCTTAGAAAATTAGGTTACACAATTGAGCATCATAGTTAGTACTAACCATACATCTAGAGATATCTCATTCTGAATTGAGCCCTCAAATCCCAACACACTCAAAAATCCGTATAAACTCCTATGGGAAATATTGCATTATAAAAACCATTAAAAAGAAAAAAAATATGTTCAAACTCACATAATTTTTTTATCAGCTTATTTTTAACAATAATCCCAACCAAAAAATGAAACTTTCATATCCCACTAGATATTCAATCTAATTTAAATTACATGGGATCATATATGTTCTCTAATGGTGTAATAGTTTTTGGATGTAATAGTTCCTTTGTATCACAGTCCTTTTGATAATATATATTATGAGAAACATGGACCATAGAAACATTCAGTAATAAAGTGTTGACTGATCATTTTTAATATTTATTAATTCATTTAAACCACAATTTTCTTCCACCAAATCACATTTAGGTCATCATATATGATGTTATTTCTTAGTCTTATAGTTTCAAAATATCATCTAATTTATAGAAACTCTTAAATTCCCATCATTATCCCACCATTTATCTCATTTTTGGCTGATCTAGGTGCATCCCAATAATTTATTTTGGCCCGATTTTATCGATATTCATCCCTAACGTTGTGTGATCGATCCATAGTGATTCTATGACAAACAACATACATCATTCCATCTATTTTATTAATGTATATTATTTATAAAGTGTTTTTTTCCTTGGAATAAAATTTTATTTAGATTATCTTATTTGATTATGATGTGTTTCGGTCTATTCTAGGATTTTGTAATAGTGAAGGGGCATTTATAGTTCGTGGTTATCTCATCATGTATTTTTGAATAAAGGTGTAAATTAATGATTGTGGTAATAAATTCAATTTCTATAATTATTTTTTAAAAATGTTTTAATAATAAAATTTTGTTTCTTTTTTTAGAAATTTAAGAGAATACATAGTATTAAAAATTCATAATTCATAATAAATTTGAGCAGTAAGGGGGGGATATATCATGTTCCTTACACGATTTCATGATGTTTCTTTTCTTTTATTTCAAGCCATATATTTTTCATTATGATTTGTTCTATATAGTATTAATCTAATAATTTTTTGGGAAAATTGTTATTTTTTATGTCACCCCACATGAAAATATTACATACCTTAAATATGTTAATTTAACTAGACATATGTAAATTAGATATTATTATGTTTCAAATTTATTTTTGATGTTGATTAGATGTTATAATAAATGTGATAGTGGAATTTTGAGGTTACGATTATTTATAAGTTTAAATTTTGGGTTTTTGATGATAATGGGTTAGGTAGAAAGTTTGGGTTTTATGTGTTTTTGGTTGAAAGGGTCATAAATTAGCTTCATAGATTCTCAATAATTAGGGAATTCGTGAAATGGTACATTTTGGTTAGAGAATATGGTGTTTTTAAAATTTTTAATCGATGGAAATAAATCAAAAATTTATGGTAAATGTTGTAATAATCACTATATTTTATGGGAAGGAATGGAAATAAAAATTTTCCCTCAATATAGAACTCTATCTCATTATATATAAGATGATGGTAAATGAATATGTAGACAATTAGAAACAGATGTAGTTAAATGTGAACTATGAAATTTAATAGTGGTGGGGTACATGGTAACTAGGACTTGATGGGTTATAATAATAATAGAATTTATGTTAATGTGAAATAATATTTATATTAAGGTTAAGGAGGGGGGAATTTTTTGGTTGACTGAAACCATCAAATGGGAATTTTTGTAACTAATATACAATATATTTTTTATTTTGATTTCATTGTGGAATACACTATAATATTTTTTTACAACCAAATGGACTAGTTTTTTTTATCCATGTGTCATCCCAACTATCTACATTGGTAAAGATTAATTTCTATGTACACCTTATTCCATTATATTTATACCAGAGAAGGTTATTATAAACATGTTATGATGGATTGTGATTATAGTGTACTGTATTTTATGATTGAATGGGGATGAAGTGCTATATAATAGGTCTAATTATTTATAGGATAAGGTAATATGGTTGATTTAATTCATGAATATTAAATGATTTTAGTATTATGTTATTGGTTATGGGATTGTGAGGGTATGTGTTGACATTGAATAACTCTCCATGTGGATGACATGGAGAAATATATAGACTTATTTGGGTGAATCCATATAAAAAATATATCAAAATACACCATATTAAAAATATTCAAGATGTTACAGAGTTTGATGACTAAAACATTATTAGTGATGATTTTTAATTCAATGTAAAATAATTTAGATGAATAGTGGTAATCTCCATGAAATATATTTTTATTTTCCAAGGTTTCAGTTTTTGTAAAAACATAACATAGTGGTTATAAATATCATATAATGGTTATTATCTATTCCATAAATCCTATTAATTTTACTACATTCTCCACAAATAAGTATATGTTACCATCAGAGTTCTCAAAGATGAAATGAATTCGAAAAAATTTACTTCCACTAGGAAAAGGATTGATGTAATCTTATAGGTATCCGTATTATGTCAACTTCCTCCCTTTTCCAAAAAAAAACTAAAATGATACCATTGAGATGTATTTAAAATTGAATAATGACCAAGACAATAGAGGAAATGTCATTAGTCATATAGATATTTCTGGATGTCATTATCATTCATGAATCCAATTACATGGAATGCATGACCTGACCAAAGCCATGGTCAATGAGATTAATAATGACACCTCTTTTGTAAAACCCCTGACCTTCATGAAAATTACATCATGAGACCTTATAAGTCCCATTTTTTTAATTTACATATCTTAATTAATGATTCTTTCCCTATGATCATATTCCCTCTCAAGACTGATTCACTCAATACAAAATATTTTGCACAACTAGTATCATTAACCCCAAAATTCATCATTTTTTATGTATTACATAGATGGTTTCATTGCTAATTTATCCTAAGTATATGATGTAAAATTCTTATTTTTCAAAATCATAGGGACCCTAACATTAGGATATGCATTTTATACTTCACTATGGTGTTGTTTATTCCATGCGCCATAGAAATGTGCATGTGTAGTTGACATGTAAGACCAGAAGGTTGAATCATAAATTGGAAAATATTCTATTACCTATGACGAGTTCTAGTGATTGATGTTTATATCCTACCAAGATGTGTTATCCTTGGGTGTAGGAACATCCCATATTCATTCTTCCTGTAATAAAACACCCCAAACCCTAATCACAGTCATATGACATTAAAAACCATAAAATAATCATTATAAAATTATGTTACATTGTATCTTTAAATTGTGGGGTGAAAAAAATAATGCCTTATGCATTACTAAAATGGGATGAAACATCCACATCCACAATGGAATGATACCCGGACACCAGGGATGAAACTGCAACAATAGAGACAAAAACACAACTTTTGGGACGTGACCACAAAACTAGGGATGCAATACTAACCCAAAAGAATAAAATATGAATAATACCAACAACGTTATGGTATGAAGAAAAAACCCACGTAATTTCATACACATATCCCCAATCGTTCGTTAGATGAAACCCCAAACAATTAGGCAGTCATCCTTATAATCCTGACATGTTTGTTTTTTGAAATTCATCCACTAACATAAGCATCCTTACCACACGATGATAAACAACCTAGAATGGCCCGATGACATGACCTATATTTGTGGAATAAAAATAATTTTGTTTTTATCACTTTCTATTATCGAGGTCAGTAGGATGCCTTCAGGATTTTCTATAAAAACATCCCCAAAACACTATTAAATATTCATTTCTAACCCATATTGTGTTAAATAGTTATATGTACCTTTTTCACATCTGGAATAATCAACACCACCCACCTATACCCAAAAGACATCAAACATATAACCTACATAACCCCAAAATATATTAAAACTATAATCATAAACCCCCACAATACGTTAATGTTATGACCAACCTATGCCCATAAAATGTTAAACCTGTAAACGACCACATATATTACAATACAAATCCTACACCAAGAAACATACTAGGGAGTCTCCAGAAATCAATCCCTGGACGCATTCATATAATAGTATAAATATCCTTGTGGAATATACTAAAGGCATATTTCCCCTCCCAATGATTCCTTAAATAGAGGATTTCCTAATATTTTAATGTCTATTAATTAACAATATATACATCATTACCATTGTTCCCAAACATAAAAACTCTAATTTAATTTTTATACTTTTTGTAAATATACCTAAAATAATTAATTCCAATAAAACCATAGATAGAAGGGGAAAATAATTATTGACTATGAGTCTGATCTGTGGTGGAGGCAGAATTGGGAGATGAGATCATCGGTGGAATCTGTGGAAGGAATATACCACATCCCATCATATTGTTCAAGTCATAGAGCTCGTTCCATCATTAATAGGATTAGAGGCTTCCCGAACCTGGATATCTAGATTGTTTGGAAACAAACCTTTAATTGATTTGAAACTCATATATGGATGTGTATCTATCTAGTATCGGTAATGATGGCACTTAATCTCCCCAATATTTTGGAAATAATTTAAATTATCAGATAAAATGGAAAATCAGATGAGAATCACTTATTCCTAAACTGATCGAAGATAATGAAAATTGGGAATTACAGATTCAAATATATAATTATAATTAATAACTTCTCCTTCCTCAAAATTGGCTGAAAAGCGTTGTTCATGATTGGAAAACACATTCATCAAAAAGAAATTGATGATTTTCCATTAATGTAATATAGAACATAAACTTCAATAAGTGCTCGATGATCAACCACCACCATCCATCTTTGGTCATATGAACTGATGGTGAGATAATAACTCATGAATAATCAATATCAATAATTTTTAACTCTCAAACAACTTAATTTTTCACTCACCCAGTCAATCCATAGAAATTATTTTATTTTAGGGCATCGATAATTCCATCAACGAATTTGAATGGGAAGTGGTAATTCATATTAGATATATGTCCTTCTATAAAATCTTATAAAAATTTAAACATCATCACTTTTTCCAAAAAATGTATGTATAGATGTAAATCATCCAAAATACCATAGAAACTATTTTAAGGATACTTTCCCCTATACACAATAAAAAATCACTCCCATATGTTAATTAGGTAGAAGATACATTATTACCGCATATTGTGACACCCACGTGGGGGATTCCTAGAAGGGACCCTACCTCCTAAAACAATAACCATTATCGATCAACCTCGAATATCAATTATAAGGACAAACTCATCCCACCCCTAGCCTCTTTCCATAATAACCATGGTCATGGATTAGGTAGCTCACCTACCCTATCCACCAAGAGAAAAATATAGTGTCTCGAGTTCCCCCTTCCCCCACCATCATAACTCCAACCGTCACGAAAATTGTGTGAGGGATTAATGTAAAAAAAACATAATTAAGACCACAATCACCTATTTGAGAGGTCATGTTAACTGTAACTAATTTATAACGTATAACCCCCAATAGTGATCCACCCTAGAGTAAGGGATTTTTTTTTCACAGAGACCCCCCACCCGTTATACCATATTGAGACAGGGTGTTCATCCACATGCTGAATATTTTACATTTTTCAATGATATATCCTAACGAATAATGGGAAAAAATAAACATAGGTAATATTCCTAGAACAACAATCATTATAGTAATGGAAGAATATCCACTATCCAAAAGGGGATAATACATGGGGGAATCTTCCAAAACTAGTGGTCGGGATTTGTGAATGTGGCATTTAAATAAAACCCCAGTGGTTTGATGTGGAAAAAAACTCATTAGATACACCACTCCCTCTTCCAAAAGAGTTCTGCGAAAATACCAATAGTTAAGGCGGATTATCCCAATTTCATAGATCCATAAAATCCAATTAAATAGTAGAAAATAATTTTTTCTGTACAATGACCTAGATCCATTTCATGTATTCTATCTTAATCCATCTTTTAATCAACTTTCCTTCATCCTCTTAACTACCACTGCTGAAGTTGTTGTGATGTACAGGTCTATTATGTCAATGTCAAATGGTGTTGATCATTCTATCAATCCACATGGAACATAATTTTTTTTTAATTAAATGAACTCACTAGGAAAACCATCTTATAAAGATATTTTATTGATGATTGATTCACCCCTAGAAGAAATTTCATCATTTTGAGGTTAATTGGCCCATGTGATACTGCCTCTTCCAGATTGTCACCAGCATAATATATCCTCATCAACACCACTATGATTTTCAAGGCCATTAATAATTGGATAAAAGTCTTATGAAGGTTTGGGTTACCATATAAAATATTTTTATTGGGGGATAAGCGTGAGAGATATTTTTCCCAACTACAAGTCGGATGTCTTCCCATAGTTTTTAACATACTTGAATTTCATCATTATAGAGTCCCTAACAGAGTAACATGAAATGTGTATCTTCCATAATTATTAAATGTCACACATGTGGATCCATGATCTACAGATAACATATTTTGGGTGTGGGTAGACACTCAATTCCATTTATTAGCAATGTAGGAAGGTCAAAATGTTAGAACTCCCAATATCTCAACTCATTTATTCTTATGGATACTGCCTGACCTTCATGGTGACACATATCAAGATCCTCAAAATTCTTTAGTGAATCATGTAGGAGGCGTCTCCCCCATGTGATGTGTAGAGGATAGTGATATTATTCTTTCCATTTAATTATTCCATCTTTCGTGATGATAATGAATCCATCTCTATAAACATATAATAAATTGAGGAGGGACATCATCCATCCTCAGCATAAATGTAATAAAAATAAATACTCCTGGGGATTAATGAAATCATAAAGATGATATTTGGTAAAATGAAAATACACCCCATGTTGGAAAATGGCATTATACATTCCTTTTAGTTACTTAACATACCCATCACCATTGATTGACATTGGGCCTCTGAAATCTTATTAAAGACATATTGTGGCCTATCGATTCACATATTAACAAGAGGAATCCTATTTCTAATCCCATTTAAATATCATATATTATTCAAAAAATCTATGTAGATGTTATTTTTACTTCTTTATGTCAAATTATTTTGTTATACAAGAGGATTTCCACAAAATTAATCTCCTAGAAATGTTCTATAAGAAGCATCACCAGAGAGGACTCCACCACCCCCCCGATCGAGCATCCAATTCTCATTGGACAATAACATAGATTTGAGGTAAATGGACCTAGGAATATGTTCAGTGTATAGGTTTTTTTCATAGTTACAAACCATCGAATGCATTTCCAATCTCAAAGGAAGAATATAGTTACAAGAAAACATACCACGACCGCATTTACTCACGTTCTAGTAGACTAGTAAAATCACTAATTCCTACCAACCCTCAAAATGGTTATATAATATTCATTATTACTATATATATTGTGGAATTATATATGTAAAAAGATATGATTCCACTCTAAGGGAACAAATTTCCAGTAGAGGTCTACCAGATTCACAAGCCTCAAGAATTAAATAGTATAAGATGAATCCTATTTAATGGGACTAGCTAGTGTTGCTAAAGCATGCACACTCAACCTCACCATGTTGATTGAGGTCTAGACCCCCTTCCTCCCCCCGCAAACATTATGTATCCCATCTTTGTCACTTCGTTTATATTTTATAGCTACCCACATTCTAATAGAACATTCGGGTAACAATAAGTTCTATAAATAGTTGTAAAATCATTAAGGACAGTCTATCTACTTATATAGCTCCACCGTACTCAGATTTTCCATAATTGAACCCTTTAAATTCACATTGTGTCATGAAGAGTGAGTTGATCATTTTATTAATAGATGAAAATTAATATAATAACCCATGGAGAGGAATATGTCCTATGAATATATATTTCAGGAGGTGTAAGAATAATTTTTTGGGATGAGTTGGTCTCTATTATTGTTTCCCTATGTTTTTTGAATGGATTCCATGTGAGATATGGATAAGTACATTGATTGACTGGATCGTGAGAGGGACTACAATGCCTATTGCATTTTCAATAATTTAATATGAAATATATCAACTATTATGTGTACATGACTAACTCCATCCCCCTCATTGAATATACATCCAGCCATGACTAGAAGGAATATGAATCAACAATGTTGAGATAATCTGAGCACCCTCCAGTGTTGATTCATGTATTCTTGTTAAAAAAATTATGTACCCCTTTCTTTGGGGGATCACCATGAATATATCCAACAAAACAACATTCCAGTATTTAATATACATTTCTTTCGAGGTAAATGAAATCGGACTATATACACTTTCACAATATGTGATGAATTATATTTCCATCCAACCCCTTCAGGTACATATAGAAATCATCGATTATTGAGGGGTAAAAAACATAATATAAAATAGATTTTCTCATATGGAACACCTTTCAAGATCGTTTGTATTGATGAAAAAAATTTAAGAATCCTTCTGAGGGTATAATAGGTGTATCCATAACTAACCTCATTATCCATTACTCCCACAATTTTACAACCCATTATTTTTTAATAATGTATTTTTTTATACATGTTTTGATTTCAAATTTTCTATTTTTAATGTATAGTGGTATAAAACGTTTAATTATACATAAAATGGTCATGTCATTTATTTTTTTGGATTTTCAGAAAAAATCTATAGTTTTTATCGCTCACTGGTCACTAACACATTGTGTGTGTTGAGTACAATCCATATAGTAGCTTTTTAGACTAATTAATGAACTGACTACGGAACATAAATTATATACATATCTTTTGTTTAAAACATACTATGTAAGGTAAAGAATATGATTTTAAATAAAATGGAGATGTTTTTTTCATAGAAATACACCTAATGGATTACACGTCATGTAATAGAGTTACATGATGTGTAAATCTCATATTGTTTAGTTTTGGGGGGGTCATATGAGTGATATATTTCCTTCATTATCTTTAAATATCTCATATCTCAAAATAGAGAGCACTCTAGATTATTTTGGGGTATTCCTATCCAAGAGGAATGATTTTTTCAGTGATTGACCTCAGTTGTGGTTTATTGCTTCTCTCTTAGTATGTAATTATTTTAATAATTATTGGGATTTAGTTTCATATATGATTTGTATGTGTTTTTTTTGATTTGATATGGTTCTTTATCGACCCATTTTAGTTTTTTTTCATGACATTTATTTTGGGGACTATTCTCTTTGTTTCCATTATCCCTTTTCATATTCAATATGGTTTCTACCATGTTGAGGTGGGTGTTTCTATATAATGTGTTAATTTTATGAAATAAATTTTCTATTTGATTATTTCCATTGGCTTGTTCATTTATTGGAAGAGATAATTTGTATCAAATGAATTCATAAAAATGAAATTATTTTACAAAAAGGATAATTTTCATTGAAAATGTATTTCTAGGATTTTAGAGTGGGTTTCCTAACATGAAAGAAGATTGTATTGGATTTGAAATTGATTTATAATATTCTAAAAATGAGTTTTATTTTAAATTCAAAAAATTAATCTTTTGGATGCTTGTGTGAATCAGGATTGGGAAACAAGTAGTTTTACTTTGTGTTTCACCACTATGATCAATATTTAATTGTGTGAATTAAAGACACGATATCTTTTGGATCTATAATATTCCCTTTAGGCTTGCGATTATCTAGTATAAAAAGTCCTATCAATGTGATCCCAATAATATATTCTTTTTCATTTTTAAATTATGTTTTTATTTATTGGATAATTGTTTTAATATAATGGATTGATTATCATTTGATTTTATATGTGATTTTATATCACAGATTCACAAGATAGGTTGTTCAATGGATATGTGTTTTCATATATACCACTTGATGAATTAATTTTTTCCTATTTTATAACTTATACTTGTAACATTATTTGGTTTTTAAATATGAATTTATTTTATAAAAACTGATGGAAGAAAAGTGATAATTATTTCTAAATTGATTAGATTTATGAAAATTATTTTTAAGACTATTTTTATGCCAAAATTATTGTAGTCGTGATATTATACAACATATAAGAACTATATCTCTATAATAATAGGAATTATTTCATGCCTTCCATTTTCTTCTATGTGTTTTTATATGATTTATTATAGGATCCATAAAAAGATAATATCATATTCTTTCATTTAGGCTTATTTTATTGATGTTTCATTCAGTTTAGATTGATTTGGGTGAGATTGTTGGTCACATATGGTTATGAATTATGTTTTTGATTAGTCTATTTATATTGGATTGTATGTTCTTACGGTGTCATGCATGTTTCTAATTTGTACTATTGTTTTATGTCCTCTATGTTAATATTTAGGACTAATGTTTTCCATCCTATTTTTCCTTAATCATTTGAATTGATGGTTCTAATAGTCTGTCCTATTTTACTGGGTTGGTACATTATAATTTTGGAATTAAAGGGGATGATCGACTTGAAATGTGTTATAAAATCCTAATTTTTTTATAATATGGATAGGATGTGTTTAATTCAAATAGTATTTGTAGAAATGGTATTAGATAGATCAATTCAATGACTGAAGCAGATTGACAATGGGTGGAAATGGATTTTTAAGAGGTCTGCTATGTGGAATTTTTGGTCATATGATTGAATTTTATAAGAATTTTATTTAAATGGGAAGGTTATTTCTGGAGTTATTTTTTTCCTTTCTTTAAATAAAAAATTTCTAAGAATTTTTTTTGACTGTCAGAAGTCGGACCCTTGGTTTTAGGATTTTATCATTATTAATTCGTTTTTTATTTTATTATAAAAAGCCTCTGAGAAAAGATCATTCAAATCCAATATAGGATGTTGTGAGACATGATCTTTAGGTGAGACCAATGTTGGACCCAACATTTCCATAAGTGTTTATATGAACTACTCAAACATTTTGATGTGTGGGTGTAAAGAATCCATGTTGTATAGTGGACAATGGATCCGAATTTACCAAGACGCTTACACCCATTTTTTCATGGTGAAAAAGTCCCTATGAATATAATGAGATACTAGAAAATAGGGAAAGTATAGTCAACATATGAGGACTCCTATGTAATCTAAGGGGGTTATTTCCATTTATGTATAGTATGGATCTTGAAGAATGTGGTGGGATTCAATTGAGGATGTTATGTATCATAAGATTATTTCCAGAGATTCTTTCATGATGATCATTAAAACACATTACTATCTTCAAACAATATGTGTTGAAAATACCTAAGTGTTTTGGTCTATATAGTATGGGGGTAGCTACATTCCAGTTTATTTGATCTATTTAAATGAGTTAGTGAATTTTTAATTGGAGCATGTCACTAATGAGTACCTGAAATCCCGTAGTATTGAGTTGGGAATGAGTCCCAATATTCGGTAGATGTTGATAAACATATTCCTTTTAATAATTATTTAGGTAGTTATAAATAATGAATTATCTGTCATATATATAGATAGAGAGATAGGATTGGGTGGAGAATTAGTTGATTCTGGGGTTTTGTTGGGAGTATATTCTTGATAGAAAAGAATGTGTATGAATGGGGGGTCTTCTCATCCCTGGTATTGAGGTGATAATAAGGTAACAACAGCTTGTATACTACTATTGTTAAAGGTGAGTTCATACGAAGAACAAAGAAATAGAAGATCATTTTTCTTGTAATCATTGTGGGAGATCTGGTAATCTACAATTCTTTTATAGAAAGACATCTCAAGGAAATAGATAATGATACATTATCACCAATGGTTCACCGATTGTGATAATTCTTCCAGGGCTGGTGGGTGTAATCCATTTGATACATGAGAATATAATGTGAAATTAATAGTTTACATTATGCATTTGATTTTATTCTATATTAATCTAAAATACTACTAGTGATAATTATATGTACAATTTTAATTTCAACTTTTATGGTGCTAGATTTGTTTGATGTGGTCTCGACTCTTTCATTTATATCATTAATATTTCTTTGAAAATTTGGGATTTAGACAGAAAAAATCCATTTAATGTTGGATACTTCAATACCATTGTGAATGAGGTTAAAATTAGTTTTTAGAAGTCCCTCTACTTAGGTTACCATAGTTAACATTGAGGTGGAGTGGGACTTATTTTTTCCTGATCAGGAAACTTTCAAGATTACTATTAGAATGGATTTAATGATCAATGTTATTTCCTTGATAAACTATTATCACCATAATGTTCAGTTATTACTCATTAAATGTTTCACTCATTCGTTACAGGGATAGTTGGACTCTAGATCTCGAAGGTTAGGTCATGTACATCCATAATACCGAGTAATCTCATGTTAGTTATTATAGATGTTTCTTAATGTAGTTGACCCTTTATAGGGTGGTTGGCATTATATTATTGTGTGTGGGTACCATGAGGTATTTATAGATGATTTTTCTATTTTACCAACATTAAGTGTGGTTGAATTTACTGTTGGACTACTCCCTTGTTCGATATCGATTCCTATTACCTAATACTATATGAAACATGTTTATTTAGATGAAAATGTGATCCATCTTGAGGTCCTAGAGGATATACAACTTACTATTCAAATAATTTCCCTATGGGTTTCTATTTTCCAATTTTATATAATGGTGAATTGGATCTTAAAAAATTGTATTTATTATAGAATGTTGAATCACATTATTGTCAAGAACAAATATTCTTTTGCAATAATTGAAGATCACTTCGATCATATTTTAGGGTATTCTTAGTTTTATATTATTTAAATAATATCAGGGTATAAATTGATTATTGAATTAGATGATAATATATCCAAGATAACATTTAGTAATCGTTATGGGAAGATTTAGTTTCTTGTTATTATATTTAGACTCACTAATGCACTTGTGTTGATTATGAATTTGAGGAACTAGGACATTCATCAGTTCATGGAAACCTTCTTTTTCTTTTCATGGTTGTTATTTTGTTGTACTTAAAGTCATAGGATGAGTATATGGAACATTTGGATGTTATCCTAGGAACCCATTATGACATCATATGTATGGTATTTTTTCCAAGTGGGAGTTTCGAATCAAATTAGTGATGTTTTTTGGTTTGTAATATTTATTGGGTCTTCTTAGTATATCCTAAAAATTTAAAGGTAGTTATGTTTTGGTAGAATTTTATAAATGTAATTGAGACCAAGAGATTCTTGGGATTCACTAGTTACAATATATGATTTTATTAGAAAATTTCCATGATCACATATTTGATAAATACATTAACCTATTATGGTTTAATGATTGAATGGTATAAAAAGTATCACATATCATTTGAGGAGATGAAGGTGATATTGACATCCACACTAGTTTTTATTCCTTGAGGAACAAGGTCATGTTATTATATTTTATTCCATGATACTATTAAGGTGTTGAGACATGTATTTATGTTGGGAAAATATGTTGTGGATTATGGATATTTATTGTAGAGTCCCTTGTTTTTTGACAGGATTAAATACGAATGGATTTTGAATTTTGACATTTGGGGGATGGTCAATTTTGTAAACCATGATTCAGAATGGAATTTTGAGATTTGTAACACTTAAATGAGTTTTTTATACACAAATAATGTTCCAAGGGTTACGATGGGAATTTTGTTATGTTTTTGGGGATCTGGGACCTGAAAACACATGTTTGTGTGTAATAGTAAAGATGCACAGATTAGCTAAAATTGCGCAAATCATTTGTGAATATTTTATATCTTTTGTAGGTGTGCATAATTCAACCCTATGGGTTGTGACAATTTTCCAATCTGTTCAACTATCCCAATTGATTTGGTCCATTTATGTAGTTCACAATCACTGTATTCCGCCAAATTGGGGTAGGGTTTAGATATACCATGTGGCCCAACTGTAAAAAAACTCCCCTTATGTTGTAACCCTAGAATGGTTAGAACATTTTTTAGAAAGTCATGCATTAACCCATGCGTCTCATTGATGTGGAAAAAATCCCATTTTACCTCGACTGAATTTTTTATTTCTTATATATAAATATTCATTCTCCGCCATACACAACAACCTCCTGTATGGATTTTCATGTCATCCTCTAGGTGAGAGGATATTTCCCTCACATGTCCTCCATTTTGAGTGTCATCGGGTTCCATGGAAGCATCTTGATATGATTACAACTCTCCATCCTTCCTTACTCTGTTTAATTTAGATTTCATATTAGCTATCATTGTAAAGTTTGATTCACCCAATATTTTGTGGTTGGTCAATTTATTCAATTTCAATCAAACCAGAACAAATAAAATCATTATTTTGGATGTGTGGTTCTTCTATGGTATAAGGTATTTCTTATATAGATTTTATCAAAATGATTCTTTGATTAATAATTTGAGTATTTTTCATGTGCACTAGTATCACATTATGACGCATAAAAAATGGATATTTAAATTATAGAGCCCAATTCCTTCCCTCTTGTAGACATAACAAGTTTAATTTGAATTATTTTTATTTATGTGATTATATATTAATTCATCCTCAAGGGTGTGTCCCTTGAATACCATTAACAAATCAATTTTTTATTATCAAAGCCCCTATATGAGGTGTGATGTATTAAAATCATAAAATGTTAATTACTTTGAATATGATATATTGTGGAACTCCCATATTTTATCTCCTAGTGATCGATTTACCTTCCCAATAGTTCGGACCACCACTATAAAATTAATTAGATTTAGTTTATGGAATGAACTTTATATTTCTCATTTTAATCAAATAACTGTAGGTTGTTACTGCCATGTGCAATACACATTTTCATAATACCATTAGCTAATTGCTATTATTATGTATAAAATGAAAAGACTCATTTAATAAAATGGATATCCTTAATATGATATTGGATCTCTTCAATTAACATGCTTATTATTATTTTTGAATGTTTATCTAGTTGTCCTTTCTTTCCATATAATTGGAATAACAGTGGGTTTGGTCCACTATTTTAGATGTTATATGAATAAATTCTTAAATCATCTTTTAGTCATCAAGCGATACAGATTTTTATTGTTACTTAATTCCTAGGATGGTCTCATGGGTTTTTGTGGCTTTATACCCCATGAGATATATATTATATATAATTTTTAGGATCACTCAACATGTTTCATACATCTATACAAGCAATCCAGATTCATAGGGGAGAACACATGGACATGCTTGGTGTAATGATGGATCCCACATTCTACTAGTGAGACTCAGACCCCTTTTTAGATACCATAGATATGATCAAAGATTAAATCAATACATTACTATTAGAGTGATACATGTATTTTAGTCTATTTATTTCTATGGATAGGTACCTTTAGCATTGAAAATTAGTTATGATCCTGGTGCGACACATGGGATTACATTATAAGGATGAACGTGGATGGTCATAGAATAAAATTAAAATATATTAATGAGATACCCATATTATGACATTAATGATGATATAAATTTCAATATTATTTTTTTATATCTATTACATAGGTCTGATTCTATGAAAATTTATCACTCTAGTCCATGATACATTCTAATAGTAATTATATTATATAAAAAATTCTAACATAGAATCCCTTTTCTTTAGGTTGAACATAGTTTTGCGATATACTGGATTGGGCCAAACAAGGTATGGTTGGATAGGTACCACATAAGAACCTGGCAATGTTAGCTTTATTATTATTTTTATTTATATGTATTTTTATATTACTAGTCATACCTTCTCATAGTAGTACACTATACACAATGTTTGAATTGTAATTTAAACCCTATTGGTCCTGACTTATAAAGTATGGCTCACACCCAACTTGGTCTTCCATTGCATTTGGGTACCTAAGAAAATCATTATTTGTAGTTGGATCATAGTTTGTTTCTTGTGTTTTAGAAGGTACATATGATATTAGTAGCACATGAATAATCATGTAATCATTTATGTTGGGTAGTTATCCATAAGTTATTTTATTTATTATCTTAATGTTAATGTTTTATAACCATCATTCATGTACATAAAGTTTTATTAGTATGTGAAAAAATAATTATATGTATTGGTGTTTCCCAGTCAGTTTTATTCATTATATATATTTATCTTCTAATATTTGGCCAGTTAACACTATTAATTCTATTATAGTTCATTCATCTACACATGATATACCATAGTATAACTATGACTGTGAGGGTATAGTCTCCCAACCGTACAACCTATAGACCCCCATCACTATTCGACATCCTTTAGTTTACATGGAGGACATCTGAAGACAATGTGGAAATAATAGTTACCATATCCAGTTAACAAATATTATTATATTATATTCATTATAACTATACAAAAAATACCAACCTTGCCTCAGAAATTTAATTATTTTTATGAGATATGGTACATGATTAGAATGAATGAAACCAAAAATAGAAACAACGTTTATTTAATCTTTATAATGAATGTCTAAAATAATTTTATCTATTATATCTATTGAGGAAATCATAGGGAATATGTAAACAATGGGATAAGCTAAAAATATGAGTAAGAGAATAGACGTAGGAATAATTCATAACACATAGATTAGAATGCATAAAATGATGACAAAAATTAAATGAGACATGAATAATCATAAGTAACCATAACACATAAATCCTGGGATCATGTAATCATGGAATTATTGGATTTATGAAAAAACCTACAACATTTCACTAGAATTACTAAATTATAAATTACAAGACTGTTTCACATAGTGGACAATGTCTCGTTAAGGAATAAAGTTTCATCCCTATCCTGACATGATGTCTCATGAAACAAAAAATTACCAAGTGCATTAAAGTGCTATCCGGGTTAAACCATCTTATCATGTTGATGAATTTGTGTACCACATGAACAATCATACATAATTAATAAGAGTAATGGTTACCCATGGATGAAATTGGTATCATAATAATATCCCAAGGCCTATAATGGGTGTATCATAATGATGTCCATGAATGAATGGATATAAATTATACTTGTACCTTAATAATGGAAAGTATGAATATATTATGATATTTAATATAAATTGTAATTTAAAACACATAAATGATTGTTTAATAACCCTTCAAAATTAGCTGCATTACTTTGGATTAAGGGAAAATATTAAAGAGTCTTCCATGTGGAATATTCATATATGTTTGCATAAAACAATAAATTAACTATGAAGGATTATCCAAATGAAGTGATTTATTCTATAAAATTAATGGTGTATAGAACCATATTATTGGTGTTAATTTAATATGGCTACAAAATTTTTAATTTCCCTTTAATCAGGCCTGCTTATCTGGAGGAATTGAATTGTGAACTTTATAAAAAAAGTATTAACCCATCAATGAAAGAAAAATTGAGAGTGTTACATAATTTTTTATCATTAAAATAGTTATTAAGAGGTATAAATAAGAATAATTAATAATTATATTTGGTTAAATTGATAGAATGTGTATCCCAATGGAAAATTGTAGTTTCAGAAAGAATCTATGACCTTATGTCTAAATTCGAATTCACTAGGATTTAATGTCATTTATAAATAAATTAGATTCATTAATAATATAATTCATAGCATTTCCAACATTTATTAGGTTTATTATAATTTTTTAGGTTTATTATTTTTTATGAGTTATAGTATTCAATTTCTCCATTCAAGAGTGTTCGTTTCATTGGTTTTCTTGAAGGATTAACTAAATACATGTATGGAATAACTTATAAAATGGGAAAAATTGACCTAAAATGAGATTAGATATTATTAATGAATATAAACAATATTAAATTTTCTTTTATATAATTTTTCATATATATTGAATATTCATTAGGTAAAACCTTAATGATAACAGTTTTGATTATTTTGGGTTTTTAGCGATCATAATGAAATAGTTTAGGATTATTAATACAAATCATGTATATATACTAGTTTAAGAACACTAAATAGGTTGTCATATAAAAAACAAAATTTGGTTTAACCAATATATTGATTTATTACCGGCCTTGAAGGACGTATTAGAAAAATAAAAAATATCATCCATGAAAGTGATGAATTTTCAATTTAGTAGTGTTGTTTTAATATTTAGAACAAAAGGGGATGATAATAGAATTCATGATGGATATACCCTAAACACAAAAAATTTATTAAATATATATTCTTGTAGAGTTATCATGTTTTTATGGATATGATATTTCATGGATTTATATGAAAATTAAATAAGCCGGAAGTTAGAGAGGTAAGGTTTAACCTCTTGAGTATCATCTCCTTGAGAACCACTTCAGCGGACAAGGAAATTTTTTTTAGTGATGAAATAATGACCCGAACATGGGAAATATTTTTGGGGGATTAATTGGGCTGAATATTATCGTCAACTAAATCCTAAATGGGGTGATAACAATTGTTGTTGATGGGTGTTATTTATAGGGGATGATTGGGGTGTTGATGATTATTTTATTCATTAGTTTATTATTTCAGATCAGGACTATAAATAATATTGTTTTTTATGACTAAATATAGTTACTAGATCATGTGTGTTTTAGCTATAGTATTTTTAAATAATCAATTAATAAACCATTATTCCCAAATTTGTATATTTGGCTAAAATGTTATGTAATGGTCCAGACCTCTCCGGTCCATTACTTTGTGAAAATGTGGTGTTGGAGGTGTTCCGGGAGGTCAAGGTGACTTATCCCCCAGTCACACCCTACCGGTAGCTCGGTCTACCGGCAGCCGCTGCCTACCGGTAGCTCGGTCTACCGGTAGCCGCTACCTACCGGTACCTCGGTCTACCGGTAGCCGCAATCTAGTAGTAGCTCGGCTAACACTTTGCCAATTTCACTTGTGAACAGTGATTCCAGAATCCTAAGAGCCTCTGATTCCATTCTTTGCCAAATTTCACGTTTGAAAAGTGCTTCCAGAATCCTAAGAGCTACCGATTCCTTTGCCAAATTTCACGTGTGAACAGTGTTTCCAGAATCCGAAGAGCTACCGATTCCTTCCATTGCCAAATTTCACCTGTGAACAGTGTTTCCAGAATCCTAAGAGCTACCGATTCCTTCCTTTGCCAAATTTCACATTTGAACAGTGTTTCCAGAATCCTAAGAGCTACAGATTCCTTCCTTTACCAAATTTCATGTGTGAAGAGTGTTTCCAGAATCCTAAGAGCTACCGATTCCTTCCTTTGCCAAATTTCACGTGTGAAAAGTGTTTCCAGAATCCTAAGAGCTACCGATTCCTTCCTTTGCCAAATTTCACATTTGAACAGTGTTTCCAGAATCCTAAGACCTACCAATTCCTTACCTTTCCAAATTTCATGTTTGAACAGTGTTTCCAGAATCCTAAGAGCTACCGATTCTTTCTTTCGCCACAACCTATAAACATTACTCGGATCAGTTCCACTCTGTTTGATGCAACCAAGCTGTGTCGATCATTCTTCCATATAAGGTATGTTTTATCATCGTTCCTTCGGGGATCACCTTCTCTTGTTCCCCCTTCCATATTACCATGTAATCTCCATGGTTCTAATGGGGTTCGGTTGGTTGGGACTTACCGTGGCATCCTCAGGTTGATGCAGTTGTCGCGAGAGAAGGATTGTGGCCCGTTGTGTGGATAAAGGATGTCGAGAACTCTTCGAGGTAGGGGATTCATGGCTTCTCTAATTGTATATGTGCAATTATAGAATTACCATGATTTAGTCCTTTGGATCACAATGAAATTGACCTAATTAAATACTTTAACTGTATTAAAAGAATTGGTTGATCGCATGTTGTTGCTTTATACCGTGATAATGGTTTGCCTCATGTTTTTCTAGATAGAGTGATATCTATGATTTTCATTGATTTGTTATTCGTTCATGATAGAAATTGATAATGAACGTAAAGACGGAATTAATTGTTAATTAATTGACTAAAGATAAAGAGGCATGTAAATTAATTTGGTTATTGCAGTTGTTGTAGTTTTTCCAATTTGAGGATGATCAAATTAGGGATGTAAGCATGGTTATTTAATTGTGATAGCTTACTGATTAGGTATCTGTGATTGGAACCTACGAATAAAAAATCTTCTAATTCAATATGGATTAAAGAAAAGATTATGTAGGAATTTCTAAAAGGGTTCTGAGTTACCCTCTTGTTTGTTAAAGGGTCAACATCCCATGGTTGTGATTTTTTTTTCTGCTGCTTGTGCTGGGATGTGACACAGGAGGGGTCTTGTGATATGTGGAGGCAGGGAGGCCTTATGGTTGTGGTAGTGGATGACGCCTAGAGTGGCGAGATGCATCAGTTTATGCATGTGGGTGTCGGGGAGGACACCGAGGGTGATGGAATGGGATGGATGTGGTTGTTGGATTCTTGTGGGTTCTTTGAATGTTTATCTGTTTTGTTTTTTCCCACTGCTCAAGGCAGCTGGTCTTGCTTTCCCTTCTTTTGAAGGAGGCAAAGACGCACGGGGTATTCCACGTGCTTTCCGTGTTTAGCCTCTCGAGGGAGAAAGGGATTTAGGAGTGGGACTCTTCCAGCTGTTTTACTTTTTCACATGTTGCCGGGTTGTGGCACTTTTCTTGTTGGGTGTGTATTTTTGCCCATTTCCCATTCAGCTTTACTTTTCATGTACTTGTACAGTTAGAGGTCGATGCAATTTTGTTTGTGTATCTTTTTATAGTAGTGTGTAACCTTGCTTTCTTTTTTTCTCTATCACGACCCCCTCCCCACAAAGTGTACCCCTCCTGGGCCGGCAATGTGAGAAGGGAGATAATGACCCCCGAGTCCTGCCTCCAGTAGGCCCCGGGTTGGTGACTAGCATCGAGGGTATAATAAACATAAAATTGGGTGGAATTACCCTCTAAGAGAACACATGCAGAAAAGTGAGATAGAATAGAATCCAATCAACACCAACTTATAACTGAGATATAAAAGGAAACCAAGTACATAGATGAAAAGAGTAAAACATTAAACAACTCTGGGTACTGAGTACGTATCTGTGACTCACGCTCCCATGTACTCTCCTCCATGCCACCGTGTCACCACAAGACACGAACTAAGGGGATAGAACTCCCACGTAAGACCTTCTCCTTGCAGACTTGGATCTCCATAGGTTGCTCCTTGAAGGTTGCGTCATAATCAATATCGATCTCTCCCCAATCGATAACATGAGATTCATCATGAAGGTAACCACGAAGCTGTGATATATGTATAACATCATGTATCCGACTCATCTGGGGATCTCTCTCACCAAAAAACACCACTTTATCTCCATCTTCATCAAGGAACATGACCTTCTTCCTATAGAAATCCACAACAGCCTGCACCGAATACAACCAATCCATGCCGAGTATGACATCATATAGTTGTATTCGCAAACATAATAAATCTCCCTAAGAGCGGTGTTTCCCCAACACTAGCTCACAGTATCTACATACTTCAAACAAGTCAGCTCGACGTCCAACTGGCGTAGTCAATGCCAAGGGCACTGGAAGCCTCTCTACCTCAAGTCCCAAAGCATGGACAAGGGTAGGTGATATGAACGAGTGTGTTGCTCCTGAATCAAACAAGGCATACACCAAGGTTGAAAACAAGCAAAGGGTTCCTCGAACGACATCTGGTTCGCCTGGGGCTGGCAACGCTAGAGCATGAATCTGACCACGACCACCTCCAAGGACTCTCTTACCCTGATGACGACCACCACCACAGCCGCGCTCTGCTCTCTGACGACGGGGAGCATCATGGGGTTGTCCTCTGCTTGCTCCATCTACCATCGGGTGATCTAAAATTGGTGCAACCTGCTGCTGCTGCCTCGGCTGGAACTGCCTCAACGGAGGAACTTGGAGTAGAGCGCCCGGTGCACGATGAATGCTCTGAAATTTCGGGCACTCCCGCTGCTGATGACCATGACCACCACAAGAAAAACAAGCGCCTGATCCCTTGGCATAGGCCTTAGAGTTGCTGCCTCCAGAGAAACAAGATGGGAAGGGCCAGAACTACACCCAGGTGAACGGAAACTCTTCTGTCCTGAAAACCGGGAACCCAGGACCACAACTCTGCTTCGTGAGGAATCATGACGATTCCCATCTTATGACGATCCAGTCCCGCCCAAAGTCCTCTCAAGAACCTCTGTCCTCTCCAGCACCTCAAGATATTTCTTCAGCATAAATGGGGTGACTTGGCGCTGGATCTGTGGATGGAAAGCCACCTCGAAATGCCTCGCCCTGGCCTCATCATCTGGTAACAGGTCTAAAGCATATCGTAGAAGGTTCCTGAAACGGATTCCAAACTCTCGAACACTGGAGCTCCCCTGTCGAAGGGTGAGAAGCTCCTAGAGACTGGACACCATCACAGTCGATGAAAGGAACTCGACTCTAAACCTGTCTCGAAACTCCTCCCATGAGATTGCTGACTCCTCACGATCACCGAGGAACAAGAACCACCACTTCCTCACTGCTCCACGCAGCATCATCACAACCAAGGACACCCAGGGTTCCTTCCGAGCACGAATTGAACTGAAGCCTATCTCGATCTCCTCCAACCAGTCTTCTGTGACTGAATCTGAAATGGAGCCCTCATACTTCTGTAGACTCTGGCGCTGAAACTTTCGAAGTGTCTCCCTCCATGTGTCATCATCGTCAACCTCTACTTAGCGGTGATCAGCTGGAACAGCCTGTTGGGCATCTTCTGTGCAAACCTGACGAGGACGTCGACCTGGAGCCATACCTGTAAAATAACAACGGTAAGAACTCCTAAGCCTGGAATATGGAAGACTCAACATTAATTAATTAATTTTTTTGTTTTATTAATTTTAGGTTACCTATCCCAAGGTCTACCCATTCAAACACAGGTGCAAAGAATAATGATGCATGATCCTTTCCTAGGTCTCTACCCTGCAACCAGTATCACTTTGTTTAGTAGCCATCGTAATCTTAAAGGCCCGTGCAACAGGTCATAGGGGGCCCTGAATGCCTATGTCTCTGCTGGTCTCTAGTGTTTACCCCACTTGCTAAACATGAATGACACTGTTGCCCTACCACCCCATGCATCCTCACCTGTGCCTAACTCCAAACTACATCCTATCCCTCAACCAGACCTCTGATACCACTCTGTCACGACCCCCTCCCCACAAAGGGTACCCCTCCTCTCTGTCATGACCCCCTCCCCACAAAGTGTACCCCTCCTGGGCCGGCAATGTGAGAAGGTAGATAATGACCCCCCGAGTGCCACCTCTAGTAGGCCCCGGGTTGGCGACTAGCACCGAGGGTATAATAAACATACAAATGGGAGGCATTACCCTCTAAGAGAACACATGAAGAAAAGAGAGATAGAATAGACTCCAATCAACTCCAACTTAGAACTGAGATATAAAAGGAAACCAAGTAAATATATGAAATGTCATGCAAAAGTACTACAACTGAAAGGGGAAAAACTAAAAGTACCCAAAAGAATGTGAAACAGCAGTAGCCACAAGCCCGAACAACTCCTCCTCCAACCACAAGCTAGTAGTAACCTGCTTGATCTCCATCCCACTCCAAGTGACCTGAAAAAACAGTTTATATAGACATAGGGTGAGTATAACAGTATACTCAGTATGATCCTCCCCAAACCTCTCGTGCAAAAGTAAAGAAAGCATGCTAAAGCCCAGTTGACAACAAGTGAAACTAACTCGTTACCTAAACAAGTATACTATGTTCCCAACCTCACCATGGACACTCTCACCAAGTAAAGAATACAAGAATATAGAATATAGTGGAGAATATCAAGGGTACCCCGCTACTACTTCCCCACTGGTTTGCCGCCTTGCCCCAACGACATACGTCTTGTGCATCTCCCTCCAAAGGCTTGCCCGCAGACACCTGGGCGAAGCACCACACCATCCCCACAACCAAAAGTAAACAGGTAAGTTCCGGAAGCCACCACAACCCGTATAACGTGTATCATACATCGTGTATTATACCTTAAGCCATTATAGCCCATTCACCGAGTAGGGATCCTCAAGCCATCATAGCCTATACACGTTACACCTATAGTAGTCCATAGGATACTATATCCAGAATATTTGTGTGTGAAATAAACACGAGCCATTACAGCCCTCTACACACATATATTGGTAAAACTAACCACTATGCCTAACAACACTATGATCTACCAAGAGAAGAGAGCGGGGTCAAAGGGGGTAGTCAGCCATTCAACCTCCCATCAGAATGTTGGGGAAAACACCCCCCAGGGCTCAGAATCCCTGGAGTGTCAGTTTCCCTTACCCACAGGGTGGAGTAGCGTATAGAAACACAAAAAGTACAGAATATATATATATAACTCACATCCACACATTGGGCATTACCTAGTCTTATAGATACAACTACAGCTAGCGTCTCTCAGACTCTGGGATGTTACTTTTAAGACTAGGTATCCTATAAGTACACAACATTTGAAGAAATTTATTAGATTACTCCATTCTCATTTTATCAATTCCATTGTATGTTAATTAATTCATTAAACATTAATTGACCATGAAAAATTCCAAATTAAACTGAAATGGCATCACATTCAAAATCAACTGCTCCTTTTTAGATTCACATCTCCTTTAAATTCCAACACCTCCATCCCCATGGATTATCACCATTTAATAAAAAATTCATTATAGAATTAATTTCCCACATTCCCAGGCATTCTAGAAAAGCATCCTATGCTACTAATCACAATGGAGGCTCAACACAGTGAGTAGATATACTACCCGTCAAGTCTTTTCCGCCTATAGAAAGAGCACAGACCCATTCTCCCTCGAGAGGCTAAACACGGAAAGCACGTGGCATACCCCGCGCGTCTTTGCCTCCTTCAGAAGAAGGGCAAGCAAGACCAGCTTCCTTGAGAAGTGGGGAAAAACAAAACAGATAAACATTCAAAGAACCCACAAGAATCCAACAACCACATCCATCCCATTCCATCACCCTCGGTGTCCTCCCCGACACCCACATGGATAAACTGATGCATCTCGCCACTCTAGGCATCATCCGCTACCACAACCACAAGGCCTCTAGGCCTCCACATATCACAACACCCATCCAGGCTCACATCACAGTACAAGAAGTAGGAAAACAACAATCACAACTATGGCTCTTGACCCTTTAACAATAAGAGGGTAACTCAGAACCCTTTTAGAAATTCTCACACAATCTATTCATTAATCCATATTGAACTAGAAGATTAGATATTCGTAGGATCCAATTATGGGAGACCTAATCAGTAAGCTATCACAATTTAAATAACCATGCTTACTTCCCTAATTTGATTATCCTCAAATAAGAACAACTACAACAACAGCAATAACCAGATTAATTTACATGCCTCTTTATCTTTAGCCAATTAATTCCAGCTTTAGTTCATTATCAATTTCTATCATGAACGAACAAAAAATAAATGAAAACATAGATATCACTCTAACTAGAAAACATGAGGCAAACTGTTACCACGGTATAAATCAACATTATACGATCAACCAATTATTTTAATCCGGTTCAAGTATTTAATTAGGTCAATTTCATTGTGATCCAAAGGACAAAATCATGTTAATTCTACGATTGCACATACACAATTAGAGAAGCCATGAATCCCCTACCTCGAAGAGTTCTTGACGTCCTTTATCCACACAACATGCCACAATCCTTCTCTCGCGACAACTGCATCCACCCGAGGATGCCACGGTAAGTCCCAACCAACCAAACCCCATTAGAACCATGGAGATTACATGGTAATATGGAAGGTAGAACAAGAGAAGGTGATTCCCGAAGGAACTATGATAAAACATACCTTATATGGAAGAATGAAGGACATAACTTGGTTGCATTAAATAGAGCGGAACTGATCCGAGTAACGTTTGATTTTGAAACTACTATGGGAATGATTGCAGGGTTCTAACGTCTCGTAGATGAGAACCAGGAGGAAGAACAACGAAGAATGATATCTCGTTCCTTTTAAAAAAATTTAGAGAGGTGACGGTTTAAGATCTGATTTATTCTCCATTAAAAACGGATCGCATTAACCCACGCGGTTTGAAAAAGTAAAAACATACCGACCTTAGGAATAATTAATATAGGATTTATGGCCTCTGAATCAGCCTTAAAGTCCTTAAAATAAGGTTTTAAATTGTATTTTACGTCAAAGAAAATGTCAAAGGGGCGAAACTGTTGTAAGCTGGGAACACTATTCACATACTCAAAATTTGGAAAAGGAAAGAATCGGTAGCTCTTAGGATTCTAGAAACACTGTTCAAATGTGAAATTTGGAAAAGGAAGGAATTAATAGCTATTAGGATTCTGGAAACACTGTTCAAACGTGAAATTTGGAAAAGGAATGAATCGGTAGCTCTTAGGATTCTGGAAACACTGTTCACACGTGAAATTTGGAAAAGGAAGGAATCGGTAGCTCTTAGGATTCTGGTAACACTGTTCACACGTGAAATTTGGCAAAGGAAGGAATCGGTAGCACTTAAGATTTTGGAAACACTGTTCACACGTGAAATTTGGCAAAGGAATCGGTAGCTCTAAGGATTCTGGAAACACTGTTCAAATGTGAAATTTGGAAAAGGAAGGAATCGGTAGCTCTTAGGATTCTGGAAACACTGTTCACACGTGAAATTTGGAAAAGTGTTAGCCGAGCTACTGCTAGACTACGGCTACCGGTAGACCGAGGTACCGGTAGGCGGCGGCTACCGGTAGACCGAGCTACCGGTAGGCAGTGGCTACCGGTAGACCGACCTACGGGTAGTCAGCGGCTACCGGTAGACTGAGCTACCGGTAGGGTGTGACTGGGGGATAAGTCACCTTGACCTCCCAGAACACCTCCAACACCACATTTTCACAAAGTAATGGACCGGAGAGGTTCGGGCCATTACATTAGATACCTCTCAAAACATTCTCGTCCTAGATAATTAAAAACCAACTCAGAAGAAAAGAGGGGTCCGAACAACCACCCCATAAGATACCACTCAGGGGAAAACCACCATGAGTTGTTCGAAAGATGGAACAAAACTACGACATCTGAGAGTATGGAAACAAACAATCCATATCCAAACAATTCAATCATAACATCACACAAAAGGTACATAAATAAAACATGAAATGTCTAACCATTAAGGAAACATCATTACATGGAAAGAGTTAAACATTAAACAACTATGGGTACTGAGCACGTATCTGTGACTCACACTCCCATGTACTCTCCTCCATGCCACCGTGTCACCACAAGACACGAACTAAGGGGATAGAACGCCCACATAACACCTTCTCATTGCGGTCTTGGATCTCCACAGGTCGCTCCTCGAAGGTTGCATCATCATCAATATCGATCTCTCCCCAATCGATAACATGAGATTCATCATGAAGGTAACGACGGAGCTGTGATACATTGAAAACATCATGTATTCGACTCATCTGAGGGGGAAGTGCTACTCAATACGCCACAGCTCCAACATGAGCTAACACCTCGAAAGGCCCAACAAACTTGGGAGAAAGCTTACTTCCACGACCAAACATTCGCTTCCCACGACGGGGAGTCACATTTAGAAACACATGATCCCCCACATTAAACTCTAACGGTCTCCTTCTTTGATCAACATATGATTTCTGAAGATCCTATTCTGTCTTCATCCTCTCACAAATCACCTGAACCATCTCTGTTGTATTCTGCACTAGTTCTGGTCGATGAATTGCTGACTCTCCGTCCCCAGTCCAGCACAACGGAGAACGGCATGGCCGGCCATACAAGGCTTCAAACGGTGCCATACCGATGGTAGAGTGAAAACTATTATTGTAAGAGAACTCTACCAAGGGTAAGTTCTTCATCCATGAACCTCCAAAATCAAGAACACAAGAGCGCAACATGTCTTCAAGAGTCTGGATGGTTCGCTCTGTCTGACCATCCGTTAGAGGATGAAAAGCAGTGCTAAGGCACAGTTGAGAGCCAGAAGCATGCTAGACACCTCTCCACACTCTGGTGGTAGAACTAGGATCTCAATCAGAAATGATCTTCCTATGTACTCCATGAAGCCTCACCACCTCCTCCAGATACTGTCTCGACAGAACCTCCACTGAGCTCGACTCCTTGATCACTATGAAATGGGCCGACTTTGTTAAATGATCCACTACCACCCATATAGCATCATGTCCTCCCGGAGCTTGAGGTAAACCTGTAACGAAGACCATTGAGATGTCCTCCCACTTCCACTGAGGAATCTCCAATTGCTGGAGAAGACCACCTAGAACACAGTGTTCGGCCTTCACCTTCTGGCAGACTAAACATCGAGACACACATTCTGCAACCGTACGCTTCATCCCAGGCCACCAAAACAGACTCCTCAAGGATCGTTACATCTTCGTCACACCAGGATGTACTGACAAGGGAGAACTATGGAACTCTCGGAGAACTGTCTCGCGCATTGCCAAGGGGACAAAAAGCCTACCATGATACAACACTCGGTGTTGTTCATCCTCCGACCAACCATCAGGGGCCTCAACACAAACAACTCTGTCTCTCCAAACTTCCACCTCTAGAACACCCAATTGAGACTCTTCCACCTTCTGCATCAGGGATGACTGCACCGTCATCTGGAAAAGGCAACCTCTACACCCAACTTCTCCCATATCAAGATGCAAAGATGATAGCTCTTCCATTACTCTCCTGGAATCACCAGATTCACACACAACATCATTACGTGTCTTTCGACCTAGTGCGTCAGCTAAAACATTCCCTTTTCTAGGTATATATGATATTTCAATGTCGTATTCCTGCAAGAACTCCATCCACCGACATTGCCTCAAGTTCAAGTCACGTTGGGAGAAAACATACCTCAAACTCTTATGATCCGTGAAAACCACAAAGTGCTCACCAATGAGGTAATGTCTCCACAACTTTAGATCAAACAACATGGCTGCCAACTCCAGATCATGGGTCGCATAGTTGCATTCATGGGGACGCAACTTCCGAGACCCATAAGTAACAACTGACCTCTGCTGCATGAGAACACAGCCTAGCCCCAAATGTGAAGCATCATAGAAAACATCAAACTGGACCCTCTCCACTGGAAGACAAAGGACTGGAGAACTTACCAAATTCTCCTTTAGATACTCGAAAGCTGCCTGACACTGATCAGTCCATATGAACGCTTGATCCTTCCTGGTCAATGATGTCAGAGGAGTCGCAACTCGGGATAAATTGGCTACAAACCTCCTATAATAGCCTGCGAGACCAAAGAAACTTCGCACCTCTGACACGGTCTTGGGGGCTGCCCAAGACACTACTGCTTCTATCTTCGATGGATCCACAGCTACTCCCTATTGGGACACAACATGCCCTAAGAAACTAACTTCTCAAGCCCAAAACTCACACTTGGACAACTTCCCAAACAACTGATGTTGGCGAAGAACTCCCAAAACTGCTCGTAGATGCTCTGCATGCTCTTCTTTAGATGTGGAGTACACAAGGATTCCATCAATGAAAACCACAACAAACTTGTCCAGGAATTCACAGAACACATCATTCATCAACCCCATGAAAATAGCTGGAGCATTCTTCAAGCCGAATGGCATTACAACAAACTCATAATGCCCATGACGACAACGGAAAACAGTCTTTGGGATATCCTCATCCTTTACACGCATTTGGTGATATCCTGACCGCAAGTCGATCTTTGAGAACCAACATTCACCCTTCAGTTGATCGAATAAGTCATCAATCCGCGGGAGAGGATAGCAGTTCGTTATTGTCACTTTGTTTAATCGACGATAATTGATGCACAACTGCAAACCGCCATCAGCCTTTTTCACAAAAAAAACTGGTGCACCCCAAGGTGACACACTTGGCCGAACAAAACCACCCTGCAACAGACCATCAAGCTGAATACGTAGCTCTCGTAACTCATAAGGGGCCATCCTATATGTAGACATAGAGATAGGGGACTCTCCTGGCAGTAGCTCGATCCCAAACTCGATCTCACGTTGAGGGGGTAGGATACAACCTCTCCTGGAAAGACGTCAGGGTACTCAACTACGACCCTAGGAAACGCCAACTGTTGAACCTCTGAAGAACTCAACATCACCCCAGCCATCATGGATGATAAGGATGAAACTCTTCTATGACTCATCCGAGGATCTCTCTCACCAATAAACAACACTTTCTCTCTATCTGCATCAAGGAAAACGACCTTCTTCCTGTAGCAATCCACAACATCCTGCACTGAATACAACCAATCCATGCCGAGTATGACATCATATGGTTGTATTTGTAAACATAGGAAATCTTCCCAAGAGCGGTGTTTCCCCAACACTAGATCACAGTCTCTACATACTTCAAACAAGTCAGCTCGACCTCCAACTGGCGTAGTCAACGCCAAGGGCACTGGAAGCCTCTCTACCTCAAGTCCCAAAGCATGGAAAAGGGTAGGTGATATGAAGGAGTGTGTTGCTCCAGAATCAAACAAGGCATACACCAAGGTAGAAAACAAGAAAAGGGCACCTCGAACGACATCTACTTCGCCTGGGGCTGGCAACGCTAGAGCATGGAGCTGACCAAGACCTCCCCCACGGCCTCTTTGAACCTGATTACGACCACCACCACGGCCGCGCTCTGCTCTCTGAGGACGGGAAGCATCATGGGACTGTCCTCTGCCTGCTCCATCTGCCCTCTGGTGATCTAAAACTGGTGCAACCTGCTGCTGCTGCCTCGGCTGGAACTGCCTCAACGGAGGAACCTGGAGTGGAGCGCCCGGTGCACGATGACTGCTCTGAAAAGTCGGGCACTCCCGCTACAGATGACCACGACCACCACAAGAAAACAAGTGCCTGATCCCATGGCATAGGCCTGAGTGTTGCTACCACCGGAGAAACGAGATGGGAAGGGCTGGGTCCTACCCCCAGGTGAACGGAAACTCTTCTGTCCTGAAAACCGGGAACCACAGACCACAGCTCTGCCTTGTGAGGAATCATGAGGATTCCCCTCTCGTGACGATCTAGTCCTGGACAAAGTCCCCTCAACAACCTCTGCCCTCTCCAGCACCTCAAGATATGTCTTCAGCATAAATGGGGTGACCTAGCGCTGGATCTCTGGATGCAAAGCCTCCTCGAAATGCCTCGCCCTGGCCTCATCATCTGGTAATAGGTCTGAAGCATATCGTAGAAGGTTACTGAAATTGATTCCAAACTCTCAAACACTGGAGCTCCCCTATCGAAGGGTGAGAAGCTTCTGGCGACTGGACACCTTCGTAGTTGTCGAGAGAAACTCAACTCTAAACCTGTCTCGAAACTCCTCCCATGAGATTGATGAATCCTCACGATCACTGAGGAACAAGAACCACCACTACCTCGCTGCTCCACGTAGCATCGTCACAAAAAAGGACACCCAGTGTTCCTTCCGAGCACGAATCTAACTGAAGCCTATCTCGATATCCTCCAACCAGTCTTATGTGACTGCATCTGAAACAGATCCCTCATAATTATGTAGACTCTGGCACTGAAGCTCTTGAAGTGTCTTCCTCCAAGTGTCATCGTCGTCAACCTCTACTCGGCAGTGATCTGCTGGAACAGCCTACTGGGCATCTTCTGCGCAAACCTGACGAGGACGTCGACCTGGAGCCATACCTGTAAAATTACAACTATTAGAACTCCTAAGCCATGAATATGGAAGACTCAACATTAATTAATTAATTATTTTGTTTTATTAATTTCAGGTTACCTATCCCAAGGTCTACCCATTCAAATACAGGTGCAATGAATAATGATCCATGATCCTTTCCTAGTTCTCTACCCTGCTACCAGTATCACTTTGTTTTTTAGCCATCATAAACTTAAAGGTCCATGCAACAGATCATAGGGGGCCCTGAACGCCTATGTATATGCCGGTCTCCAGTGTTTACCCCACTTGCTAAACATGAATGACACTGTTGCCCTACCACCCCATGCATCCTCACCTATGCCTAACTCCAAACTCCATCCTATCCCTCAACCAGACCTCTGATACCACTCTGTCACGACCCCCTCCCCACAAAGTGTACCCCTCCTGGGCCGGCAATGTGAGAAGGGAGATAATTACCCCCGAGTCCCGCCTCCAGTAGGCCCCGGGTTGGTGACTAGCACCGAGGGTATAATAAACATACAAATGGGAGGCATTACCCTCTAAGAGAACACATGCAGAAAAGAGAGATAGAATAGACTCCAATCAACTCCAACTTAGAACTGATATATAAAAGGAAACCAAGTACATATATGAAATGTCATGAAAAAGTACTACAACTGAAAGGGGAAAAACTCAAAGTACCCAAAAGAAAGTGAAACGGTAACAGCCACATGCCCGAACAGCTCCTCCTCCAACCAAAAGCTAGTAGTAACCATCTTGATCTCCAACCTGCTCCAAGTGACCTAAAAAAACAGTTTATATAGACATAGGGTGAGTATAATAGTATACTCAGTAGGATCCTCCCCAAGCCTCTCGTGAAAAGGTAAAGAAAGCATGCTAAAGCCCAGTGGACAACAAGTGAAACTAAATCGTTACCTAAACAGGTATACTAAGTTCCCAACCACACCATGGCCACTCTCACCAAGTAACGAATACAAGAATATAGAATATAGTGGAGAATATCAAGGGTACCCCTCTACTACTTCCCCACTGGTTTTCTTCCTTTCCCCAACGACATACGTCATGTGCATCTCTCTCCAAAGTCTTGCCCGCAGACACCTGGGAGAAGCACCACACCATCCCCACAACCAAAAGTAATCAGGAAAGTTCCGGAAGCCACCACAGCCCACATAACATGTATCATACATCAGGTATTATACCTTAAGCCATTATAGCCCATACACCGAGTAGGGATCCTCAATACATCACAACCTATACACGTTACAGCTATAGTAGTCCATAGGATACTATATCCAGAATATATGTGTGTGAAATAACCAAGAGCCATTACAACCCTCTACACACATATATGGGTAAAACTAACCACTGTGCCAAACAGCACCAACATCTACCAAGAGAAGAGAGCGGGGTCAAAGGGGGTAGTCATCCATTCAACCTCCCATCAGAATGTTAGGGAAAACACCCCCCTAGGGCTCAGAATCCCTGGAGTGTCAGTTTCCCTTACCGAAAGGGTGGAGTAGCGTATAGAAACACAAAAAGTACAGAATATATATAACTCACATCCACACTATGGGCATTACCTAGTCTTATAGTTACAACTGTAGCTAACGTCTCTCAGACTCCAGGCTGCTACTTCTAAGACTAGGTATCCTATAAGTACACAATAGTGGAAGAAATTTATTAGATTACTCCATTTTCATTTTATCAATTCCATTGTACGTTAATTAATTCATTAAACATTAATTAACCATGAACAATTTTACATTAAACTGAAATGGAATCAAATTCAAAATCAACTGCTCCTTTTTAGATTCACATCTCATTTAAATTCCAGCACCTCCATCCCCATGGATTATCACCATTTAATCAAACATTCATTATAGAATTACATTCCCACATTCCTAGGCATTCTAGAAAAGCATCCTATGCTACTATACACAAAGGAGGCTCAACACAGTGAGTAGATATACTACTCGTCGAGTCTTTTCTACCTATAGAAAGAGCACAGACCCATTCTCCCTTGAGAGGCTAAACACGGAAAGCATGTCGCATACCCTATGCGTCTTTGCCTCCTTCAGAAGAAGGGAAAGCAAGAACATCTGCCTTGAGCAGTGGGGAAAAACAAAACAGATAAACATTCAAATAACCCACAAGAATCCAACAACCACATCAATCCCATTCCATCACCCTCGGTGTCCTCCCCGACACCCACATGCATAAACTGATGCATCTCGCCACTCTAGGCGTCATCCGCTACCACAACCACAAGGCCTCCAGGCCTCCACATATCACAACACCCATCCAGGCTCACATCACAGTACAAGCAGTAGGAAAACAACAATCACAACCATGGCTCTTCACCCTTTAACAACAAGAGGGTAACTCAGAACCCTTTTAGAAATTCTCACAAAATATGTTCATTAATCCATATTGAACTAGAAGATTAGATATTTGTAGGATCCAATTACGGGAGACCTAGTTAGTAAGCTATCACAATTTAAATAACCATGCTTACTTCCCTAATTTGATTATCCTCAAATTAGAAGAACTACAACAACAACAATAACCAGATTGATTTATATGCCTCTTTATCTTTAGCCAATTAATTCCAGCTTTTGTTTATTATCAATTTCTATCATGAACGAACAACAAATCAAAGAAAACATAGATATCACTCTAACTAGAAAACATGAGGCAAACTGTTACCACGGTATAAAGCAACATTATACGATCAACCAATTCTTTTATTCCGGTTCAAGTATTTAATTACGTCAATTTCATTGTGTTCCAAAGGACTAAATCATGTTAATTATAAAATTGCACATACACAATTAGAGAATCCATGAATCCATTACCGCGAAGAGTTCTTGACGTCCTTTATCCACACAACGGGCCGCAATCCTTCTCTCGCGACAACTGCATCCACCCGAGGATGCCACGGTAAGTCCCAACCAACCAAACCCCATTAGATCCATGGAGATTACATGGTAATATGGAAGGGAGAACAAGAGAAGGTGATCCCCGAAGGAACGATGATAAAACATACCTTATATGGAAGACTGATCGACACAACTTAGTTGCATCAAACAGAGCGGAACTGATCCAAGTAAGGTTTGATTGTGAAACTCCTACGGGAATGATTGCAAGGTTCTAACGTCTCGTAGTTGAGAACTAGGAGGAAGAACAATGAAGAATGATATCTCGTTCCTTTTAAAAAAATATAGAGAGGCGACGGTTTAAGATCCGATTTATTCTCCATTAAAAACGGATCGCATTAACCCATGCGGTGTGACCAAGTAAAAACATCCCGGCCTTAGGAATAATTAATATAGGATTTATGGCCTTTGAATCGGCCTTAAAGAACTTAAAATAAGGTTTTAAAATGTATTTTACGTCAAATAAAATGTCAAAGGGGCGAAACTGTTGGAAGCTGGAAACACTATTCACGTACTCAAAATTTGGCAAAGGAAAGAATCGGTAGCTCTTAGGATTCTGGAAACACTGTTCAAACATGAAATTTGGCAAAGGAAGGAATCAGTAGCTCTTAGGATTCTGGAAACACTGTTCAAACGTGAAATTTCGCAAAGGAATGAGTAGCTCTTAGGATTCTGGAAACACTATTCACCTGTGAAATTTGGAAATGGAAGGAATCGGTAGCTCTTAGGATTCTGGAAACACTGTTCACACGTGAAATTTGGCAAAGGAATCAGTAGCTCTTAGGATTCTGGAAACACTATTCACACGTGAAATTTGGCAAAGGAAGGAATCGGTAGCTCTTAGGATTCTGGAAACACTGTTCAAACGTGAAATTTGGAAAAGGAAGGAATCTGTAGCTCTTAGGATTCTGGAAACACTGTTCACACGTGAAATTTGGAAAAGTGTTAGCCAAGCTACTGCTCGACTGCGGCTACCGGTAGACCGAGGTTTCGGTAGGTGGTGGCTACCGGTAGGCAGCGGCTACCGGTAGACCGAGCTAAAGGCAGGCGGCGGCTACTTGTAGACCAAGCTACCGGTAGGGTGTGACTAAGGGATATGTCACCTTGACCTCCTGGAACTCCTCCAACACCACATTTTCACAATGCAATGGACCAGAGAGGTCCGGGCCATTACATGTTAAATACCATAAATTACCATATATCACTATTCACCCAAAAAACAACTAATTTAAGAAGATCCCAAAAATATACAGTAACCATTTAGTAACTAGTATAATACTAAAATGAAATCAATTTATGAATAAAATTCTAATTATTAAAAAAAATTAATAATTAATTAAAATCATATTCTTTTTTAAAAAATCAATTTTAAAATTATAGTATATTTTATGACACAATGAAAATATAATTAAAGCCTCATAATATTATATTATATTTATATGACAAGAAAATATTAATTTTATAATCTCTTTTTTAATAATAATTTTTACATTAAATCATCTGATTAATTATAAAATTTCAAATAATCATTCTCTTGTCAAACAAATACCAAAACTGAATTTTTTTTTTTAATTTTTTAAATTAATACATGAAATAAAAGAATTATATTTTCATTAACATGATTCCTAAATATTATATATACATTCATAGGTGGGGATACTATTCTAGTTTCTAGTTTTCCATTCTTAATGGACATAAAAATTTTATAACAGTGATGTTACTATTCCATTTTGAGAGTACATTAAATTCTATAATTCCCTTTTTTTCTTTAATTCTTCATTTATAATGTTTTTTATTTTTTATGTGTGGTATATTTGATTTGTGTATGAGATAATTATAATATGATATCATTCATTGATAAATATTTGGTTCATTACATTCTTCCCCACTTATGAAATTTCAGCATTGAATTTTTATTTTGCATTCTATGATGAAAACAGGTGAGGGTGATTCTACTTTTTTGATTCCTTTGTTTCCCTTGTTACATTTTCATACTAACACTTATTCCATATTACTTTGAAAAGGTGAGAAGTCTTTTTGTGTATAATTTTATCTCTTCGGTCCAAGAAATGCATTTGATGCTACTCATATGAGAGATCATTTCCCAACTATGCCACCTATAAATTCAGTACATTTGAGGGATCTGGTTTGCATATCCAAAATAGGGACACATAGAATAGATCATGTACTTAAGACATTATTGGTGGTTATGATAATCAATATGACACAACTATGACATGATCATGAATTTCCAAGGGCCCAATGTACATGGTACTTATCATTATTTTCTTCCCAAATATATTTTATCTCTCCAATAGAGATATGCAGATAAATACCATGTCTGTGTCATCAATCATGAGTTCCCATAGATGATTGACAACAAAGTTCATTGATCATCATTGGGCTTCAATGATGTGTTGTTCAATGGTTTTCATCTATTATACAATTAATTTATCAATTTCAGGTTATAGTAGTTTACGTTCACCAAATTCATTATGTCAGTGTCATAAATATATTCCCTAAAGGAATTCAAATGGAGACAATTAGATTCTATAGTGGAAACTATTGTCCTTATTGTACTCAAGAAAACGAATATGGTGATCCCATCCATTTTTAAAGACTATAAAAAAACGATATGAAAATTTCATCAAATGTATGAATAGTACAATAATATTGGTCATTAGTTTGAGGAGGATAATCCATACAAAAGTTCAAATCCGTGATTAGAACTTATTGGAGACTCTTCCCAAACATGTACATAAATCTTATATCTATATTGGTTAAAAATGAAATTGGTAATCCAATGAACATCTCCAATACTGTGATGTATATATGTGCATGTTTATATAGTGACATTTCATCTCGAATAGATTCAAGGTGATATTTATTTACAAAATAATCCATGATGACCCACATAACATTATTTTCTCTTGATTTGTTCAAAAGTATGGTGAAAATTTCCATGGTAAGGTTTTCCCATATCAATGTTGGTATGGGTAATGGTTACCACAAGCCCTTAAAAAATTTCCTTTAGTCCTTAACATTCTGTAATTCTAGGAATATTTATTTATTTTCAATGATCTCCATCTTCATTTTTTCCAACAATAGTTATCTTAGATATATTGACGCATTGTTGTTCTTCCTAGGTTAATATTGAATTTGTAGATATATGATTCATTCAGAAGTTGTTTTTTATATATGGATTGGATTTTGTAAATAATCATACCCAAGTCACCAGATTCCCTCCACATCAATTTTGAATGCTAAGGATTTCCCTATTTTGGTAGCTTCTACACTTTAATAAATTTTCAAATCATTTCTTTTAGAATCCTTTATTTTATACATGAGGGAAGTTTGAGAAAATAATTTGGGAAAGTAATGATGATTTCCCTTCCTCAATAAACCCAATTTAAATTATGGGAAAATATATAAATATTTCATCCTTCAATGTTTTCATCACTGATAATTTTTTTGGATCCTTTCAACATATAAAATCTTCCACATTATTTTCCATATCAGGATAGAAGTTGACTGATCAATCATAGTATTTTCTGATATATAACCATATTTTATAGAACATATTAAAATCCTTTAATGAAATTATATATTTCATGTTGTTGTAGTCATTATATATTTCACACTACCCCCTATAGATGTAAATATGGATTATTTTTAATGAAATGATCATTATAAGCATATCTAGATTGTGTGTAGGACATTTTTTATCATAAATTTTCAACTTCCTTATAGTGTAGGAAATCAATTTATAATTTTTCATCAATAAAAATTTTAATATATTGATTTATGAATCATTTTATACCACAATTTTTTCCCCCCTTGTTGGATGTGTGAGTAATAGTGTAGTGATAAGCGTATTTTTCATCCCATTAGATCAGTCTCGAAATTCACCAATCATGAAATTCATTAACCCTTTCCATGTTAACATGGGTAGTTGATTTAAAAATCATTATATTTTCTTCACAAGTAATTGGTCATATCTAGCTAGACTAATGAATCTATTTATTACCATTACTAATTTTCTCTTGGGACACTCTTCAATAAACCTTAACATGAATGGATCTACAATCATTCATTTACATTTTATAACATTACCCATGAATAATACATCCTCTATCAAGAACTCTCATTTACTATATAATTTATATAGTTTCTCCCTTTACAAATTCTTTAGCACGATATTCAGATTCTTCTCATACTCATCCTTTATTTTGTATAATATCATATTATATATTATAAATACTAAATCAAATTTTTCGAGGTAATCCTTAAATACTATATTGATTATTTCCAAGAATGATTTACGACCATTAATAAGTGTAAATGGAATCCATATGAAATCATATTGTCCATACCGCGTTCTAATGGAATTATTTATAATATCTTCATTTTCAATTTTAAAAGATTATATCCTGAAATTTGATATTCATTATAGAAATAATTGGCTCTAAATAAAGGATATAATAAGTAATCTATTCATGGTAAGGAATACTTTTTATTTATCATGATATTTTTGAGAATACAATAATCAATGAAGAGACACATAGATCCATCATTATTCTGGATTAAGACTTCTATTTCTCCCCACAATGAAGCCCTTAGGTGTATAAAATCATTGTACATAATCTATTGAAAAACATTCTTAAATTTTTCCAACCCAATTTTTTTAATTCTATATGGTTTTATGGTATATATTGAGATTATTGAATAGGTTAAATTAATAATTCAACCTCTCAATCATGATAAGACCATGAAATTCAACCGGAAACACATCATTATAAATCCTCAAAATGGGAATTCCATTAAGAAATAGTCTATACTTTTTCTAAAAAATTATATCTAGATAACATGATCGTAATGAAATAACATGTAAAATTGATTCGACCATTCTTTTAAGATTCATCATCCACCTTAAACATGAACAAAATTTGAGTATGCGTTGAGATGTGAAGAATGATCTCCCTTTTCGAATAATTGATGTTGGATTTATATTGGGATAGACAATATATTCCCAAAAAAATCTGTATCCACTAATTAAATATGACATTAATTTTTAGGAATCTAATTTCTAAAAATATAAACATACTATACAATATTCATATATTATTCCTCGATAAAATAAATTACATTGGGGGGTGACTTGATGTACTTTGAAAAAAATAGCATATGCTAATATGGAATGAATGGAAAACATCATGACAAACATAACTCTAGTGTGAATGATAATTTTCCTTCAATCATCATATTCCATATCTTCATAGGGTATTCCTCATTTCATTTACCTAGGAGATTATTGGTTCTCATTATTGAATCATCCCTTGGAATAGTGAATTGACTTGGATAATTGCCAAAATCTCCCCATATAAGACATAAAACAATATTAAGTAACCAATATTAAAATTTATTCTCATGTATCTTTTTAGTAATAATATTCAATTTAATTTCTATATTATCCTCTTTCACAATTTTTTTAAAATTTGAATCTTGTATTGGTCTACATAAAAGAGGATCTAGGATGCGTCTTCCAATTTTTTTGACACTTAGTGAATTGATTCTTATTTTTTTCATCATCTTTATTACTCGAGATTATATGAGATTACATCCATACCTTACTTTATGGTATGTGAAACTCAAATATTTTCTTGTTAATTATTGTAATATCTGATATCTTTAATAGAAAATGAACAAGATGTGTTACTCTAGATTCCCTAATGTTAGGAATACAGTTATGGGAATCAGGACATTTACTATCACATTGATTGTTGGAATGGGTTATTTGATACCCCTAAATTACCAAAGAAAATAATGTACATTTATTTGGATTGAAAACATACCTAATAATAATGTAAAAATGAAACCATGAACATGTAATTATAAACATGAAAATGAAATTTATTTCCCAAAATGTGATTCCCTAATATCCAATCAAGATATCTATGGAAATAATAATATCCCTGGTGTTCATACAATTTTTAAAACTAATAATCTCCAAAAATAAAAAAAAATCTATGATACCAACTATAGACGGACCATCCATTTAAAAATATTATTATATGATTTTAAGAAAAACTAGAAAATAAATACGTCCCAAGGATTTTAACATCATGTGTCATTGGATGATTAGGTACATGAAATGAAATCTTGAAACTAAAAGAAAAACATATTTTTTTAATCCAAAATGCGATCCAAACATCATTTGATCTAAAATATTTACACTGTATAATCAAGGAAATATATATACAAGGTTATGAGCTAAAAAGAAAATTATTGGAATAAACATAGAAATAATGGATATGACATAGTATAGAAGGTATAAAATGATGACATAAAAAGGGACATAACATGATTAAAAAAAATGAATAATATGTAGAATATGAGATCATGTAATCGTAGAATCATATTACTTGAGAAGAAATATAAAAAAGGACATACACATTATTCAAGGATAATTTTGAAGACTATTGTACTTGGTGGAAAAAGTCCCATACAGGAATCATGTTTACTCTATGTCCCAACATGGTGTTTCATGATATTATACATTAACCAAATAATTGGACCACTATCTTGGAAAAAACATAAAATATTTTTCAAGAATATATGTTCCACATAAAGAATCATACAATGTAATTGAGCATAAGGGTTACCCATGAATTAAAGGGGTATCATAACATGTCATAAGTCAAACCAAATAGATATATCATAATGGTGTCTATGTATGAATGAATTTAAATAATACGTGGAAATTAATAAATTAATATATGTATATATTAAAATAATGGATTAAAAAATAAAGTGGAAACATGTAAAAGAGCATTTAATAAACATTTGAAATGGTCCACTTTGGAGTTGTACGTTGTAAAATTTAAGATTCCTTAAAGAGGAGAAGTTATATTTATTTAAATAAAACAATAAATAAAATAATATAGTTTATCGTGATCAATTTATTGATATTATAAAAATAATGGTGGATTAAAATTATTATAGATTTTAAATTAATTTTGAATGAAATTTGGATGTTCCCTTTAATCAAACATGCTGATTGGGAGGAATTAAAATGGGAACCATATAAACATGTATTTCCTCATCACGTAAAGAAAAATTGAGATAGTTATATATTTTTTTATCATAAAAAATAATTTATTAGGAGTAAATAATAATAATTAAAAAATTACATTAAGGTAAATAAATATAAAGTGATACCCAATGAAAAAAATGGAGGTTCAGAGAGAATCCCAAACATTCGTTCTGAATGTGTTACACACATTGACATATTTTCCAAGATAATAAAAAAGGATTTATTAATTATTTAAGTCATAAAATATTAAAAATTTATTATATTTTAATTAATTTTATTATGTTTATTTATGGACTTATTATGAGTTATATGATTCTTTTTCATCATTCATTAGTTTTCATTTATTTTTTTTAATGATCAGTTCAATTGTATACATGTATAGAAGATCATGAAAATCGGTGTAGTTATGCATATAAGGACCCGACCTTAAACATTACATAATATTGAATTAAATTGATAAAAAAAATTGAGGATCTTTCCAACATTATAGTTTAGAGAATTATGCCATAACTATTACATTACAACTTGAATATTAAAAGTAGACATGACTACTCATTTTCCATTTCTTTTCATAAAACAAAAACTCATAAAAAGAAACATGTCTAGATCCATGTTTTAGATAGCATAAATTTTCCTTGATCTCATCCTTGAACCTATTAATCATTAAGTCCTATGTAAAACACTTCAAAAACGTGGTATGAGCATAAAAAACCTCAGTTACGGTTATAAAATAAGGAAGGAAAACATTATCCAAAAAATAAATACAAATCCATGAAACCATACTTTTCAATCATAACATACCATATAAAATCATAAGATTTATGAATAACACACACAAATCATAAATACTAAAGCTCACTTATGGAATCTATATCAAAATTACATTGTAGATATCACAAATATGTAGGGAGTTACGCTTGGAATACCCATCACAATATGTTCCCTAAATCTCTTAGGAGAAACATCACGTTTACCTCCATCAAGTTACCTAATGCATTAGAGAGCTATCTCGGGCTCACCCGCCCTAGGTTTATCACGGAACCACCCGTATACGTAAACAATGCCCAATAACCATAACATAATCATAATATATGAAACATGTATAATGGAAAGATAACATTTCCACATTCCAATATATAAAATCAAGATATTGAAATAAATAATTATTTATCAAATCATTTTCGAAACTATTTAAAAATAGATTTTTGAATCAAAGCATCCCATACCACTTTGAATCTTTTTAATGAATTATCATTTGAAAACATAAATTCAATTTTAAATAAATCCTAAAACCCATTTTGAATACATGGACATTAATGAGAAATATTTAGAAGAATAAATCTTTAAAACATTTAAAACGATATTTTAGTTAAATAGTTTTTAACAAAAAGGGAGACGCTTGAATACAAATAATTGAAGAATATATTTTAATCAGAACATTATAATATCATTAGAATAAAGTTATTCATGACATAATATTTCAAAGGACAGTATATACACCATATAAGAGTGAATTGGTGTATAACAACAATGATGTCTCAATGAAAATGTAAATTGGGATGAAATCTCTTATAAAGATGGTATATTTACATTAAGGATAAATCAATCAAATAATTATGTGTGAGAAATATAAATAAACCCAATATAATTTTATATTAATTGTAAAACAATAATAGTTTATTCACACATATTCATACGATGACATGTTCAAGAAGTACAAGTTGAACCCAAAAAATTGAAATTGGGTTAAGAGGTTCCCTTGTAAAAATTCGACATCCTAACGACGTCACTTTAAAATTAAGAAAAATGAGTTAATGAGATAAAACAGGGAATATAATAACTTTTATATAATGTTTACATCAATAAGTATATAGAATAACATATCCCAACATAATAATATGTAAATTAAAATACATAACAAAAAGAAGTCTTTTATAAAGAGGGGGGTGAATAGTTCCCTTACTGATTTGGTAAATTTCAAAACATACGACACATGAAAGAAGGATCACAAAATGAAGATGTAAATGATCATAAATTAAAGTATATTACATAAAGAGTACAATCATGGGAAGTAAAAACATCACACAAAATGAAATAGAGGCAAATATACAATGAATCTCAATAGAATAAAAAGTTAGATGAAAACCCCTTACTTCGTTGTAATCAATCGAGTAATATGAAAAAAAGATAATAAAAACCAAATTCATCACAAAATACCATGAATATAATGATAATCATGATAATATATATAAAAATTCAGTACAAAATACACCACATGAAATTAATAAGTGGCCAACAATTGAAATTTCATGGAATTAAAAGTGAGATAAGAAAATCTCTTACCTCATGTCCGACTTAACTCGATCGTTCTTTAATCTCCTGAATAATAAACTAAAGTTAATTTATACTTGATTAATAAAATTATTCATGTTTATTATTCCTTTTATATCATTTATTACCATGTTAATAAACATTATGTAACCATTTAATCTAATAACATTCATTTTGTCGATATTTGGTACTTGAGTCAATAATGATAACCTTATATTTAAAAGTTGTCCATGTGGTCAATAGTCTATGATATCTAAGATGATATTAAATATTTATATATCTCATATATCATATATATCCAGTATATATGTGTATTTTTAATAGTACATAACTTTTGGAGGTAAGAAATGAAATGCCTCGTTCATGGAGACGGTAAGTCGTACGTATGCATGAACACTATTTTCATTTCTATATCTTATTTTTATGTTATTAAAGCATATTTATACATAGTTATATTATAATTAAGGTATAATATCATATATAATATCATAAAATCCATCATTTATACATCCCAGGTAAGGAATTACCGAGTCACATCACTTTGAGGGGGTGGTTGTCCGCACTTCCTCAAATGAGATTATCGTATTTACCCACTATGGAAACCAGAAAGGCGTGCTATAAGTGGAAAATATAGAATCATAAAGAAAACATAAAAATAATATATATCATATATAAATACAGTTCCATTATAATGGCCATCATTAGAAGAGGTAGGAGATAATCGAACAATCCTCGTTTCGTGAGGCGTTAGTTTTCCATCCACAAAAACATTATGTTCATTATCAATTTGATGGAGGTGTGTGTAAGGGTAGTTTGAATCCTTCTCATATAAGTATAATAGGATATTGGGGATACTGTTGTTATTAGAAAAAAGGAATAAAAAGAGTTTATGGGTTGGAGAAGTAAAATAAAAAAACAAATTAAGAGAAATTGTTATCTTTAATTTGGGTAACATCCTTTGGTTTGAACCAAAAAGACTTATTTAAGTGCCTTCTGCATAAGATAAGGATTATAGGGGGAGGATAGGGATTTTGGGAGCTTAATTGGTCCAAGGTTCAACGATCCAAATGTCTAGAAAGGTGTGAGGAATTGTTTATAAGTGGTCTCCTTTTATAAGGGGGAGGAGGGGCTCTTTAGGAAAGTGTGAAACTACTATTTTATTATACAATTATATTCGGTTTATAATGGTCCAGAAATCATTAAAGATGAATATAATATGACTTAACATTGAAATAAAATCATCCAATCATAATTGGACATGTTTTGGATAATATTTTAATCATTATAATTTTATTTATTTAAAACATTTATTAATGAGGTAAATACTGCATCATTATTGTGTCATACATAATTTAATTTATTTGATGTCTAAAAATTATCAAAAAATTACCATGATTTAGGAATGTTTTTTATCTTTCTAATTAATATTTATAGTTAACAATATTATTTATATAACACTATATAAAAATTAATTACTAAAAGATTTTTGTTTATGTCATTTTGGCCTTTACTTTAAATTAATTAATCTAAATTGCCATTATCACTCCCAAGTTGATGAAAGGGTCCCAAAAATAGACCCAAATATGCCCATGGTCGTTAATGACCCAACCAATAAGTTTTGGAGTAGTGTTAAGGTAATTTTTAATTATTATAATTATTCATTTTACCTTGAATTAACCTATTTACCTTTAACCCCGGTAAATAAAAGTCAAAAGTTACTATTCACAGAAAATTATTTTCATCTTATTTAACAAGATTTTAGTTTATGATAACAACCATGTATGTCGGATTTTTGAAAATAAATTCAGCGAAGCGGTAAAATTTCATTTAAAGAGAAAAGTCAGTTTTTTAAATTACTACTAAGTGGTTTCACTATTCATAAAAAAATGATGTTTTCCAGAAAATACCAAAAAATAAGCCTAAGATTTATTTGATATTCCAAATTAAAAAATTATTTTTATTTTTACAAATTCAAAACATAAAAGATTTTTTAATTAATTTTAAAATTTTTTCCCGTTGTTAAAACAAATAGCATGTTTTTAAGAAACAATAACTATTAAAAGATCGACACTTCTTTATATGAAATTTCAAAGTGAAATTAATTACAGTGACCAAAATTAGATTATATGGTAAGAATGTATTCTAATTACACATTAAAACCATTTAAAAAGAAAATGTAACCATGTAAATAAATTACATTAATAGGAAATTTTGAATTAAAATACAATATTTTCACTATTCATTAAAAATGAACTTTATCAGAAAAATCCCTAAAATTTACACAAAGTAAATTTTGATGTCCCCCTTCTAATGAAGGATTTTATTTGGTCATATATAATTTCTTAGAGTTCCCAAAACTAGATTTCAAAATGGATCTCTATTAAAAGGCGATAAATCGTCTTTTTAAGGTAAATTATGCATAAAATTTGATTCATACACATTTTAAGCCTCTAAATTTTATTGGATTAATGTAAATACATTTAACAAACATTTATAATCATATTTTATTTAGTTTCCTTCATTCCCACCAATACAACAGCTAGGATTTATCTACCGTTTGTTATAATATATTATTAGTGTGCAACGTATGATTTCAAAGGAACCCGTTGTTGCGTATCAGGTACGCTATTGAACATTGAAAACCCTTTAAAGTAAAATTAAAATCTAATTAAAAAATATTAATAAATATGAAAATGTCATATTCTTTATTTAACTAGGATGTTACATCCTTCCCCCCCTTTTGGGAATTGCATCCTCACAATTTTAAAATTTGGGCTCGGAATCTTTATTGAAAATCACATATCAAAAAAATAGTCTGTAAAACTATCACTTTAAAAGAAATAAAGATAAGTACAATGTTAACCCGAGCAATCCAATACTATGATTCCATGAAAACATGTATATGGAGGACAAAAAAGGTTCATGTTCTGATGGAGAGTGATAAGAAACATGATTTGGGGAAAGTTAACCACACGAAAATCACGAACCTATGATGGGTTAAACATACTTTGATTCCCCTGTAGGAAAAGTTAACAGACAATGTTTTTGTTTTAAGTTACTATTCATTGAGGAATTTATTTATTATCATAATTAAATACACTTACCTTTCATGTAGACATTCATATTTTACTATATTTCTAACAGAAACTCATATTTTCTCCAAACGAGGAGTAATCATGATGACTTTTTTTTTCACATTAAGAGCGCTATATTCAAATTTAAGAGAATCTCATAATCCTCAAAGGATGAACTATATATTTCCCATGTATTTAGACCTTAACTAAAACAAAAATTGTTATCACCAGATCAGATAATCCACAAAAAGGATAATCTTTTACAAAAAAACTTCTCTTAATCTCCAAAATTTGTCAAATGAAACTCAATGTTCAATAAAGACAATTCAATAAACAGTTGTCCATAAAAATCATCAAAGTAATCCAGACTAAGATTGAAACCCAAATCTCAAAAGGATATAATCACATGGTCTTCCAAGATAAATCGTAACATTTATCTACAAATAACATTAGGTACTCTTAATGTATTATATTGAAAAGTAATTAACCTAATCACATATCCTCCATGATAGGTTAATCATTTCCATAGATAACCCAAAATAAAGTTCTTATTGATTTATAAAATCATCTAACTAAAAATAATTAGTCGTACTAACCAGGGACTTCATGTAGTTCAGTGGTAGGTGATAAATACCAGTCGCACTTTGGTTGTGGGTTCGATTCCCACAACTTCGTCCGATGCGAAGGGTTGTCACACGGTTTGTGTGTTGTCCCTTTTAAAAAACTACATAATTTTATAACATTACCAAAAAGAGACAAATTCATCACAAATAACCATAACATATTTTAACTACAAATGTTATCTAATAACTTTTTTTTCATCCCAAAAAGTATTAACCTGTAATTGCCTCAAATTCAAGGATCATATAAACACAAACGTTTCTTTATATCTATATCAAAAAAAGTGAATATAATTATTCTTTGAATAAAATTTTCATATATCAAACATCAAAGTTACACATACTATTCAAATTCTTCTAATGTATTCCCACCTTTAGAAGAGCCTTAATACTTTTAAGAATTTTACCATCCTAAATCCTACCATAACTCATGATTCCATTATATGTTGAATTCTTACACATTAAAATTTCTTAACGATCCATTAACCATTCGTTTATAACTTATTCTGAAATACTTCATTCCTACAAACAAAATCATGAATCATATCCTATGATTTTAATAAAAGGAAAACATAGGTTAAGAAATAATCCATACATTTCATTGGTCATTATCAGTTTCTTCATCCTCAATCGGAATTGCATTAGGTATTGGTAAACAGATATTTGTATGATCATACTGTTCCCATTCCCAAAAATTCTTCATAGGACATGTGTTTGCAAAATGACCATGCACACAACATTTAAAACATTCAATTTATCCCTTAGAAAGGACTTCTTTCCCTTTCCCAGAGTCAACTAGATGCTTCCTTTTTTAAAGCAGGTTCTTGCTTTATGACCATCATTTCCACATCTATAGCATCTTTCTGTCCTTTTGAAACATTTTCCTATGTGTTTCTTTCCACATCTTTGACATAATGGTTTTTGAACATACTTACCTTTATGATTATTACCTGAACATCTGTAGGGATTTGTTTCTTTCATATACGATGCCTTATAAAAATCACCATGGTTAAGGTTGTCAATCATAACTCAAGATAGTTGGTTGAGAATAACCACAAGAGTTCTCCTTTCATCTCCCATTTCATTCAATTTATCATTTAGAAAATCATCATAGTTTTCTTCAAATCCATTTTTACTTTGATGCCTGCTAGATCCATCCATTTACTAAAACCAACAAGGTCAATGTGAGTATATCAGTAAAATCATCATATAATATCTTATGAGGATAGTAAAAACTAAGATATACTTATTCAGGTTATCTTAAACTCATGGACATTATCTAAAAAACTACGAATCTTTCTGAAATCCTGACCATTATGGTAATGTTAGTTATGCTTAAAGAATTCCCTAACCTCTAATGTTATCTAATCCGACCTCTGATACCAACTATAAGAACCCGGCCTTAATCATTACATAATATTGAACTAAATAGATAATTTACATTGAGGATATTTTTAGTATAAGAGTTCTAGAGAAGTATGCAATAACTATTACATTACAACATGAATATTACAAGTAGAAACGACTACTCAGTTTCAATTTTTTTCATAAAATAAAAACTCTTAAAGAAACATGTCTAGTTCCATGTTTTAGATAGCATGAATTTTCCTTGATCCCATCCTTGAACCGATTAATCATTAAGTCCTATGTAAAACATTTCAAAAACATGGGATGAGCATAAAAAGCTCAGTAAGGGTTATAAAATAAGGAAGGAAAACATTATCCCAACAATAAATACAAGTCCATGAAACAATTCTTTTCATTTATGACATACCTTTTAAAATCATAATATTAATGAATAACACACAGAAATCATAAATCCTAAAGGTTACTTATGGCATACATATCAAACATACATTGTAGCGATCAAATATTCATAGGGAGTTAGACTTGGAATACCCATCAAAGTATATTCCCTAAATCTCTTATGAGAAACATCACGTTTACCTCTGTCACATTACCCAATGCATTAGAGAGCTATCTTAGTCTCACCCACCCTAGGTTTTTCACAGAACCACCTGTATACTTAAAAAATTCCAAATAACCATAACAAAATCATAGCATATTACACATTTATAAAGGAATGATAACATTTCCACATTCCAATATATCAAATCAATATATTGAAATAAAAAATGTTTTATCAAATCATTTTCGAAACCATTTAAAAATATATTTTTGAATCAAAGTGTCCCATACCACATTGATGATTTTATATTAATTCTCATATGAAAAAATTAATGACAATATAAATAAATCCTAAAACCTATTTTGAAAACATGGACATTAATGAGATATATTTAGAAGAATAAATCTTTAAAACATTTAAAACGTTATTTTAGTTAAAGCGTTTTTAACAAAAATAGAGACTCTTGAATACAAATAATTGAAAAATATATATTAATCAGAACATTATAATATCATGAGAATAAAAGGATTCATTAAATAATATTTCAAAGCATGGTATATACACTATATAAGTGTGAATTGGTGCATAACAACAATGAAGTCTCAGTGAAAATTTAAATTGGGATGAAATCTCTTATTAAGATAGTATCCTTAAATTAAGGATAAATCAATCAAATAATTATGTGTGAGAAATATTAATACACCCAATATAATTAGATATTAAGTGTAAAACAATCATAGGTCATTCACACTTATTCATTGGATAACATTTTCAAGAAGTACAAGTTGAACCCAAACAATTGAAATTGGGTTAAGAGGTTCGCTTTTAAAAATTCGACAGCCTAACGACATCACATTAAAATTCAAAAAATGAGTTGATGAGATAAAAAAGGGAATATAATAACTTGTGTATAGGGTTTACCTAAATAAGGATATAGATGAAAATATCCCAAAATAATAAGATGTAAATTAAAAGACATAATAAAAAGAGGTCTTCTATAAAGATGAGGGTGAATAGTTCTCTTACTGATTTGGTAACTTACATAACATACGCCACATGAAGGAAGTATCAAAAAATGAATATGTAAATATTCATAAATGGTAGTATATTAAATAAATAGTACAATCATGGGCATTACATACACCACACAAAAGGAAATAGTGGAAAATATAGCATGAATATCATTGGAATAAAAAGTGAGATGAAAAACCCTTACTTCGTTGCAATCAATCGAGTCGTATGACCAAAAGATAATAACAACCAAATTCATCACATAATACCATGAATATAATTATAATAATGATAATATATATCAAAGTTCAGTACACAATACACCACATGAAATGAATAAGTGTTGAACAATGGAAATTTCACGGAATTAAAAATGAGATAAGAAAATCTCTTACCTCATGTCCGACATGACTCGATCATTATTCAATATAATGAATAATAAACTAAAGTAAATTTATACTTTCTTAAGAACCTTTTTCAATTTTATTATTCCATTTATATCACTTATTACGATGCTATAAACATTATGTAACCATTTAAGCTAATAACATTCGTTTTGTCGATATTTGGTACTTAAGTCAATGATGAACAGATTATATTTACTTGTTGTCTATGTGGTAAATATTATATGATATCAATAATTTTATTAAATATTTAGAAATAATATATATCATATATATCAATTATATAAATGTAATTATAATATTACATAAATTTGGGAGGTAAGAAATGAAATGCATCGTTCATGGGGATGGTAAGCCATACGTACGCATGAACGCTACTTTCATTTCTATTTCTTATTTTTATGGAATTAAAGCATAATGATACATTGTTATATTATAATTACAGTATAATATCATATATAATATCATTATCTCCATCTCTATACATCCCACATAAGGCATTAACGAGTCACATCACTTGGAGCGGGCGGTAGTCTGCACCTCTTCAAATGAGATTATCATATTTACCCATTATGGAAACCATAAAGGCATGCTATAAATGGAAAACACAGAAGAATAAAAATACATAAACATAAACATAATATATATTATATATAAATATAGTTCCATCATAATGGCCACCATGAGAGGCGCTATGAGATAATCGAACAATCATCGTCTCCAGAGGCGTTAGTTTTCCATCCACAGAAACATTATGTTTTTCATCCATTAGATTGAGGTGTATATAAGTGTAGTTATAATAATTCTCATAAAAAAATCCTAGGATATTTAGGATACTGGTGTTGTAACAAAATAAAGGATTAAAAATAGTTAGGGGTTGGATATGTAAAATAAATGAAAACAAATTAAGAGAAACTATTACCTTTATTTTTGGTAACATCCTTTGGAATGAACAGAAAAGACTTCTTTAAGTGCCTTCTGCCTAAGGTAAGGCTTCTAGGGGTAGGGGAGGGATGTAGGGAGCTTAATTGGGCAGAGGTTGGACGAGAAAAATTTCATTATAGGTGTGAGGAATTGGATATAAGTGGTATCCTTTTATAATTGGGAGGAGGGGCTCTTTAGAAAACTGTGAAAATATTATTTTATTATATAATTAAATTCGGTTTATAATGGTCCAAAAATAATTAAAGATGAATATAAGTTTACTCATGGTAGAAATAAAATCATAAAATCATAATTGGACATGTTTTGGATAATATTTTAATCATTATAATCTTATTTATTTAAATCATTTATTAATGAGGTAAATACTGCATCATTATTGTGTCATACATAATTTAATTTATATAATGTATAAAAATTATAAAAAAATAAGATGATGTAGTAAATAGTTTTATATTTCTAATGAATACTTATAGTTAAAATGATTTTTTATATAACACTATATAAACATTAATTACTATACGATTTTTGTTTATGTCATTTTGGCCTTTACATTAAATTAATAAATCTAAATTTTCATTATCACTCCCATGTGGCTCCAATGGGTCCCAAAATCAACCCAATGATGTCCATGGTCGTTAATGACTCAACCAATAAGGTTTGGACAAGTTTTTAAGGTAATTTGGAATTATTATAATTATTATTTTTACCTTGAATTATCTTATTTACCTTTAACCGCTGTAAATTAAAGTCAAAAGTTACTATTCACCAAAAATTATTTTCATCTTATTGAACCAAATTTTAGTTTTTTATAACAACAATGTATTTCGGAATTTCTAAATTCAATTCATAGAAGTTGTAAAATTTCATTTAAATCAAAAAGGCAGTTTTTTTAATTACTACTAAGTGGTTTCACAATTCATAAAAAATTTATGTTTTCTAGAAAAATTCAAAATATTCAGCCTAAGATTTATTTGATATTATTAATTAAAAAATGATGTTTATTTTTACAAATTAAAAACATAAAAGTTTCATTAATTAATTTTAAAATTAATTCTTGTTGTTAAAAAAATAGCGTGTTTTTAGGAAACAATAACTATCAAAAGATCGACACTTGTTTATATCCAATTTCAAAGTGAAATTAATTCCAATGACCAACAATAGATTATATGGTAAAAATATATTATAATTACACTTTAAAATAATTTAAAAATAAAATATAACCATATAAATATGTTATATTAAAAGGCACTTTTGAATTTAAATACAATATTTTCAATATTAATTAAAAATTGATCATTATCGGAAAAATCCCTAAAATTTACACAAAGTGAATTTTGATATCCCCATTCTAATGAAGGTTTTTATTTGGTCATATAGAATGTATTAAAGTGAACAAAACTAGATTTAAAAAAGGGTTCACCATTAAAAGGCGAAAAATCAGCCTTTTAATGTAAATTCTGCTTAACATTAGATTCATTCACATTTTAAGCCTCTAAATTTTATTGGATAAATTTAAATACATTTAACATACATGTATAATCATATTTTAGTTAGATTCATTCATTCCCGCCAATACAATGGCTAGGGGTTACTACCATTTAAAATAATATAATATTAGTGTGCAACGTAAGATTTCAATGGAACTCGTTGTTGCGTATCGGGTACGCTATCGAACATTGCAATCCCTTTAAAGTAATATTAATATTTAATTCACAAATATTAATAAATATGAAAAAGTAATATTCTTTATTCACCTGGGATGTTACAATGCAGTATTTATGTTATATGTTAATAATTAAAATCAATGAGATTAAATTTTCTTAAATATAATATTTTCAAAATATGAGGATGATTCATTAGATAAAATGTTTATGATAACCAATTTGATTATTTTGGGCAGTTTTTGGATTATCATGAACTAGTTTTGGTTTGTTAATTAATATTATGTATATATACTAAATTAAAAAAAATAAATAATTTAAAATATTTATTTTACATTATTTTGACCATTATAATTGTTTCATGACCAACATGGAATGTTTTATCAGATAAAAAAACATCATCTCTGAGGATGGTGATTCGACACATATAGGATGATGATTTCATTCTCAGAATAAAAGGGGAACATAAGACAATTGATATTGGATATACTATTAAAATAATAAAATTAAATTATATATCTGGTAATGGAGCTGTTATGTTATGTTGTATATGGGATTTGAGGGAGGGATTCAGATAAATAAGAAATATATGGAGAGATATGGAAGGTAATACCTATTGAGTTTCGTCTCCAAGAGAACCACCTTATGGGACATGGATATGGTATTTTAGAGAGAAATGAAATACCAAAACATGTTTATCAGTTTTGTTATATGAATGGGGAAGACTATTAGAAATATATGAGGCTATGAAGGTGTGAGAATAAGAGGTTCTGAGAGGTGGTATTTATAACTGAGGAGAGAGGCGCTTCTCATTATTTTATTCATTAGTTTATCATTTTCCCTAAAAAATATCAATAGTTTAGATTTTATTAAATAAATATAGTAACTAGATATTTTTATTTCATGTTAATAAATTATTATATCATCCATGACTCATCAATTACTCAAAACATTCTTTTATTTAGATAAATAATTAAATACCTAAAATACTGTATTTCACTATTCCACCAAAATTAAACTATTTTATAAAAATTCTAAATAAATATGGTTACTATTTTATGATGTTTAGATTTAACCAATTAGATCCATTTTATCAAAACAATTTTCAAATTATGAGAAATTTAAATTTTTTAAAAATATACTTTTATTCATAAAATGGAGATCTTAAAATTTTAACCAGTTCTATAATACATTGAAAAATTAATTAAATTATCAAAAAATTATCTATAATTATAAGAATACAATATATTTGTTTATGATATTATTTTTTAATGATAAATTAACTTTTAAATCACCATATTAATTATAAAATTGTAAATAAAAATTTATATTTTCAAACAATACTAATAATTAAATTATTACATATAAAAAGATTATTTACATATTCCATGATATAAATTTATAATATTATTGATAATAACATACCAAAATTTTAATTACACTTTTATAAGTGAGGATATTATTCTATTTTCCAGTCGAAAATTCATTATGGGCACATTACAATTCCAATATTCATGTTACAATTCCATTGGTATAGGTTCCTTAATTTCTAATATTACTTATTTTTTAAATAAATATTTGTTTATAATGTTTATATTTTTTTCTCTAGGTATATACATTGATAATTAGTAGGAAGAATAATTATAATAATGGAAATTTCATCGATAAAATTCTTGGTCATGACAGTGATTGTTCCTTATATATGTCTAGTGGTCAGTTATCCTAGGACATTACAATATGGTATCATTTTTATTTTTCCATCGTATCACAATTTTGGGATTTTTGACAGTCATCTAAGAATGTGTCATATCTTGATAAATAGTCATGTAAGGGATTGAAAAACCTATGTGAAGAGAAAATTACATGTTGTAAGGAATTTGACTACTTTTCCTGAGGTTCATTATTACAGTTGGTTTTGATTTCATATTTACTGATTGAAGTACTTTCCACATCATATTAGATAATGAGATTTATAATATTTACCGTCGGCATGGTATGATAAGGAATTATAATTTTTTGCATCAATAAAAGAATATAGGGATTCTTATTAAAGGTCATGTATATTTCATTATTAGAATGATAAAATTGCTTACATGCATTCTTTGTTATTTTCCACCATGGTATATTCCATGCTAGGAGCTTGGTAAAAATTTTATATTTTACCTTCTTAGGATTCTAATTCCCTTCCATTGTATGAAATTCCTATATATTTAATTAGTATGATTGGATTCCGTAATATTCCATTGTTCAATTATTATAGAGTTAGAATTAGAATGTTTTTTCGTTTTCCAAATAATGTTTTAGTTATCTTTGATTATTTTTCACGCCTTTATAATAATTTTTTATTTATAATTTCTTGTTATATTATGTGGAAAATTAATGGTACCTGATTCAAATTCACATTATTCAATTCATGATTATCATTTTATGAAATGTTTCACATTGAGGTTAAATGAAATATAATTTATAGTCTCAAGATTTTATGTGGGAATATGTATTGGAAAATGGAAGACCATGTGATAAATCCATTTTAGATCATCATTATATACATAATTTCTATTTCATAATTGTTAATACTATGAATATTCTTCTTCATCCCAGAAAATATGATTTTAATTAGATTAGATTAACATAAATTTCTAAAGTTTATTTGTTGTTTATAAACTGTGTAGTAGTTGTCCATATAGTCAAACAATCTATTTTCAGACTTATATGTTAATAAAATGATTATAAATATTAATTTTCTTCAAATTTAACATTATATTTTTTCACTATAGAGGCTTGTAACAATACTTTTTGGGATTAATGACCTATATGAAAAAATTTATAAATACAGAACTCAACATAAGTAGTTCATATGTTGAATGTTCCTTTTGAAGTGAAATAATAATATTTTTTTAAATAATAAATAGTAAAATGTCTTGCCTTTGTATATTGAAATCAAAATGGATTAATGGGTCCCTAATATGTCACTTTGTTCATGATACTCCCTAGTGCATAACAATGTGTGTGTGGGGGGGGGGGGGTACACTCATTCAATAGAGTTATGGTCATTTAATGTGACTCTAGATGTTTGTACTTCATTATATTGAGAGTAAGGTCAAATCCTTTTTAAAAAAATACAATTTTTTAATGAAATACCTCTTATCTACTTGTGAAATTAAATTAATTATTTTTTATTAATCGAAGAAATTTAAATTGAAACCTAAATGTTGAATTCCTTAATAGATTTCAATTTAAATTTTCATCAACTAATAAAACTATTTGGCCTAATAAAAAATGAAATGATGTTAAAATAATGGGTAAATGAAATGAAATGTCCTGAATTTAATGAAATTTTAATAAATATATGATTTTGAAAAAGGGATGTTTGTTATAAAAATATTTTTATACATTGTCGTTATATCCAGATACATTTTCATTATGATTTGTATTATTTATTATCAAAAATAAAACATTAATTTTTTAAGTAATTAAATGAGTTTTGGTTTAGTTATATAAAATAATAACATAAATGGTGTTTGTAGTTTTAACCCTTGGTAATGTGTACTTTTACTATTTCATGACAATTTCCTTTAAAAAATTTGAGAATTACCCAAATGCCTTATTCATTATCGTTTGAACCTCATTGATATGATCTTAATCATAGTATCCTATCATAGGAGTAACAATCAGTAATTCAAGGCTTTGAATTTGGTAAGGGTACGGACAGATGTAGGTAGTGCCCTCAGATCCATAAAATTCATCTTAAACGATATGAGTATTCAAAAGTGTTGTAGTATTTAGGTGTGGGTTTTCAAATAGGAATATTAATGTCCAAAATGACACCCCTCATTTAATGGTTGGTTGGTTTGGTACCTTTTTATGAATTTTAGGATTTTGATATTCTTAGGTATAGTTTGATATAACATATAAGGCCAAAGTTGGACTCTTAAGAGGCTAGGTAATCCTTCCATTCCTTCCCACTAATTATTGGATGAGATGGGAGATCATAATTTATATTTTTAGAAGTAATGGTTAATGTATATCTATGTTATTTATTTTTCATGGATAATTATATGTTTGAATGCATTGGGTTGATAATCCAATCAATAGTATCTGATATGTTTATATTTTTAATGTTATCTCAGTATTGTATGCATCAGAAAACATGACACCATCTTGTTTAAGAAATGTATAATTAACCGTTTTAGTTCAGAAGAAGTTGTTAGGCCTTTTTTATTCATCATTTACATGTATATCCAAGATAGTGTGATTTTGGTATTCCATAAATTATAATCAACCCAAATTTTAAAATGATAATCTAAGATGATGATGTGTTTTGACACACTAGTTATTTTTTTTGGCCATGACACCAAAGGATATGGTAGGAATGGACATAACATGGGAGGAGAGTCATGTGTATGTAAAATTTCAATATAATATACCACTCTTAATTGTATTTTTACTATCTCATTGGATTAAATATTTTTAAAACATTTTCACCCTCATAGATCAATAGTTTTTGGTTAATGGAGTGTGTGTCATGGGATGAGTTCCCTTTTTCAATAAATTCTATGTTAAAGAACCTCTTTAGGTGGGGATTACTATCTGAACATTAGTTAAATAATTTGTTCAATGTAAAAGGATCGCAACTTTGAAGACCATTTCAAATGGTCAACGATGCATGTAAATGGCCTTGTGGCTGGGAATATTTTTTCACATCAGTTATTTTGTGGAATATCAGTGATGAATGGTTGGATGATTATGAAACCTTCATAAAAATATTTATTTGAAAAATTAATTAGGTTGTTTTAATTTTCCATGAACATGATCCCTATATTATTAAAATCATTATGTTAGGGTAAAATATATTCTTTGGAGGAGGTAGTTGAGATCTTCTGAGGAAGTGGCCCCATGGGGGATCAAATTTACATCTACATGAACATTCATTTTTTAATGGTTTGGTGACTTAATGAGCACTTAGTCTATTTTTAGAGGAAGTTTATTTGGTAATTTGTAGAATTAATTAAAATTAACTTATTTTACTCCCAGTTAAATTATCATCAGGACCCTATTCATGACTACTTTTGGGTACACTAAGAGATCATCATTTTTGACATTGTGCATATAAAATGAGGTTGTGAAGGTTATGAGGACTCTATAAGAATACAATCTAGAATAATGGCTATATATAGACTCATGGTTAGTTCGAAGTGACCCGAGAGTTCCAAAGTATGAAATACATGGATACACCCATGGATACTATTTTTTTCTTTGACTGTTCAGTGGGAGGATGATACTATTGGTTTGGTTAGTGTTTTTTTGCATGTGGATGTATGTTTAGTATTTTTATGACACGTTTAATTTCCCAATGTGGGTTTCTTTTGAAGATAACCATGGAATCAATTTCTTGATAATGAGGTTAAATTGGACCTCATTTGGGATGTTATGGGATGTTGTTCTGGTATCATTTCAATTGTCCTGGATCAGTCAGGAACCGATGATCATAATGGGGTATGAAAAATCCAATGTATTTATTTCAAGATAAATCACTAGAAGTCAATTATAGGAATTAGTGAGGATGATCAGTGAATCCTCGAGGTGAATTCATCTATTAGAACCAATCTATGATTTTAAAATGCGGTGTCTCTCCAAGTTAGGAACTTTGAGGATAGTATAACAAGGATGGTATGTATTGATATCCCAATCTCCTATCATATGTGGTCACTAGGGAACCATTTTTTGGAACATTGTGTGGTTTATGAATTTATGGTGGATTTCAAATGATAATTTTTATGAAATGGTTTCATGAACATGTAATTATTTTGACTATGAGTTAACTAATATTCTATGATCTAGATCATGAAAAGGGCGCCATTAGAGCACTAAATACATGACATAAATGGTAGATATATAAGTGGAATATTCTGATTCAATTTTGGCATTGTAATGTTAGAATCTATTGTCAAGGAGGTAATGATGTGATAATTTATCGAGTATGATGAGCTCATGTTGTTGTTATCTTGGTGTTTTAGACAAATAAAAAAAATATGTCTTCAGTTTCAATATCATACGTACGTTATTTTATGGTGGTTCTTGGAGTTATATTGAGAATTTAGAAATTAAACACCATTATTTAAGTAATACTTTTTGGAACTAATTTATTATACTGATGTTCTCTTCACTTCATAAAGTGTTCTCAAGTAAGAGATTTTTAGGGTGGGGAAGTTGTAGCATCTCTTGATTTTGATCCAAATAAAATTCAAAATAAATTTTATTTTTTCACTTTTTAGAAGGTATGTTCTGTAAAATATGTTTTGTAATGGAATTATGTGATTTGGAACACACAAATGAATTTTTAGACATGGTTAAAGGCCTTAGGGGTTCCTTGGGATATTTTTTATTTTTTAAGGGTTCCAGACATGAAAAACTATAATTTTGGTGGATTTTTCAGGGAACATTTTTTGAACGATACTAGGTAGTACATCACTATAAATCATGTAACTTTTATAGGAGAGAAATAGTGAACTACACTGGCTACATATAGTATCCCAAACTAATCATCTATCTCATACACTTAGTTCTATTGAGGAAGTATATGAACAATGTGTGAACCATTATTGGAACATGGTTTCAAAAAACTACGATGCCAATCCAGACACCCCAACCCGTAATAATTTACCATTGCATGGTTTACGAATAGTTTTCCAATAGTATGGCCAAAATGTGTTCATCATTAAATGGTGATATTCTAATTCTACCCATTCCTTATTATTTATTTTTCTTATTTCATCTTCCTCCTCCACACACATCAGCCTTCTTCATAGATTATCTTCCATTCCTCTTAGATTGAAGAGAACACCCTCATTATGCCTCTATATTGATTTTAATCAATTCCATTGGAGGCATATAGGTATTTCAAAAAATTCATATTCCTTGATTCCTATATATATTGTATTTTCAAAATATTTATTATGGTGCGAGCTAATGTGGATGATTTTTAGGGCATTGGAATATTTCTTAATTTTCTTTCAAACCGAACCAAATCAATGCATTATTTTTACCATATAATGCTTAAAAGGTATATTGTAGGTACTCCATATGTTTTTCCTCGTTGTTTCTTTGATTTATATTATGAAATATTGTGCCTCATGATGTTATTTCCATGTGGCCTCTTGGAAATGAGATATATAAATTATGGAGAATAATGCCTTCCTCTAGTATCCATAGAATGTTAAATGAGCATTAAATTTCATTTTTTGCATTAATTTTTAGTCACCATAAATTGTTTGGCCCTTTGATTCAAATAATTAATTAATTTTCTTCAAATAAAAATCCCCCAATTAAATGTTATGTATTGAAAATTGTAATAGTTTATTTATTTAGAATTTGAAAAAATCTGCAATACCCCTGTTCAAACTACTTGTCACCGAACTATCACTACATGATTTGGATCATTATTTTCTAAATGAATTGGATGAATTGTGTGGTATAATTGTTATATTTGTCGTTTTACACCAATGGAATTTATTTTTTGACTACCTTTGGTAGTACAACTAGCCCTTATATGATTATTAAATTCATGGAATAGTTTTGTAATGGAAAGGATCACTTAATATAAAATAATTCTCAAATGTATATAAGGTCCTATTTTTGGGATATTCATTTTATTTTTTGGAAATGAGTAATTACTTGGTCACCATTTTCATAAAAAATAAATGATAATGGGTTTATTCCTCTTACTTATTAGAAGATAGGTGATTAATGTATTAAGGGTATTGTTACAACTCGACCGATACTCATATTAATTTTTATGGAATTTTAAGGATGGGATCATGGGTTGTAGAGGATTTATAAGACAAGGGATATAACTTCTATATATTTGATAGGCTCACCATGCATATTACATACCTCCATAAGTGTAGTCTCAGTTACCAGGGGAGCTCTAATGGATGGGCTCATTGAAATATGGTTACAACCCGAATGAGACATAGAGGACATTGTGAGGTTGTAACGACCCAAAATTTCATTAATGGAAAATCCCTCTTGATCCAGTTAAATGTTTCATTATGTTTTTATATGATGTCAACTTATTTAGTTTAACGCTAAGATTTGTGACCGTTACTTTTATAGCCGTTGAACAGTGATCATCTGGGTAGTTTAAATATAAGGCTTTAACGAACCAATTTTCTACTCAGACAAAGGAAGCGATGGCCTCATCCAGTAGAATTGCCCCTTACGAAGCCCATTTGTCGGAGCTCGGAAAGGAGGTGGCGTCTTTGGGCTTTGCCCTTGACCAAGCCCAAGCTGAGCTTCATCAAGTCAAGCTCGAACGTGATCGTCTACGGGAAAAATGGAAGTTGATAGAGATTACCACTCGAGCGATGTTATCCGAGCAACCCCAAGAGTCTGTCACCATCGCACACCTTACCCTTAGGTCTTATGCGGCTATTTTAAGGGGTTATATAACAAATAAGTAGAACCATGTTCATGTACATTATTTTTGTATATAATAATGAATATAATTTCTAGTCATTTTTGATGCATTGTAATTAGTTTTTAAAGTACAAATGATGTTTTTAGTTATTATTTAATTAAGAATTATAATTTATTAAATTAAAGGATTTTTGAATTAAATAATATTTTAATAAAATATTATTATTAATATTAAATTAATTTTTATTAAATATAAATGATCTTATAATTTTATGAATGCAATTAAAATTTTTATTAAGGTTTGAAAGCCATTTCTGTCAAAACCCGTGAATTTTTTATAAATGTCGGTTTTTATTTTAAAAGTGAAAATTCACATATTTAGAAAATTATTTAGATAAAATAAATATTATTTTTGGAATCAGGACATCGAAATTATCCAACGGTGAATTTTTCATAATTTTCTGAGACAGTCAAATTTTTGGGTAAAAATTAAATACCATTTAAATATATAATGTGTTTTATGACATCATAATGACCCAATGGTGATGTAATAAAATACCATAATCCTTATGTTCGGCCAATATGTGTTTTATCAATAAAATAATGAGGTTTTGGGTTTGTTTGACTCACTTTTCAAAGCATTAATGGAGCCCTCAAGACTTATTCAACACTTTGCCTTTTTAAATTAATTTACATGGGAGTGTGACTCACCTCCACATAAGAAACCCTAATTTTTTAATAAGTTCGGACCTTGGCCTTGTAAAATATTGTTTTCCTCTTCCCTTTTCCAGAAACCATGGGCAAATACCATGGGATGGTTTGTGTTTTGGATTATTTTAATATAAGGGGTCCCAAACCTAAATAATAAAGAATTCTCTCACCTTTCCTATATAAACCCACCCAAGCTCCCACTTCCTCCTCACCCAAAGCCCTTGAAGTTCGTCCAAACTCTGCCCTACTCTCTCTAGAATCCTCTAAAGGTGCCCCAAGCTCCCAAGAAGTCTCTCACAAGCCTCTCTCTAGCCTTTGGAAGCACACTTCCAAGTAAGGGTTTTTCTTCCTTTCTCATTTTTGTCATTTTTCTTTAAGTTGTATTGCCCTTTTAATTTCATTTATGAATGTTGGGGTATGGTTTCGCACCTCTCCCATACTGCCCTCTTATTGTTTGAATGATGGGAGACCCCTTTCTCTCTCATTAAATGCCTCCCATGTACACCCGTTACTATGCCGAAATTCCGAAAGGAACCTTTTTCTCCTCTTTTATATTCAAGCAATACTTTTGTATCATGAATCTAAATTCCTTTTCAATTGTTGGGACATGTATCTATATGACCTTATTACTGTCCATTACATGTAAATATGATGAGGAACCCCTTTCTCTCTCATCAGCCTTTTTTATGAATTCTTATGTCACGCCGTTACGCTGCCGAAATCACACCGATTTTCTAAGCCAATATCATTGTGTAGTGAATACCATGCCCATTTCTCCATCAAGGGTATTCACCTTTATGCACATTTACTTATTGATTTTAAAGTTTCATGTTTGAATTCCACATTCCTTTATCGTGGAAGAAATGATTATGTTTTATGAATCCATGTTTTATGATCCATGTGGCACACTTATGCATGAAATGAAATGTTTAAGAAGGGTGCGCCCTGATAGAGCTCCAATGCATTGGGTAAAGTATAGTATCATGATACGTCATGTGCAATGAGTGTTGACTCATGCTAATTCAAGTGCAACGAGGGTTTACTCGTGCTTCAAGTGCAATGAGGGTTTACTCATGCTCCATGTGCAATGAGCCTTGGCTCATGCTAATTCAATGTTAAGTGTTGTTGCCACATTTCCATGTTATGATTATCATGCTTTATCATGCCTTTATGTTCATGTCTCTCTTATGATCTATTGATATGCCTATTGCCTAACATGTATTGTACTCCTCATGTTATTCATTATGTACTCCCTTACTGGGCTTTATAGCTCACCCTTTTCTTATGCATGTCCTCAGGTTATCCCATGCAATGCTAAGTACGAAGGAATGTAGTGGTCATGTAAAGGAAGTTTTCAATAAGGATGTTGTATTTCATGTTTAATGTTTTTATGTAATGATCCTAAGCCCCGAAGACACTAAACCTCTCGATCTTCTTTGTTGTATCAAGTGAAGTTTTATGTAATAAAGCATGTTTAAGTTGTAATAAAAAGCAGGGTTGTCATAGTTGGTATCAGAGGATAGGTTTAGTTATTTTTGGGATTAGGAAACCCTAGTAAAGCCCTAGATACAAGACTAAGAATAATAAAAACATCCCTAAGTTTTGGTAAATACTAAGTAAGTGTTTTATCAAACAAATACATCCCTGTCTGGATACGAGCAGGTAGAGGCGGCTCTGGCATAGATGTATCCTAGGGGTAAAACCCGAAAACACCGCTTTGAGCTAGACTCGAACGGGAACTGGTGCACGACAACGGGACTTGCTGCACTCTTGGTTACGACACTCCCGGGGGATATGTTTTGATAAATTCACAATCTTAGTATGAACCCTTATTAAGGGAAAAATGCCCCTAAGAATATATGTTAGAAGGAAGATCATGAAAAGCCTGGATTGAATCCTATAGACTCATGAGTTGAAGAGATTAAAGTTTATTTATAAGTCATCAACTTTTGTCTTTGGATTACCCTTTATGTGTTACCCCTAACTTTCCTTTTATTCCAGCCAATGGCCGGTAATAGGAGAACTCGGGCTAACAACCGTTGTGAAGATCAGTGTGATGATTGTACCAATGAGATGCCCAATCCAATGGGAGCGGGAATCGCGAACTTTGTCACGCTTCTCTCTCAGCTAACTCAAGTTTTGAATAGAAACACTGGTCAAGAGGAACGTTCAACCCCCCCTAATAAAGAACAAGTCGCTATTGAAAGCTTCATGAGACAAAGGCCTCCTACTTTTAGTGGATCATCTGATCCCACAATTGCTGAACAATGGATCAACTCCATTGAAAAGATATTCTCCATCCTCCAATGCTCTGAAAAAGAGAAGGTTCTCCTGGCGGCTTATCGTATGGAGGGTGAAGCTAATCAATGGTGGACGTTGATCAAAAATACGAAGCCTGAGGAGGAGATCGAGGCTTTGGAATGTAAGGTATTCCGGAAGATGTTTTTCGATAAATATTTTCCACGCACCCTCCGTCTTAAGATGGAAAGGGACTTCCTTTCCCTCAAGCAGAAAGATGAGGAATCTGTGGGAGCATACGAGGCAAACTTCACAAGGCTTGCACGATACGCTTCTGGCTTTGTCGTTACCCCCGAATGCAAGGTTGACCGCTTCTTTGGTGGGCTGAAGCCTAGCTTGTAGAAAGCATTAGCGATCCGTGACTTCGACAGCTATGAGGAAATTGTCCGATGTGCCCTTAAGGTTGAAATGGAGATCGGAGAATCACAGGGGTATCATGGGGACAAGAAGCGGAAGGTGGACTTCAATGCTGGTGGTCCGATGGATAAATCCAACGGCGCTAAGAAATTCCAGCACCCCACTTTCCAAAAGTGTGGAAAGAAGCACCCTAGAAATTGCCTTAGGGGGACAAGAAAATGCTTCAAGTGTGGAAGAGAAGGGCACCTAGCTGTTAACTGTCAGCAAGAAGGACCCGCGGCTGCGACGGAGGGGAGGAACGCTCCGTTCGAACCTCAACGCGTTGTTCAATGATTCAAATGCAAAGAACCGGGTCATTTTACGAATCAGTGCCCTAATCCAAGGGTTATCGGAGGCAATCAACAACCTCCAAGACAGCAAGGAAGAGCTTTTGCCATCACTTCTGCCGAAGTGAACCCCGACAACGAAGTGGTGACAGGTACGCTAGTTATTCATTCAAGAATAGCGAACGTACTTTTTGATTCAGGTTCTACGCATTCTTTTATATCTCAAAAGTTTAGTAGAATAATCCCTGCACCACCACAAGTCATGGAAGTAAAGATGTCGGTGAGTATGGCAAACGGGGCAATCATTGCATCCCATGAGTATAAGTCCTCCCCTGTTATAATCTGTGGATTGAATTTCCCGGCGAACCTCGTCATACTCCCTTTGGTGGAATTTGATGCAATTCTTGGCATGGATTGGCTTTCCTTATATAGAGCCAACATAAATTGTCGGGAGAGGGAAATCACACTCCATATGGAGAATCGACCCCCGATTCTTTACAAGTGTCAGGAGGAAGATGAATCTCCTTTAGCTCCATCATCTCAAGCATGGATATTACTACCTTATGAGCACGCATATCTGGCTCAGATGATTGAGTCCAAGGAAGAAACCACCCTTGAAGAAATGCCTATTGTGAGGGAATTCGCTGAAGTATTTCCCGAGGAACTTCCTGGTCTTCCTCCAAGAAGAGATGTTGAGTTCTCAATTGAACTTATAACTGGGGCGCTACCAATATCCAAGACTCCATATAGAATGGCTGTGGTTGAGCTTGAAGAACTGAAGAAACAACTACAGGAGAATCTGGATAAAGGGTTTATACGCCCAAGTGCATCACCATGGGGTGCACCAGTCCTCTTCGTCAAGAAGAAGGATGGGTCAATGCGGATTTGCATCGATTATCGTGAACTTAACAAAATCACGATAAAGAACAAGTATCCTCTCCCAAGAATCGATGACTTGTTTGATCAGCTGCATGGAGCTCAATACTTCTCCAAGGTCGACTTGCGGTCGGGATATTATCAAGTAAGGGTGAAGAAGGAAGATATCCCCAAGACTGCTTTTTGTACAAGGTACAGGCACTATGAATTCATAGTAATGCCTTTTGGACTCACCAATGCTCCAGCAATATTCATGGACTTGATGAATAGAGTCTTTAGAGATTACCTAGATAAATTTGTGGTAGTCTTTATAGATGATATTCTGATATACTCCAAAACCAAGGAGGACCATGAGGAGCATTTAAGAACTGTACTGGAGACTTTGCGCAAGGAGAAGCTCTATGCCAAGTACAGCAAGTGTGAGTTCTGGTTGAAGGAGGTCTCATTCTTGGGCCATATCATCACAAGCAATGGGATATCTGTGGACCCCTCCAAAACAGATGCAATTGAGGGATGGCCGAGGCCAACATCGGTAACTGATATCCGTAGCTTCTTGGGGTTAGCTGGATATTATCGACGATTTGTGAGAAACTTCTCACGATTGTCCAACCCTCTTACCAAGCTAACTCGAAAGGGAGTAAAGTTTACTTGGAGTGATGAATGCGAAGAAAGCTTCAAGGAGTTGAAAAGGAGGCTTATCACTGCACCTGTGCTCACTTTACCCACAAGTGGGGAACTTTTTGTGGTATTCAGTGATGCTTCGAAGAAGGGCTTAGGATGTGTGCTGATGTAGAATGATAAAGTGATATCCTATGCCTCAAGACAGTTGAAAATCCATGAGCGAAACTATCCAACGCATGATCTGGAGTTGGCGGCGGTGATCTTTGCCTTGAAAATCTGGCGGCATTATCTCTATGGAGAGAAATGTGAGATATATACTGACCACAAGAGTCTTAAATATATATTCACACAGAAAGAGCTTAATATGCACCAGAGAAGATGGATAGAGCTCATAAAGGATTATGACTATTCAATACATTACCACCCTGGGAAGGCGAACAAGGTGGCAGATGCCCTAAGTAGAAAGGATCCAGCAATTCTATCAATGATGAGAATTGAGAAGGATCCAATCTTCTTAGACTTGATGAAGATGGACGTGGGAATCATAAAGAAGGGAACATCATCAATCCTTTCACAAATGATTGCTCAACCATCTCTTTTGGAAAGGTTAAAGGATGCTCAAAAGGATGATGCGAGAATCCAAGAAAAAGTGGAAGCTATCAAAAAGGGAAAATCCTCAGAGTTTAATGTTAATGAAGAAGGAATTGTGCGGTTTGGGAAAAGACTATGTGTCCCATCAAGTTCGGAGCTGAAGAAGGAACTTTTGGATGATGCACATAGTTCAAATTTCTCTATTCACCCAGGGAGCACAAAGATGTATCGAAATCTCCGAGAAAACTTTTGGTGGGATAATATGAAGAAGGAGATCGCCGAATATACATCAATGTGCCTGGTGTGTCAGCAAGTGAAGGCAGAGAGGCAGAAGTCTAAGGGGATGATGCAACCATTGCCCATACCAGAATGGAAATGGGAGAACATCACCATGTACTTCGTCACTGGACTTCCAAGGACATCCAAAAGCAACAATGAAATCTGGGTTATTGTGGATCGTCTTACAAAGACTGCACACTTCATTGCTATTCGAGAGGATTTCTCTTTGGATCAACTGGCACGGATATATATCAGGGAAGTGGTACGGTTGCATGGAGTACCACTATCTATTGTGTCGGACCGAGATCCAAGATTTACCTCTAAGTTTTGGAAGAGTCTTCAACATGCTCTGAATACTGAACTGAACTTCAGTACGGCCTATCATCCTCAAAATGATGGCCAATCCGAGCGGACTATCCAAACACTTGAGGATATGTTGAGAGCGTGCTCAATGGACTTTAAAGGAGGATGGGATCAACATCTTCCCCTAGTTGAGTTCTCTTATAATAATAGTTTCCACTCGAGCATCCAAATGGCACCATATGAAGCCCTGTATGGGAAAAGGTGTAGAACACCGGCATGTTGGGATGAGGTCGGTGAACGTAAGCTGCTTGGACCAGAAATGGTCGAAGAAATGGTGGAGAAGGTGAAAACCATTCAGCAGCATATCAAGGCAGCCCAAAGTCGACAGAAGAGTTATGCAGATAATCGTCGACGAGACCTTGAGTTTAAAGTAGGAGACATGGTGTTTTTACGCATATCTCCGTGGAAGAAGGTCATGAGGTTTGGAAAGAAAGGGAAGTTAAGTCCAAGGTACATCGGCCCATTCGAGATTCTTGATCGTGTTGGGGCTGTGGCCTATCGACTAGCACTTCCACCTACTATGGCCAAGGTGCATGATGTCTTCCATGTATCCCTCTTAAGGAAGTACATACCAGACCCTTCACATGTACTCTCTTCCGAGGTGGTACAATTAGAAGACGATCTTTCTTATGAGGAGCAACCAGTGAAGATCTTAGATCGTAGAGAAAAATTTCTACGAAATAAGACAATGCCCCTCGTCAAGGTGTTGTGGAGAAACCACAAGTTTGAAGAAGCAACTTGGGAGTCGGAGGATATGATGAAGCTAAGTTACCCACATTTGTTTTAGTGTGGGAAAAGGAAAATTTCGAGGGCGAAATTTCTTAAGGGGGGAATGTTGTAACAACCCAAAATTTCATTAATGGAAAATCCCTCTTGATCCAGTTAAATGTTTCTTTATGTTTTTATATGATGTCAACTTCTTTAGTTTAACGCTAAGATTTGTGACCGTTACTTTTATAGCCGTTGAACAGTGATCATCTGGGTAGTTTAAATATAAGGATTTAACGAACCAATTTTCTACTCAGACAAAGGAAGCGATGGCCTCATCCAGTAGAATTGCCCCTTACGAAGCCCATTTGTCGGAGCTCGGAAAGGAGGTGGCGTCTTTGGGCTTTTCCCTTGACCAAGCCCAAGCTGAGCTTCATCAAGTCAAGCTCGAACGTGATCGTCTACGGGAAAAATGGAAGTTGATAGAGATTACCACTCGAGCGATGTTATCCGAGCAACCCCAAGAGTCTGTCACCATCGCACACCTTACCCTTAGGTCTTATGCGACTATTTTAAGGGGTTATGTAACAAATAAGTAGCACCATGTTCATGTACATTATTTTTGTATATAATAATGAATATAATTTCTAGTCATTTTTGATGCATTGTAATTAGTTTTTAAAGTACAAATGATGTTTTTAGTTATTATTTAATTAAGAATTATATTTTATTAAATTAAAGGATTTTTGAATTAAATAATATTTTAATAAAATATTATTATTAATATTAAATTAATTTTTATTAAATATAAATGATCTTATAATTTTATGAATGCAATTAAAATTTTTATTAAGGTTTGAAAGTCATTTCTGTCAAAACCCGTGAATTTTTTATAAATGTCGGTTTTTATTTTAAAAGTGAAAATTCACATATTTAGAAAATTATTTAGATAAAATAAATATTATTTTTGGAATCAGGACATCGAAATTATCCAACGGTGAATTTTTCATAATTTTCTGAGACAGTCAAATTTTTGGGTAAAAATTAAATACCATTTAAATATATAATGTGTTTTATGACATCATAATGACCCAATGGTGATGTAATAAAATACCATAATCCTTATGTTCGGCCAATATGTGTTTTATCAATAAAATAATGAGGTTTTGGGTTTGTTTGACTCACTTTTCAAAGCATTAATGGAGCCCTCAAGACTTATTCAACACTTTGCCTTTTTAAATTAATTTCCATGGGAGTGTGACTCACCTCCACATACGAAACCCTAATTTTTTAATAAGTTCGGACCTTGGCCTTGTAAAATATTGTTTTCCTCTTCCCTTTTCCAGAAACCATGGGCAAATACCATGGGATGGTTTGTGGTTTGGATTATTTTAATATAAGGGGTCCCAAACCTAAATAATAAAGAATTCTCTCACCTTTCCTATATAAACCCACCCAAGCTCCCACTTCCTCCTCACCCAAATCCCTTGAAGTTCGTCCAAACTCTGCCCTACTCTCTCTAGAATCCTCTCAAGGTGCCCCAAGCTCCCAAGAAGCCTCTCACAAGCCTCTCTCTAGCCTTTGGAAGCACACTTCCAAGTAAGGGTTTTTCTTCCTTTCTCATTTTTGTCATTTTTCTTTAAGTTGTATTGCCATTTTAATTTCATTTATGAATGTTGGGGTATGGTTTCGCACCTCTCCCATACTGCCCTCTTATTGTTTGAATGATGGGAGACCCCTTTCTCTCTCATTAAATGCCTCCCATGTACACCCGTTACTATGCCGAAATTCCGAAAGGAACCTTTTTCTCCTCTTTTATATTCAAGCAATACTTTTGTATCATGAATCTAAATTCCTTTTCAATTGTTGGGACATGTATCTATATGACCTTATTACTGTCCATTACATGTAAATATGATGAGGAACCCCTTTCTCTTTCATCAGCCTTTTTTATGAATTCTTATGTCACGCCGTTACGCTGACGAAATCACACCGATTTTCTAAGCCAATATCATTGTGTAGTGAATACCATGCCCATTTCTCCATCAAGGGTATTCACCTTTATGCACATTTACTTATTGATTTTAAAGTTTCATGTATGAATTCCACATTCCTTTATCGTGGAAGAAATGATTATGTTTTATGAATCCATGTTTTATGATCCATGTGGCACACTTATGCATGAAATGAAATGTTTAAGAAGGGTGCGCGCTGATAGCGCTCCAATGCATTGGGTAAAGTATAGTATCATGATACGTCATGTGCAATGAGTGTTGACTCATGCTAATTCAAGTGCAACGAGGGTTTACTCGTGCTTCAAGTGCAATGAGGGTTTACTCATGCTCCATGTGCAATGAGCCTTGGCTCATGCTAATTCAATGTTAAGTGTTGTTGCAACATTTCCATGTTATGATTATCATGATTTATCATGCCTTTATGTTCATGTCTCTCTTATGATCTATTGATATGCCTATTGCCTAACATGTATTGTACTCCTCATGTTATTCATTATGTACTCCCTTACTGGGCTTTATAGCTCACCCTTTTCTTATGCATGTCCTCAGGTTATCCCATGCAATGCTAAGTACGAAGGAATGTAGTGGTCATGTAAAGGAAGTTTTCAATAAGGATTTTGTATTTCATGTTTAAAGTTTTTATGTAATGATCCTAAGCCCCAAAGACACTAAACCTCTCGATCTTCTTTGTTGTATCAAGTTAAGTTTTATGTAATAAAGCATGTTTAAGTTGTAATAAAAAGCAGGGTTGTCATAGAGATACTAGTGTTTAGATCAGAACAGACATGCTTAAAATTAAGGAAGATGTGATACTCAGAATTCCATCCATGGATATACATTGATGGATTCATTGGGTGTTTGAGGTTTGTTACAAATATCGTGTTATAAATGGAATCCTATATAAGTTTCCCCTTGGATGGGACTAGAACTATATCTATTTTCATTCAAGAAATACCCATATTAATAATCAAATGAAAATTTAAATATTATTTTGTTTTCATAAATGTGACCTAAAGGAAATTCCACCTGGTTAAATAACCAGTCAAGGGTTGGTCCATTTTTATTCTCATTATTTTATTATACCCATTTTTACATAACATAGAAGAACCCTTCTCTTCATTTCATATTAAATGATTATTTTCTAAAATAAATTAAAATTAAAAAAACTCAAAAATAGATAATTCTCGCATGTTGGGGTTAGTTTCATAGAATAATATCTTGAGCATGGGATATAAAAACATTATTAAAATAATCCTTAACATGATCCTAAAATTCCACGTCTTCTAAAACTACATGGTCCAACCTAGTGACCAACATAATAATGGGATTATTTCTAAAGCCAAGTAAGGGAATAAACATGGAATACGGTGATAAAAGTTTGAAAATATGTATCCCAATAGTGTATAAAAATAATATGAATAATATAAAGGAATAATGATACATGATATAGAATGATAATTATGACATGGTATACGTGGAATCAACTTAAAATATAAATCATAAACATAGGTCATGGCTAACCATACAAGGACAGTTAGTATAAAATGTCCCATAATGGAAAAAGATTCACTCTCTCTCTAAATAGGTTTTATATTACTACTAAACATTTTCCAATTCATTGGACCACTATATAATTATTGGAACACCAATCACATTTATTATTTTCTCTTGCATACATGTGCCACATAAATAATTACAAATGGATTCATTAGTCATAAAAATGTATTACATGATCATGGATGGAGGATTAACTATACAAAGGTCCTAAATAAAAATTAAATATGAATAAATGTGATCACACTTCATTGGAAATAAATATTGTATTCACTAAACAATTGTTTTGACATGGTAAAATTGGGGTGATTTTTCTATAGCATGACGATGTGACATAAAGATTCATAAAAATGTGTTTATGTGGGTGAAGGGTGTATCTCATTAAAGAGAAATATTATTTATAGTAATAAAATCATTTAAAAATATATCCACCAATTAGAAATTTCAATTTGATGACATAGGTAAATGAATAATCTTGAAGAATGAAATTAATCGAAAATATATTTCATTTCGGTTACTTCGGTACATAATTGATCATTGGAGGATTAATTAGAGTTAAATGGGAAAATTATCACATTTATATTATGTGGATTTTAATTATATTATATATAAACATATAAAAAATAATAAAATGTAAAAAAGAGATATAACATAAATTAGGTGGTTGAATTGAAATAAGAAGAGATAAATTCCTTAAATAATTTCTTCATACTAACGACATTGGTAATTGTAAAAAATAGATATTATAAATTATATTTCACTAAAATAAATAAAATTTGATAGTAATATAATATATATAAATGAAATAAAATATAATAAATTGAAATTTAAATAATTAATTTCAAGGGAGGTTCTTGCACTGAATGTATATGAGAGGAATCCCTTACATGAGTTTGGGACTCCATATGCCTGAGAGAGGGTTTTTGATAGCTTGGGGGTAGCTCGGGAGTGGTCTAGAGAGTGTGTGTAATAGTAAGGATGTGATGAATGTATTTTTATGGGAGAGAATGTGATATTTTGTGGGTATATATATATAATTAGTAGAGATTTCATTACTATTTCTCAATCATAGTTTTTGGAATATATATATTAAAATAACCAAAACGACCACGCTTCCCATGTTATTTCCCCCTATATTTTAATAATGGGAGTGGATATCATTATTTTATAAGGAATCCAAATGAAATAAAAATAATAATATTCTGTCTTACAATGGGGTGAGTCAAGCACTTAAATATATAATTTACCACATTTAAATATAGAAATGGATTTTGAGGATTCATAATGGATATATAAATTTTTTCAAAAAAATAAATAAAATGACCAAATTTTAAATAGAAAATATATGTTTGGTCTTGGATTCCAGTTTTGGAAATTATTACATCACTTTTGGTTCATTATGATGCCATAATACACAATGAATGTATGTACTGTATTTAATTTCATAATTTTTTTTGTTTATTTTAGAAAAATATTAAAAATTCACACATGTATAATTTGGAAATTATAATTCCAAATGTAGTATGGATTTAATATAAATAATTTTATAAATATTGTTTTTCACTCATTAAAACATGAGTCAACATTTACTATAAAATGGTTGGTTTTTTTTGACAATAATAGATTTCAAAACCAAATAAAAATTACATTTAACATAAAATTATATTATCATTTAAATTTTACAAAACATCATTTAAAAATAATATTTTATTAAAAAATATTTATTTAAATAATCAATTAATTAATCAAAAATAATTTCTTAATTCAAATTACATGTTACATGAAATTATTATTTTTATTTTATCATATATAAATAATTTTTTAAGAAACTCACTATGTAACAATTTCTAAAATAAAAATAATTCCAAATAAATACATTAAAAATTTAAATGAAAATTAAGTATAATTATTCATGATATTATAGTAACATATCTTCAAGTATTTTTTAATTTTTACATATATTTAACCAATTGTCTTTTTACTACAAGAGTTAATATTTAATATACCTACAATTCATAATTTTTTTTAGAAAAATACCTTATTAAGTAATATTAATTATTGTGATTCATTAATTTTAATATAGATTACAATATATTATTGACTAATATGGAATAATTTTTATTAAATATAAATCTCTCCAGCATGACGGAATACTAATAATGGAAAAATGAATTTTTAAATAAAAAAGTTGATTTCACATTTACATTATATCTTTTAGTCATTAATATAGTAAAATTAATTTAATAAATATAAAAAATGAAAATTATTATTTAAATCCTTCTTAATTGGGTGTTATTTTACTTGTTATTATAAATAAACATTAGGTATTTTAAATCAATTTCTAGAATAATATTATGAAAATCGTAAAAATAAACTTGTATTAATTTTTTTTACAACGTTGATTTCTCTGTATTTAATTGAATTAAATATAACTAAAGAATAATTATATTACCATTAAATAATATTAAAACATATTGGGTCTTTTATATTTTTTATTCATCAAAATAAAAGAAACATTTTCATAAAAAATTATTCTTAACAATTTATTGAAAAATCAGTATTTTCAAAAAATATAAACATTTTAACCCATGATAATCTTTATATGATCATATAATATTCGTTTTAAATTAAATTAAATTAAATTAAATATATAGATATTCACTAAAATAATCATTATATCATTCTTCATCGATACAAAAAAACAATTTTTGAAGTAGATAAATTTTTATGAAACAAATGAAAATAAAAAAATTATTTATTGTTTACTATGAATTTATAAATATATTTAGGAAATATATATATATATATATATATAAATTCTAAATAATACACATATAATGGTTTATTATGGTTAATTTTAAATAGTAATATATATGTAATAATTATTTTATTGGGATCAGTGTGTCATATCGCATACCCAATTGAACACAGTTTTCTTATTAAGAAAATAAATGCTTTAAATTCATCCCTTCTCTAATCAATTACATAATTTAAATATAAGCATGATTAGGGTAATTATTGTTTTTAAAATTTTATTTATATTTATTCAAAACCGAAATCATAAAAGTTTTTATAAAACATTGAATTGAAATGATAGAAAGGGAAGTATGAATATAATCACATAACTAGGTTTCCTAGAAAGACAATATTAGTGAGATGTTAAAAAAATATCTTTCAGGAAAGCAATATTCAAAATCTACTTATGGAGTCTTCTAGATAACATGGTGAGGATAAATTAAATGAATACAAACCCATAAATATGTAACCGGTAAAATGACAATGAATTCATCCGAAATGATCATAATATATAAAAAAATTATCATGCTTACTTTCCTTGAGTTCTGAAATTCATTTAACATCTGGAATCTGTATATAAAAAAATTTAAATTCTTGTCAGGTATAATTTCATATTCTAATCATTATCTACTAAATACTTATCTTTTCTCCAAATTATGAGTACATAAAAACTACAATACACAAAAATTATTGTTTAATTGACATTATACAGATAACATATAAATGATATTTATTTCTTATATCATTAATATATAGGATTTAATCTCGGTTATCCAGGATCTATATTTGAACATAATTTCATATGGGTATTTTTTGTTCCTATAATAATGGGTTCTAATGAGATTAGGAATTTTCGAAAAAAAATATACCTAGGGAGTGTCAAAATAGTTTTGAAATATGTATCATTTTCGTCTACCAAGTTACACTAAGATTGGATAGACATACCATTTTGGAGTTGTTAACAATATATACATCTATACCGGAACCACTCCCACGTGTATTATCTAGAGATGAATGTGTTTTTTGATATAAAAATTACCATACACACTCCAAAATTTATTAATTCTTTATTATAAATTGCCGTATTCATATAGTCTTTCACAAATGTTTTCAAATCCTAATAAAAAATTGACTAAACCTTTCTTCTAATGCAAATTTAAACTACCTGTCTCTTTTGTACACATTTATTCATGATTTATTACACAAATTCACACTAAATAAATCCTATAAGACTTATTTTTCTAGTGTATTTTTTATTAAATACATTCCATAACATATTGAACATTGGATATAGTAAAATTATTAAAAACTTCCTTATCATGCTTCTAAAATTCCATTGCTTTCAAAACTGCATGGGATAACCTGGGTAAAAACATTAGAAATGGGAGAGCTGTAAATCGCATTAAGGGAATAAAATTGTAATAAAGTAATACATTTTAAACAAAATTCATACAATGGGGGCCTAAAAATTATATGAATTGTAATAATTAACAATTAAACATGATATTGCAAGATAGTCGTAACATGTGAAATGTAGAATCAACATAAAACTTCAAATCATAAATATCAGTCAGGGGAAGACTTCCAAGATATCATGGTGGAAAAAATTCTTATAAGGTAATCGGATTCACAACTATTCCCAACATGATGTATCATGATACTAAACATTAACAAATTCATCAGATCAATAAGTAATTATAGGTGCACCCTCAATATTCATATCATTATCATGATTTTGTATTCTATATGGATTATACAATATGGATTTATTCATCAGAACAAGTTCTTATAATATAAAATATTTTGGAATACATATATTTGAAATTCTCAAATAAAAATAATATGTTAATAAATTACATTTTTTTTGTAAGAAATGGATATGATATTCACTACACAATTGTTTTGACATGGAAACATCATGGAGAAGTTGTGAAAACATAACAACCATCATATAATGATACCTAAAATGGGGTTTATGTGGGACAAGTGGATCTACCATAAAATATATATCTAATGGGATGTCATACGGACAAGTCAAAACATATTGAGATGGTAGATATTGGAAACAGAAGGTATGTGTAAATGAATAAACATGAATAATGAATAGATTCCAAACAATATTTTGGCATGGTACTGGGTGCACATAATGGATAATGGGAGGATTAATGAGATTTAAAGGGTGATATAATAAATTATTAATCATTTGGATAGTAATGGAAATATGGGAGTAAATATCCCCAAAAAATAACATGTAATTTATGAGACATAACATAAAACTAGTGGTTGAATGGAACTGATAATTGAAAAATCTAATATAAAATGTTGGCATAGTAACACAACATGTAATAAAAAATAATAGATGATAAGTGATATCTAATTATAATAAGAAAACATGGAATTTATGTTAATGTTTAGAAAAATCTATAAATTTTATCAATTGATATTAAAAAGACTAGTTTTAAATTATTTTCTTGAATTTATAGGGGAGTAGAGGAATCCCTTACTTGAGTGTGGCAGTCCAAATGTTTGGTTAGGGCTTCTTGATAGCATGTGGGAACCATTGAATGACTCTATAGAGTGCATGTAAGAGTATGTATCTCAATTATGTATTTATAGTGAAGTGAAATGGTAGTTTTTGTGGATATATATGTGAAATGTGTGGGGATATATTTATTATTAATCAATCATATGTTTTAGAATCTATCTAATATAATAATTAAATATGGAATCAATTCAGGTGTTTTTCCCATAGATTATTCCAAATGGGAGAGGAATTAATTATTTTATATGGAAAATGTCTGAATATATTAAAATAATACGCTTTCATACGTGTAGGTGAGTTATACTCTTAAATAAATGATTTTAAAACCATAAAATATATTACTGGTTTTGGAGGACTCACACTGAATGTATAAAGATAACCAAAAAAACATTTAATTTCATTATTTTAAATATGAAACATAAATTTGGTCATGGATACCTGTCTTTATATTAATTAATTCACTTTTCGATCACTATGATGTCATAATACAGAATTTATATTTATAAGATATTTACTTTTTAACAAAACATATGACTATTTTATAAAATTACTAAAAATTCACTGTAAGATAATATATATACAATTATTTAAAAAATAATATCAATTTTTTTGTAATAATTTTCTATTGTATTTTATTTTGACTTTTGAAATATGAATTGATCTTTCTTGAAAAATGGTGGGTTTGTTTTGGAAATATCAATTTGTGATCCCTTATAAAAATTACATTTCACTTCATAAAAATTATTTTAATATTAATTTTTTTAAAAAATTACATTATATGATAGATTTTAGTATAATATTATTTATTTTTTTAATCCACTAATTTTTTGAATGGAATTCCATAAATGAAATTTCATATTACTAAGAAATAACATTATTTGTTCAATAATTAACAAACCAAATATATAAAAAATATGATTACATAATCATTTATAATATTAAAAAAAAGAATAAATATATTAATAATTTTAGGTAAAATTATATATTCATATTCATATTATTTTTTTTACTCTATATCTAGTCATTGTTACTTAATATTTACCAATAATGATCATATTTTTCTTTTACGACGGTAATTAATATTTACTAAAACTAATATACATTTGTTCAAAAATAATATAAACTTGTTACCTAAAAATAATTATTAAGATTCCAAATAAGGAATCCAGTACAAAAAATTCAATTCATTGTTGTGTAATTATTTTTATTTAATATAAATCCAACAAGCATGATGGAATGATGTTTTCTGGAAATATTCATTTTTCAATGAAAAGATGAATTTATATTAAATATATTACTTGTAATCATCATTATTTTAGTCTCAATTAATAATTATAAATATATAATATAAAAAATTCATCTTATAAAATTCTTATTAGGGGTTCTTTTCTTAAATAATAATAGAGAAACATCATGTATTTTTAAACAATTTCGAAGAAAATAAATTTTAACAAAAAAATTAATCTCATATTAAAATTGTAAAATGATTATTTAAATGATATAAATTGAATTAAATAAAAATAAATAACATATAAAATACCTTAAAATAAAATTTAATTAATATTGGGACTTTTATATTACTTAATTTATCAATATAAATGACAATATAACATTAAAATGTAATTTTTCCAAATCAATAGAAAAATATATTTTCTTAATTTACTAAATATTAAACATTTGTTAATATTAATATGATGATACCAATTTTTTAATCAATTTTCTCATATAATTCTTCTACATGTTCTAGAAAATAATTGTAATATACTTTTTCATAAAAAACAAATAAACATCAAATTTTGAATAAAAAATATTCTGAATAAGGAAGATAATTTTAAAAAAATTGATTTATTATCTACTAATAATTTTCAATATATTTTGTAAATATATAATTAATTATTTAATAAATACAACCCCCATTCAATCATTTAATTGATATGTTAAAATAGTTATATTTAATTAATCAATATTTTGGGTTTATTGTTACATATCACACACCAAATAGAACAATGTTTTATCTATTTAAAATTGCGGGGCATTGCATAATGTGAAATTTATATTGGTTGAACATATTTTAGATATATTTCATCTTATCCATAGTGAGGCATGGTCATCCATGTACAATTTAATAACCTGATTCCAATTACCTTAATATTTTTTTTCATCTTACTATTATTACCTGAACTATATCTTAAATTATACACAAAGATTTTATTCTTCATTAAACACCATTTAGTGGGGCCTAATACATATATCTCACGCCCTTCTAAGGCCACCATTCCATAAGGTTGCCAAAAAAGATATTCATTGTTTGAATGTTTGTGGTTTCATTCTTCTGATGTGATTGGAACACAAGAACATATAAGAGTATGACTGGCCTTTTACGTGAGATTCCCATAGAGATACAATTATATGTTTCTATAAATTTTTAACTATTATTAATTTGTAGTAATATATCTTGTAATTTTAGTTAAATTGGGGATTGTATGTATTGGTTTTTTAATTTTCTTCAGTAGATTGTTTTTATATAATAATTATATTTATCATTATGTGTTTTTTCATTTATCATTACTTCATGTGTTATTTTCAAGTTATTTAAACATATTATACTATTGTGAGACTCTAACCCTAAGGATATAGTCTCCCCCCATACCACATATACATTTTTGTCTTTAGTCGGCAGCCTCTGGCATTAAGGGTGGTGCGCTTCAGGCCATGTTGGGACCAGTCATGATAAAATTTTAGTGGTCAGTTTGTCCAATATGTTACATAGATTTTTAATCCTCCATATGAATAAAAACCCTACATATTATCTTTAGTGAGAATATATTATAAATTTACAAAAAAAATTAGCATCAGTCTCTTCTTGGGGAGTAATTTTTAGTTTATTATGAACACAACTTCCTAAAACATTTTTTACACTATGGGAACTAAAATTTTGATTTTAACCCCTAGAAGGTATTCCTCCAACTATTGTTTTCCATATTTCATAAACACATGGTAATGTAAATGCAGTTGTCAATATGTTGAGAGAAAAATTAGTAATACAATATTTGAAGGAATCATTTGAAGAGTGGTCTCTGATTAGTTTTTTTGCTGAGATGATCTTGGTAAGGGAAGAGGATGATTGAAATATATCTTATGGTTTTATGAAATATTACTCATCATTTGAAGAGTTATATCATCTCTAGAAGTGGAATCAACCATGTGACAAAATTTTAGTGATAACCTTTGTGATGGGGAGATCTTGGGTGTGTGGCCTTGATATCCCAGTGGGGATTTATATGTCTTGGGAAGGTTTCAGTTCTATTATCATTGACACATTTTTTTGACAACAACCACAATTATTTCAGGTCAATGAACCTTGGGGATACACTGATATATTACTTAATGGGGCATCAGTAATAGTGTAATAATATGAGTCTTTTGATAGCATATTATATTTTACAATCAATTTTTAATCATATAATTAATATGGATAAATAGAGACTTGTTGGTTTGTTTAAACCATTAACCACTCAAGTATGAATGTGGTATGTGATTTCCAATTTTTTTCTCATTTATATACATGAAATATTATCAGGGAGGATGTGATTTGGGTGATCATTTATTAACTCACAAAACCAATTTGTTTCTAACATGTCTGAGAGGTGACCCAAGTGGAACATCATGGAGACTTGTATGTATGGATGATATTGATACTTCATGGGGATCATTTTGTAGTTTTTTATGGTTACTTCAAGTTCACATTAAAGTAGTGGAATGTTTTCTTAGAGGCGATGTATTACTAGATTTAATTTAGCATATCTTATCATCTGTTGATAAATGGACAAATATAGAGGAAAATATACATTTTTATGATATTCTACAATGTTGTGTTATTTATTTTTGAGGATATCATTAAAAACAATATACTTTAGTTTATTATTCCTATAAAAATTTATACCAGTATTTGATAAAGATAGAACATTTTAAGGCTATATATGGGAAGCCATGCAGATCCCCCATCTGATTGAAATAGTTCATAGAGTGGTCCTTGGTTGGGATAACAGTTCTTTCATATATTGCATAGATGTTGCAATTGATATAGAGGTGTTTGATCATAGTATATATTCTAGAGAAATTCAATGCATTCAATCACCATTGGCTACTATATTTTGATGTTAGAGATCAGGTGTTTCTCAAATTTTTGTTTTACCTAGGACATTGTCCACTGAGTAAGCATGGTATGTAGGCACTGATGTTTGTGGACCAAATTAAATCAGTGGATGATTAGGGATAGTGGAAAATATTGTCCACTAATTATGTCTTTTCAATTATATAAATTATTTTCATTATGTTTCCCCTTTGATTAGGTATATACTAGACTTTCCAAAGGGATTCTATGGGAGGTTATTGATAATGAGCTTGATACCACATTGGTTGAGTGAACCGTTATGATTTTTGATCACCTTTATAATGTTATTCTATGTAAAATTATCCACCCTCAATCTAGTTATTGAGGATGTGAAGACATGAAATCCATGATATGTTAGAGATGTTGTCATAGATGAGGTATTAGTGGTGTAATATCCCTATTTTTCTAAAAGTAATAGAAAAAATTATTTTTTGTCCTAGTTCCTCCAAATGTCCCTAATTATTATTCATAAAAGGTTAATGGATTTATTGGGTAGGTATGAGGCTCAATCAGATATTAGATCCCTAAAATGGGAAGAAATGTCTAGGCCGCACAGTTCAAGGAAACTATGTAGCCTTTCTCACTTGGATTTAATAAACCATATGGTTACAGACAGTGGGTACCTGGGATCATGTTGTTTTAATTAAACTATATGATCAAGGGAACATTTCCATATGACATTTTAGAGGCTATAGTTTGTGAATTTTCACTTTCTTTGCACACTTTCTGATAAAGTATGCATTTAAAATTTTGGGTTTCCCCATTGACGTAGATAATGGTGCACAATTGGTGTATTGTATGGCCAACTATGCACCAAAAAAATGTCATGTTGTACATGAGGTTGATATTCCCATTTTCCCTCTATTTATTATATTAAACCATTAACATCTCCCTGAATTTTAATTTTCTGGTGGCCTACACATTTTCCAACGATAGAAGCTGACTTGTTCCTCCTCATAATATTCAAATTCTCTCCTCTATAAGAACTCAGTTTCTCTCTCTATCAAATAAAACAGGGCCCTATAGGTATAATTTTTTATCGTCTCTCTTCTATTATATGTTATTCATTTTATCATTTCCACAATATGAGTGTATTATCAATTTTCCATTCATATGTACATTTTAATATTCTATTGTTTTCTCCTAATCAATCATGAATCAAATGATAATGTTGGATGAGTGAAACTATAAGAGGCTAAGGTTGGAGGTCTATTCTTGTTCCCTTCATTTTTATGTGTTCCATAAATTTCACCATTTTACATCAATCGAAACCATTCTATCATCGCCGAAAATTGTTAAACTAAATTTAAATTAACGCCCCGTTGTGCTATTAGTTCCATGAGTGAGTGCAATATTAATAACACGATAGTTTATTTCCATTCTAATTTCCACCAAATTTGGTGTTCCCCACTTATAAAGTTTAATTTCAATGATTCCAAAGGTTTTTGAAGACTCTTTTGGGGTCTTTCCTCATATTAAACTCCATAATATATAATTTTAATTATTTATGGGAATTATCCTAGTGGAAATCCCTTACAACACATTCATCTGATGAATGAGACAACTGATCAAATTAGACATGTTTATAATGTACTATTACTTATAAAAATTCACAAATATTTTTCTATGACCAATATGTATGTGGTTATAAAAAATTTTGAAAATATAAAATGGTAATTTTCTAGAAATAATGTATTTATGTATTTCTTGTTCAAATGTCTCCCATTAGTGTTAACTATGATTAAAGGTGTTCCATCATAAAAAACACTTGTAAGGTTTATGATTCCTTTCTTTATAATTTTTTAATTCATTGAGATCATGTTGTGGATGACATCAACTATTCTTGAAGATGTGTCATCATGTTTTTTCTATTCTTTATTCCATATGGGTAACACCAATTCCATTGTGGAAATCCATCACATGGTCATGGTGGTATAATTGGTTGATCCATTCCACAAAAGGGACTCGAGACCCTACATATGATGCTAGGTATATACTCGAATATATGATAGCATTGAATTTTTTCACACCATGCCAAGAGTGATTCACGAGACATCATACTTATGTCACCTAGGATAGAACCAATGGAATTTTATTTTTCTGAGCCCCTCAAGTGATACATGGAATGTCTCCATGAATTTGTATGGATGGGCACATGGTTTTGTTATATATTTTTATATATGTATTTTAAATTGAAATAAAATGTTAATAAATGTTTTCAATTAAGAATTTATTTGTTGGTTTAGAAAACACATAGATTTTTCTTCAGTGATCAATCACATGTATAGGGACAATCCATCATATTAAACTCTATCCAACATTCCATTATAAGATAATGTGGTTCATAATATTCATCTTAGGCTAAAAAGATAATTTTGAAGGGTCCCGAAGAAAAACATATTCTAATGAATTTATTTAGTTATTTCTATTTTCATTTGACTTGTTTTTGAAATTTATGTATTTTTTGATACACTTAAATATATGTCCTAGGAACTATTTTTTCTTCCTATAGAGATTGTATCTCACACACTCATAGGCACCTTTGGTTTCCATGTAGACTTTTTGGTCGTCGGTATAGGAAAATGGAAAAATCCGGCTTCAAAAATTTCATAGAAATACATTTCATTAATGGAGAGAGGAGTAGAGGATTGATCATATGCTTGAGGTTCTTTTTATTTAAAATTTTTCATTTTTTAATATTTTTAGCATATAGTATATGATTTTATCCCGTACCCCATGAATGTTCACTTTTTATAGCTAATGTGTCATCATCATCAAATTGTATTATTTACTTATTTAGATTAACGTAGATTATTTATTATTATTTAAGGGATATGTATTTAGTTTCAATTGTTTTCAACTATTGCATATATTATCCTTCTTCAATTATATATATATATATATATATATAAAGATGTGTTCCACCTAGATCAAATAGAGTATAGCCTTCTGAATGACACACTATAGGCCCTCATTACTGGTCGACGACCTCCAGCATTCTGGAAGGCACCATTAAAGTCTTATGACCAACCATATCAGGGAATCAATGATTGGAATCGAGGGATGGATGTTAAAAAGTAGTATCAACAACGTTTAATCTTTTGTGCTGTGAAAATATAAAAGACATGGATAAAATAATTTTGTTATTAAGACGTTCCTGGGAGCAGCTACCATATGTAAATTGGTTACCCAACTTACATGGGATGGGTAAATGATATTATTTATGGGGTTGTTAAAGTTTCATGGATTTCACTATTGGATGATGCACCTATTTATTGTAATTTCAATCATTAATATTGTTTAACATGGGTCATTTATAATTATCCCAAAAATATAGTTCAACATCGAGGCATAAATCATATTAGGCACATTAGGACATAAAATTAAATGCATTATGCCACTACATAATTACCATATACTGTGAATTTATTTTTTTATTTTTCTTGATTTATCTACCTTATTGTGATCCCATGTAGTAATTGATAATTATATAGGATTTTATAGTCTTTTCTAGGTAGGAGTGAGAAAAACTCAATTATGACTTAAAGCATCTGCTTTTACAAAGCTGTGTTTACCTACATAGGTTAAAGAATATAACTTAATCAGATAATTGTTTCACATTGAGCCACATAATATATGTCTCTTGAGATAGAACATGATTTTTTACATATTAAATGGAATCAAAATTCATATTTATATGATTTATGGATTCTTATTTATTTTAAATAGTGATTAAATTAGATCTATAACATAATGGTAATATATTTACACAAATGAATTAAAACAATCAATATCATTTAAATTAAAATGGTTTCCTTATGTGAGACATTTCCCTAACTCGACATATCAGAGGTACTAGGAAATTTCATCTATGTTCTTTCTGTCACTTGTTTTGATCACCCAAACCTAGTGTCGGGAGGAGGAAGTGGGGTGTGTCTCGTCATCAGTTATATATTTCACGTATCATTATTATTATTGTCCATATCAGTTATAAATATTATATATGGTAGTGGATTATTCATTTTTGAGGTATTCTTCGCAATGGACTCATTATAAATGTCAATAGAGTGTTGATATGATTTGAGCCACCCTTAATACATCTAGTAGTTCCACCTAAGTCACCTCCTCCAAATCATCAACTAAATGTCAATGCTTTGTTCCCCATTATCATAATTTGGAACAGATTAAGGGTGCACATGGACCCACTAATTATATGGTATATATGACCAATGTTTTTATCAATATCATCCTTATACATTCATGCAGGTTAGAGGACATCGGGATGTTGAATCTTCGATGTAGGACATGTTGAAGATCTTTGAGAAAATTGAGATAGCTCTAGAGAGTATGGTTAATAATGAAACATACATGGTGTGGGACTCTGATAATAATTGTTGGGACATTCTAAATCATTTTGGTTTACATAAAATTATTGTCTAGGAAGACTTACACAAATCAATTGTTGACTATTTATTTCCTCATTCATGATAACTAATTAATTATGGGAATTCATAAGCATTGATAAATGATACATGTTAATAATGTAATAATCATATCCCTCCACTAATTTTGAAATGTTTTCATTTAAATTGAACATTGATGATACTAATATAGTGAGGGGAGTTAAATATGGGATTTCATATGTTGTTTATCACAGATGAGAATCTATTGACTAACCACTATGTTAGGGATGGTGAACCAGGACCTCATCACTAAGTCAAACATACAGGGATAAGGAAATGAAAAGTAGGGAATTTCAGTTTCTTATAAGGGAAGTCTTTTATCATGTGACTAGATGTAATGATTTTAGGCCACACATAGGTTTATAAAAAAGGAGTCACATGATGACATCCTTGTGGCGTGTCACTATTATGGCATGCCAATCCACAAAAATCCCAACTATACGAGGAACCCAATCGAGTACTGAACTTACAGATGGATAGGTCACCTTAAACAATTCTTCTAATAATTTCCTCAATTTCTTAGTTATATTTTTTATATTACTTTTTCACATTCATTAATAGGTTCTTGGACACCTCTCCTGGGAAGTAAATGGTTTTCTACATGCTTTTTAAGCCAAGAATTTGGTTGTGGTTGAGGTAGTCATGCCACATATTTCCACAATCAGTATTTTGGAAATGCTCATGTAACTAATATATAATCACTGGGAATCATTTCATGCCATAGATATGTTGTTAACCATATTTTATATGTGAATAGTGCATGTACATCTATATTTTGAGGTACTATTCTCGTATTCTCTACTCAAGAATGTTACTTTATTTCTACATGCACATCACAATATTTGTTATTGGCTATAACTTTGGAATGTCTCTTATTCGTAATAGATAAATCTGCTGAGTGTTTGAACCTTAACCCACCATTTGGATTTTTATTATATGGTATATTCCAGATAAAATAGTTATCTCTTGAAATACGTGTGTATAGTTTTTTGTTTAGTTACTTCTTCCTTTAGATGAATATTCTTTACGAAATTATTATTATGGATTGGATTGTTCCTTATCGAGCCCTAGTAGATTACTAAAATCAATAGTTATCATTAAAATACGTAGATGAAAAATTGATATCAATAATGGTGAATGGTATCGCAAAGAATGTCTAAATTTAATCAAACATATTTGGCTAGGAAGAGTAACAATGCAGATGGACCATCTCTATTTAACTAATCAGCGAATATAGCTCATGAAATTCCATCCAATAGTTGATCATTTTAGGGTTTCCTTCCTTGATAATTTCTATATATTTCCCCTTAATTGGTAAATGTAGTTCACTATTGTACTTGTGCATGTTGAGAAACCATTTTTCATTCCACCATATATGATCAAACCTTCAATGCATCTAAAAAACAATATGTATCCTAATAACTTATAGGATAATGGTTTTATCAGACCCAAACCATCATTATGGGGTTCACCTATCCATTTTTCTAGAAGGTGTATGGTACTCTTGAATCACATGGGGATTCCCATCAAGTGAACCATCTAACAGTTATGAACTAGTATATGATTCCTTGTGTATATGACCTCATTAACAATCTCTGACGAGATTCTATTTTCTATAATATTTATTTGAAGTCGGGATACTAGAACGTCCATCTAATTCCATCATACATACAAAATATATTGAACTAGAGTAGGTATTGTTGGTATGAGTATATAGTTATATTTTTCGGTTAGAAAAATTTTCTTTATGTCCTCATGGCTCTGATGAATCGTGTGTTACAACCATATATTGACTTATTTCTTGTATTCCTAATTGATGAAATCATAATTTAGTCACTCACTAATCAAAAACATGTTAATCCACCTGAGATAGTGTTAATTAAACTAGTATAGATCCATGAATATATGAAAATTTGTAAAATCATCTTTTCAATTAGTAATATTCACTTATCAGAAGATATAATTTTTGAGGAAGTCATATCAATTGATATAATGAGTGTTAGAGTCATGGTTTCCAAGGAGAATCAAAATAATGTATTTGATATTAATATACGCTTATGTATTTATTGATACTATAGAAATTTCATCCATGAATTCTTTTTCCTGGAAGTGCCTCTTATGAGCATGACAAAAAAATTATGAAATAAGATTATATTGAATCTTATAACAAAACATTACTGGCGTTAATGAGGAGATTCAAAGAATCACCAATCAAGATTATTCATATGATGTGATAATGATATACCATTTATTGTGTGGTTTCTAGAATAAGGATGGGTGTAGTTACGATGCAAGGTGATTGGGTTTCATTGTACGAGTCATCCATGTTGAGGCCTCCGGTGAAGAGTTACCATACACGTGATTTATATCATTTAATCATGTTTCATTCACTTCACAATTTGAGACACTAATTTTTGGGGTAAATAATATTTATTTACACATAAAAAAGAAGTTTTGATACCTATATACCTAGCGAGATATGATTATTAGGTAGCATATGTAATTTGAATTGATGCAATCATTTGACTTTGAGTTTTCTAACACACATATATTGGGTATTGTTGTGGTTAAATTTTTTTTCTGGATATCATAGAAAAAATCCAACAAGAATGCTAGGAATTCAGGGAATATGATGGGTATGTTTTCTAGGTTTTACATAGAGGTTATGAAATAGAATTAGTATCACGTTCTATTAGCTCATGTATCGACATCTTCCCTTCTATTATGGGTAATTATTAGGTAGTGATCCAATTCATAGGGAGTCATATTTTAGGAGTTCCTCACTAGTGAGATTCCACCTTCTTGATTGGTAGTTTATGTCACTGAACCTTAATCATATGTAGTTGTGTATGAGCGCCTGAAAATTTACAAGAACAACTGATGATGGGATCACACTCCTACATTTGGTAATTTCAACCTAGTAAAAATAATATGTATAAAGATATACATCATTAGTATTGTTGGCCACAAATGATGAGGAATATTGTAGGATTCATCAATTGGTGCTCCACTTGTCAGACGATGATGGCAGAGCACTAGTGGAATGCTAGATATCTACAACCTCCTTAAATTATAGAGTGGAAATTAATTGGTGTGACTGTTGACATTGGGATAGGATTTCCAAGATCCTCTTTTGACACTAATGCATTATCAGTGATATTCCATAGGTAGAATAAGGATTCGATATTTCAACCGATATAAGAATTCATATCTGTTGATGTTCGTGGATGAACTTATATCTAAAATTTACTAAGACAACATGGTGTTCCTTGTTCTATCATTTTAGACCAAGATGTTCAGTTTACATCATTTTTCTTGAACGGGATGAAAATGGGATATGGTCTATAGGTTGTACTGGTTACCACATATCACTGTCAAATTGACAGGCAGTCCGACTATATAATATCTATGTAATTGGACATGCTACATGCATACATATTTTATTTTAGAGGCTTGTGGGAACATCATTTTACTCTATTACAGTTTTCCAAGAAATATAGATTCCAATACACAATTAAGATGCATAAATATTAGGCCCTTTATTTTAGAAGATTCCACTCTCTTCAGTGCTATCTTGAAGAAGGTGAGGCAGTGATAATGTCCCTTAACTCATTTAGAAGACATCAATGAAACTATATATGATTTAAAATTTTATGGATTTATCTCAATATAAAAATAATTCATATAATGATAATAATATTAGACCTCTAGATTTCGAAGTGGGACAACTGGTAGTTCTAAATGAATCGCCTATATTCAGTCAAATATGTATCCAGAGATTGGTAATGGTGTCACCTCGGTATGTCTGGACTTTCTAGATAGTGGTGAGAGATAATTACGTACCATGTTTGATATTTTTTCTTCAGCTAGATCATGCCATGTAGTACATATTCCACATATCAATAATTTGATAGTATCATCATAAACTATCTCATTTTTTTGAACCCATGGATATCAATTTGTATTCATATGAGTTTGTGGAAAACATGTTATATATAACTGATCACATCATGAAGGCTCTTAGAGGATTTTCCATTCCTCTAGTTCAGTTTATTTTTAAGTAAAAATCCTTATAAGATGATATATGGGAGCATGAATCCAATGTAATTTATTATTATTTAGATCTATTCTTAGATAAAAATCTAATACCCTAGGTTGGAAAACAGTGGGAAGAGTTGTCTTAAATAGGGGAGGTTGTAACATCACATTTTTTATGAAAGTTACAATTTGTTAATTTTCATTTCAGATTCAATTATATTAACCTAATGATGATTCCATAAAGGAAAAAATCATCTCAGATGTGTTTTGGGCTCATTTGGATCACAGATACCCAAAATGGGAAGAAAATAATAGGTTATATAGTTAATAGAATCACTATAGCATAGCTAGTTTAGATTCCAAAAATTGTGCAACTGATGATAGAGGGGGCCTGTGGTCCACACAATTTATTACAACTATGTGACCAAGGTTTCATGGAAATGAATGATTTCTGAGGTTTTGTATTGTACATTTTAAAATAATTTTCTCATGGATGGTTAAATAGTGAAGCTAACCATGTGTTGTTTCTCTTTGAGGCATATAATGTCACGCCGTTGGGGAACATTCTTGAAATCCATGGGGCCAAACCAAGAAAAGATATACATAATGGAGAAATTTCAATTTCCCCACCATTTATAAATTTAAAAAAAATTCATTTTTATTTTCCTCCCAATATCTAGCAGTACCCCCTTGTCCCAAGCAAGAAGCCAACTTATTCCTCCTCCGAGATAACAAACTCCCCCTCAATATGAACTAGTTTTTTCTCACTGTAAAAAAAACATGAAACTAGTGGTATGTTCCTTAATCCCTACCATTTTATTTTATGTTCTACATTCACTACGCTGTGTTATTTAGGTGAAATATTAATTTTCTTATTTTTAGGGAATTTGATAGTTTTGTCATTTAATTAAAATCACAATTTTATCTAAGGATGAAACTAGATGAGGAATGATCTAAAAGGCCATGGTAGGTGTTCTAGTTTATTTCCCTTCATATCATTTCATTCAATAAAATGACCCATTGTACCACATGTTGGACTTATATGGAGTCACCTTTAAATGTTAAATAAAATTAAAATGAATGCCCACCAATCCATTAGCAGACTGAGATAGCGATGAATCAACCCCTTAGATTGATAACATTATTCAATTCCATCCAATTGGGTGTTGTTCACCTACAATTTTTATTTTACGTTTTTATTATCATATTTAACATCCCTACGGGGAATCACTACATGATAAATTCTCTGAGACATATGTAAATTTTTTTAAGATGATGAACCTAGTGAATAATCATTACATGAAGTTCAAGTAATAATCTAACGATATAATTGAGCTATCCTTGTGATTAATTCCTTAGGTATTATCACATAAATGGAAATTCATAATGGTTTTTCCCCAAACAATATGCCTATAGTTATATGAAATTCTTGAACAAATGGAAATATAATTTCCAAGACATGTTATATTTATTTATTTCATTTTCATCTTCAAAACAATTGTTTGATGGGATATAAAATAGGTTTTGAATAGAGGACCCCTATGAAGGAATCTCATGCCATTCCATTGGAAATCATAATTATTTATAAACACACCAGGGAGAGATATTACCAATTCTTGATATGGGATCTCTATGAATTATCCATTAAATCCTAAAAATGGGTGAAACTAATTCCCTAGGGGAGATCCCTTATATGGTATTAATAAAACAATTGGTTATACAATTCCATGAGAGTTACTTAGGAACCCACCTATGATAATTGGTACATACTATGTGGTCATTAAACCTGGACTTATATCACATAATTCCATGAGTTATTCAGGGGACATCTTCTTTGGGTAGCCTTGTATAGAATCATTGTCATTAGATAGTTACTGAGCCGCTCGAGTGATACTTGGAAAGTATAACTTTGTACCCATGGATATGATCAATGTGTCTCGATATATTTTAATAATGGTTTAATAAAATGAATTTACATGTAAATAAATGTTTTCAACTGAGTGTTTATTTGTTGGTTTGGATGACATACAGATGTGTCCTCCATTCACAACCATAATCAGTTGGATAGTTTATTATATGACATTCTAACCCACTTACATTACCTTTGTCGGATCATGTGGTTCAGATTCAATGACATTGGGGGAAGCATGTAAATTGGATGTGTCTCCATGGTGAACATAATTGATTATATTAATTAATTTATTTGAGTTTTCATTTAAAATTTTATGGCACATTTTTATATTATAGTGTATTTAATGAAATGTCCCCGAAATGATGGGATGTAACTTACTAAGATTGTATATCACAACAATCTTAGACAAATTTGTTACCTTTGATGATTTTAGGGAATTGATTATAGAAAAATGGAAGTAGCCAACTTCTAATTCATGATCCAGTTACATTACTTGGATGCAGTTGTGAGAATAGGACCGATACTATAGTAATGATTCAATACACAACAGTTTATATCCTTTATTATAATTTGTAGTATGTGGTATATGTTTTTATCTCCATCCCGTTACTTGTTCTCTTTTTTATAGCTATAGTACCATCATCAATTTTTTTATCAATGGTTTATTTAGCATCAATTTTTTTATTGTCCTTTATTAAATATTTATTTAGATTATACTTCTATTTCTTATGTTTATACTATTTCATCTTGGATATATATATATTATTTCACTATACTGTAATAAATGATGGCATAGTCTCCCCATGGACTCACCATAGTCCCTATCTAATAGTCAGTAACCTATGCAATTCAGGAAGGTTCACATGAGGTCATATGGATAAACGACTCCTGGAATTGGTGACTTGAATATGGGGTGAGACACTACATGTGGCCTTTTATTTTTGAAAATCTCTGATATTGAGATATTTTATGTTTCAGAAATCATTTATGTTGTGGATATTATAACAAACCATTATTTTTCAGTGATTTATGTTTTTAAACTTATTATGTTTTTATATTCCATTGGATTCATTATTATGAAGTGTAAACTGTTAGGGGACTATTAATGGTGATGTTAGGGATTCTATGGAATTTTCAACAAGAACTAGTAGTTTAAACTACTCAATAAGATCTCACATGCCATATGTGTTGAGAAAACTCTATGTAATTAATTCTTAGAATAATCAATGAGTTGAATACAAGGCATTAAATGTGTACCTTCTATGTTCAATGTACACACAATCTAAGGGGAACATTATTTTTTAAAAATAATAATGGGCTTTTCCACATATGTGGATCTTAAGGATTAAACTTTTTTCAATGAGAATATCATTTTTCAATTGTCATGGTGTTGGTTTTTATGTTGTCTTGCACATAATTTTATTCCTTAATTCTATGTGCAGTTCCACTCAATTGATATATAGAGATCCCGAGGTTATTTGTAGTGATTCTTCTCTATATGAATTCATTCTTATAGAAAATGATATTTTTTGTGGATTGATTGAATATCTATAAGAATTTAATCCTATTTTTTATATTGGATTTTAATTCTGACTATGTTATAATAGTGGTTTTACGTTAAGATAGTATTCTATATTAATAATTTTAAGTATTTTAGCATTACTTGTATGGGAAAAATAGTTATCCTAGTTTCAGATCACTTTTTTTGAATGAAACGTGGATTCTACTATGTCAGGGAAGGTGTTTCTATGAAATTGGTTATTCTGTTTAATTTAATGTTTTCCCTGATTATTTTATTTGGAATGTTTATTGAAATAATGTGGTAACTTTTCATCTGATTTCATAAAAAATAAAATGTTTTTCAAATAGTTATTTTCATTGAAAATAGTTTTTTGTAATTTAAAAATTGGTTTTCGATCATTTTAGAATATTGTATTGGCATTGAAAACATTTTATAAATATATTATCATGGTTTTAAATTGAAATTCAGACAATGTAATATTAGTAACCCAAGGTGTTTTATGACAGAAACATAGGTAGCCTTATTCTATGTTTCACTCCATGAGGTATATTTTCTGGCATTGAGTGGAAATAGTCTGTATATTATGGATCAAATAAATTACTCATTGGTCTTGATAGATTTTATTACATAGTATACCATATGAATGATCCTAGTAATAGGTGATTTATCATTTTTTGTTCAGATTTATTTATCACATGATTAATTTTATATCATTGATTATTGCAAATATAATTTTATTTGATTTTATATCACATATATTCACTCGATATCTTTTATAATTGAAATATGTTTACATAAAAAAATCATGATGAATGGAACTATTTTTTCCGATATTACCACTTCTAAATTACATTTTTTAACTGAATATCAACGAATTTAATGATATCCAAGGAAATAAAAAGATAAAAAAATTATTAAATGTTTTGTGTTTATTATTATTCATTGTAAATCTATTTTTATTTTCAATAAAAATTACATTATTGACATAATACCTTGTATAGATGCTATAGAGGATTCCTAAAAGGCATTGGATCGACCCATACTTGTGCCATTGGTGGTTTGAATGTGATTTATTGTAGTATCTATGTAAAAAGAACAACATATTTTATCTTGATAACTTCTCTTGTGGTTATTTCTTTTGATTGGGTTGGTTTAGAGGTGTCTATTTGTTAGGTGAGGTTATGCCATTGATTTTTATTTAGCCTAATTAGATTGTATTGTTTTTTTTGGGAATATATTATACATCTACTTCATACAGTTGTTGTATGTCAGGTCTACTTGTATTTAAGACTGGTTTTTGTTATCATGTTTTAATCTTTTCATGTGACAGATTGATTCATAAGGCTTGTCCTGTTGTATTGGGGGGTTTCATTATACAAAAAACTAACTATTTTTTATCACATAACTCAATATTTATGGCACAATTCAGAACATCATCTCACCGTGGCTATACCTATACAATATATTGATCCACCTAAGCCCTATGAATAATATAAATGAATGACGAGAACGAACTATGATCTATCACCTCATCTGAATATTCCAATAGATCCCACTATAAGGTGTGGCTTATAGTGAGGATAAATATGGCCCACTATAAAAAATATGATGTTCTAATGAATCTCACTATCATAGTTTAGTGACACTCTATTCTCGATGCACTCCTATGTCAAAGTATATGTGAAAGAATATAATATGTACCTGAAGAAACATCAATAGTTTGATAATTATGTTTCCACTACTAAGGCCTATCAAGGAGATAAAGATGGGTAGGAAGTATTCTATGAAATCTTTTATGTCTTAGTAGATGATGATGGTTTAATTACTGTGGGAAACAAATGCCTGCAACAGGTGGAATAAATATTCAATGGAATTAAAATACATCACATCATGGTAGCCACTACATCTATTATTGACCTCATTTCATCCCAGACCATCCAAAAATAGTGGCTCATTGAAGTTTAGTTAAACCCTCTAGCATAAAAATTCATGGATATTACAAGAGTGAGAAGGAAATGAATAGTATTTTTTATAGAGTCATTTTTTATTGACCCCATTCTGATAAATTTCTTCATTCATGTTTGAGATGGAACTTATTTTAATTTACTATTCAAATGGACCTTGATTCACTTAAATAACTTAATCCCCACGAAATATCATCGTCACTTCAAATTCTCTAGAAATTGTTGATTATTGGTGGTAATTATTGGAATAACCACAATTAAATCTAATTAATCCTTTCACGTCAATGTTCTCTTTTTTAAGAGGGCCTAAATGAATCCTCATAGGATAGATTAAGATGTAATATTCCAAACAAACTTAATTCCACAATAATATATCCTTTTGAATATTTGAATGATAGCTTATTCATGATGATCCTCTAATTGGATCCAAAAATCCTAATCTATGTGAACATATTAATCATGCCATAAAAAATAATTCTTACACATTTCCTTATATTTCGACACATGACAGGTATGTATTACGGTATAAAATCAAACTCCTATCATGTTCCTTGAGGGATGTCCCTAGGACACTAACCCATGATAGTGTTTTATGTTCCAATGTGTATAGAAAAGTCAATGGATGTGTTGTAATTAGATTTTTTACATGAGTGAAAAACAATAATATTGGAAAAAACATTAACCTATCTCACCATATTTCATTTCCATGATCATAATATAGACTAATTCCATATATATGAATCCTACCCATTTCGAGTTAAGTAGTAGAATCTATCAATGTTCCTATTTAGTGAAGGTTTATCCAATTCCACTGAACCCCCAACATCAGATGTTGAAGTTGACCTGGATAGATCTGCTCCACCATTTTAGGAAGGAGCCTCTTCCAACATGAATGATTTGACATAGGATTGTCTTGGTATTTAGTTAGATCGGATGAAAATAATGATTACTACATTCATGCCCCAACAAGAGCCATACTATTTTTTTGATTTCATAAAACATGACCATGATGTATATGGTGGAAGCTACTAAGAAGTTTAGCAGCACAATACTTGTTAATACTTCCTCTATCATGCACTCCCACTAAAGAAATATGGATATAGAGAACTTCCCTGAATGTTTCACACATTACACGAATTCATGGTCGATGAATAATATTAAAAGATATCAAAGGCATGCATTTTTTGTGAATCCCAATTACTAATATTATTATCCAATATTAAGGAAATCATGAAGAATAAATGGTATATAAGAGTATGCATTGGATTATATTAACACATACACAGTGATTCAAATGATGAATTCCCACTCATGGTGATAGTACTATTTTTAGCAACACTATTGTCTTCTATGATAATTAATTCATGGATATCAATTCTTGGTACCATAATATTCAAATAGACCCAAATGATGAGGAATACGTAGCCTTATAAGAATAATTTTTTTCTGAGTTATTATATTTGGATTGAAATAATCTTTTTCAAGATACTAGCCTGTGATGAACCATATATTCAGGTAACTCCTCAGAACATTGGCAGAATTATATGTGGGTGATTTTTTAGTCAAGTCATACCAAATTGAGGACTATATCAAGGATTTTTATAACGATTTTAACATCATCCACTATCATCATCTAAAAATGAACCCATTGAAGTGTGTATTTTAGTGAAACGTCTAGAATGTAAATTTTGTATTTTAGGTATTGTGGCATCAATATATATGTATAGGAAATTAGTGTCAATAAAGAGATTTCACTTATGTGTATATTATATGAATTTCGAGGTATCATTGGATATATTGACTATATTAAGAAATTCATTGTTATCCTAGGGTGTTAAAGATATCCCTTCTCTAGGATCATAATTATAGGAAAACCTCTTCAATTGGGATAATTAATTATATAATATTTTCATGGATAATTTTTTTTTGATTCTCCCTCCATTTCTGATGCAACCAATCCCCATAAATATATTATTACTTTATATTTCTCCCATAGAGTAGTATCATGGTTATAAACTTCATAAGAAGAATAAAAATATAAGGAAAATATCCTATATTGTGTCATTCATATTTTTCGAGACAATGACATCATGAATTATCCTATATCGATTACTTAATTAGCAGAAGTCATTGCGGTTCAAAAATTAAAAAATTTCGTTCATCAAAACGAAATTTAGTTGGCTTCCCAGGTCAATCCACTAAAGATAATCATAAATTCTCTCAATGATTGATGGGACTTTGGAAATATGGGATTTAATCATATAGCATTTCGATATTCGTTTTTATCCCCATAATTTTGAAAATGGTCTTGAATTGTCATATTTCATAACTACTCACATAATTCTTAAGCAATTACATGTGGAATCAATTATCTTAAATGAGGTTATACCCTCTCTAAATCAATCCACACTATGTAGGAATATTTATTATAATGGTGCCTCTAATAGAATGACTAGAAGAAGACACAATAAAGTATATCTTAATTGGGTGGTCCTATGAATCATCTTCATCAAGATTTTATATTCCATATTGGCATACTCATTCAAATTATTACAATTATATATAGAAAATTAGGTAGAGTATCATGATCTAATCAATTGGTTCTCATTAACTATTCATATTGAGGTTCTCCAATTATAAATATAGTGAGTATTAGAAATAGTTATCATGTATATCAATGGTGAATCTGTCATCCAAAATATTGAACATATCCACTTATTGAAGCATATTTGTGAGCGAATCGCCTATTTCCAAAACACGGCATAGGTGTCCCATATTCATTGTCCCAAAACTATTGAGTTTATTCACTTAAAATTTAATAATTCACCAATTTTATTGCTAAAAAAAATACTTTTCACATCCATATATCCCATCATGGAGTCATTTACCCCATCACCTCTAATGAAAATGCACACCAAGTGATCATGTTATCTCGAGGTACATTTTTAGCATGACCACAACCACAACAAAGTTCAACAAATCAATCGATTAGATGATTACCTTCATTTGGAATCACCAACACGAGACCCATCAACAAGATTGAGATAAGACTATGTGAATCCACTAGGACATGGTAATGTACCCATTTTATGGTGGCCCGAAAATTGAGATAATCCTTTATAATCATTGATTTTTTAACATCATTCTTTGTTGTGTCCAGTGATATGATATTCATCTGGTCCGACATTAGGTAAATATTGACTCAAGAGAGGCCCATTAAGAAGAATTGAATTTCTCCCACAAGATCGAAGGATAAGGAACTACAATAATTCATTGGTATCAGATTATATTGAGTCATAAAAATGACTCATGATTCCTATATCTATGGAAATATCACACTTTTATCACTTGATTTACTCTATAAAAAACAAAATGTTGACCCTTTAATGTATTGGGAGTTTATGTTACGGGTCCTGTACCATTAAAAACATCATGAAAATGTACTTTCACTCTGTCTTCCAAAAATTTCTTCTCATAATGGTATAAATACATCAATTCCAAGTGTAAAAAACCAAAACACTAATAAATATAATAAATTCTCATATCATATATAGATGCATGATTCCTCATAGAATTATCATGGAAAAATTACTGGACATTTTAGCTGATGAGTTTATGGAGTTGTTCCCTATGTGAAAAATTATATCCAAAGACAACTCCCAATTTCACATGAAGGAACATGCAAGATATAAGAATTCAGAATCTCCATTCTAATATTCCATAAATGAGGGTAAGTTAGAATTAGAAGAGTTTTACAAATTAGATATATAATTACCAAATGAATTACAATAAAATAACTCAAAATTTTACGTACCCGTCCCTACACTCCATTGTTTTTTGAATAGTTGTGGTTTTACCAGTATAGGTTCAAAAATAGATGCATTAGATTGTAAATTAAAATTATCATATTATAGATAAGAGGAATGATGTCCATTTCGATAAGTTGGAATCCATATGAGAAAGCATCCATCTTGTGTTATATAACATGAAATCACAACAAAATATGATGGAATATGACTTCATTTAAATAAAATAAAATTCCCTCTATCTTTCATTGTGACCTGGTGTTGACTATTCACATGCCCATAATACCTAAGATTGGGAATTCAAAACTAAAACATAAATGGACAAAAATTATATTATTCATAAGGGCAAATACAATGTTTAATACACATTGATCAACATATATGTCTTGTGTGTAACAACCCCACAAATTATAGTGTTCTCAAAGAATAAATTTATTGAACCCATATTATGAGATTCGTGACTTTTGAATAGTAATCCAATATCATAGTCATTGGCCATTAAACTATAAGGAATCATCCCGATCACATGATTATAAAATGTACCCTCACCCTATGAAATATAAAGGTGATAAATCATATGATAACTATGATATGACCATTAGTTCTAGCTATATGAATTTAAAATCATTACAGAATCCTTCAAGTATAAAGATATAAATTTTCCATATAACATCTTAGTCAGATGATGGCAAACTACTTGACGTTATATTCAATGTTATATGATCTAAAACTATATTATCCATATCATAACCATATGAAATTAAAATTTATGAAAATATTCCAATTCACGTGAAATTAAACTGTGTGCCTCTTTTCCCCATTCGAAAAATAAAAAATACATAATGTATCCAGATCTCAATTGATAGAGCTCCTCTCATACTGTTGTCTAACTACCTCACCACCATCAAGATCTATGTATAAATTGATTCCTAATAACTTTTGAAATCATGGAATAATAGTACATCATGGCCCATGGAATGCTTGGAAATTAATCTATAGTAGGGCTATTTCTCATTAAGATCATCTCTGACACCAATTAACTAGTACACCCAACCATCTTGTTTGAAGACATGGTTAAAAAAACACAGTGTTTATCTGTCCCATGAATAATTTCTCATTGAGGCTATCAAGAATATTTCCTTCCTCTATATAGATCATTATCATCCTTTAACATCAAAACTGGCTACGTACAGTTAGGGTACGAACCCAAAAAATTTATCCTTTCTCATGGGTTAATGTCCCAGACAGCCCCTTGGAAGAAATAGAAATTACTACGTTTCAACAATGGTTAATGGTTAGAACCCTTTATTCCCAGATCATTGATTTATGTGTTTGATTGAACAATGTTTCATGCATGGTCTGCATTATTCCTATCACACAATGAGATTTTGTGAAATAGATATTTTTTAATAAATGAATTTATTATTTTCTATATTATTCATTACATGTAAAAGTGATATAATATTTTTTACACAAAAAAACCTAGATTATATTTTCCATACATTAAAAACCAGGTTTATATTTTATTATATGAATCACTCTAAATATTTTTTTTGTAGTTATAACCTAACCATTTAAATCAAAGGTATGAATAAGAAAAAATTTAATATAAATATATATTGCTAAAAATTTAAATAAAATTAGTTATCATGGCACCAAATAACTATAAATGAAAATAAAAAAAATTTTAAAACAAAGAAATTTTTTTCCATAAAAATTCTTTTATTCTCACCTACGTGTTTTTACCCATTAAAGTAGGAATCTCAATTAATTGAATAATGAAAAAGAAATTTATATATTTTATATTTAGTAAACTATTACGAATACATATTATGTGTTTTCTAGATAATACATAATAATAAATATCATTTGATGCTTAAAACTGTATTTTTCTAAAAATTCACTTTTGTAGTCTTTTGTACACTTATTTAAAATTTAGTTTTTATTAAAATTTAAAAAATAAATTTACAGAATAAATTTTATTTCTAATATCAAAATTATAAAATGATCATATTATTTTTTTTCAATTTTATGAAATAAATAATTTTTTGATGAATATTGAAAAAATCAAAATTTTAATTGAAAACTACATTTTCAATCAAATTATTTATAATGACATTAATTTATAGTATTTTTAAAAATATAATTTATTAAATCATTTTTATATTAATCCAATTTATGATTTTTTTTAATTTTAATATTGACATTTGATAGATTTTATTAGTTTAAACTTTTACTTTTTTCAAAGAATGTTTTCTCTTAGCATCTATGGTATTAGTTTTAAAATTATTTTTTCCACATATTTGAATTTCATTAAGATAAATGCATACCAAATTTTCAATAATTATAATATTAATATAAAATATTTTCAACATAATATATGACAAAAATTATTAGTTAAAATGGTAAAAGAATTACTTCAGTTATGGTATAAATGGTTATCCTTGGGTTTAATGAGATTGAATAGGGTAAAAACTACCAACAAAATATATAAAATATTTTTTATGGAAATATTCAAAACCTATAATTTATTTTCTTCAAACCATTACATTTTAAGTCATATATACTGAGATAAATGTAGTAACACATTTTCCATTTCCAAAAATTATAATAGTGTTGCTTACATCACTTATAAAAGGACACCACTTATCTTGTCCTCTTAATAAAATCTTATGGTTTTTCCAAATAATTCCCAAGAAACATATAAAATTCTATATACTATTCATATAATCATAATTGTTTTAGGAAATCCAACATCTAAATGATTTTGTTGAAAACCTAATGTGTTTAACAAAAGTAGATGTAATGTTAATAAACAATAATTTTTTATTTTATTTCTTCATATATATCCACAAATTATTATTTGAAAATTAATATATTATCTAATTATTATATTTAAAAAATTTAAATGATTATTTCAAAAGTATCTAACACACATAGATTTTGATAACATTTTTCTGAAGATATTAATTTCTTATATCATGAATTGTATACTATACTAAGTAGAACCATATTTACAAGCTATACCATGTTATGCTTTCACTTCATGAATCATCAACACGGCTTCTATTACATGCAATAATGAATTAATAGGAAACACTATTTTATTAGTATAATTTGATATTCATAACATAGAAATTAAAAATATTAATATGAATAGTAATAATGAATTTCTTAATATTATATATAATGGTTTTATATTGATAAATCATATTGATAATACGAAAAGAATTTTTTTAATAATGTATTTATATGTTTTGAAATATTATTTTCTTAAAAGTACATATTTTTAAGTCATTCTTTGGAAAATTATAAAATTAATTTTATAAAATTTAAAAAATTAAATTATCTAAAATAAAATTCATTTTTGAATTCATAATATAGAAATTGTCATATTTTTTATTTCTGGGATTTTTCTATGAACATCATTTTTGGGTGAATGGTGAAAAATATTGAATTTTAAATCAGAACTGGGATTTCATCTGATTTTATTATAGATTTAAATATTAGATTAAGATTTTTTTAATGTCAAAGTATATAAATTTTATATATATTAGTCAAATTTATTTCATTGTAACCTTATTTATGTTTAATTAATATATAAAATCATAATGAACATTCTATAATTCTATCATAAAAAACCCTACTTCTCACCACATCTACGAGAATACAATTATACATAATTTTTGGTACATAAGTGAATTGAATTTTATAAAATTTAAATATATAGTTTTAATCAATATAAAAGTTATATTATATTAATATAAACTCAATTTTTTACCAAAAACATTAGTTAAATTGATTAAAATTAATTAAAATGAATATGGTAAATTTTAGTTCTATGAGGGAATAATCATGAAACATAAGGACACAAATGAATTGTTCACATACCAAAAAATATTGGACTAGAAAATTTCGGAAAAATAACTAATTTTTTAGTTTGGTTGAATTTTTATATCTTTTATTTAGTTTACAACATGGGTACATTATAGATGTTTCTTTAAAAATTCAATCTATATCCCCTCCCTTGCTTATAAAATCCCACCACCACTCCCCTTCATCACAACTCTCATGCCACATTGGATCAGATAATATCCATTCTATTAAATTCCCAAAAACACTAACATCCTCTTTGACTCATGTCTATTTGTAAAATTCAAACCATTGAAGTCCTTTGCTGAAATTCAAGGGATTATTCCAAAGAAGAGATAACATCCTTCCTCAATCTCCATTCCATTATTTTATTTTACCACTTCCTAAATTATTATTCCATACTCATATAATTAAAAAATTATAAAAATTATAATTATATTTTTTATTTTAATGATCCATTTTTCACATTAACACATTTCTATCAAGTAGTTAATGAACATATCATTCTTGTGTATGGTGAACTACTGCCTCAAAAAACAATGTTGTTATCTTTACATTTAACACCAATAATGGTCGATCATTATGAATGAATTTATGTTTTATATGATATATATAATATTTATGATTTATTTATACATCTTTTTTTAATATATAAATTCAAATATCATGCTTTCCATTTTGTTTAAATATGATAACATTATTTTGGGAAGTGTGGACAAACGCCTCCTCAATTTGATGGTTTTTGATTACAAATTACAAGGGATTCAATAAGTATAAATTTAGTTAAATTATTTAATATTAATAACATAATAGTTTTATTTTAATTATAATATATACTTATATCATATATTTCATTTAAATTCTTTATTTAATTACAATAATAAAAATGAACCCTCATTAATGCATACATTTCGTCAATCATCACCATGAATGGGGTATTTCGTTTAATAATACTGTCACTTATGGAATAAAATAAATATTCATATAATTAATAATCTTGATATATAAAAAATGTTTCAAATTTATGAAATATTTAAATCATTTTCTAGGTAATATGATAAAGAATTATAATTCAAAACATGTACAATAAACAAATCATTTATTACCAGAAACATTACAATATCATGGAATTGATAATTAAAGGGTAATATATATTTATAAGTAAATAATAGATTTAATTAGATAAAATAATATGTTATTGTGGTATATTTATAATAAACATATATTTATTAAACATGAGGTTTGAATGTGTACAAATAATGTCAAGAATTATGGTAAGGGTATTACATCCCAATATTTAATTAGTTTTGATACATTCTTCCTTAAAAACTAATTTTTTGTGTGAAGAATACAATACATATTTTTGACTTCTATAATTCATGTAATTATATTTATGGGGATTTACTTATTAAATTTATTATCTTTCTTTTTTGGGTTTTAGGTTTAAAAAGATACCAAATATATAATGTAATTTTGAATCAATTTTCCTTCATTGAGACACATGCGTTTTGACATGCTTATTATTCTTGGAGGAATATGTACTAAAATTAAAATGTTATATAATGAATTTCCATATATTCATGATATTTTTAAATTCATTTATTATTATTCATTAAATTTTATTTTAATTCAATGTTACTAAATTTTTAATGGTTTATACCTATAATCACTTTATTTATCATGAATAATTATGATTATGCTTATGTTGATGAAATATTACAATACATATCAAATAAACATAAATGACTATTCATAACACTTTTTTATGTATGTTATATCCATTTAATGTTAAAATTTATTTAACTATTTTATTATTAAGATAATTATGATATTTTTTTTTGAAAAGCCATTGTTATTTTTTCCATTCATTTAGAAATATATATACATAAAAAAAATTTCTAAAATGGATTTAAAAAATTATGTATTGTTATCAAATTATATTTAATGGAAATATATTCCCACGTTTTAAAATTTCAAAAATTGTGTTTATAAGGAATATTCTGTTCAATTTATGATAAAGGAACGTTTCTGTGTAATTAATTTGTAAAAGGAATGTTACACATTCTTGGGCATACCTACCATCTTGACACTCTTTTAATTTATTCATAATTTATAATATTAAAAGGTTATTCCGTTTATTTAAATTTTTTTCATTATATTCTCAAAATTAATTTCATTTAAAATGTGTTTCAAAGAAAAGTGGTATTAAGAAAAATATGTTTAATAAGTAATTCTAATTGTTTCATGGTGATTTTTTAATTTTTTCAAGAAAAAGGTTTTAAAAAATATTCTCAAACTTTATTTATATGTTTTGAGGAAAAAATATTTTCAAAAAGTTTTCAAGATTATTTTATAATTCCAAAAGGAAAATGTTTTCAAAATGATTTACATAATTATTTTTAATGATTTAAATTAAATTTAAAAAAAAATGAATTTAAAAATATTTTCATGATTCCATTATAATATTTCAAAAATAAATTAGGAGAATTATTTTCACAATTAATTATGTTACATAAAGAGTTTAGGAATGATGAAATGAAACATTACTTAAGAAATGTTTTATTTAAATTGTAATGACATCGTTATATGGAATGAAATTTTGAAGAATAGATATTTTCCTCCTGAAATGTTTCAAGTGAACTTTTGAAATCCTTATACATATATGATAACATAATTTTTTATAGTTTAATATTTATTGGGGATATGATCCAAGAATAACATTAATATTCTTTCTTTAATGGTTTATGCCTTAATAGCATAATGTTTATGAATCGTGTTTCACATCCATGGGTTATATGATTATGAAACTCACTTCCATTCATGGTTTATTATTTGATGAAATAATTTCAAAAACCAATATATTTAATATAGTTAATATTATCATGAAATTGTTATGAAATCCATTTAATTTAATGTTCTATGCTATCATGTTTATGAACCACATTACTAATTATGTGTCATGACATAATAAGATGTTTTTTATCATGTGGAATATGCATGAATCATTTTAATATGTTATGTATGGGACCTATATCTCTCTTTACTGCATCTGGTAAAACATTTATATCTCATGAGATAATAATTGTACTCCAGTCAACGAACTTGATCAACCATGGGAAGATGAAGAATCCCAATACCTTATAATGATTGGTTTTCAACCAGGGATAGTGTTGAGTCCCTTCTAGTAGGTGTAGTTTCCATAATGATGAAATATGGATAAACCCGATCCACTATGGTAAGATGGGGAAACATATTTAACCATGAGAATATTGGTAAACTAGTTCTCTTATAAGTAATGGATTATGATTATGGATGGTGGTGTATCCTAACAGGTAGGTGTAATCCTCATGATGTGACTTGATGTGTTTTCGAAATACATACTGAATTATAGGGAATTATATTTAATATTTTTTGTATGAAACAATTCCATCTATTATTCATTTATTACTATTTCATGGATTATGATCTTGTTTCCATTCTCATTTATTTGTTAAGAAATACAAATAATTATGATATGATTCATGTTTATGATCTTTGTTATGTGGGGTATGTCCTTCTAAATTTATGATCTTAGTCTCATACACGTAATTACATGCTTGTGCTTACATATATCATCTTTTTTTCCTTTAATATTCATCTATGGTAACCCCTTTTATTTTTTAATTTCCATTGTTATAATGATATATTTAATGAATTATATTTCTTAGATGGTGTCTACTTTTAGAGAACCTATTCAGAGATAATGTATCTCACTCATTTATTGGTTTTACATTTCCACATTACAAAAGTCGCTAAATTAATACTGCCAATTGGGGCCTCTAATTTTATATTTTATGTATTCCAAAAAAATGATATGAAATATATATACATTAATAATTTTTTGATATAGTTGGTATTAGAGACAATATTTATTTAACATATGAACTATATAGTGAAATCCTTAGTGATATCATTATGAATATATATTTGGATATTTCTCAGGTTGTATCTAAGAATAAGTTTGTGGATGAGGAATGATATTGAAAAATATTAATGAATTATTTTATATGATATAGGAAAGAAATTCCCGAAAAATGTATCCCATTTTGGATGGGAATAGGGTATGTGGTTATGGAAGTGATTTTCCTAGTTTTAACAACTCGGAAAATTAATATCATGGCTAACTTGAGTGTAACTCAGTACATGAAAATTAGCCTTACTGGCCACCTGGTTTGACACTCCAGTGGTATATTAATTGGTTATTAAAATACTCTTCGTGGAGAATAATAAATATTTAATAATTATTCGGCAATTAATATCCTTTTTTAAACCTAATGTGTCATGGATTAAATATGTTTTTATAAATTAGACATCCTGTAATTGATTTTTCACGATTATGTGGATCCACATTACGAAAATTGCTCCTTACTCTATGATTTTTGGTTTAATCCCTATTTGGGTACTAGGTTAACAATTAATGTGATAGATAACTTGTTGGTGATAAGCCAAATGGGATGATCACTAGAGTTAAGGGCATTGTAATCATTCAGAATCAATATTCAAATAATATAATTAACAACTTATACCTTAACCAACTATTAGATTCATCATATATGAGAAGGAAGGAGGATATTGAAAGTGTGGGTAATGGAGACCATTGATTAAAGAAGAATAAGTTTCATATATTTTTAGAATGTGTAAAGAAGAACCCAAGTGAATTTATTGGAGGAAAATGATGAAATTTTGACTCTGGGAAAGAAACAAACAAATAAAGTAACATGAAATGGAAAATAAAATTTCAATTTAACATAATGGATGGGAATATTGGCCCTCATAAGGGACTTTAAATTGATTACAACATTAAAAGTGGAATCTAAGAGCCTAAAATGTTTCTTGTATGAGAATAATTTGATGTGGTACCAGCATTTGTTTTTCTACTCATGATGAAGGGAAAAAATTCACATATGAAATGTAAGTGTTTTTATAATAGTATTTCTCAGAAAAATGATTATATTGGTTTTTATAAGGTCTAATAAATGATTTATATTTCATATTTAATTGAAGAGATATTATGGAATAATTAAATATATCATAGTTATTTTTTAGAGAATGAAGTGGGATGAATGATGTATTTATGTTATCAAATTCAATGACTATGCTATAATAATCATGAAATATATATGTATTTTTGGTATAGGTTTTTAATTATCGATTTTAAAGGATATGTTGAATGATATTTATGATGTATAATAGTTATTTGATGGAATGATGATATTTATATTAATGTAAATTGACCCATAATGTGTTCAAGATAATGAGAGAATCATGGTTATATTTGATAAAAATATGAATGATTTTGATAAATTAAATATGATAGTTTTTATTACTATATAATTTAAAAAGGATTAGTAGAAAAAAACTATCATTGTAGACGATTACAAACTATTGGATATATAGAATATAATAAAAAATACTTTGAATAATGAACTATTATTTTTTGTTTCAAAATGATTTATTGTAATTCTGGTTATTACTAGGATTCACGAGAATATATGATGAATGTATTCAAATGCATGGAATTTGAAAACCAATAGATACATTATAATATATAATGAATAAATTTAATATTAGTTAATGTTTATAATTATAAATATTTGGATTTTTTTTATTTTGAAAGGGTTGTATGTTTAACCATTTTATAATGATTATGGAATTCTTGGGATGATATTTCTGAGGTTAAATTATTTTATCTCTTCATAAGTGTTTTGGAATATTTAATATCATGTTCTATCAACATTATGATAATGGTAACTGAAGATAGATGGGATTCCATATTAGGGATCCCATGATCTTCTAGTACATTAATAATTTATAGCTCACCTTCCCTTTTATAGAAATAGGGGACATGGAAATTTTTTAAGGCAAAAACAATGGGTGAGATTTTACTTATGAAATGGAATGAAATATTGTATTTATTTGTTATTGTGTAATTTTTTTCAACTGTAACAAAATGGTCTTAATTTTTTTTTCCTTTTTTGATCGTTTATTATCGTATCAATGACCTCATTCATGCTTCTTCTCTTTACAGTTTTTTCATTTTATACATTCTGTAGAACAAACCCTTTATTATGACCAAGGATCAATATCAATCTATATGATAATTTGTGATTTTAGTTGATGTTTATTTTTTCAAATATCACCAATGTTCTCTAATTTGGAAAACTAGTTATTTTTAATTTGGGTAACTGTTATGTTTCAAACAATTACTTTTAAAGAGTTTTTATTGTTTATTTATAAAATCGGTATTTCAATGAATGTAACATCCATATATTAAACTCTTAATAATGATGAATAATATTGGTGGAGAAATTGATTTTAAGGGTGGAAGAATATAAAAATTCTAGTTATTGTAGATTTTTTTTAATTTATTAAATTCTTATATTATGTATTTCATGATTCAATAGTTCAAACATTATTTATATGCTACAATAAGTTAATATTTCACTGCACACCACACTAACATGGCTTGTGTTAAACAAAAAAACTAAATTTATATGAAACGTCATGTTATATTTATTATGAGATAGTTATGACATATGAATTAAACATTGAAATATGAATAATAATAACATATTTTAAAAAATTATCTATAAATTTTTTATATTGATAAATCACAATTATACGAATAAATACAATTGTATTAGTAAAGTATTTATAAGCTTGAATATACTATTTTATTAAAATAAATTTGTTTTATTTTATTCTATAAATATTGTAAAATTAATTTTTGAATAATTTATAGATTTAATATGATAAAAATGAAAATGATATTTATATTCACAATTTTAAAAAAATTAGGATGATTTTTTTTGGATATTATTAAAAACAATCTTTTTGTATTAATAATGAAAAATAAATTTTTTAATAAATTTATTATTTTTTGTCTAATTTATTAATATAGTTAAATTTTATTTATGTTATTTTTCAATTCATAATAGATAATATATAAATTTATAATTAAAATTTAGGTCATTTAAATAATTTTCAATATTTAATATAGATATTAAATCAAGATGATCTTTTGAGCATTCACACTTTAAAAACATTCTTTCTCAAATGTCATCCTGATTATCATACATCAAAGTTTTCTATTTATATGAATTAAAATTTTAAAAAAAGTTTTACTTTGTATAATATGAATATTATAATAATATAAAATATATTTTTTACTGAAAATATTACAAAAAATGTATAATATTAATTACAACGATTTAGGTAAATTTTAACCTTATATGATACTATACCAAAATATTATGGTCCAAAATAACCTAGAAACATATCACACACCCATTAAATGTAAATATTTTTTTCATAAACCATTAATTTTTTAATTTTTTAATTTTTTATCAATTATTTATGTATAAAAGTAGGTGCACCTAACTTGTTTTTAAAAATTCCAAGAGTGTCACTAGCATCCCTTATAAATGGCCACCACCTCTCCCCATTGTCCACATGAATCAAAACACATAGGTTTACATAATGACACCCCAATTATATTCCCAAGAACCCCATTTCCTCATTGAGTAATCTATTTATGTATAAATCTATCAAAGTAATGCCTTTGTTGGAAACTGTTATTTTTTACCTAAAGAAGTGGTAACATCCATCCTCAAGATTTTTTATATTATTTTGTTTATCCGCCACTTAAATTATTAATATTATATTATAATAAAATAACTCAACTTTACTAAATATAAATTATTATTTACATGAAAGGTTCATTTTCCAATTTTACATGCTTCCAGCTAATGAGTAGCAGAGATGCCATTCATGTGTACGATGAACTATAGCCTCACGAAACAATGTTTTTCCTTTTACCCTTACCACATCATGTTGACAAGAATTATGATTAAAACACTATTTTTATATATTTTTTTGATATTAATGTTATATTTATACTTATTTATTCATTATATAAATCCTACCTTCATTCTATCGGTTTTTTTAATTATGATAACATTTTTTAGGGATTTGTGGACTACAACATTCTTAAAGTGATGTAATTCTTCCATAAATTACATAGAATGTAATATGGATGTTCATAGTAAAATTATATTATATATATAGCATTATAGTTATATTATAATTATTTTTCATTTTTATAAACATTGTTTTTTGTCATTAAATATTATAATAAAACAGAAACAACGTTCATGTGTACTTATGGAAATCGTCTTCATCGGTGATGTATTTTGTTTAACAGTTCTGTATATTTTAAATTAATTTTATTGATATATATATAACATATAATATATATAAATCATGTTTTAAATATTATAAACATGTAAATCATGATTTAATTATGAGTATCAAGAACAACATTTCAATACACGTATGATAATCAAAATAAATATTAAGTGAAACATTACATTAACTTGGAATTGTTAATAAATGGGTAATATAAAGATAGAAATGTATCATATATGTTATTATATATCAGATTATGGTTCTTTTTTACACTTATAATAAAATTATATATATTATACTTGAGGTTTGAACATGAAAAATAAATTTCAATATTTATAGTGTGGGAATTTTTATTACATTTTATTTCTATGAGATACATGCGTTATTAGAAACTCATTCCTTTTGTGGGGTGTCTATAATTACAATGGATGTATTATGGTTATTATAATTTAATTATTTTATTTATATATCAATTTTATGATATTTAATTCATTTTTTTTGTTTCAAAATATATCAAATTAGTAATGTGATTCTGTATAAAATTTCCTTCATTGAGACACATGACATGTTTTGCACCTATATTTTTTAACGAGGTGTAGAATATTAATTTGAAATGTTATATCAAGAATATAATTATATTCATGATATTTAAATACTACAATCCATATCATAAAAACTCTAATGAATATTCTAAACCTATAATTTCATCATTAAGCGAGATTTTTTATGATTATTCACACATTGATGAAATCATGTAATCCATATCATACGAACTCTAATGAATATTCTAAACCTATAGATATTGATGTTATTAAAAATTAATTATACCATTTTTCAGCTCACTTTTAAATAGGATAACTATTAAATGGTTTTTAGGAAAACTTGATGTTATTTTTCATTTTGGTCAGAAATCAGTGTTCATTGAAAACTGTTTTTTTCAAAAAAAACATAAATGTATCAATATAACAATATTATGTTTATAAGAAATTCTTATTCTTTTTTATATTTTCAAATAATAGTTTTAAAATTATATTATTTTCAATTTTCTATAAAAGGCATTTTATAAACATTTATGCGGAAAAATGATTGTTCAACATGCTTGTACTCACCAGCCATCAAGACCATCATTTCCCTAATTCATTAATTATTAGTTTAAATGTTTAGTCTATTAAAAGATATTTTTATCCCTTAATATTATTAATATTTTTTATCTAAAATGGGGAATCAATAATAAAATTTTTATGTTAAAAATGTTTTTTCATATTTTTTCATGCTTCTTCATTAAAATTTCAAATAAAATTCTTTTTAATTTTTTTCAAGATTATTTTTTTATATTTCAAGGTAAATTATTTTAAATAGTTTTTAAATATTTTTTTTATTTTTTTGAAATGATATTTTTTAAAAATATTTACTGGCCCATTTTTGCTGTTTTCATGTTATTTTCATAGAAAAAGGTTTTCAAATGGTATTGAAGATTTCATTTAGATATTTCATGTTGTTTTAAAATAGAATATTTTTCAAAATATTTCCAAGAATCCTTTAAATGATTTAAAAGGTATTTTAAAATAATCTTTTTTTCAAAAAATTATTTTCTTTAAAACTAATTATTCGAATAGGAAAAATGTTTTCCTCACAAAATATTTTTAAATACTTTTTATAATAATTTTTATAAGAAAAATATTTTAGCATATGGGATATTTTCTTTAATAAATTTTTATGATATCATTAAAAATTGTTCTAAATCTATGAAATAATCTTCTGTTATAGTTTTATATTAATTTGTTATGTGGTACAAGAATAATATTCATATTCATTATTGAATGTTTTCTATATTAATAGCATGTTGTTTATTACACCCTTTCTTATTCCATGGGTTATATGATTTTGAAACCCACTTACTTTCACAGGGTATGTTTTTGTAAAATAATTATGAAACCTATACATTTTATATTTTTTATGTTGTGATTAAAATTTTAAGTTACCCATTTAAATAAATGTCTAATACTATTATGTAAATGAAACCAATCTCTTTTTTTTGGTCACAGTAAGATACCATCTTTTTTATATCAGGGAACAGGTATGAATGGTTTTATTATGTGACAGGGGGACCTATATCTCTCTCTAATGTATAGTGTAATGATGTATAGGTCATTAGATAATGGTGAGAATTAGGACAAAAATACTAATACAATATTTTAAAATATGGAAACACAATAAATAATAAGAATATAATTTTATCTACCATTGGTGGTGGGTCTCACCGAGTAGGTGTAGTCACCATGTAGATGGAATATTTGGAAACCCAATAAACTATGGGAAGATTATTAACCATGATATACTATGGGAACGTAGGTAAAAATTAACTCTAATAAGGAATAGGAAAGATATAGGGATGTTGGTGTGTCCCACATAGTATGTGTAGTACCCATTAAGTGCCTTGATAAGTTCTAATAATGAATATCGACTTATAGGAAATGATTTTACATGATTATGTGTATCACACAATTCCATGTCTTATTCTTATTTTTTGATTTAGTGATTGTTCTGTTGTTTACCTTATTTTTCATATCCTATGAACATAAAATCACAATTCACTGATTAATGTTTATTATCATTGATTAGTATGCTTGTATATTCTAATTCAATGAACATATTCTCATTCCCTTAAACTCATGTTCATGATTAAATGTATCCCCTATTTACCATTACAGAGAATCTCATATCATATGTTTTATTGTTTCATCTCAATTTTATCATGCTATTTCTCATATACGATAATTCTAATATGGGTTCTTGTAATGGATGACATCTTAAAATAAATTGTAACTCCCTTGTGTACAGATGATTATGATTCTATGTTTCCAAAGTTACTTAACTATTACTGTCATTGGGTGTTTATTTGTGTAAGTTTTTATGTAATATGAAAAAAATATGTAATGCATATGTTCTTCAAGACTGGGTTTCAATAATGTAAATGAAATTTATATATCCCCACTTCCATAAAATGTTTTGTAGAATCATCCTAGAAATAACATCATTAATTTTTCCATTACCATGTCTCACAGTAGAGTATGGTGATGAATTTAAACTAAAATTATGATATTTATTCCATATTTAAACCTATACTGTAAATATATCATATATACATTTTTTTAATTTAGTTTTTCGGGGAACAATAGAGTCCCTCTTGTAAACGGTATAAAGAAAATAACATGGATTAATTTAATGAATTATTGAGATTTAAATAAAATAATTATCAAATTAAATAAAAATTTATCAGTATAAATATATAATATATTATTTTATATTTTACCTTCTTAAAAATTTATAAATGATAACACCATTCTTATAAACCTGGATATCCGCCTTCACGATGCGATGTGACTCACCCTTTTCATCACCACACAACATGGATTGTATGTATATCTTTATTTAAATGATTAAAACATTATTTATGATACTATTAAAATTATTTGATGGCTAAATATTAATTACTATATTTACAGAATTATTTTTGAGATAAATTTGAATTTCACTAATGCGTACGTACAACCGTCTATCCCTATGATCGTACCACAAATATTATTTCAATACAATAAAAAGTGATTAGTAATAATAGTGTAATTTAGTTAAAAATATTTTAATTAATAAATATAATTATTCTTTAAATTATGTAACTATATTCAATATTAGTTCAATGAAAAGGAAAAATAAAAAACATATAAAATTAGATTTTCACTAGAAACAAGATTTTAGCATTGAATTGATAATAAAAATGGAATGAATAGTCATAAAAAAATAATATATGGCATACTATATATTTTTGGTTCAATAATATATTAAAATTAAACCTATAATAATTATAAAGGATGATCGAATGTGTACAAATGACATCATGACTTCAGGAATGGGATTAATAGACTCCCTTTTATTTAAATGAATGAAATGAAAATTATCTGGTTTCCTCTTCTGTGTGGTTAAAATAATTACCATTTGACATTTTATATCATAAATATTCTCCTTTTAATTATTTTTATTGTTTTATTTGATGTTATTTATTATTGGGGATTACGATTCTAGAGATTACTAATGTAGTAAAATATTATTTTCTCAATTTTTATCTTCTGTGAAACACCTTTCATAATAATCATATATTTTTTATGTATTTTATATAATTACCATAAATGTATTTTATGATGATTATATGTAATATTATTTGGATTTACATATCCATTTAAGGATATCTATTTCATGGGGTTTGTAGTTTAAATTTTTTTTGAAGCATTATGGGATTTTATTTCTCGATTTTTGTTCCTTGAGAAATATGATTTGTAATGACCCTCTCTTATATAATTTAATAAATATAGAACCAAATCATGATTTAAAATCATGAATTTATTTATTATCATTATATTTTATATTTCATTTAATGTATAATGTTTAATGTCTTAACAATTTCATGTTACTAAATTGGAAATTATTTTTTGTTATAATCACATTATCTATCAGGATTGTTTGTGATTATATATTATATCATAATATATTAGATAGATATCTCACTAAAATCATCACATATAATATCCTCAAGTTATTTCATTATAATAAATTTTCCTTCATTTTACATTATTTATTTATACATGTGTTTAAAAGATTAGTTTTAAGAAAAATGATCATTACATCCCTCTTCAGTCAAAACAAAATTCTTAATCAAAAAAATGATTTCAAAGAACCTAATTTAAATTTATTAGCATTCATAATATCATTTATTTATTAATTTTTTCCCAAATCATTACTTTTCTGAATTTGTTTAATGGGATCATCATGTCATTTTCTAAAAAATTAATGTTAGGATATTATAAATAAATGAGAAAGGGATATTTGATATAATATAGATGTAATGAATGGAATTTCCCAATGTAATGATTATTATTCTATTTAAATATTCATTTATATATTTTTAAATAAATTTTCTATGAAAATGTTTTTATAGTGATTCATGTTTTAAATAGTTATTTTCAATTCTGAAAGGTTAATTTCCTTTGGAAATGTTTCTATTGATCAATTAAAATCATTACTTATCTAGCTTTAAATCTTTCAATGTAAATTATATTTTTATATGGATAATATAAAAGGAAAACATTATTATTCTCTCTTTGAACAGATTATGATGAATGTATATCTTTGAAGCCTATTTCACATACATATGTTATACCATTATAAAATTATTTTGAAACCCATTTCTTTTTGCACATGTTATAAAATGGTGATATGAGGAAATTATTGTGAAACATGTCTATTTTTAATATGTTATGATTTAATGAAATTTTTTAAAAAACCCAATTCAAATAATATTTTATAAAATGATTACTTTTATATGATCTTTTCACCCACACATGTATTATTCTCACTATTTGATTCGTGGGACCTATATCTCTCTCTAATATATTTCATAAAGAATTATGACTCTTGTGTTAATAAATTATTCAAGAATCAGTATAAATTCCCACAATGATATACATGAACTTGATTACATGTTATAAGTGTATTTCATGAACCTGATTAAATGTTCACAATGTCTTTCATGAGCATGATTACATGTTCAAAAATTTAAGAGGGATCCTAATTTCATGTTCAAGGTGTTATGTGTTGACCTGCCTATCTAGTCTATAATATTATGTGTTAACATGATTTCAATATTATATTTTTATTAAATATTCTAACTTCATTTATGTAAAATTATTATTGTGGATTAATCTATTTATACATGTTTAAAATATTATAATGTAATGTGTATTCACATATTCTATTCGTTATTCCATTGGTATGCTCTTGTGGGTATTGGTCTTTAATTTCCTAATATCTTTTGGATTATGAACTGCCAATCCTTATTTCATTACATTCTATTATTATATTTTATATAAAAGGTATGGTTTTAAAATATTATTCCCATGTTATCATGTGATTATATTCTTGTTATATATATCTGTCACCCTTGACTACCCTTATAGATCATCTGAGTGTACAATTTATTATGTTTCCTTTCCCAAGGATATATAGAAATTTTTTAAATTGCTATTTTTGGTGAATTAAACTAAACAGTAGGATCATTATGGGATATGTTGATGAATATAATATTATGAATGTAGTATCCAATTATACAAATATATTATAGTCCTAAGGCATGTTTTAAAGAAATACAAATAATATTCATCTAAAATGTTGTAAAATCTATATATATAAAGACTAGTTCACTATAGTTATTATCAAATTAATGTTTTAAATATCTATTGGGACGTACGAGTTGAATTTTGTTTTGAGATCCCTAGGTATATCATATTTTATATATCTAGGGATATGACTGAGTATAAATTTAATGATTAGTCAAAGTATATGCAAGTGTCTCGAAATTTGGGCAATTAATAGACTAATTGGTTTATAAGAAATTAAATACCTCTTTGGTTACTAAAAGTATATGTATCTCCAATCTGCACAAACAGAGATGATGTTGTTGTCAGTCATTATCAGATGTTTTCCGCATGTGGAAAATCATATTATCGCACCACTAATTGTTGTAGTTTTGATGAGGAAGGTGATGAAACACCCTCTGTGGGGAGGGGTTCAGTGGTTTCGAGAGAGTGGACGTAGGTCGGAGGTGATTGTTTAGTGACATGGGCGGCGACAACGCCTCTTAGCGATGATGATTCACTCAAGTTGGATTTCAACTTGGGACGTAGATCGAGTGGGTTGATCCTGAAAGTGGCGTTTTCGATTCCAGTGGTGGTGACCTTGTGTCACTTTGGCAGTGGGGAGATGAATTGGCTGACAGTGTGGGGTGGAGCTGATGACGGCCGGATTAGATCCATTGTTGCCGGGTCACAGTGGTTGTGGGACCCCGGGGGTTCCACTCGACGGTGGTGATTGCTTCGCCCGTTGGCGGGGTTTGAGGTGGATCCGGTCCCATTTGTTTTTGGCTGGTGATATCCGGTGTATTTAGGTGCAGGGGCTCCTTGCCATGATGGTGGTTAGAGATGGGGATGGCCTCGTTCCAGTAGTGGATGGAAGGTTTCATTCGGGCATTCTCCATCATATGGATGACTCTACTTCGGTAGCGTGATTGATGGGCGACGCGATTGGCGGGCTCCAGCGGATGACATGTCTTTGTTAGGGCGGCATGATTAGTGGTTCTACAGCGGATGGGGACGGCCTGGTTGATAAGTTGATCATGATGTTTATGAACCGCCAGGCTGTATGGAACATCTTCATGGGTGTTTCAGACCCTGGTGTTCTTGAAGTCGGTTGGAATGGGACACTGACGACAACTTTTCTTGGCAGGGTGACAGTGCTGTGGAGGTTCCCAATGCGGCGGTGTTGAGGTGGGAGGCGACCTTGAGCGGTGAGCTTGACCTCGGGGTGTGGATATTAATGGGGCAGGTGGGTAACAGCTTGTCAAGGAATGGGGATGCGGGAAAACTTTGGGGATGACCTTGGGGCTCTACCCTTTGGGATAGGTGGCAGGTGGCCCTCGGTTGTGCGGATTTGATGTCGACAACAGTTACATGGATTAGGGTTTTTTGGGTTTAAAACTTTTATGTATGGTGTCATTTTTTATGCCACTTTTTTGAGATGTTGTGAATGTGCAGCAAGATACATGGGAATAGCCTCTTTAGGCTGGATCCTGTGACTTGGTTTGCAAAGAGGGTGACCTCTCGATGCAGGATCGACCACGAATTCAGGATATGCAAAGGCAGCCTGTCAACATTCTACATGATTCCGGTAGTTGCAGGATTGTCGTAACTGTTTTGCAGTGATGTTTTGGGACTCTCGTCCATTTTGTTTGGTTTTATTTGTGTGGGTCTTCGGGCCATGATGTGTGTTGTATTCATGTTTTTAATTTTTAATAAAACTTTGCGGGGTCATGGATTTGGGTTACCAAATCTATGATCAGATCTGTTTCGGTATATGTAGCTCCAAAATAGTGGTAAAATGTGGTAACAACTCTTAATAGGGTGAATTCATGTAGACATTAATATCACTAGGTGAATGATAATGAGCTTTATGCACCCTTAGATAAATACTCTTCAATGATATTCTTTGTAAATTCAAAAGAAAATCATTAAAAATATTCATTAATGATATAAATAAATGATTATTATGAATTTATTTGGATAAAAAAAATTTATATTTTTAGAATAAATTTCTAATTTAGATATAATTTAATCTATTTTAATGATTATATGTGTCCCTACTATGATTATTTTTTCTCAAAATATTTTTTTTTGGTTTTTGTAAATGTTAGAAACTAAAAGGAACAAGCATTACATTGATTGTTGAAAACTATTTACGAAATAATAGAAATATTTTATGATTACATAAGAGAAAGATATTGTGATTATTCATAATTAGTTATTTTTGAACATTATTAACAATATCCACTTTATCCTACTCTCTAACTCAACACTAATGATACAGATAATGTTATATGAGAGTTCTGGTAGTGGAGAACTTGGAGGATGGAATATTATATTTCGTATAATTCTAGAATTTTTTTGAATCACTAAAGGTAATGTCTTAGAGTTATGTAAATATGTTATTTTTATCGAAAATAAGTACACAATGAAAGTGGGTTCTAAGTAAAAATTAACAATTAGACTAATATAATGGATTACAATAATGTTGTCACTAATGCTTCATTATCTATTAAATTTTTTAATTATGTAAGGTATGAGAAATATGAAAATTGTTGTCTAATGGTTTTATTTTATTAAGATTATCATCATTGTCATATCAGTAGTATTTTTTTTATGATGATGAAGAGAATAAAAATGGCATGAAATAAAGGAGTAATTAAGGAATAATAAGATAAACTCTTGTTAGTGGTATTATTAATATGAGATGAATGATGTATTAATAGATTGGATTTAATAGAATGTGTTATAGTTATCATGAAACATATTAGGATTGTTTTGTATATATTTTTATTTAAGGATTTTAAAAAAATGTAATATGGTACTGATGGATAGTAAAATTTATTTAATGGTAAAATGATGTTTTGATTAAGGGATGGTAACCCATAATATGATCCATATACTGAGATGCTGATGTTGGGATATAGATGATATGGATATGAAGAAGTAAATTACACAGTAATGATTACATTGGATTTGAATAATTATTTTTTGATGAAATGGATAACACAATTGTTGGTGGAGATTGCAACATATCTGGATTTGTAGAATATATTTAATAGTATGTCTTTTCAGTAATGAATGAGTAAGCATGAATGTTTCCAATAATGTTTTATGGAAAATTAGTTTTTTACCAGGTTTTATATTAATAAAGGAAATATGTATTGACATGTTTGGTATATAGAAATACATAGCTACATTTTGATCTATTAGGGGATTTTTTTATGTTTATATTGATAAATTTAGCATCATTATTAATAAAATTTGAATATCAGATGGGTGTTAGGGTTAATTGTTTTTGGAAATTTTGTTTTTGGTATTTTGAAGAAATTTTATTGAATAATATATTACATCACGAAATGTATATTTTTCTATTTCTGAAAACCAGTGTTATCTATTTTTTAAAAACTGTTAGAAAGTGTGTCTTATCATTTTTATGAATTATATTTAAATCATTATAAATGAAAAAAATCATCCCATAGAGATATAGATGATGTGAAAATTCATCATGGAATAATCAATGTATCAAATTATGACTATTAAATAAATATTGATGATGTAATTACATTTAAATTCATTCGTAGTCGATATAGAATAAGAATTTAAAAATATTAGGAAAATTATTTTGAATTAAAATCATGCCATATTGTCATCATATTTTGACAATATAAATTATTTATATATTCCTTTATGGTGTATGGTTGTGTGGTATTAATATTTTATGTATTAGATACATTCTTTTGACCAACTTTCTCTATAATTCTCTATCGGTATTTGGGTGTTAGTTTTCTCTTCTTTCTTAATATTTTCACTTGCCACATATGTTCTCTTAATTGAATGCATAATATGATTTATTGAAGATGATTTTATCACAAAACATTATCATTATGGACATGATTATTTAGTAACCATTTTTATTATATGGTTTATAATGAATGAATTTTCAAATTATAAACCATTGAAGTTAGACACTAATTGCAGGGCTGATATTATTTTTATCGGATTATATGGTATGATGATAAGATTTTGTAAAATATATTTTTCCAAATGTATTTAATATTTTTTTGTTATTTATAGTTCAAAAAAATAAAATTTATATTGTGTTATATGAAACCACATGTTTATCTCATGTTATAAGAAACAACATGTTTGGATTATGTTACGCACAACACTGAGATTATGTGAAACGTAACATATTAGTAAATTATTATTATTATATTCATCTAATAGCTCTTTAAATGTAATGTATGTAAACTATTAATAGAATTATAAATATATATTGACAAAATATGTATGTAATGTGAATTCATTGTTTACTAATTATTTGTAAATTCAAAGAAAATATATTTTTAAAAAAGAAAAAAATTTTCAAGGAAAAAAACATTTCTGCTCGTAAATGTATATTATATTAATAAATTGAGAAAATTATAATTTTCAATTATTTGAATAAAATTTATATATTATATATTCAATAAAATATTTATTAGACAATATATTTTTTTTTCAATATAATTGATAACAAAAATCCAATTAAATTCTCAAAACAAATATATTTTAAAAAAGTGTTTAATGAAATTTTGTGGAATAATGTATAAAAATAAACATTCAAATAATATAGAATCATAATTAAAAATAATAATTTTCATTTTTAAGTCATAATATCATGATCAAGTAAAGTTCAATTGTATGTAATTTTTTAAAATGATATTTTTTTTGATGAATAATGAAAATACTAACTTTTAATTGAAAAAATCATTTTATTTATAAATAATTATGTTAAATTAAATTAAATTTTTAATTTAATTATATTTTTTAAATATATATCTATTAATTGAATATTTGTAATTTTAAATAATTTACATATTTAATTTATTTTTAAAAACACAGTAAGGCTTTAAACATGTTCCCCTAAAATCATGTTTTCAAATCAGGGTTGAGAGATTAATTTTAAATTAATTTTTGCGCATTATTTGACTGTAATTTGGAAAAATGAATTGAAAATATCTAATTATAGAAATTTATACTAAATAATAATTTTATTTTATATTTACCAAAATGTATAGTGAAAGGGGAAAAATTATTTATTGTAGTTATGGTTTTAAACTTTCTAATATGAGTTAAACTGATAATATAATTGTTAAATGAAAAAATATATAATGTATATTTTATTGGAAGATTTATACCCTTTAATGTATATTGATATATAATACGCAATGTTTTATTCCATTTTCCTAGTGGAAAATGTGGTTACACCTTTCTATTTTCAAAAAATTATATGTGTGTAACTCACCTCACATATATAAGGCATCCTACTATCCTATCATCTTATCATCATAAAATCCTATTTTTTCTTCTAATACATTATAAAATAACTTCAAAAAGTAACTAATAACTTATTATAAGCTTTATTTTTGTCATAAAGCCATCATAAGATGATAATTGGGGAAATCTAAAGGTGGATTCCCAAACAAGTTGAAACGTTCCTTAATTTGAATTTTTATTTATTTCATTCCTCCACTACATGATGTTATTATTTATCAATGTTATTTTATTAAACTATTTATTCCCTATATAATTACATGTTTTTATGTTGTGTGAATGACCTAAAAAAATCATTAACTCTATAAAATGGGTAATGAAATCATCATTCTTGTGTATTGCAGACTATCACAATGCGAACCATTGTCATCCATTTTTTCCATAGAAACACTAATGTGTGGTAATGATGTTAGATATAAATTAAATATATGATATTTATAAAATAAATTTACATATAAAGTAATAAAATCATATATAACATTTTTACCTTCAATTTTGTAGGGGACAAATAATTCCTCTCATGTTTATGATAGACAACCACATCAAGAAGTGATGTGAGCTGTTTTTATTATTCATTAGCTTGATTTAAAAAAAGATAGTTATAAAAAAATGTTTTTGATATAAATAAAAAATTTATATTAATGGAATATTTTTCATTCTGAAAATAAAATATATCATTTTCCTTCCATCTATTTCAGAAACTGAATGAAGATATTTTAATTCAGATACAAATGGACTACCACCTTCCTGAAATAGTGTGACTCCACAATTTCATCACAGAATGAAATGTATGGAATAAATTATTATATTTAATGAAATATAAAATCATTTATTACATTTTATTATTATTTATTAAAAAATATAACATTCCTCTTTCTTGAAAAAATGTTCAATATAATGGAAACATTACTCATTTGTAAATATATCCAATCCACTCGATGATCATAATATAATTCATTTATAAAAACAATTTTTAGTGATTGTTATTAATAGTGTAATTTAATTTGAAATATGACTTGTTTGTAATTATTATTATTCTAGGGATGAAGGAATTGATATCAATATAATAGGACTGAAAAATAACACATCAAAACATATCTGAAAACCAGGGAAATTACATGAAACATAATTTTAATAAGGTATTGGTAATAAATGGGTAATCAATGGACGTAATTAAAAAATATATTGGAATATATATATAAATATAGTTCATTTATATATTTATAGTAACCATAAATTTTTTATATAATCATATATAAATTGAACAAAGTATGTCAGGACTAAATGTATGGTATTTCTAGTCTCTGTCTTATTTTAAGGAGGAAAAATGACAATTCAACCCATGATTGTTCAATTTTTGTTTATAAAAAACATTTTTTAAATTTAATATAATTAATATACTAATTCTAATGATATTTATAGTTTTATTTGATTATATTATTTATTTTGTATTATAATCCAAAAAATTACTCAACCTGTAAGTGATTTTTCCCACTTTTTATGTATCTGAGACACATTCCATACCAAACACCAATTTATCATATGTTCTTAATTTAATTATTATTAATGTATTTTTAGTATCCCCCAAAATGTTATTTGTATTAAAATATCCTTAATAGGATATCCATATTTTGGGGTTAATGCTTTAAATGATTCCAAATCAATAAATTAAATTTTATCTTCATTTTCCATACTAGAGGCTCACGAAATATTATGAAAATATCCAATTTTAAAAGTTTTGTATATGACCCCATTGAATATTAATATAATTTATTTATTTATTCTCATGAAAGTTTAGGTTTCATTTAAATTTATTTCTTCTTGGGGATTAAATTACAAATTTTCTAATGTGGTAATGATTTTATATTACAATCTCATTATTTATCAAAAAAATTTATTGTAGTGTTTCTGAAGATCAAATATTATAACATAACTCCCAATAAACATATATAATTTATTTTATGCTTTTAATTTTAAAGAATTATTGTTTTCCATTCATTTTCCTTTCATTTTGTTCTGATTTGTTCAATAGGATGTATTTTTGAAAATCTTTTTTTCTGTATTAGAGAAAAAAATCCCTCCAAAACCATGTTTTTTAATTATTCAGAAAGAAATATTTTATATATGAAAAACTAAAATATTATATATTATTTTATTGATTTGATAAGTTTTTTAAAAAATGGAAGGAATTTTAAATTCATTTTCCAAACAATGACCCTTTTTCTTTAACCAAAAATAAGAAAGGAATATTTATTTGATGTGTGAATCATGAAAAAAATTTCCCCTTATCATGACAAATATTCAAATTTATTATTTATTTATAATTATTCATATTTATTTTCTGTGAAAATTATATTAAAAAAATATATGTTTTAAATTTTTTTTCCAATGACTAAAGGATGTTTCCTTAAGAAATTTTACTATTTATGATTCAATGTTATTTTTATCTATTTCTAAATAAAATGATTTAACATATTCATTTCATTTGATAAGTATCAAGGATACCATTCTAATTCCTTCTATTAACTTTTTATTATGACATAATTTTTATGAACACATTTCTCTTCCATGGTTTTTAGTATGATATAAGTTTTGTGAAATCAACTTCATTTTCTAGGGGTTACACTATGATAATTCAATGACCTGATTTAGAATCCTATCGAATGTTGATATTTTTTTATATGAAAAAAATATATGAAAACTATTTTATTAGTTTATGGGTGGGGCCTATATCTCCCTAAATTTATTTGGGTAAATATGGATTACCCATGAGAAAATATTTTATTTTTAAACCTAATTAATTTTTATTTATTTTCCATGTTAACCTAATTAAATGGTCATAATTATTTGTATTAACCTGATTTCATGTTCCAAATGGAAAGAATGAACCTGGTTATATATTCGCAATGTTATTTGTGAAACAGAATACATTTTCATAATGTTGTAGAATGACTTTCCCTTCATGTGAATAATTTTATATGTGGACTATGATTAATTTTGATAAGTTTATGATAGGATATTATCTCATTTCCTTAAGATAATTAGTGAACATACCACGATTTATAAAATTCAACATTTTTACAAGATGATATGTATTCAAGAGTTCTATATCATAAAACAATCTTATGCCCACTTAGATCATGTACTTTTATTTCCTTATGAATGATGTGTATGCACATATATCTTCATTTCTAGTATAGATCATGATTTAGGATGGTTTTGGAAGAAAAAGAAGAATTAAAAATTTTCTATGTAAACAGTGTGTACACTTGAGTACACATTGTGTACCCAGTTACCATAGGTAGGCGTGTACTGGCCATTTAACGACCGGGTACAGGGCTGTGTGGACAGCCTGATGTAGGGTCTGGCTAAGGCTAGTGGAGGATGTGTACATTAAATGAATATTCAATGTATATATGTTTTTATTTTATTAATTGGACAGGGGTTTCATCTCATCTGAAGAACAAATATCTTCATCCCTTGATTCATAAAGGAGAGCGATGAATGACTAAGAATAATCGATATCTTCATCTTCCTTCGTCTGAGCTCAGATTGAGATGTTTCTAGTTGTGTTGGATTCCAACCAATGGTTTCTCTCTTTCCCTATATCCTGTATTACAGATTACTTCATTGTCATGAGTTACTCTAGGTTGAACAATTTTGACCTTTTGGTAGATCTACGACAATCTAGGTTGATTCAAGGGAAGACGTTCAAGAGTGTTCATTGTACGACATCAACATAGATGGGTTTCCTTTCTTTGATTTCAGATGGATTATATATGCTTATTTTGGCATAATAACCTTGGTGTTACTTGCGTATTTGGGATTTTGACCATGATTAATACATGTTATGTATGGTTGATTGATTAAGCATTGTTTCTTATGATTAAAATTGTATGCCTTAGTTTATGGGACACACCACGGGTGTATTCCCTTGTTTTAATATTACCATCCATATTTCCTAGGTTTCCTATGAGGCATAATATATTTTCAATGCCTTGAGTGGTTTTAGGATGGAGCTGTTTGGTCATTTATGATTCATTTGATATGATTTGACTAAAGTTTAGTCCTGTAATAGTTATAATGGCATGTACGGCCTTTAATTTATCTTGTATGTGTGCAGATCATCCTAGGATGAAGAGTGCCTTGGACCAGGAAAACTATGGGGGTTACCATGTTTATTTATATATTACTAGGAGAGCCTTGGTTTAGAATTTTATCCAGGGATATTGGCTGGGAGAGCTACCCACTGGGATGTTTCTGATTATTTATACTAAATTTTCCCATGGGGTGTTGACCGTGAGAGCTACCTAGAGTTTGTGTATATTTTATGGATTCCATGTGGACCGAGGAGTATTGACCATGAGAGACTTCTAGGTAGCCGTTTTTTTATTAGTGCAATGTCAAACTAGATGATTTAGACCACGAATGCTTTCCTAGAGGATTGTTGTGAATAACTGGATTTTTGTGACTAGTCAGACATGCCAATGCACAATCGTGGAACCCGCCTTACATTTTTTAGATGGTCATCTATGAAGTATTTTATTACTATTAAATAGGGGATACAAATATTAGTATAGATCATGAGGTTATATAATTAAACATCTTGAATAATTAATAAACATAAATGAAGTAATTAGAAAATGTAGGATTCATTACATTTGGGAACTCCCTAGTTTATTACTTCATTTGTCATATTTCAAGAAATATATATTAATTGATAGATAGGCACAAATATTTTTGTGGATTCCTACTAAAATTCACGTTAACCATTTTTTAGGTCATTCTTTTGGACACAAAAAGATTATGTGGTTTCAGGTGTAGATAAGGGAACGTACCCTTCTTCATCAGGTACTTGATTGTGGTTGGAGATGGAGAGAATGAGAACAATCTGAGGCTTGTGATGTCATTGAAGTTTACAAACTTTTCAGTATATTAGTTATAGTATTTTTTTTAGATTTATGACTTGTTTTTCATCTTTCTTAGATACAACTGAATTGCATAATTTACTTATATATATGCTGATGTTGTTTATACTATTAGACTTCTGTTGTTTACTTCCATTTTAAGGTATTATTTCTTTCTCTATATGTTATTATTTTTTATTCTGATTTAAATAATCTTCCAATGATGGAATAGTTTTCCCAGTATCATAATTATTCCCTTGCTACTTGTTAGCACCCTCTGGCACCTGGTATAATTTCCATGAGGTTATGTGACCAACCAGGTTAGGGGAACCTTTGTGCAGCACCAATAATATGGATGTTACAAATTGGAATCAGATGCAGGTTTCCATGAAGATATATCTTCCTATTTGAAGCCTCTAGAGAAATATAAAGTGGAAAGGGTTTTTGATAATAAGTTGTTCCTAGTAGTAGCAAACCTGTGTATAGGGAAAAGTTAATTTTTATTGAATATTGCAATTTTTCTGGTTTTGAAATATTATTGTTGGTTTGAATTCACCATTGGGTGATTCACATGTTTTTCATCGTTATCATTGATATGATTGAGGTTCTATTTCTATTTCCTCCCAATGAGATGAGTGAATTCCATCTCATACTTCATATAGGCACTTGATAGAGATCACCTATCATGCATTCTTGCTTTGAAATTTATGGTGCATTATTGATTTCTTATTGTTGTGATAATTTTTTTGCTAGTTATGAATGATGTAATGATGGATTTGTTGATATAATATCATATATTTTTATAGGGTATTGGAAATTGTAATGTTTCATTTGGATGGATGCTAAAACATGGTACCTGAGGTGTGATGGGCCCTCTTGGATCAGAATTTGGTGGATCATGTTTGAACATAAGTTGACTTTTTTCATGTTATGATGTGAATAAGGGTTCCAAACAATTTTTTGTAGGAATATGGGATCTCAAAGGATAGTTTTTTTCATTATTTGGACAAATTTATAGTTTTTAAGGGTTTTAGATGATTTTCACATGCATACTATGCACAAACCATAACAACATGACATGTGATGTTCTGAACACACACCCTGTGTTCTTCGGGTTTGGAAGAATTTTTTTTCTTAATTACATGATATCAACTATATATACACATTGTGTAGTCATTGAACATGTGAATTACTACATGAGTGGAAATATGGGGTTGGGTAACTTTTTATTAGAACACACCATGTTTGAAATGTACATGTTGTGTTAAAGAACCATGAACATGATAGTGTGACCAACAACACAAGTGGATTAAACATCAGCAATACACGTCTTGTTATACATGTTTATGCTGTGTAGAGTTAGCCATGTATCTGGATATGTGACTAACAACATGGGTAGTTGGAACATAAGTAGTTCACACAGTGTCAATGGTGAACACGCCTTGTAGTGTTACCCAAGAGAGAACCATATGGTTTGAGATTTGTAGAAGAAGTTGGACAGGAATGATAATTCAAGTACAAGACATGTCTCAAGACGAACACCTCATGTGTAGAGGTGTTACACGACTAGGTTTGGAAGAGTTACACATCATGATACAAGCTAAAGGGAACATGTCGAGTATAGTTTATACATGTCGTGTGACTATGTTTCGTAATGCATGAATTTTTCCTTTCTTTAGTACATATCTTTCACATCTAATTTTCATTCATTGATAATATTAAATTGAGGTGTGTGCTTGACCATGTAGAGTCATGCAGCCAAGACATCCTCCAGTTATGCGCTATGTGTAGGGTGATGACCAGAAACCAAAAAGGATAGATCAGGGACTACCAGCAGATCCTCCCATCGTGCCTATCATGGAACCAATGGTTATACCGAGCACAAGTGATGATGCATAGTTTCATCAAGGATTTATAATGATGATGCAGCCTTTCCAGGGAGAACCAAATTCTTCATTGACCATGGAAGATTTTATTAGGGTGTTCCAGCAGTAGCTTCCTCCCACCATTTTAGGTGATGGATGACCACATGATGATGAGTATTGTTGGGAGGACATGATTTCTATCATTGAGAATCTGGATACTCCCCCAGAGAGGAAGGTGAATCATGGGACTTACATTTCATGTGATTTAGCCAATAGATAGTGGGATGGTATCACAGATGCATGATGTCATTGTTACATGGCATGGGAATAGTTTCAAAAGACCATCTATGAAATTTCGTTTCGGAGACATTGAGGGACATTTGAGAATGAGATTTCATGAATTTGAAGTAGGGTTCTCTCTGAGTGACACAATACGATTCTCGTTTCACAATGCTTCATTGCTTCACCCATTCTTTTATAGGGGACATGTTATCACATTCTATGATGTTTGGGGATTTTCTCATTATGATATCTAGACAAAAGTGAATTTCATCAGGCTGCTTTCGTTGAAGGCTATATTGAACCAAGCGCTGATTACCAAGTGCAATATTAAGGAGTTTGGAGTTGTGAGCTAGGATGTTTAAACATCCATGGATTTTACTTCATTGAATGATTGAATGAAGCACAGAAGAGATCCTTCATGGGTTTATTCTACTATAATGGATACATATACATCTCACAAGGATGAGTGGGCCAATGAATCCTCAGATCCATGGTGACCCAATTGAGTTCTGAGCTTGCTGCATGATTTGTCATAATTAGCATTTTTCCCAGTTCATTCACCACCAGAGAGTGAGAGAAGATCACTTATGAATCCATTTTTATGATGAGTACCACTAGATTCATCGCAGTCATGGAACTAGAGTTCGTCTGGCCGTTCTGGCTGAGGTGGAGGTCATGATCATCGTATGCAGTCGGTAGGAATTCAGTGACAGTATATAGGATCATCTCCGGGTAGTTAGGTAGGGTTAGAGGGACACAGTACATGTCTCACATTTTCAATGGATACGATCCAACTATTGTAGGATCTCGGACCCTCTACGGTTAGAGGAATGATTGTAGTTGCCACAATTTCAGCTTATCCTCTCTTTGATGTAGGAGAATCCCATAGTTTTATATTTGTTACTGTTGTGGAGATACTCGTTCATTGAATTTTTACTTCGGAGGATTTTATGATGATTGAATATTCGTTGGGGATTAGGACAACGGTGATACGTCAGTGCAAGGATATCGCTCTTTAGATTGGTGGGTGTCACATATTTTGGTACCTCAATGACTTAGATATGGAAGGTTACAATTTCATTATCATAATGTACTATTTATTCCCCTTTTAAAGAATTTCTTACTTCTATCACCATACGGTATGTTTCACGTCACCAAAGGGTGGGAAATTTCTACACAATGGTGAATGGTTTGTGCAGGAGAGCAGTGTTGTATAGAAGAATCCTGGGTTAAGAAGAATTAAAACCCATATTTTTATTTTATAACTGGTTGACCATGGGATATAAAAAATGGAATTTAATTTAGAATTTTATCATTCTAGAGATTGATATCTTTATAAGTTTATAGGTTTACCTCCAGAGTGTGAGGAAACATTCAATATTGAGATTCTACCAGTTACAGAACATATGTCCATTAATTTTTATAGGATATCTACACCAGAGTTATAGGAGATCGAGAAGCATTTAGAAGATTTGAAGCCAAATGGCTTCATTTGGCGTAGTACTTTTCCTTGGGGTTCACATTTCCTTTTTTCGATGAAGGTGAAAAATACAATACAAAATTGTGTGGATTATCAGATGATGAACCAGTTTATGCTCAAGAACTGATATCCCATTCCATGTATTTGAGATCTAATTGATCATCTCTGAGGATCCCTTGTGTTTTCGAAGATTGAATTTAGATCATGTTATCGTCAGTTGCGCGTTAGACCATCAGACATACCTCTTGCATCCATTCAGAGAAAGTATATTCTATACAAGTATTTGGTTATGCTATCTAGTCTCACTAATGTTCCAGAAGTTTTCATGGAATTGATTAACAGAGTGTTCCATCTATACATGGATTTCTTTGTTGTAGTCTTTATTGGTGATATAATTGTGTACTCTCACACTCGACACGACCATGCCTCCCCTCCTGATATTTTATTGATTTCATTGAGAGGGCATCAATTATATGGTATTATCATGAAATGAAACTTTTGGATGGACCATATTCACATCATGGGACATGTTATCTCAGATACAAGAGTTTTAGTAGACCTAGATAAAGTGAGAGTAGTTTTTTTCTTAGAAGAAGCCAAAGTACATTTTTTAGGTATGTTGTTTTTGGGGGCTTGCTGGTTACTACAAACACTTTATATAAGGATTTTCTCTCTTATGAGCACAACTTATGGGCCTAACTATGAAAAGTGTAATGTACATGCAGACAGATTCCTATGATACAAGCATTCAAGAGCTTAAAAGGATATTGACATTAGCAATGATACTGACTTTTTCAGAGCCATGAAAGAGAAACATTGTTTACTATGATGCACCAAGTACCATTCTAGGAGAAATAATTGTACTAGGGGAAGGTTTCATTGCATACGAGTCTCGTATGTTGAGGCCACATGAGATAAATTACCTAACACAACATCTCATGATAGCTGTAGTTGTTCATGATTTACACTGTTGGAGGCATTATCTTTCGGGAGATAATTATTTTGTTTTCACTTACCAATAGAGTCTCATGTATATAATTACTCTGCATGATCTAAACATGATACAATGGAGGTCGGTTGAGTAAATTTTGTCATTTCACATTTAGATTGCATGCACGCATGGGAAGATAAATGTAGTGGATGATTCATTGTGCATGATGAATTAGATACATGCAGTTTGGGAGGCCAGGAGTGAGTATAATATCGTGGCACTATTCTCTAAAATTCATTTGAATGTGCAAGACAGATAGGGGTAAATGTTTCTTTCATATGTATTTGTTACCTCTAATCTACTATATCAAGTGACAATATGCAATATATAAGATTCTTAAGGCTTAGTCCTATAAGAGAGTGTGTCACACAAGAACCCTACTCCATGGTGGACTATTGTCGATGAAGAGATCAGGCATTTTCCAGGGTGTGTATGGGTGTCAGAAAACATGTGGGAGGAGTTGATATTATATTTTCATTCATCAGTTTGTGTAGGTCATCCTAGATTCACCAGGATGTATCGATATCTGCACTATTAGTATTGGTGTCCATGTATGAAGAGGGATGTGGAATGTTTTGTTTTTTGGTCTTCCACCTATCAGTAGGTGAAGGAAAAACATCAACAACCACCTGTACATTTATAGCAGTTACACATTCTCTAGTGTATGTGGGATGATGTTACGATAGATTTCATGATAGGTTTACTGAGGTTTCCTAGATGTAGTGATTTAATTTAGAATGTTCATGATATACTCATGAAGTTTTTAAATTTATTTCTGATCAAGAAAAGCATTAGTGTTGATGAGATGGGAAGGTTGTACATCCGAGATATTGTGAATTAGAATGGGGTTCCACACTCTATCATTTCATATAGGGATTCCCATTTTTCTTCTTGTGTTTGGAAGAGACTATTTAGGGATATGGGTACACATGTACTTTTGAGTATTTCTTACCAGCTTTAGATAAATGGCTAGTCCAAGTGCTCTATTCAGGTTTTGGAGGAAATGCTTCGAGCATGCATCCTATATTTTGGGGACCCTTGGTAGAGACACATACCGCTAGTGGAGTTTTCCTATAATAATAGTTTTCAAGAAACGATTTAAATGGAACCTTATGAAGAATTGCATGGTAGGCTATGTCAATCCCGCTAATGATGGCTTGAGGCAGGTTAGGCAGCTATGCTGGGACATACTCTTATAACGCCTCGACCCTAGTTATACAGATTTGGTGCATTATCACATAACTTTGGCATGATCAGAAAAGATCATGTCTCTCAATACATATTAATTTATTAGCCTAGGAAATACTAGATACATTAATATGTTTTACATAACATTATAAAATGAAAAACTAAAACAACATAGTCTCTATAGGCCACACTCAAATGCCACAGACTATGTCCACAAGTATGTTATAATATACTTCTTCGCATCCTAGGAAAAGTAAAACATAGAAAGGGCTGAGCTCAGATTCTCAGTAACATTAATAATATAGAAGAAACTTTCATAAATAAGCATAAATATTTAAAGGAATGTAAGAATAAAACAAAATCATTTTAAACATGAACTTCAGCATAAAATGGAAAATATAAAATCAAATAATTCCATTTACTTATTCACATGGATATTATACAAGTCGAATAATCTGATGCAACATCATTATCCACATTCAAAATGATGGAATGCATAATGCCAGACTTCATAACCACATAGTCAATGCCTTGGGCCAGGACTAAATATAAGATTTTGTGAAGGCCTTGTGTCATGACACTAGTTTGTCTTACAAGATCTACAGATGCATTGGGGAGCTATTGTGGGCTCCACCCATCACTTACTAACTATAATGAATTTCTCATATGAAAGGGTTTAAACAAAAAATAAACATTCTTATTAAAACTAGTATAATAAATGTAAATAATTTATCCATAAACCATGAATGGTTTAAAAATAACACATCCACAGTCAAACATATCAAAATGCCATCAATAAATTATGGAAGTTTTGTATCATAAAAAATGTGCTTAAAATCGATCAAAAGATGTTGAAAAAGTTGAAATCAAAACATTTTTTAGAGAAATATCTATTTAAATTTTGAAATCATCTAAAATTAATATAAATATAAAAGAAATCATTTACTGTTTAAATATTCATAAAACCTTGTAAGGGAAGCTTCGATGATGTTATTACAGTGGGAAATATCCAGACCCGCCGTATAAGTTAAAAAAACATTCTTACCATAATTTTGTCGAAAAGGTCATAAAGTACATTTGTTTGGAAAATGATGGAATGATTCCTTTCAAACCATTTTATAAAAAGTAACACAAATGTATAAATGACATTAACCCATAATCTATTAAATAGTAAAAATGTTTTGGAATACATTCTTATTAAACATGGATGTGGATCATAAAGATGAAAGATTAGATATTTTCGTTAAAACAACCTCAGATAATAAAGAGATTGCGAAATTAACCCTTACCTAGTACTTTTCCCTGGTCGAGGGTACTTTATCCTCTTGTATAATATTAAAATATTTTCTATTAAATTAGAAAATATTGATATATAAAAATATGATATCATATATGATCTTCTAATATTTCTTTGTTAATGATATTTCAGTAGTATCATCGTTTCGTGTGTTAACTGATTCAATTTCCTTTATATGCATTGTTATGTAAGTAATATTTGTTATGTATAAGACGTATCTTATTCCTATTCATTATGATATTAAATCTTTAATAATTTTTAATCATCATATTAAAATCAGTCTTGAATAGATACGATGGGAAATGAATCTCATCAAGTTCGTGGAGACTGTACTCCATACGTACACACGAGAAAAAATATCAATCTTTTGATATAAAAATAATATATAATTGGATTTTATATCATATATAAAGAATTATTATATTATTGTATTTTTTATTTATATCATTTATACTCATTATTATACCCATCCAAATTATGATGTATTTTAATAATAAACTACACGGTGATGTAGAGAAATTTATCTGTACGTACACACGTGTGGTGACATTGTCATTTATAGTATGGATTGAATAATGAATATGGATTACCATTTTTATAATAACCTTATAGTATATAGAAGATACTGGAGTTATTATTTAAGAATAGAAACAATAAAGGAAGAGGCTGTGGAAGAAGAAAAGAACATGAAGGAGGTGATGGAATATTTGCCTCTTCTTCGGGTTCTTCCTTTTGATCTGATCAAAAGGGCTCCATAGGTTGGCATTATGACTAACTTAAAGCCTCTAGGATGAATTTAGGAATGTTGGGATAATATTTTGGTAGGTTTTTTCCGAGCCAAATGGCTTTGAAGCTGTGAATTTGAGAGAAGGGGACGTTCCCATTTATAAGAGATGTGAGGGTAACTTTAGGAAAAGATTGAAATATTATTTTATAATAAAACCATTTATGGTCTCTAAAGGCATAAAATGAATTATTTAAATTATAAGGTGGTTATGGGTATAAAAAACTCTCAACCAATTTGTTTTAGACCAGTATAAGTCATCCTATTAACCTTATCTTTTAGATTTAACACATAGTTAAATAGTTTGACACTTACCAATTGTCTTTGTATATTTATATTATATGTTTAATAAACATACTATAAAAATCCAATAGAACCCCAAGTGGTTTATTAATGAAATATATAATGTTATTTAAGATCTTTGGCTAATCCTTATATTTTTATAAATATAATAACAATTAATAATATAATATTTGTTTGAAATACACATTTATTTTTATTTTGACACAATTTGGTATTTTGTTTTTGTTAAATTCATAAATTACATATTACATCAAAAAACATTTCATTTAATAATCCCTAACATGTCATAGTAACCTATAAAATTAGTTTAATTCATTAAAAGTTTTATATTATATTTATTTTGATATTTATAAAATCTATTATTTTAATCTATCATTAATAAGTTAATTACTGCCACATCATTATTTCATAAGTAAATTTATTTATTTAATGTCAAAAAATTATAAATTAAATTCCATTATTTAGGAAAAATTATTATATTTATAATGAATATTTATAGTCGAATTTATCTTATTTATAACTCATATTAAAAATGATTTAGTTATTAAACATTGATTTTAACTCGTTTAAGTCATATTTAAATAAAATAATAATAAATGTCCTAATCAAATCCTTGTGGAACTAAAGGGTCATATTTTATTCCTAAAGTGTTTTTTGGTAAAACTCAACATATCCAATAGAATTTGGACATGTGTTAGGGTAATTATGATATAATTTTTACCCTTAATTACATAATTACTTTTAACTGTGGTAAATAAAAGTAAAACGTTACTATTCACCAAAAATTAATTTAATCATATTGAACCACAATTTACTTACTTGGATTAACCATGTCTGTCTGATTTTTGAAATTCAACTCATAGAAGGAGTAAATTTACGTTTCATATAAATTTGCAAATTCTCCTATGCGGTGGATAAAAGACGGTAAATAGTTTGATAAAATTTTATATATCTAAACTTATTATAAAATGACTCCAATAAATTACACTGAACATATATATGTATTATGTACCTATTTTTACCTAAAATAAATTAATGTTCAATAACAAATTATTTAAATAAAAAGTCGGTTTTAACCAATAACGTAGTGTTTTTTCATAATTCATAAAATAATAAATGTTTTCATAAAAGTAAAAAAATTCAACCAAAGATAATTTCAATATTCTAAATCCAAAAATTAAGTCCATTTTTAATGATAAAAATTATAAAATTTCAAAAAGTGGGTATTATTTTTCATAATTGCTAGATTGATTGGTCGCGGTGTGTTAGAATCTCAAAGTTCCACACAATGAAAGCTACTGCATTATTCAAAGGGAAACATACCATGGAAGCTTGGGGTGTTACATTCATACATAATTTAAATAATTTCATCATTGCAATTTCTATAATACTACCACAGAAAAAGATTCAGGTGGTTCTTCATAATTGGTTCCTTTGGTTCCCACGTTGCCTCTTCCATCTTATTGTTTCTCCATTGAACATTTACCAGACGAGTCATATGATTTTGTAGAACTTGTTCTCTTGTATCATGAATTTTGATAGGATCATCTTAATATGATAAATCATGTTCCAGTTAAATTTACCCATATTTGAGTATGTGAATTTGTTCAGGCATGTATTTTCTCAAAAGTGATACATTGAAAATGTCGGGTAACTTTGGAGAGACATGGCGGCATTGCCAAATGATAAGCTTCAACCCCAATTCATTTTAGAATGTCGAACGTTATAATGTACGTAGGAATCAATTTACCCTTTTTACTGAATCATATTACTCCCTTCCATGTTGATACATTCAAAAATACATGATCTCCTACTTGAAATTCCAAATCATTCCTTCGATTATCGGCATAGCTCTTATACCTAATTGGTGATGCTTTGAGGTGGTTTTGGATAACCTTTACCTTTTCCATCATTTCCTCAACATGTTCTAGGCCTATGTTATTTCCTTCACCAACATTATCCCATCAAGTAGGTGTGAGACATCTCTTTCCATAAAACGCTACATATGGTGCCATCTAAATACATGAATGGAAGTAATTGATATCGAAAAATTATACCAATGGTAAATTTTGATCCCAAATAACTTGAATGTATTGTGAGAAATATTTTAACATGTATTTTAAGGGTTGAATAGTCTTTTCTGAGTGTCCATCAATTTGAGGGTGGTAGGCAGTGCTCAAACGAAGTTCAGTATCCGTGGCTTTCAGAAAAAATTTCCAAATTTTGATGATAAATGGGAATCATGGTCAGAAACAATTGATAAGGGTAATCCATGGAGTCTTACAATGCCATTAATATATAGTATTTCTATAACTTCAAGTGGTAAATGTTCTCTTATAACAATAAGATGTGCTGACTTAGTAAAATGATAAAAAATGACCCATATTTCATCATTCATTCTAGGAGCCTTTGTTATCACCATGATAATGTACATTATAATATTATCCCATTTCCACTCAGGTATGGGATGATTTTGCATCACTCCTCCAGGATATTTCCTTCCAACATTCACTTGTTGAAAAACCATTCATCTTGAAACAAAATCACCAATCTCTCTCTTCATGTTGTTTGAACAAAAATGTTCCCTGAAATCTCTATACATCATGGTGATAATAGGATGTAAGGAGAAATTTGATCAATGAGAATCATCTAACAATTCCCTTGTTAGATCTGTTATATCGGGAGCAGATAGTCTCTTCCCAAATTTCAAATTCCCATATTCATATATGAAGTCACTCTATCTCCCTTCATTCACAGCCTTAATCTTCTTTTGAAACTCCTAATAATCAGCCAGAGAACTTTTTATCTTTTCTAGTATTGATAGTTTTGCAAAAATTTGAAAAAGTATTGATTTTTCACCTTCCATGGATATTCCCATATCAATATTCACTAGATCCATGAAAATAGGATTCCTTTCAACTCTCATCTTGTTCAAAACTCTGTGATCCTTTCTTCTTAAATCATCTTCCACCTTATTTTCCTTCCCCGTGTGGTAGGGTATTGTGCAATCATAATCCCTTAGTAGTTCATGCCATCACGTTTTCCTAATGTTGAGTTATTTTTGTGAGAAAAAATACATCAAATTCTTGTAATCAGTATAGATCTCACATTTTAAGCCATAACGAAAATTTCTCCATATCACCAAAGATAATATTACAACTGATATCTCAATATCATTAGTATTATAGTTTTCCTCATGAATTTTTTTCTACCGTGATTCAAAGGAAATAACTCTATCATTCGGCATAAGGACACAACCATGTCATTTAATTGAAGTATCACTATAAATAACAAACCCATGATTCTCTGATGGTAGTTTCAATAAAAAATAATTGAATAATATTCTTATTATGTTCTACAAAACATTCTTCACACTCTTTTTTCAATAAAATTTAACCCCTTTACGTTTGAGATATTTTAATGGGTTTTCCAGCCAATAAATATTCTGGATGAAACGTCGATAATATCCTAATAAACCAATAAAACGGCATACTTCAGTTATACTAGGCGGTGCTGGCCATTCTTGGATTTCCTTGGTGTTTGAAGGATCAAAAGAGATTTCATCCTTTTATACAATATGGCCAAGAAAATAAATCTCGTGAAGCCATAATTCACACTTGCTAAATTTACCATAAATTTCATTTCATCAATGAGTCTTTAGATTAATGCGCAAGTGATTTTCATGATCTTTTTTTCTTTTGGAGTATACCAATATTTCATAAATAAATACCACAACAAAGTCATCAAAATATTCATTGAAAACTCTATTTATTAGATCCATGAAGACATAGGGTGCATTATTAAATCCAAAAGGCATTAATGTAAACTCGTAAATCCCATACTTGGTTCAAAATGCTATTTTCCGAATGTCTTCCATCTTCACACACTACTAATGATATCCAGATCAAAGGTCAATCATTGAAAAATATTGATCTCTATGAAGTTGGTTTAATAATTCATCAACATGTGGTAGGGGATACTAGTTCTTTATTGTTAAAGAATTGATTTCCCTATAGTCAATGCACAACCTAATAGATCCACATATCTTTATAAAAAAATAATAGGGGCTCCCCATGGAGAAACAATTGGGTGAATAAATGCCTTGTTACTCAATTCCTCTAGTTTTTTATTTGGTTCCACTAATTCTACAGGGGCCATTCTATAAGGGGTCTTCAATATGGGCCTTGAACCATGAATTAAATCAATTGAAAACCCAATTTCTAATTATGGTGGATGTCCAGGTGAATCTTTAGGAAACACATACACATATTCTGGCCCAATAGGAATGTCCTCTATTTGAACATTAATTTCCACACTCATAGTTATTTCATTCTCTTCCACCCCAATAATTGAATTTAGTTGAGCAACAGGGGGTGGATCTAGATAATAATTAGGTGGTTATGTTTCTGATCAAAAGATAAGGTACTCCTTATAATCACCGAGAATCATAACCTCCATCTTCATACCATAAATTTCCACATCATGGACTGATAGACAATCCATACCAAGAATTATATAAAATTAAATCATTTTTATAATGATGAGATCAGAAGATAAAGAACATTTATATTCCATAATGGGAATAGATTCATGAAACATTGTTGCAATGATACTTCCCTTACTTGCTTTGACTAAAAAATCCCTAGTTATGTAAAAATGAAAATATATAATTTTTTTAGCAAATTGGGAGGATACGAAACAATGTGATGACCCAGAATCAAATAAACCATATTCTAAACATGAGAAAACCATTAATTACATGCCACCATGTCTTTCAGAGCTTCAACCTCAACAGTAGTGATAGTATAAGCTTGGCCTTGATCCCATGGCCTTTTTTGAGATAAATTTCCTTTGTACTTAGCAAATTCATTTGTATAATTCCCCCATTTTCTATAATTTTAGAATTCCACAATGAAAACCTCTTTCTTCCCCTTACAGTCAGGAGTTTGGTGGCCTTTTTCACCACACCCGAAACGGACTCCTATTCCCTTTAGGAATGTACTAGGGTGTTTCTTCCCACATTTACCATAGTATGGGTATTAAAATTTTCATTTCATACCCTTATTTCCATTTTCATATTGTTCAGTAGATCTCGTCTTCTCCTGATTTTTTTTAATGTCATAATACATAGAGAATTATTTTTCTATCTTGATAGCACATGAGACAATATCTTTGTACAATGAGATGGATTGTGAGACTAATTCTTTATAGTGAATTGTTTTTATCCCATTATCAAAATGGTCAATCTTACTTCATGGGTGACATATATAGTCTAAAACATGCCTTGATAACCTTGTAATGTTAGCCTCGTATTTTGCAACATTCTCATCTTCCTTTTGTCTCAAATTCAAAAAATGCCTTTCAATATCCACTCGATGGTCATGAGGAAAATATGTTTCTAGGAAAATATCTTTAATGTCCCTCCATTTCATATTTGATACTTCATAATCTTCCTTTTTTTTTTGAATCAATGACCACCATTGATCTGCATCTCCCATGAGGCGATAAACTGCCATGACAACATTTTTCCATTCGCTACTCCATAAAGCGTGGAATATTATTTTGAAGGAAAATATCTATCTCTCGGATAAAAATGGATTTTTAGTCTCATTTAATGTTGGTGGGTTTTTCCTCATGAATCAGTCAAAAATTGATCCTCCACGCTGTAGATCAGGGCGCTCCATATGGGTATGTTTATTATTCATAACATTAGTAAGTTGTCCTAGTATGGTGATAAGATGATCAACACCAGTATCATCACTATATCTAATATAATTATATTATGTAGAATGTAAATTCCAACATGGATTATGTGCATTGATACAGTTTCCATTCCTTCCACTAGGTTCCATTTTTAAACTAGGGAATAAAATTGATTAGTTTATGAATTTCAATACATAATTCCAATCTTGTAAAATAGTTAACATATATTGAACAGTTTATAGATATAATCTATAATCATATAAATGTTTTCCTTAAGGAATTATATACTCATAAACCTTTCAAAATGGGTTGTAATTAAAATTAGAATTATCCTAAGCATATCCCCCAGGAGTGTCGTAACCAAGAGTGCAGCAAGGCCCGTTTTTGTGCATCAATTCTTGTTTGACCCTATCTCAACGTGTGGTTTTCGGGTTTTACAGCTAGGTAAATCTATCACAGATCCACCTCTACCTAATCATATCAATATTGGGATGTATTTCTTGGAAAACCTTACAATATCTCTACAATACCAACATTCTATGAATATCTTCTATACTAATATTCAAATTCTATCGTAGGGTAATGTTCTCTAATCAGTGTTATTCTAAATATAGCTTCCATGGTTTTTTCAAAACTTCCTCTGATTACCACTGTAATGACCTAACCTTATTAAACTAGAGTTAGTGCATTATTACATAACATTGGCATGATCACAAAATATCATGTCTTGAAAGACTTATTAGATTAGTAACCTTGGAAATTCTAGATACATTCATTATATTTACATTATATTATAAAATGAAAATATAAAACAACATAGTATTCATAGGCCACACTCAAATACCTTAGACTATACCTGAAGATCAGTTATAATATACATTTCACATCCTGGTAAAAATAAAACATAGAAAGGTTTGAGCTCAGATGCCCAGTAAGGTAAAAAATATAGCAGAAACATTCATAAATAATCATAAACATTAAAGGAAATGTATGACTAAATCAAAAGCCTTTTAAGCATGAGCTTTAGTATAATATAGAAAAGATAAAATAAAATAATTCCAATTACTTATTCACATAGATATTCTACTAGTCAAATAATCATATTCAATATTAATATCCTTTTTAATAATGATGGAATTCATAATGCCAGACTACATAACCACATAGTCAAGGCCATGGGTCAAGAATACAAATAAGATTTTTTCTAGGCCTTGTTCCAAGACACTAGTCTGTATCTCGAGACAAACCTATGCATCAAGGAGCTATATTGTGCACCACCCATCACTTACTATGTCCAATGCATTCCTCATATGAAAAGTTTTAAACATAACATAAACATTCATATTAAAAAAAACACAATAAATGTCAATACTTTATCCATAAACCCTGAATGGTGTAAAAAGAACACATCCACAGTCAAACATATCAGAAAAACATCAAAACAATATTTAAGTTTTCTATGAAAATAAATCATCTTCCAATAATCTTAAAATCAATCAAAGGATGTTGAAATAGATGAAATAAAAAACAATTAGTGAAATAACTCATTCTATTTTGAAATCATTTAAAATTTATATAAATATAAAATAAAACATTTATTTTGAATATATTTCTATATTATTGTAATAGAAGCTTTGACTATGTTATAAAGGTGGAAAATAGTTGAACCCTCCGTATATGATAAGAAAAAATTATTACCTTAATTTTGTCGGAATGGTCATATAGTACTTTTGTTTGGAAAACGAAAAAAAGATTCATTTCAAACCATTTTATAAAAAATAAAAAAGGGTATAAATAAAATTTCTCACATTCTAGTAAATACTAAAAATGTTTTGGAGTAAATTATTATGAAACCTTTATGTGGATGATAATGATGTCCTAGTAGATATTTACGTCAAAACAACCTCAGATAAAAAAGATATTGTGAAATTAACCATTACATTGTACTTTTCATTGGTAGAGGGTATGTTACCCTACATTACAATAAAAAAATCATTGTTATTTAATTATACATGAACTATATACATTAATATTATATCATATATGATCTTATAATATTGAATTTTTAATGATATTTCAGTAGTATCGTCATTTCATGTGTTAACCGATTCATTTTCTTTTATATGGTTTGTTACGTATGTAAATCTTTTTATTGATAGGATGTAGCTTATTCATATTCAGAATGATATTAAGTCTTTAATAATTATTTCTAATCATCAAATGAAAATTATTCTTGAATGGATATGATGGGTATTGAATATCATCGCGTTCGTGGAGACGATAATCCATATGTATGCACGAGCTACAATATCAATTTTATATTAAAATAATATATAATCGGATGGTATAAAATTTATAATGAATAATTATCTTCTTATTTTTATTATATAAATCATTTATACACATTATTATACCCATCCAAATGATTAAGTATTTGTATAAAAAACTACACCATGATGTAGAGACAGTAATCTGTACGTACACACTTATGGTTACTTTGTCAATTATTGGATGGATAGAATGATTAATATTGATGTACCAATATTATAATAACATAAAATTATATATAATATTCTAGAGTAATTATTTTAAATGGGAAAAATATAGAAAGTGGAAGTGGAATAAGAAAAGAACTTGAAAAAAGTGATGAAATATTTACCCATTTTTCTCATTCTTCCTTTTGATTTGATCAAAAGGGCTCCATAAGATGGCTTTCTAACTAATGTAAGGAATCTAGAATGATGGGAGGAAAGTTGGAAAGATATGTGGGATAGGGATGTCCGAGAAAAATAGCTTTGAAGTTGTGAATTTGTGGTAAGGGGAAGTGCCCTTTTATAAGAAAGAGGAGGGTCACTTTTCAAAAAGATTGAATTATTATTTCATAATATATTAATTTTCAGTTTCTAATGGCTCTAAAATGAATTATTTAAAGGATATGGTGATGATGGTTTGAAATCCTCTAAACCCATAGTTTTTAAACGTGTTTAATTCATAATATTTACCTTATCTTTTATATTTTACTCTTAGTTAAATAGTTTGACATTTACAATGTCTCTCTGTATTTTTATATTATATGGTTAATAAATTTACAATAGACGTCCAAGAGAACCCCAAGTGTATAACACCCTGAACTCAGTTAACCAGATTCTATGCATTATTTTAATACATTAGCATGATTAAAAGTAATCGAGTCCTGAAGGACCGATCGGTTTACCTTTCTTGGAAAATAGATTACATACATGAATGTTACATTACACTTCTTAACATACAATACAACATAAATAATCCTTCACGAACTCCATTATTCTCTTGAAATAACCCTACATATCAATCACAATACACTTCTTGGAATACTATGAAAAATAAAACATACAAAGGGGTGAGCTCAGATACTCAGCAAGGATAACAAAAAAGCAGAAACATTCATAAATAAGTATAAACATTTAAGGCAATGTATAACTAAAACAAAATCCTTTAAAGCATGAAATTCAGCATAATATGGAAAAAATAAAATGAAGTACTTTCATTTACTTGTACACATGGATTTTCTTCTAGTCGAATAATCACATGCAATATCACTAACCGCTTTCAAAATGATGGAAAGCATAATTCCAGACTATCATAACCACATATTCAAGTCCTTGTGCCAAGACTACAAATAATATTTTGTCAAGGCCTTGAACCAAGACAGTAGTTTGTATCATGAGACCTACCGATGCATCGAGGAGCTATATCGGGCTCCACTGATCACTTACTATGATTAATTCGTTCATCATATGAACAGGTTTACACATAACATAAACATTCGTATTAAAACTATCATACGAAATTTCAATAATTTATCCATAAACCATGAATGGTATAAAAATAAAACATCCACAATCAAACATATCAGAAAACCATTAATAAAATATATCTGTTTTATTTCATAATAAATCAACTTGAAATAACCTTAAAATTTATCAAAGGTTGTTGACATAGATGAAATCAAAACTATTTGAGGGAAATATCTCTTTTTTGAAATCATCGAAAAGACACACATTTTTAAAGGAAGAAATTTAAAATAGATTTTGGAATCAAAGTGTCCCATATTACATTGATAATTTTAAAGAGAAATATCATTTCAAAACATTCAGGTCCATATAAATAAATCCTTAAAATCATATTATATACATGGAAATTAATTAAAAATATTTAGAAAGATAAATATTTAAAACATTTAAAATTCTGATCTTGATAAAGAGTACCTTTAACATATTCTTAAAATATTCCTTTTGAAATCATTTAAAAGTCACATAATTATAAAATAAATAATTTACCTTGAAAATATTCTTATAATATTGTAAGGGAAGATTTGACGATTTTATAAAGGCAAAAAATAACAGCACCTGACGTATAAGTTAAAAAAGACATTTTACCTTCATTCTGTCGAAAAGGTTAAAAAGGACCTTGTCTGGATAACTATGGAAAGATTATTTTATAAAAATCTTATAAAAAGTAAAAAAAAGTATCAATGACTTTAACCCATAGTCTATAAAATATTTATAATGATTTGAAATAAATTTTTAAGAAACATGGATGTGGATGATAAAGAGGTCCAAGTAGATAATTATGTACAAACAACCACAGATAATTAAGAGATTGTGAAATAAACCATTACAAATTTGGTAAATTATGCAACATACACCCCATGAAATAGGAATCATTAAATGAATATGTAAATACACATAAATTAAAGTGTATTACACAAATAATACAATTATGGGTAGTACATACACCACACAAAAGTTAATAGTGTCAATATGGCATGAATCTCACGGGATTAAGGAGTGAGTTGAAAACCCCTTACCTTGCAGTTTACTTTAGTATAGGGTACGTTTAACCTCCTTTATAATGGTGAAATTATTTTTATTAATTATAAAAGAATAATATACATTAATATGATATCATATATGATATTTTAACATTTCTTTGTTAATAATATCTTAGTATTATCGTCATTTAGGGTGTTAACGTACTCGTTTTATTTTATATATTTTATTACAAAAGCATTGTTTGGTATGGATAGTTTGTATCATATTCATATCCAGAATGATATCAAGTCCTTAAACATTATTTTTAATCAACAAATGAGAATTATACTAGATTGGATACGATGATGAATGAATCTCATCGCGTTCATGGAGATTGTAGTCCGAACGTACGCACGAGCGACAATTTCATTCGTTAGATATTAAAGTAACATATAATTGGATACTATATCATATATACAGAATCATTATATTGTTATATTTATTATTTACATAAATTACACATCATTATCATACATATCCAAATAATAATGTTTTGAATTACAATTACACCACAATGTGGAGACGGCAAGCCATACGTATGCACGTTTGGTGACACGTCATTCAAAGGATGGATACAATACTGAATATGAATGTAACATATTTATTAGAACATCACAGTATATATAAGACACTAGAGTTATTATTTTACAATGGAAATAACAAATAAATAATAAGTTTAAGAAGAAAAGAATTTGAAAGAGGGTGGTGAAAACATTACCTCTTCTTCGGGTTCATCATTTTGATTTGATCAAAAGGGCTTCATAGGTTGGCTTTCTGACTAAAGGAAGGCCTATATGTTTTATTGATGGAATTCGATAGGATAATTGTGCAGTTTTTGGCCGATCCAAAAGGTTTTGAAGGTATGAATAATTGGTTAGAAGTGGTGTCCTCTTATAAGGGGGAGGATGGGCTCTTTAGAAAAAACATAAATTATTAATATAAAATAAATTCATATTCGGTTTGTAATGGCTCTAAAGTGGATTATTCAAAGTATAAGGTGGGTATGGGTCGAAATACTTTCATCCAATATATTTTAGATAGGTTTGGGTCACTATATTAACCCTATAATTTATATTTAACTCTTAGTTAAATAGTTTGACATTTACCATGTCACATTGTATTTTTATATTATATGGTTAATAAACATACTATATACTTCCAAGCTACAACCAAGTGGTCCATTAACTATACAACTATAATTATGTAAGTACTTTTGACGTTCCTTAGATTTGTAGTTATAGAATATAAATTAATAATATAATATTTGTTTTAAAAACACATTTATGTCAATTTTGACAATATTTAATAATTGATATTTGTCAAAGTCATAACTCTTTATTAATTCAAACCATATTTATTTATACAATCCTAAAATGTGATATTAACCAATAAATTATTTTTATGCCATCTGTACTTTCAAATTTTATTTATTTTAACATTTATAATAATAATTATTTGATTATTTAATTAATGAGAAAAATACTGCATCATTATTTTTTCATAAATAATTATATTTATTAAACGTCTAAATATAATAAATAAACTACCATTATCTAGTAAATCTCGTTATATTTTTAATGAATATTTATCGTTGAATATATAACATATATAACCCTATGTAAATATTTTTTTCTAAAAGATATATTCTTATGTAATTTTTGTATGTACATTAACTCTATTAATATAAAGTGTCATTATAACTTACAAGTGGATCCATGGGGTGCCAAAATAGACCCAATGATTCCCATGGTTGGACATGTATCAACCAATAGGGTTAGGACACTTTTTAGTGTAATTTATAATTATTATAATATTATTTTTTTACCCTTATTATACCAGATTTACCTTTTAACCATGGAAAATAAAATATTTACTAAGGTAATTATTAAAAATGTTAAAAAATAAATGTTACCTATTTACAAAATTTAGACCTATTGATTATAAATATGGATTCCATTTTTCTAAATTCAAAACACAGAAGTGGCAGAAATTAATTTAATATTAATTCTTGTGGTTAAAACAAAAAGTGTGTTTTTAAGAGATAATAACTATTAATAGATTGGTACCTTCTTATGTATAGTTTAAATGTGAAATTGTGTCCAATTACCAACATTGGATTAAATGGTAAAAGTATAATTTATTTATACTCTAAAATCACTCAAATTCCTAATTTATCACTATTAATTATTTCGATTTAAAAGTTGTTTTTAATTAAAATTTAGTAATTTTCAATATTCATCAAAATATGAAAGTTATCCGAAAAGTACCAAAAGTTCACCATAATCTAATTTAAATATTCTGAATCCAAAAATGTACTACACTTTGAATGATAAAATGTTTAAAATTTAAAAAAGTTGGTATTACTATTCATAACTGCTAGTTTTATTGGTTGTGGGGTGTGTTTGAACTCGAAGATGCGTACAACACAAGATACTGCATAATTCAAAGAGAATCGTACGATGGAAACTTGGGGTGTAAAATTCTCCCCTCCTTCAATAAATTTCATCCTTTCAATTTGAAATTATTTTTCAATAATAAATGGATTAAAATAGAAAATACCTTTGGGAAAACCCACATCGGAAATTAGTTTAATAAAATTTAGTGTTAATAAATGGGAAAAGAAAATGAAAAGGTCACCAAAAAATTATGATATCTATTAGGAGAACATAGGTTGAAATTAGAGACCTATAATTGGATGAAAAACATAAATATTTATAGGTAGTGATTGAGGTCATCAATCACAAACAAGAGTAAAATTGAGGGCCTTAAATTCATCAATCAATGATTATTTAAAATACCATCGGTTTAAAAAATGGTATTTGTATAACATATTTTTGGTTTTAATATCCCTTCACTAATGTATAAGAATTAATCTCTTCATAGAATAAGAGAAGAAGAAAAATATAAACATGACAAGCAGAGTCCCACTCTTTAACTAATTTCTACCATAAACTCATATTTCACTCTAAAAGATAATAGATCATAAAAATAATATTCTATTTATCCTATTCATATAGGGTTCAAAAAAAATGAATTTATAATTCATATACCAGAATATTTTTTGAAAAATATTACATTATTAAATCCAGGACGTCACGTGTGCTAGTGGTTGGTGATACACCCTTGTTGCCCTTCGGCTGCAGGTTCCAGTCTCCCAGCATTGCCGGACGTGACGGGTTGTCGCCCGACCACCGGGTTGTCCTTTTATGGAAATCCAAAAATAATCTCAAACTTGAATTATCCAAAATAATTTTTTCCAAACTCACAGTCCAAAATTTATAAGGAAGGTAAAAACAATTAATATCCTTTTTCCCTTAGTAACATGTGAACACCTTCATCATGTATTCTTATAAAACACTAAAACATCCGGAATTACCATAACCCCTTATTGATTACATTCATGATACATTATTCCTTATAGAATACTGGATATACTTCTTCTATCAGTTTTTTTTTGTAAACTCCAACAATGATGGACTATAAAAATCATTAATTAGTTTGAAGGTAGTCAATAATATCCAATATAATTTATCCAAATCAGTCATGTATTATTCCAAAATCACTACCTCTTTATCAGAACCATATTAGGGTTTATCTTTCTTTAAACCATATATTTTCCAAAAAAATTAACCTACTATTCAGTCACTTTTCTTGGTTCCACACAATCTCAAGTACTTAATGAAATAGTATTGTTGTACAATCCTTATATACTACATAATTATTATAACCATTACATGCTTGATACAACACTCAAATGACATAATTCTCTAATAACAACATATGAACTATAATCATTCATCCTCATCTATGGTAGTATCATAACTTGATTATTATCCAATTGAATCATTTGGGGTATACTCTGATTATTTGGTCATTGGTTCGTGTAGTGTCCCAACTCCTTGCAGAAGAAGCATTATACATTTAAACGATTTTCTTACCCTTGCAGTCACGTACATGGTGTCCTTTTTCTCCACACTTATAATAAACTCTCATTCCATTCCGGAATGTTCCAGGGTGTTTCTTCCCACAATTATCACATATGGGAAAATTCTTCTTTTCCCACATCCCTTTATCAATATTTCTCTCTTCTATCCTTTTCTTCTATTGCTTCCAATAAAATCCGTATTACTCAGAAAATTTTTTACTTTTCTTATTAACACATGATACAATTTCTTCATATGTTTAGAATACATGGGAAAATATTTCACTTATAAATGTTGGATTAATACCATGAAAGATAAGATCCTATTTACTCTTTGGATCATACGTATTTCTTGAGTTCACATTCCTTCTACTGGGCACCATTTCAATACAATCGCATAAACTAGGTCAGTTTATAAATTGCAATGAATAATTCCAAACATGTAAAATACCTAATGTAAATTGAACAGATTATGGATATAATCCATATTAATAAATATCTTTTCATTGAATAATTATATACTCATAAACCCTTCATAATGATTTGTAATGAAAATGAGAGTTATCCTAAGCATATCCCCCAAGTGTGTCATAACCAAGACTGCAGCGAGGCCTGTTGTCGTGAACCAGTTCCCGTTCGAGTCTAGCTCAAAGCGGTGTTTTCAGATTTTACCCCTAGGTACATCTATGCCAGAGCCGCCTCTACATTCTCGTATCCAGATAAGGATGTCTTTGCATGGAAAACTCTCAAAATATCTACATTATCAAAATTTTAGGAATTTCTTCTAAACTAATCCTCAAAGTCTATCTTAGGTCTATGTGCTCTAATTATAGTTTATCTAAATCCAGCTTCCAATGTTATTGCTAAACATTTATGATACCAAATGTAACTCCCCGACCCCAGTTACCCAGAGTCGGTGGATTATTTTAATACATTGGCATGATTACAAGGAATCAAGTCATGAAGGACTGATCGGTTTAGGAGTTTTGGAAAATAGATTACATACAAGAATGTTACATTACACTTCTCAGCATACAAAACAACATAAATAATCCTTTGTGAATGCCATTATTCCCTTGGCTTAACCCTACATATCAATCACAATACACTTTTTGGAATCCTGGGAAAAATAAAACATAGAAAGGGGTGAGCTCAGATGCTTAGTTAGGATAACAATACAGTGGAAACTTTCATAAATAAGCATAATCATTTAAGGAAATTTATAACTAAAACAAAATCATTTTAAACATGAACTTCAACATAATATGAAAAAAATAAAATGAAGTAATTCCATTTACTTATCCACATGGATATTATACTAGTCGAATAATCACATGGAATATAACTAACCACTTTGATAACGATGGAGTACATAAATCCAGACTATTATAACCACATAGTCAAGGCCTTGTGCCAAGACTACAAATAAGATTTTGTCAAGGCCTTGTGCCAAGACACTAGTTTGTCTCATGAGAACTGCCGATGCATCGAGGAGCTATAGCAAGATCCACCCGTCACATACTAAGTCCAGTGTATTCCTCATATGAACATGTTTAAACATAACATAAACATTCCTATTAAAACTAGCATAAAAAATGTCAATACCCTCTTTATAAACCATGAATGTTATTAAAATAACACATCCACTATCAAACATATCACAAAATTGTCAATACAAAATGGATGTTTTCTATCATAATAAATCAACTTCAAATAATCTTAAAATCCATCAAATGATGTTGACATAGATGAAATCAAAACTATTTGAGAGAAATATCTCTTTTTTGAAATCATCAAAAAGTGACACATTTATAAAGGAAGTAATTTAAATGGGATTTCTTAATCAAAGTGTCCCATCACACTTTCAAACTTTTGAATAGAAATATCATTTCAAAACATTCATGTCCATATAAATAAATCCTTAAAACCATTTTGAAATCATGGACATTAATTAAAACGATTTAGAAAGACAAATCATTAAAACATTTAAAATTCTATTCTTGATAAAGAGTACCTTTCACAAATTCCTAAAATATTCATTTTAAAATCCTTTAAAAGTCACATAATTATAAAATAAAACATTTAATTTGAAAATATTCTTATAAGATTATAAGGGAAGCTTTGACGATTTTATAATGGAAAAAAAATAGCCGCACCCGCCATATATGTTAAAAAACGACATTCTTACTCTCATTCTGTCGAAAAGGTTAAAAAGGACCTTGTTTGGAAAATGATGGAAAGATTCCTTTATAAACATCGTATAAAAAGTCAAAAAGGTTATAAATGAATTTAACTAATAGTCTATAAAATAGTAAGAATGATTTGAAATACATTTTTAAGAAATGTGGATGTGGATGATAAAGAGGTCCCAGTAGATAATTACGTATAAACAACCTCCAATAATGAAGATATTGTGAAATAAACCCTTAAAAATTTAGTAACTTATGAAACATACTCCCCAAGAAAGAGGTATCACACAATTAATATGTAAATACACATAAATTAAAGGGTATTACACATATAATACAATTATGGGCAGTACATACACCACACAAAATGTAATAGTGGTAACATGGCACGAATCTCACAGGAATGAGGAGTGAGATGAAAACCCCTTACCTTGCACATTACATTAGTAGAGGGTACGTTTAAACTCCTGTATAATGGTGAAATAATTGTTATTAAATTATAAAATAATGATATACATTAATATGATATCATATATAATCTTTTAACATTGCTTTGTTAATAATATCTTAGTATGATCGTCGTTTTGGGTGTTAACTTACTCGTTTTCTTTTATATGTTTTGTTACATAAGAATTTTTTGTTATGGATAGTTTGTATCTTATTCATATCCATAATGATATAAAGTCCTTAAACATTATTTTTAATAATTAAATGACAATTATAATTCAATGGATACGATTGGAAATGAATCTCACCGCGTTCGTGGAGACGGTAGTCCGTACGTACGAACGAGTGACAATATCATTCCTTTGAAATTAAAATAATATATAATTTGAATTTATATCATATATACAGAATAATTATAATGTTATAATTATTATTTAATTCAATTAAACATCATTATCATACCCATCCGAATAATAATGTTTTGAATAACGATTAAACCACGATGTGGAGACGGTAAGCTGTACGTACGAACGTATGGTGACATGTCATTAAAAGGAATAATATAATACTGAATATGGTTGTACAATTTTTATTATAACATCACAGTATATAGAAAATACTGGAGTTATTATTTTATAATGTAAATACAAATGATATAATAAGTTGATGAAGAAAGGATGTTGAAAGAGGGTGGTGAAAACATTACCTCTTCTTCGGGTTCTTCTTTTTGATTTGATCAAAAGGGATCCATAAGATGGATTTATTACTAAATTAAGGCCTCTAGGTTGAATTGAGGGATGTTTATAAGGTAATTGGGCCATTTTTGGCCGAACCAAAAGTCTTGGAATGTATGAAAAATTGGTTAGAAGTGGTGTCCTTTTATAAGGGGGAGGAGGGGCTCATTATGAAAAACATAAATTATTAATTTAGAATAAATACACCTTCGGTTTCTAATGGCTCAAAAGTGGATTATTCAAAGTCTACGTTGGTTATGGGTCAAAATACTTCCACCCAATATATTTTAGAGAGGTTTGGGTCACTATATTAACCTTATCATTTATATTTAACTCTTAGTTAAATACTTTGACATTTACCATGTCACTTTGTATTTTTATATTATAGGGTTAATAAATATACTATATACTTCCGTGAAACCCCCAATTGTTCCATTAATAATACACTTATAATTATATAAGTCCTTTTTCTTGTACTTAGATTTTTATGAGCAGAAAATAAATTAATAATATAATATTTGTTTTAAAAACTCATTTATGTCAATTTTGATAATATTTAATAATTGATTTTTGTTAAAGTCTTAACAAGTTTATTAATTCAAAAAAAAATTTATTTAAACAATCCCAACATGTCATATTAACCAATAAAATTCGTGTATGGCATCAAAAATTTAAAATTATATTTATTTTTACATTTATTATAATAATTATTTGATTCCTTAATTAGTAAGAAAAATACATCATTATTATTGTGTCATAAATAAATTAATTATTAAATTTCTAAATATTATAAATAAACTACCCATATTTAACAAGTCTTTTTATATTTCTAATTAATATTTGTAGTTGAAAATATAAAATATATAACCTTATGTAAAAATTGTTTTGGTAAAAGATATATGATTATGTCATTTTTGAATTTATTCTAACTTTATTTATATAAAGTGTCATTATCACATACAGGTGGATCCATGGGGTCCCAAAATCGACACGAAGGTGTCCATGGTCGGAAATTTATCAACCAATAGGGTTAGGACACATTTTAGGGCAATTTATTATTATTATAATATTATTTTTTACCCTTATTTAATGGATTACCTTTTGACCATGGTAAATAAAATATTTACCGAAGTAATTATTCAAAATGTATAAAAATAAAAGATACCTACTTACACAATTTTGACCTCCTAATTCTAAATATGGAATTCGTTTTTCTAAATTCAAAACACAGAATTGGGAAAATTTAATTTAAAATTAATTTCTGTTGTTAAAACAAAAAAGGCGTGTTTTTAAGAGATAATAACTATCAAACGATTGGTACTTTATTATGTCCATTTTAAATGTGAAATTGTGTCCAATGACCAAAATTGAATTAAATGGAAAAATTATAATTTAATTATACTCTAAAATTACTCAAATTCATAATTTATCACTATTAATTAATTCGATTAGAAAAGACGGTTTTAATTAAAATTTAGTAATTTTGACTATTAATAAAAATATGAATGTTATCTGAAAAGTATCAAAAATTCACCGTAAGCTAATTTCAATATTCTAAATAACAAAAAAAAAATTCATTTTGAAAGATATAATGTATAAAATTTCTAAAATTGAATATTAATATTTATAATGGCTAGTTTTATTGGTTGTGGTGTGTGTTAGAACACGAAGTTGCGTACAACACACGCTACTGCATTATTCAAAGAGAAGCGCATCTTGGAAACTTGGGGTGTGAAAAAGTGTTTAATAAATGACATATATAATATTATTTATGCATTTTGGCTGAAAAAGTTATTTTTAGGAATATAATATCAATTAATAATAAAATATTTTTTAAAACTCTTTTATGTCAATTTTAACACTATTTTGGTATTTTATATGATAAATTCATAACGTCATAATTACTTCGAAAAAAATAATTCAATAAACTGTAACATGTATTATTAACTTATAAAATTATTGGAATTTTTTATAAGTCTAAAATTATATTTATTTGAATATTTATAATATTTGTTATTTTAATCATTCATTAATAAGGTAATTATTGTATCATCATTGTGTCATATATAAATTTACATAATTAATAACTTAAAATTATAAATAAAATACCATTATGTATAAAATCTTTTTATCTTTTTAATTAATATTTATATTCTAATTTGTCTTATGTAAACCCTATATTAATAATGGTTTAGTAATTAAACTTTGATTTCAACTCATATAACTATTCTATGAATAAAATAATAATAAATGTCCTAATGTAATCCAAGTGAACCTAATGGATAATATTTAATTCCTATAGTTGTTTTTTGTCTAATTACACTTATCAAATTGAATTAGGACATGTGTTAGGGTAATTATGATATAATTTTAATCCTTAATTACCCAATTTACCTTTAACCGTGGTAAATAAAATTATAAACATAAAATTTACCAAAAATTATTTTCACCATATTGAACATAATTTTACATACTAATATTTTACGTGTCTCTTGGATTTTTAAAATTAAACTTTGAAAAGAGGAAAAAAAATTATACAAATTTTCAAAATCATATAGGAGGTTGGTAAAAGATGGTAAATAATTCGACAAAATTTTATATATCTAAACATATTATAAAATGACTCCAATAAATTATTTTGAACATATATATGTATTATGTATCGATTTTTACCTAATAGAAATTAAAATAAATGAACTAATTATTTAAATAAGAGGTCGGTTTTATCAAATAACATAGTGTTTTTTAACTATTCGTCAAAAATTTATATTATTCAGAAAAATCCCAAAAATTCCCCATAAGAAAATTTCTATATTCTGAATCCAAAATTGAAGTCCATTTTGAATGATAAAATTTATAAAATTTCAAAGGGTGGGAATTTCTATTCGTAAAGACTAATTTGATTGGCCGCAATGTGTTAGAATCTCGATGTTGGGTACAATGCAAGTTATTTCATTATTCAAAGGGAAATGTACCATGTAAGCTTGCGGTTTTACATGTATTTTCTAAAATAAAACTAAGTAGGTGGAGTTGATTCGAATGGCGATGTCTACAACATAGTCTCTCCAGAAATCTTATGCATGTCGACATAAACAACCTCTAGAGTTCAAGGTTGGAGATCAGGTTTTATTAGTTTTCACACTGAGATTTGAAATGAAAAGGAATAGAAGGAATGAGAATCATGAATTGAGATACATTGGGTTGTTTGAGGTTTTGGGGAGAGTCAGGCTAGTTTCCTATCAGTTTTAGTTACCTTAGAGGTACCAGTCTATGCAGGAAGACTTCCATGATTATCAGATAAGGTGTTACTTTCCATAATCGGCACACATTTTTCAACCTGAAGTGGTTGAGTTGGAGGTGGATGCATCCTTTTAGGAGAACATTATTTTGATTACGGATTGATGTACAATGGTTCTCCATTTTCGGTCTATTCCTCTTGTATGGGTTATATGGTAGCATGAGTGAGTACAAAATGAGACAAGGGATAGGGAGGTCGACGTATTCTCACAATGTCCAAAGTTGTTTGAAGTTTCTCCTTCACCACCAATGGAAGTGAAATTTAGGGACACATTGAATTTTGTGTTGATTTTTTTAGAACTGAAATATTCATTTAAGGTGTGGATCATTATTTCTTGTGTTTTTTGAGGAAAAATGAATTTTTTTAAAATTTTCTATGTACATTCTATGTACTCTTGAGTACACTACATGTAGAGTGTTACCCTCGGTAGTCATGTACTCTCCGTGTAACAGCTGATTACCTGGTCATGTGGACATCCTAACGTAGGGGCCAGATGAGGCAAGTACATGGAATGCACATTAAATGAACATCTCATGTACATTTCTATTTTTTAGATAAATCAGACTGGGGTCACATCACATCTCTAGAAGACATCTCTAAATCCTGTGTTTTTTATTGGAGAATGACAAAATATAGAGAAACTTCGAGCTCCTATCATTCCTCAGTCCGAGATCTAATTGAGATGCTACCATGTCTGTTGGATTCCCGTATGTGTGTTCTAACTTTACCATTATCCTCTCTTCCTGATTTCTCCTCTCTCATGTGTAATTAATGGTTGAAATATTATTAACTCTTTTTAGATCTACAACATTCTATGACAATTCAAGGGCCTAAGATCATGATTTTCCATCATACGACTTCCTAGTAGGTGGTTGGTGAGTTTTTCTGACTGTCTTTTGATTATATGTGCATACTATGGGCAAATAATCATGTTGGGTTGTTGCATATTTTGGTTTTGAACTAGTTTAATACCTTTTATGGGTTCATTTATTGATTAATAGTTTTTTCTTATGCATAAGATTGTATACCATTGATTATGGGACACCCCATGGGTGTGTTTCTTGGTTTGACTCTTATCGTCCAATTGGCCTAGGTTTCTTATGAGGAATACTATATTTTCCAAGCTTATATTTGATTAGGATGTATTTTTTGGTTATATATGATTCTTGTTTAATTATTTGATTAATGTTGATCCATTTTATAGTTTGAATTTCATGTAGAGCCTTTAATGAATGTTGTATGTGTGTTGATCTTGCTTAGACCGTGAGATACTTAGACTAGCCAAACTATGGGGGTTTCGAGGATTATTTATAACAAACTATGAAATAATAGGTGGATACATTGAACAATGGGTATTGACTATGAGAGATACCAATAAGGTCATTTATAATTATTTATTCTACGTTGACTGAGTGTGGTATTGACCGTGAGAGCTTCCAAGAGGTCATGTATATTTTATAATTCCATGTGGACCCAGGGGAATTGACATTGAGAGATGACTAAGAATTCATTTGTTTTTTTTGTTCTATGTTAAACCAAAATGGTTAGACTATGATCGATTTCCCTGTGGGGTGTTGTGAATAACTAAATGATTGTGGCAAGTCTTCCATGACAAAGCACAAGCTTGGACTCAATCATATTTGTTTGATTATATTGACTTCTCAGACGTCTATTTTTACTATTAAACATGGGGATACAGATATTTTTCTAGATCAAGATGTTATATTATTTAACTTTTTGAGTAATTAATAAATGTAAATAAAATAATTGTAAATTGTTTGATTTTTTAACTTTTGAGTAATCCGAATTTTATTATTTCATATTCTATATTTCTTTATATATATATAATAACTAATATTTTAGGCACATATCTATTGGTTCATGAATACTGGGATTTGTATAACACCCTTTTATGTTCATGATTTTGGACCGAAATAGTTTATGCGTTAGCCAGTGTAGATAAGGTCAAACATCCTTCTTCATCATGTACTTGATTGTTGTGGAAGATGGAGAGCATGGAACCAACATGAAGTTTGCAATGCTATTGGATTTTACATATTTCTTCTTAAATTTTTTTAGTATTGTATTTTTTGAATTATGACTTGTTTATATTATTTCATAGATACATGTGACATGTATAACTTCATTATATATATGATGCAGTTGTTCATAGAATCAATTTTCTGCTATTTAATTTATTTGTATGGTATTACTTTTTTCGTTATATATTATTATAGTTTATTCCGCTGTAAATAATCTGCAAATGATTTAATAGTTACCCCATAATCAGTCCTTGGCCGTCACTGCTAGTCATCAGTTTCTGGCATATGTGAAAATGTGCTATAGGATATGTGAGCAACCGGGTTTGGCGCACCTTTGGGCGGAACCCAAAACTATGATGTTACATCATGTCTTATGAACTGCCAATAATTTTGTAAAGACATAAGATATTGTTCTTTGATATACATGTTATGGTTTTAAAATATTATGTTTTTGTTATCACCCCCTTATCTTAATGTTATTTTTAAGAGTATGTATTTCTTACGCTTTATGGGCATCTGATATCACCCTTTCTTATATTTCCTTTACCTATGTTGTGATGAATGGTTTTATGTTGTGTATGACTATAATGAGTGATGGAGGTTAATATATTTATATGATATGTATAATATTATTATCTAAACTCATACATTTTTTTGTTAGTATCTAAATACCAAAAATTATTATGTGCACATGACTATTTTTTTTGTGAAATTCATTGAATATTCATCAAAAAATATTTAATATATTTGAATGAAAATCCTAGTTCATTATACATACCCTACTGATTGGACACTCCACTTATGAGATCCAGCTACAAGATGTCTTGATTTACCTTGTATTCTTCCTTGCTTTGTTCGTGAGATGTTTCAACATGGTTGTAATTATTCCTCCATGAGTTCTTCCATAATGAAAAATAATGTCAGGATCGCATGAGCTGTCCCAAGTTAGATTCATTAATCACTCATCATTCTCCCTACTATAGTAATGGGAACTCTTTGTGTATCCTTATTTTTCACACTGAGAATGGATGTCTTGGGATTATGTTTTGTGGTAAAACTATTTCATTGGCCATATAAATAACATAATGTTTTCCCCAAATGGAATTTCTCCCCATCTGATGTCCATGAATTGTGACCATAAACATTGATGAATATATAATATATGGTTTTCATGGTTCATGGAATATATAAGCATTTTCATGTTGGATGACTAATCATTGATTCCTCAACAATAGTTCGGGCTGTATTCTCCATTTGATAATTAATAATGAAAATGATGTGTATATATCCTCAACATATTGATTCACATGGTGGAGGGCCTCCATGGATAGAAAATTCACTTAACCCTAAAAATGTCATAGTTTCATGATATAAAAAAGAATTATCTACATATTGGGAACATTATGTTAAATTATTCCAATATTTTTCAATTTTATACTATTGTAAAATATAGAATAACATCCATAGCATATTATTTTTTATTTTAGAACCAATATACTCACCAAGGAATGATTTCTCACCAGAGTGTCAGTCACCTACCAAACCACATTGATGAAATACATATACATTCTTTCCAATAATAGTTAATTGGATATGAATATATTGATAAATCCTTCACACTGCTCCCAACCAGTAGTTTACCTACAATATCAATTCCTTCCTAATGAATTAGTTCAACGATCACTCCTTTATTCACCCACACTCACTATGCTCAAAATAATTATGCTATGATACCAATTGTGTTGAAATTGTACTCAAAATTTTCATAATATCATTTTAATAAATCGAGTATTCTATAATATGGATCATCATCATCATTCCAAATATGAATGTGCTTCATAGGGTAATGTAACAGGACATAATATGCCTTCCTCATGTTAGGGATTTCTCTGTATAGTCCCCATGATACTCAAAAGGGACTTTTGTGTTTCAATCATGTTCAATGGTTGATGTATTATTTATTCTATCCCTTCATGTCTAGTGTAGTTTTGGACCCTATGAGTCAAACATGATCTATACTCATCTTCATACAATGGTCCTCCCATCACATTATTCAAATACTAGTAACTCCTGTATCTACTAATTTCTACCTTCCCATTTTTAATGAAATTTCATCACCTAACCAATCTATTTTTACATATGGATCTCTACCATGTGACAATAATGACCCGTAGTATTCATTTTTTCCCACACTGATCATGGATAACATTTTCTTAAAAACCATTATAATAATTCCATTAGGTGGTTGAATTTATAACCTTCCTAGTCCATTTATCATGATTGTAAACATTACATTACTATCTATAGAGTCATTAATATAGTAAAATGAAAAAATAATCCACATATCATATTGGTTGGTCATTATGTTTATCACTACATAAACCACAATGTAATGGTTCATTATAGATGAAGATCTATAACCATATACTATGAGCCATATTCTGGTATTTTTTAACTTAAAAATTAGTGCACTATAGTCCAAACTATATAACCCAAAATTGCGAATCATTCTACTTGATATATGACCTTAAGTGACACACTCCTTGATAAAATCAATAAGACCAAATTCTATTCATCCATATAAACCATTATCTTCCACCTTATGTATTTTTTATCAAATTATTGTATTTTCCATATAGGCATAGAATGATTCCACATATTTGAAATGATCCTTACAATATCCATGGAACAAAATGGTGAATCATTGGGATGTTTTGAATTCACCATGACAAACATGCCACCCCACTAAAATAAAACATTTCTTATTAATAAGGATCTAACTCCATTCAATCTTCCCATTTACACTCCCCCGGTAGTGACATCACATAAAAAAATATTGCATCCCCTCTTTGTGGTGCATTCAGGAGATTATTCACTACCATAGTATTTCAATGGAGTCCCTACAGTGAAGGTTCATTGAAAAATAATTTTTACCCCACATAGGTAAATTTCCTATAATACACACCCTCAAAAATGTGATTCTTTAACCTTTTCTTCACACGTGGTAAAAAATTATCCTCACACCATATTTCGCCACCACCATATCCAGATCATTAAAGCCACAATTTGCATCTCCACCATCTTCAACCAAATAGGTGGATAACAAATCATTTTATGTCAAACTGTCATGTTCCCAATTATATTGTCCCATTTTTAACAGGGTTTATATTATCCTTATTTTAAAAAATATTGTCTTATCAGTGGGGAGATTTTTAAATCATGAACCAGAATTTATGTATGAGTTTTGTAACACATAATGGTGTCAATTTTGTACTTGTTCATAAATCTGATAATTTTCATATGTCTCTTGATGAGTCTTGGGTGAACGAAATCAAGAAAATTTATCTTTAAAGGACCATCACAGACTATGCACAGTTGCGGTCCAACCTGTGAAGTTCACCCAATTTAATAGTTTATTTATTTCAATTAAATAATTCTAAATGGGATATTTGTTTTTAAACATATTAATATATAATAATAATAATAATAATTTTATTATTATTATTATTGTATTATTTAATTTTTTGGGTGTAAAAATATTTTAATTTGATGATTAATGGGGTGTTAAAGTTCTTTGAAATTAATGAGGCATTTTTTTTATCTTAAAGAATACGAGAATGCGTTTAATTATATAAGGTATTTAAAAATTTATGATGAATCATTTTCTTTTTAAAGAGTTTTTGCGATTCATTCATGTATTAAATTGTAATAACGATGAGATTATTATTTTTATGGTTGATGAGGGTAATATTTATTATTATTAATGGTAATTAAATCAGGGTTTTGGTATTAAAAGAAAAGATGAAAGGGTTTACTAATAATAATCTTATGACTATTCTTATTCATTGTTAATATTATTATTTTCATAAATTAAATTGAATAAAATAAATTGATTTTAATTATGGGTTTTGTTATATATTTTAGTGTAGAAAAATAATTGGGGAAATTTCCTCCATCTTCCCCATTGAGGAGTGATGCAAATGGAGGTGTGTATCCCCATTTCTCATGAATACCCACAACTCCAGTCTCTCCACCCATGCCCTATGATATTCCAATGTTTATTTCCACTTCCTTATGTGGTTCAAATTAGTGCAAAACCTCCTGGAAAAACCATGCAAGAGCGCACTTCGACGCCGAGAAGAACAGCTGTATCGCACGACCTCCCCTTTCCTAGGTTCTTCATCTGGAGTTTTTTTATTTTGATTAATAAATTTTATATTATGAAAATTAAAGTTAGGATCTTCTTTGACATTCATATTCAACTCTTTGGAGATTCGATTCATTTTCAGTACCTGATTTTGTTTAGCCGATTCTAGGGTTTAACAGAAATAACTTGTTTTGATGTTCTTTATTCATTAAGGTGTGAAAAATGTGTTTTGGTTTCATTTGTTCCATAACATAGAATCTTATACCAAGTAAATGGTGGATGAACTCAAATTGTTTCTCTTCAACAATTTCATTTATGTTCTATACACCATTTTGGGGTTTGAATCATTCAATTCAGGGTTTGATAATGTATAAGAGTTCTTGGTACCAAGTTTGAGGTGTGTTGGTCATTTATTCATTGATTCTGGGTACCTGTTTAATATATGGATTTATTTTTATTATTGTAGACAATGTGAATATATATATATATTTATATATATGATGGTGTGCGTGCATGCGACTACTGACTAGTCGTGGATTGGTTACCGACGTATATCAAAGTGCTAAATATTTAATTCAGTTCTACGCCGAGGTGGGGATATTTATTTAAGTCTTCAACATTAATAAATTCAAATATAAAATTATTACAACACTTTTTTTGATACTTAAATAATCTATTGAAGTATTTATATTGAATTTCATTAAAATGTTAATTTATTAAATTTGATTCAATTTTTAAATGTGATATATGATATGTTGATACACGACATTTTATGTTATTGACTGAAGCTGTACATGGTAGATAAATGAGGACATGACCATGTGTCAATTTTAATCATGTATTACTAAATTTCTAAAAGTGATAATCAAATGATTCTTGGATTTTTCCTAATTAAATATAATTTATTTATATATTAATTATGTGTATTAGGATTGGTAACTGTGAAAATTAATTTGGGGAATAATTTTGAGTTATTGAGTTAGATAAACCGAGATAATTAAAGTTGAATTAATAATGTGCATTAGACTGGAATATTAAATAACTAATCAAAAGATTATTTATGAGAAATTGATTTAGCTGAATTAGAGAATTGAATTGGTGATTAATTGTGATATGTTGTCTTGACTAAATATAGATATTTCAATATGGATTACTTTTGTTCTTTTGTAGTGATAATTTGGATAATTATTTTTGGGAATTAAATATGTGATGTGAAGTGGGAATGGGATAATTGATTCTGTAAATTAATAATAAGATATGGTGTATTTTTTTAATTATTTTAGTATGCATTCATGTAAATAATAAATGTTGTTTACCTTGATTATGGGACACGCCATGGGTGTGTTTCCCTAGTTTGAATATTTAAGGCGGATTGGTCCAAGAATCCCTTTTCAGTGGTGTTTGTTTTAAATTCATTATGTTGTTGAGAAAAGAGTTATTTAAATATATTATATTCCATGTGATATGGTAGATAAATATCATATCCATGATTATCTTATTTTAATTGATTTTTTAGAATGTGTATTTTAATTGTTAATGTCATGGATGAATCACTGCTTTAATGGACATGTTCTGAATAGTTAATGATTTTTGTGATTCACTTCTTAGGGGAATGAACCATGTGAAAATCACCATGTTTTTTATATATGATATTACTCATACTAGTTTATGATATTTGGGAATCACTATTTTTAATGTACTAACCCAGGAGTGAATCACTATATTTAGTATACTAGTACATATTTTTTTTATTGGTTTGGAAGGTCACTATTTTTAGAGTACGGGCTCCAACATAGTATATGAAAGATTATGTTTAATATATTATGATTTTTTATCCTTGGAAAATAACAAGACTTCATTCAGTCATTTCTTTGATTGCATAGATGGTCTTTAGAGACATATTTTTTGAGTGACTTATATGGGGGATTTCCGGTTTATGTCAGATCTCAAGTATTATAAAATTTAATGATGTTTTTAGAAATGATAAATGTAAATTAATTTATTATTATTATTTTGTATTCATGAAAAATATATTGTTCCAATTTAGACACCAATTGAGGGCTACATCAGGTTCTTTGGTATATAATTACACTGTACTACTTACATTATTTACTAATTCATTCGAACTTTTTAAATTAATTATTGAATGTTTGGATTTGGGGTAGCCACTGGGGATAGAAACCTACTGAGATATATATCTAACAACCTACATGAGGCACCATTTCACTGGGTACCTAATTAGATTCTATTTTGGTGCAGCATTATGTTGTTTGTATATACGGTGAAGATAAGGGTAGAGGACTGAGCGGAAGATCATGATGCTCAAGTTAATCACCACTTTTCTTTGAGTAATTGTTTATTTATTTCATTAATGATATTTAAAGAATGAATTATTTTTTATTTTTGTCAAAGTTGTACAATCAGAACATGCATTCACTGTATGACAATGTTTTTGGAAATTTTTTAGAGAAGATAAATAAAATTGTGTATTGATTTTCTTTATTATTATTCACACTAATTCAACCATTTTATGATATTTCCCACTGTTTCTACACTGATAAGTGGGTATGGTCTCCCCACTGACTATCCAAAAACCATCACTCTTATTTGGTAGCCACGTGAATATGTGGAAAAATGGTTGAGGTCATGTGGTCACTGATCGAGACACTGGATCAGGGGTGATCCGGGTCTGGACGTTACAATGTATAATCATAGCCTTCTATTATTTTGTAATGTTTTTTTGGGTTGTTATAAATGGGATTTGGAATGAGTTGGCACATGGGTTGACATAAATTTGTAGGACTGATCACCCAACATATGAGAAATGACCAAGTGATCAGGGATGGGAATTTTTTATTATCCTTTTTGTGGTTATAGTTGATATGATTTCACTGTTAGAGACGGGTGTATTTTCCATTTCATATTGGGTTTGGAATGTTTTAAAATTTTACATGGCCTGATATAGAATATAAAATATCATTGCATGCATCATATTAAGTAATTAGTGATAAATATGTTATACATATATTCCATCCCATGTATTTGCATTAGTATGATGCATGCTAATATACATTGTGTGCCTTGATTATAGGCCATGTCTTTTACTTATTTATCATGCAATTATAGATAGCATGTTTTGATGATAAAAATAACATTTTTGGTTGATAAAATGCCATGATTCATATTTTTCTAATGTTCCATGCTTCCTTGTTATGGAATGATTTATTAGGTTCAACATGTCACTATGTATTAGCTAAATGTAATGATATATTATATTACTCATAAATGATTGGTTTCATTGGATAAATTTATTTGGCTATGAAGATGAAGGAAACCTTTTTCATTTTTAAGGTCTATGGTTACCTTATAACTATAAAAAGTTTATCCCGTGTATTAGAACATGTGGTAAAGGCTACTAAATTAAATCATTAATTATATTTATGTTGATTAAATAAGAATCTATATTCTAGTGGTAAGTTGTATGGAGCCTTATATATTGGTAGTTTTCCAATCATGTGATAAATAATTATATAACCATTGTTTGTTTCAAAATGGTTATTAATGTCAAAATTTTGAGTTTTCATTATAATGGTTTGGTGTAGGGTTTCTTTTGAAGAACCCAGATTTAATAATTGGGACCCTCAAAGTTCTTGTTTTTATAAAATGGAATTTAAATTCTATAATAAAATTTTAATTTTTTAAAACACTAAATGTGAAATGTTTAATGAGTAGGTTTTTTATAACATGTTTTCTTTTCCAATGGGGTAATGATTGAAAACCATGTTTATTTTTGTGAAACAATTCTTATGTATTTTTTAAAATTCATTCAAATGTTAAAATGTATAAAATGAGTTAATTAAAATGGATAAAATGAAAATGGTGAATTTGAAAAATGTGATTTTAGCTTTTTATGACCATGAGAGAGGTTAGAAGTTTATGTTTATTAAGGGGATTACCCATGGTAGGTAGTGCAGTTAAAATTTTTTGGGTGATAAGGTATATTTGTACCACTACTTACGATGAATTTTTGGGACTTTATATTTTTTACACACTGATTGGTTTATGTAATGAAATTTTTTATCAATGTTTGACTTGTTGATCAGGGTTCAGGGAATGTCACATATAAGCGTTAATGTGTTCTGAAAGAGAATTCTACTGAGAGGATGATGTTTTCCTGTGCTGAAATGGAAAATCCTATGGTGGGTAGTGACACACTTGTAAGATTTAAAAGAATTCAAATACCATTTATGATATAGGCATCGAGGTTTTGTTGATGATACGTTGGTAGTAGATGCTGATACTTTTGTATAAAGTGTCAACCAGTGATTATATGACAGATCCTTTAATGTATTGGGTTTGTTCTTAGTGTCCTCATTTGAATGTGATGAGCATGTACCATATCTGGACCTCGTCATAGAGACATTATGATTTCATCAGACATACGTTGTGCTAATGTTTAAAATGTTGTTGTGCTTGATGAGTTGTTGTTATTTGGGTTGTACGCAGGATGCATGGTTTCATTAGATTATGAATTCATTCATGTTGGGGAAAATTAGTATTTTTTACATAAACATGCAATGGATTTACATGGGAATTTCATCAATGGTCATGTATGGACTTTGGTGATCCTGTGGTTTGTGATGCAACAATTTTTAATGGCACATTGCTAGTTTATGGTTGAGTGTGGGTTTTGGGACCATGAGGTATTTACAATTAATCATGCTCAACCAGTTTCTATTGGTCAGTCGATAATCATCATTTTACTTCAATAAGGTCCCTATAATGGCCTCTGTTTTACGCTTTGTATTAGTCAGCTTTGGATTGGGTTTTATAGTATTAAGCAGATGGAAATATTCATTGGTTAGTAGTGAATTTGGAATTTGGAATGGTAATGTCTTTGTTCAAACAGAAGATTTCTACAATGGTAGGTGATATGTAATGTTTCTATTTCTTAATGGATTCTCAAGGATGACATGTTATTAATTGGGTTTGATTATAAATTCCCATGTTTTTAAACTGGGTTTAAATTATGATGGTTTTCATATATGTTTTTCGTTTATCACCGGGTTGGTTTTTAAACCGGCCTCTGTAATTTTTGTCTGATTATTGGAACAGTTAATGTTGTTTTTTTTGGACTTGGTTATATCCATGATAATTTTCATGGGTGTACTGAGGGGTCTTAGGAGAAATATATCTGGTAAAGCCCACCTTAATGGACCAGTACAGGCTGTGGACTGTTGCTATCCAACCGATTTAGATTAACCAAATTAATAGATTATTTTTTAAATTAAATAAGATTAAATGGGAGATTTTTGTTTAAATAAAATAATTTGTTAATAATAATAATAATAATATAGTTATTATTATTAGGGTATTATGAAATTATTTGGATGGTAATATATTATAATTGGATTATTAATGTGGTGCAATAGTCAGCTGATATTAATTAGGAATTTCGGTATCATAAAGAATTCATTTAATTAAATAAGAAATTTTGAAATTAATGATGAATCGTTTTTATTAAAATGGGGTTTGGTCTTTTTTCTAAGGATTTAATAATAATAATATGGATATTATTATTGATATGGGCATGGAAGATTATTATTATTATTAAGAATAGAAATTAAATTAGGGTAATTTTTTAAAAGAATATATGAAAGGGTGTAATAATAATAATTTAATGAATATTATTATTTTTTAAAACTATTATTATTATCATAAATTGAATTTAGTAAAATATATAAAAATTATTTATGGTTTTTATTAGAATTTTAGGGTTGAAAAATATCGTGGTAAATCCCCTCATTCATCACTATTGTGTCGCGTGCACAAGGAGGTTTGTAGCCCCATTTCTCCAAAAAAAACCCACAACTCTAGACTCTTCTCTCTATGACTGGAGCTCTTACCATGGATTTCCTCCTCCTAGATGTGGTTCATAGCAGCATGCAACCCCCCGAATGACATTCTCCAACAGTTTGCTTCGACCCAGGGTAGAACTGATATAGCGTATGACCTTCCTCATCCTGGGTCCTTCATCCATTGTGTTTTGATCTAATTCATCAACTAGAATAGTATTATTATTCATGGTAGGATTATATGGCATTTTTATTTATCACTTTGGAGATTAAGTGTGTTTTCCGTACCTGATTTGATTTTTCTATTTCTAGGGTTTATCATAAATACAATTTTTAGATGTTATTCATTCATTAATGTGTGAATGTGATATTTTAGTGTTGTTTATTCCATAATCTGGCATCCACTACATTGGGAGAGGTGGACGAACTCGTATTGTTTTGACACCAATTTTTGGGTTCGTCTTATAAAATGTTGTTGTGTTTTTAAAATTTCAATCAAGTGTTTTATAATTTATATGAGTTCCTAGTAAATTGTAAGAGGTTATTTAGTCATTTTTTCAATGATTCTTGGAACTTGTTTAATATATTGAATTTTTTTATCAGTGTAGACAATGTGCATGTAGAGACCTGAAGCATGACGTACATGGAAATTACAATACATTTTCAGAATACTTAATACATAACAAAAATAGACACACAAGGAACGTAATAGTTTAGTGTCTTCGGAAACATAGAATATAAACTTCTAATTATGTTGAAAGATCTTCAACAACTCCCATAATGATCTTACCCTTTTAGATTTCTTACCTAAAACCTTTCATTATTTCCTGGGAAAAATAAAACATAAAAAGGGTTAGCTCAAATGCTCGGTAAGGGAAAACATAGAGAACATAAAACAATCCATAAACATTTGAAAGCAAAAACTTGAACATGAAATTTAAAAATCAAAATGTTGAGCAAAGACATAAATCGTGGAAGTACGTAAGGCATATATTATAATGGAACATCAACCATGATAAAATATAATGGGAATAAAACATGTAATTGTGGGAACCATTCAACACATGTTATGATTTCCATAGTAGCCAAGGCATTGCTGCCAAGACCATCTTAGTGGACAAAGTCCCTTTCTGAATCGAGTTCACTCCTCGATTCAGTCCTGTAACACTGAACCAGATTAACTTACCATTCCAACCATGTCTATCACATGAGATATAAATCTTTACCCAATGCAGTGGAGGGAGATATAGGTCCCACCCATCTCATAATGAAGTCATTCTTACTTGTGCCACAAAATAAACATAAATCATTCATAAATACCTGATAAATAAAATGGGTTTTATAAACATCATCCCATCATCACATAATTCATATAAAAGAAATAGATATCATTTCATAATAATAAAAGTGAAACCATGTAATTCATAGATACATGATACTTGAAACATACACATATGAAATAATGACATCTTAGATGAAAAATGGTTTTGATAAAACACTTGAAATGAATTCTTGAGGAAAATATCCGTTCTTCTTCAAAATCAGTCTCTTTCCACAAAATGGCATGCAATTTTTAAAAGAAAAGGATTTTGTTGAAAATAGTCATGAAATTTTTTGGAGGAATCATCATGAAAATAAGGCTTTATAAAACCATAAAAATCCTTTCATGCCGTATAAGTTAAAAATAACATTCTTCTCATACTTTTGTCGGAAAAGTCAAAAAGTACTTCGTATGGTAAAAAAGATTCCTTACATACCATGTAGTAAAAGTAATAAAATGGTTAAAAAGGACATTAAACATACTTGAAAACACTTTTATAAAACATGGACATGGATGACAGAAATAACCACAGTAAATACTTACGAAAAAGCAATCTTGGATGAAAATGAGATTTGCAATATTATCCCTTACCTTATGTCCAATATGCTTCGTATGGATCGAAACCTCCTGTATAATGATTTAAATAATGAAATTAACTTATTAAATAATCATATTCATTGTTATGATATCATATATGTTTCACTTATGACTTTATATTATCCGTTATTTTGTAAATTCCATGTTAAAGCAGTGTTTTGGGTAAATTCATTTCATTTATCGTATGTGTTTCGACTTTCCGTTCTTGATATTATTACTTATATCCTGATTTACATAATTCCATAATGTAAAAAATGATTTATCTATAATATATATTCATCATATACATATAGATCGATAAAAGTAATGAAATACACCGTTCATGGAGACGGTAGGCCGTACGTACGCAAGAACGCTGTTTTTGTTTCCTTATTGAATTGAATGAAACTAAATAGATCACATACATATATATATATACATAAATCCAGTAGCATTATTATTTAATATATTTCATTATTATTCATTATATAAACATTATAATCATTCATGTATGGTTAACATGGAGAATGAATCTCATCGCGTCGTGGAGACGGTAGTCCGTACGTACGCACGAGTGATGATATCATTCCCATAATTACTAAATAAAATTTTAGTGGATGGTATAATATATCATAATCCATATGATGTTATAATAACCATATATAGTTATTCTTTACACCATTATACCCATCCATGTATTTTGTTGGTGGAAAAACAAATTACACCACGACGTGGAGACCGTATTCCGTACGTATGCGTGTGCAGTGATTTTGTTTTCCGTAGGATGGATAGAAGGTGAAATAGGGTTTTATCATATTTATAATAATATATAAGTATATGAGGGATACTGATGTTATTACTTAATAATGAAACAACTAAAGAAGATGGAGTAGAAGAAGAATGGAACTTGAAGAAAATAGTAGAAGGTATTACCTCTTTCTCAAAGCGCCTCCTTTAAACATTCTCGTAGGGCACTAGAGTTGGTCTTTTGAGAAGACCAGTACCTCTAGTAGGTTTCTATGGAAGTGGGGAAGTGAAATGGGCAGGGTTTTTCTAAGCTTGGAGGCTCAAATTGGTGTGAGGAGGAGTGGGAGGAGGTGCCCTTTGATAACGGAGGAGAGGGGCACCTTTGGAAATATAAGAAATATAAGTTTATATTAATTCCAAACCCCACTTAAAAAGTTCCAAAATGAGTCATATACAAATACTAGGTGATATAGGGTTGTAATATCATCAAACAATAATATTTAGACATGTTATGAATATATTTTAATCATTATCAACTTTATTTATCCTTATTTAATCAATTTTATTTTATTTGTGGCAATAACATTCTAAATTTTAAAATATAACAAATAATTACTTATTTGTTGTAAATTGTCCATAATTGGATAATTTTCAACATTTTAGACCATAAAAAGTTAAATTTATAATTTTTAAATATTTTTGTGATTTTTAAACAATTTTATAATATGTTATATTTATAAAATAACAATAGTGTCAATTTAAACACTATTCATTTATTTGAATTTATATAAAATATATACAGAAGATATGTTAGAAAAAAAGCTTTAATAGATTCATAAAAGGTCATATGTATCTAGAAAAGTAGTGGAGAACATTAAATAGTTCATATAATATTTATTTTATTATTTTTATAACCATTTATTTGGTTTATCTATTAATAAAATAATTACTACAACATTTTTGTATAATTATTTAATATACTTATATGTTGCATAAAAATTAAAAATAAAATTATATGATGAATATAAATCTATTTCCGTTCATAATAATACTTTTACTCATATTTATCATCTTAAAAACACAATATTTAAATTGTTATATTTATTAAATTATGAAGGTGACAACTTTGGCATCATTTAGAATAAAATAATATAAGTGTCATACTTTCTTTAATAAGGCATTAAATTTTCAATTATTCTACCATTGGATGATTATGGTTTACATTTACCTGACCAATATGTTTTGATCAGGGTTTTGTGCCTTTTATGGTCACTATTAGTTTAATAAAAACTATATTCTTGATTTTTCACTAGATAAACAATTTCTTCATCACTATTGTGTCACAATTAATGATAATTACTTAATCCCTAAAAATTATAAATAAATTTATATGATGTAGATAATTTTATTAGATTTCTGGAGACTATTCATGTTCAATGTATCATGATGTGTATCACTGAATTAAAATTAATATACTTATAATATTTAAGAGAGTGACATGTTGTCACTTTCTTTGGTTTTAATAATAATTAAATCATTTTTATTGTAAAAAGTCCATGAAATGAATCTAATCCGACCCTTAGGTGATATGGGTTTACTTTTATCAATACAATAGAATTTTGTCATGTGTTAGGGTAATTTTATAATCTTATATTTACCCTTAACTACCAGATTTACCTTTAACTATGGTAAATAAAATTTACTGTAGTTTCTATTCATAATGCCCAAAAATAAATAGTATCATATTAACATAATTTGGAACATCTTATTCCAAATGTGGAATCGATTTTTCCAAATTCAATACACAAAAGTTTCAAAAATTAAATTAAAATTAATCCCGTTGTCGAAAGAAAACCGGATTTTGTTTAAAACACTGCAAAATATTGAATTGATTTAACATTCGAATTTAAGGTAAAATCAATGCTAATGACATAAATTATATTAAATGGTAAAAATATATTCTATTTATACTTTAATACCATTCAATTTTACAATTTAACCATATAAATTATTATGATGAAAAAAGTTGTTTTTAATTAAAATATAGCCTGTTTTACTGTTCATTAAAATATGAAAGTTATCAGAAAAATATCAAAACATTATCCAAATTAAATTTTTATATCCTGAATCAATGGAATAATTATATTTTGTCAAATTTAACTAATAAAAATGTCAAAAACTATATTTAAAGTGGGCACACCATCAAAAGGCAGCAAGACTGCATTTTTTAAAAAATACTTACTTTACTCAAAAAGATTATTTTATTCTCATATCATATTATAGAAAACATATAAGATGAATAATAATGTTATGAAATTCAAAATTTAGTTAATACTATTCATAACGGCTATTCCATAATAATATTATAACAATATATCGTTGTTTTGTGAAACCCAGTATTGCGTACTACACACGCTATCGAGGAAGGTCATGATTGCGTGTAATGAAAGCCATGTTAGGGTTTCATGTTGTGCAAGACTCCTTTTTAGTTTCAAATAACAGAATCCAACCATATTTCATTTATACATTGAATATATATATACACTCAATGTTGTGTAGAATGACTATTATCAAACAAACATGAAATTGTGTGTAACACAATCTAGGAATAGTCTTTTGTATAGCACAAGATAATATTGTTGTTGCATGACATAAAATAAATTAAAAAGAATACATATCATAAAATATAGGGTTGTTATAGTGCACACACACACACACAAATATATATATATATATATATATATACTGTTCTGTGTGTGTACAACTGCTGAGGAATTTTGGATTGGTTGTGAACGTATATTATAGTTATAAACATTTAATATGGTTCCTCATAGAGGTAGGTTTATTTTCCAATGTCCTCAACACAAATAAAGTAATTTATTAAATTATTTCTTCACTTTTTTTTGTTATATAAATTTTAATATGATGTATTTTAATTGAATTTCATTCAACTTTTAATTTAGTACATTTGTTTAAACTACTAAATATGATATATGATTTTTTGATACAAGAATTTGGATGTTATTAAATGATTATTCCCACATGAGATAAATTATGGCATGACCATGTGTTGGTTTTATGAATGTATTTCTAAATTGGTTAATGTTATAATTAAATGATTTTTTTTATTTTGGGTATGTTAAAATAATTAATTTTTCTATTATTTATGATAATTGAGAATCATAATTAAAAAAATTAATTGGGGGAATAATTTTGAGTTATTTAGTGTGATAAATAGAAATAATTAATAGTGAATTAATTATGTTCTTGAGACTAGAATATTAAATAATTAATCAAGGGATTAATTGTGAGATATTTTTTTAGTTGACTGAGATAATTTATCTAGCGATTAATTGTTGTGTGTTGTTTTGTCTAAACAATGAAATTTAATGAATGATTAATGATGTGGTTTTTCATTGATAATTTCGAAAATTAATTTTGGGAGTTAATTTTGGGATGTGATATTAGAATAACATAATTAATTCTGTAATGTAATAATGAGGTGTGGTGCATATTGTTAATGAATTGAATATGTGTTCTTATAAATATTTAAGGTTGTTTACCTTGATTAAGGGATACCCCATTGGTATGTTTCCCTTGGTATACTATTTAAGGAAGATTGTTCCAAAATGTCTTTCGATGCACGTTTTTTTTCAACGCATTACATTGTTCAGGTTGGTGTTGTTTAAATATATGATAATCCTTGTGAGACTATTACTAAATATCTGAGCCTTTGTCAGCTTGTTTGACATGAGATGTTTATGACATGCATGTAAATTGTAAATGTCATGGACAAATCACTACATGATTGGACAGGTTCAGACTTGTTAATGATATGGAGGAATAACTATTAGGTCGACGAACCCAAGGGAGAAACCCTATGTTTAGTGGATGAGATCTTACTCAGAATAGATTAGGAATTGGGTGAATCAATATTTTTAGTGGACGGACCCATGAGTGAATCATTATATGTATGGATGAGCTGGGATTATTAGTATTGGTGGAAAGAATCACTATTAGTGGTTGAAGGCCTCGAATAAAGAATATGAAAGTTTAAATTGAATACATTTTGATGTGTTATAGAAGGAAAATCAGAAGCTTGGATTCAGCCATTACATTGATTACTATGATGGTCTTTAGAGAAATCTGTTGTGAGTTACTTATATGGGGAATGTCAGGCTTATGCCAGATCTCGAGACTTATATAATTTTACATAGTTCGAAAAATTGATAAATGAAAATGAATTAATGATGACTGTTGTGTATTCATGAAAAATGTATAAGGCGGGTTAACACACCAGCTGAGGGACGAAGCAGGTACATGGGTATAAAATTACATTATAGAACTTACATTATTTATAAATTCTTTAACAATGTTTAAATTATTTATTGAATGTATGTATTTGGGGTAGATAATAGTGGTCTTAGCCTTCTGAGATTTATATCTCACACACTACTTTGTCCTTCGTGAACTGGGGTGCCCGAGTAGATTCTATTTAGTGGAATGATTTTTTTTCATTCATATACATAAAAGATAAGAGTAAAAGGCCGAGTGGAATCTCATGATTCTCGTGGAGATCTCATTAGGGGCTTTGAGATGTTATTTATTTATTTAATTAATGAACTTAATTCATGATGTATTTTTTATCTCTTTTATTGTTCTACCATCATAAAATGGATTCATTTAATAACACTGGCATTGGCCATTTTTTATATATAAGATTTTTATAATCATTTCATTAGATACATTTTTTTTATTCACACTACTTCCTTATTTTTCTGATATTTTTCTATATTTTTACTCAAATAAAACGGTATAGTTTCCCCACTGACTATCCTTAGACCCTCACTGCTAGTCGGAAGCATCTTCCATACGAGGTGATGTGGTTGTGGTCATGTGGTGATCCTTACAACCACCGGTTGGTGGGTGAGTTGGGTCTAGAAATCACAATGTGGTATTAGATCTTTATTTTTCATTGCCTCATTATTTTTGGGTTGGTAAAAAAGAACTAGGAATGTATCAGCACATGTGTCAATAGCCATGCATGGGACTAATCACACCAAGTATGGAAAATGGGAAAGGGGATAGGGATTGGAATTATTGTTTATACTATTTGATGTTTTAATTTATAAGATTTCACCCTGAGTGATTGATGTATTTTCCCTGCTTATATGTTTTTGATTTTTTTTTAAATTCTATTTGGCCTGACATAGCTAGGAAGTTGTATTACATGAATTATATTAGGAACTTCTATATTCACATGATATGCATATATTCAATGCCATGTAGTTGCATTAGTAGTATTATTGCTAATATACATTTCTTACCTTGAGTATATTCAATTCCTTTAAATTATTTATCATTCCATTTTAGATACCATGTTTCGGTGATAAAACTAACATGCTTTGGTGATAATATGCCATGCTTCATATGTTTCTTATATTCCACAATTTTGTCTTATGACATGGTTTATTATCTTCAATATGTATCTCTATATTAGATACATGAATTGACATGTTATCTTGCTAATAAATTATAGGTTAGCATTTGATAAATTTATTTTTATGTGATTAGGATAGAATTGGTTTTCAGTTGTAAGGTGTATGGGTGCCTTATAACGAATAAAAAGGAAACTCATGCATTCAAACTTGTCGAAAGTAATTCTAAATTAGATAATAATGTATGTTAAAGATGATTAGATTTGGTGAAAATTTATAGTGGTAAGGTTCATGGGTACCTTATCAATTGTTAGGTGTCAAGCCATGTGACTGAGAATTATATTACCATGGTGTGTTTCAAAATGCTTATGAATGTAAAACTATTAGGTTTTCCATGAAATGTACTATTGAAGGGTTTTTTTTGAAGAATCAAAATTGAATATGTGGAACCCTAGAAGGTCACCTTTTTTGAAAGGTGAATTTAGAAGCTTGAATTCCAATTTATAGTCGTCTAACACAAAATAAAAATTTTTTAATGTGGATGTTTGTTATAGAATGTATATTGTTTCCTTTAGGGAATTGATTGAATACAATATGACTTTTTGTGAAAAAATAATTGTGTGTTAACTGAAATTAATTCAATATTTAAAAATGATTAAATGAATAAATTAAAGAGGATAAAATAAAAAAGTGTATTTTGATCATTTTGATTACAATTTTGTGTGACCAGGATAGAGGTACGATGTTTATGATTCGTAAGGGGATAATCTGTGGTATGTAGTTTCCATAGAATGTTTTGTGGGCTATGGTAAGTTCATACAAATAATAGAATGAATTTTTTGTACTTGAGTGTTTTGAAATGATGATAGGTTTATGTTAATGATTTTAAAATCAATGATAGATATGGTGATTTGGGTTCGAGTAACGCCACACCCAAGCATTAAGGTGTTCTAAAATAGAACACTAGTGTGTGGAAGATCATTTAATGTGATGACATGGACAATATTATGTTGTGTAGTGATGCACCGACAATATTTAAAAGAACAGGAATATCTTTGATGATATAGACATCGAGGTTCAGTTGATGATTTGTTAGTAGGCGATGTTGATATTTTTGTGTAAATAGTTAGTCAATGATAGTACAAAATATCATTTAGAGACATGGGTTTGAACATAGTGTGCGCTATCAAATGAGATGAGCACATCCCCTATCATGGCCTAGCCCTTATGACACTATGATAGTGTCTTCCTTAAATGTGCTAATGATTTAAATGTTTTGGCGTTGGATGAGTGTTTGTTACCTGGGTTGTACGAGTGATGTTTGGTCTCATTAATCTATGGATTCATCCATGTGGGGGATCATCTGTTTTTTCTAAATATCATTATAGTGTCCTGAATTTGAAATTTCACAATAGGTTGGGTAAGGAATTCAGTGTACATTCCCTTGGTGGTGTAATAACTTTAAAAGTCCCATCGCTAGTTTAATGGTGAGTGTGGATTTTGGGACTGAAAAGTCATTCCATGAAATCATGTGAAACCTTTTTCTGTTAGTTGATTGAGATTAGACCATTTAATTCAAATTGTTCCCTGTAGTGGCCTCAAATTTAAGTTCAATTTTAGTGAGAATTAGCTCAGGTTTTAAATAATTAAGTGGTCTGACATATTTTTTTGGTTAGTAGTGAGTTTGGAATATGGAAATGTAAAACCTTTTTTCAAAAAAAAAAACATTTCCATCTTGGTAAGTTATATGTTGTTGTTTTAGTTCCTATGTACTTCTTGGGGATGAGAATTATTTATGGTGGGTGGATTTTAATGGCCCGGGATTTTGAACCAGGTTTAAATTACAAAGGCTTCAAAATTTATTTTCTCTTTATCAAGGTGTCTGTCTTTAAACTGAGCTATGAAATTTATGTTTGAGTGTCGAATCACATAAAGCTTCCATTTTTGGACATCGAAATATATGTGATAATTGTCAGAAGTGTCCCATGCTGTCTCCAGAGAATCATATTTTGAAAATTCCACTTTAATGGGCTAGCACATGCTGCACACGTTTGCAGTTTAACCTGTGCAGTTTACCCATTTTAATAGTTTATTTTCTTAATTAAATAATATTAAATGGTAGATTTGAGTTTAAATAAATCAATGTGTTAATGTTAATACTAATAATAATATTAATATTAGTATGGTATTGTTAAATATGATGGATGATAAAATATTCTAATTGGATGTTTAATTGGGTGTAATAATTATGTGAAAGTAATGAGGCATTAAGGTATAAAAAAACATTGTGTTTAATTAAAGAAGGTTTTCTTTAATTATTGATGATGATATTTTATTAAAAAGAGTTTTCGGGTATCATCGATGGTTTTAATAATAGAAATATACAGATTATTATTATTATGGGTGATGAGGGTTATTATTACTGTTAACATAGGTAATTAAATCTAGGGATTTGGTGTCAAAGTAATAGATATCAGGGTGTAATAAATATAATGTCATGAAAATTCTTATTACTTATAAATTTTATTATTATCATAAATTACATTGATTAAATTTAATAAAAATTAATTATGGGATTTAATATAGGGTTTATAGTTTAAAAATAATGGGGGAAATCCACACCTTCATCCCATTTAAGGCTCGATGCACATGGAGGCGTGCATCCCTCTATCTCCTGAATACCCACTGCTCCAGCCTCTCTTCTCCAGGACCAGAGCTCTTCTAATTTTGCGTCCTCATCCCAGACATAGTTCAAAGAAGTGTGCAAACCACCTGAAAACCACTTTCGATGGGGTTATTTACCCAATGCCGATCCATTGTAGTGCCCGACCTCCCCCTTCCTAGGTCCTCCACCCATAATGTTTTCTTCAGATTCATCCATTGGTGCAGTCTGAATATTTATGGAAGGATATTATATTATGTTATTATTCATCTATTTGGATATTTGGTGTATTTTAGGCATATAATTTGATTTGGATGATTTTAGGGTTGGGACGAAATACCTTTATTTATGTTCTTACATAATTAAGGTGTGCAAATGGGGTTTTGGGGTACTTTATTCAATTATATGGAATCTTCGACAAATGGTGAGGTGGAAGAAATTATATTATTTCACTATCATTATTTCAGGTATGTATTAAACACCATTTTTTTGTTTCTAATCATTTGATTGAGGGTTTTATAATATATATGAGTTCCTCGTACCTAGTTAGAGGTTGGTTGGTAATTTCTACAATTAATCTTGGTACCTTTTTAATATATTGAATTTTGTTTATTACTATAGAAAATGAGCATATATATATATATATGAAGGTGTGAGTGTGTGCGACTACGGACTAGTTGTAGATTGGTTATTGACGTATATCATAGTGATAAATATTTAATCTGGTTCTACCAAAAGGTTGGGTTCTTTTCCCAAGTCCTCAAATTTAATAAATGCATTTATAAAATGATTTTTGTTTTTTGTTGATATTTACATTATACAGTGAAGTATTAATTTTGAATTTCATTTAAATGTGAATTTATTAAATTTTATTAAATAGATAAATGTTATATAAGATATGTTGGTAGAAGACTTATGATTTTATTTGATGATGCTACCCATGTGAGATAAATGAGGACAAGACCATGTGTTGGTTTTGACTATGTATTACAGAATTGGTTAAAGTGATAAATAAATAATTTGTTTATTTGGGGTATGTTAAGATAATTAATTTGTATATTAATTATGTTCATTTATTATTTTAAATCGGACAATTATATGAGGGAATAATTATATGTTATTTAGTGTGATAAATGGAGATAATTAATTATGAATTAATAATGTGTTTGAGACAAGAATATTAAATATTTAATCAAAGGATTAATTATGAGATATTGATTTATCTGAATGGGACAATTGATCTGGATATTAATTTTGATATGTTTTCTGGATAAATAGAGATATTTAATGATGGATTAATGGCTTACTTTTAAAATGATAATTTGGATAATTAATTTTGGGAATTATATATTAGATGTGAAATTAGAATGGGAAAATTAATTATATAAATTAATTATGAGTTTTTGTTTCTAATTTTGAATGAATTGAATATACGTTCTGGAAAATAACAATGTTTCTTTACCATGATTATGGGTCACCATATGGGTACGTTTCCATGTGTTGTTTGTTTAAGGACGATTTGGACATGAATTCATTTTTATGCATATTTTTCTGTACCTTAGAAGGTTATGGATATAATTGTTTTAATATATGAAATTCCATGTGAGATGGTAGAAACTATATGATCCTTTTTCATCTTGTTTTACATGAGATGTTAATGACGTGCATGTTAATTGAAAAAGTATGAGAAGTATCATTACATGAGTGGACGTGTTTAGAAATGTTAATGATTTGGTTGAATCATGATTTTTTGAATGGACCTAGGGGAGAATCACTATATTTAGGGGAAATCTATTACTCATAATTATTTATGAATTTTGGGATTCACTATTTTAAGGGGACTAACCGAAGAGTGAATTGATATATTTCATTGAAAAGATTGTGTTATTTTTATTGGTTGGGAGAGCGACTATTTTTTATAGATGGACTCCAACATATTATAAGAAATATTAAATTCAATATCTTATGATGCATTATGAAAGAAGATTAAAAATATTGGATTTGGTATTTGCTTTGATTTCTCAAATGGACTTTAAAAACATCTGTTCTGAATGACTTATATAAGTGATGCTAGGCATGAGATAGATATTGAGACTTATATATTTTAATGAATTTTGAATAATTGTAAATTGAAAATGAATATATGATGAATGTTGTGTATTCAGGAAAATTTATAGTAAGGATGCATACACTATGTGATGGATGAAGTAGGTACTTGGGTGTATAATTACATTATATTAATTTATTTATACATGATCCAACACTGTTTAAATTATTTTTTTAATAGTCAGATTTAGGGAATACCCTGGTTGTCCCAGTCTTCTATGATTTATATCTCACACCATAATACAACTGCCATTTCATTGGGGGTACCGAGTAGATTTTTTTTGGTAGCAGGATTTTGATGTTCGAATATACTTGGGAGATAAGAGTAGAGGACCGAGTGGAAGATCAGGATGCTCTAGGAGATCATCCTCTTGGCATTGATTAATTTTTTATTTATTTCATTATTGATAGGTAAATCATGATGTATTTTTTATCACATTCATTTTTTGTACCATCATAATGTGCATGCATTGATAACATTGGCGTTGGACATTTTGATATGAACATGATTTATAAACTTATGTCTTTAACTGATTTATCATTATTCATGCTACTCAAACCATTTTATGATATTTTTCACTATTTTTCTCTGTTGAGAGGGTATAGTCTCCCCACTATCTATCCTTAGACCATCGCTGCTAGTCGGAAGCCTCTGGCTTTTATGAAGAAGCGCTTGAGGTCATGTGGTCACTGGTCTGGCTAGTGGCTCAGGGGTGAGATGGGTCTGGATGTTACTCATTCCCATTTATGAGGCATATAAATCCCTCTTGAATTAAATAATTTTGGTCCATTATATATAGTGTCTCAGAGATAGATGATTATTTATTATATCCCTAAACCCATCACCCCTTATTTAAAATCTCATATAAATTATTATTCAAAATCATTCCTCTTGATTCTCACATAGGTCATAGATCACAATAGATTAGAGGTTGTGAATTGAATCATGCATGTTTGATTGAAATATAATGGAAAAAGTCATTTAATATTGGGGAAAATGTTGTCCTTATCATCTCAAAACATGCAAAAATGTGGGAGGTTATCCAAATGATGGACCCTCCCATTTGTATTAAAAATTACGGGGCAAAAAAGGGGTGATCTGATAGGGATAATCATCAAATATTATATTATCTTGCACATTTATCATTTGATGATATTTTTATTTAGATTTTTAATTATTTTTAGGTCCTCTACCTCATCCTCGTCAATAAGAATAGCCATATTTGCTCAAATCAATAATCGATTCTTTTCGTCCGGAAATTCTTCATCCAAGGATTACGACTCAAATGATGTAGACTAAGACAATAGCATACATAATTTCGAAATGATTATTTTTTCTTTGATGGCATTGAAAATGAAAACTAACTGAATATCCTCTTTTTTGTGCTGAGAAAACTCCTATTCATTTTTATGGAGTCCCTTGGTACATTTATATTTCCCATCTTAGTAGGATATATTGAAATCATTCAAAACTGCATGAAATAACTCAATAATGAAGTCTCAATATAGAGAATAGGGACTCTGGGAGTCCAACCCGTTGGTCTATATGCATTAAAGTTAGTGCTAATGGGATACCACATGGAGGGGATGATCAGCCAATCAGGCACAGTTGATGTGTCCCATAAAGGTTTATAACGCATTATGTAGGATGAACCCATAATCCCCATCCATTTATAATATAAAACAATTGTTGTCGTAAGGGGGGAATAAGATCATATATGGGGCATAAAATGATGACATCAAAAGTATTATTAGAGTTAGGAATACTTTTTGATGTGATGGGATCCATATTGAGATAGATGTGAGCCTCATCCACCACATCCTCCCCTTTATGTGATATATTTTTTAAATTATCATTTATTAGTACCATCTAAATCAAATCTCGTGGAACCATGAAAGTGGTAGACTTGGTTGGAGAAATCATCTCACTAGTATCCCCTTTCCCTGAATTTCATATAGTAGATACAAATTTGACCATGAAAACCTCTTGGGTCATAGCCCTTGTGAATACATCTCTAACCACCACCATATCATCAATACAATGATAGTCGAAACCACAATAGTATCCTTAACCACCTCCATCAAGGGAATTATTCTAGATATCACATCCTTGAATGAAATATTTTCCTTCACTTGTATTAACAATGAATGATGAAATCAAAGTACATATTACACTATAATTTATAAAAATATATTATTGAGGTCAAATTGTTGATGGGAAAAAAGGAAAACTAAAATGGCTGAAAACATTACAGAATCATAAATATTAGCAAGAATGTGAGTGATATTTACTTGAATCCATTCAATTGAATGTTCTTATGAAATGGATTATGGATGTAGTATGATATTCCATTTAAATATTGTGTCTCTTTCATGACTATCAGAATTTCATCATATATTTCACCCACCTCGATGAATTTTTTATTCATAAATGATTCATAATGTGGTTGGAAAATTACTAAAAATGGAATAAATGATCCTAGAATCCAAGGAACAATATATTATTGACTCACTAGTATGTGGAACTAAAATCTATAGGGAGTACATATATGTGTCAACCTCCTAGGATTCAGCATAGAATTACCCTCATGTATGACCATACCAATAAAAATTAATTTCTTTTGCATTTTGGAGGGGAGAAAATATCTTGTAGGACCATGTCCCATTTTTTCATAGGAATCACTATGCCAAATGATTTAATATTGTCCTTCACTAAAATGATATATTAAACCTTTTTATTAGGTGTAGAATTAATTCATGTCATGGAATAACACTTTTTTGGGAGGGGATTCCATTTATCCTGGATTTCCAACTATATCATATAGAGGAAGTTAATCTATAAGAAAATTACCAAACCCTATATTCATAAGGATAGATTATTTCATTTTCTGTATTTTTACCTGTAAAATGCTTCCCTTTATCCATGATATATACCCTCAAAAGAACACTAAAGTGTATAACATGCCCCTTAGATCACTTCATTTGTTTATTTTTTTAACAACTATGACCTCTAGAAATATGTACATTATTCTGTATTGATTGGACCAATACAAAAAACCTGACCTTATCCACTAGACACAACACTATTCTTACCTCATGACATCATGAGCCCATCCTTGAATTCTACAAGACCAACAGTTTTCTCCTATGAATATATTTGATACATTCTCTCCCAGTTGAATGTATACTTATAGTAGAGCCCATGTTGATAAGAATCATTGGATAAATGATTCCACCCACATCAATATTCACCCTTTAACATGACCTATATTTAATTATTATCTGAATGGTTACTCTATTATCTCACGATGGTGTAGACATGTGGGGTTATCCTCAATTTTTACTAAAATTTCATCACAACCCATCATTTTCATACAACTCAGAAAAAAATTTATAGTCCACCCTAGAATCATGTACCCAATCTTGGAAGGATAGGAGGTATGAAAACATCACCAATTTCCCCTTAATGTCATTTGTGACCAATCCAATTAAATGGTGGACATATGTAATATGATGTTTTTTGTTAGACTAATCCTCACAAGAAGGCCAACTAGATTATTTAAAATTGGATGAATACAAGAAATAAGCATCTATAGTTTTCATAATATTGTTTTAGGTTGGGGGATGAGTTTTTACACTGTAACCCACTTTGAATTTGGTGACATGTCCACCAAATAAGTCGAATAGTCCCCAAACAATTTGATGGGTCTTCATTTTATAGGTATAACATTAAACCTTTTATAGATTTTATAATACATGTAAATCCATGTGGATGTGTTGTTATACCACCAAAATGGATTCTATGAAGGGAATTATAAGTTATACCACCAAGTATATAACATGATCTGAGAGATTCCATCTATGTATTAGTTCTCTGATGAATTTCTTGATCCCTAGAACAGGAGTGACAATATTCACAATACAACCTCATATGTTCCACTAGGACCCCTCTGGATTCATTCAAAATGAGTCACCCATCCCTTTGGTTGATAATTTTTTATTTTTTATGTATCCCATGATATAAATTCATATTCTCTATTATAATGAATATTATCCCCTTCTTGAGATAGAAAAAAAATTTATCCTTATCTTCTTATTTTCCACCCCTTGCAACATACATTTTAAAAAACATATTAATAGTGGAATCTAATTTAGGTGATCAAAATTATATATATAAAGATGTAACCTATAATAAAACTCCAAAAAAATGATCATCCAAATCTGTTGGATGTTCAATAGGATGACTCTAACTTATCCATGATACAAATGGATGGTGATGGTCCATGATGAAAACCTTATTTGATGATCTATCATGACATATCTATTATGGTAGATATATATTTATATAGTCTAAATCACATCACATATCCCCAACATCAGTAACTTCTCCTATAATTCATAATAGTACAGGAATACCATATATACCTAGGGCCTTTCATCTTTTAAATTTCTACCCTATCACAAATCCCACTCATCTATCTAAAATAAGATTCTTTTACTAGGCTTTCCTCGAAGATGATTTCATATTGCAAAAGGGTATGTCCATGAAACAAGATCTATCCATTTATTTGTTTCATATGGTGACAGAATTAATGAAATAAAAAGGATGTGTGATCATACAAAAAATGAAAATATACAACACTATTCCATTGGTTTTTCCCAAGTGGGATTGTGAAAAAATACAAAGGGGTGTATTTTTCAACAATAGCGATTAGGAAATCATCCTAAATACCAAATAGTACTATAGAAGCATTTATCCAAGAAGATATTATACATTTTTACATTTTATTAATTCAATTTATTTATTATAATATAATTCAAACTAATATATATCCCATAACATTATATTCCTTTTCATTTCACTCTATAAATAATTAGTTAGTTCAAATCACTTAGTGGACATAATCATGAATTATATTATTTCAAACTTTTCATCAAAAAGGTTACGTTTTGAGAAAATATGGAAGGGGAATATCATACATGAAATTTTTATGGTCACCTTCACAGGCCACTCCAACAATTTATATGATAACTGGATGAGATATATTTATCAAATAGGGCATCTAAATTACTTTTTTCTACAGTTTCATATTAGAATATAACACAACTATACCACATTGGATACCATTTTGACAGTGTGGGGGATATATTAACACCAAATAACTGTGATTTTGAGATATTTGGTATAATAAACATATGTATGTAGGAGAGTGAAAGAGAAAATTAGGTAAAATATACCAAGTATTAATATTCAGGAATTTGCTGTGTTTTGAATGCGATAAGATCTCTTGATGGCTTTCCTTGATTAGTGAATGAATTCATACGAATGATGGTAACATTCCTGAAATTATTGTTTTTTCATATAGGTACCTATCATTTGAGAAATTTACCTCCTATTCCATGACATTATTGAATAGGGACATCTTGATTCATAATTTCTTATAAATACATCACACCACTCCATAGATAAGTGTATGAAAACCGTTCTCTACCATTAGAAGCCTAAAATTTCAAAACAATAAAATATGATGACAAAATCAAGAGATGGATTCCCTAAAGTAAACATTACTTAGAAATATCCTCCCTTTCACTTTAAAATCAATGTCCATGATTGATATGAATTTCACTTATGGTTATGACCTTTGTGATAGGGGAAGTACCCTCAACCATTATGAGAGTTCATGGGATACATATACATTGCAAAACCATCTCCATGGGAACTAATACATTTAAAAAGCTACATATACCCTATATTGAAAAGATAAACCTTCCATTAAATACCTAACAGTCCCTAACCCTACATAATGGGTACCTAAAAGCTTCCCCCTTTCACTATACAATCCTTCTTGTATGTTTCGATCCCAGTGACAATGTACCGACTATAACCTGGTTCAATCATTACACTATCCTTTACCTAGAAGTTATAATTATCCCTCACAATTAACATATCTGATTTAATTATAGCCTAGAATGTTTCAACTCAAATTTTTCCTAAGCATTGGTAAACTAATTTTTATTTATCCAATGAATATGCACCATAACATTGGGATCCCCAATTTCTCCTCACTATGAATGTTTTTATGGAATACACCACCAAAAGGATCCAGTATTGTAGAATTATATTCCCAAAAATATTTCATCATCATTGGAAATTGATTCTCATTCCCTTTGTTGAGGACTGATGTTGGGTTGTCATATCATAAATGGAAATAATCTCCATGGGGGTAGTCCAATCCCATGTACGAGATGATTGAAAAAATAATAACTATCTCAAGATCTTATTTATATGATGTTTATCTACACGAATGTTTCATCATCACATGAAATTAAACTATATAACTATCCTATGTGGTGTACACATTATGCCCCATATTTGAATGGAATGTGGAGAAACTCCACCTCCACCATGTACTGATACCCCAACACCATTGCTGAAACCCATATCCAAGGATGAATCCCCAATACCCTCATTAAAACCACAACACTAGGGAAACCCATTTTTGTACATCCAAAAACATTATTGGATGAAACAGCAAACATTAAGGAATCTCCCATTCATACAACCTACAAATTAATGGGTTGAAACCCCAAACACAATGGAATCCCTTGTAAAATAGTCCCACGCCATCTTTGGATGAAATCAAAAACACCAATGGAATCCTACATTAAAGAACCACATTATCCCATGTTGTTACAATATTTATGAAAAAAATGTAAAATCTCATGTTTTTTAACCGGGTTAAATACGAATGTTTTTTGAATTTTTTATTTCAGTTTCTTAACTGGTTGTTTTTTGAAACCAAGATATGTAATTTTATTCCAAGTGTTTTAACACCTAAAGGTTTCATTTTTGGACTTGTGAACATACCCAGTAATATTCACTGGTGTCCTGATGATTCTTTGAAACACCGATTTCAGAAAATTCCACTTTAATGGAGCCACACGGGAAGCGCAGGGTTACAGTCCAACCCCAGCACATTACCCTGTCTAATAAGTTATTTGATTTAATTAAAAAGGATTATATGAGTGTTTGTGATTAATTCAAATAAATTTTTAGTAATAATAATAATAATGAAGATATTATTATTATTATTGTGGTGGTTTAATTGAATGAATGTTAATGAATTAATTAAATGGAGGTTGAAGTAATAAATATGGATTATGGGTTTATCGAGGAACCGAATTAATTAAATGAATAGTTTAGTTATTTTTAAGGGATCATTTATTTTTAAATGGAGGAATTTTCTAATAATAATATACTTATTATTATTATGGTTCCATAAAATATTTTTATGATTTGATATTTTAATTGAATGTTAAATGAGTGTATCATTTATAAGAATTTAATGTGGCTTTTGAGCTTCTCAAATAATCATTTAATAAAATGAGGAGTTTCATATTTAATGTAGTGTTGTTATTCAATATTGGTGTTGGGTTTATCAAATGTTTAATAAATAATTATTATTATCTCTTTATTATTATAGTTTTATGAATGTAATAATTATTATTCTTTTGGAAATGAAAATAGGGGACATGGGTTTGTGTTTTTATCATATTAATGATATTGTAATAAATTGGGAGTTTACTAATTAATTATGGAATTTTAATCACTAGAATAATGAGTGAAAAAACGTTTTTATGTAAATTGAAGGTAAAATTTATTTTAATATATTTTCATTGGATGTTTAATGATGTGTAATAGTTATGTAAAATTAATGAGGCTTTTCAGCATCATAGAGAAACATCTAATTAATCAAAGAGTTTCCTAATTCATAGAAGAAGTATTTTTATTTAATAAGAGGTGCTGGGTTTTATCTATGGTTGAATAATAATATTAATAATAATGTGATTATTATTATTATGGTTTTATGAGTCGTTTTTATTATAATTATGAAAAATTATAACAATGGATTTTTTGGGGGTTTCAATTAATTAAATTAATGGTCAATGAGAATTTAATTAATCGCTATGAAGATTAGGTTTTTATTTAATTAAATTGTGTTGTGATAATTAATAAATTAATTATTAGTTGGATTTTTTAAATTTAAATAAATTTTCTTGAGAGAAATAAATTAAAAACACTCCAAAGTGTGGAAATTACTTAAAATATATTTTGTGAATGAATTTAATTAAATGATTTGTAAATGTGAAGTTGGGTGTTATTAATGAATTTAAATTTTAAATGACAATATTATATAATTAATAAATGTGGAGTTGGTTTTAATTTAATTAAAACATTTAAAATATATATATTTGGTTGTGCACGGTTAGTCAAATGATGCGGGTTAGCTGTGCAGTTACCCGATTTTTAAAAAGATTTATTTTTATTTTATTATAAATGAAATATATATTTAATAAAAATAATAGTAAAGATATAATAATTATTGTATTAATTTTTTGGGATCATTAATGGGGGTTTTCAGAATTAATTGTGAAACATTTATTTAAAGGATTGTTAATGAAGTAACATTATATTATATGAGAATAATAAAAGTTGTTATTATTATTATTATATTAATACTATTAGTTTATCTTATGAGTAATTGATAATTGAGGGATGAAAAATGAGTTTGGAGCACCACCATACAGGATGAACAACAAAAACACACCAGGCCCATCCTTTGAGGGGTGTTACACCCTTCTCGCCGGCTCCTCTTCATGTAATCGAATTTTCCACGTGTCTTCTCCAATCTTCTATGTCTCGATGAGGTGAGTCAGTCTGCATTTGTTTAGTGACTCTCATCGACCTTTCAGCTCCTCCCTTGACCTATTTTCTTGGCCAAACTACTAAGGTTGAGGTTTTATTGGGTTTGTTTGTTTCTTTGGTTTTATGGATGTTCAAGGGGCTCCTCTAGACCCCTTGGTATGTATTCTAGCATCTGCTAACAAATGTGAGGAAAATGAGTTCATTTTAATTTTTCCATCATGTTTCATGTAAGGTTATTTAAATGTTGTATTTTTTCACATAATTAAATTACGGGTTTGATGATTTATATGATTCACTGGTACCATGTTAGAGGTGTGTTGGTCCTTACTGGTTTAATTCTGACTACCTATTTTAATATTTTGAATTTTTTTATATCATTATAGGGAACACATGTGAATACACACACATACAGTTATATATATTTCTCTATGTGTGTTAGTACGATATATATATATATATAAGGTGTGCACATGTGCGATTGTGGTCCGGTTGTAAAATGGTTGCCGCCAATTATATTAATGCCCTTCAAATTAAAAATGGTGCCACCCAAAGGTAGGGTCCCAAATCGTTTAAAAATTATTTATGAATTATAGCTTCTTTAAATAAATTGAGAATGTGATTTTCCTTGGTTATAATATTTCCATGCATGACACTTTTTTAGTTATTAAATAACGTTGCCCGCATTAGATGAATGAGGACCTGAACATGTGTTTATTTTAAGCATGTTTTTCTAATTTGATTAAAGTGATATGATTAAACAGTTAAATGATTTGGAAGGTTAGAATGGGTAATAGGTTAATTAATTATAGAATCAATTATCTAGTCATGAGTTGGAATAAAATTGTGTCATTTACTAATTATTGAGAATATTTAATATATGACATGTTTGGAATATAAATAAGAAACTGGTAATAATTAATGGGTGGATTAATTATTAAGTGTTAAATGGTAAATGGTTAATTAAATGATTATTGTTTAAATTTAAAATAAATTAATTAACTAATTGTTGATTTAGTTAATTAGCATTCATTAAATTAAGATTGTGAATTTATAGTTTGTTATGACTGTTAGACAAGGGTATCTTTTGATACGTATTAGTTTTTCATGCCTAATGTTGTATTGTATAGAGTTGTTTAAAAATATGATTTCCTATGTAAGATGGTTTCTAAATATCCTAGCTTTGTTCAACACATTTTGAGATGATTATGACGTGCATGTAAATTTTTAAAGCCGTGGACGAATCACTGTTTGAGTGGATAGTTTCAGACTTGTTAAAGAATTTGGATAATTAATTTTTGATTTAATTATTTAGTTTGATTGCTAAGAATAATTATTTGTTAATTAATTATTAACATATTTGATGTTGAATGGATAATTAATTTTTTACTTATTTGACGAGTTATTTATGTTGTTATTTTATTGTTTAAATAATTAACAGATTGGATAAATTAATTTATGAATTAATTAATTGATGGTTTTGGTGTGTTAGACATGTCTGTATAAATCAATGAAAGATATATATGTATGATTGATAAAAGGGTTGTGAGATAGGGAGTAATGCTCCAAATACTCACGGGGTGCAAGACATGGTGTTCTACAACAAGTTTACAAGCAATTGTTCTTTTATAGGACATGAACTGATGTTGTAAATACCCATGGGTTGTGAGACCAAGACTGAAACTCCAAATACTCATGAAGGTGATAGAAAATATGTCCTACACCCATTAATTTCCATTACACTATGTGTCTAATTATTTGTACATTAAAAGAATTAATGATTAATGAAAAATGTTGGGACATAATGATTTCAGAATTGGATATGAGAAAGGGTTTATACATATTAATGAATTAGGTGAATCACTGTTAGGGGACAGAACCATGATCGAATCACTATTTTTGTGGTTGGGCATAGACATAGTATATAAATGAATAAATTGAATATCTCAAAACATATTATCCAAGACAATGAAAAATCATGGATTTAGTGTTTATTTTAATTTCTTAGATGGCCTTTTGTGACATCTGTGGTGAGTGACTTATAGGGGGGTGAAGGGTGTACGTAGAATATCAAGACATTAATAATTTAATGTGATTTTAATAATTGATAATTGAAAATGATTTTTTAATGATTTCTGAATACACATTACAAATGTATAATGCAGGTTCAGACACATGCTAAGGGATGAAGCAGGTACATGGGTATATAGTTACATTGTACGACTTACTTTATTTATGCATGCCTTCAAACAGTTTAATATATTAATTAAAAGTCTAGATTTGGGGTAGACACCGGTTGTAACAACATGATATTTTATAATATATATACATTTTAATTTCTTTCATATATTTTGTTGGATGCTACACCAAGATTATCTTGCACTATACGCAACACCGTATTAGCTTGCAGTATACAAAACATTATTCTTGGATCTGGTTACACAAAATTGCAAGTTCGCAACATTGAGTGTATATATATATATATGTATATATATATATTCAATGTATAAATGGAATATGGTTGGATTATGTTATGAAAAACAATAAAGGAGTCTTTCACTACATGCAACCCTGTCTTGGCTTTCATTACACGCAATCACAACCTTCCTCGATAGCGTGTGTTGTACGCAATACCGGGTTTCAATAAACAGTGATATATTGTTATTATATTATTATGGAATATCCGTTATGAATAGTAATAACTAAAATTTTAATTTTATAACATTATTATTCATCTTAGAAATTTTCTAGAACATGTAATGAGAACAAAATAAATTTTTTAGGTAAAATAAATATTTTAAAAAAACTGCAGTTTTGCTGCCTTTTAATGGAACACCCACATTAAACCTAATTTTTTTCATGTTTATAAGTTCAATTTTACAAAATAAACGTCTTTTTTTGAATGAGGATATAAAAATTTACATTGGATAATGTTTTTATATTTTTCTGATAACTTTCATATTTTAATGGATAGTAAAAACACGCTATATTTTAATTAAAAAAAACTCTTTTCATCATAATAATTTATATAGTTAAATTATAATATTGAATCGTTTTGAATTATAAAAAGAATATATTTTTACCATTTAATATAATGTATGTCATTAGAATTGATTTTACCTTGAATTTGTAGGTCAAATCAATTCAATCTTTTGCAATTTTTAAACTGAAACCAATTTTCATTCGACAACGGGATTAATTTTAATTTAATTTCTGAAACATCTGTGTATTGAATATGAAAAAATGGATTCCATATTTGGAATCAGTAGGTCCAAATTATGTTAATAGGATACTTTTTATTTTTGGGAATTATGAATAGTAACTACGGTAATTTTTTTTACCATAGTTAAAGGTAAATCGGGTAATTAAGGGTAAATATAATATTATAAAATTACGCTAAAACATGCCAAAATTCTATTGGATGGATAAAAGTATACCCATATCACCTAAGGGTCGGATTAGATTCA